>OZ010744.1:78999789-83999789 GCA_963932245.1 Tachinus rufipes
AAATCAAGCGTATCGGCTCGTTACGGTAGATCGTGCAAAAATACTGTTGTTGGTATTAACTTTGATATTTAGATATTCTGGTAAGACACCAAATGAGCACAATCGGTTTAATAGATCTAAAATTTACAAAATAAAACTAAATTTTTAACAAAAACAAAATAAAAAGTCAATGAAATGAAATAAATGAAACAACTATTGACTGAAACAAGTAAAATTTAAAAAAAAATACTGGTTTCAAATACTATAATTATATAAAATAAAAGATTTTAATGTTATTAATTTTATTTGACTAATCGAAAAAGTCGATTCAAAAATATCGATATTTTTCTAGAAAAAATCGGTTTTTTTGTTTCACGATTTGAATCGCCCATCTTTAGTTTGTTGACATTTTTCTAGTCTTTTCATGGGAAGTGTATAGATATTATATTCAATTTTAAGTTATGACTTTTAGGTACTTTTTTATTAGTGTTCTATCTTTAATTTGAATATACTACCTATACTTAGCTCTCTTCTATGAGCAAACCTAAAAATCCTAAGTGTATAGTGTATAAAAGTGTAAAAATAGTGCAATACATTTAAATGTACATAATACTAAATGGTTAATCCATCTTTGCTGCTTTTCATAATCCTACCCAACTTATTCAGCAACCTACATATTTTTTTTTGTGATGGACCTCTTGGTGAACCAAGATTATTAGATTTGTATCTTTCAACTATTCCAGAGATTACAACAACTAATTTTGAGGCTGCGTAAAGAAATTCTGATCATTTACTTATTGCTTCTGTAGTTAAAACTTTTCTTCTTATTACTACCAAATTTAAACTGCGCCTCAACTATCATTATTCTAAGATGAATATAGTAAAAATTAAAAAAGTTCTTAAAATCTCACAAAAACTGTTCAAAATGTTATCGAAAAACTTCGTTCTTTGTTATTAAACCAAAACAAAAGGACTTGTTTTCAATTCACACAAAACAGGCTCTAAATAAGAAGCAAAAAGCATTTAATAAACACTGAGGTGAATCAAAGGGGTTCTGCCTCATAAATTATCTCCCTTAATTTATTTATGAATTAATATTTATTTGATAAATAAAATAAATAAACATATTTATTTTATTTATGTGCTCTACAAAAAAACTTAGGAATTCCACATTCTTTTCTCTTAAAAAATATCAATTCTACCTTGTAATAACCTGGTAAGATTAAATGTAATAAATTTACTCTTATCTGGTCCTTTTACATGTGAGCTGTTGTCTAGCTAACTTGCTTCAAAGTTTTTCTACTGCCTCCTAGGATCGAAGATATACTTAACTTAAGTATTTCATACCTGCGTAGGTTAGTACACTTTATCTTAAAATTCAATAAAATACCTTTCTAATTGTAAACTCACTTTTATTATAATTTTAACAATAACCGCTACCGAACACATGTTGGTGGGTCTTTAACAACTTGTATTCTTTTAGGAAAATCTTGATTAACAAATTAATTATAACAGCAAGTGTACATTTGTTTATATTGGAATAAATATTGTGGATTCCTGGAAATCATTCAACTTATTATTGGTATCAACCCATAACACTAAACCCTAAGATCCCGTTTTGTCACAACACATCAGTAATCGTTCCAAACAAACTAAAAAAGATTATAAGGTAGCTCGTAAGTATTGTAACAGTGTAACAAAGATATGATTGACAAAAATATAGCTAAATGATTTTTTTAGCTTTCTATAAACAACAACAAAATTTATAAAACAATAAAATTATTGCAAGGTAGTACAAAGTCTTCAATACCCTTTCTTCAAAATGATTAAAATAATCTAGTTACTAATCTAAAAGAAAAATCTTCTCGTTGCTGCCGGTTAGTAGAAACATAATTGGTTTAATTTATTTTAGGCAACGTGTTGTCAAAAGATATCATTTAAAATTAAATAATAGAAAGGCATTAGGTATTGATTCTATCTATCATTCTTAAAACATTTGAATTATCAGACAAAAATATATTATTTTTAATTTGTTGGAGAATTGCAAATGTGCAACCTATTCATAAAAAGCCTGATTCTTTAAATTATAGACCAATTGCAATATTGTAAAATCTATCAAAAATATTAAAAAAAAAAATATTTTTACATTGTCAAGTTTTTAGAACAAAATAATTGTATCTCAGATACTCAATATGGGTTTGTTACAAATAGTATCTACTTTACTCAAACAAGCAGAAAATCCTGCAGAAGCTTTAGACACAAAGCGTTGATAGGGTATGGCATTCTAATCTTGTCAACAAGGTCCATTGTTTAAGTTTTGATAAAAAAAACTGTAAATTTTTGTTTTTTTTTTTGTTTTCTTGACAATAGAAAAATTATAATTAAAATTGTTGCTTTTAATTTTGAAGTCAAAATCTTAATTGTTGGTGTTTCTCAAAGTTTTCGCTTGTTTGCCAACTAATTTTTTAATTTATATTATTGAATTTTCTCAAATAACAAAAAGTTATTCGATAACAATATCTAAATGGGGCAATCTCAACATGGTTAATTTTAACTCTAAAAAAACTCAACTTTTTACTGTTTCAAAATCCAAATCCAAGCTATCATCGGTATCAAATATTAAACTAAACAACGAATTCATGTCTAAATATTTTTTAATTTGTCTTCCAGGTGTTACAATCTTACACAATCTTTTCTGGAACAACTATGTTGTCAACATAGCTTTAAAAGTATATAGAAAACTAAGAATTTTTAATAGATGTAAAAAGTTTTTTTACTTTTGTTCAACTTTTGCATATATATGAAATTTATATTTGTTCTTGTATTGAATATTGTTCCCAAGTATACAGAAGAGCATTGGCAATTTTACTATATTTTCTAAACTCTATTCAGAAACAAACAGCTATTTGGATCATTGCAAATCCAAAATAGACAAATGACTTAGATACTTTACAACACAGGCGTAATGTTGCAGATCTTTGCATTTTTTAAAGATATTTTATTAGACATTGTTTAAACAAAACACAAGACAATTTGCTATTTAAACAAATATATACTTCTAGTACGAAGCTTGTTAGTAATTCTAACAAATATTTACTGACAGTTCAGAGATGTAAGACTAAAACTTTTATGAGTAATTTTTTTAACCGTACTATCGACAAATAAAATATACTCATAAATTTAGTATTTTCTGAGATTTATAAGCCACAAATAAATCAAAGTCAATGTTGACAGACTACTTAAATCTAGTCTTTAATGTGATCGTTTCAGCAAGAGTGGTTTAACTCACATATTATGTAATTCCTATATATCACATTTAGAATATTAAATTTAATTTAAATAGACTTGAGAATAAGGTATAAGTTTACGAAGACAACGACTAACTTAACATGGTCAACTCTGCTGGACATTTAATTTTGAAAAGGATGTTGCTCGTACAATAGAAAATAAAAACATACAAACACATATCTAGAAATTCTAAATGACGCAATAGCTAAATCCAGAAAAAAAAAATGTGATAGCCAAACAAGGCCAAATGAGAATTAAATCAAATACAACCAAAAAAAATTTAAAAGAAATAAGCAAAAATTTTTTTTAAACTTTTAAGCAAAATATCAGAAGTTATTGCAACACAAATATCTAGCAAACAATAAAACAGAACAAATGCATAACGGTATTACGCAGAAACCTTAATTCAAGAAAATAACAAAACTAACGAGCATGCAAGAAAACATTACAACAAATAGAAAGGAAATACTACTAACAATTTATCATGAACTGAACAAAAGTTGTCACGTAGAAGATATGGACCTAATTACACTAAGATTTTAATGTCAACAAAAATTTGAGAAGCAACCAAATATTACTATTGAAGAAATAGAGTTAGCCCTGTTAAAAACAAAAAACAACAACTTGTCTGAAGAAGACATTATAGTCAAAGAATTAATACAAACAGGATTCACGTTTTTGATGTTGAAAATAAAAACACTATATTACTTCTGCCTGCACATTAGCACAATTTTAGACATTTGTCACAATGCATTTACTATCCTGCTCTACAAACAAAAGGATAAAATTGATTTGAAACAAAAGACCAGCTATAAAGCATACAGGTTCTAGTAGAAAAAATAGTAGAATACAACAGACTACTGGCTCTTGCATTTGTAGAAGTTTATAACACAGTTGGCTAAATGCCATCATAAAAGCTATTAGAAAATGATGCAGAGATTATTAGTTACTTAAAACTAATCTGTAACATTTACCAACACGCAACAATATCTGTAAAATTACTTAATAAGACTAATCTTATTAAATGTGAATATTTGGTCATAAAATCAGAATAACCAGAGATAACTATACATGTAAATTTCACAGAGGAATTATCCTTGCTTTGGCAGCGTTTGAAGTTACATCTTTAAAAGGTTAATTGTAATATACTTGAAAAGAAAATCATATGATCAATGTATTTTACCAGACCTTACATATGAAACGAAAATCTTAACTATTACCGCCAATTAGGCAAAAATTAGCAAAAAATAAAATGATAATGCATACAAGCTTTTATTCATATTTTGACAGAATTTATGACAAAGCAGTTAAGTCAGTTAAACATTATCTGATATGAATTGCTAGAAATAAATTGTTTACTTTTAAACACTCCAATACGTCAATAATTTTAATTAAGGCTGCTTTTAATTTTCACTTAATGACACTTTTATCAACAAATCTCTATGATGTTTTAGTACTAGTAATTGTTGGTAATTCTCTAACACATTGAAAATACATTCAAAAGGTGCAAGAAAACTTTTGGGCACGTTAGCATAAGAAATATCTAAATACATTAAATATGCGACGAAAGTGGAATTTGGAAACACATTTTAATACAGCAAATAGTGTTGTTTTATTAAAAAATTACAAATTATTTTCAATCTATTCTGGTCCAACGGAGTTGTACGTGTTATTACTGTAAATACATTTTACGGATTATTTAAACTAATAAGCCGTTGGTTTCATCAAACATGTCGTAAAACTTTTAAAGCGATGTATTACTATAATAACTGTAAAATGCACAATAAATCAATACAAGGAAATACGCACTCTTGTCCAAAGAAATCAACGATAGAGAATAACCAGTCTACCACAACACACTTATGTTAAACAACACCCAACTGGGGTAAAATGTCGCACACAGTGTATTTTAATTTAATTGAATAATGTTATTAATTTATTGTAATGATGAGAAAATGCAAACAGATCATTAGTGCGAGCTAATAAATATTAATCTGTTAGAGAGAATATAGTAAGTATGAGAATTAAATTAATCCTAGATTTTCTAAGGACCATTATATCTGAATCCAGAATTATTGTTCATCATAGCATTTTTCAGAACTTCATATTTATTTTTAAGTATTTTTAATTTCCACTTTATGTTTTATTTGTATATTTAATGTACATGTATGTTAATAAAGTAAAGTAAAACCAAACATTTGTTTTATTTACATACAATTTATTCAATCATGTTTGAACCATTAAAAACGAGCGTTGTAAAACATTTTGTTTTTTCTTTATTATTTACAATCTTAATTACTCTGTATATTTGTCATACTGAGTATCAGGATTTAATACAAAAATATTTCCAAAAATCTTAAAATGCTGTGAAGCAACGTATAAAATATTATTAATATCCTTGTAGTAAAATGTACATACTGTCAATTTTTTTTTTTTTTTTATTATTACAAAATTGGTATTTTTTTAAAAGCATATCACCTGCATTATACAATTTTTGTTGTTAAAGTTGGGAAATACCTATATATCATTAAGTAAACATAACTACAAATGTTAAATCTATGTGATTGTATCACATAAATTATATTGCAATAAACGGTTATCATAAAATAACACATTGTATGGGATCGAATTGTTTATGAACCCATGATTGTTTTCCAGTACAATAACATTTACAATAAAGGGGCTTTATATTCCATACAAGTCATAAACATTTGCCGAGCTCTCATATTGAATTAAATTTGAATTACATTTTGTATTAACAGAATGCAATTAAACGATTAGCCAGTAGCACACAGAATAATTTAATATGGAACTAATACCACATTTAACAATAATTTGATAATTACAGCAATTTCATTACATTTTTAAATTTAATTATAGTTGGTAATTGATTCATGCTAATTAAAACCATTACTATTTTGAAAGAAAGAAAACAAAAAAACGAAAACGGAAAAATAATAATGAAACTTTGTATTGCAAATGACCCGATAATAACAAATACAAAGTTTATACACAAGAACATACACAAATTTACTAGAGAACTCAGATCAAGAAAAAAAAATCTATAATAGATTATTTTCTAATAAAGACTAAATGTATTAAATTTGTTTAAAAAAATTATGAATAACAAACGGTACCGCCCTGTAACTATAAATGCATAACAAGTATTTGCCTAGTAAACTCCTTTAGTGCTGTGGTTTGGATTCCACGTTAAACTGTAGGTCTCGCATGTTTGTGTGGAACTATTATCGCACACCACAAATATACGAGAGGGGTGCCTGCGCTCGTTGCGAGCACGGCACTATAAGAAGAAGAATGAAAATTAATTGCAGATAATTTTTTTTTATCAAGACTACTGCTTATACAACATATAAAATAATAATTGATTTAAAAAAAATTATGAAAATTGTTTAAAAAATAGAATGGAGCACTTTTTTACATTTATAACTCATAATTAAAAAAAATGTAAATTTAATAATAAATAATATTTTAAATGATACATTTGGGTGGCTACATTACATATACCTTACAATGTTAAAAAAAATCATACACACAACTTACCAACCTGATTCTAGCAGTCCAAAGATTCTTTTCAGTATAAAGGGTGAAGAAATGAGACGCTATATGATCAATGCTAAAAAGCTTTAAACAAATTCACAAATAATTTGACAGAGGAATTGAATTGAGTACCTCAACATGAAAGTCAAGCACCTAAACAACTAACTCACGCTACTCCAAATGCAACATAATTATTTGACCTACATTTATTACCAAACTAAAACTGCTTCCAATTAAATGATGATAATCACTCTCGTTTAACTTCATTTATCAACGTTATATATAAAAGTTTTTAAACTTTTCATATAGATTCAGAAATACGATTTTGCAAAACTTTATATAATTCTTTCATACACTTCATCTATAACATTATTATGTTTAAATCAGCAATTTACTTTACTAGTCTTTCAGAAAAATATATAGTAATATCTTATTGATATAACTACGCATAGTTTATATATTCATAAATATTTTATAGTATGTACATAAAGTATAATTAAACAAGAGTGTTGTCACGTTCGTCTACTTCACTCTAGAGACACTTGCTAAAACGCAATGCGGATGTGCGTTAAAGGGGAGAGTATTTTATTTATGTAGCAAAACCATGGGCACTTTATTCCAATTTTCCAGTCGCTGCTAAAAACTCAAGCAGCAAATTTATTTAAAGTCAGTTAAAATGTATCATTAAAGAGCATGCATTATATAATTAATTATCTAAGTAAATAAATCGGTTTGCTGTCTTCTAGCTCATTGTGAAATATTAATAGCGATGAACATAAAATCACATAAAGTACTAATTATAACTCAATAATTAAAATCTTCATAGATAAACTTTTGTTTTTTTTAACTGTATATGATCTTAAACAAAAAAGTTAAAATTTCTTTTTTTATTATTTCATTAATTTTGTAGGATATCTTCTTAGTTGCTCATTGTATTTTTTTATGACAAATGATCTGCTTTATATGCCATTCAGTAATTAGAGAACAATGGTGGGACCGGTAAATAACATGCCATTTGAATTAAGTCATTGTGGAAATAATTACCTTGCCAAAAATTCAAATTAATTAAAATATTTTTTGTGTGGGAAAGTTTTTTGCTCACGTAACTTTATTACAGTTCGTTTTATGAATTTTAATATATGGGTTTGATTACAATTTTTAAATATAAAGTTTAACGTTTTTATTGATTATAGAGAAGCTAATAAAAATTTAATATGATGCGTCGTATTTTACAGAGTTTTAATATTTATTATTTATACTTTTAGGGCCATAATGTCCACCTCCTAATAAAGCACATAATTAATTAATTACAACACCTCTAATAAATTATACGCTCAATGATTTTATTTGTTATAAATGTCTATATTAAGCATATATTTAATTAACTATTTACAAGTTTTAATAAAATAAATTAAACTATGAATTATATTATTCTGCTAATAGATAAAGTCACCTACTTATTAGGAGTTGGATATTACGGCCTTTAGTAGAAATTTAAAAATAGCATTTAAGTATTCTTGTTGTAGTTTGTTTGAATTACATAAATTTACATATAGAATTAAGTTGTTTTTCAACATTCAGATCTTGTTAGCCCATTGTATGCTGTACAGTAATGATGAGAACTTTTGTTTATCTTTTGTTCATTCAAATCGGCTCACTGAAATTATTTATTTATTTATCTTGGTTTATTTCAAAATGTGATCTTTAGAAATTACATAATATGCCACAACAACATAAAAATTTCCTTTAAGTGAAGCTATAACATTGAAGACTATAATTAAGCAGTCTGTCAACATTGACTTTGACTCAATATTTGTGGTATATAAGTCTCAGGAAATACTGAATTTGAAAATTTATTCCATTTGTCGATACTACGGTTAAAAAATCTCTCATAAAAGTTTTGATCTTACATCTCTGAACTGTCAGTAAATATTTCTTAGAATTCCTAGCAAGCCTTGTACTACGAGTAAATATTTGTTTAATAGTCTTGTATTTTGTTTGAACAATTTCTCTTAAAATATCGATAGAAAATTCAAAGATCTGCAACATTACGCCTGTGTTGTAAAGTATCTAAATTATTAGTCAATTTTAGATCGGCAATGATCCTAATAGCTCGTTTCTGAATAGAGTTTAACAAAGATAGTGTCGTTTTTGATGGTCTTTCCTATACTTGTGAACAATATTTAATACAAAGACAAATATAAGTTTTATATATATGCAAAAGTTGAACAGAAGTAAAAAACTATTTACATCTATTAAGAAATCTTAGTTTTCTAGACACTTTTAAAGCTATGTCGACAACATGGTCATTCTAGAATAGATTATGTAAGATTGTAACACCTAGCAAACAAATTGAAAAAGATTTAGATATGGATTTGTTGTTAATTTTATTATTTAGTACTTATTTTGATACAGTAAGAAGTTGAGGTTTTAGAGTTTAAAATAACCATGTTAAGAGTGAGGCACTTTTAACATGGTCAATTCAGATATTGTTTAGAAGTCTTTGTTAATATAGTATTTGGAAAGTGTGACGTATGAAGAGTGTTATCATCAGCAAAACTATGATTAGGAT
Source organism: Tachinus rufipes (assembly GCA_963932245.1). Lineage (NCBI taxonomy): Eukaryota > Metazoa > Arthropoda > Insecta > Coleoptera > Staphylinidae > Tachinus > Tachinus rufipes. Next base: position 79,009,187 of record OZ010744.1, read on the forward strand.
TTTTAGTTAGTTGAAAAAGTTTATTAAATTAAATAAAAAATAAAGTTGGCGAAAAAACAGAACTTGTAACACCAGCATTTATGATTTTGGGGTCAAAGTTAAAACCATCAATTCTAAATATAATTTTTCTATTGTCAAGAAAACTATTGATAAGATTTACAGTTTTTTTATTAAGGCCTATACAATGGAGCTTATTAACAAGATTAGGATGCCATACCCTATCAAATGATTTAGAAATGTCTAGAGCTACTGCAAGATTTTCTTCTTTTTTGTCTAAAGTAGAATTCCATTTGTGATTAACATAAGTCAGAAGATCTATTGTTAAACATTTTGACCAAAACTCATATTGAGTATCTGAAATGTTATTTTGTTCTAAGAACTTTACAATTTGAAAATTAATATACTTTTTAAACTTTTTTGACTAATTGGACATTAATAAAATTGGTCTATAATTTGAAGAATCAGATTCCCTTTTTAGGAATAGGTTAAACATTTGCAATTTTCCAATAATTTGGGAATGTTTTATTTTTGTATGAGCAAATATTTTGATCAAAATGGGAGCTAATTTATTCGCAAATGTTTTGAAAATAATAGACTAATAGAATCAATCTGATGTTTTTCTGGTATTTTTTGACAATCAAAAATGAATTGGAGCTATTATTTTTTCACTAGCCGCTATTTTAGGTACAGCAATATGAGGATTTATAATAGTAAAGTTAGATGCAAATTAGTTGCAAAAATATCTGCTTTTTTTTGGATTAGTATTTCAATTGTTTTGATTATTTTCGAAGAACGGGTATTAAAAATTGTGTACTACATTGGAATAAATTTATTGTTTTACAAAATTTTAGTAGTTTTTGAAAAGCTGAGAAATTTGATTAACTATGTTTCTGATAATTCTATCTTTTTTAGATTGTATTAGATTGTCACAATAATTACGAGCTTACTTATAATCTTTTTAGTCTATTCTGAACAATTACTAAAATGTTTTTTGTTTTATATCTTACTGCCTGTTTTGTTTGAATTGAAAACAAGTATTTCTTTTTATTATTGTTTTTGATTTAAAACGTTTTTATATCAAACGTTTGACTGTGAATGTTGATAGTAATAATAGCTTAAGTATTATTAATATAAAAGTGGACATTATATGTGAAATAAGACCTTTAGTGCTAGTTGATTTGCAGCAATTTTGAGAACATTTATACATCTATTCAATGAATTTTACGTTCAAATTTGTTTTGAATCGAGACAAATACATAAAACTAAACCCACTAAAATTAAAATTAAAAAAGGTAAATGGTCCGTTTGCCAACATTATGCTTATTTAAAACAATTGGTTCACTAAAATAATTTATTTGAATTAAACAAATTGTTTGCAAACAACACTGTATGTATTTACAATATTAAAAAATACTTGTGTTATTACTTACGGCAAGCTCTGGGCGGAGTAAACCTATTTCACACGACGTTTATCACAATATAAATATAATTAGATTTTGGTCATATTACAGTCAAACTCGAATACTGTGGCCAGTGACTCCTAAGACAAAAGTGGGATGAGAGAGTTAAGCGAGACCAATAGTAACGTAGATACATTTGCATGCAAAATCAATTTTAAAACGCGTCAGTCTAAGACAATAATTTATGTACATCCAAAGCCGGCGCTACCCGAGAATAAATATATTTATACTGCATAACAGTCTGTATCTCCGAGTGTATTGTTTTCCTTTCTCGCATAATGCATCCTTTATTCTGGCTTTATGTTTCCTTCTCTCAAGATGCGCCGAAACGCCGAAAAGCACCGGCAACAGTATTTGTGTTTCACTGTACTTGATAATGTATGTAAAGGATTTTCCAATAAAAAGTTTTATTTTAAATAGCAAGCTATTTGGGCAGCTGTCAATGTAAATATTTATTATCTTTTGACATTTGACAAGTAAAAACTACGTCATTATTAAAAATAGAACAATATACGCTTCAACAACGCATTGAAATTATTAAAATTTACTACAAAAATAGTGAAAGTTTTTTAGTCACAGTTCGCAAAACTAAAGCTCTTTTTGGTCGTCGTTAAGCACCTTCTCGGCCGGCAATAGTAAACCTGGTAGGAAAATTTGAGCTGTTGCGACAAGTTTGTAATGTGAAGAATCAAAACCGTGTGCATCGCTCAACAGCACATGAGAATATGGCTGATGCAGCACGTAGTGTTGAAGAAAACCCAGGTTTGTCGATTCCTTGTCGATCTTTGATGTTCGACATTTCACAAACGACATTACACCGTATTTTGCATAAAAAGTTAAGTCTTAAGGCTTTTAAAGTTCAGCTAACACAAGAACTCAAGCCGGTCAATCACCATAAAAGTCTTATCTTTGCTGAATGGGTCCTTCAAATGCATCAAAATAATCCGGAATTTCCTCAAAAAATCATCGTTAGTGGTAAGGCCCATTTTCTTCTTGGAGGATACATTAATAAGCAGAATTTTCACATTTGGGTTTCAGAAAATTTAAGAATAAAGAACTTAAAGATGGAATTCGTAAAGTTATCAAAGACATACAGCCGCAAATGTGCAAATTGGTCATGAAAAATTTCATGAAAAGAATGTGGTACTGCAACCGTAACTGTGGCGGCCATTTGTCTAATCTCGTTTTCAAATGTTAATGGCACACCTTCTTCTTTACAATGTAATAAACATTTATTGATTTCTCTTAAAAAATACCCGTTTTTTTTTATATATCAAAATGAAACCTCTTATTGGAAAACCCTATATTTATTAAAGTTTACTGTCTCAGTTAAGATGCATTTTAAGTTGTGTTGGTACAATCTGGCATAAGTTTTTTTTATATAAGCACCATGTGTTATAGTTATAGACAAATTGTATAGTTCAGTTTGCACAAAAGTATCGATTTTTACTTTTATGATATATAGCATTTGCCAAGGTATGTGCGCAATTTTCTTACTTAAGGAAATTGAACTTAAGATCATACCGACCGCTACCTTAATTTGTAGTATTTTAACGAAAACAGCAATTTTGGCTTCATTGCTGTTACTACATATATCTTGATATACAATTTGTTTTTTATTAATACATTTAGAAAAGATTAAATTATGATATGTTGGAGTATTTTTTCCTAAATTATATTTGCAAATAGCAACAAAATGTATTCAAAAATACATGAAAACGCATTTATTTCTATATTTGATTAGTTTTTTTGGCTATTTTCTAACTATTGTTATATTTTTGTATAGATGTTTTGATTTATTTATCTGGATATTTGCCACGCTTTCTGATATGATAACCGTTTATATTGTAGCAAACAAATTTTGTTAAAATGACAGTTTATATTGTTACCAAGCCAGATTTGTTAAAATGACTTTTTATATTGTTAGCTAGTAATATATCATTGCTTATTTTTATCAATGTGCATAGAAAATAGTTCCGATTGTCTTACTTGTTTTTAAAAACTACATAATTTATTAGCATGCAAAGAATGGCTTCATCAAAGAATTGCATAGACTAACTCTGTATTAAACTGTCTAAAGAAAAAGCTGAGTTTCTAATTTAAAAAAAAATAACTTTTAATAATTGGTTTGCAATAGTAGTTGTATCGGTTTACTACGTTAATTTTGGATCTAAGTTTATACCTAAAAATGACAGAGAGAATTTGCACTTTTATTATGTATATTATAATTTCTGTCTTTTTGTAATTTAAATTGGGCTTATTTGGTAAGAACTATTTTTCTAATTTTGACATTGTGGCTCTCATATAATTTTTAACATTTTTTTCTTTGCAATGTGTGTTTAAACTGCTGGAATTATCAGCATATAAAATAATAACATTTTTGGTACTTATAAATATATTAACATAAATTACAAATGGAAGTGGACCTAAGTTGGATGTACTGTTATTATGGCATATTATTTGTGATGATACTTAAAAATAAATTTTAATGAAAGATTGGAGGATACTCTTTTTAAAACTTTATAAAGGATTTGACTAAAAAAACCGATAGACAACTAAAAACAAAACAACTGAAATAAGATTTAGATAAAATAACAAAAAAAAATTATATGAAAGTAATTAAAAAACTACAAGAAAAACTGAGTGAAAAATAAGAGATGAATGAGAATTGCCAGGCCGGGTCTAGAAAAGAAAAAGAGACCATGGATAACGTATACTACATCATATAGAAGAAAAGGAAATAGCAAAAATGGGAAAAAAGTTATATGCGTTATCCTTAGACCTAAAATGGGTATTTGACAGTGTGAATTCAAAAAAAAAAGTAGATGCATTTAAGAAATAAGAGAAATAAGTAAGCACATAGTAAAAAAAAGAAATATAGTATAGTAGAGTAGTAGGAGCAAACAAAAAGACTCTAGCATACATTATATATATATATATATATATATATATATATATATATATATATATATATATATATATATATATATATATATATATAGATCAATCAGGTTATTCCCTGAGTCTAAATTATCAGGTACGCAAAAACCGTGCACCTCAAAAATTAGACCTATCTACTAAAAACCAGCATCGCAGTCACAAAAAAAAGTCCAACCCCTGCGATTAATTGTTTAATTGTTTTGAATTCATTCTCAAACAATCTAAGTTTTCATAATAAATAATGCATTAATAATATATTTTAATATTACTAACAATCTTATAAAATCCATTTAATAACACATTATTTATTTTAAATCACTCTTTAATTTTTATATATTAGATAATATATATTAAATAATATATCCAATTATAATAATTAATTATATGTATGAATATATAATGGCAAAAATGAAACTCATCCCAATTTAATAAATACCTTTAAAGGCATCCAATGCGTAAATCAATTTCATTCACCTTCATAATCAGCATGCATTGAGTAACACACTTTTTCACAAATTTTCACAGTTTTCTGATCAATTTAAACACCTTAAATTAATTATAATTAACCACCGAATGTAAAACAATGCGTACCGGACCGACACAACCATCTTTACTAACGTTGATATCAGTTGCATTGGTTTTTTTAGGTAGAAATGTTCACCTTGTTTACAACTGCAATGACAAGAGATTGTCGCTTTATGTTAAAGAGATAAAATTTCTTAAAATAATTCAGTGTTGTGATTAGGAATAATAAAATACATGTAACAAATATATTATTATTGAATTCAATAAACATAAAATTTGTTTAATATGTATGTGTATATGTTTAAATATTACAATTTTAATATTTATTGCCAATAAAAATTGTCTTGTTTGGGATAATACATTTATTAAATAAACTTAAATACAAATTACCAAATGCAATTAATTCATATTAACTTGTCATAAGTTCACATGATTAAAATTGGCATTTAGTAAAAATTATAAACTGTAAATAAGTTCAGAGTTTTTAAATGTTTAAGTTTGATAATTACTGTTAAAAAGTTTATAGAATCAAATGTAAATTTTACAAAGTTGTTAAATGTCAAAAATCTTTAAAATAATGAAGAAAATATTAGGGCTTTATGAGTAAAATATTCAGAATTAAATTCTACATGCAAATCTTTATGAGAAATAAATAAATTTTAACGTTTTGGCTTTATTTACAAAAACTGTTAAACAGTAACGTTTTTAGTAAGTTTTTGCAATTATATTTTTAAGAATAAATACAATTAACATCGGAAAACTAGAAACGCCATGTAAAAATGACCAAATATGACTAAAATAATAACTTGCTCTTTATCCACCGGAGTGATTCGGAAGTCATCTAATAAGCCGTTGGTCCCATCAACCCCCTTCAAACAAGTCGTAAGACTTCTGGGGCGATGTTAAATAGCTGTAAAACGCGCAATAAAGAAGAAAAATAAAATTCATCAGCCTTAAAAAACGTTTTCTACTTATCATTAACAATTAACAAACTTTCAAAGTAAATTTTACAGAAAAAAATTTATATATTAATTTTTATACACCATATAGTTTATTCATTAATAAGATATTGTAATTAAAATATTTTTTATTTTTTTAATTTTTTTTTATTGATTCTGCTAAGATCAGTACTGATCTCTCAAATAAGTCGTTTGAATAAATGCCAGTTTGGATAATACATTTTTTTCAGGGTGCATAAATAAATAATGCATCAACTTTTGGAAAATTTTGTTTAAATTGGCCAAATGAGTGCGCGCAAAAAAAAAGTATTTTCACCACAATTTATCAGATCGTTTTTGTTTGTACTCATAGCGCGCTACTCAAATCCTGTTTTATAAATTAATATATATGTTTCGATTGTTTGTATTAATGATGTATTTTGTTCTAGGTAAGTTGCAAGATTCTTTTGATGTAATTGATTTTATGAGTAAGTATACTTGCAATATTAAATAGATGGACATTAACCAAAACATAATAAAGTTTTTAGTTTTTAATTTATAAACAATATTTTTGAAAATTTGTGAATCTATTTTAAATTGCTCAGCACATATTTGTAATAACTTTCTAAAATATTTTTATTAAAATTTGCTTATTGGATAAATAAAATTATAATATAGACTTAATTTTTTTTTAATTGTTTATATTATACGAAAGATCTTTAAATATAACAGATACTAATGGTTATTTTACTGTTTAAAAACCATATTTACAAATGAGCGCTTAATGGCGCAAAAGTTGTCACCCGATGTTGTTTGACTGTAATTTTTTTAATAAATGAAAAACTTTAGTTTTGCTTTTTGATTGTGTTTATTTGATGTCTGATTTTTTTTTATTAAGTAGAAAACAGGATAGTGGCCGCCGCCAAAATTGATGACCACAAGGGCTCGATTTATGGCATTTTCCATCACTCTTGCCAGAACTTCCGGCGATAGATATATCTGTTGTCAAACGCTTTGATCAAAATCCATATTGAGTATCTAAGATAAAATTATTTTGAATCAGACTTGTTTACTTTTTAGGTATAAATTAAACATTTACAATTTTTCAATGTTTTGGAGTCTTTTTTAAATGATAAGGCAAATATTTTAGTAAAATATAAGCTAATTTATTTGAAAATGTTTCAAAAATAATAGGTAGAATTTGATCTACACCTGGTGCATTCTTGGTATTTAGTTTATAAAATTATTGTTTGACAACCCGTTGCCTAAATTGAATTGAACACATTATTTTACTACTAGCCTTTATTCTAAGTACAGCAATAGGATGATTTATAATAGTAGAGTTAGATGTTATTTAGTTTGCAAATATATTTGCTTTTTCTTTTGAACTAGTAACTAGATTGTTTGCATTAGACAATGCCAGAAGAGACTCCTTAAAAATCTGCATAATCGATGATCTTAGAACAGAGAAAATAACATTTGGGAAAGGCGCTTTAGAAAATGTCTTTAAGATGCTCAAATAGGAAGACAAAAGCTTAAACATAGATAGCATATACTTAAATCATCTATGATTTGCTGATGACTTAGTTCTGATAAGCACCAACATGAGACAACTGAAAACTATGATAAACAAACTAAACAAAAAATCTTAGAAAGTGGGCCTTTATATGAACCTAGACAAAACTAAAATACTGAGCTATAATCAAAATATCATCAGCATAGATAGCAAAACTCTAAAAAACACAGTTTAATATGTATACATATCTAAGCCACATTATCAAAGCAGGAAAAAAGAAACAGACTGTGTAGTTTATGCAAAGATTTCATCTAGCATGGACAGCATTTGAAAAGCTTAGCTACATACATACAAGACAAAAACCAATTATATCTAAAAAAGGAAATATACGACAACTGTATACTGCCAGTAGCCACATACGGCCTAGAAACTATGACCATGACTAAGACTATGGCGAAAAAACTTAGAACCAACCAACAAGCTATAGAAAGAGCCATGCTGAGGATTACTCCAAAGAAATAAGGCGCAAAACGACAAAATCCAAAGTAGAACAATTCCTGATAGATATTCTCTTTAAGGGCTTTAAGAGTCTGAGGTTTGTTGACATAGACTCGTGACTTCAAGAAACCTCACAAAAAGAAATCTAGAACAGTTAAATCGGGCTATCTTGCCGGCCAATGCAAATCACCAAAACAAGAAATTAGGCAATTTAGAAATGCAGCCCTTAGAATTTTGGTTGTGGGTCGTGCAGTATGCGCCGTTGCTCCGTTCTGTTGGAACCACATGTTTTTCAGTCCCAATTCGTCCAGATGAGGTAGAAGAAAATTGTCATTGAGTCATAGTCATTTGGCCCGCGGCGTTTTTAAAAAATAAGACCCGATGACGTCTGCAGCGTAAACATCACACCATACAGTAACTTTGAGCGGGTGTAATGGCTTTTTGTGTATTATACGAGGATTTTCGGTACCCCAGTAGCAAAAATTCTGCTTATTCACGTATCCACAAAAATGAAAATAAGCCTCGTCGCTCATGATGATTTTTGATAAAAAGTTGTCTTTCTTGTGGTCGAAATTTAGGATGGCTTGAGTCTAGGTTACATGCGCTTGGCGGTCAACGCCTAGCAGCTGATGCACTGTCTGCACTTTGTAAGGGATCATCTATAAATCTTTCATCAAAATTCTCTGTAAAGATTGCCGATTGATGCCCAATTGCGAGGCACATCGTCTGGTCAATACTCCGGGGTCCTCTGCGACATCTTCAGCCACAGATGCAATATTCTGAACAGAACGGCTGCTCCGGGGCCGCCCAGATCTAACAGCATCTTGTGTTGACCCACACTCTTCTAGGAGGGCAGCTAAACGCCGTAGAGTGTGCCCAGTTGGTGTCGGACGACCGGAAAATCTACGCTGCCCCAACACCAGCAACAAATTATTACGCAAAAAAATTGAAACAATTATTTTGCGTTTTTGAGGAGTTTAGCGATTTATGTTGTATTGACGTGTATTTTGTATCTACTTACTTCACAAATGTCAAAGCAAAACTGACATTTACCGTCGTTTGCAAAAATTATAGCATTTCCAATAGGATGGTGACTTTTGCGCCATTTAGTAGTATATTCAAATTGTAATTTTTTTTTTTCAAATAGCTTCAGAAAATGAAATTTAAAGGATTCAGATCTTGTAAATAAGGAACTATGGACTAGGTTCTTTTTTGTCAATTTACATGATATGAGTGTTTTATTTAGAAAAATTCTTATTTATACTATAACGTGACGGAGCGCCATTATGTTGGTTTTAAACACTTATCCTAAAAAAATCTTCTACCAAAACTTCATTGAGCAGTGGTGTGGTAAATGTTCTGTTAAAAAATAAAAGTACAACGCTAAATTAAGTTGATTAGGTAGAAGTTGTGGACTACTTTCACTATTATTTAATAACCCACATTAAATGTTTATTGACCATCTTTGTTGTTATAATTGTCTACGGATTGAATGAGGTTTTTTTTTTCTTCATTTATTTATATTATGTGTATTGATAATGCCTATCTCTGTAAAGTGATTAATTACTTCAAAGAACACTTTTAAAAAAATGTGGATTACTGGTTAGCACTTTTCACTAAACATTGGCAAGTATTTATTTGTAGCGGCATATCACTTGTATTTTTTTATGTCTTAAGGGATAGAAGCATTTTTTTTTGTAAAGAACCTGTAGATTATATTATTTAAAAAAAAGTTTGAACAAGAGCATTATCTTCTTGTTTGACATTTGGAACGACTCGTTTATTTTTTTAGAGAATTTAAGTTACAATTTTTATAGTGTATGTTTGTGGTGTGCGGTGGTCCTAGTTTCACACAAACAAATGAGACCTATAATTTATCGTGGAATTTGAACTACACTACTAGAGGGGTTTATTAGGCAAATATTTTGCTGGAAAACCGCATTGAAATATATTTGACAAATTAGATATTGCCGTTACCGGGAATTAAACCCGCTGCATGCACAACAGTTTTTGCCTTATGCACTATGCACTATACACTATGCTACAATCGCAACTTACCTAACATTTTCAGCTGTTTTTAAAATCATGCTATTTTAAAAGAAAAAAATGATAAAAAATAAATCAATTTGACTATCGACTGAAATGACATGATTGACTTGTACGTTCTTGTATTATATTGTTCTCAAATTTAATGTTTTCCTAGTTTTTTGTTAACAAGTGACATCTGGACATCAAAACAAACCAAAATTTTATTTACCTGCTTTATAAATAAATAACCAAATATTAAAAAAAACAAATTAAAAAAAAAATTAAACATAAAACAAAAGTTTTAAACAATTTGTTTAAAACATAACCTTGTTTGTGTTGCTACCTCACATCTGCCTGTGAATTAATTGCAAAATCTATATTAGCAAACCCGTTAATTGAGTGAATGGAGGCGCTATAGATACTGACGGGGCCTAGTGTCTGGTTTACCCATACTCTCATATTTTATGTAATTATGATTACTTAGGCACTAATCATGTGTTTGACAAATTTCTTAAATTAATAATTACCACTATTTTTTAAAATGTTTTGCTGAAGCTGGGGCTCAAATCAGCGACAAATTATTTTTTCTCTGTGTAGTTCTAATATATTTTTTTAATATTTTATTTTCCGTGTAGTTTTTTTGTATAATTTTATTATGTAACCACTATATACAATGTTTTTCAATATTTAATTTAATTATTTATATACTACTTTTATTAATATGTAAATTAACAGGTTATTTAAACTTACTGTATATTTAGTTAATTACAAATTCTTGTACCTTTTGAAAAGGCAAATTTCACTATAAATCCAAAGTTGTGTCTTCAAGGAATTTGCTGCTACACTGCCCTACTAGAGAAATCTGATATAAACTAAACGTGCTTTATTTACATTTGAAGAGCTTTATATTACTTTGTTAAATAGGTAATATAATCCCATTTATTAGGTATGTATATATGTTGCATAGAATTCTAATACAATTATCAGCATTTGTCATAATTGCTACAGTAAAAAATAAAACACATTCACGCTCTTTAAAACAGTCAAAAATAAAATTATTTACGTTTACGCTGTTGACGTATGAAAATAATCTCCCTGATTTTTACATTGAGTTATAGGGTCAATAAGGTCCCAATTACCAAGTCGGTTAATGGGAAAATTGCTGCGTTCACTTTGATGACTGTCAATCGATTAAAATTTTATGATGCAACCCTTTGATGTTACGTCAAATTGTGAGTTAAGAGCAAAATGTTATAAACAAACTTAAATTAAATAAGCTTCATATTTAATAAAAATATCTCGTTAATTGTAAAAGATAGATATTTATTAAGTTATGTAAACAAAACTATTGTATTCTAATAATCCTACCTAACATGCAAAGTTAATATATTAATACAATAATAAAATTTATTTTAGTAATATTATGTGGCTTCAATTTCAAGGCGAATTAATGCAATTGTAAAGGAAATCGTTTAAATTTTATTTGCGGCTATTTATATATAGGCAAGTATCGAATTTATCACGGCGAGATTTTATGGCTTGTAGCTTATGTTTTTGTGAAATGTGATGTGCATTCAAATATAATTAATTATTCTGTGTGCGTGCTCTGATAATCGTAGAGCAATTACAATGCTACATTAATGTGTTTTTAATTTAACCATTCAAATCAACCCGAATCAATGCGAATAGTTAATTAAGTTGATTGCGAATAAAATACAGTTTGGTACTATAAGTACTAACAATACATATGGAGTTGGTTGACCTATATTTTAAATAATAGTACATTATTAATTTGAATGCCAGATGAAACATATTATAAAATGAATTATGTATGAGAGAGTTATCGAAAATGTCATGTAGTTAGTTAAATATTAATAAATCCCAGAAACGATAAAAGGATTATCATCAATATGATCAATTTGTATAATTCGATTTAAAATTATTATTATTGTATATAAAATAAATTAGTGGAACTACTAAAAAGATAATGTTTCATTTTTAATTAGTAAATTAATCGTTTTTACTGAAATACATAAAAATAAGTTGTATTATTAAATTACAAAACATAATAGTAATAAGACAATGAAAAAGTTTGAAATTAAAAATACTAAATGTTTTAATTTAGCACACGAAGTTACTTTTCAAAACAACTTTGCCTATTGTACTGTCAACAAAACCGTAAAAAAAATTCCAAAAAATCTAACGGTTGAATTGGGAGATTTTGTAAATAGTATGTTTTTGAAATTTTATGGATTATCTGAAAAACAAGGCAAAGAAGATATGGGTGTGTAGATCAAAATGTATCTCTTGTAGAGTCCTACAAAAAAATTTAAAAACTAAATTGGTAATCACCTCGGGTGATCAATGAGCAATTTAAAAAACAAAATATTCAAAATGTAAAAAAAAAAATTGAAAACATAAATCTAAAGTTTGGTGTGATATGAAGTATAGTGGATGCGCTAATTTAAAAGCTAATTAAAAGTTTGACGAATTTAATAATTTTTGCTTTTAATTACTGCAAATATGCCATCTATTAACGTACGTTTTAAATTTGTGTATTTTGCTGCTTTAACGCAAGCCAGTTTTTAATCAGTGCGGTTTTTGGTTTAAATTTTTAAATGATCTTACGTTTACTTTTTGCGCAAAATTGCGATTTGGATCAAATTTATATAAACCAATAATTTTAAAAAGTTAAAAACAAGTTTACTCTAGTAAAAATAATAACAAAAAACTTACCCAACTGTAAATTAAATTAAAAAAAAAAATTAAGTAAGAAATTAAATTTTGTAATTATAAAAATTAATAAGATATTGCATCACTTGAACATGTTTGTATTCTAGGCTGATTTAAAATTATTATCTTTTTGGTGGAAGTAATGAGGTAGATTGGGTTAGGTTAGGTTTAGATGTCTACATTGAAGGTATTTGTTTATGAAGCTATCACTTCAAAAATAAGAATGTCTGTATCAACAAGATTTTCGCAGTTAAGAGTATCTTGACCATTACATTGATTTCCAGTATTCTAACAAAAACAGCAAGTTTGGCGTCATTCTTATTTCTACATATAATTTAATAATTGATTTATTTTGTAACACTTGATTAAAAAATGATTAAACTATTTTAGTAAAATTATAGTTGGAAATAGCCGAAAAAATAAATTTAAATATAGAAATAAATGCGTATTTAATTTTTTTTGCTACTTGCAAGAAAATTTGAAAAAAAACTGACAAAACATATTTTAATTAGTATTGAATTGTAGGTAGCGGTCAGAATAGTCTTAATACTTGGATATTGCCTTTCTTTATTTTTGGCTTTTTATGTGCATAAGAAGATTCTAGTTTGCAATAAAATCAACTTGGTTAAATTAGTAGGATATGCTTTTTAAAAGTTAGACGTTAAGCTGACTATGAGGTGGCTTATTGTGTATGCTTAGATACTTCTTTTTTGATTAAGCTTGTTGCAGTGTTAATGTAAGTTGCTGGGTTTACGCTGTTAAGGAATTACTTGCTGAAAATGAAACCGCTGCTTTTGCGACGTGGGTTGATGTGATATTTATTAAGTCTATGATGAAACTTGCCAAGTGTGTAACAATATTCACAAATGCTTGTAATATACACAAACTTTGTTACGTCAATTGTTACTTCTGCAGTTGCAAAACTATTGTTTCAAGCCAAATAGAATAAACGGAAAAATATGTAAAGCATCGCGGTTGACAGTAAGCACTGCGCTAATGTTAATTTGTTTTTCTGTTTTTCTGTTGTTTTTTTTAAGCTAGGTTATCAAGTTTCTACTCATATTGGTTTATTAAAAAACTAGTTAAAAAAAAAATTATTGCAAGCGTCCAAATTAAAAAAAAAACGATGCCAAATGCAAGTTTTTTAAACGACAAATGCGATAAAAGTGTCTTATAAAAACGATTTATTTATACTATTTTTTTATTTTGCATTTTTTAATTATTAAACCTGAAACGGCTGTTTTATCTACTAATGTACAAGTGGATTTTATTTGAATACGTCTTGTCATTGACCATCACATGTATCGGTCGCAGTTGTTTAGAATAACATTCCCGGCCAAAACATTTTTGACAACATTTATTGACGTTTTTGTAAAACAGGCACATTAAAACAAAATGGACGGCCAGGAAGAATAATGACAGTAAGTTCGTTACAACTGGAACAGAATATGTTAGACATGATAGAAGAAAATCCAAGTAGTTCTACGCAAAAAAATTGCCAATGCTTTGAATGTAATTGGACAGTTTAGAAATTTTTTAAGGCTAATTTGTTGTATCCATACTACATTCAGCGTCTTCAAGCACTACTACCTGCTGATTTTCCTTTACTTATTGCGTTATGTTAATGGCTTTTGCAAACATTAGTTTTAGTCTCTCAATTCCTGACACAAATTTAAACCAGTTTTTTAAGAAACGCAATAAAAAAATTTTGATTGTGGGCAAATGAAAATTCGCATCAAATATGTGATGATTGTTTTTAACATCAGTTTTCCTTGAATGTGTGGATTGGAATTAAAAACGACTGTCTAATTAGACCAATATTTCTACCAGGAAGACTTACCGGCGACAAGTAATGCAACTTTTTGGAACACATGCTACATTAGTTTTTGGATTATGTACTATTGGCAACAAGAATTGCAATGTGGTTTATGCATGATGGTGCACTACCACATTTTAGTTTGGTTGCTAGTGATTATTTAACATCAACATACGGAGATTGTTGCGTTGGTTGAGGTGGGTCACAGGCATAGCTTGCTCGGTTCCTAAACCATCTGGATTATTTTTTATTGGGTTATCTAAAGTCATTAGTTTACGATACTCCATTGGAGAAATTGGACAACTTGCAAAATCGGATAATTGCTGGGTGTAACTCAATTAGAAAGGGTTTGGCACTCAATGACGAGAAAATTGAATGCTTGTATTCAGGCTGAAGTAAATCATTTTGAACATTTATTGTAACTTTAGCAACTTTATATGTACTTTTTGATAATAAAATGTTGTAACTGTCGCAAATTTTGTTTATCTTGTATCTTTGAAACAAAGAAGGTTTTTAGAAATCATCATAGAACATAATACTTTTAGAATAACTTTCTAAATTTTTGCCGCATGTTTACCTAACACTTTGTAGAAACTTTTTTAAGATATGTTTAAATTGAAATCACATTAATACATTTTTTGCAACGTCGAAACAAATCATCAATTGCGATTGACATTTCTATTAATCTTGCATCATCTCACTTTTTCAGTCTTTAAAACTTATTGGCTTCTTGTATTAACTGACGTCTCATATACTTTATTTATTAAAGTTTCCTAAACATAGAAGTCTAATGGATTAAGATCTAGTGGCTTTAGAGGCCATACCACTGGTCTTGCACGACCAATCTAACGGTGTAAATAGTTTGTATTTAATCATTTTCAAAATAATAATCGAAAATCCACTATCAAATTGAAATTAGTTTATGTTTTTATTTGTTAAGGAAAGTGGCATGACCGCGTTTAATCTTAGAAGCAAAATGTATTATGTAATATACAAATTCAAATATTATTGAAAATTTTAGCTCTTGCTAATGTAGCTTTGTATCCTACAAAATTTTATGCATAAAATCTGAATTTGCTTAAGGTTTATTTAAAAACATTAAAAAAATGTTTGGATTTTTAGAATGCAAATATTGAATCAGTTGCAATTAATAAGTTTTTTTCTATCTTTATGTATGTACGTAGTACTTGAAATTGTGCCACTTAAAGATGTTAACCTGTCTTTTGAGAGCTGTTGAGCATAGAATTTTTTAATCAATTGAACAACAAATGATAATATTATTTGTTGTTTGAATTGGTTTTTTTGTATCAAATAGTTGTTAGTTTTTAGTATTCTAATTTAAATTTAATTTACAGAATTGTTTGTTTACATCAATAAATACTTGTGCACTTGAGAGCCTCCTATTTGGAAAGCGTATTTTGCATATATATTGCAGTTACAAAATCTATAAATAATATGAAAGTTTTCATATTTGTCATTGCTAAACTGTTTTAGGATAGTACAATAGACGTGTCAAACAATTTAACAAATTTTCACTGACTACACAAATGTGTGTTATTGACAAATGCGTTACTAATTGTATTTTTCCACAGTCTAATTTAACAATTATACAAAGAATACTTTGTTAAAAAAATTTGAAGATACATGATTATAAGATTTTTTTTGTTTTTTTTTGATAAATTGAATGCATTGTCGCATTTTACATGTATTTCAAATTTAGTTTTGTTAATATAGAGATTGATTTAGTGAATTAATTGACTCTTAAAAAGTCAAATATCAAAAGAAATAAATTAATTTGTCGAACATACAATTGATTAAATTTTAAAGGCCAAATGCCACTTTTAAATGAAATAATTTCTATTTAATTTTTCTATATTATATTATAGTTTATTTTTGATTATCTTATTTATCACATTAATTTAAAGATTTTTCTTATTTGATCTAATTGTTAATGCTTTAAAGAATGCCGAAAGTACAAAGACGTGCATTTGTAGCTTATAATTAATTACTTGTAATTGATAAACGTGTTTGTTGCCAATGTCAAATTTTGAAAAATTGGCTGAAAAAAAAAAACAAACGTGTCGTAAAGGCAGAACCAACACGAGCAATTGCAATAAATTAGGCCAAAACAATTGATTGTAGAGACTCCATCAGTAATATTTAGGCAAATATGTTATTTTTTTATTGTGCTCTTATTGTCTTTATCTTTGGTTTATTTAACAATTTAACAAAAAGGCTACAGTGACAAAACTGAGTTTTAGGTCAATTATGATAAACAGAAATTGTTTTCAGCGACGTATTCCGATTTTGTTTATGGCGCTCTGGAGACGTTTAAGTGTTAAGTTGTAACGGACGGATCATTGCGTCGTTTTCTGCATTTTTCACAATTTAGATAAACTGCATCACTAGTTTTAGATAACCAGGAACAAGTTATTTCAATATGCTATTAAATGAATCTAACGCAAAATTTTAAGTTTGTTAGCTTTTTATTTTAGACAAATACTATATATTCAAAAACATTTTTTGCAACAAATTATGGTTATTTTATTTTAATATTAACCTTAATATACTTTTTTTATGTCATTAAATTGTCATTTAAATAAATATAGGTATGTCATATAATATTTTTTGTTCTTATTGTGCCGTTTTCTATAGAAAATTGGCAATTATCATTGCAATTCTGATCTTTAACTCTGCAGCTCTAAATAGTCGGATTGATGTTTGTCTGTACCACTTACGTTATTTTATCAAGCATGAAGTTTTGTGACGCTTTACGGATCTTTTTTCTTGTATTTTTTTATAAGTTGTAAAATTGAGTATCTCTCACCATGCGTAATGTGTCCCAGATACTCAAACTTATGTTTTTTAATTAAAAGAATTAGTTTTTTTTTCTTTATGCATTTTTTACATGACTTCTTTATTGGACACGAGGTCTGTCCTGTGTATCTTTAGTATGCGGCGATAAATTTACATCTCAAACGCCTCTAGCTTTTTTGTGCTATTTTTCTAAGTCCATGCTTCATACAAAAGCGTTGATAAAATAAAGCAACGCATTATACAAACTCTCTAGTTATTTCTGTGCGTTTGTTAGCTTCTGGGGTTTGATCACGGTTGTTTTTGATTTGTGACCCTAAGTATTGGTAGCTTCTTACTATTTTAATTATGGTGTTGTTTATTAGTATGGGTAAAATATTATTGTCATTGGTTTTTGTGACAACTATACTTTTCTTAATTTTCTTCTTGAAGTTCATTTTGAACTCATAAGATTGGTTAACTGTGTTTATACGTTGCAGCATTTTTTGAAGAACGTAAATGGTTGTTGTTATTTTTGCAGTATCATCTGCGTACCAAATGTTGTTGATAATTTGACTGTTTATAATTAATCCACCAGAGTCTTCATTAATAGCATTTTTAAATAAGCATTTAAAAAACATATTAAATAGGACTGGCGATAGTATGCACCCTTGGCAAACTTCTCGTCAAATGTCTAGTTTATCAATGTCATGTCCCTCAACATTTATTAAAGTTTTCTAATTTTAGTACAAGTTTTTTTATGATTTGAATGTCATAATAGTCAAGTCTTTCACCTATGAATAGGTGTCGTTCATATTGAAACATTGTTGTGTTATGATATTTATTCTAAATAAATTGACAAAGAATTGGCCCAAAAATTAAATTTAAAAAATAGGTTTTTAAATACCATAGACTGACTTAAAGAACATAATTTTGTGACTAGGAATTAACAATAAGACTTTATTGTTGATGTTTACATTATGTACATCACTTCTAAATTTATTTTTTATGTACATCAGTTTTAAATTTAATATTATTGTACATACACAAAGGTAAGTTTTTATGCATGATTTTTTAATAAATACAAATTACATGCCAGTTCAGACATTTTTTTATATTTTTTTAATTCAACTTTACAAATTTTGTAGAATTTTCTTTTATAAATATGAGTTGTAAGCGCAAGTTTTGAGAGTTTTATAATTTAAATTTAATAAGAGTATTATAGACTATGTGTAGCACAAATTAAACTGCAAAGTAAGAAGTCGCATAATAATGTTCTTTTGGGAATATGGTTTTTTAATGCTTTACATGATTTTTGTAATAACAAATTTTTTTTTTTTTCGTTTATTGAAATTTTTATTTTACACCAAGACTTTAGACAAAATCTGTATTTTTTTTTGTTAAGGTGGTTTGTCTATCGTTTCTGCACTGCAATCTTTTGGTCCTATTCTGCACCTCTGTTGTTCCTTTAGTAGTTTCGTTTTGTTTCTTTGATGAAGTTCATAAATTTTTGCCAAGAGATTCTTTTGAGCTTATTGAACATAAAATTATTGGTTTGCTTGTGTGCTTGAAAAATGAATCATGTTTGCCGAGGGATAACGCAACTGACGTTCCTTACTTTAATTCTTCATATATTTTGGCTTCGGTGCCATTGTGAACCAAATGATTTTTTCTATATTACTCGGGTATTTATCCACTCTTTTCAAGACGGCATTATTACATCAAACGACTTCTGTATTCAATCATTCTTTATAAAATTTTATCTTATCTTTAGTGTTTCTTTTTTACAATTTACAATTTACAATATGATTGATAATTTGCAGTGTTTGTCAGGAATAAGGAGTCTATGGAGCGGTTCAACTGTTTTTTTAAAGACCTCAGTTAGAAGAAGGTGCTTCAAGAAAAAAACAATGATTAAGGGCCGGTATTATAAACCATTAAAATCTGTAGATTTTGTTTACTAACCAAGTAAATTATTTTACTTGGCTGATTTTGGTTTTATAATCGTCAAATAATAAAAGTAGTTAACTAAGGCCCGTTTGCCACCTATAAACAAATTTGTATTTTGCAGAATTTGGATGTGGGTTCCATCTATAGCACCGAACACCCTTGGAAAGGCAGCAATATTGAAAAACTCCTGGCATAATTGTCTTTTTTCTAAATTTGTTTCAGGGAATTTTACACATGTCGGGCGCAGTCTTGCTAGTGCCATCGAATGTTTTTTTACAATTCTACAAGCCGTAGATACATGTGTTCCGCTAAAATTACTAATATTTAATAAATGAATTTCAGTGGCATAAAACCTTAGTGTTAATAAAATCTGGTTTATCGGAGAAACAGAATTATTTCTGAAATATGGAAATTATAGTATAACAGAACTTTACTTTTATTTATATTCATACTTATCATATGGATATTCTAAATCATGTTCAATTTCTTTGAGTAATAAAAGCACAGTGCCCTAGTGAGGTAAAATCTTTTAAAAAAAGATAGGTCACCATTGTTTCGAGGTAATTGCTCCAAGTATAAACTTCTCGAGAAATCCCAACTTCTATTATTTCTAATACCTCTACATCATCTTCAAAAGCTGAATGTATTTAATAATTATCGTTCGTTTTTATTATTATTGTGTAGCACTTTTACACACACAAGTCGGAAACTTTTAGGACTTAAATTTAACCGTCACTTAAGCCTTTAAGTATTCTTTAAAAACTTGGTGCAATGTAGTAAGGAACACTCATGACTATTAAGGGTTCGTTAAGGTTTAAGGAACAATGGTGCAATCGGGCCTAAATCTATGGAATAAAGTAATAATCCAAAATATATGGATTAAAATTTATTCAATGAATAACTTGACACATGTTTCTTAGGTTATTTTTAATGTGGAGCAATTTTTGAAAATCAACTTTTGATTGCTTTACGATGTTATGCAACTGACTTTCAAAATGTTGTAGGGTATTATTGTAATATAACAAAGGCTACAATACTAGGGTCTAGGACACTTCGGCGCGGCCGTTTCGGCGCGGCCAATTCGGCGCCGGCCGTTTGGGCGCTGGCCGATTCGGCGCCGGCCGTTTCGGCGCCAAAACTTTTCAAATAAAACATAGTATATACATATATATTATAATCATAAAAATTTATTTGATATTTTTTACTATTTTATATTTTTACTTCTTTTAGTTATTTATTTTAATAGACTATTATCCTTTATATTTTTCAAGTAATAACCAATTATTAAAAAGTGATCATTAATTACCCATAAATTATGTGCGAGCCAAAATTATGTTTATTATAATATATATTGTATATTTGACAATTTAAATATGTACGTACATATATTTTGATTTTTATGTATAATTTTTGTTTGATATGTTATGTAATTTAAATGTATTTTATATTTTATTTATCATACATTATTTGTTATGTCTTATAAAACAAATCAATTTTTATTATAATGTGTATATATATTTTTGTTTTATTTGAAAAGTTCTGGCGCCGAAACGGCCGGCGCCGAAATGGCCAGCGCCGAGGTGTCCTTGCGCCGAATCGGCCGCGCCGAATTGGCCGCGCCGAAACGGCGGCGCCGAAGTGTCCCATTCCGACAATACTACACATCAATAACCACAATATTAAAATAACATATAAATGCGGCGTTGCAATTCCTTATTTTACGAATAGTTAATTTAGTTTTATAATACCGGAATGCGTTTATTTGTCAAATATATTTAATTTGAAATTTGTTATTTGGTGATTGCTTTTGTCTTTATAATACCGGCTGTAAGTTAGATTAGATTTCATTAAATATAGCAGAGCATTTAATTTGAATCACAAAATAATGAAACACAAAGCTAAACTTATAAATTTTATAACTTGCAGAACTATTATTTTAGTATGAAATTAACGACATAAATGATTAGTTTTAACAAATTTAATTTAATCTTAAAAGATAATTT
Source organism: Tachinus rufipes (assembly GCA_963932245.1). NCBI lineage: Eukaryota > Metazoa > Arthropoda > Insecta > Coleoptera > Staphylinidae > Tachinus > Tachinus rufipes. The sequence continues at coordinate 79,030,387 of OZ010744.1, forward strand.
AATAATCACATACCTATTTTACTAAATTGCATATATTAAGTTTAATATATTAGATTGACTTATTTATATAAAACTCAATTCAACAAATAAAAATTAAATTAAAACTTTAGAAAACACATTTAAGAGGTCGTTATTATTTACGATGCTACGTTTCGTTCTAAGAAAAGAAATAAATTTTTTGTTCAATGTATTTATTTTCGCAAGGCAGCTTGCGTGATTCCCAATCGTTAGTTTCTTTTGCAAAGTGCACCGTTTATTTCAATACACTTCTTATTTTATCGGGGATTATACTTTTAATGTAAGTTTTCCTTCTGAATATATATTATATCTAGTCGATAAGTTTAATGAATGTTGAAAGTTTGAACGAAATTTAAGATTTATTTTAATTTCATAAAACTGAAAGAGCGAAGAATAAATTGGACGAGAAAAAAATATAATTGATGCACCAATTATTTTCATATTAATGAGTTTCAAATTTAGTAAAGTTGCCATTATTTTTACGCAAAAAAAAACCTTGTGTTAAAAATGTAAAAATTGTAAGTATATTAATGGTATTGAACATGCAATGCGTAGTATATATTTTTTTTCTTAAATTTTATCATTACATTTGTCGTTAATAGTTGATTTCAAATTTAGTAAATATTTTTAGTAGTAGTAAGTGGTTTATATTTGTGAACGATAATATAATAATATTTAGCATGCAAAAAATAAAAGTTAAAGAATTAATTAATTTTAAACCATGATATAAATATAAACATTGTATATATTTATTATATTTGATAGAAATCCGATGCTGCACATAATAACAGCTATGCAGCGTTATCCTTTAGGCAATTTATTATGATTTTCAAATCAGTACAATTTTTGAAATGTTTTATAGAGTTATAATTATTACTTAAACCTTTTGACACGATTTATAATTATTGTTTGTCAATTATAAAAGTTACGTAAAACATATTTATATTCTCCAAGCAATAACTGTGATTGATAATTTGAGCTTGGATTAAGTTAGCAGGATCTGTGTGATTAGTAAAATGAGTTTTGGGCTAGGAATGGTGTAAATGCTCTTTCTGATCCAGTAAGTTTGCTAAAAATAATAGAAAAACAAACAAATATATTATTTTGGATATTTTTTCGAACAAATAATAATGAAAATAATCACAAATAAGATACATTGTAGTGGAGTTAGGGAAAATAAATACAGTAAAAACAGGAAAACACCCAATGAGATATAAAGAAACACTGTAAGTGCAAAGAAAGAAAAATAAAATGCCACAAAAGTGCTTAAGAAAGTTGAAGGAAAACTATGATATAGAGAAGTTTGTAAAAAACAAATTTTTACAAAAAAGGATAAACCAAGATAAACTATTAAAAATCGAGAATTACGAAAAAGAGAATATACTGGTACAAAAGCGAAAACACGTAAAGACAAATCTAGGTACAATGCAAATTGTGTATATATTTAAAAGAAGATGCAATTCATAAGTAGGTACCTAAAATCTGCAGATTATGTACTGATGAAAAAAAAGAAAGAAATTTTATATGTGGAAATAAGAAAAAGTTTACACATTTTAGATGATCGAAAGAAAGCTAATTTGTAGAATTTGTAAAAAATGTAACAAAAAAAAATTTGCTGAAAAAAAATGCAGACACAAATGTACTAAAAAAAACATTGAATAAAAGAAAATATTTGAAATAAAAATTGCAAATAATTAATCTAAAACAAATTTATTACTAATGTTGTATATAAAAGGTGGTCCAACCAAAACGCACAATGTTAATTGTAAATAAAATAAAAAGTATTCAGAGAATTATCTTAATATTTTTTATTATGATATGATTTATGACAATTATATGTGAAACAAAATGTCGGCCTAATGCACGCCACGGCTTTGGTGGCATATCTCTATCCGATAGTAGATATTTTCAATAACTCAATTGTTCTTGGTTTATTGACGTACACATTTTTTTTAATGTCACATGTGGCAAGTGGCACCATCCTGTTAGAACCACATATCGTCCAGGTTCATATTCTCAATTTCTGGCCACAAGAAGTCCGTTATCATCTTGCGATAGCAAACACCATTCACGGTAACTGCTTAGCCGACCTCGTTTTCAAAGAAGTTCGGCCCGATGATGCCGCCAGCCTATATACCGCACCAAACAGTCACTCTTTGTGGAAGCATTAGCTTTTCAACAATTACTCGTGGATTCTCATTTGCCCAAGTGCGGCAATTCTGGTTGTTAAAAAATCCACAGAGGTGATGAAAGTGTGCCTCGTCGCTGAAGATGATTTTCTTTGTAAAGTCACTATTCACTTCTGTTCAACAAACCGTTCGGCGTATTGACGACGCTTAAAATGGTCAGTAGGCTTCAGCTCTTGAGTCAATTGAACCTTGTAAGTGTGTAAATTCAAATCTTTATTCAAAATTTGCAACAGTGATGTTTGTGAGATGATTAATTGTTGGGAACAACGACAAGTCGAGGTTGATGGTTTTTCTGCCACACTATCGCAAACATCAGCAATATTTCCGCAGAACGAACTGAGCGAGCATGCACAAGTCACAATTCCTACAGACCCGGTTTACTAAAACTTGCGCACAATTTTGATTTGATTGCCCATTTTTGTAAAAGGTTTCAACAATCTTAAAGCGCTGCTCAATTGTGTACCTCTCTATGGTTGAATTTGCCAAACACTGAAACAAAGAAATGTCAAATTAAATAGGGCAAAAAACTTGACGTTAAGGTGCGACTCACAATTAACATTGTGCGTTATGGTTGGACCACCTATTATAAACATTGAATTTAAGATATTGTAAGTTACACTGCAAAAAAAAAGTTAAGTTGTATGATATTTAAATATATGAATAAAATGTGAAATTTAGGCGGACTACTTTTACTGCAAAGAAACTTTGCTATTTTTGCTAAACGACTGCAAGGCATACAATACGCAACACAGAGCCTTTTTTAGCAGACTTATGGTTTCAGAATCTAAATTTGTTTAAAATTTTGTTAAAATTTTTTTTTTTTATCTTAAATGCACTCTTACGGCTTACAACATAAGGTACAAATATTCTTTATCAGTACTTGTTTGAGTTGTTTGTAAGGTTTGCCTAAATTAGTACATTAGAAACGACAACGTGGGATAATTCTTAACGTGTTTTGCTCCTTTGCTGAGAATCTTAAAATTGACATTTGACGCAATTTGTTAATGAAAGTATTCAAAATTTTAAACATCTTGCGGCACGACAATTAAATTCAAAAACCTTTTTTGTTGCTATTTTTAAGTATTTCTGTAAGATATCTTAGAATGTAGCACACGGCACTTTATAAAATATTCAAGGTGTTTTTTGCACAAGCATGAATATTAATCTTACTTTTGAAAAAAAATTAAAATTCAAAGAAGAAAAATGTTGGTTATGAAAACTTATTTTTTGGACAGTTTTGAAAAAAAAACGTTTCTTATAATTTTTTCTTAAAAAATCAATATTAAAAAGTTACAAATGATCAAAAACTGCAAAAAACTTTGATTTTTTTTCAAATTTTGATAGCTTATTACTCGTCGGAAATGGCTTACTGAAAAAATCTGAAAAAACTTACATAATTAGGATTTACGTAAAAGAAGGCATTTTTAGTGGTTTAAGCAAAAACAAATTTTTATTTTATACACTTGACTCATACATGGCCATAATACATTAAGCTTAGTTTTATGTATTACATTTTTCATAGTTACATTAGTTTTAATTTGTTTGTTTTTGTACTTACAACACTTTTCAATTTATTTTACTTTGTTCTACAAACTTGTATATTTTAATACATATTTTATGAATTTTATATTGTTTATGATTTTAAATATTTTGTTTTGCTTTATGTAAACTTTTAGTAACGCATCAATAAAAATTATTATAATTATTATTATGATTATTTTTATTATTTTGTAGGTTTTATTGTGCTAGAGGTAAAGTAGTATAATGGTATTGTGGTCGTATTTCTTTTTTTATGTAGGACAATAAGAAAGCAATGTGTCTAGTGAGTCTAGATTGATTGGTTAGATTACACTTTGCATTATACACTGAAAAAATCACAATAATACATTCTGTGCAATTAATTTTTTTTTTCTTATAGGGCCAACTGGTACTCATACTAGAATTACTATAATTGCACCAAAACATAGTATACTTTAATATTAATTGCTAAATAAATAAATCTCTAAGGTATACTTTAATATCAGTGTGTTTATAAATGCTTTTTATTAGTGTTAGTGTAAACATACAACCAAAAGGCCGTATGCTAGTGTATAAATAACTATTTTTTGCAGCCTAGTACAACCCCAACTCTAACAGTCTACCTAGCATGCTACAACTGTTAAGTACCTCAATGACCCCTATGCCTTTATACACATACCTCCACGGCTTTTTTCGGTTTATGTGTGAACAACCTCAGATAGTAAGAAGTACTTTAATGACCTTATTGTCAATCTTTTTTTTTACAATTCAAAGACCCACTGGTCTATTTGTAAATAACAGATTATTAAACATTATCTATACGGAAACAACATAGTATACAGTAAATTAATTATTATAAACAATTCTAACAAAAATCTCTGTTAACAGTTAACATAATCTCAATTCTAAATAGTATATTATCTAAAATATTCTTGCTACTATATTGGATTGTGATTCTGTTTACCGGCCTAATTATTATTTTAACATTAGTTACATGTCCACTGTTAATCTAGTCTTTCTACAATTAGTACATGCACATTTAAATGTAATAGCATTCCCACTTACGAGCACATATAAAACATCTAAATATTGTTAGTATGAGAAATGTAAAGAGATTTTATTATTTAACATTCTCTCATTTGTTCCGTTTGCAATTTACACAGTGCGCGTTCACTTAGCTACGAGAAATAATTAATAAGAGTGTTTGGATTAAATATTTGAATAAACGTAACGTTAGTTACACTAGTTTCAACTATCCTGATAAAAAAGTAAAATGAATTTATTCCGTGGAAACGTAATTAAAGTCTGCTTTTGTATGTTTGTTGGAAATAAAAAATTCCTTTCGATTTTTCCAACATGCAAATGGGCTACTAACATGAGTTTGCCTACAGTTTAATCTTATGAATTTTATTAGCTATAATTTGCTACTGTTTATGGTAGAAGTTAAAATTTAAATAATTTTTGAATAAATGTACAATTAATGTGTCAAAAATAACTAATTCAATTAATTACCGTTTTTTTTTAAGTAAAATAAATTTATATTCAATAATAATTAAAATGAATTTAATTAATATTACCGTATGAGTATTTTTTTTATTAGTTTGTACAAATTTATTCAGTTTGTTTATTCCATTAAATGAATTGTAACATGAAACAAATTTAATTTTATGTCCATTAATTGACGCGTCATAATTAGAAAGCAACATGCAAATTTGAACTGAAATATTGATTCAAATGCTAGTGATTTAGTATTTATTATTAAACAGCTATAAATGGTCAGAGTGGACAAAAAGTAAATTAGGTATAGAACTAAATTAAAAATTAGTTAAATTACAACTTAAACATAAAATCTTTTTTATCAATTTTACTGCTTTTATTGCTACATTATGTTACTCTTCACTCGTTATTTTTAAACATTTTTACATTTACAATTTTTATTGTACTCTTTTTACGATATTTTGTATAGTTTATTTTTATTAAATTGTTTGTTTATTATAAATATAATAAAATTGCCACTGCAATCTAGCGACATACCTAAAGCAGTAGTTTTAATAGAGGAAGGGCGTATTCATTTATTACGCAGCAAGAATTTTTAGATTTCCTTTCACCACGTGCAGATAGCAATTAAATAGTATTGAGATACTGGGCAATTTACAAGATGAGTAGGTTTTGGTAGACAAAGAATTATTTTAGTCCGTGATGATCGGATTTTAGTATCTACCATTTTAAGAATTTGACAATGACAACATTTTAAGTAGCATGTCGCGACAAATGGAATGCGTAACAAGATTTAGATAAGATTTTTTGAGAGTACATGAACCAGAAAAAAACAGAAGTATTTTAAAAGAATTATAGAACAAAATGTAAAGTATTTGGTAGCATAGGTTTATTGACGACGTTGCTACCAAATACACAAAAAACCTGCTTTTATCTAAAAAAAAAAGTTAAGTATTTTCAAACACAAATGCATGAAAGCATGAAACTTTTGCTTTAACTCAGAGGAGGCGCATTAAAGTTTTTTGTAACCTAATTTGGTTTTGGTATATATCATTTTTTTTCAAATTTATGATGATTGTAAGTAGAAAAATGTGTTAGATATTCCAATATGACCATTGACAGTGAAGTCAATTAATTTAATGAAGCTTTCTTAGCAGTTTATTTGATAATGCAAACCTATAATAATTCTTACAGATTTGTTTAGTAACCAAAATATTTTATTGATGCAGGAACTTTTAATGAGAGTGTGTAAGTTGCAAAATAAGCAACTTTGAGAATAATGTTGCATAGTCATGGTATTATATCTTAATCAAAACTTATTAAAGCTATAACTAAAATATAACAAGTTCAATTATTTCCAACTCCACTTAGTAGTCAAAAAATTATTTGTTTTATTTTTAACAGTTACTGAAAATCTATAGCAAACTAAATAATTATAAAATAATAAATGAAATATTTTATAATATATATCTGTTCAATTATAGCAACATAAAAAAAACCCTTGCAAAAACTCTTCAGCTATTATAATTAATGTCACGCTTTTCTTCTTTCTTTCGCATTTTAATTGGTTTATATGTACTTATGTATTATACATATGAAATTTATAAAAGTATTACACTAAAGAATTTGTTAAACAATATAAATGCAACTTGCAAATAAAAATATCTACCATTTTTTAAACAAAATAATAAAATGACATTATTTCTTAATCTTTATTATATGCTATTATTAACCATGACTTGGATTATGCAATAAAATATTTGTGAATATGGCGGCATTATTAAGATGTCGTATGTAAAATTTGTCTTACTTTAGACGCAGTTAGATCTAGTATAATAGTTGATAAGTTTTGTTGTTGTTTGAATAACGTAACATAAAACAAAGCAGTTTTTAAACGAAGTAAAAAATATACGTAACTACAAACCATTACTAATGATATATTATTATGGGAACACAATTTTTGCTGATCTGATACTTGTTTTTAATTAATTTTGGGGTGTTTATTTTAAAAATGAAAAAAACAGTTTTTGTCTATTACATCAAGTTTTTGTTTTTTAATATATTGTCGGTTTTTAGTCAACTTGTATGCTATTATCGTACAACAATAAGACTAATTATATTCATAAAATTTTATTGATTTTTTGTTGTTCGAAGTAAAAAAATCAAATAATTTTATTTTTTAATAAATAAACAATTTCATTCCCAAACAATCTATTTTTAATGTTCCATCAGCCATTATGTAAGTATTCCAGTTTTCTTGGTATTGTCTCTCCATATCTTTTAAATCTTGATAAAACTGTATAAAAAATAAACTTTAATGCTCATGTTGCAACCCAGACAATAAAATTTTATTATAAATCTTTGAAAAAGATAATTGTCTGCTTTTTTATTTAAATTTTTGATAAGTGCCACAAAAGAATTTTATGCAGTTTATTGTACTTTAATCAATTAACTTTATAAATTTGAATTGTTGACAAGTGGCCCTTGAGAATAACCAACGCATAGCAATACCTTTCGGTTTTCTTTTCTACGTAAGTCTTGCTGTTAATTTGTTCTAGTCATTGTTTCTAATGTGGTACTAGTTTGAGGTGAGCTGGTTTCGGCCTCGCGGAATTCACGCAGTCTGCTGCGGCAACACATGCTGTCCCTGGCCCATCTTTACCGCTGTTTAGTTAGCAATTCCTAGCAATAAAGTGTTGTTCGGTATAAAAATACTCATAACTTTGTTATAAAGCAAGCTAGAAGAAAAATAAAAACAGATTTGAATAGCTGAAGAAACGCTGATTCCAAAAATGCCAAGAAAGTACCTAATTAATGATTTGTAGAACTAATTAACAGCTAATTAAAATGACAAATAATCAATTAATTAACAACTACAATTAAAAAAAAAATAATATATTTTTCTGATAGATCTTTATGAGTACATCACGAATCCGCAATCAAAAGTTTTCGCGAAGTTAACATAAAATAATTAAAAATATCTAAATATAAAAAAAAATAATTAATTAGTCATTGTAACTTTGTTATAGTGCAAGCTAGAAAAAAAGCAATAACAGATATGAATAGCTCAGAAAAAAGTGATTCAAAATATGCCAAGAAAAAACCTAATTAATAATTTGTTGAGCTAATTAGCAATTAATTAAAATAGCAAATAATCAACTAATTAACAACAACATTAAAAAAAAAAAAAATTCTGATAGATCTTTATGAGTACATCACGAATCCGCAATCAAAAGTGTTCGCGGAGTTAACATAAAATAATTAAAAATATCTAAATATATAAAAAAAAAAATTAATTAGTCATTGTAACTTTGTTGTAGAGCAAGCTAGAAAAAAAACAATAGCAGATATGAATAGCTCAGAAAAAAGTGATTCAAATATGCCAAAAAAACCTAATTAATAATTTGTTGAGCTAATTAGCAATTAATTAAAAGTGCAAATAATCAACTAATTCACAACATGTTAAAAACATTTTTTTTTCCGATAAAACTTTATGAGTACATCAGAAATCTGCAATTAAAAATTTTAGCGGAGTTGAAATAAATTAATTAAAAATTAAAAACAATATATTCCTAATTACACAATAATTCGATATTGCTAGCATTACGATTTTAGTTTGAACAAACTTATGTGGTATCATTAGTAAGCTGACAACGAGAGGATTCTAAAAAGCTCATCGCATAAGTTGGCGGAGTTAAAACTAATCAATTAAAAGGATCGTCAAGTTGTCTTTTACAAAAAACTAATTACACTATAAATTGTTATTGCTAGCTTTACGATTTAAGTTTGAACAAACTTGTGTGGTATCATTGGAAAGCTGACAACGAGAGAATTCTAAAAAGCTCATCGCATAAGTTGGCGGAGTTAAAATTGACCAATTAAAAAAATCGTGAAGTTGTCTTATACAAAAAACTAATTACACCATAAATCATTATTGCTAGCTTTACGATTTAAGTTTGAACAAACTTGTGTGGTATCATTGGAAAGCTGACAATGAAAGGATTCTAAAAAGCTCATCGCATAAGTTGGCGGAGTTAAAACTAACCAATTAAATGGATCGTCAAGTTGTCTTTTACAAAAAACTAATTATACCATAAATCGTTATTGCTAGCTTTACGATTTAAGTTTGAAGAAACTTGTGTGGTATTATTGGAAAGCTGACAATGAGAGGACTCTAAAAAGCTCATCGCATAAGTTGGCGGAGTTAAAATTGACCAATTAAAAAAATCGTAAAGTTGTCTTATACAAAAAACTAATTACACCATATATTGTTATTGCTAGCTTTACGATTTAAGTTTGAACAAACTTGTGTGGTATCATTGGAAAGCTGACAACGAGAGGATTCTAAAAAGCTCATCGCAAAAGTTGGCGGAGTTAAAATTGACCAATTAAAAAAATCGTAAAGTTGTCTTCTACAAAAAACTAATTTTACCATAAATCGTTATTGCTAGCTTTACGATTTAAGTTTGAACCAACTTGTGTGGTATTATTAGAAAGCTGACAATGAGAGGACTCTAAAAAACTCATCGCATAAGTTGGCGGAGTTAAAATTGACCAATTAAAAAAATCGTAAAGTTGTCTTATACAAAAAACTAATTACACCATAAATTGTTATTGCTAGCATTACGAATTAAGTTTAAACAAAGATGTGTGGTATCATTGGAAAGCTGACAATGAGAGGATTCTAAAAAGCTTATCGCATAAGTTGGCGGAGTTAAAATTGACCAATTAAAAAAATCGTAAAGTTGTCTTCTACAAAAAACTAATTACACCATAAATTGTTATTGCTAGCATTACGATTTAAGTTTGAACAAAGATGTGTGGTATCATTAGAAAGCTGACAATGAAAGGATTCTAAAAAGCTCATCGCATAAGTTGGCGGAGTTAAAACTAACCAATTAATCGGATCGTCAAGTTGTCTTTTACAAAAAACTAATTATACCATAAATTGTTATTGCTAGCTTTACGATTTAAGTTTGAACAAAGATGTGTGGTATCATTGGAAAGCTGACAATGAGAGGATTCTAAAAAGCTTATCGCATAAGTTGGCGGAGTTAAAATTGACCAATTTAAAAAATCGTAAAGTTGTCTTCTACAAAAAACTAATTTTACCATAAATCGTTATTGCTAGCTTTACGATTTAAGTTTGAACAAACTTGTGTGGTATTATTGGAAAGCTGACAATGAGAGGACTCTAAAAAGCTCATCGCATAAGTTGGCGGAGTTAAAACTGACCAATTAAAAAAATCGTCAAGTTGTCTTCTACAAAAAACTAATTACACTATAAATCGTTATTGCTAGCATTACGATTTAAGTTTGAACAAAGTTGTGTGGTATCATTGGAAAGCTGACAACGAGAGGATTCTAAAAAGCTTGTCGCATAAGTTGGCGGAGTTAAAATTGACCAATTAAAAAAATCGTGAAGTTGTCTTATACAAAAAACTAATTACACCATAAATCATTATTGCTAGCTTTACGATTTAAGTTTGAACAAACTTGTCTGGTATCATTGGAAAGCTGACAATGAAAGGATTCTAAAAAGCTCATCGCATAAGTTGGCAGAGTTAAAACTAACCAATTAAATGGATCGTCAAGTTGTCTTTTACAAAAAACTAATTATACCATAAATCGTTATTGCTAGCTTTACGATTTAAGTTTGAACAAACTTGTGTGGTATTATTGGAAAGCTGACAATGAGAGGACTCTAAAAAGCTCATCGCATAAGTTGGCGGAGTTAAAATTGACCCATTAAAAAAATCGAAAAGTTGTCTTATACAAAAAACTAATTACACCATAAATTGTTATTGCTAGCTTTACGATTTAAGTTTGAACAAACTTGTGTGGTATCATTGGAAAGCTGACAACGAGAGGATTCTAAAAAGCTCATCGCATAAGTTGGCGGAGTTAAAATTGACCAGTTAAAAAAATCGTAAAGTTGTCTTCTACAAAAAACTAATTTTACCATAAATCGTTATTGCTAGCTTTACGATTTAAGTTTGAACAAACTTGTGTGGTATTATTGGAAAGCTGACAATGAGAGGACTCTAAAAAACTCATCGCATAAGTTGGCGGAGTTAAAATTGACCAATTAAAAAAATCGTAAAGTTGTCTTATACAAAAAACTAATTACACCATAAATTGTTATTGCTAGCATTACGATTTAAGTTTGAACAAAGATGTGTGGTATCATTGGAAAGCTGACAATGAAAGGATTCTAAAAAGCTCATCGCATAAGTTTGCGGAGTTAAAACTAACCAATTAAACGGATCGTCAAGTTGTCTTTTACAAAAAACTAATTATACCATAAATTGTTATTGCTAGCTTTACAATTTAAGTTTGAACAAACTTGTGCGGTATCATTGGAAAGCTGACAATGAAAGGATTCTAAAAAGCTCATCGCATAAGTTGGCGGAGTTAAAACTAACCAATTAAAAGGATCGTCAAGTTGTCTTTTACAAAAAACTAATTATACCATAAATCGTTATTGCTAGCTTTACGATTTAAGTTTGAAGAAACTTGTGTGGTATTATTGGAAAGCTGACAATGAGAGGACTCTAAAAAGCTCATCGCATAAGTTGGCGGAGTTAAAATTGACCAATTAAAAAAATCGTAAAGTTGTCTTATACAAAAAACTAATTACACCATAAATCGTTATTGCTAGCTTTACGATTTAAGTTTGAACAAACTTGTGTGGTATCATTGGAAAGCTGACAACGAGAGGATTCTAAAAAGCTCATCGCATAGGTTGGCGGAGTTAAAACTAACCAATTAAAAGGATCGTCAAGTTGTCTTTTACAAAAAACTAATTATACCATAAATCGTTATTGCTAGCTTTACGATTTAAGTTTGAAGAAACTTGTGTGGTATTATTAGAAAGCTGACAATGAGAGGACTCTAAAAAGCTCATCGCATAAGTTGGCGGAGTTAAAACTGACCAATTAAAAAAATCGTCAAGTTGTCTTCTACAAAAAACTAATTACACTATAAATCGTTATTGCTAGCATTACGATTTAAGTTTGAACAAAGTTGTGTGGTATCATTGGAAAGCTGACAAAAAGAGGATTCTAAAAAGCTTATCGCATAAGTTGGCGGAGTTAAAATTGACCAATTAAAAAAATCGTCAAGATGTCTTCTACAAAAAACTAATTACACCATAAATTGTTATTGCTAGCATTACGATTTAAGTTTGAACAAAGATGTGTGGTATCATTAGAAAGCTGACAATGAGAGGATTCTAAAAAGCTCATCGCATAAGTTGGCGGAGTTAAAACTAACCAATTAAATGGATCGTCAAGTTGTCTTTTACAAAAAACTAATTACACTATAAATTGTTATTGCTAGCATTACGATTTAAGTTTGAACAAAGATGTGTGGTATCATTGGAAAGCTGACAATGAGAGGATTCTAAAAAGGTTATCGCAAAAGTTGGCGGAGTTAAAATTGACCAATTAAAAAAATCGTAAAGTTGTCTTCTACAAAAAACTAATTACACTATAAATCGTTATTGCTAGCATTACGATTTAAGTTTGAACAAAGTTGTGTGGTATCATTGGAAAGCTGACAAAGAGAGGATTCTATAAAGCTTATCGCATAAGTTGGCGGAGTTAAAATTGACCAATTAAAAAAATCGTCAAGTTGTCTTCTACAAAAAACTAATTACACCATAAATTGTTATTGCTAGCATTACGATTTGAGTTTGAACAAAGATGTGTGGTATCATTGGAAAGCTGACAATGAGAGGATTCTAAAAAGCTCATCGCATAAGTTGGCGGAGTTAAAACTAACCAAATAAATGGATTGTCAAGTTGTCTTTTACAAAAAACTAATTATACCATAAATCGTTATTGCTAGCTTTACGATTTAAGTTTGAAGAAACTTGTGTGGTATTATTGGAAAGCTGACAATGAGAGGACTCTAAAAAGCTCATCGCATACGTTGGCGGAGTTAAAACTGACCAATTAAAAAAATCGTCAAGTTGTCTTCTACAAAAAACTAATTACACTATAAATTGTTATTGCTAGCATTACGATTTAAGTTTGAACAAAGATGTGTGGTATCATTGGAAAGCTGACAACGACAAGATTCTAAAAAGCTCACCGCATAAGTTGGCGGAGTTAAAACTAACCAATTAAAAGGATCGTCAAGTTGTCATTTACAAAAAACTAATTACACTATAAATTGTTATTGCTAGCATTACGATTTAAGTTTGAACAAAGATGTGTGGTATCATTGGAAAGCTGACAATGAGAGGATTTTAAAAAGCTTATCGCATAAGTTGGCGGAGTTAAAATTGACCAATTAAAAAAATCGTAAAGTTGTCTTCTACAAAAAACTAATTTTACCATAAATCGTTATTGCTAGCTTTACGATTTAAGTTTGAACAAAGATGTGTGGTATCATTGGAAAGCTGACAATGAAAGGATTCTAAAAAGCTTATCGCATAAGTTGGCGGAGTTAAAATTGACCAATTAAAAAAATCGTAAAGTTGTCTTATACAAAAAACTAATTACACCATAAATCGTTTAATTTATGGTAAAATTAGTTTTTTGTAGAAGACAACTTTACGATTTTTTTAACTGGTCAATTTTAACTCCGCCAACTTATGCGATGAGCTTTTTAGAGTCCTCTCATTGTCAGCTTTCCAATAATACCACACAAGTTTGTTCAAACTTAAATCGTAAAGCTAGCAATAACAATTTATGGTGTAATTAGTTTTTTGTATAAGACAACTTTTCGATTTTTTTAATGGGTCAATTTTAACTCCGCCAACTTATGCGATGTGCTTTTTAGAGTCCTCTCATTGTCAGCTTTCCAATAATACCACACAAGTTTGTTCAAACTTAAATCGTAAAGCTAGCAATAACGATTTATGGTATAATTAGTTTTTTGTAAAAGACAACTTGACGATCCATTTAATTGGTTAGTTTTAACTCCGCCAACTTATGCGATGAGCTTTTTAGAATCCTTTCATTGTCAGCTTTCCAATGATACCACACAAGTTTGTTCAAATTTAAATCGTAAAGCTAGCAATAATGATTTATGGTGTAATCAGTTTTTTGTATAAGACAACTTCACGATTTTTTTAATTGGTCAATTTTAACTCCGCCAACTTATGCGATGAGCTTTTTAGAATTCTCTCGTTGTCAGCTTTCCAATGATACCACACAAGTTTGTTCAAACTTAAATCGTAAAGCTAGCAATAACAATTTATAGTGTAATTAGTTTTTTGTAAAAGACAACTTGACGATCCTTTTAATTGATTAGTTTTAACTCCGCCAACTTATGCGATGAGCTTTTTAGAATCCTCTCGTTGTCAGCTTTCTAATGATTCCACATAAGTTTGTTCAAACTAAAATCGTAATGCTAGCAATATCGAATTATTGTGTAATTAGGAATATATTTTTTTAAATTTTTAATTAATTTATTTCAACTCCGCTAAAATTTTTAATTGCAGATTTCTGATGTACTCATAAAGTTTTATCAGAAAAAAAAAAGTTTTTAACATGTTGTGAATAAGTTGATTATTTGCTATTTTAATTAATTGCTAATTAGCTCAACAAATTATTAATTAGGTTTTTTTTGGCATATTTGAATCACTTTTTTCTGAGCTATTCATATCTGCTATTGTTTTTTTTTCTAGCTTGCTCTACAACAAAGTTACAATGACTAATTAATTTTTTTATATATTTAGATATTTTTAATTATTTTATGTTAACTCCGCGAACACTTTTGATTGCGGATTCGTGATGTACTCATAAAGATCTATCAGAATTTTTTTTTTTTTTAATGTTGTTGTTAATTAGTTGATTATTTGCTATTTTAATTAATTGCTAATTAGCTCAACAAATTATTAATTAGGTTTTTTCTTGGCATATTTTGAATCACTTTTTTTTGAGCTATTCATATCTGTTATTGCTTTTTTTCTAGCTTGCACTATAACAAAGTTACAATGACTAATTAATTATTTTTTTTTATATTTAGATATTTTTAATTATTTTATGTTAACTCCGCGAAAACTTTTGATTGCGGATTCGTGATGTACTCATAAAGATCTATCAGAAAAATATATTATTTTTTTTTTAATTGTAGTTGTTAATTAATTGATTATTTGTCATTTTAATTAGCTGTTAATTAGTTCTACAAATCATTAATTAGGTACTTTCTTGGCATTTTTGAAATCAGCGTTTCTTCAGCTATTCAAATCTGTTTTTATTTTTCTTCTAGCTTGCTTTATAACAAAGTTATGAGTATTTTTATACCGAACAACACTTTATTGCTAGGAATTGCTAACTAAACAGCGGTCCCATCTTTCCCTATACCCTATTTTTCTGTCTTACTTTCTACACTGGCATTCTCCTCTTTTTTCTCCGAGATGATGAGATTTTTGAATCTTCATTTGGGATTAGTTCTTTGTGTCTTTTTGTTTCCAGATATACTCTGACCATTTCAAAAGTAGCATTTTCTGTCAACCTCGAGATGGCGTATCTTTCGTTTAGAAATTGTTTAGTCAATTCCGTCAATTTATTTTTCTTTAGCAGTTCTCTTCATTTCCTCCTTATTTCTGCAATTTCTGTTAGTACTAGGGTTTCAGCATATGTTCTTCTCTTGTCTTTCTGTTTATTTTCCATTGCTTAGCAGGCATAGTTGTTTTGACCTTCTCTCTTTCTTTCCTCTTTATTACTTTTTTCCATATTCTTTTGCTTCCATTTAGCTTCTTGTTCCTCTTTCCTTTGTATTATGTGGCTTTTATTTTAGTGTTTTTGTCCATTTTGGTTTACCTAAATCTCAAAGCTTCAAACTCTTTAATTTTTTTTTCAGTACTGTTATTGCATAGTTTCTAAGTGCTTTCCATTTGTTTACGTCGCTCAAGCATATTTTAATAATTGTAGATTTGTCTAATTTGTTTTCCAATAATTTTTCTAGCGTTTTCTTATTTTCTTCCCACGCTTCGCATTCTACTAGCGTATGTTCTGCGTTGTCATGCGTGTCTTCTAGACAAAATATATATTTTTCTTCTTTCTCCATCTTATTTAATTTTTGTAAGTACTTTCCAAACACTTCATGTCCGGTAAGTATTTGTGTTGTATAGTAACACGTCTCCGGTTTTTTTGCTTCCCATTCTTTTATTTTCCACTGTTTTTGCCATTTTTCCATCATATTCTCTCTTGCTTGTTTTTATACATCTTGCTTACTAGTTCATTCATTTACCATTTTCTTTATACTTAATCTTTTTTCTACCATCAAATCTGCTGGTATTGTTGCCGCAATTATTTCTAGTGCCTCTTGCAACACTATCCTGTAAGCCCTGCAGATCCTTAACGAACTTGCTCTCATAGCTCCTTTTACTTCTTTTCTGTTTTTTTTTATCTTCAAAGCTTTTCCCCTTGTTTCTGCGGCATACAATAGTTTACTTCTAACCGCAGTTGCTATTAACCTTTTTAGCTCCTTGTCCTGGTCCTCCCTTGTTCGGCATATGCCTTATAAGCATTTCTTCTATTTTTTTTGTTCCTTTTACCGCTTCCTTATTCTGTTCATTCCATCCCTTTGCTTCAAGTGTTACTCCAAGGTATTTAATGTTTTTGCCTATGGTTATTATTTGTTCACCTACCTGTATTTTTAAATTTCCTCTGTTTGTCCTTTTTGTCAATAACCATGCCGCCTCGGTTTTCTGTGGAGCCAGATCTAACCCTTTGTTTCTCATCCATGTTTTGATCATCTCTATTGCCAACTCTAACCTTTCATTTAGTACTTCTATGTTTATATTCCTACCTACCAGAGCTATGTCATCCGCAAATGCAGTTATTGTCACTCCTTCTGGCAGCCGCATTCTAAGTAGCTGGTTATAAACTAAATTCCATAATTTAAGACCTAGTGCAGTACCCTGTGGTACTTCTCTAGTCAGCTTAAATTTTCCATTTTTCGTTAGTAAATTTCTCTCCTGGAAGTAGCTCCATATTATCTTAGTAGTTTTATTTGTTAGTTCTCTTTTTTTTGTTGCTTCTATAATTGCTTTTCATAGTATGCTGTTGAACGCATTTTGTATATCTAACGCTACTACGACACAGTGTTGTCTTTTTCTGTCTGGTTCACTGTTTGCTTCTTTTGCTATGGCTTTTATCTTTTCACTGGCTCTTAGAGTCGTTCATCCTTTTGTAAATCCATATTGTTTTTGTTCCCATCCTCCTTTTTCTTCTAATTCTTGTTCAATTCTCCTCACGATAACTTTTTTTATAATTTTTGCTAATGTGTTGATCAGGCATACCGGTCTATACGTCGTTGTTTTACCTGCTTCCTTCTTTTTTTCAATTAGTACTAGGTTTGCATCCTTCCAACAAGCCGGAAAAATTCCTTCTTTTAGACATCTGTTTATTATTTGTGTTATCTCTATCTCATTTCCTTCTAGTGCTGCTTTCACAATCTCCGATGTTATTTCGTCTGGACCTGGTGCTTTATTATTAGGTAGTTCCCTTATAATCTGTTTTATCTCCTCTACTGTTGCAGGGACTGCTTCTGTTTTGTCCGCTTTTCCTGCTAGTTCTTCTGCTATTTCTCTAGTGGGAAACAATTTTTCAATCATTACTACTTCATTTTCTTTTTCTTTTAAGCACAATGCTTTCATTCCTCCTAATTTATTCATTACTATTTTGTATGGTTTGCCCCAGGGATCCCAGCATCTTTTCTTACTGTTCTTGATTGCTTTTTTTAAAGCTTTTTGTCATTTTTTAGTTTGTTTTCAGTTTTATCGGATTTTTTCCCCTTCTTCTTTGTCTTTTAACTTTTCTTGCTGTTTGTATTGTTTTCTTCCTGCTTTCCTTGACTTCTTTGCACTACCAATATGGTCCTATTCATCCTCCTTCTCTGTATCTGGGAATTGATTCTTCCGCAGCTATCTTCAATTTTTCCAAGTACCATTTGCATCTTTTCTCTAAATTCTCGTTTTCAGTCAGTTGTTCTGCTTCCATAGCTTTTTTTATCTTTTCTCTGTCCATCCTTCTTATGTTTCATTTTCTTTCTTTTTTGTTTTTCTTTTTCCCTTTTCCGTTTTCCGTTTGTGCTGTATTGTATGTACTTATGTAAACTCAGTGATTCTTTTTTTGTCACTGAATTGTTGACTAATTTTCTAGTTTGTGTCTCATCAAAAATGCTAGCTTTTAGTGTTTCAATGCTCAGTTTTGGAAATTTATTGCATATGTATTTAAAACATTGACTATCTAATTTTAAAGCTTCAAGAAACTGTTTCATTTGACTCAGTTTTATGTAAAGAGAAGGAAATATAATCTTTGAACGCTTTACTAAAAGTAAGTGTATTACATTTGTGTCCTCAACATGTATACCACTTCTTGCCGGCCAATCTTTCTTAATCCAATGCTTGTCCCTGGTTCTGCTGTTCCATAAACACAAGAAACATGGATACTTCGTGAATTCTCTTTGTTGTCCAAGTAAATAATTGATCATTCCAAGATTCACGCAGATGATCCACTTATGATCTTCAAACTTTATCATCTTTTTAATTGTATCTTTACTGAGAAGTACTGAATGCTCAATTGAAATTGAACCGTAATTATGAAGCAAAACGCACTTTAAGCTCTTCTTTGAACTGTCCAAAAACAATTGCTACTCACTTGGGTCATATAGTGTCACATCCATAAAGTTTAATAAGCTTGGCACATCATGGCAATAATCCAAATTATTGTCCACTTTAAAATATTATAATTTTTTTTTTCTTTGGTACGATAGATTGTAATTTTATTGCTTACCTTAAGCAACTTTTTTTCGTTAAGCCTAGAAACTAGCAATTTGGATGCTTTTTTTAAAAAATTTAAATCTTTTTCTAAATTATATAATTTGGCTTAATTAAATCTATGATATAAAGATTGTATAGAAAAACTGCATTCAAAATCCATATCAGCATCCTGTTAGTCAATTTTATTTGCAAAACCTTCCGCGTCCTCAAGTAATAGAGATTCCTTAAACACTGGTACAAGTACTTCTTTAGAATGGGGTATTGGGCGCATTGCAAATTCTAGGTTTGGGTAAGTGATTTTTTGTCTAGTTTTTTTGTTGTCATTTGCCATATCATTCTAATGCCATTTGCCAGTTTTTTTTGCTTCATTTTTCTCCAATGTTGTAAAGTTTTAAAACACGTTTTACATACCTTATGTGGAGTCAAAGGCTTGTCTTGGTCTGCTAGTCGCACTTTAAAGTATGCAAAGTACACCTGTTTTACAAAATTGCTAATATTTAACTTTTGACAACTCATAGTGAAGCTTCCAAATATATAGCAAAGTGTATCTGGCAAATTCAAACAGTTTTTTCTAGTAGCCATTTCACTTGCACACGCTTGTATTTTCAAAAAACTAACTTACAGTAAACACGTCTGAAACTTTTGATTGTAAAACAACAACTGGCCATTTTAGAGTCATGCTAATTACCTGATAGTGCACCAGCGCAGTTGTAAACACCTGCAAGTGAGGCTTTAATAAGAAACATATTTATCAATAAGATTCAAGTTAAAATTAAAATAGACGCAGACTGAAACGTGAATAAGTAAAAAAAAACAAAATGCGATAGAACAAAAACTTGACATGATAGGCAAAAACTGTTATTATTTTTGAAATCAGCACCCTAAAATTAGTTAATAACAAGTATCAGATTAAAGTCAGCATTAAAAAAATGTGTTCTCTAAATGTATTTTAAGTTACAAACTCAGTATTAAAAAAATTGCGGATTTAATTTTAATGGCAAACCGTGCTTTCTTTATACTTGCTCATGATTATTTTGTGGGTTTGAAATAAATCATTTTGCTAATGATTATAGTGCAATAATGTTTTATAGCATAATTTTTTTATAGAGTTGCTGGAAAGTAACTGCTGCTTTCTAGTTTTTTACTTACTTACTTTTAAAGCATTGTCATTACAACTTGTACTTGACTATCTTTATGCAAAACAATGGATATTGCAGCAACTTTGGATGTTATAATAAAACTGTTGTAACGCTTCTAGGTTATGAGCGGCTTATGCATTTGCAGGACAAGATTAGAAGAGTTCAGTTATCTGATTACTTTGGGCGCCACTAAACTGAAAACACCAAGAAGATAAAATAACATACAGCTTATACAACTTAACGGCAAATACAAATTATTTTTAACAAAAATTTATAAATCAAAATTAATCAAAATATCCACAAAATATATACTCTCTCCACCGCGGAACAAATTAAATTGGTTAGACTAAATAAAATAAAAACGGCGGAAATTGTCCGGTGCGTTTGTTAAGTTTTCGTAGTTGTCAAGTTGTCAAATTAGGTTAATTGTTGGGTTTCTTTAGTTTTTCTTAGTCTGCATTGTACTAGATGTAGTTTCTTAATGCATGCCATAATGTTTTCTTTCTTTTAGTGTTGTTGGATATTGGAGAGAATAGATTTGAATTGAAAAATGCTTCAATTTAATTCAGTAGTGTCTAAAATTTTTTGCAATTAAAAGTATTGTTGGTTTTAAACGATGTTTTGTGCTCTTGTTTGCTGCTTTTTATACGCTGCCAAAATGTAGTAATTTTATGTTTCATTGACGGAATATATAGAATAGGTTTATTTTGTGAAGGGAATATTTTTAAACAATTTAACAATGTTTTTATTGTCAGACTCGTCAATATTTCAAGATGCACTGACTTTGTTCAAAGACATATAAATACTGATATATATATATATATATATATATATATATATATATATATCTTTTCTGCAACTGTGCTCTTTTAGTTCGAAAGAGTTTAATATGGAACGGTTTGCAAAAGTCCACAGTGCAATGGCAAAACAGTCGAGATGCTGTTATCCTTTTTTTGGTAATGACCCCATAATGAATTGGCTATAACATCCGCAAGAAATTCAATATATATTTACTTTACTATGCAGTTGCTCAAGATGAGCATGGGATGTGATTATTTTGATCTTGTTATAGGTTTTGGTTAACACTATTGATGTTGTTTTTTGTAAAGTAATTCTGGATGTAGGAGTTGTCTTCCAACTCGGATAATATTATTTTTTAATAAGTTTTTTTGTATATCAATTATAATTTTTAAGAATTTGGTTTGTTGTGAAAGTTGTATAAGTTGGAGTAACGCTTTCTCTAATTTGTCAACCAATATTGTTTTGACAGCTTGTTTGGATTTGTTCTTTACATTACAGTTTGATGTAAATAGTAATCATAATGTAGTATTTAGTAGTATTTGATTCAGACAATAGTAGTAGTATTAAAAAAAACTCAATGACTTATGATACAAATAGAAAATAAGTTTTTAAAACATTGGCCAATATACTTTATACTTGTTTTTTAATAGAAATCTTTCCGCACATGTATTTATATTTATTGGTTTAATTTTTTGCATTATTGATTTTTTTTTGTCAACTTTATTTAGCCATTTTAATTTTTATTATCATTATTTATATAGATATATGCTGTGTCACTCTAATCTTTCTATTTGGTTTAATTTTGCCAGTTTTCAGTCAATTATATTTTTTACTTCATCTTTGTTATTGCTATTGGAATTATTCTTTTAAAGAAATTTGTATTGATCTCAACATTATTTTTTGTAATAAAAGAAATTATTTATACTCAATCAAACATAAATTTAACGTAATTGTATCATAATTTGATATATTCTATCTGTGTTGTTGAGCCATCTTACGACTTTATCACTATTCAAATAATAAAACAATTTACTTCGTTTTTTATCATAAGTTTATTCTTACAAATACATTACTAATTTCGGCTAAAGCCTTCTACAGATGAAATAAATTATATAAGTTAAAATGAAATAAATTATATAAGTTAAAAAATAAACTACAAAATTTATTTAAGTATTTTAACTATAAAGTAAAGGGGGAGGGGGGGGGGGAGTTACAAAAGATGATTAAGAAAAAATTACTTTTAAAGATTACAGTAATTACAATGCGGTACTAATGGTAAAAGGATTATATTACAAAACAATTTAAAAAAATGACTAAAAAAAAAAGGATTAACTAATAGCATTAAATATTGGGGAATATATTAAATCTATTTGGTTATTTAAAAGGGGTCCGGCGTTACTTTTTTGTTTAAAAATTTCCAATGCTTCTAATAAATTTAATTAAGTCTTTTTTGTGAATTATGTAAAATTTGTACGTCTTTCAGTTTTGGAAAAGTATGTTGATGTTCCTGAACGTGATTGGCAAACGTCGGATCTGGTTTATAATTTTGAAATGATTTTTTATGTTCTTTGTACCAGGTAATAAAATTTTTGCCGATTTGTCCTATATATACGCTTATGCAGTTTCTACATGTTAGTTTATTTACTCTTGATTTTCTAAATTTGTTCGTTTTTTTCTTTGCGTTAAATATAATGTTTGATAATTTTGACGTTAACCTAAAAGCAATTTTCATGTTAAATTTAGAAAGCACATTTGATACGGATTCGGTGACTGGACCAAAATATGTGAGACAAGTGAATCTTGAATCGACTGTTTCCTTTATTTAAGGATATTTTTAAGTGTTTCTTTTTTAATTTTCATACTTTTGTATAGTATTAATGGGATAGCCATTGTTGAGTGCAATTTGTTTGATTGTTTTTAATTCTATATCTTGGTCTTCTTGTGACATTGGAATTGTGATTGCTTTGAGTTATATGCTGCCATCTTATGATTATAGGAGTAGTTTAACTAGTTGGGAATTGTGCCATCTGTAAACGTTGATTTCCTAACAAATTTAAATTTAAGATAATTATTTTCTTTAGTTAGAGTAAGATCTAAAAAGTTAATTGATTCATTAATTTCTGATTCTGCTTAATAAATTGAATTTAGTAAAGCCAAAACTAGTAATGTAATCGTAAGAATAAATTTGTGATAAAAAACGTATTAAATTGTTTTATTATTTTATTAACATAAATTATCACGTAGTAGAGGTCACAACCATTAATTATATTTATCACTATTGTTTAAACAGGGTTATTATAAGTAACTAAATAAGTCAACAATTAATAATTATAAAATATATATATATATATATATATTATAATACAGCGATCTATTATATAAAAAGCTTATAGATACAAAAAAACTGTAGTAATACATATTGTCACATATAATTTAATATTCTACTAAGTATCTTCTTTAGGTAGTTAAAAACCATATAGTAGTTTTTTACAAGTTAAATTGCATTTTAAATAATAAAAATCAATTTATTTCTATTACTGGTTAAAATTTGTTTGAGTTGATTCATTTTTATCATCAATCAATCAATCATTATAATTCGCACGTATAAGCTTCCACATATTGTGGGATTTAAAATTTAAATTAAAAATTGATAAAGTTGTCAAATGTGATATGCATATATGAATTTGCGACAGGCTTTCTGTGTCTGGCATTAAGTGGACGGGGATATAATACGATGTAGGGTAGGAGAATATTATAAAATCGGGTTCAGATTTATTTTAATTAATACTATAAAACATGTGTATATTTATCAATTAGTTTATAGTTTTCCGCAGTTAGATTTGTTATTTTAAATTATTTGTATTATTATCTGTTGATTATGCAATATAAAAATCAATCAATATAAAATCAAAGTAGAAAACTAATAAAACGCACATTTTAATATTTGTTTGTAATCAACTTTCAAATAAACGTTTTGTGCCGTAAAATTTGTGTTTTGGGAATACATTTAAATTGTACATTCCACATTTCACTATTTAAATATATGTTTTTTATAAATACTTTTTTTTCAAGATTTTTACATAAAATTATAATTAATAAATATACGAGTATAAATCTTAAATAAATATAATTGATATTATATTATAATTATGATAAAATTTTCTATTATTTCTATAATCTAATTGGAATAATCAGAAACAAAAAATCTTAAATTTGATTAAATTCCGTGACATAATAAATCTACTTAAAATTACAGACAGGCATTTATGATCTAAATAGCGACTTAATTAAAATGCCTGTAATACTATTCCTTCTGAAATTAATTAACATATGTATTGCCAACATTAAATTTCTATCGTGATTTAAATTAACCACGTCCACACTACTGGAAAACGTAGTTCATTTTGAAATATATTCATTTGCAAGACCGAATCAATAGATCATTGTTTTACTGATTTTGGTTGATTATTGGAAGTCTCTCTCTTATTGGTTTTTATGGTGTATTTATAAAAGATTTTAAAAATATGACAACTTAAAGCCTGTGTATCTAATACCAAATATTATGAAAGGCATTTTGATTATTTTAACTGTATATCAGGAATTCTTTATAGTTAAAAAAAAAAATGGTTGATTGCTTTAAATTTAAAAATAATTGTATTGAATTATTTAATAATAGTAATCATGTTTATATATGTTTACAAACAAAATAATATTTACTGAAATCAAAAAAAGTTGTTTGCTTAACAACTTGTCCCAACTATAGAATGCTTTTTTAATTAGAAAACGTTTAATCATTTCTTTAAAAGACTTACTGCAAATTCAGTTGTTGCATAGAAACATATTATATAAATTAATGCCATAGTACTTAGTGCCTGTTTTGTTCTTTGTAAGTCTGATGTAGCTTGTTCTAATATTATTGTTACGCTTGGTTCTGTACTTATAAACATTCTTGTTGTTTGTATTGTATATTTGGTTTAAACATGCATCAATCACCTAAGAATTAATACACACTGTAAAGTCAATTGTATAAATATTAGTCTGCAGTCTACTTTGTATGTCGCTCTTAAAATAATTCACAAATCTCTTCTTTGTGTTGAAAAGAAAATATGTAATATGGAAGAATGTTCCCATACTAATATAACATGCAACAGTTAAAAATTGCCTGTTACGGCTTATTGAACAACAATACGCAAAAAGAGAGAAAAAGTATTATCACGTAAGTTTGGAAGCAGTTGGTTTGGCCAAATCTGCTGGCTTTGACTTATAAACTATAAAGTGATAATTTACTTGTTACTGATTGAGTATACGTTGGAGCCCAGAGAACATGCTTCTGAAATCCAATTTAGTTTACTACACTCCTAATAAGCGGTTTGTAGCCAAATCCCAAATGAGAAGTTACGCTCACTTGCTTTGTATTTTGTATAAATACTGAGGGTATTGACAGTAAAAAGTAACAAAAGCTATTGTTATTCCAAAAGCTGGAAAACCGTTAAAGTACCCAATTAGTCACCGTCTATTAAGCCTTTTTTTCTGGTCTGAGGTAAGAAAGAACTTTTTACTTACTTTTTGATTCTATTTCTGTTAAGGAGATATTGATATAAAAACATAACGCGAGGATGCAATAAAAAAAAGATACACATGTGGTATAGTTTTGGACATTAAAAAGATATTCAATAAAGTATGGCACGACAGACTTATCTATAAGTTGATGAAAATAAACATGTTGGATTATTATATCCATATTATTGCGTCATATTTGACAGATAGGAAGTTCTACGTATCAACGGCTGATAAGTCATGGAATATTGAAGATGGTGTGCTGCAAGACAGTGTTGTGGAACCAATATTGTTCTTTTTTGAACATATGGCATATTTAGAAACAACTGCACGGCCATTTACGTTGATAATACTGCGTGTTTTCCTCAATCCTGAGTCACGTAAGTGGCTACTAGAAAAGTGTAAACGCAGCTGCTAGAACTTAAACGTACAACTTCCCAAACCAAGGTTACGTAAGTAAAGGTGTGGAAGTTATACCGGGAGAAAACAGAAACTATATATCTGAGAGTGACCCTAAACAAGCAACTGAATTTTCAAACTTACAGGATTTTTATTTATTATAAAATTTCATGGACATATATAACTGGATACCTAACTCCTTATGTTACTGCGCTTCTATAGTAAAGCAAATTATTTTACGGCGACTATTTTATGTGTGACTTTGTAATACAAAGTAAATATTAAAAACATCTTACATCTTATTATTTTAGAGTTTTATACATTTAAAACATACATTGTATGTTACTAACAGTAAAAAAAAACATTTAAATGATCCGGACAAAAATTGGTTAATTGGATCCAAAGTTAAGATAAAAAATGTGTTTTTAATAAACAATTAATATCTTTTAAATGGACTTATTTACTTTAAACCAAATTTTTGGACAACATTATAATACGTATTATTGACGTTTTATTATTATAGTCAAGTTTTTGCAGTTCAGTAACTTAAAAAAAAAACTATCTAAACAATGTTTACCTGCACAACTTTTTTATGAGCATTAGTACAAACACCGGTAACAATCGTAAATTAGCACAAAATATAAGCCATTTACATGGTGAAATTAGATTTTTATTTGTTGACTTTCTGCGCATGCCACCTACAATGGAAGTGATGTTTTATATGAGCAGCATACTGAATTAATTCTTGCAGTGTAATTATCAACTAAAACAAGTTTTAACATTGTATACATTATATGCAATACGTATATGGTAATATCGTTGAAGTTTTGTGAAAATTTTAAAATAATTGTTTTGCAAATAAAATAGTAACGTGCAAAAAAATAAAAATTGTTATTCTGAAATTTAAATCTTGTTTTGATCTTTTGCACATCACTGATTTATTTACAAACCAATTTTTTTGAAACTTTTACAAAACTTTAACGTTAACATCATATACATAATGCATATAATGTATACCATGTTAAAATTTATTATATATATATATATACATATAAAAAATTACTTCTATTGCAGATGGTACGTACATAAAGTTTACAAATAAAAATGTAAATGCTCCACATAAATTACTTAAGTTTGGTGATGCATTGCGATTGTTGCCAAATTTTTTATTGATTTTTGTACAAATGTTATACGGGTTAAATTTTTCAAAATTTTTTAAAGTTTTTTTTTTAAATTACTGTATTGCTAAAACCCTTGCATATACAAAGTTTAACTATGATAGTAAAA
This sequence comes from Tachinus rufipes, assembly GCA_963932245.1. Taxonomy (NCBI): domain Eukaryota; kingdom Metazoa; phylum Arthropoda; class Insecta; order Coleoptera; family Staphylinidae; genus Tachinus; species Tachinus rufipes. Next base: position 79,057,536 of record OZ010744.1, read on the forward strand.
CGTCAGCAATACGTCTAGTAATGTTGAATTAAAAGTTGGTTCAAGTTGGTAGACCCATTTAAAAGGTATTAATTTTTTATCACAAACGCATTGTTTATCTTAACTTTGGTTCCAATTAACTAACTGTTATCCGGAACATTTCAATAATTAGTTATAATGTTAGTAGCATATAATGCATGTTATAAATGTTTAAAAAAACTAAAATGATAAAATGTAAGATGTTTATCAAGTCACTCGCAAAATGGCCGCCGTAGTATAATTTGCTTCACTTTATAAACGCGAGTAAGGTATCTAGTATATTTATGTAACATTTTAGTTTTTTTTTTAATAGAACACCCTGTAGATTTTTTAATTTTTTTATTAAAAAATGTTCTAATTAATAAATTAAAAAATTCAAATTTTTGTAATAAAATTAACACACTGTATGTTTTTAATTTTTTAATTTTAAGATTAGATTTTTTTTAAAATAAAATAAAAGTTTGAACTGCTATCACTGAGCGGCTTGACAATGAGCAACTTCTCATCAACTTTATGAACCAATTGACAAATTGTCATTGAAATGGTTGTTTTATGTTGTTTTTTTTATTCGTTTGGTTGAAATAAATGTGTATGTTTATGAATTATTTTTTTTAACAGTAGAGAATTGCCTGGTTTAGTAGCCGCGTCGTCCTAATGGAGTGCCGCTAATAGTATTGTTGTGAAAAAATATTATTAGTGAACATTACATACTAAAATTCTATTACAATATTGTTGAAGCTTTTTCTCTAGAGAAATTGTGATACGTACAGCCCCGTTTTAAAATTAATATATAAATATGACAAAACGCTAACCAACTTAATATCCAAACGATAAGATTTCAGTCATCACTTATTTTATATCTTGAACTACATACAATATTCTATGCTTTTATTTTGTTGGTTGAAGATTTGTAATTATATTTAACGAGTAAAAAATTAAAGAAGCATTAATTAAAAACTTTGTTTTTCAAAAATTAATTGAGTGTAAACGACTTATTGCATTATATTTTTAAAAATTTTAAGGCACAATTTAAAAATCAGGAATTTGAATTAATTGCTTCTAACTCAAAAATTTTATAAAAAAATGTAAAAATATACAGGGTGTTCCATTTGAAAAAAAAAATGTTTACCTAATTTCTCTTGTATTTTAAAAATATACTTTAACAAAAGCTTGTTATAAATTCAAAAAACTTTTGTTGGAGAATTATTTAGGTGTTTTGAAAATTTTGACTAAGCATATATACAAGTCTACTGCGACCAACAAGGTATTGCACAGAGACTTGGACGTTGAGTTAGTTAAGGAATTGTACAAAAAAAGCTGAGTTAAGCAAGAATAAGTTAACTCAAAGATTGGTTCAATACGACCTGGACAATCTGTGGTACCGGTTTGTTTGACTTAAACCTTTGTTTACAGACGGATGATTTGCGCTTCAGCGCATTACCAAAAAACCGAGGGACACCCCAAATTCTGAACTCCGCTGGATGATCTTACATCTTACAACCATTGCAAAATACAGATTGAAATTGTTTAGATTTATTTTACAGTTAGAGTTATTATTACATTAAGATTTATTTTTGTAGGAATTAATTAGATTCCATTCGAATTGAGCGTTATTTGAATTTGACTTGACTTGAGTAATATGTTTGTTGATTGCATTTATTCTTGTCTTTTTTAGAATATTGTAATATGTTATTTTAAACTGATTATTTGACTGTTTAGTTCTGTCATTGTTGGTTGCTTTATAAATGCTGCTTTTTTTAAAAGCGGAGAAATTTAAATTTAAATAAAACAGAAAAATCTATGAAATGGGCTTTATTTAACAGATAATCTTATGGCATTAATGTTTAAATATGATTTCGGGTATGTGACCGCTGCGGCTGGAGCGTACATGGCCTAATCTGGAGGTCCAATTTTCACGCACCGTTTGAAGTAATTCAGGATATATTTTGGCAATAATGCGTCGAATGTTGGTTTTTAAGTGCTCAATTGTTTCTGGTTTATTGGTGTAGACATGGGATTTTACATACCTCCAGAGAAAATAATCTAATGGCGTCAAATCGCACAAACAAAGTTGCTAGTTAACAGGTCAATTTGTGAAACTAATCGTTTGTGAAATGTTTCTTTTGGTAAATTAATTGTATTGCAAGCTGTGTGGCATGTGGCGTCGTCCTGCTGCAACTACAAGCCTGCAGCATTAATGCTGTCAAATTGAAGCAGAAAAAAGTTGGCAATCATGTCTCTGTACCGTTAACGTTTTCACCATTTTTAAAGACATATGGACAAATGATTTGACCGTATGCACAGTTTTTTAAATTATTTGTTCTGATGGACGATTGTGACCACCATACAATGCACGTAATGCCAGATAAGCTTCTTGAACTGAACCATGTTTTTCAAAATAAATTTGATTACAAACGTTGCTTTGGCGTGAGTTTATTAATGATGAATTGCCAAACCAAACTAACTTCAAACAACTAAGAATTGTCAAATCAGTTGTCACAGATAAGAGAGTTGCCAATTTAAAGTTTGTCGCTTCTAAAAAAACTCACTTTACTATAATATATAAAGACAATACCTTGCTTTGTTTTATAATTCATTGTTAGATTACTTTACTAAAAGATTGTTTAGGGGAAATGCCGATCCAAAAGTATCAAATATTTTTTGAAATATTTCATTGATTTTTTTTTAATATTGTTATTCGAGTCAAAATTGTATATTTAATTCTGTGATTTTTAAAAATTCTAGATTTTTTAAATCAGCAGCATTATCAATTCTATTTAATACTGAAGCTTTTCTTTCTTTAGAATTTTGCACGCACTTGCTTGATAGTATCTTCTACGTCTTTTATTTTTATTTTGTTTATGTATATGAACTAATTGAAGTTTCTTTTTTCTTCTTCTTTTTATAACAAAATATAAACAGAAAACTCAACAAAAAAATATAAGATTAGTTTGCATAACAACAAGATTTATGTTTTGTTGGTTTTTACAGTTAATTTTACGTAGTTGGAAAAACCGAGTTAAATTTATTAATTTTTTTGTTGTTAGTTGATTATTTTTAAAATCAGCTTATTTGTACTGCTGTACATCTTCTTCTAAACTTATTTTCAGATCAAGCTTTTTTAAGGTTGTTTTGTCGTGTTTTACGACCGGATAAAATTTTGTAGACGGTTTTTTATTTTTTCTACAATGGTCTGGTTTTGATGCAGAGATTCAATTTTTGCTAATTTTGTTGTTACGCATTATTTAATGTGTTTTAAAACTAATTTTTTAATGATTTTTCTTACACAGCTTATTTAGCTTATTATTTATTTTTCTTGTAAGCGATTTCTTGTTGAACTAACGTTATTAAATCTGTACCTTTAAAATACTTAAAAAAATAAATTACGATCATTCACTTACTACTTTCGTAGTTACAACAGTTTTTCTTATTAGTACTAAATCTAAACCGCATAAGTTTAGGCTATCGTTATTCTAAGATAAACATAGTAAAAACAAAACAATTTTTTAGTTTTGGTTTTGATTCGTATTGTTTATATTTCAAAAATCCGCATATTGCAATCATAAACACAAACAAAAGTACTTGTACTTAATTCAGACAAGACAAGCAGTGAATAAGAAACGGAAAGCATATAATAACAATGTGATAACCTAATACAATCTGAAAAAGATAGGATTGACAGAAACTAAATTAATTTTCAATAAGCAATAACTATTTCTATGAAACAATAATTTTATTACATGGTTATTCAAAATCTTTATTAATTTTTTTTTTTGGAAAAGGTGTAGAAAATCGTCTAAGACAATTTATCTTAAAGTGTTGGTTACATTCCAAATTCTCCCTTACTAACTAATAAGTCAATTTTGTAATTAAATACTATAAAGAAATTGTTTCCTAGCAATACGTCTTTTATGGTATACTTGGATTTGTTTTTGCTTTACTTAGGCTTGCGCATCAGGTCTTAGTTAGCTTTTAGTTTAGGAGACTTTTGCCTTTTTGTCTGCATTTTTTAAATTTTAAATCTTTTCTTTTACTTCTGGTTATTTTTGTTTGCTGTAACTTGTATTAAACTATTTTTGTGCATCTTGTCAGGGCTTGTATTATGTCCATCAATTGTCCATACGTCTATACCATATTAATATGCAAACTCATATTAATATGATATGCTATAATGTGTTCTCTACTTTGCATTTGTCATTTGTCCAAAATACCCGTGTCGTGATAGAAATTGAGCAAAGAAAAAAATTGTTTTTTTGTATTTTTCCTCTTAAGATTAAGCGTGTTGTGCATATTTATTATCTTTTTAGCCATTTCTTTTTTGTGATTTTCTGTTTTTGTTCTTTCTTTATAACATTTTTATTGCTATTAAGTGTATTGGGACAATACAATTAAGTTCTTTAAAATTAGATATTTTTTAGAGAATTTTACCCACAGCTAAGCAACCTGTATACTTAGGTGTATTTGGATTGTCTGAAGACTACTTTCACTTAGCGCACGCATGAAAAAGGCTGGTTTTGGAGTAGTAGATACATATATATTAGTTTTTGCGTTTTTTTAATGGTTTTTTGCATTTTTTGCAAAAACTTCGGATTTTGGCTGAAAATTATATTTCTTAAAAGTTGTAGAACAAAAAATTTCCAATCAATATTGTAAAAGTTTCTATACGGGTGTAATTTCTTACAGTCAAACCCAAGCTTTAAAAAGTTACCGTTAGATGCTGCGGATGTAACCTGCAACCTCTTTGCGAATTGGAATTGCAAATAAGATCTTTTCGTGCAAAACTTCTAGACCGCGTGGTGAATTTAATATAAGCTAACCTGGGGGCTAGCCTAAGCCTGGTAGGTAAGTTGTTATTGGGAATATCTAGTTAGTATGTTATACATTATATTATATAGTTATTAAATTAATAACTTATTGTTTATTTTACGTATGTTAAGTTGAGTTGTGTATTTAGTGTGTTTTTTATATTATGTATTTATTTTTAGTTCTATTATTAATGGTATCCATCCTGTTTGTGAATAAACGATATATTTGGAAAGGAAGCATTTATTTATTAACACTACCCTGGGTGTATTATAACTTTAACTACTGGTTGAACCGCCACAATATTAGTTAATTGAATTTTTTCATAATCTTTTGTTTTTTGCTAGAAAGCGCGGAAAATAAAGTCTATATTTTTTTTTTTATAATTAGAGCCAAAACTATGCATTTTGCTGAAAAATGACAAAAAAATCAAAATTGTAGAGCAAAAATTTTTGATTTATATTGGCTATTTGGATTTCCCGATAGTGAGAGCATTTTTCACTAAAGAATGTTGAAAAATGTCGCAAATTGTGATCTTTTGCTGTTTTTTTGGGACTTTCAAACAAAACTATGCATTTTCTAGAAAAATTATAAAAGACCAAAGATTAAAAAACGCATAGTTTGCGCTAAAAATGCAAAAAACTATTCAAAAACGCAAAAACTAATATAAATTTGTTATTTACTCCAAAACTACCTTTTTTTATGCGTGCGCTAGGTGAAAATAGTGTTCAGACAGTCTAAATACACCTAAATATACAGGTCGCTAAGCTGTGGGTAAAATTTTTCTAAAACGTCGATTTTTTGTCTAATGTGAAAGGGGTAATAATTTGTATACTTATTGTAAATATTGTACGCCCGCGCTATTTTTATGTTTTTTTTTTGGGTTTTCTTTTGCATTTATTTCTATTTAGCTTTTTATAATAGAATTAATGAGAACACATTGTTGTTTTGTTGTTCTTTTTTAGCTGTACCATTGTTTAGTATTCTGTTATAGTTTGTTCCTGTTCAGAGTTTGGATCGGTATTTTTGGCCATCTTTGTTGCCTTTTTAATGTGAGGGCCATAAATAGATACTTTGGCACTAGACCCAAGTATTTTATGCTCTGCCGGTTGCTTACTTCGACATATCTTATCTGAACTCGGATGATTTTTAGGTTTCTTTGTCCTATTATCATTACGTGTTTTGTTTTTTGTGACGCAATAAATAGTCCTTTTTTGGTTATCTATTTTTTTTTCTGGGTGACCTCCAAACGTTTTTTTTTATTTTTTTTGTTATTTTATCCACACGCAATCAGAGCTATGTCATTGGCGTATCTCACTAATACGGTATACAAAAAACTAATAATTATTTTATTTGCTACGGGTTGCTTATTATTATTATTATTATTTAAACATTAAAGTACGATAAATATGAAGTTACGTTAGAATTGGGTTTATAATTGTTTAAATTTATTCAAAATTTGTAATCATACTAATGCTTTTGTAAAGCAGTGTAGTTGGATGAATGCTTTTTTGTAAAGAGTTATTGTGTTGACCAAAAAATGACCTCTTCTTTCTTATGGGTGAATCTTAACGTTTTAAAAGCTAAATTTACAAGGTTTTACATGCCGTATAAAAGTCTGATGACGTTTGGGTGATTTAATGTGACAAAAATGGCATGTCGTTAGCGTACAAAACGGTTTTGATATCTGGCATGTTGAAGACATAGACATATTTACTTTAGATATTAAGTATATATTATATAAATATAACTAGTTAATATTTGGATTAAACATAAAGCATTGATTTTTTTTAGAGTTTTACTAGTTAAAAGGTTTTGGAAATTTGTGTAAACAATTTGGAGACACGTTTTTAGCTGTAGTGTGATTCTGAATTTGTTCAAGATAACACATTTTTTTATTCAGAGTTAACAAAAGGTTAATCGGGAATTAATCCAGACTTTCTTATGTTGATAAATAAGAGGTTTTTTAAAATAGTTTATTTGCAAATGTTTGTTAAAAACAACAGTTTTGTGAAAAAAACGATCGAAAGGTATTGTTAAAAATGTAGTCGGAATTCGGTACTAATTTTGGTTTGAACTGTCGAAGCATTTTTTACGGATAATCAGACTTGAGAGGTTGTGCAGTAACCGATCGCTACAATCATTGGTTAACCATGCTTTGGATCATATCTACATACTCTAAATCTAAATTTTTCTTGTATATTGACATAGCTTTGGCATTGACAAATATTTTTTGTTACGAATTAAAAAAAGCAAAATGAGCTTTTTTAAGGTTTACATTAAAAAAGTTACAATTTCATGTATATTCAATTTAAGTTTTATACTTTTATTTGTAAATTTTAGACGTAAATATAATACAATCTATAAGACGCATTTTTTTATAGCTACATAATTTACACTCTGTACGTATAAACATAAAAATATTTTATGACACTGCAGACAATAATAGAGAAATTATAAGTATGTGTTGTATGTAATTGCTGATTAGAATTCCAGGAGCAAGGTTTGGAGGTTTATGTATAAATTAATATCTATATCAATCTACTATGTAAAATGATTTAAATAAAATAATAGCTTTATTTATGGAAACTTAGTCCAATAACACAGTCTCTTTTCCAGTATTAAATAAATAAATAAAATATATAAATATAACTTATTATATCTCCTATCTAAATAACAAAATTAAACTAATCAAAATAAACAAGTAAACTAAGTTATCAAATTAATTAACTTCAATAATACCGACAACTAAACTCTACCTGAAATAATTCTGTTTTAGTTTACTGAAAGGATTCCTTTAAAAGTTTGATTGCCTCAAATTTCACCCGTTTTGCCGGAAAAACATTTCCAATTGCAAACATTGTTTACGGAAGTATTTCGAATAGGAGTTATTTGCTTTAAATTACAAGACTTTCTCGGTATGCTAAAGGGTGATAAATTTATCCTGTTTGGAATTTAAGATTATGCAATAGTTTCAATGATCACTCGACATTTTCAAGTGGCTTTCAAAAACCTTTTATACTCACATGGATGAACTTATAGGATAATAGCCCTTGGTAGTTGTCAAAGCTATTGATACACCTTGAACCGCAAGGATTGAGTAGGGAATATTCGAAAGAAACGCGAGGCGTTCTTGTGTATGCAGTGTAAGTACAAATATATATGTCCTGCTCACACAGACGCTGGCGACTATTTGCCATCTCCGAATTTCGGGAACAGTTTGGATTGATTTACCAATCAATGCGGATGTCGCTAGCGTGTGTGTGAACAGAACAAATGCATTTATACTTGCATACAAGCGCATTGCGCTGTTTCTTAATATGTATTCTAATAAATTACTTAAGCTTTGAATAAAATGTAAATGTTTTGAATATAATTAAACGTATTATTTACATATAAATATTAGAAGAATGATAGAAAGTCTAAAGAAATTAAAACCTATCTATCTATACTGGCTAAATATTATTTTAATTGTGCAAGAGATGTATACTTTATTCTTGTCATAAAAATTAAAATAAACTAAAATATCATAAAAATCACTGTTTTGAAGAAACAAATTAAAATAAATAAAACAATAAATTGACGGTTTTTATACTTTACTTCACTTGTTTTAAGCATATTGAAAGTTTTTTAAAAAATAAATAGTTATAAAATGTGGTGAGATAATTAATGTTTGTGAATTTGTTTGTCCTTTAAACCATGATGTCACATGGCGGTCACCGCGGTGAACAAATCCACAAATAAAATAATAAAAGGAAGCTCTAACGAAGAGTATAGCACTTAATTGGACAATATTTGATTATGGATTTTTAGCTTTTTTGGATACTTATGACTAGAGAGCGGATTAAAAAGCATTAAAAATACAAAAAATCGCTTAAAAAGGCATGAAAATGTTACTAAAAAAACATTAAAAAAGCACTAAACATGTAAAAAAGCATGACACAATTGAAAAAAAAATGAAACAAAAAAAATCCAAAACTATAAAATATTTTAATAAAGGTTTTATAACATTTATAATTACAACAGTTTGAGTGATTAAATAACTAAAAAAAACTATCCACAAAAACAGTTAATAATTAAATGTTGCTCTAAGTGTTTAACTGTAAAATTCTACCTTAGATCACTTAAAATGATTTTAAAAGGGAAAAAACTTGTTTCGACATGCACACTTGTTACTGGTGCATGTTTAAAATTTGCATTAAAAGCTGGATTCATATCGAAATCTGGAACATTCTCTTCACTCAAAATGCAATTTATTTTATTTAATGTAGATAAACTTTGGATTTTGATTTCACTGTGTGCCCATTATAGCCTAGTACTTTTAAAATTGTATCTTTGAAATCTCTAATTATACTTAGACTTTCATTTAACGTATTTTTTTGTTTTTCTAGCAATTTTATGGCATGACTCAAAACACCGTAATTATCTTTTAAGAAAGCTAAATTATTTTGAAGTTCTTTATTTTTTAGAACTGCTTGGCAGGTTTTTACTGACTTACTTGCAGGATCCGAAAACTGTATTACAACGACATAACAATTATTTTGGGAATTATAAAATACAGTTATTTGATTTGCTTGAAGAAGTGGCACTAAAATACGCTATGAGCTCAGTCGGGATTTACAGAATTATATTAAACTTGTCTAAATAATATTATAAAAAATATGCAAGATCTTGATACGTAAATTTTGCTTTACGTTTTCTGAAGAATAAAATATATTGCGTTTTTTTATTTACATTTCAATCCACTAAATTTCACATCACATCAAAACAAAAAAATTCAAAAAAATACTAAAATAAGCAAGAAAAGCATAAAAACTTAGTGCTAAATGAATACATTTTTTACAATTTGTGCATATATTTAGACATATTTTCGATGCTTTAACTATTTAGCGTAAGCATAATAGCTAGGAATCCGAATTTAATCAATTTTGTATTTTATATTTTATCTATTGTTTTAGCGCGTGGGTATGCTTTTATTAATAAATAATATTACTAAACATTAAAAAAACAAAAAAAATTTTGTTTGCGGAATATATAAAGTTTGTTTTGATTTATTTTATATAATTGATAGTAATTTTACTTATTTTTTTGCGTAAGAAATTGATTTTTTTTTAAACTTAAGAGGCTACTACTACTATCTAGTAGTGCCTGGTTTATACTGACTAAAAACCTTATCTTTCTTCTTTGTTTTGTAGTTGGCTTAGCGCCATTTGTACTACAGTTTTGCTATACTTGTTGTATACCTCTGATGTACTACTCTTTTAGCAGTTTTGTCTCCTTTACAAAATAAAAAATTGTATGCCAAAAGATTATTTTTAGTTCTAATTTGGTTAGGTTCTGTAGAAACTGTGCGTTGAATTTACCAATTTGTGTTGGCCAAAGGATTTTAGTTTGAATTATTTTTGTTTAAAACATTTTTGAGTGTGTCAATCCTTTGCAAGTTTTCCACAAGTTGTTGTTAATTTTTATTTTCTGATTTTGTATGGGATCTAGAAGTTCCAAACCCCTAGACCAAGGGAATTTTGCATATTCTGGCTATTGCTTCCAGATTGTTTATACAAGCCATAATCAGCCGTATGAATATTTGGCATAATAGTTATTGATCTTTCTTGGTATAGTTTTGTCTCAATCATGTCCGTAACGCACCACTCGATGACAGGCATTTCCGCTTGTAAAACTAAGACAAATTTCTTTACAAGTTCTGATCTTTGGCTTTTTTAAACTAGATAATTCTTTTGACTGTTATTAGGTATTTTTTTTTTGACTATTTGTTTTGTTGTGGTTTTACATCAACACTTTTTTTATGCAATGACCCTTATAAAGTATTACCTCATTTTAGAGTTTTTTTTATGCAATACGTTTTTATGTAAGTTATGTACTTGTAGTTTATTGTGTGTTTATTATCTGCAATCTGCATGCTGTATGTCTTGCCTTCGCCATTATCATCAATTAAAGTGGCAGTAACAATAGTAGTATTTCCACAGCTTCTATGGGCGTTGTTCTTATTGCCTGCGTTATGAATAATTATGCTATCTTCTGAATATTATCTAGTTTGTTGGCCGTTCTATAAGTAATAATGGGTCTTACTACTATAGTATATAACCATCTGAATATTTAAGTGATTAGTTTCTATATACATCCAACTACTGTTTGGGTTTTAAAGAGCAAAAGCTTTTGTGGTTATATTATGCAGGAGTACATTAAAGAATAACCTGGTGTGAGTTAAAGATAATTTACTTTTTTTTGTTTTTGGGAGCGTAAGTCGACACATCTTCAGGTTTTTAAGGTTTTTGGTATTCCTCCAAATTGTAAATGGTACAATTGTCGCTTTGCTTGAGTATACTGATAGTTCTTTCTTGAAAGTACTATTTTTCAACGTTGTTTGGACTCAATATTATGTTGCTACAAACTTTCCGTGTATGAGGATGAGTGATCATCGGTGTAGCCTAAGGCTAATACACTCATGTCGTTGAGTATCTGTAGTAGGTTGTCTATGACAAGTGAGGGTAAGTATAATTTTTTGTGGGCTTCCACCGGCGAATTTATTTTCTACACTTTCCATTTAATGTTATGGTTACAATCCGGCTTTTAAGCATAGATTTGACCTATTGTTAGGCTCTCTTTAGCATTTGCAATTGATTTAAAGGTAATATTGTCAAATGTCACTTTAATATTTAGAAAAACACGTAAAACTATTTTTTTTATTAGATTTTGTTTTTCACTTGCTGACTAGCTGATTTGCAGGATTTTTTGTTTTGTAAGTATAGTGGTGCTAGTGCAATAGCCAAGTTTTTAGTGCTTTGTCCCGTATGTACATGTCAACTACTTTTTCTAATAGTTTTTGTATAAAAGATGTGAGGATCTTTTGTTTGCTATGTTGTTTGGCAGTTTTTGTTGGTTTTGTTGAACAGTTTTCTGGCGTTTGCTCTTGTCTTGTCAATGTCTTTGTTTTATCAAATTATTTTGTTAGAGGTATGTTTGAAAGTGTTTGGGCAAGTAGACAAATATATTTGTCAATTTCTCCAACTTGTGTGATGTTTTTGCTGATTCTTTAGAGATTTTGATTTTGTTAACTAGTATTTTGTTCTATATATCTCAGTTAGTTTTTTCCGTGTTTTTGTATTTCAAAAAAAGTTTCTTCAGACTTGATATTGCATTAGATGTATTATTTTACAACACGTAGTACTTTTTTATCACTTCATTAGCTTTGTGATTTGCTAATGTAAAGTTGATAACTTTACTACGCAATGCTGCATATAGCAAAACTTTTATTCATAATATAGAAATTATATTTTACTATAAATTCAGGAGTTTCTGACATTTTAGGTTTATGTTCTTATTCTTTTAGGTTACGTGGTTGGCGTTGCAAACAAAGATAAGCGGAGTGTTGTTTTTGATTTTTGTCAGCCGTAATAACTTTGCAGGTGATGAGTTTTTGCTAACTATAAGAAAAACTAGATCTGAGATTTTTTTTTTTAATTTTTTTTCCAACTATCACTCTGAAACATAAGTTTTATGTTTTTCTGTGATGCATGTGCGGAACTTATGATGTGGTTGATAATAATTAAAGGATTCAATAACTGTCTTGTAGTGATGCAAATTAATTTGTATTTGTTGCATTTTATATAATACGTGGAGCAGACTACTTGTCGAGTATTTGAGGATTGCCCGTTACCGTAACTTTCTAGAGGATTGCCTGTTACCATTACTTTCTTGTAGTATTGCGTATATATCTTTCTCCTGGCAGGTTAATTATTGCAACAGTTCTGTGTTAGTTTTTGTTTTACGTCGGGTATTTTATTTTAAGGTTTCCTCTAGCAAGACGGCAGAGAGTTTTCCGATTTACACGGGACGCACCTATAAAGAAACTGACAAACCCCAGGGAAAATTACCTAATTAATGTTGAGCATTTTAATTTATGAATCAGATTTATTTACTGTATAAAAATAAACTTAAACTTTAATGAAAAAATATTTTTTTAAAATAATGTTTATCTTAAGAATATTGTGTGCCTAACACCTCGATTGCTTACCCCGAAAGGAAACGGCATGACTAGGGTATACGTATTATATTAAATTTCAACAAATTTTATTACCATTTATTAGAATAAAAATAAAGATTGAAAAATAGTTATAATTTTTACATAGATACCTTACACATCCTTAATACTTAAATAAAATAAATAATTGTAGACACTTTTTTCCAAAATCAATTTATTTTACTTTTTTACTAGTCTTGCCTTTATAGAATTCTTCTTATCCATACCAAGCCGATAAAACATGGGTTATACATCACAGATATACGTGATTTGCGCGCGGCTTGATTTATATTCTGTTATAATGTTAATGCATTGCTTTTAAATAACAAAAAAACATTGATCAATATTCTTTATTTTATCCTATCCCATAAGTTATTTACATAAATTTCTAACTTTATATTATCATACAAAAATTTGTAATAAATATTTTTACCACTACTTATAACATTACAAAAATAGGATTAACAGGACGAATTTTACAGTTATTTCAAAACATTTTTTTATAAAACTCCATTACCCTGAACGGATATTATCTTCTGTTTATTAATTTAATTTAATATAATTTTTTTTTATTACTTTGCTGCGTACAACGTAAATGTTGGTAGGAATTAAAATTCAAACTCAAACTGCGTATGTGTGTTTTGTTACCGTAGCACATTCAGCAAATCGACACGGCCTCATAGCACCGTTTATGAATTCAAATATTTGAAATACTTTTTGTTAGTAAATTGTTTGCGATAAAAACAAAGGAAATCAGTAGTTTAAAAACAACAAATAAAAATGTTGTAACACAAAGCTTGCTAGTAATTTTAACAGTTATTTTTGATGTTTAGAGATGTATGATTGAAACAAATATCAACAAATAGAATGAGCTTTTAAATTTATTATTTATTTATTAATTTATTTTTAGATTCGTCCGTTATGTGGTAGTTTTATTTGTTTTAATGATCACCTGAAGGCCCATTGTTTGGGCTATGTTGCATATAACTTTTTAAATAAAAAAAAAATATTGTAATAGAATAACTAATTTTAAAATTTTTTCTGTGTACAGTCTTTAAACTTAAGTTATTGTAAGTTAGATTTTTGTTGGCATATAGTGTTTTCTAAAATGCTCATTTTTTTATTGTAAATAAATGTTTCTAGACTTTTTCTGGTAAACGACTGTTAAATTTTTTGATACATAACTTGAACGAACATGTGTCAAAGGTTTGATATTAGTAGTAAACTTGGACGCAATTTCCGAATTGTGGTAGTCAAACTTCTGTCATATTTGAAACAATATTTAACAATAAGAATGCAATATTGAGTCAAATGGCGATTTATTTTTAACATTTCAGCAAACTATTAAAATTATCATATTGGTTTGACCACGAATAATAGGGGTATTGCGTCAACAAGCAAAACAGTTATGATATGGATTTGTCACTGGCTTGAAATTGATTCAGTGGAGAGTATTAAAAACCTGTACATGGCAGAACGGTTTGTACGCTTGCAAATATTTTGTGAGAGTTGTGTTTAGAAAAAGTTCTTATAACTTTGCTAATTGTCAATCACTTGCTCTAAGAGTTTTAAGGAAAGTTTTTACAGAGTCCTTTATAACAATTTAAAAATTTGACAAATACCACAGCACCTTAGAAATCGAAAAAATGAAACAAGATTAACATTTTGCAAGAATTTTTGATGAAGATTTGCTTTGCTGGGTGATGCACAATTTTGCATTTAGAATTAAAAGTTATATTAAAATTGATGACGTTTAGAAAAAATTATTTTTAAAAATTGATCAATTGTATAGGTCAGTATAAATCTAACAAAATTAGTTGTACATTAGGGTAATAATATATTTTTTACTCGACTTGTTTTATATTAGATATTATTATTCTTGTTATTTATTTGGGGCATATGGGGCTGCAGGTGTAGTACCTTTATATTTATTACCAGCTGTGACATTAAGCGCTATAGATAGGCGATTGGTGGCTGGTTTTTGCAGAACACCCAGCTCTTCCTAGTTACCATATTCTTATAAACTGCGTTGACTTGCAGGTTAAACTTTTTTTTTCTTGAAGGAGAAGAGATTTTCAAAAGATACCCGCTTTCTGCCGGCATGTCGGATTCATCTATTCTTGTAGGTGCTTACCGACTAAAACTCCATTGTCCGTTCATCATCTTGGCTAACTGGGATCACTTATCATATTCTTTATTTAGCTAGATTTTGTTATTGCTGTCTATTTTGTTTTATAATATATTCTCTTCTCTTCCTTTTTATAATTCTTTTTCTGGGACATAATTTTGTCCATCATATTGTATATTAAATTCTAATTGTTCTCGTTTTCTAGCATTAATTCAATAAAATTTTGTATGTTTAGTTTAATTTTTAGAGCGTTCTCGGTATCATCTCTTTCTTGGTCTCACCTATTGCAGTCTAGCAGCATGTGCTTTGCCGTATCCGGTTGGTCACAGTACGTGCAGTTATCTGAATCAATTTTTTTTAAATTTTTGCTAGGTAGCTTCTAAACGTACTATGGCCCGTCAGACATTGTGTCATGTAGTAAGAAGTGTTTTTATGGTTTTTTTTACCCTTCTTCCGGAAGAAGCTCATGAGTCCACTGCTCTTTTTTGTCTTGCGACCAAATCTCCTGCTACTACGCAAAGGTAGCCAGGGCACTTTTTTGCCTTATGACCACGACTTAAAAACTTTTTCTTTGGTTTGATCTCCGGAGAGGTACAGGAAGTTAAATAAAATAAAGTACAAACCAATAAACAAAATTGCGACATGGAATACCATAAGTTTCTATGCACCTGGAAAGATTGACAAAAAATGTAAAAATTTAAAATAAATATACTTGGCCTAAACGACGTTTAGTGGGAAAAATTAAGCTAATATAAAACTAAAATGGCAAAATATACTATGCAGGAAACAACAACACATTTTATAGATACGGAGTAGCAATTATTTTCAATGAGAAAGTGCAACAATCAGTATTTAGTTTAGTCCCATATTTGTTCGCATAATATAATTTTAAACAAAGTTTTTGTATATCACAAGTGTATACGCCAACAGCTGACAAAGAAGATGACAAAATAAAAGCGTTTTACCAAAACTTATATACACTCATTAAATCTATTGCAAAACGTCCTTATTATTATGAGCAATGAAAAACAAGTCAAAGAGAAATATCTAAAATTGTAGGCAGATTTAGATTAGGAAATTGCAGCAAACGTAAAAACAAGTTGACAAGAAATGACTAACATTTTCTATCAAACGGTAAACCAGGTATAGTCATAAACTACATACACATTATTGCGAGTAGACGTGGAGATAAAGGGTGGGCCATATAACTTTTGGAATTTGAATTGGTTATAAATAAAAATCTAATAAATATTTTTTTAAAATTATGAAAATATCAAATTTTTTTAATGAAATATTAAAAAAAATTGATATTTTCATTTAAGAACGGGGTCAAATTACAGCTCCTAGCGGCTAATTGACATCAGCATTTTGGCTGTTTATTTGATTTTCAAAAACAGTGCGCAAAAGATTGATGGTTACGTTGGCTGTATGACAAGTGGCCCCGTTTTGTTAAAACCAAATGTCATTCATTTAATACTTTTCAATTTTTGGAAACAAAAACTTGTTTGAAGAATGGCACAGTTACGTTTGCTATTGATAGTAATAGCGGCTCCTTGCTCATTATCTAAGAAAAATGGTCTAATAATGCCATCGGATCAAAAACCACACCAAAAGGCTACCCGTAGGCTATCGAATAGTCATGTGTGGATTCTTTGATCTCCAAATGCAACAATTTTGCTTATTGACATAACCTCCGAGATAAAAATGAGCTTAATCAAAAACACGATTTTTTAATAAAAATGCTCACCTTTGGTTAAGTCTTTAGTCTATTGGGCAAATTGAAAACGCATTGGATAGTTATGAAGCTTTATTTTTTGGACTAATTAAACTTTGTAGTGCAAGAAATGTTCAGTTTCTAAGAACGATGACGAGTTGATGTTGATGCATTTTTACGCACATTTTGAGCATCAACATTTTCTTTTGTGAACGTGTTGTTTTATCAACTAACAATCTAGTTTTGCAAACTTGTTTCACAAATTGGTCTACAAACTGCGTTGAAAGCACTTTTATTTTATTAAATTTGTTTTGTAAATTTCTTACCGTTTGATTAGAAGACTCACCACTAAAAATAAGTTTTTATTATTTTCCAATTTTGTTTAAGTGGATAGCGTTCAATTTTGTAAATGTCAAACATAAAACTAAATTTTTGTCAACTTATAAATGTCATTTTACCTTTGAAAAACTCCACCTTGGGCTACCTACCATTTAGTATTCGACTACAATCTGGTGATAGCTACGACACATACAAAGCTGAAATGAATTAACCGCAAATTAACCAAAAAAATGATGGATCTCAGAAGACAGAAGAACAACACTATACTCAAAATGGTTAAAACATACATAATGAATAATCTAAAATATGGAACAAAAAACTACAACAAAACTCTTAAATACCCAAAACAAAACCATAGGCCAACAATGGCAAAACATAAGCAAAGCTTTAGCAGAAGCAAATAAAAAAGAACTTACAAAAAATTATTTAAGCCAATGTACTGTGTTTTACAATTAATCTTAAGTCTTAACTAGCAAGTGAAAGTTTAACATAATTTCCATTTTGTTGTATTTCTTAATGACAACGTTAAGCCTGAAATAATAGTTTATGGTATATACATTTTTTATTAGCAGTTGATGTTTGTGATAATTTTTGCATCTGTCCATCTGTCTGGAATAAAATAAGAAATTGTTTTACTTTTTTTACTTCATATTTATTTTCTCTAGTGGGTCTTCACTAGCTGGCGTATGTAATTAACTTGCAAGCAATATTAAAACTGCTATCAAATGCTGTGTAGCGCGTAATTATTGTTCTTATTTAGTGTGCATTTTTATTGTAAAAGGTGATTCATTTAGAGGTACTTAAAAAAAAACATTTTTATTGGGTAAATTTATAATCATACAAAAGAACCATTTTGTACATTTATTTTTTTAAAGATTTTTTTGTCAAATGATGCCTGTAACTACGGCCAACAAGGTCCATTCAAAAGTTCCAGTTTCTGAGTCGTTAAAGCATTTAGGGTGGTATTTGACAAATGAAGGAAATAATAGTAGTCTTCAAATTTCTAATTGTAGTCGGCTTATCTATGTAGACTTTAGACTATACCTAGTCTCAAAAAAAAGTCTAGAGGTTGCAATATTACTTGATCTAAGCGGCCAAATTACCAGTCTTAGGGATAAAATTAACTGTTCACCAAATTGTTTTCGCAATAAAGCCATGGTTTCATGGACTTTGTGGCAAATAGTGGCTGTTATGTTAAAACCAAATGTCGTCGAGATTACCAATTTTAATTATAGGCAGCAAATAATCTGTTATTATTGTGCATTTATACTTTCCGGTCGGCCTTATTTTTAAAGAATTGTTGCACCAGCCTATAAACCACACCAAAGCGTTGTTTTGTTTAAATGTAATAGCAGTTTTTAAATCTATTCTGGTTGTTTTTCAGCTCAAATACGGCATTTTTGTCTATTGGCATTAAACCAAAAATCGGCTTTGTTGCTAAACAAATATTTGGTCTAAAACAGCAGATTTTCTTGAAGCTTTAAAAGAGCCCAAAGCCTAAAACGGTGCTTTGGAAGGTCGGCCGGTTTCAATTTGTGCAAGAGTTTAACTTTGCATGCTTTTAAATCAAGATTTTTACGTAAAATACGCCAAGTTGTTCCATACGACATGCCAAACTGTTGAGAATGGCACCAAATCGATTTAATACTGTCAACGCGTACACTCTATATATTTTCACTAAGCGCTAGATGTGGTCTATTTGGTTGCTTATTGTCTAATAATGAATATTGAGTTTCAAGTTTTTCAATGCTACAGTAAACCATAAGTTGCTCTCAGCGTACAAAACAAAAAAGTATCTCTAAATGAATCACCCATTATTACAATAATATCAAAAAAATGTACATAACAAAATTTATTGTAATGAACGCACATAATTGAAATATACTTTGCTCTTACAAATAAATTAAATCTGTTGAACAAATTTCATAAGAATGATCTACGTTTGCATTAGGTTTTATTAATTTTTCATAAAATTTAATTTAATATAGTTTATTATTATTAATATTATTATTGATTTTTTTTATATTTAATTAATTAAAAAAAAATTATCAACAACTGCATGCTAAACTAAAAAACAATGCATGAACAAATAGTCTGCAAACAATATACGTTTGTAATCAGTTTAATTGGTTAATCTATATAATTCCTTGAAACACTTAATGTCAATATAATTTAATTTGTAACTGTAAGTGTTCTACGGATAGAATCTGTCTCTGTCAATTTATACTTTAAGCGTAATAAAAAACGGAATGGAGGGAGTGCAATTCGAACAAAGAATAACGGCAAGACGAGTAAAAAACTGAACATAATATGCCTTATTCTCTGAAGTGCAAATCTGCTTTAATTGTGCCAGAGTTGATAAATTATAATCCATTATCACATGAGTATAATTTAGAGAACGTTTTAATTATCAACTTTATCAAAACATGTTGTGCTTATCGCTACCGCTACGCGAAGTGAATAATGAAGTTATTTTGTAAAAAATGTAATCATAAAATATGAAATAATAAAAAGCATAATATATTGGTGACATGTTTTGAATCTGAAAAATATTTCTATAAGAAATAAAAATAGCAATTGATTATTCATCTTATTTTGTATTTCTTAAGTAATCTACATCTAAAGAATAATAAAAATATTTATGCAAGTCAAATGAATTTTCTTGCGCACTGAATAGAATTAATGGAAATTCTTTTGCTGCATGTCGCCCACAGTTTGTGCTAATGAAAGCTGAATATTTTTGTTTTATATAATTAAATTTAATAAATGATGTATTTTATGTAAATTGTTTTATTAATTATATAATTAATTAAAAAAATATCTTTTTGTTTAACTAATCTCATACTTATTTTTAGCATGTATTATGGCATGCTTATTCGAAGTCATTCTTTTTCTACTTATTTTTCAGCTTTAGTTTATTGGATATAGACAACGTTTGTACTTTTTTTAATGTTGTGGCAATGTAATGCAATTTTTGGCTTGTAATTTGTTTAATTATGTCATCATTAAGTATCATTTCCCACACTTGATTTGTTAGTTGTGGTTACTATTTTTCAAAACGTATGGTCTACTTATTTGGGTTATTGCTGCAGTTTTTAATTTCTGTTAATTTATGCAGTTAAATGTTCCAGGTGGATACTATAAGTGCCATACATGCCATTTATGTTGCGTATTTTATGAGTAAATAAAAAATAAATGTTTTTTCATACATTGGTCATTAGTCATTAGTAAAATCTTAAGAAGGTGCAAACTGCAGACGGAAAGCAAGATCATGGAGCTAGTTATGGAATACTTATACCTAATAGTCCTCATAACCAACAACGGCAAAAAAAAACTAAGAAAGCAACCAACAAAGCATCGAAAACATCCGGCGCACTTAACCACATAATATGAAGAAACAAACACCTTAATAATGACAAACGGACTTTGCTATGCATATGTAAAGTCGAACATTAACTAGATCAATTATAACTTGTAAAACTAATAGTTTATAATGCATTTATTGGCAAATTTGTTAATTACAGATTATAATCATTTGGTATGATGATCCCCTAGTTGAAAAAGCTACAGCAATTCACGTTTAACGATTAGTATTTTTTTCATGTGGAATCAAGTTACTTGTGTATTCTCTTTTGCTGATGAAGATTTTATTGCATGAAAAATAAACAAGTTTGTTTTTTTTAATTAAATACGTATATTTGGATTCGTTTCTGGTTTTGTTTTAATATATTATTTGTTTATTATCTAGAGTTATGCGTTTTTTTGCACTTCTTTTCATTGTGTAGTGTACTATATTGCTATTTTTGCTTATTTTTTGTCTTTTCTTCGTATTTGCTTTTTGACCTTCTACTTTTATTTCAAAATCGAACAGTTTTGAGAACATTGTTTGGTTTGATTGTTGTTATTTTTCTATTCTTTGGATATGTCCACATCATAGCATCTGTGTTTTGATTATTGGCATATATGCCAGGAATACCGGCTTGCATGTTCCGATGTTGTGCCAGGTTCTGATACACTCCGCGCGCCCGCTCGCAGCTTGTTATTACGATGCGTGTTTGTTTAGTTGCATTTGTTGCGTTATTTTGTACGTGAGCATGGATATTATGGATTCTTTTTCTTCAGGTTATCTGTACCAATAAGTAGCTAATAATGTATTATATTATATGCAATATACATTTTTATTAAATATTCAAATTACATAACTACAACACTGAATCCGTATACCCATACAGCCAGCCGCCCGAAGTACGGTGTCGTAGAGTAATGACCTTGTAGAGTATATACAATATGCGTAAATAATATATGCGCGCCTATGAAAAGTATCTACGTCTGAAAGGCTACATATAACGTAATGTATAGCGTGAATCCCAGATTTGGAATTGCTGGAAAAGTCCTATTTAAACGTATCACCGGAATCCGAGATTCTGAATCTGGGATTCCAAATCTGCGTATAAAAGGAGCCTAATGTTAAATTAACTAGTGTATCTATATTGGATATAATATATTTATATTCTGATATTTTAATGTAACTAGATATTATTATTTTAAGATTCACAAAACTTACAAAACAATTTCTATTTAAATTTAAAAATAAGATTATAATTATATTATATGCAATGTATATTATACTTATTACTTAGGGCCGCTTTTACAATTGTCAGATAACTTAAACCAGGAATAAATTGATCTAAATGTATAAACCTAGTATAGCATTAGTTTTGCCCTTGTTACAGTCTACATAATCTATTGAAACGTCAATAATGACTTATAAACTGACATATAAATTGTTTATACGCAAATTTGTTGTGCGTGTTACTTGGTTACTATACTAGAGAAAACTACTGCTTCAAGCACTGGATAAGTTATCCCTGGTTTATTTCTTTGAAACATACAAATAAAGTTTTATGAAATTGCTAGGACTCGGGGCCATGGTAAAATTTCAATCACCCGCACACTCGAGTAGAATCTCTATTCAATGAATCCCAAATTAGAACTAGAAATAAAGACGAACTACCTGAAGATCTTAATGATTAAGTCAATCAAGGAATCAATGCTTGAAAGTGCCAATGATTAGGCCAATCAAGGAAATATTGCTCGACGATTATCAATTTTCTTCTAAGCAAAAATGTTTGCAACAAATCCTACTTTAACTGTAACACGTTTATGCATTTTCTAAAAAATCATTTATCACGAAGATGGCCGTTTCTGGAACTGACTTATAAATTGATGTATACGTTGTTTATAAACTAATTTGTTGTGCGCGTTACTTATTTGCTATACCAGATATAAGTTATAAGAGATTGTAAAAGCGCATTTTTATATATTCCTTAGATAGCGCTATTCTTTGTTTAACCGACAATTGTAAAAGCGGCCCTTATTCAGATTAAATAAGTTATTAAAATTTATTATTATTATTACTATTGCATACTTGCATATGTAAACAATAATGTTAAATTTAGTATTAAACAAAAACGAAACGAACGCAACTAAAGAATAACACGCATCAAATAACAAGCTACGGGCGGGCGTGAGGGGTGTACCAGAACCTGTCACAACATCGGAACATGCTACCGGCTTTGTAGAGGTTGTTAGAATTTTATTTTATGTTCATAATTGATATTAGACAACGGAGGTGGTCTTGGCGATCTGTCTATAAGCGCACCAGAGTTTAGTACCGTACAGAAGTGACGTCTTAAATATTTTTTGGCATAGTATTCTATAGGTCATTGATTCCTGTGCTTGTCTGTTTTTTGGTCAATTTTGTTATTAATGATTAAGGTACTGGCAAAGTATTTAAAGTTGTTGACTTTTATGAGCTAAGTATTATTTATTTGTATGTTTATGGGCATGTAAGGTTTGTTAGGATACTTGCTGACTGGGCTCAGAAGTTGTTTGTTGCATAACTTCCGTATTACTGAATTTTAATTTAAAGCATTCACATGAGTTGTAAAGCCTTGTAATACTTTCTTGTAGAGCTGGAAGCAAATCGGCTACCAGACAGAGGTCATCAGCAAACTTTATTTTAGTAATTCTTGTAGGTTAGATTGTTGTGAAAGTTCTTACTCTGGATATGTTAAAAAGTCTTCTATTGTATTGATATTTTATGTGTATGGCATCAAAAATATAACCTTACACTAAAGGAAATTGTAAACAAAATTAGTGCTAGAACGCATCCCTGCTTGACTCCGGTGTTGAATTTAAAGTTCATTGACAGTGTTCTATTATGTTGTACAATGTATTTGATGTCTATCTGAAATTGTTTAGATCAAAGGCTTTCTTCTGGTTAACAAAACACATGTATAGTGATAAGTATTGCTCCACGCCTTTTTTTTGTAGTTGACGTATGGTATAAAATTGCTTCACTTCTGCGTTCATATGCTGTGAAACCGCACTAAATAAGACTTACACTTGTTGTGGATGTTTTGAATTTTTGGGGTACTAATTCCGTTGACCACATTTGGTTTTGGTTTTTATTTTTATTTTTATGAAACCAGTCCTGGTGTTGTCTGGTTTTAAGCCATAAGCACCTTTTAGCTGTGTTGTACAGTTTTCTTGAAAAGTTACCCTATTTGATTGTAGAGTAAAATCTATGCGTTTATTCACATATTGTGTTTACTTTATCTTGAAAACTTTTGTCTGTTTTTGGGATTTTGAGTATTTTTATGTCTAGTTGTGTAGAATTTTTTTTTAAATTCTTTCTGGGTTTAACTATCTGAAACTGGATAGCAGTAGCTTGTGGTCAAAGAACAGTTTGCATCGTATTTTATTTTAGTTTAGTGATCATTAAATGCTTTTCTTTTAACGCCTTTATGTAGCCATCTTGCTAAATCAGAGCCCCATCACGATTTGGCTTACTTTCTTTTGACATTTGTCGAAAAAACTCATTTTTTGTCTGAAAGATACTGCAACCGGTGAAACTGTGTTCGTTACAAGTAGAGTAGTCTTAAGATGTTGTTTGTGGCGATTAATATTTCTATTTTCTATTATCGCTCTTAAAAGTTTCGGCCAGTAGTTTTGCATTTTGGTGGAAAGTACTACTCATTTTTTAAACTTAATATATGCTTCTTGAGTCATTCTCCACTAGGTCTGGTCTGTTGATCACAGCAGTTTTTTGTCATGGCTTAGAGATCATACGCTTTGAAATACTACGTTATCTTTGGTATACACCTAATATGAAGAGCACTAAATAACATAGAAGTTTTCTAGAATAGCAATTAATTAACTTTCAAATATAAAAATTAGGATTGGTTTACTATATTAAACGTTTTACTTTTTGTAGGTATTTATAGTGCATTTCTGACTCTACCTTCATAAATTTTAATATAAAATCTACATATAAAAATAATTTTTTTGTTGTAGGTTGTTCTGGATAGAATCCATGTTGTTTGTTTACTATAATGTATTTAAAACAACATATTACTATAAATAATTTTTTTAAATAATTTTTTAGTTGCAGACAGAATACAAATAAGCCTATAATTTATAACATTAGTAATACTTATGTATGTTTCTACACTTTCAGGGAACTATTTTTTAAGTAAGAAAGCATGTTTATTAACTATTCTACTATATTACAAGTACAATATTATGTTGCATTAAGTTTCTTTTATCTGCAGTTACATTACTTTTTTGTTAGTTACTTTGGGTGTAAACGTACAGTATAGATTGACCGTTTGACTATGATTTTTATACACCAAAACAAAGTAATGACCAAATGTCTGAGTTACTTTTTTCTTTCATTAGCTGAATTACCACTATAGGTAATCTTAGTAGAAATGCCGTGGTTTTTTTTGAGTAAACAAAGTTTCAAGAGGTCTTAATATTATACAAATTAATGGTTTTTACAGATAGTATGTAGTTATTATAGCATTGAAAAAAAACTGATATTGACTGCGTAGGTCAGCAAATTTTAAATAATTGTTGATTATTATTTAAGAATGTTTCTATTAGGTATTTTTTTAAAAATAATTAAAGATTTTAGTCAGCTCTGGTTTAATATTTTAAAAGTACATATATGTCTATAGCATCATATTATATTTGATAAAACATATTCAAATCAATTGAAATATCAGAAATTTTTATAAAATCTATATAAACCAAATTACAAACTAATTAATTTTGCATAAAATATGGATTAATAATTATTAAAATTATTGGCTCTCTATTATTTGAATTTGTTTTTTTTTTATATATAGATTCAATAAAATAAAGACAACCTAAACTTTTAAATATCAATTTTCTTAGAACAATTATAACAAAACTTATTTAAAAAAAAAACTTTATATAAAACTGTAGAAGTGGAACTTATTATAAAAGAAAAACGTAAGTTTTGTTTGCTGGACTGAAAATACAGAGTGATAAAAGTTTAAAATAATCTTAGCAAAGTGCAAATAAACCACCAGCAGCGTGTCATTTTTTTTGTGTTTGAACTATCAAACATAAAACACTTATTATAAAATTAATAAATATTTTAGATTGTTTTTCTTACATATTATTTATAATGTAAGAAGAATATAATGTTTGATGAATAATTGATAATTATTTTTATTACGTTTATAAAAGCATAGAATAAGCAGTCCATATTGTGTAAGTGCTTTTGATTACTAGTTGGTAACAAAACACATTAATTTAAATTAATAAATAAATACGAGTCTGGATCGATACAAAGGTAACTCATTGCTTATGCATTCTTCAATTCCACACCATGCAAATAAAGCTGCGTATCAATTTGCAATTAACCTCTCTTTTAGTTATTAATGTTTTTTATACACATTCACATCTATATTAATAAATATATTACTTCTTAATACTTTTAGTAAATTTGTATATTATTTGCAAATAAAAAAAAATTCTTAAAATTTATATATGCCGGACAATAGAAAAAAATAAATATTTGACTAGTAATGAGTGAAACGTTTCGTTTATTGATCCATTTAATGACCCAAATCCCCATTCATTCATAATTTAAAAACTTTTGAAATCTTTATAATGCCACATGCGTTAAAGGTTTAAATTATTACGGAAATCGATATCTATATAAACATTTTGTGTAATTATTGCTATTGGAATTTAAAAATAGTATATTATAGATAATCTCTGAAGCTGAGCAACTGGGCAAACTCTAAATGTATTTTCTACTCCATTATATTATAACATTTCATTGAGATGCTTTAAAAAATTTATATTTAAAATTAATTATATTTATAACCAATTTAAAACTGACATTAAATAAATACTCTTAGTACAAATTAACTAAAATTTAGACTTCTAAACCACATGGAACGCACACGGCTATAAAGTTGCCTGGAATTTAGAACGGCAAATCTGATAAAATCAAATATTAGTAAAACATTAAATTTATGTATGTTGAGACAGTGCTTGGTGGAATATTTCTTGTACTGGCAATGCAGAATCAGCAGTCAATATGGCCAATATTCAGAATAGGACGGGTTTGTGCAATTTACATGTTTGATTATCTTGATAGCAATTTTGATTCTATACATGTTAGGCCCAACATATGTATTTGCTTCTTAGTTATTTATACGTGCTGTTAATGTGAAGGCAAATAACAGTCTAGTATTAACTTTGATGCAATTTTGAGTTTGTTTATAATTACAATTCTTGCAGTTTTTTAATGCACGTTTTTACCAAATATTTTTTGGTTACCTTTTTTATTACCACCAAAATGATCTTTGTTTTTAATTTAAGATAATTGAATGCTTTTTTAAGAATAAGGATATTGAGACATCTATGTCTTGTGCGTAGATTCTCTCTTCAATGCATTGGAGTATTTTAGAGGTGTTGGTGTAGATTTATATTCTTATAGTTTGCTCTGGCTGTTTTTACATTACATGGTTTTTAAAATACAAAATAAAATAGCATTGTGTCTGTTAGAATTCTAAGCAAAAGTTTAGTTGATACTTTCTCAACGTAGGTGTCAAGGAGTAGCAGGCAGCATTACTTACATTAATATTATTAGTATGCCGGCTGTTTTACTTAACTTTCCAGTAGTAACACCCGGTGTGTGACACCGCGCCAATTGTAATTTTAGTTTTTTTCTTTACTTAGAAAAAGTTGATTCTTTATATTTTAGAAGTTTGCACTTCTAATGTGTTTACAAATGTAGTTTTAATTTCATTGCAAAAATTTAATTGTTGCGTTTAGTAGAAATTATTGCGGTGTCAAACTACTCCCGTTCAAGTTCGGTGTGCTTGATTTTTTTTTTAAATTTTTGATTTAATTAATAATTACATTAAGTCAAGGAAGTATATTTCTATGGATTCACCATTTGTTAAAATTTAATTACACTCTCTATTTCTGGTAAACCTTTTTCAGGAAATTTTGAATACTACCAATATGCATTGATATAAATATTAGAAAAATTTATATTGAATTCAGTCTTTCGGCTGCTTATGCTTGTTATATTGTTATATCTTTTAATTTTACTTTTGCTTTGTCAAGTTTTGTATTTTGTTTTAAAATACAGTACCGTAATTGTAAGAATTAACACTTTTATCACAACTAAAGTTTTTTGTACGTTATAGAGTCTTATGAGGCGGAACAGGCCCGTTAGCAGAAAATAATGGACAAAATTTTAACGGATGATGAGGTTAATAGAAATGAAAATAATGTGTCTGATGATTCAGAAATCGATGAAAAGGAACGTGTGATAAATGAAAACGATTTAGAAAAAAAAATTTCGGATGTTGATAAAAATGACATAAATATGCCAAAACTAAGCAATACATTTAAAACTAGACAAAAACATATCATAACACGTCTTCCTGGTTCTTCTCAAACAACTAAGTCGATAAAAAATATTACAAAAATATAGAAATATTTTATTAATGATTTAATAATTACCACAATTACCAATTGTACAAACAAATATATTGCAAAAGTTGCCAAAAATTATGCCAACTCTAGAAATGTATATCCAACTAATTATATTGAACGTTGCGCTCTTTTTGGACTATTGTATATGGCTGCAGTTTGTAAAAACAATGGTCAAAATCTTGAAGATTTGTGGAGAATTGACGGCTCTAGCATTAAAATATTTACCATGTCACTTCAAAGGTTTTGATTAAGATTTAAGTATTCGTTTTAATGACATTTAAACTCAAAGTAAAAGATGAAAAATAGACAAACTTGCTCCGATTCACAAAATATTTAAGATTTTCAATCTAAATTGCCAGAATGGCTATTACATTTTGGAGTTTGCTAATTTATTCGTTAATTATATATTTTGAAAATAACCCATAAATTAAGACTTTAAGACAAACTGTTTTGATGGATTTAGCAAACGGTTTACTGCAACCATACTTGCAAGTTGCAAATATGTTCAATCTTCTACTAGGCCTTTTATTTAAGTTACAAGATGTGTGTAAAACTCAAACTCAATTTCTTCAACAAAATATTATTGAAAGATGTTTTTGTTATGATAGAACAAAAAACAGAAAAACTAGGTTTTCTTATTTCAACTGTAGAAAGCATATGTGTTTACAGCATATAACAACATTCTGCGAAAACTGCATGGAAATTTTATTCTGTATCGAATAATTTAATGTTTGTTATTTATTTGAAATATTAATTGTTCAAATTACTATAATTTTTTTTTTTATTTATTTTTTTTATTTATTTATTACTTAACGGAGACCATTACAAGTATGAATATATACAGTTTAAAGATACAATAATTAAAATATAAATTTACTAATAAGTACTAAAATTAAAAATAATAACAAACATTTAATATACAAATACTGTTTTTGGAATTATTGCTAGAGTTATTTAAGAGTATTTCTTTTGAAGGTCCTTTTATAGTTTTTGCTTTTGCTTGTCAGCTGTAGGATGTGGAGGTACCTGCTGATCGTAGAGAAAGTATCCAGATCTAAAAAGTATCTTTTTTTTTGGTTTTTTTCACTACTATCACTACCTTTGTTGTTACTAGGTCTCTAAAACATGGGTCTTCTAATAGCATTAGATTAAGTATATACATGCTTTGCTAAGACGCATGTACAAAGTTTGCGTATAGGTTGTGCTGTTAGCCTTCTTCTTTATAGATCTAAGGTTTTTTGATAAAGGCGATGTTAATATTGTGTTTGACAATATAAGCACTGAGGGCCGCGGAAAATGCCTTGCAGTGATGTAAATTGATTTGTTTACCATAGAACTTATCATTTCTCAAGCGCCATTATCTATAAGCAGAATGTAGGTTTTTTCAAGTTCTGGTTTGGACTTGACCACTTGCCAGGTGTTTATAGAGTTTTGCATCGTTGACTTTTTTAAGAAAGTTGCTGATTCTAACTGTGGGCTCAGTACCTATGTCATCACCTTTCTTGATTCATTGAAGTTCTTCAGATCCATGATCTAAAGGTTTTTGCTTTCCAACTGGTTTTTTTGGCCGACATGATAAAGAGCCATTGTTTTGTTAGCTTGTTCATACATATAATTTTTAAGAATTTCTTCTTATAGGAGCATTTTTGAAAACAAAGTGATGTCTGCACATTTTTAATTTTGTAAATTTTTACTGTCTCTGCTTTTTCAGAGATGAGGTAACATTTGGAGGAACCCTTTCAAGTTTATTGCTAGTGCAATGCCTTAAGAGTATACCTAAAAGTTTTTATAGTTTTTGCTTTTTTGCATTTTTACTGGATAGGTTTTGCTTTTGCATCTTTGATGTACCTGAGGCGTGTGATGCAGGTAGTATGGAGTATTGCTGTTGTGTTGTTCTTGTTGCATTACCGCATGCTTTAGTTGGCTTAGTTAGTTAAGCCCCATGTGCGTCTTTTTGTCTTTAGAGTTTAAGTTTGGCTGCCCCCGAAAACCTAGGCTTTGCGGTTTTGACCTTGTCTAAGCATTCAACACATGTTTTATTTTATTACAAAATTAATTCACAAACACATTACATTACCGATCTCATTATTTGAAAAAATTATGTTATTTGTTGTACGGCACACATTTTGGTCTCTAAATGGCGGAGTTGTATAGTAAACCAGCATTTAAATCACCTATAATAAGAAAACTTTAAAAAGGCCAAGTAACTGTAAGCAGAGCAAAATAAAAATAAAAATTATAAATACGGCGTTACTTTTATATGTATGTCAACAAAAGCAGTACACGTTTAAGTTATGATTGATTTGACAACGGATACATTTTTGGCGACTTTTATTGTTTAACTGTTAGAAGAAGTCTATCCAATTATGTAAATAAAAAAACTTTAAAACTTTTATCAAAAAAATCAACAAGTAATACAATGATTGACAAAACTGGCAAAAGTGCTGTACCAAGGCGGTTTTTTTTTAGGTTTCCGTAAAGAGCATTTAAAAACATCTGTACAGAGTGGCTACGAAAATAAAGCTGACATTGAAGAAATTTTTAACTTGAGACTACTCAGTACGCTTAATATTAACTACAATCTAGATGTTTTTACTCCAGAACATTTTTTAATAAGTGATGCAATCACAGCTCTATATATTACGATCACACTAATGTAAACATAAATCGCCTATCTAGATGGCAGTAAATAACTTAAGTGAAACAAAATGTTTGGAAAAGATGGCCAATGAAATACTTAAAAGAATTGTAACAGCAAAACAAATAGAAGAAAGAAACCATCAACATCAGTCTAGGTCAAACTTGTCATTATCAAAGAACACAATCTTTCATGAAATTATTGGCGATTAGCTTGAGTAGTAGCCCATCTAGGTCAAGATTGTACAATAAGCAGGGCCGTTAATTAAATCATAATATTTTTTTTTATGTTTGTTGTTTATAAATTTAAGAGAGGTTTTAATTCCATCAAAGCCTCTCTTAAATTTATAAACTGGTTTAAAAAAAATATTTATAATTGTAGATACTTGCGCTTAGACTCTAATTAGATGTGTATTTCTAATATTTATTAATATACCTGAACCTATTGTCTCTTCTCAGACTCCTTAATCATTTTTAATGTATATATTTGTATAGAAACCTGATGTTTTGTTTATTTTTTTAATATAGAATTTTAAACCAAAAACCTCACTTTTATTTTAACCAAAAATATCAATACATATGTAGAATATTATCTAAGTTTAAGTAAAGTTTAAAAAAATTGGCTATGCTTGAATAAAAGTGGCAAAATTAAGATGCTTTGCTATTTTTGTGACCGTGAGTTAAGTGACGTTACATTTTTTTATTTTTCTAATAAATCTCATTTTGGTCTACAAAACATGTTACTAATAACGGTTGATTTGTCAAGCTTGCACATATATGCCGGTAGAATTATGTTTCTTTACATTTATTGTTTTTTTTTTTTTAAAGCATGTCAATTGTTTTTAAGATAAACTAAAGCACTTAATTAGTTTAAATGTTAACGTTGTATACTTTTTTTTACAATGTCTCTCATACGGTTCCACTGTTTATAATAAATTATTTATGTTTTGTTGCACTAACGCAACTTAAGCTGTAGCTAAAGCTTAAGACTTGTTTATATCTTAAACATTTCTTAAAACGTTGCACCAACCCAAAACTACATCTCACAGATGACAAATTGATCTTACATCTTAAGTTGTCAATTTTTATGATTTGAACAATACTTTATAGGTTATGTTTATTTAAAATATAAATATTTATAACGTGTGCTTCATAATATACGAGGTCAGGCTATTAAATAATGAGACTGCAATTGCAGTAGGCGTGTTTTCCAATGATAAAAACGGTTTTTGAAAGCCAAGAAAGCACGGAAGATAATCAACGTCCAGGTCGACTTCTCTCTGTTGGATATGAAAAAAAATGTGCAAAGTTTGTTCCAAAAAATTTTACTCCGACCAAAAGTTTGTCTTTCAACAGGTCTGCTCAGATTTTTTATAGAGGTTAGATAAAAAGCCTGAATTGATGGAAAACATCATACTTGCGATAAAACCTGATTATTTCAGTACGATGTTGAAACTCAGCGGCAACCCATGCACTAGAAAACTTCTTCATCACCAAGAATGCAAAAGTCAAGGATGTTGAAATCAAAATTTAAAGCTATGTTTATTGTTTTTTTCCTCATCAACGCCATCGTGATGACTAAATGAGTTTCAGAAGGTCAAACTGTAAACTAAACTTACTATTTAAAAGTTTTGTCAATACTGCAAAAGCAAGTTTGTAAGAAACGGCCAAAGTTGTAGAAAAACAAGTCGTGGATTTTGCACCAAAACAACGCACCTGCCTATAACGCTTTGTCTGTGAAGCGTTATTTATTTGCTAGAGGCACTCCAATGCTCAAACAAACGCCGTACTTGCCTGATTTAACACCTTGTGATTTTTTTCTGTTTCCGAAGATCAAATCTGCTTTAAAAGGAACCCAGTTCGAGTCGATTGAAGAGGTGAAGCGAAAATCGGCGGAGCATCTAAATGCTCTTACAAAAGAAGGCTTTCAGCATTGCTTTGACTAATGGAAAAAACAAATAGAATAGTATGCAATTATAGAATAATTAAAAAAAAAAAAAAAATTTGTAAGCAGTTTTGTTATTTAATAGCCAGACTTTCTATTTCTATACACCCGGGTATTAGAATATCAATACACTAGTATTATGAATTAGACCAAAAAAGAATGCACTATTTATACACGATTAGTAGATGAGAACATTGATAGAAAACATCATTAAATAAAAATACATTATAACAAAACATAAACAAATATAATCACATTAATTACTCACAAATAACATTTACTATTATATAAAAATAAACTTTATAATGATCACTATAACGTTTATTCGAACACAAATAACATTATATTTTAAATTAAAATTTGCTAATAAATTATGTTAATTTTGATATTAACATAAAATTAAATGGTTACCAAACTGACAGATGTTGTAAAACTATTTATTAAAAAGTTTATGTATATAAAACATATTTTAATGCAGTGGTTATGTTATATTTTTTAATATTATACTTTTATATGCTATTTTATTTTTTATTGTTTTCTTTTAATGCGTTTCATCGTGAAAACATCATTTGTTTATTTTTATATGTTGATATAATGATAGTCATAAAGCAACTAATATAAATAAAGTTCAAAAATAAAATTATGAAAACTTTTTAATACTTTTTCAAACATACTAAAAATAGATCAAAATAATTTAATTGAATTGTTATTTAAATTACAATTATATAATGTATTATATAGCAAAATAAAACCACTCTGAATATGATACACTTATAAATAAATCCATAAATTATTACAAATTAGAATTGAAAAATATGCGCGGAATAAAATTACACCGCAAAGTGTCATCCATTTTCAATTGCCTCGGGTAAGATTGATCATTCCATGGGATCATAAGAAATTATCTCTTTTACTTTTTTTCGGCCCTATTTTAATAATCGTGTTAGAATAAAATTGCCGATTTATATTTCTACTTTATTGGAATTACATGAATATAGATCCACGCAAAAAAAGCGGAAAAAAATGCCCGGTTGTATAATAATTTAATTAAAATGTAAAAGAACAAATTAATCTTAAAATGAGCTTATCTCAGTAAGAAAGTGAGACTGTGTCCGGTCTTTAAAATTAATTAAGATGAGCCAAATGTTTATATACAGAGTGTTTTGAATATAGAAATATAGCAATATTGTGCTATTTTGTGCATACTGTAAGATTAAAGTATCAATAAATAAATATATCATACAATTTTAAAATAGTTATTGACAATAAAAAGTTGCTTAAAGCGAGACTTGTATAGTGAGACCATTATTGTATCTAACAGCTTTATCTTGTATTATATTTTTTGTTTGTTTTTTTTTTTAAATATTTGATATTTACAACCAGAATAGTCGAATACCACTTTATTTATTAAACTATAAAATACTAAAAACAAAATTAAACTAATATGAATTAAAAAGACAAAACAAAAAAAAACTTTTGTGAAAAACTAGTCTCACTATGAATTATCGCACTTTTATAAATTGTTCTAAACATTTTTTTAATTTGATTAACTTATTTTTTTTAAATTGTTTTTGTAATTCTTTATCTAGCAAGACAGATTTAATAATCTTTTAGAAAAGTATTTTTTTGTAGAGGATGATCTATTGTCCTCTAAAGTTTGTCCTAAGTCTTATGTTACACAAAAAAATGGCAAACGTGCTCTCATCTGTAAACAGGAGTTTTTTTTATCTAAGATGTAATAGACAAAATTGGGCTGTAAATAGTATATTAGCCTAATCGTCAACATGCAAATTTACATGTGTTCTAAGAAATTATAAAGAAACTACTCTGGTTCTAATTCCGAAGATGTTTTTTACGGTTTTTGAACATATTTTTTTGTATTTTGAAGAGTGAGATGTTTGGATTGTTGGTCTCTCTGTATCTTAGATTTATGGCTTGATATATGACATGCAAAAAAATAGACTGAGTGTGTAGTTATTTTTATGAAAATTATTTATAGTTTTATAGATGATCCAATATGATTTTAGCAGATAGTATGTTAGTTGTAGATAATAGTGTAAGTATTATTTTGTTACTGACCAATTTTAATTTAGCCTTTTAAATGCTTGATTATAATCGAATATAAAATATTGTTGAGGTTTTAAATCAAAATGAAATTTAATATGAATTATATTACATGAATATTGACAGTAAAATGTTAATTATGTTAACAGCCAATAAAATAACTGCTATTAGAATTATTATATAATTCTAGCCAATTTTTATAGTCCCGAGCGCGCGGAATCCTATATTAAATTTGAAATACATATTTTATATGCATATAATAAAGTTTATGATAGTACAAAATTAGTGGTTGTATATCACGGTCGATACGACTTAATGCGCACTTCATGAATGTTATATCTTTTTAATTTCATCTACGCATAAAACTTTAATTTTAGTTATGTGCTACATTTTTGTTATAAATACAACCTGCTATTTTAATTTGACGTACATGTTATGTAAATATGTATAAATGTATTACCATTTAAATAAAAGAATGTTTGTAATATTTTAAAATACATTTTTAATTAAAGTTAATGATAGGCAATAAAAACTTTGTATTTTATATTATAAACTCACAGTTTCTTTTAATTGATTCTATAAATTATATATTTTCCAATTTTAATTGTGTCTTTTAAGAAAATATTACTGATGAATTTTATTATTCTATTATTTATAACATTACTTGGTTCTTTTACTGACTTATTCATATAAGTACGTTATTGCAAATTGTTATTCTTAAGTTGGCTGCAGAATTCCTTAATTATTTGGCAAATTATGTTATTAACATTTATTTAGCGGTATGTGTAAGCGTTTAATTGGGAGTATAAGCAAAGCTGTAGTGCTTCAAGTTAACAATCCCTTCCAAAGACAGTGACGTGAGATATGCACAAGATGCGTTAAATACTAAAGCCCGCAGGTTTAAAGATGGAGTGGGTGGATGTACGGATTACAACGTTTTATTACGCAGTCATGGCATAGAGCATAAGACCATGAAGATGATAGTAAATGGATATTGAATAGGTGGTGTGATGATCCCCTGTTGGGTGTTTTCTTAATTACAACTACATAGCTAATGCCAAAGGCATGTGGTGTTGCTTACTTATTAAATTGTGACACCTTTAATCTCAGCTGTAGTAGAATTCTTAAAAAAATAATTATATAAATGAATGTATAATATTTTTAATTTGTTTCTGAATTAAGGGCCGATATTTTTAGGTCTTTCGCTTTCTAACAAGAAGACAAAAACTGTTAGTGTTTACAGCCATAAAAAGTCTGATATTCTACCAACTGTGTTCAATTACAAGGAGTTTTAAAAATATATATAAATTTTAAATGTAATCTTAAAAAAAATGCCATATAATTTAAAAACTAATATCAGTATTTTTATGAAATAATTTATTTAAACTCAACCTAACGATCACAGCGACCAAGGGTCTAACATAGATAATTATTTTGGTTCTAGAAACTTTGTCGGTGTGCTTTGACCACGGCATTGCATGACAGCAAAAGACATTAGAATGAATATGTCTGTACTTTTTAACACAATTGATGATGATAAAATCTAGTTCCAAATACTAGCCCTGACATTATTCCCTAATTTGAACCACCCGGTACAACTACCGATTGTATTTATTTTGCTCACTCTGTACTTGCATTAATTAAATGTTGCACTTATTAATTAATGCACGAGCAAAATAAATAATAATGTCAGGAACAATATTTATTTATAAGCCGCAAATAATAAACACGATATCTAGACACCTCAAACCACGTGCTCGATATGAAATATATCAAGTCTATCATTGAAATATACGATCACGCACTTCTCCAATAGTCCCGCTAGCACTTTGGCCATCAACTTTTGGAAAGTGGCCGGTCGTTCTTAAGCCCAAAAGGCATCACTTTAAATTGATATGTTGCTCCATCTGGGGTGGCAAACGCGGTTAGATGTTTTGAGTTATGTTAAGTGTTTCGGCGATTACATCCGCAAACTGTTGAATCACTTTTGCAAACTGGATTTTTTCCGGAAACCCGCTATCGGGTACTGTAATTTTTCTGATAGGTTGAAGTTCCGGTTGCACTTTTCAGACGTTGTTTTACTAAAATAGTTACTTTGATTTTGTGGAGTTTGCTTTGGTTGGTGGTAGAAAACTCTACGCGCTCTCGGATCGTTTGGCGGTTGGTGATTAACTTTCAAGAATCCGGTCGGCGTTTCCTGACGGTTTTTTCTTCTGCGAGTACACAAACTTTTTTTTGTACGCCAGATTTTTTTCTACTAGAATAGCTGTGTTGACTAGATTGTTCAATTTGTCTAAATGCATTGGATCTAAGGATTGTTGTATTCTTACATCCATCAGCCTTTTAAGAGTCCAAAGCATACTCTGCTTGGATTTATGTGTTTGTAGTCTCTTGTAGAGCGCAGCTTTCTTCAATAGAAAAAATTCTACTAATTCCGCTGGATTGTGTCGGTCACTATACAGCTTTTGTGACAATTTGCCGGTGTGGAGAGGCAAGTCAAATTCATCGAGAATTTGCTGTTTGATAGTTTTTCACGAGGACGTAAGACTCTCGTCAAACTTGTTGACAAAGATTTTAGCCTTGCCAACTAAACTTTCTCGCAGGTACCTTTTCCATTTATGCTCTGGCACCTTTTTGTCACTCAGCCATTTTTTTAGCCAAGTGATATGTACAGGTGGGTCTTTATGTGGTAGCCTATGGAACCTGGGTAAAATGATTAAGTCGGGTACCGGTGTTGGTGGTATATACACTTTTAACCTTTTTGCCATCATTGATACTACCGTGTCAGTCTCAGTGTCTGCTACACTTGGCTTTGCGTGTGTTGCAGGCATTTTAATTTCAATTTGACTTGGCAATTCGATTGATTTAACGTCTTACCTAACTTAACCTGCTCAAAAATTTGTTATTTTTGCAAGCGTTAGGAGTTTTTTTTGACCAAGAAAAAAAGGTGGTTTACTTTAGATCAGGATTAAAAGCAAGTAGTTTAGGAGTGATTGCCAAACTTGCTTCAGTATTTGTTTTTAATAAAATTTAAAAAAAATTTCTGCAAAAGTTAAAAGTTTTTCAGTCAAAGGAGGAAACAATGATATTCAATTCTTAGATGATCCACAATTAAGCAGGTGGTTTTGTTATTTAGTTTATATTTTTAATCAAGTAGTTTAATCTGGAGTGCATACTCACATCCAAGAGTTTGTTATCAAAAAATTGACAATTTTTCTTTTTTACTAACGTTAAAAGTCTCTTTGTTTAAAAAGAAAAAAATAATATTTAATTTTTTGGTGACTTGGGCGGGTAGTTGTTATTAAAGAATTGAAAGTTTTTGGTATTAAAGAATTGAAAGTTCATTTTTTGCAACCTTTAGATGCTTCTGAATCCAATGTTTGTTATTCAACATTTGGTTAGGTGAGCGGGTCACTTTAGATTATGATTACCATTATGTAGTTTGAACTAGAAAGCCTAGCTACTTGATCAAGATAATGTTAATTTTATCAGGTTTATTTTTGTTGCAAGCCAAAGAAGTCTTTTTGTCCAAGAAGGAAGAGGTGAAATTTAATTTTTTGATGACCAACACTTGAACAGGTAGGTTAGGGTTACTTTAGTTCATGATTAACAGCAAATAGTTTGAACTGAAATAAACGCCTACCTACCCGAGTGTTTATTTTATCAAAGATTTTAAAGTTTCTTTGCCTGCAAATTTTAGAATTTTTTTAGAAAAAGAAAAAGTGGATATTTATTTTTTTGATAATTAACACTTGGGCGATTGGGTGGTTTACTTCAAATCATAATAACCATCAAGTAACTAACAATTGGTAAAAACTGCCACTAAATTGTCAGCAATAGCTCTTTATTTTTGTTTATTGTTTAATTGATCATTATATCAAATGGCATATTAATAGTAATAAGATTAGAGTATTGTTTTACAAAAAATTATTATTATTTTGTTTTGATTACATTTCTGTAAGTTTTATTAATAACTCAATTGGCAACAGAAAAATGTTAACTCTGTTTCTAAACTTACAAATTCGGGTGTGTAAATATTTGCGAATAATTATAAATTGAAATTTAATGCTATAGGTAACCTCGTCGCAGAAGTGAATTGACATTTGTTAATTGTTAGTGCGGTTACAATTGCTGGTAATTGTAGGTAACTGCGTTCAGTATATTAACCTATTTCAGCATAACCTGCAATTTGCAAAATAAATCATTAAATGGAGCGTGATTTTGATGAAAATGATTGAATTTAATCATCTGTTCCATCTTATTCATAGTCACCAAGTATAGAGTTTAATTTATTGTTATTGTGAGTTTATGGAACTCAAGTTTTTATTATAGTCTACTTAAATAATTTAAAGTGATTATGAAACCGTTAGTTATTTATTAAATGTAATAATATACTTAATTATATAAAGTTATATTTATAAATTCTATACATAAATATAATATTATATGTTTTTGTATTAGAAGACCAATTTTTTAATAAAGTTTTTGAATTATATTTATATGAAACTATATAAAATTATATAAAATTTTAAATTTGAATAAACTTAAACTTACAATAAATAAATAAATTATTATTATTTGTCTATCGGACATTATTGTAACAGATCAACTGACAGCAGCGATGTTAAGTACCATAATTGCTGTTATCATAATTTAACTGCATTAACTACCGTAATT
This sequence comes from Tachinus rufipes, assembly GCA_963932245.1. NCBI lineage: Eukaryota > Metazoa > Arthropoda > Insecta > Coleoptera > Staphylinidae > Tachinus > Tachinus rufipes. The sequence continues at coordinate 79,096,735 of OZ010744.1, forward strand.
TTTAAACAATAATTTCTTAAATTAAATGATTGTTTTTAAAATGAACAATTTGTATTGACTTTAAACTACAATCTTCCGCATACTGACGTAATTGTAACATTAATGCACAGTAATTTCAATTGCGTCATCTGGCAACATCAGATCGATGGAATGGACTGAAATTTATTGTCATATCATATACATTTTTTTTAATCATTTTTATACAAATAATGGCATCTACACTTATAAGAAAATATCAATCGACTTTTGAAAAACAAATACTGACTAATATAATCAATTTATGTATGTGTTGTATGCAAACATTTTCACAATATTGTGATAAGATTTGCAAGATTTTTTATAAATAAATCAGTGTGCTTGAATAATTTAATCTTAGGTACTCATCAAATCAGCTTAAACGTTAAAAATACAGTTTGCTTCGATATAGTTGTTATATGTTATTTTTTTAATTTTACTATAGAATAGTTACACGTGAAAATACAAGGTTTATTACAATACAGCAGTTTGAATGTAATTAATTAATTACTAGTATGACAAACCTTGTCAGGCAATGTTGCAGCAATATCAACCACACACTACAATTTAATGTTGCAGAACCGAACTTTGAAATATAATATAATTTAATATAAAATAAAATATTTAAAGTTATTGCATTTAAAAGTTACAGTTTGGTAGCATAACTTATTTTTAGTTTAGGAAAAAAATTCTAATTTTATGGCAACATTTTCAAATTTTTAGTAAGATAGGTACTTTAATTTCTATATTATTAAAACTAATATGACTTATGTGTGCTAGAATAATCAACTCCATATGGTTTCTACTAAATTCAGTGTGCAAATCTGCAGTCTGATAATCTCTACCAGTTTAAATATGTATGTAACTTGCTCTTTATCCACCAGCGTGGTTCGGAAGTCACGTTTTAAGCTGTTGGTCCCATCAAACCACTTTAAACAAGTCGTAGACTTACTGTGGCGATGTAAAATAGCCGTAAAAAGCATAAAATAAATAAATAAATAAATAATGTATGTACAGATTTAATAATGTCAAAAATCTTAACTTTTTAAAGTATATGCTAAAATTTCAACTTTGCAGGCTACGCAATTTTAGTCATTATAGCGTAGTAGAATGTGCAGCATTGTCTGTTTGTGTACAATAATTATGTTAAAAGCGGTGAATCTGTTATCAAAATACAGCGTCTTTTTTTGGTGATATTTGGTTGGAACGTTGGTTGTCACGAATACGTATCAGATTGCAACACTATCTTAAAGTGGGTCAACAATTTTAGAACAACAGGAACTATAACTTGACGCAAACTACCAGATGCTGTTTATACTGCGCAGACACCAGACAACAATAACAGATCAACAACGTTTACAATTTGCCACAAATTTGCTCAATATTTTGAAAGATAACGACAATGTGTTAATAATAATAAGTGATAAAGTGTACTTCTAGTTGAACGGTTTGGTTAATAATTAAAACTACTAACATTGAGTCAAAAATAACACATTACATTTGGAAAAGTTAAAGAATGTTTTTTGCCATAAATTATGGATCGGAAACTGTTAATATTAATAACTGTTAAAAATAAACAGAAGCTTAAAGTTTGTGTTGCAAAAAAAAGTTGTCATTTTAGTTAGTTTAATATAACAAATGTTTAATTGCTAATATACAAGTAATTCATGTAAAATCAATTGAGTACTCATTAATTCAATATCATTCTCCTAAATTATTCGGTATAATAAAATTACAAATTAACAATTAAATGTTAAAAAACACATATTAAATCAACATTATTCTTGCTTTTTGGCAGTCACATTTGTTTTCACAACAAGTTATACATTTGCAAGAAATGAGGTTGAGGATTGCCTCAGGTGCTGCTGCGTTTTCTGTAGTCACAGTTTTGGAGAAAGTTTATTCCCTAGCTAAATTTGTATATGGTAGTATACACAAAAAGCATGCTGCATTGCTGCTTTTTCTGTGGGCGGAAAGGTCTGGCATTCAAAACCGTTTTGTTAAAAGCATTGTAACGATGAGGGAGGATTGCTTATAGGGTACATTGTACAACGCCAGGATCTATTCCAATGCTTTGCAGTGTAGCTCGCTTCTTGAACAAATTGAAACAAACAAGTTTTCTTTCGTATTACATCCGCTGAATACATGCACAAAAAGAAGTAGCTTGGTTTAACAAATAATGCGATTTGTGTTTCTGTCAACTGGCTTCTTTAGCTTGTACCTATTGGTTCTGTTTAACTTTCATAGTCCTAGATGGTGCCGCTATAACTATCAAACACAAAAGTTCAGCTTTTGCCAGCATAATGCTTGAAAATTAAAATTGAAAAATTTCTGGGCCACCTTGTGTAACAGTAATCCTCCATCCAAAACAAAATTTATTATTTTATTTTTAGCGCCTTATAATTCTTCAACCGCTGGGAATGCAAAAAAAATGTAAATGATAATTTTTATCAGCTTTTATTATGTATAATCAACTTTTACATCTAACTTACAGTTCTTGAGATATTAACAAAAAACCGAAAAAAAGGCTTTCTTTTTAGTCATTGCCGCTAGAGCTCGTGTCATATTTGTTAGGACTTTTAGTATATTCTTTATTAGGTACCTATAAATCAGTGTACAAAGTTTCAAAACTTTTGGATTTTTTGAAGGTGAGATAAATTTTTCAACATATTTGACTAGACTATAATGAGTTTAGGTAGATAGTATTATTTATTTTTAATTGTTTAGAAAAATTATATTTTATCAAATGGTGTTCTATTTCTTATACTCGGAGCACATTTTGCAATAAACTTGTTAATCAGATTTGTTATATCTAGTTTTTTGCAAGTTCTACATGCTCCTCTTCCAGCTTTCTTAGTTATTTGTTCTTTTCATTATTTTACTCTATTTATCTGTTTTTGTCAGAACACAGCCCTTTGCTTAGGATTTGCATTTACCGTTCCTTCAATAAACAATCTCTTTTAAATGCATGCCCTATCCACACTTTCTTTAATGATTGTACCTGCATGCTTAATGTCCATTAGTTTTCTTCAGAGCCATATTTTGCATGTTTCTATGCGTTTCTCATTTTTTTTTTTTTAATATATATACAGGGTGTAGATTAATTGGCGGATAAACGCCAGGTAACTTTATAGATCGTGTCAAAAGAAAACAAAAATCTTAATTCCAAAATGCTGAAAAACTTTTCGTTTGGCCTCACGAGGTCCTCAAAGTTTTGTTACGCTTGGCAACGTTGCAAACTTTCTAAATTCAAACCTATAATGTAGGCAACTTAATACACATAAAATAGGCAATTTAATACACACACCAAATTTTATTTTTTATTATAAACTAAAAATGTTCAAATTGGCCACCGTTTACTTCTAAACACTTTACAGCACGTATCGATATCGAATTTAAAAAAGTCACCGAAGATCAGAATTGACCCCCTGACATTTATTGCATTGCCTACTTTATAATTTGAATTTTATTAAAATTTTGCTACGTTGCCAAGCGTATTTTTAATTTAAATTTGATTTATTCTTCAAAAGTAATTTGCACATTTTTCATGTTTTTTATTATTAAGTTTCAATAAACCTCATAATTTTTATTATACTAAAAAAGAAAGCAAATTGGTACATAATATACGCAATTAAAACAATATTTGTATTGACAAAATTGAAACTTTGAGGACCTTGTGAGGCCAAACGAAGAGTTTTTCAGCATGTTGGAATTAAGATTTTTGTTTTATTTTGGCACGATCTATAAAGTTACCTGGCGTTTATCCTCCAGTTAATCTACACCCTGTATATATATAGTATTATTTGATATAACTAGAATCTTTTTTATTTTTATTAAGATTTGTCTATAAAACTTTTAATATTTTTTGTAAGCTTACATATCAAAGATTTTGAGTCGCTTTACTTTTTTTTTGTACTTTTTTATTGTTCAGGCTTCTATACCATGCAACAGGGTGAAGACATAATATTTTAGAAGGCAAATTTTGAGTTAACTTCAGATTTCTATAGCAGAAAACTCTGCTCATGCTTATAAAAGGGGTTTGAGTCTATTTATTTTTTATTTCTGTTTGACTGAGAATTAAGATTAATTTGTGAGCGAGTTACTTTTTCTACTGTGGCTAACTCATCCGCCCAAGTGTTAGTCATCAAAGTATCTATTGTTTGTCCCACTTCTTCTGTGCTTGCATATAGATATGAACTTGTTTAACAATAAATCTTTTGATAACTAACGCTACGGTGGGTAGGTGGAAACTAAGTTTAATTTGTGGTGGAGTTACTTTTTTTACTGTGACATACTCACCCACTCAAATGTTCATCATCGAAAGATCTATTGTTTGTCCCACTTTTTAAGTGCTTGCATTTAGATATGAAAGACTGGTTTAACAATAAATCTCATCATAACTAACGCTAGGGTGGGTGGGTAAGAACTAAGTTTAATTTCTGGTCAAGTTACCTCTTCTACTGCGACTCACCCACCCGCCTAAGTGTTAATCATTAAAAGATTGTACGTCCCACCTCTTGTGTGCTTGCATTTAGATATGAGAGAGTTGTTTAACAATAAATCTCTCGATAACTAACGCTTGAGGACGGTGGGAACTAAGTTTAATTTGTAGAGAGTTTAAGTTTTATTGGTAGGGTGCTTAAAACCCTTTAACTGCTGATTCCGAGTATATACAATTTTAAATTAGCGCCATGATGTGCTATTACCGTATATATACGTTTTGGGTTTTTACTAATGTGTGCTATTGGTACTTTAACACGTACGAGAAATTTATTCAAATATAAATTGTAGCGGCATCTTTTGGCTTTTTAACGCAGTAATTTTTTTAAGAATCTGGTTAGATTATATTGAAAATATACAGGTTTCAAGATAAGGAGTGCGCGTGCTGAGTAATATATGAAAATAAATAGTTTTGTTGGACAAAGTGACAATAAAAACAACAAACAAATAAGCAAGTATTGATAATAATTTTAATAATAACAAAAAATAATAATACTATTTAAAATAAAAAAGAAAAACTCTAAATGTGAGTTTTCAAAAACAAATAATTAATTAATGTTAATGTTCTCTATTATAAACATATTATTCTGACTTCTGTTACTTATTTTATGATCGTCTATGTTTGTATAAGAAAGGAATAATCACTTGTGACCACAATGCAATTAATTTAGTAAATTATATCCGTATATATACGTACAAAAAACTATTTCCGCATTTATACGTTTTAGACGTTTCCTAACCCAGCACACATATTCCACATTGTTTCCTGGCGTAGCAGTTAAAGGCTTAAATATAAATTTGTTGAGTGAAAAATATATTTCTAAAATATTATTGTAAACCTTTTTAATAGTTTAAAAATAATTTTAATTCAATATAATACTACGCATAAATATATAATATCCTTCAATTTTTTACATCCACTATCTACAATACCATTAGTGTACTTTGTTTGACCTTACGAGTTTTATTTACAATCTGAATAAAAATACAAGTCATCAATGTCATACAAATATACGCTCTAATCGCATTAATATTAAAGCTGACTTTCGTTTATCATCTAAATATAAATGTATTTTATATATTTCCAAAATAAATTAGTTTCTATAAATGCGCCGTAATTGAAAGAATTGTCGTACAATTGCTTGAAGTAATTAATTGATTAGTGCCGGTTATATGTGTTGAAAATTTATAAAATTTTAACAAATGGTGTGTTACATAGTGGACTTAACTGTGGTGAAATTTAAAGTGAATTTATTTAGATTTGCAACGAAAAATGGGGAAAAATTCATCAATTCTTTTGGTACAGTAAGTATTAAATTACTTTAACTCAATCAATACTAGAAAACAATAAAACGCAATTAATTTAAAAAACATTGCATACAAAACGTACTTAAATCATTAAAATAAATAACACAACTTAAATGATTGCACAATCTTGAGTAATGCATAATCGGATTAATCGAAAAATTTTGATTCAAAAATTTAAAAATTGTTGGTGCATATTATGTTACTAAGATATCTAAACTGATTTACTTGTTTCAAGTGATTATTCCTAATTCTTATATTAGCTGCGACATTATTCTGCTTGCTAATTACTAGTACTTCTGTCTTTTTTTTATATTTAACTTTAGTCATTATTGCGCATTTTTTGACAATTACGTCTAAAGTTTTCTGAATTTTTTTTAGCATTGTCTGTTTAACAAAGGTGATTTAAAAGTAAACATTAAAAAACAAGGGAAATTTACTGATGGTGTGTTATTTTTATTTATTCTGACTACAGAGGTTTGGTTTTAGTATAAATTATCAATCATCCTAAAATCTTTTTTTATCCAATCTACTATTTCATGACATCATGTGTTATGAAGCACGTTTATACAGGGTTTTTATAAATGTCTGGGATTATGTAATCAGTTTAAATATGCCGCCTTTTTAAAGTTGTGCACTAAACTAATTACTTTGTTTTTACAATTTAACTTTAGCTAAACTTACGCACACTGATTGTGAGTTCACTATTTAACTAGAGTGGCACAAACGTACATTAGATGTTTACATAACCTCAAACTTTTATTATGACCCTGTATATCTAGCAACATATTGCAATTTCTTTGAATAAGAACGCTTATGCTAAACAACGTCTCTCTGGTACCGAAACTTTTGTAAACCCAAATTAAAATTTGTTTAAGTATCTTTTTTATGTGTTGTAGATTTGATTATGGATAACTTTTACTATTTTTAAGAAGTTATTAGTGTATTAAATTTTTTTTTTTATTACATATTTTTCTTTATATTCTGTCACTTTTGTGAATTTATTTGTTATCTGTCATATTTAAATAGTTTTGTACTTTAATGTTAATGTACTTTGTTCGTTTTGTATGTAAAGTACTTTTGCTAATCTATTTATTTGGGATATACTTGTAGCTTTTTTGACTTATTTGTGCATATTGAAGAAATCATATATAAGCTGCATATACAGCTTCTAAATATTTAATTTTATTTTACTGATTGTTAAGGTACCATGCCTTTACGTATTTGTATGCATGTTTGTTGTTTTAAAAAAAATTCTACGCTTTTCTATAAGTTCTATAATGTCGACCGTCATTCAAAGGTTTTTTTTTTAGGTTGAGAGTTCCCTTTTAGATTTTGCGACATATACATTGTTTATAGATGCTCTTATTTTGTTTCATTAGATTTCAATGTCTGCTTTACTGTTATGCTTACTTTTCAGACAATTATTTAGTTGTTTGCGGATTATGTCTTTGATGGGCGTTTTGGAACTGTTTCTTAATTAGTTTTTTAAACCTGGTTTGGGTCAGCTTAATATTATAGTATACACCGTTGTAGTAGTTTGCATTTCTTATTTCCAGCACAGTACTCATTTTATCCATCAATTTCAAATTACCTCTATTCTATTTAAATTGATTGGTCTTTGTTTTTTTTTTGTATTTGTAGTTTTATACATTGCTTCCAAAACTTTTTTTTTCTTCTAGAAAACCGATTGTGGAAATTACTCCGGAATTGATTTTGATATTGGCTGCTATGTTGGTATTTATTAACGGTGCTTTGCAGGCTTTTAATATAGTGCATTCTGTTACTTTTAATATTGTTGGTCAATTAATCATTACAATACTCTTCCGCCTTAAGAGAAGGTTTCTCTTCCCAACAAAGATATGCTCTTACTTTTGCCAGCTCCTCCAGTCTACGCTGTTAGCTAGCAAGAGGTGTTTACTTCCCGATAGACTCTCTCAATGGCTCCAGTTTAATGTCATAGCCAAGATTTAATTGCCATTTGTTTTTATTTTTCTTTTGGTAAACGATGGAATAGCTTTTTTAAAATAAGAGTCAACATCCTAGGGTTTAGTGTCATTCTACACTATTCTAACTTATAACTAGGGTTTACTTGATGTAAAAATGATGTTGAATGATAATTAAGAGTAATTGAGAGCTTTTTTTTATTTTTTAGTTTTTTTAGTGAATTTTATGTTTAATTGTTGAAAACAACTTATTAATTTTAGCCACTAATATGACAAAAATGTCATTAAAACTATGTCATTTTATGATTTATATTTAAATGACTTGAAAAGAACTTTAAATGAACCAACGTATATTGTATGCATTGAAGTTGTTTCAATTTTTAATTAATTGTAACAAAACATTCATTAAAATTGAGTGTAGAATGTTCTAAGTTTTATACTAAATTTAATTGCAATTAATTAAATATTTCTTGCATTATTCTATATAATTTTATAGGATGTGCGTATGAAACAGAAGCGTTTCAAAAACTTCTGCGGTAAACCGAGAACTCCGTTTAATTAATTTTCCAAACAAATCATCTGCAAAACTTTTAATTCCAGGTTGAAATTAACCATACGCGTTGCGGATATCCAGAATACTTCTGGGGATGTCAATTTTTCTCACAATTCCGCACGTATATAATCATACTTGGAGTACATTTTGCTGGAAGCAAGGGAAAGCGAGATTGCGTTAACATATTATTGAATTCTTTTTTATTGCATCTCATCTCTCTCTTCGTTCTAATAATAAATAAAATGTAGCAAAAATATCTTTTTTTTTATTCCGCACGGGTTAATATTTAATATTAAATTCTTTATCTGTAAAAAAATAGCTATTATATATATTGTAATTTAGTTTGCACGATAGTAATAGCTTCCCGAGACGATCGTTATTAAAATTACACTAACATACTACATCAGCGTAATTTTAATAGATTTCTAATGACAAAATTAATTTCAATTCAATTATTTTACATGAAATGGAATATTTTCAAGAATCGATTTATAAAGAAACCAAGCAAGATAGTTGCGGTGGCCACGTCATGCAAATCCGGGTATCTTTTGTAAAGCTGCGTTGTATTATTTAAGTAGAAAACTGTTAAACTCAGTTAAGTTTGCTTGAGTTTGTAATGCTGGTTAATGCTTCCTCTTCTTATAAATAAAATATGAAATACGTAAGTTGTCTACTATGCATTTTGAGAGGATGTTGATAAAATTCTCGGCATATGGAGTGGCAAAATTTTCACAAACTTATTACTTATTAAGAATATTTGGTACAGTGGTTTTTAGATAAAAACACCGCATAATAATAGCATATAATAAAATAACTCTTCAAGAATATACAGGGTATTAATGAATAGGGGTAACAAACTTCTAGGGTGGGTAGGGGGGTTTATTTGAGACACTTTTTATTTACTGATAAGCAACCATTTTTACCTTAGAAGCTGCACGTCAAAAACTTTTTTGGTTTTTTATACAATATTTGAAATATCTTTTTTAAAAGTCTAAATAAAAAAATAATAAAAAGAAATAAAAATTATAGGCAGTTAAATTATCTATCTTTTTTTAACAGCATTTTTGAATCTATCTCTAACCGTACTCCTTATTATATGCTAAAAACAATTAATGACATAGTAGCCAGAGTAAACAAATCAACTTTTTGTTTTTTGGAAGAATTAGAAAACATCCCAGAAAAAGTTATAAAAATTTACATGGAATACGATTAAAATTAAACAAAGAAAAATGCAAATTCAAATAAAAAAAAGTAACATTATTAAGTTGCATTATGTCAGAAAAAAAACTAAAAATGAATCCACAAAAAGTAATGGCAAAAAAACCTGATAACACCGTCTAATATGATAAAACTGCAGAGACTACTTACCTATCTAAACAAATGTACTCTAAACATGTTGGAACTGACAAAACAATTAAGAAGTTTACTGAAAAAAGAATCAAAGTAGTACTGAGATGTAGAGCAAAAATTAACATTTAAACAAATAAAAAAACACTGTCAACACCACCAGTACTCAAACTCTACAAAATAAATAAACAAGTAACACTGTCAGTCGACGCGAGTGCACTACAAAGTAAATAAAAATGTAACACAGTTAAAAGTATTGTTACAAGATAATCAACCAGTAACCTATGCAACCAAGGCATAAACAATTAACCAACAAAACTAAAAAAAGCAACAGCAATCAAATTTGAATATCAGAAGTTTCATAAATATCTCTATTGCAAAACTTAATATATAGTAACACACCACAAACTACTGGAATTTATATTCAAAACACCTATTTAATGTGCAACGCCATGACTACAAAGAATTTTGTTTGATGTTTAAAAATACTCACTAAAAATCAAATACATTAAAAGCACAAAAACCACATTAAAAGATGTTTTAAGCAGAGATTGCAATCAAACAAATAAAGAACATTTGGAAGAAGATATGGTGGTAGAAATAATACTAGCAATGACAAAAGAAGCTAGGAAAGTGTTAACAAATCAAGATGATAAACTACAAACATTATTAAAATACATACGTAATGGTTTTCCTTGAAACGTACGTTGAATTACCAGAATCTATTAAACATTACTTTAATTATTGCAATGAATTTTTATACTATGAACTTATACTTGAAAGAAATAAAATATTAATGCCTAGATCATAAATCCAAAAAAATGCTGACACTAAAGAAAACAAAGCAAAATTTGTCAGAAATAACAAAGATCAAACTACAAAGAACCCGTCGTAACTAAACAAATCTCAAAAATACCAACTAAGCAAATAAAAATAGTTACAAAATAACAAATTGGTTAGAGTTTCAAGGACAAGAAGACTTAGTTATAAATGATAGTTATTTAGGATTTATAGACTATAAACTGTTAAACAATCAATCGTTGTAAGAAACCATAGAACACTTAAAAACCTGGTTTACTGAACAAGATATAACAGAACGGGCAGTAAAAGATGTTAATAATTAATTCTATTTATCAAATTTTATATTTTAAACTATTTTGTTTTAATAAAAATTTGCAAAAATTATATTTGATATGATTAGTAGTCATCACATGATAAAAGGACAAAGAATCACAACAATACTGGCAGAATCAGAGTTAAAAATGTTATGTATGGTGCTGGCAACTTCCTACTGACTATAGTATAATTTTGCACTATGCCAATTAAGTATGAGCTTATATCTTAAAGAAGTTAATAACATAATATATAATAACAAACAAAAGTAAATAAATAAGTTAAATAAATATAACTTTCCACGATTTGATTGTACACAAATTGCAATTATTTTGCCATCAAAAAATTAACCAGCATTACTTTATTTTTTTGGAAAGTAGTATCAATTGCCAAACAATTGTAGATAACAATTAAATTATTTTAAATATAATGACTTGCTTTTTGGGTTCTCTAAAATTTTGCAAGCATCAAAAATTTAAAAAATAAAATAGCAATATATTTTTAGAAAATTCAATTTATTCTTTATAGGTCATGCTGGATGATTTCTGCAGATTTAATTACTAACTATTTGAAAATTTTGCTTTAAAGAAACTTCTAAAATTTAATTAGGTAATATCAATTTTGACTAATTTAAAAAAAAAGTTTACTACTTAGATTTTGCTTAAATTTTGAGAGATCAAAAAATGAATAAAAAGATGAGATTACCAAAATTTTAGATCTTTTTGGAAAAATATGAGAAGGTCCACGACAGCTGAAATTATTTCTTATTACATATACTTCAAAACCCAAATTCATATATCCAATGTTGGAGAAGTCATTTTTATATGAAGGACACTGCCAAAGTTTACAGAAAATGTAAAGCAAAACACAAAATACGTAATATAAATTGCTTTATTCTTCTTCTCAAAATATTCTCCTTTAAAATCTATAGACTTTTGCATCCGATAAAACCAATATTCAAAACAATTTTGCCACTCTGAACAAGGTACCTTTAAAACAAGTGATTTAAATGATTTTACGGCTTTTTCAGGCAATGAAAAACAGTCACCACGCATTTTATTTTTGTTATATCAAAATAGGCACAAGTCATTTGCAATAAACTAGGCCAAAATGGGCAATGAGTCATTAATTGGATGTTGTTACTGGTCAAAAACTCTACAGTTTGTAGTGCTGTGTGAACGCTTGCATTGTCATGATGAACAAGGATTCGCCGGTTTATGTTGTTCCTTTTGATTTTAGCGGTAAAATCCGGCAAACAAATTAAAGTATAACATTCAGCATTAACTGTCCTTTGATCCTCTAATGCAACAGTTGCATTATGACCCGTTTTTCCAAAAAAACAAGCAATCATTCGTTTTGAAACGCTTTGTGAACTACTTTTGTGAGTTTAGGTTTATTTTAAAACACCCAAACAGTCAATTGCTGTTTAGTTTCAGACTCATATAAATATATTCAAGATTTGTCACCTGTTATATATCAAATTTGAACAACCCCCATTAAATTTTGTTAGCTATTTCTTGCACCACCTGACACGTGCCTGTTTTTGTTTTTTTTTTTCAAATTGTGTGGGATTCAACGACGGCAAAGCTTCCTGACATGCAAATGATCGTGTAAAATTGTATGTATTTGTTTTGTTGCAATGCCTAAGGATGCCTTTATCTCACTATAGGTCACATGCCAATCTGACAAAATCATTTCACGCACAGCTTCAATATTTTTTGCAACAGAGGTACATGGACGACCTTTGCAAAGATTGTCATCAAACGTTGGTCTTCCACGCTTGAATTCTGCAAACTATTTGTAAACTATAGTTTTAGATGGTGTTTTATCCTCAAATAACAAACTATGTTTTTCCACACATTGCTGCAGTGTTAAACCGTATCGAAAATTAAAAAAAATCATCACTCGTCATTTAAAATTTTCATTTTTCACACAATTATTACTCTCGTTAAATTTGTTGAAACGAAACCAAGCAGTTTGAAATCGAACTGTCAACTGAATTATAAGTGAAAAACGTCAAATTTTACGAATATGACAATCGCAAAACCCTGGCATACAGACTGTACTCGATTCCGCAAACTTTAGCAGTGCTCCTCGTATATCAAGTTTCAAACATTATTTAAGAAAACCCGTAAATTTAGCAAAATTGCAAAATTATGCTTTCTTTAAACCGTTCTTACTTTGTCAAATCTTAACAAAATTTGATTCACATAGTCTAGATTTTTTGTGTTCAATCTTTCTTTAAGGTGATCATACAAGACTTATTTAATCAATACATATACACCACTATTTTATCAAAACTTGTAATTTTTAAGTCCCGATAAAGCGCTGTTACACTATGTCAATTTAAGTCAAAATTTCAGTAAATACTTTTCAGAATACAAAAAATATCTATATAAGAAATAGTTTATCAAGCATTATCAAGAGAAAAATTTCTATCAATATTGAAAACTGCGCGGGTTGTTCCCATTTATAAAAAAGGATGTCAAAAACAAGTTATAAATTACAGACCGGTCTCTATCTTAAATACGATTTCAAAAATCAACAAAAACATAATATCTGAACAAATATGGCGTTTTATTGAAAAATTTAGTCTACTAAATAAGTGCCAACATGGTTTTGCAATAAACAAATCGACTGAAAGCGCAACATTTGATTTTGTAGAATATATACATAACACAGTGGACAGTAACTATATCTCCGCTGAATTATTCTTTGATTTGTTGAGTGCTTTCGATGTATTTAACGTCAGATTTTTTGAAAGTAAATTATGGAGTATGGGAATCAGAGGAACTTTTTTAAATTTATTTATCTCTTTTCTAACAGACCGTCAAATCTATGTTAACATGGGTACTTCAAAATCAAATATGTTTGATCTAATATTATGTGTAGCGCAAGAATTTGTACTAGGTCCATTAATATTTATTTTATATTTCAACGATCAGTACAAATTCATTTCAACAGACTTTATAATAATCTACGCAGACGACATCTCGTTTGTTGTGCGTGCTTAAACAGCGGAAGAACTTTAAATTAAAATTGCAAGTGCTAGAGAAGAAGTAAAACAATGGTGTGACAAAAACAATTTAATATTAAACAGTGATAAAACTGTAACTTTATTTTTTTTTTAAGTAGAACAATTGCAGTAAACACACATTCTACAGTCTCCAGTACAAAATTTTTAGGGTGCTACATTGATTCGGAATTAAGATGGAATATCTATATTGATCATGTTGTTAAAAAACTAAGTAGCGCCTATTACGCAATATTAAAACTAAAACATACTGTATCATACCGATATATTATGCAAGTTTATTACGCTTTAGCCTATTCGCACATAGCTTACAATATTATTGCTTGGGGTAAGTCATCGGACAAAAATAGGGTACAGGTGGCCCAAAAACAATTAATTTGACTTATACATAACATGCAGTATAATCAGGAGTGGGCTGCCAAGTTTTACTCATACTAATTGAGTGCTGAGTAATTTTAATATTTTTATCATTTATTATTTATTGTATTTATTTATTTATTGTATTTCTGTATATGTATTGTAATATTTGTAATCACTTGACAAATGTTGTATTTTTAACGATCATTCTTGTCGAATAAAGTATTATTATTTTTAAAGGTCAAAATTTGTCAAAATTGGCGTTTTCTTTAAAAAATCTTTATGGTTTCAAACAAACATTCAGGGCCAAAATTACAATAGTGGTTTAACCCACACAGAATTAGATTAATGCTAACTGTAGATTAAAATATCTGGATAGTTAACTAGCAATTAACGATTTAACTATCAGTTTATATAATCTTAAATTATGTGCGTTATGACAGTTGTTATTTATAATAAATAGGTGTATTATATTAACAGTGATTACTGGAAAGGATTTTAAATATTTTATTGACATCAAATATTGGGATTTTAATTAAAATTTGGTACCAACACTATCAACCACCAAATCACAGCCAGTTAACTAGACTTGAGTCTGCCGACGATTGTAATTCGCGTTCTCACTAACTGGTGGTTTAAATTTTAACTTACAGTTAGTAAACTTGCAGTTTAAACCACTATTGTAATATTGGCCCTCAGTTGTAAAAACGTCAATATTTGTGTGAATATTATATTAGTGATACAAAAGATTATTTTGCTTATTCAGTACATCTTTTTATGGAAAAAATTACGAAAACTTTGAAGAAAACCATTATACATGTAGTAACAATTATTTACATTTTGTTTCATTATTAATGAAATTGAATGAATTGAAATTTTATGAATTATCTAAAAAAATATTTGTATGCACAAATCTGATTTCAAATATAAAGTTTTTTCTTAAATTTTTTTTGCAACAAACCATGGTAAAAACCTTTGTAATGGCATTGTTTGTTGTTATAAGCGGACTTGTGTACGTCATTGTCTACGAGCTCTTCCAGATAAACAAATTACAACGACACTAGAGATGTTTGAATTTTTATCAAGAGATAAGACCAGTACTAAGCAAATACATTAAATATATATGATTTTTTAACTAGGTTATGTGAAATTGAATAAATATTGTTTAAAATTATTATTTTTTGGATTTCTAATACAGAAGTACAATATATTGGAAGAGACGAGATGAAAGAAGTATAACTTATGGATATGAAAAGTAATATATTTACACATGTAGAGACATTTTTACAACTGAGTGTTTGTTTGAAACTATAAGGTTTAAAAAAAAACGATGATTCGACAATTTTTGACCATTAAAATTCTCTTGATAATGCCCGATATACCATTTTTCATATAAATTACCTTTTTACTTGTGGTCTGAAAAGTATTTACTGAAATTTTGATTAAAATTGACGTAGTGTAACTGCTCTTTTTTGGAATCTGAAAATTACATGTTTTGAAGATTGCAAAAACATGTACAACTTCTTGCATTAAAATAGTGGTGTATACGTATTGATTCTATAAGTTACGTGTGATTACTTTAAAGAAAGATTGCACACAAAGAAATGTAGACTTTATGATTCAAGTTTGTTAAGATTTGACAAAGTTAGAACGGTTTAAAGAAAACATAATTTTGCGATTTTGCAAAATTTACGGGTTTATTGGTATAATGTTTAAAACTTGTTTTATCAAAATAACTGCCCCTTTAATGAATATACTAATATAGGTTTTAAAGTACATGTAATAAGGAATAATTTGGGCCATTTTGGACCTTCCTATCTTTTTTGAGAGGCTCAAAAATTGAGATACAAAATATGCTGAAACAGACGTTTTATTGGGAAATTTCTGACTTTTATATGTGTGTCTTTTTGAACAAGCAATATTTTATAGTACAAAATTATAAGTCTCATTTTTCATCTATATTTTGATCTCTCAAAATTTAAGCAAAATTAAAAAAATCGACTTTTTCAAATTAGTCCAAAAGTAATGAAACTACCCAATTATAGTTGCTTTTTGTAAAAGCAAAAAACCTAATTGAAAGACTGAATGGAGTTTTAAAATATTGATTTTGATGTTTGTTTTACATCTACTTTTGAACTATGATCCTATTAAAGCAGAAAAAAATATTTATAGTTAAGTGTTTTACGTAATATATATAGTTTGTTATTATAAAATTGAATTTTGTAGAGATCAAATTATAGAACCAAATATTTAAAAAATATAATGGTAGTTGGGTAATTTTACGATAGTTTGGACAATCGGCCCCACATTTGTATTTCCAATTTTGCTCAAAATTGTCCTGAAAAAAGCCGAAAAATTAATAAAATTACGGAAAATCCGAGAAAATTCGCTTAAAAGTAACTTATTTTTAGCAATTAAATGTTATATTTTACCCTAGGGCAAGCGAATTCAATTAGTTTTTAATTTATAGTATCTATATAGGAAAAGTTCTATGTTTTACTAGTATCATATTCAAATTTTAAATTTCCAGGTGTAGCAAAATCAAAGATATCAAATTTTTGATAAAATAGTAATTTTCCTATTTTCTGCAAGAAATTTTGAAAAATTAAGGGCGGGATTGTGTTCTACAAAAAAATTCCTATAAGATACACTCTTTTGAATATGGTTTTTGACTATTTTTGCTTATATACAGCACAAAAACTGATAGGAGACAAAATATTCCTAAAAAATTAAAATAATTTACACTATATTGCACCTACAGATCTAAAATTTTAGGAATCGTCATATTTTGGTACATGTGTAAAAAATTTGAGCAAAATCGAAGATGTCAATGTGGGGACGATTGTCCAAACTATCGTGGAATTACCTAGTTATAAGTACAAAATTATTTAAGATACAAATTGGCATGCTAGAAGGAAAAATATTTGAAACAAAATTATGATAAATTTTAATAATATTTTTAATAATGATAAAAAATAAAATGTTAGAAGACCAATAATCTAGTATTTTTAGAAAAGCGTTAAATTTTAGCGGAAAATTACAATATGGACCTCTTAGTTAGTTTTTGCGATTTATTTAAAGGAAGTTGATAAGACTAACAAGTTTTTATTTAGTTATATTGGATATGATACCTAAGACTTAGATAATATGCCAATTACCAATGAGCTACTTTATCGTCGATGTTAATGCTTTCATAACTTATTAAAAATAACCCAACTCTACATATTATATATTACTTTATTTTTATTTGATTGTTAATATTATGGTAAAATTCATAAGAACCCTTTTTTGCATAATTTTATCAATCATATGTTTTTTCAATTATTGTTAGCATATCAAAATATAAATAAGGCTTAACTTATTTCATAAGTTAAATAGTTAATCATGATTAACTATTATGAATGCCATATAAAACATAACTAAAATTAATAATTTAACTGTAGTTAATTAATTAACATTTTTATGAATTTCACCATGGTTTTCTACAAATATAATTTGTATGGATGTAATATTTTCATCATTTTTTAGTTATTTTTTAACACAAAATTTCATAAAAGAATATAGGATTAATATATGTGCAGTATAAAAATGGTTGAGATTTTTATTATGTCGTAATCACGCACAAAAGCTGCAGCATTCCCCTCGCAAAATCTATAAATAAAATAAATGTTTGCATATTCTTCATTAGTGAACTGTCTTGAAATGGTACAGTATGCATGTCAAACCATGTAACAAATTCTCACTGATTACACAAATGTGTATTATTGACAGATGCATTACTAATTTATTTTTCCACAGTTTACCTTAGTAGTTTAAAGATACATGTTTATAGATAGTTGTCTTGTATATGTTTTGGAAAAATATATTTATTTATATCAATTATTAGTTTGTAGTAAAAACTTTTATCTTTTTGTTTTATCAGTATTATATGTAGTATATTGTTCCCATATTCTCAACTTGTAAAACACAATCGTCTATTAAAGATAATTGATTTTTTCTGTTATAAGAATTAATCAAGTTATTTGTTCTGATAAATCTAATTTAGGACATACTTAATTGATTGAGAAATATAATTGTTACTGGTTGAGAAGAACTAATGACGAGTCACGGTGTATTATTTTCTTAATGGAAAAGATATTACGCTTAAAGAAAAATATCTAGATCAATATTCTTTAATATTTTTTTTAATAACACCGTACTATTACATTTAACTTATTCTTAAAATGTTTTGATTATAATTCGAACTCTTACAGTTCAAGTTTTATTTACAAAATGAATATTTAAAAAAGTTTGGAATGTATGGAACTTCCTATGTTCTAGAATATGTGAGAATAGTAGGAAAATTAAAATAGTTTGTAAAGTATCTTGTGTTGAAACAAATATGTTTAGTTGTATTGTAAATTCGTGATTTATATGATATTATATATTAAATTAGGGCAGCAAATTGTGCTAAATGTTGAGAGGTTTTATTGTCATTGAAGTTGCCCCAAGGCGTTATAACATTTGTGTGGGTTGTAACAGTAGTCTTAAAAGTGAGTTTATCTTGGATTTTGTGTAAAAGAGAGTAGAAATGTTATAAGAACTATAATGTTCAATTATATGTGAGGCAAGTATGAGACATGCTTCTTAACACAATTAGAGATTATAACATTATTTTTACTTATCATTAGGTGTAAGAAGCCAAAACAATGTTTATAATAAGATTAGATTTGGTATCGTCTATAAACAAAAACTTTGAATCAACATCTGACTCAATCTGACTACTGTAATTTTAACATTATTAATTTTAAATTGTTTAAAACAAAATGATAAAAAGTAATGAACTACTATCATCATCTTTTTTGTAAAAACTTGACAATTATTTATTCTGTAATATAATTATATATGTCGATATATCTATATTAGCAAACCTTTCTAGAATTGATTATTCCCTTCTCCAGCGCTAAACCTTTTTTTAATTTTTAATTTATTTTTATTTCAAAATAATTATGGTTATTCATAGAACAATTTGTTATAACAAAAAAATTTAGTACAACATAGTTTTGTTTTATTTTTATAAATGTGCACTATTAAGTTTTTTAATTTTAATACGATATTTTTAATTATATTTTATTTAATAAATTAATAATTTATTCAAACTCAATCTAACGATCATTTGTTTTATTTCAAAAACGTTCATTCGAGATTGTTTTTAACATAATAATTATTTTGAAAATTATAAAATATTTTTAACTACTTTTTGTATTAAAATATTTTTAAATTAAATTTTACACCAGATAATAGATATCTAGCACGTAATCTATTTTCCATGATTTTACAAAAAAACTCATTACGGAAATGTTGCATCAAACATGCAAGTAATCGTAAAAGTCATGCATGCAACTAAACATTTTCATGCTGTATAAGCAGACGTTTTGCTGATATGAAAGTAGTTTATCTATATTATGAAACATATTTTATACAAATAAAAATAAAATGAAATAAAATTGAACGGTCAAGTTGAAAAAGGATTTCAAACATAAATATATTCTGGTTATAAAATATCATACTTTCATTGAAACTAAAGTTGATTGCAAAAATATTATTTTTTAAACTTTAGAATATTCTACTTTAGATGAATAATATTGCATTTAATCGATTATATTTTAAAGTATAATGTAATCAAATATTATTCTATAATCCTTTTCTGCAGTTTTGTTTAACCATTCAAGTTCATTTGCATATTTATAATCAAATAATTGTTCAGACCTTAATTGGATTTTTTCATTTATTTATTGATTGGTCTGCATAATAATAACAACTTACGTAAATATTATCATGGATTGATCCAATTACTTTTAACGATTCTCATATTTTATTTTGGCATTCTATTACATGTTTATTGTTTAACAAGTTATGTAAATCTAATTAATTAAAAGAAGTTGCATAACGTCAAATTTTATTTTAAAATATCTTAAGCAGTTAGTATGAATTCTGAGTTATTATATTTTTATTATACATTATTATATTTTTAATAAAATAATAAAAGTTTTTAATTTTAAAACATTTTATCAATAATACTTTTGATTATATCAATACATCGCAAGTCATTCAATTTTTATTTGTAAATTGCGACATTTTGTTTACTTAAAATAGTTATTATGACAGATTGCAGATAACAGTGATAGTTCACAGTTCACAAAAGAAATCAATATTAAGGGATTGACAGATTGTAGATGACTATGGACAAATAATTAAAAAACAATTAACTTTTTAATACTTTGATGCAAAAGTTGCATGCGTTTCTAAGGCGTTATACAGTTTTTAAAATGTTTTATAGTTTATTAGTAAGTAATTTTAAATTTTAAATTTTTTGTTTATGTTTTATTTATAATTCTTTAATAAAAAACAGTTTTTATATTTAAAATGTATACTCAAATTACTAAGAAAACAGAGAAAAGTTTCAAAAAACGTATTTTTTTTTAATTTTTTGTTCAGAATTTGGTGTAGACTGTAAAATTTAATTTTTTCTACCAGTCATGAATCACCTTTTATATGGGTAGCATTTTTTACTCTTAACGATTGTGATTAGTTTACTGACTAATTATGATGCTAAAAATACCAACGTAGCAGTTAACAAATTGAAAAAAATAATCATTATTGTTATTTTATACAAAAAAATATTCAAATTTTAAAAACCATTAAATAGGTTTTGGACAACGATTCAAAAATTTGATGTAATATTTTGTTTATTATGCTCATAAGGTTAAACTTTTTGACACTTCTATTTCTTGGCGCAAAACAACTTTTGAACAAAAATTGCGTACATTAAATTTAAAAGATTACTAAAATAAAAATTTGTAGAATAAAAATGGATATTTCAATTAAGACTAAGCTTACTTATTTAAAATATAAATTAACTTTATATAATTTTGCGAAAAAACACTATTTTTGACTTTAAAAAAGAAAACTTTTGATTGCGATTATAATACTTTGATATTGGTACTACTGGAAAAAAAAATTATACCGTTAATTTTGAAAAAAAAACTCCGTCTGAGTTTTTTATATTGTGACTTGTGCTGGTGGTAAAAAAATGAAATAATTGATCAGCTAATGGGCAAGAATTAAAAAAAATAGGGAGGCACGGTAGTTGCTGCGTATTTTAAAAAAAGTAGAAAAAACACTCTTTTTAGTTTACAGCAACCTTATTTATTGATTAATTATGATTAGATTAATTTTACAAAAAATCAAAACAATTTTCCGTTATTTTATTTATAAATTTATTATAAGTTCATACTAAATAAAATAACAGAACTATTGTTTTGAGTTTAAAAAATCTTTTGTGAGTTTTTTGTTGGAATATGTTGGTTTTTGTAATATAATTTGGTTTTATATTTCTGATTTCTAGCAGCTTTGTACTAGTAATTTTTTGTTTAGATTGCAATATGACTTGCAACATTATTTTGATGCTGCAAAGTATCTAGGTCATTAGTAAGTCTAGGATTAAAAATGATTTGAATAGTTGGTTTTCAAATATAGTTCAGATATAGTGTGGTCTTAGATGCTGTTTTTTATACTTGGCATTAATATTTAATACATGGGCGTGTATAAGTTTAATAGTAAAGCGGCAAAAAATATTAGAAGTTACATCTTTAAAAAGTTGTAGTTGTGTCTATTAGAATACTAAAATTCAATAGAGTAAACTAAAACTAGTCACAAAAGATTTTCAATTTTAAATTGATATTTCTATTTCAAAGTATTTAAGTAACAGTTAAAACATTGTCAGAAAGTAACATTTTTGGTGCAAATGTTGTGTTTGTGTTTTTCGTTAGGATACCAAAAATTAAAGGAACAAATTGAAACTAATCTGAATAGATGCACAATTTAATGTAAATTGTGCTTAAATCGGCTTATGTAAGATTAGTTTAAAATGTTCCAAGTAACACTCAAAAAATGGTCAGAAAGTGACACTATTTTTGCGAATGATGTTTGTGTCTGTTGTTAAGATTTTAAAACGGAGCAAACTTACACTAGTTTAAAAAAATGCCCAATTTAATGTAATTTTACGTGTTTAAATCGGTTTCTGTAGGCTTAGTTTAAAATATCCAAGTAACACTTAAAAAACTCATACAAAGTGAGACCTTTGTTGCAAATGTTTTGAAAATATTTAAACTCAATGAAGCAAACAGAAATTGTCACAAAAAATCCGCAATTTATTATAGATTTACGTTCTTTACACCCTAATTTTATAACTCGTTACAGTTCGATAATTGTTGCGGAACGATTAAGCAGGTACCATGTGATGTTTATAATTGTTGCAAAGTGTTAGTTTGACAGATAATATTTTTATTTATTATTTATAATCATAATACATTTATTATTGTTAAAATTGTAGAAACTGATAGTGATAAATAAGCGTAATATTATTTTCAAACTTTTGGATGAGCTGACCTGACGATAAGTAATTTTATTAACAAATTATTAATTTGATTAATATAAAATGTTAGACTAGAATTTAAGATCATACCGACCGCTACCTTGATTTTCAGTATTTTAGTGAAAACAGCTACTTTAGCGTCATTGCTATTTCCACATATAATTTGATAATCAAATATTTTTTACTGGTACATTTAGAAAAGATTAAACTATATTTTGTCAGAATATTTTAGGCAAATAACCAAAAAATAAATCCAAATATTGAAATAAATCCGTCGTTAGGTACTTTTAAATTCATTTTAATGCTATTGGCAAATATATTTACACTAAAATATTCTGGGAAAATATAGTTTGATCCTTTCTGAATGTACTGGTAAAAAAATAAATTAATTATCAAACTATAAGTCAAAATAGAAATGACGCCAAAGTTGCTGTTTTCACTACAATACGGGAAATCAAAGCAGCGGTTGGTATGGTCTTAAAAGCGTAATAAAATATTGTAAAAACGTAGATGTAGTTTTAAAAAGTATGTAATATTTAAGTTCTTCTATTTCTTTCGTTC
Source organism: Tachinus rufipes (assembly GCA_963932245.1). NCBI lineage: Eukaryota > Metazoa > Arthropoda > Insecta > Coleoptera > Staphylinidae > Tachinus > Tachinus rufipes. Next base: position 79,119,882 of record OZ010744.1, read on the forward strand.
ATTTGTCTCTAAACTCTCTTTCATTTTTTTTGTTTTATTTTATTTCTTGTTCTGTTGGTTCTTGGAAATATTGCTTCTTTCCATTGTTTTGTCTTTTTCCGTTATTAATTTTTTATTTTTATCTTTTATGTTTATCATATTGTGTTTTTTCTTTTGTTTTAGATGTTTTAACGTTCCGTAAAACAGTTTTTGGTTCCGGTTAAAGTTCTCATTTATTTCTTTTTCAAATTTTGTCCATAATTTTATTTTTGCTTCTTTTATTATTCTTTTTGTTTTATTTATTTTTGTATTATTTGTAGTCTTCTATTTTTTTAGTTTGTAGGTATCTTATGTTGAACCATATGGATATTAAATGTATTGGGTAGATAGATTAAGCGATGTTTATGGATTTAATTATAACGTTTATTCAGGTAAATTATAACAAACCATTGCGCACGGTGGTTAATACAGAAACTAAAAACAAAGTTGTTATATGTATATAAAGTATATAAAAGCATGCAACTTGGGTTGCATGCCATGCAACTCAAGTTGCATACTATACATTTGTGTTATTAATGTTTCATTCTCCTCCGTAATACAATGTTATAAATGATTAACTTATAATTTACAAAGAATTGAACATTTAGAAATAAAGAACATAAAACATATAAAATCTTCATAAACAAAATTGTCTTTTTGTCAATAAAATGTAAAGATTTCAATAATTAGCAAGTGTTATGATTCTTCTCCCTAATCTATACATTTCAAATCTAATGCATCTAAATCTACTAGTGAACACTTGTTTTTAAATTTGGTAAACTTTTTTTTATTAACGGTTTTGTTAATAGATCTGCAATATTATCTTCTGTTGGACAATAGACACAATTAATAACTTGGTTATCAACATTTCCCTTAATATGATACGCTTTTATATCGATGTGTTTTGTTCTTACACTAATCCGTTCTTTTTTTATTATTTGTAAGCAGCTCTGATTATCAACATGTATTACAGTTGGCATGTTTGTAACAATGAAGAAATTCTTTAAAATATTTTGAAGTTAAATGCACTCTTTGGTTGTTTCTGCTAAGGCAATAAGTTTGGCTTCAGTAGAACTAAGGGCAACTACATCCTGTTTTCAACAAGTCCAAATTATTAATCCTCCAAGAAGAAAGACATACCCACTGTTAGATTTTCTCGTAATTTTATCTTTTGCTCAGTTTGCATTTGAATATGCCAGAAGATTATTGTTTGCTTTTAAACCTAATTTCAGTTTTTGATTTTCAGTACTTTTTTAATATTTGATCATTCTTTTGATTTCTACCCAGTCTTTTGTTGTCGGTTTTTCAATCTTTTGAGCAAGGATTGATACTGCAGCAGAAATGTCTGCACGAGTATTTACCTATACATACAGTAGGTTACTAATTGCTTTACGGTATTTATCATTATTTGGTAATAGTTCAGTGTTATCGTTTTTAAAATATTGAGGGTCCATAGGTATAGTACTTATTTTTGCGTTTTTTAGTTGAAATTCGGACACCATCTTTTTGATATATTTTTCTTGAACGATATAGTAACTTTTTTTTTTTTGTAACATCGAGGCCTAAATATTGCTTGATTTCTCCTAGGTTTTTAATAAAAAAATTGTGTTTCAGTAAATTTTCGATTCTCTTAAGCGCGGTGCTTGAGTTTAAACAAATTAATATGTCATCTACATAGATGAGCACGTACAGAATGGTATTGCTTTTTTTCATCGAATAGAGACAAAGGTCATACTGACTTTCTTTCAAATCTGCATTTATTAAAACATCATGCAAGGTTTCATTCTAGATATTAGCCGACTGCTTTAAGCCATATAAACCTTTATTCAATAATCTTGTTGTCTGTGTTTATTAGGTCTAATCTAGGTGGTATTTTTATGTAAATTGTGTCGTTTAATTCTCCATGTAAGAATGCAGTTTTTGCATCAACATGTATAATCGTCATTTTATTTCCAGCAGCTATGCTAAGCAAAATTTTAAATGTTGTCTGCCTTAGAACTGGTGCGAACATTTCATCGTAATTTGCTCCAAATTTTTGGTTAAATTCTTGAGCTACTAGTCGTGCTTTGTATATTTTCTTATTATTTATGTCGGTTTTGATTATATATACCCATTTGCAACCTATAATGTCTACATGCTTTGGTGCATTTATAATTGACCACGTCTTATTATCGTTTAAGAATTTAATTTTATCATTCATAGAAATAATCCTTCAGTCTTTGTCGATATTGTTTATGGCTTGGTTATAAGTCTGTGGTTCCGTATCCCTAACTAGATAACCGTGGTAGTCTGACAGTTTTGGTGGTGGTACACTTTTATTACTTCTTGCCGATAATCTTGCAGGGTCAATAATATTGTGCTCGTCAGGCATTTCATGTACTCCGTTATCGTAATTATTTAAATTAAATTTTGAATACTCACCACGGTCACTGCCCGCTTCTTCCTCTTGATTTTGCTCTTCCTGAATCCCGTTCTCTTTCTTATCTTCTTTTAGAGTTTTGTCCTCTTGAGTGAGTGGGTAGTAGACGTCTGTTGTTTCTGTACTTTTGTTGTTGCTTTGTTCCTTTTTAACGCTATGTTTACAAAATATTACGTCTCTTGAAATTATCAACTTTTCTCTATGTGTGACGTAGCATCGATAGGCCTTAGGACTCGGAATCGAAACCAAGTAAAATTGCGTCTTCTGCTTTTGGGTCGAGTTTTCTTCTTCTTGCATCAAGTAATTTTGTAAGGCATTTCATTCCAAAAGGGTAAATGTTTTTATAGATTGGTTTCCTGTTGAACCATATTTCGTGTTGGTAAAAAATTTTGAATGAAATTTGCAGTAATCACTGCGTTCCCCCAACATGATTTCTCCAATCCGAAATCAAATGGCATACATCTGGCTGTTTCAATCAGGTAACGATTGCGACGTTCTGCTACACCATTTTGTTACGGTGTGTATGGAATTGTCAGCTGTCTTGTGATGCCGTGTTTATCAAGAAAATTCTGAAATTTGGCATTCAATTATTCACCGCCTCTATCTGAGCGAATGACTTTAACCGTTTTATCAAACTTATTTCTTGTTGCTTCAAAGTAGATTTTAAATTTTTCAGGTGTTTCAGATTTTTCCTTTAGTAGATATATAGTTGAATAACGACTGATGTCGTTGATCAATGTGAGAATATATTTGAATCCTTGGTAGAGTTTTCCATAAGACCGCAGATATCACTATGAATGAGTTGTAGAATGTCCGTTGCCTGATATGTCGATTGTTGTGGGAAGGGTCGCCTTGCCATTTTTCCTTTGATGCATGCTTCACATACTTGATTGCATTCAGGTTGGTTGCATTATGAAATTTCAAGTTTGTTGCACTCACCTACCTTTTTTATTACACTTAAATCGCAATGACCTAGACGTTGATGCTAATCGTGGACACATGAGTTCTGGTTTATTACAAAATTTATCCTTTCTTGGTCATTTATTGTTCTTAACTTGAATAGATTGTCGTGCAGGTCTGCAACTGCTATGCGTTTATTGCTAAAGTATATTTCACATGTAGTATTGTTGAATTTAATTTCACACCCTTGTTTGGTAAGTTTTCCAACTGATATCAAGTTTCCCGCAATGCTTGGAATATAGAAAACATTCAATGTGATTGTTGTAGTTTCAGTGAAATTATTCATTACTTGCAAACGAACAGTCCCGCCTCCAGAACTTGAAAGGCTTCTTCCGTCGCAACACACACAGTTTTTACATTATTTTTATCAAAACTTTTGAAGTGTTCCCTTTTACCAGATATATGACATGTCGCTCCTGTGTCAAGCACCCATCCATCGTATCTTGGATTTATAGAGAATAAATACTCTTCTTTATCATCCTTTAGAAAGTTGGCCTAGCTTTGTTTATTTTGTTGCCATCGGGCAAACCGCCTGCAATCTCTTTTTACATGTCCCGGTTTCTTGCAGAAGTAGCATGTATGATTGTTCTGTGTGTGTGATGTGGCATTGTTGTGAACTATTTTCAATATTGCATCATTATTACACGTAATATCTCTAACTTTCCGACGCTTGAACACTTCAATAATTTTTGATCTGACTAGCGTGCATGTTAGCTCTTCCTCTTTTCGAACTTCCAAGGCAGTAATAAAACTGTCATAACTGTTCGGCAAGGAGCTAAGCAATGTTGCATTCATAAAAAATTTCATGTTGATTTCTGTCCTCAGGGCTTGTAACCTCTGAAATTGTTCGTTGATTTTGTTGACATGCTCTTCAATATTAGACGTTTTGTTTGCACCGCATAATGCTTCTGAGTATACTAACTTGAGTACTCGGGGTGTCCTTTTCATGAAATTGCTTAAGCGCATTCCATGCGTCTGATGCTATTTTGCAACTCCGATATAACTGCAATTGTTCATCCTCAATACTTAAAACAATTGTTGCCATTGCCTTTTCATCAGACTTAGACCATTTTTTAGTTATTGGATCCGGGGAATCTTTAATAATGGTATCCCATATTTATCGCTCCTTTAGGATCATTCCAGTTAAAATAGTTGTTTTCGTTGAGCTTTGTTATACTGTGTCTATCCATTATCTTAAATACTTTGCTGCTGTACACTAAACGAACGAGCACGTGTTTCTAATTAACCGAACGAGCGCGTGTTTTTGTTATAATCACTTAATGTTCTACCGTAAATACTTTGATGCTGTAGACTTAACTAACCAAACAAGCACGTGTTTCTAATTAATTGAACGAGCACGTGTTTTTGTTATTATCACTTAATGTTCCACCGTAACGCGTTTTGGACTCATAACCTGTTGAACTATGTAGTTAATAATTGTATTGGGTAGATAGATTAAGCGATGTTTATGGATTTAATTAAAACGTTTATTCAGGTAACTTATATCAAACCGTTGCGCACGGTGGTTAATACAGAAACTAAAAACAAGGTTGTTATGTGTATATAAAGTATATAGAAGCATGCAACTTTGGTTGCATGTCATGCAACTCAATTGCATGCCATACATTTGTGTTATTAATGTTTCATACTCCAACATCTTTTCCGTTATTTGTTTGCTCCTTATCTCTCAATTGATTTTTTTATATCTTTGTTAACTATTTTTGTTGTTCCACAGCTTTTTTTTGCAGCTTCTAGAATAATTTGTTTAAACATTGTTTATTTTTTTTATGTATGTTCTTTTTTCTTTTTCTCTAAATGTTTTATTTTTTGGTATGCCGTTTGTATTTTTTTTTTTTTTAGTTTATGTGTTTTTATTTGTATCTTAACTGTTTTTCTTCTTGTGTCTGGGTTGGTTGTGTTTTTGTGTATTTCTGGATTTTTCTGTGTTTTAGTTTAGTGTTTATTACTACTAGATTGTTTTTGATGCATACTTAATAATTCTTTCTTCGTTGTTGTTTTTCATTTTTATTCTTTTTTAACATTGAATCTTCTACTTCATTGTTTTGGATCGTTTTTCTACTCTCCCATTTAGGTTTCTTTTGTTTCTTTGCATCTTCATTTGGTCCATATGCTACTATCATAGTTCATGGTTCATTTTCTACTAGCGTCACTACTACTGTTAAAATTTTTTCATTTATGTGTTTTTTTCTTATTGTATCTTTTATCCTTTTCAGAGTTTTTATCATTCCTACACCTCATTTTCTTCTTTTCTTTCCTCCACTTCTGTCTCCACTAACCAGTAACCTCTATCTATCCTGTGCCTTTTTTTTTTATTTTTGTTATTCCTAGTATTTCTATTTTTTTGGTTTATTATTTTTTTTGCCAGTTCTGCTTTTTTTCTCATGTATCCTCTGATATTCCATGTTCTTATTTTTTTTATTATTTTTTTCTTGTTTGAATTTTTACTACTTTTGTTTTTTTTTTCTTTTTATTGTTTGTCGTTGTGTTTATTTTCTTTCTTGTACTATTTCCTTGCCGTGTTTTTCCGTGTTTTTTGCATTTTTCACTTCTTCTAGACCCTTTATCTCTTTTTTCTATCTATATTTCACTCCGTATAGATATTAATGAACTACTCTAAAATATTGTAGACAGTTGCATAGCAACTGTTGGCTACAAAATCTCAATATATTAAAACAAAATTTTATGTTTTGTTATTTTTAAGTAAAGTACATATTATATAAAATGAATTTCTTATATGCAAAACTTGTTAATAGCATTAAACGTTTGAGAAAAATTCAGTATTTGAAAAAAATTTGTTTTCAAAAACTAAATTTATAATAATTTATTTTTGGATACAACTGATTAAAAAGAAAAGAGTTATCTATAACGACAATCTAAATATTGATTATGATTAACAAGTTATAAAATTAAAAAATAACGGAAAAAAGGTTGTTTAACTATGCTAAATTTATTACTTTTCTATTTACTTGCTATCAAATAAATAAATTTTACTAGATTACTATAAAATTTATATCTATATATTAGAAACAATACACGAACACTCAAATCTTATTATTATTGATAGAAAATATAACATAAACTGATTATACATTAACAAATAACACAATAGCAGGTGCTTTATTATTGTCTATTGCTCTGCGTTGTGGCACTCAAGGCGACTCAATCTGTTCTGCATGGAGAGCTGGGTTCTCCTTCCCCCAGTCTCACTCTTGACTGCCATTAATGAGAATCGGGGTATTCCCCGGCCATAGGTGCAGTCGTACCACCACCATACAATTGAGTATCATCATCATCTTCATTTGCGCTAACACGGCCAAACTGACGTGTATTGCGCTCTCGAAATACTCTCTCAAATTCTTCCAGATGGTCTTCGTCTGTAAATATTCAATAGTTTAGGTCATGTTTAACATCATTCAAATTGGACTGGTTACTTTTCAACAACAGAGAATGTACTCAGTGACTACACAAGAGTTTGTTACATCTCGTTCGAAACATTTAAAACGTACTCAGAGGTTTTAACAAAACTTGTTACTTTTCAACAACAGAGAATGTACTCAGTGACTACACAAGAGTTTGTTACATCTCGTTCTAAACATTTAAAAACGTACTCAGAGGTTTTAACTAAAACTTGTTACTTTTTAACAACAGAGAATGTACTCAGTGACTACACAAGAGTTTGTTACATCTTGTTCTAAACATTTAAAAACGTACTCAGAGATTTTAACAAAAACTTGTTACTTTTCAACAACAGAGAATGTACTCAGTGACTACACAAGAGTTTGTTACATCTCGTTCGAAACATTTAACTGATTATCATTCAAACCAACTGCTAACACGGTTCATTTATCTCTAAACTTACCCTCAATCGTCTCAATGATGTCATCGCTCCACTCGCCTTGCCATCGTTTAATTCTATCCAGTGGTACTGTCAATGGTCCTCTTTTAAATTTTTTGTTTTCCACCTCAAATCTATCGTTTGGTAGGAGTTTTATTATTTTATATGGCCCTCGGAATTGGGGTTCCAGTTTGCCAGCTCTGGCGTTACTTTTTGGGATGAAAACATAATCTCCCAGTTCATATTGTGCATTGCTTCTACAAAGCTTATCAAACCTTTGTTTTTGGACTTCTGCATTTTGTTTTAAATTGTCATATGCAAGGGTACGATCATTGTTAATATTTATCTTATTCTGAATTTTGGGGACCGACTGAATTAGATTCTGGATAGGAGCATTATTTGCGTCAACGCCAATTAAAAGTCGCAACGGTGAAAATCTAGTAGATTTTTGTACTGTAGAGTTTAATGTCAACTGAATCTTTGCAAGCGCACTCGTCCATTCTGACACTTTATTAATTTTAATGGCTAATAAACTAATTGCTGTAGCAACATATCTTTCAACTTGCCCGTTAGCCCTAGAGGCGCCTGTTGCAATCATATGGTGTTCAATATTTTATGAGGACAATAAATGTCTCACATTTTTATCTGTAAAATTTGTTCCTCTGTCAGTTATGGCAGGTAGTGGAGTACCAAACAAAGTTAAATTATATTGTAAATTACTATGTAATACTGAACCAGTAAGAGTTATTAAAGGAATCAAAATAACGTATTTAGTAAAGCCATCTATGATCATTAAAATATGCTTAAAGCCATTTGCAGTAGTTTTAAATGGCCCCACACAGTCTAAGTGGATCGTTTGGAAAGGAATAGGTACTTTATCAATAGAGTGCAGTAATCCTTGCTTGGGTCCATTTTTTTTTTGTTACGGTGCATGTCAAACAGTGGGAAACATATTTCCGAACAAAGGTACTCATACGAGGGAACCAAAATTGTTCATGAATTTTGTTTAGGGTTTTATCATAGCCCACATGACACTGTTGATCGTGATATAAACGTAACAATCCAAATCTGGAGCATTTTGGAACAAAGTATTTTAAAGCTACTTGGCCATCAATGCTTATCTTTCTGCATAAAAGGTAATTTTGTATCTGAAAATCTGATGAAATAGATTCATTTGCTGTTACTTTTTGTATTAAGAATTGCGTTTCCGGATCTTTAGCTTGCTCCACTTCTAGCCAAGAACACTCACATATTTCATTGACTTTAAAGGAATTTGGGATTTCTACTTAATAAATCGACATGGGCTACATATTTACCTTTGCGATACTCTATCTCAAAGTTGAAATCCTGTAAATATACCCACCAGCAAGCAACACGAGGTACAAGGTCTTTTTTATGCATGGTAGCTTTAATTGCATTACAATCCGTAACTATTTTAAATTTGATTCCTAACAAATAAACACGGAATTTTTTCACAGCATTGACAATAGCCAAAGTTTCTAATTTGTAGGAATGGTACTTCGACTCTTCTGGTGAGGTTCTTTTGCTATAATAAGCCACCACGCGTAGTTCTAAGCCAACTTTCTGAAAAAGAATTGCACCATAGCCAATTGCGCTGGCATCCGTATGTAACTCAGTTGGCAAAGCATGGTCAAAAATTATCAGTAAAGGTCTCTTACTCAAGTGATCAATGACGTAATCTCTAGCTTCAACTTGTTCCTTTGCCCACTCAAATCTTTCGTTATGTTTAGTTAATTTGGAAATGCAGGCAGTTCGACTAGCAAATTCAGGTATAAATTTTCAAAAATAACCGGCAATACCCATAAATTGGCGCACTTGTCAAACGTTAACAGGAACAGCAGACTCAATTAGTGCCTTGATTTTGCCTTGTCCAGGTCTAATACCTTCCGCCGAAATATTACGGCCCATATAATCAATATTAGTCTCAAAAAACGACATTTATTTAAATTAAGTGAAAACCCCGCTTCACTTAAAGCACATAATACAAGATCGAGATAATGCAAGCCTTCTGATATAGTTGCTGATGGGATAAGAATATCATCTAGATAGACAAGTGCACAAGAGTCTTTAAGAGGCCCATGAGCACAATTAATCGCCCTTTGAAAAACAGCAGGTGCATTTGAAAGACCGAACGGCATCCTCAAATACTCGTAGTGTCCGTCCGGTGTTACAAAGGCTGATTTATTTACCGATTCCTCATCAATGGAAATTTGGTGAAACCCTGAAGCCATATCAAGGGTTGTAAAATATTTTCCCTTACCAAGGCAATCCAATTGATCATCGATTAATGGTAAAGGATATCGATCCTTCACGGTAATGCGATTGAGAGCTCTAAAATCTACACAAAGTCGATTGCTACCATTTGCCTTTTTTACCAATAAAACCGGGCTTGCATACGGAGAATTAATTTCGCGTATTATTCCATTAGTAATCAAATCTTGAATAATTGATCTCAATTTTTCTCTTTCGGTAAATGACATGCGAAAGGGATGGTAATTAATTACAGAATCAGTTTTTAATTTGATTTTCAAAGTTGCTGTATTAATGCAACGGACAGCATTCCCTTTAGTTATTATGTTAGAAAACCTTTCTAATAATTCTCTCAACAGTTCACGAAAAGTACCATTGAGGTTGTTGACCGCTTTTGCAATCCAATTCAAAGAAACAGTGTTTATATTAGAGGGCATTGCCGGAATACGGACAAGTCGAGTTCCGTTATTGTCAGTAACAATACTTATGTCATAAAATTGTACCGCATTCTTCCCAATAATTGCGTCGTATTCAATATCACAATCACGAAGAATGAAAAAGGTCAACTCGACAGACACATTTTGAGTTTCAATAATGACTTCTGTTCTTCCATATGATTGCACACACCCACCTCCTATACCCTTTAAGTTAATAATATGCGGCTCAATATTGCAACCAATCAATATTGCAATTCGTTCACACATGAGCGAGCAATCTGCCCCCGTATCTATTAAGCAATACACAGGCTTCCCTCTAATTATTATTAATGTTAAATTATCTAATGGTTTTTAGGTACATAGTCACAAATTTGCACTCCCTTTCTTGTCACGGTCGGTTCGCTGTTTAGCTCAACAAGAATCAATTGTGTGCCCATTTTTCTGACAGAACAAGCAAGTTTTTTGAATAATACTTGATTGGTTATTTTGTGGTATATTTTTATTTATAACATTTGTGTGTGGGCGGCCTTCCGATCGACGTTTCGGGCAATTTGATTGCAAGTGGCCAGATTCACCACACAAATAACATTTCTTTTGAAATAATGCCGTATTACGACTGCGGTTTGACACAAACTCAGTCGACTCAAACGACCGTTTTCGTGAATTCTTTGAATAACCGGACAATAAAATAAGTAATTGACTGGTAGTGTTAGCGCTGCTATTCAATGCTCCTAACCTAACGACTGTCTCGCGAATCTCCACAATAACAAGTTCGACAAGTTCCGATTCGGTAAATTTAATTTTCAATCGATTTAATAGTAATAACTTCTTCCTTGCATACTCACAGTACGTGTCATAACTATCGCTAGTTAACAAAACAGCAGTTTTTAATTTCTCCGCCAATTTCTTATTGGTGGGATTAAACCAACGATTTCTTCACAGAACGTTTTCCAGTCTCGTTGCTCCGGTTCCCAATTTTCAAACCACGTGTGTGCGGCTCCTTTTAAAACTTTTCCCGCTCTGGCGACCATTTCACGCCCTGTCCATCGGAATTCCAACCCAAGCTTTTCAATTTCCTTGCACCAAGGTGCAGCACCGTTATCGGCCCGCACGGGATTAAATATTGGAAGTGCGATATCTTCATTATTGCGGTTAGGGGCATCCAATGATTCCTTTAACTTTTGGAATAATTCTAGGTGAGCCGTTTGTGTATCCATAATTGTTTAATTTCACTTTGTATTTTATAAAACACGCGGACCAATCCCACTTCTGATATTAGAAACAATACACGAACACTCAAATCTTAATATTATTGATAGAAAATATAACATAAACTGATTATACATTAACAAATAACACAATAACAGGTGCTTTATTATTGTCTATTGCTCTGCGTTGTGGCACTCAAGGCGACTCAATCTGTTCTGCCTGGAGACTCAGGAGAGCTGAGCTGGGTTCTCCTTCCCCCAGCCTCACTCTTGACTGCCATTAATGAGAATCGGGGTAGGTGCAGTCGTACCACCACCATACAATTGAGTATCATCATCATCTTCATTTGCGCTATCATATATACATACATATATATATATATATATATATATATATATATGCAAAATCTTAAAAAAATACAGATATTTATTAAAATAGATGATTACATTTTCGTAACGACTGCCAGCAGAGATGCCGTTCCCGAACAATCGTATTAATCGCTCCGCAACGATCATTAAAAGTTTGTTTATTAAACAATCGTTGTCGTAACAAGAATTGTAATGTAAATTGTGCATAATAGCCATGCGTTCTGAACTATTATAGTTTGGGAACGATTATAGCTCGGGAATGATCATAGTTCCGGAACGATAATAGTTCGGGAGCTATTGTAGTTCGGGAACGATGTTTTATAAAATAGGCCTGTAAGTCGGTTTGTGTAGGCCCTGTCGTTTATTTTTTTGCAGTTGGCTGACATTTTGTGTAACGCCGCCACATAGTAAAATGAATAATATTTACAAAAAAGATGAGTAGCAATTTAAAAAGTTAATTAAATTAAGTTTTGATAGTCAAGCTTTGTTTTAGTTTAGCTTAACCCGGTCTTACCTAACCTAGCCTAGACTTTTAATGTAATAGTTTATTTTTGTAGCATATACGTAAGGAAAATTCCAGTTTTTAAGTTAAAACTATATTATCAAACTATGTTTATTTCAGAAAACAATATGCAATTACTAAACTGAGGTTTGTAACTAAAAAAGCTAGTCTGATTATGATATTAAATTTTATCTAAAAATAATTAACTAAAGAACGTATTATTATTTAATATCTCTGAAACCGTTACTTTGCGGATCTATGTTTATTAATACTTATTTGTATATTTTGGTACATACTACTTTTTTTTAATATTTCACATTTTTTTTTTTAACATCTTATATAATACTTTTATATGTTCTAGATCTTGATATATAGCAAGAATTTTATATTAATAATTAAAAAATCATAAATTTACCTTATTATATTATATTTATTTTCATCTTAAGATTTTTGTTATAAAAAGATGTTTATTAAAAGATAATTTTTAATAAAATTTAGTACTTGTAAGTTGTATTATTTACAAAAAGTATATAATTGTTTAATAATTTACTAGTAAAACATATAATTTATTATACTCACAGTACTCGCTTACAGTAAAGTTCATATAGCAAACTTTACTGTTGTAAATAATAACTATAGTCAGTCAATACTTTTTGTCACATTGTTAATGAACGTTAAAAAATCAACTGCAACTAAAGTAATTTTAATAATTTGTAATACATAAGATTACAAAAATAATGTTGTCTAATAAACTTCATTGTTTTTACAGTAAAAATCAATTATAATTTAAAATTGGTTTTCAGAAGACAATCGCTTGCCAAACTAAATAAAAATGCGCCAATGTAAAGCCAACAATGTTGGTAAATCTAATATTGCTTAAAACAATTATTTCAATTCACGCAAGAAATAACAATGATGTCTAAAGAAATTACCTAATGTTTATTTCAATTTAACGACGCAGTTTTACTTTACTGAAAATAAATACATTAAGAAGTTTTACATATTAGCATTGAATTCAAGCTTAATGAGGACATTGAATGTGAATAATTGAAGCGTATGCATTCGGTCGATTAAGCATGGGCGTTATTTGGCAATGTAGTCAGATTAATATATACGGCTGTGTAGATAAAACTTCTGCATGCGTTTTGAATTATTGTCCTATGTTTGGATGTCAGCCATGTACGATATGCACTTTGCCTGGACAAACAGTATATCATTTGCTATGTGATATTGACGTTATGTTAATTGTAACTTATGCTTGTAAAGAGAGATTTATTTATTATTTAATTTAATTTATTAAAAAACTATTTATTTATTTATTAGTAAATAACATAATAAATAAAGATAAATAATAAATAATCGATTTTCTCACTTTACTAAAATAATAGTTGTGCCAATGTAATTTTTTGTTAAATGACAAATGCTTTGTTAAATTAAAATTAAAATATTACCTATTAATTATTTACTAATGTGAATAGTATTTAACATAAAATGCAGTGCGTGCAAACTATTTTATTAAGCCCGGAGGTGCAATTGACTTTACTACTGTGAGTATGCCTATAAAAATAAAATAAAAGCTGTCAAACACATATCTTATCATTGATCTTTACCTTAAATAGATAAAATTTATAGCTTTAAACATATAGTTAATATTTGTCATTTAATGATTGTGTGGAGTAATTCAAAATATATACGCTATTCTTATGAATTAGCATTGTATATAAACATATGTACAAATCAGCACAAATTTAAAGTTAAAAGTATAGTTATTTTCAAGAATTATTACTGTACAAACTGAAAACTACGAACTGCAACGTTTGCTTATCCTCTGCCGCATTGATTAGAAAACATTTTGTTTGTGTTTTAAAGATGCAACAATGCAATTATTTATATTGTAATAAGTTTAATGTGTACACAGCTCAAACTTCAATATTCTAATTAAGAGTTTTTATAATTGATTATACAGTTTATTTTATGCAATGGTTTTAACTATATTTTTCACTTTTAAATAAAACCATTTGTCACATTTCTAATGACATTGTGCGCAATTGTCTAATTTTGTATATATTATGCGTGCGTAAAAAACGTATGAAATAGGAAACGTTTCCGTAGCAATAAAAGTTTCATTAACGTCACATCACAGAAAGGAGTGGAAACATTAAAATAATTATAAAAATTAGACAGGGACACAGTGCACGCACATTGTGAATACTGAGAACATACAATAATAACTAATAAAACTACGCATTTAAATTTAATATTGTTTACAATTAGCAATACTATTGGGACTAGTTGTGTTGAAGATGATTCCTCTCAACTCTTGTCATTTCATGCGAGAAGAAATAATAATAATAATAATACTTTATGTGTTTTAATAATACAATAAAATTGACAAGTTAGTTAAGGTTTAGTCTGGTGTACCACCCTAACTATAATTTTAATGAACATATATTATACCTAACTAAAATATAAAATACACATTAATAATACAAACATAATGTTAACAGAACAATAATTTGTACATACACATACATCCTTACATATAAAGAACAGATGTACACAATATTACTACTAATACCATACTTTTAAATTTAATTCTAAATTAAGTCATCGAACATAATTTTAAACCAAAAGAGATATATTGTATATATTGCAAACAATACATTTTTTTTTAAATAAAATGGACAAAATGTTGTATCTAGTATGAGACACCTACACTAGTGTTTTAGGGTATGCACCCATCACCAGTGTGCTCAGCATCTCACTGATTGGAGAAACTAACATTTTTTTTTTTTTGGGATAGGCGGTAAAATCTTCTAAAGACTGGCAAAGTGTCGGATTCACCCTTTTGGGCGCCTACCGACTAAAAAGCGCCCATTAAATTGCCCGTGGAAGTTTTTACCTTTTGGCACATGCTTTCCTTTGATAAGATGGAATTGGGAAAAAGATGGGTAAGTAGCCATTTAAGCTGTGGGATGATTAGTAGGGAGTCCCCTTTGTTACGATGTAATCTGATTGATCGGTCTCCTGACGGAGTGTTGCTCCTTGTCCGGTTCAGCCAACCTGGCCAGGTCCGGGTTGCAGTGGGTGCTGATTTTAACAAAGTATTTTTCGGCCAAAGCTTTCAAATACTGTCGCAGCGGTGGTATCCCCAGGTTGTTACAAATCGACAATCTAACGCTGGGTAAGATTTTGGAATGCCTCAAGACGTTTGAGGTGAGTGTTTGCAGCTGTCTCCCAGACTGGAGATCCAAACGCAATTTGCGGCCTGATGATGCTTGTGAAGATCCTGAACTTGTTTTGGATTGACAATCTGCTGTGTCGTCGTAGCATTGGTACGAGACATTTTTTCGCCATTTTTGCTTTGTCCAGAATATTTAGCAGAGCTCGACCATGGAATTGGAATTTTGTCTAAGTGTACCCTTCCATGGGGTTTAAAACGTCACCTGGTTTAGAGGACAGTTTTGCTCTTCTCCGGGTTGACCTAGATTTGCCATTCACTAAGCTACTCTTTGAGATCTTCGGTGGCCTTTTGGAGTCGGATGGTGATCACCATCGGTAACCTGGAGCTGTACATTAGTGCCGTATCATCGGCATATTAAGTCATTTTAACCCCGTGTTTCCTGCCCGATAGCATGTCAGCAACGAAAAAGTTAAACAGCAAAAGCGATAGAAGAGAGCTTTAAGGTACCACAGACTTGATCTGGGTGGTAGATACGTGATTCTGGAGTTTGACTGAAAAAGTTCTGTTTTTTAGGTAAGACGCCAAAAGCCTTATTAGACGCAGTGGAAACCTTTGTCAATGCAGTTTGAGTAGCAAACCTTTGTGCCAAATTTTATCGAAAGCTTTTTTGACATTGAAAAAGACCACCCCTGTGGACTTTTTCAGTCTAAAACCATCGATAATGTGTTTGGTTACTCGATTAAGCTGATGAACAACAGAGTATTCACGCCGGAACCCATATTGATGGTCGGATAAAAGAGAGTTAGCCTTGACCTGTTTTTGGATAATGTCCACAATTTCTTTTATGACCTTGCTCAAGGTGCATAGAAGACTGATTGGCCGATAATTTTGAAGAAATTCAGTCTTTCCCAGGTTTTGGGATGCTGGTTACGTGCAAGCTTTTTCAAACTGATGAAAAGTGCAGTGTACGCAGTATAGCATTTGCAATGTTGGTCAGAGCCATTATTGCTTTGTGCGAGAAAGTTTTCAACGCCTTATTTGGAGCCGTCTGGTCTTGGCGCGGATTGGGATTTAAGTCGAGATAAGATTTTTCTTACGCGGGACGGTCGAACGCGGTTTAGCGGCGGATCATCGTTGACATTTCGTAAGAAACCCCTGACCCCTTAGTGATTTCTATCAATTTGCTCTAGATCAGTGTCCCTGTTAAAAAAGGAGGAGCATTGGAGTTCCAGGCTGTCAGCAAATGCTTTGGCCTTTCCCTCAGTATCATATTTTAGTCCATCCTCACCATGAATGACTGGTATTGGGGCTTTCCTATTTTGCAAATTTCTGGAGATCTTCCACATTAGATTTAGATTTTCTGTAGTCAATTCCATTGTTTTTTGCCACTTTAGATCTTTGTGCTGTTTTATAGTAGAATTTTCCAGTAAAGTTTGTTAAGAATTTCTCGATTTACTAGATTGCGATGTCTTTGCTATTGACGTCTGGCGGCATTTTTTCTACAAATCTATGCCTTTTGTTTGCGTGATAGTCCAAGTGGATTATCTGCCCGAACCTGAATGGTTTTAGAAGCCTTTTCTCTGGCTTTTTAAATCAGCTCTGTGAGCTGTTTAGTAACAAACTGCCCCCCCCCCCCCCCCCACTGGGTTACCTTTTATAGAGCTCCAGAATTAACGGCATGTGGTTGGAGCTAAGGTCATTGATTATCCTAATCTCGATTTGAGAGTTGACGTTCTTTAGTATTGCTACATTCAGGACGTCCTCTCTGTGACCAGCATAGCTGTGGTGTGTGGGTTTGACTTAACCCAAGACTCAAATACCGTTTTTCTCAACGTAATCTTGCAAAGCACAACCTTTTACGTTGGTTCCATGCCGGGTGTTTGGCATTAAATTTCCTAGCTAAGATAGTAAGATGCAATCTTGAGTGTGCCCAAACCAGGCACCCACCTCAGAATGGTCCAGCAATCTTTTTGCAAAGATTTTTGTACCACGTTTTTGGCCCACCTCCGACGTTCCCTTATACGTAAAAGTATTTGGGATTCTTAACGAGTGCCAAGGGCGATGGTTCGATTCGCTTATAAGCATGACATCAATTTCTTTTCCGAAAAAGAAATCCTTGACCTTTCCCAGTTATTCTGGGATGCTGTTGGCATTCCAAAAGCAGGTTCTTAATAACACCTCAATGTATTATCCATTTTGGATTTGCATGGACAAGAGTTTGCTCAGCATTTTCTTTTGAAAATCGTTGCGTTCTTCAATGAAAGCGGCAATTTTTAAATTTGCATTTGCATTTGCAGTCGCTTGAGGAGGAGACTGGCAAACGACCTGTTTGCCGATACGGCTGCCGACCTGCGGAGTGGGGTGCCTTGAGTAGAGTTTTGAACCTAGCCGTCGCCGCTTCCGGCGCCGGTCTGGTAGCCTTGTTCATTGACGCTATCATCCTAGCGTATACCAGGCAGCACAAGTAGTTGGCCGGATGGGGGCCGGCGCAGAAAGCACATTTTGCTTTAGTGCTTTTGGGCACCCCCTCGACTGGTAGGGTCTCGAGCATATCCTGCATACGAAAGATGTCTTGTAGCATCTTTTGGCGGCGTGCCCGTGGCACTGGCATCTCTGACATTGATTAATGCCGCCGCCCTTATTTTTTGGCTCGACTGAAACCGTTAAGTGGAGAAGTTTTTTCAGATCGTTAATCTCGAAGTTTTTGGCCAACTTCGGTAGTTGTACCGATACTAATGAAAAACAAACAAATTTGTTTCTCATTCTGTGAATGTTGGACTTTGCAAATCCCAGATCTACGAGCGCCTGGCCGATATCTGCCTCCGTTGAGTTTTGAGGAACATCACGGATCACCACCTCTAGGCAACGTTCCTTGAGAGTTGACCAAGTGTGGAAGTCCGTCCTGTCGGCTTTCAGATAAGCGGTGGCATTTCGGTGGTTGGCGAGAGAGGCCGGCACCATGCAAATGCCATCGTATTGGCTTATGAGTTTGATTTATACATAAATAAATTATATTTTGTAATTCTAGAAAAATACAAAATAATTTAATTCCAAAACATGCCGGTTACTTTGAAATGTTTACTTTTAACACGCTTCTGTTGGCATCTTAATGATAATAAATTTTGTTGATCCTATAGTAATCTTTTTTTCTGCTTCTGGATGGACTGTTTAAATGCACCCTAACAATTACTTCCGAGGCATTCTTGACGATTCTTTATGCATACAAAGTCGTTTACTGCTAGTTAATTGGTAGTTGTATCCTTTCATATATTTTTTTTGAGATAATTGGGCCAAATACTGAAAGTGATCAACGTTTTTAGAAAATTTGTTTTATTTGGCTGTTGTGTAGATTAAGCAATTCAATGCTAATCAGGAAATGTCTAGAAATGGAAATGTCAGAAGCTATGAGTTTAGTAAAACTTCAACTCAAATTTTGCTGTGGCCATACAATTTTGTGAAAGATGACGAATTGTGAATGTTGTTTTTGCATGTTTCTTAGTTCTTTTGTGTTATATCTCTAGCAAGTTATTCTAGACTGTGTAACCACATATATGGTGTAAAAATTTGGCAGGAGCTAATCCTTTAGATAAATTGTCACACGGAACACATGTTTTTTTTAATTTTTTTATGATTTACCAAATCCAATTGGTTGTTACAGTTAGTACACTTAGTGTAAATATATATTAAAACTGATACAAAACAGCTGTTCCGTAGGGATCAATTTGAAAAGTGTTGTTAAGTATAGTGTACCTAAAGATATATCGGCTATATTACATTGACTTATTGGATTACCTCATGTGGTCTAATTATTTGTACTGTGCAAGAAACCTTGACTATTCATTCCAACGGCCTGTGTTTTGCATAAAATCCTTTGGTTGTCATGCTTAAAAAATCTTCCAAAGTGTTTTTTTGCAGAATTAAATAGTAGTCTTACAATAAAAGGATTATTTTTATTTGGCTAGTTTGTTTTTCCTAAATGTTCTTTACAATCCAACTCTTCAACTGTACTACTATACTTCTACAGGTATCAATATTTTCTCCAATTTTATTTTTTGTAAAGTTGTTTGGAAGGAATTGACCAATTGAATGTAATTTGTAATAAAATGTTATCACCTAAGAGGTAATGGTCGGCATTAATAAAAAAAATTATTTTTAACTTGGATGATAGAATATAGCCACTGTGCACTTTGGTTGTTCTGGTATACAAAGTGCTGGTTATGTAAGTTGTACCTGGATTGACTTGAATAATAGTCTGGAAATAAGCAATTAATGCTTCACTTTTTCTAATTTTTGTTGAAGTTTTGCTGACAACGATTATGTAACTAATTTATCAAATTCTTTATTTTGAAAATTATATTTTGAGATAATCAAAATTTACTTGTCTTTAATGTTTGTATTTTGATGTAGATTGATTTTGAATTGTACCTAGAGATCTGACAAGTTTTGTAAATTTATTTACATGTTTGATGGAATATACAGTCTGATTTTTTTCTTTTTTTTTTTCATACAATAGGACTATGTTTTGTGTTTTTATCAATTATTATTTTATTTATTTATTACTATTGCTTTAGTGCCCCGGTGGCCTGTTCTGTTTACAATTGTTGTAATGTTTGCTAATCTTACTCTGTTAAAGGCCTAGGTTAGGTCAATGAAACACATGTAAGTTATTTTATTGTATTTTGTGGTTTTTTCAGCAATTTGGCGTCTATGGTCACTTGTTACTTTGAAATTCACAAATTTTGGTTGAAGTTATAAAAGCTTAGTTAGTAATTTTAGTACAGAGCGTAGGAGGTTGATTCTTTGAAAGTTTATTATTATTGATACCGATCTAAATTTTCATTTAGATGGTATGCATGTGAATGTAATTATTTTTTTATAAGGAGAACGTATTTATCTATGAATGTGTCTCTTTCATATTTGAATTAATTTATTAGTTAGCTCATTTATACCGGGTGATTTTCTATTTTTTAGTTTGACAATATTTGTTTGATATAGATTATACTTGCAGTGTGTTTGTTTGTGTTTCCTTTTTTTTGACATGATTCTTTATTTTCTGAAGTGTTTTTATCTTTGCTGTATTGTTTTTGAATGTGTTTTTTTTTAATTTTTTAGGATGATTTTTGTAGTTTGTATGCGCTTGTTTATTGGTTTTTCTTGTATCTCAGCATATTTCACACTTTAGAGATCATGTTCTATATTTAAAGAAAATTTCTTGCAATGTTTTCTTTTGGTTGACTCTATTTCTTACAAATTTGCATTGTTTATTTGTAATTGCGTTAGACCTGTACAGCAAATACGTTTTTCTTTTTTTAGGTAGTACTTAACTTTATTTATAAAGTAAGATTTTCTGTTTAATTTTTTTTAGTAGTATTTATACTCTACGTTAATAGTTTATTCAAATGTTTTTGATAAATATAAACTTTTTGTTTTTAACGCCAGTTTTAAGCCACTATTGCTATCACATAGTTTGCTAAGGTCAAAGCTAATGAATTGATTGTTTTGGCTGCATGATCGTATAAACATGAACGAAGATAATGAAACTTTTAAACATTACTGAACACACTTGCGGCAGTTTATAGATTTGAGTTAGGCGCTTCACACAACTGAGCCACTTTTTGGACTTTAGTTTGTCATTTTGATCTACTATCTATAAAATGCTGTTATTGAAACTTATTTAGCGTTACAAGTTACTATCAAATTTAGACAAATGAATTGTTAACAGTTGAAAAACTGTTGATACTTTAAGCAAAAGTGATGGATTACGGTATATGATGGATATTTTTAGTGTTCTTTTTGTCTTAAAGTAGACTAATTTCATATTTTCTTGTTCTAGTATTTTGTATTCTTTATTATAAAAAATAACGATAAAGTTGTTACAAACTACAGTAAGAATGTCTAATAAGATAATAGTAGCCCGATTGCCAAGTTTTTTACAGCATGCTTTACTTTGCCGCGTTTTATTTGTTTCGTTCTCCGCAGCAGGAATATATTTTGGAAAATAGCGTATATTTAAGCAAAGTGCCGGAAGGCAAGTTAAAAGACGTCTTTTTCTACCAGTGAATTCAGTTTATTAATATGTTTTTATTATAGACTAGATAACGTTCATCCTTAAACTGAATTAGTGTCTGCATTTTCCCCAAATTGGAAAAAAATCTAATAATATTTTTTACTCCGCTTGTGTTGAAGGAAGAATTTGCTAAATGCTGGTCAACACGCTCTACTCTTCCTATGTTGTAATTGTAATTAACCACAACCACAAAAATTTGAATGAATGGTTTAGCTTAACGAGATGTTTTTCTATTTTCTATTTTAGTACGGATATTCTTTTTTAGAGAACAACTATTTCTTCTATCTTTAATTAAATTTAAAAAAATATTTTTATTGTTTGTAAGGTACCGTATCTGAGTTGAGTTATAGAAGTTCTTTATTGTAAAACATCATTTTTGATTCTAAACCGCGTTTGTAAGTATCTTAACTAAGACTCTCATATTGTTGATCAAAATTTGTTATATTACAAGTGTACATAATAAAACTCCAAACAAAGCAACTTTTAGATTCACAAAGTAAGTATGTTTTGATTAAAACTTAGCCCTTTTTAAAGGAATATATTGATTCCAACAAAGTTTTTATTTATACAACAAAAGACTCTTATCTATGGTTATATGCTTTACATTCTTTTACCAATTTATTATAGACACGCCATATTTTATTGATCCGCATAATGGTTAGTTTTAACTACTATACGAATAATCAAACCATCATAAAAAACTGCTCAAAATAGTTCAGTTTACTCCAGTCTGCGCCAGTTGTAAAAAAAGAATGCCATTGATGTTGCTGTATTCACATCACTGGCGAGCAGCAGTGAAATCAGCAGAGTCTTCTAAATTTGAGCTTGAAATTGAGTATCTTTCTACGCTCGTATCGCAGTCTGTTTAATTATTGTGCAATTCTTTTTTTAATACCTCTTGTTTAATCATGATTGAATGTGAGTTGTGATTAATTTACATAAATTAATCGGTTAATCCAATAATTATTTACTGTAACTTCGTCAATTGCATCATATATGTAGTGCATAGTTTTATCAATTGCATATAAAAATGTGTTCTAAATCAATTATATAATTTAAACATTAATACTAAATAAACCTTTTCATAAAATATAAAATATGTACTAGAGATCACAAATTGATTTTGCATCTTGTATAAATGAGTATTAACTAAAAAATGTGTTGTTTATTAAAAGGCTTATTATTAGAAGCAGGTTTTGTGTATAAAATAAACATTAATATTTTCCTAGATATGGGTATGTACAGAAAAAGGATATAATGATACTTTCCAGTCTCGGAAGGAGATAATGTGGACATTAGTAGTCTGCATAAACTGCATAAGGAACGATCCTCATGTTTAAAATATTTATGTTGAGTCCTGTATATTATAACCACTGTATATGTGAATAATTTATATACAGGATATATCAAGTTCCAATTTTTATAACCAAAATTACATATCACAGATGGATGTGATCTCATATACGACATTAATAATAATCTGAATTTTACATTTATAAGTATCTTCATGTTTGTAAATGGATAATTGGCTTTTTACTTTTTTGTTTGATTTATTTTTGTACTTACTATATAACCATCAATTTGAGTAAATTTAAAATAGTCTACTATTGTGATGTTGCCTACATATACTATTCATGTTTTTAACAAGATATAAATAATAAAATTATATGTCGAATCGCAAAGACATATATAGAAAGTAAAATCATTTATGTTTTATTAAAAATTAATAATATTGTAAGATTTTACAAAATAAACGAAGCAAATATAATAAAAAACTTACATCATATATTATTAGCAATAAGAAATAATTTGAGATGTCATAAAATTTAAATATAACTGTACAAAATAATATGAGTGATTTATTTTTGTTTCAATTCAACACGAAATGTGTTATTCGTGTTTAAACATCGTAAACACATGTCTGTGAATAATCGAAACCGTGATTAATGCATGTTTTAATGCAACGAACATCTGTATCCAGCCACTACGTTTTTCTTTTTATTTCTTTCCAGTCTGAACATAAGATTAATAGCTTGAAGGCGCTATAAAATTATTTTCAATCAGTATACCATTAATAGATTCTTTTATTATCGGCTAATTTTACGATAATGGAATTGTGGTGTAATAATAAAAAAGGTAATTCAATCTGAATCAGATTATTAAATAGCTTTTGCATTATTTTTAGATTTGGTTTTCGTCAAAATTCATTAATAAGATAATTTGATATTGCTACATTATTTAGACGATTAAAGAAGCCACCATTTATAAACTCAACAATTGTCTCATAGAATAAATATTTTATTAATGTTGTAATGGATTGTATCATAATATATTATCAAAATGTCAATTGATATAATACATTTAACATACAGTTAAGTTATTTAAGTAACATTTATTATTCTATTCATATATTGCCTTAGTAAGTGTGGATGGCAATCAGTTAAGTTGTGTAAAAACTAAAACTAAAAACATGGTATTAATTTGATTAGCATTAATTATTATAAAGTTTTGCAAAATTTTTGCATAAACAAAATTTATTGCTTGCTATAATTTTTATGACCAATCAATTTTAAGAGTTGTGATGACAGGTTTATTACCTAATAACAATAACAATTAGTTAACGTCGAATGTGGTTTGCTTGTTCTAAATCTGGCTACACAAACTTAAATAACAAGTTAAAAAAAGAATGCTATCAAATTTTGACAATTAGGTACTATAGAAGGGTGTAGAAGAAATTGCAAGATTGACAACTCAAATACTAGCCAAAACTTTTTACAGTTATATGTCAGCTTAAAAAGTGTGGTAATTTAAATATTCAACAATATTTGTTTCTAAAAAATGTAAAGGGTGGGTCATATTTGGGAATATTTTTTTCCAAATACAAGTTTATTAGAAAGATTAGACATTTTCATTAAACGCTAGAGAATAGTATTGTTATGGAAAAATATTAAATCCTATCACATCTACTAGAATATAGGTGAACCTTTTTCTCTAGAAAAATATTGACACGTACAGCGCCGTTTTTAAATTAAAATTGATTTTTATGAGACCAAACGCTAACTAACTCAATATCCAAACGATAAGATTTTAGTCATCACTCTTTTTATATGTTGAACTACATATAATATTCTATGTCTTCATGTTTTTGGTTGAAGATTTGAAGTTATATTTAACGAATAAAAAATTAATAAAAAAATAATTAAAAACGTTCCTTTTATAAATTAATTGCGGAGAAACGACTTATTGCATCAAATTTCTTGAGGGCATAGATTGTACTTTCATCTATAATATAATGTATTCAATTATATTCAGGCGTTTTCTTGTTGAGTTGGATGTTGTAAACCTTTATAATAGCGCAACTATTCTCCTCCTTTAAGGATAAAGAAGTTTTTTGGCTATTGTTCTAAAAATTTAAATTCCCAAGATGCGGCAATTTTTTTTATTGACAAACCCACTAAAATGGGAATGTGCTTTATAGCTATAATAATATAATATAATAATTCAATCAAATATGCTCAAATATTGATCTCACCTTTAAAAAATTTCAAAAGTTTTAAAACTTTGTACATTGATTTATAGGTACCTATTTAAGAATATACTAAAAATCCTGACAAATATGACACGAGCTTCAGCGGTAATGACCGAAAACAGAGCACTTTTTTTGGTTTTTTGTTAATATCTTAAGAATTGTAGGTAGGAGGTAAAATTTGGCTATATACATAATGAAAGCTGATTAAATTTGCAATAAAAATGATCATATGATCAAGAAGCCGGTCTTTTTTGTTTGGTCCTCCGTTAGTTTTAACAGTTTTTCTCTTCTGCTCCAACTACATGCTCTTCTTTCCACATAGCGCTCACAACACGCGTGGCATACGCGACAAATTGTAGTGTTAGTGCGGTCTCACTTTTACCGTCTTTGTTCATAGAGAAAAATGTTAATCAACCCATTAACGATGTTTCTAAAAATAGCTATTAACAAGCAAAGTAATAAAGATTTAAACAACTACTTATAACATAAGCTTGCTTTTTACTCTTTGTTTTTATTTGAGAAAATTGGAATGCTGAAAACAAACAAATCCGCTTTATACGATACTTTTCCTGTACTACAAGAAGTAGCTAATCTTTTTAATTTTGGATGGAGGATTACTGTTACACAAAGTGGTGTGGCCTAAAAATCCTCAATCTTAACAATTTTCCAATCTTATGCCGGCAAGAGCTGTACCGTTGCGTTAGATGCCTATTCAGCGGCACCATTCAGTACGTAGACAGCTGAATAGAACCAAAATACAAGCTAAAGAGGTCAGTTAACATAAACTATAAACACCACAAAACACTAATCACAGTCAACCAGGATGGTTTTCTTTCTAATGAACACAATAAAACCAGACTTATTTCATTCCTCTTAACTGCTCTTCACAACCATAAAATTAAAACAAAACAATGTGATACGATTTTGCTGCATATTAAAATGAAAACTTGTCTGTTTTAATTTGTTTAAAAAGCGAGCTTTACTGCAAAGTATTACTGATGTAATAAAGCTGAAGCTGGATACAAAATATTCCTGGCATGGTACAAAGCACCTCACAAGCAAACTTTTCTTTACAAAGCTTTTACCAAATCAGTTTTAAGTGCTAAACCAGACCTCTCTGCGCTGTTGCCTACAGAAGAAGCAGCAATGCAGCATGTTTTTCCTTTATACCACCAAATTCAAGTTGGGCTATGAAATAAACTTCTTTTAGAACAGTGCGGTTAGAAATTGGAACTAGCTGGTTGATCCTAGTAACTACAGAAAACGCAACAGATCTTGAAGCAATCTTCAATATCATTTCTTGCAAATGTATAACCCCTTTCCCACAATGATCCAACGTATTCAAAAGTGTAGGCAAAACATTGTCAAATATTGATTTACAAGTATCTAACAATTGATGGTAAAAAGTACACTTATTTTTTCTTGCTTTGGCATCTTCAATAAATTACAAATTGAGCCGTGTTAACTTTTTTTGAAAAAAAACGCAATTATTAGTATTCTATAACTCAGTAACCGCTAAGAATACTAGAAAAATGTATATGATCATTTTTATTGCAAATTTTATTAGCTTCTATTGCGTATATTATTAACTTTTACCTCCGACCTACAGTTCTCGAGATATTAACAAAAAACCAAAAAAAGCGTTTTGTTTTTTGTGATTGAAGCTAGAGCTTGTGTCATATTTGTCATGACTTTTAGTATATCCTTCATTAGGTACCTATAAATCAGTGTACAAAATTTTTATACTTTTGGATTTTTTAGAGGTAAAAAGCTACTTTGACTGGACTATAAATGATTTTTTAAGTCAGAATCAACAGCACTTTATAAGTATTTAGAATAAAATCTTCATGCAGTCTGTGATAAAGGTTTGACTGTAAGATTCATATTTGCTGTAAACTTTTTTGAATAGACATCTGGTTTTTTGCGACATAGTTAACAACAGCGGCAATATTTTGGGCTAACCTGATAGGACCAGTTTAATCTGGCAATTTTACATTAGTAACTTGACTATTTTGCTCAAATTTTGCAATTAGTTTTACAGTAGCTTTGCGGAAAAGTGATTCGTACAGACACCACAAACTTTGCAAACTATCTTGTCTATTTATAGTTTTGTAAATAAAAAAACCCTTCATACTTTATACTTTTCAAAAATTATATTGACTAATATAGTAGAGCGTCTTAAAATTTCTAAGTTAATATCAGTAGCATCTATAAACAATGAATTCAAAACATAATTTTAATAGGGTACTCTCAACATGGTTAATTTGAACCTTAAAAAACTTAAATTTATTTGTTTTAAAATCAAAATTTGAGGTTTTATTAGTTTTATATATTAAACTAAACAACAAATCCATATCAAATTTTATTTAATAATGTGTTTTCTAGGAAATACAATATCACATAATCTTTTCTGGAACGACCATGCTGTTGATATAGCTTTAAAAGTATCTAAAAAACTAAAACTTCTTAATAGACGTAAACTGTTTTTTACTTTAGTTTAACTTTTGCATATAAATTGGGTTGGAGTAGTTTGTTTTAAACCATTTTGTTTTGTTTTGTTTTTTAATAAACTATATTTGACTGTCTATTTATTTAAACGTTTTGATTTAGTTTCTAGTTGCAATGCTAAAGTTTATTGATATTTTATTGAAACAATGAGATAAAACAACAATTACTTTACACCACTAATTAATAACATTAAGGATTGCTTGTGACGTTGGAAAACTACACGTACATTAATACTATGCTCAATAATTATAATTTATTGTTTTAGTTTACGTGTGACATTTATTGTACATTACATTGTACAAATTATAGCAAATATAACTTTAAGTTTAATGCATCAAATTTTGTTAAAAAAAATTGTCAACTTAAAAAATCCATAAACTACTTGATTGCTTATTTGTTGAATGTTGCACCCAGTTAAAAAGTAGTAACTTAGAAAACACCTTGTTAAAAAAAACTATGTAACTAATCATTACTTTAAAGTAACAATTAAATTAATATTTCAATTGATTGGAATCATGTTTTTAGGTTACGTACGAGTTACACCTGTAAATTAACAAATCATGCTACATGGTTTCTATACAAACAATTAGTATAAACTCTTTTTGCGTTTTTAAAAGTTAATTGTAATCCAATTATTATTTTATTTGACGGCAATAAAGATATATCCAATTATGTTATGTTAAGAACATTGTTTTTACAAAATTGGTTGGTTGTGTACATAAGCTTAGTATCTAGTTGTAAGTTTGAAGGTAGCGGTATAAGATGGGTGTGGACCCCGCGCGATTTTAGTTACAAAAATGCAAACCTCGTATGAAAATTAAAAAAAAAACGAGATTTGCATGTTCTTCAACTTTTTTTCTTGGCTTGTGTCAATTCTAAAATAATTTCACTATTTAATTTTTTGTGTTTCTTTCCAGTTAGTCGATTTAGAATGATTTGATTGTATTACACTCAAAACTAGAGCTTAGTATTTTTTTTTCAATTTTTTTACGGGTTTTGAGACCCCATAAACTCTATGCAAACAGTAAAAAAAAAATGAAAAAAAATGAGTTTTTCAGGAATACATTTTTTTGCAAGACCTTTTATGCTCGTACAATAACGAGCTAAATAGCATAAGTAGTCCATTCAATTAGCTTCATTTTCCGTTTAGCCAAATGTAAATATCTTTATTTGTTTGCGCGACAGCTTAAATTAAGTAATTTTTTTCTCTCTGACTTAGAACAAATTATGATTACGCTATTGACAATCTACGCTATGAATTGTATATAAATTTTTTTGGAAAAAAATATTTTGTTATTGATTCACAAATATCTATTACAAATGTTAAAATACATATAGGAACTTTATACATAAAATCATACATCTTTGTCGTTGCTATCTTTGTTAATCACCGACTGAATTTTCTGCACTTTGAATAATGTTATTGTTGATAAATATTTTGCATGTGAAAAATAAATATATGATGGTAGCAACGTGCGAACAACAGCCGACCGTTTGAAGCTCAACAGGGCAGTCGCATACGTAATGTTTAATTCCTACCATACCCGATCGTGTTGGGTTGATAGTAAACATAGCTATTGTATATTTTAATGTTATTATGCCGTGACTGTATCTCGCACTTAAGCGCCGTATTATCTTCAACTAAATAATTTATTTTTACGTTTCCCTTTTGATATATTGCTCTGCTAAGTAAGATATATTTTGGGCTAACTGATAAGTACTAGTGACCAGAAAGTCCTTCTTTGTCATTTTGAAAAATTCTTGTACAACTGACGAGTTTGAAAGTTGGAATGACTTTTTCCTTCTGTTCCACTTACTCTGCTTTATTTCTTTTGCTAATCAATTGTCGTCACTTTGTTTGGTAAGCATAAAGATGGCAACTTCATCTTGCATACCTGCATTGGAATTCAAGCCAGAAAAGAAACAATTCTAAAGTACATTTGAACAACGTGTAATAATTTATTATCTAGTTGGTTGTGCAAAAGTTTAAACTTTGATGCAATGACCCTATGCACTGCTTCTACAACCTAACTAAGTTTTGTCACAAATTGGCTATTATTAGCTTTTTTAGTGGAAAATTGTTTTCTTTTGCTTTTTAAAGCTGGCATCAGCACAATGGGTTCTTTAGATTAAAAATACTAAGACGTCATCTTCTCTTAAAAGCTTTGACAATTATTTTGTATTGACTATAAAACCATCAGTGGTACAAACTGTAAACGGTTTACATAACTGTTCTTTTATTTGAATAACTTAATATGATTTTCGTTAATAGTAGTTGTTAGCACTTTTTTTATGTTGCAGATATGTACCATCAGCTATCAAAAGTAATTTTCCTTTATAGATATGCAACTGTTTTACGTAGGGCGACGCATGGTTTAATATTAAATCATTGCAAGATCAAGCTAGTACGCCGAGGTGTAAAGATAAAACATCAACTTTAAAAAACCTCAAAACAGATTTGCAATAACCCGAAACTTGTTGTTTGCACTTTATATCAAAAATAGACGGTGTCACGGTGTTGAAACTTCCAGTTTTTAACTTAATAAGGAATACAAAAAGAGCTTGATTCACACAGCGATTGTCCTAATTTTAGACCAACATGAGCATTGTCATTAACATTTTTAAATGTTTGGGCGTAAAACCAGTTAATGCTTGTATTTGTTTGCTTGATAACTTGTAATCGTCTGCTTTGCCCAAAATACTATACTCGCATTTTTTAGACAATACGTTTAAGAACAAAACCAACTCAGATTTTTTTATGTAACTTGAAAGTGAATAAACTTTTAGTTCTTTGAGATTGTTGGTATAAAAACGCTGATTAATCAAATGATGTGTGCAAAAATAATAATAGTTAAATTAATCATAATTTATTTAACTATTATTATTAAAAATCATTTGCAATTGTCACTATGGTACAAACCTGCATGACTTGTCTAAAAAATATAAGTCCTCGGACTCAAATGATTAAATGTGCTGAATGTAAAAAATGGTTTCACACTGCATGTACCGACTTAGATTACATTCGTTTAGAATATTTTGTTAGCAAAATGAAGAAGGAAAATGGTGATGGGTGGCTATGTACCACTTGCATGCCAGATGATGAAGTTTGTAATAATATTGCGCTTAGTACTTCCAGTGATGACACATTAAAATCAACAATGACCAATCTATTAAAAACACAGTTTGCGGAATTCAAAGATGATTTATTATTAACATTAAGTGGCAGAATGGATGATATTGATAAAAAAATTGAGTCACTTAAACTTGAAAATATTAATTTAAACAACAAACTGCAAGCCATTGTACCAAATCAATTGAATGTACCCGATATTACAGAGATTACTGCCAGCATTAAATCCGAAATAATGGAACAGGAATTGCGTTCTTATAATGTTATGATTTTTAATATACCAGAATCCAACAAAGAAAACAATATTGATCGAGCATCTGATGATAGCGCCACTGTTAAATCCATTCTTCAATCAGTTATTAAAGATGTTGAACCGCTAAAGGTTTTTAGAGTTGGCAAAAATCATTCTAAAAATCGTCCAATTAAAGTTATTTTTGATAACAAGGATGTTGTTAAAAATATATTAAAAAACAACAAATCATTAAAACAAGATAAAATTTATGTAAAAGGCGATGATACAAAAAATCAACAGCTGCATATCCAATCTTTGCGCAAAGAACTTAATCAGCGTAAAGAATCGGGAAATCATAATCTGACAATTAAATATGTAGATGGCATGCCTAAAATTGTTGATACAAAAAACTAAAAACTGCAAACACAACACTACCTATTCAATTTTATTACCAAAACGTACGCGGACTAAACACAAAAACCAATGTATTTAGCAAAAACCTTGGCATTAATAGCTATGATATAATTCTGTTAACTGAAACGTGGATCAAGGATGGAGTTCTGGATGGTGAATTATTTAGCGATAACTATACTGTATTTAGGTGTGATCGATCAGATGTCAAAAGTGGCGGAGGTGCTTTGATATCCGTGAATAATAAATTATAATGTAGCAAGATTTCTGTAAATTTTTCATTAAATAACATCGATTTGGTGGCAGTTGAAATAACTTTAACAAAGATTATATACACGGTTATCTGCATTTATATACCACCGAAAACAACTAATGCAATTTATGATCAACTATTCGAATACATTGAACAACATTTTAATTCTGAACATCTGGTATTAGTTGGAGATTTCAATATAACTAGTTACAATGTTTGGAGAAATGGTGGTAATGGGTGCAGTAACTTAAAATCATTTCTAAATTTTACCGCCTTAAAAAATCTTAAACAGTTTAATTACATATGCAATGATTACAATAGAATATTAGATTTGGTGTTAATGCCCATGACACACAACTGTGAAGTGCATAGATCAGATGATGTTCTAGTACCGGAGGATAAGCATCACCCTGCATTAGTTTTTTCGATAGAACTAATAAATACTACAAACTTCACCCCTCACAATTCCAACTACCAATCGTACAACTTTAAAGCTGGAAATATACCTGAACTATACAATGATTTAATAAACATAAATTGGTCACATGTTATTCAACAGTCCAATAGTATTAATGCTTGTTCAGAATTTTATAATTTATTGTATGGATCATTTGATAAATACATACCCAAAAAAAAAGTTCATCAGTGTAGGAAAACAATACCCAGCTTGGTATGGCAATGCAATTATAAAGTTAATAAAATCCAAAAACCAAATCCATAAACAACTAAAAATTTCAAATCAACCCAGTCTTAAAAATAAATACGAACAACTCCGCAAGGAAATTAAAAAAGAAATTGATAAAGCGTATAATTCTTTTATTAAAACGACAGAGGAAAATATTATATCTGAGCCAAAGGATTTTTGGTCGTTTATTAATAAAAAAAAAGATATCACAAATACCCGGTTTGATGAAACTTGGAGACAGGACGCTAAATAATCCACAGGATATTATTCAAGGATTTGCCGAAAAATTTAGTGGTGTTTATTGCAAAAACAATCCTTTGACTCAACTTGCCAGTATTAAGTCAAATGTAATGGGAAAGATCAAGGTTACTGAAGACGAAGTCCTGCGGTACTTAAAGAAAATCAAGCCCAACTTTACCATGGGCCCAGACCAAATACCTGGATTTATTGTTAAAGATTGTGCTCTTCAATTAGTGGCCCCTCTTAAACATATTTTTAATTTAATTTTGGCGGAGGGTACTTTTCCTGACCTGTGGAAGTTAACTAGAGTTTGTCCAGTTTTTAAGTCTGGTGACAGGTCAGATATTGGCAATTACAGACCAATAGCCTTAGTCTCAAACTTTTCAAAGGTCTTTGAAGGTATCCTTTGTGACTATATACATGCTTGTATTGACAATTCAATAACTCCTAACCAACATGGTTTTGTTAAAAAACGAAACACGCAAACAAACTTAATGTGTGTTACACAATACATATCCAACCAACTTGATGTAGGTGGCCAAGTTGACGTTTTATATACCGACATCAGTCGAGCTTTTGATTGTATGCCGTTTGACAAGCTGATGACCTATTTAAAGCAATATGAAATACCATCGGACATTATTGATACAGTGCAGTCATATTTCGTAAACAGACAGCTATTTGTGTATTATGGGGTTGCAAATCCAAAACATTTTCACCGACATCAGGGGTACCTCAAGGGTCTAACCTGGGACCACTACTATTTACAATCTTTATTAACAAAGTGGTAGATGATTTGGATTGCAATTTTCTCATGTACGCAGATGATATTAAACTATATCAAGAAATCAAAACAATTTCTGACTGCCAACATTTGCAGCGGAATTTGGATACGTTATCGGCTTGGTGTACTGAAAACGGTCTTACAATCAATGTATCAAAATGCAGTATTGTAACCTATAGTAGATTACGTAACAGAGTACTAGGTGACTATACACTTGCTGGGTCTATTGTAGAAAGAACTGATTCAATTAAAGATTTAGGAATTTTCTTTGATTCAAAACTCACCTTTAACATGCATATTGAAAATTTAGCTAAGTCGTGTTATAAACTGCTCGGGTTTGTAATACGTAACAGTCGCGAGTTTAGTAATCTTTCTACCGCTGTAAGACTTTTTGATTCGTTTATCATAAGTAAAATTAATTACTGCGCTTGTGTGTGGTCACCTGGTTACCATCTCTACATGAATATTATGGAGAAAATTCAAAGGCGATTTTTAAAATACCTGTACTTTCGAAAGCATGGTACATACCCTGAAAGATTTGTGTCTTATAATCAACTTATACAAGAGTTTGGCTTTATTACAGTTCAAAATAGACACAAATATATGCATGTATATGAACTTTACAAAATTATTCACGGGCATACTGATAATGGTGATTTTCTTTCTAAAATTAATTTTTTAGTACCACGGTTATCATCTCGTAGTAATGAATCTTTTCAATATGCAACTTCTCATACAAATCTTCATACTTTCTCTCCTCTCATTTTAATGTTAAAAAATTACCACGGTGTCCAGTATGGAGTTGATATATTTTGTACTAATAGAAACCAATTTTTAAAAGACTTAAGGTCGTGTCTGTTATGAATTGTATTATGAATGGTATTATGTTTTGTTTTATGTATTATGTATTATAATTTTTTTATAGTTATTTGTATATTTTATAAATACTTCGTTATATGTTATATATTTATATATTTTACTAATTATCTTTTATGCCACGTTGTAATCTGATATAATATCTATATCAATTTTTAATTTGTATTGTAATTTATCTATACGCAAACTTTATTTATATTGTAGTTATTTTTCTTTGTAATTAGGTGCATACCTGTTAAGAAAATATATATATTATTATTATTATTATTATTATAACGTGAAAAGTTTTATGGCTGACGACTAAATTTATCATAATTTATGATATTTTATTTTTCATTATTTTTTATTAAATAAAATATTTTTTGCTATTACATACTTTATATGATAGAAATATTCGTATAAGATTCTACTATTTTTAGTTATACATATCGCGAGTGTATAAGCACCCTGTATAAAAGCTTTGGATGTAATAAAATAACTTTTAATAAAAAATGCTGCTGGAGGGTTACTTTTAATGGGTTATACAAACGAGAACATACATTGATTTAGACCTAATACTGGCTTGTTTCTTTTTTAGGACGTATTTTATTCACTTTATTCCGTTTCCACCTATTATTTTCATATTTTTCTTTCCATTTGTTTTATCACATTATATACACGTACTATTTCTTCTTTAAAGACATGTTGGATCTTATTACTACTGAAACTAACTAAATTTAATTTAGAATTTTATTTTATTAAAGTTTATACATTTTGTTGTAATTATAAAAATATTTTATTTAACATTATGTATTTTTTATTTTATTTTATAATTTCAGATATCAATTTAAAAAATCTTTATTTTTAATATTTCATTATAATTTTAAATAAATGATTGAACATCCGATAACATATCTAATTAAATTAATCATAATGTTGCTGTATTGTGAACATGTATAATTGACATCAATTATGTTTTTATTTTTCTTAAATAAAAAAACGAATTTGTACTATTTATAACAATATAAATAGTCTTTTTTATTGTAATATACATGCGCATTAAATATTTAGAGATGAAATAAATATGGCTCTAGAAAAATATTTTATCATGGTGCTTTCAGTTAATGAACAAGTGAACGCGTGTACATAAATCTTGAAGCTCTCAAGTTCAGGCTCTTGAGTAAACCGCAATAATTATACCGCGGCTCACATACTTTCTGCTACAAAGAAAACTTTTATAATGTGGACATGATATTTTTTATTGTTAAAATATAATATAGTTTGTAGCCTTAGTAATAAATTAAACTTTGTGATAATGGACAAAACTTACAGGTTTTAAGATTGATAAAAAATATATACTTTTAGAACTATCTTTGTTGCAGGAATAATAAATGTTTTTTTTTTAATAATACATATCATTTATTTGTTGCAGGTCGCACACTGGGGGGCCCGAACCCGGTGCCTCAATTACCCCGGAGCCGTGCCCGGAATAATATTCTTACTACAACAAGCCAACCAATATTCCATGGATATGTGCACGCCGGTATACAGATCATGTAAATCTTGCACATTCTGTAAATACACTAACATCTACATAACATTTAGAAACACATAGGTACACAAGTTACACGTATACACGATTATACCAGCTGACATAAGCCAATCTTGCCGTAAGTAGAGTATAAATGTATTTTTTATTCAAGCTTGCAAAACATGGGGGAAAATTTGCAGTGTTGTCATATATATATATATATATATATAAAGTGATTATATTATGATCTATGAAATGAAAAATGAGATAGTTTGAGAAGCAGATAATTTTCCATTATTATGTGAATAATTAATTACTTCTTATATGACTTGAAGTAAATGATACATTTCTAAACAGTTAAAAAATTCAATAATATCATTGAATACATTTGGTTATGTACACTTACAGTTTAATTGAATTAGTACTGAAACTCCACTAACAGTAAATATCTTGTTATGTATTACAAATATTTACAGTTCTAGTATATTATGCAAATAATAATATCTCTATAATATACGAACGCATATTTTGTAATAACTTAAAGCGATAGTAGCGACACATATGATTATTAGTATGAATAAACTTAAACCATGTCTACGTCATAATAATGTTAATAACTATTAGCACGTTACATTGTCACTTATAAAATATATAAATTGTATTGCATAACCATAAGTTGTATTGCATTACTATAAATAATTGTTAAAAATATGGTTTAGAATCACTTTTTTTTTTTTACAAATCATATATATTTATCCAAAAAGCAAGCTTGTCTATTTTATTGCAAATATAATTGTTTTTTTTTTCTTATTTGAGTTAGCGAACCTATAGTTCATGTTGTGATGATACTTTTTGTTTTTAATTTGGCATCATTATTTTTGGTAGCAAAAGCGACAGTTGCAAGTTTTTGATCCTCTACTCCTAAACTTTTTTTGTCGCAGGGCTAAAAAAAACTTTGACACAGCTACCTTTAAAGCAGTTTGAAAACTTAAAAAAAAAACAGTCAAATTTAATGTTCAGTTGCCTTTAATGCAATAAATGAAACTGTCTAGATACATTTTTTATAATTTTCTTTTTATTTATGAGAAATTTAGTTAATTTTGCCCTCAAACTGTTTGACCTAGATAGTTTGTTCCTGTATCCCTTTTTGTATAAAGATATACAGGAAGTCACTATATACTATATGATTTGAAGCAAAACGGACAAATTCTTTTATTGCAGCCTTGCCAATAGCATTGTTTTATAAATACAACTGCATTTAGATTTTTTCTTGGCTTTTTTTACGGTATTTTTGTTTCTGTTGCTATTTTTGTTGATCGCAGATTTTGAAAAAAAAACGTATTTGTTATTTTAGTAGGTTTATGTTTCAGTTTGCAAGAAAACGGGTTCATTATTCAGTTGTAGATGTTAAACTTTGTAAATGGCAATAACAGTTTTAAGGAAATTGGTTTAAAAGTTGAACTTATTTGTTTGGACCAATTTTTGCAACTAAGGAAAGTTATTTCTGATCAACACAGGCTTTAACAAATTTAATAATTTTCCAAAAAAATTTAAATTTTTTGTAATTGTTCTCCTCTTTTAAAGAGAAGTGGTTTTTTTTTTTTGTTTTTTTTAAACGGTAAAAAAGTAACCCAATTTAAGTAGCCAATCGACAACAGTTAACTGTTGGATAAAACTCTTCTGTAAACGTGACCACCAGTGTAACTTTTAGTTCAAACATCTGGTTACATTTTTTTTCTTTTAATAGTTGCATTTCTGTGACAACAAGAGGTGAAAAAGATCCATCCATTTATCCAGTGGTCTAAGTTTCAAACATGTCACTCATTAAAAGTTTTTCTTTTATTTTGAATAAGAAGTATAGCAAGTCACGCAATGTTGGTACTTTCATAAAGCTGTAAACTAAAAAAATCAATCTTATAAACTTGTTCTCCACAGATTCTTAAGTTGTGTAAATTTGCTTGTTTATAGTAGAAGTTATTGAGACAGTTTGAACAAACATACATTACTCCGTTTGCACCTCTTGTCACGTGACCAGACGTCAATGCATGACAAAGACACTTGCCAAGGAATTGTAACTAAAATTTAAAAAAAATTAATAACAATATATAACAATAAAATTTAAAAAAAAAACAAGTTAGTTTAATATTAATCTAAAATTTAAATAATTTTACTATTGAGTACTTTCCAGTTATATTTGAGTAATATAGTTCTTCCACCATACGTTATTTCAACTTTGCTGAAAGTAGTAAACATACAATACATGTACATAATAATGTGTACAATAACGTTAATGTATATCATAAAACTGATGTGCCCACCGCCATAGTATCTTAAACTAATCCAAGTAAATACCATCATTAAAGCATCGTGAAACACGTGTAGGATTGAAGCTTGACCATGCTTTTTATTTAAAACAATAAAATCCTAAAAATATAACTGATCAAACGAATAAAATAAAAACAATAAAACTCATTAATAATACATATAAATATAAATAAAAACTTAAAGAGTCTATATTCAAAAAGCTTAATCTAGTGAAGTAAAATAATAAAATAAACTTGTTTTTCCAATAATAAAATTAAGCAACAAATCCCAGTCAACCTTATTCTAACTCATCTTTAAAATTTGCAAAATTTAATGCTTTTGTAGATTAAAAAAGTTTTCTAATTAAAAAAAGGAAGTTTAAGGTACGTTTAAATCAATCTTGCAGGTGCAAGATATGCTTTTCAATGAAACGCTTCTTTTGCCAGTTAATTTCTGTAAGGTTATAAATTGAAAAAAAAAAAACTTTTAAAAGAGTTTTTTCATAACATGCTACATTATTTGAATTTTTTAATTATTATGATAAGTGTAAACAATATTAAAAAAAAAGAAAATTTAACAAAAATTAAAATTACTCAAAACTGAATCCTGTTTATCTCACATGTCCTTTAGGAAATTATTACAAGTTACAACTATACTCCAGAACATTAACTACTATTATTTTTGTTTTTTGAATTATTGATAAATTTTAACAAAGAATCATTAGTTTTAATTTGTCAACTTTAGTAGAAGCTTTAATTATTTATCCACCAATATTTTAAGGCTTATGCTTATCCAAAAGGAAACTAGACTCTGTCATTTAAAATAAAAAAAATTACATTTAGATGTGCAAGCAAAGACCGTAGTTTTAAAACAAGTTATCAAAAGACTATTTTCTATAAGAAAAAAGAAAACCTTTTATCTCTTGACAATCGTATCTTTTTTCCGTAATTATAAAGTCTGTGTATTCCAATAAACCCATCTGGTTGGAAAAGAAACGTTTTCGTGTTAGAGCCTCAAGCTTGTGATCAGTCAGTGGCGTATTTCTAAAATAATTTAGATTACCTGCAGCGTAGTAATCGTATAAATCCGTAAAGAAAATTTTAACAAAACCTGGTAGTTAAATCTTCTTAGAGATGCGTTTCTAAGGTTTGGCATTATTCTATTTTGGCTCAGACTTCTTTCTGAACAGGTGGTTGAGCTTTATCCACCTTGATCAATTGGCTGAGTTGTCCAGTCAGATGGCCGACAGGGTAAGCCGTTTGTGTACAATCCACTTCCGGGGACTATACTATACCCTCAAACAAAAAATCCTTTTAGAACAGAAAAAAAAAAAAAAGATTTTGCTTAACCACTTTCAAGTTCTGACCTAATCATCTTAGAAAAACAAAACAAAAAAGTTTGGCTTAAACCTAAAATTTACTTTTTTTTTATCAAAAAAGGTAAAATATTCTACTTTTAAATCAAAATGAATATAGAATTTTTACAAAATTGTTAAAGAAAATATTTAAAAAGGTAAAGTTGTAATAAAACACCTTCAAGTACCTGTCACCAACTTGTCTTATCTTTTTATCAAAACTCTTAAAGTACAGGCACACTGTGGTCGCAAATATTTTACCAATAATTATTAATTTAAGTGAGATAATTTGAAAACGTTTGTCACTTTGTCCGTTTTAAGACTACGGCAAAAGCTAGATAACAAAATATTATCAAACAATAAAATAGCAAAATACGTGCTTCATATATATATATATATATATATATATATTTTAATAATTTCACAAATTTTTACCGATTTTTCCTGATTATTGTCGATTGCCGTAGTTGGAGAACGGTTGTGAGACACGAATGACTTTTATCAAAACTTTTCAAGTTAGTTATAATAACGTTGACTATGCTTGTAAATTTGTTAAAACCTTTTAAATGGTACTATAAACGTGTTATGTTTGACCATAGCGTTTATTTTTTGAGTTGGTAAATACATTAAAACTGTTACTTTTACGCAATGATTTTTTTTTAGATTTTTGGCATACCGTACGTAATGAATACGGCTTATGATTAAGGAAAATTGTAAAAATCTTGTTTAAAATCTAAATTGCAATTAACTTTATCATTCATAAATTGCTTATTTGTGTTCTAAAGTATTCAGTTTATTGTTTTTGCAGAAGTTCACAAAAAAGTAAAGTTGAAGTTTATGCATTTGCTTAGTTACTATAGCTTTGTCCGCGTATGCTATTATTTGTGCTTTTGTTTTTAATATTCCTTTCTTATCTATTTTTCTCTGTATGTATTTCAATGCTAAATTAAACTGCAGAGCCAATAAAGAATCGTTTTCTTGCACATCTTGGTTTTTCTAAAAATTAATCTGTTTTTCTATTTAATGTCATTTGAATTTAACTTCTTAATTTAAGCTGATTTTTCTTTATAATATTAAAAGCTTGTTGAAAATCTATAAATAGTATTTAAATTGGTATATTGTCATGTTATTTTTCCAATATTTGTTTGATTGTATGTATAGCGTCTATTGTTGCATAAAGCCACATTGATAATCTTCCAAGAAAGTAGATGTTTTTTCTGCTAGCCGTTTTTTTTATTATTGTTGTATCGTTTTGTAAAGTTTAAAAGTATCATGCCTTTATATTTTGCACATACTTTTTGGTCTCCTTTTTTGTGTATAGTCACAATTGTTTTGCTTTCCCATTTGTTTGGAATCTTTTTGCTTTGACAAAAATTAAATATTAATATATTGTTATTAATTAATGTCTTATTCTTTTCTTAATGTATATGAAGAGTTAAGTGGCAATAAGGACTATTATTATTGTAGTTATAATGGAATGGAATGCAGACGTTTTGGTGCCTTCTGGCTCCTTCCTCAGTGCTAAAAACACGTTTAAAATTACAAAATAATACTAACTTTACAATACACTTAAACAAAAACATTTTTAGGTTTTAGGCCTTGACAAACTCAAAACACAATTGAAGTGCAGATTTTCTATATGCATTTTGTCTATTTTTTGAAATTTTCTACTAAAGGTAAACATATTGCTGAGTTTAAAGAAAAAAGGATCAAAACCTGATTTTTGGCATCTGGATACGATGAATATACAATTTTTGTTCCATTACATATGTACATACATACTTTCTAAATAAATTAATCTACAAATTTGTTTTACAGTTTTTTTTTTAATTTCTGAAAATTGTTAAAAACAGACAATATGCATATAGAAAGTCTGCTCCTAAATTACGAATTTAAACATAAATCAAAATATAAAACAATATAAAAATTATTATTGTCAAACGTGAAAACATATATAATATCGAATTTATATATATATATATATATATATATATATTATATAAAATAGGCTTCCCTTTCGTATGTTTGTAGTGTGCGATAAAACAAACGTGGAATCCGAACCACACTACTAGAGGGGCTTACTAGGCAAATACTTTGCTGGTTTGCCATTGCCTTGCAAAGGAGACCACCGGATCGAAATATATTCGACAAATTAGATAGTGCCGCTGCCGGGAATCTAACCCGCGTTGCCTGCTCAACAATCCTCGCACTAGACCATGGTGCTACGGTTGCCACGGTTTATCTACGACAAGGCAAATACCATGTGACAAATTAAGTTTAAAGCTACTTTGACAAATAACAGCTCAATTATTGTTTTTAAAGGCTGGAAATGTTTGCGGGGCATTAGCGTAGTCCTAAAGAAAAAACTCTAGCTTAGATAATACAATCTGAGGGGCCAATTTATGCAATTGTTTCACTGTTTATGTGTATTGTAGCGCTATTCTGCTGGACATAAACATTGTCTTTACCCAAATTGTCCAATATAGACTAGAAAAAGTCAGTTATCATTCTACGGTAGTAATCCGCATTGATTGTAATTGCAGCATTTTTTTTGTTATGGATTAATGTTAACTCATATGACTCTACCGACTCAAAACCGCACCAAACAGTAACACGTTAAAAATAAAGAAGTTTTTTTGACTACTGTTTACTGTTTACTGTTAAAAATTTTGAAACCCTAAATACGGCAGATTTATCTATTTTGACAAACCAACTAAGATAGAAATGGGTTTTGTTGCTAAAGATGATTATTTAAAAAAAGTCAAGATTGGGCGTTGTTTATGATTAGCCGGTTTCATTGACTGGGTCAACTGCATTTTATAAACTTGTAGGCTAAGATCTTTATGCTGTATGTGGCAAATGCTGAAATTCTTAATTTTTATAAACGTTTTGGGATAGACAATCCTAGGTTTTCTGCAACACTGTTAGGGACAGCAGCAGTGTTTTGGGCTGATCTGACAGTACAAGTTTGATCGCTTCAGCCTTAAGCCCCCTATCTGGAGGGTTAATTTTTTTGGTTAAGAAAATATGTGTTGTAATAAGCTTTCTTTTGGATAGAATGAATAACTCAATACTTTAGGTTGGAATTCTTGAATTTGCGACAAAATTTTCAGATGTGGTTGTCTTAACCTCTAGCGGCGGTGATTAGCCTTAGCAGCAGAAATAGAGCGACGTTAAATAAATAATTAAAAAAAAATATATATATTGGCTGTTTCAAAACATGTGTTGGAAAATAAAGGGTGGGATTTCTTGGCTAATTATAAGAAAATAAGGTTTCTATTAACATGGTTCCAAAAACGCACCGTTTTTGAGATACATGGTGTAAATTTTTTTATTTTTTTTTTATTTTTGACATCACAAAATTTTTATTTTACAAAACTAAGCAATAACAACAAAAACAAGAAAAATCAAAAAAATTGTTGAAAATAACTTTCTCCTACGGTAACGCAGGGTTCCAACCTACGTCTTAGTGACTGACGTACCCGTTCAAAAATGCCTAGATTGTTTCGTATCGTATTGCAGGATGCAATAATGCAATTTTTTAGTTCTTTATTAGTATTAACTAATATAGTGTAAACTAAACTTTTTAAGTGACCCCACAAAAAGAAATCCAAAACATTTAGATCTAGAGACCAAGGAGACCAAGCCTGTGGTCCTTATCGACCTGTCCAACGGTTCCTATACTGTTTTAAGAATTGACGCGCAACTTAACTAAAATATGCAGGAGCACCATCGTGCATGAACCACATTTCGTTTCTTAATTGAACCGGAACGTCCTCTAAAAGTCCTGGCAGTTCTTCTTCAAGAAAATTGCGATATGATTGAATATTTAGGCTAAACGGCAAAAAATATGGACTTATTAAATGGTCTCCTACAACACCTTCCCAAAGATTAACGGAAAATGTTTGCTGATGATGGCTTTCCATTATGGCATGTAGATTTTTGTCGGCTAATACATTATTATTATGAAAGTTCATAATTGCATTGCAAGAAAAATTTGCTTTGTCCGTAAATAAGACTTGTTTTAAGAATCGAAGATTTTGCGCAATTCTTTCTTGAAACCATTGACACATAGCCAATCTTTGCGGAAAATTTGCTGGTAAAAGGGCTTGTACTTGCTGTATGTGAAAAGAATATAAAATCTGGTTTTTTATTATCTTCCACACTGTAATGTGACTAAGGTCTAGGTTTAAAATTATTTTTTTAATGCTAGTTGATGGATTGTCTTTGATTTCTAGAAGAACATTTTTTTCAATTTGCGGACATAGCAGGCAAGGTCTCATATTTTTTGCAGCTCTTTTATGTACACTTCCAGTTTGATATAGACGTTCGTGAATACGAATGAATGTTTTTTCATTTGGTACCCGTCGTTTTGGAAACCTTTCTTGATAAATTTGACAAGCTTTTGCTGCATTTCCATCGGCAACGGTATAAACAAAATGCATATCGTACATCTCGCTATCACTGTAATTATTCATTTTGCTATCACCAAGTAAGCAAAATACTAAAAATGGGCAAATTAA
Source organism: Tachinus rufipes (assembly GCA_963932245.1). Taxonomy (NCBI): domain Eukaryota; kingdom Metazoa; phylum Arthropoda; class Insecta; order Coleoptera; family Staphylinidae; genus Tachinus; species Tachinus rufipes. The sequence goes on from OZ010744.1 coordinate 79,163,512, forward strand.
TTAGGTAATAAAGATAATAAGTTCCCGCAATATTGGCTCTTTTTAAAAAAAGGTTATTTGACAGCTAAACGACAAATGTCGATAACTCAAATGCATAAAACAAATGCATGAACTCTGACGACAAGATCAAAAACAAACGTTTTTATCAACAACAAAACACGTTGCTACTTTTTTTCATGTTTTCCATGACAAAATGCCTTTCTTCTCTAAAACGGTTTACGTTAGAACTTTTGACTAGGAGTACCTTTTTTGTGTAGAAAATATTGGTGGTTCACAATGTGCTTCCAGAATGCCAATTTCCCATGTGTCATAGAAATTAGAGCCATAAAAACCTCACGCAACCCTAAAATCTCCGTCAATGGCTTATAAAAAAAATGAATAAGCGCTTAAAAAGTAGCTAATATTAATGCTAAGATGTGTACAAAAGCTGAGTTTTGTATCTCAAACGGTTCCTAAGACATAGTCAAAAAAATTAAAAAAAAAGAGTTTCTTATCTTGAAAACGGTGCGTTTGCGGAACCATGTTAATGGCAACTTTTTTTCATATAATTAACCAACAAATCCCATCTTTTATTTTTTGACACATGTTTTGAAACACTCATATATATGAATTTTGATCATTTCTATAATTTTATTATATTGTTGAAGCGTGTATAGTACTATTTGTTTTTAAATCGTGTTGTTTTTAGCATCAACGATTTAAGCTTGCTTTAATAGATGCCGCAAATTTTAAAATATAATATTGGTTATTTTATAACAACAATTATACACTGCGATTGAGAAATAATGTATAAACTCAATAAAATGTTTGGTACATGTCATAGATATTTTGTAAATGATACTATTTAAATATTTAAAAAAAAAATGTGATAAACGTATGAATATTGTATTACACAATATAATTTAAATCTATATAGATTTGTTGATATATAATTTGCTATATTTTTTCTGTATAAAATACTTTTTAAATCCAATGTTTAAAACAACAGAATTGAGATTAAATATCAGAAATTTTAATCAAATTAATTTTATAGCAATTTGGCGAAAACGTGTGGACGAGATGCTTTTATTAAGATTTTTATTACAAAAAGTAATCAGGAAGGTGAGCATACTTTTATTAAACATTTTTTTTATTACTGAACTTAATTGGGTTCAACATTTATAGCACATACCAAACTAAATTTTCTTCCTAGTATTGTGATTTTCAGAAATGTTATTAAATTTAAGCTTGTAATGTAATTGCTAAATACTCCTACATCTCTTCCACAAAGCAAATTATTAAACAAAACTTCAATATTACATTATCAAATTGGCTTATATAAAATCTATTTACTAATTGAATATAATATTTTAACGGAAATAATTTTCATGATTAAATTCTGCTTACAGTAATATTTTTATTAAATAAAATTGATTCATACTTGTTGTCTTGGCCGTTTTCCAGACATCTCACATTTGTGCAAGTTTAAACTAACCGTGTTACATGTTCTATAAAACGCTTACACATATCCTACACCAGACCAGACAGGTCTAAACTACTGGAAAATTCATTGTTGAAATCTTAAACATCTTTAGACATTTTATAGGTAGATAAAATTGAATTTAATTGTACTACGAAACATAACAACTCGATAATAAATTTAAACTGAATTTTTTTGTATGATAACTATATAATAAAAATATTTTTTATGCGTTTATGTTATTCTTGTTAAAAAGTTTCTTAACATATACGGTTTTATATTTTTATTCAACTTTAAATTTACTGCAATTGGCAAGAATATCAAAATAAACAATTGACTTCTAAATAAAAATAAATACTTTTACTAATTAAAATAAATTAATTTAAAAATATGAAACTACTAACATGTTAAATCTTTAAAATGACATTTTTCTAAAGCGTTTCTAAATGTTATTTTTAAAACTTGCGATAATGTAATTTATTTTGAAATTATATTGATTACAATTATTTGCATATTAGTTTTAATAATATAATCAACTTTTTTGTTAATCAAATGTATATTATTTTCTATACCAGAATGTGATATTAAGAAATTACATAATATCTCACAACAACATAAAAATACCTGTTAATTTTACCAAGTAAAACTACACTTATTCAAAATTAAAACTATCACATTAGAGACAAAATCTAAACAATATTTATTTATTATAACGTGAATAAATAAATTGTTAAATATGTTTAATTAATATACACAAAAATATTGATTGCTTTGGTGCACTCATTGCCTTTGGTTGATTTAGCATCATTTTCTAGTGCTCACATTTTACATATTTTGTGGGCCAAGCTATAGTGGGATTACTATTACCTCACAAGCTATATAACAGGTTTATTGCACTAGAGATGCTATAGGAGTATAACTTGCAGCTGTTAGAGGTTACTTACAAAGAAAAGGCTTGATATTATGTAGGTACTGAGTTGAAGTTGTATTGGGGTGTAAAACATTGTGAACTTATACGTAACAGATGAGAAGATGTTGCACTGGCGTTTGAGGCTTTAGGATAGCAAACAATCCAAAAGAAGCCTAGAGGTTGAATGAAGGGCATATTGCATCAGTATGAGCAGTTATGATTACTATGAACACACTGGCATTAGAGTAAACTTGGAGGTTGTATTAATTGAATGTTGTATTGGTAATAGGACTTTCATTTTTATTGATATTTAAGTTTTGTTCTGAAGCTGCACAATTGCTGACATTCTGGCATTCTGATTTCTTAAATTTTAAATAATATGTAAATTATTCTTACTAAAAATTATTAAAGTTTTAACAAACAATGATAATAAATTTGTTTTTTATGTCAATAATGAGTTACACCACTTAATGATTTGTGTCTAGGGATACTAGAAATCTAATAATAAATCTTCTGCTTGTGCAATTAAATTACAAGATAAATGTTGCTGAAGATACCGATTTCATCCCACGCGTGTTAAATATGTACTATCACCCTGAGTCTAAGAGCTGTAAGTGATTCTATTAATTAATGTTTTGCTTTTCTCGGCAACGTCTAACTATCTTATGATCATCGACAGCATTTAAACAAAATCTCTATTAGTTGCTAAAGATAACATGATTTTATTGATTGACCTATTGTAGTATTTTATTGCACCATTCCAGACTTCTTATAGCAAAGATTTAAAAGCAAACAAATGAAAGAATGTAAGAGCGGTTCGACTTGAGACCAAATAACTAAATTCCTTGGTTAGTTAATTTTTTTCAGATATTTTTAGATCGTATACTTTAAAGTTGATTTTGTTCTTTGATCCAACTAGGTCAATATTACGAGTTGACGCGTTTAAAATTGCTTAATTGTTGAAAAACGCCTCGCTGACAAACTCGGTGCATGTTTTGATATAAATAAGGAACTTACCAACTAATTTGCATGAAAAAAATGTAAAGTCACTTCAGAGTTTATCTAGAAAACTAGCAATAATTTTTTTTATAGTTTTATAAATTGTTAAAAAAATTTTAGTTGAAATTTTAATCATTTTTAATGTGATTTGAAATGTTGATGAAACAGAAACATATGTGATGTATGGACTACAATCGTAAGCCCTAATACATGAAATATATCAATTTCTAAAAAATAAATATTTACGTAGTTACACATTGACATTAGTGGTGATCGTTGACGATAAAACGTATTTGCTCTTGGAGTATAAAAAACGTAATTTGATCGGCTGGTGAGTCGAGGTGTTATAAAATTTAAGTTGTGTAATAGTTCTGAGTCCGTAACATCATTATGTAAAATTTGATAAACAAAAAACACTTGATAAATCATTCTTCTTTTGTTTAGTATAGTTAAATTCTTGGAAAAGATTTTGATCCCAATATCCTTGAACTCGATAAATTTTATATTTTCTGTAGTATAATGCTTTTAAAAACTTCTTTTGTATTTTTTCAATATTGTTACTTTAGGTATTATATGCCGGATGCCATATGATTGATGCATATTCTAATTTGCTGCGTATAAAAGCATTGTTGAACTTTGATAATGCCGCTGTACCTTTAAACGATTTTGTATTTCGCAAGATAAACTCTAAAAGTTTATAATATTCTTTAGTGATAGAGTTTATATGATCATCAAAAATAAGTTTTTGATTAAATAATACACCAAAATTCTTGATTATTGCTACCATGTTCAATTTGAATTCATCCATAAAATATTCATAGTTAATATTAATAAGTATTCTCAAAAAGAGATATTTTTACATTCATATACGTTTAGATTTAGACACTTTTTGTGCACCAGTTGCACAAACGCAATAAATCAGCTTGTAATAAAATACATACAGTATAAGTTAAAAAAATTCTGAACATTTTTATGTCGTCAGCATATATTAAGCAGTCTGAGTTTATACAGTTTTCAACATCATTAATAAACGATAGAAAAAGTAATGGGCCTAGATTTGATCCTTGAGGAACACCACTGGTGGCAATGTATACATTTGATTGTATGCCATTATATTCTACAATTTTTTTTAAGCTTAGGTATGATGCCAATAATAATATTATGTCAGACTCTATATCAAATGTATGCAATTTTTTTATCAAAATATTGTGTTGCATTAGTCAAATGCTTTTGATAAATCAGTATAAATGACATCAACCTGACATCAATTATCAAGTGCATTTGATATTTTTTTAACAAAAGTACAAAGCTTAGTAACCCTAGATCTACCTTTAATAAATACATGTTGCTTAGAATTTAAATTATTTTTTATGTGACAGTAAATAACCTTAAATATCATAGATTCAAACAACTTGGCAAAATTACATATCAATGATATAAGACGGTAGTTCATGAATTTATTAATTGAACCAGATTTAAACACATAAGCTATTTCTTCTAGCAGACTGGAAAAGATTTGTTTATAATGCTTAAGTTAAAAAAGTGACAAAGAGGTTTATCCAAAGTATTACAACAGTACTTGACTATAAGCGCCGGAATGTTATCAGGGCCCATAGTTAAAGTTGGTTTTATTTAATTTGCTGCATCAATTACTTTAATCTCTCTAAAAAATGTTAATAATAAAAGATTTTTGTTACAAACATTTGGTACTTCTTTATCAAACTTACTGGATATAAAAGGTTTTCCAATAAGAAGTTTTATTTTAAATAGCAGGCTATTTGGGCAGCTGTCAATTTTAAAGTTATTATCTTTAGACATTTGACAAGCAAAAACTACACCATTATTAAAAATGGAACGATACACGCTTCAACAACGCATTAATATTATTAAAATTTACTACAAAAATGGTAAACATTTTTTAGTCACAGTTCGCAAAACTAAAGCACTTTTTGGTCGTCGTAAAGGATCTTCTCAGTTGGCAATAGTAAACCTGATGAAAAAATTTTGGTTGTTGAAACACGTTTGTGATGTGAAGAATCGAAACCGTGTGCATTGCTCAAGAACACATGAGAATATTTCTGGTGTAGCCCGCAGTGTTGAAGAAAACTCAACTTCACAAACAACATTACACCGTATTTTGCATAAAGACTTAAGTCTTATGACTTTTAAAGTTTAGATATCACAAAAACTCAAGCCGGTCGATCACCATAAACGTCGTATCTTTGCTGATTGGGTCCTTCAAATGCATCAAAATAATCCGGAATTTTATCGAAAAATTATCTTCAGTGATGAGGCCCATTTTTACCTCGGTGGCTACGTAATAAGCAAAATTGTCGCATTTGGGGCTTAGAAAATTTAAGAATGATTGTTGAAATTTTTTGCATCCTCAACGTGTCACGTGGCGGTGTGATTGGACCCTACTTTTTCAAAAATGAGGCTGGTGCAACTGTTACGGTGAATGGATGGCGTTACCGAGCTATGATTAATGATTTTTTATCGCCGAAAGATATTGATGTGGACGACGTTTATTTTCAGCAAGACGGCGTTACGTGTCACACAAGCAACGAATCGCAATTTTTCAAGAAAAATTTCCTGACCGTGTTATTTTTCGAAGAGGTAATCACAATTGGCCACAGAGATCTTGTGATTTAACACCTTTAGACTTTTTTTTAGGACCACGTGAAAGATAAGGTCTAAGCCAATGCTCCACAATTGATTTAAGACCTTAAAGATAGAATTTGTAAAGTTATTAAGAACATACAGCAAATGTGCAAAATGGTCATGGAAAATTTTATAAAAAGAACGTGGTACTGCAACCGTAACCGTGGCGGCCATTTGACTGATATCGTTTTTAAATGTTTATGGCATACCTTCCTCTTTACAATGAAATAAACATTTAATAATTTTTCTTAAAAAATACCCGTTTTTTTATATATTTAAAATGAAACCTCTATTAATGTAATTGTTAAAGTCTTTTTTTTTTTTTTTTACAGTATTTCGAAGTTTACTAAATAAACACAATACTATTATCTATAATTAACAAAAACAATAACATTTAACTTTGTTGTACTTGATAACAGACTGTTTTGCAGTATTTGTTGATATTTTGCAACATTCACGGTATGATTTTTTTGTTGTTTTTGTCAACAGTGGTTTTTTCTTAATCTACAAAAAACCTTTTTTTTTACTTACAATTTAACTTTTTGAAACTTTATTTTACATTTATGAATCTACTAGCGGCAGTATTTTCTTGACAGATTTAATCCTAGAAAGATAACCATTTGTTAAATTGTGCTCACAAAGTCACGCTTTGGAGTAGCTTCATCATTTGCTCAAAGTACGAGGTTGACAGTGTTATGGAGTGCAATAGAGGTCTCGTGCCCGTGTCCTAGTACTGCACTGCACGAAAGGTTAGTCATCAATTACTAGCAATATTACTGAATTATTTTAGTTTCTAGATATTATACTTATATTTTATTTTCAAAATAAATTAAAAAAATTACAAAAAAACATTTAAGTAACCAAGAGCTTCTAGAAATAATAAATGCGTTTGATTTTTATGAAACAGATAGCGATTGCAGTTAATCTAAAGTTGAGGATAATGTTGAAATTGAAAATTTCTGTATGTGAATTCCAACCAAAATATATCTTTAATATATTAGATACAATCTGCATAGCAGTTTAAATTTTTCACAACTAGACGTGGTGAGTGTAAACAACGGAATAAAATCAAAAGATGACTGTAAAGATTCTTCACAAATTTAAAAACCACGACGTTCTCAAGTATCTCTATAAGGAAAAAACGAACAACGCTGGTCAGCAGTAGGACCAAACGGTTGCACAAATCACTTTGACGCTTTTAGGTTATTTATAATTGATACCATCATTGATGAGTTATTTATACCAATACTAAAAATTTACTAAAAATGCAATCCTGAGAAATTAAAAACAGTTAAAAAAATGTGAAAAAATTTCATGATCAGGATTTATATAGAGAAAGGCATTTTTAGTAGTTTGAGTAAAAACAAATTTTTATTTTGTACACTTGACTCATACATGGCTATATACTATATATTTTTTATTTCAACATGTGATATTTAGGAATTACTCACAACAACATAAATATACTTAAATAATTGAATTTTAATAAGTAATACAACACTTGTTAAAACTATCAAATTAAAGACTAGATTTAAACAGTTTGTGAACATGGATTTTGAATATTTTTAGTTTATTCCGTGTGTCGATAATACGATTAAAAATATTTCTCTTTAAAGTTTTGGTCGTACATTTCCTAAATCGTCAATGAGTATTTGTTAGAACTCTTAGCAAGCTTTGTACTACGAGTAAATAATTGTTTAGATAGCAATATGTCTTGTATTTTGTTTGAACAATGAAAATATCTATAGAAAATGCAAAGATTTGCAACATGTAAAGTATCCAAGTCATTAGTTAATTTTGTGTCAGCAATGATATGAATAGCTTGCTTTTGATAAGAATTTAGAAAAGATTGTATAATTTTGAATGCTCTTTTTAATACTAGAAAAAGTATTTAATACAAAGACGAATATAAGTTTGACATATATGCAAAAGCTGAACAGAAGTTAAAAATTGTTTACATCAATTAAGAAATTTTAGTTTTTTAGATACTTTTGAAGCTATGTCAACAACATGGTCATTTTAGAGAAGTTTGTAACGCTTAGAAAACAAATTGAAAAAGATATAAATATGGATTTGTTGTTTAGTTTAATATTTGGTACAGATTCTAACCTAGAAATTTTAAGACGTTCTGTTATATTTGTCGAAATGGTCTTTGGAAATTGTGAAGTATGAAAGGTGCTATCATCTGCAAAACTATGAATAAATTTTTTAGTAATTTGAAGAAGTCTATTAATATAAATTAAAAATTAAGTTAGTGAAACAGCAAAACCTTTAAGAACACCAGCATTTATGATTTTAGGGTCAGAGTTAAAGTCATCAATTCTAACTATAATTTTTTATTGTCAAAAACACTATTGATAACATTTACAAATTTATGATTAAGACTTATACAATGGAGCTTGTTGATAAGATTAGGATGCCATACATATTAAATGTTTTGTCTAAAGTAGAATTTCATTTGTGAGTATCATAAGTCAGAAGATCTGTTAATGAACGTTTTGATCCAAATCTATATTGAGTATATGAGATGGAAATTATTTTGTTCTAAGTACTTGACAATGTAAAAATTTATATATTTTTCAAAAATGTTAGAATCGTGATGCTAGAATATTTTTATAACACTATTACAATCACCTAATTAACGCAAAACCTATCTAGACAATTTTAGCTTTACAATTTTTTTGCAGTTGTACAATTTAATTTTTTTTAATACAAATACACTGCATGCTATTAACTTATAATTACACTTATGTTTATAGAATATATATATATATATATATATATATATATATATATATATATATATATATATATATATATTAATTATAACAAACAATTAACACTGTTAACACACTTTAATATTATAATGTATATATTTTGAGACAAATGAATAGATATTTTGCATGACTTTGCAATAATTGTTTTATTTAATTTGTTGTTTTGCTCACGCTTTACAAATAAATAAGTAAAAAATTTTAATTAATAATAATAATAATACCCGGCGTTATAAGTAACTGCTACCGGAATTGTCCGAGAAAACAAAAGATAATAATAATAATAATGTGAAATAGTTGCTTTTTATCCACTTACAGAGTTATATATTAGCAAAAACAAAACTGCTTTGGACAATATTGCATAAAATATGAATACATACTAAATTTATATATATTCTCCGTTTTTATACCTCATTAGAGTTATTAAATTAATATGTACGCAAAAATATACAAGCCTAGGCATTTTTTATATAAAAGCAAATATTTAACTTACATTAGAATTCTGACATAGAACTCGCAATCTACCCACATTGCAATATTATGGGGCACACGTAGCGAGCAAAAAATGCAAGCTTCATTATCTCTCAAATATATGAAATGAGATACATTAAATATTTACACATCAATTCACATACTTTAATTTTCTTAAAAAAAAGCTTTTGGTTGTAATAGAATATTCTCGCTAATTATATTCAAATTTTTAATGTAAATTCTGATGACAACAAAAATATATAATATTCAAATATTCAAATGTAAAGTAGACTTTAGATAATTTTTAGACATGTTTGTTTTAAATAAATAATATATTAGCGGTATTTACGTCCTGTAATTGAATTTCATAGTTATTAATTAGTTACTTCAAGATGAATGAAATTGTAATGATGCTTTAAGTAGCTCACACTCTATTGCTTTTATTTCTTGTAACAATTTTTATGTTAATTAATTTTCATAAATATTTAGTTGAGATAGTTTATAAAATGCTTGACTGTATAAATTATTTTAATTGATGGGTAAGATTATTATATACTATGTTAGAATAGGTAAAGCCGGGTACGGTTCAAGACTATAAATAAACATTTACCGCATTTGTACAATTAAGTTGAATATTTAAACAGAGAATAAATCGTGCCCATACATTAACCGACCAGAATCTATCTGTTTTCTCACAATTATAATTTATTATTAAATAACAATGGCTTTTAGCAAATCATTTTGGGTAAGTATCTCTCCATAACGTTTTAATACAATATAAACAACTTTATTAGTTTAGAGCATATTACGCTAAAAAACTATTAATGTTGTTAACAACTATTAGTTTTAATCATAAATATTATGTTTTCTAAAGTATATATTTTCATATTATTCAATTTAATTGAATAATTTAATAGTTATAAGAAATAATACATAATTGGTTATATTCTTTATGCACATTGCTAGAATTCTGTAAGCAATATATGTATATGGGTAATTCCATTACTTTTTGACTAATTTGAAAAAGTCAACTTCTTTGATTTTGCTCAAATTTTCAGCGATAAAAATTATGGATGAAAAAAATGAGATTTCCAAATATTTAGACCTTAAAATATTGCCTGTTCAAAATGACACACATTTGAAGGTCAACAATTTTACAATAAAACGTCTTTTGTAGCTTATTTTTTATCTCAATTTTTGGGCTTCTGCAAAAAGATAAAAAGGTCCACGATGGCTCAAATTATTTCTTATTAGATGTACTTTAAAACCCATATTTTTATGTTTAATATTGTGACAGTTATTTTGATATATTAAGTTTGAAACATTATTCCAAAAAAAACCGTAATTTTAGCAGAATCGCAAAACTTTGCTTTCTTTAATCCGTTCTAACTTTGTCAAATCTTAACAAAATTTGATCCACAAGGTCAAGATTTCTTTGTGTTTAATCTCTTTTTAAAGTGATCACACAAGACTTATAGAATAAATACGTATACACTACTATTTTGATGCAGGAAGTTGCACATATTTTTGCGATCTACAAAACTTGTAATTTTCAGGTCCCAAAAAAGCGCTGTCACAATTTGTCGATTTTAGTAAAAATTTCAGTAAATACTCTTTAAAGCACTAGAAAAAAGGTTATCTATAAGAAAAATGGTATAACGGGCATTATCAAGAATTTTTTATTATTTAAAAATTGGCAAAATTGGCAAACCGCAAATTTTTGTATCCCAATATTTGGCCCTTTAGAAAAAAATAAGAAAGTCTTCAATGGTTCAAAATATTTTTATTACATGTACTTTAAAACCCATATTTGTTTATTTAATGTTGCGCAGTCATTTTGATATATCTAGCATCAAACATTATTCCAAAAAATCCCGTAAATTTAGCAAAACTGCAAAATAAAGCTTTGTTTAAACCGTTCTAACTTTGTTAAATTTTAAAGAAATGTGATCCACAAAGTGATTACACAAGACTTATAGACTATAGACTAATACATATTTACCACTATTTTGATGCAGGAAGTTGCACATGTTTTTGCGGTCTTCAAAACTTGTAATTTTTAGATCCCGAAAAAACGCAGTCATCTTATGTCAATTTCAGTCAAAATTTCAGTAAATACTCTTTAGACCAAATAAATTAAAGATGTCGACTTCTTCAAATTAGTCGAAAAATAATGGAATTACCCATATATATTGCTGAACTGTCATTTTAACAAATCCTGTTTGCTTACAGTATGAACTGTCATTTTATCAAATTGTTTGCTAACAATATAAACGGCTATTACATCAGTAGGCGTGGAAAATTTCTAGATAAAATAATAATAATACATATAAAAATTCATTTTGTTTAAGTGACAGTTCATATTGTTAGTAATCAACATTTTTCAAATTGACAGTTTATATTGTTTGCTAGCAAGATTTTATATATTTTGCTTACTTCTAGTAATAGAGAATACTGCTGAATATCAGAGCATTTCTTTATTTTGAGCTAGCATTTATGCTGTATTGTGAAATCTATGGTCAAAAAACGTTTTTTTATTTTTTCAATATTTTGTTGTATACATTTATAGGCTAGAAAGTACGTTAAATATTATTTCACTGTTTTTTTTATATTGTTTATTTTTGAAACTAATTATTTTAGAAAAAAAAAATTCTGTAATTTGTCAGGTTAAATTTTATTAAATTTTGTTTTTATGATAAGAATGTAACAAATATTAGTCTATACTTAAACAAAGTACTATAAAAAAAATCACATCACATTTACTTTTTATTGATGAGACCAGGAATAAGCTTTAAAGTGTATCGGCAACATAGAGCAATAGAGTACTGTGAGAAAAATTGAATACAGCCGCAGTTTAATAAGCTAAACTTATTAAGGAGATTTACAAAAGTCGTATATAGCCGCAGTTTGTACGAAAGATACATGGCTTTGTTACACTTAAAAGATGTTGCTAGAGAAATATCTTAGTTCTGGTGAGAATACTGTCAAGACCGGGTTTGATTTGTGATTAAGATGTTTTAACATTTTAAATTATTCTAGGAAACCAGACGCACTTGAAAAGTTGGTTATTTAAATAACCAAACAAACAACTGTGGTTCTACCTAGTATTTAGTATTAAATTAAACTAGATAGAGCTACAACTGTTTTGTTGATTATTCACATAACCAATTGTGTTTATAAGAATTGAATTAATAACTTTAATTGTTTGACAAGGTTTGTAAAACTAAAACAATTGTCTGCTCTTGACTTTTGACAGCTTTGATAGTAAGTTTAAGATTGAATTAATTATTAATTTATTTCATAATGTTAGTTATTGTCTGAGAGCTTTACTATTTTGTCGTTTCTGTCTATGTAGCTTAAGTCAACAACCCAATTGATCTTACACCTTACTACGTTTATTTAAGACTTAATTTTTAAATAAATGCATACAATAAGTGAACGCTCATTTCAAAAATTAAATAGATCCAGCACTACATATTTTTGTTTACTGTAATAGGTTTAAGTGTGTATTGCTATTATAGATTTATGTGTCCCTTAACTATTTATCGTATTTATGACTTGGTTAAAACTTTAAATTAACTGAAAACATACATGTTTGACTTTTATTTTTGCAATAAAATTTTATACTCTATGCTGCACCAAAGCATTTTCAGCAAGTTATAAAATATTTAAAATAAAGCTTGCTACATTGTTTGAAATAAAGCTAGTACAGTATACAACAGCCTTACTCAAACCGCCGTTTGTACATAAACTAAAAATGCAAAAATGCGGTTGCAATTTGCAGTTGGCAGTATGAGGAATATGCTGTATAAAATATTTACAATTGGAGGTTTAATTGATTTTGTGATATTTGATTATTGGTAATTTTTTTGCAAAATACATTGCATCTTAAAGGCTAGATACATAGCAATATTTACAGTTTTACAATTATTCTCCATCAACATGGCAAGACTGTATTTTAAAACTGCCATCAAGTCAAGAACAGTACTTAGTTTTGACACACTACGCTACATTTTCTAGAAGTAAATTTGAAAATTTAGCGTAGTGGTTAATCCATGGATTATAAAGTAATTGGATATCATTCCTTGAACCAATTGCAGTAAAACGCCAAAAATGCCGTTCCCTGTCTGTGTAGGATATAACTAGCTTTTCTTCGCACACAAACAGTTCAACGCTTCTCCTAATAGGGGGCATTGCGTTACCACCTTCGACACATTACTAAACATAAATTATTAGTTACTGTGATTTTATGTAAATTGACCAGTGATATGCTAGGCAAACTGATGCTGGGTGCATTCCCTGAAACACTAGTGTATGTGTCTCACAGTGGGTGAAGAGGCAATTCACATTAAATACAGTATTTAATAATTTTAAATTAAAGTACAAATTTTGCGATTACGTGAAAAATAATATCTAGTAAATGTTTGCCTTGACCTTGTCTGCAAAAGGTCATTCTTCTGAAAAAGTTTTAAAAAACATTTTTGTACAACTGAGATCTAGTTTGGCGAGTAACTGTTTTAATAATGTATTTGAAAGTTGGAATTGTTTTTAGGGCGTTAGCGTACACTTTTTTGTTTACGATATGAGGGGCCAATTTAAGTCCGACTTTTACAAAATGATGCGCGCAGGAAATTTTTTGAGCACTTAGGGCTAGTGTGGTCTGTTACGCTACTCTAATGGGAATAAAAATGATGTATGCTCAAATATAAGCAGAAAAAAGTTAACATTTTACGGTAACAACCTAACAACTGTATTTGCATTACTATTGTTGTTTCTAAAAAAGTAATTAAAGTTTCACTCCGCCGACCCAAAAACCGCATCAATCAGAAACTGGTTGGAGATAAAATAGTTTCTTAATTATTGTTTTAGGATTTTTGAAACCTTAGATGCGACAGTTTGTCTATTGAATATAGAATATTGTGTTTGTGATAACGACAAGTAAACACGGTCGTGCGCTATCTAAAAGTGAGCTAAACACAACAGTAAAATTCAGTTTGTGCAAGTTTTTTATTACAAAGACTGTTGGAAGATAAGCTGGAAGTAAAGGCATGCACAAAATGTGCTCTACTCTTAAACTAAAAAGTAAAATTAGAGAATTCAAAAATTAAATTGCAAGTAAGAATATTTTAATTGATAATTTAAGTCATAAAGTAGATAAATGATTTAAAAAACAATATAAATTGCAAAAAAACTGATTATGTAAACTGCTAAGTTATTCCGAACCTGGTACGTTTTAGCGTAGTGTTAGTGCAGACTGAAACACAAAGAGTAACGGCAAGAAAACAAAGAATACATATAGAATCAATCTTGTACAGATGGATGGTTCTGTTCTAACACAAAACGATACGTACACAGACGCTTAAGCGGCTAACTCGAACAAGACACCAATAACCGATGCAAATATACAAACTAATACGTGGAAAATTGTATCCCATAAACGAAAAAAAAATAGTTTTGAAATATTGGCGACATCTTGCAAACTTCCAACTGCATCATCAAGTAAAGGCAAATGGCTATTTGTTTCAAGACTTGCTGATAACTATACTGCAAATAAAATTTAAAAAAAATCACAAAAAACATCATTCCAGTGCAAAGTGGAGCAGCTAAAAACAATACACAAATGATATACTTCTTTTAAAATCGGAATTCCTGTTGAAATAATAAATCAAGTAAACAATACATCTTTCTGGCCCAAGGTCATATTTATCAACAATTTTTTCAGGAGTACTATTGCAAATAAACCACCGGATCTACCAAAAAATCAAACAACAAAAACTTAAATTTTAAACTGCTACATTTAAATACCGAATATATTAGCAATAAAATGAATGAGTTTTAAGCATATCTTAATGTCTGTGATAATTGCTTATTTATGGCCTGGTTACACAATACGAGTTGCTGACCTGACAGTGGACAGCTATTGCGAGAGGCAAGAAAAAAAAAACAAACAACGCTATAGTAACTGAGATGAGAAATATTAAACGACTCGCAAATGACAGTAACTGTGATGGAATCACACGATGCGAGTAGCTTTACTGCAGTAACTGACTAGGTCATCTCGGAGGCTAGCTTGCACTGTGTAACCAGTTCTACTAACTGCAATCATACTAAGTATGATTTTATTTGTATAAACAAACATTGGTTGTCCGAAGATGAATTAAGTTGTTTAAAATTTCCATATTATAAAGTTATTTCAGGTTATTGTCGAGGTAAGGGTTGTCATGGAGGTGTTGCAGTAATGGCTAATGAAAATATTAAATGTACTACAATAGTAGAAATAAAAAACTTGTTTGTTTGTTATCATATCAAACTAGCAGCAATTGAAACTGAAAATATAACTATTGCTACAGTATATCGTCCACCTTGATATAAACTTATTTCTTAACATTTTAACAGAAGCTTTAGAAATATTAACAAGTCTATGTAAAACGTTGTTTCTAACTAGTGACTTTAACATAAAATTTAACCATTAAAATGATTTGAATACTATACATTTGATTTCTTTACTTTGTTTTTTGGACTGAACTCAAAGCTAGTAGAACCAACAAGAAAGCAGAAAATTTTGGATAATATATTCAGTAGTTTAAGTGAGCATAAGTATAAAATTAATACTATTGATGCAGGATTTTTGGATCATCTTGGTGTAAAATTAGTTACATGTTTAGTCAATTTATTACCAAATAAGCTAAGAGTATATTATAGATCTTTACTGCAATGTTGCAGCTGAAATAGTAAATAATTTACCAGCAAGTAGAATGCATTTCATAGAGTACATGAATGAAATACCAATGTCAAATCAATTTAATTTTTGAAAAGTCACATACATTGAAGTACGCGATAAAACAACAAACTTGAAGAATTTTATCTTTGACAAAAATAATCAATCAAATATTTTTCCAGACATAAGTGACTAAAGTTGTTTTCATATTTAAAAAGGAAAAAAATGAATTAAAGAACTTTTGACCAATATCGGTTATCCTATATTAGGTAAAATATATGAAAAATGTTTAGCTTTGCAAATAAGTGATCACCTGCAAAAAACAACCTGTTCTCTAAACAACAATACTGGTTTAGAAATAAGAAATCTACAGTGCTTGCTGTGAAAAATTTACTAGATGTTGTAATTAATAGTTTTGAAAATAAATGTTATACGTCTGCTTTTTTGTGATTTAAGTAAGGCATCATTTTAGTAATTCATCGATGAAACTTTTAATATTTTATCTACAGCATATAATGCAATACAGGAAGTCCATTATAAAAATAATGCACATTATCTATGAAAAATAAATTTATTGATTGTACTGGTACAAACGCTTAAAATTCTTCAAAATACTCTCCTTCTGCATCAATACAATTTTGGTGATGTTTTTTAAAAACCATGTAATTTGCTTTTGGATGTTTTCTACGGACTCCCAATGCTTTTCTTTCATATTTTTCTTCAGTCAGGAAAACAAAAAAAATTGCACCGAGCCAAGTCGGGACTGTAGGGGAGCTGGGGTACCACCGAGGTGTTGCTTTGGGCCAGAAAGTTGGTAACAATGACAGCCGTTTTACTGAGGGCATCGTCATGATAGAGCTTGACCGTGTTTTTGATGTCAGTTCTTACGCTCGCGATCCGGCAATTCAATTTTTTGAGCACCTTGGGGTAAAAGGTTAAGTTGACAGTTTTTCAAACTCAAAATGGACAATTCCTCGGACGTCAAAGAAGATAATG
Organism: Tachinus rufipes; assembly: GCA_963932245.1. Lineage (NCBI taxonomy): Eukaryota > Metazoa > Arthropoda > Insecta > Coleoptera > Staphylinidae > Tachinus > Tachinus rufipes. The sequence goes on from OZ010744.1 coordinate 79,180,500, forward strand.
AGCATTATTTTGCTCATTCACGCTTTCTTGGGAGAGATGATTTTTTGTGCTTTTTTGGTTTTGGGTGGTCTATAGGATTCGTCATTAGTTACGACGAGTTGAGAAAATTTGGTTCATTTTGCATCAAATCCAAAGTTTTTGACAGCGCAAAATTGTGCTACAAAATTGTGTTACAAAGTCGAAAAACACGTCTTTCCTGCTCAGACAGTCGGAGCAAGTTGGCGACCGTCTACGTTGGAAGGGTAGATCTTCCATCACATTTTTTGACCGGTTTCAACAATCTGGTATGGATAGTCGCTTCACAATAAAATCATGCGCATTACTTTTATAATGGACCCTGTACGTTAGCGTAAAATCTCAAAATACAAATATTTAAGAAATAAGCTTAGGTGTTCACAAGGTTTGGTTTTAGGACCGTTACTATTCCTATTCTACATCAACGATATACCGTTTTGTGACAATGAAGTTCAATTTACATTATTTGCTGATAATACGACGGCTTTAAAATCTAATAACCAACTTGATGTTTTGGTTCATGATATTAAAAAAACGTAGTCCAAAGTTATTCAATGTTTTTTAGCATACAAACTTAGTCTTAATAATAAATTAATTAATAAATAAGACCCAACATATATTTTTTTTATTAAAACCTGGAGATAATTTAAAATAAATTGTAAAATTTCTTGGGTTACAATTAGATTCTAAGTTTACATGAGATGCACATACAACTTATCTAAGTCACAAACTATCTAAATATATTTTTTTGATGCGGAGATTAGCTGAAGTTACGTCTCAGTCACTAATGCTGTTTTTGTGTTATGCAAATATACATTCCTCAATTTATTATGGAAATTTTTAAACTGGGGACATGCAAGACTAAGTAATGTTTTCAAAATCCAAAAAAAAAGGTGAATAAGTGGCCTAAAATATAGAGATCACTGTAAACAAAAATTTATTGATCTTAGAATACTAACTGCTTCGTGCATTATTATATACGAATGTCTTATCTTTTTGAAAAACAATATTAACATTTATACTACGCAACAATACTTACATGACTATTCTACTCGCAAAAACCATAACTTAAGATATGTTTAAAAACGAATTAACAAATTTAGAAATGGTGCAAACTACTTTGCTATTAAGTTTTACAATAAACTAACCAATAAAATTCAACAACTACATGAAAATAAATTTAAAGTAAAAATTAAAAACTTGATTACAACCAATGCATTTTATACATTTAATGAATATTTTGAATATGTCCTAGTATGATTATAACTGTATTATTATTGTACATATGAATATCTATCTATCATATTGTATTATTGACTAGTGTAAATACTTTGTAGTATAAACAACACCAATAAATATTATTATTATTATTGACAAATCCACTGAAATGAAAATGGGTTTGGTTGCTAAAAGTTTTTTTTTTAAGAAAGTTAGGATTTTCTGCCTGCTTTCTTTACACTAAGTTTTGCGTTGTTTATAATTAACCAGTTTTAATTCTTGTTTCAGCTCTACTATATAAGCAAGCAGGCTAAAATCTTTATGTTGTATGCTATAAAGCCACGCTCCAGTAAAATTCATAATTGTTTTGATAGACAAACCAATCTGCAACACTGACACTATTTTTTTTCAAATTTTGTTATTAGTTTTACAATGGCTTTGCGGGAAGGTGATTCATATAAACCTAAAACACCACTCCAACTCCACAAATTTTAATTGTGTCTATAATAAATTTTTATTATTTTTATACGTTGTTGAAATGTGTATTGTACCATTTTCTTAAATCGTAGAGTTTTTACTGACTAATTCAAAGATTTAAGGCTTCCTATTTAACAGATTAAGGATGCCGCGATGTTTAAATTGGAACTTTTTATTGGAGATTTTATTTAAATTTTTTATAGAATTATTTGTCAATCAAACATAGTATGCGGTACAAGCACGATGGCGATTCTTTGAACTTTGAGTTACATATAAGACCATGTTACAATCAAATGTTTAAAGGACGTGTAATCTAAAAACCTTTGAGTTTAACTTGTTTAGATTATTATTGGTGGTGCCCTATAAATAAGTATACCAAATACTATTAGAGACTGTTGTTAAAAGTTTTAAGAGATACATTTTTAAAGCAGCAGAACTAATTTGGAACAATAATGATACATCTTTTAAGAATTATTTCAAATACAACGGTAGCTATTTTAAACAATCTTTATAGTGATTTCAAACTATAATAGAATTATATATTAGTTTTCTAAAACTGTAATTATTTAATCAATAATAATTACACAATATGTATTTTGAAAACGGATTACTTTAGAAAATAACTAGATTTTTTAACTAGATTTTAATAATAAAATATAACACAATCTAAGTTTTTTACCACAAATTCTGGTATTGTATTGTATTGTATGTATTTTTTTTTTGGTTAACACAATGTTTTGTTGTGTGATATTTCAAGCGTTATTGCAACACTAATAGGTAAAATAGTAGGTCTAAGAAGATTTTGTGCAATTCATAATGCCTGCCACTTTCTGCAAGAATAAATACTTTTACTTGTTACTTTGATTTTTTTATTTGTTTGTTAATAATATTTATGATATTTATTCAGTTATTTCTTATTTTTTAATCTAGTTAGTTTTCAAAGATAAAATTAAATTTTAAATTATTCAAAACGCGTTATGGCTGTTTTTATGTTGTTTACTGAGCGTTTTTGATGTTTGAAAGTATCATATACACTTTAAAGTATCAACCAAGGCGATATGGTTTAATATTAAATAAGGTTTTAATAATATTATATATGTTTCAATTATGTTGACTCAAATTGTCTATATGTATGCTGGCGCAAATTGCAATAATAAAACGCTATATTATATATTGTAATAAGTTAGACATGTAAGATAATAATAGATAACACAAGTCAATTTATCGTTTGATTGAAAAATGATCCGGTTACCATATTTTATTAATGACATTTATCACACATCTCCTGCGATAAACACTAGTAATAGGAACGATTCTCATAATGACAAAACGACACTTCCTTATCTCCACCCTATTTCACAGTGTGAAAAATACCCTGCATAAATCAAGAATATTTCACGAATAATAAAAACCCCACAACAAAACTGGGAAGTGTTCACAAACATTGTAGCACAGAGCAGGGATAGTAAAATCTTCAATAATATTGGAAACACTTTATTTTATGGCTTCTGTTTTTATTTATTACGATACTACATCTTTGTATCGCGAGAAATGTGGGTTAACTCCTGAACACTTTTCCATATGCTATAATTTCGATGCATTTACAATAAAAAGAAAATTTATTCATTTTGTCTGGCAATGGTCCAATGCAAATTTAGTTTGAAAATGGAATTGTTTGAAAGTTTATAATTGAGGGGATTAGAGACTTAGAGAGGATTTTATTTAAGCAAATTTTAATTTTATTTAATAAAATTATTTTAATATGGTAGTTGAATCTAGTTTTAATTATAATAAAGATAGATTACAACTATTAATTTTATAATGATAAATATTAAATAATGTTTTTAATATTTAAATGTTTGAGATATTGAAATATGAAATAAGCTCAAAAGGAAACCATTGCAATTTTCATGAATATATAGGATCTAAGTTGTATATAAAGTGTGAATTTTATGGATATAAATATGCAGTAAACAGCAGCAGGAAGAAGACAGTCATCATTTGAGATGCGATTCGCATGAACGTTATATGAGGAAAGTTCTATGTCGTGTGGGAATTTTCTTGCTACATCTCCCATACCCTACAACATGATTTACTTCTGGGACAATCTTATATCCGCCACAAAGTCATACAATAATTTTCTTTGCGTTATGAAGTTTCAGAGTTGGTTTATTTTATTTTAATTTTTTATAAACATCATATAATATGAAACATTTTTTTAACTAGAACATTATTTGTATTTTTAATAGTACAAAAATCATTGTTTGAATAATAAATTTAAATTTAATGAGAAATATTATTACAAATTTATCAATTATGCAATTGCATTATATAATTTTATTGTAAGTTTGTTGCATCATCAGCAATATTCTATTTATTAGGCAAAGTTTGAACTAATTTTTGTTTAAAATAATTAATTAAAAAGAAGAATTTCAAATGTTTTTTTGAATTATTTTAATGGTTTAAAAGCTGTGGATATGATGTTTAGTAAAAACATTTGTTATATTAATGATTTTTTTTATAAGTTTTTTGTAGCTGTGTTTATAGACATCAGTCTGATAAACTGGGATTGTAGTCAAATAAACAAACCGCTTTGATTTATATAAAAATGTTGTTAATTTGGTAATTCAAGGTTTCTAGATTTACTGTTTAAAAGTTTTATATAAACGTTATAGTATGCTAGTTGTTTTTTAAAAATATTTTTACAAGTTTATTTTACGCATGCAAAGCGGTGTATGTTTGTAGGAAAGTGTGTTAATTTTTCAGGCGCTGCGGGCTTTGCAATGTCGAAAACCTTCCGCGAGAGTTGATTGGTCTTGGAATTTCGCCTCGCATCTACAGTAATCTACCGTGCTCTTGTAAAGAACGTCTAGTACTTCCTAGTGGCTTGAAATGTAGATGGTTCTGTTAAATTCGTTTCCTTTTTTCTAAATATGTTTGAAGAATTTGGATTTCTGGATGAAATGCATATTTACTGCAGGTTAGGTAAGTGTGCGAATGGATTGTTTGTATTTTTTCTGAGTTTGTTTGGTCTTCAGTTATGGTGCATGTACAATTTTTAAGCAGGTTATTGTTGAAAATCTTTTTCATTCTAATTTATTGTTACATTTTTAAACAACCTTTATGATGCAAATAGTAGTACAGTTGCTGATAAATTTTAGCAAGTTGTTTTATTGATAGAATGCATTTGTTTTTGTAGGATTGTAGTACGTTGACGGCATTTAAATCTTCTTTTTAGTTTATGTTCAAACTTATTTACTTGCAAATGAGCTTGTGAGATAAAAATACGTATGTGCCAAAAACTTTTTATTGTATTTAGATTAAAGGTGTTAAATGTTATTGCACTACAACATGGTAGGTGCAATAATATGTAAAGTAAACCTTTCTAGCGGTGTGGTTTATATTCCACGTTAAAGTGTAAGTTTTGTTTGAGCAAACTAAATATTTGTGCATATCACAAATGTACAATAGGGCACTTACAAATAATGACATGGCACCATAAAAAAGAAATGTGTTTACAACAATAACTTACGTTATTTACTTGAGATTAAATCTTTGGTTTTAATTAAGTTATATGTGGGCAACTCTATTTCAAACGGACCAGAGCAAGAGGGGGGGGGTGCATTTCAGAAATTTGCTTAAATATTTTTTTTTAGTATTAGGAGTCTTTTGATAGGTTCATGAGAGTATAAAACACTTAAAAAAATATTTACGGTTTTTCAATTTTTCTGCCGATTTTTAACTTAATCGCATTTTTTGTTTAAAAATTGCAAATTTAATATTAGAATTTTTTTGTAGAATCAAAATCAGATGCCATTTTAAGTGTATACCCTGTCTATAAGCTGCAAAAGCCATAAAACCATGTTTTTGTTTTTAGTGGGGTGAGCAAAAACGAGCATTTTTTTATTTTTTTTTAACTACCAAAGTTGACGTATTTTGATGTAAATTTATTGAAAAATTTAAATTTGTTTTGTGTATAGGGGTCTAAAACTTGAAAAAACTGCAAAAATAAGACAACTATTTTCAACATAAACTCTTACAATACTCATGTAGCAGTTTTCAGAGAAACTATGCACCAAATATTATTAAAAACTTTTTGCAAACAATTCTAAAATAGTTCTTTACATAAAAAATATTTTTTAAATTTTTGTTTTTAGATTATATTTTTAAGCTTATTTCAGAAGTTATCTTTTGTCGCTTGAACCAATTTATTCTTTGTTTGATAGTTTTTGCGCTTGCGGCACAAATTTAGACTCGATCTATCGGCGTCAATATTTGAGAATATTATTATTTTTGGCAATCAAAGTTTTAAACTACACCTTGGTGTGGTTATAATCTTTTTTGTGAATATGAAATAATAATTAGTTTTTAACGAATTTTTTGCATGAAAATTTTGAAAACATTTCTTTCTAGTTGGACTTTTCTACAGCCGATGAGTACTATACTGACTATTTTCTATGTAAAATTGTACCCAGAATTCAAATTTGTAATAATATTTGGTGTATTGTTTTTCTGAGCACGGCTAAACGTGTATTTATAAAATGTTGAAAACTAGGCCTATTTTGCAGATTTTTTGAGTTTTAGACCCTTAAAACCCAAATACACAAAACAAATTTATATTTTCCTATTAATATACAGCAAAAAACGTCAGATGAAAATTGTAGTTTTTTTACTGAACTACATATGTAAATAATGAAATACTCACTACAGTAAAACATCTAATACTTTTTTGCGTTGGTTCATCAGGTGCGTTTCTTGTTGAATCTATGTTACAGAAAAAAAAATTTAACTACAACTTACAAATTTTCAATTTGAGAACATTTATACTCAGCGTATAATTGAGACTTTGGTATTATAAAATATTTGTTGATGCCAGTTGATCTCATATATAACCTAGAGAAGTATGCTGAACTAATCCTAAAAGCCAGTACAAAAGACCGTTTACTATATAAAAACAAAAAACCCTCTAAATATCAAGAAATTATGGCCCCAATTATTAAGAAAAAATAATATTTTAATGAAACATTAGGAAGAAGGGTTTTTACTGCAAAAAAAAGAAGAAAACCGTGGAAAATTGTAGTTAATTTAATTATTGATGGTTTTATAAAGTTTATTTTTAATTTGCTGAAGGTTTAAAAACTTCTACAGCTGACCACAGAGATGGTTTAATTTTGCCCGGCATAACTAAAAGGTGTTTTTTAGAGGTTTGTTTTTTGACCTGGCAAGTGACAGTCAGTTTGATAGGTGACAGCTGATTTTTGCTCAGTATCTTTTGCCATTTTATTATAAATAGGTTTACGCCAGAACAACGCTTGCAAATTGTGCAAATGTACTTTAAAAGTCGTGGTCCAGTTTGCAAAACTTACCGTGCACTACGTCCATTTTACGGTTGACATATTTGTCTATTTGGAAAACTATGGATCGTTTTTGCATTACGCATAGTCTGATTGATAATGTGCATTTTCAAAAACGTCGTACAGTGCTTACCAAAAAAGTTGTTGCAGCTGTGGAGCGTAGTGTTGAGGAGGATCAGAATGAGTCAATTTGCCATAGTACACAGCAATTGGAGCTTTGTTTGTCTGTTTTATAAAAGATTTTGCAAAAAAAATCTTGGTATACAAGCTTACAAGATACAGTTTGTATAAGAGCTGAAGCCGCGTAACTATTATATGCGTCGTAGAATGGGTCAAAAACAAGATTGTTCTTGATCCTAATGTTTAAGAAAAATTTTTGTTTAACAATGTGGCTCATTTTTGTTTCAATGGCCACGTAAACAAACAAAATTGCCGGATTTGAAGGAAAACCTAAAAACCATTATTGAGACGCCGTTACATCTACAAAACACACTGTTTGGTGTGTTTTATGGGCTGGTGTCGCTCATATTTTTTTTAAAGATGATGCCGATCAACACGTGACAGTCAATGAGAGAGCGCTATCGATTCATGATTACTGACTTTTTTGTTACCCAGTTAAATGGTGTTAATGTGGAGGAGCTTTGGTTCCAACAAGACGGCGCAACATGCCACACTGCGCGCGACACAATCAATTTATTGCAGGAAACATTTGCTGACCGCACAACGATGCCGTGAATTGGCCTCCATGGTCGTGTGGTATCACACCTAAGGACCACTTTCTGTAAGGATATGTGAAGTCGCTAGTGTACGCTAATAAACCAACGACGTAGGATCAGCTGGATGCCAACATTGGCCGCGTTATTGCCGATATACGGCCCCGGCTGCTCAAAAAAGTGGTCAAAAATTTTATTTTTAGATTGCACTTCATTTAAACCAGCCGCGGCTCCTATATGCCCCAAATCATTTTTAAGTAGTAATGCCATAAAATTATCTTTCGAATAAAGCCAATTATCGATCTAATAAAGCCAATATCATGGCGTTAACATGATTTTTATGAGTTTTATTTCAGTTTTATACCTCTAAAAAAACACCTTCTACTTTATCCTTGTTTGTATTTATATTTAGTTTTAGGTCGTATTTTTTAAGTACTTTTTAACAACAACAAAGTGTCAGATTTGAAAAAACATTTCTAAAGTATTGTTTTTTTTTATAATAACCAAATAAGACTCTATAATATAATAATATTGTACAAGATACAATACGGTAACTATGATTATTTACTGCAGAAACACGTCAAGTATAAAAGTTAATCATTTTATTATGCACGTTATGAGTTTAGTAAAAATTATGTTAAAAAAATTAAAAGAATTGTTTTATTTTACTTTATTAACAAAATATTTTAAACTAACAATAAAAAATCTTGCCTTGCAGGGTAAGTTTTTTTCAGTTTCTCAAAATAACAACATTGATGTTTGAAGCATCAGCTTTGACAGAATTTTTTAAAAAAATTGTGGCATTTATTAATCTTAGACATGATTTGTGTCTATGTAACTATAATTAGATTTAAAATGAAGTGTGGATCGACCTTATACTAGGAATGGTCAGTATCTACACAGTCTTCATTTTCTCAATTAACAACTTCGGTAGTATAAATTATGTAATTAATTTACAGTTATATATTCAAAAGCAGTTTGTAAAGCTTTAAATATTGGTCATTAATAACTAAAAAAAAAATTAGGGCGCAATCGCACGATATGTTGGCAAGAGTGGCCAAAAACTCTGTAGAACGCATTGACATGTGTACTGCTTACCAAGACTAACACTTGGACGACATTTTGTTTTACCGTTTACTCACAATTTACTAGACAAATTAGGAACGCCCCACCCTGTACTAACAAGCAAATAATGTTAATAATCTGTTAAATTAGACAATCAAAAATGTGTATTGTGTTTTTTAAATAGTTTACAAACTAGAGAAAACCTGAATTGGGTCTACGTTTATTGAATCTTAAGTAGCGAGAAGAATTTTAATGCTCAACATTTATAGTTAGAAATTTCAACGTTATATGGTTTTATCAAAATTCTAACAAATCAGTCAGCTGTTTTGGAGTTGATTGCAAAAACTTTATTTCTGTTACCAAGATTCAATATCCTAATGTTAAAGATTATTTAAAGAGAGTTTACATAGCGATAAAAGAATTGATTTAAAACTATTTATAGTATCTTGCCCTATATGTAAGACATGGTACAGAATATTGTTTTGTTTTTTGGCTGCAAAAAGTTCAAAATTTGAAATTGCCAAAACACACAAACGCTGATTTTTATGTCTAGAGATGCAGCATTTAAAAAAAATTGAAAGTTTTTTTGCAAGATTTGTGGTCAAAAAGACTTTAACACTTTATTACATTTTGATAATAAATTTACTAAGGTTTTACAACAAAAATAAATTAAAAATTGTATTTAACTTTTTATTGCAGATTTAATTCTAATTACAAAGCGTCTTTAAGAGCAGCCCGTTTTATAATTTGTGCTTTCCATATATTCTCTCTTTTGATCCTGTCAAAAGTTTTTTTTTGAGATCAACCAAATTATAAATATTTGGTCTTATTTGTTTCTTCCTCTTCTAAATCTACATTAGCTGTCTTCTATTTTATTTTCTAATTTGTCTCTTTTTTTTATGATTCTTGTAAATATTTTGCTTTGTATGCTTGTTAGTGTTATTGGTAATTGATTCAGTAAGTCAAGTTAATGTTATCACTCATTGATTTGCTGAGCAATTGAAATTACCAAGAATAAAACGGCTATTTTTCTTGAGCGAAGTAGGTCTATCATTCGTGGAAACTTGTTTTAAATGATTTAAAATTTACTTTAAAATTTGATGCAGTAATGTTACAACAGGTCACTAACTCAGGAATATTTTAGTAAACCTAAAGAAGTGATTTTGGTAAAAGCAGTTTTGTCATTTCAGGATGAGATTGATAATTTATAGAGTTATAATTTTATTATACGCTTTGAAACAACACATCTAAATCAGTAAAAACTACAATTTATTCATACAAAACAAACAGTTTATATTGACTGGATAAATTCTTGTTCAATATAATTGGGCCGTCATCTCACAACTATCAAGCAATTCTTAGGCCTCAAAGTTGTTCCTTTGCGCAATTGTGGTTAACTACATTGCGTAGGTATACGTCTATTAAAAAAAATTTATTGAAATTATTTCTTACCGTTTTTTTTTTCAGCTGGTATCCCAGTTCTTTGGTCTTTTATTTAAAGTTTACAACAAGGTTGCACTAAATGCTATCTTAGTTGCAGCGTGTAGACATTTGTCAGTTTTAAAAACCGCCAGTATTATCAGAAATTATCAGTTGCCAATAAACTGTTTTTTCTATTGCTAAGATAGATGGTGATACTGATAAGAAATTTAACAACTCTTACAGTAACTTATTTATTTTTAATTCTATATTTTAAACTTTGCTTTATTAAGGTATCTTCTAGCCTACTTGAAGTATCGTGCCAATATTTTTTTTTAAATTGGTTACAATTAACTAACAACGTCGCATATTTTTTTGGAAAAGCCATATTTTTAGCATTGCTGTTTGTTTAACTGTATTCTTGTTTAATTATATTATCTTAAAATTTCAAACTAAAAAAAGTAAAATTACTTTTGTAGTTATATATTTTACATAAAATGGACTTTTTATTATTAATACAAAGCAGCCTTTTTCTGTTTTTTAAAATTTATTACACGTAATGCGTAAGTTAATCTAAAAACACGCACGCTATTTATTTATAAAAGATTACATACATATTTATTTTAAGCTTTCTTCAATTTTTTTCCAAGATCAGTAAATTTCTAATAGATTTTTTTTGCATCTAGACATTTGGTTGCATAATTTATTTTTAAACGTTTTAAATTAATTAATACTTTTATAATCTAAACATAAACTGAAATGTTGTTACAGAATTAGGTATATAACAACAGAAGTATATTAACAAACATATCATAATGTATAGATTATTTACCATGTAAATGAGGCAAGTGACTAGTACAAGCAGTAAGTTAAAGAGTATTAAAAAAAGGGGCAGTGCTAATATATTTATGCTTACTCGCGCATTCCGCAACTATAAATTAATATCTTGCTCACACACAAGCCAGGGATTATCCGTCTTCTCTCAATCTAGGGGACTATAATGAATTGTGTACGAAGTTTGGAGAAGGTGAATAATCACAAACTAGCTGTGTCAGGGCATGTACGTTTATATTTTACATACACAGGTACGCTCAAATATAAAATGGTGAGTGCGAGAGAGCAGGCCTGATAATTTAATATTGCATACACAAGTACGCAATAATATAAAACGTTATTGTATTTTTCCGTACTTGTTATGTAAAATATAAATGTATCTGCCGTTCTCACACACAAGCTAGCAACTATTAGTCTATTAGGTGTAAGCAATTTAGAATAATTTATAGTAGCGGCATACCCAAGTACAAACAAATATATTAGCATTGCGTTTATTTCTAATACTACTTTATTAAAAATGCAAGTTTTTATTGTATGAAGTATTTAATATTTTGGTGGAATTTATAAAAAACCGGTTATGTATATTTAACGGCTAATTAAATAAACGTTCTATCAAATCTGTCAATTCTGATAAATTTCATTTTATAAATGTCAGTTTTATGATTTAATTGTAATTTTTAAATGAAAAAAATTGTTAATTATAATTAACTGTGTTTGTCAGGTGTAATCAATTTCTTTAAATCCAGGATAATAACTGTTTTTTTCTTTGCACAATTATAAAATTTTATCAATCATATGTTTTTTAAACTGTTGAAAGCTTTAATATTGCACGCAACATAAATAATATTTTTAAAATGTTATCAAATAAATTTTATGAGTTAAATAAGGTATTATAATTAAATATTAAAAAAAAATTAATCGTAATTATGTATTAAATAAAATTAAAAAAAAAATCAATTGAAGATGCTGATGGACATTATAATGAATTTATTTGAAACATTAAACATGATTATTTGATTGGAGAATATATATTTGTTCAAGAAATAGTTATACAGCTGTTTAATGTAAACACTGTCAAACATATATGCAGTAAAGTACAATTACAAGCAGCACCTGCTTAATGTTACGAAGATAACATACTAATAAATTCTATATAATTGACATGTCTACAATTTAAACATTTATTTCTAATAATAAGTAGTAATGATTACTTTTTTTATTGGTTCTATAACTATTTGCATGCAGGTGCTTACTGCAAATTTAATAAGAGACTTATTTGAAGACAATTTATAATGTTTGTAATTTGATTGTCATCAAACAATATAAATTTAAATAATTTTATATTTAATTATCTTATCATGGCATGACAGATGTTTTTTAATAGTGCATATATTTACAAATGATTCATAAATATCTACAAATGTTTTGAAAAAATATAAACAATGATTTATAATTAATAACTAACGTGACATAATCAATCTACTGCAAAAAAAAAAATGTTCTCAGTATATCGCAACAGAGGGGAAATAAAATCGAACAAGTCGTAAAAGGCATTGATTTCCGGACATTTTTTATGTTTTTAATTTGCGAATTGTAATTTGGCTTGTTTCCAAACCAAAAAAACAATTGTTTTTTTTAAACAATGTATTAAATATTATGGAATAAATGTGTCAACCGTGCCATTTATTATTGTTAGCTTATATGTATATTATTTCAAATTCTAAATGAAAATATCTAACTTAATCACTTTGAACCGTAACATTTTTTTAATTATATAATTAAAAAAATGTTACGGTAATGTTAATATATGTATATTAGTATTAGGTTTTTGTTAAATATAAACCATTGTTATTTTAAATATGTTAGTTAGCGTTGTCACATAATATGCATTTGTATTTAATAACTAAATTCCAATAATATTTAAATAGTTTTTTATATTAAATCGGTTTATTTATTTGGTGTATTGCATATAATAATATTTTTATAGTCAATTGAGTTTTCTTTTAAACAAAGGATTGTCGTTTATATAATTTTGAACTAAAGAAGTTTTCGAATCTATAGAGTTACGACATATTTAATAGCCCATAATAAGAACATAAAGTGCCAATAATAAAGTAATTATCTACATTGTTTCAATTTAATTTTTACAAAACAAGAAATAGACGCCATAATAACACAGTTTAAAAAGAATTGTGTCAACTAAATCTGATTATAAAAGTACATTGTCTTACACTTTTAGTTGTTTTAATTTTTATATTTATTTTATTATTTACACGGATTTTACTTACCGTTTTTATATATACGTGTACTAGTTCCTTACCAGTAATATTTTTTATCAAACATGTTAATTTTTTTTTTCTGTCATTTAAATTTATGAAAACGGTTTTAATTCTTAACTGTTATGAAACCGGATATGCGTTCCTAAATAGATAGTATTTATCTTTAACACAATACATCATACTTACCTATGAATAACTTTATATGTTATAACTATTATCTGTTTATTTTGCTTGAGTTAAGTCAACAACACATGTAATAAGTTATTTGACACATTTTGCGCCAAAACTAAATTAACATAAGTTAAAAATGGTATAAAAACCGCAACCGGTACGTTAAAGTAGACGCGTATACAACCTAGTTTAATTTAAAAAAAATAAAAAAAAGTGTATATATTATAAAGAAAATGTCTATTGAGGTACGTTTCAGATTTTTTTTCAAATTTGTCAACTATGAGTTTTGACGATTTTCTAACAAATTTCTTTTGTTGTATTTTTAAATAAAAATCACGCAATAAATGTACAAAAAAATGGATATGTTATCCGCTTGGACAAAAAATTCACAAAATTACTAAAGGAATTTTGGGTATTTTTTGTCCAAGTGGATAACCTTTCCATTTTTTTGTACATTTATTGCGTGATTTTTATTCTGCATCTCCTAGCGGTGGTAATGTTTACCTTTTGTCATAGTAAAGCAATTTTACGTATTGCATCTATCTTTTGAGTTTGTTTTCTACAGCGGTTATTATTTTGTTGTTTTCTTTTTTTGAGACCGTGACTTGATGTTTTTGACTTTCATTTGTTGGTGTTTTGATTTTTTTTGTGTCATATTTTTATTTTTTTACATTTTTGAGTTATTTAATGTTTTTTTGCTATTTTACATTTTGTATTTTTGTATTTTTATGTTAAGCTTTTTATATCTCTCTAGATTTATTATTTTGTTTGCTGCAGTTTAGGGATTGGCAAACGTATATCTTTTTTGGTAAGTTTTTTGTTTGATTGTTTAGAAATGAAAGATTTTAATTTCAGCAATACTTGGGTTGTGATTAAAGTTTACATCAACTCCAAGATATGTCTTAACTCATTTTATATATATATATTTTTTTTAAATCTTGGTTTGCCAATATAAAGTTGATCTTTTTTTTAAATGGATTTTTTTTGTCTGCAGAAAAAACTTATGTATATAACCGTGTTGCATGATATTTAAAAAAGTGTAAGTTATTAATAAGTTGCTTGGTTTTTCCTTTTTTGGAGTTTTGTTGGCAGAAACGGTATTTTTTTATGTTGTTGCCTTCACAATTAGAGCCAATTTTGGAGTTAAAATTTTTCTGTATAAATGCCATTACTTTTTTTGTAAATTGTATTAGTTTATTAAAGCTGTTGTAAAAATTAAATTATTTGTTAGGTTCATTGTTTATACTTGAATTATAGTAGTATTTTTTTTGCATAAGAAAGGGAAAAGTCTTTAAAAGACACTGGGCAGCTTGTACGTCCAATAATGTCAGGTTTTTACTGACTAAAAAACCCGTTTTTTTCTTTTCTTTACTTTGAGATAGTTTGCTTGGCGCACAGAGGTCCTATTGAGTCTGTTGTAAATCTCTGATATTCTACTCCTTTTGCAGCTTTGTCTCTTCAATAAAGTCCAGTATCTTTAGCCAATGAGTTGTTTTTAATATATCCGTGGTTGGGTTGTGCTTGCCAAAGATGGCTGAGCGTTCCCGTTTTGAAAGCTTTGCATTCAATTAGTAAGTGTATTGGAGTTTTGTTTTCTTTCATACATCCGCGGCATAGAGGGTCTTTTCCTATTCTCATTCTATGCAAGTGCTTGTTCGGTTATCAGTCTTTTGAGCTGTTGCAGTCTGATGCGACTCATTTGCATTTTCATTTAAGACATATATTAAAAACTTTTTAATAACTAATGTCTTTTATACATATAAGACTTTCTTGAGCACATGTTTTGGTAAGGTTTAAAATTACATTGTACTTATGTATTGGCATGTGTAAATATCTTGTATATACTTAACAACTTATTATAATAATTACTATAAACTATTACTAATTTAGCAGTTTCTTCTGACTTCGTTAAGTCTATAGATGTTTACATTCACTTTTTTCATTTCAGTTTTGAGTTTGCGTCTGAAAACATTTGTTATTTTTACATAAACTATTCTCTAGAATTTGATTTTAAAATTTTATTATTTATTTTAGATTATATGTAAATGTAAAATATTTGTTAATAAAAAATTCAACAAAATTAAATGTTTATTATTTCAAGAATGCCGAAATATTTTTTTTATGAAATCTGGTGTTTTTGTACAAAGCCTTGTTTTCTTGATCATAGCGCTATAGATTTTTATTATACAAATTTTGGATTGCAACATACTAACCAAAATATTGTGTATTGTGAAATTAGATGCTTTTAGTTATTTGCATATCGATAACATTTATTAATGTTTTAAAATATAAAATTTGGCATTAATGGTGAATGCGCCGGGCAATCAATATTTTTTTAGTTTATTGTTTGTATGTTATATCATATTGTATATAACATTGTATGTTATAATTTAATTTTTTTAATTTTGCAAGATGACATTTAAAGACAAATGCATTTTATGCAAAAACCAAAGACAAAATTATAGATTACTATTATTAGATTGCTGGATATATCTGATAGTAGTAGTATACGATACTTTTATAAATGTATTTATTTTCTTCACACACTATTTGAAAATGGTAGATAGTTAATAGCTAATGTGTGAAAAAGCATACACGAATAATAATTTTAAAAACACTATTAAGTTAGATCAATGTTATCAAAATATTTAATTTATTGTGTACAATAATAATAATAATAATAATAAAAATCGTTTATTTTTATAGTGTATATACAACTAAAAACTATTATGGTTTATGTCAAAATAATTATCTTAATTCAAATATATAATGATAATAATAAAATAAGATGACTCAGGAACTTGTATACATTAAACAAGTGTTTATCCACTTACTCATTTAGTTTTTATTAAATATCGTCAAAATCAAATAACTATTTATTAAAGGATGGTTGAAACTTATATTATGTGATAGTCCATAAAAAAAATGATATCAAAGTTTTTACTATAAATACATCATTGATATAAATATATATTACTAAAAAATTAATATCAATACAAACCAAAGTTCACGGCTTAATATTTGACATTTAAATGCCAAAAAATACATTATTACAAAAACTTTAATTAAAATTAAAGTGAGAAAAAATAAAATGCATTGCAACCCAATCTAAGCTACTACAACTCAAAGTGCCTAGTGAGCTTGCATCTATAAACTTTAATATTGACATGTTGTTAGCATTGATGGTGCAAAGCTATTTTGACAGATAAAATGATGTTTAATAATAAGAGCTCTACTTTTTTACATGCTTAAAGTTATACAATAGAATTACATGAGTTTTGTTAACTTTTGAGGTTACACTGTATTGTAAAGTGTTAATTTTCTGCAAAGTGGAACAGTTTTAAGTCAAAACTCTGCATTAAGACTGGTTTAGAGATAATCCGCTTGTCATAATAATAATAACATTGCGACATAATACGGGCTCAATACCGAATACTTTGCGTCAAAGTTTTTGTTTTAGTTTGGTTTCTTTATTTAAACTCTACTCTTTAAAAAAAGAAAATTTAGAGGCCAATGAATGTTATTATATGAATTTTATTGCGTAATAACGTTATTGTTTTTACCGTCTTGTAAAACCAAAGCTATTATTATTTTTTTAAATTGGTAAATACGGGCTATGCTACCAGATTAGAAGGCACACCATACAGTCACTTTTTGAATATACATTTTTTCAATTTTTTTTTTTTAAATTTTATTTTTAAAGACGATTTTTTGAAAATATAATTTTTTTTAATTGCTGCTTTCATTTGGCAAACACAACGCAGTAAATGTTTTTTAGGTTTCAGTTTTTGTGTTATTTAGATTTTGTAAGATTATTATTAATATTGTTTTTGTTCCGCAGTTACACTTTAACAAACATTGGCAATATTTTGAACAAAGCAACCACTACAAATATGTTGAGGTACTATAGTAACTAAAACAGTTTATTTTAGAATTATTATCTTTTTGCTGTATTTTTAAAAAATACAAAAGCGTGTGTCATGACATTGAGATACATTGTTTTACAAACGCTTTATTTGTAGAATATTTGCAAAAGTCTGATATTGTTTTTAGAAAGGTTTCTAATTTTTTGTTTATTTAAAATACGTAATTTTAGGTTGTGTGCTTCAAAATAGTATCACTTTATTAAAAACATATCAATTCTAACTTTAAATAATTTTTAACCGGTTAACTTTAAATAACTATCAATTTGGCAAACTAAAATTATTATTAGTTATAGTATCCGATGTTATCCAATGTTATTAACTACATTAAATTGAATTACCCCAATATATCAATCGACGCTGTAGATCTAGTTGTACAATCTGGAAGCTACAGTAGCTTTAAAATCTCGGTTCTAGCCGACCATGTTCGAGCTATTATTTGCAAAGGCTTTTGGCCAGCTAACATTGCTGTCAAAAAATTAGTGAGTTATGGTCGTTCACAAAATGTTCCTGCTTCATCTCCAATGGATTTTTGGAGCCCGAATCCTGTCAACAGCTTGGACCCATCTTCAGGAATGATAACGGCTTCTCCATCTACTACCAGAACGTCGGGGGTTTAAAAACTAAACTCAGAAAACTCTTGCTAGCTGTAGCCGTATCAGACTACGATGTGATTGTTTTCACTGAAACCTGGCTTTCTACAGACATCAGTGACTCTGAATTAAATCTAAAAGGCTATCATTTATTTAGGTGTGATCGCTCGGCCCTTACAAGCCCTAAACAAAGCGGAAGTGGTGTTTTAATTGCTATCAAAACTCACCTCAAATCTGTATTACTTTACCCCACGTTTATTAGTGTTAAACATTTGTTTGTAGTTGTTAAGTTTAATCTTGTGTCTTATATAATTTGTGCGGTATATTTACCACCTAATTTAACTAGTGACAAATATCTTGACCATTGTTATTCCGTCGAATCTATTGCCGACGAGTTTCCAAGCAGTAAACTAGTTTTATTGGGCGATTACAATCTACTTGCAGCCTCTTGGGTTAACGATGATTTAGGTATATGCTCATTTAGTAGCTAATTCATTTGGGTTCTTAAACTGCGTACAATGCATTTCTATTTCTAATAGTGAAGGTGTGTTTTTAGATTTATGTTTTACTAACGATCGTGATATTTCTGTGATAAAAGCTGTAGATGTTTTGTTAAATTTAAGCCAACACCATACTGCGTACTTGTTAACTATAAAATGTGATACTACCTGTGATATTTTAAATTGTAATAATGTTTTTAATGATTTTAAACTTGCCGACTACAACGCAATCAATAATTATTTGTTGAATGTTGATTGGACTGCACTATTTTATAACTGTGATATTGATATGTGTCTTGATGTATTTTACTCTGTAATCAATTATGTTATTGATTGTTTTCTCCCTAAAAAACTGTGGCGTGAAAGCAATATTCCTATTTGGTTTAACAAAGAATTGATATCACTTACTAAACTCAAGAAAACTATACACAAACGTTATAAATCTTCAAAACTATTGTCGGACTATAATGAATTCCAATCTATTCGTACTTCGTTCAAAAATCTCAGTGCTCATCAATACGAGCAATATATTTTACAAACTGAAAGTAAAAATAATCCAAAACATTTTTGGAGATTTGTTAATGAGAACAAAAAACTAATGGTTTTCCAGCCACAATGCATTATAAAGATCAAACTTGTAATAATGGAAACGAATTTGTAACTAATTTTGCAGATTTTTTTTCTTCAGTCTATGATAACGAAACTCATCCTACTCCATTGTTTAATTTTAATAATAACGTAATACATTCAAAATTTTTTATTAGTTTGTGTGATATTTTTAATGGAATTGAAAACCTTAAATGTAATTTAAGCGTTGGACCCGACGGCATTCCCTCTTTACTGTTAAAAAGTGCATTTATTCTATTGCAAAGCCATTGCACTTACTTTTCAATGCTTCATTGAATGAAACTAAATTTCTTCAAATATGAAAACAAAGCTATATTACGCCTTTGTTTAAATCTGGAGCCAAAGAGAATATCACTAACTATAGAGGCATTTGCATTCAATCTGCTATACCTAAATTGTTCGATAAAATTGTAACTAGTCCGTTGCAATGGATGTGCAAAAGCATCTTAATAGAAGAGCAGCATGGATTTCGTGAAGGGCGTTCCACACTTACTAATTTACTCTGTTATGAAAATGATATTTTAAATGCATTTGAATCTAAAGTACAAGTTGACTCATTCTACACCGATTTTTCAAAGGCGTTTGATCGTGTGAGTCATAATATTTTGATTGCCAAGCTC
The DNA here is from genome assembly GCA_963932245.1 of Tachinus rufipes. Classification (NCBI taxonomy): domain Eukaryota; kingdom Metazoa; phylum Arthropoda; class Insecta; order Coleoptera; family Staphylinidae; genus Tachinus; species Tachinus rufipes. The sequence goes on from OZ010744.1 coordinate 79,200,308, forward strand.
AGTGCTCTGGGATTTCATCATGATGTGACTTCCTGGTTATTCAGCTTTTTGAAAAATCGCACGCAGTGTGTAAAAATTAATAATTTTTTGTCACAGCCCATTCTTGTTTCATCTGGTGTTCCTCAAGGATCTCATTGTGGACCAATTTAATTTTTGCTTTTCATTAATGATATCCCACAGTATATCAATTCATCGTCATTTTTTTTATTTGCGGATGATTTAAAAATATATAGAAGAATATCATCTCTCTATGACTGCCATCTTTTACAACTGGACTTGAATTCTATAAATACTTGGTGTTTTATTAATAAATTATTTTTTAATGCTGATAAATGTTTTTCAATAAGTTTCCATAGAACTTTAAGTAAAATTTCTATTAACTATATAATTGACACTAAAGTGTTAAACAAAGTCACACAAATAAAAGATTTAGGCGTTATTTTTGATCATAAACTTACATTTGTTGAACATATAAACATCATGTGCAATCGTGCCATAAAAATGTTAGGATTTGTATATAGAATGTCCGCGGATTTATCAGCCAGTACACTTAAACTTTTATATTGTGCTTTGGTGCGTTCGCATTTAGAGTATGCTCCGTCAGTTTGGAGTCCTGTTTATGAAATTCATAACCGTAGTATTGAACAAATTCAAAAAAAGTTTTGTCGTTTATTGTCTTATAAATCCGGCATATTATCTGTAAATTATGATTACTGCTACATTGCTTTATTGTACAATCTACCGCCATTGAAGATTCGCCGCAAAAGAGCTGATTTGTCGTTCTTGCGTAATTTAATTATGTCTGAGATTGATTGTCCGTAGCTACTTGGTACTCTTCCATTCCATGTAGCACCTAATAATAGACATAGCAGACATTCTTCTTTATTTTGCGAGTCTACTCATTCTACTAATTATGGTTTCAACAATCCACTCGGTAGAATGTGTAGATTTGCAAATAATTTACCAACTGATATTAATGTATTTTGTGTCTCTAAATCTACGTTCAGAAGTCAGCTAAGTCATGCCGACTAATGTCTAATATGTGCGCTTTTATGAATGTTATTTTTTGTATTCTTTATTTTTGTATTGTAAAACATCATTGTTTATGTATATTTGATGTAGATGTAAATGGTAAGATTATACCGTCAATAAAGTATTATTATTATTGTTCAACTATTTTAAAGATTACAACAATTACTGTTGAGACTGCATTAAGAAATTCCAACTATTAACTTATTACTTCTGCTGTTAAAACTTTCTTTTTTATTACTATAAAACCTAAAATAGAAACGAAGTATTTTTTTAATAATTTTGATTTGCTACTTATTATAAGTTGGTGGGAACAATTATAAATATAAAACAGGAAATCTGGATGGAGAGAAACAACAAAGTATCAATCATAATTTGAAATATACATTTTATACATAGAAAATATTGATAATTTAGAAAAACTAGTTTGTATTGTAATAACAAATTTAATAAATATTAAAGTAAATTTTTTTATTATTTATAATAGCGGTTTTCTATTTGACAAAATATTGGCACTTGGTGGCACTAATTCAGTAATTTTTGAATTTTTTTGTCAAACACGTCAAACGCCAAGTATTTTCTAGTGCGTTTCTCAAGTGTGAGACACTCTTGCCCAATATATTTAAAAATGCAAAAATGCGTGAAGCGCTTAAATAAAAAACATCTATAATGTCTACAACCTAATCCAAAAAATAAACTGGATGTTTTTTAAAGCTATTTGAATTTAATTCTAAATCTTCATATTGATGCTACTTAGTATTAAAATACTACATACAAATTTAACAAAACTAAATCTCATTGTTTTAGCTATAAACAAATTTATCTACATCAGTTATATTTTACATTTATACATAACACATAATCAAATACCATAAATATTTATTATCAATATAGTATGTATTTTATTCATAAATAAATGCATACAAAATATAATAACAACATTAGATATGTATTTGCTAGAATTGAAACCGCATATATGGACATTTGTTTAATAAATACTAATTTGATTTTTTAATTATAAAATGTTAGACTTGCACTACATACAAAAAGCAATTTATTACTAAAATGCATTATTTTTTAATACAATTTTAAAACAATTTTTTTTTTGAAAATAATTAATTATACTCATGCAATTAAGTTAAAGTTAATTATTTTTTTTTTTTATTTATTTATTTATTTATTTCTCTCCTTGTTTATTGGGGTTATTTTTATATAAATATTTTATAATATCTTTTGTGCTTTATATAAAATATATGCTACTGTTGTGTTTTATGTTTTCTTTGTATTATAACATGTATTGTAACATATGGTTTGAGTTGTATACAAACCATCTATTTTATTTTTGCTTCATATTAATGACAAATATCATTTTATATTAGATGATTTTTATAAATTGAACCTACACAATATAAACATATTTTAATGTCATAGCGCAATATGATAAATTTTGCGTTCTCTAGTTTCGTACTTTACATAAATCATATAAAACGAATAACTACAATACAAATTGAAGACAACCACATAAATCAAAGAATTAAACTCACATTATCATCCCATTTCTGATTAAGTTCTATACATAGCAAAGCACTAAAAGCAAATGGTTATTATAATTATATAAATTAATCAATACTAGAAATATTAATTTATTTAATTTTAAATTTATATTCAAGAATAACATTTTTATTCATTTTATTGTAGGTAATATATTATAACAATATCAAATACTTTTAAAAATGTAGATATATGTATAAGGTTGTATTAATAATAATAATTCTAATGTGTTTTTTTATTTTTATTTTTGGTATCGACCGGTTTGAGATATTTACTTACTTTATCGTCAGGACTATAAGAAAATTATGTTTAGTTTTACAGAATATTGCATAAATTGTTTACTTACATTACGTTAGTAATTTTTTTAATTATATTTTGTAAAACTAAATGTAATAACTTTTTATTAAGTTATCTCATCTTCAGTGTCTTTTTATCATGTAACACAATTGTTATTCACACCCTTTAATATATGTCTCTGGTAGTACAGTGTATAGCTATCTAGTCTTATTAGGTGTGAGTCCCCATCTTTGTCCAACCATCATCAATTTGGTTACAAACAGCACTCAGAGGCCTTTGTAGTCACCTTATTCAGATGAGAACAAAATGTTAGTTGTTTAGTATAAAACTTGAGTTCGAGATAATTTACTTCATTTGTAATTGAGAGTGTGGCTTCATACATTTTTAATTTTTTTAAATGCTTGGTGGTTTGCCGTTTTGTATGAGTTTACTGACTGTTTTTGACTACCTCTCTACGATGTTTAATGCATTTTGTATTAAGTTGTATAAAGTTGTTTTAAACTTCCTGTTTACTAAGATGTTAAGATCATTAGCATAGCCTAAGGTAAAAAACTTTATGTTATTTAGTAACTTTGGCCCACGGCATGTCCATGACAAGACTTTGCTGTATAAGAGATAACACTTACTCTAAAAGCAACTTAAGCTCTTACAGTCTTACCGTATAATGTGATTGTTAGAACTTGATTCTTAAGCATGCAGCTTACTCAATAACTGCCAAGAGGCGGCATGCTTCTGTTTTCTGTTGTTGCGGCAATGGATACAAAGATAATGTTGTAAAGCAAACTTTTATTATCTAAAATGGCTTCAAAAGTTTTTTTGCAGTGTATAGTCTTGTTGTATCTGTTGATCTGCTAAAGTATAGCTAGCATATTGGCTTTGGTGCCGAGACAAAGTTTTTTATGCCTCAACCTGTTGATTTTTTTTATAGTTTTTGCCATATAAAATAATTAAGAAAGTGCTATGCTGACGCTAAGGAGTTTTTATTGCTTTTTTAAATGCAATCTTGATTTTTAACATGTTGGGATAGGTTTTGTCAATTCCTGGTAATTTTACTGGTTCAAACGTTTGGCACGTTTGAACCAGTCAAATTTCTATTCTAATATGGCATTTGTATCTTTTTAGTTTATTTGTATATTTTTTTGTAATTTTTTTTGCTAGCATTAAGTTTTGCAATGAAGTTCTTTTATCCAACTTTATGTAATTTTTTTTTTTGTTAGCAGGAATTCAACCTTTGCAGTACGATCTTTTTCCCAAAAGCTATTGTTATGGGGTTAACAATCAAGTCTATCATAATTTTTAGCTTGTAGCTTGGTTTTCAATTTTTGGACAGTCTCTAATTTAACTAACTAGTATTTTGTATCACAAAACAGTAAAAACGTTTCTTTAAATTTATTTTCAAATAGAATGTTTTTATAGTTAGATACCAAATACTCATCTGACATGTACCGTTTTGATTTACTAGCTTTACAGTTTGCTAGTGTTAAATCTATAACTTCAATTTTGAGTTGCAATTTTGGGCACGTTATCTTTAAGTTACGTTAGTTTCTAAAATATATTCTAAAAGTTTTACACTCTTTGAGTTGATATTAGTTTTTTTTTTATACAATCTAAGTGCATTAGCATTGCACTTAAATATTAGCAGTTTGTAGTTTCCGTTAGCAATCTTTTTGATCTATTATAGAAGATCTTGCTGGTTGTAGAGAAAGTATCAGAGAATAATCTTTATTTTATTCTATTTTCTACTATAACTAACTAGGCTGTCACTTACACTTTGGAACAAAAATTTCACAATGGCACTAGATGTAATGAATAATTAGTTATAAAACATTTATGCAAATTGCATAAAGATTTGGCTGATAAAAAAAGGAAATGGAAAATTTGACAGTCTTTGCCTTTTTGACATTGATAGAAATGCTCTCTGCATTTACTTTTTTGGTTTTATTGTTAACGTTTAATAAAGTGTTTTTTGGACCAATGATCTAAAGTCCCTTTGAGAAATCTTGTTTTATCAGATGTGCTGTGGAGCTAGTTTTTGCTTGACTTTTTTTTATGGGTGCATTTTAGACAACAAAGTACTGTATGCTCTTGTGTCATTTTATTAAAGATGGAGGATTTGATAGTCTCTGCTTTTTCGGCATTCAGAAGAATGCATTTTGCGTATGTTTTTTGGTCGTAATATTAATACAGTTTTTGTAAGAGTGTTCCAGAATTTTTTTTATAGTTATTTTGTTTTTCTTTATTTTTTTGTTGATTTGTAAAGCCAGCGTATTAGTACAAGACTAAACACACTTTTGCGCCTCTGCCGTGCTTGCAGTTAATAAATATGGTGTTTAGTGTTGCTGTTGCATTCTTGATTTGTTTACCTTTGTGTTTGAAGGTTTTTTTGGCACTGTTGTCAAGTTTGTCTTTTTTTCTTACTCAATTTTTTATAGTTCTTGGGTGATTTTCTTTTTTGGTTGCTGTTGAGTAATTGTTTATCTAGAATCTTTGCAGCTGCCTTGCACTGTTATCTTAATGTAAGTTATTTTTGTTTTATTTTTTTCAAGAATGATGTTGGTCTGCGTGTGCCATTTCTTTATCCGCTACATAAAGACGCCCTTAGAAAGAGTTTTTACTATCTTTAATTTCCAAACTTAAGTGTTGGTATTACGCATTTGGTTCTTCTTTCTGAGTTCTTTTAATAACGTGTGAAGTCGTTGCTTGTAACTAGAGTAGGGGTCATAAGGCTAACTTCTGATTTTTTTACAGTTTATTTGAATGCAGGATCATAGAAAATCACAATTTATGTAAATTAAAAATAACTTTTTTAAACTACTTAGGGATATATTATCATCATATTTAATCTTAAAGACCGATGATAGCAAAATGGTTGTAAACCAGAGATTATTTTTCTCTATCTTAAAGGTAAATTGTCTACTTATGTTTAGCAAACCAAAATAAAGCAGAAAATTACAATTAAAAAAATTAATGGTTATGTAAGGTTGAATTTACCAAACTGTTATATAACATCGTATTAATTAAAATGTTATTAGACATTAATATAAACTTTACAAGATTGTTGTCAGCAATATTATTTTTTGTCGGTTTTTTTATTCTAATAAATTTTAATATTTAATAATAACAATTAATAATGTAATTAAATCTAGATTAGTGTAAACATTATGATGGTAAAATAATAAAGAAACTGATGATTTATTTAACTTGACTTGATTTAGAGTCTTATGATTTTATTAATTATTATTATTTAAGAATACTAAATTTAAAATCAATACTTTTTTTTATTATTAAAAAAGTTGTAATCTAATATTTAAACATTTCATTAATAATTTTTTGCATCAGCACGATTGTAATAATAACGCTATATAAAATATTACAACCATATCTTAAATTAAAGTTTAAACATTGTTAGTACCCATTAAAAAATTTCAACAATAATATAAAGTCCATAAACTTTCCTCAATATAAAAATTTAATTCAGCACGCTATACAACATATTCTAGATTAACAATGGTTTATCTTAACGTGATAAGGTGACCCAAAGAAATTTAAAACACATCAAAACCTCTCGACTGTAGAATCCGTTGCTATATAAGCTTCCCAGAATTGTAATATATTTCACCATAAAAATGTTTAAGGATATATTGGAAGGGGAAAAGCTACATTTTACAACGCAGTATATCCTTATTCCACTGTCCATGCCAGTTTAACTGGTATATAGGTCAGAGGATATGAAATCTGAAAATTTAATACAACACTTATATATGGAAATGTATTGAATTATGATTGATTTTATTGATTTAAATTATTAATTAAAACGTGTGTATTTTAAGTCTAATATTATGTAAAATTATCAATGTAATTCTGTTTCTATTATTTACACATTATTAAAGAACATAGTCAAACAATTTAATCTTAAATAAAAGAAATGAGATTAGATATTAAACTAATGTCATGTAATAATTAACAAAAATCAATTTAGAGATAGATATTATTATACAGTTTTGTTTGTAACATTTTTTTGACGTAATAAGCATTTACTATTGTATTATTACAGTTATTTGTATTATAGCACCTATAAACTAAAAAAAAACTTTCTGTATTGAGTATGATAATAAAACAATATTAAAAATATTAATATACGTACACATTAATGCACCCATAGACTGAATTAATTATGGAAAATGTCTAAATCTTATCGATAAATTATTGTAAGTTTATATTAAGCTCCGGAATATGTTTAATCGTTTATTGCATTTATTAATAACAGAAATGGTTAGTGACCGTGTAACTGCATTTCCATTTAATATCAAATTGTGGGTGAACCAGACTACGCTGTGTCAATATATATGTTACCGATAATGTGCGTAAATCCGATAAACTGCAGATTAATTAGCAAATTTGCAGATTATCTACTCATATACGTTAAAGTGCAAAACCTTAGTCGTGTTGCGCATTACTTAGGATATTTGCAGACTATGCTGGAAATTTGCAGATTACCGAATAAAGCTTGGTGCATAAATTGTTGAAATAAATTATATGTCAAAAAAGGGTGTATGATTATATTATATAAGTTTTTTAATACTTTCAAGTTTATCACTTGAAGTTTGCACAATATTTTAAACAATTATAAACTTGAGGATCAAAGATTAAACAGTAATTATTACATTATGCCTGTAAATATTTAGGTTTATTATGCAACATTTTTTTTAATTAAACAATATACTTCAATACAATTAAGTATTAAACAAGAAAATTATCAAAATTTTAAACTACTTTAACACTTAAAATGATTACAAAAGTATTTATTCAAAAATTAAATAACTATTTGTCAATCATCATGGAAATATATTAGAAATAATTAGAGGCATTTAGGTAATTTTTTTTAAACATTTAATTGTGATCTAGCATAAAGTTGAAAAGGTTTAGTTTTAAAATTCCAGTTGTAAATACAGCTGACATTTTAATTTTGAACATTTCAATTTTATCTTTGCTTTTTCTTGTTGTTTATCTTGATTAAACTGTTTTTTGCAAATTATACACAGCAAAGTTTTATCAACACTCTCTTTATCAGATTGGGTCACTTTATAAACAACGTGTACAAACATGTTACATTTAAAGCACCCGTGAGCACACAATCTTTTTTTGGAACAATAGAGAAACGAATATCTGTCGTCGGTAAACTTTTTTACCTATGTCTCAATACTCAATATTTTTTAAATAAAATTTTATTTTATGTAATTATTGAATTGTACAGTTTTTAAGATTCTCTTCATTTGTAAGTGTGTGAGAGATATTCTACTTTTGCAGAATAACCATACTTTGTTTTGTAGGGACGTTTAATATTAGAATAATGGGCCTATTTTTTTTTATAAATTGTACAAATTGCACATTTTTGCTGTATCTATTCGTTTTGTTGTCAGTCATCTAAGTGATTAGCATATTTTTAATGTTTTGATTGTTGTTTAGTTTACCATAATCCATTTTTTAATTCTGTTCATATTTCTATTAAACTTTCTAAAACTTGATTGCAAAATTTACATTTATTGTCAGATTGTAATATACATAGGATTTAAAGCAACAGAAAAATGAAAAGCATGTTATAGGGTACTACTTTTTTTGTTTAGACGATATTGCTTTTAAAACAACACATTTTGTTAACTGGTTTTGGTAAACAAGAAGTTGAAATTTTTAGACAATAAGATAGTCTGGCTATTGCTATTAAAATGAGATAATGTTATTAGTTTTACCATAATACTTTTTTTTGCTATTTGTTTTTGTTGGCAAAACGCGTTTTTTTAATTGTTTTAGCATTATGAGAAAGGAAAGCTGGCAAATCTGGGCCAAGAGGCAAGGAGGCCGAAATATACTAGGTATATCAGAGACATGGTGGCCAAATTTAGGGAAAAGTTTAACTAAAGACGGCGCTTTTTACTACTCAGGCAACCAAGACTACAGAATGGGAATCGGATTTTTCAAATCTAATCAACTTGAAAAACACGTCAACAATTTTATTCCTTCAAATGACAGAGAAGCACTTATAAAAATAAACGCCAAACCTGCAAATATCAATATTATACAAGTATACTCCCCAACAGCAGATGCAGTAGATGAGGAAATAAAGCAATTTTATTCTGACATAAAAAGTTTAGAAACATATACACAAAACTGGGAAGAAAAGAAAGATTTGAAGACCTGTTGGGTTCTTTTGGTTTATGAGCTAGAAACGTGAGAGGAGATCGGCTTCTACAGTTCTGCCAAGAAGAAGATATGAAAGTCAACAACACTTGGTTTCAAATACCAGCCCGACAACTGTACACGTAGAGAGCCCTAACAGATCAGCCGCACAATATAGTTTGAAATCAAATTGATTTAATACTAATCAATAAAAGATTTGGCTCTTCCATCACAAAGGCATGTACATTTCCTGGGGCGGATGTGTCATCAGACCACATACTACTTGTGGCAAATATCTGAATTAAGTTTTCAAAACCAGCCAGATTACCTCCTCATTGTAAAATAGATCTGAAAAAACTTAAAGACGAACTGAGAACGGCGGTAATAACCGATATTAGCCTAAAACTCTAAGTCGACATACCTACAAACATAGAAGAGGAAGAAATTACCGGTTTATGGGATAACGTGTGGCAGTGCTTACGTGGGAGTGTAAAGAAATTGAACAACTACAGACTCTACACGACAACTTCAATCTACTCAAAAAACTAAAAAAACAGCTGGGGTTTTTCGAAAAACCAACTTCTTGATGTTGGCGGTTTGGAAAAATGAAATAATCCTAGACATTGAGTAGAAAATATATTAAGAATCTAGTTAAAAACTACAACCAGACAATACCACAGAAACAAATAACAACCTGACAGGTCAGGCAAAAACAAAATTGAAAGAGCCACAAAATCAGTAAAAAACAATAAAGCTGTAGGACCAGATAAAGTCCTAGTGAAAATAATTAAACTTTTAGATAAAAAAGGCATAGACGTATTGCACAATATCTTCAATAAAGTGTATGATACCGGTCAGTTTCCTAACCAGTGACTTTCATTAACATTTATACCTCTGCCTAAAAAGATAAACGCCTAAAAATCCAAAAACCAGAGGTTCATTAGTCTTATGAGTCATACCTTTAAATTGTTTCTTGGAATAATTTACTAGAGGATACAACAAAAACGTGAAGGAACAATTGGCGACACGCAGTTTGGATTCAGGAAGGGACTAAGAACAAGAAGGCAATTGTTGCAACCAGAGAAAGCCCGTATATCTTTGTTTTATTGATTACGAAAAGGTTTTTGACAAAGTGCATTACCACAAACTTATTGATATCCTGAAACAATTAGATCAAAAAAATATTAGATGTATAGAGAACCTATACTGGAACTAGGTATCCCATGTGAAAGTAGAAGATGAGAAAACTAACGGTAGAAAGGGTCAACAAGTTTAGGTATTTGGAAACATGGCTAACAGAAGACTGGTCATTGGACACCGAAATCAGGTACCAAATTGAATGCGCACGCAATAGATTTATAAAATTCAAAAAAATCCTTACTAACACCGAATTTGATCTGAACCTCCAACTAAGATTTGGCAGATGTTATATATGGATTGTGCTCTTCTACGGTAATGAGGTGTGGACGATGAAAGTAACATCAATGAACTGAAAAGAAGCCTTCAAAATGTGGTTTTACCGCAGAATGTTTAAGATCCCATGGATCAGAAATATGATATACTACAGCTTATTATCGAAGGCAAAGTTCATTTTTAACCCGTATTTTGAGCTAACACCATTAACTTGTTTATTTTTTTGTGGATTATGTTGGTTATCTGCTAATATTACTGTATTGTGTTGATCGATCGCCCGTTAACCACCAGTCCAACTTGTTTTTTTCTTGGGTATTGTTTCCTGAAAAACCGCCTTCGAGTACAGATTAAAAAAACATTGGTGACAGTATGCATCTTTGTCTGATTCTTTTTTGTATGTCGATGCTCTCTGTATATTTGTTATCTACTCTCACCACTGCCATTTGGTTCTAATATAGGTTTTCTATAATTTGTATATCCCCGGAATTGATGTTTTTGTATTTTAGTAGTTTTAGTAATTGTTCATTTTAGACTCTATCAAACACCTTCTCATAGTCAATGAAGCATAAGTGTAGTACTTTATTTATGTCAATTTATTTATGTATCAATACTTGAAATCTGAACAGTGCTTCCCGTTTCTAAAACCAATTTGCGTATCACTAATCTCTTTCTCAAATTTAATATATAGTTTTTTGTATATAATTTAAAAGAATACTTTTAGGGAGTGACTCATAAGATTTATAGTTCTGTAGTTTTTACAGTCTCTACTATTTGACTTCTTGGGTAATGCGCAACTATCAAATTACACTATTTGAAAAAGTACGAATTATTGGAATTTATAATGATTTAGAAGGTTTAGGATTTTGTGAAATTGGCAAATGTGGTGGTCCAGTTTAAAAATACTGGCAGAAAAGAAGCTTAGAAGCTTGTAGAGGCTGTGGACGTCCAAAAAGAACACAAAATTGTGAAACAAAAGGATGCGTATTTTAATCTTTCTGGAAAGTTTTTTAAATGTCAATATATTGTTTTTGCAGTTCCTTAGCAGTCCTAACGGTTTAGCATTTCTAAAAAACTTGTGACCTTCTTTTGTGGTTAATTGATGTAAATATCTTGTTGTCAAAAATGGAACAAATGCTGTTCCGTATGTCATTGTTTTGAGTTTGTAAGCGGACATTGTTTCAGATTCATGAAATTGCTAAAAAATATTCTGATATTGTTGGTCTTGCTTGTGTACCAGAACTTGTCTGTACTTTTTTTCAGTATTGCCGATTAGTCCATATTTGTATCGACGGAATCGTATCAGAATTAATACTAGATTGTCTTAGATTGTAGCACCGATTTGAAGAGTGTTGTTAAGCAACACGTTTGTAGATGTTTTTGCTGACTCATTAAATACTACACGTAACTTTGTTGTTGTATTCTCATCTTTAATTACACAGTGATGTGGCAAAAAGAAACTTTGTTTGTTGTTTACTAATATCTTTACATTGTGCTTTAATTGTTTGTATTTTGCAAAAATCCTTAATTTTTTTTTTGAAGTCTGCGATTTTAGCAAGTTTTTTCATTAACGCATAAAATAAAAGTATTTTTCACAAATAAACTCCTCAACTGTATATTGCAAAAGATGTGTTGGTTGTTTCAGTTTTCAAAATTGTTGAAATTTATTGTTTATTGTAGTAAGTTGCAAACTGGATTTAAGAATGCATTGAATAATTTGCTTGTTATTATTTACTTCAATCTTGTTTTTTGAGAACTGGCTTAATTAAGTATTGATTTGACTAATCAAAAATATCTTTCAAAAAACTTTAGCATTTATTTTCTTCTGACTCGTAAAAATTAATATAAGCTTAGTTGATGCTTTTGGTATGTTAAAATTTCCTAGTCTAACTTTGGTTGCATTTGAGCAATGTTTGGAATGACCAAATACTCTAATTCTTGTTGTTAGGTTTTACTTAATAAATTAATTTGTGTTGACACTGGTCTGGTAATAAACAGATGATCTTAATAGTTTCATTTTTTTCAATCTTATATATTCTGTGAGGGCCTCTACATTTAAAGCATGCTGGTGTGGATTCATTGCATGCGCTTATTGTGTTGTGGTGTGTTTTTTGTCTAAGATTTGACAACAATCATATAAGACAGTCTTTCAATTCGATTTTTTTTTTATAATTTATTTTTGTTCATATTCAATTTTAATCTAAATAAATACATCAACAACGTATTCTTAGATGGTTCCTAAATCGATTTCAGAAACTTGACGTGTTTTGTAAACTTATGTTTATATAGATTTTGATTTTACTCTATTTAATGTAAATAGTTTATTTAAAAGTTTTTTGATAATTAAATTTTTGTTTTAAAAGCAATATTTGAGCAACTCAATAGCCACCACGTTGTTTGTTGAAATCAAAACCAATTAACTAATTTTAGCAGATTGACCACTTAAACATAAGCAGAGATAATGAAACTTTTAAACAATATTTAGTTCGTTATTTTGATCCACCAAAGACAGAAAGCTGTAATTAAAATTTACACAACGTTGGGAACGTTGTGTAAATTTCAATAAGTTACAATTAAATTTAGGCAGATGAATTACTGGCAATTTTACCAACAGTTGTGAATTGGTTGACTGATTACTTTGAGCGGTGGTGCTGGATGACTGCTGCAGTTTAATGATTAATTGTTTCTTTGTTTTGAAGTAGATTGATTTGGTTCAATCAAAGAACCAAATGTTGGGCAAATTATAATATTTTACTGTTAATAGATATGCTCTAAAATTTGTTAACTATTTTTTCTTCAACTTCAACAAATTTTATTTAAAAGCTTACGTTTTTAAAAAATAAAAAGACATTACATTACCAACCTAAAGTTTGTTAAATAATTAAAAATTAATATGTAACATAACAGTTAACAGTTGTAATTTAGTTTTAGTTAGATTTTACCATAATAAAAATAACTGTCAAAGTTAAATTAAAATGTAATATTTTATAAAATAGGTGGAAACAAAACAAACACATTTAAGATTTTGGCATGTATAACATACTTACAAAAATATATGAACATTTTAATAATATATAAACAAGCAAATATAAATTCTTGTTAAAATAAAATGAAAATGCATTGTATAAATCGTTAAAACTTCATAGTTCATTTAATTTATAATTAAATTCGATAAAAATTCCTATTAAATAATTAACTCTAAGAGGTTTATATAATGGAACTAATTACATCGTCGAAGCTAAAGATCCTAATCTAGGCTAAATTATTCAATCTCAGATTGAATAGACTTAATTAAACGCTACATCCTTAAGGAGGAAAATTGCAGATAATTGCAGTAAATGCTTACAATTTTATTTATTGTAATTGACGCGTGTCGTTTACATGGTATTGTAAGTTGAAAGTGAGTTGATTAAATTGGCACTAGAAAAAAATAATTATTTTTTATAAAATTAAATGTAAATATAAATTAGGAAACACGACATGGAAAGCCTCTGGCTCATAAACAATGTGAGAAGGTGCTACTGAAAAATTCAATTTTCATCTTATACTTTACATCCGTAGAAAGCGGTCCCTATAGAACGATTTATTTTTATGAAGTAAATGTAGTATAAAAGAGATTTATTCATGTTAAATAGAATGGCTATTATACTTGAATTAATATATTTAAGTATAAAATCAAATTGATTGACGTTAGTTGACGTATTCTGCATGTAGCATTAATGTAATTGGTTTCAATTTTAAATACTAGTTTAATTCAATTAATGTGTCGATATTCTTGATTGATATTGAGAGTCTATGTATATAATAGCGCACATTAAATTTCTCGTATGTTGAAATAAACGGCAACTTGCAAAGTTAATTATGTACATGGTTTATTAATTTAAGAAATTTATTTCTAGTTTTATTTTATTTGTTAGATATATTTTAAAATGTTTAAATAATATAGAATATATCTTTGGAAGTAAGCACATAATTGGTATTTATTGAGGAAGTTCCTTTGACGGTACAACAATATGTTGCAGAAGTTTGAGAATTTTTTGTGGAGGCATTTATTCCATTTATTGGAAATGACGTCACTGAATTTGAAAAAATTAACTAGCAAAGCTGCTCATCCAACGCTAATTAGTAAGTTAACCCAAACTATTGAGTTTGGGATATGTTAGGCAAACGTGTTAGAAGTCGCGTAATTATTCTAAACACAATAAATGAATAATTAAAATAAATCATTGCTATCACATAGTAATGGCAACCAGCATTCAATTAGCATTCAACAATAAATGATATTTGTACAGCACTCATGGAAGAATGGGAAAAATATGCAAGATGAAATTTTTGAGTAGATTAGTAAATGAATTGCTGTATGAAGGCAATTGGTAAAACTAAAAGAGGTAGGTAATAAGATATTGAAAAACAACTTACAAATTAATTATTTTTTAATTTGTGTTTATTATAATTTTAATAAATGTATATGTTAAATTATCTCACCAAGTAATATTATGCAATTTATTCTTTCTACTCATTGGTAAAATTGTTTTAAATTGCCGTTACTGTCAAAAATGTTTTATGATTTTTTTAGAAAAGTTTGATCACTTAAAGAGAGAATGATGTTTGAAAAAATACAATTGTTATTTTCTTGACAGTGAGTGGCCAACATGAGAAGCACGAACAAGCTCAGTGATTGGACATGTACATGAATAATGTGTAACAACTTTTAGTCTTAATAGAAAGCAACAACAAAAAAAAATAGTAGAAATTTTAATATTACCAGGGAGTAGAATATTAGTAATATTAGACAAAGCTGCTGCTATGTTGTATGTAATTATCTTACAATGATCCATCAAAACTGCAAATTTTTGCAGTACTGTATTTGCTTATTGAGTATTTGCAACTAGATAAGGTTATAGAATAAATAGTTGCACTGTATAGTTTTTTCTCTGTCTGATACACAGAGAAACAGTAGTTTCACAGCAGAAAAATTAGAGAGTACCGCGTTTGAGAATAAAACTAAGCACAACGTATAATCTCATGAGCCAGTAAGATTTTTCAACATAACTTGTTAGTTTGACCAAAGCATTTTTAGTTGTTTTGCAGCAGTTTGAAAAACTGTGGCATTATATACAAAAATTAGATGTACAGTGTTTGTAGGCTTCTAGACTTACCAGTTGTGAAGAATAAATACTTAACTGGATAATATAAAAAAATTATAATGTGTTGAAAAATACGCAAAATAAGCTATAAAAGCTTAATACAAAATAAAAATGTTAATTTAAACATGTAAAATTAATGAATTAAGTGTAATAAAACAAGAAAAAAATTGTATTACATTTGTAATGTAAGTGGTTCGGATACCAAATGTTTGCAAATCTTCACATCAAAAATCAAGCAGTAATTAATCTACGAATACAAAGGCTGTAAATTCCTAGAATAACACTTTGCTTGATTATTAAATTTAAACTTACAAGGTCATTTGCTTACAAGCCAAATGCTAGCTATCTTACATTTGTAGCTACAGCCAAACACGAATACTGTGGCTCATGACAGGCGTTTCCGCGCATCTTGAGAGAAAGAAAACTATAGCCAGAATGAAGGATGCATAATGCGAGAAAGGGAAACAATACACTCAGAGACACAAACTGAATTTATTCCCGGGTAGCGCCGGCTTCGCAAAATAACAAATAAATGTTTCGCAGCATCGATGTTATTTTCCTCGCAGTTCATGCTAGACTGACGCGATTTAAAATTGATTTTGCATGTGAATGTACCTAAATTATTATTGGTCTCGCTTAATGGTTTCAACCCACTTTTGTCTACGGAGTCACCGGCCACAATATTAGTGTTTGGCTGTAGAGGCGCATGTTTGAAAATGTATAAATAGCAATTTGCTCTTGCACCGAAGCGGCAAAAAAAACTTGTTTTATAAAAACGTAATGGAAGCTGTATTTACATAGCGCAGAAATTTGTACGTACTGAATCCTTTACTTAGAGATAAAGTTGATGGGGTAATTTAGTAAATATGTATAGTTATGTTTTTACAGTGAAATAAATTTAATAATAATAATTCTTTATTAACGACATAAAAAAATCATATACATCTGCCTCTCACAACGATATAAAAAAAATGATAACAAACAAGTACATATGTATACAAAAATAATACTAATATTAAAAATAATTATAACACCTATTCACAAAGCTGGCAATCGTACTGGTGTAAACAATTACAGACCAATTAGTAAAATCAACAATTTTGCTAAGATTTTTGAAAAATGTATAAAAGAAAGATTGTTTAGTTATTTATTACAAAATAATATTTTACATACCAATCAGTATGGGTTTACAAACAGAAAGTCCACAACTAATGCAATAAATAGTTTATGTGATCAGTTATGCTAATGATACTGTCATTATTATAGCAGAGACAGTTGGTTACAAACTGTAGAATTATCTGCTACAATTTTGAATAGATTGAAAATATGGTTGGACTCAAATCAACTTTTTTGTAATTTTGTAAAAATTAATTCCTTTTTTTTCTATCAAATTTGGGTTTAAAAAACGTTTCTATGAAAATTTGTTTATCAAACACAAATATCTACATAGAAAAATCTGATTCAATAAAATATTTTGGTATAGAAACTGACAAAAACTTTAAATGGAAAATACATACTAAAAAGTTAATTGGTAAAATTTGTAAAATAAAATATCTAAGTAATGAAACAAAAAACATACTATCATACGTAAAACAACACTATTTTTTTACAAAAGCTTAATTGAATTATTATTACGTTATGGAATAGAATTTTGGGGATCAGCTTATGACAACACAATAAGACCACTGCAGATGAAGCAAAATTATTTAATCAAATGTTTATTTTAAAATGAACGCTTTTATCCAACAAAAAGTTTATACTTAGAATGGAATTTACTAAACATAAAATTATTGTTTATACAGCAGACAATATTTTTTATTAAATTTCAAAGCAATACAAAAGATATGAATTTACATTCTTATAGTACACGACAAAAAAAAACATTAAAACATTTTTAAAAAAACTACAATAAGCAAAAACACAACATAGAATAACAAATCCTATTTAAAATTGGTACATTTGGGTTTTACAGTTATTTTTAGAAAAAATAAGATCAAAATTAATTTTAGACGACGCGTTATTAGCATATCTACACATTCTACTAAATGGATGATTAAACCCATAATTAGCAGAATGCGTAGGCTGCCTAAATATTAGCACTTGTCTAGTACTCCAATCATTTGAGGAAACATAAAATGGTAACGTTTTAAAAAAAAAATTTAAGTCAAAAATTACACTTAAATCAATTTGATCTGATTTACTTGTTTAAGTGATACTCACTTTGATATTAAAAAAAAACGGGTATTTTTTAAGAGAAATCAATAAATGTTTATTTTATTGTAAAGAGAAAGGTATGCATTTGAAAACGATATCAGTCAAATAGCCGCCACGGTTACGGTTGCAGTACCACATTCTTTTCATGAAATTTTTCATGACAAATTTGCACATTTGCGGCTGTATGTGCTCAATAGCTTTACAAATTCTATCTTTTTTGAATCGATTGTGGAGCATTGGCATAGACCTTTTTTTTAAAGTGGCCTCAAAGAAAAAAGTCTAAAAGTGTTAAATCACAAGATCTTGGTGTAATTACCTTTTTGAAAAATAACACTGTCAGGAAACTTTTGCAAAATTGCGATTGTTTCGTAGCTTGTGTGGCACGTAGCGCCGTCTTGCTAAAAATAAATGTCGTTTACATCAATATCTTCTAATTCCGGCCATAAAAGATCATTAATTATAGCTCGGTAGCGCCATCTATTTACCGTAACAGTTGAACCAACCTCATTTTTAAAAAAATAGGGTCCAATCATACCGCCAGCCCAAAAACCGCATTAAACAGTGACACGTTGAGAATGCAAAGACTTTTCAACAATCATTCTTGAATTTTCTAAGCCCCAAATGCGACAATTCTGCATATTAACGTAGCCTCTAAGGTGAAAATAGGCCTCATCACTGAAGATGATTTTTGAATGATATTCCGGATCATTTTGATGCATTTGAAAGACCCAATTAGCGAAGATACAACGTTTATGGTAATCGACCGGCTTGAGTTTAGTGTTAACTAAACTATAAAAGCCTTAAGACTTAAGTTTTTAAGCAAAATACGGTGTAATGTCGTTTGTGAAATGTCTAATTCCAAAGATCGATAAGGAATTGACAAACATGGGTTTTCTTAAGCACAACGGGCTACATCAGCAATATTCTCATGCATTCTTGAGCGATGCACACGGTTTTGATTCTTCACATCACACACTTGTTCCAACAGCTTAAATTTTTCTACTAGGTTTACTATTGCCGGCCGAGAAAGTGCTTTCGACAATCAAGTGCTTTAGTTTTGCAAGCTGCGACTGGATTTTTTTTACTATTTTTGTAGTAAATTTTAATAATTTCAATGCATTGTTAAAGCGTGTATTGTTTTATTTTTAATAATAGCGTAGTTTATACTTGTCAAATGTCAAAAGATAATAGCTTCAAAATTGACAGCTGCCCAAATAGCGTGCTATTCAAAATAAAATTTCTTATTGAAAAACTTTTTACCTTGTCAATGGTATAATCGTAAGTATTATGCCAATAGTTTTGAACAAAACTTATCAAAAAATATTTGTGTGCATTAAATAATAAACTTCTGTTAACACTAAGATGACAATCCTCAAGAGATGATATGTTTTTATAAGTTTTAAGATCGTCAGCAGGTCATTGATAAAAAGCAGGAAAAGTGTTAGTCTACAATTGGGGCACACTTGATAGGACAGCAATGATTTGTGACAGAAAGTTATTAATATTTACACACTGTGTACGGTTTTTCAAGAAGCTTGTCAACCAGCAAACCACAGTGTTATAAAAACTAAGTGCATGAAGTTTAGCAAAGAAAACACTATGCCTTATGGT
Organism: Tachinus rufipes; assembly: GCA_963932245.1. NCBI lineage: Eukaryota > Metazoa > Arthropoda > Insecta > Coleoptera > Staphylinidae > Tachinus > Tachinus rufipes. Next base: position 79,219,741 of record OZ010744.1, read on the forward strand.
CAAATTCCTTTGAAAAACAAAATGCAACTTTGATTGAAAGGCGTTTATCAAGTCGTTTTTATAGCAGAGCAGATTTATCAGTGTGGACCGCCTTTCTCAAAAACCATGTTGCTCTTCTATTAAGATATTTTAAAGCATCTATTGTATTTGACTAGTAATAATTTTAATAAATAATTTAGGTATAGCAGATTAGATACAAACACCTATAGTTTTTAATGTTTTTTTTTAAGGTCTAGTTTTATGCAGCGGCGTGATGTAGCATTGTTTCTACAGATGAAGAAACGTCTCTATGTTTAATGTCACATTAAAAAGAAAACACAATAGCTTTCAAATTGAATAAATGCAATTTTTTAATAGTAATAAAGGTATTTTACTGGGTTCATTGGCAAGGTTTCCTGTGAGGCTTTCAATACAATTAAAAACATCTAATAAATGTATTGAAAGTTTTCTATGGAGTACTTGTATGTTGTATTTACATAAGTACAACATGAGTATGCGAATCATAAACAGAACAAAAAAAATCAGTAAATAAATTAACAGAATCGTCTCCATTATTACTCGTTTGCTCGCCATAATACAAGTTTGTAGGAAAACCATTTGATTTTCTAGATTTGTTATCAAACCTTCAACAATGTTTTTGATTAGTTTGAATGTCATTCTCAGTATGTAAAGTGTATTGACTGTAAAGACGTTCACTTAGATTTTTACAGGAAATGCAAAGTGATTGGAATTCAGTATAATCTGATAATAGTCCAGAAGACTTATATCTTTTATGTACAATTGTTTTAGATTGGTAAGCAAGATTAGTTCTTTGCTAAACCAAATTGGAAATTTATTTTCACGCCATATTTTTTTTAGAGACAAAACAATTAACAGCGTAATTACAGTTTAAAAATAGTATAAACCAATTAATCTCAAACAAAAAATCATTAATTGAGTCAAAGTCAGCAAATTTAAAATCATCTATAACAGAAATATCACGGTCATTTGTAAAACACAAGTCTAAAAATGCACTTCTACTGTTACGTGAACAGATACATAATATACAATTTAAAAAACCAAATGAGTTTGTAACTAAATGCGCAGGGATGTAATCACCCAAACAAAATAAATCTATGTCTCGGGAAATTGTAAGCTACAGCTTTCACAAAATAACAATGATTTGCATACTTATCTACAGGCGATTGAGGTAGAATATATACTACACTGAGAATGTAAGATACATGCTTAAACATAACAAATAAAGTGTTCATTTTAGTCCTGTTTGAACCGCAATTAACATACCGCCTCCTCCTAGTTTTGAGCTAATTATAGAAGACCGATCACTTCTAAATAAAATATAGCCAGATAGTTTTAGTTCTAAATCACAAACATCAATTTTAGTTTGGTTTTTATTTTCCCGACGTTTTGGTAATAGCAGAAAAACCGGTGTCATTAATGAGGTTGGGTCCAAACTGTTGGCAAGGTTTTGTGTGCAAAAATTTTTGGTTGGTTCAGATGGTGGAAAATGTTGTGCACAGCAGTATGTCATAATTTTTTTACTGCAATATTGGCCGCCCAAAAGTCAAATTAACCACTTTATCATTAGGTATCACCGTACTTATTATAGGTTTAGGCTCACTAGCAGATTTTAATAAAAGAATTTTATTATCTTTTTGAATTAATCTTTTCTTTAAGGAAAGAAATTTTATTCATAAGTAGTTTAATATTAGTACAAAATTTATCTAACAATATTTGGTATAATAAATTTTTTTTTTATACAGTTCTGAGTTGTTCAGTTTAAAAAGTGCACTACATTAACACTTCCTGTGTCGAATAACACAACTATTATGAAAAACAATTCCGGGCTCAACACAAGTAACATTTTTGCACATACAACCTGTCATAGTGACAAGTAATAAATAGATAAGAACAGTTAAAGGAAATGGTAATAACAGAGACACAAAATTTTGCACTGGTGCAATGTTTTATCTAGTGACTAACTAAATGACAAACTCACAGACCACGGATAGGTTTTAATGAAATAATAGGAATAAGATAAAACTGTTAAAAATAAAAATCAAAAATTAAAAAAAAAAATAAGTTACGCTACTGGTAAAAATAATAATAAATATTGCCGCAAAAGGCGTAGATGCAGCAATAAGCGATAAACAATTATTGTAGGTTAAATGTTACAAATTAAATTAACATTAAATATATTAATTATGAGTAGTGAACTACAAGCGTAATAAAGTTTTAATACAATTACCAGATTGTACGGCACAAAAAGATTTAAAATATTAAACTATTACACACAAAATTACACTACCACATATTTAACAAACAACATACACTCAGTGGCGCACAAAAAAAAGTTTTACTTACGTTGATTTTGGGTAGTTTTGTACTGACTGGATGACCAACTGTCACATCTCTTATACTTTAAAATGTGTAATAGGTTGTTTATGGTGTTTAGTCTGTATTAAATATATTAAAATGTTATAATTGGTGATTAACCTGTAAAATATCCATTCTTAGCGTTTTATTATTTAAACTTGTAGAATATTTGAGTTTTTTGCATACTTTTTTTTTTCTTTTTTAAATAATTAAAACACACCCATAAATGCTTTTTATTCAATTGAACTTGTATTGACCAATACTTTCTCAATAGAAGTTGATGTAGGGTAGTAGCTATTAAAATTATAACGTTGAATTATTTTTTTGATGTAGTCCGCTAACACAAACTTTCTCTGGCTTAATGTTAATTTGCATTTTAATACAATTCAAGCAGTTTTTAAATTTTTTTTGACAATAATTTTAAAGTAAATTTTTACCAACAACAAGTCTGTTATCTACAAAAAAAAAACAATTATGTTTCTGTCTTTATCATAAAAATTCATGAATCATGATTTGTGTTAACAAAAGTCAGTGTCTTCTAGAAATTTGAAATCTTGTCATTACAATTTTTGGAAGTTTGTTATGGACTATAGAGATTTTTACTCAGTTCGCAAACTTGTTTTGAACCATTATGGAAATTTTTCTCTAAGCTCATTATACAAGGCAGTCCTCGCTTCAAAAATTGTCATTTTACAACACTTGGATACTGTAGTGCAAATTATCAGTTAAACTGACGTATGGCGTGCTACATCTGCTCGAATCTTCTTGCAACAAAACAAGCTTTAAAATTATTATGTTTTGTTTTAAAATTTTGAAAATACACCATGTTTTCATTTTGGTCAAATAGTTGAATTTGTCCGATTAGGTTGCATACTATCTTTTGTTTTTCAATGCTTTGAAAAGAGTAATATCTTGCACTTTTATAATAAATGTTAAATTGGCTTGATTTTCTCTACAAACATAATCCATTACAAAAACAGAGAATTTAAAGTTTGACGATTACGCAGATTGTTGTCCTGGGAGTTTTAACTACTAGTTTAGCTGCTAATTCTTGTCTGTTTTTTGGGTTTTTACAAGATATAATATTTCTTTATTGAGTGTATTGCCGGTTTATCTATTTTTTTTTTTAATTCGCTTTTAGATTTTGGTTATTTGCGTGTTACTCTGCTTAGGTTTGATTAGAGTTTCTAAACTTATGACACGCGTTGATTTATCCAATAAATCAAATAACACCGCAAATCCGTAACCAACAAAGATACCTTTCTTTAATGTTCTGTACAGTTTGCCTTGTTTGTGGTTAGGGGTATTAACAATTGCATTCAAAGTTTTTTGCCAATGTTTTGCTAGATTGTGATTTTGATTTTGGTACGTGCTAACTCTACAATTTTTGAATATTTTTTTTTTATTTTATTATTTTGTTGAAGAGTATTTTCTAGAAAATGTTTAATCTTGCTACTGTTTTGTGTTTGGAGTTTAAGAAACAGACAATATAAAAGTCTGAAGAATTATTTTTGAAAAATAAGAAATAATTGGTTTTTCTTAAAGACGTGACATTTATCTTACAAAAATTGACATGAATTAAATCTAAAAGATTTAAGCAGTTTTGTATTGTTATAATAAGAGTTTGATGTTGCTTTCTATATACACAACCTTTACATACATAGTTTATTTTATCTTATTTTATTTTTGTCAAAAAAATTTCGGACATACTTTACAATTTGGTGTGTAAGTTTCTCATGCCAAGTTTTAATCAATGTCTACAGCAGTAGTCAATTTTCAAACTTTACCTTAATGAAACATAATTTCAAATAACTTTTTGATTTGCTTGGCCAAGGCAACTACTTTTTTTATCAAGTATTTTAAAAATAATTACTAGTGCATTAGCAGACTGAACATATTCTTTATCCAACATTATTGTCACAGAAAATAGGTTAGAAGTCAGTTATGGTACATATAAAACATTTCTCATTAGTTAGATTTTGTTTACTGTATTGTTAAATTAGTTTTGTTTTTACCGCTCAAATCAAATAAATCGAAAAATTGTATATTAATAATTAATTGCAATTACTGCATTTCTTTTACTATTGTTTATTATTGTTACTTAATCTTAGTCTCGTAAATTGCAAGCTTCTATATCCACATTGCACACACCGATTTTATTAAGCTTGTTCTTCGAATTTAATAAAGTTTGATAGATATTATTTCAAAAACGTCGTATGTGATGTGACTGCATAATCCTGAAACTAGAAGTTCTTACTATTGTGCTCTACATTTTGACGGTCAATGTTTAATGTTGATAGTTCAATGATGACGAAAGAATGATTTTTGTTTTTTCTTATGTTTTTTTTGTTCCAAGTTGCTTGCGGGCAGTTTTTTGCAAAGTTGTCTTTTTGTTTGAAAATATCACAACCGTAGTTATTTTTGCAATAAGACACATCTTTATTCCACATTTGAAACGTTCAATGGACAAAAGTTTTTTGAATACTTTAAGAATTTGATTAAATAAATCTTAAAATAAAACCGTTCAGGGTTAAATCGGTCATGTCCAATCTGCCATTTTTTAATTGTAAGCTTTTGGCAAGTTTGGAAAAAGTATTTTTGCCAGCAGCAATATTATTCCAAAAACTACAAAAATGATATAGCTTTAGAGGAAGTAGTTCTAGGATTCTGGATACTATCCAGCGTTCTTTAATGTTTTTGCTTTCAGTTTGAAGATTTTTGGCAGTTGCATGCAATTTTCTACGGTTAATTTTGTAGTGAATTCTGATTTTTTTATATTAAAGTTTTTTTAACATTTGACATGCAGAATTACAGTTTGCAATTTTGTGCGCTATTTTGTCATCACTATTCAATCATACTATGGCTTTAACAATGCGCATTTTTTGACAAAACTATTAGTTGAAACTTAATTATGGTTGTGGCAGTACAATTTAAAATTCGACTTACAAATATGAAAATGATTTTGATGCAAATCTTTAAATAAATAGCTTATCTAACTAGCATCAAGTTTGTTGACATTTCCAATTGATTCAATTACAAAAGCAGATTTGTTGTTGTTGTCCTGACTGATGGTGACTGGCTGACTATTGAACGGATGACAATAACTGGAAATGTCAAGGTTATATTGACTGACTTCTTGACAGCTATAGAATCAGCATTTTTAATTTTAGGATTTTTATCCAAGGAGTTGTAGGCTCATAACTTGATGATAATTTGCACAATGATGGAAGTATTCACAGGCAAAAACATAATTTTTAGCTTTCTAGATTCTTTTATTATTCGACTAACTTTTATGCATTTTTTTTAATATAAAGCGACGACAAAAATAATTAAACAATGTGTAAATGCAAACAAAATATTTTATTTGCAAAACATAATTTTAGCTTTTTATCAACTCAACTGTAGTTTTTATTAACTTTTACTCACAAATGTAATTTTGAGAAGAATACGCACAATAGAATTTTTGCTGGTAGTAAAAGGAGTCTAATAAGCTAAATCACATGTAACGTACAGATTTATGAAAGGTTCACTGTGTTCACAGAAGGCCAGCATTGCATCAGATGACACCTACACTACTCAATTGGCCCTGCCGACTACATCGGTTTATGGTGTAAAGTTCCATTTAAAGCTGGTGGATGGAAATATTATATAAAGTATATGGATGTGGTAAGCTTTGAATATCAAACAGAAATATCTCATCCATTTACGATAAAAGTAGAAAATGTAGTGTGTAGTGCTTGGAAAATGAGCACATCAATCATTTATCATGTAAAAATCAGTGCACCAAATTTATTGAGTTTTGCTCTGATATTATTAAGATTAATAAATTTATGTCTGGTATGCAAAAACTATTTGTGAAAATTTATGAATTGATGTTATAAACTGTGAATACTTAACGTCTCATTTTAGTATCCTGAAATAATATATAAAAGTTATAAATGACAAGACGATACAATACTAATTGAAGTATGCACACTGAACGTTATTGGAGCAAATAATAATCAAGATACTTAGACTTAGCTCTAAGAAATTATGTTCAATATGCTCCTGAAGTGGTTTTATCTCATATACAGCACGTCTTTTTTAAATATTGGTGGCCTCCTGATCTGAAACACAAACGTTTTAAGTAATAGCAATTCAACGTGTGTGAGACCAACAATGAGCGAAGGTCTAATTAATAAAAAAACTTCTTTATGTGCAGTTATTAACTTTGAAAAGGTTTTGTTAGCAATAAAAAAAAAACTAATAAGATTATCCAATAGTGAAACTAAAATTATCTAACTATTATTTAAAAGTCTTCTAAATATTTTTACGTATTATAGAATTGATTAAAGTTTTTGACAACAAATGTTGAGTATTTTTGTTTAGATCTATACTTTAGGCGGATTTTAATTTAATTGAATGTATCTATTTTAGAAAAAATATTACATGAGAAATTGGCTGACAAACACACTAAATGAGTTGGAATTAGATTGTAAGTCAAATGCTAATAAAAGTAACGCAAGTTTTCTAATCTATATGTAACTTTTATAAAATGAAGTATCGTAACAAAAACCAAAAATTAACATTTATAAAGCAAACATTTATATTTAAATTACTGTAAATTAATCAGATTGTAAAGTATTGTGAGATTAAAAATAGGGTGACTTAAAAAATAATTTCTACCATCATTTTAGATATGCAAATATTTATTTTGTTAAACACTTTTACAGCTTAGGACATAAACTACTTGATATTTATTTATTCTATTTATGAACGTCCTTTTTATTTCCTGTTTGTCTTAATTATTTATTATAAATAATAATAATTGTGTGATGAGTCAACTTATAACAATATATAGGTACTAAAAATAAGTAATATCAAAATATCTATTTATGCTTTCGGTATAATAAAATAAATTTTAATTTCTTTCAACAATTTAAATTGATATAATGCTAATTTTTATGAGTAAATTGGCTTATGTTGGCTCTGCATTTAACTAAATATTTCATCAGCATTATATCCATCAATGATTAGTTAAGAAGTCTTGTGTTCATTTATCACGTATGGGATTTCTCACATAACGCAACAAAAACACACGGAAACACATAATTTACGTGTTCCGATTGTTTATTTATTTATTTTAAATTTTCTATTGGTAGATAAACTTGCATTTTTTTGTTTCAGAGTGGGAAGTGGGCCACGGGGGGCCCTCTCAAGGCATGGAGGTGGAGGTTCGTGAGGAGGTTGTACCACCTCCGGATACCACCGCACTACTGGGCAACATTACATCAATTTCGATGGCAGGTATTGTTCTAGGTTAATGCGATAAATATGATTAATTATTAATGTAATTCTAGCAATTATAATTAGTTTATTTACATAGAAACTCCTTTTATTTCAATAAGAAGAATTCAATGAAAAATTGATTGTATCTGTACATGTGAATTAATTAAGATTTAAATATAAATTAAATAACTATCTATAGACAGGTTTATTTATTAATATTAAACATAACAATTTTGATGCAAAAACAAAATTTTATAGAAGTAATGTTTCATAAAATAATTAACATTTTTATATTTTATTAATTAATATACTTCTCCAAATTTAGAAGACCTGTAATTAAAAATAAAACTTGAAAAATAGTAATTATTATGCCATATGAGTAAAAAATCAATAAGTATTTTTAATAAATGCTTATTACCAACTCAGTATCGTGTCTTACAAATAAGGGTTATTTGTAGTCTATACTTTTTTATAATGTTCTATACAAACTATACAATAATGTTTTTCTATTGATTTTGTTTATCTGATTTTCAGTATTTTTCTTAGAATTTTACATACATGGTATACATTTTAATAGATAATATTTAGATATACAGGATGATTCATTGCATCAAATGCTGATGTTGACGTCATCAATCTTTTATACAAAATTAAAACTCTCCGTAAACTTAAAAGTGTCAAATGTATAAAATTTAAATCAATAAACTATGTCAAGATTATTTCTTATAGTTATAGTTCTGATAATTTACAACAAAAATACATCAAATCACATTCACAGAAAGATTTTTTAAATTTAACTTTAATTTTGTTTTATCAAATAGACTAACGCGGATAAAGTTTTATTAAATGGTTGAAGCAAATTTAATGAATACAAAGTTTAATCTTCCGTAGATAGTAAAACAAGTGACTCTAATTTACAGGTTGATAAAGCGCCCATAAGGTCAACCATAAGCGATGATACAATTAAGTTGGTAGAACTAAAGTTTTTTACAAACTAATTTAATTAATTTGGCATTTGCTTAATTTACTACACACACTATCAAAAGTCTTGGACTCCCTTTATATAAAATATTTGCTCTATGATTTGTTTTGTTTTTGTTGTTAGGTATCAAAGTAATCTTAATTTGTTAATAAACAAAATTATAGTCATCAACAAAAAACATTGCTGACTTGTTATTATTTTTATTAAACATTAATCAGTTTTAATTCATAATTATGCAAGCAATTTTGATATTTTTTTATGCAATGCTTATGCGTGTATTTTCTGCAATTAATAGAGCAAGAATAATTGCTCTGCATGATGCTGGATATTCTAATCACTAGATATCCAACATTCTGAGATTTAATGTTGTGCAAATAATACATAGATACGAAGAATTTAGAACAATGAAGAGAAAGCCAAGTATTGGGCGGCGTCTGGTCAGAAATGAAAGAGAGGATTGGTATTTAGCCCAATATGCTCGTAGACACAATATTCTTCTACATCTATGGTTTGAAGAAAGCCTACTCCACTTTTACGGTGTCGAGATGCTGGGTTAAGATGGATACAGGAGCGTGGGGATTGGATTTTGCGACAGTGACGGTATTCACAGATAAAATATGAATTGGAATTGTGTGTAATGATTATAAGTTAAGAGTCTGCAGAGAATCTGGCAGACAAAAAAAACTGAATTTTCTCCGTGAAGTTATCTTTTACAAAGAAGGGACGGTCATGAGTTGTGGGGGGGGGGGGGCATAATTCGATTGCCTCAAAACATGACAAGCCAAGTAGTGATATAGTGGTTTGCGTAAGTGGGTCAAGCGCAAATATTATATTTATATTATATAATTAATATAATATTAACTGTGAAACTCACCTGGGATACACATATTAACAAATTATTAAAAGAAAGCGCAGCAACAATAGGAGCTGTGTATAGAGCTAAGGAATGCATTACAAAAGAAACTGCATTAAGTATCTACCATTCACTATTTTTAGCAAAAATTAATTATTTAATAAACATATGGGGAGAAACAACAAAAACAAACATTCAAAAAATACAAAGGCATCAAAACAAAATTCTAAAGATAATATACAAACTACCAAAACTAACACCAACAGAAGAAGTATACAAAATAATTAACGAAACAAAGATAAACAAAAAAATAAAAATAGAAAAATGCAAACTAATATACAAAATTAAAAATAAAGAAATTAAAACCAACCTCCAAATAAAATGCAACAAAGAAATTCACGGACATAACACAAGAAGAAGAAGCAACATACATGTACACACAACAAGGACAGAAAAAGCAAAACAAACAATACTAGGAAATGGACTTGTCAGTTACAACCAACTGCCTGAAAGTATTAAGAAAATAAAGAATTATAAAAAATTCAAAATTAAAATTAAAAAACACTATATATTAACAAGATCTAATTAGAAGAAGACAGAAGCAGATAAATAGAAACATAAAATGGTGCCCCGAATACAAAGCTCTGCAGCCATCCAAATGGAAACGGTGTAGAGCAGCAAGTGGGGAGAAAAAAACAAATAATATAAACTGTAAATATGTAAATATTTTATAATAAAAAACTAAAAAAAAAAAAAAAAAAGAAACGCAGCGTTTAAAATTAAAAAAATGGGAAAAACAGAGCATTTGCCACCTATAAATAAGGAGAATCAAAACATAGTGAAACAAACCAAAGAGGAGGAAAAGACCAACAGTACCAAAAGGGGAAGAGAAATTGATTCCCCAGGAGGAAATAATGAGGCTAAGAGAACAAACGCCTCAATAACGCTAATGACAATTGGAGTTTTGATTAGAGAGTTAAGAGATCAAACACAAGTATGTCTAAATACAAAGATTGAAATAAAAAAAGCTGCCAATAAACTAGTGGCAGTCTTAGAGAGATTAGAGTTTGAAAAAACTCAAAAAGAAGAATTAAATAACACTAGAAGTAAAGAAAGTATTGAAATGTCAACACAGACGGAATATAATGAGGAAATACAAAGGAATAATTTTGTAAACAAAAAGGACAAGATAGCAATTACTACAAATGAAGATCTGCAATTAATAATTAATAAAAAATGGAGAAAAACAGATTTTAAATTTGTAACAATAAAAAAGAAAAACCCGATGATGGCAAAGAGATTGGATACTGCAATTCTAATAAATATAGAAAAAGTGGTAAAAGAATTGGGTATCCTAAAGCAGGCTAAGGAAATAATCCCCAGAACTAATGGAAGAAGAAGAAGAAGATAAAACGCCATACGTGGAAATAATTAAAAAAATAAGTGGAAAAAAAATTGGAAAAATACACATTATCAAACAAAAGTTTGATACAGGAGAGAAAAATATTCTAGACGTATTAGAAAAAGTATTAAACAGAGCAAAACAGCTTGGTATAGAAATAATTGATATACCCATACCGAAAGGAATTGCACCAAGGGAAGCAAAGAAAATTATGGAAGTAGCTGGAACGCGTACACAAATGAAGATGACATTGTGTGTCTCGTTTCAACTGCACACATCACCAAACAGAGAAAGCAAAGACCTGACCTTTTAAAACAGGCAAAAATACAGATAAAAGGAACGATCTTTAAAGAGATAAGAGAAACTAGAAAAAGAGAGCTGTTACTTGTAACAAAAAGATTGGAGACGGAAAAAGAAATAGAAAAAGTAAGAGACGGAATGGAGGGTTTTAATGTAAGAAGAGCAAATAATAACCCCACACTAGAACTAGTTTTGATCAAAGGTATAAACCCGGAGACAAACAAAGGGAAACTGATTGAAAAAATCGGCGGTAGAGTAGGCAACAAAGATATCACAATTATATCTATGAAGAAAGGGTACAAGGATATACAAACAGCTATAATCAGAACAAACAAGGAGACAGCGGAATAACTGATAAGAGAAGGAAGCATACATATAGGACTTATGAGATGCAGAACTGGGAGTGTACCGAATAAAGAAAGCAAATGTTATAAATGCTGGATGAAAGGCCACATTGCGGCGGACTGTACACGGAAAGACAGATCAAAATTATGCATAAGATGCAGAGAAAAGGGGCATCAGATAGCCAAATGCAGTAATAGGAAATATTGTATAGAGTGTAAAGTAACAGGACACAGAACAGGAGCAAAAAAATGCCCGCTCACATACAAAAGAGAAAAGAGAAGACCAAGAAAGAACGTAGAAAACAAAAATCTAGATAATTGGAGACAACACGAGAATGAGGACACAAACCAAAATGTATAGCATCATCCAAACAAATATAGGCAGAGAAAGAGAGGCGCAAGACCTATTGAGGGGAACAGCGGTAAGAAAAAAATTGACATAGTAATAGTGAGTGAACCAAATAAAAACAAACTTAGTGGGGAGTGGATAAAAGATATAAATTTAGACGCAGCTATCCTAGCAAGGGGTAAGTGTAGAGATAAAGTAGAAAGGTGGGGGACACCCAAGAAAGGAATAGTGTGGGCCGATATAAGAGGGCTGATAGTTTACAGTTATTACATCAGTCCAAATTGCAATATGGAATATTATCAGGAGTGGATAGAAGAACTAGAACACAGCCCAAGGAAACAAAAGAGCAAACAATTTCTGATAGGAGGCAATTTCAACTCAAAATTGCCAAGATGGAGAAGGACCAAGTGCGACAGAAGAGACCAAATTCTTGAAGAGATGATAGCAGCCGTAAATCATACAATATGCAATCAAGGAGATAAACCAAAGTTTGTAAGAGGAAGATCTAAATCATACATTGATATTACCATAACAACATAGGAAACGGCTGGAGTAGTAAGGGGCTGGACAGTGACAGAAGAAGAATTACTGAGTTTATATAAGTACATACAATGCAGCACAAACGGAAAAGAGGAAAATAAAGACAAAAGAGAAGGAAAATGGAACATAAGAAAGATGGACACAGAAAGGATAAATAGAGCTACGGAAGCAGAGGAAGTGACTGAAAACGAGAATTTAGAGGAATGATGCAAAAAGTTTTCGGAAAAATTGAGGAAGGCAGCGGAAGAATAAATTTCCAGATACAGAGAAGGAGGAAGAAGAGGACCATATTGGTGGTGCAAAGAAGTCAAGGAAAGCAGGAAGAAAACAATACAAAGAGCAAACAACAAGAAAAGTTAAAAGACAAAAAAGAAGGGGAGAAGATTCCGATGAAACTGAAAAGGAACTGAAAAATGACAAAAAAGCAATCAAGGACAGTAAGAAGAAATGCTGGGAAGAAATGTTAGAATCTATAGACAGGAATCCTTAGGGCAAACCATACAAAATAGCAATGAATAAATTAAGAGAAATAAAATCAGTGTGTTTAAAAGATGAAGAAAATGAAGTAGTAATTATTGAAAAATTGTTTCCCACTGGAGGAATGGTAGATAATAATCAATAATAATAATCAAAATTTATTTTCAAAAGGTTACAAAAAGTACATTTAGAAAACAGGTCAATAAAAAAAATACAAATACAATTTAATTTATGGTATTAGTATAGTCATAAAACTCTGTTAAGTTATATGGCTCCACTTCACATAAAAAGTTAAAAATTTCAGTTTTATAGATATTATAATTTTTAATGTTTTTTATATACGCTGGTAGTTTGTTAAATAATTTACTACACATATATGAAGGATGTTTTTCGGTAAGATTCAGTCTATGTATAGGATATACGTAATCATATCTATGCCTTGTATTATAAACATGATTCGAAAGGTTATCTTTAAAATAAGAAGCATGTTTAAAATTAAATTTCAAACATTCTAAAATATAAATTCCTGTACAGGTGAGTAGTTTATTGCTCTTGAACAAACCCCTGCACGAATCTCGAGTACGTAGACCATACATAATTCTAATTATACTTTTCTGAATAACAAAAACACTATAAGATTTTACACAATTTCCCCAGAAAATTATTCCAAATTTTAATATTGATACGAAATTAGCAAAGTAAACTACCTTTAGAACGCCTACATGAACTGATTTGCTAAGAACTCTCATTCCATAACAGACAGAACTAAGACGTTTACACGTATGTGTAATATGATAAGACCATTGTAAACATTCATCAATATGTAAACCTAAGAACTTGGTATGGTTTGTAAGCGTGGAGTTAATATACTCTGCTGATATTGGTGTTTGTTGACGTTGATTGCATTTAAAAATGATTGTTTTTGTTTTTGTTGAATTTAATACTAGTTGGTTTTTTTGAAACCAATTATTTGCCAATTGTAGCGCATTTTCACAACTCTGGTTAAGATTGATTGTATTATTAGCTCGAATCAATAGATTGGTATCATCTGCATAATGAATTGTACATATTTGTTCTCTATTGATTGTACTACTAAAATCGTTTATATAAATAATAAACAGTAACGGTCCAAGGATGCTACCTTGGGGAACACCCAGCTTTACATTTAGAGCATTTGAAATTGCAGAGACTTCATCACTCTCAAGCGAAACTAATTGTTTACGTCCTACTAAATATGATTCAAACCAACGGTTTGCAAATCCCCTAATTCCATAGTATTTAAATTTATTTAATAAGATGTTGTGATCAATGCAATCAAATGCTTTAGATAAATCTAAAAACATTCCACAAGCTAAATCTTTACTTTCCAATGTCTCTATTATATTTAAAGTATATTTGTACACAGCCGTTTCAACACTCTTGCCTTTTAAAAACCCATGCTGGTTTTGGTTTATTAATTTATTTGAATTAAGAAAACAAGTAACGCGATTAAAAACAACAGTCTCAAAAATTTTAGAGAATATTGTCAATAAGCTTATTGGACGATAACTATCAAGTTCATTTCGATTTCCCTTCTTGTAGAGTGGTTTGACTACTGCAATTTTTAAAGATTCCGAAAAACAACCCGTTTCTAAAGAAGCATTAATGACATGGCATATTGGTTTAGCAAGTATACTTACACAATATTTAATAATGTTTACTGGTATTTCATCGATACCTACAGATTTTTTATTTTTTAAATTAGTTATTATATTTATAATTTCGTTTTCTGTAGCAGGATATAAAAACAAAGAACTTGCAATAGTGTTGCCAAAGTCGTTTGAACACATAGGTGTTAAATTCAAATCACTAAGTATATTAGGTGCAGCGTTAATAAAAAAATCGTTAAATTTTGTTGCCATTTCCTCATTCAAATTAGATGGCAGTTCACGTTTTTTTTTGCTTTTCCAGTGATGTCATTAACAGCTTTCCACATGGCCTTAGATTTATTAGCATTATTGTTAATGTTGTTTTTTATGCGTTCTTGCTTTGCTGTTGTCAACAAGATATGATATTTAGTTCTGTACATATTATAAATTGGTTTATAACTACTTATATGTGACGAAACAATTTGATGCAAAATCATCATATCATAACACTCTTTTAGTTCCGGAGAACTAGAAAATTTTACTTTGTTATCTGTAATTTTTGATTTAATTTTTGGAAAATAAGTTTTAAAACTATTTGATATTTTCGTTAAAAAATTATTATATTTTACATTAACATTAATATTATTATCATAAATTTCCTCCCATTTTTCGCTAGATAGATCAGCATAAAAATGTTGCATGTTAAATTCTGAAAAATTCCTTGTTATTTTAAATACTGCTTTTCTTACAACGTTTTTTTCAAATTCCATGATTTGTGTTTTTGAAGCAGCAGGAATAGCGAACAAAACAGAAGCAGTCCCTGCAACATTGGAAGAGATAAAACAGATTATAAGGGAACTACCTAATAATAAAACACCAGGTCTAGACAAAATAACAACGGAGATAGTGAAAGCAGCACTAGAAGGAAATGAGATAGAGATAACACAAATAATAAACAGATCTCTGAAAGAAGGAATTTTTCCGGCTTGTTGGAAGGATGCAAACCTAGTACTAATTGAGAAAAAAAAGGAAGCAGGTAAAACAACGACGTATAGACCAATCAACACATTAGCGAAAATTATGGAAAAAGTTAATGTGTGGAGAATTGAACAGGAAATTGAAGAAAAAGAAGGATGGGAACAGGAACAATACGGATTTACAAAGGGAAGAACTATTCTAGAAGCCATTGAAAAAATAAAAGCCATAGCAAAAGAAGCAAACAGTGGACCATACAGAAAAAGACAACACTGTCTCATAGTAGCGTTAGATATACGTAATGCGTTCAACAGCATACTATGGGAAGCAATTATAGAAGCAACAAAAAAAAAGAGAACTAACAAATAAAACTACTAAGATTATATGGAGCTACCTTCAGGAGAAAAATCTACTGACTAAAAATTGAAAATTTAGGCTGACTAGAGTAATACCACAGAGTTCTGCACTAGGTCCTAAATTATGGAATTTAGTTTATAATTAGCTACTCAGAATGCGGCTGCCGGAAAAAGTGACATTAACGGCATTTGTGGATGACGTAGCTCTGGTAGGTAGGAATATAGACATAGAAGTACTAAATGAAAAGTTAGTGGGCAATAGAGATGATCAAAAAATGGATAAGAAACAAAGGGTAAGATCTGGCTCCACAGAAAACCAAAGCGGCATGGCTATTGACAAAGAGGACAAACAGGGGAAATGGAAAAATACAGGTAGGTGAACAAATAATATCCATAGGCAAAAAATTTAAATACCTTAGAGTAACACTTGAAGCAAAGGGATGAAATGAACAGGTTAAGGAAGCGGTAAGAGGAACACAAAAAATGGAAGAAATGCTTAGTAGGCTTATGCCGAACAAGGGAAGACCAAGAAAAGGGGCAAGAAGGCTAATAGTAACTGCGGCTAGAAATAAACTATTGTATGCCGCAGAAACATGAGGAGAAGCTTTGAAGACAAAAAAAAACAGAAAAGAAGTAAGAGGAGCTATGAGAGCAAGTTTGTTAAAGATATGCAGGGCCTATAGAACGGTGTCGGAAGAGGCACTAGATGTAATTGCGGCGACACTACCCGCAGATTTGATGGTGGAAGAAAGATAAGGTATAAAAAAAATGGTAAATGAAAGTACTAGTAAGCAAGAAGCAAAGAGACAAGCAAGAGAGAATATGATGGAAAGATGGCAAAGACAGTAGAAAGACGGAGAAAACTGAAAATAAACAAGGGAACTAATACCAGAAATAAAAAGAACATACGCTAGTAGAGTGCGAAGCGTGGGAGAAAGATAGAAAAACGCTAGAAAAGATATTAGAAAACAAAGTAGACAAATCAACAATTATTAAAATATGCCTGAATGACGAAAACAAATAGAGAGTACTAAAAAACTATGCAACGACAGTACTGAAAAAAAAAATAGAGAAGTTAGAAATTTTGAGATTTAGGTAAACCAAAATGGAAGATAACACTCAAATTGAAAGCCATAGAAGACAAAGGAAGGAGGAGCGAGAAGGTAAATGGAAGCAAAAGAATATGGAAAGAAAAAAGTAATAAAGAAGAAAGAAACAAAGAAGGTCAAAACAACTATGCCTGCCAAACAATGGAAAATGAACAGAAATACAAACGCAGAACATATACTGAAACCCTAGTACCAACAGAAATTGCAGAAATAAGGAAAAAAAAGAGAAAATTGCTCAAGGAAAATAAATTGACGGAATTGACTAAACAATTTCCAAACGGAAGATACGCCATCTCAAGGTTGACAGAAAATGCAACTTTTGAAATGGTCAGAGTATATTTGGCAACTAGGAGATTCGAAGAACTAATCTCAAATGGAGATTCAAGAATCTCACTGAAAGTTAAACTGGCAAATATCGGACTACTAAAAGGGATACATTTAATGGAACTGCACAAAATATTTAAGAAAAACTAAGAAGATACTTAAGAACAATGCAAATATCTACTCTGAAAAACACAAGAATGGGAGAAAAGAGAGGAGAATGCCAGTGTAGAAAGTAGGACAGAAAAATAGGGTATAGGGAGAGATGGACCGGGGACAGCATGTGTTGCCGCAGCAGACTGCGTGAATTCCGCGAGGCTAAAACCACCTCACCTCAAATTAGTATCACATTAGAGACAATGACTAGGACAAATTAATAGCAACACTTACGCAGAGAAGAAAACCGAAATTTATTGCCATGCGTTAGTTATTGTTGTTGAAGCCAACACCTCGATACGTTCTTAAAAAAAAAGAAAAAAAAAATACAAAAAAAAAAATTATTTGGAAAATGTTATCAGGCTTAGATAATATATCCTTTGCGCAACAAATTAGATAATTTTTTTTATGATGCATTTAAACAAGTATTGGTTAGACTGACCTGCTTGCTTTCCAGATATGAATCCCATCGAAAACTTATGGAATTTTGTTTCTAGAGTAGTTCGTAACTGTATTAACCCACCTCATACTGCGGAAGAGTTAGCTGCAGCGGCCATGGAGGAATGGAATAATATTTTTCAAAAAACTGTTAAACGTTGATACTAATAGAAATAATTATAAAATTAGCACAATTAAAAAAAAAATTTTCTTTGTATGTTTAATTTTTTGTTTGTTTTTTAACTGCGCTCATTTATTCTATTCCTTTTCCGTTCTCTTTCAATATTTAATTTTTTTTTATTTGTTTTTTTTTTTATGTTGTTACACTCTTTCAACATATGTTCTATAGTTTCACTAATCTCTTGTCACTTGCTCTTTATAACTACATCTGACTCTTGCAATCATCTTTTTATCATCTTTACTATATTTGTTGATTTCTAGGTACATTGGCAGTTTACTTTCTATAATATGTTTATAATTTGCGTTGGACCTAGACTCTTTCAATCGTATTCTTTTTTTTTTTTTGCTTTTGTATATTTCTATCTCTTTCTATAATTGTGTTCCATGTTTTTCTTCCAGTTTTTCATAGTTTTTTTTAGTTTCTTGGCTAGCATAACCATTTCTGTTGTAATAATTTTTCTTGATTTTTCTTAGGTTTCTATTTCTTGTTCTCATTTTTTTTTTGAAAAATTATACATTTGTGTCTCTGTCTCTATCTTTCTTTATGCTTTATTGCTCTTTTTTTGCTTCTGAGGTTTGTCTGTTTAAACCTAGCACCCATCTTCAAAATTTTACATGTATTAATTCTAATTTTTTTTTTATCCTCATATTTCTGACCCATACAATATTATACTTCTAGCTAAACTACCAAACGAAAGTTTTTTTAATCTCATTTATTTAAATTTTCCCCAAACTTGCCCCACTACGTTATTTGCTTTTTAAACCATCTTTTTAATGTGCTCGCTCTCGCTGTTATTTGTGCAAAAAAAACATACTCCAATTGTTTTAAAAAAATTACTTTTTTCGAGTTGTGAAGTTGTCGAGTATACATGTGTGTTAAAACGCTCTCTTAAAGTGAATTTTAATCTGTTTAATTTAACATAATCAAATTTTGTATTCGTATCAATATAATTTTAAAGTGTTATTACATCAGTTTGTGTATTTAAATTTTTAATTTTAATTGTGTAAAGTGCAATTTACAGCTATTTATATATTATAAGTGTATGGAATTTTCCAATATTCTGCCGACGTAGTGAAAACATTTCAGGATACAGCGAATCATATAAAATATATATATATATATATATATATATATTTTATATGGAATTTAAAAAGTATGTTTTTATTATAATAATTTTATTTATCTCAAATTATTATTATTTATTACCAAATTACATTTGGATATACTAACTGTGTTATCACTACTAATTTATTTATCCGCGGTCTTCCTTTGTTTGCGTTATTAAAAGTCGTCACAATTGACCGGGTGGCGTGAAACAAGTGTCCTTGTCTTCTATTTGTTTTTTGTAAAATTTGTTTTTTGTAATTTTGATTTTTGTTTTCTGTGTATTAATTTAAATCAATAATAAAATGTCATTATATTGCTGGTCATGTACTAAACTTATTCATCCTAAAAATGTAACAGACTCAATTAAATGTGTAAATTGTCTTAAATGGGCACATAAAATATGTCTAACAGCTAGTGAAGATGGTACTGACATTCTAGATGTTGAGAAATTTCATTGTATTCAGTGCACTAATGATAAGTCGGTATGTTCTGTTTCGGAAATGAATAAACTTCTACAAGGTTGCTTTAACTCATTTCAAAATCAGATGTTTGAACGCTTTGATAAAATTGAAAATAAAATTGATTCTATTAACTTGAGAGTTGATGCATTAGAAGCAGAAAATGTTCAATTAAAACTTAAGTTAGAGGAACTTCAATCAAATACTGACAGACCACATAATTTTGAAGATATCATTGCTGAATTTGCAAACCGTGAAGATATAAAAAGATATGTCATGATGTTTAATGTAACTGAATCTTCGAATCGTTCAACTGCAATAAGAATTGCGGAGGATGAAAAACGGGTAAAGGAAATTTTAAATCCTATTGGATCATATGATATGCCGATAAAAATGATAAGAATGGGTAAACAATCTGGCAAACCTAGACCACTTAAGTTGATGTTTAAAAGCGCTGCAAATGCAACGTTCATTTTAAAAAATTTAAAGAAACTTAGTCTAACTGATGTTAGAATCAAATCGGATAAAACACCTGCCCAGCTTGAATACTTAAAAACGGTCCAACAGGAATTAGAGGAACGCAAGAGAAATGGAGATATTAATTTATTTATAAAATATATTAACGATAAACCTATAATTAAAAAAAACATTCCAAAAAACTAAGTAATATTAATATTTACTTTCATAATGCGGGGGGGGGGGATAAAAAGTAGAATGAACGAGTTTTAAATTAATGTACTGAATTCGAACTATCACATTATTATAATTATTGAATCAAAGTTGTCACCTGAGATAAACAATTCTGAATTTCAGCTGCCGTCTTATAATATCTATAGAAGTGATCGATCTTGTAACAATAGTAATAAAACAAGCGGGGGTGGCGTACTAATTGCGGTAAAAAATTGTTTAAGTTCTGATGTTCTTTCTGATATTTCTAATTGCGTTGAACAGTTATTTGTATCAGTAAAACTCCAAAATGAAGTGCTAGTCATTGGGGGTGTTTATATACCTCCGTCATGGAGAATCTGTTGAAGCTATTGCAGAAAACGTAACAAATGGCAACTTCATTAAATGTGGTGACTATAATTTACCAGATTCTACGTGGATCAATGATGATATACATAAGTGTGAACTTAGTTGATACATCTAATAGAAAAGCAACAGCTCTACTTGATAGCATGTCATATTTAAATCTCTACCAAGTAAATCAACTACCAAACTCTCGAGGAGTGTTTTTAGATTTGGTGTTTGCAAGTAATAAGGATATCACAGTGGATGCAGCAATAGACCCTATATTTAGTGAAAGTTTACACCACTTACCTTACTGCATGAATATTAAAATTGCTTGTCCTACCCCTTATATGTACTATTTAGAAGTTGTTCCAGATTTTACGAATGGCGATTATGTTCAAATCAATAACTTTATCTTATATTAATTGGGATAAGTTATTAATAGGACATGATTCTAACCAACTCGTAGATATATTTTATAATATACTTTATGATGCTGTTGAACGATTTGTTCCTCTTAAAACTTTAAGAAAATCATCTTTTCCAATATGGTATAATGGTGAACTCATCAAACTAACAATAAATAAGAAAGAAGCCCACGCCAGATATAAACAAAATGCAAGACTGGACGACTATAATTATTTTAAAGAGCTTCGTCAAAATTGCAAATTTTTGAGTAGAAAGTTATATATAATTTACTGTGATAATATAAGCAAAAATATTTGTGATAATCCCAAATCATTTTGGTCGTTTATTAATAATAAAAGAAAAATAAATGGTTACCCGATGAATATGCGTTTAGGTGATATTTGCTGTGATAATGATCAAGAGTGTGTTAATGTTTTTGCTAAGTATTTATCGTCAGTGTATGTTAATTTTGATGTAGTAAATGTTGATTTTAAGTTTAATAATATCTTGGAAAACTGTGATAATTCTATGTTAACCATGGATCTAGAGTCCATTTTTAATAACATTTTAAAACTAAAAAGTTCTACTTCTTTTGGACCTGATGGAATTCCAAATTTATTTTTAAAAAATTGTGTGTATAGTTTGTCTAAACCTTTATATATATTATTTAATTTATCTATAGTAAATGGCGAGTTTCCTAAAATTTGGAAGCAAAGTTATATTGTGCCAGTTTATAAATCTGGTAACCGGAATGAAATATCTAATTATCGTGGTGTTTGTAACCAGTCTGCTATCCCCAAAGTCATGGATTCACTAGTCGCATCTCAATTAATCTGGTTTGCAAGAAATGTAATTTCCCCACATCAACATGGTTTTATGGAAGGACGGTCCACTTCAACAAATTTGCTATTATATCAAAAGTATATATTAGAAGCTTTTGAAGAAAAAATACAAGTGGACGCAATATATACAGATTTTTCCAAAGCGTTTGATAGGGTCAACCACTACGTTCTACTTGAAAAACTTACTTTGTTAGGATTACATTATCGGACGGTTAAATGGATTTCTAGCTATATAACAGGCCGCACACAAAGTGTAAAAATAAAAAAATTTATGTCTAATCAAATTAATGTCACGTCCGGGGTTCCTCAAGGTTCTCATTGTAGACCAGTTTTATTTCTTTTATTTGTTAATGATTTGTGTAATGTTATCCAAAACTGTCAATACTTGTTATATGCAGACGATTTAAAGTTGTTTTCTAAAGTTGGTTTAATATATGACTGCAATAATATTCAACAAGATTTAAATAACTTAAATGAATGGTGTAATAATAATAAAATTTTGTTGAATATGTCCAAATGTAATGTAATTTCGTTTGTTAGATCAAATACATGTATAGTTAACAATTATAACCTTGACGGATGTCAATTAACTCGTTTAGATGAAATGAAAGATTTGGGTGATATATTTGATCAAAAGTTAACATTTTCTAAACACATCTCCAATATTTGCACAAGAGCACGACAAATGTTGGGTTTTATTAATAGATCGGCATACGAATTAAATGTCAATGCAATTATTTCCTTATACATATCACTGGTAAGATCAATATTAGAGTACGGATCAGTTGTTTGGTCACCATACCAAATAGGCCACCAACGTCAAATAGAAACCGTCCAACACAAATTTTTTAAATTATTATCTTTTAAAACTAGATTGCCTATTGATGTGTTTGGTTATGATTTTTTTTCCCAAAATTTTAATTTTCAACATCTTGGTGAACGAAGAATTATTATAGATCTTTGTTTTATTAATAAATTAATTAATAGTCAAATAAATTGTATTGATCTTTTATCATCCCTAAACTTTAATTTTTGTCAAGATCGATATACAAGAAATTCATATCTATTCCGGTGCAAACTCTATAGAACCAATTATTTGCATAATTCTCTAATATCTCGGTTAATGAATGAAGTTAACCATTTCTCATCTATTCAAAGATTAAATGTATTTGATCACAATCATAAAAGATTCAAAAAAAGTTTGTTTTAGATTAAATAATATAATGTTATTTTATAGTACAATGTAAATTTATTGCGTTATACACATATGTATTGTTTGTATTTTTTTTTATTGTAATGGCGATTGCCGTAAATAAAGATATTATTATTATTAATACCTGGCCTATTCCATTTCCAATTTTTCACTTTTTTTTCCCACCATACTCACAGGACAATTTTTTTGTTATATATACATTAATTTTCAAACTTTTTTTCCTAAATAATATCATCTTTCATTTCCTCAGCTTTTTTTGTCAGTATTACGATGTTTTTTTTACATTTGATGTTTAGATTGCAAACAAAGTGGAATTCAATGGACAGGGACTTATTTTTTTTGTTGTCCAAAATTTGTCACTAATTTTCTCGTTAACCCACACCTTGTTTGCTGTCTCTTCATACACTTTTTTCATTCTTCTTACCAAGTGTTTGCTAATTTATTTCTCTGTTATAAACTTCTACAGATTTTTCTAACTATACTATCATATGTTTGGTAATGCCTGTTTTCTGCTGTGGAAGTACGTAGGTAAACTTTTAGAATTAATTTTATATTTTTTTCTCAAATAGACTAACGCGGATAGAGTTTTATCAGACGCATGAAACAAATTTACTAAATACCAAAATCAGTTTTCCGTAGATAGTAAAGTATGTGGCACTAATTTACAGGTTGATAAAGCTTTTGGCTTAAAAATTATTTTTAATTACATATTTTTTAACTTAAACCAAGCTTTTATCTAGTAGATTCCTATTGATATATTGAGCATTTAATTATTGATCAACAAACAACAATTAAATTGACTTTTAAATTAATTAAATGATAGTAATTATCTGCTTTAATTAAATGACATCGTAATTTAAACTATTAAAATATTAAATATTATTCAAATAAAATAACAAAACTCTGGGTCAAACTGTTTTTGCTTGATAGTTACTAGGTTCCTACTTCTATATCTTTTTGGACTCTTTTTTTTAACGATATAGTATTGTCTGTTATTTTTTTTAACTTCTATTAGTTGATGTTATCTGCTTTTCTTAAAGCATCTATATTTTTTGAAAACTTATTAATTATCTACGATTATTTATTTGCATTCATATTGGTGGTTTAAATTATGTAGTTTCTTTGATATTTTGCACAGTCGAATAGACGTCGTTAACACACTTGCATCATTTTGTTACATTTTTGACTAAAATCTTGCTTAGAACTGCTATGATAGTGCGGATTAGTTTTTCTATTTGTCCGTTTGCTCTGGGAAGCCCCGTTGTAATTATGTAATGCTTATTTTTTTTTCTTTTTAGGACGTGGTTGTAGTTTTTGTTGTTTGTGTTTAATGATCCAAAATAGTAAATGTGATACGTTCTCAAGGGTGCATCTTTCTTAGACAGAGTATTTAAGAATCTTTTTCTTCTTCTTTCTCTTTTGCCTTTCTTTCTTTTTTGTTTATCAATATGCACAGAATGCATCATGCAATGACTTTTTCTATCTCTTTCTGTAGATTTGGGATGTAATATTCTTAACTGATTAATGAACTGTTCTAACAATATACCTATATCTTTTTTACCTTCTATAGTACTTTGTTGGTACTTTCGAAGTTGCCTTGTTCTTTTTTCTTGCAACACTTTCTTGTAGATTGTTTTTGTAAATGCATTACAGTCTGTCACTATTCTAGCAGATACACAATGGATTTGTTGACTCTGACACTCCGTGTCCGTTGGCCGTTTTGCTTATGTATTAAATATAATGAAATTGATTAGCAATAATATTTTTTGAAATAATACTGTTTTGTAGCCTTTTCTACTTACGTATATGTAGAGTTCATTTTTCAAACCTGGCTTACATAATGCCTTAAACGCTGTTTTTTTATCCGTAAATTGAAACGTCGCGTTTTTTTTTTCAATAGGTCTGTTAGCGGTTTTGTTAATGTTGGCATAACGTGGAATAAACTTGTTTCAAGAAAACTTTGAACTAAAGGTTTATGTTTCCGTTGTGTACGTTTTTTAATTTTTGATCAGATTTTACACGTTGTAGAAATTAGCACTAATTAGGTTGATTTCAAGCACATGTTTACTGGCTACTTGGCACACCATTTGTAATTGATCTAGTGCTTCAAGTTTGTTTTTTTGCTAGAATGATTAACACCCAGAACGTGTTGTGAATATATGTCCTAAATGTGAACTCCACATTAAAAAAATCTTATATAAATAGCCATGCTTTTAATTTTTATAGAAAAATAAATTTTATTTATTCTTATTTATTAGAATCACAATGTAGTATTTGAAATAAATCAATATATTTTTATATTGAAATAATTTGCACGCGCTATTGTTGCTCATCCAGCAAATATTTTCCTGAATATGGCGGCATTCAATATCTTTGAGTTTTAGCATGCGTTAACTTCTTTATCTTGTTGATTTATTTTTTAGATACATATAAATGTGTCGAGATCAATAGTAGGTTATTTTAGTAAATATTTTTTAAAACAATCAATTTTTTCATCTGTTTTTTTTTGGCAAAGTTTTTTATTATACATAAAAAAAATACGTATAAAAGAACACGTCTTAAACTATCTCATAATTTTTTTTTGAGCCGCACATGCGCATTACAATGAAGTAATTTACCGTTCTAACTCCGTTCTTTGTGGAGATACCTGTAACAGATAAACTCCAACTATGAAAGAGGCTTTCAAGTCTACAATGAACATATAATTTTTTTATTTTATCTAAAATTGTACAGATTCCTCACATTAAAAAAAGTTTAAAAAAAGTTTTTTTTACATTTCAAAACTTGCGTTAAATGAGTAATTTTGTATATTGATAACTTTTCAAATGTCCACTGTATAGTAAACACGTCAATAAATAACATACTAAAAAATTAGGAGTTCTTCTATAGATAGTGATCTAAATTTGTAAATACACATTCTTGAGATTATCATTAACACATTTATCAATTTAAGTAAAATCGATTTATAATTTTTTTTACAAGAATAACATCTTAAAGACCAACTTAACTTGGTTTCTTTGCTTAGGAAGCAAGCAAAGAAACCAATGTTTATCTTTGTCTTGTCTGCTACGTTAATTTTTATTAACAGTGTTTCTTTACTTGTTGCGTTTGCAAGCAAAAAATAGTTTTGGAATTTTTGTTTTAAGGTTATGTTTCCACTTTGTTCAGATAATCTCTCGCTACGTGAAGTCTAGCATTATCTTGCATAAAAATGCTGCGTTTGTTCATAGTTGTCATGAAAGGCATAACATAATTGTGAGAACTTCCATAATGTGTTTGTAAGCTGTCAGGGAACTATTCTCTATAATGACCAACTTTGTTCGTGCTTTGGTAGAAATTCTTGCCTTAACTATATCCGCCAAATGAAAGTTGCTCATTAATACAAACTGTAGCGTATCTTTCTCCGCGTCTTCTCTACACTTTCCGACGTCCGATTGATTTATTGAGGCAAAAGCTCTTCTAAAAACAATACCCTGCTTCAGTCCTTATTATTCCATGTCCGGTGATTTCAAGCAAAAGCCATTTTAGCATCACGATGTCGGCGTTGTAATGGAGAACTTGTAGCCATATTTCTACAATACAATTCAGCAGCCCAAAGCCTTCTTCT
Source organism: Tachinus rufipes (assembly GCA_963932245.1). Taxonomy (NCBI): domain Eukaryota; kingdom Metazoa; phylum Arthropoda; class Insecta; order Coleoptera; family Staphylinidae; genus Tachinus; species Tachinus rufipes. Next base: position 79,246,442 of record OZ010744.1, read on the forward strand.
AACATACTTGTGTTTCAGGATATGCGTCAACATTTAGGTTAAAAAAAATTAAAAAATGCTTTATTTTGCCCAGCCCAATGAGAACAAAAACATGGTTTTATGGCTTTTGCGGCTTATAGATACAGTAGTATAGACTTGAAATGGCACCAGATTTGAATTTGTCAAAAAATTTCTGGTTGATTTCACTAGTTATTTTTTTTTTGTTTAGTTAAATTTTGCGATTTTTAAACAAAAAGTGTCATAAACCGCTCAAAAGACTACTAATAAGTTATAAAAACTGAAAAAAAAAACGAAAACAAATTTTTCAATGCTTCCCCCTCCCTTGCTCTAGTTTGTTTGAAATGGAATTGCTCATATTTTAACTTAGAATTAAAAAAAACTACAACATTGATCCGCTTGTTAAGCCTGTCTAAAATTATATTTTAAAAAAATGTTGTACATATATAAAATGTACAAATAATTTGTATATTTCTATTATTTGTATCAAAGGTAAACAGAATGTTATTATAATATTACTTTAAGAATATAAGATATATTTGTCAATAAAGGTTAAGTAAAATAACGAAAGCAAAAGGTAAAGTTGTAAATTGCGCAAAGAAAATATATAAAATTTATTTGATTTTTATTGTTTTTCAAACGATTGTGTTGTACTTAAAATTTACAATAACGTAGTTTTCTACTTTTATAATCATAAGACGCTATTTATTATCGCCAATGAGCTTTTTAAAAACAAAATTTTATTATGCAACGTTTTGATTGAACGTATTTATAAAAAATATTTTGCCATTCTAGGATAAATATATTTTTAGAAGGGGTAAAATTGCTTAGTCCATTTAAACTTTTACTACGATTCTCACATAATTTACATATTACTGTGACCTAAGTAAATATCTAGCAAGGTTTGTTTGCTTGTAATGATCTAAGGATTGCGTAATTGTATTTACATTTTCAATGAGTATTGTAAATAGAATAAACCAAATTGTGACATAAAATATTTATTAATCAATAGAATAAAATATTATCAATATATTTGCAAAAAGAATTAGTTTTTAAACAAAAAAATTACTTAAATAATTTTTAAAGTTTGATATACGAGTACGTTACTAGAGATTTTAGGCAAGCTAACGAATTATCGGTAGCATAATTAACGAGATAAAGTTCATTCAATTGAGCTGCCCATATCTGTTATTTATTGATTATCCCTATCGGTTTTCATTGAATATAAATTTTATTACATAGCTGAAATTAAAGTAGAGATATAGTTAATCGATTAATTATCTATTCAGATAAGATACCAAACGGGCATATAATTATATGTTTTAACTTATTTTTGAAATTGTATTTCTATCATTATTTTATGAGAGTTTGTTATAGAATGTTATGAAGTTATGCAATTTATTATACATTGATTACAATAATATGTTTGATCTTAAACAGTTTTTGGTTGCACAAAAAGCAACTGCAATAAAATAATGACAATTAACATTTGTTTCTGCATGATTTTAATTCTCATATTCTTTATGCTTTGTATATGGCTATGTATGGGTCAAGTGTACAAAATGAAAGTTTGTTTTTGCTCAAACCACTTTTTCTGCATGAATCCTGATTATGTACATTATAATGTACAATTTTTTTCAGTGAGCCATTTCCGAGTAATAAGCAATCAAAATTTTTAAAAATCAAGGTTTGTTGGTTTGTTTTACATTTTTTGATCGTTTGTAACTTCTAAGGACTGCAAAAACTTTTTTCTTCAAAATTATTTAAAGAATAGTAGTAGTGTCGTAGCCGAATTTTTTTTTCTTTATGTTTTGAAAATTTTGCAGAACTTTAAAACACAATTTTTTTTTAAAGAGGTGATTGCGATTTTTTTTTTCAAATATAGATAAAAACTTGCTTTTATATGTGCAAAAGATAACCTGAAAATTTTAGGAAGTCCCGTGGGCTACGTTCCGAGATATATTACAATGTAATCACAAAAATTCTCCATAATAGCAAAAAAAAGCTATATTTTAAATTTACATTTTTTTATCGTTTGTAACTTTTTAGGAAAAAATTCACATAATTAGGATTCATGAAGAGGAAGGCATTTTTAGAAGTTTAAACAAAAACAAATTTTTATTTCGTACAGTTGACTCATACATGGCCATACAGTATGTCTGCTTAAGTTTGCACCATATGAAATATTTTTTTAGTATTAATTTTACAAAAAAAGTTAATTTCTGTTAAGTTCTGAATGGTCCTAAACCTATCATGCAATCATCAGATATTAAATTTTTTTTAGTCGTATACGCGGTTTCTCAAAAAATATGAATTTGTTGCAACAGTAAATTGAACAAAATAAAAAAGAATTGATTGACAGTGAACCTCAAATAAAATTTGTTAATATTAAGTGAAAGAAAAAGTAGAAATTGTGTTAATCGTTGGTGAAAATTATAAAACTTATCTGCTGAAATATGTAACCACAATAAACTACAATATATCCATACTTTAAAACCTGGAAACTACGACAGACAACTAAAATTTTGTTTTCTTATTCAAGGAAAGCTAGAAGACGATCTTTTTTTTTCTAGAACTTTTTTTTACAAAGTTTCTTTTACGTCTATTGGAACAGTGTCTATGCAAAATTGTCGATGTTGGACTGACTCTAATCCTCACTTTACAATAAAAACTTGCTATCAATATAATTTTAAAACTAACGTTTGGTGCGGCATTAACATATTCTATAGAGTTGATAGTTGTGTGTTTAGGTGTAATTTGTAAGTTTTTTGTTAATTTATAGAACTAGCAAACACTCTAAAAAACATTAAAATAGAACCTAACGATACGATGATCTCCTTCGACATCACCAACTTGTACACAAACATACCTATACCTGAAACTATTTCTGTAATACAAAATACATTATCAACACTAAACATAGACACTGAAGAAATAAAGAACATAATAGAAATTGCAAAATTTCTCACTTCAGAAACAATTTGCACATATATTGAAAAAACATATAGGTTAACCGATGGACTACCAATGGGAGCATCAAGCTCAACTATCCTAGCAAACATTTTTCTTAATACAATCGAAGAAAAAATTCTAACTAACAACAACCCACTACACAATAACATAATACTATGGCGTAGATATATTGATGACATATTTTGTATATTTAGAGGGCAACCAAATGACATAAATAATTTACATTCATATATTAATAGCTTAACTAATAACTTACAATTTACAATAGAAACAGAAAGTAACAGTCAAATAAATTTTCTTGATCTGACAATAATCAAAAACAATTCAAACAAACTAGACTTCAAAATTTACAGAAAACCAACCAATTCAGGCATAATAATCCCTTTCAACTCAAATCACAGTTTCAACAACAAATTTGCAGCTTTTCACTCCCTAATACATAGAGCACTATCACTTCCACTATCATGTACACATCTACAGCTTGAATATAATACAATAAAACAGCTAGCTATAAATAATCAATTTCCCCTCAGCACAATAGACAAAATAATTAAGAAACATACACAAAAAACACTACTTGATAACATAACACTTCTTACTCACAACACCAAAAACACAAACAACTAATACAGAAAGATAACATATAACAACAACACCAGTAACAAAATACAAAAACTATTGTACAAATACGATCTTAAAGCTTCATTATCAAACCCTAACACCATCAAAAATAACATCTGCAATCAAAAACATACATCAGACAAACTGACTAAATCAGGAATATACCAAATCAATTGTCAAGATTGCACAGCTTCATATATAGAACAAACTGGTAGAGCACTTACATACAGACTCAAAGAACACACTCACAAAAATCACAACTCCACTTTTTCCAAACACTTACAAATACACAAACACACTTTCAATATCAAAAACAAAAATAATATAAAACTCCTACACCAATGTAAAAAAGGCTTAAAAATGACAATACTAGAATCATATGAAATAGACAAATTAAAAAACAAAAATAACTACAGATGCCAAAACGAACAAATCAATAACCCATACCAACATATCTACAACACACAACAACACCGGTGAAAAGAAAAGTAAGTTTTGTTAAAAACATCTATGTAATATAAATTTATATATATATATATATATATATATATATATATATATTTACATCAACCTAACTATAGAGCGTCCATACATTGTCCTTTTACGCACTTTGAAGCGTCCGAGAAGAATAGAGCGTCCGTATACGGACGCCAAAAGGAAACCTTTATAAATCGATTCTGTGCATCAAGGCGAGTCGAAAGATACATATAAAAAAATTCAGTCTAAGACGCTCTATATGGCGATTTGTGTAAAAATGTATATTTTTGTGCATAATTTTAGTTCACACCATTTGCCGCAAGGAGGCGGTAAAGAGCTTGACGTATATTTACAAGTATATTTTTCTGTACAAAAAATGCATTACTAAGCGTCCGCGTAATATGGCAACACAGCATTTAAAATATCGATCGCAAGTTAAAATTAGAATTACTTTTTCTATTTATAGGCACGTCGGCATATATTATCTAACGGACGCCAAATTGTATATTTACAGATAAAAAAGCTTTGGCCGTTGGGATAATCATTACAATAATTTATTTATATAATAATTACTAAAGAATTGAAAACTCCCGGTTACAATAATAATATAAGATTTTGAATATTTAAAGTGGCGTTGTAAAAATTTTAATAATTAAAACAGGTGGTTTTGGATTTTAAAGATTTATTTGAAAATGAAAATGAATTGTTTGTTGTTTGCCCGGTGCTGTGTTGGGCCGGGTTTTGAGTAATCTCCCATAAAAAGTTTCCCGTTGAGAAGTTATCCTCGGTTTAATATAGCATGGCTTGGATTGTCTGGTTGAGCTTCCCGTTGGTCGGAAACTTCCAGATGTGGGTGCAACCAGGAGTTCCGTGGTTGAGCGGCGTTGAGACGGCATAATGTCCGTGTAAGTGGCCGTTCAGAAACACAGCAGCGGGGGCTGAGTTTGCAATATAATTAGTTTCTTACCTTGATAGATGATTAGTTCCTATGTAAAACCGGCGGGCGGAAGCCTGTGCTGCTCGATCTAGTTACAGACTAACCAATTTTTATGCCTAAAAGCCTAGCGAGTTAAAGACTGTAAATCCCTGCTAGTTGCAAGATAAATTTGACGGGCAAAATTTGCTTGGCTTGGTTGCTAGTTAATGCCGGGCGAGCAAAGTCATGTGTTGGATAACTATGGATTTAAATAAAATTCAGTAAACTGAGTTTGCCAACTGTAATGGTAATATCAAAATTTATTAATGAAGTACCAAACTCAACGGTGTTAAAAAATTACATAATTGCAAAAGTGCAAAATTTTAACATTTATCAATAATATTTGGGTTTAAATAATAATGTAATAAACATCAGTCTAATTTTGGCATAAAAAAGAAATGGTGGAAATCGCATCGTTCTGGGACGTTCAAAAAAGATTCTGATTTGTTCAGTAAGTTCTAACTTTTTTGTCCAAAACTGTAAAGCAATTTTGAGGCAGCAATAAATTTGCAAGGCTCGAATAAGCCAGAATAGTCTCTACACTAAAAATCAAAAGTAATCCAACCGAGCTGTGACGGTCAAAACGCATCCGTTCAATTCAATGCGTCGCGTTTAAAACTCCAAAAAGTGACCCGTCTGACTTGGATAGACGAAGATTGGTAACGGTTGCAGCTAGATAGTTTGTTTGTTGAAAAGTTAATAAACTAACTATTTTCAATTATTTTTTTAATTAACTGCCCAAATTTTGTCTAAATTTTTTGATCAAAAAAAATCTTAAACAGGATGGTTTTCAAAAAATAAAAAAACTTCAACAAAATTTTTGTTCTAATTGGAGTTTTCCCGATTCAATTTGCCCAGCCAAGCCCAGATCCCGTTGCAAGGCCCAAGTTAACTAAAAAATTTTTGACACTAAAAATCAGAAGTGATCCGACCAAGCAGTAACGGTTAAAGCACCTCTGTGCAATTCAAATGCGTCGCGCTCAAAACGATCCCAAAAGGCGATCCGTCCGATTTGGATCGAAGTAGCTAAGTAACGGTTGCAACTAGAAACTTTGTTCTAATCGGAACCGTCGGATTTTTGGCTATGTCTTCTTGCCTCAATGCTCAGTCAAGTCCAATCGGGACTGGGCGAGGCTCTAATATTTTAACGCCTTGTGCGTATAGACATAATTTTCTTGTCTTAAGTTGCAGAGCAAACCCGAAAACACCATTGAATTTGGAAGACAAGTTAGCAAAAATATTTCTGATACTAAAAATTGGAAGTGTTCCAACTGCTGTGTCAAAGCGCTTCAGTGCAATTTAAATGCGTCCCGCTCAAAGTAACTCCAAAATCGTGATTTGCCCGACTTGGACCAACGTAGTTCGGTAAGGGTTTTAGCTAAGTTCTTTTTTTTGTCGAATAGCTAATAAACGCAGCATCTTTATGATTTTTTTTTATATAAGTTGCCCAAATTTTGTTTTAAATGTTGCTCCAAATTTAATCCAAAAAAGTCTCTTTTTGCACTTTTGACCAAAAATCTGGGCCCAATTAAAATACTAAAAAAAAATGTTTTGATTGGAGCCGTCGGATTTTTGGTATTGGCCACCACCGTATAGTCATAACTTTCTTGTTCAACGTGGCGAAGCAAATTAGTGTCTTAAATTAAAAAAAAAATTATTAAAAATAACGCTGGAACTCATCATTTCAGGGTAGCTTCGGTAGATTACAAAATGCAAAATAATAAAATTGTATTTGCTCTTTCTTGGAAACAGTACCGCCCAAAGGTTTAGAAATTATAAAATTTATCAAAAAATTGGTCCCAAATCGAAATAATTGAAAAATTAAAATGACGTCACTAAATCTCTTCTCTAATGATTAGAGTAGCATGCAAAGATAAAAAAAAATACTGAATACAAATATTGTATTTGCTCCTTCTTGAAGCACAGTGGTGCCCAAAAGTTTATAAAATTTAAATTTCACAAAATGTCTGACTTAAGTTAGCATAAATAAAAAATTCAACAACAATACGATTATTGTTCTAAGTAGGCTGATACGATACAAATTAAAAAATTAAATTTGTTTTTATGAGGATTTTGTTGTTGTATTTTAGTTTTACTTGATTCCATAAGCAGTCAGTTGTACTTTTTGATCTGAAGTATTTGGCTGATGTGAATAGTTTTAAATATTAACAATTTGATTTTTTAAAATTAAATATTTATGATCAAAAAATTACTTTAGTGAGTATATTGTCAAAGTGTTGATTTATTTGTGATAAAGATTTTGTGAAAATGGTTTCTCATACTACTACTATTAATAATAGTCAGTTTTAATTATATGTATTGTGGATTTTTTTTTACACATAGAATAGGATTTTTTTTTCATGTTAATAAAAACACAGCTGAATTAATAAGACATTCAAATCCTAAATTTAATACTCAAGATTTACATTTTCCAAAAATTATATGTACCACTTGTTGTTTAGCGCTAAAAGATAGAAAGAATGATAATCCTAAAAGAAACATTTCTACAATACCGAATATTGAAAAAAATGTTTTTCTTAAAGGAACTCGAAATAAAATTGATTGTAATTGCTAAATAAGTATAACTGCAAGAAAGAACTTTAGATCTGCAGTAATGAAAGGTAGAGAACATATAAAAGTATATAAACAAATTAAGTTTGGTAGGATAGCATCAGTAAATTATGAAAAATCAGTTCAGAAAATGAAAAAAAAATCCTAAACCCAACACTGCAACAATTGTCTGTACAAAATGTTTCTCAACCATAGAAAAAAAAACAATTTTATTAATGTTCTTAAAAAAAAAAGCAACCAGTAACATAACAAACAATATGGTTGCGGAACTGTCTGATCAGTAAAGAATTGCATCATACAGCAGCTCTAAAAAAAGAATGAAGAGAATTGTTATCAATCCCAAACAAATTAAAAAGATTCAGATCAGTTTGGAGAAATTATTGAATTATAAATCTATCATGAATGTGTCTGCGTTATATATACAAAAATCGAACTAACTTTTTTCGGTCACCAACTGGTCAACGCAAATGTATTCTTGCTCATTTCTCTGAAGATATGAAGAATAGGAAATTAGAATTTGATTCCATTATAAAAATTGATTTCCTAGGTTTGATGTTGTAATGGAAGTTCAACCAAAACAATTAAAAGACCAATAGTGTGGGGTAACGTTTCTGAAATATTTGATATGGTAATTAATAAAAGTGGAGAAAATGGTAATGTTGACATTAAAATTAGGACAGACGGCATTTTTTTTTAAATATGTCTTAGCATATTACCTGAGCTAGAATATAACACAAATGAAAGATTGTTGAGATCTACGTATAAGAACAGTGCGGACTTGAAAAATTTGGTAAAGCTACAAATGTGAAAAAGATTATTTTGTTATGTATTGTTCTCGATGTGAAGGAAAGTTATAGGAATCTAAATTCTTGTAATTTTGAATGATTTCTCATTCAAGTTCATCGGCGATTTAAAAATAAATTTCATTGTAAACGGTCAACAAATTGCTTCTGCAAAGTATCCTAGCCTATACTGCTATGTATATTTGTAAGAAAATGTAAGCAACTGTTCTGTACATTATAATGAATTAATAGGTGGTATTGAAAATAACGACGAGGAAGAAAACAATAACATTAATAAGTTTTTATTGCAGTTTAATTAAATTTAATTTTACATTTCTTAAATTAATTGTTAAAAATTGCAAATTTGAAAATAGAAAACAAATGCTTCAGGCTGAAGCCGTTCGGAAATTTAAGAAATTTCTTCAAAATATTTCAATCTAATGGAAATAATAAGAAATTTGTTATGTTAAGCAAATCAGTAGTGAATCTTCTACTTTTCAATGAATACGATGATGTAACTGTTATTCAAAATTCATAGTTTGGAACAAATTAATAAAAAAATTATTTCGTAACAAGCTCATCTTTGGCCAAAACAGTTAAAAATAATATCAAAAAATTGCTATGGTAATGTTTTTGCGGGAAATGCTTGCCGAACAATGTTGAAAAACTCTAATATTTTTGTTAGTGACAATATACTAGGAAATATCAGCTCATTGATAATTATTCCATACGTAGTATGTTTTAAATCAATGGATAAAAATGTAAATCTATGTTTCTCTACATCAAAACCGGATGAAAAAATGTTAAATTTAGAAATAGAAAGACTTTATCGAAACAAAATTTCATATTATTTTATACCATTTACCTCATGCGTTATATTACTTGAGTTTAGGTTTGGGTCGATGGTCGGAACATGCTGGTGAAACTATTCATAATAAATTTAAAACTGTATAGTCTCGTTATAATATCAATATAATTAATGATCCACGTTATGCGGAAAGATTAAAAAACGCAATTGTCGACTTTATTACATACCACATTTAATTTTGCAAACTTAATAACAATTTATTGTAAAGAGTTTTCCAATAAGAAGTTTCATTTTGAATAGCATGCTATTTGGGCAGCTGTCAATTTTGAAGCTATTATCTTTTGACATTTGACAAGTAAAAACTACGCCGTTATTAAAAATGAAACAATACACGCTTCAACAACGCATTGAAATTATTAAAATTTACTACAAAAATGGTGAAAAATATTCAGTCACAGTTCGCAAAACTAAAACACTTTTTGGTCGTCGTAAAGCACCTTCTCGGCCGGCAATAGTAAACCTAGTGGAAAAATTTAAGCTGTTGGAACAAGTTTGTGATGTAAAGAATCAAAAGCGTGTGCATTGCTTAAGAACACATGAGAATATTGCTGATGTAGCCCGTAGTGTTGAAAAAAACCCAGGTTTGTCGATTCCTTGTTGATCTTTGGAATTAGACATTTCACAAACGACATTGAATTGTATTTTGCACTTTTGACTTAAGTTTTAAGGCTTTTAAAATTCAGTTACCAGAAAAACTCAAGTTGGTCGATCACCATAAACGTCGTTTCTTTGCTGGTTGGGTCCTTCAAATGCATCAAAATGATCTAAAATTTTATCAAAAAATTATCTTCAGTAATGAGGCCCATTTTTACCTCGGAGGCTACGTTAATAAGCAGAATTGTCGCATTTGTAGCTCAGAAAATCCAAGAATGGTTGTTGAAAAGTCTTTGCATCCTCAACGTGTCACTGTTTGATGCGGTTTTTAGGCTGGCGGTGTGATTGGACCCTACTTTTTTAAATATGAGGCTGGTGCAACTGTTACGGTGAATGGATGGCGCTACCAAGCTATGATTAATGATTTTTGATGGCCGGAATTGAAAGATATTGATGTGTACAACGTTTATTTTCAGCAAGACGGCGCTACGTGCCACACAAGCAACAAAACAATTGCAATTTTGCAAGAAAAGTTTCCTGGCCGTGTTTTTCTCAAAAAAGTGATCACAATTGACCACCGAGATCTTGTGATTCAACATCTTTAGACTTTTTTCTTTGTGGTCACATAAAAAACAAGGTTTATGCCAATGCTTCACAATCGATTCAAGACCTTAAAGATGGAATGTGTGAAGTTATCAAGGACATACAGCTTCAAATGTGCAAATTGGTCATAAAAAATTTCATAAAAAGAATGTGGTACTGCAGCCGTAGCCGTGGCGGCAATTTGACTGATATTGTTTTTAAATGTTAATGGCATACCTTTCTCTTTACAATGAAATAAACATTTATTAATTTTTTTTAAATGAAAAAGAAAAAGCAGATACAATTTTAATATTTTGCATTTTGTAGTTTACGAAAACTACCCTGATCAGAAACAATAAGTTCTAACGTCGTAATTTGTATCAAACTTTTTTTCAATTCAGGACACCTGTTAGAGGACATCGTTGGATTTGCAAAGCCTAAGTTATTCAAAATGTTTCCGACACTAAAAATGCCGTAAATTTTATATTATTTTTTACTTAAATCTAAAAACCAAAAGAGTTACTCAATCAGTACTAAGTGGGTATATTATTGTTTATTTTTTGTTGGACGCCGTATAGGTAATTTACTACAGATATTCTATAAATAGACTGGTCAAACTGGTTTGGACGCTTTATAGTATGCACAATCCGTGTCAAATATGTATATCTACAATAGAAAACATGTTGCAACACTGCCGGACGCTTTAAGGTAGCAAACAGGACGCTCTATAACACATATTCATGTTTTTTTGTGTATATGTAAGACGCTCAAAAACAGAAAAATGTACGGACGCTAAAAGGTAGTTTTATGTACAATAGAAAAATGTTTTAGTTTGTATTTAATAAGAAAACCGCGTTAATCTTTTTGAGCTCGAGTATATTCACCTGCGAGCACTAGAAGTACGTTTTTTTTAAGGGACGCCCAATGACAGTTTCTCATAGCGGACGCTTTATAGATACCGAGATGTAAATATATATATATATATATATATTTATAACGACCGAAACCGGTCTTAATATATATAAAAAAGTAAAATCAGAACAATAAAGTATATAATTTTTTTATTAAAATACCCTAACCTCAATTATTTTAAACTGTGCAATAATCAGAAACAAATACCACAATGATTAACTAACAGTGCCATCATAGCAAGTTAAGGGGGGAAAACATAAGCTTAAATTTTATTGATGAGTCTTTATGCACTGAATATGATAATACGTGTACAAGAGTTAAAAGTCTTATTAGTAGGTTTTGTTAAAAAAGTATCTGTGCAAACTTTAAACCTAAAGTTTACTAAACAAAACTTTCACTGGCTGTTAGGGTCACCTCTGATATGTAAAATACTATTTAGAGCGTTTTTGCAATATTTTAGAGTACAATCAGACTCTGGTTGCTCTAAGAAAACTGTAAAACTTTTCAATTAACGCAGTTTTATTAAAAATTGAAAAATACAGTTTTGAACTGTTTTTTAAATTAAGTTTTAATTTTTGCTTGTATTCTCAAATTTTTCCTCAAATATTTTCACAAGTTTGAGTTTATAGGGTAAACTCAATTTTAGCTTTAGGAAACAATTTATTTGCAAAATTGACAAAATTACGGCGTTTTTCTGTTAATATTTACTCGTTACCCAAACGCATAAAATTAGCCATTTAGCCAAAAAGTTTTGTTGAAGATAAAAATAACTCCAGAAAATCTTTGTCACTCGTTTTAGGCCAAGCAGAGTAACAGCTGTTTTTTTTTTGCGGATAGAGTTGCGTTTTGCGTTTTTTCCGTTGCTTGCGCATACGATTACTTCTTGCTAGCATTAGGAGTGCTTTTGGATAAAGCAAAAGGCCTTGCTGTTGCAGTTTGCTTTTAGAGTTTGTACTAAATTGGGCTGCTTTGTAACTAGCGGTGTGCGGCTTACCAAACGCTGCACATGTGGCTGTACGCCTGGATTTTTTGTTGGTTTTGCATTTGGAGCTGTATGGGCATCGGCGCTTGATAACGAAAGAGCTGGTTGTCGGTTCAAAATTGGTCGACTGGGTCATAAGGGTCGGCTGAGTCAAATATTTTTGGCTTTGGTGGCTGATAGCTTTAAAGGTGCTAAAGACACATGACGTGAGAGCCAGCTAATTGCTTTCCTCAGAGAGTTTTGTGGTGGGTAGCTACATTGTTGTCTAACTGGGCTTATATTGCTTTTTTGTTCTTGGAGGTGGCGGATTCGACTGGGCTTTTAGCAAGTCTCTTTAAAAAGGTTTGGACCAGGGTCTTTGGTGAGCTGGGTTTTGACAATAAACTTTTCAAGCCCGTTATTTTTTTTTATTTTGTTTTTTAAGGAGGTCCTCATTTTTCTGGAGCAAGACATTACAACGTTGCAATGATCTGGTGTATGCTTATCTTGTTCTATTCTGAAAAAATTAACTTAATTAGTTTTTCAATCAATTAATTTAAACAAACTAATTAGCTGGTTGATGATTGATTAAATAAATTTTTATCTACTACCAAAGCCTTCTTGGTTTGAAATAATAAAAAATATTTATTACGCAAATATGCATATGACAGTTGAAGTTTTTTAATACCAACAACATTTGATTTGATGTCTTGGTTCATAGTTATTGATTTTTTGTTGTTGTTTTGAAAAATTGTAATTTAAATGTTTTTTCTCTTTTATTTTAAAAACTGATTAAAAAAATTGCTATTTAAATATTTAAATTAGTAAATGCAAATATTTTAGCTAGCTAGTTTAATTTTTTTGACATTTTTAAGTAATCGATTTAGTATTAACTTCCTATATATGCCATATTCTACTACATATATAAATATAACAAATAAATATTTATTGTACTATAAAATAATATTTTCCTATATTAACAATCCAATCGTAGCTATGTGACACAATTCATAAAAAGTGACAGGCCAATAAATCATGCAATTTGTAAATCTTTCACCACATTTATCTTCATTTATATAAATCAAAAACTATACCTTTTTTTATCTGTATATGCGTTTGCTATGCCACAAAAAGAATATTTCAATGTTACGCGGGCAATCATCCGCAGTCGCTACAATCTTTATATTTATCCCAAATCACGAAATGCGGGCAGTATTTTTTTTCGTCTTCATTCTACGTGATTATGATATGAAAAAAAAAACCAAAGGCTACAAATATAGGTCAACATCATCCTTTAATAATAAGCTTTGATTCATTTATGAGTGATATCAGATTCAAAGCGTTTTTGTCAGATCTTTTATAATTCTTTTGTACGTAAAGGGATCAAATAAATTTAAAAAAAAATCAACTAGTTTTAATTCTATAAAGTTTCTGATAACATATTATTAGTTTTGTGAAGTATAGAATCGCAAACGAAATTGAAACCTTTGTAAAGTTTTTTCTTCTTTACAAACTTGCTTGATTAATAAAGATTTTAAGTGCACTTGAAATGGTGGAAGCTTTTTCATTGCATATTTTTATAGTAAGGGTGAGCGTTATTGCCTCATGACCTTTCCACACAATAAACCCACATTGTGCATCATATTTTAAAAACTATTCTTATCTAGAAAAGTCGTATAAACTTATAATGGAAAATGAATTGCATAATGCGCTGAAATATTGTATTGAATTTTTAAGATTTTTAAAGTTATTGCTTTTATTAAATGAAAAATATATTGTAAGGGTATAATATGTTTTAGTGTTATTGGGTGTTTATACAAATTAAAGACAATATAATTAAAAAAAATATATACAAAAGCATGCTGCTGATTTTAATTTATTTAATTAATTAATCATAAAAACTGCAATTGACTGATTTAGAATAATAATATAATAATAATAATAGAGTATCTTTATTTTACTATGACAACTTTACATAAATAAAAACTTGTACATGTAAAACACGTCAAAATCACATAGCAATAATAAAATAGAATAAAATAATACAATAAAAATTTTAAAAATAAACATAAACGCATTACAATACAAGACATTAAAATAAATTCATTTAAAATTACATGCATAAAATTCAGATATGTATATTGTACTGCTCCGAGTAGCAAACTAAATAGATTTCTTTTCAATTTATTGTAATTATAAATCATTTAATTCTGATAGGAAGTCCATGTCTTGTATTATGATGTGACGTCATTAAATTGTTGTTAAATTTTTCTTAATAGAAATTTAATTCACTCGTATATATTCATTCTACAAACAGTTAGTATGTTGCCTATTTTAAATATTCCTCTACATGTTTCTTTATATTCTAGTTTAAATAATATTCTAAGAGCATTTTTTGCGTTTTAAAAGCTTTTTCTATCGTAACACTACTTTTCCAAAATATGAGACTATATCTTAAGCGAGAGTGAACGTTGGCACACTAAAATTTTTTGTTATGTTAAAATTAGATGATTTTATCAAGTCTCGCAATCCATAACAAGCCCTACTGACTTTATCACATACCGATACAACTTCTGATTGAAACGATAATGTTTCATCTAAAATGATTCTTAAAAACTTTGTGTTGTCGACAAACTTTTAGCATTTGTTTTATAAAATTAATTGAGAAAGGTCTTAATAATTTGACTTAGTTTTATCATTATTTAAAACTAAATCATTTTTTGTAAACCAGTTTTTACAGATTCTATTGTTCTATTTCCTAAAAAAAAAATACTTTTTAGAGTTATTTTAGGAAAAAATTGTTAGGAATCTTCTTTTTTTTAAATTGTTCAAAAAATATTATTTCACGGCCAAGATTTTTTTCTTAAATTTTGAAAATTTTCCAGAGTTTTAAAAAAAGTTTTTCTTAAAAAAAGATAACGAGAATTTTTTTTCTCAAATATAGATAAAAACGTGCTTTTATAATGTGCAAAAGATATTCTGAAAATTTTAGGAAGTAAAACTTCAAAGGCAGTGCGACAAGTGTTCTTTTGATTTTTAAGGGTTTAAATTTGGATAGGCTTACGTTTTTTGCATAAAGATCAATTTTTGTGGGTGCACACCAAAAAATTTCAAGAACTTGTTATGTATCTTAAAATGTTTCTTAATGAAGATGTTGGATGGTAAAGTTTTAATACTGAAAGTCCAACTAACAGAATTTATAATGTTATTTAAATATCATTGCTAAAGTTAGTAAACTAATTATTAATTAAAAAGAATTAGTTTAGCAAAGTTTAGATGATCAAATTGAAATCCTCCTACATTTGTCGATCTTGAATTACTGTTCTTGCACAACTAATTCAACGCTGTAAATAATTAGTATTTAACCATTCTTAAACTATTAATCCTACATATGTCAAAGCATCATTGAGTTGAAACCAGTCTGTTTTGGTCACAAATTACAAACCAAAAGATGTCGGCATATAGACCAAAAAGTTAATAACAACTATCACAGCAACATATGATTTCTGTTAGGGTTAAGACCCATATTAACTCTTAGATGTAAGGTGAGAATCTCTTAGAATCTTAACTTAAAATAATTTTATCTTGTTAAATTAAAAATATGCAGCTATGCCTTAAACTGAACATGTGTATGTTAGTGTTAGATAAATAATAATAATGTTTTGAATAATCTGAAAATTATACATCTATTGAAATAGATTTCTTAGTACTTCTTCTTATCTATGAACTGGAGGCGCAGTTGGGGTATATGTTATTTGTAAAAACAGTTGCAAATAATTATATTATATTAGATACATACAAGTTGAAGAGCATTAGAGATAAAACTGAACTTGCTACATTCTTTTTTGAAATAATAAGCAGTAAATTTATTGCAATTTTGGATTGAACTTGAAATTTTAAAGTTTTATTAGAAGGTTCTGTTGGACGAGTTTTTCAAAATTTTGTATTCAAAATTACGTTTGCCATTTTACTTGATTAACAAAAAACTAATCTGTTGATAATTTTTTAATAGATGTTTATTTTTTAGCGTTTTGGGATAGGAATGACATTAAATCTTTTTGCAATGCAATTGGGACCTGTTGCAGATTTGAGTTTAGGATGACTGATGATGTCTCTCATCCTAGACGGTTAAATCGACTTAAGAATGTTGGTGCGTTACAGATTCTGTTTTATTTTTTGTGGACTTTTTCAACTTGGTCTAAGCTTAAGTCAGTGTAGACCAGCGTGTATTGGAGACTATCTGCAAACGTTTTGGTCTTGCCTTCTAAAGTATATTCAAGGTTATTTTTGCTATAAATGAAAAAACTGTGAGATTAAAACTAAAATATAATAAGTAAAACTGCATAGATTATAAAATAATGAGCTAATAGAGACGCAACTATTAATATCTCACTAACACTTATAACTACATTATTTTTGAGTGCGCTTCATGTTTAATTTGCTTGAAAGTGTGCGGTAAATTTTTAGTAAATAATTATTACTACTAATATTAAGCATGTTTTAAATAATAATAATAATTTATTTGGTATAGGACCATTTTTAAAAATGGATAGACATGTTATACAAAAAAAAAAAAACAAAATAAATACAAAAAAAACACAAGATATAAACAGCTAAAAAAACATTGATTGTTAATCTTAAGAAAAGTCCTAAATAAATTTAAAAAAAATTTAAATATAATAAAATTACTGAAGTTTTAAATTCTCTGAAGTGGTAGTTCATTGTACAGTTACAGCTAGACACAAATAGTGTGGCCTATATAATAGGAAACTTAGTATACACAAAAATTATGTTAAATGTGGTTAAACTAATGCCTTTGCCCGTTTTAGCATTATTCATTTGCGCTTACGTTTTAAACATTTTATGTTTAACCACATTTAACATAATTTTTGTGTATACTATGTAGTGTGGCAACTTTTCAAACTCATGACTTGTATGATAGTTATAAAAATTCGGTTTTTATAGAATTTTGAAATATTTGCTAAACTATTAACGTTCTATAAATGTATAACAATGATGACTTAAAATGTTATTTTTAATAAAAAATGGTTAAAGTGAATTTTGACGGTTTTTATTAAGAATAGAGCGTATAATTCTTTTCCGTCTATAATTTTATTTTGCCAGTTAGATGCAGCCCTTCAAAGAACGACTTTATATGCTAGAAATGACTATATATAAATACATAATATGCAGTCAGTAGATTTATTAGGTTTTTTTCATCTGCATTATTGCAAAGTATTACTTGTATTGATGTGTGTGCATACATGTTTAAGTCCCGTGTGAGGTTGCTAGTTCTTCATTGCGTCCGTTCCTAGGTGATGGAGAGAGAAATCTTTCGGACAGAGTCCTTTACAACAACTAACATTGGGTGAGATCGTTTTGCAATAGTTGCCAAATTTTGAATAAAACACAAATACAAAAGAAAATATAGATGTTGATTGTTTAAAAGACTAAAACTTAAAACAACAAACGGAAAGGGACATCCAATTAAAACTGAAAAAATCAAAGAAATTAAATTAGAACTTAAAGTGGAAACACATTGAAATATTATTTATTCAATATGTACAAGAGTGTAAAAGAATTCAGTGAGAATTAAGAAAAACAGACATTTATGCTCAAAGACCAACAGAGAAATATTATTTTTGAAATACGTAGAAGATCGTTTTGAAAAAGACAGAAATCAGTTTTTTCCCAAAAACTTTTATTTTATTCTATCAAAACAATGAAGAACAAAAAGTTGTCAGGACTACCAGAGGTACCATCAAAACTACTCAAGTAATTACAGGAAGACCAGGTCTATGTACTAGTAAATAGCGGTAAATAGCGGTAAACTAAGAATAATTTGCTTTTTTTATTAACTATCATAAAGCATTTGGTAAAATTAGACATTACTACCTTGTTGAAGTATTAAGGGCAAAACTACTAGACATGCAAAATATAAGAATAATATCAAATATTGTTTTTAGACAGAGCATAATAGTTTAAATAAATAGCGACACGGCCGAGGAAATCCAAATCAAAAGAGGATAAGCAAGGATGTGTAATGTCGTTGTTACTGTTTATTATTTACTCTGAAAAGATTATACAAAAGCATAAAAAGTGAAAAGTTTAGAGATAAAACTCAATGAAAAGCCTGTTAACAATATTAGATAGGCCGATTCTAAACAAAGTAGTACCAGCTTGTAAAGAGAAAGGTCTGACATTAAATGAAAAAAAAAACGCAATTTATGATTATTCCAAAGACTATGTGTCTGGTAACAAAAATATTAACATTAATTGATTGTGTAAACAAATATAAGTTAGGAACAAATGTAAATATCAACAATGACTTAATTTAAGAAATAAAAATAAAGCGCATTTTTTGTAGTCACGATATAAATCTACTCCTTAAAATGCAACTAGTCAGTTGTTATGTTTTCTTCATACTGCTCTATAGTATGAAGCCATAGCCATCAAGTAAAAACAGTACAAATAAATTAAAACTTTCATAATAAGAGTGTATTAGAGATATTTGGGATATCATGTGTAGACAAAGTGACTGATGTTGAGATTCTTAGAAAAATGGATAAACAACAAAAAATCTTAGTTATCATCAAAATACAAAAACTTGAGTACTTTGGTTACGTTGTAAGGAATCATAAATACTAACTATTGCAACTAATCATGCAGAAAAGATAGAGTACCGGCTGCCAATATATATCTTAGCGACAAAGTCTCAGAGAATGGTTTTAGTGCACATCTACTTAATTGTTTAGAACAGTTGTTCCAAAAATAAGAATAGCAATGATGATTGCCAATTTTTGCAGCAGAGACAGCACCCTAAGAAGAAAAAGAACATGTTTTAGGTGGGAGATAGTTTTAGTTTAGAAAATATGTATATAACTGCACTTAGAAACTTATTTTTATTGTTGAAGAAGTAATCAGAATGTTTATTCTAAAAGTTGATCTAATGTTACTATTGTGTTGCGAAAATACACTGTCGAGCATAAACTTAGGGTTACTTCATAATTTGATTTTTTTTTTAAATTTTAGTTTTTTAAGTTTTTTTTTGATTGAAACAGTTTATTAACTGATTGCTTAAATTTTAAAAAAGTTTTTGTTGTTCAAAGTTTATTGAAAGTAATGAAAACGAATAATTTCAATTTGAAGTGCTAAGTAATGAATATGATCAAGTTTACTTTCATATGCTTTTGTTATACAAACAAGCATAATTTTTGTTTCTGTGATGATATCTGTTTGTTGCAAATTGTTAGTGTATTGTTGTCATTGATAGTGGTTTGCAATGAGCATAAATCTTGTTGTTGCGTCACGAATTGTGGCGGCTTTAGAAGATGGCCGCGGTCAGCGCAAAATTGCAAGAAACGTTGATGTAAGTTTTTTGAGTGTGCAACAAGTATGGCAGCGGTACGTAGAGACTGGTCTGCTCACTCGACAACCTGGTTCAGGGCGAAGCAACACTACAACAGCTAGATATGACCGCTTTCTCGTTTCTCGTTTGAAAAATCTTCATTTTGAAATCATCTGCCAGAAGTGAAAAATATCAACATAAGTGAGTGGACAGTTAGGAGACGACTTTATGGTGCTGGATTATTTTCTCAAAAATAAACTACTGGACCGCCGCTTTCCAGTAAACAACGGATTGCAAAGTTGAATTTTGCTCGAGAACACTTGGCTTGGACAATAGCGGATTGGAGTTGCGTATAGTTTTCCGATAAATCGCGATTCTGTCTTACGGGCTCAGATAGACGTGTAAAAGTGTGACGGCAACAAGGCGAGAGATATGCTTAAGCATGTATTGTCGAACAACTTCCATTTGGTGGAAAATCAGTTAAGGCATGGGAGGCATATCTTTTGACACTCGCACGGAGTTAGTCTTTATTGAGAATGGAACCTTGATTGCGCATAGGTATTTGACAGAGGTTTTAGAAGACCATTTTTTTGTGCTTATTCTTGGTGACATTTATGCATATATCGCACGGCCCCGCACTGCTTGGATAGTTACTGAGTATCTTGACAAATGTCAAATCACATAATTTGTTTGGCCTGCTCGCAGTCCAAATTTAAATTCAATTGAGCATGTTTGGAATGAGATGGGAAAACGTTTACAGAGACATGTGCCGAACCCCAAAAATTTTAGAGAGCTTTTTAACATACTGGTGCAGAAATGGGACATTCTTCCGCTGAATGTGATCCAAAATCTGATCCAAAGCATGTCTTGTCGTTTGCAAGCTGTTATCACTGCCAGAGGAGGGAATACTTACTACTAAAGTTGTTAAATTTTTTTATTTCAACAAAAGCATATGAATGTAAACATGTTCATTTTTATTACTTAGCATATCAAATTGAAATTGGTCATTTTTATTACTTTTAATAAACTTTAAACAACAGAAACTTTTTTTTTATTCAAGCAATCAGTTAGTAAATTGTTACAACCAAAAAAACACGTAAAAAAATAAAAAATTCAAAAAAAATTGTGTGGCTATATTTTTAATATTACTACAAAGTTGGACTATTAGCAGATAATTAAAATTAATTAGCAAATGTTGTAATATTTTAGTGATGTGTTTTATTAGGTGATTAATAAACAGTTTACATATTAGAGGGTCTAACAAGCAAGTATTTTTTTTGCTTTTTTACACAACATTTTTTATTATTTAATAATGACTTTATTTAATTCAATGTTACACGCCGGAAACCTTAACTACTTTTCTTAATAATAAAATTTAGGTTGAGACAAATTAAGGCCGGAGAGAAAAAAAAACAACTGTTACATGTTTACTTTTATCTAATTCTTTGTGCACAATATTGATGAAATTTATAGTTGCAGTTTCTGTAGATCAATGTAAACAAAAACCGTTTATACATTTTTATAAAAAAAATTATTATTTTATTTAAAACATTTTATTCAATAAGTTTAGAAAAACTTGATAAATAAAATATATGTTTTTACTTAGTTTGTTAGCCAGATATTATTTACTATTGCACTACAAAGAGAAGTATCAAGTTTACAAAATGGTTAAACTGTGGTAAGTTGGCAATTTTATTAATAAAAAACATATTAGCCATCTTAGCTGAGTTAAGACATAATTTATTTGTTTTGTTCTGTAGATTTGTACAATGGTTCATTGCCGTTTTAAACATTTGATCTTTTTGTGTAAGAGTAGTGTTGTCTGCAAAAAATTTAATATTGTATTCTCTAATATATTGAAGCAAATTGTTAATAAAAATGAGAAACAAAAATAAGTCAACTACAGAACCTTTGTTTTACAATTTGTTTACTACTAATATTACTATTGATAGTCTAGTCAAAGTAACTTTTCACCTCTAAAAATAAAATTAAAAGTTTTGAAACTTTTTACACTGATTTATCGGTACCTAGTAAAGAATATACTAAAAGTCCTGACAAATATGACACAAGCTCTAGCAGCAATGACCGAAAACAAAACACTTTTTTTGGTTTTTGTTAATATTTTGAGAACTGTGGGTTAGAAGTAACTATACACATAATGAAAGCTGATAAAATTTGCAATAAAAATGATAGTTTACATATTTCTTGTATTTCCAGCAGTTACAGAGTCATAGGGCGTTAAAGATTGCGTTTTTCCATAACAAAAAGAAAGTTAGCACGGCACAAAATAAAGTGTACTTTTTACTATCATTTATTAAATATTTGTAAGTTAATATTTGACAATGATTTACCTATACTTTTGGATACATGGATCATTGTGGAGACAAACTTACAACTTAGTAAAAGAAATAAATAAATAGTAAAAGAAATAAATAAAAAAAATTTATGAATACATAAAATATGGAAATTCTAAAGAATTATTAGCATAATCAATCAACTTTTGATCACTTATTTCTAGAAGGCCTTGCAAACTGTACATGAAATAATTGTTTGAAAGAACCGCCACACTAATATGAACTCTCAATATATATAACAAGAAGTAAACAAGCAGTAAAACAATGTATGAACGTTACTGATTAACAATGCTAAACTGCACGTAATCAGTGATGAATAAAAAAGTGCAATCTCACCTGATTGCTGGTTATAAGTCTAGTAAACTGAACATTTTGATCTTTATTTACAAGCTTTTTTACTGGCTATTGTGTTTGAATCCAGATCATCAAGGTTATTGAAATCTTCTTCGGGAATGGAAGTAATGCCATTTAAGCATTTTCCATGTCAGTTGTGGCAAATTTCTGCTTTTCGGCAGCTACATCTGTCTCCACATCCAATTATATATTTGCAAGAAATGAGGTTGAAGACTGCCTTAGGTGCTGCTGCGTCTTTTGTAGTTAACCTATTTGGTAAAAGCATTGTAACGATGCATGTTAAGGGAGGTTTGCTTGCTTCACTCACAGTTCCATGGGATAAACTTGGGCTGTTGAATACATTAATAATACTTTGCAATGTAGCTTGCTTTTTGAACAAATTGAAACACACAAGTTTTCCTTTTTGATATGCAGCTGAAGTCGTATCACATCCGCTGAATGCATACACAAGAAGTTTGCTATTCTTTATTCTCATAGTTTGCAATTGCTGACTCAATTATACCTTGTTTTCTACTTTGCCTTGACTTGGTTTAACAAACTATATCTGGAGTTAAAAGGACAATAAGATCAACATCTTTGCCAACTATTGCTACTGTGTCATTAGGATGTCATGGTTCCTGTGCGGATAATTAATGTATCAGCGTCATTAGTAGCTTGTTCTGTTTTAATTCAATGATTGTAAAGGGCAGTTAAAAAAAATCTGTTTATTAGAATTCTATTTAACTGTGTTTTTTGTTTAAAGTTTATATCAAATGGCTTCTTTAGTTTGTACCTTCAGTTCTGTTTGGTTCTCTTTGTACTAGATGATGCCGCTGAATAACTATCAAACACAACAGTACAGCTCTTGTTTGAGAACGTAGGCGACATAATATTGGCAAATTGTTGAGATTGTGGAATTTTTGGGCTACACTATCTAATGTAACAGATATACTCTACCTAAAACAATGTCATCATTGAAGAGATTGGC
Source organism: Tachinus rufipes (assembly GCA_963932245.1). Taxonomy (NCBI): domain Eukaryota; kingdom Metazoa; phylum Arthropoda; class Insecta; order Coleoptera; family Staphylinidae; genus Tachinus; species Tachinus rufipes. The sequence continues at coordinate 79,269,779 of OZ010744.1, forward strand.
TTTTTATTTATCCTGTTTAACAAGGAAAAGTATTATATACTCTAAAACTAATTTTTAAAATGTTTGTCAAAATTAATAACAAAATTTTAATTACTTTATGGAACTGAGAAAAAAGAATTAAAAAAAAAATCTTTTAGTATATTCTTTATTAGGAACCTATAAATCAGTGTAAAATGTTTTAAAACTTTTAAATTTTTTTAGAGATGAGATCAATTTTTGAGCATTTTTGACAGGACTATAAATAGAACATATTGGTAACAATTAAACAGATAAGATTGCATTATATTATAGCTACTATTTGAAAAATTGTATAATCAAGTTTGATTAATATGAAATTATGAGGAACAAATATAAGAAAGAAGCATTAGTAAATATCTTCTTTTCAAAATCATTTAGTATTAGACTCATTAGTTTGTTAATTGCTAATACAGTATTTAGTTCTTTTCTTTTTTATTAAAGTACTGCACAATTTAGTTTGTAAAGTAGTATATTTAATATTTTTTAAATACTAGTTAGAGAAAGATTGGACGATAGTTGTTAACATGGTCAATGTTTCTCTTTTTATGTATAGGAATAATTATTGCAATTTTTAAAGAATCGAAAAAAATTAAATTTAATATATATTTATTAAAGAGTTTAGTTAATTGCCTAGTCAATTGACGATAACTAGAATTTTGGCAATTCTTTTAATAACGTTTATACTCATACCATATACCTCATACAACATTAATAAAAAACTGGCTAAATGCTTCTGTATCAAGTTGGTCAGTAACATAACAACAAATTTTTTTTTACTATTGATAATTTTTTATACAGATTGATTTTTGTTTTTAGATTTTAAAATAATTTGATTGTTTTCTATTATTATAGTTTTTATATAATATATTCGAATCACATTCAGTTTTCTACTAAAGTGGTATTAGGGCTTTAGATTATTAATCGGATTTTTTTTTAGTTTTATGGTCATTTTGTAATAAAAATTAAATAACTTTACTTTATATTAATTAATTAAAAATTATACTTAACTGTAAAACTAGGAACATTTTTTACATTTGGATTTTTATATTCTCGCTGCATCAGATAAGATTCGTATTTGGAATATTAAATGCAATTAAATTATTACTGCATAATGCAACCCGACCAAGCACTTACTCTCAACAAGACTTATTCTTATTTTATGAAATTTGAACCAACCAGTCACTCACATATCACCGAGAAAATAAAAAGAGAAAAACATTGTCTTCCCTAGGGCACTTTCAAGAATAAACATTCTGTGCAAAGTACATTTGTAATAAAGACAGCAGCAATCGCATCTTCTATACATTTTGAGTAAAGCAATTTTATGAGATTCAAACGTTATAATTCTCAAATGAAATTTGTTCGTGGAAATATAATTTGCGAAATTGAAATTAAACACAAACCGCCGCTCTGAATGTAGATTTTATTATAGGCTGTAAATTGCGTGTTATTCAATTATATTTGATTGTCTGGTGTTGAAAATTATTTCTTTTATTATTTCACGCCACAATAATTATAAAATTTTATTACCGGATAACTAAAAATATTATATTCTAAAATATTATTGTAATAAAAAATAGGAATTATATTTATAAATGTCTGGTTTAGAATACTGCAATGTTCAATAAATCTGACCCACTTTATCTTTACAATCCGATTCTCCTAAATCGAACTAATCTTGGGAACATACGGTCACAAATAACACGAAGTTAAAGCGGATAGGCTAATTGGTAATTACTAATTCACGGATTAAACTTTGATTGAAATTTGAAAGATTATCATCAGTCTAGGAATTTCTATTATTATTATAGTAAATAAGTTACTTGTAGATTTACTATCCAAACACATATTCATTGAATATGTTTTCAATTATAAACTATATGTCTTCAAATAATGTAGGCATATAATACATATAATTTAAATATATGTTTCAATCAATAAAATATATAAACTATTTTATAACGATAGTGTTTCAATCAATATAACCAATAGAACTGCTGTTATATTTATTACTTTATTTTAGATTATTAACAAAGCGTTTATAATGTAAAACAAAGTAACAAATGTAACAACAGTTTTATTGGCGTTTTAGTTATCCTAGTAGAAAATAAATTAATAAAAATATTGTAACTAAAAATAATGTAAACCAGGAACTTTTTAATAATTTAATTAACTTATTAAAAACATATATTTTATTCTATTTTTCATCATTTGTGGAATGTAAATAAGATTAGGAGCAGCGAAATGCCTATAGCATATTAAAAATGGTTAAGACATTTACTCTGTTGTAATCCATAATAAAAATAAATTAAAACACTAAATTTTTTACCACTAATTCTTTAATTATAAATATATATTACTAAAGAATACATATGAATACAAACTAAAGTTCACGACTCGAGTTTTGACTTAAAAAAAAAATACATTCATAAAAAAAGGGAAAAATAAATCGCATTGCTGATGGTCTAGAAAGGTTTAAAAAGTGGTGATTTATATTGTAGTAATCCTAGATTGTAAAAATGCAATGTCTAGATAAATGCCTAAAAACTTAACGTTTTCATTAACTTTATTAGAATGACTTAAAGTTATCGTCAATGCTTTGTTTTACTTTTGTTCAATCTTAAATTCTTGGCTCTAAAGCAGATTTTAGCCTTTCCTACAGCACTTATCTTTTTGAAAAGCGGTTGGGCCATGAATTAGGGTAGTTTAGATTACATTAGACCACACTGTTTTGCTTTCTATTAGTAGAATTAGTTAAAAAGCTTTTAATGAGCTTAAAAAGCAAACCTCTAATATTATAGTGCTCTAATTTGTACCTTAGTTTTTTTAGACTTATAAGTAAAAAGTCTAAGATCTACAAAGTCTGCTGGCGTTGAACTCTTGCTTTCAAATGCAGATTTTATATCTAAAACAATTTGTTTTATAGACTTAGTTGTTGATTTTTTGATTTTCAACGTTTTTTTAAATATTTTTGCAAAAAAGATTATTGAGAATGATAAGTCGGTAAAGACCATTTTGGCAAAAATGGGTTTTTATCGAATTTTAATTTTGTTAAGTTTTATTTAGTATGAGAATTAAGTATATCAAGTGCTTAGTATCTCGATACTGGATGTTGTAAGTACAGAGTTCATTAGAAAGTAATGAGCATTTTTTATGAAAAATTGATTTACAAATGCTTAAAATTCTTTTTTTTTTCTTAAAAGTCTTTCCTTGCATTAATACACTTTCGGAGACGTGTCTGCAACGCCTAAAAGGCACCCGAAAACTCTTTGACATGAATGTCTTTTAAAACCTTGTAACATGCTTTTGGATGTTTTCCACAGAAAACTTAATAATAATAATGATGTTTACGACCAGGAATCAAAATGGCAGAGCCGTTTCTTGAATTTGTTTAAGTTTTCAAGATTTCTTTTTTCTACTTTTAGCCACTGATTGATTTTAAAATTTTCCAATTTTTTTGTTTGATAGCACTAATGTTATTGTTGTAAATATCAGGCAAGATTAAATTTAAACTAAAATACTGTAGCTTAGTATTGTTTCCCATTTACAATTTGCATCTTAAACTTTTAGAATAGCCACACGAAAGGTTTTTAAAATATCTATGTTTTAGAATAATACGGTTGAATGTCACTTTTAAATGTTTTGATTCTTAATCTCTCAGTGAATATTTGTTATCATTTCAGAAAGCCTTGTAGTACAAGTAATTGTTTTTTAGATAAATTGATGTTTTTTTTTTTGTGAAGAATGTCTATAAAAATATCTATTGAAAATATAAAGATCGACAACATTGCGCCTGTTGTTGTAAGGTATCTATGTGGTTAATCAATTATACGCAATAATTTGAATAACTTATTTTTAATTAAAACTTAAAACAAATAGTATAGTTTTAGTTGGTCTTCTTTTTACTTAGGAATAATATTTAATACAAAGATAAATATTTTATATTTAGTTTTATATATTTGTAAGAGTTGTACAGAAGAAATAAACTGTAAGCATCTTATATGATATATAAAGAAGAGACGCAATGTCCTCAAATGAGACAGTTGTAAAAACAATAATTTCGAATAAAGCCTAGTTAAATAGGTAAATTTATACGAATGCCACAACGACATATGTAGCGCTCGTTACTATTTGTTCAATCGGACAACCCAATAATAACATTAAAAAATTAAATTTATGAAAAAATATTCTAAACTAAAAACATCCATAGACGCGTTTCGAGGTTTACCTCTCATCAGTATGGCTTTATTTATTTAAACTTAATAATCGAAACACGTCTATGGATGTTTTTAGTTTAGAATATTTTTTCATAAATTTAATTTTTTAATGTCATCTTATAAGAACTTCTAGTTTTCTAAATACGTTTAAAATTATATCAACATCATTGTTCTTTCAAAATTGATTTTATTAGATTATAACTTTTAAAAAATATTAAGATGTAGATTTATTGTTCAGATTAATATTTGATATAAATAATCTTTTAGGTTTTGACTTTGAAACACTAAGAAATTTGTTTCTATTAGAATTAAAATTAATCAAGTTATATGTGACCCAGTCAGATATTGTTTAAATTTTTTTGTTTATAGATAATACAAATTCTAACCATTTTATCTTTTATTAATCCAAAGAGTAGCTCATCAGTTGCAGAAGCGCCTAACTTCAATCTTGACGCATCATTTGTTGCAAGTTCAAGTCCTAGCTCCGGCCAAGAATTTTTAAGAAATAATAGCTTTCATTAGTTTAAGACATTAGTCTTATATATGTAGTATCTATTTAACCACATTTACATTTAATATTAGACTGTGGGTAGACCAGATACTAGACTTTGTCAGTATCTGCAGCTCCTTCATTTTCTCAATTAACGGGAGCGGTAGTGTATATTTGTTTTCACGTACATATTCAAAGGCAGTTTGTGAGGTAGTAATATAAGCGTAAGCACTAAAATATTAGGTTTTTAACCGAAAAAAAAAATTTGTTTATATTTGTTGATATAGACTTAAAATTATAAATGTCTTTCGGTTATTTGAAGAAGTTCTTTAATGAAAATTTTAAAAAATGGTTATCAAAAAGCAGAACCTTGAAAAACAACAGTTTTTATAATTTTGAATAGTTAAAATTATCATTATTAAAAAAATGTTGGCACAAACGGCGCCGTTTTTAAATTTACATTGGTTTTTATGGGACAAAACGTATAATTTTTTTTTTATTTTGGAGTTTTTTCTATAATGTTTAAAAATTTTATTCAATTATAGTCAGGCGTTTTCTTACTTAGTTTGATTCAGTAAAGCTTTATAATAGCGTAACTATTCTCCTCACCTAATAAGATTATGATACCATACCCTATTAAATAATTTGGAAATGTCTAAAGCTAATGTAGGATTTTTTTAATGTTTTTATAAAGTAGAATTTTATTTGTGACTAACAGAAAAAGTCAAATGATCTGTTGTCAAAGGATTTGATCAAAATCTATAGGGTTTTCCAATAAGAGATTTTATTTTGATATTTAAAAAAACGGGTGTTTTTTAAGAAATATCAATTAATGTTTATTTCATTGTAAAGAGAAAGGTATACCATTAACATTTAAAAACAATATAAGTCAGTACCACATTTTTTCATAAAGTTTTTCATAATCAATTTGCACATTTGCGGCTGTATGTCCTCGTTAACTTCACAAATTCCATCTGTAAGGTCTTGAATCGATTGTGGAGCATTGGCATAGACTTTATCTTTCACGTGACCCTAAAGAAAAAAGTCTAAAGGTGTTAAATCACAAGATTTCGGTGGCTAATTGTGATCACTTCTTTGAAAAATAACAAGATCAGGAATCTTTTCTTGCAAAATTGCGATTGTTTCGTTGCTTGTGTGGCACGTTGCGTTGTCTTGCTAAAAATAAACGTCGTACACATCAATATCTTTCAATTCCGGTCATAAAAAATAATTAATCATAGTTTGGTAGCGCCATCCATTTACCGTAACAGTTGCACCAGCCTCATATTCAAAAAAAGTAGTGTACAATCACACCGCCAGCCAAAAAATTGCACTAAACAGTGACACGTTGATGATGCAAAAACTTTTTAATAATCATTCTTGAATTTTCTGAGCTCCATATGCGACAATTCTGCTTATTAACGTAGCTTCCGAGGTGAAAATGAGCCTCATCACTGAAGATAATTTTTCGATAAAATTCCGGATCATTTTGATGCAAGGACCTAATCAGCGAAGATACAACGTTTATGGTAATCGACCGGCTTGAGTTATTGTGTTAACTGAATTCTATTAACCTTAAGACTTAAGTCGTTTCAATACTACGGGCTACATCAGCAATATTCTCATGTGTTCTTGAACGATGCACACGGTTTCGATTTTTCACATCACAAACTTGTCCCAACTGCTCAAATGTTCCTAACTTGTTTACTATTGCCGGCCGAGAAGGTGCTTTGCGACAACCGAAAGTTTTGCAAACTGTGACTGAAAAATATTCATCATTTTGAGCGTTGTTGAAGCTTGTGTCGTTCCATTTTTAATAACGGCGTAGTTTTTACTTGTCAAATGTCAAAAGATAATAGCTTTAAAATTGACAGCTGCCCAAATAGCCTGTTATTTAAAATAAAACTTTTTATTGGAAAACCTTTTATATTGAGTATCTACAATAAAGTTATTCATTGGATAAAAATTCATTTAGACTCTAACTTAAAGAATCAGATTTTTTAAATTTAGGTATATGTTAAATATTTGCAATTTGCAACAAATTGAAATTTTTTTTTAGATAACAAAGCAAATATTTTATGCGAGTTAATTTATTTGCCAGTTTAACATTGTTTTAAGAGTAAATTTTTATGATAACTTGATTTAATTTAAGAAGTTGTTTTGAGACAACATTTTATCTACATTAAATTAAACTTTTTAATTTACTACTAACTGGCATTGTAGACAGAATATTGGGAGATTAAATAGTAGAAATATTTGCAAATTTGTTAGCAAAAATGCTTTTTTTTAGAGTTAGCAAGTAAATTGTTTTGTTTATTTTAACGAAAAAATATTGAAAATTTTAAATTACCTTGCAATAAATTTATTTTTTTATAGACATTTTTACTGTTTAAGAAAGCTGAGAAATTTGATTGGTTTTGTTTCTATAAATGTAATCAATCAATGTTTTATGCTTCTTATTAACTGCTTGTTTTGTTTGAATTAAGTACAAGTAAACACTAAAATAAGAATCTTCTGATTTAATAATCGAAAACAAATTATTTTTGAATGGTTGTTGTATCATTTTCTGTGTAAACAATGAAAACTAAAATTAGATTAACTAAAAAATGTTTTAATTTTTGAATAATGATAGATGGGGCGGCTTAGGTTTGGTAATAATAATAGGTTTGGTAATAATAAGAAAAGAAATACAAAAATAATAGGTGATAGGAATCTTTTAAAAAATTATTAGCAGTAGTTTCCTGGAAAAATTAAAAGACACAGAAGTCAATCACAAAAAAATAGGTGAGTTAATAAGTTGAAATAAGATTATGAGGAACAGAAAAATTATAGTTTGTTTGCCAGATTATATTGTTGAAGATAAATAAGTTAACCATTTAGTATTACGTACAGTCAAATCTCTTAACAAATTAATTTTAGTTTTTTTATGTTTATCTTGAAAAAAACTGTTATCAGAAAAGTTATCTTAAAAGTTTGTTTGAGTTGTTTTATTTGAAGAGCAATATATGAATATTACAAAAATGGTCTTATTAGAAGATTTTATTTAAAAATATGTTATTTTAACGAATATCTTATAATTTGTGTCGTTAGTTTAAAATATGCTGGTTGTTTGCAGATGTAGGCACAAACATCTTGTTGCTCAGCAAATGAATATTTGGTATGATATTAAAAATTTACTAGATTAAAACTATTGGATCATTATTGTTTACCTTAGTTTTGGTAAAAAAAAATTGAGTCATAAGCACTTTGATAAAAAAAAAATGCTTTTTAGACAACAAATATTAAAGTAGTTAATTTTTTTATCATAAAGTAAGTAAGTTTTTGATTGGTTGACTTGGCTTAAATTTAATTTTGTAGGCGGTTTGCTCCGTAGATTAATGCTATTTGCTTCACAACCCACGGTAGACTGTAATTTGTAATCTTTAAATTAAATCCAAGCATCTAATTTTTGTTTGCGAATCGTCAATGAATGAGACGTTTTCTTTAGTGAAAAGTTAAATAATCTTGTACATACCTCTAGAATATTATATTATTACGTTTTATACGTTCCACTAGGTTGGGATTAGTACCTAGTAATTGTTAGTAAGTTTCTGTACAAGAACTAGGTACGTGTTTGACATTTGTTTGTTTTTTTTTTGGAAACATATAGAATAATTGTCAAGTGCTTAGCCAGTATAAACTATAAGGCGCAAAGAGAAGCATTGCTGAGGCATTTCTTCAATTTTATAATTTTCTATATTTTTAGAAGTGCATTTTTTGTTTTGATAGAGTTAAAAAAATGATTTGGAGATGCAACATTCAGAGACCGTAAATTTAAATATTTTTTTACAAATGAAATTTTCTTGTCTGTCTTTTTTTAATTTCTTCAAAATTTTTAAATTTTTTGGGTTGACAATTAAGTTAATATATGTATTGATTTTAATGTTGTTGTTAATGTTGAATGTGCTCTTTAACATCTTTAAAATATGCTAAAAACACATTCTTCAAAAATGGATTTGTGTTTTTAAGCTCAATTTTGATAAATCAAATAACAAATTTGAAATTATATCTTTGGCTGTCTTTATATTTTTTAGAGGCCTACTTAAATATAACTTTCAAATATAATATAATTATATTTTATAATGAAACATGAACCATTGATAGTTTTTGTCAGTTGACACAAATAAACAAATTGCACATATCTTTTAATGTAAATACTATATCATTTTTAATTTAAAAAGTTATAGTATTTTATGTATTTATTAGTCATAGATAAAATATAGTATTCTACTCGCTAGTAACGATTTATTTACGAGAATCATATTTGCCAACACGAACCGCTTGTTAAATCATAAACTATGAAACATTCTTCAATATAACAGCGTTTATATTATTTTATTGATTTGTTTCTAGAATACGGTTATGTGGTAGGTTCTGAAAGTTTTTTGTATGTAAGATACACTACTGTGTTTGGACCAGTTTTATGCTGTTACATATTGTAATTGATCTAGTGATGTATTGATTGTTGTGCAATTAGCAGGTTAGATGCTTATTGAGATCTGCCCGTTATTATTAAATTTAAAGTGTTTTTATGTTTTATTTATTTTTTATTATATCTTCAAATTTTGTACAGGTACAATTTTAATTTCTAGACATATATGTATACTGGCGAGCAAAAAATAGAGGTTACTTTAAAATTATTTTAAACTTTTTTTGTATTAACTTTATGTTTGCTGTTTTAACTTTATGCAACTTGTAAACCAAAGTAGGCGTTTAATAATTTATTTTTTGACAAATGTTATTAGTCCGGGAGCTGGTAACAAAAAAGTGCAAGAATTTAGGAAAGGCTGATATTTTGAAATCGGACTGTTTATTGGTCATAGAACGCCTCTGCAAAGTCAGCACCCCAGGTGTCGGGACACTTGGCGATGGCACGCTAAGAAAGGTGTAATTTTAACACCTTACTTAGCGTACCCAAAAATTGTTTTGGAAAAGCTGAAAATTCATCGGCAAATAGTCGATGCATTACAAAACCTTAATCAAGCAATCAGACAGTAATAACCAAACGCACGGCGTCAGCAGAGTTGCGTACATGCTACAAGAACTAACTTAATGCAAATGATTTGAAAAAGCTGAAATTTGGAAATATGTCAAATCACGTAATTAAATTCATAAAACAAACAGTCAGACATAATTTTTATAAGAACCCAATCAGTCAGCACCCAATTGAAGTCGTGATAAGGCGCACGTCAAGAAATTAAAAAAAATAACATTCATTCATTGGTAGAACTATGCATCAAATGCAGCATAGTTAACCATTGCGACATAGTTGCAACAAATACGTCACGGCATCAGTTTAATAGAATCACTCGTTCCGTTCCTACGTGCCACGTGGAGAAAATATGGAAAATTTGTGTTCTATTTGTGTATTTTGTATGAGAGGAGACAATATATTGAAGTTTACCACAAGTACTCTTACAAGATGCAATTCAATTTTAAAAATTCGTCAAAATAATAGTTTATCCTTCAATAATGTAGTTTTACCGTTACATTCTAATAATGAGATTCAAGGTTATCATGTAACATGCTATAGACTATAGCTATAACTATTAACAAAATAATTTTAATATATTTGAAATTTAATTCTCATAAAATGAATTTTCATCAATAATTGTTGATTATGTAATAAATTAAATTATTACCATGCCAACCAAATACTCGTATGAAAATAAGTTTATCCGATAAAAAATCGAGCTATCTTACAAATATTAATGTAATTTAATATTAATTCTATTTTAGCACAAGTGCTAGTTCTTTGCCAACTGAGACAAATATGAAATAAAGCGAGCTATCATGTTCTCAAACAAGGTACAAAAAAATATATTATAGTTTGATAGCAAAGTGCTTTTGTTGATAGCAATTATTAATATATACAAATAATTGTTTTTCAGTCATAATAAATACCGTTATGCTGATCTAGAGCAAACTACTTCTGAAAGTAATTTACTCTTTTCGAAAAAATTAAGCAAAAATACTGGTGACGTTGAAGATGTAAGAGACGTAGAAACATGCATTATCTGTGATAAAGCACGAAAGAAACATAATGGAGGTTGGCAATCACTGCATACATCAGGAAATAATAGTATTGCAGCTAGGATTGTAAAATGTGCCACTAAAGCTAATAATTTAAGATTGCTACAAAAGATTGATGATTTTTCATCTTCCAATTGTATGATCGCATATCACAGAATATGCTTAACTGATTTTGAACGCCAGTGTGAGCGCAGCTACGCTAAGGAAAGTTCAGAATATCACAAAGCGCGGGATTGTCATAAATTAGCTTATGAAGAAGTATGTAATTACGTTGACGAATTTGTCATTAAAAACAAATCAACCGTTCATCTTACGCTGCTAAGGACAATCTACGTCAATTGTTTAAATCGTGAGTACAAATATGTCTTTGACGCTTCACCAAAAAAGTTTCATTGACATTATCTAGAAAATAAATTATCGGAAACATTTTCCAATAAAATAAGAGTTATTTTACATAAAAAACAAAAAATAATTGTACCGTTCAGTCATAATTTTTCAACGGAGGATTTGGACCAACTTGATGATTCTGATATTATTAAGAAAGCAGCATTACTTCTGAGGGCTGAAATACTACAAATCAAACGCAAAAAATTGCCAGACAATGTCATTAAAAATCTAACGGACGGGGAGTGCAAAACACCAAAAATTCTTACTGACTTTTATGCAACATTGTTAAGCTGTACGGACTCACGGCGACAAACTAGTATTAAGCGGCAGCGATTAATATCATCATTCGCACAGGACGCAATTTATGCAGTTTCCAGCGGACGTATAAAAACTGGAAAGCACGTAACACTTGCAATAGCTTTGATGAGCTTGACTAGTAGCAGAAATGTCGTTAATATTATTAACAGGTTTGGTCATTGCTGTAGTTACACTACTACTGAAAAACTTGAAACGGAAGCAACTTATGTTGCTAGTTTCAGATCGCAAATTTGCCCCGACGATATAGTTACAAAACCAAACCTTCATACGGTATTAGCTTTTGATAATTTTGATCGATTTGTCGATACTTTAACTGGCAAAGACACTTTACATGATACTGTGGAAATTATATTTCAAGACATTACTGATGAGATTACTGAAGAAGAAGATACTGAAGAACAACTTGGTAAAGAATCTGTTAAAAAAAAACGGAGGCTAACCTTTGATAGTATCAACTCTAACTTAAAACCCTATTCTAAGAAACCAAAAATGCACACATCACACGCCACACAGTTTAAAAACACAACAGAGAGTAAATCTTGCGTTCATGTTTACTCACGCACTTGGAATTCCTGACACCCCAATGTGGGTGGGATTTAATAGTTTGATTTATCTGGACGATTCAATAAAGCAAAGAATATCATACCTTACAACAATTAATTTATCTCGGACCAATAATGCTGTCGTGCAGGAAACAATGATTCAATGTCTCAAAGTTGGTAAAGAGTGTGGGGAGACATATATACAAGTCAACTATGATTTGGCTATTGCTAAAATTGCTTTGCAAATACAGTCAACAGAAAGTCCCCGATTTAATAATTTGTTTATTCATCTTGGTTCATTTCACGTTATGATGGCTTATTTTAAAGCTATTGGAAAAGTTATCGATAATTGCGGATTGACCAATATATTGATTGATGCTGAATTATTAGCTAGTGGTTTGGTCAATAGATTCATCACGGGTAAACATTTTAACCGGTGCAAACAACTTTATCCTATAATAAGTTTGGCAATATCTATTCTACACTTCAAACGTTTCTTGAGAGAGAATTATCTTAAAATTACTGAAGATATTATTATAAAATATCTTAAATATTTTGGCAAAAATTGCACAAGCACTCCAGTTATAGATTACGAGCCGCTTTTAGAGATAATTGAAAAATACGAGAAATACCGTAAACAAACTATTAATGGCAAGCATGGCAAGACACCCCAGTATTTTATGATCTATGCAAAACTTGTTTAAAACTATTTATTGTTTAATGCAAGTATTCGAATTGCTAACTTCGAACTGTTTAAACATATGTTGCCCAAAATATCAAATTTATTTTTTTCTTTAAATCAACCCAATTACGCACGATGGCTTGTTAAGTATCATTACAATTTATGTAAAATTAATGACACTCATCCTGGACTGAGAAACTCATTTGAACGTGGTTCTTTTGGAGTAAAACGGACTGATAAACCTTTTTCAAGACAGCCAATAGACTTGACGTTGGAACAAACAATAAATGCAGATGCGGCAAATAAGTTGACGGGTATACTTTATTTAACGAATTCGATTGCAGCCCGTCAACGTTGGTGTAAAAGCCACAGCATACGATCTTCGATAATTTCAACCATCCTACAGAAAACAGGTTTAACAAAGAATCAAGACATTACGGCAGATTTGGAAAGAAACAAAATAAAAAAGAGTACAGCACAATTAAATAAATTTTTTGAAGGAATTGATTGAAATTTGAATCTTTTTGATGAAAATATAGACAAGCAAGAACTTTTCAACATTTCCAATGGTCATGTTATAGCGGAATTTTTATTAAATATTGAAGCAAATAGTAACGAATTACGTGAAAAATTTATATCCGAATGCGAAGAAGACCCCAACCGATTTAAGAAGCCAATCAAAAAAACCAGAATTGCAACGTTTGCAAATGTTTTAAAGAAGAAAAAAATTACTGTACACGGCAAAGTACAAGAAATACGTCTGCAACGTGATTTTTTTGGTCAACTTCTTGCAGTTTCTTTGGAGCAAACAATAGATATTGAGAAAGTTCTATCTTTTCCGTTAACTCCCGTGCCGTTGTCTTTGTGTCATTTGCACGGAACAATATGCAAAACTAACAAATCCGTTTTGTTGAAATGCTCAGAACTTGAAGTGAAAGATCCCGTACTTCCATCTCACAAAGATGTAATTTTGATAGACGAATTTTTTTATTTGCATTTAATGAAAGATGTACCGCAAACGTTTGGCATTATCTCGAAGCAAATTTTGAAGAATATAGTGAAAAACAATAGCAAGTATTGCTCTCATTTTTGATCAATATTGTTCCCCTTCGATAAAAGACAATAAACACTCTCTCCGTGACACTTATGAAAAATGTAATTATCATGTTAGTGGAGAAGAGCAGAGTCGACCTGCGGATTTTGCAAAAGAACTATAGTTAACTTTCTAATATCTCATTGGGAAAAAAAATGATATATCGTCATTTTTGGAGAACAAAACTATTTACATTAATTACAATTATTGCTACAAATTTGAAGCTATTGATGAAGTAGTAACAAAAACAATAGATGACACTTTCTCGTGTTTACCCCATAAAGAAGCAGATACAAAGATAATTTATCATATTTGCAATATTGAATATGAATCAAACATTTTAGTAAGATGTTCAGACACCGACATACTTGTTACTCTACTGGGAAATATGATGAAATTTGAAAAGTACTTTAAAGATTTGGATGGACGTTGGCGTTGGAAATAATCAAAAAACTTTCAATGTTAGTCAACTGTACGGGAAATTAAGAGATTCAATGTGTACTGCTCTCCCTGCGTTTCATGCATTTACTGGTTGCTATTACAATCCCGCATTTTTTAGGAAAGGAAAGAAAAACATATATGCTATTAAAATCGTCCAAAGAATTTCAGGAAATTTTCACAGATTTGAGCCGAATAAGTGATGACAATTTCAATAAAGTCTTTGGAAAAATCGAAGAATTTGTTTGTCATTTATATGGTTTAAAAGTCAGAAGTGTAGATAAAGCTCGGTTTATACTCTTCAACAAAGCATACACGTTCAAAGACACCAACGATGTCTTTCAAATTACTACCAGTAACGTTGACGGTTCAAATTTACCACCATGTAAAACTGAGTTGAAAAAACAATTACAACGTGCTGCATACATATCAAACATCTGGAGCAGCGCACATAAAAAACAGCCAACTCAACTGTCTGCAGTAGAAAACGGTTGGCTAGAAATCAATGGGCAATATGACTACGACTGGTATTTTATCAGTGACGTTCTAATTCAACCAAATATTACTAATACAGGTAATTTTTTGTACAAACAACTATTGATTACAGTTAAATATTTTACACATAAACATATCATTTGACTGACTAAACATTGAACATTTTTTTTATGTACAGAAAACAAATTAGGTGCAACAGACGATGTGACGGAAAAAGCAAATAAAACAAAAGCAACCTCAGACGGCTTGAATAATGATTGCGACAAAGAAAACGACAAAATTAATAGCGATAATGATATAAAACCTTAAATAAAACATAAATGAATATTAAAGTATTTTTTGATTGGTCAAAAACCTTTAATTACGACAAGCAGCGTGCGCGCTTTATCACGACTTCAATTGGGTGCTGATTGATTGTGTTCTGATAAAAACTATATCTGACTGTTTGTTTTATAAATTTAATTACGTAATTTGAGATATTCCCAACTTTCAGCTTTTTCTAATCATTTGCATTAAGTTAGTTCTTGTAGCATGTACGCAACTGTGCTGACGCCGTGCGTTTGGTTATTACTGTCTGACTGCTTGATTAAGGTTTTGTAATGCATCGACTATCTGCCGATGAATTTTCAGCTTTTCCAAAACAATTTTTGGGTACGCTAAGTAGGGTGTTAAAATTACACCTTTCTTAGCGTGCCATCGCCAGGTGTCGGGACATATGATGAATTTTCAGCTTTTCCAAAACAATTTTTGGGTACGCTAAGTAAGGTGTTAAAATTACACCTTTCTTAGCGTGCCATCGCCAGGTGTCCCGACACCTGGGGTGCTGACTTTGCAGAGGCGTTCTATGACCAATAAACAGTCCGATCTCAAAATATCAGCCTTTCCTAAACTCTTGCACTTTTTTGTTACAAGCTCCCGGACTATATCTATCAGTCAGTTATTATCTCCGTGTTGAAGATTTTTATAAAACAGCATCTATTTTGCTCTAACTAAAAACCTACATTTTGTTCTGGTTTTTTTATTTAATGTTGATTTTTCTTTGCAAAACTTATCATTCACACGGTGTACTGTAGTTAAAAGTTCATAGTGCTTTTAAAACCTATTGTTGTGGCAAGAATTATAGGGTCAATTAAGGATGAGCGAGGAAAACGTGAAACTGCAAATATTGTTGGTAAAAGCTTTTGTGCTCTACAAAAGGTGTATCAGCGTTATTTGGATACTGGATCCAAGCAAAAGAAAGTGACCACGAACAAAGATGATTGTTTTTTGGTGTCTAGAAGTTTGCGGATCAGAACAGTTTCTGCAGTTTATCTACGAATTTAAGTTCATGAAGAGATGTTAATGTTATTGAATGGACCGTTAGGAGAAGGTTTTGGGCTGCTTGATTGTCTTGTAAAAATATGCTTGATTGACTTTTGCCCAAAATTACCGGACGTGGATTAATGAGGACTGGAGCAAGGTAATGTTTTTAGATCAGTCGCGCATTTGCTTTAATATATTAGACGGACGTCGAAAAGTGAAAAGAAGACGCGGAGAAAGGTATGTTTTAGTTTGTATTGATAAGCGACTTCCATTTGGCGGTGGGTCGGTTATAGTTTGGTCAGGAATTTTTACCGGAGCACGCACACAGTTGGTTTCTATAGAGAATGGCTTTCTGACAGCTTACAGATACATTATGAAAGTTCTCGATGATTATGTTATGCCCTTCATGACAACTATGGGCAAGCACGGTATTTTCATGCAAGATAATGCTAGACCTCACGTAGCCAGAGTTGTCAAAGATTATCTGGAGGAAATGGGAATTTTGCGGTTTGATTGGCCAGTTCTAAGCCTGGACATGAACTTGAAGTGATGAGTTAGACAACGTATCCGAAAGCATACACCTGCTTCAAGAACTGATCAGGAGCTAAGACAGTTGCTTTTGCAGGAATGAAATATCATCGACCAAAATGTGATCCCTAATTTAATTCAATGTGTTCCTTGTCGACTTCAAGCAATCATTAATGCAAGGCGGAGAGGTGATAAGTCTTTTCTCATATTTTTTGTTCTATATTAGTCCTAGGAACAAAAGTTCGAACTGTGTCTGAACTGTAAATTTGTGATATTTTCAAAATACGCAATAAAAACAATTAATATGCTTTACGATTCAATATTGAATTTTTAATTTAGTCTGAAAAATACAGTATAATTGTTTAGAGTTTGCTAACATAAGGTTAAAACAAAATATCCAAAACTAAATCATAATTTTAAAGTGACTTCTATTTTTTCCTCGCCAGTGTATTTTTTATCTTATTTTTAGATTTTACCGTTTATTTACACTAAATACATAACTCTCAGTTTGATTAATATTTGATAATTACTTATTTGGTTTATTACCCGTCTTAAAATAAATATTTTGCCGTTAGTAGTAAAAAACGTTGTAATTTTTGATAATAACCATATTACTTGGTATATTACCCTTGATATTATGTTTATGTTTATTGATATAGCAATATTATAGTTTTGAATTATAGCCTTGATATAGCGTAGATAATAATAATAACTATTATTACATATTTTTAAATTAGAATCAGAAAGTTGTAAAATATGAGTTAATTGGTGGTTTTAATAATGATAGTATACATAAAGTTCATTTGATTGCAAATACTAGTTACACAGACAGATGCATTTATAGATATGAGTTTATATTTATTTTATAACATTGTGTATATTTTAGTATGATTTTATCTTTTTCTCATAATTACATTATATTTGATATTAATTATTACAAAACTATATTACTATGTATTTTGATAATAATACAATGCCAACTCAGAAATAATTTAATTGTTTACGAGGTTTCAAAATTACTAACATTCTGTTTGATTTGATTTTCAATGATGTTGCTTTGATTAATGAAAATATGTTTTATTGGCATTGAAATTTAAATTTGTTACCATAAGTTTGCATGTATTTGACAGTTAATTTACATACCTAACCAAACAGTTGAAATAATGCCAGAGGATATTCTTCCTGCACGATGACGACTCAGGGTTGCAGCATCTCGACCAAAGGACGACTGAGGATGAAATTAACGAAGCGTCCCGTTTTAAATTGTCACTTAGATTTATATGTTCTGCATTTTATATGTTGTAATTTAATGCTTACATGAGTTTATTCATAATTAGAATTTACATGCATGAGTAAATATACAGAATAAAGTGTCATTTGGACGTTTTTCAATGCAGTGCAAATAAATTATGTTCAACAAAACAATATGTTAACAATGTGTTAAAAATTAAAATATATGAATATTTTAACAGCACTTTGGGCTCATATTTACAACTAAAACTAATAAATAAATATGAATGAAACGCATTTATTTACAAAATAAATTCTAAAAAATTATTTATGTTAATTGCTATTTAATAATATTCTTATGATGTAATTAACGCTGCTTAGTTTTTAATTAACTTTGAAAGAAGAGATGATTTATAGTTAAATTTAATTATAATGGAATGATTTAATATCAATTTCCGCTATATTGATTACTGAATAATGCATTTTAGGAAAGTATTCAATTACCTTGGGGATAATTACATCAGTTAGTGAGTTTCAATTATAAATTTGTTTGTTTAATTTTTAATAAATTGCATGTATATTTTTGCTAGTATATGTTTTTGCAATAAAAGTAATATGTGTATGTATTATTGCACAAATACATACTACATCTAATAAAAAATGGTTTAAATTGATCAATTAATAATAATTGTTTGAAACTAATATTATAATTAACATTATTAAATTTTGGATTATTATCTATATTACAAACTGTACAGATTAGACCTTAGTTTATCTTTAAACGGTTTGCCCTGTGGAGTTAAGGACAATTATAGTAATTAAATAAACGGATAAGTTTATATTATGTATATGGGCAATTCCATAGTGCATTGAGAAACTTGCTTATGTATTTTTAAAGTTTCTATAATTTATTAGTAGTCCCTTGATTAGTATATGAGGCAATGAAACCCATTAAAAAAAATCTACAAAAAATGCTCGTTTTTGCCTTGCCCACTGAGAACAAAAACATTGTTTTATGGCTTTTGCGGCTTATAGACCAATTATAGATTTAAAATGGATTTTACGCAAAATTTCTGATTGATTTCATTAGTAAATTTATTTTTTTTTGAGTTAAAATTGCGGTTTTTAAACAAAAAATGCAATTAAGTTAAAAAACGAAAAAAAAACTTAAAAAAATAGTAGAATTTTTTTTTATGGGTTTCACACTCTCATATACCGATTAAAGGACTACTAATAAGTTATAGAAACTAAAAATAAATAAATAAGCAAGTTTCTCAAAGCACCCCTTCTAGCTCTGGTCCGTTTGAAATGGAATTGCCCATATAGAACGTTGTTACATTACGTTGTACAGTATTGTAAATTTGGAAAACCGAAAACGTTTTTATTTTTCATTTTTATATAGTTTCATTTTAAGATTTAACTAATAGATGAAATGTTAAATACCTAAACTTAAAATTATAATAGTCACATATAAAAACAAATATAGAAATATATGCTAAAATGTACTTTTGTATACCTTTTAACACTATTTTCAACTATACATTTTATATAATTCTTTTAAAATAAAATAGTTTAATGCTTTGTACACGTATTGGTGAAAAAATAAATATAAAAACAATTTATATTTAGAAATAAGTGTTGCGGCAAAGTTACTGATTTCATTACAGTATTGGAAATCAAGGTAGCGGAAATCGGAATCATCTTAAACCGCAATGCAAGGAAACGATATAACTCTACAAAATAATGAATAAAATATTTTATTTTAATATTCCAATATTTTAGTATTATCTTATAATATATAATTTATAACTATGCTATTACATTTATTCAATCGGATGCAACTATATATTGATTATTTTAAGAATGATAATCTTTTATTTTTTATTTTTTTACCAGTACATTTAGAAAGGATTAAACTATGATATGTCGAAGTCTTTTTTGAAGGGGAAGTTGCCGTTTTTGTTAAAATACTACAAATCAAGGTAGCGGTCGGTATGCTCTTAAACCCCAAGACGCTAATAATGCATGAATTTTTGAGGCGGTATTTGCCCTCTTAACATGTGTGTTACAATTTTTCATGGCAGAAATGTGTAGGTTTAACAAAACCCATTCTTAAAGCAATTTCAAATAATAATTGATTTCATGCAAGTGCAAAAAATGCATTAGTTTAATTGTTGTTCTATTTTGTTATGCCAATTATATATTTTTTATTAATATTTTTAATTTGAAATCTACGACAATAAAAAACATTTATTATTATTATTAGTATTATTATTTATTATTGTTAATAACAATATGTTTGAAGATATATTAAGCACATTAAAACAGCACCTATCACTAATTAACAAATTGCTTCTGCACCCAAAAATGTTATTTTATTAATTGATTTGGTTAATACATCTTTTTGTGTGATGCCGCTTTAAAGCAATCAATGTCACATAAAACATTAGGTAATAACAATGTTTATCTTTGCCCTTTTTTAACTAATACATTAAAAAGTTATACAAACGCCACTTTGATCTATTGCATTAACTTTTGAATTTGCAAAATTGGTTATAATATAATTGATGGTTGTGACTTCTATTACGCAATAATTTTAGTTTATAAAATAATAATTATGTTTTTTTACCATAACTTTATTTATATAAATACATTATTAGTTTTGGCTCAACTGAACTTTTTTACAGATCTTAAGTTAAACTAGCAATGTATTTTTAGAATAAATTTGTAATAAAAACACATTAAATTGCTTTATTATTTTATAGGCATTGGCTTTATTTAGGCAGTTAAGTCTGGAAGAAATTGATATTTTCAAACATTTGAATGAACCTTTTTCCATCAATGATGCTAAATGTTTTTTACTGACTTCTAATGGCAATACTTATTTATTTCAAAAATTACTGATTTAATAGATTTTTTTCTGTTTTAACTCTTACTGAAACAAAGCTTTATTCTTCAATATTTTATAACAAATTTTTTGTCTATTAAATAAACAAGACTAAAAACCAGCATTGAATGTAATAGTGGCGGAGATTCAATTGCCATATAAAACTATAAAATTCAAAATTATTACCTTTAAAAGATAATATGAAAATAATCATAGTTAAATTAGTTTTGAACTAATAAACTATGTTGTAGTTATACACCTTATAAGTTCAATCAAACCACGGACTGTTAGCGTGCTACGCTAATGCTTTATGCCTAAGCTATTTTACCTCATTATTTTGTACAGTGTCTTGGAGCATTGGCAAAACTAAAAATAAGCAGTTGTCCTATACTAGATAACTAACTAGTGTTGTTGAAATAATTCTATGTTGTACCAGTCTATAAATCTGGTTTATAACTATTTTATCAGTTTTTAATAAACGCTTGAATCTGTTAATCAAACCTTGTTAATTTACAAATTGATTGCATATAGTGTTGATAGTTCACAGCTTAAATGAATAATTTTATGTTAAAGTAAACGGATTTAACAAGTTAAAATAAATACTCATCAGTTAAAGTTTTTTAAGGCAACATCAAAGTTACTGCAAGAACTTTATTTGTTATTTACAGATGTTTTTTTTTATAAAATTAATGCACTTGACAATTTTTTAGCAATGCAGAATGATTTACGTGTGTTAAACTGGACAAAACTCAATTTTCAAAAATATAAGTTTAATTATATTTTTAACAATATTTTGTTAAAAACAAATTATTGAATTTATAATTTAAGAGTATTGCTTGACTCTAAATGTTTAAAAAGGTTTGATGGGACCAACAACTTATTAGGTGACTTTTGTACTACCCTGGTGGATAAAGAGGAAGTTATTATTCAGTCATACTTTGGGGTTCAAATTCCGAACTGCTCACATGCTATGCAAGGGCTTTACCATTGAGCTATTACACCATTACTATTATCATTTAATTTACATATTGACTTTGTGATCAATAAAACTAAATAAATGCTTGCTACTGCCGATTTTAACAATATTTGAGTTTTTTTTATTTTAATTTGTATGACATAAATTAATTCGATATTTTTTTATTTGTACTATTCAAACTAAGTCAAACAAGTCTACTTATTACGTAGATATACTGGCGTTTATAAGGAATTAAAAAAACAAAAAAAAGCAAATAAAAATTGTCTGCACAAATTCACGCAATTTAACGCATAAACTACGGAAAGTACAACC
The DNA here is from genome assembly GCA_963932245.1 of Tachinus rufipes. Classification (NCBI taxonomy): domain Eukaryota; kingdom Metazoa; phylum Arthropoda; class Insecta; order Coleoptera; family Staphylinidae; genus Tachinus; species Tachinus rufipes. The sequence continues at coordinate 79,291,766 of OZ010744.1, forward strand.
GTTTCGTCAAACTCAATATTAAGAGTGCAATATGTCTTAAAAGGTAAACTTGCAGACGACTATAAAATAAATATTTTTTATTATATATTAATTAGTTAATTTATAATGATTAAAAAAAATGCATTTTTGGTATCTAATTTTGGCATATTTCTTATTTCTAATGACGTAAGAAATGTGTAATGTATTTGTAAGAATAAATTTGTGATAAAAAACCTAGTAAATTTTTGTATTATTTAAAAAACATAAAATATCACGTAGTAGAGTTTACAACCTACAAATATATTAAAAGATGACCAGAAATGCAAAACTGTTGAATTTTACTAAAAAATATTTTTTTTTTTACGTAGTGAGGTGTTGATCTTAACAAGTGGTTCTTAAGAATGGCTAGCGCATGACAATACTTTATGGTTTTTTTTTTCTCTGCGTTTGTCCTGCTGTTAATTTGTCTTTGTCATTGTTACTAGTTTGATGTGGGCTAGTTTTGGTATTGCAAAATTCACACTGTTTGCTGCGGCAACACTTATTTTTTACTCTTATTTCTTACATTGACATCCATCTTTTCTTTTTCCCTTTCTTGTGTTATTTAGCCTAGATATTTGCATTGTTCTTAAGTATCTTTTTAGTTTTTTTTATTTTTTTATTAACTTTTTCCATGTCGTATATCTTTTATAAATACTTGTTGCAATTTTATTTGGTGTGTCTTTTTTGGTAGTTCTAAATTTACTAGTTTTACTTTTAGCAAAATTCTAAAATCTTTTTTTGGGTTTAGGTTATCTTTGTGTTCCTTGGTTGCCAGATACACTCTGATCCTTTAAAAAAATAAATAAAAATTGCTTAGTCAAATCATTCAGTTTGTTTGTTTTGGGCAGTTCTTATTATTTTCTTTTTATCTTTTCAATTTTGGTTGGTACTAATGTTTCAGTAAATGTTCTTTTTTTTATCGTTTCACTTTCCATTCCTTAGTAATTGTAGTTATTTTAGTCTTTTTAGTTATTTTGATTTCATTTAACTTTTTGCTCTTTTTTCTTTTGTCTTCTGTGGCTTTTGATATGTGTGTTTTTTTTTTATTTTGCTTTATCTAAATCTTAAAGCTTTAAACTTTTTTATCTTCTTCCTCAGTACTGTCGTTGCATATTTTTTAATGTTTTCTATTTGTTTTTGTTACTCAGGCTTATATTAATGATTGCCTCCCTTGCTTAGCACTCTACTAACGTATGTTTTACGTCGTTATGCGTGTTTTCTTGATGGAATATACTTTTTTTTTTCTCTATTTTATTTATTTTTTATAAATACTTTCCAAAGTGTGAATAGTTGTGCTGTATAGTAACACGTTGACGGTTTATTCTCTATCCATTTTTTTTATTTCTGGTGTTAGTTTTTTGATCTATTCTCCCTTCTTCTCTTCTTTTCACTGTTTTTGCCATTTTTTCATTGTATTTTCTTTAGCCCGTATTTATGTTTTTTGTTTACTAGTTCCTATATTTATCATTTTTTTAATGTCTAGTTTTTTTTCTACTATCAAATATGCGGGTTGTGTTACCGCGGTTACTTCTAGTGCCTTTTGCAACACCGCTTTGTAAGCCCTGCAGATCTTAAACAAACTTGTTTTCAAAGCTCTTTTTATTTCTTTTTTGTTTTTTGTTGTTTTCAAAGCGTTTTCTCATGTTTCTGCGCCGTAAAATATTTTTATTCCAGCCGTCCAGCTAATAGCAAGGCTTTCTTGCAACTTTTTCTGGTCCTTCCTTGTTTAGCATAAGTCTACTAAGCATTTATTTAATTTTTTTGTGTTCCTAATACTTGTTCAATTTTTTTTCTTTATGGTAATTATTTGTTCCCTTGCCTGTATTTTCCCATTTCTCTTATTAGTCTTCTTTGTCGATAGCCGTACCGTATACGTTTTTACAACATAAGTGATAAGTGGATGGTCGGAATTTCCTAAAGCAGCTTCAACAGTAGCTGTTGTAATTAATCTTTGGAATAGTTAAAAGACCTAATTTTGGTTTACCAAGAAGTCTAATTTAAGTATATATATATATATGGGTTTTTAAATAAGTTGAGTATGATTATGATACGCAACAAAAATTATAGCTTGTTGACCGGATAGCTCTGTAAAAGATCACTTAACAATTTAATTTAGTATTATGTACATTAAAAACTTAACAAAGTTTTTTCAGTTTTTGATTACCTTGAAGAAACTTGTCAAATTTGTCAAAAAAGTTATCAAAAAAGATTGGAGTTGACTTATTTAGAGATCGGTATATTCCTAGTACAAAAATAGTTTTATCGGAAAAAATGTGCTTAAGAATAATGCTATTATAACCAATGCCTTAAATTGTGTATGTTGTCAGTCTGGAATACGCTTGCTGTTTGTGGATGTAAGCACAAACATTCTGTTGGTCAGCAAATGAATGTTTAAGATGATAATCAAAATTTATTAAATTAAAGCAATCTGGATGTTTATTGTTTACTTTGGATTATGTAAAAAAAAGATTGCCTGAAGCAATTGCATATGTATTTTGCGTAGAACTCTAACCAAAGTACTAGCTTGAAGGGGTGCAATACCGTTCGATGTTGTCACAATTTAGCAAATATGTTACAAATGCAATCATTGCTCAATCATATTGTCGAGCAACCTTGCACTTTTTTAAACAAACTAGTATAACTAATAATATTAGCAACTTTTGCTTTTTAGTCTCTACTACTGGGAGGTAGGGCAATTCACTAAAACATCTGGATACTGATAACGTTTTAATTATTTCTGTATATTGCGTAATAATTGTTAGTTTTTATTAAATACATTTACTTTTTTTGATGCATTTGCTTGTCAATAAAAAAAAATCAAAGGAATCTTTACGGTTAGCATTGCATCTGGGTCATTTGTGCTAAAATCGTCATTAATTTTTATTAATATTTCATGTTGTATATTTTTGATGTTCAATCTTATATTTTTTTTAACTCTCAGAATCTACACATACTGTATTGAAAAAAAAATAAATGTATATTTAAGTAAAACATTTTATTTCTGTTTGAAAACATAAAATGCCATTAAGACCAACTACTTTTTTTATTTAGAAATATATTGCACCTAAATTTTTAAGAAAATTTGAACTACTTTGCAATTAGTTGATTGTTTTATGTTGTTTATAAAAAGCTGAGAAAACACTAAAAAGGCTTTAAGCTTGTCGATATATATATAGTTATTTAAAAAAACTATGCAAAGTTTTATTTAATATTTTATTGTATTACAATGTTTTTACACAATAAAATATTAGTGATGTTTTATACCTGATATACATTTTTGAATTTATATTTCATGATTTTTTTATATTATTGTGTTGCTTTTTTTTGATAAGCATGTTGAACATGCTTGTTTTGCTTAGTCAAAGATAATCCTACAGTTAAGTAAGGTCTTTTGCAGTCCTTCTTTTACTTAATTTATCTTTAACAATTTTTTAAATTTTTTATTCACTTTGCTTGTTTTGAACAGAAACCTCTTATCTAAGGTTTTTCTTATTGACATTTGATTTAGTTTAACTTGGGTACATACCAAACAATCTTTAGAAGATGTTGGCATTTTTGGCTATTTGTTTTTGTCTTTACATTTCTAGCTTATTTCTTACATTTTTGGGAGCTTTGTAAGTTTTGTAACTTGAAAACTACGTTAGCTCTTTGGTCATACATATTAAAGTTCTTGTAATTGCTAGCTAATCTTTTGGTTTTGTATAGTTTTGCATACAAACGCTTCTCCATCTTCACTATTTTGTTGTTGTTGTTTGTTGGTCCATTTTTGCATTGTGCTTTTTTACATATAAAATATTTTTCTACAAAGGTTTTTTTTTAACTTTACTTTTTGCTACTAACGCTGTGGATACATTTCTATAAATCTGAGCTTCTCCGTGAGCTTATTGATTGTTTTTTTTATAGTAGGATTGATTTTCAAACACTTTTAACCCTTAGCTACTGAGCATTCAAATTCAAACATATTGATTGAACATGGGTCATATTGACCCAATTGTTACAAAACTTGAATTAATAGTGTTCTTTATTTTTTTTCAATTCTAGTGAAAGCTTTATTAAAACATTTGACCTTCAATACCAAATACTTTTAAATCAATATTTTTTTATTATAGAAATACAACATAAAATTTAAATTAAAGTGGTATGTAAAAAGCATTAACAAATTTTTTTTTTATTTATAACAAAACAGACCATTTCTAATACTTAGATATTGTAGAAAAATGTACGCTTAACTAATAAAAAAAAAATGCAAAAAAATAGTAATATAAAAAAATCTGCACTGGGTAAACATTCATATACATTTTTTACTAATATGGGCAGTTTTTCCAGCTCTGGAATCCGGTTTAATTGTCTGTTTGTGCCTATTTTTGCCATAAAAATACTTTAGAGCACAACAATTATTTGTATTTTCCGAATTAGGTTTAATTTGTTTACTATTAGTGTCAATATTTTCATTTTTCCTTGATTGATCAGAATCGGTGTCATGTTCACTTTGAAGCAGATAGTTTTCATCTCTGTTTCTTGAAACTGTTTTATTACTGTTTCTTTAAACTCACTATCACCATATCGTACTATATTGGACGAACAAGCTTTAAAAGTCATTATGTAAAAAAAAAACTTCAAATAAAATTATAACTTATTTACTGATCATGGGTCAATCAGACCCAAATAATTTTTTTTAAGCGCACATATGCGTCAACGCACCGCCAAGCACATATTAACCTAACATGTTGACTAATTTGTAAATACAAAAATTCTTGTATCTCGGGGAAATAACTACAAAGAATAACGGCGACATAAAACTTTGCTCTGGTCATTTTGACCCATGCTCAGTAACTAAGGGTTAAAGAGGTAATGTTGATATTACGCTTTTCATTAGTATTTATTTCATTTTTTTGTTGTAATTTTGCTGTATGATTTATGTTATTTACAGATATTTTTTCACTTAAAGAATGTTTCTATTAATCTGTCTAATCTCTGAGTAGAACTTTGCTCATACGTGTATAAATCATAATTATAATTAATAACTTTACTACATTTAAGTCTGTTAAAATTTGATAATATAAGTTGTAAAACTCATTGGTTTATACACACAAACATTACATATATTTTTTCAGTAAGACATAGTTTATATTTTTATACATAATTCAATTAATAATCATCGCTTATAAAAGATGGCAAATCCAATTCAATTGTTGTGTGATAATATTAAAGTATATCAACAAATACTGGTAACGATGGCTTGTAACAAATTCATCTAATGTTCTCCGAGGCAGATTATTGTGAGTGTTATATTGTTTGCTGTACGCGCTGTAGTCAACAAGATGTAATTTATTGCATAAAGTTTGTATATTAGCATAGATTATAGCAATATGTATTTTGAATTTTAGATTGGTGTTTATAAAAAATTATCATGCATGTTCAATATTTACAATTTTATTATTTTAAAATTACGCTCTTTATAGTTATTGCATATTATTAAATACCATTGAATGGAATTTCAATTTTGTTGTTGAATGTCGACGGTAATACATATATTTTTAAAGTAAACGTAAAATTCAATCAAATCTAGTGCCAACAAATTTGAAATTTATTGCAAATAAATATGAAATACAAAACACAATCGTAAAAATGCAAATAAAACTATATAATCCAAACAAAACAGGAAGTTTGTAATAATTTTTATATAACAATGCAGCAGACATTTAATATAGATTATATTTTAATATATTCATTAAATTTACAAAAACGCTGAGCTAGTCATTTTATTTGTAACATAACAATGTATTGTTTTATATTCCACTTGGTAGTCCATAAAAAAATCTCTTAAATTTACTTCATTTTACTTGAGTGCTTTTAAAGTGTACAATGCTTTTTTTACTCTTTTCAGAAGACCCAGTAGTGATTGTACGTGCCGAGGAAGTGCTGCTCGTGGTCCTGGTTCTTGTAATATGGGTAGCTGCAATCGCCTTGTTTTTTAACAGATGGGGTAAAATAAGAATGTTGGAGCCTTATCAACCCAAATTTCAACAAAGCCATCGCCCATCATGTCCATTAGCTCCCTTATCGCCGCCTCATATTACACCACAGGTAAATATAGTAATTTTAAACTAGAATTTTTAATTATCATAATTATTATAAATGATATTAAAATATTATGTATATGCTATGTTAAAATGTAATTAACATTAGTGATATTCACACAAGGTTGAATTTAATACGCATTAACATGGTCTCTAAATTTCTTCACGCATATGAAGAGCTATGACTTTTCCCCACGAAAACTTAATCCCTTTTCAAGTCATTTAGCAAATAGTACCGGACCATCAATATCCTGTAAGACATTATGATGGATAGAGTTACTTCCCTTACATGCTAGGGGATTCCTTTTGTGTCCTATATAATGAGATCGTTATGTGGACTGAAACCGAGATAAAAATTAAATAGATGTCATAAGAACAACTCAAACAAATAATGTTTATTGTTTGAGTTGATAAACTTTCAGTAACTATTCACAAATGAAAAGAAATGTATTTTGTTGTTTTGCATTTATTTATTTTTTACTTTGTTTTAAAATTTTGCCACAATTTATTTGATTAATTCACAAAAGTTATGAACATTTTATCTTGTCTTTTCCTAAAAGTGGTGGGTTGTGCTTATATGTTTAAATATTTATTAGTTAATTATTGATTTCAGTCTTACAGAGTATGTCTACTTCATTAGATAATTAAGTATAGTAATTATCTAACTAAACTATTATGAACAAACAATTAACTATTAACATCAATTACATCCCATTTATAAACCCCTTTCACATACAACACTCAAACAAATCTGATTCAGTTCAGCGTGGTAATTACCAATAGTCTCTAACCCTTTGATAACCCTTGCGACAATGCAATATCGGAACGATGCGTAAACATTTGTATACTGATGAGCAGACTACAACGAGTTCTCTATATAATAAATGAGATAGGTGGCATTTAGTGGTAGAGATTTTATTAAATTAAGCAGAGCTGCGGTATATCATTAAGCAAATTAACCTGGATGCTTTGTATAGAAGTAGATTAAACTTATCTTCTTGAGTGGAGCAAGTCAGGAAATTTCAGCTCGAGTTATGCATAGGAATTGGGAGGCAAATATCAAGGTATAATTAAGATAAGGAGTGGCCAATGTCGGGTAATTAATCAAGAACTTTAAGACGTGGACTTAATTTAATTTTTATATTATAGTTGCAAATTAAACTCTTTATTGTTTAAGAAATTCAATTTGCATGCATTTTTGTCTTTTTGCACATTAAGCACGTATATTGATGCTCGTATTTCAAATTTTACAATATTTTATAATAAATTTAGCATTTTAAAATTAATTACATTTATAATTGTACGTTACTCATTGTTTCATAAGAGATAGAGTAATTTAACAAGAATTGGGTCATGGTTATATTAAAATATTTTATGAAAATATTTTTATAAATTAAAAACAAATTAATTTTTATATCTTGAAATAGTCAATAATAAATTAAACCTTAGCTTATATTTTTTTACTATTTGCAAATGGCATGGAAATTTAAAAACTATATTGTCATAAATGACAATTTTTATTTAATATTAGTAACTTTTACACTAAACTTAATAGCAATTATTAATTTGTCCTTTGTGTTTGACTTTGTTAAATGCAATAATAATAACTGTTTATACATATTGCTCTTTATTGCCATTAAGATTTTGAACATACTAAGAAAAAGTTGTATTAATTAGCGCTTTTTTTTTCTTATACATAACCTTACTTTTTTATAATTATAATAATTAATATTATTTTTTAAACAAAAATGATTCTAAAAGAACGGCAATTTTTAATGTATAAAAACAGTTCTAACACTTGTTAATAATTTAAATAAATAAATGTTGATTAATTAATTCACATTTGTTTTGTTAATAAAAAAGATTTGCTTTGTTTTAATGAAAATCAAAGAATGAAAACGCCAAAGACACAAGAGAGTACTGAGATCTGAATAAAAGAATCAGCAAAAAAGTTAGTACACATAACACCGTCCGTCTAATGCTGATTGTTAAAGCAGCATTAGACGGAAACGAGATAGAAATAACTCAAATAATCAACAGATGCCTAAAAGAAGGAACTTTCCCAGGATGTTGGAAAGAAGCCACTCTGGTACTGATTGAGAAAAAAAAAGAAGCAGGAAAAGCAACATCATACAGACCAATATGTTTAATCAACACACTGGCTAAAATAATGGAAAAAGTTATTGTACGGAGAATAGAACAAGAAATAGAAGAAAAAGGAGGATGGGAAAAAGAACAATACGGATTTACCAAAGGAAAAACAACCTTAGGAGCTATTGAAAAAGTGAAAGCAATAGCAAAAGAAGCAAACAGCGGAACGCAGAGGAAAAGACAACACTGTGTAATGATAGCGTTGGACATACAGAACGCGTTTAATAGCGTATCATGGGCAGCAATTATAGAGGCGGCAAAGAAGAAAGAACTGAACAGAAAAACAATCAAGATTATATGGAGCTACTTACAGGACAGAAATCTAGTGACCAAAAATGGAAGATTCAAACTTACTAGAGGGGTACCGCAGGGCTCAGCACTGGGACCAAAACTGTGGAACCTTGTCTATAACGAGTTACTTCGAATGAAGATGCCGGAAGGCGTGTCAATAACAGCATTTGCGGACGACATAGCAGTAGTTGGTAGAGACGTAGAAATAGAAGTACTAAAAGGAAGATTAGAGCTGGCAATTGATATGATACAAATATGGATGAGAAGTAAGGGCTTAAAACTAGCAACACAAAAAACTGAGGCGGCATGGCTATCGACTAAGAGGAATAATAGAGGAACAGGTAAGATACAGGTGGGAGATCAAGAGATAACCATAGGGAAAAAAATCAAATACCTTGGAGTGACACTCGAAGCAAAGGGATGGAATGAACAGGTTAAGGAAGCGGTCATTGGAACAAAGGAAATTGAGAGAAAGCTTGGTAGACTTATGCCAAACAACGGAGGTCCAGGAGAAGAAAGCAGAAGGCTAATAGCAACGGCAGCAAGAAGCAAATTGCTGTACGCCGCAGAAACATGGGGAGAAGCCATGAAAACAAAGAAAAACAGAAAGGAAGTAAGAGGAGCCACAAGAGCAAGCTCGCTAAGGATTTGTAGAGCTTACAGAACAGTGTCACAAGAGGCAGTAGAGGTAATTGCGGCAACACCTCCCGCGGATATGATGGTGGAGGAAAGAATAGAAATAAAAAAACTTGTAAAAGAAGGAACGAGTAAAAAAGAAGCAAAGATAAGAGCAAGAGAGAAGACTATGGAAAGATGGCAGAGAAAATGGGATACAGGAGAAAAGGGGAAATGGACGAGAGAATTAATCCCAGACATAAAAGAATGGGTAGAGAAGAAACCCGAGACGTGTTATTATACAACACAAATACTGACCGGGCACGGAGCATTTGGAAAATTCTTGCAAAAAATTAAAAAAATAAATGAAGAAGAAAGGTGTACATTTTGTCAGGAAGAAACACACGATAACGCAGAACACACTCTAGTAGAATGCGAGGCGTGGGAGGAAGATAGAAAAAAACTAGAATATATACTAGAAAGCAAAGTGGATAAAAGAACAATCATTAACAAATGCTTAAAAGATGAAAATAAATGGAGGGCGTTAAAAAACTTTGCAACAAGTGTACAAAAAAAAAAAATTGAAGAGTTTGACAATAGAAGAATATAAAGAGACAGACAAAGGTAGGGGCTATAGGGAGAGAGGGGCCGGGGACAGCATGCGTGCCGCAGATGATGCGTGAAAATCCGCGAAGCAAAAACCAGCCCGCCTCAAACTAGCACCAAATGTAGGTTAGTTTAGACAGGGACATTAAAACAACAGGATTTGCGCAGAGAAGAAAACCGGAAGGTATTACCATGCGTAAGTTATTCTTAAGGGCCACTTGTTGAGAGCCAAACAACTCACTACGTCCTAAAAAAAAAAAAAAAAAAAAAAAAAAAAAAAGTACACATAACACCGAAATAATCAAAAGCATCATAGAAAACTACTTCAGCATGAATGTTTTAAAATCAAAACTTTCCACAGGCAGACTTAAGATCACAAAAGTGAAAGATCAACAAAATTTATTAATCACTAACAAAGAAAGCATTGTGAGACATATTGAAAACTTCTATACCTAACTCTACTCTTCAACAGTACCAAACCAGAGAACATTAGAAACACTTATCCAAAATGTAAGTTTAAAAGATTTTCTAGAGATAACAAAACAAAAAATAAGAACAGCGTTTAAACAACTAAAAAACAATAAAAAGAGAAGACAAAATTACTAGCAGAATGCTGAAAAAAGATAAATTATTATTGAGGATCCACTACACTTGTTTCTCAACAGATGCCTCGTGGTAAGCAAAATACCAGACACATATCAAAACGCAGAAGTTATCCTGGTCTTCAAAGATGGAAACAACGCTAACATAGAGAACTAATGCTTTACCTTTCTTTTTTTCATACTTATACAAGCTCTTAACTAAGATTATAACTAACAGATCAACTAAGAAATTTGATTCATGTCAACCGGTAGAACAAACGGGTTTAATAAAAATATACAGTACAATTGACCATCTACAAACAATACGTACAGTGATAAATAAAAACAACGGAATACAACAAATAACTTCATTTTGTATTTGTAGATTTTCACAAAGCTTTTGACACCGTCAAAACCTTGGCATTCTTATAAGCAATAAACCATTCCAGAATTGACTCACTCTACCTTTCTGAAAATATATTTATATTGAAACGCCACATTCTAGGTCAAAATAAATAAAGACTTAGAGACTAACAGAATATATGAGAGGCGTACGACAAGAAGACACAATTTTTTTACTTTTGCATATTACTAGTAGCGACTTATGGCTTAGAAATTAGGGCAATGACAAAAAAGAGCACAAACCATCTAAGTATAAACGAAAGAACACGCTATGCTGGGTTTTAGCATCCAAGAATTGAAAATAAAGAAATAAGACAAAAACCCAAAATCATTGACAAAACAACACGTGTCGCAGAACATTTAAGTGGCTAGACAAATCCAAGACAGATTAACATAAAAAATAACATACTGAAAACTAAAACTAACAAAACGTAGCACAGATGACTGGACAATATAAAGGTAATAGCAGGGAGAAGATGATTTGAAGCAGCACAAGACAGGGAATTATGAAAAGGAATGAAAAAGGCCTACGTCTAGAAAAGCAACCAATGGTTGAAAAAGAAAAGAAGATAAGAAAAGGTTAGTTTAAGTTGCAAAGAAGTTAGAAGAAGAAGGATGAACTTTATGCGGTTCCCAAAGTACAAAAAACATGTTCAACAAATAAAACGAAATGAAAAAGCAAAAAAAAAGCATGGTACAAAAAACAGAAGCACTTTCAGAAAAAGAAGAAAAATACCAAAAAAAAACAAAACAAAGAGTTTAACAAGTTACTATAGCAAAATAATTTCTACATGTCATGACTTGTTCGAATCAAGTTTAAAAGAATAAAAATATGTAAACAAAGAAGGAAACTGAGTAACAGAGAAAAGATTGGATACGGCAATACAACTAATAAGGAAAAATATTAAGATCGGTAACGTCAAACAGGGCAATGGATAAGTGTGGCTGAAAACTGAGAAGTACGGGATTTATTTTACTTTTTCTAAACATAAAAATTGAAGAATACACAAAATATTGAAAAGAGGCTTTAAGTCAACCATATTTTTTTAGGGCGTAGTGAGATGTTGCCCTCAACAAGAGGCTCTTGAGAATGACTAGTGCATGGCAATATATTTTGTTTTTTTTTTATGAGCTGGTTTTGTTTTTAATTTGTTCTTGTTATTGTCACTAATGTGGTGCTTGTTTGAGATGGGCAGGTTTTGGCATTGCGGGGTTTTCACAGTTTGCTGCGGTAGCACATGCTGTTCTCAGCCCATTTCTTCTTATACCCTCTTTTTGTGTACTTTTTACATTGACATCCATTCCTTTTTTTTCCCATTTTTGCGGTATCCAACTTAGATATTTGCTTTGTCTTTATGTATTTTTTAAGTTTTTCTATATATTCATTTACTACTTCCTTGTTGTACCTTTTTATTTATAAGTATTTTGTGTAGTTTTATTAAATGTATCCCTTAGATTTGTCAGTTTTATTTCTAGTAAATTCCAGAATTTCCGTTTCGAATTAGTTTTTTTGTATTCTATGGTTGCCAGATATACTCTGACCATTTTGAAAGTTGCATTGTCTGTCAACCTTGAGATGGCGTATTTGCCGTATAAGAATTGTATGTTTTTTTTAAGCAGTTTTTTTTTCTTCTCTTTGTTTTTGCAATTTTGGTTAGTACTAATGTTTTAGAAAATGTTTTCTTTTAGTCTATCCTTTTACCGTCAATTCCTTGGTAGGCATTGTTGTCTTGGCTTTCTTTGTTATTTTGCTTCTATTTAGCTTCTTGATCTTTTTTTTTTGTTTTTTATGGTTTTTGATCTGTATGTTTCCTTTTATTTTGGTTTATCAAAATCTTTAAGCTTTAAACTATTTTTTTTTTCTCAGAACTGTCGTTGCATAGTTTCTAAGTTGTCTTCATTTATTTTTGTCACTCAGGCCTATATTAATAATTGAGAATTTGTTGTTTTTTTTTTTTCATTTTTAACTTTTTTCTGCTTTCCTCTCAGGCTTCGCGCTCTACTAGCGTATGTTCTGCGTCGTCTTGCGAGTTTTTTTGACAGAATATACATTTTTTTTTCTTTCTACAACTTTATTATTGTTTGTAAATACATACCAAAGGCTCCATGTCCGGTGAGTAGTTGTATAGTAACACGTCGCTGGTTTAATTTTTACCTATTTTTTTGTTTATGGCATTAGTTCTCTTGTCCATTCTCTTTTTTCTTTTCTTTTTTCTACTGTTTCTGTCCTTTTTCCATCGTATTCTCTCTTGCCTGTATTTTTGCTTTTTGTCTACTAGTTCATTTATTTACCAATTTCTTTATGTTTAATCTTTTATCTACCATCAATTGCCGCATTTACTTCTAGTGCTTCTTGTGACACCGTCCTGTAGGCCTTGCAGATCTTTAACAAACTTGTGTCTTTAAGACATCTCCCCATGGTTCTGCGTCCAACAAAAATCTAGTTATTGCAGCAGATATTAATTTAAAATCTCCGAAATAGGGTTTAAATAAATCTGCAAATAGGTGGGAACTAATTACGGAATGGCTTTCAATCAATAACTCAAAATAGAGGGGAAGGGAATTAAAAAGGAAAAGAATCAACTCAACAACTCTCAAAGAACTTCAGAAGTAAAAAAAGATGACATTATAAGCTCTATTTCCTGAAAAGAAAAAATTAACTGAGCGGACAAAAAAGTAGAGAACGGCGAGATTAAAAAAAAATTGATTAAAAACTTGAAGGAAACAGAAAAAAAATGAAATACAATAAAAAAACACTATGCTTAGACAAAATATGTTTTTTGATACTTGGAAAAAAGCTAATACTTATCAAAAAACATAATAAACTAAACAACAAACATAGTGCATATAGGCCACTATGTCTTTTAAATACTTTAGATAAGCTTCAAATCAAAACAGACATAAAAGGCGGCCGTTTACAAATTTAGATGGTTTCAGATGAAAAAGATCAACTATAAAAGCAATTGACAGAATAAAAAAAATGCAACAAACAAAAAAAAAGTTACAAAAGAATGAAGCTGGCAGCGCTTATATAAAAAGACTGGTGTGCAGGCTATCTCTCCAACAGGAACATAGTAGACAAAAACAATAAGAAATGGATAATTAGTAGAGAATTGCTCAGTTGGGTGAAGCGCAACTCGAGCTTTAGGATGTTGTTGCATTTATTAATTTAAGATAGTAGTTTAATATATAATTAGTATCTATGTTACCATAATTACATTCAATATAAGAGTGTAGGTAGACTAGATGCTAAACCTTGTCAGTATCTACAGGGTATTTATTTTTACTATTATACGGATTTGGTAGTATATATTATGTAATTAGTTTACAGGTACATATTCAAAGGGCAGTTGTAAGGTTGTAACACAAGCGTAAGCTCTATAATAGCCTATGTACCTGAAAAAATAAACTGTTTTGTTTCATAAGAGTTAATAAACCTAAACATTTAAACATTAACTAAAAGATGCTAAAATTAAACTACAAGAAACGCTTAAATATTTAGATATAACTATTGAAAAGCATCTTAACTTTGGGAAGCATCTACAACAAAATGCGTCTAAAGCTAAATCAGTTAGTACTACATTGTTGAGAATTATCTCAAGATGGACAGTGCTGGCTTTAAACATCTAAAAATACAAAAACTGCATGGCCGTTGCTAAAACTATATGGATATTACACTGAACAAAAAAAAAACTATTGGATAAAAAGAACAGGAAATAAAATGGTAAAGAAAGCAACCAATTTCCACAACTACCACGTGATTCAATTTTTAACTGGACTTGAGTGCTTTAAAAAACTATACAAAATAAACTGGACAGACAAAAAATGACACATGCATGTTTTATGAGAATACGGAATGATTAGTTGGACTCGAGACAAGAGACTATAATAGATGTAATGCTAGAAATAGAGGAAAATTGGAATGTCATAGAAGGAATAATAACAAAGATAAGAAAGAAAAAAAAAATAGAATAAAGAATAAAACAACACTAGAACAACTAATTAATACACATCATGTGTGATGAAGAAATATTTTGGTAGTATTAGGTAGTATCTGAAGGAGAGGAAAAAGAGAAGGTTTTTTGTATAATCTTACACTATCTAAAGACACGGGTCAAAACTAGTTAAGATTTTTGAATCCTACAACTAAAATTAGGTTAGGTTAGATTAAGCCGACGTTAAATAATTGAATTGAAGGTCATTAATGTCCGATTTTAAGGTATGGCCGGTAAATTATTGTTTTAGACCGCATCTTAAAGCTAAAACATATAGGTTTAATAGAGGCAGGCAAAACTACTTTGTACATTTAATAAAGATGGTGTTAACATCATTTTAAATGTTACTAGTATAATGAACTTATAGCTAGATAAAATAATTTAAAATTAATTTGTGGCATAACCTTGTTTAAACAACCGTTTATCGGGTCTATTCTCTATCGACGCCGTTAAAATTAACACCGCTGTAAAAATTAATATTATATCAGCGACGTTAAAATTAATAACCAAAATGCTATTTTCTAGTCGATTTTAACATGTATGAGGGGAAAAGTCTACTATGCACATTTCAGTCTTGTAAAAATCAAAACATAAATAAAGTTTTAGATAATATTAAACTGTGTCATTTGCAATTTTTATTTGAATAAAATAAATAAATTTATTAATAATCGTCTTAAGTAAGACATTATTCTGGATATAATTCAAATTAAAATAAAACAATGTTTTTAACACAAAAGTTTAAATTACAGTTTTGTGGTAGCAAGAGTTTCATTATTTGTACAAAAACCACAATAACTGTTTTGTTTTGTCTTTAACAAATTATTATTTTATATTAATTATATTAAATCATCCCAAATAAATTAAATGCTGTTAGTTCCTAAAACAAAAATAAATTTAAATTAAAACACGATTATGTACATTTTCCGTCTACTTGCCTTTATTAGGATTCTCTCGTCCGCTTTGAAACTAAATATTGTTCTATTTTATTTATTAAATGTGCAGACAGCTATTTCTTAGAATTAAACATGCTCAAAGATTAATATTTTATACATTGAATTGACGTTTAAAATAAGTAAACATTGACATATCCTTACAATTTTTCCTTATTTAAATTTTTTTATCTTCTTTTTATTAATGCAAGTAATAGTTTTGTACTTACCATATTTTCTTTTCTTTTAAAAGCACTATATTTAGCTAACCAAATTCTGCAATTTTTATTATTTCTGTAATTAATCCAAGCTGTTAAAAATTAAAGCCACCTCTATCGTCGCCGTTTATTTTAATGTGGTTTGGTTAAAATTTAACATCGAAACGCCAAAATTTTAACAGATTTGTTTGTACGGAATACGCAATGCAGTTAAAATAATTTTAACATCGCCGCTAAAACTAACAGTGATGTTAAAAAGTTACAGAATAGACCTGAAAGTCCCGCTAATCTCTAAATTTTTAACTAAAACATTTTGCTTATCTGCGGACAAAATAGAAACGTAAAAAGTATTTTATAGTTAATTACTTGAAAGACAGAGAGTTGTAAAAAGCGGCAGTTCAGTCTAAACTTGTTAGATGTTTAGGTCTTTATAGCAATTTTAACTTTAAGAAATGTTGCCAACATTGTAGTGTATTGTACTATATTTGTAATATTTATAAAACCTAAAATAAAACAAAATTGCGGCATATAATTTTTAGCTAGTTTTTTTACTTATTTTAGTAAATTAAATAGAATATAATAGATATTATTGTTTGTTTCTTAGAAATTCTAAAGCTATTGCCCACTAAAGCTACGTTACGGCAACAACAGCAAATAGATTAGTGGAAATTTATTTGTACGTTTTATTTTGATTTCCGTACTGCAAACGCAGCTCTATCACAGTCAATGTTTTATAAATGATTAGCTGTTTTTTGTTTCCAATATTGTTGCTGTTTTTAATTCTAGTGGGCAATGGCCTTGATACTTTTGTTTATGTTGGGATCAAGATCTCTTATGTATTTTTATGGTCATCATTGAACAAATTTAGATTTATTAATTTATCATTAACACAAATGATTCTTTCAGGAAAGCATACAAGAATATCTCCATGTAAGTAACTAATAAAATTTGAAAAATTGGCGTAGTACACTTATTAGGCTGACATAGAATAACAAAGTTTGTTTTTGTAGCATAATGCACAATTTTATTTTAACTTTATAGGTTTTATTTAGCGGTATACAACAACATTCAGCAGTTTAATACTGATGTAAGCCGTAGTTCTTATGCAAAATTGTAGTGAACTTTAAAATATTTTGTTATGGTTTTTACAACAAGTAGATATTTTAAAATTTGACTAGATTACTTTGCAAATAAAATTAAAAAAAAAAACAATCCAAATAATACAATTTTGTGTTTTACTAAATGGAAAATAAAATGTCATAAAATTTCAAAATGTACATCAATAAGGGCGCTAATGTAAAAACTATAAAATACAGTTACAATAGATGATTGTAGATAGATTTGTAAGTGAAAATAAAAACCAATAAACTTGATTTAACGTTTTTCTTTAAAATAGTATAGTGCAAATATTTGCAACTCTAGTATATATTAATTTAATAAAAGTGTTTTTGTAGTTTTGTTTATTTTATAGAGTTAAATTATGCAAAGTATTATATTGACAATATAAAAAATAGCAGGATTACAAAATTAGCTTAAATATGATTTTTATTTATTTACTTATTTAGTTTATTTATTGTATATGTTTAGGAAACACATTATATAAGGAATGATATGCATAATAATAGACTTTTTCATAATTAAAGCCATTAGTAGATAAAAGTGCTGAACTAACATTTTCTAAAAAAATAGACATGAGGTGCCACAGGTAATCTGCAGTTTATTTTTATTTTTGATTTACCTATATCTACAAGTGAAAAGCTAAAAAAAAATATTTTTTTACCCGCATCAATTAACACCAGTATCCATTATCTCCTTCAATTGCTTTGTAGTTTGCAAAAATGTTTTGTTTGTATTTTTTGCTATACTGTTTTAATTTGTCGGGTAAATCTTGAGAAGAAAAATATTTTAAAATGTTGTGCATTAAGATGGTTGTACATTTTTTTTGAAATATTCATTTACAGAAACTTGTACCGTTACTTTTTTTTTGGCTTACATTTATGATACTACTACATAAACTGTCTTTGAATATGTACCTGAAAACACAAATATTAACACGTTAATGCAGATAATGGAGGCGCTGTAGATACTAACGAGGTTTAGTATCTGGCTTACCCACACTGCCGGACAAGTGTATAACAGTGCTTCGGTTTCTATTCGGTATATAATAAAACAAAATGTTCCAACTGATTGTAATAGGTGTATAGTTTTTCATAAGTTATTAGCTTGTATTTTACGCTTCTAGTGACAAAACCGTAGTATATTACTAACCAAAAGTCTAAATAATTCAACAATCTATCCAAAAACAACAAAAAGACTTATTAATGCCCGTACTAATAATCAAAGATTAAAATTTGGATTGATTCTAAATTTATAAATACATATTGTATACCTAATAGACTCTGTTTAAACCAGTTTATACTTCTGAATTATAATTTTCATTAATTGTTTATTGAATCACTTATTCTAAAATCAAACAATCAGTTACCAAATATCATAATTAAATACTAATAAACATTCCAAAAATGATTAAAGCCAATCAACGATACCAGACAGAAAGATAATATATGGAAATATTTTGTGGTAGATTGCGCAATATTACTAACCCCAATGTCCAAAAAAATCTATAAGATTATTATAACATTTGCATCTAACTCTACTTTTCTAAATTTTCTAATTGGTGTACCTACATTGCTCGACAATAGTAAAATAATGGGTCTAATTTATTTGAGGGAATAGGTTGTCAAAAGAACTCTTTCTAAAATAATACTAGAAAGGTATCAGGTATGTGTATCCAGGGATGGAGTTAACTGTACTTTTAACATTTTTTGAAGAAAAATATGTTTATCATTTCTTTTGCTTGTTATACAAATTCGATTTTTGTTGAATAATTCTAGTTTTGTTGTACACCTTGTTTTGGACATTCTGTCTTAAAAATGTAAAAATGTAGTTTTGCAAAACAAAAATTTGTTAAGCGTCAAAATTATGAGCGTATAATGATAAATCAAAAATAAGAAAAATATTTTTATAGGAGTTATAAATACTATGATAAAATTAAAAAAGTTATATATAACTTAAATAATAATGCATGCTATATAAAAACCAGCAAAGTTTTATTCAACATGAAACCCTTCTACTTCAACATATATTTTCATCCTTTTTTTTTAAATTTATTGTAAACATTGTGAATAATTTCTGGTATCACTGTAGCAATAGCATCAGTAATTTGATTTTTAAAATCTCAATATTGTCTTGCATGCTCGTGGCATACACTATAGGCTTAAGATAATCCCACAGAAAATAATCTATTGCGGGATCGAGCTGGCCAGTATATTGGTCCATTGCGACCCAGCCAATTTAAAAAATGTTTATTAAGCCAATTTGTATCAATCAAAGCACTATGCGCTGGGCAGTCATTGGATTATCATATTTTTAATATTTCAAATTTTTTTCATCCAATTGAGACCAAAAGTATTAACTGAAAACTTTTAAATAATAATTTGCGTTCAGCTTTCCTTCCAGAAAAAATTGAGCAATTACTTTATTGTAAGTTAACGCACACCATACGTTAACTTTTTTAAATTTTTGACTATTTGCACAAACACTAATTTTTTTTAGCATATTGATATCTTCTTCAAAGCTTTTTCTTACAATACTTAAAAAAATATTAGATTTACAACATTTTAGTTTTTCAATATTGCATTATTATAGTTTTTAAATAGTTTGTATTATTCAATAAAAATGTTTACATGTATAGTTAAGTTAATCTGTGAACACACTGTAGATGAAATTCTACCTATTATTCTTAAAACTTTTGCAAATAAACTATCTTTCATTTTGATTATATTTGCAAAAAAAAAAACATTTTTAAATTGTTAGAAAATTGAAAATGTTTATTTAACCTATATCTAAAATTGGAGATAAGTGAGATTTTTGAAATTATAGACCAACTGCATTATTGTCCAATCTGTCCATTTTTTTTTTTTTAATTATTAATTTCTACATTTTCAAGTTCTTAGAATAAAATAACTTTATTTCAGATACTCAATTTAGATACTTAAGCTTTGCTAATGACAGCAACCTTTATATTTCATACTTTTTAAGGACTTTATCGACAAATATGGCAAAACGTCTAGAAATTTCTATTTTTTAAAGAATGTTTGTTAAAACAGTTCATGTTCATTTTATTAACTTTATTGGCCACATCTATTCTGCAGCGGTAGTTGTTGCTGCTGTTTATTATTAAATTATACTATTTACTTCTTGTTTTCTTTTTTCAAATATGCAAATAGTCAATAACTTACTTAGTATAGTGTTGAGTGATTGTGTAGTGTAGTGACACGCTAATTGAATACTATCTATGACTGTTTTTAATCAAACCTAACATTTTATATCATGACAGAATTCACTTAATAATTATTTTTTTTGGAATCATTAAGTGGCAAATAAAAACAACGTTTACTAAATATAGAGCTCATCATCCAAAATCTAGTATGCAAAAAATGACACTGCCAAGATCTAAAGATAAAAGAGGTATTAGCAGTATTACATATCACAACAAACAAATAATAGATCTAACATCTTACTTTAAAACAACTAAAGGCACATTATACAAAACTGTAATAGAATCTGACAACTATCTAACGGGTCTAAAATTAGTTAATGACTGATCTATGTAATACTAATACAATTAAGACTAAAGAAACTAAATGGTCACAAAAAAAAATTTATGCAAAGCACTACTGGCAACTTCACAAGGAATGGATTGACATATCAGTATCAAATGCGTGGCTAACCAATAGAATTTATTAAAACAGAAGGATCTATAATATACAAGATCAGGTCATAAAACCAATAAATAATGATAATTCAAGCAGTCTTAAAACTACCTACTTCAGTTGAAAATAAAACAACTTAAAACTTATAATAATAATTAAATATTTTTTGTATCAATATAAAAATAATTAAAAAAAAAATACTTTATCTGCTACTCAAAAGTCAGTTTTATTATATGCTGCAGATATAACCCGCGCTTAAATTAATATTACTTTAAATTAATACTATTTAAAACTAACTATTTATATTTATCAAACAACCAATTAAAAAAAATAAAAATGTTAAAAGTAACAATTTTACAGACCTGCCAGATTGTAAGAAAAATATGATCAAACTTGGGATAAAATGAATTTAAGACTTGTTTGAAAGAGGTTGATAAAACCAACGGCTTATTAGGTAACTTCCGAATCACCTTGGTAAATAAAGAGGAAGTTATTAATTTAGTCATATTAGGAGGATCGAACACCAGACTGTTAGCGTTCTACGCCAACGCTCTATAACTGATCTATCTTACTTATTACCAGCTAAAAGCTGAGAATTAATTAATAAAATTAATTATAATAAGTATTATTAAACAAAAACCGTCTATGGAAAAGGGTAGTGCAAAAAATTGTTTTGGCTAGTCCTTTTACTAGTCGTAAAAAGCGACCCATAGACAAAGACATTAAAAAACAGTTTGCCAAAAACAATTAATTTTGTTTGTGCTTATTTAAACAACTTACGTGTCTACATACTCATGCGTGATAACACTTTATGGGACTCAAGTCAAACCGATGTACAAGGTTCTAACTTAACCAACAGTACCAACTTTTTTGTAGCTAATAGATTATTTTTGGCTATTGACCTTACAATTTGTTTTTTAAGTATTGCAGCAGTGTTGGGTTGGAAAATCTCAGAACACTTTTATGATATTGAACACTTTCCAATATTTATTCGTGTGCTAGAATTTGTGAAATTTATGAAAATATCATTGGAATTGAAGAATAAAAGATGCCGAATAAAAAAGTTTAAGTGTTCGATTATAATGACATTGATAACTTTAGGGTCAAAATGTTCTTCTTATTGAAAAAAAGGCCATACCCGCTAAACCATTCGCCAGATGTAATCAAATTAGTATTAATGTGAACTATTTAATAGTGACGGGCAAACTTGAGTCATAAATCAATTTTAAGTTAATTATTAAAAAATCTTGAAACTTTTAAATTCAGAACAGTCAATGATAACTAAAGTAATTTTTGAGTAATCGAGTCATTTTAAAAACTTGGCCGTGTCTTATAGACTATGAATTTTTAATGCCATCACTGTAATATTTTTTTAAAAGATTTTTAGAACTTGTTGATTTTCTGTTACAAAAAAAATAGGCATGTAAAACTTTTTCTTTGTGTTCCATTAGACACTTTTTTAACATAGTTTGCAATTTTTAACAGCTTCTTTAAGAGTTTGTAAAACCGATTTTTTTTAGGTTTCATGTTTTTCTAGTGACAAATCAGGTTGCTTGCAAGAAGTACCGTAATTTTTATCACTAACTTTTGATCTAAGAAACAACCGTTTTCTTACAAACACAAAGGTTAGCCGTTTTTTTTTTCGTTTTAAGTTTTTTTTTATACTACTTTCTAGCTGTTTTATTAATTTTCTAAGATTTTGATTAATCATATATTATTTTATAAAAATATTAATGAAGTTTTCCAGAATTAAATGAAACTACTGTTTTACATCTAGTTTTATACAACTTTTTTAATAAAATGTTTATTTATTTTTCACACAAAATGTGATATTTAGGAATTACTTAATATGTCACAACATAAAAATACCTTTGAGTTTCAACGAGTGAAACCACACTTGCTGAAACTATCAAATTGAATACTAGATTTTAGCAGTCTGTGAACATTGATCTTAAATATTTGTCGACTTAGAAAATACAGAATTTGGAAGTTTATTTCATGTAACCGTAAATCTCTCTTAAAAGTTTTGGTCTTACATCTCTGAACTGTCAGTGAATATTTGTCAAAAATTCTAACAAGCCTTTTACTACGAGTACATATTTATTTAGATGGCAACATGACTTTTATTTTAATCAAATAATGTCCATGGGAATATTTATAAAAAATGCAAAGATCTTCAACTTTGTTTTGGTGTTGTAAAGTTGTTAGTCAATTTTGGGTCAGCAATTATCCAAATACCTCAATTAAATAAAATTTAGAAAAAATAACGTAGTTTTGGATGCTTCTCCTACTTGAGAACAATATTTAATATAAGAACAAATAATTTATATATATATATATATATATATATATATATATATATATATATATTATATATGCAATAGCTGAACAGAAGTAAAAAACTGTTTACATCTGTTAAGAAATTCTTGTTTTCTTGATACTTTTAAAGCTATGTCAACAACATCGTCATTTTAAAAAAAATCATGTGAGATTATAACCCCTAAAAGACAAATAGAAGAACGGATTTTGATTTTGAAACAGTATGAAGTTGATTTTTTTTTAGTAAAAATTTACCATGTTGGGAATTCCACAACATTTAGATATTGTTTTAAGGTTTATAGATTCTACAGATTTTAATCTATAAATTTTAAGACGTTCTGCTATTTTTGAAACTTTTTTTTTTAAGTATAAAGCATAAAGAGTTCTAAATAGAATTTTTAGTTATTTTAAAAAGTTTATTAATGTAAATTAAAAATAAAGTTGGTGAAAGATTAAAATCTTGAGGAACACAAGCATTTATGATTTTGAGGTAAGACTATCAATTTTAACTATTTTTTTTGTTAAAAAAACTATTAATACAATTTACAGATTTAAGGTCAAGATCTATACAATGTAGTTTATTGATAATATAAGGATTAAACTTTTTTGACAGATTAAACAATAATGCAATTGGTCTATAAATTAAAAAATTAGATTTGTCTTTTTTTACGCATAGGTTGAACATTTGCAGTTTATCAACAGTTTGGGAATGTTTTGTTTTTGTATGATAAAGCAAATATTTTATTCAGAATAGGAGCTAATTTATTTGCAAATGTTTTAAAAATAATTGGTGGAATTTTATCTATACCTGATGCCTTTCTGGTATTTCATTAAAGACTATATCTACTTAAGATACCAGCTCAGTAATTATATAAAATTAAATTAATTTAACACCAGATTTTTGTAATTATGTTCAAAAGGTTAAGTGGAAGACCAGCCTTAGGCTGAACTTTGCCATTTTTATGTAACAAATACATAGAAATAAAGACGCTTTTATTATTATTATTTTAACACTAGCCGGCAATGAAGAAAAAACATTAATAGAATTTAGATAGTAGAATTATTGGTTTGCAAAAACATCTATTATTTCTTTTGTATCAGTTATTAGATTAGTTGAAATTATTTTAATCTACCTTGCAATGAATTTATTACACAAATACTTTTGTTTTGGTTTAATAACTGAGAATGAAACAAATGTTTTGATTATATTTTAAATAGTTTTTGTAAGATATTTTCCTGCAATATGTGGATTCTCAGAATATAAACAATGAGTATCAAGATCAATATTATTAAAAAACTGTTTTATTTTTATTGTGTTTATCTTAGAATAATTAGATGAGGTGCGGTTTAAGTTTGGTAATAATATGAAAAGAAGTTTTAACAACAGAGTAAAAAGTGAATGATCAAAATTTTTTAAAACAGCCTCAACAGTAGTTGTTGTAGTTTCTAAAATAATTAAATAATACAGATCTTAATCTTAGTTTGCCAAGAAGTCTATCACGAGAAAAAAAATGGGGGTTGCTGAATAAGTTGAGTAAGATTGTGTAAAGCAGCAAAAATTACAGTTTGTAGTCTGGATAGTGTTGTAGAAGATGAGTTACTTAACCATTCAGAATTATGTTCATTAAAATCTTTTACTAAATTTTTTTTCTGCATTTTTGTGATTGTCAAAACATTCAAAAATGTTATCAACCTGTGAGCGTTCCATTTTTATCCGGGATTCAGAGCGGTAGTGATACCCGATCAACTACTCAATCCACCCATCGGATAACCCAGGCGAAGTGTAAATAATAATTATATTATAGTTTTTCAGGACAGTTTTTATTTTTAAATATACTTAAAACTTTTTTATGTTACATCAAATTTAGGTTATAAGTTGATTGCTTGATAAAATCATCAATTAATATCAACAATTAACATTTAATTTGTTTAGATTATATAGTCAACAATAAGTTATTTATAATATACATATTATTACCTACAAAACTACAAATAACTAAAAAATACACATCTCACACGGTTTTAAAGTTAATATGCCATATACTGAACAAGACAGATATTCTGATAAAATATTGACTTATATGTTTAATTTTTATGTGCTCATATTATTGATTGTACTTAATAGATTACTTATCAATCTAACTAAAAATATTTCATAATTAATTCTAACATAACGTAATTTAATAAATTTAGAATCAATTTTTAACTTAGGCAACACAAACAACACTTAGTCAACTTGAGACATATATATTCAATAAGAAATTTTAATAATACTCTATCATAAATTAAATATTACATGTGGGAATTATTTATTACTGTTTAAATATAAGCATTAAATGTTTCTTTTTAACTAATTTTATGCAATTTAATATAATTTTTAATTATCTTTAAAATTTTTAGTTTTTAAATATCTCTCTTCGTGCAGAGAAATATAGTTCAATTAATCTAAGTGGTCGTGATATATTTGCAAAATTTATTTTAACTTGAACCACTTGTATCGATATATCTAATTAATAGGATGAACTTAATGTAATTGATGTGTTTCATGCTAACACCACATCCTTGGCGCAAGGTTTTAATTAAATTAATTAGTAAAGTATAAACAAATAATTCTTAATAAACCAAAGTGCATGTGTAAATTAATTTGAACTTGTTTGCAAATTAAAGAAAAATATAGTGTATATAGTCAATTAGTTAATGAGGCAATACTACTTACTTAGTAATTATAAAGAAATCAACATGCATTTTTAGATTGATATTGTTAGAAAAAATATGTTGTTAATTGTTAATTAGAAGAAGGAATATATTAATATAATAAAACAGGTTTGAAAAATTATATAAAATACAGTTGAAAATAAACAATCCATTTGCTTGAATATGGTAAAAGGTTTTCCAATAAAAAGTTTCTTTTTGAATAGCCGGCTGTTTGGGTAGCTGTCAATTTTAAAGCTATTATCTTTTGACATTTGACAATAAAAACTAT
This sequence comes from Tachinus rufipes, assembly GCA_963932245.1. Classification (NCBI taxonomy): domain Eukaryota; kingdom Metazoa; phylum Arthropoda; class Insecta; order Coleoptera; family Staphylinidae; genus Tachinus; species Tachinus rufipes. The sequence continues at coordinate 79,317,732 of OZ010744.1, forward strand.
GCCATTATTAAAAATGAAACGATACACGCTTTAAAAACGCATTGAAATTATTAAAATTCACTACAAAAATGGTGAACATTTTTCAGTCACAGTTCGCAAAACTAAAGCACTTTTTGGTCGTCGTAAAGCACCTTCTCGGCAAGCAAAAGTAAACCTGGGGAAAAATTTTAGCTGTTGGAACAAGTTTGTGATGTGAAGAATCAAAACCGCAACCGCAACCAATGCACATCGCTTCAGAATACATGAGAATATTGCTGATGTAGCAATTAGACATTCCACAAGCGACATTACATCGTATTTTGCATAAAGACCTAAATCTTAAGGTTATTAAAGTTCAGTTAATACAAGAACTCAAGCCGGTTGATTACCATATACGTAGTATCTTCGCTGATTGGGTCTATCAAATGCATCAAAATAATCCGGAATTTTATTGAAAAATCATCTTTAGTGAGGCCCATTTTTACCTCGGAGGCTACGTTAATAAGCAGAATTGTAGCATTTGGAGCTCAGAAAATCCAAGATTGATTGTTGAAAAGTCTTTGCATCCTCAACGTGCCACTGTTTGGTGCGGTTTTTTGAGCTGGCGGTGTGATTGGACCCTACTTTTTTGAAAATGAGGTTGGTGCAACTGTTACGATGAATGGATGGCGCTACCGAGCTATGAATAATAATTTTTTATGGCCGGAATTGGAAGAAATTGATGTGGAAAACGTTTTATTTTCAGCAAGACGGCGCTACGTCCCACACAAGCAACGAAACAAAAACAATTTTGCAAGATAAGTTTCTTGACTGTGTTATTTCTCCAAAAGGTGATCACAATTGGCCACCGAGATCTTGTGATTTAACACTTTTAGACTTTTTTTGTTGGAGCTACGTGATAGATAAGGTTTATGCCAATGCTCCACAATTGATTCAAGACCTTAAAGATGGAATTCGTGAAGTTATCGAGGACATACAGCCGCAATTGTGCAAATTGGTTATGGAAAATTTTATGAAAAGAATTTGGTATTGCAACCAAAACCGTGGTGGCCATTTGACTGATATTGTTTTCATATGTTAATGGCATACCTTCCTCTTTGCAATGAAATAAACATTTATTGATTTCTCTTAAAAAATACCCGTTTTTTTTTTAATTTCAAAATAAAACCTCTTATTGGAAAACCCTAATTAGTCTACCTAGAAGTACCCAAAATTTTAATTTAATAATATTTGTTAATATCAACATAACTAGAACTGATGTTGCCGGTAGTGCATTATACAATTTTAAACCTAGAGCGCTATTGTTCACATACATTTATATAATTAAATCACAATATTGCTGTACGTGATTTTCTATCTTTGTACTACACGATAGCGACGCGTATTTTATATTGGGTTTTCCAATAAGAAGTTTTATTTTAAATTTTCCTGCATTTTTGATCTAATAAATAACAAGCCTTAAATTTTTAACATTTGTTATTAAAAATTATACAATTTGAGAAAATGGTACAATAACGCTCCAAACACGTTTAGAAATAATGTAATAATCGTTTATTTCTTGCCTGTCGGCCTTGAAAATTCTACAACTTAACATAACATAACATTTACCATATAACTTAATTTACTACTATTATAATATATATAATCTTAACAACCCTAAACCCTGGTTTTTAATTAATTATTTATTAATTCTGCTTCAATTTCCTTTCTTCTTTTTGTTACCGCCATCATCCATTTAATTTCTTTCCCATCTTCTTTCAGTACCTCATTTCTTCCTATTTGCTCTTCTCTCATCTCATTGCATTTTAACATGTGTTCTATGCTTTCCCTAACTTTTCCACACATTCTACACATTTTCTCTTCCTCTTCCAACCAAAATTTGCACACTTTCTCCTCATTTCCACATCTAAATCTTGCAATCATACGTTTTTCCATTTTTCCATAATTTTCATTTTTTAGGTACTTTGGTAGTTCATCCGTTATAATGTGTTCATAATTTGAATTGTACCTAGATTCATTTATCCGTGTTCTTCGCTCTTGCACTTGTATATCTCTATCTCTCATCATAATTTCTTTTCACATACTTCTATCTATTCTTAATCTTTCTACTTCCTCACTGGCATACCCATTCCTGTTAAAATATTTTTCTCTAAATGTTCCCATTTTTCTGCATTTTCCCTTCATTTTCTCTTTCAGACATTCTTGTAATATTTTACATTCATTCCTTTCTCTCACTCTTTCTTCATACCTCATTGCACGCTTTCCTGCTTCTACTCTTAATTTGTCTATTTTAACTTCTTCCATAACAATGTATGCTGGGGTCTCTTTGTTTACTCCTAATACCCATCTCCAGTATTTTGTTTGAATAGCCTCTAACTTTTCTTGTTCTTTCCATCCCCAAATTTCTGCTCCGTACAATAACATACTTTTTACTAAACTATCAAACATCATTCCTTTTATTCTCATACATTCAAATTTTCTTGCACCAATTCCCCATACTTGTCCTACCGCTTTATTTGCATTTCTTGTCAAATTTTTTATGTGTTCATTTTCACTTTGGTTGGATAAAAAACATATCCTAGGTATTTAAATGTTTTTACTTCTTCAATTTCTTTCCCATCCCATTTCCAATTTTCTACTCTACGTCTTCCTCCCCCCTTTCTAAAAGTCATCATTTTTGTTTTATTTACATTCACTTCCAAATCTTTTTTTCTAAAATACTTATCCCGGCATCTAATCATTTCGTTCATTTCATTTGCTTGTTTTGCTACAACCACCATGTCGTCTGCATAAGCCAGTGACCACACTTTCTCTCTGCCCACTACCACCCCACCCGTCTGCGCCTTACATAACATTTCTTCTACATCTGCAATGTATGCCGCAAACAAACTAGGACTGAGTGGACATCCCTGTCTCACACCTTTTGTAGTCCAAAACTTTTCACTCATTTTGCCATTCATACAGACTCTGCTAACAGTTTCCACGTATACTTCTTCCATTCTTTTTACTAGGTGTTCATTTATTCCTCTTTTTCTCAAATACATCTACAATTTCTCTCTACTCACACTGTCAAATGCCGCTTTTAGGTCCAAGAATAACGTATACAACTTTCCTCCCTTTTCTGCTATTTCCTTCTCTACTATATGGTGTAGTATGTATACATTATCCATGGTCCCTCTTCCTTTTCTAAACCCGGCCTGTCCGTCTGGCAATATTCCATTCATTTCTAGTTCTCCATTCAATTTTTCTTCTAGTACCATGGCGTAGATCTTGTATGCTGTACTTAGTAACGTTATACCTCTGTAATTTTCAACAAGCTCTTTATTTCCTTTTTTGTGTATCGGACATACAAGACCTACTCTCCACTGACTAGGAAACCCTTTTCCCTTCCATACTTCATTTATTATCTCACTCAGTCTCTCAATCAAATCTTCCGAACCATACATCCATGCTTCATTTTGTATTCCATCCACACCTGGCGCTTTTTGTTTTTTTAGTTTTTTTATTTGCTTCCATATCATTTCCGTTGTTATTTCATCTACATCTTGTTTCAGTTGTTCTGTTGTCATTGGCTGTCTATCGGTTTTTCTGTCCGATCCTTCATACAGTTTTAAGAAGTGCTTCCTCCAGTCTTTCATCAAAATTTGTTCGTTTTTTTGTCTTCTGCTTTTTCTCTCTTTGTTTATGTATTTCCATGCTTCTTCTTCCGACCGTATTTCTTTTATCTCTATTTCTTCTTTTTTTTGTATATTGCCTTAACTTCGTTGCATTTAGTCTTGTATACTTTTTGAGCACTCTGATGTTCTTGTTTAGACGCTTTGCCATTTTTCCAATTTCGGAGTACTTTTCTAGCTTCTCTTTTTTTTTTTGCATTCTGTGCTCCACCATTTGCTTTTTGCAAATGATTCTTCTGTTTGTAAAAAAGTTTTCCTTATTGTTGCATCTGCAATTATGTTCTCTAATTCTGCCATTTTTTGTTCTACGCCTTTTTCTTTAAAATGTTGTCCATATAAATTTTGCCTGTACATTTCTACGCTCTCTTGTGTCCATACTATTTTTGTCACTTTTTCTCTTTCTTTCTTTGGTTCTCTTTTTATGCTTCCGTTTAAATACACTTCTAGTGGCTGATGGTCCGACTCTACTCTTTCTCCAACCTTAAATGTGTCTATCTCTTGCCACGCTTCTTCATTTACCATTACGTAATCAATTACCGATTGTCCTTTTGCTCCTATGTAGGTATATTCTTCTTTTTCATCTCCTTCCATATTTCCGTTTAGTATGTCCCACCCATTCTCTTCGATCATTTCTATCATTTCTTTTCCTTCTTTATTTTCTAGTTTGTCTTTTGACACTCTTTTGATTATTTGTCCGTTATTTATTCTTTCTCCGTTTAGCCCAATCCTGGCGTTGAAATCTCCTCCTACTATTAGTTTTGTCTTTTCGGTTTTTTGTATTGAGTTTTCTAACTTTGTTCTAATTTTTTTCATCCCTCTGCTTTACAACGTAATCATTTTGTATTTTGTTCTTCCCAGTATAAAGTTTTGCTGCACCATTCCTTCCATTTCCAATTCTTCGTTATCTTCTTGTGGTATTTCCCTTCTTATTCCTGTTAAGATGCCTCCTTTTGCTCTTCCCATTTTTTTTTCTTTAACTGCTGGTTGGCATTTCCATCTAAACTCTTTAGGCATTTGATTTTCCATGTTTGTCCACTTCTTTTCATCTATCCATGTTTCCACCATTCCAATTACATCAAATTTTCTTATGTATTTCCAAAAATCGTCATCCTTGTTATTTAAACCTGCTACATTCCAAAATAATATATTTATTTTATTGCTAGTATCTGTTATTTTTAGACCCTCTTTGTTTGCTTGTAATTTGTTTGTCTCTCTTCTTTCATAACTTTCTTTATTAACATAGTTTAGATTAGTTCTTTGCTGTTTGTTTTTATTTCCCTCCCCCCCATTTATTACTGCTACTAGTTTTTTGACACTTCTATTTTGCCGTTTCTTTCGTTGTAACAACGTTTTTCTCCATTTACCACTATCTTCATATATCCAACAATCGCCGTCTTTTCTTTTGTCTTCTCCTCTTTTGCTAAATTTCTTAGTTCTTTCTGTATTTCTCTTTCGTTTCTTGTGAGATCATTATCAATAAATATGTTGCTTCCCTTTAATACGCTTTTCTTCATCATAATTTTTCGTTTATCTTCCCAACTCTCTAATTGTACAAAAATGCTTTCCAGTTTATTATTGTTTTTCATTTTATATGCTTTTTTCACAACTACACTTTCATTTAATTTAGTTCTGGTCTAGTTTTCAACTTTTTCTTTTACCGTAGCTCCATCAATTATGCCTTCATTTAATCCCTGTATAATTACATTATTTTTTCGTTCATTTCTTTCTTGTTTTTCTAATTTTTGTTTTAATTCGGCGACATCATTTTGTAAGATATTTATTTTTGTTGTTTCCATTACATTAATTCTATTGTTTAATTTTTCGTTTTCTTCTCTTAATTTTGCCAGTTCTTGCAGGATTACAGTTTGTGTTTCGTTTATTATTTGTAACTGTTTTAAAATTGTTTCAGCTACTTGCTGGTTTATTCCACTTCCGCTTGCTTCTGTTGTAGCCATATCCGTTTTTTCTCTTCTTCTTTTTTTCTCGTCTTGTTCGGGTGTTCTTTCAGTTTTACTGCCTCTTTTGAATACCTTTTCGTCGTCTAAAGGCATTATTTATTTTATTTGAATTTATTTTTATTATATATTTAATAAAAATATTTTTCCTCCGCTCGAAGCCTCGAACCGCCAACCTATGCGTTTAGAATCCACGTCTCTATCCACTCGGCTACCAAGCGCTCTTTTGTGTTCTATGCGTAAATATCCTTGTTCAATATATCTATTTATTTATTCTCTTGCGATTCTTACAGCAGTTTTACATGCGATGGAGGTTATGTTGTTTATTAAAATTTTTGAATTAGGATTTTTCTCCTACCTTGCCGTTTTGCGGCACACCGCTTTCTTCCTCTGAATCTCCTTCTTTAATTTCTCAATTATATATACAATATTAAATATTATTTCACTTTCTTATCACTTTTAATGTTATTTGGTAAATGTAAACAACTCTTCACTATACTCTCTCTCTATCAGCTTATATTTAGAAATAATGAAAATTCATTATAGAAAAATTTTGGCGAGACAGTTTGCAGAGTTTGTCGGTATGAATAACTTTTCCGCAAACCTATTGTAAAACTAATCGCAGAATTTGAGTAAAATGGTTACTGATGTAAAATGGCCAGTTTGAACTCGTACTGTCAAGTCAGCCTAAATAATGCTACTGTCGCTAACAGTGTTGCAAAAAACCCAGGTTTATCTATTCCAAGATGTTTGCAGCATTTAATAATGTCACAGTCCAACCTTTATTGCATACTGCAAAAAGATCTTAGCTTTCATGCTTATAAAGTGCAGTTGACGCAGAAGTTAAAAATGGCTGATCATGAACAATCTTAAACTTTTGTTTCTAGGGTGCTGGAAATGCAAGCAGGGAATCTTAACTGGGTTTGTCAATAAACAAAACTGACGCATCTGGAGTTCCAAATGATTTCAAATCTTAGAATAATAATTGAAAAACCTCTTTATCCTTAATTAGTTACTGTTTGGTGCTGCTATCTTAGAATTAGCCTGTATTAGACAGTTTTGGCATAGACTTTTTTTATTTCTAGCAAGATTGCTACGAGCCACACAAGCCGTAAAACAATGCAGTACTGCTAATATAAATTGTGCCCATTATTTTGTGAAACTTAACATAAATGGGTTCCGAGATTGTGCAATTTAACTTTGCTAGACTTTTTAAGCTTAAACTGTTCCAGCTCTCAAGGACAATACTTGAGTTGTTATTTGCCAGATAGAACCTCAGTTGTATAAAAATGTCTTGCAATTTTTTTTCAAAAATACTATAACTAAACTATAAGAGAAACGTTCACATCGTGTGCGTGTAAAATACCAATACTGTTTTTGTTTTAAATAAATAATTGAAGTGAACAAGTTATGTGCAAAATATCCATTAACAAATTAAAATTGCTTTATTTGCTATATAAATTCCAATTTGCATTGTAATTGTAAAAAAGCTATGAATTATTTTGCACTGCTAGTTTTTTTCAGAATAACTTAGGCCAACTTTAAATAAATTTGAGTACAATTAGTAAAATTAAATTAAATTCACCAATATATTTTGCGTTGTTTTGTTAAAATTGCATTTATTTGAGATAAATACAATAAGGCATTTAAAGATAAAATAATTTTTATTGTTTGTTTAAGTAATAATAAAAAAATCATTCTGGAAACACTGACAATGTTTTTTTCTTTTTCTAGAAACCTTATAAACGTAAGTATTATATATTCAGAACTTGTTTGTTGTTAAATTAACAAGAAACTAAATGTAAGATGTACTACACAAACACGCCAATAATAAGCAACTCATAATTTGAACTTGTATAGCATTCTCAGAAGTTATACTTATAAAATAATAATGCATATACGTATGCGCATTCTGTGAAAATGTTTTTGATTTGTTTTAATCAATACTAATTAATCACTAGCACAACTGTCACCATAAGCAAAATCTATTTTTTTAATTTAGTTAATAGTTTTTTTTCTGTTCTCAAAATGAGAGTTTATAGTTTATATATAATGTATTAAAAAAAATAAAAATTAGTATCAACAAATTTGATACAGATATCAGTGCTACTTGTCTGAAAAAATATGTAGCTAAAAAGTTTGCGTCCGAGCATCATGTCAGTTGAAAAAGCACTTAAATAGCTTTTGTAGTTATATTTTTTATATGAACTTGGTATAAATTGTAAATATTTTGTTTCTTTTGTTACGGGGGGCGTAGCTTCATACATTTTTAAGTTTTTCAAGTTTTTATTGTTTTGTTATCTTGTAAAAAGAACAATTGCTTTTTTCTACCGTTAGTTCCTTTTTTGCATCACTTTTACAACTGTTTAGTGCACTTTGCTTTATGGATGATACAGTTGCCCAATTTTTTTTTGTTAACAAAGGTAGTGAAATTATCTGTAGTAGTAATTTAACTTTTGCTTTTTTTTATTGGCTAATGTGTAGCCAGTTTGCAAGATATTCCCGACTAGTAAGGGTCCTAGTAGCCAAGTTTTTAGTGCAATGTTCTGTATGTACCAACTATTTATTTAATATTTTTTTCTGTAAACGATGTGAAACTAAATAGTCTCTACAATTTAGCCTAAGCATATGTAGGTAGCTCCGGTTTTAGTATAATTACTATTTTAATTGCTTTTCAGCTGCTTAATATGTGTAAAAGTGCTAGAATTGTTTAAAAATTCTTCTAGAGGTGGGTGCTAATTTTTTTGTAACATGATAGGATATATTCTATTAGTTTCTGTAAACTTGAATGGTTTGATTCTTTATTCTAAGCTACTTTGGTTAATTATGCTTTATCCCTGCTTTTTGTGTGTTTTTTTGTTTGCATTTCAAGATTTTTTAAAGCAGTAGCTTTTATTGACGGAGAGCCCAGAAAGAGTACTTTTGACTGACGGTCGGCGGCATTATATGGGTTTGTTCAGAATTTTCTTATAATACAAAAGTGATATGACGTTGAATTCTATAAGTAACCAATAACTGTTTAACTTTTTTTTTGTAATTGTCCAAGCCCTACCAAGCTCTAATAAGTGATTTGGTTGTTTGAGAGTAATTGAGTAGCTTCTTTTGAAAACAGTTTACATTACTACTTTACTAGATTTTTTATTTGTCACGTCACACTAACGTTGATAATTTTGATTTGCAACACATTTTAAAATCTTTTTATTATGCTAAAGTTAAATTTTATACACTTTTTGGTTTCTTATGTACGTGCTTTGCTATAATACATGTGCATAAGTTGCATGAGGCTAGAGTAGGGTTTGGCTGCATTTGAATGGAATGTTTAATATTTTTTTTATTTAACGCAATGTCAATGCTGAGTTTGACTATATATGCACTAAATGTTGAATATGCAGTCCTACAGTGATATAGATTGATTTGCACTTTATTTAACATTGAATTTACCGTCAAATTTGTTTGGCAATTTATGGTCCTGGTAGAAATGTTTATTTGCTTTTTTTTAATGATTTTTCAACTGTTGTGCTAAAAAGCCATTTCTTAGTTGGTATGTTTGTGCAATTTTTTTTTTTTTCAACTTTTTATCCTACCAAAAATGTTTGTGTAGGTGTTTATTTGTTTTAGAGTTAAGGGCGAAATTTGGTATTTTATATTAATATTAATGCATTAGCTTTGAAGGATCCCTAAAGGTTTTTTTTTTTGCTCTTCTTTGTTGGTTGCTTTTTGCTACTCTGTTATAATACTACTAAACATATTTTGCTTTTGCAACCCTGATGTATCAACAGTAATTTTTAGTGTAAGTGATATTAGGTATTACTGTTGCATTTCTGATGTAATCACTTTTCTTTGTGCTAACGCTAGGTATTGTTTACTTGTTCCTGTTGTTAAAGTTGTCTGAACTTTTTAAGCCTTCTTTTGTTTAAACAACTTGCGTCTGGCCGTTCCACAAAGCTTTAACTTTGTTGTTACGTTTTTGGTATAGTTAGACATTTTAATGTTCTCTAATAAATTTCCTCTCTTGTGTTTGTTTTTGTTTGTGTTTCTGGTTTCATATTTGTTTTTACGAACACGGAAGAAATAAATGTCGTTTTTAAAGAACTATATTTTTTGACGGTAAAACCTCAAACACATTTAAAGTACACACTCCATCCTACACCCTCACATATTTTGTTAATTAATTAAATGATGCATTACAGTTGGGCCACAAAACAAACGCGCCGCTTGTAGCGTCAAGGACGCTGGGAGCGTATTTTAGCAGCGTCAAAAACAAGGCCACGAGCCTGTCAATTTTTGTTGGAGCGTTTATTTTGACATTTCTATTTAGGGTTATGATACATTTATATTTATTTATATAAACTTTTTAACACTTTTTTTTAAATTTAAATATTCATTCTGCCAATATATTCATTAAAGATAAATTATATTAATGTTACTTTTTAATATATACAAAATTTTAAAAATGTAAATTATTTACATAAACAAAAAATCATAGAATGCGGAAAAAAAACAAAAATAATCCTGCCGCTTATAGCGTCTAAACACGAGTAGCTCAATTCCGTATTATATTTGACATTTCTATTTAAGGTTATGATACATTTATATTTGTTTATATAAACATTTTATTATTTTTTTTATTCAAATTTTATTTATTCTACCAATAAACCATTTAAAAGTAAATTATATTAATCTTACTTTTCATTATAATAAGTATATACAAAATTTTAAATATATAAAAAGTATATATACAAAAAACTACAAACCGCGGGAAAACAAAATTTATTTTAAAAACCAAATTAATTAATATTTAAAATAATTTTATTTACGTATTTGTCATTTGATTTATTGAAATATGACATGTAAAACTATGTAATTTTTGTTACTATCTAGCTTTGTTCTCCCATCATTTTACGTTAATGATAAAAAATAATAAAATTTTAATTTAAATTTTATTTCTTCAAATTTAATAATTAAAAACCCAAAATCTTGGCAGAATTGGTTTTGGCAAATTAAACTTGATAATAGAATATAATCTATCAAACATGTAGGTTTCATCTATTTAAAAATTATGCCAGTTTAAATTCTTTATCTGCCAGTACTATTAATATAAAATTTTGAAAACTGACAAAATGTGTTTTATGTAGTGCAAAACTTATACAAACATCATCAAATTATACATTATTCTTCTTACTTAACTAATAATTTTACAAAAAAAAATTAATAATAATTTATTTAATTCAATATAGTTAAATAAGTTAAATCATAATATTGATAAAACACAAATTTCATTTTTTTATAATTACAATTTAGACAAAATAATTAATTAAAAAAAAAAACGTTCTGGCGTCCACATTTAGGAGCGTTTGGAACAAACCGATTTGTTTCAGACGCTGATGCTCAAATAATACGCTCCAACTGTATAAACAGTCAAATATTTTTGTGTACGTACTTGATTATTTGCTTTTAAGAGGCATATAAGATGAGCGTCAAGCGTAACGAACGCCCGTGTTTGTTTCGCTAGAAGCAAACGACGCTGCATCTTGCAGCGCTATTTCGTGGCCTGGCACGTATAAACTAATGTATTTGAATTGGACGCTTGACGCTACTTTTTGCAGCGCCGAGCGTTTACGCTCATAGCGTCATGGCTCGTGGCCCAGCGGTTAGTGATTAATACAAATACGGAGGAAATAAAAAAATTAAGACCAATTATCTAAAGACATGTTTTTTTATAGTAAAATGTGACCGTTCTAAACGTACATCCTACACCCTCATATATTGTGTTAATTAAATGATACGTAATTGCAAATAGTGCGCTAATGCAAATGCAACGATTCAAAAAAGTAAAAAATGAAACAAAACAATTTCTTTTTAGCAGCGTAATGATGACATAAATGCATAAATAGCAGATTATGACTCTTAGAAAAATGGTGACAAGCGGTATTAGCTGTTAGATTGAAAATATATTTAAAATTTGACATGATCGCATGGTGTGGTTATTATATTACATAGCGTTTTCCAATAAGAAGTTTCATTTTGATATTAAAAAAAAACGAGTATTTTTAAGAGAAATCAGTAAATGTTTATTTCATTGTAAAGAGAAAGGTATGCCATTAACATTTGAAATTGATATCAGTCAAATAGCCGCCACGGTTACGGTTGTAGTACCACATTCTTTTCATAAAATTTTCCATGACAAATTTGCACATTTGCAGCTGTATGTCCTCGATAACTTCACAAATTCTATTTTTAAGGTCTTGAATCGATTGTGGAGCATTGGCATAGACCTCATCTTTTACGTGGCCCCAAAGAAAAAAGTCTAAAGGTGTTAAATTACAAGATCTTGGTGGACAATTGTGACCACCTCTTTGAGAAATAACACGATCAGGATTTTTTTTTTGCAAAATTACGATTGTTTTGTTGCTTGTGTGGCACGTAGCGCCGTCTTGCTGAAAATAAACGTTGTCTACATCAATATCTTTCAATTCCGACCATAAAAAATTATTAATCATAGCTTGGTAGCGCCATACATTTACCGTAACAGTTGCACCAGCCTCATTTTAAAAATAAAGTACGGTTCAATCACACCGCCAGTCCAAAAACCAATCATTCTTTGATTTTCTGAGCCCCAAATGCAACAATTTTGCTTATTAACGTAGTCTCCAAGGTGAAAATGGGCCTCATCCCTGAAGATGATTTTTTGATGAAATTGACTTTCTCACAGTCTAGATTACATATAGGGCACTAATATGGTGGCCAAAAGCTAGACAAAAAACGTCTGCAAGCAATTTAAATCAGTTGCAACAAATGGCATGACTAAGTATAACAAGAGGCATGCGGACAACACCAACTGCAGCTATGGATTCAATGTCTGCCGCCTTTCAACATTTACGTCAAGGAGATGGCGACAATGGCAGCTTTGCGTCTGAATGCAGTTGGATTTTGGCACACTGCAGGGAGGGCTGGAAAACACTGAACTCTTCTAGAAGAGGCTGTTAGAAAAACATCTCTGTTAGGGGCGCAAACAGATAACATGTCACTTTTCTTTGTGTTTCAAAGACCTTACAACGTGCGCACACATAAACAAGAGGAGCAGAAAGTGGTAAATGATTCGATTAGAATCTACACGGATGGCTCAAAAACTAATAACAGTTCTAGAGCGGGAGTCTTCTTGCAAGACCTGGACCTCAAAATATCATTACCATTAAGAGATCATACGACTATCTTCTAAGCAGAAGTAGTTGAGATAACCTATGGGGTTATGGAAATTGTAAACCCCAAATTATCTGGCAAGAATGTCCAAATTCTAACGGATAGTAGAGCAGCCCTAATTGCTATAAACAAGCCTAGAATCACATCGAAGCTAATTTATGAATGTCATTGTGCCCTTACTTTAGCAGCCTGTAAAAATAGCATCGAGCTGCTCTAACAAAGTAGGTAACATTAAGGCGGACGAGCTGGCGCGTAAAGGGTCAACTCTCATGGCGTGTGGTCCTGAACCCTGAACCGCTTTAACACTTATAAGCTTAAATAATCTACTAAAAATTAACACACACAATGCACTGAGACGGCGTTGGGATAATACTCTGGGCTACAGACAGGCAAAGGAATCAATGACTGTTCCAAATGCCAAGACAGCCGATTACTACTTGCAACTGTTCAGAAAGAACTTGCAAATTATGACAGGAATCTTGACAAGACACTGCCAGCTAAAGAAACACATCCACACAATTGGTATTGGAGACAATCCAACGTGTAGAGGATGTGAAATGAACGACGAGACAATCGAGCACATGCTATGCACATGCCCGGCCCTCTCATACGGTAGAGAGTCCATGTTGGGGAGCTGCTGGCTTGACATGGCCAGCATAAGGGAGACCCCTTCAAGCGTTGTACTTGCATACATCAACCACATAGGGTGGTTTAATGGAAAGACAACGGAGTGAGGTTACCACTGGAAAAGGTACAACGGGCCTAATGAGGCCTACGTGGAGTAGACTTTGGTTTATCCTCCAACTTTCAATCTAGAATCCAGAGCTCCAGCTCCGGCAGAAAATTTGTTTTTAAGTACATATTTAAAGGCAGCTTGTGCGGTAGTAACACAAACGAAAGTCTTAAAAAAATTGGCTTTTGCAACTGAAAAAAAAAACAAAATTAATACAAAGTTTACAACATATGTTGTAAAAATCAAGCTTGTCTACTATGGGCAATTACCGATTGGCTTTTGGAAAACCAAGATATTAAAGCTATTTCTTACAATCTAATCATTTTTTAGTAAGAAAGCGCATTTTTCTTTAAATAACTTTATTAACTCGTTGATCGCCAACTAACACGTAGTTTAATTCTGGTCCGAGAAGCCAACTAAAATTATATTTTTTTATATTTTTGATAAACTTGCGATACGTTCCAATAATCTTTCTTTTTTATAAACTACACTTTTTGATTACTATACGATAGAAAAAGTTGATATATTCTTAACGTGTGATAGTTTGGTGCGGATAGATAGTGTTATTGGACTTCTTTTTTTAAAACGATGCCGTAAGAGTTGTCTTAGTTAATAAAATGCGCTATAGAGACAAATTAACTAATTTTTAGTGTTCACTAATACCTCAAGTTTTTTGATTGCATACTTTTAAAAAATGACGACATAAAAAGGTCTGTAAGATTATTTGTTTTGACGCTTTTACACTTTTTTCTTAGAGAGTATTACAAAAACCAAATTTATGCCAATATATCAAAGACAGTTGTTTTCATAGTCAACATTAAAACAGTAATTGCGTAAATAAAGCCGCATGATTATAAAAAATATCAATAAAGAATGTAAATCACATCACTCAAATGGCCATTTTGGTTATTATTGCAAACTGCAACCGTTTGCAAGAAACGCCAAGGCAGCAAGGTATATCACATGTTTTGTCTGTAGAGGTTTTAGAATAGCCAAAACTAGTAATGTAATTATAAGAATATTTTGTGAAAAAAAAAATAGTAAATATGTTTTATTATTTTATAAACATGAATTATTAGTAGAAGTCACAACCATTAATTATATTAAATCTATAGAATTTGTATAGATCTGCAACATTACATTAATGTTAAAAAACATCTAGGTTATTGGTTAAATTATGATTGGCAACAGTTTTTTTTTTTCAGTTTTTTCTCCGTAGATGAGATTAGCGATTATATGTTTTTAATTCCAAACCATTGTTGAAGGTTTACTAACCAGGAGAACTTTTTTTTTTTAATTCTCGTTTTGTCTCTATTTTTCTTTTTATGATTAATTGCAGAAATTGGTAATTTTTTATTTTGAAAGCCTAAAGTTTTCTGTAGTTTTGCGTTTTACCTTTGTGAGCAGTTCTGTATCTTTAGCTATTTGCTTAAATACCTCGTTATTTATTACCGTTCAACAAATTTTCAACCACCTTGAATATAACCACATTTTGAAAGCTTTGAGTTTATTTATGAAAGATACTTTTAATGTTTATCTTTAGACTTTACATAATAAAACCAAATACATGTAACATTTGACAGTTTACCACTTGGTTTTTAGTATTAATAATTAGAGTTTTTGTAAAATGCTTTTGACTATTTTATGTTGTGCTTTAATGTTAATAGTTAGTGCAGCATTGTTTGCAACGTCATTCTTGTTAATTTAATAATTTAATTTTTCAATGTTTGCATAGATTTTAAATTCCAAGTTAGCTTGGTGCACTTGATCATTTAGGTATTGCAAGTTGTTAATAGTGTTAGCTAAAATTATAGATTTATCTGCGTATCTGATGTTATGTACTCGTTTTTTATTTACTTTTATTTCTTTTGTGCATTTATCTAGAATAGTCTGGAATATGTTCCTGAAATATAGATTAAACAAAATTAGTGACAGATTTCATTATTGTCAAACTCCTCTTAGTGTTTGAAACTCCTTTGATTGATCTTGTTTGGCCTTAATCTGCGCTATTTTGTTATAGTAAAGATTTGTACTAATGCGGATGATTTTATTGTTATTGTTATTTTTTTTAGCATTTCAACTAGTTTTCTATGTTTAAAACTGTCGAATGCTTTTTCATAATCTATAAACATGCATAGACTATACGGCATTGATCTATGCAAGTTTGCGTTGAAACTTATATTGAAAACAAAGCTTTTCTTATACCAAATTTGTTCCTAACTTAACTGGGTGTTTTTAATGACAATTACTACGTGTTTGGGCGTTTGTTTTTTTTATGGAGTGCTTAGAGATGTATCCTGTATTGTAGATTTTATTGTACAGTTGCAGCAAACATATTAGGCTTTTATCGTTTATTGCCTTAAATAGTTTGGAATTAAGTTTGTCTGAGCCAAAAGTTATTTTATTTTTTGTATCTAAAATTGTTCTCCATTTTTTTACGTTTTTATTAGATTTTTCTGCTTATCCATTGGTTTGCTGTTATTATCTATTAGTTATCCATACTGATTTTTTATATGTATGTGTTATTTTTTATTCTGAGAGCTGATCAGCAACTTGCATTTGCTACGGCAGAAAATGATGCGAGCAGTTATCTAGTTTTTATAACGCAAATACAGGAACGTTTGCTGTTTCTGTAGGTACTTATTTGCGCATAATTTAAAAAATAATGATTAAAAAACTTATTATTATTAATAAATGATTTTGAATCTAAAGTAATTTACAGCTCAAATCATGTTCCATCCTTGATTACTACAGAATATAATGCAAATACTAAGATTTAGATTTGGATTTGTTGAAACACTTAATATTTGATATATTTAATATAGTTGAGCAAATATTTACTAGGATCACCAGCTTTTATGATTTTTGGATTCATAAAGTAAATAGAATGCTTTTGTTTGTAGAACTATGTCTAGGATTTTTTGTTATTTGTAATGTTAATCAAAAGTAGAGTGCCCAGTAGCTCAAAATTTTGAGGAATTTTAGCTTTATTAATTTTGGGTTTTTGTAAAATTGTCTAACTATTTTTTTTTTGTTAAAAAATCTAATAATAAAACTACAGTTTTGTTTATAAAGAATGGTTTCTTATCACAATTATTACAATTTTCTGTTTAAGATTCAAATAATTAGTATAAAAGTATAAACTAAACATTTTTAGTCAAAATTTCCAAAAAGTTGCACGGACTTGCTTTTTTTATTAGCTAGTGGTAACATTAAACACTTAACTTAAGTTAACCAACTATATGGTAAGAACCTTGTTAAAAGTGTAGATGCATCAGAATAAAAAGTTTGGTATGTTTACTTAATGAACCAAAAAAATTTAGAATAAATATTTGTAATAGAGACTTAAATATAAATCAAAATAAAATAATCTTTATTTTATGAAAAGTGCTGCATTACTAAAAAATTTATTAAAAATGCAGAGATCATTAATAATAATTTTAAAAATAGTTTCAATTGTTAGTAATATAATACGAGAAATCTTCAAAATATCATGTCTTAGCAGTTCAATTGTATTATCGGTTTGGTATCCTAATATTAAAAATCTCCACCGTAGTTGGGAGTAGATAGAGTAGTATCCTTCTAAGTTTATAAGCATATAACACAATATTATTTATTGAAATCAATTAATTTAATTGTAATTAATTTAATAGTGAATTGTACTAATTATGTACTCTACACTTAATAATAATTAAAAAAGTGTCTGTCAGCATGTTTTATATTAGTCTATACTTTTGTAAATATAATTTCTAAACAGCATTATATGATCATTAATTATTATTTGTTTAAGTATCAAAAACTTGGATAAGAAATAGTTGAATTTTAATTGTTTAATAATAAACATTTTACTTATTTGTTTAAATCTGAAACTATATTCTATACTATGTACTTGAATAATCAATCAGTATTTTGTGTTGCATTTAACTAAAACACAAACAAATAAAAAACTGACATATATTAATGTTTCCATTGTCAACAAATTATATGCTACAGTTTACAATATGAAAGTTAGATTTATGTATGTAAAAATGATTTACAATTCGTTTTTTTTAACCGATTATATCGCATATAATGTAAGTCATTAAGGTCAGGTATATTGTCATGATATTTTTCATATTAGTTTTCAACTTAAAGTAATAAATTAGTTTCTTTTATATTGAAATAAATTTTAATCAATGTTATAATTTTGTAATATTAATGCAATTTATTGTTTCAGCAACGAATGTCGTTTTCAAAATACAATGTGAATTGTTTTGCGGACAACTATTCTGGATTTCCATCTCCGAATCCTGGTAGAAGACCCCGTTTGAATTCAGTATTTGTGGGAAGTTCAACAATGGCCTTTATGAACCCGCCGAGACGAGCTAAGAGCGCAATGGATATTCAACACTTGGTTCTTAATGAAAGAAGCCCAACATCATTAACGGGTTACAGTTCCATGTTTCCGATCATCAATTATAGAGATAGAAAACCATCTTTTACAATAGAAAGACCTCATTGTCATTCAAAGCAACGTCCTTCCATGTCCTCAGAACGACCTTTGCTATCCCATTATCAACAATTCCGAAATCGTAGATCTTCATGCGCTGTCGACAGAATTGACCGGCACAGAAATTTTATAAGTTTTGAACAACCCAGACGTAAAGCATCAATTACAATTGAGAGGCCTTCATCTAGTTTTCAGGGACCGACAATAAGTTTTGAAATGCCGTCGACATCACACGATCCGCCGACTGTAGTTGTTGACAAAGTTGATAAGCCCAAATTATCTCGTAGTTTTGAACAGGCTACCATTGACAAATCGCATTTGTTACCAAGAATGGCTGCAAGTCTTGACGCAAACGTGGTTAGTTTTGATAGAAGGGCTTCGATTCCTGAAGAAGAAAGTTCATCGGTCATCATCATACTAGACGAATCGGAAATTACCGCCAACGCACCGCTCCTCGAACGACTGAAAAGCTCGGATGTGTGATAAATTTCTCGTATAATTCAAACCCATATCATCCAATAAAAATAATTAAACCATAATCAAAATTATGAAGAGGGATGCAACCAACTTATAATTAATTCATATCAACAGGAATTGAATTATTTATAAGTAGTAGTACGTTTTGATACAAGAAAATAAAAAAGGTAAAACCCTTATTGTGCTTTATGTAAATAAAAACTCGAAATATCGTTTGTATTAATGTGGGAAGTCATAAAGGAACAAATGTTGTTTTTTTATATATAAAAATTTAGTTGCTTCACTTAAGATTTATATACTAAAACCTTGTCATGTCCAAATATTGTGTTGTGTGTTGACACCTAGAATTCACTTACAATTTTTAACTTTAACGAGCCAAAAGTTTTATTTCTTTTATGGACCCACATTATTAGAGAATATATTAAAAAAATTCATAAAATTGTCAATATACTTTTTATTTATAGAGGATATATTTATTTATAAAAAAGAAATATATAACATAGCCGTTAGTAATTAGCTATTTTTAAATGGGAAAGCTCAAGTAATACATAAGTAACCTAGTTACTCTCTTAGCTAAATTAAAAAAGCGTATTTAATATACTAATTAAATAAAAGATCTGGTGTAAAATGTACTTCTTGTTACTTCTCGCTTGATGCATTTACTGTATAAAATTGTGTTTATAAAATTATATAATTAAATAATAACGTAGGCACAATTCCATCCGATTTGTACAACAATAGTTACACAATTTTATATATTATCAAATTAGATAATGAGTGTTCTAGAATATCTTGAAATGTATATTGTGATATCTTTGTAAAAAAATTCATAAACTAGGACCAAAGTAACAAAAAGAGAAATTAATATAATTATAACTGGGTGCTTTATTTGTGTAATTTCTCTGAGCTCGGAATTTACTCTTGTGGTAGATAAGATTGGTAAGAAGGAGGACAAAGCAAATATCGAGCTAGTATCAACACTAGAAAAGATCAAATATGTATTTTATTCATATGATGATTTCTACTTATATTCTGGGACCTAAGCATTATATATATACATATATTGTAGATTCTATTATGATAGTGCGTAGACATTTTCTATATTGCAAATTCATAAGAAAAATTATAAATTTAAAAAATGTTACTATTTACAGTATAATACATTTGTTAATTGCTAGATATAAATTTATATCAAAATTTTACAAGCTGAAGATTCAAGTGCAATTTTGTATTAGTTGTTATTTACTTTGTTAACTTGATCTATTATGAAAAGTTACGGTGAATATAAAAAGTATTTATTTTGTTATTTCGAAACCTATATTGTTTGTTACATAATAAGATAAACATTTAATTGAAAATCAACATAAACTTGTTTTCAGATTATCTTATCTATTCTACATCTAAACTACAGCATAAATTATATTTTTTTAAGTTTATTAATAATACAAACTTCCTTGAATAATTAACTTGAAATTAAATTAAAATATTTCACGGCAGCTTTAAAAGGACTAATATTTAACTTTGATGTCATTTACTTTTAAGTTACTTAATTATAATCTTTATTATTTACAAAGAAAAATTTATAAAAGAAAAAATTATATGAACCAAAATATTCATAAACCATGTACACTATACTAAAATATATATGATGTATTATTTTTATTTATTATATGATTTAATCTTCTATTGTTAAATATTAGTGACGAAACAAAATTTGAAAATAAATATATATTATAATTATATTAAAATGGATTCGTAATACATATTTGTTTTATTTTATAATTAAATTGATTATATTTAAAAAAAAATGTTAAATTATGTAATTTTATTGAATTTTTATGTTAAAGAAATTTAAATTAATTATTATGCTCTCTCTTGCTAATGTATAAAGTGACTGGTAAAACATATTTAATATTTTAAATATCTTAAAAAACTGTAATTTAAAAACTTTTTTACAAATCTAAAAAACTTGAAGCAATCATATTAGTCGATTGTGATCATATTGTTGGAATATGCATAGACATTTGCAGGTTTTTAAATAGATTAAATCAATGGCAGCATTTCTTAACCAACAAAGCTTCTTGATATTTATGTTACGCTGAATTTTAAAATGTTTGGCAGAGTGTAATGTTAATGTAGGATGGGATCCATTCACGGCATACCATTTTCAGGTAATACAGCTATCATTGTTGTTCTTTGTTTTAAGATCATTTTCATAACCTAATCAATACATGTTGTTAGGCCTGTATGAACAAACTATATTTATAAATGCAAACCTTGATTCAACAAGACATGCTCTACTAAATTATTTTCTACATAATATCTACATAACTACTTTGTTTCAACTTACTAAAATAATTTTGTTATGTTCCTTATTACACTTTTAAAAACATACTTCTATACTGTTTTAATGAATTTAATTTTAAGATAAATTTATGGACAAAATTCGTCAATAGAAAACAAAGATGATATCTACGACAAGTAAGTACCTTTACAGTATTTAATTATAATAAATGAATAGCAAAAACAAGAAAATTTAAAATGATTTTTAACATCAGAAACCTCGGAGGTTACGTAAATTCTAAGACCAAAATACCTAGTATTCTTCTTGCTCTTTTAATCATGTCATATGTGTTCCTATTTAGATGTCGTGGAGGCGGTATGTGGTGGAATGTTTACATACATTGCGTAGATTTTGTGGTAAATTTAAGAAAGTCCAAGTCTTTAATAAATAGGTAGGTACTCTAAAATGGTCAATAAACTTAAATCAATCGTAATATTTCTATATTAAGCCTTTCGATTTTAGAAACATGTTTTGCTTTTTATTAGTATCCATATAGTATCACTTTTAATGTATTTTGTTTGCACGTAGTCATCTACAACAATTAAATCAACTTTCCCACTTAGTCATTTATGAACAGACATTTACACTACTCATGATAACCATAGATATATTATTTATGTTATTTGTTAACATTTTTTTTTTACATCCTTGTTTCTTTTAACATAATATTTAATTTTTTGCAATTATCCCTGCACTATACTTATTTTGTGATATACATTTTTTTTTCAAATCTAAGACCTACACTGCAGCATTTTTTAAAATTATTATTGATGTTTTATTTTGTTTAAAACAGTTTAAATCAAAATAAATAATAAACACGTGATGCAGAGCGTACCGTTTATTTCAAATAGATCCGTTACCTTATATACGCATCCAAACATACTATACACAGCAGAACAGAAGTCTCTACGTGGGTTTATAAAATCCTAGGATTGGGATAACATTCAAATAAATAATAAAAATCTTTTTATTATTTCCAAAATTACCTAAAAAATTTAATTAGCACAGATACTAACAAACGGATGAATCACGCGCAGACAATCAAATATTATATAATTGGACATAATTATTAGTGACATATTTATTAATTATAATTAGCAACAATTAGGGATAACATGAATTTTAATATTATAATTTGATAAACTTGCCAAGTAGATTATTTAAATAACCACAAAGACTGGACGTGAAAATAAAATAAATTGTAGCGTTGAAAACGGAATGATATCCTCTAAAAATTTAAGTTTATCGGATAGGTTTTTTAAAACGGATAGAAATAAACATACATATCTTACTAATTCGCGTTTATTTTTTTTATTGGAATTGTGTATTTTGGTTGCATAAAATAATAGTCTACATCTGAATATAATTTAATTGTATATTATATATACCTGTCACATCTGTTCTCAAACACCTACGTATATAAGATTTTGCCAATTAGGAAAAGTTGAAATAATGCCGAAGGTATATACCACGTTTTTTGAAACTATTCGGCTTGTCTAAAACAAATGAAGCATCACTTACAACTTTCATAATAGTTGATATCATTGCTGAAAAGAGAGGATTAAATATTAATAGGACTGAGTCGTTAACATTAAAAAGGGTATATGGACGTTCAAGGTGAGAAAGCGCTCAGCGTTTTGCTTTACCCATAAGAGTCTCGCGGGTCTTGCAAGAAACGGGAAGTTAACAATGGATAACGGAAGTTCAAAAAGAACACCAAATTGCAATTTATGGGGTGCAAAACCGTAAGATTTATGAATCACGTTGTTTAATAAATGACAAATTTTAGGCACTTCAAGTGCTCTCTTATATAGCAGTATGTGCTGAACAATCGCCCCAACTCTCGAATTACTCTTTTACTATGGTTAGCTTGAAGTACCAAATAATGCACATCTTTGATATTTAAGAAAGTTAACTGACGTCTCTAAGTATCCGATGTAATCTGAGATTTGTGGTGCGGCAGTATTTTCTTAGGATACCCGAATTGCGGAAAATAATTTGTCTTAAGGCAACGCAAAACGGCTTCTGTAGTTGTTTGTTTCAGAGGATACAATGTCACAAATTTTGTAACCACATCTAAAACCACAAAAAAAATTGCGGCAAAAGCCCGTATAGATCTATAGCTTTTTTTTTAGAGAAAAGTGGAAATGCTTTATGCACGCCATTCTGCATGGCAGTGTGGGAGTGACTACATTTTTCACAAGGAGCCTTACCCACTAAAACCACCTCTCGTTTCTGCATGGACACCATGGAAAAACTTTGCGGCATTACTTCATTAATGCCATTTTCTTGTTGCATTGACCAGGTTATTTCGCTTTGAATTGTTTTTCATCACTTTCCTTCGTTTTAAGTATGCTGCTTATAACGGATTTTACGCTTATCCACATTGTTTTGCTGTCCAGCATGTGCGTGGTTAAGTTGTGCTTGGATAGTCCATCAGCGCTACAAATAGAAGTCCAGCTCTATCTTTCTGCAGCCCTTCTTCCGCATTCTAGCACCGTGTGCTCCGCTGTATCAATAGAGCCGCAATATGGGCAGTCTTTATCCTGCAACTTAAAACTGTACAGGTAAGACGAGAAACATTCGTGCCCGCTTAAAAACTGGGTAAGGTAGTAATAAACGCACCCGTGTTTCCTGGGGATCCATGGTTTTACGTTTTTAATAAGAGTTTTTCTCCATTTTGCAGTGCCGCTATTTTTCTGTCACTTTTTTTCCCATTTGCTGATCGTTGACTCTCTTGACAATATTTTTTGCTTTGCACTGCAGGATTTGTATGACCGTTCCACAGCCAGCAAGTGCAACGGAATATTTCCGGCAATCAACAGTATTGCTTTTGTGGAGACGGTCCTGTACGCAGATGCTATCCGTATGACCACCTTTCTTTGCAAGCGCTCTAGTAACTCGCGGTACTTCTTTTTGTAGACCCACTGGCTCTATACTGGTGCCTCATATAAGATTATGGAGAAGACAACTTTCTCCGCTCAGCGCCCTTATTTTGCCTTTTTTAAGTCCGCCTATGTTGGGCATCAGTGTACTTAGAGAAGCAGCCGTTTTGTCCGCTCTTTTTGCGGCCTTTGTGATGTTGGGGCCCATGCTTATGTTACTGGCAAAGGTAATACCCAAATATTTTAAAGAGGTTTGACTTGTTATTGTTGTTACTGTTTGAATTCTTCGGCTTGCTAAAATAACAGCTTTCGTTTTATGGGCTGCAAGTTTAAGCTTCTTTTTGTCTAACCATCTTGTAAATCTTTTGGCTGCCCATTCAGCATCTTCTACTAGTTCTTCTGCGCTGTTGCCAGCAACAACCATTGCCACACCATCCGCGTAGCCTAGAGCCAGATGTTGCTAGGCATCTTCAACTTTAAAACTCCGTCATAATTAACGTTTAGAGATAGAGTTGGTTCTTTGACTGACTTTTGTGGGACACCAGCGGTCACTTCCATTTTGTATAGATTTATAGCTAATAGGTTGTTAGGCGCATCGGGCGTAATTGGCATAAGCGGAGGTTGTGAAGATAAAACCGACTTTGCTCGCTGGTTTATATCACAAAACTTACAATGTGCTTTACATCATGGTGCATATGACACCACCAAAAGTTTTGTACAACCCAAATGACCAATCGCGGCATGGAACAAAGTTACTAATTGCAACACAAAACACTTTGGGTTACACACATATTTAAAAAAAGAGCGTGGTGCAGTGGTCTAGGCATCCAACCGCTGTACTGAAGATTGTGGGTTTGATTTCCATATACCGTGGTATACTTTTCACATGTCTATACGCTTTCTCACTCCACAACCCGCTTTGTTTTACGGCTAAAAAACCGTCTCTGATGGAATAATAAAATCGCTCCAGTGGTTTGGAATCCATTTAAAACTGTAAGTCATTGTAATGTTAGGTGTCAGTATTACAAGCAGAGAAGAGGCTAAGGCGTTAGCAGTGGCGTATGAAAGGCTGACGACGACTACGACGATATATTTAAACTGAAACTCGCCACGATTAATATATAGTACATAGTCAATGGGTATTGAAATCTGCTTTGTGCAACTTCTTGAGTATTTCAGAAAATACAGGGCAATTCTGTTCCTGCTGAGACAGTTGTTTCAAAAATTGTGCTAGCAATTGTTTATTAGAAGGGTTTTGATTCTTAAAACGCATTGCAAGAATCTGAAAAAATTTATTGATAACGGTTAAAAACAAGGCAATGGATGACGCAAGAGAATATCCAGTATTATGTTGTCATTTCCCGAGATATAACAAATCTCAAAATTAAAGTCTTGTAGTAAAAATGCCCACTGGGTTATCCTGGCTGATAAAAAGCAACATGATTGGAAGTAAAAGAGCAATCTATGATTTATTAAAATAACAAAGCCTCTACCCAGAAGGTAGAGCCTCTACTTATTTAGCGCTCAGACAAAAAGCTTTTTTGGTATGCTGTAGTTGCGTTCTTTATATAACAATAAACGGTTGGCGTATACAATTATTAGATTATTTGTCTCGTTATACTGCCACAAAGAATCACCTAGTCTATAATCACATACATCAGTTTAAATGAAAAAAGTAACTGATAGGTTGGGGTGATATAATAAGGTCTGCTTTGCAACAAGTTGTTTTCATTGAATAAATTCCGCTTGGTGTCTGGTCGACCATTTGCATTTTTGATGTAATAGCTGTACAAGTAGTTCAGATATAGATGCAAACTATTGGCAAAAATTACGGTCATAATTGCACCGGCCTAAAATCACGTGTAATTGCTTAGCATTTTAGTAAACAGGAAATTGCTTGTGCACGAGACGGGTCTAACACGTACGCTAGAAAAATAGTTTATGTTTTGAAAAATCATATTTTTTGAAGGTAAAACCTGCGTTTTGTAGGCAAGACAATACTAAGTCTAAATGCTAAAGGCAATTTTGGTACGACGTTGATTGTATTAACAAGTCGTCAATATAAACAGTGATAAATCCTATAAACTCTGCGTGTTAATACACCGGGTAAAAGAAGACAACGTGGTCTTTATGCCAAATGGCAGTACAGTAAACTGATAACAACGCAAACCTGCAACAGAAGCGGTGTACCGCTTCCGTATCTACTTTTGGGTTAAGAGGAATTTGCAAATGGAATAAGATACGGTTTTACTTGAAGTGACGTACTGTTTGACAAACAGATATCATTAAAATATTTGGTAGTACGACTGGGTATCTCAGAAAAAGCATCCGTATGGTAGATTGTAATATTTTATCTACCTCCTATTCAAAAATGTTCCAGGACTAGTAAATTGGGTGTGGTTACAATTTAGCAAACATATCTATAAGTTTGGTGGTTTGACTTCAGCAATTTTCAAATTATGATCAGAAAAAATTAAAGCGGATTTGTCTAGTTCTAAGCACTGATTCACTGACCATAGCCAGTCTACCTTCCAGAGGCGGAACAGATTGTAATATCTTTATCAAACTTTGATGTTTAGTCTTATACCGAACTAGACAGACAAAATATCTCACTGCCCGTATTGATTAGTGCTGGAAATTCTAATCCGTACAGACTTAGCAGAATAATAAGCTTAAGTCACCACAAATGTTATTATTTTGGAAATTAGCCCTTTCAGTTATTACCGTGACCTGCGGGCTATCATGGGCCACGGATTTTATTCTTGAATAAAATTCTAGTTGGACCAGCGTTACGTTTATTGTAGAATTTTCTATTTGTGCTTTGTGAATTTAAATTATACCAGTCACTACGCGCGTCATTATTGTAAAACATACGTGAATTATCCAAAGACATAGATCAGTTTTAAAAAGAATGCTATCATAGATGAGTAACCCCGACTAATTATAGCAACCAATACAGCTTCAAGGTAGGTGGGTTGTAGATATATTTATAATGCATATAATAAATATTTGACATATAAACCATTTTCATATCTACTTGTTTCAAGGTCAAAACGCGCCTAAGACTGACAAATAGGATCCCAAAATTGCCCTTTTCTTATTTTTCTATTTTGTTTTTTTATGTTCTTCCAGACTTAGGGTTTCTGCTTCTGCCAGGTCTTAAAAATATTGTTTTCATTTTTCCATTATTTTATTGTCTTGTGTAATTATATTACTGTTTTTTTTTGTAGGTGTTGTGCTTAAAAAGCCAGTAAACACTTATTTTGTTATTTAAATGTTATTAAAATTTATTAGCTTGATAATAAAAACTATGTGTAAAGAAGAAAGAAAAAAACTTACAGAACTTCTAAACATAGCTAAAAGTAATAATAAACAAGCAAAATAAAAAATAAAAGTAATATTACAATATACAAAAAATACACAAAATAGGGTAATAATAAATAGCAGCGTACCGAAAAAGATTCTAGCAAAAATTATAAAAAAAAACTAATAATACGATAGAAAACATGCAATGCGGATTCATAAGAAAGAGAAGCATCCAAGACTTTAACTTTGTATTAAGACTAATAAGCAAAAAACCTTTAAATAAAAAAAAAAACATTTATATCTGATTCGTTGTTTTAAATATGGCATTTGACTAAATAGAAAAAAGTTATATATGGAAAATACTACAAAAACAAGACATAGAAAAAAATACTACGAAAGTATTAATAAAGTTTATTAATAAAAATAGCATAACAATTTTGTATTCAAATGTGGAACGCACCATTAAATTTTTTTCTTAATCTGACAATGAAAACGTCAATCAACGCTTACATTTTTTTATGGAAAAATTCACAAACGAGCAACGTTTGAAAATTATTAAAAATTACTATTAAAACGTCTGTGGTCGCAACTTTAAGAGCGTTTACTTCAAATTTTGGTTGTAATAATTGTATATAAAAACTAAATTTAAGACAAAATATTGACTATTGAATGTTCCAGTGCTGGCAAGACAACGTCATAATAGCAAAAATATTGCAGCAGTAAATGATTCCACGCCACATAAATTTGGAATCATTCAGCCCACATTGTGATTTGCGCAAAAACCTTTGCCGCAAAAACCTTTGCTCTTTACCAGATTAAATTAACTCAAGAACTGAAACCTCTTAATTAATTGAAACGCCAAAACTTCTCCAATTAGCTTTTCCAAAAGTTTGAAGAAAATCTTAAATTTTATCTAAAAATTATCTTTAGCAATAAAACTGGTTTTTGCCTTAAACGTTTTCTCAATAAACAAAATATGCGTTATTAGACAGCAACAAAACCACATGTGTTTGAAGATACTCTATTGCATCCACAAAAAGTGACCATGTGGTGTGGATTCTGTGAAGTGTAATTGGACCGTATTTTTTTGTTGATGAAAATGTTACGATCAATAGAGTTTGCTATTGTGCCATGTTGCAAAATTATTTTTAGCTAGAATTATATAAACTTGACATCAGTGATATGTGGTTCCAACAAGATGGCGCCACATGCCAAACAATTGATTTAATAAAGTGAACGTTTAGTAATTGTATAATTTCGAAAAATGGTTCAGTCGAATAGCCACTTCGCTTATGCAATTTAAAATTGCTAAATTTCTTTTTATGGGGTCACGTTAAGTCGTTGGTTTATGCCAACAAACCAAACAACGTAAAAGAAACTCAGGAACAATATTAATCGCAAAATTGAAAACGTTCAGGCTCTAAAAAATCGATCGCTGCCATCGTGTTCGCTTGCGGTAGTCATATGAACAAAATAAAATTCCATACTTAAATGTAACATGTGTACTACTTTTGATACAAATTTTAACCTAATATCTCAATAATTCTGTGTTTTGTTTGAATACAAAATTGTTATGTTGTTATTAAAAAACCCATTATCAAAAAAAACAGAAACATTGTTACAACAAATAATGAAGAACCAAGAGAAATTCTGAATCCAATATTATTAACAATGAGTGCAAATTACGCAAACGGCGCGGTTGGAGCACTCAAAAATAAAGTTAGCGTTTTTAAATGCAACCCAAACAAACATGCACGTGTTTTAATATTACTAAACCTATTTAAACACCGTGATCAAATAACAATTTTAAGCACTTAGCCAAAAGATGATGCATGACGAACATGTAAACAAAACAAAAACAACCTTAGAAAACACATTTTTACATAAAAAATTATGTTTTATCTGTAATTATAAAAAAATGTGTACATGTTATTACTAAATTTAAAATCACAGTTCTAATTAAACTTTTACCGGCACATACTATTAACTTATCAACAGAATTTACAATTTTTACGTTTGTTGCGTGGCGCAGTGGTCTAGGCATTCGGCCGCTGTACCAAAGATCGTGGGTTCAATTTCCATATACCGTGATATACTTTTCACTTTCTATACGCTCTCCCACTCCCCAAACCGCTTTGCCAGCGTAGGTTTTTACGGCTAAAACCTTCACTAATAGAGTAATGAATTCTCTCTAGTGGTTCGGAATCCACTTAAAACTGTAGGTTCCTTGTAATGTAAGTTGCCAGCATTACATGCAGAGAAGAGGCTAAGACGCCAGCAGTGGCGTTTGAATGGCTGACGAAGAAGAACGTATGTTTTTAAGTTTGACTGCTATATGTTGTTGTTAAATTAGCCATACACGGGAAGATAGAATCGTTTATAAATTAAATAAATAAACAAACAAATCAATTGAACATAACACTTAAAGTGTATTATTGTAACTTTGTTTGGTTTCAATTTTCAATTACTTGAGATTGCAAAGCAAAATTTAGTGACGTTTAATTTTTTTAAATTTTTGTTAAACTTTACATCAAGATTTATAATTATTTTGTTGTTAACAAGATTTTATAACTTTTTTTATTGTTTAATTGCCCAAAATAATCCAAGTCTTTCTAAAATATTTACTTTATTGCTTCAAGTCTGTAGTTCTATTCTTTTGTATTATTAAAATTAGCAGAATTTTTGAATAATTATACAAATGTGTTTTCTTTTTAATTTATTTGTCGTTTAAATCTTGATGGCTTTACACATCAATAGGTAAGTCTAATTAAATAACTTTCAAAGTTTTTAAAAAGTTTTAAATTATCTGTTTTTGTAATTTTTAAACGTGCAAAAATAACGCATTAAAAGTGTTTAATATTTTACAGGAATCAAGAGTAAAACATAGTATGTGACAAACTCTACATTTTGAATAAGATTAAAAAGAAGTTATGAAGAAATATTGTATTAAACTTTTCCATTTTAAATAAAGTTAGTATTTTTTCTTTTTTTTAATAAAACAAGTAAATATTCACTACTATATGTGCTTGCAGCAAATAAAGTTAGCACAGTTTTGGCGTTTAACTCTATTTTTATTGTATTTGAATGCTAAATATAGTTCCAAGCAGCTGTTTAACGTTTTGTTGTGCCATTCTATAAACAATAAATGAAGTTTTTGATTAGCCTTTTTCAACACATTTTCTTAGTCTTCTAAGTCAAACAAATTGGCAAGAAGGTCGCACATACTTTTTTACAATAGCAAAATCTATATCAGAACGTAGCATTGTGTGTCCAACAACTAACAAAATATAAACTACTTGTTTAACCTTTATGTGACTGACAGGGTACCCGGGTACCTTTTTAAACTTTAAACATATACATTTTTGGAGTATAAAATTTTTAAGTTTTGAGATTTAGTGACATCTCTTAACTATCCTTAATGTACCGTATTTCATTATTTTTATTATTAAATTTTTCTTTCTTACTGAGAAACTAACGTCTAAGGTTTTTACATACCTGGGCACTTTTGGTAATTTAAAATAAAATAAGATATAAACTATTGTAAATAATTCAACAAATTTATTTTTACAACTATATAGAAATTAATACAAAAAACGGTACATATAAACTGGCTAATTTTGTAATTGTTCACAATCATTATCGCATATTGTCTTTGCAACGCAGTGCTCATTGCCAACAAGTTTTGCACAAAAATTACATGCTTTTCATGTTAACTTGTTGACAAATATAACATTTTGCAAATACCAGAGTTCTCTTAGAAGCATTGCAAGCTAGATTTCTATTAATTGCAGCAGCGGGATCTATTATTGGACGTCCTAAAACCATTTCTACAGAGCTGATGTATGCATCAATAACAAAAACAACAGATTTGTTCTTCTTAGGGAGCATAAAGTTTTGTCTTTACTAAGCCCAAAATATTTTACCTTATTGTTTGAACTGGTATTATTGGAGAATCATACCGGTTAATCCATCTTAACCAACTAAAGTTGAATTTTTTTAAGCGTTTTATCTTTATCGGAACTTTCTATCAAATTGTTTCGAATCTTTATTTTCTAGTTCCAAAACATATTCCTTTTTACCAGAAGCAACAAACGGCATGTGCATAACGTGTTTTTGTTACGGAGTACTAGGGTACGCTATTATTTTAAACCAAACAGCTAGAGAAACCAATTTAACGGAGTCATAGATTGCAATAAACTTTTTTCCTCTTATATTGTTGCTTTTAGAATGTTTTAACAAACAACTTCTTAATTTGTATGCTCCTTGCATTACTTGCTTTAGATTAATCTCTATAAAAGTATTTTTGATAAATAAGGCAGTGAATACTAATATTTTAACAGTATATTTTTTTTGTAAAACTATTATCCAGTAAAAGGTTTTGGAGTTAGCAAAGCTTGTTGTAGATCAAATGTAATACCATAAATTCCAAAATTTCTATCAGATTTTTTTTGTTTTACTTAAAGTCTTTTTTGTAATGTACCTCTAATTCAGTATTTAACTGATTTAGCTACATTGTTATTAGAGATTTTTTAAATAAATAATAATAAAAATATTAATAGAATTGCATTTATTACACAAATCTGTCTTAGAAGACTTAAATTTGATGTTCCTCAGTAAATATTCTTTGAAATTTATTAAGAAACAAAAAGCGTTTATTGTTTGTTATGCATTCAGTATTGTAAATTTTGTCATAAACATACAATTAAGATTGTTATTTCTTGAATAATAATTCTGATATTTTAGTAATTCTTTAATAAATTCTTAAACTACTTTTAATTGTTCTTTGCTGTATTTTTGCCATATAATCAGCAATATTTCTTTTATTTATTAATTTAGTTTAATTATAAAGTAGCGTTTAAAACTCCTAATAGATTATCAAACACTTTATTCAACGCTAAAGACCGTACAGATACAATTTTAACATCAGGAGTGTATGAGTTAAGTTTTTCCACATGTCAAAAGAAAGAAATTTTAAAGTAGATTTAAAAAACATTACCGCTTTTTCAGACTATGCCATTTATATACTACTTTTTTTACAAATCATATTTTAGAAAATAGTCATACATTTTCAGATATCAATAAACTTAAAATCATTCACAATTTTTCTGCTTAATCTGTTTTTGTCGTTTGAGATTATTGTATGTAATTCAAAATTATTTTTAATCATAATAATTTCAATGTAAATTTCCATTTCTTTGTATACTTTATGCTTTCCTGTTGTATATATGATTTGTAAATTTTCTTTTATTTTCATACTTGTTTGTATCACCGTCTGATGATGACCTTGCAAAAATTACAGTTTTTTTTTGTGATATAGTACATAGAATACTTGTTTTATTTATTTTCTAAAAATAGTTATTTTATATTTTTTTCTCATTACTGTTATTTTTGTCGTAGCTAATTAAATCGAATTCTTCGTAAGATAAATATGATAAAATCTATATTCTATTAATTTAATTTGTTTTTGCCTTTACTAGCACTATCCATAGATGAATCATCAGAAGTCATTTTAACACATACCATGTTTTACAGAAGGAAAATCTATATTTTGAGTAGCTCACACACTAAAAATTGAAACAAAAACTACTTTTATCATGTTTTGCATGCAATAATTTTTTTTTAAATTTAAGTTTGCCATTAGCCTATATTATTTGCAATAATTAGAATTCAACCGCAATATAAGACGTGTATTTATAACTGTCAAGCTTTTTTTGCATACATAGTAAATAAGTAAGTAAGTAAGTAACATAGTAAAGATTACCGATTCTATTCCCTGTTATTTTCACCTTGTTATTACTGTCATGAATAACTGCCTTCTTTTGAGTTAATAATATATTATATATATTTTTTTGTTATTCTACTTATTAATTTGTAATTTCATTCGCGTCTGCTAAGCCTAAACCTTCAGTTTATGGTTTTAACTGCTGCAGAATTAGTGTTTAATCTAATTCGGTTCATCAAAACTATCATTTTATTAGCTCAAGTAGGATGTGGCGCTACTGTTCAAACAATTATCAGTTAACTTTTTGTTTATTTAGAAACATACCTTTGTAACATTTGAATTAATTTCGATGTTAATTGTTATTAATGTTGTCTTTATACTTATAGTATGTATTTTTTGTAATTTAATATACATAACATTGTTTGATTTGTCATTGTTGTTACTATTACAAGCGTCATTTTCTTTAACAATTTTTATTTGTTCTGACACTATTTATGGGAAAAAACAATTTTATTTGTAAAAATAATTAAATGTAGCAATAAATAAACCAAAAAATATTTAAGTTTCAAAGAGCCCATTGTAGAATTTAGGAAACAAAAAATTTTCTAAATTTTGCGGCAACGTATTTAAATAAATTTTAGCCGCAGTTTCGTGCGCGTCTGCTACTTGTATAAATAGTTTTTTTTTTGTTATGTGACATTTCTTTATAAACATTGAGAAAATGTGACAAAAGTAAAGTGCTGTAGCATACTTGAAAATAGTCTGCTTAACAAAAAGACAATAAAATAACTACGAAAGACATACCTAGTTTGTTATTTTTATTATAAATAAATTTAAATTTGGCTTTTTTATATGTTATTTGTAGTTAAGTTTATTTTGACTACATTTATTTAATTTTTTTGTTAGCTAACATCGCTGTTAAAATTTGTTCATAATAAGCATTCAAATGAATATGGTACTGTATAATAAATAACCCGTATAGTATATTTTACTACTATTAGTAATATATAATATTGATTAAATTTTATAATGATTTTGTTTCCCATTAATATTGATATTCATACAATTAATTTGTGAAGATAAAATGAT
Organism: Tachinus rufipes; assembly: GCA_963932245.1. Lineage (NCBI taxonomy): Eukaryota > Metazoa > Arthropoda > Insecta > Coleoptera > Staphylinidae > Tachinus > Tachinus rufipes. Next base: position 79,351,585 of record OZ010744.1, read on the forward strand.
ATGACTTGGGCTTATAGCTGAAACGTTAAAAGTGAAATTTGACAAAAATTATTGCCGAAAAGGATAATAAACTAACGACGTTTTTTATCATTTGTTGTTATAAACTAATTATCTGTAGATTAAACCATTGTAAGTCATAATTCCTATTCTTATGATTCACATAATGTAAAAAATTTATCTTAATATAAAATACAATCAAAAAATATAATCACATTTGTTTTATTAAATTACTTTATAGTCTACTCACCCGGTTTACATTCTAAACATTTTACATGCAGCCCTTCACAGTTGATTGAGCGTCACATGCAACGAACAGCAGCTGGCATCATCTAGACCCTACATATTTTACTTATTTCAACAGTTATGCAGAGAACTTGTAGATCAGGTAAGCGATTTTAAATTATATGATATATATATTATAGTTTATAAATTAAATAGGTACAATCATCATATTTTATTGTTTACATTTGCATGTTACCTACAACTAATATTTTATAAATTGACCACACGTATTTAAAACACTTAAAACTATTTTGGTAACTTTATTTACATAAATTATAAAAAAAGTTAAGACTATAATTGAAATAAATAATAAAAAGATAGTTGGTATTTACTAATTAACATCTCATCTTGTGTGAATGAACAACACATTATACTTATTTTCATATATTTTATACCACCATATTTTTGTAAATACCGTATTCTAAATTTCAAAAAATTTCACATATTTGTATATTAAGTTGCCTAGTATGGGGGCCCAGCTAAACTATACCCTCAATATAGAGTAATCATTTCAAAAGGTACTTCTTCCACCGCAATTATTATTCTTATCTCAAAACCGTTAGACTTTCCTGTCGGATCCTGTATATTATCTATCGATAATTACTACTAATGTTTTATCTATTACTAATTAGTGAAATAAACTGTTCTGTACTATATTAATTATAAATAATTTAAAGCCTAATTTTTGTAACAATGAAGTTCTAATATAATCATATTATAATTAATTTTAATGACTGATTAATATTATCATTTCTCAAAGGTATTCAAAAATGCAGAAAGAAAATGTTATTTATAATAGATAATATCAATCAATCATAATACTTTAATAAATTATTTACTTATACATAATATTTATTTATTAGTGCTATCCAATCTAAATATTTATTCAGCTTCATTCGAAAATAGGTACCTTATCACTCCAAATATAAAAATAAAGTATATATAGAATTCCACTTGAAGTACTTTTGTCATTCATTTTCTTTTATTTGTTAAGATCTTCCAATCACACCACACTTACATTTTTTTCTAACACTTGGCATTGAACCAATTCGTACATTTATAAATATTTCATTTTAGTTCAGTTGTACGTCTGCAGTAAATATGCATAGACGCGTGGTCGCGTCGGTATCCGGAGGTTAAACATTTTTATTCGCATTATTAAAAAGTACCTACCAATTGTTTATTTGTATTATTAATAAACAAAAAATTATATAAAAATATAGAAGTGAATACAGTTCCCACAGAGAATTATAAAGTATGTAGCGAATCGTATTAATAATTAACAACGTAAATTAGTTTTTATATAAAATATATTATTTGAGATGACTGGATTTGTTTAAAAAGATTATTAAAACTATGTTTTTTATGACACTGAATATAGTATTCAGTCACCAATAGGTATTAAAAAACCTAGAGAAAAAAATGCGCTTGAAAAAATACAAGCTATTTTGTGTAAATAGTATTGTATACAATATATTCAAATGTTGCATTAGATAAATATTATATATGACAATAAAATTACATAATTAATATTTAATTAATAATGATTAGATAATGTTGAACTCTGTTAGCATAAATCATTTATATTTCAGTATTGTATTGTAATATTTAATTAAACATTTAAAAACTATAATTATTATAAAACTGTCATACAGAATAATTACAACAAATTATGCAATTTTGTACATCATGGTAAATACAACTTTCAATGTCAAGTTATTAAAGTATTAATTGTATGTTTACTGTGCACAATTTATATTTATTTTAATAGCATTAATTAATAACAGCAATTGAGTTAATTCAAACAAAGTTTGATAATAAATATTTATTGAAAATAACAGTATTTTAAATATATTTAATTTTAATTTTTTAGTTTTATATGTTTTTATATAATTATATGTGAAAAAATATCTTTTATTTTTTTTAAATGTGTTTTAATAAATTTGATATACTACAACTTTTTCAATGTGGGTTGTTGTATCAAAAGACTTAATGTGCACTTGAACAAAAATTCTAGAGATTTTTTCTACTTATCGAACAATTTGATTACACGCATCGTTTGTGCAAACTAAATAACTTAATATATTAGATTTTGTAGTTATTCATAGTGACAACGACAACAAATCCATATACAATCATTTCGTCTCAGTTCGTCCCTCGAACTCTAAACGACCTTTGGCTTTCTAGAAGGTTGGTCGAAAGAGTTTAAAAAAGTCAAATGTGCTTATAGACTTATTTAGTTTATATGTACCTATACTATTTTAATAGTACTTAACTATAATTTGAATAAATTAATATTTTAAATTTAACAAGTAAATTATTATGTTATAAATTAAAAATGATATAACTTATTGAAACTAGTTCTAATTGAAATTTAAAAAAAATTTTGCTTAGAAGTTCAACTATGCTGAAATTAACTTCTGCTTGTTATTGTAATATTTATACAACAACAAACTATTTAATTCGTAGATGTTGCATGAATGCTAATTTGCGATTACATTTTCTATTAAAAACATTTCATTTTTTAAACAAACAAAATAGTGTTATATGATTAGAACTATTATTACTTAAGTATGTGTTTACTGTTACATATGGGTATTTTGTTTACAATAAATAAAACATTACCATATTATTAATATATGTGTGTTGTATTTAGTAAAGTGATTAAATATATTAAGTTGTTTATTTCTTTTATTGTTAGTTACTAGGCTCTATTCATTCTGTTGACGACCAAAAAACTTTTTTTGTATAGAAATCAACATTATTTTTAAATAAATTTTTTAAGTGCCGAACAGAAATGTGTACATAATTCAAATTTATGTCGATATTTTTTTCTGGCACAGAAGGGCTAAAACGCAGGAGTTTTAGCCCATCAGTGCACTTTTGATTATTACTCCTCTTATCGTTTTGTTTCTTCAATCAATTCAAGTCCAGAAAAGGTTTTGAGCTTTCTTTAATTAGCAAGTGCTTGCTGACGAAGGCACTATTTTGCGTATTGTAAGCTTATTTTTGTAAGAGATACGCAAAACATGACTAGTTATAAGTGCTGTAAGCTTATGCTGTTTTGTTTTGCACATCTGTATTATTATAGTTTGTGGAATGTGTGATAGTCCTATTAGAATTAGCATTGTTTGTCTCATTCCCTGTCAGTTTTTTTACAAATTGTGTGTTTTGTGTCAAAGTTACTATAGGTTATTTATTACCGGTTTTGTATGGAATCCTAAAGCAGGTTTAGGTTCAGTGAACGTTTCTGTGTTTCTCTTTTCATCGAAATGGTTTTCTTTAAGTTTACTTTTTATACAGTTTATTCTGATCTTTTGGTATCCATATCAGCCGTACCTTGTTGTTTGTGGCTAATTCCTCCGGATTGGTTATGCAGTTCATTACCAGTTTTGGTTTTATTACTGCCAAGCGTATCCGCTGTAGAGCCGCTTGACTCTCCGACATGATAGTCTGTTAAATTGTTGTCCGATTATATCATGTTTTGAGCATACCAAACAATTGTTGCTATTTCAGCTTGAAAGACTGAGGCATGTTTGCTTAGCGAAAACGTGATTAACTTTATTTTTTGATCTTATTAAGGGCAACGTTTGAAACGGTGTAATTTTTACGCCTTGGTTTTGGTATGAATATGACTTTTACTTAAGTATGTATCAAAAAGCAATCATGCTCTATGGATTCTTGCCAGGTGATTTATGATGATATCTTTGCTTTATTTTAGAAGCCCTGAATAGGTCTTATCCAATCTTGGCTCTTTGTATGGATAGAAATTTAAACAAGGTAGCGAGCAGTTTTCCAGTCTTTTTCTGGCAGGGTTAGGGTTACAGCGTTGGACCAGAAGTGGGTTTCTAGAAGTATATTTGTTGCTTTCGATAGATTGGCTATGTATGCGCCGTCAATTTGTTTCAAACAACATTGTTGTTTGGGGTTTTTGGATAAGATTATTTTTAGCTTTGCAGCGTTTGAAGTGTTTTTTACATCTTTTATATAACATGTAATCTAATTAAGTTTTTGAGTTTTTTGCTTTGTTGAAAGATGTTTGTGCAGTTTTCTTAAGCCGGTTGAGTTTCTTGCACCACCAAAGTATGGTGTTGTTGGATTTGGTAGCCAGCTTACGTGAACAGGAATATTCTAACATACCTACGGTGAGATAGCTGAGTTATAGAGCGTTAGCGTAGCACGCTGACAGTCCGGGGTTTGATTCCCAAAATATGACTGAAATAATAACTTGCTCGTTATTTACCGGGATGATTTGGAAGTCACTTAATAAACTGTTCAAAACTCTTTCAAACAAGTTGTAAGACTTCTGGGACGATGTAAAAGCTGTAAAACGCACAATAAAGACCTACATAGTTTCCAACTTACCTACATAGTTTTTTATTTTTTCCACACTAATGAGTTTATATCAATCTATACAGGTACTTAAACTTCTCGATAAGTTGTCTCGAAAAGCAGGTTTGTACTTGTGTAAGGCTTGATTTTTGTTTTGTGTTTATGTTTTAAATTGAATTTTATCTATCTGTGATTTGACATTGAGCCCGACAAAAATACGCGCAAGTCGTAAATTTTGTTTGAAAAATGCTTAGAATGTATTTACAGAAATACTTAAAAGTTTGAAATTTAAGTCTTTTTTTATTTTTTGATTGTTTGTAACTTTTTAGGATTGCATTTTTAGAAAAAAATTATGAAGTACTTTTTTCTTCAAAATTATTCGAAGAATAAGTTTTCATAGCCAAATATTTTTTTCTTAAATTTTGAACATTTTGTTGAAATTTAAAAGACAGTTTTTCTTAAAAATAAGATAACGGGTATTTTTTTTTTTTCGATTTAAATAAAAACCTGATTTTATATGTGCAAAAAATACCCTGAAAAGGTTTCTTGGAATGTATCTACTGAAAATTGTAAAATTTAAGCATTTTTTGCTATTTTTAAGTATTTTGTGGATACATTGTAAGATATCTTGGAGCGTAGCATACGGCACTTCTTGAAACTTTTAGGTTATTTTTTGCACATATAAAAGCAAATTTTTATCTATATTTGAGAAAAAAAGAAAATGCCCGTCTTTTTTTTAAGAGAACCTGTCTTTTAAAGATTTGCAAAATTTTAAAAATTTAAAGAAAAAAATTGGCTTTAAAAAATGATTCTTTGAACAATTTTGAAAAAAAAGTTTATTACAGTTTTTATCTAAAAATGCAACCCTGAGAAGTTACAAACGATAAAAAAATGAAAAAAATGCAAAATAAATGATTTTTTCATCAAATTTTGATTGCTTGTTACTCTAAAATAGCTTATTAAAGAAATCTTAAAAAAATCACAAGATCAGGACTTATGTAGAGAAAAGCTTTTTCAGTGGTTTAAGCAAAATCAAATTTTTGTTCCGTACACTTGACTCAGACATGGCCAAATACATGTTCTTAGCTTACCGTTAGTTGAGTTTAAAAACACAATCTATAGTTTTTGGATTAGGATTATTGTGTTCTGTATCACCTTTAACTTGCGTCATAATGTTGCTACGGCATACTACTTTTATTAGATTTGAATGAGGACGATATTTTTTTTAGAAAACTGTTTTTTTTTTATTTTTTGTTGAATGTTTTTATTAATGAATTTGATCCAGAAAACTTATTAAAACTGGAATTTATTTTTTATTATACTGGCCAGAAATACATTTGTATAAAATTTTTGGTATTTGAGGATGGAACAACTGTGTAGTTTTCATTTTGTCGCTATTTGGTGGATAGAAATAAATTACTTTGTTTAATAATAGTTCAATGTTTTGAAAAAGTTTTGACCGTTTTATTATTTATTACGAAAGTGAAGAGGGTGAATATACGAGTACACATATTTTATTTGAATGGTTTCTTCTTTATACTAGAATTTTTTTCAGTAATTTCTCTTTTTTCTTTCTTCTGTTATTGCATTGCTGTTTGCTTATTTTATTCTCAATTTCTTTACAGTTAATGTTTTTTTTTTGTTAAGCTATTATAATTTTCTTTTCATTTTCTTTGTGTTGTTTGTTACGTTATATATATATATCTTGTAATATTCATTCTTCTAGTGTAATGATGTTGAAATTTGGTTTATTTGGTTACACTTAAAACAAAAAAAGAAACTAGCTTTATTCTTCTTCTTTTTCCCATGCCTTATCCGTTGCGAATATTGGCGATCATCATGGCTATCTTCACTTTATCCACGGCTCCTCGGAACAGTTGTATTGAAGTCACTCCAAACCACTGGCGCAGATTTTTAAGATACTAGCTTTATAAGACAATATATTGTATAATGTACCGCCAAATAAGGGTTAATAGTTTATTATACTTAACACAATACATAATACAAGTTTGACATAAATATTAACTTTTTTACTGCAGTACTGCAATCTTAGTGTAAAGTTTTGCATCACATATTTCAATTTTCAACAAATTTAACGGTAACCTTTTATTCATTTTTTTAGAAAAAATATGATTCATTGGTATCCCGCTCTAAACGGTGACTTTACAATCTCAAACGGTATTTTTTTTAATAAAGCTAGTTTAGTCCAGTCAAAGTAGCTTTTAACCTCTAAAAAATTTTAAAAGTTTTAAAACTTTGTACACTAATTTATAGGTAGGATAAACTAATAGTCCTGACAAATATGACACGAGCTCTAGCGGCAATTACAAAAAACAGGGCACTTTTTTTGGTTTTTTGTTAATATCTCGAGAACTGTAGGTCGTATGTAAAAGTTAACACAATAAAAGCTAATAAAATTTGCAATCAAAATGGTCTTATACATTTTTCTAGTATTCTTAGCGGTTACAGAGTTATGAGCACTAATGATTGCGTTTTTTTTTTTTTTTAACTTAACACGGCACAATATGTAATTTATTGAAGATGCCAAAGCAAGAAAAAATAAGAGTATTTTTTATCATCATTTGTAAGATACTTGTAAATCAATATTTGACAATGTTTTGCCTACACTTTTGGATACGTTAGATCATTGTGAGAAGGGAGTTATAAATTTGCGAGAAACGAGATTTAGGACTGCCTTACCTTTTGCTTCCTCTTCTGTAGTTACTGGGATCAACCGGCTAGCTCAAACTTCCAACCCCACTGTTCTGGAGGAAGTTCATTTCCTAGCCCAACTTGGATTTGGTGGTATACACGAAAAGCATGCTGCATTGCTGCTTCATCTGTAAGCGACAGCGCTGAGAGGTCTGGTTAAGCATTCAAAATTGATTTGATAAAAGCTTTGTAACAATGCATGTTAAGAGAAGTTTGCTTGTGATTTGCATTGTACCATGCCAGGAATATTTTGTTTCTTGCTTCAGCTTATTACATCAGTAATAATTTGCAGTGTAGCTTGCTTCTTGAACAAGTTGAAACAGACAAGTTTCCGTTTTTGATATGCAGCGTAAGTCGTATCACATCCGCTGAATTCATGCACAAGAAGTATGCAGTTTTTTTTTTTCATAGTTTGCAATTGCTGACTCGAATATACCTTTCTTTCTACTCTGCCGAGGCATGCTTTAACAAATAATATCTGTCTTTCAGATGGGGTTAAAGCCATGAAGAAGACAATAAGATCAACATCTTTGCCAACTATTGCTACTTTGTCACTAGTTTATGACTTTATGACTTCTGCGCAGATGATCAATTTACCAGCGTTATTAGAATCTTGTTATGTTTTAATTCCATGGTTGTGAAGAGCAGTTAAAAGGAATGAAATAAGTCTGGATTTATTGTGTTCATTAGAAAGAGTCATCCTGTTTGACTGTGATTTATGTTTTGTGTTCAAAGTTTATGTCAACTGACCTCTTTAGCTTGTACTTTGGTTCTATTTAGCTGTCTACGTACTGGATGGTGCCGCTGAATAGCCATCAAACGCAACGGTACAGCTCTTGCCGGCATAATGCTTGAGAACATAGGCGACATAACATCGGCAAATTGTTGATATTGAGAGTTTTTGGGCCACACTACCTTGTGTATCAGTAATTCTCCATCAAAAACGATGTCAAAATTAAAAAGATTGGCTTCTTCTTGTTGCACAGGAAAAGCATCGTATAAGGCGGATTTGTTTATTTTCAGCATTCCAGTAGTCAAGTAGTTGTTTAAGTCTTTATTACTCTGCTTGTTGATAGCTATCTTTAGAAACATCGTTAAAGAGTTGATTACCACTTTTCTTCATGAACAAAAAAGGTAAAAGAGAGACCGCACTAACATTACAAGGAAGGAAGGGCAGGTAGTTAGGGGAGAGGATGAAGACTGTAAAATGAACGGAGGATTAAACAAAAGAGACCGGCTTCTTGGCTTGTAACAATACAAAAAACTTTTTTTTTATTCTTTAGCGCCCTATAACTTAGTAACCGCTGTATATACAAAAAAATCATTTTTATTGCAAATTTTATCAGCATTCATTATGTTTATAGTAAACTTTTACCTTCTACGTACAGTTTTTGAGATATTAACGAAAAACCGAAAAAAAGTGTCCTGTTTTTGGTCATTACCGCTAAAGCTCGTGTCATATTTGTCAGGACTTTTATATATATATGTATATATATTTTATTCTGAACATTTTTTACAGCGATGTTAATTAACATTTTGAACGTTGCTTGGCAATATTTAAAAAACTCGATGCCTGATTGGTTAAAAATCAATTTCTACAGAGATGTTAGCTAACATCGATGTTAAAATATGTTCAGTATAAACCCAATAGTATATTTATCATTAGGTACCTATAAATCAGTGTAAAAACTTTTAAAACTTTTAGAATTTTTAAGAGGTAAGATCTACATATTTGACTGAACTAGTATGGATTTTCTTAAGTCTAGCCTGCAAAAAACTTAACGAACTGGTTTATCGGAATCATTTTTATAGCAGTATTGAACATTTTTTACAGCGATGTTAATTAACATTTTGAACGTTGCTAGGTAATAATTAAAAAACTCGATACCTGAATGGTTAAAAAGTGAGTTTTACAGCAATGTTAGCTAACATCGATGTTAAAATATGTTCAGATTAGGCCCATTAGTAAGCTTTATTTGGAAATTTGCAATGTAATTGAATGCATTGTTGCCGATTTCTACAGTTATTCTGCGTATGCCACCAGAAAAATTTGAGCGAATGTTCTCCCTAATTTCAAAGTTTTGCATCTATCTTATTATTGTTTGTTGTATTGGAAATCGTCTATGTCTTCCAACATTAAACTCTCGACAAAACTACTTTTGATTGACGTCGTATGTATACGCGTTGATTAATTGAATACTTATTTATGATCTATTTAATTGCATAAACTAACGCATACAAATCTGATAATAGTGTCAATAATGAAATATTATTTTTGTAACAGCTTACTAAAAATAAGTGATACCAGTTGCTGGGACTTGTATAAGTACATTTTAGACATAATAACTGTTATGTCTGGAAAAATAAATTAATAAGAAAATGCTAAAAACTCACTTTTGCGAAAAATGTAATTTTATAAATGTAATAATAGTTTTATTGCTTCAATATAGTGAGATTCTGAGCCTCTATTCGTTGAGAATCAATAGATTTTTTGTATCATCTTTAGATATTTGTTTAATTAATTATATTATTTTGTTCAACATTTTTTATTTTTTGTTTTAGTAGCATAACTTATCTTTTAGTTTGATTAATTATTGATGAGTATTTTGTTTCCATCGGCCAGTGTTATTAGAAATTATGTCTTGAGTGGTAATATAGTATAGACGTCAGAATAATAATTAAATAGTTAGCATATGGATAATAAATCTAGCATTATTTGGTAAAACATAATAAATGAATCATAATATTTTTAATATTATATTAATCATCATTTTATTTATGTCAATAAGTACTTAACACTTTTGGGAATCATGACTAATTTATAACGGAAATAAAGTAGTTATAAAGTTTGCCTCATTCATATCAGTTATGACTTAACGAATCTATTGTTAGTATTGTTTTAATTTTAATAATGTTTCATTAATATTCTACCGTATATAAATATATATATATAGACATATTAATAATTATAAATCACTTAATATTAATTGTTACAATATTTACTGGATTGTATTAAATGCATATACTACACTTTTGTATTTATTAGTTAATTTAATGTTTAGATTTATCATAAACAAAGGACAAGGCCAATCAATTATTATGATACTGTATTTTATATAGCTTTTAACTGTCAGTTTTTTTCCGTAATTACACAACAATAAATAATATTAATTAATGATATTACGAAACTTAATTATAAGAAACATTTTCAGGTAGTACTTATTATTTTAAATGCTTCCACATTAATTGTAAATGTAATTAATATGTAATTAAAAAGAAATATTGTTTAGTATATAAATACTTTGTTTCGTATAGTATAATAATATTCCGCTGTTTATATTTATGTAGGTTAAATTAGTCGAGTTGTCAGATTCCTACTACTACAATGCATGTATTATTTCTTAGTTTATTAATTGACCCTTTCATGACCCACGTAATTGAATCAGATAATCTCTGTAATAATGTAACTGTAGAATTATTATAATTGTTTTTTTAGAGTGAGTCATAACGGGTAAAACAATCTTGGCTATTAGATACTAGCCAAAACCTTATTAAGTAAACATGTTTTGTTAAATATTAAATTTATTTATTTTTAAACATATTATAGTTACGTTGCGTATTATTTAATGCAATAGTTTAAAACATTAGGAATACTTTGCTCTAACATTGGGTTCAGTTAGAATTCTAACAAATTGTTTATCTCTAAACTTTTTTGAGGAAAGCCTAAAAAACGACAAACAGCTACAAACTTAATTGCACAGGAAACGGTTATAGATGTTTCAGAAAACTGGAATTGTGTTATTACGTTTTATTTATTTTTATAGACAAAACTAATATTTGGATAGAGAAATTTTAGCTACTGTTTTTACATTAACAGCTTTTTTGCTAATTTTTAAGTAATGTCTAGTTGAAGATTGGGAAGTGATGATTTGGTTTAGGTAGTATAGGCAGTAGTTAGAGATATTATAGAGTATGATGTAAAGGGCAAATTTTGGTAACATTTCTGAGAGCTGTTCATTCAGCAACGTGCATATTGTTTACAGTCCTTTTGTGGCATTGCTAAAAAAGGTCTTTACTATAGGTTAGACAGCAAAAATATTTTGCTTAAATTATGTATTAGTATGTACGTATTAAAGTATGTACGATTTAAGATCAAAGTTTTGGCAACAAATGTCAAATAAATAAAACTACAATAAGTTTACATAAGAGGCAATAAATAAATTTTTGCAAAGTTGTTTAAGGAAGTTTCTTAATTCAACACATTTCTACTTTAAAAAAGGTAAGGAATGACTTGAAACATTAGGAGTTTTTTCTAAAACGTTTTGATCAAATTATGCATTAGTATTTTAAAGATTGGGAATAAGGATTACCAAAAAGTTTATGGTCAAGAGTTTTAATATTTGAGTAATAGACTTGCTTGAAATTTTGCAAGTTCAGTTTAAAAATTGTTGAGCTTCCAATATATTGCGGTATAATGAATTGGGACTTCTTGCAATTTAGTTTTAAACCTTCTTTAGATTTTTTTGTAAAAGATTGTAGGTGTTAGAATGTATATTTTTTGCATGGGATGGCAACAAAGTATGTCATAGTTTTAATTTGTAAAAATTTGTAATAAAGTACCAAAAACTACAATAAAGTTATAAAGGGATTTCCAATAAGAAGTTTTATTTTGAATAGCAGGCTATTTGGGCAGCTGTCAATTTTGAAGCTATTATCTGTTTACATTTTAACGATACACGCTTCAACAACGCATTGAAATTATTAAAATTCACTACAATAATAGTAAAAAAAAATTCAGTCGCAGTTTGCAAAACTAAAGCACTTTTTTTGGTCGTTGTAAAGCACTTTCTCGGCCGGCAATAGTAAATCTGGTGAAAAAATTTGAGTTGTTGGGACAAGTTTGTGATGTGAAGAATGGGAACCGTGTGCATCGCTCAAGAACACATGAAAATATTGCTAATGTAACCGAAGTGATGAAGAAAACCCAGGTTTGTCAAATCCTTGTTGATTTTTAAAATTAGACATTCTACAAACGACCTTACACCGTATTTTGCATAAAGCCTTAAGTCTTAAGGCTTTTAAACTTCAGTCAAGAACTCAAGCCGGTTGATCACCATAAACCTTGTATTTTTGCTTATTGGGTCCTTCAAATGCTGCAAAATGATTCGGAATTTTATCAAAAAATCATCTTCAGTGATAAGACCCATTTTCACCTCGGAGGCTAAGTTAATAAGCAGAATTGTCGCATTTGGGGTTCAGAAAATCCAAGAATGATTGTTGAGAAGTCTTTGCATTCTCAACGTGTCACTGTTTGGTGCGGTTTTTGGGCTGGCGGTGTGATTGGACCTTACTTTTTTGAAAATGAGGCTAGTGCAACTGTTACGGTGTATGTATGTAATTGGAAGAGATTGATGTGAATGACGTTTATTTTTAGCAAGACGGCGCTACGTGTCACGCAAGCAACGAAACAATTGCAATTTTTCAACAAAAAATATGCCTAACCGTGTTATTTTTCGAAGAGGTGATCACAATTGGACACCAAGATCTTGTGATTTAACACCTTTAGACTTTTTTCTTTGGGGCTACGTGAAAAATAAGGTCTATGCCAATGCTCCACAATCGATTCAGGACCTTAAAGATAGAATTTGTGAAGTTATAGAGGACGTACAGCTGCAAGTAAACTCGCACATAGAAAATTTTATAAAAAGAATGTGGACTGATATAGTCTTCAAATGTTAATGGCATACCTTCCTCTTTTAATGAAATAAACTTTTATTGATTTCTCTTAAAAAATACTCGTTTTTTATAAATATCAAAATGAAACGTCTTATTGGAAAACTCTATATAAGAAAAATGACAAAAAATTTTATCTCATTTTGCGAAGTAGATAGGGTAGTAGTATTTTTTTAAATATTGACACGCTGTTGTATATTTGTTATATGTTTACACAAAAAGTTTACGTCTGTTTTCCTAAAGTGACAATTTGAATGTGAGAATCTACAAAAGATGAATGGTGAATTTATTTGTTGAAACTTCTTAAGAACATTTTTGAATTAATGTATAAGTATCACGTGGATTGGGGCTTCTGAACCACGGATTGGTTTCCGGCTCTGAGTTGTGAGTTATTTTTTTAGGGACAGGGGATTGATGGGCTCCAATGAAATTATTCAGACATAAAACACTTTTTCTTCTTCTTCTTTGTCAGCCATTCATACGCCACTGCTGGCGTCTTAGCCTCTTCTCTGCTTGTAATGCTGGCAACTTACATTACAAGGGACCTACAGTTTTAAGTGGATTCCGAACCACTGGAGAGAATTCATCACTTCTCAGAGAAGGTTTTAGCCGTAAAACCCCACGCTGGCAAGGCGGGTTTGGGAGTGGGAGAGCGTATAGAAAGTGAAAAGTATATCACGGTATATGGGAATCAAACTCACGATTTTCGGTACAGCGGCCGGATGCCTAGACCACTGCGCCACGCTACAAAAATTTATTTAGTCCGCTCTAGCAATAACTTGAGACGAGCACACACGAACTCGTTGGAAAGAAGGAAACACACACTAGTTTCCGGTTTCGTAATTCCGTTCTAGCAATAGCTTGAGACAAGCATACATGTGCTTGTTGTGGAGAAGGAATTAGACATGATTCCGGCTCCGCTAATTTTTCAAAACGTACTGACTCTCTAAGTTGTTTCTTTTCACTCTTCATATTGAATAAGTTCAGGTGGCGCTGTAGGTTGTTTCCGCATATGCGCACACTTAACACATAACCACAACAAGCATTATTAACAATAATACAGGCCACACTCCACACTACATACAATTACCACAAGCATATAAGTTTTTTTTTAGTGATAAATTATCTAATTTTATTTAAAATATAATGATAGAAACAGATGAAGTTAAGGGTTTAGACTATAGAGATGTAGATATTAGTGTAAAAATTATTTTAAATGTGTCCAGCCATTACCTTCATTTTGGCTTTGTTTATTTTAGTTGTTATGTTTAGTGTAAAAACTAAAAAGCGACCATGTATTGTATCAATTTGTATTTTGATCTTATTTATTTATGGTTTTCTGAATTAGTTAGTTAAATTTTAATTTAGTAGTTGCGTTTCTTTTTTTAATTTTTTTTACGGCTATCAATAACTAACTGCATTTTAAATTAAAAAAAAAAGAACATACATTATAGATTAGATGATTAGATAAACACGCTTGTAATAATAAACCATCACATGAGCTGGTAGAAGGAGAGGAAGTAGTTTTAAGACCATACCGATCGCTGCCTTGATTGGACACAAGACATATTGTATACAGGATATTTGGATATTATTTTAAGACAATATATTTAGATCTTGTACAATTATTAAGTACATCATTGTTTTTTTTTTACGTAGGAAGAGTAAGTTTTTGTTTAGTAGTGTCAGGTTTTTACTGATTACACACTTTCACTTTACTACTTTCTTTGAAGTGGGGTTGGATTGGTGTCTTTTACACTCCGAGCTTACTGGTCCAACTGTGCTTTTCTGGCATCTTTGTCTCTTTGATGAAGTCCAGAATCTTTTGTTGAGTGATTGCTTCCAGCTTTTTTTTTTGTTAGATTTTGTTTGCAGATTATAAGCTTTGAGGAATCTCTTCTTTTTCCATATACCCGCGACAAAGGGAGTCTATCTTTATTCCCATTTTATGCATGTGTTTGTTAAGACTACAGTATCCGTTTATCAGTTTTGTGAACCTTTGCAGCCTGATTTGACTCATATGTATTACCACAGTTTTGGTATTATATGACGGTCCTGTTAGGAAAAGTCTTGAGTGTATCATTCCTTTACAGTTTTTTCACGGATTGCTGTGTTCCGCATCAAGGTTGAGGTTTGGGTCTAGTAAATGTTTTCTTTGTTTTTATGGTTTTTTGGTTCAAACTAGGCAAACTTTGCAAATTGTGGCCAATGTTTCTAGATGGTTTATGCGGGCCATAATTAATTTAGATTTTATTACTGGCAACTGCATTGCATTAAGTACCGCTTGACTATTTGACATTATGGTTATTGGTTATGGTTATTGGTCCTGTCTCCAACATGTTTTTGGCATATTTGCGTAGAGGTAGCAAAGTTTACTTTTTTGTGGCCGATTTTATATCTTACAGTCTTTCTATATGATGTTAGTTATGGTTACAATTCGGTTCTTGAGCATAGAGTTGACCTAGTGTTGGATGATAGGGTTAATTTTTTAGTTTTCTATTGTTTTTGCAATGAATTCAAAGATAGTATTTAATACCCAGAAAGACAACCAAAGCTATTTCTTTGAAATGGATGGTGTTTTTGTACCTGTTGCCTAGCTGGTGTATAACTAGTTTGCAGGATTTTTTTGTTTGGTAAAGAAACTACTATTGCTGCAATGAGCGAGTTTTTAGTGCTTTGTTTTGTATGTACCTGTTGACTATTTTTTACAATAATTTTTGTTTAATCTACCACTTTGACCACAGCTGTTTGTGTAAAAGCGCAAGCTTGCTCTAAAGATCTTGCGTAAAAGCACTTTCAAAACAGATAGGATAGATTCCATTGGCTCCTGGCGACTTAAATGGTTTGAATGTGTTGATTCTTATTTCAGGTTGTTTTTTTTGCATTTTTATTCGGCAGCTTCTATCAACGTAGAACTTGAAACGTGTGTATGCAGCAGTTCCTGCAGAGTGTAATTTCCGTTTTTTATCAGCAGGAATGCAATGTTTTTAGTGCGGTCTTTGCTTAAAACTTTTTTGCAGGCAGGAGTAAGTAGGGTTGTTTTGAACGTCTTCATATGGTACGCTTGTTTAAGAAAAGTGGAGTTAGAGTAGAATAAGTTGAAGTAGTTGTTAGAGTAAATACATATATGCAAACAGAATGGAATAATTTTTTTTTGACGTCACGTCTTTAAAAATTATAAGCCTTACGTTTTGTAAAAAACAAGAATGCTATACTATTGATATGTATAACATCTTTGGTTAAATATTAAATTAATTTAAGATTATTCTTTATGAGAATTATTAATTCTGTTTTTATAAATTATAATTGATTATATATAGGGTTTTCCAATAAAATGTTTCATTTTAAATTTTGCAGCATTATTGGTCCGTTGAATAACAAGCTATGAGTGTTTGACATTTGTCATTAAAAACTATACAATTTAAGAAAATGGTACATACACGTTCCAACAACGTATAGAAATAATGAAAATTTAATATAAACACGGTAAATTGTATGCCAACATAGTTTGTAGAGTTTTTGGTTTTTTCTCAAAGCCATTGTAAAACCTATTGCAATATTTGATGAGCAAAATGATCAAATTATAGATGTAGTAAATTTGCCAGATTGGTACTGTCAAGTTTGCTCAAAACATGGCCGCTGTTGCTAACAGTATTAAAGTTTTTGCAATTCAGCCTTCATTGTAGAAAAAAGATCTTAGCCTACATGTTTATAAAGTGTAGCTTACGCAAGAATTGAGGCCGGCTAATCATAAACAACACAAAACGTTTGTTTCTTAGGTATTGGAAATTTGTTTTCATCTTTGTTTTTTAATAGACTAAACTGTTGCATCTAGAGTTTTAAAAATACTAGAACAATAGTTGAAAAATCTCTTTATCTTCAACGGTTGGAGCGGTTATGGGACCTTACTCTTTTAAGAACGGCGATAGTGCTGCAATTACAGTCAAAATGGATTGTTACTGTAAAATGCTAACTGAATATGACTTATGTTGGACAATTCGATCATAGACAATTTTTATTTCTAGCAGGATAGGGCTACGAGCCGCATAAACTGTGAAACAATTGCCGTGCTGCAGAGAGAAATTTTCTGAGCGCATTATTTTCTGAAATTCTGACATAAATTGGCATTCTAGATCGTACGATTAAACATTGCTAGACATTTTTTTGAGGCTACGTGAAGAACAATACGCTAATTTTCCTCAAATTTTAGCTGTTATTTGCTAGATAAAGCTTTAGTTGTGCAAAAATGTTTTGCAAAACTTTTTCGAAAGAATGACCTTTTGCAAAGAGAGTCGAGATTGTCACTTGCTGGATATGATTTTCCATAAGTAAAGAGTTTGTACTAACTAAAATGGGAAATTCTTTTATATACATATTTTTTGTACACTAGGCATTATTTAGTATAACTAATTAGCGTATTTTTATTGAAAGTGAACTTATTAAATTTTTAGATTTTTGCAGCATTTTTCTGGTTTATTAATGTTTATAAAAATAGAACTCATCAAATAAATTGTTTTAATGTTTATATGATTGTGGTGAAATTCAAATATGTATGACATTTACTTGATCGCACACGCTCTGTAGAGATTGTGGATGTAGAGTGAACTTTATATATATACTACTTTTTTTATTTGTTTGTCATTTATAAACTTTTAAGTAGCAATTAGAGTTAAAGGAACGTATAAATTAGTATACACAAACGTTTTAACAATATTTTTTATACAATTTTTTTGATGGTTTTCCCTATGGCATTGTTATATTAAGACTCGTCTATAAGTGGTTCAATTGCCGTTTTTCTTGGCTTTGTTAAACAGTGTTTGGTGTTTGTTTTTGCTTTATCAAGCTCTCTGTTTTACTTCTGTTGGAAGTATAATTGACAGTGCTTAAACAGCTTCCTTTAATGGAGTTGACAAAATATATCTATCTCCCGCTTGCGACGTTTGTTTCTGCTTTTGGACAGACTCCGATTTGGCTAACTAGTATTTTATTTTATAGGTCCCAATTATTTTTTCTCGGGTTCACGTATTTTAAAAGGAGCGATTTTTTTTAATAATTATTGAACCAAATGTATGCATGATTAGATAAAATATCATTGTTACTTGTATGTTTATATATCTATGTATACAGTAAATACATGCGTTTTAGAAATAAATGGTAAAACTAATATGATATATTGAAATAAGTAAGAAAAGTATAGCAAAAGCAATATCAAAACTAATCAACTTATTAATGAAACTTATAATGATATAATTTTCTATATTTTAAAAATTGCGCGTGTTTACAAAAAAAATTGTCCAATAAATCAATAAAAAAAAGGTACGGCAACAGATAGTGTTGGTGGACAGTTTTGAGGATTCCTTGACAGACCAATAAGTTCATTCTGGAGAATCTAAGAGATACAAAATTTAACTGTAGTTGTCACATGAATTAAGTATCGATTAACTTCGATTGTTTATTATTATATTTAAAGATACATTTATATATATGTAACGTATGTTACGAATATTAATTACTGACTAAAAACAAATACATTTATGTTAATTATTTATATCAACACAATGTGCTGATATGGCACCGCTTCTGGGAAGATCCGTGTTGGAATCCTCCGCGTCACCTGCAGGTGGTGCGGCCGCGGCTTCTGGGAAGAAGGCCACGCGACTCCGTCGCATCGGCATCTCTTTAGGTAACTGCAGGTGGTGCGGCAGCGGCTTCTGGGAAGAGGTTGATGCAATTCTGTTGCATCGGCATCTCCTCAGGTAACACCTCCCCTCTAAGATTCGACTACGCAGTGAAGCGAGGTAGTTGAACATTTGGTAGTTCGATATTTTCCTCGGTTTCTCCAATCTGAGCAGGTCGCCTCATTGTTGAATATTTTTTGAAACAAAAATAAATGATTATTAGTAAGCTTATAATATATAAAAGGATTGTCCATATACTAGGAATATGCGGGATTACACTTTCTTCGAATGTCAATTGGTCATTAATAATTTGTTCTTTAACGTTTTGAAGTACATCAAGGGTGATGTCTTCGAGTTGAACGTTGCCTACAACCTTTTTGGGATTTTTATGAATATGGTCCAGTTGTGGAAACATTATTGCTTGGTTTTTGTTTGTTACTTCTTCTTCGTTTATAATTGTTTGTCTATTGGTGATTACTTTACAGCCATTTGGAATTTCTATCAAGTATGAACCAATTAAGTTAACAATTTCTTCTTGTTGTTGGCATCTCAGTTGAGTGATTTCTTTTTGAGGGAACAATCCAATCCATTGTGATGGTTCTTCAAGTTGTCGAATGATTGACTTTCTTATTGTGAGTTGGGTTGGTTCACAAGTGGATGTATTCTTCATCTCCAAGAGTTGTATTTCACAGGGGCTATTTTCACCAATGTTGTTGATGTTGACAGGTTTACAGACGTAGTATTGAGGCATGATTTTAGTGCAAATGTTACTTTGAAATGAATAGTGCAATTTATTTTTCAATAAATATTTATTTTTTGGAATTATTGCCTTGAATTGACTCTGGTTAAATACCGGGATAGGATATAAGTGGTAATAATTGAACTTGTATTGGTGCATTATTGGCACTTGTAATAAATATGTTATTTTGTTATTTAAAATGAAACATTCAATCTCAATGAGTTTTTCAAATAAAATAGTATTTTTTAGGTTGATTTGAAAAGGTAGTTGTTCCGGTAATAAATTGTGCTGTAGTTTAGACAATTCGTCATATAGTTCTGTTGTTTTTATTATACTTGGGTGTAAAATTTTTAATTTGGAAAAAGCAATTGAATTTTCAATGTCTTGTAAGATAGAATTTATTATTTCGTACATATTTGTAAATTGGACTAACATATCTTTGATTAAACTTATGTTTTCTTTATTTGCTTCGCGTTCAACAATTTGTGTTATTTGTGCAAGTTTTGAGTTCAGTAACTTTTCATTATTAAATATCTGTGTGATAGTATTATTGAATTTATTGATTAATTTTATTGATAATGAATTTTGTTTTAATATTGTTGTGGTCAATTTTTTTTCATTATTTTGAATTTGGTTAATTAGTTGTTCATATCGTTCTCCGTCAGAAGCATCCAAATTTCCTGTTATTGATTTAAATAGTGATCCGAGACCATTGATTAAACCTCTTTTTGTTCTTAATTGGTGTGGAATTATTTCTATTAATTTGTTGACAACCTTTTCTTTGATTAAATTAATAACTTTGACATAATTGGAACATTCAAAAAAGTAATTTTTGTTTTTGCTAATTGTATATATGACTTCGGCTGTTTGTGCGTTTAATTTATTAATTTTATGTATTATTGGGTTTAAGTCAAAATAATGTATTAAGGTGTGGGTGTAATCTTGTACCTTTGCATATCCTAGGTTTATAGGTATTAATCCTGGATTGTTTTCCAAGTTTGTTATTTTAATTTTGTCAGGCAATGCCATGACAAGAGGGAATCTGAAATAAATCAGTTGTATTAAAATTCGAAAGTTTTTTTAAGTGGACGTTTTAAATTATCCATATGTATTTTGTTTTGAGACGTACTAGCAACTGTTTTAGACTCTTTATTTACTTCAGTTATTAAAATAGGTTTGCTAAATTTATCGGCGTTCTTTTGTCTTATGTGCTTTTTGATATAAGTTTCGGTGTTAGGTTCAAATAAATTTGGATCGTCACGTTTTTCATTAATTTTTGTAATGAGTTTCTCTTTGTTTTGCTGTAAATCTTGATTAATTTTTGTATAAAGAATTTTTGTTTTTTCTTTGTGGTTGTTAATATAATCGTTAAGTAAAGTTTTGTCAAGCTCTATGTTAAAGGGGTCTTCGTTGGTAATATGACCTTTTATAACATCTATTGGTTTAAATTTGGTTGCCGAATGAATAGAGTGGTTATACGCTAGAATTGCGTAAATCATTTTTTGTTCCATAGGTGTATCTTTAAAACCCTGTGCATTAAGTAATCTAATGTGTTCAATCAACGTTGAATGAAATCTTTCTATTGCTCCATTAGATTGAGCATGATTAGGTGAACAGAAGTGAACTTTAATTTTATGCAAAGTCAATAAATCTTTTATGACAGTGTTTTTAAATTCTGTGCCGTTATCAGTAATAATTTGTTGAGGAACTCCATGATGTGAAAAAAATTGAATAAGGTTATCTACTATTTGTATAGCAACTAAAAATGTTAATTTGTATGCTTGTGCGTACTTTGAAAATGTGTCAATTATTGTTAAAAATTTTGTTTTTTCTAAGGTAAAAGTGTCCAAATGAATAATTTCAAAAGGTTTAGTTGCTGTTGGAGTTACATTCATTTTAATTTTAATTGGGTTTCTCTCATATTTGCTTTGTTGACAAATTTCACATTCGTTTATAAAGGTTTGAATCGATTTTTTTAATTTAGGCCAATAATACATTTTTTTTATTCGTTGTTCCGTTTCGTCGATGCCACGATGGTTACTTTTACCTTCGTGGTAGTTAAGAATAATATCTTTGATGTCTTCTTTATTTGTTATATCAATTAATTTAAATTTACATCGTTTAAATTTTAATGAAGGCCATTTAAAATTTGTTCTTATTATTTCACAAAATGGTTCATATGCATTTGGATCTTTAAAATATAAATGGTATTGAACATTAGGGGCTATGTAATCTTTTACAAAATTTACAACATCTCTTTCAAATTCATTTTTTGAAATTTGAACATAAAAACGTTGTTTACTTTCAAAAAGAATTTTAATTTTTGGTTGAGCAGGGGAATGTAAAACTGATGTTATAATAATTTGATTTCGTCCATGATTGACTGGAGTTTCCGAAATAGGAATTTCTACAATAGGATGATGTTCGGCATTTGTGTGAATTGTTATGTCGTCATCATGTTCATCGTCCGGCATAACTTGTGTAGACATATTTTCGGTTTCATCATCAGGTTGTTTGCTAAATTTGTTAGTATTTTCAACAATATTAATTAATTCTTTAGTATGCAATTCTATCCTTGATAGTGCGTCTGCATTAGCGTTTAGTTTTCCCTTTTTGTAAGTTGTCTCGTAATCAAACTCATCTAGTTTTATACGCCATCTAACTAGCTTAGAATTTGGATCCTTCAATGAAAATAACCATTGAAGTGGTTTATGGTCAGTAATGATGTTAAATTTTCTGCCAAACAGATACGGTCGGAAATATTTGGTTGCCCAAACAATAGCTAATAGCTCTTTCTCAATTGTACTGTAATTTTGTTCCGAACTATTTAAGGTTCGTGAGGCGTAAGCCACAGGTAAATCTTTACCTATTGGCCCTTGTGATAAAACAGCACCAACAGCAACATTGCTTGCGTCTGTTGTTAGATTAAAACATTTAGAAAAATCCGGGTATTGAAGTATTGGTTGGTTGATTAATAAGTTTTTACAAGTTTCAAAACAAGATTTAAATTCGTCATCGTGAATAATTTTAGCTCCTTTTTTAAGACATTTAGTAAGTGGTTTTGTTAATTTAGCAAAATTATCAATGAATCTACGGTAATAGCCTAAAAGGCCTAGAAATCCTTTGATCTGTTTTGTAGTTGCAGGAATAGGATAATTTTTGATAGCTTTAATTTTATCAGGATTCGGTTTGACGCCGTTTGGCGTAACTATATGACCCAAATAAGCCACTTCTTTGCGCAAAAACTCGGATTTATCAAGTTGTATTTTAAAATTAGTGGTTCTAAGTCTTTGAAAAACGGATTTTAATCTATCCAAGTGTTCTTGTAATGACGTAGAAAAAATTATGATATCGTCCAAGTAAACAAGACACTTTTCGTTCTGGATTCCCCGAAGAATGTTATCCATTATGCGTTGAAATGTAGCTGGCGCATTTTTAAGGCCAAAGGGCATTCGGAGATACTCGTAGTGCCCGTTTTCGGTGTTAAATGCCGTTTTTGCGACATCGAATTCGTCCATTTCAATTTGATGGAATCCGCTTGCTAAGTCTAGGGTTGTAAAGTATTGACACTTACCTAGCTTATCAAGTAAATCGGTAATGTTTGGCAAGGGGTACCGATCGTCTATAGTTTTTTCATTTAGTTTGCGGTAGTCAACTACTACTCGCCATTTTGGTTTCCCGGATGCATCAACTTTTTTAGGGACTACCCATATAGGAGACGACCAGGGTGAATTGCTATGTCTAATTATGTTTTGGTCTAGCATTTTATTAATTTGTGTATTCACTTCTTGCTTGTGAATAAATGGGTACCGATATGATTTTGAATATACTGGTGTTTCATCGCTGGTTTTTATTTGATGTTTAATTTGATTGGAGAACGTCAATGGAGTATTTTCTTGGTAAAAAATGTCTGAATATTCCTTACATAATTGTTCAATATGGTATTTCTCTTCTGAGTTTAAATGATCGGTGCGAATTTTTGATAGGTCTAAGATGTGTTTGTTAGATTCATCAAAATTGTTAAGATTAGTTTCTGGAATTTTAGTTTCAATAAATGTTTCTACTGTTATGGGTTCCGAAAAATCTAAATTAATTGAGCTTGTTGTATTATTTAATATGGTAGTAATTGCTTCTCCTTGTTTAGCAATACTTATACATTCGGGAATTTCGCAATTATGAATTTTTTGATAAGGTATAATTATTTGTCCGTCCGTTATTGATGTTTTAATTTTTATTACCTGTTCTGAGCGTGGTTTAATTGTAATTAAATTCAGGTCGTTTTTAATCTGGTGATATTGAAGTTTTATTTTAGAATATGGGGTTATTAAGAGACCTTTATTAAAGTCCAAACTTGCTTGAAGATTTTTAAGGTTATCATGACCAATTAAACCATCAAATGTGTTATGAAATTTAAACAAGTAAAATTTTAATTTGTTTGGTTGTGGAAAATTAAACAATTTAGATATTGGTAATTGAACACTGTATTTGTGGGCAGATTTTTGAAAGACAGTTGAAACAATAAATGGATCGTTTCTGATTAAATTTGAATAAAATTTATTAGCAATACTTGGGCTCAAAAATGATTTGGTTGAACCGGAGTCGATTAATATTTTTAAGTTATTTTCTGGAAGGGTAATATCAGGCAATTCGCTTGTATTGATGTTATTTATTGAAATTAAAGGGGGTTCTATGTTATGTTGTCCAATTGGGGGTCCACGTGAAAATTTTCATGTTGTTCATAAATTAATTCGTTATCATGGTCAATAGTTTCACTATCTTGGTTATAATGATAGTCGTATTCGCCTAGTAATGGTTCGTTGTTATCGTCTGTTTCGACGTTATACAATTCTTCAGAAATAAATGTTCTTTGCGGGGCTTTAAATTGATTTGATTGAACATTTTTGCTGCTATTAAAACTTTGTCTAGTTGATACACTCATTGGGGTTGCGATTGACAAATTTTGATTTTGATTAGGTCTAAAAACATTTTGATTTTGTTGTGGTTGTTTGAAAATTTCGGAGTTTCTGAAAAATCGTTGCGGCTGATTATTTACTCTTTGTTGAATGTGAATTGGACGTGATGGAAAAGCGTTTTCGTTTCTTTGATTAAATTGTGGATTTGTTATTTTTGGTTGTTGATTATTGTATTTAGCGGGAGTTTGTTTATTTATTCTATTATTTGTGTTTTGATAATAATGAATATTTTCTTCATCTGTAATAAAATTTAATGCTTCGTGCATATCCTTGGGGCGCATACAACGAATTGTAGTGCCCAGTGGTTCTCTTAATCCAGACAAAAATGTTTTTAATGTGAGTTTATTATATAAAGAGCGTTTTAATAATTTTGCTTCATTTGTTTCCTCATGAAGATCGATATAGGAACATAATAAATTTAAAATTTGTAAGCATCTGTCAAAAAACTGCTGAGGTTTTTCATTTGGGTATTGTTTAAGTAAAACTAAGTCTCGATTTAAACAGGTTTCATCGCGCTGATCCGCAAAATTTCGTATCAGTGTCTCTTTTAATTCTTTCCAAGTGGAAATGTTTTGAATATTCGTCACTATTTTTGCGTTTCCGCTCAATTTGCTTATTATTGAATTTAATAAATAGATGTTTTGAAAACTATTTGTATTAGCTGTATCGTAAAATTTTGTAATAATACTCTCACAGATACTCAAATATCTATTTAATTCGTTAGCGTTTCCATCAAATTGTGGAACGCAATGCAAATATTCCGGCTTAAATTCTGTCATCGTAGAATTAATTAAAACAATATTAATAAGGTTTGAATTTGGATTATTTAAGTTTGTATTATTAGTATTTAAATTAACATTAGTTTCTAGAACGGGTACAATATTTTCACCTGAGTCAGTTAAAGGCGATAAATTTAATTGCTCGAATAAATTTTCGAGGGACATTAATTTATAAATTGCACTTACATTAATATGACAATAATTTTTTGCATCTTTTTCTACTTCTTAATACTGTAAGGGTTCTTCCCGTTGATCGGCGATTCTGGTCCGTCGACGTTTCGAATCCTTGTGGAAGAGGACAATTTTTCTTTCCTTTTCCCGTGATCGATTTCTTCACTGATGTTCCCCCAATTCTTCTATAGATGTGTGGTGTCTTGATGTTTGAAGAGCCACGTTGTGGGACGTCAATGAATTAACTTTCACTGTTTACTATTCAATTTATGTTCGATAGTTGGTTGATCGTTAAAACAAAAGTTGAGTGTTCGATACACAAAACTCCAACTATCTTACCGACTGCGCCAATTAAGTATCGATTAACTTCGATTGTTTATTATTATATTTAAAGATACATTTATATATATGTAACGTATGTTACGAATATTAATTACTGACTAAAAACTAATACATTTATGTTAATTATTTATATCAACACAATGTGCTGATATGGCACCGCTTCTGGGAAGATCCGTGTTGGAATCCTCCGCGTCACCTGCAGATGGTGCGGCCGCGGCTTCTGGGAAGAAGGCCACGCGACTCCGTTGCATCAGCATCTCCTCAGGTAACTGCAGGTGGTGCGGCAGCGTCTTCTGGGAAGAGGTCCATGCAATTCTGTTGCATCGGCATCTCCTCAGGTAACACATGACATATTCTTAAATTAATCACGCCACACAAAATAATCATATTGGCCACCTCTAAAATTTATTGTCTTGGTTTGCTAAGATTAATCAAATACTTTACTTTCAAAAATTGGACAAATTAAATATCTGATTGTGATCCAATTTATACAACAAAATAAATTTTATAATATATAGTTAGTTAACTTTTCTATTGTTAAATTAATTATATTAAAACTAGGCTTGGGCATTAATTCCACTTATTTTACCAATTTGTGCGTTAAATTTAAAATGCAATGATACTTAATTAATCTTTTTTTTAAATTTAATTTTAATATAAACAGGGGGAAATATTTTAAGGATAGGTAAAATTGATTAATGTAAAAAAAAAGTTGGTATAATTTTCAATAGTTCCGGAGATATAGGCGCTAGAAGTTAAACCAGTAGTTTATGATATGTTTGTGAATTTGTTTTTAACAACTGATATTTGTATTAAAAATGCCATACTTTTATTTATATTCTAAATATTTGTAATGGAATTGCCAAAGCTGCCGTTATAGAATATCATCGTAAATTTTTTGCTTGTTAGCATAATGTTCACAAAAGTTTTCAACAATTTGCGTACTAACGGAGAATTTCTTAGGGCTCGTATCATATTAAATCGTGCAGTTTAAGGAAATATAAACAAAAAAGTTTTAGATTTTTTTTTTATTGTGTAATACAGCATGAGAGAATTAATCGAACATTAAATTGTATTTGATTGTACTGTTATTATTTTTTACATCTAAGAGATACTGAAAAGTAAACTTTGCACGAGATAGTTAAGTAACAACTAAAGGGTGATCTATTTAAAGGTACTTTTTTAAAAAAATTTAAAAAAAAACAAAAAAAATATTTTTATCGGGTAATCTTAATAATCATGCAAAAGAATTATTTTGTACATTTATTTTTTAGAATTTTTTTTTCAAATGGAGTTTGTAACTACGGCTAACATGGTTCATTCAGAAGTTATAATTTTTGATGACCCGTTCAAGCATTTTGAGAGGTATTTGGCAAATGACGGAAGTAATGTTGGACTCCAATTCCCCAATCGTAGTCGGCTTATTCATGTAGTCTTTGAAGTATACATAGTCTTAAAAGAAAAAGTCTAGATGTGCAATATTATATGATCTAGGCGGCCAATTCACCGGTCCGAGGCGTGAAATTAACTGTTTACCGAATTGTTTTCGCAATAAAGCCATGGTTTTACGGGCTATGTGGCAAATAATTTTCGGCAGCAGTTAGTCTATTATCGTTGTGCAATAACGGGCGTTATTTACAATTACGTTCCGGCCGGTCTTATTTTTAAAGAAATGTTGAACCAGCCATAAACCACACAAAACCGTTGTTTTGTTTGTATGTAATGGCAGCTTTTGAATCTCTTATGGTTGCTCTTCAGCTCAAGTACAGCAATTTTGCCTATTAACTTAGCCAGTAAGCCAGAAATGGGCCTCATTGCTGAACAAAATTTTGGTCAAAAACATTAAATCTTCTTAAAGCTTTTCAAGAGACCGAAGCCTAAAACGATTTGGAAGGTCGGTCGGTTTCAATTTTTGCATGAGTTATATTTTGTTTGCTTTTAAACTAAGATTCTTATGTAAAATACGCCAAGTTGTTCCATACGACAAGCCAAACTGTTAAGAATGACGTTAAATCGATTCATTACGGTCATCGCGTACACTCTCAGCTACCGCTATGTTTTCTTCAACACGTGCTAGATGTGGTCTTTTTGGTCGCGTATTATCTAATACTAAATATTGAGTTTTAGTTTTGAACATTGTTTTTCAGTGAATGTGTTGTGCGGTACAATTGATAATATCCTGATTGGTCCTGATCGTCTAAATGGTTAAGATACTTACAATATAAAATTCCTTTGGCGACACCGAAAAGGGTGTACTATCCTTATGGAGCTCCGCTACATACTTGTGTAGTGACTCAGTACTTTTTCTGAGCGATGGATTCATCGTGGTGGCAGTCTTATAAAACGAGTTGACAATTTGATTTGATTTGATTAAGGTTCAAACTTTAATTTTTGAGCACTTGCTAAAATAAAAAGTTCAAATAACCAATAAACAAACAATAGCACTATAAACTGTTTGTTTAAATTTGAATAGCTGTATTTCTGGAACTATTTAAGTTCATATAACTTTTTTTCTTACATTGACCAAAACTAAACTTTCTTAAAATAATTCTTTCTTTTCTTGACTTACCCTGTACAGTAATAAATAGCTATAAATAATATATTATTCTGCTATTGTTATTGCCATCTAGAAAAAAGGTTAGGAATTTTTATGTTTATACATTATGTTTACTAATAGAATAATAAATAAATTTGCATACTAAGTTTTTTTTTATAAACAAGGAATTTTTGTAATTAAATTTTTTTACCTCTGTTTTAAACTTACTTTTAATATGATTTATTCTTTTATAAATATATATTTTTTGTTTCAAAATTAAAAAAAAAATAATATACATAATATCTATCTATAAATGAATGAACAAAATAAATAAAGAACCAAGCAATTATTGAAAAATACAGTACGCATTTGATCGATTATTATGTTAATACAGAGATATTATAATTGTCAAATTTAGCTTGCTATCATAACTAAGACACTAGAAAATTATCAAACTTATTTCTTAAAAACTCTTCAATTAAGCAAACTGCATTTACAACTAAATATTTTTTCAGAGCCATTTTTAAACTGAGCAGTACTTATTACATATTTCGGAAATAAATAGTGCAGAAGAGATTTGTTGATTCTATTACTAACCACGTGTTGCGAATACTCTCCCACACTTTTACAAATCGCACTATTACTCTCACGCGATAACTACTATCGACCACAAAACGAGTTATATTCAAAAACGTCTCGCCGCCGTATAATACAACCTTGAATAAAAAAAGCAAACACATTCTAAGTCTACGCAGCCCGCTCAGTCTTCACTTAACAGTATTTAATTGTAGTTACAGACCGTCACACTTCTTCATTCATATAATTATTAACGCAATCCATATAAAGTGAATTTGATGTAATAACAAGAACTGTGAAAAGTGTAATTCATGTGGGTGGTGAATAGGGAAAATAAATTTAATTAAAAGTAAACAACAGCATGGGATGCGTTACCTGCGATTAACTTGTGTTTATGCAAAGTTGTTAAAGTAAGTACACACATACATACCAGCACGTGTTTGTAGAATTTTTACAGATTATAACATAATGAAAACTGTTTTAATTTTATTTTTTTAATTGAATTATATTTTAATACAAGATTGATTCATATCTGTAATTGTATTTACTAAATAGGCGAGTATTTTAATTAGTAATAAAATTTATTAACATTTTGTTAATTAATATTACTATTTCAATTTTTGTAAATGATACAGATACATTTAACTAAAAGTTACTTAATGTTTCTATAGTGCCTGTGAGTACATTAAATCATTTAAAAAAAATGTTTTATTATCTTATCTAATAAATATTAAGTAATCAATATAGTGCTCCACCTGTTTCATATTAAAATCTATGAAGAATTCGTTTAAGTAAATATAAACAAAACATGTTACAAGATACTGATATTTTATCAAAAATTACTTTTCCGGGTGTGTTGCTTATTGTAAGCATGACGACACATGTGTTTATTTAAATATAAGTAGTAGTGGATTGATGTACAAAGTATTACAAACATGCTATATATCATACTCTCAAATTGTAAATTAATGATGGTATTATCAACGCCCAATAAAGCTAAATTTAAGTTATTAAATATTGGATTTTATAATTTAAAATTTTATAATCATCTATTTAATTATTTAATTGTTAAATTAATATCCTAACAAAACTTATAGTTCCAACCTGAAGATAATATTTAGACATAATATATGGTTATTATAATAGATACAAGGTAAAAAATATATTTTAATCAAAATATGATTACATAGTACAAGTATTACTTATGAATAAAGTAACGAAACAAAATACTTGATTGGCTGCTTTGACACGTAGTTTATTGTACTCATCACTCTGTTTATAAGTACATTTAGCACTGAATTACTAATCAACATATAAATCTTCAGATATATTAGTTAAAAAAAATGGAATTCAACTTTGGAAAAATATAAAAAAAACTGTTGCAGTAGCTCTAGATATTCCCAAAACATTGGATAGGGTATGGCATTCTATTCTTATTTGCAAATAGGTTTAAATCACTATTCTATAAATATAATCAATAGCATTCTTAAAAACAGAAAAATTATATGTGGTCATTTAAGTTTATGTTAATAACTTATACTTTTATTTGTATTTCTCTTTTAAACCGACTGGTTTTGGCGGTTGGGCTTTTGTTGGTGAACTATAAATTAAAAAAGTCACATAAATTTTATATTACACTAATCTTCAAAAACTTACAGTATGTATGTGGCTGTTTACATTATATATTTGCAATGAATTACGTTCAAATAACTGGAAAGGAGTCTGGTGTGCGACTTAGTGAAGCATTTGGCACTCATAATCTGTCGCGCTCTGTTGTTAGTTCAAATCAAATCAAATAGTTTTAATACAGACGAATTTAAATATATAAGTTAATAAATGTTGTATTATATACTAAGTTTGAACTCAAATGCACTATTCAGCGAACATTGTGACATGATTTTGAAAATTGTATAATAATGCTTTATGTTTAAAAATGAATCGATCAAAGTCTCAGTGATAAAAACGAAGTTGTTATTGTTTTTCAGAAATTTTTATTAGAATAACTAACAGCTTATTTACATAGAGATTATACAACTTTCACTTAATAGATGTCAGTTGTTTAGTGCTTCTTATCCAAAATTAGTTCAGTACAATGGCTATAGTAAGAAATCGAAGAAATTTCTTCTATATTTTGGATTTTGACGTGGCAAATTATTACCATTAAAGAAGAAGGTTTGTCTATTATTTTGTGAAATTGGTAGGCTAAATCAAAACCACACTACAGTTTCGAGAATATGGTCTGCATGGACTGAAGAAGGTATGCAGCGACGTTGGCTAGCTGAGAGGCATTTTAAAGCAGCAATATATTTTTGAAGATCGACTTTCTCAGACGGATGGCTACACAAAATCAGTTTCAACTAACAAGGTTCATAGACTGGACCATGGATCTTGATTGCCACGTCTCGAAACCAACAATTTACAGAAGAATTTTTGTTTATCCGACTGAATCGAAGACTTTTGTTAGTGACATTTGAAAGTAATAATTGGTCATATCGAATTAATAAAAAAGTAGTATATTATATGAAAATAGACTTTTAATGCTAAATTGTGTTTTTGGCAGCAATATTGTTAACATCTTTTCAATATATCTTGCAATCCAATCTGTTTTTGATCAAAACATGATCATAAAACTGAGACAACAAGAATCAAAGTTGGTGCAAACGATATACTGATCCGGTTTAATTGGTTCACTAAAATGATTCGTCCGAATCGATCGCAAACGACACATCACTAATGATAATGTGAAAATTTTCATTTTGTTGAATGACGACACACAGCCATTACATCTGTTGTTATGGTTTGGATTGCAATATGTGTTGTTGGAAGGTCACTTTTTGTGTTTATCTTAGGCACTCTGAATGCACATTGTTACAGTTATAATTCATTGGATGCACATACTGCTAACATTACTAGAAGTTACTTGGAGCAAGTACAGTTTCTAATGTTGCTTAAGCCTGCATGATTGCTAAACTTATCACCGATATTGAATACGTGAAGGAATATTGTTCAGGCTTCCGGCCAATTTGGACAACCTGCGACATCACTTTTAGGTTGCATGGAACGACAAACTCCAGGAAAATGTCATCTTATAGCATGTCACAAAGAGTACAGTTTTGCATTGATGCATGAGATGTTACTCATTACAGACTTGTTTGTGATAATTGTATTTTCTTTGTGTTAGTTTTTTTTTGTGAGACTTTGATTAATCCATACTTAAATATAAACCATTATTTGATCAAGCTTTAAAAACCTTAGCGTCAAGTTCACTGTGTGGTGCATTTAATTTAAAACTGGGTGTATATTTAGTGTAAACTTTTTGAATTTAAATTTTTCTAAATTTAAATCTAGCTAGTCTTGTGGGGGCCACCTTGACTAATCTAACGATATGGGAAACTTTATCTAAATATTGACGCGCAACTAAACTGAAATGTAGTGATGCCGCATTGTGCATAAAATAAGAGGGACGTCTGTCAATAGTATCGGCAACTCATTTTGGAGAAATTTCTGATAGGTCTCTATCAATTTCGGATCTCACATTAACAGACAATTTATGTTGATCGCAACTTCGAACTATCACATGTGGATTCTCTTCTCTATAAGTGGTTACTGTGAAAATTTATTATGGTTTGTTTAGAGAAATTAGACTTATCAGTAAAAAGTATTTGGTTTTTTGAGAAAAATTGCCTGGTAAAAGTCTTTGGACCAGTTGGATACGATATGGGTACAAAGCTAATATTTTAATATCTTAAAAACTGTTGACTGTGATGGAGACGAGCAAACATTAAATGATGGGGTATTACAATTATTAGAATATTTTTATTCATTAATTTGCCTAACTGCTAATGCATTACAAATGGCAACACCACACACAAAATGTATATTGCTCATTTTACTATTTATGTAATTCCTTTTTTAAAAGAAACTGCCAGTTTCAAAGCACGAAACTAAGTGATACTTTCACACAATTCTACTCTTACTAACGTAAAACAAACGAATACAAAGTAAACGCTATTTTCATGTCTAAATCGTAACGAGGTTTAGCAAAAGTTTTGACGAAAAAATATTTAGTTAGCGAAATGTATATTCACAAAAAACAGCTTAGGATTTTTGAATAATTAATAGTTATTTAAAGTAAATTAATGATAAAATGTATCTTGATTACAAAATATTTTCGAACACACATTTATAAGATTTTTTTGTTAATTTTGCATTGAAATTTTTTGCATAATTAAATAATTACTCTGGCTATATTATAAGCTAATATGCTCATGTTTAGGCATTTTGGCATTGGTGATAAGTTATTACGAATGTATGTTTTTGTGATTATGTTTTTTAAAATTTATATTTAAGACCTATGCTATAAATTCCGAATTTTTATAGAATCAAATTTTGTTTTTGTTGCAAAATTGTTTTTAATTGTGTCGGTTATATAGAATGATCTTTTAATGTCGTATTTGGGAAGTATTTATTTTTAAATTTTGTTATTGGTTGTGTAGATGTGTGTGAATTATTGTGTTGTAATGTTTTTTAACTCTGTTTTTTTGTTTGAAGTCTATTGGTTACTGTGATGGGAAAGTTGAAGGTTATGATCAGTTATTTGATAATGTTTATGTGTCAGTGAAGCTGAAAATGTATGGTTATTGCTGTGTTTGGATATGTATTGTATTATATTCTGGGATTTGTAGGTTTCTGGTATATTTTGAAGTTTACTTTATTGGATGTTTTGGTTAAGGTCGAGGATGTTAATTTGTTTATTTTTCACTCAAATTTTTTTTCTAATATTTATTACATACTAAACTAAATGGAAACTAACAAATACAATTTATATAAAAAAATCAAAAAAATATTACATGATATTTTAATTAAAAATTTAAGAAAACAAATAATCAGCATATTCACTACAAAACTCTTAACAATCAGCCTTTGGTTGTTATTTTGATTTAACTTTCTCTTTTCCATCTTGCATTTTTGGCTTCCTCTTTTTGGATTTTGCATTCACAATTTCTTCAATCACGATTTTCAACAACCTCTTCTTAATGTTAGCGCTCTTTCTTCCCCTACTCTTCTCAACACTTTTTTATTTAGTTCTTCAGAGCCACATTTTGAATGTATCTACGCGGTTTTTATCTTTTTTTACTGTTCAAGTTTTACATCCGCATAGAAACACACTCTATACAAAATATTTTAACTTGATATTTAAAATCTTGCTCTTTTTTATTAAAGCTTTTTTGTTATTTCTATGCGTATCTTTATTATTATCTTACTTTTCTAATTCTTTGTAATATTAGAACCAAGAAAATTATATCTTTCCACTTGTTCCAATTTGTCTACCTTTACGTACATGTTCATTTTATTCGTCTTTTTAATTTTTATAACTTTTGTCTTCTTTTTGTTTAAATTTAGTGTATATATATTGATATATTGATTTTATTTTTTTAAGTTCTTTAACTAGCATCTTCAGTTCTCTCTGCAAACACGATTATATCAGTGGCAAATTGAATAGATTATATTCTTTTTCTTTCTATGCTCACTTTTATATTTCATTTCTAGCACTTTCCAGGTTGTTTGGTGTACACATTGAATAACGTTGCTGATAAACAACAGTCATGTCTCAGTTCATTTCAAACTACTTGGGTCTTTTATCATTTAACCTCGTTATTACTTGTTGTTTCATATACAACTTACTAGTCTCAGAGTTTTTGAAAACCAAAGAGCTGAATTTATTGTTGTTATTTATAAGAATAACTGAGAGATGATTAAAAACTTGGATTGTTCAACATGTGGTTCTAGCAAGATGCTACGCTACAAACACTCCGAGATATATGTTTTATCAAGTCCATATATGTTCTATAGGGTTTAAGTTAGGTAATTTTGATAACCAAGGCAAACTAATTATGCTGTTTTGTTTTAAGAGTTTTGTATTACGTTAGTAGTATGAGGTTTTTGCCAAAATGTGTCTTGGGATAGTTTTGGTTGAATGGAGTTAAAACAGTTTCTAAGACTGTATCAATGGAACGGGGCACGTTTAATGTATCCAGAATGAATATAAAATCTTTTTATACCCTTTTCTTTTGTAGCATATTCTTTCAAATTATTATATTTGGAGTTAATGTCGTGCGACGACAAATTGTATTTTTTTTTTTAATTTTTTTGTTGTCTAACCTTCTGAATTGCGCTAGAGTGCGAATACCTGAGGTTGTTGTTTAAGACAATGTTGCTTATGTATGAACCTGAATTATTAAACGGAGACAATTATAAGAGCAGTAAGAGAGCATCTAAAAAAGCATATTATAGGTAATAAATGGTGCCGATAGAGACTCTATGATTAATTGTTTCTACCCAGTTTATTGTATTTTTTGTGTGTTGACTTAGCTGGATTTTTTTAGACTTATTTTTAAAAATTTTGCAATTTTTGTCTATTTTTTTAAATTTTACTAGCATTGGCTTGTCGTCAACCGATACGGTTTGAAATTGAAGTGAATAATGTGTGGTCTTGTTTGAGAGAGGAGATCGTACAGTTTTGAGTAACAAGCAGCGTGCGTTTATCTTAGAAATCTATTTTCCCAACGGCCGTTTGTTGGCTGTGTTGCGAGAGGACATCCCATTTGGAGTGTCTGGCACGCTTACTCGATTTAACTTTTTGTGACTTTTTTTGTGGGGGTTTTTAAAATCCGTGTCAATACCAATTGTCCACAGATTCTGGATAACTTGAAAAGAAATATTCAATATACTGGAGAAAATGGTAAGAAACAGCAGAATTTGGTTCAACCAGTATGTTGCATTAGCTGGAATGATTTAATAATAGATCTTGTATAACACATATCTCTGGAGACTCTTGTCGCACATGGACAATTTTTAATAACTGCTGTGCGGTCCTTGCTTTGCAATGCATGTGTTATGCGTAGGTGGAAACTTGTTTAGTTAAATAATTATAATACTATGTTTTGTTGTCAAATTTGCGGATCTCTTGTTACTGTTTCTATATGTATTTGCAAAAAATATTGAATAGAACAAGATATATAATTGAACTTGCTAATAAAATCATTGAGTCATCAGAAGCATATGCTGTTGTAAATATGAATAAAATACTATGTCATGTACACTTTTTTGAGATTATTTTATGCAATAGTTCTACTTTTAATTACTAGAGTGCTTCTTATAATTATTTAAGTACACATGCCTCCAAAGGTATATGTGCCGATTTTTAGGAAGGTTAGACACATACCCCAGGGGCATGTGCCGCACAGTAATTGAAATCAAAATATCTGCTTTCGCAGTGTTAACTTGTTAACTGTTTAACTTTTTAATACGAAAAATTAAAAATATATCTTTAATTCTTTTTGGTTTATTGGATTATGCAATAAGAAATTATCTTGCCGCACCTTAGATTTTTATGAGTTTCAATAATTTGCTCTTTTTCAAATAGTGTAATTTAGTGAAAACTTGCTGGTAGCATTTTTTAAGATAAAAATCCTCTTTTTTGTTTTTTATAATTGATGGGCTCGGGATAACAAGGCTATATCCCACAATTTGATAATTTTTAACTTTTCATTACAAATCTTGGTTAAATAACGATATTTATTTTGGGTATATAAATGTACACGTTTTCTTGGATAGTTTAGGAATATAGGTATAAAAAACAAACATAAATTATTTTAGAAATTGCATATTTAAAGCAATAAAGGAAACTTTAAATACGATTATTTTGAAATTTTGTATGTGGCATATAGCTTTGTTATTACGAGCCCTTCAATTTCTGATTTGTTTTACAATTTATTGCTTTGTTTTGCCATTGCTTAATCTTACTACTAGTGTCAAATATGTTGTAAGTCAAATTAAGTACTGTCTTTGTTTCTAAAAAAGGGAATTAAGTTTTTGACTGTTTTTTATATTATTCGATACCTCTGCACATGCTTATCTACTAAGTATACCAAGACAGTTTTTTCAATTTGCTAGTAATGCTGCTTTAAATCTTAGTTTTGCTTCTTTAAAACTAAAATCTTTAGAGTTTACTTATCTGCTAAAGTTGCCGGCTACAAAAGCAGGTTTTATAAAGAGCTTGAAATTATCAATCAAATTTATTCTGTGATATGTATAACAACTGGAACGCGCACGCAAATTAAAGTTTGCGTTAGAATTTGGTTTGATTTAGAACGGCAAAATATACACGCCGCAACGTCTGTCTCTTTCTAACGCACGAGTTAAAAAGAGTCATTGTCATCATAAAACCCGGAACCTCTTTTCTCTTCAACAAGCAAGACCATAATTCATATATGGGCGTGATCATTCCAGTGCATTTTCTGGATTTATAAAACTTTTTTTTAATATAATAGTTTTATCTTTTATTTTTTAAGTTTTTTCACATAACTTTCAGATTTTCTTTTGTTTTGATTTCCATTAGTTGGTTTTAGGCCTTGTTTATTATACACATTTGTTGTTTGTTTTTTTTTTGCTAATTTTTACCGATTATTTCTGATAAACAAATGAATTGACTTATTTTTTTGTGGTGATTACCTTTGCTTATTTTTTAAAAAATGTGCCACTATTTCTAAATCAAATGTTAACGAGTCTATTTTTTCAGTTATTAAATAATCTTTTTTGTTTATATAGCATAGGATGTTATATAAATTTAAAATATATTGACGTCGGTGTGTTGTTAATGTACCAATTATACAATGCGATATAAGTAAATTATGAATTCTAAAATGAAGTAACTAAAAATACTACAATCATTATAAAAAATAAATTAAATCATAAAGAAACCATCAAACGTATTTTTTTATTATGATTTATAAAACCTATTAATAGATTATCATTTATTAATGTCAATTAGAGGCAATTACGTAAATAATATGTTTGTGTTGGTTTGAAACACTAAGTGCGCATTATAAAGTTATTAAGATGCATTCATGATTATTGGAAAACAAGTTTTATTGTTTAATAATTAGATGTTTCATTGATTCATTAGACATGGTTTTTTATAAATAAAATTGATAATATATATGCAGTTATATAATAGTAATGAAGCACTACACTGACTATTTTCTATGTAGAATTGTTTGCAAAACTCAATTTTTTAATCATATTTGGTGTATAGTTTCTCTGAACGCTGCTAAATGTGTATTTGTAAGAGTTGAAAAATAGGCCTATTTTTGCAGTATTTTTTGAGTTTTAGATCACTAAATGACAAAACACGAGATAAAATTATTCAAAAAAACACAAAGGTCAAAATTGACAGTACTACTTGATCTTTATTAACTCAAATTTTAATTATGTGTTATTTTTCAATTAACATAGATGTCTGCCAAATTTGGTTAAAAAGTTCTTATTTCTTTATAGTGTTGCAATTTTTAGTTAATTACATTGAATTATTTTTATGTTTGATATGTTGATTTTATTTTAATTTTAGTACCAAAATCGCTAATTAGGTACCATCACCACAATGCTATGTAAATAAATAGTTGTGACAGCTCATTCCTACGATTATGTAAGTGATAAAGTATAGACGCATATTTTGCATTACATTAACATTCAATTACTAATTCAAAATATTTTTAATATTGACCTGTAAATTTGGCAGACATTAATTGAAGTAGGAATGTATTAAACTGAGAAGTTAAAAATCAATATTATTAGAGTGGATTCATCTTTTAATTAATATTTATATATACATTTTTGTTCAAATTAACGCTTTATGTTCTAATTATATGCATATCGTTAACTATGATTATATTGCTTTACAAAAATAGTTGTACAGTATAGTTTAAACCTTCAGTATAGATGTATTAGACATGTTACAGTTCAACTATTTATGATTCATTGATGACGGGTCAAACAGCAACAGATATAAAGGTACACTTTAATAATTTAAGATATGCGTTATTAAAATTAATTATGAATAATTATTGTGTCAAATATAAAATAAATAAATAAATTCATTAACGTCAGAAATAACGTCACAATTGACATTTTTTAAAGTACTTATTTAAATTATAGTTACTGCAGTATTTAAATGTTAAAATGTTAAAAAAACACGTTTTAGACCAAATATATTCTGCGGAGAATTGGATAGACTTCGAGAACTCAAGATTTAAAACTAAATTTTTGTGCAAATTAAGGTTAAGTGGAAGATCAGTGCTACATTGAACTTCGTCTTTTTCATGTATTATATTTACTTGAAATAAAGCATCATTATTATTATTATTATATATATTTTTGACGTAAACTTACTTATATGATTTAAATTATTTAAAGATATTATAATTGAAGCTACCAAGGTTTGTTTGTTTCTAATTTTATAATTATTTACGAATCTTTAAAAAAATAAAATTCTTCTAATAAATTAACTTTACTAGAACGAAAACATTTCCAACGGCTTAAAATAATAAATAACATAAAGCATTTTAATATAATTGATGAAAGTGACTTTATATTTTATGTATGCTGAAATGCTGGGCGCTGAAAGTAAAAGAACACCAAGAACCCTTTTTTTTAATTTCAAATAAAATCTAATATATTTACATTAAGAAATTATTGAATTTGAGACTAAAAATTATGTTTAGCTTTTTTTTTAAATTTTAATAATGAGTTGCTCTTCCACGCTTTCTGGAGCCTTCAGCAACTTGCCTAGACATGCTTGAAATCAAATTGTCAATCTCAACATAAAATTTTAAGTTTCTTGAATACGAATTCGAATATTAGCTAAAGTGCGTGAAGATGGTCTATTCTTCTACCGATTGTATCCTATACGTGTTCAGTAGGTGATGCGTCTGGAGAACGAGAAGGCCATGGATGCAAATCAACATTAGTTAGTTTTAGAAATTCTATAGTAACCCTAGCTGTATGCGGTTTTGCATTAGCCTGTTAAAAAATTGGGGTTTTTATTAGCATTAATGTTAGTACTAGAACCGCGCTAATGTAGCGATTTGTCTTTAATAGTTCTGAAATTATCACTAGAGAGACTTTTTTTCAAAAGTAATTGTTTATACCATTACATTGCGTGTAAGAGATGTATGTCGTTTTACAGCAAATTTCTTTGTTTTCTTTGGCGACTACTAACTTACGGCAATCGTGGGCAAACAAATTAGCAAAAGAGCTTTATGTTTACGTTCTATAGTATTTCTAGGGCATCGAGGTTGTAATATTCTTGTCCCTTGATCTAACTACGCCAACATCAAACTGATATGTTTGCTAATTTGTTAGGTAATATCACGAATTGACTGTTTATAATTTTAAACGCACTTTATTTGTTCAAAAATATTGTTTAACACTTTTTTATATTAATTTATATTGCTTATATAAATTAAAAATAAATAAATACATTTAAGAAAGTAGTAAATTGTTTATTACATAAATGTAATTGAAATTTAATTTGTGTTTGCGTAAGCAAAGTACAAATGTATATGATGCAGGTTTGTTTTTGTGGCTTGCGGGGTTTTCACGTCATAGGTGGCAATTGGTTGTTGTAATTACCTATGGACAGAAAAGAAACAGTAAAAATATTTGGGACTTGCGTAAAAGTACTTTATTTGCTCGGGATTAGTATGAATAGGTCAGTTCCGACAGTGACATGAGAAGGTTTTAATTTGAAGGACGATGATTGGCTGAAAAGGGGCTGCTAAGCAAGTGGTTTGTATAAATCTGTTTTTTTTTGTGTATGTGGGTTAGTTATTTTTTTGCTTATTGTTTTTGGCGTCTTTGCGGTGGGGACGTAGCTTTAGTAGTCAGTCCAGTTTTTTTTAAGGTTTAATTGGCTTCTACGTTTTAGTGGAATAGGTTGCTGGTTTCCTGCAGATCAGTCACCGGGAGACATGACTGCTGATTGGGGGTTAGGTACAGTTGTCTAAAAATCTTGTAGTTGTTTCTTAGGAGCAATATTAAGATGATTTCTAATTAAAGTTAAATGGTTGGCTAGTGGATTCTTTATCGGGTATCTAAGGTACTTGAATTTGAAATGGAATTATTTAAATTTGCATTTGGACAACTTGTAGATCAGGTTGTAATTCTGGATATGCTTGTCCGAGGGTAATTTCACTGAAATTCGGACAATCGTCCCCACACTGATATCTCCGATTTTACTCAAATTGTGTACACATGTTTGGGGTACCAAAATTAGAAATCGAAATTTTAAAGTTTTAGATCAATAAGTGCAATAGAGTGTAAATGACGGTCATTTTATTTTTTTAGGAATATTTTGTTTTTTTTTTTAAACGGAAAATTTGTAAAATTACAAAAAATCCAAAGAAAATCCTTTAATAGTAACCAAATATTTTTTTTTATAAAATAGTATTTTTTTCAATTTTTTGCAGGAAATTTTGGAAAACCAAGAGCGGGATCGTGTTTTACGGAAAATTTTCTATAAGATACATTCTTTCCAATATGAATTTTGACTTTGTTTTGCTTATTTACAGCGCAAACACTGAAAAAAAAACAAAATATTTCTAAAAAATTAATATGGCCGCCATTTAAACTCTATTGCATCTAGAGATCTACAATTTCAGAAATCAATATATTTTGGTACCCCAATGTGTACAAAACTTGAGCAAGATTGGATACATTGATGTGTGGACGATTGTTCGAATTTAAGTGGAATTACCTATAGACCGTTTTCAAAAGTACTAATTTACTGTCCTTAATTTGGTTATGTGCTTCTTATTGTTTCAGAAAAATACAACAATATTGTCTAGATAGACAAATGCGATGTTACTTAAAAAGAATTTTGGTCAACATTTTCTGAAAGGTTGCGGTCGCATTCTTTGGTTCAAACGGCATTACATTAAACTGACGTTGCACCGTCCAGGCTGGCAAACGCTATGAGTAGTTGCATATTTTCTGTGGATCTTGTAGTTGAGTTGAGTTGAGTGATGCTATGGTTAACAAATTTGGGAAAGAATGTGAGCCGCGTGAAGATTTGGCTGGCTTTGGTGAATATAAGAACAGTTTGGGTTTGGGTGTTGATCTTGATTCTCAGCAGCTTTAAGGCGCGGAAGTGGGGATTTTATAAAGTTTCCCGACTGGTTATTTTGCAGACCAGAGTTCTTGCTTGAGTTTGTAGGGGTAACATATGATCTTTACCTCAAGCAATTGAAAAGATGTTGGCTTACTTGTATAATATGAGATACATGTTATACAATACATTATAAAAATCTTCTTAATTGTTTATTAGTTGGCTGTTTGTCGTATTAAAGTTTTATCAAATAAATTCCCTAGGTTGAGCATATAATTATTTACGGCACTGTGTTTGCAAAAGTATCCGAGCAGCTGTATCTTATACAGAATTTTATTGCATACGGAATCTGAGACATTGAATCTACTTGCGAAGAACATAGCAATTCTTCCGATAAAAAATTTTGAGTGGATATAGCTTCTGTAACATTTGAATGTTTTCCGCACGCTACTCTATAAATTGAACTTTCACACAATTACTCATTAATTTTGTAAAATAAGCAAACGTAGAATTTTTTTAACTTTTAGTTACTGAGCATGGGTCAAAATGACCCGAGCAACGTTTTATGTCGCAGCTATTCTTTGTAGGTAATTCCCCGAGATACAAGAATTTTTGTATTTACAAATTAGTCAACCTGTTAAGTTAATATGTGTTCGACGGTGCGTTGACGCATATGTGCCCTCCAAAAAAAAAATCATTTGGGTCAAATTGACCCATGATCAGTAAATAAGTTATAATTTTATTTGAAGTTTTTTTTTTACATAATGGTTTTTAAAGCTTGTTTGTTTACTATAGTACGTTATAGTGATAGTGACTTTAATGAAACAGTAATTAAACGGTTTCAAGAAACAGATAGTGATTGTGATAACGACAGAGATAAAAACTTTCTGTTTCAAAGTGAACATGACACCGATTCTGAACAATCAAGGAAAAATTAAAATATTGACACTAATAGTGAACAAATTAAACTTAATTCGGAAAAAACAAATAATTGTTGTGCTTTAAAGTATTTTTATGGCAAAAATAGGCACAAACTGACAACTAAACCGGCAACCAGAGGTAGAAAAACTGCCCATATTTGTAAAAAATGTATATGAATGTTTACAGTGCAGATTTTCTTACATTACCATTTTTTTTGCAAATT
The DNA here is from genome assembly GCA_963932245.1 of Tachinus rufipes. NCBI lineage: Eukaryota > Metazoa > Arthropoda > Insecta > Coleoptera > Staphylinidae > Tachinus > Tachinus rufipes. The sequence goes on from OZ010744.1 coordinate 79,394,528, forward strand.
CTTTTTTTAATTAGTTAAGCATACATTTCTCTACAATATCTAAATATTAGAAATGGTTTGTTTTGCTTTAAATTATAAAAAAATATTTTTTGTTTATATATTTTACATACTACTTTAATTTAAATTTTATGTTGTATTGCTATAATAAAAAAAAACTTTGATTTAAAATTATTTGGTATTGAAAGTCAAATGTTTTATTAAAGCTTTTACTTAAAATTCAAAAATAAAAAAAAGATAAAGAACACTATTAATTAAAGTTTTGTAACAATTGGGTCAATACGACCCATGTTCATTTAATATGTTCGAATTTGTATGCTCAGTAGCTAAGGGTTAAACATAAGACCCAATAGGTTGCAATTTCAAATATAACATTAATACTAAACACCTAATTAACATATCCTTAAGGTATACTCTAATACCAGTGTGTTTACAACTCTGCTCTTTACGAATGTAATGTGCCTTGCATACAACCTCAAGATTCAACTAGCCTGTGAAAGCTAGACAATCTATTACAATTGTTGTGCAACCCCAATGTCTCAACTGCCAGTGCACAACATACTTTTGGTTGTTACGTATGGCTTTACTGCCAGATGCAGTGTTCTCACTAAACACCGAATTATATGCAATTTAAAAACGTTGACATATGCATGCAAACATGCAATTTAAAAGCGAAAAAATATTCATGAAAATTGCAAAAATATGTTAAAATATGCAACTAAATGCTGTTCTATTTAGAGGTACTTTTTTAAAAATTAAAAAAAAAAACAAACAAATACTCATTTTTATCGGGTAATCTTTATAATCATACAAAAGAACTATTTTGTACATTTATTTTTTAAAGATTATTTTGTTGGCTGTAACTTCAGAAGTTCCAATTTTTTATGACTTGTTTAAGCATTTTGAGTGGTGTTTGGCTAATGACGGAAGTACTGTTAGTCTTCAATTTCTCAATTGTAGTCGGTTTATCCATGTAGACTTTGGACTACACGTATTCCAAAAGAAAAAGTCTAGAGGTACATTATAACATGATTTAGGCGGCATATTCTCCGGTTTGAGACGTAAAATTTACTGTTTACCGAATCGTTCTTGCAATAAAGCCATGGTTTAACAGGCTATGTGTCAAGTAGCACCGTTTTGTGTACACTCTCAGTTATCGCCGCTGAATTTTCTTTACTACTTACTATAGTCTATTTGGTTGCGTATTATTTAATAATGATTATTGAGTTTAAAATAGTACAGTGCGTTTGGTAGGCCGATTATGTAAACTATAAATTGCTCTAAGCGTAAAAAACAATTTCTTTATAGAGCGCTGATTTTTGTAATGTTGTTGAATAACCGAATGTTGTACAGATTACCGGTTTCAATTTTAAGCAGCAATTAGTCTGTTATTTTTGTACAATAACGGACGCCATACACTGTTACGTTACGTTTTAAAGAATATTTGAACCAATTCATAAACTACGCCAAACCGTTGTTTTGTTTGAAGGTAATGGTTACTATTTAACTCAAATACGGCAATTTTGCTTATTGACGTAGTCCTTAAGCCAGAAATGGGATTCGTTGCTGAATAAAATTTTCGTTGAAAACAGTAGATGTTTTTTAAGCTTTTCAAGAGCCCAAAGCCTGAATCAAGACGATTCAGAAAGTCGGCCGGCTTCAATTCTTGTTTGGGTTAAATTTTGTATGCTTTTATACCAAGATTCTTACGTAAAATACGCCAAGTTGTTCCATACTACAAGCCAAACTGTTAAGAATGACGCAAAATTGATTCATTACGGTCAATGCCTACACTCTCAGTTATCGCCGCTGTATTTTCTTTACTACTTACTATAGTCTATTTGGTTGCGTATTATTTAATAATGATTATTGAGTTTAAAATAGTACAGTGCGTTTGGTAGGCCGATTATGTAAACCATAAATTGCTCTAAGCGTAAAAAACAATTTCTTTATAGAGCACTGATTTTTGTAATGTTGTTGAATAATTTGTAGACACTGTGCCGGGCTAATTCTTTCCATTATGAATTGTCAAATATTACTGAACAAAAATACTATAACAGTTTGACTCACCGCACGCTTTATCTAACATAAAACCCCTACTGAATAAAGTATCTCTAAATGAATCACTCATTATATGCAACATATATAAGAACAAATGTAGTACAATCTTAAAAAAAAATCTTATAACAAATTCTAGATTTTAATATTAAAAAAAGTTGAGTACCAAAAAATGTGCCAAAGTAATCGCCATTAATTGACGTATCTCGATTTCGGCACATTGTCGATTTCCCTCACACAACTGCTTCATATTTTTCTAGCATTAACTCTTAAGGCGATTGCTAAACTTTAGTCAGTAAAGAGAGATACATTTTTATAATTATTTAAATTATAATAAACTTATTATTTAAATTATAATAAAATTATTATTTATTATTAATAAATATGTATAAAAACTAAATATGGATGAAAATGCAACTAATCCTAAATCCACGGTCTATGTATGAATAACCTCTAATAACTGAATTATTTTTCTAAAAGCTCTCCTACTCATTCTGTAATTAATTTTTTTTTTCTTGGAACTTGTAAGGTAAAGATACTAATACTTTCCATCAACAAATATAACAGTCTATTACTTATCTACTCTTAACACAACTTGTAATTAATATAAATAATGCTAACAAAAACCACTGTTAACAAATATTTTATTAAATAACGTTTCTTGTTCTATGTATACAGTTTACTAGAATATTATTAAACTATATAAACATTTTTCTAAGAACATTAACACTGATAATCAAATGACCTTACTTGTTTTTTTTGTACTTTTTTCTGGTACTTAGAATATAATTAAGAAGTTAGCAACACATATAACACTTTAACATGACAAATACAACTAATGTAAAAGTACTTTAATTGTTTTTATAATTATATAAATGAATGAACACATAATAACACTCAACTACATATTTTTTAAGTAACATTTGTTTGCGTTTTTATAAAAAAAAACAACATTAATCACAAATTTACATCATTTTTAACAAACAAACCAAATCATTTTTTTTTTATTGCTAGCATTTAGTTTTGTATAAACAAATTGAGTAAATGGAATGCAATTTTTAAAGAATTTAACAAAAATAGGAAAAAAAAACATGATAAGCTCCTACACCACAGAAGCTTCTATACCAGAGAAGCTTCTATGCCATTATATGGAATAATTTTATGACTATATGTCGGTGGATAGCCGAGTAAAATATAGTTTATTGAAATATATTGTGTTGTTTACTTACGACGTAACAGTCGAGGCAAACCGAAAATGTTTTACTGTTGCAGTAGTGTTTGCAAGTATTTGTTCTGCGTTTAATTTTGTGAAACGTGATGTAAGATAAGATCTTTTCAATCTTAACAGAATTAACTAAGCTGAAGTTTTTTGACAAATCAAATTGGGATTTGGCTGCCAATAGAATTAAAAACGCATTGAATGAATACAAAGCACTAAAATGTAAGTAAATCAGGTGATTAGAAGTCATTTATGACAAAACATGAGGATAACTAGTACGAACAAATAGACTAAATAAAAGCTTTTTTTATAAAAGGTTCTGTTGTATACAGCGACCTTACAAATGATGACAAACAAAAAAAAAACAAAAAGAAATCAAAATAAAAAATTTAGCCTAAAACCTAAAATACTAATAAATATACAACAAAAATAAACCTTTGATACCATCTTGTATATTAATTAATTTTACCGTACTAAATGCAACGAGAGCAAGTCATGTTTATAATAATTTGGTACAATGGAAGAAAGAAGAAATAAAATTAAAAGAAAACTGGAGAATATAAAGCTAATATACCAGTTTTATTTTTATCATACAGGTATAAGGAAATAAATGGGGACAAAGACATGCAAGGTAAACTATCTACCTTTTTGTTATTTCTGACAGTATCAACAAAAATTAGAAAGAATATAGGTTGATATAGCTGTGGAGAATGCTTTCCATATGCGTATTATTGATTAACTTAACTCAGTTCTTTAAACAAACATGTCTATTGACAAAATTAAAGAATAAGAATCTATTTTGTAGATATTAGTAAACAAAAGTAAGTGCACAAAAGCAGTAAATCAAAAAAAAAATTATTAGGTATGGGTGTTTCAAGTAAAAAAGAAGCTGTATTGATTAACTATATGTCTTGAAGAAACAGATGCAGATGTAAAAAAAATATGTTAATGAAATAAAGAAAACCAAAATATGCATTGAATATAGATGCTTGGCTATATGTGCGTACAAATGAAGAAAGATGTGCAAAAGACTTACCAAGTTAAGATCCTTGTATGGGTATTCTAGTTTTACACATACAAAAAATGGATTGTTTTGTTTGTATTATATCTTTGAGAATATGTAATTGAAAAAAAAAACAAATGAAGATGCAAGTCTGAATTCATGTTGAGGATGTGGTCCGCGCCTTGTAAAATATAAACAAAACCAACTCTTTAAAGGCTAATAATTGAAATAAAACTTTTTAAGTTTATGTAACATATATACCTATTTACGAGGGGCACTGTTAAAGTTTGCGAACTCAAGTACTGCCTGTATTGTCAGCGTTCTGCATATTTGTAAAATTTGACGTTTTTCACCTATAATTCAGTTGACAGTTCGATTTCAAACTGCTCGGTTTTATTTCAACAAAATTTAACGAGAGTGATGATTTTTTATGATTTTTGATACGGTTTAACACCGCAGCAATGTGTGGAAAAACTTAGTTTGTTATTTGGGGATGAAGCACCAACGTTTGATGACGATGTTCGCGACGGTTGTCTATGCACCTCTGTTGTCGCAAAAAATATTGATGCTGTGCGTGAAATGGTTTTGTCAGATTGGCATGTGACCTATAGTGAGATAAAGGCATCCTTAGGCATTGCTGCAAAACAAATACATACGATTTTTTTATCATTTGCATGTCAGGAAGCTTTGCAGTTGTTGGATCTTACACAGCTTGAAAGAAGAACAATAACAGTGGTGCAATGAAATGCTAACGAAATTTGAAAGGGGGTTGTTCAAATTTAGTATAAAACATAATAACAGGTTACGAATCTTATATTTATTTATATGAGCTTGAAACTAAACAGCAATCGACTGTATATCATCATGACAATGCAAGCGCTCACACAGCACGACGAACTGTTTTTGACCAGTAACAACATCCAATTATTGACTCATTGCCCATATTCGCTTGATTTATCGTTCAATGACTTCTTTCTATTTCGACATATCAAAAATAAAATTTGTGGCGAGCCTGAAGAAGCCGTTGAAGCCTTTAAATCACTTGTTTTGGAGGTGCCTCGCTCAGAGTGGCAAAATTGTTTTGAAGATTGGTTTCATCGGATGCAAAAGTGTATAGATTTTAAAGGAGAGTATTTTGAGAAGCAATAATGCGATTTACATAACGTAAATTGTATTTTGCTTTACATTTTCCGCGAACTTTGGTAGTGTCCCTCGTATTTTGATAACAAATATCACTATTAGATATTTTGATTACTGCAAGTATACTTTCTGATGTTTGATGTGCCATTTTGTAATCAATATGGAGAAAAATTATATTAATTATGAAGTAATCAAATTAATTTTTCTAATTTAATTCTGCATTCAAATTTTTTTTATTTTGTTCCTATGAGATACAATTTTTCTGTTGCATTTTTGCGTTTTACAATTTTATATAGGTTATATGAATTTGTTACGTACTATCAATGTTTTTTTAGGTATTGGACGAGAACGTAAAAATTAAAATAATTAAAACCGGGTTTTTGCTTTTTTTTTAAGCTTAGATTATTTTAGCGGCGAACGCGCAAAAGAAGGAAGAACATCAGCGTAACTAACAAATTGTAGATTCAGTGAGTGTTCACATTGCGTCTTTTAAAAAGTATGAGAATAATAGACTAACGTTATTTGCATCTCGACAAAGTGAATTTGAACTAGAAAAACCCAAAAAGTCAGACAGACGACTACAGAAGTGTTATTTAACAACTACAAATTTTTAGTCTTGATGATTAGGTAACAAATAAAATACCTCGAAACCGGTAGAAAATTAAAAAAAGCACATAAGAATTACCAAATTATTTATTTATACAACCTCAAATTAACTATGCTAGAAAGTTTGTGACACTGTGGTAGCCGCTAACTCAACATCAGGTTTTAAGTACGTTATTGATGTCGTTTATGCAAACAATACATGAAAATATTACAAGTGTGCTCCGACATCTGATCACGAATTTAAGGAGATAAAATCCTATACAAAGGTCGAAGACATCAAAACGGCTATCCAAGAAACAAATAGCCGCTTCATCTTTATAATGAAACTTTAAAAAGAAACCGATGGATGGGGATAAGTCCTGACCGCTCGAACAAGAAACGAGATAGACTTCCTAATAACAGGAAATAACATTAACATAACGGAAGTCACAGTACTGAACAAGATTGGAATAAATCAGTAAACTTAAAAAAAAATTGGTTGGCCTACGAAAAACAATAAAATGGACACCTCCGGACTTCTCTAAAATAATTGAAGATTAAATTTTGTCTGCCCTACGCCACACACAAACAAAATTGATGTTAAACCCTTAATAACATTATCACAACAGCAATTACATTTTGAAATTAATAAAAAAACCTTAACAATACAAAAGCGCTACTGTTTTAGTCAGGGCCAAACGACAAAAAAACTCAGTGATGCAACCAAACGACTCATGAATCAAATAAGGTTGATAAGGAGATACCTGAGAAAATACAATACAGAAACGATCCAACACTTAATTGAAAAAACTAACGGTTTAGAAAGTGCAAAACTCTACGCATCAACTAATAAATACAAAATAAGGAAAGGAATAAAACATACTGATACTATATCTCTTAAAATTTTTACCGCGATGCTGGAATATACATATATACAAACGACTGAATTGGCAGAATAACGGTATAAATATAGACCTTGTATACTTAAACAATCTTTGTTTTGCGGACGATATTGTTATAATATCTATATCCTTTGGGACGCACAAGAAATGGTACAGAACTTCAAACAAGCGGTTGCAGAAGTTGGATTGCTTCCTAACTTCTAAGAAACACAGTTTATAGCAAATCCGGTGGCCAGCGAAAACTTGATGACAGACGAAGGAAATAAAATAGAGCAAACACACAAATGCATAAGTATATAATCAGCTACGAAAAAAAAAATAGCAAGCGAAATCTACTAACACATAGGACTCGACTATGCAGCTTTTGATGAAACTACAAAATATCTTTAAAGGAGAACTCCCCGTATAACTGAAAAAGAAAGTGTTTGATCAATGCGTGTTTTAGTAATCACGTACAGTGCGGAAATACTGACGTTATTGAAGCGCACAGTAAGCAAACTCTAACTTGCGCAATGATCGATATTGACAAAGAATATAAGAGACAGAGTGCTCAATACAATAATAAGGCACAAAGCTAAAGTTACCGACATTATCAAACGCATTACAAAATTCAAGTGGAGATAGGCTGGGACAAAACAAATACTAGGGTAGAGACTAACAGAGTGGGAAACTGGGTCAACACTGCTCAAAACAGAAACTAGTGGACAAACTTACAAGAGATGATGATGATGATGAAAGTAACAATCACTGTTAAAATTAATATACTTTGAAATTTGTAAAAACACGTCATATAAAAAATGTTCAATATCTCAACAACGATCAGTTAAGTATGTGAAAAAGTCAACTGTTTTGTTTTTTTTTTGTCAAGATGATAAATTCTTCTACTCATTGGAAATCTCTTCGGTTGATCACTCGAGGTTCAGCTTTTCTAACCCTTCCTGCACAATATAAAAAAGTATTTTATATTCAATACTATATACTTATTTAAAAAAAATATTTTATTGATATCTGTATGTTAAATTGTTGCTGATTTTGTTTTTTTAAATGATATAAAAAATATTGAGCACTCTGAAAATTATTACATAAATTTAATAGAGTCGTATTTTTAGAATAAACCTTCAACTTCAGTCTAATAGTATCAAACAAAAAATGCATCCATTTTAGTATTAAAAATGTAAATAATAGTAAAATATTGTAAGATATATTTTACTATTAAATATTTTTATAGAAAAATAAAACATTAATGCGATTTGATCGCATTTATAAGCCGAACAATCAGAACATTGTTTAAAATAAAAATAAACAAATATAGATAACATAATATATGCATTTATGAGAAACCTACTGAACCAGTTTTAATATTATTTATATATTTACATTTCAATGGCACAAAAGTTCATTATATACTTGCATAAATTAATTACCATAAAAAAATCATGACGTGTAATATCGTACGATGTTTTTTTTTGTCATTCACTACGGACCAGTAATATATGCATTTTTGTGATTGTATACAAATCTAATACTATTAAAACGTTTTACAATAATAATAGGAAGTAAGCGTGTTTTATAAATGCAGTTGTATAATGCTAATTTTGCGTGCATGTAAATCTGAAAATCTATTATAAACAACAATAGGTATTTTTGCTAATTGCGGAAAATATATTCAAGTTTAACATTTATAGATAATTCATCATCATTGAAGGTTAGTTTTATTTATAGTTGAAATCAAATATATTATTCAAATTCAACCCAACTAACAGAGCCACCAAATAATTGTTTAGGTTTTTACAGTTCTGCTTTTTTTACTAATTATTTTTTAAACTTTATTTCAAAATAAAAATTTTAAATGTTTTTTTAATGCCTGAAGCATTGATTTTTATAAGTATTGAAATAAATTATAGCAAAAGTGCGCAACATCTAATGATTTGTATAATTTTATTAATTCAAAAATTGTATCAAAATTTGTTTTAAATTTAACCTAATCTTTTTTTTTATTTTAGAAAATGTCATATTCATCCCGCAAACCATCAAAACTACAGTATTTAATTTATCCTGGTTTAATACTATTAATCGCAGGCTCATGTATATTCTTTCTATGGCCAAACTTGACGCGTTACATTATGAATTCCAATCTGACGTTAAAACCAGACTCGCAAATGTTTACTGCGTGGCAAAAGACGGCGGATCCACCATACATGGAAGTGTATTTATTTAACTGGACGAATGCTGAAGATGGTCATAATGATGAAATCAAACCTAAGTTTTTGGAGATTGGACCATTTAGATTCTTAGAAGTTAAAGAGAAAGTTAACATAACGTTTAATAATGAAAATAACACAATTAGTTATAGGCAGAAGAGAACGTGGTACTTTGATGAGAAAAATAGTTGTTGCGACTTATCGACAAATGTGACAATTGTTAATCCAATTCTAGTTGTAAGTATTAATAGTAATTTCTAGAACAATATTTTATTTTAAATATATATATTAATGTTTGTTAATTGAATAAAAATAAAAATATTGTAAACTAAGGGCGGCTTGAATGGATAAACGCAAATAAAAAGTTATCAAGGTACAAACATCTCAAATTAACACATAAGCTCTACATACTTTTATATAAAACCAACAGAAAAGAATCTAAACATGTAAGAAAAATATAAAAGAGTAATATATGAGGGATCTGAAAAACTATTGGATAAAGGTGATATCTGGTAACGAAAAAAACCAAAATCCAACACGTATTGAAGGAAATGAAAAACAACCATGATAAGATGAGGTGGTCATAGAAGCAGTCAAATTGGGGGAACACTTTGCTAGAAATAATGAGATCACTATTTAATACATGTCTACACAATGGTACTATACCTACAGTTTGGAACAACGCAATAATCATTCTGTTATACAATGGTATTTGGGAACTACATGCCCAATAGCCTACTACCACATCTGTATAAACTTTTTACAAAAATAATACTGACACTCCTAACACAGAACTTACATACATAGATACCCAGTCACGCCATCTCCTTTTAGGGTAGTAACACTGTACAATAGTTTCTTAAATCTTACTTCAAACAATTTGTCTTTTAACACCGAAATTTGACCTTTATCAACCTAAAGAGCAAGTTGGTTTCAGAAACAGTTAAAACGCTAATAAAAAGTTTATTGAGTATAATAAACTACTGATACTGACAGTTGTCGATTTTGAAACAGTTTTTGACACCGTTGAGCTGCACGCGATACTAGCAGCATTAAAACAATGCAGAATTGAATTTTGATACGCAAGAACAATCCAACATATTTACACAAATGTTACAGCAAGCATTAAACTACAAACTACAAAACACAGATAAAAAATAAGAGGAGTCCAGACGAGGCGATAGGATGTTTTTTAAATTTATTTAAAACTGTTCTTGGTATAACTACGGAATCAAGTCGGATGGTAAAAAGTTAAGTTACCTGAGATTTGCAGACGACATTGTATTAATATTTGAGAGCATCGTTGAAACTAAAACCATGCTCAGCGAGATTAAACAGGCCTTAGAGAAAGTTGGTCTCAAGATGAATAGACAAAAACAAATTCATGACGAACAAAAAATCAAAATTTGGAACACAGAGATGGAACAAGTAGATGCATTTTTATGTGTTCTTTGAGAAACGTTTATTTTTAATGTAAAATTGTTTGCAAATTTTATCATTAAATAGACTTTCTCTACAGTATTTGCAAGTTTTTAAATGAGTACTGGAAACTTTAGAGCGAGCATCAGTAGAGTTGACTAGAAAACTATTATTTAGTTAAACATGACTAGCGTATGGTTTGAACCACTACATGATATGTACAATGTTGAATGTGACCTGCCAGAGACATGCCTTAGATTAGACCAATTTTTAAATTAAGTTACAGCTTAGTTGGCTAACATATTTATTTTATATTTATATAAGACAAATGATAATATTGTGACAATGGTTGATTTGATTATAAAAAAGGGCTATTAGATACTCATTTTTGTGTATACTTTTACCTCTGTTTGTTAAACAGAAAAAGATGTTAGCTTGGTTTTGCATTTGGATATTCTTCTTTTTCTTCTTTTCAGCTTGTGCTCATCCACTTCTGAATATAGCCCTCTTCTATATTTTTTATGCGATTCTGTCTTGGGCGATTTAATGCCAGTTTAACATTTGATAATGCGAATTGTCTATTTGTTGGGATCTTGCCTTGCAACATGTTCCACCCATTGCCACTTTAGCTCAGCTACCCGCTCGATGATATCTTTCACCTTTGTCCGTCTTCTTATTTCTGTATTGCGTATTTTATCTCGCAAGCATATTCCGAGCATGGATCTTTCCATTGCCTTCTGCGTTGTTCTAAAGCGTTCTGCACTTTTCTGTGTTAGGGTTGCAGTTTCCAAACCATAAGTAGCTACTGGCAAAACACAGGCATCATATACTTTCCTCTTGAGATTAATAGGTATATTAACATCTTTTAGGATATGCCCCAACTTCCCGTATGCAGCCCAACTCATTTGTATTCTTTTGGTGATCTCAGCAGTCTGATTATCTTTACCAAGTTTGACAGAATGACCGAGATAAACGTATTCTTTTACCGTTTTGAAGACATGGTTGTTGATAGTTATATGTAATTTGTTACTCATAATTTTAGTCTTTTTTAAGTTTATTTTTAGTCCAACCTGTTTAGAAGCTTCCTGTAGTTGGGTCTTCATATGTTTGAGTTCATTGGGATTGCTGCTTATAGGTATATTTTGTTTATATTTATACCTCTGGCTTCCCAGGATAGTTTTTTGAATATATTTTCCATGGCCAATGTAAAAAGTTTTAGAGAGATCGTATCTCCTTGACGAGCGCCTTTGTTGATTGGTCACTGAATCCTTATCGATTAGAACTTGGAGTGTTGCGTTTTGGTATATGTATTTTATGAGGTATATCTTGTGTCTATCCTTGCCTCGTCCATGGCTGTTAAGAACGCCTAATTTTTGATCGAGTCAAATGCTTTGTGTAATCGATGAAAGCAAGATGAAGAGGAATGTTGTACTCCGTGCACTTTTCGATTAAGTTGTGGATTGTTTGCAAGTGATCTGCCGTACCAAATCCTTTACGAAACCCTGCTTGTTCAACCGGCTGATAGGAATAAAGTTTTTTAGATAAACGGTTTGTGATTATCTTTGTGAGAAGTTTGTACAGGTGTGACAACAAACTTACTGGACGATAGTTTTCCATGCTGGAGTTATCACCTTTCTTAAAAAGTAGAACAACCTCCGCATTCTGCCATGTGTCTGGAATTTTTCCCTGGTGGACCCACTTGTTTAAGAGTATTCTGACTGCCTCTCCCAAGACGTCTCCACCTAATTTGATCATTTTAGCCATTATTCTTGTTCTTATCTTTCCCGGGTGACTTCCTGTTTTTCATTTGTTTAAGCGCGATTTCCATATTCGCTTTATCGATATTGGGAATTTTCTCCGAATTCACATTTATTATCGTTTGTTGCCGAATTCTTGGCTCTGGTTCTGAAACGGTTGAGCTATACAGATGCGTATAGAAGTTTTGAATCACATTTTTGATTTCAGTTTTATTTGTAATGACGATTCCATATTTGTTTTTCATCTTGCATATTTTGAATTTATCTTTCGACAGCTTGGATCGTAGTACCCTCATATTTATATTATCTTCTATAGTGTCTTATATTATTTTAGTGTTATATGATCTTAGGTCTTTTCTGATTTCTGTGCGGATTTTTTTGTTTAATTGTTTGTATTTATTTGACTGTCGGCTAGTATTCCGGCGCTTTTCTATTAGCTTTGTCGTTTCTTGTCAAATTTTACCGGTACTTTGTTTTGATTGTGTGCATAACTTTTGTGTAGCTGTTTGTATACTGTCTGTTATTTTTTTGTGCTAAGGTATTTATTTCCATTTCTTGTAATGGTTTAGTTACTATTAATTTTGCCTGTAGTGTTTCTTGGTACTCGCTATTTCTTTGCTCAATTTGTTCTGTTGTTGCATTGCCGGTTTTTCTCACTAGTTTTTTGCGTTCAATTTGAGTGTTAATTTGTGGTGGCTCTAACTACTCTGTGGTCGCTTCCAGTATCAATTTTGTTAAGTACCGATACATCCGTGCATATTTCTCGCTTACTGATGATGATATAATCGATTTCATTTTTTACATTTCCGTTGGGGCTTTTTCAGGTCCACCTTTTCTGCGACGGTTTCTTATAGAAGGTGTTCATGCAATAGAGGTTTTTACTTTGGAGATAATCTATAAGCATTTTTCCTCTGTGATTTCTATGTTTCTAACGTTTTCGATGTCGTCTTCTGTTCTATTTCCAATTTTTGCATTAAAGTCCCCAATAACTACACAGTATTTAGTTTTTTCAGATGTTTTTGCAGCCGTGATGTCTTCGTAGAATTGTTCCACGTCTTTATCATCTGCTGCGCTGGTTGGTGCATAACACTTTATAATTTGGAGCTGGTATTTTTTATTTAGTTTTATCATGATATATATTACTCTAGTTGATATTGCTCACATTTTTGTGACGAGATGTTTTTTATTCTTATGGATTATGATGGCTACTCCTCCGATGTGCGAGTTTGTTTTGGAGTTGTTTTCTCTCCGGGTAATTGTGTTTTGCTTATTCCCAGTACGTTCCACTTTATTTGCTAAAGTTCTTGTTGCAGCGATTCAAGGTGTTCCTCTTGTCGCGTGGTTCTGATGTTATATGTTGCAATTCTATTTTTGGTTTTTTGGTGGTGTTTTTTTTATAATTGTTATCTTTACTTATTTGTAAAGGTGAAGGTATGTCTGTCAATTTCTTGCTTCTCCCAGAATCCGCGAGGCAGATTGACGTGTCAGTGTAACGTTGTGAACTTGTTCTACTCACTTGGGTTATATTATTTGAATTTGACATAGTAACATTTGGAAGGGTTTAGCATTTTAAAACGCCGTGCTTGCCAAACGTGTTGGCGGGTCTTGTTCCCAGGATTTAATTCAGCAGCCCAATCTGGGCCAGACGCTGTTTGTAGTCGCTCATTCTGGGACAGACGCTACGGATTTGCCATATCTGGCTACTCTACTCAATTAGCCTGCGGGTCAACGCATTTTCCAGGGTGTGGCACAAGGAGCTATGAGTAAGAGTTGTGCACCCCACGAGGACCAGTTATTGACATCCATCTCCTGTCTATGACGTTTAATGTGACCTATGACCATAAAAGGTACTACCTCTGTGATGTGACACCCCTACACCTTATTTGGATATTATGGCTTGGAAATGAGGTTTAAAGGAAAGTTTGCTTTTGAAAAGCATATTAAAATATTTTTAAGAAGGGGTTGTTGCAAATGTTGCTTTGTTAAGATGAATATTAAGTGAGTTTTCCGATATACGATGGAAGGCGATTATAAGTTAGGATTTGTTGGGATTGGCATATAGTCTTCAAATGTGAAATTAGGTTTGTCTTTTGTTGGTTTAAGTTTGTAAGTATTGGATACTATTAATATGATTTTGTGAATGAGCTATATTACTTTTGGATGAAATGCTAAAGATTCTTACTTAATATGTTATAACAGTATTGGAAAAAAGAGGGGAAAATGGTGTTCATTGGTATTTTTTGTTTAGGATAGAAAATTGTGGAGAAGCAATTCCCCACACCCTGACACGTAATTTTATTTTGGAGGTTTTTTTATAAGAGATACTAAGTAAGGAAGGAGTTGATGGTTGAGAGTTTGTAAGGAAACTTTTTAATTGGAATTGAATATTTTATTTATATCAAGCAAGGCAGCCGTCTGACCACCTTTTAGATGAGTTACTTATGTGTTGCAAGTAAAGATACATAAGAGATGGATTGCAGATTTATTGGTGGCAAAGCCAAACTGGTGTATTGGTATAAAAACCTTAAAATGGTTGAATATCTTGTGTTATTTAAGGTTTAAGCTTTTACTGGAAGGAATGATTTGTTTATAAATGGTGATATATGAGCGAACAAGGCTACCGTTTTTTGTTTGTTGATCAATATTATCACTTTCAAGAGATTGTTATTAGATTTGATGAGAACATTTGGTATGTTTTCTATTGGTTGCATTGGTCAATTTTTGCATTTAGTGTTCCAGGCTGGAAGCACTTATTTGTTTGGTAAGTACCATTGCAGTTGGCACAATTAATAAGTGTAGTACATTGATCCGTTGTGTAAGTGAATTTGTTACACTTGCCGCATAGAATAGATAGTGGTGGTGCTAGATTTTTTGCTTTTTATAATGTTTGTTGCGGTAAAATAGTCTTTGTTGTAAAAGTTTTCATAGGTTGTGACACATCCAGTGAAAATACGTATCATACGAGTAAAATTTATTGTCGCTCTTCTTATGATGTTTTGTTCGTGTGTGGCAGTTTTTCGATTCTTTGCCGATCAACTCGGTTTCTTTTTTCGAGCTGGACGAGGAAACTACTTTATCTGTAGGATCTTATTTTTTTAAGAAAATACCTAAGGTTAAGAGGAAGTAACTACACAATATAAATTTGATATTAGGAAGAAATAAGAGCGATTATATTCAACTGCGTTTGGCATACGATTGAAGGAATGATACATTTTGTGTAGTCACAAAAAGATATCAAATAAAAGGATGAGTGAGCTATAATTTATTTACAAAAGTAAATTTAAAATTATTTTTACTAACGAAAATATGTCAGACAAGCGTAGACCAATTTTAATTAGGTACTTTTTAAACTTTCTGTGATAACTACTTTAAACAACGCCAAAGCTCTATGCTTTAAACATGCTTGAAGAAACTTTAAGAAAAGATTTGGTTGTTTGGGGCCATATTTAGGACCCTAGAAAAATAAAGTACAAAAATAAAGCTTTAAAAACCTAATTACTTAGCCACATTTATTATTATGCTAGATTTTATAAAATGTTTGTTATATATTTATTTACTAAAATGTAACGTTTCTACTCTAATCAAGATTATCTTAAAAACAAGTGCATTCATAAAACGATATCATAACTAAACAGCATTTGCATTTTATATTTTATAACTAGATTTATAAAGGAGCTATGTTAAAACTTGTAGGTTTAATAACAAAGACAATAATGATTGATTTTTTTTGTACTATAATATAACTAATTTACTTATTTTGTTACTTTTAGACATTGTCACATAAAGCCAAAGATTGGAGTGCTATCGTAAAATCATCACTAAACTTTGCTTTAAGAGCTTTTAGTCCATATTTGTACGTAACAAAAAATGTAAGCCAGTTGCTTTTCGAAGGCTATGTAGATCAATTATTGGCTATGGGAAAATCATTACAGTTGCCATCGTTACCTCCAATTGATCGATTTGGAATGTTTTATGGAGTAAGTATGAAATTTTTTTTTTTTTTATATATATATATAATTATAGTAAAATTATTAAATTTATATGTTATGCAAGTTTTACTAATTATTTTAATGCATAATAATGCAGCTTTGAATAACTTGTCTATTACTAACTGATTGACGTGTGTTTAGAAAAATGGATCGGAAATGGCTGATGGGTTATTTAATATGGGTGTTTCTGGTGCAAATAGGGGTTCTATGAAACGTTGGAATAATTATATAGAAACCCCATACTATCCCAAAGAGTGCGCTCAAGTGATCGGATCGTCGGGGGAATTGTATCCATCGGGATTGCAGAGAGATCAACTATCGTTCTTTAGTCCGGATATGTGTAGGAATATAAAGTTGGATTATAAGGAGGATGTGTCAATACATGGGCTTACGGGATATAAATATATCGCACATCATAGTATGCTGGATAATGGTAAGTAGAATAAAAAATACAGTGCAAAGGAAATGTTATGACATATGTTTTTTTATTATAAACTATGTAGATATTATATTATTATTATAAATTTTAAAAAAATATATGGAAGGCGAATATATTATATAATTTACATATGATTTAAATAATGAATTGAGTTTCTTTATATTCTCTTAAATTTTAAGTTATTTTTTGTAGTTTTCAGTATTGTAATATTAAACACAACTCAGTACACATTTAAATTACGGTATACATTTTTATGTACAATTTAGTATGTTTTTCTTATGAATACATTCTACAGATGATTTATTTCTTGATTCAGTTAACTTATAACTGAATCAAGAAATAAACAACAACAGTTAGTTAGTTTGTATAAGCAAGCTGTTAGTAGTTTTCTATTTTTAACCATGATAAATCTTTTAGTTTATGAGAGACTATCAAAATTGTTATATCCATTATCATATTATATAAGGAATGCCTGTGAAGGCGTTAAAGGTAAATATAACATAATGTTGTATGCTGACGATGCTGTGACAATTTTCAATATTAAATTAAAAACTTTAAAATAACTATAGTTTGTTCGCGTTAACACTGCAGTAGTAGTTGTTATGGCAACTGGGAAACAATGCTCTGGTTGGCTTAGAGGCCTACCCAATTTACAATAGAATATCTACCAGATTAAAACATAGCTACTTGTAATTATTGAATAAATTTAGTTAACCATATTTACTATTTAATATTTAACAATTTTTTGCGTTATTGTAACTAGGTTAACGCATTTGTAAGTATGTATTTCAACATTAAATTACAATTTTTTGTTGCTGACGTACAGTATAACCTCAAAAACTTAAATATGAGTAAACGTCATGCAGTTCTAGGAATTGTTTTTAATAAATTTTAGTATTAAAAGTGACTAATATACATTTCCATTAAACATATTAGTATTTAATTAAGAAGCAATAAACTATATTGTTTCTGCTTTAAAGTTTTTAAACAATTTAAAATAATTTTATTATAATATAATAAACAAAGTGAAGTTAGCTGTATTATAATACTAACAAAGATAAGTTGCAATTACAGTTGTGTGCTACTGACTTTATAAACCACTCCCATCACTGCAGTCTTAACGCGGACAAACTATAAACTTAATTTTGATTATAAAACTAAAAATACTTATTAGTTTTCTGTTTTTAAATAAAAAATTATATTACAAATGGAATTAAGAATGATACTGGTTAAGATACCAATTCAAGTAAGTTTTTGAGCATGGAAAAATAGATTTCAACATTTAAATAAATTATAACAGGCTAAGTTAAAGCATACTTTTTAGTATGTATTGCCGCGTCCTGTGTTAACGGGCAACGGGCAGCTTTTATCAAAAAAAAATATAAAAAGCCAATTTGAAGCTGAAATTTTGTTGTTGCAGAGGTAACTGTTCACGAGATATAGCGTTTTAAAGAACCAATAACGTAGAGAACTTACTTCACAACAACGAATAATCATTGACATTTGGATATAATCATGAATAATATATAAGTACATTAATGGCGTTAATTTATTCTTTAGTTAATTTTCTTTATTTTTGGTGTCCGATTTTTTGTCTTCAAAGTTTGGATGATGAAAAATGATCTATGTTATTGATCTTCTCGTTGTTCACATTAAGTTAAAATGTATTTAAACAAGTTTGACCATGATAATGGTTAAAAACTATAAAACAGTTACTGAATACTGTATTGAGTAATACATTAGGAGCGGTTTGAAGCAGAGTTGTAACTGGGGCCAAGACATTATTTTGTAATACCCAACTCCAGTTTTGAGGATCAATTTTATTATTTCTAATTCTTGAATTTGATAATATGTTTGATAGAAATGCTGCTGAGCTGCTACAGAAGTGTAGACACATCTGGATTGAATTTTTTGTCGATTAAATAAATTTAAAATATTGCGATTTATCGATGTAGTCCTATTTTTGGGTTGCCTTGTATACTTACAAAAGGAAACGTAAGTTATTCTCAAAAATAATACTTGTTTGTATTACCGTCTGATGGTCTTGTAAAGGTTGAAATATGTTACGGTTTTTTAAATATATTTGTGATATAGCACAAGGGGCAATTCCATTTCAAACGGACCAGAGCTAGGGGGGGTGCGTTGAGAAACTTGCATATGTATTTTTTTTTAGTTTCTATAACTTATTAGTAGTCCTTTGATCGATATATGTGAGTATAAAACCCATTAAAAAAAATTCTACGATTTTTTTTAGTTTTTTTGTCGTTTTTCAACTTAATCGCATTTTTTGTTTAAAAACCGCAATTTTAACTTAAAAGAAATAAATTTACTAATCAAATCAACCAGAAATTTTTTGTAGATTCCAAATCTGGCACCATTTCAAGTCTATACCTTGTCTATAAGCCGCAAAAGCCATAAAACCATGTTTTTGTTTTTAGTTGGCTGTGCAAAAAGAAGCATTTTTAAATTTTTTTTAACGGCCATAGTTGACGTATTTTGATGTAAATTAATTGAAAAATATAAATTTGTTCTGTGTATTTGGGTTTTAAGCGTCTAAAACTCAAAAAATCTGCAAAGTAGGCCAATTCTTCAACATAAACTCTTACAAATGCACGTTTATCCGCGCTCAGAGGAACAATACACCAAATATTATTAAAAATTTGAATTTTGGGGACAATTTTACATTGAAAATTGTCAGTGTTGTACTCATCGTCTATAGAAAAGTCCATATAGAAAAAAAAATTTAAGCAAAAATTGCGTTAAAAATTAATTATTTTTTTATATTTACAAAAAATATTATAAACACACTAGGGTGTGGTTTAAAACTTTTTCTTAACAAATTTTAACAAGCGACAGGCAGATTTATGTTTGAAAGCCAAAAATAATAATATTTTTAAATTTTTGCGCCGATAGATCGAGTCTAAATTTGTGCCGCAGGCGCAAAAACTATTAAACAAAGAGTAAAATGGCCGAAAATTGGTTCAAGCAACAAAAAATGTCTTTGTTAAACTTCTGAAATAAACTTAAAAAAATATAATACAAAGAATCTTTAAAAAAAATTTAAAAAAAATTTTTTTAAGTAAATTTTGAACAATTTTTTTTTTTTTAGATGGGTTTTATTTTTAATATTTGGTGTATAGTTTCTTTGAAAACTGTTAAATGTGCATTTGTATAAGTTTATGTTGATTGCAGTTTTTTCGAGTTTTAGACCTTTAAAACCCAAATACACAAAACAAATTAATATTTTCTAATTAATTTACATCAAAACACGTCAACTTTAGTGGTTAAAAAAAATTAAAAAATGTTCCTTTTTTCCCAGCTCACTGATAACAAAAACATGGTTTTATGGCTTTTGCGGCTTATAAACAGATTATAAACTTGAAATGGCGCCAGATTTGGATTCTACGGAAAATTTCTGATTGATTTTATTAGTAAATTTATTTTTTTGAGTTAAAATTGCGGTTTTTAAACAAAAAATGCAATTAAGTTAAAAAACGTCAAAAAAACTTAAAATACATAAGCAAGTTTCTCAATGCACCCCCCCCCCCCAGCTCTGGTCCATTTGAAAAGGAATTGCCCACTTAGTAAATGTGTTTTATTATCTTAAAATGAATTATCACTTAGTAACGGCCACTACCATTCACATTTTCAAAAAGGTTATTGAGAGTACTGGTAGCTGTTGTAAACACTTCACTTTTTAAACTGTTTGAAGGTATTCAATTTGTCTTTACGAAATAGAAGAAGTTGTATCATAGCAAGTAAATGCGTGGAGAAACATAATGTTTCTAAAATTTTTGATACAAGGTTAAACTGTGAGTCCTGAGGAGCTTGTGCAATCAATATGGCTATCAAGCTCACATTCTTGCCAATAATAATAGCAGTACTTTTTGACGTTGTATCGCTGCTTTGATGATCAGAACATCAGCATTATTTTTTGCTTGCATCACGATAATATTAGCAGCTTCAAATATAGACAACATGGAAACCAACTTTTGTTGTTTTTAGTGCTAACAAATTGTTGTTGACTTGTTGATGCTGTTATTGATGTTTCAAAGAGAATATTAGCGGATAAAGAAATTGTTACAACATCTACGCTGCTCTAAAGCTTTGATATTGTATGATATGGCTAAAATGCTTTTGTATTTAAGCTATGAAGCTATTGAAAATGGTATCAATTGTGTGAATAAATTTTATATATTGTATCTGGTTGCCCCTACAACAAAAATATTTTTTTAAATTTTTTAGCATATTGTCTTAACTACAATGTAGATTTTTATATTTTGTTGGATAAAAATTGCCGTTCTTGAGATATTTTCCAATAATTATTTTTTGCTATTTTTGAACTTTTGTAACTCTAGACGCGGAATCAAATCGATTTTATACACATTATTGGGAGCCATACACACGAAGCATACAGTTGAGACATTAATAATTTGAATTTGCGTAAAGTGATGTAAAAAAATTAAAACCTAGAAGACATTAAGTAAAGTATAAATTTGACAAGCTGCTTATAGCTGCGTAATTCTTCTTCTTGTGTTTAACGTAGATTTAGTTTGTGAGCCCAAACGACTTTTTTACTTATAAGAAATATAATAAAATATAATTTAGTATTAAATTTTTAAAAGTAATCACATTCTTTCAAGTTTTTTTAATTTATTATTACACTTTTGAACAAGTTAGAACATGGTTTAATTGCTGCAACGCGCTTACCGATTGCAATTGAAAGTAGCGGATATCTTTCCTGGTTCTCCTAAAACGGTTTTCTTTTTCGTGTTTGACTAGTGTGACGGAATTTTTTTTAGATTGAAGTTTTTGAGAGCATATTTAATTGGACCGAATTTAGTCTTTTTTACAAACGAGAATAAGACTTTACTGCGGCGCGATATGTCAGTGGTATTGTAGTCGATAAGGACAAATTTTGTAATGGCAGATTGGGTTAGTAATTTACAGACCGTAAGACGTAAGACCTACTGGTATACTAGGAGATGGTAATTTATTTTATCTAGCACTTTATCTGGTTGTAGAAGCTACAAAGTTTAAATTATTAAAAAAAAAACAAACATTCTTGTATTATTTTAAACATAACTACCCTGGTTAGTGTTTGTATATCACTAAAGAAAAGATAGTGATCGAAAGAAACGTGAAATAATATAATCTGAATTCAATTTTGAAATTAAAAGGAAAATGTAAAATAAGGTACCCAATTACATCAGTTTGTTTAGAAAGTATTTTTGATTACTATACATTAATTTTCAATAGTATGAATAAGTGTTTTTAAATGTTTTTGTATTTAATTTTTGGTGCACTAAGTTAGATGGATGTTAAATACCATAATCAATTTATCACAATTGAACCCAACCGTTCATATCTTTAATGATGAGATGATTCTATATAAAGTACTTAAACAAATCTTAAAGATAGTTGTTGGACAATACATAATAAAGTTGTGGAAATAAACACTTTAAAGGTGCTGCAATTTTTTAATTAAAACATTTTTTTTTTTCAAAAACAAGGCGTTTGAAGGCAATTACTTTATATATTTTTTGTTTGTTTTGATGTAGAAACGCAAGCTTGCAGTTGGTTATAACCTAGATTACAGCCAAAAACATTGGAGTTATTTTTTTGTAGTATAGTTACTGATGATTTGGATTAAATAAATCACAGTATTTATAATATTTTATATAATCAAGTGGAAATATCAGTATTTAAGTAGACACACTTTTTTTGGCCAGATATGTAACAACGTGTTTCTCCCATCTTTTTACAATGTCCAAACATCGGGATCCTGTACAAAATTTAGCCGATATACTTATTATTAAAAGTAAAAATACCGGTTTTTGGTATTATATTTTTTATTGTTGGGTTGGCATTGGCAAGTTTATTTTGGAGAATTCCAACAGTTATTGGGGTGAGGGTGAGATCTACAAAAAGTGTAGAATCAGAACGAGCATTTTCAGCTGTTATTCAGATCAGCACTAAAATCAAATCCAGACTAGTGACAAAACACTGGATTATATTTGTTATTTAAAATCATATTTTACAACAAAAAAATAAAATTAAAATAGTGGTTAATTATTCTAAAAATGACTTTTTTTTTATAATAAAATAATATATATAATAATTATATAAAAAACATGATTTTATCTTCTAAAGTTTAATATTCTATATTTTTTATATTAAAAAAGCAACATCTCTAATTTGATTAGTTAATGCTGTTATACCAGCATTATAAGATTTAATATTTTGATAA
Source organism: Tachinus rufipes (assembly GCA_963932245.1). Classification (NCBI taxonomy): domain Eukaryota; kingdom Metazoa; phylum Arthropoda; class Insecta; order Coleoptera; family Staphylinidae; genus Tachinus; species Tachinus rufipes. The sequence continues at coordinate 79,417,487 of OZ010744.1, forward strand.
TAAATAACTAAACAATAAAAAAACTAACCCCAACCTATTAAATTTTATTTATTAGTGGTGCAAAGTTATTGTAGCTCTATCGTGTTATTCATTGATAGTATTTGGTTTTTTTGGTCGAAACAACATAATGGAGTAGCTTTGAAGTTGGATTGGGTTTGAGTAATTGATTTAAAACTACTGTAATTTATTAAAAAACAAACTAAATTTAAAAAAAAATATTTAATTATTTAGTTTTGACTTTCATTTTAACATACTACTATTTTTAAAAAAATTTAAAAACATTGATATTACTCCCGGTTTTTAATACAAAAATACCGAAAAATTCTCTTAATGTCAACTTTTCTTAACAAAAAAATAAATTTTCACAAACATTCTTAAAGTTAAACAATTTTTAACAAAAAATTTTTCAAACTACATATTGCATCTCTAAACAATTCAAATTTTAGACGCGCTAAATGTTTAGTAAAAACATCTGCGATTTGTCTGTCCGTGGGACAAAATTCGAGATTCATTATTTCTTCGGACACTTTTTCATAGATAAACTTATAACGCACATCTATGTGTTTGCAACGTTTGTTCATAATTCCATTTTTAATTAGAGACTTTGCACTCTGGTTGTTGCTTTGTAGATTCAGTTTTACTTGTGCAGTTGTTAATTCGATCACTAATTTTTTTAAGTAGAAGTTTCTTTGTAGACTCTGCTACGATGAATTCTGCTTCTGTGCTTGATAACGCCACAATAGGTTGCAATCTTGTGCATCAGCGAATCGGAGGGTTTTCCAGAAATATTACGTAGCCTGTTGTGTTTTTTCTTGTACTTATATCACCTGCATAGTCAAAGTCCCAGTATGCATTTAGGTTATTCATGTAATTTTCTATCTTGTATTCAAAAGTACCGTTTATTGTTTCTTTTAAATATTTAAATCATTTCAGGTCAGATACGTTTGATAAAGTTGGGTTTTTTACAAAATGACTGCAAGAACTTACAGCGTAAGTCAAATCTGGTTTGGTTTTAGTAGAAAGATATAGGATCTCTTGTTCGGGACGTTATGCTTCTATTGGGGTTGTTACTGTTTCGGCGTTGGTTCGAAATTTTTCTAGCAAATTTAGTCTATTTTAGTTTGAGTCCATCAGCACATTTTTCAATTTGTGTTTCTATGATGGTTTTAAGTTTAGAATACACTGTTACTTTGAATTTTTGTGTCAGATTTATTAGTAATTCACGATTTTTCACTTCCAATTATAATTCCATCATCTACATATATAGCCAATATTATTTTATCGAATTTGCTTTTATAGCCACACTGTTCGCATGAGATCTGTTGTAGTCCGATGCGTTTCGAAAAAGTGTTGAATGTTTTCTTCAATAGCATTGGAGCTTGTTTATGTCCAGGTATTTAGGTAAGTAGGTTACATCATGTAGGTTTCTGTAGAGGAATGCTGTCTTTTTATCAAATCCTATGATTTAATGTTTTTTAGCTGCGGCTAGTGCAAATAGTATTCTCAGTGAAGTACTATTTACTACGGGACTTAATATCTCGTTGTAGTCAATTCTATGTTTTTGTTTGCATTTTTTAACTACCAGTCTTACCTTGTATTTTTTATTATTTTCACTTTTAAGATCCATCTGTTACTAAGTATATTCTTGCCGTCTGCTTTATTTTTGTCAACTTTTATTCAAACTTTGTTTTCTCAAAGTGATTTTATTTCTCTTTGATAATTTTAATCCATTTTTTTTTTTGGAACTTTTGACTGCCTCTTCAAAAGTTAAAAGAGGGAAGTCGTCGTGTTTTTTAGTATTTTACTTTTTGTTGACTTTTGTGGTTTGATATTATTTTCTTGGGTTTTTCTTTTTTCTTGGTTCATTTTTTCTGTTTCTATTTTTTTTTCTGCTTCTCTCTTTCAGACATAATAATTCAAATTTGCGTAAAGCTACAAAATTTTAAACATTAAAAAACAAAAACTCTTGTTTTTTATCAGTATTTATATTGATGTTTTATTTTGTTTTAAACAATAAAATAAAAACATGTTTTAAACATTTTGTATAAAAAATATTTTAAAGACAACTTCTATTTTTTCGGTTTTTAATACAAAAGTACCGAAAAAACAGTATTTATTTTTTTGCTTGGTATTTAAAGTCCAGGTAGGTAGGTAGGTAGGTTACATCATGTAGGTCTCCCTAGAGGAATGCTGTATTTATATCAAATCCTATAATTTTATGATTTTTAGCTGCGGCTAGTGCAAATAGTATTCTCAGTGAAGTACTATTTACTACGGGACTTAATATCTCGTTGTAGTCAATTCTATGTTCTTGTTTGCATTCTTTAACTACCAGTCTTGCCTTGTATTTTTTATTATTTTCACTTTTAAGATCCAACTGTTCTGTTTCTAATTTTTCTCGAATGTTTTTAGTAAATATTACATCTATATGGGTTGTTTTTGTTCTTTCGTCTATATTCCACAGTCGATATTTATTTAAGGCATGTCCAACTATTACTAATTTTTTGCTTCGATCATCCAGTTTTTTTTAATGTACCTAGCACTTTGGCGAAGGCGTTACTTCCAAATATTTTTACTCTGGAAAGATCGGGTTTTTTATTTGCCCATTTTTCATGTGTATCAACAGCTGATGAAGGAGTTTTATTTCTTAGATAGGTTGCACTTTTTACGGTTTCTTTCCACATTTATGTGTGTTTGTTTTTATAGAAAATTAATGTTTTGGCTTTTTTCATCAAGGTTCTGTTCAATCGTTCTGCTTTACCATTGAGTTGAGGTGTATGTTTGTGCACTTTCAGATTTCATTTTACTTCGGCCGTGTTTACGTATTCTTTTATTGCATTTTCGACTTGATTACGACTTTCTAACAGGAATACCATGCAGTGATGAGTAAAGTAGTCAAGAAAGTTGATGAAATATTTGTTTACATCCTACGTTGTAGGATTTATTGGGCCACACACGTCTGAGTGTATTATTTCTATTGGTCTAGTTGCTTTTGTTTGCTCTGTTTTAAACAGAAGTTGTGTCTGTTTTGCTTGTACACAACATTTGCATATCTCATCCAAAAGGTTGATTTGTCTTTTGTCTAGAGTTAGACCAGTGGATAAGTTTATTGATTTCAATTGGTTTTCTATGCACACCTTATTTATAGTATTTTATATAGTCAAGTGGAAATATCAGTATTCAAGTAGTCACACTTTTTGGTTAGAAATGTGACAACGTGTTTGTACCATGTTTTTACACCCACTTACTATTGTTTTATTTTTCTACATTTAGTTACATTTTGTTACCAACACAAGTATGTCAAACTACTAAAATAATTATATTTGTTGACATTATTTAACTTTTCTAGGTATAATTAAACATTTTAATAGATTTGCTATTGGAACTAGTCTCCTCACGATTAGAATTTTTTTATAGTTAAACCATTTTTTGTCTGATACATAATAATTTTTTTCTGTATTTTCCATGTAGATAAAATTCATCAAAGATACCACAGTATTATACAAACACTGCTGGTTATACCAAAATTGTACTTTAGCATTATCTAGTCAACAAATAAATTAGTAAATAAATGTAAACAAAATTGTAAAAATTGAAAGCGTACTTATTGGCTAATTCAAAACAAACACGATCATGTACAAGCTATCAAATGATAAGAGTACGTATATTAAAATTCTTAAAAACAAATTAAGATTTTGTCATATTAGGACTTACTGCCAAGAAATAAACAGCGTTCAAAAGGAATTATACGTTTTTGCAAAACAAACATTTTTTACTCTAAATAACTAAACTAAAAAATAAAAAAGGTAGAAGCATAAAAAAGAAGAAAGAAGACTTACTAACAGTAAATTCTACGAAGTTTTAGACTTCACTAGCTTTGTGTACTATCAGCATGACTTTTATCTGCACTGTCTACGTGGTTTTGTGCACATCCCTGCTATTGCAATTTAGCAATACCCAAACATTGTTACCAACAAACTTGTTTGTGTCACATTTGTACTAAAATCATTAGGGAGACCCATTTATTGCACGTTTACTTCAAAAACTAATTTCTATATTATTTGTTATTGTAGATAATACTGAGTTAAATTTATTTGCTTAGATATTATGAATAATGTCAAACAAACTTGTTTCTTTAAGGTAATGGTAGAGTATATAAAAATGATTTATTTACAAGATGTAGGCTTTTTTAACAAAACAACCAAGTGAATTTATTCCATATTATGGTAGATAATAAATTAGAAATTACTTACTATGTCACAACATACTTTTAATTAAAAATTCTTTTCAACAAACAAAACCACATTTGTTAAAACTATAACATTAATGACAAAATTTAAGCAGTTTGTGAACATTGATTTTGAGAAGTAATAAATTTAGAAGTTTATTTCAATTGTCGATAGTCCGGCTAAAAAAATCAGTTTGAAAAAAATGTACTGTTTTTAAACTGTCAGTGAATAATTGTTAGAATTCTTAACACATACTTGAAAATAATATTTGACACTGGAGCGTATATAAGTTTTGTATGTATGCAAAATTTGTACGGAATAAAGAAAATGTTTACATCTATTAACAAAATTTAGTGTTTTTGATACTTCTGATAACATATCAACAATATGGCTATTACAGAGAAGATTGTGTGACATTATAACTTAATAATAATAATAGTTTATTTTCTTGCCATTTGGTCTTGATAAGTATTTACTTATGAAATGAATTAATAATTTATTCAAAATCAGTCAATCGAATCACAGCGGCCAAGGGTCAAGCATAGACAATTGTTTCGGTTCTACAAACCTCGTCAGTATGCCTTGTACGACCACGGCATCGCATGATAGCGAAGACAATTTTGAATAAATATTTCTGTGCTTATGAACACAATTGATATTATAAATAATCAAACGAAAGACTGGTTTGCCATCTAGTTGCAATTATTAATACTAAAATGTCCGCATTAATCGGTATCATTTTTGCATTTATGCAATTGGCAGTCATTTCGCGGCTATAACGATTTTGAATCGCCAATAAATTATGAAATGAATTAATAATTTATTCAAAATCAGTCAATCGAATCACAGCGGCCAAGGGTCAAGCATAGACAATTGTTTCGGTTCTACAAACCTCGTCAGTATGCCTTGTACGACCACGGCATCGCATGATAGCGAAGACAATTTTGAATAAATATTTCTGTGCTTATGAACACAATTGATATTATAAATAATCAAACGAAAGACTGGTTTGCCATCTAGTTGCAATTATTAATACTAAAATGTCCGCATTAATCGGTATCATTTTTGCATTTATGCAATTGGCAGTCATTTCGCGGCTATAACGATTTTGAATCGCCAATAAATTATGCAACTAGATGGCAAACCAGTCTTTCGTTTGATTATTTATAATATCAATTGTGTTCATAAGCACAGAAATATTTATTCAAAATTGTCTTCGCTATCATGCGATGCCGTGGTCGTACAAGGCATACTGACGAGGTTTGTAGAACCGAAACAATTGTCTATGCTTGACCCTTGGCCGCTGTGATTCGATTGACTGATTTTGAATAAATTATTAATTCATTTCATAATTTATTGGCGATTCAAAATCGTTATAGCCGCGAAATGACTGCCAATTGCATAAATGCAAAAATGATACCGATTAATGCGGACATTTTAGTATTAATAATTGCAACTAGATGGCAAACCAGTCTTTCGTTTGATTATTTATAAGTATTTACTTGTTACAATTTATACATATTTTAATTGAAATCTTTATTTAATAAAACTTATCTTAACATAATTTGTAACAATCTATAAATTATACTATGTAATCAACATAATATCTTATAATACAACTTGAACTCTACTATCTTTATCAATTTCCTTTCTTCTTTTAATGGCGCTTCTCATCCACACTATTCCTCTTCTATCATCTTTCAACACATCTTGTCTTTCCATTTGTTCTTTTTCATCTCAATACTTTCTTTTAACATATGTTCTATTATTTTATTGGCTTCTGCACATTTTGCTTTCCTCATTCATCCAAAATTTGTAAACTTTTTCTTCATTTTCACATTTAAATCTTGCTAGTATCTTTTTGTTTTGTTTTTGTGTATTTTGTATTATTGAGGTATTTTGTGATATAATATTGCATATTTTTCATTGTACTTTCAATCATTCACTCTTGTTTTTTTTTTCTTGCGTTTTTATATCCCTAAAATGTTTTAAGAATGATAGGTATATTTTATCTATAGCTGACGCTTTTTAGTATTTAATTTAGATTTGTTTACAACACTAATATACTATTGGATGATTAGACACTCATTCTGTGTTTATTAATCGTTGGAAAACTTGGTAATAGAACAACAAGTTATGTCACTATATTCAATTATATCTGAGAAACACAAAATGGCCTAAAAAATATACCATCTACTGAAATTATTCAAAAAGTAAAGTTACTATATTGACAATAGAAACACAATAAATTAAGTTAAGTTGTGTTATACGGTTGCAATATTTTTAATGTACAGAAACATTGTTTCAAAATTACCTAACATAATCTATGATGAAAGCAGGACAAAATGTCAAGATCTTGTACTACCTAAGCTGACCAACAAACCTATTTAAAAAATGTCTAAACAAATCTAGATAATTATAGCAGAAATATTATCAACACAGTAGATAGTCAATAAATTTACCCGCATTACTAATCCTAAATGTCTAAAGTACCTTTCACAAGTATTATGAATAAAAAATGAAGAAAGAAGACTTTAGTTAACTAAAAGGTTTGGTTTTTGAACAAAAAATGTGGCAAGATTGAAATGTTTAGAAGGCTCCTATCTGTGTGTGTACTTTTATTGTAATGGTAAGAAATAGAAGAAAGTATAAAATGGATAGTAATTAAAATTGAAATATATATGGCGACAAGACACTTACAACTTGTTTTTTTAACATGATTGCAATATTGTTGAAAACAGATAAAAAAAACAGAAGTAACTAATGGAGTGATAGGTCAAAGTAGCTTCAAGTATAATTTGAGTTTAAATAACATTAAATCAAGTTTAAAATAAAAATTAGTTTTTATTTTGAAGTATGTTTAATAGTTATATTATTAGGTTAATGCATAATTATACACAGTTTTTGGGTTTTACTCATTTATATCAAACAAATCCTTTAAAAATTGGACATGGATGGTTTTGTGTTTATCTGAAAATATAATGTCCACACTTTGCCGAGTTTTCTATGACGAACAATTGATTGGTGTTAAAGTTCTCAGTCAGTGTTTTGGTGATGCAACTTTTGTTCTTTTTCACCAAAAAGACGTTGTCATCAAAATCCAAATATTGACCTCTTTCAGACTTGTGGTTTAAGTTGGTACCATTATCTTTGAAACAAACAAACTTCTTTTGCCATGCCTTTTTGCTAATCATTATTGTGTTATTATTAAACATAGTCAATGAGATAAGCGCTTAGCTTCTCTAAACGGTTTATTTTAGACTTTTGCCATCCGTGTGTATCTAAATTTTAAATTTAAGTAAATCGTTTATAAACACCTCTACTTAATGATCAGATAGATTTAATATATTTATAACATTTAATGTTATTTAATCTCACTTTGTAATAAACAAATCTTATAAATATTTATTTTGTTATAACTGTAGGCAGTTCTCACGAGTTTAAAGTACTTTATACTAAACACCTTTAAAAACATATATAATTTCTATGTAATTTTCTTTTGACATGTTGATTTATTGTTTTCAAATATATTTGCGGATTAATCGCTACTGACTGATGAGTTGCTTTGTCAGCAAGTTAGCAAACCTAAATGTATGATGAGTAAAATGACAAGCTCTGCCAGTAAACTATTGCTTAGCGGTATTCAGCGACGTTTGCATGATTGGCAGTGATGAGTCGTTCTGAACGCAGCCAATATTTGGTTGTTTCAAATTGCCGTTAGAAGTAAAGTGAGAAATAGTGAAGAATGAATGTCAGTATACAATATTTTAAGTGTTGAAGAAGCTGTGCAAATAATAATTTTTGCAGAGAAAGGTCGTAGCCAACGTTGCATCTGTTAACAGCTTAAACAATTGCTTGGTTTTAATTTAAGATTTTTAGCAAGAGGTCCACTACTAACCGCTAAGCATCACAGAGCTAGGTTAGGTTAGGTTAGTTTAGATAATGTCTTCATAGCAGTGATAGACTTATGCAGGTGTATATATGACGAGTTGAACGTTAGGCGCAATGTAACTTTGTACAGATACAATTTTGTTTGGTGGTAGTTTGGTTATAGTGTGTGGAGATATTATTTAAGAGCAGCGGCGCTCAGACTTAGAGCATCGGCGATCTATCATAAAAGTATTAGACGGCAAGAAATCGACTAAGTCACTAGGTCCTAGTAGACCTAATAAAACCTAGTCATTTTGTTAAAATAATTGTTAAAAAATAAATATTTAGTGAACTAACAAATCTCACAAATTTAAAAAATATTTTATATAAGGCGATCGACTTAAAAACTTCTAGCCATCGACCAGTTGATCGTGATTGACTGTTTGAGCACCCCTGTTTTAAAGGTGAGCACGGAGTTGGTGGTAAAAGCAAGAGAAAGCATCACGGCAATTCTTATATTAAAACATATTAGAATCTCAAGTGATGCCATTTGCTCATTTTCTAAGAAAATGATACTAATAGTGTTTGCAGAATCAAAGGAGTTTGCACAAAGTTATTATTAATATTTTAAATATACCTGAGTCGGGTTTTTATAGATACTGAATAACACGAACAGATTGCAAATTTAATAATGATAATAGTAATAATAAAATTATACATATTGCCATATTTTTATAAACTTTTTAAAAATTAATCAGTCTTTATTAATGATGCTCAGTTAATTTAATTCACAGATCAATTTTAATCAAAATTTTTATTGTCCAGGCAGTGGAAATGAATGGACTAACTAATTACTTTTATAATTATCATCAACAAGTTTATCTAAACGTATATTCAAAACGGCATAGTTTTTAAGATACAAGATAATACTTAATATATACATAATGACGAATGATGACGTGCAGTATGAAGCCTTCTCTTTTTATTGGTGTTGCTCCCTTGTATGTAGACATATTACTCTGGCCGTGACTTTTATTTGTATAAGATCTGTTTTGCCGACAAAATGATAAGTGTGTTAAAGAAGCAATGAATTGTTCTGAAATTTGATATGAAACTTGGAAGAACCGCTACTAAAACCTATATTTTATTAAAAGATGTTTATGGCAACAAATGTTTATCACGTGAGCTGTTTTTTAAGTGTTGAGGCGTTAAAGTTAAGACCATACCGACCGCTACCTTGATTTGTAGTATTTTAACAAAAACTACAACTTCATTGCTGTTTCTACATATAATTTGATAATCGATTTATTTTTTCACCAGTACATTCAGAAAGGATTAAACTATGATATGTCAAAGTGTTTTTAGTCAAAATATATTTGCAAATAGCAATAAAATGCATTCAAAAATACATAAAAATGCGTTTATTTCTATATTTGATAAATTTTTTCGGCTATTTCCTAACTATTATTTAACTAAAACACTTCGACATATTACAGTTTGAGCCTTTCTGAATGTATTGGTGAAAAAATAAATTGATTATTAAATTATATGTAGACACAGCAATGACGCCAATGTTGCCGTTTTTGTTAAAATACTACAAATCAGGGTAGCGGTCGGAATGGTCTTAATGCACGCCCGGTGCTTCTCAAAAACTGATAAAAATATTGAAACAAATGGTAATCTGATCCGATCTGACCATCGGGTATCTGTTCGTGCGATTTTTTAAAATTAAACATAATGAAGTTTGTGCAAATGTTTATCACACTTTGAATGTCATTGAATGAGCCAAATTTCTTAGAAAGACTGATAATTTGTGATAAATTTTGATTTTTTACTTATGATCCAGAAATTAAGCATCAAGCCATGCATTGGAAGGGCACAACTTCACCGAGAGGTGAACAAGGTCAAATGAGATGATTGTTATTTTTTAAATTGTAGTAGATTTCTAAAAAAGTTTTAAATAGTTTGCATGGAGCGTTGTAGAGATAGTGGAGGGGTGTATACTAAGGGGGATAATAATTATATATTTATAAGTTTAGCATAAAGTTTTACAGCACTAGTCTTGATATTTAATATCCACCTCTTGTGTTCTAATTGTTGAACAGATACAGAAATACCATTTGTCTTTATTTTTTAGTTTTTTTTTTTAATCTGAGGTTGTTGTTTTAAACTTCTACCACTCTTATTTTCAAATTGAATAACTGCATTGTTCTATCTTGAAAATGTCAGTAGTATATTTTAGAGTTTTTCAATGATGTAAAGGCATGCATTATAATTGTTGATATCACATAAAAGAATTTGTTTAAATAATCATAAATTTTATTGTATTGCTTTTGTAAAAGTATCTTAATTTATTTATACAGTGAGATCAAAAATGACTGACTTGTCCGCTCTTGTCAAACGGAGTTATATTGAATAACACAGTCTAATCTATACTTTGACAATTTATACTTTTATTAGTGGGTAAGAACATTAAATGCTAAACTTTTTAAGTGGGATAAACGCATTTTGAGCTACACAGATCACCATTACGCATATTTTTTTATTAACCTCACTACTACTACAATATTTCAAGAAACACGGTAAAGTCATGCTGCTAGTAAAAATACTAATCTACTATTTGCAAATAACCTTGAAGTTCATAGTATTTTTAATTACTTTTTATAAACAAGGTGGTCTTATTACATTGGATAATGATGTAGACATTTTAATACCAAAACAGTCTATTATTATTTCAGAAAGTGACGTTATTATTTTTTTATTATATTAATTACTTGTACATAATTTTTAATGAAACAACATTAATATTTTATTTATTTATGCTAGAACGTTTAAATTATCAATTATTTCGAGTGATTACGTATATTCTATTTATAATATGTTAACAATTAAAATAAAATGGGTTTTGTTTAAATATCATGATTTTTAATTTAAGGTACACTAATACCTGAGAATAGTTGCTACTGCAATGGTGATTGCATGCCATCGGGAATACTAAACATTTCGGCATGCAAACTTGGCTCTCCTTCATTCGCCAGTCTACCCCATTTCCTTCATGCTGACCCTGTTTATAACAAACGAATAGAAGGATTAAGGCCCGATAAAGATAAACATCAAATGTTCATGGTTATAGAACCTGTAAGCATGAAGTATATTACAAACAAAAACAAAATTAAAACAACGTTTTTTTAGAATACTGGGATACCACTGCAGGCAGCCATAAGAGTTCAATCGAATTTACATTTGAAGCCAATTATGTATATGACGTAAGTAAACATAAAATTTATAATCATAATAAAAAATGTATTAAACTGATATTATCTGTTTTTAGATTAATAAATGATGTTCCTGATGTAATATATCCGTTGGTGTGGTTTCAAGTTCAAATAATGTCTTCTCCAGAAGTAGCATCGGGTATAAAATTACTTTTAAAACTACCTACGATTTTAAAATCAGTAGCCGCAGTATTAATTATTATTGGCATTATCTTAATATGTATTTCATTATATATAAAGAAAAAACGAGTGGATGAAAAATGTTCAATCCGTGAGCATGTACCGTTACAATCGCCTAAAACAGTATATTAGATTATAAAAATTTTAATGCCAAAAATAAAAAAATTCAGTTCCAGTTTCATTGTGATAAGATTTGGGTTTTTCCAATATAGTTTTTAAGATTTTGAATATTTCATCTATTTAATCGAATGCATTTTTATGTGTTGTACTAGTCATAGATTAAATGCGAAAGTGCCATGCTGTTAATATCTACAAACCATCCAATGGTACTAATTGTTATATGTTTCCATTTCTTTTAAAATTGTTTTGTTTATTATTTAGTATGTAAAGATGGTGATTTTGATATTAATAAGTTGTTGCCATGTTTTGTTAAACAATTTCTTTTGTACTTTTATCAACAGTGTTATTAAAATTGCAATTGTGTATAATGTTTATACAAATTTATTGTTTTTTTTCCAAATCATGTATTCTATAAAATAGCTAAATATGTGTATGGATAATACAGTCGTAACAAGGTATATGTGTAGTTGGTAAATTGAATTTTAATAAATAATCTATCTCAGTAAGTATTTCTCATGAGCTGTAGATTTAATTACAACGACAAAGTTCCAGTCTACAGTAAAATTTCAGAATAATATTTTATATGACATGACATGATTTTTTCACGTCCATCGTATTTATCAAAAGTAGATGCACAAAATCAATGCATACAGTGAAAAATCTTGTTCTAATATTTGTTGTTCAAGCCATACTCAAGTAAAACTAATAATTATGTTAAGGAAAATATCAAACTGTCCAAAACTGCTGAGAATATCGATATTTTTGTGAAGCATAAGAAAAGAAACCATAAACAGCAATACTTAGTCAATTCAGGCAGGAATCAAATTATTGAAAATAGACTATAAACTACCCAGCTGTGCCAAAAAAAGACGATAGGTGAAGAGAAAGAAGAAGCAGGAAAAACAAATACATAGATTTTATTGAGAAAAAATTTACTGATAAAAAAGTACTGCTTATTTACACCAGCTTTGAATTGAATTGGAACACTAAACAGGTTTGTAATGATTGTGTTACTATGAAGTTAAGTAATAAGGTTGTTTATGAAATTTATTAACAATTTATATAGTTTAAAATGCTTGCTTGATTTATAATGATTGGGGTATTATTATTGCATTAATAAAACAAGTTTTTTTAACTGGCTCGTAACTATTTTTTTGAGAAAATTTTAATAAATTAATGAAACGAGCATTTTGCGTTAATGAATAAATATTGCAATTTTGTTTACTTGTTTTTTTGTAAAACTTGTTTCATTACCAACCACAGCAAAAATTTGTAGATTGGATGTTGCTATATTTTATTGTGCAGTACAACATCCAGTCAATAATAGGAAAGAATAAGAAGCTTAACCAACTTCAATAGTCTAAAAAAGGCCAACTTTAGCAATCGAACCTCAGACCTTGCACTACAGTCGACGTTTCATTAAACCTGTATAAAAACAGACAAGGAACTTTACGCATCGTTGGTTTGCATGTCTGTGTGGCGTAGCGGGTCAGGGCGCTGAAAATGATAAGAATTTTTATGTTAAAACTTAAACTATAAAAGTTATAAAAAATGTTTTTATATAAAACATTAAAAAAAAAACAATGTAATCCAGCAAAGTTGATTTTATTATTACACTTTGACAAAATAATTTCATTTTCAAAATGTATTAAAAGAATTACGCAGGAGGAGCATGTTTAGAACTTGGACGTTTATTAAAAATAGTTGGTATATGTGACATATAATTGATTCAGTTTTGAAAGTCATATTACATACTTTTATAAGAAATGATCTTTTTTAATTTTTTTTTTATCTACTGGAAATTTTTATTTTATTTACTCTATCGCATTAGTTTACAGCATTACACTATTTAGAAAAGGAAGTTTCTGGAACGCATGAGATATACTTTGTCAAAATTTTAAAAGTTTGACTAGAAAAAAGTCTAGAAACGTTGTAGAGGTTGTGAACGTTCAAGAGCAACACAAGATTATCTCTTAAGAAAAATTAATGTTTGAGATTCAGCAGTACTAACACGAGCAATTACAATAAATTAGTTAGAAACTATTAGTCACTTTTTAACAATTTATTTGTAAGCCAATAAGCTGCAGTGGTGCCAGGAAAAGCAAGACTGGGTTTATAAATGGTTAAAAATTGTCTTTAGCGGCGAATCCATATTTTCTTTATGACACTCACTATGTCATTAATTATTTTCTTATAATTATAAAGGGTGGTTGAGATCTTTATTATATGGTTATCTATAATACTAGGCAATGGCTTTCAAAAGTTGAAACTCAAGTCGAGAATTTTTTATTATATTTATATATATTTTTTATTAAAATATATTTATATCAATAGAGTATTTCTAATAAAAAACTTAGTGTTTTATTTTATTATCTTATAATTATTTTATGTAATCTATGGTTTGTGTTTTGATGTTTATATGACTTTAGTTATACACACTGATGCAAAAAACCGGGTCAAAGAGACCATCAGGATGTAGAAAAAAACAACATATGATAATTTTCAGTTTATTTAATCAACATTAGTAAGCGAAAATAAAATTTAAAGGTATGCGTTCTTCACTACCTATTGCTCATTCGACATTATGCACAGATGATCAAGGTGGCTACTGGGTTGACTTGTTTGTTTTTGATTAACTGTCACTCTCAGGACAGATTGGTGTGTTGATTATGGTTCTAAGTGTTGAAGATTCTGCAAAAGCTATTGCTCTTGTGGCAGATGGAAGAAGTAAGCGGTATGTGTCCAGATTCTTTTATGTCCGTTTTTCTACCTTCCAAAGAGTACTTGAGCGGTTTAGGGAGATCGGCAGAAATATTCGAAAGCCGGAATCTAGCAAGTAATGAAAAACGACTGTTATCAATGACCGATTTATCGTTTGTACTATTCTACAGAATTGTCATGTGACTTCAGTGGAAACCAGAAACCAACAGCTGGCTTAAAATTTTGTAAACCAGTAGCTGGACAAAAATTACTCTCATGTCACCAAGTAGCCAGACTATAATTTATTCGCGAACATTTGAATTGGACATTGGAACAATGGAGGAGTGTACTGTTTACTGACAAGTCTAGATTCTGCCTACATTTGCCAAATGGAAGAGAACAAGTATGGAGACTAACGGGAGAACGATTTGCAGAGTGCACTTTTACGCCCCGTCTTAGCCATGGTGGAGGTGGAGGTTCTCTGATGGTATAGGCAATAATATCAATGAATCCTTGCACCAAATTGATTGTCATTGATGGAGGATTGCTGATTGCACAGCGGTATATTGAGGAGGTTTTGAAAAATTACGTAGTCTTATTTGCTTTATTTATCGGCGATGCATGGTTTTATTTTGATGCAGGATAACGCAAGACCGCATTCTGCGAGGTGCGTCACAGAATACTTGGTTGCAGTTGGAATTAGAAAATTCAATTGGTCTGCATGTACTTTAGATGGAAATCCATTAGAACATGTTTGGAACATGTTGGGCAGACGTGTTATAGGACGTGCTCCAACCACAATAAACGAGCTTGTGTGGCACTTCAGGAAGAATGACAGAATATTTTACAAAATGATATTTGTGCGCTATTTTCATTATTAATCTCTGTGTGGTTTATTTTGCAGAAATACATTTTTTTTCTGTATACGTACATTATTGTTTTTGCTTATTAATGTTCATTAAATAAACTGATAAGTACCTTATGTTGTTTTTTCTACTGATCCTGATGGTCTATTTGATTGTAAAACACTAAATGTTTTATAAAAAAAAATTACCCGTGTTTATTGCAAAATATTACCCAATGACCCGATTTTTTTGCATCTGAGTGTATATTCAAAGATACATGACGTATTTTATTACATGCCGCAGTTGTGAAAAGTAAAAACCATAACAAGTGAAAGCAAATTAATCAATGCTATGTGCATGCAAGGAAATATTGAACAAAAGTTGTTTTTTTTTTAATTATTTAACTTACTAAATGTGTGAAGAAAATTGAAGAAACGCAAAAGGCTCTTAACTTTTGCAGTACTTTGAAAATAAAAGATTCAGAATTTACAAGATTTTTTTTTTTTTAATGAACTTTTCCTTACAAGAGTTGTTGATTATCATGACTATTTTAATCTTGGATACGGCGGCTCTAAAATAGTACAACCGATGACAAGCAAACCATTTTTTGAAGTGCTTTAATCAAAGCATTATTTTTCTTTAATGTTTTTTTTCTTTAGACTTTTTTTAAATGATACGTTGTTGTTATTGCGTGTTATGTATTGCGATTTACTTTTTGTATGGTAAATATTTGTTTGCGCTATTTGTTTATACGATGTAGTACTATTTCATTTCTCACTTTGCAACAGTTTTTTTATAAATCCAAATCTTAAAAACTACAAGTTGTTTTCTTTGTTTGTGTTAAACTATTCTTAATCTTAATCTATATTAAACGTGGTTAACAGCTTTCTTATTTATGTGAAGACCGTTCTGGCCATGTGGAGTATTGGATGAAAAACCTTAGATAAAGCAGTTAAAATATGCAGAATATTTTAATATTCTAAAAGCATATCAGTCGGACAGGACTATCAAGTATGTACATAAAGCAACCCACATTAGGTTATAATAATAATCATTATTTATTTGGTATTAGGCTATTTTAAAAATTGATATAAATGTCATAGATACATAATGTTTAAAATTTACAAAATACATAATACAAAAGTTACAAGAAATATCACAAGATAAAAACAGCTAAATAAAATACAAGAAAATATATTTTTAATCATTAAAATAGTCCTGAATAGAGTAAAAAAAATGTTTATTAAAAAAGATTTTATAAAAATCTTAAAATTCTTGAGATTCATATGTTGTGTCCTATGTACTATTTTTCAAATTAAGAAAAGTTTTGAGGTACTATTAGGAGTGACCTAGCATGGCGTGTATGATACTTGTGAAAATCGAAAGTTTTGGAGATTGTTGATATATTTTACTTGACCATTAACAGTGTTCTATAAATGTATATTGATGGCAGACTTAAAATGTTATATTTAATAAGAAATTGTCGACATAAATCTCAATAGTTTATATTAAAAATAAGGCAAATATTTCTTGTTTGTCCAATAAAAATTCTTTACCAGTTAGATGCTGCTTCCCAAAGAACGACGTTATATGCTAGATGATATAAATGAATAATATGCTTTAAGAAGACCCGTTAAGTCTATTGATGATTTCAACTGAGATATTGCATAGTAACCTGTGTTAATTTTTTTACATACATGTTTGAGGTGGTAGTTCTAGTTTGAAAGATTGTCCACTACTAAACCTAAAACTTAGATTTATTTTTCTATGTGATATTCAGATTGTTCATTGCAAATGTTAATCCAATGTTGCTATTTGAAGAATGAAAATATATACAAACTGTTTTGTTAATGTTTACCATTAACATATTTTTTTCACACTATTGATAAAATTGAGCAGTTGTATTTTCAACATTAATACGAAGTTGATCAGATATTAAAAATGATGTATCATCACCATATATTGTAATATTAGTGATTGGTAAGATGTAACTTACTAGATCATTGATAAACAATAAAAATATGAGAGGACCTAACACTGAGCCTTGCGGCACCATTTTTTTGCTTTCAAAATATGTAGAATATTTTCTATTTGCCTTTACACAGAATTTTCACTTAAGAATGTCTTTATTAATTTAAGCGTCACACCGCGCAATCCGTAACATTTGAGTTTTTTCAGGTTAAGGCAATTACAATCCTGAGAGAGATAAAAAAAACACCTGCTACATGTTTACCTTTATCTAATTCTTTGTAAACATCATTGATAAAATTAATAGTTTCTGTTTCAGTAGAAAAACCTTCACAAAACCCATGTTGCGCATCGTGAATTAGATTAATTTTTTTTTAAACTTATTATTTTGTTGAAAATAATTTTTTCAATAATTTTAGATAAAACATTAAGTACTGCGATTGGTCTGTAGTTTTCGATATTTTGAGAATCATTTTTCTTGAAAATAGTTAGTAATTAATTCATTAACTTGTAATAAAATGTACTATAAATGAAAAAAAATATACCAATAAGTTTTATTACATTAACATTGATGTTAAAAAGAACAATGTTAACATAGACAAAACGGATAACATAAATATGGACAAAACGGATAAAAAAATAACATCATAAAATTACAAAGCAAGTATTAAGTTAATTTAAATTAGATTTTTCTGCAATGGCCAATATTATCTCTACATATGCATTTTTTAAATTTAATCTAAATAAATATGTTATGGTGCGTACATTAGTATCTGATAGAAACAACTCTATTGTAGTAAAATTATGCTAAGAAGGCCAAAGAAATACTTTAAGGCAAATTAGGGCTGAATGGAATTACAAATTAAATTACAGATTAAATCTGTCACGCAAATGCTGTTTGTGGATGCATAAATGTGAACTAATGTTTCATAAGCTATAATTAAAAATAACAATTTAAAATTGTTTTTATAGACAAAAGAAAAGCAACTTTACTGTTCTCAAAAAAACAAAAAAGCTAGAAAGATTTTTGCTTTACCTTTTCCATCGACTCAAACCGGTTTTATTTTTAAGGCATTGAACAAAAATCACAGGGTGCTAAATCAGGCGTTTACGGTGCGTGTTTGAGTACTGTAGTTCCTCTAGCTGCTAAATAACGCTTTACAGACAGAACGTTTTTTCAACCACTCCGGCCGTTTCTACGAACTCGCTATCGCAGTGTTGCCAAAATTTTTAAATAGTAAGTTTGGTTTACAGTTTGATCCTCTTAAACTCATTCAGTCATTACGATTTATTTTGAACAATGTTTGCGGAGTTGAAACAGAGACTGGACGTTGATAAACTTTAATGCTTTTTTGGCTTTCAGAAAATTGTTTATATTATTATAAAACACGTGCACGAGATAGAGAATTCTTTCCACAGGCATTTTTCAACAACTTATAGCAGTCAGTCGGAGTTTTTATTTATTTAACAAGAATTTTCACATTGATTCGTTGCTTGTGTTTTTTGTCACACTTTGTTATTGACGCTAGAAAAAAACAATTTGGTTTCTAACCTCTGTAGATAAAATACTACTACAGCAACAAAAACGTGTTTTTGTATTGAAATAGTAGACACTACTATATAACGCTGCATTTATTTTTCCCCTTCTCCTCTAGCACGTTTTCTGCAATTGCTGTCTCCTTATTTAACAACCATTTCAATAAATTTAATAAAAGAGATTTTTTTAACTGTTTACTTTAAACGACCTTGTAAGTAAAGTTGCTGAAGCAAATTATTTCAGTCATATAGACTTTTTGCAACTTGCTGGCAGGTTCAATTAGATATAAAATCTATAAGTTCTGTACTTTTAGCATTTCTTTTGGTACATATCTATTTCTACAAATTGTAACTTAAATTTTGTTCTTAAAATTTTCTACAAAAAGTATTATGTTTAATGTTGAAAGCGTTTATATATGTATTAACAATATATAAATTTTGCTAAAACACAATATGAGTTCTGAAAATTGCTAAAAAATATAAAATAAAATTCAATAAGGCAAAACGAAACTATTCAATGTAACGATGACAGCTAGCGAAAGATGTTTTAGTTTTACAAACCTCGTAAGTTATTTGCATTAAGATTGATTATAAAATTGGGCCTTAATTTATTTGTCAGTTAAATAGGCAGATAACCTTAAAATATGATGCATATATATATATATAATCGGTTTAGAACGTCTTTTGACGTTGTCCGATGCTCGTTTGCCACTCTTTTTTATTATCCCACTGTCCTTCTACTAGGTTTTTTGCCGTCATTGCCGTTTTAATTCCCTGAATCCACCTTTTCTTTGGCCTTCCTTTTTTTCTTCTTTGTTGTGGCACCCATTCCATTGCTTGCCTAGGAAGTCTATTTAAGTTCATTCTTTTAACATGTCCGTACCATATTAATTGTCGTTTTTCTAAATCATCATAGACACTCCCTTCTATTCCCATACGCTGTTTAATAATCTCATTCCTAATTCTCTCTATTCTTGATATTCTTGTCGATCTTCTTAAGGCGTCCATCTCTACGGCTTCTATTTTCTTTTTAGATCTATCTGTAACTCTCCATGTTTCTGATCCATATAGTAGCTGGTTTTTTATCATGGTATCAAATATGTTGTATTTGTTTTTATTTGTGATATCTTCACTCCAGAGAATTCCGTTCAGACATCCTATTGTTTTTTTTGGCTTGTGTTATTTTAGCTTTTATGTCCTTTTCGTCAGATCCAGTATTGTCAAATATTGTTCCCAGGTATTTATATTCATTACATGCCGCTATCTCTTCGTTATTTTCTAAGATTAAATTCCCCGAATTCCTCCCACGCATAAATATTTTGTATTCTGTGTATTCATTGTTAGTCCCCATTTTTCGTATTCTTCTTTCAGTTTTCTAGTCATATATTCTGCATCATCTTTATTATTTGCTAGTAAAACTTGATCGTCAGCAAATTGAAGTGTGTACAGGCAAGTGTTGTTTAGTTCTATACCCATGCCGCTACATTTCTTTTTCCAGTTGGTAAGCGCTTTTCCTACAAACATTTTAAATAATGTAGGGGAAATACAACAACACTGCCGTAATCTTATATTTGTTTCAAATTCTTTTGATAATCTATTTCCAGTTTTTACTTTTGATTTTGTGTCATCGTAAAGATTTTTTAGGGCATTAATTATAGTATGGTTAAGGTTGGATTTTTGTAGTACATCCCACAATTTGTTGATAGGTACATTATCGTAGGCTTTTTGTAAATCTATAAAGAGTAGATGAAGTTCTCTATTAGTTGCTGTAATTTTTTCTATTATTTGCTTTAGGCAGAATACGTTATTTGTACATGATCGACCGGCTCTGAAACCACTTTGTTCTTCATCTTAATTGTTCTTGTATTCTTCCTCTATAATATTTCGAATTATTCTTCCATATAGTCGGCTGATGGTACTTGTGACTGATATTCTTCTGTAGTTGTTGCACTCCAGTTTGTTGCCTTTTTTATGTATCGACGATATATATGCTAATTTCCAGTCATTTGGCACTTCTTGTCTATTTAGGCAGAGATTAAATATGTGTGCCAGAGTCGCAAATAGTTTTTCCGTACCACACTTTATAATTCTGTATTTATTCCTTCTGGGCATGGGGTTCTTTTATTTTTGAGCTTTTTGGCTGCTTGTTTTACTAATTCGGTTGTTATTTCTATTTGTTCTCCTTCTATATTTATGTATGTTCTTGTTACATTATTATATTCTACTCTGTTTTCTGTTAATAAGTTACTATAATGGGTTCTCCACGTGCTCATTGGTATATATTGTGTACTTATTTTATTTCTTTCCGAGGTTTTGACATTTTTGATAAATTTCCAAATCTCTAAACACTTCCTGCTATATACGTTAATTAAATTTTAAAAACATGATTTTAAAGACAAAATATTATTTTATTCCAAGCATTGGTACACATTTTTTTACGTAAGACAAAAATCAATGTTGCACGATTAAAACAATCTTGTTGCTTATCATCATTGTTAGTTAATTTACTCGGTTGATTTAATGTTTAAGTAATTGACGTTTATAATACCGAAATCAGCCAAGTAAATAAAGAGTCCCTCCGGTTAACATAGCATGGCGAATATCTAAATTAACTAAAAAATTACTTTCCTATCAACAAAAAAACATGTTTGATAGGATTTTAAAATTTTGATACTTCCCCTTTTTCCATGGGGGGCTAAAAATAGCATTTTTTGGTTTTTATTTTTTTTCTCCGCACCTATTGAATGAGAAATTCTAAAAAAAATCATGGAATTAGGGTTTAAGGTAGTCTTCAAACATAATTTTTTTTAGCCCCTCAAATTCTGTATACAACCCTTAAAAAAATTCCAGAAGGGTTGAAATTTACTTTTGGTTATCTAAACCTTTGATTGCACGGAATTTTATTTATTAACTACATAAGTAATTGAAAAATCTACATTCATAATTTTTTTGAAATTTTTGCAATTGGTGCGCTACTATTTAAAATTGATTTTTTTACTTTTTTGCCATTTATACTGTTTTTTTTATTCTGCTTTTGTGACTCTGCAATGCATTTATAGCTTTCAAAATAATGGAATTCAAATTCTACGAAAAATTTTACATCGAGTAGGTATCTTGGGTATAATATTTTCATCAATTTGCAATGATTTGACAGCTCAAAACACAATTTATCGTATTTTTTACAAGACAAAAAACAAATGAAGTAATATTTTTTCAAAGTTTCAAATGTCAGATTGGTATTCCGTAAACTAATTTTCATCAAAATTGGCAAAGGTAAAAAAAAGCTGAAATTAAAAAGAATTAAACCGATTAATTTGATAGATTTCATCCTTCTGAAGATGATGAAATTTGTCCATAGTCTCTATTACTAACCGTTTTTAAGTTTTGATTTTTTAGTGCAAAAAGTCTGATAGGGGTGGTTTTTTTTACCTTTACTAATTTTGATGAAAATTAGTTTACGGAATACAAATCTGACATTTGAAACTTTGAAAAAAAATTACTTTATTTGTTTTTTGTCTCGTAAAAAATACGATAAATCGTGTTTTGAGCTGTCAAATCATTGCAAATTGATGAAAATATTATACCCAGAATACCTACTCTATGTAATTTTTTTTGTAGAATCTGAATTTTAGTATTTTGAAAGCTATAAATGCTTTGCAGAGTCCCAAAAGCAAAACAAAACAGTATAAATGGCAAAAAAGTCAAAAAATTGATTTTTAATAGTGGCGCACTACTCGCAAAAATTCCAAAAAAATCATGGAAGTAGATTTTTTAATTACTTATAAAATTAAAAAATAAAATTCTATGCAATCGAAGGTTTAGACAAGCAAAAGTAAATTTCAACCCTTCTGGAATTTTTTTAAGAGTTGTATACAGAATTTGAGAGGTTGAAAAAAAAGGGGGGTGGTATCAAAATTCTAAAATTCTACCAAACATGTTTTTTTAATGCTAGAAAAGTAATTTTTAAGGTAATTTGGATATTTGTGATGGGGGGCATTTCACCTATGTTAACCGGGGGAACCCTTTACTTGGTTAGTAAATAAAATCTACAGATTTTTATGGTTTCTAATACCGACCCTAAATCAAATAAAGTTATTGATATTGATAAGAACCAGTTTTTGTTTTACATGACAAAAATAAAAAAATGACTATGCTCATCTAAAACAGCAATGCGCAGAATAATTTATCATTTTTATAAGACAAACGTGCAAAAGCATAACGCTCAAATAGCAAAACGGCTAATGCTATTTGGCTGTAAACGTTTATACCATTACATATATAGCAATAAAATAGATGTTCAAACAGATACTAATAATAATAATAATTTTACATGGGCGATATTAAAAAAAAAAAACAATTAAAAGAGTGTTCAGTTTATTTATAGAGAATACAGTTGAGACTACAAATGTGTGAATTAAATGTTCAACATAAACCGGAAAAAGAACTATTCACGGCTCAAGACATACCACAAAATAAATATCGAAAACGATGAACAAGATGAAATTTATAAAAACAAATTAATATAATAAAATAAATAATTAATTTTAGGAAGTTTTTTTTATACTCAATGACAACACCAGTTTTATTGCAATTGCTTTTGATTATTAACTTGCGTTCGGCGATTTTTAAACTTATGCGCAAGCATAACAATTAGTCTTATATTTATATACTATTATTTCATTGCTAACATAATAATTAAGTTATTAATTAATAACAATAAAAAAATTTGTTAAATAAATTATTTTTATTGTCATGATTAAGTAAATATTTGTTTTTCTTAAAAATTGTGTTCTTGAGATTATAATTATTTCCTATTAAGACGGGTTTCTTTTAAACTGAACCAGGATACATAACTGCATTATTAATTGTGTTTTTGTTTATTTTATTATTGTTTGTACTTCTATAAATTGGGAATCTTATGCGAACTAACGTCAGCGAAGCTGAAAACAATATAATATGACGTATTTATTATAATTAAAATTTATTTATAAAAATATATAGGTATGTATATATGACCATGAATGAGTCAAGTGTATGAAATAAAATTTTTCTTGCTCTAATTATAGAAAACGCCTTTCTTTACATGAATCTTAATTATGTACATTTTTTTAGATTTTTTAGTTAGCTATTGTCATAAGCAATCAAAATTTGAAAAAAAAGTAGTTGTCATCTTTTATTTAAGAAAAACCGTTTTTTCCCAAAAAAAAATTTTTTTAAATAATTATTTGTTACAGGAATGATCATTTATTTTTATTGTATGGTTGTAGTATTGTAAGTCGTATTATAGATTTACCAGAATTCTAAAATAAAATCTCAGTTTTTTTATGAGACAAAATAAAATGATTGTTGCTGCAATCATGAATGCCAAAGAGTTTGAACTTTCAACAAAGTAAATGAGCGTCAGAAATAATCAATTTTGAACAAAGAAAAAAACAAACCCTGTTTATTCAAAACAGCAACGTCTATCTGGCTTAGCTTAAACGTCAATCGAAAATAATTCGGGACATATCAAGCGTTGCGTGATTGAATCTTTTGCTAAAAAAGATGCTCTTTCATATTATTTTTGTTTCAACGTTGATATAACAAAATATCAGGTGGGTAAGACCTATAACAATTTTGATAAGTTGGTCGTTAATGTCATGACGTGGCTAAAACTAAATAACTGTTTTTTGTTTATAAAATTGATTATTAAGCAAATAAAAAAAAAAGTTTTTAAAATATACGGTAAATATATCTCAGATTGACAGTCACAGTGCCAGGTTTATTAGTGGTCATTTGCAGTGTATAGCGGTGCTACCACATTTCTTTTTAAGCTGGGGTCTGAGATTGTCTTTGGCTTCATCAGTAGTTCAAGGCGCTACTTCAGTAAGAGTTAATCGCTAAAGAGATCGGCAAAACAAATTAATTTAACAAATTATCTCACATACGTGGAAATAGTTTTACTTGTTTGTGTATTTTTTGCGTTCAATTTGCCTTGACGCAATTTATAATGGAAAATGTTTCACATTACGTTTTTTTTTAAACTACTTATAACGTATACAAAAAGCTAAACTATTTATTAACTAGCATAATTTGACAGATGTATAGGATGTTTGTTACTTTTCAATTAGTTTCATGCAAAATAGACACTTTTTGAACGCATTATGAAACAAAATGAAATTGCAAACTTTTTTTAGCAATATCAAATGCATAAAACTTAACAACGTTCTGTTTTATATTGTTTTACTTAAACTGTGCTTGTTTAATAAAACTATTAAGGTTTTGGACGTTCTTTAAATAAAGTTGCAGTTATTAAGTTATTTTTTCTATTAAAATGCTATAATAAAACTCAACTAGAATCTATTTCCTATAAAAATATAAATATAAAAAAGTTAAATATATTTTTATATATAAAACTACTCAGGTATGATATGACAATGTACAAAATTACATTATACAAAAAAAAGAATGTCAGACAAGCATTTAATGAACGTTGCTAGCTCTATGTACTATGAATGTGACATCTAATAATAGTAATATTAAATTCATGCTAACACACACATGGCAGTGCACTTTACAATGTGCTGTGTTTAAACTCGAGTATTTCAAACTAATTTTGATGATAAATTATCTTTGATTGACATAAATATAATTAATAGTGTTATAGTTAATGTTTAATGATTGATCGATTTTGTTATAAAATTAGTAGCGCTGACAATTTTATTATAATTTAATATAACAACGGTTTTTATTGTCTACAGAAGTCTAAACTACAAAATAATTGGGACACTAAGTAAGTATTAAATTATATTATAACACAAACAATAATTATAATTTTGTTAATATTCTTATCACTCGGAATATAAGATGCAAAGAAAACTATGACTTAATTAAAAAAACTGTGAAAATGGTTATATATTCAAACTTAAAATTTAAGCTTTAATATACTTTTTACAGAAAGTAATAAAACAGATATTTGCACGGAATAACGTTCTTCTACCAATCATATTTTTTTAAATCTTTAAGCACCTAGCTGTACCAGTGCTAATGCCCAATAAATTTTCTACGAATTCACCGTTTTTATTAAAAACAATATTAACTAATAATAATTAATTGATAAAATAAAACGATGAATGATTTAATGTGTTGGATTCACTTTCCATTTTTTAACGCTTACCGGCCAATCTCTATTCTCCTCAGGTGTATTCATCACCGGCCTTGTTAACGTTTATTTTGTGTAGTGGCGAATAAAAAGCCATTTTCTTTATATAGCAAGCATGTCGATTGTTTTTGGACCGCAGGACAAGATAACTCAGGATTTGAGTGATTAGCAATTTTATTGAGAAAGTTTTTTGCAAAGACTAACATGTGATCTCTGGTGAGGCCAAATCAAGAATCAGCTCTGAGTGTTACAAACGTAGTTGTGATTTTTTTTAAATAATTTGTATTTGTTAAAATAGGAAGGAGCTGACATACCTCAAGCTGGTACGTCAGTGTTAAGCAAATGATAATTTTGAATAGTCGTTAGTACAGTATAGCCGTTGTGTGCTGACTAAAACTTAGGCCTCTGTAGACAGAGGCTAAAGTTTTACTCTACTCTATTCTTGAGTAGTTTGCAGTAGCTGTCTATAGAATTGACGCGCCATTGAGGTAAACGTTTTTGCAAAGAGTTAACAAATAATTTTTGAAGAAAAGTTTTCCCAAGGTTAATGTTTACCTTTTAGTACGTTAGTCAAGTTGTAAGTGCCACACAAGCAGTTTAAAGTTTTAGTGTCAACGTAGTAAGCGATTTTGAACCAGGAGTGATATATGGTATGTCTGATACATACAAGTTGATGCATTATTTGAGCAAAGAATAGACACCTGTTCATACAGTCTTAAGGCAAATATCCTTCCTTTCAGATAGAAAACAATTAGTTTTATTTATCTAGGATTATACCTAAAAAGCAAAGTGTTAAAAATAGACTTTAGTGCCAAACTTAATCAAAGGGTTTTTTTATTATTAAATATTATGACGTAATCTCGGATACTATTTAAGATTACGGTTTTTGCTATTTCACTTATGATCGACAAAAGACTAATTGGGCGGAAATTTAAAAAAATGTCTACCCTTTCCAATCTATGTCGCATTTTATTCATAATTTTTGTGAGGAAATTACAGCTTTGTAAAAAAATGCTTTCAAAGCTTTGTTTGAAATTCAATCCGGACCTGGTGCCTATTACTTTAGACGGCCAAACCAATTCAAGAATTCAAGCAATGTGCTATAAGGCACTTACTGCATTGTGGGCACTTTTTACGTTGCACAAGTCTAAATCTTTGTCATAGACTGGCTGGAAGCAAATGTTTTGTTTTTGTTTTCTAAAGTGTATTCAAGACTTCTTTTGCTATAACTAAAAGAAAGCGTTGTATGTTTATTTCAACTTGTTTATTTCTGATTTCTTATTTTGTCTCACTATTAACCCGATTTATTTTGGTTTTGTTTGTTGGGTCATGTGTCCTTTGGCATTTGACTGGTGCAGTTTTAAGATCGCATAAGTTTTTTTTGTCAAAACCTAATCGATTTGAGTCTGGTGGTGATTTTATGCTTTTTTTTAGGATATAAAAAAGTAAGGACCAGTCTTGTAGACCGACTTGGTCCTTTCTTCACACTTCCTATAGAAATCTAAAACTGAGTTGATGTCAAATCAGTGATAAATGGGCATGCCTGGCCCTAATACAATATAGCTTTTACTCTAGGCATACTTAACAGTACTTTGCCATTAGCAACTCGACGCTTTAAGTTAAAATTTCTTGCAACAATTGTTAGTAACTGGCCGTCTAGTATAGCATTAAGACTTGCAGTTACTATTTGTTTAGATGGTGACTGATATGCAGAAATCAACTTTATCAGTCTAAGTCAGAAACATGAATTGTAATCAAATTTGCTTCTAATGCAAAAGAGGCGTAGGGATTTTTGAGTGGTCAGCTAAATTTTTGATTTGAATTGCCGTTCCACTACCTCTGTGCTCCATACGTGTTTCTCAAATAAGTGAAAGTGTTTGAGATGGGTTTTTTTTCAGGATTATGAGAGTTTTGGATAATAATTTTATATCAATGATATTTTTAAAGAAAAACGCTTTTAATTTTTTTTTATATGATTTATGCCGCAGGTACAATGTAAAATGTTTTCAGAACAAACTAACAAAAAACTTTATTAATTAAAAAAATAACTATTTATATTTTTACAGATTGTAATTTTGTAATAAAATTAAAAATAATCTGTGTCATAGCATTATAAACTGATAGCTTACAATACAAGGAATGGTTTTATTTGAAAGGAATTGTAGATAGGATGCTGTTTGGTTTTCTAAACTGTATATTAAATTCTATTTTGTAATAGTTGTGAATAAAAGTTAAGTTTGAAAAATAAATTTCATTATTTGCTTTTTTTAGTGAAAATTTAATTTTGAGGAGTATGTTATTAATTTAAGAATTTATGAAGTTAATGTGATGTGCTGCTTAAACACGCATCTATATTGTCCACGTATTAATATCAGAATAAATTAATTATTTTATTATTAATAATTGACATAAATATCTTTTAGAAAAAAGTTTGCATTGCTAAACTTGTAGGTTTCTGATAAAATTGATTGTTAAACTAGAAATATTTTTGGGCTAAGCAAGTTTTAAATGCATTATAAAGTTTTGAATAAGTCATAGGGTTTTTAACTGATTTATCTAGTATAGAGTAGTAGAGAAATCATAAGTTTTTTTTTAATTTTAGTGTTTTAGGTTTTACAGGTTTCTTAACATGTTTGTCCTAAATAAAACAATCTTAAAAGTTATTAGAATTATGGTAAATGTTTATTAAAATTTAATTTAAAATTTAAATTATTATAACCAATTGTGAATTGTGGAGTATTATTTAAATTTTAAATTAAGTGTCAAGTGTGTGTTATGCAAAAAATCTGAATTGAGTAAAATAAAATGCCATTTTTGTGAAAGTTTATTATTGCTGTAGAACTGCCAATAGAGACAGTACATAGGATTTTTTTTAGTTTTGTCAGAATTAATTTATTGTAGCTTTTAGAATTACAAATTATTGAACGGTTAGAAGAACAGCAGGTTGTCTATTTTAAGTAACCAGGTTGTGCCCATAAGAAACAATGAGGAAGTTGTCTGACCAAACTGCAGTTTCGCATTTAAAGTTGCAAAAAAAAATTGCAAAACAATCTGCATTTGCACTTATATAAAGGATTGTTAGTTCAAAAGTTAGTTCTACTTGATTATGAACAACAAGTAGCAAAACCTTTTTACCAATACAGATTGGTTGGTGTCAATCCCCAAAAATTACACAAATAAACTTTACACTTAGTTAAAATTAGTATTCAGGTTGCAAGTAGAATACATTTTTTGATTAAACAAAGCAGAACAATACCGCACGATAATTTAAGATAGATTTCTTCAACAGTTACATGATGATAAATTATAGAATGGTTATTTTCAGCAAGACGAAGCTACTACTGAGAGTCTTACTAATTACTTTATTATTACTTAAACGTTTGTTAAATTAATTGCAATATGCTACTTGTTTAAAATCAAACTAAAGAGGACATACAAGAAAGAATCAAAAAGCTAGAAAACAAAAAAGCACTCTTGGTGCAGACAACATTAGCAACAAACTTCTAAAATACGCCGGCCCCAAACTTGTAACAAAGATGACAACATTATATGGAAAGATCTTCGATACATCAGAATTACCCAGCAAATGGCATGAAAGCATTACAGTTCTCTTTAAAAGGGCCAGAAATCTCTACCAGAAAACTATATAGGCATAACTCTTCCAAATTCAAGCATAAAACTCTTCACACACATACTGAAATGTAAGCTTGAAGCACAAATACAAAATAAGGGAAAACAGCATGGCTACAGATAATACAGATCCACTACAGATGCCTTATTCATAATCAAACATTTAAAAGAAGAAGAAATCAAATACAACGTGCCAGCATACCTATGTTTTGTCAACCTCACTAAGGCTTTTGACAAAGTACGCTTGACTGGACGTTATAAATTTACTAAAAGAAAACGTCGAGCGTTAACAATGTCAAAGCTATACACAATCTAAATACCAGCAACTACACAAAGATTAAAGCAGGAGACAGCTACACGAAAAACTTAAAAACCCCAGGAGGAGTCAGGCAGGGAGATAGTCTCAGCTCATTTCTATTCAACCTACTAATGAACAAAATTATAGAAGAATTGTCAGCGATAGGTCTCGGTTATCGAATGGGTTAAAATAAAATCAGCATAATATGCTACGCTGACGACGCAGTTATTATTGCAGAAACAGAGGATAACCTGCAACAACAACTCTATAAATTATATATAACAACTGCAAAACTAAATATAAACATATCAGTAGAAAAATCAAAATGCATGATCTTAACTAGAGAACCCAAAGATGTAAGCTCGTAGTCCAAGATCAACCTATCGAGCAAATATCCAAATACGTTTTCATCTACATATCGGACCACCATAACCTAGTAAATGATCTGAGGAGTCAGATCAACAACAAAACCGCAATAGCAGGATGCTTACCACAGGTGGTATGGGCAAACAAATATATGCACTTTGACAGTAAGGTCAAGATTTACAAGACTTGCGTAAGGCCAATTATGACCTAAAGTATTAAAGTTAGAAAAGAGACAACTAAAACAAAGAGCAAGCTGCGTGTATCAGAAATGAAAACCTTAAGAAGCATACTTGGAAAGACAAGAAGAGCCAAGTCAGGAACAAGAATATAAGAGATGAATGTAAGGTGCAAAACGTGGTAAGACAGGAAAGGCAAAAAAAATAACAGTGGCATGATCATGTAGCCCGAATGACAAAAAATCGACTATCGAGGATAGAACTCCAGAGCAGACCAGCGGGAAATTGATTCTAGAGCAGACCGGCGGAAAATAGACCCCCAGGAAAACCTCCTAAGAGATAGAAGGACAGTTAGCAATCAACATTCCAAGAGATTTCAAGGCGCCCCAATTAACTGATCAAAAGATCTAATTAAAGTAAAAGAAGAAGAAAAAGACGTTCTGGAGACAGACACACCATTATACTCACACCACAAATTTAATTATGAATATAGATTATTGTTATCTTTTATTACGCAGAATTTGAAAAAAAACACATCATATCGACAAAAAAAATTTCGTTCTACAATTTTGTTTTCTAATCAGTTTTGAAAAAAATGCATGCTTCTTTGACTTTGAAACACTATATCTCCGGAAGTACTTGATTTATCATACAAAATCTTAAACATTTAAAAAGGGTATTAAACAAAAAACATTTTGAACTTATGTGAACTTAATTATATTGTGATTTTGCAATGTGGCACCACTTTGAAGTCAGGTAAAATTTTATTAAATGTGTTTACAATTGAAACGGTATATATCAATGTATCTACAAGATACCTCAATATGCGAAATATTTAGATGAAAGTACAAAAAATAATAAATCATTTGCCGCCGGATACGGATTGGTACTTATTTCCAGGGCAGAGAAAACGGATCTAAAAAAAGCAATAAAAGGTCTAGAGAGCTAAACCTTTGGGAATCCTCTTTCTTGGTTCATAATTTTAGGTACTAAAATTAAAATCAAGTTTTTGAAAATTCTACAAAAGTAATGTAATTACCCATATAATATATAATAATTGATTTTATTAAACTTTTTTCTTTGCGTAAACAACTTAAGTCAAAAAAGATGATGACCTTGCAAGTGGTTTTTATTTGTGATTTACTAACATTTTATTATGAGTTTCTGCTTTTGGAAAAACTTCATTAAATTGATTTAGACATGACTAACAAGAGCACAACTATGTATAATCTTTATAAATTATTCTATTGCAATAATGTTTCTCTACTATAAAAGCATTTTGTTTTAGTGTAAACATTTTTGTATTTTAAACATCCAATTTACAGTTTACATAACACACACTCTACAACTTATAAACAAAAGTAGTAGAAAAAATTAATTAATAACATTAATTTTAAAACGGTAAAATTCACTCTCAACAATTTTTATCATTTTTTTCAATCATATTCAAATTTTAAACTTTAAGTAATAAACTAACTTCCACAAATAATTTCTTTGTTAAGTCTTTTGCTAGCAATATATTTATGTCAATTATTAATAATTAGAAATTTAATTTTGACTTTATTAAAAAACTCTTATTGTTTTGGTATTGATACTTGGATATAGTTGCGTGTTTTAGCTGCACATTATGTCAATACCCCAAAATTTAATTTATACTATCTCATCTCACATAAACTAGCAGCTATAGTAAAATGTTACGAACGCCAGATTTAATAAACTAAGTTTCCGAATCATATTAATTATTAAAAATAATATAAGTATAACTGTAATTAAAACAATTTTATGTTTTGGTCTAAAAAGTTTTATCTATATTAATGTATTATTTGTTATTTTTGTAATAACAATTAAAATCATGTCTGGCATTAAATGCAATTGACATTTAAACATTTTAATTTTTTATATGTATTCTAATTGAATACAAACAAATCGTAAATTTATATTAATGCAAATAAACAATTTTATTGTATAAACATATTTATAGATTCAAGAAACCGGTGACCAAAAACAAGTCAATAACAATTATTTATGAGAAATTTATTTAAATAAAAAAGTTCGTGCTCTTAATAAAGAAATCCTATTAAAATAAGTAATTTATAATACCCCTAACTAAATCTTGTCTTATAAATTATGTTAGTATAGATAAGTATACCTTTGTGAATATATTTATAATCAGGGACGCAAATTGGCAAATTGTGAAACTGGTTTTTCATTTGGGCAAACTGAATTAAATTGCAAAATTGTTTTTCTGAGTCTTACTATAGCCGCAGTAACCCACAAATCTGAAAATATTTGTTGTGTGTGCGTGTGTGTGTGTTCAAATGAAGTAATTATAATAATTAAATCACCAGTAAATGTAAATAAAAACAGTGTGTTTGTCAACAAACGGAACTGTAATTAGTAAGTCAAAATTATGTTTTTATTTATACCGTTGATATGATAAATTATATTATTATTAACTTTAGATATAATGCTAATGTGTATTTTTGTATTATTTCATTATTGTACTAAACAATATTTACTGTTAAGAAGAAAATTGCTTCAATTTTGAATACGTTTAGTACATATCAACGATTTTTGTAAATATATTGTATTGTAACAGCGTTTGCATACGTTAATATTATGTGTTTTTGGATTTTCATTTTTTTTATTTGTGTTACAGTTAATTGAATATAATTTATTTGTACATGTTTTGTTAGTAGAATATCATTACTAAGTACAAATAATATTTTATTATATCTTTAAATTGATTACTTAATTTTTTTTCTGTTTTTTTTATATTCAGCAAAAATTTAACTTTGTTCACTTTCAAAATTAATACTCAAACGGTTGTAGAGTGAAACGAGTAAAAGGAGTATGCTAGCTAAATGCAGCTTATTTTTAAATTCATTAAGTTTTTAGTCATATTATTGTTGTTAGTTGTCTAAAATATTTATATAATGCTTGTAGGCGGTGGTTAACGTTGTATTTACTGTTTTTCTAAAAGAATATGTATTGATATCAAATGTTATTATAACTAGTATTTAAATATTACATAAAAAATAAGAAAGTCTAATTTGTACACTAATTAAAATTTGGCAAGTAATATTATAAATCAAAATACAAATAAAACGTTCAACACTTAATGGTTTTTAAAATACAATTTAAACCAAATTCACTCAACAAAAAGGTGAAAATTTGCTTTGCTACAACAAAACATAAACATTCAAGCAACGCTTTGCATGCATTTTGTTGCGCAACAAAATTGTGTTAAGTTTTTGCACCACAACCAGCTTGTCCCAACGCAATTTTAACTTAGTTTATAACAAAACAAATTTGTAGTTGTTGGATTGTACTACGTTCTCAGGTTTTTGAACAACCAAACTCTTCTTTGCCCAAGGCTTTTTCTGTCTTCTACTTTTTTCTACAGTATTGATTGAAGTATTTTATATTTCTCTTAGTGTCTCATAAAGTGATACATATATTCTAACTTTTATTTTACCGTCTGAACCACTTTTGTTTCCACGCCCTTCCTTCTCAGCACTTTTTTGTTGGTAACGTGAGCAGTTTTTAAGAATCCTTTTATACGTCCACATTTGATGATCTAAAAAGAAGAATGTTTAATTTTTTTAAGTGCAAGTCAATTTTTGTTTGTTTTATAGCGTTTTTGAATTAAACGTTTGACTTAAAAAAATTGTGTTTTTAAATAACTAATTAATATTTGTTAAAAAAATCTTAGTTTAGTTATAAATACATATTAACACCAAAATATTTAAATTTTTCTCCACCAGAATAAGGGTTGAGAAACCGGGCATTGTGCAATTAATAACAGTAAAAAAAAATAATAAGTTTGTATAAATAAATATAATATCTATTTAAAATTCAGACCATTCTAAAGTACATCTATTATTTTAATTGTTTGTTATGAAAAACAAATGTTGCATAACATAATTAAACTATTAATAATTTTTATACCTGGTTTTTCCATTATTTAAATATAATAAAATTAAGTTTAAAAAACATAATCTTTAAAAAGAATGTTATTGTCAAAGTTTATATTTTACTATAAAACGTTGCGTTGGTATTAAAATGTACAGTTTTCAAACTGTAAATGTATGTAACGTTTGTTTTTACTACCAAACATGAAGTAAAATTTGCTGGATTCTGAAAGCATACCCATAACAAAAAATCTATTAATTAATATTAGTTGTGTGACATGAAAAACTGTATCTCATGATCTTCACTGCACTGCACTGAGTTATGTTATTTTACTCCTACAATTTTATAAATTTATAAGTGTTTTTAATTGTGAAGTTTTACCTAACGTACTGGTAATTATAGATTGTTTGTGCTATATGTCTTAAACATTATTCTATAAAGTTTATGGTAAAGTTTGTTTATTGAAATTGAACATAAATTTATAGCCGTCCGCACATACTCATCCGCAGAACTCAAAGCAATATTTTTACCAGTGGCGTAACTTGTGTTTTCTTTTAATTTGTGAGTTTATGTTTTAATCTTGTTTTAAACATTCTTTTGTTTACTTGTGTTACCCAATCGTAGTGTGATTTTGTTTGTTTTGTAGTTAGTCACCAGGTGAAGACCGCACCGCTGTGAATTGTGTATCCTTGTATAATCCTTGTATTTATTTGAATTTTTTAATATTAAATCACTTTTATAGTAATTTTTTTATATTTTAAACTTTAATTTATGCATGTCCGGTCAAGCGTGCAAATGCAAAAATGTTACACTATCTTGCGTAACATGTACTAGTAATAAAATCATATTTTATAACAGTTTTGCCATTTGTCATAAATAATACCACTGTAGTATGTTATTCAAACTTGGCGATTTCAAACTTTTTAAGTTTTATAAAAAGACTATCATATGAAGTTTGGTCTAACAATAAATTGCTATAAGATAAAGTATTGTATCTTAAAGAGAAGATTGCAGACAAGGATAAGGTTATACTTGAATACCAAACTTGTTGCAGGCATATGTGCCAAACTCATATAACGCGGAACTAATAAAATTGATGTTATAAACTACATTAAATTAAAATACCCCGATAATTTAATTTACGCTGTACTAGCTGTACAATTCAAAAGCTACAGTAGCTTTAAAGTCTCGGTTTCAGCTGACCATGCTCGAGTTATTTTTTGCAAAAACTTTTGGCCAGCTAACATTGCTTTAAAATATTTCTGAGTTATGGTTGTTCACAAAATGCCCCGCTTCATCTCCAATGGATTTTTGGAGCTTGAATTTTGTCAACAGCTTAAACCCCTTTTTAGAAATAATTTCCATCTACTACTAGAACGTAGCCGTATCAGACTACGATGTTATTGTTTTTACTGAAACCTGGCTTTCTCCAAACATCAGTGACTCTGAATTAAATCTAAAAAGCATCATTTATTTAAATGTGATTGCTTGGCTCTAACAAGCCCCAAACAAAGAAGAGGTTGTGTTTTAATTGCTATCAAAACTCAACTCAAATCTGTATTACTTTACCTTTTGTAAGATTGTGTTGAACATTTGTTTGTAGTTGTTAAGTTTAATCTTTGGTCTTATATAATTTGTGCGGTATATTTACCACCTAATACCCATAGTGATAAATATCTTGATCATTGTTATTTCGTCGAATACTTGCTAACTATAAAATGTAATATTACTTGTGATATTTTAAATTGTAATTACGTTTTTAATGATTTTAAACTTGCCGACTACCGCACAATCAATAATTATTTGTTGAATGTTGATTGGACTGCACTATTTAATAACTGTGATATTAATATGTGTCTTGATGTATTTTACTCTGCTATCAATTATGTTATTAGTTGTTTTGTTTCTAAAACAGTAGGGTGAAAGCAGTTTTTCTATTTGGTTTAACAAAGAATTGATATCACTTACTAAATTTAAGAAAAACTGTACATACACATTATAAATCTTCTAATCTATTTGTACTACGTGCACAAATCCCAGTGCTCATCAATACAAGCAATGTATTTTACAAACTAAAAATAAAATTTAAACTAATTCAAAACATTTTTGGAGATTTGTTAATGAGATAAAAAAAAACTATTGGTTTTCAGGCCACAATGTATTATAAGGATCAAACCTGTAATATTGGAAACGGCTTTGTCAATAGCTTTGCAGATTTATTTTTTTTTAGTCTATAATAACAAAATCCATTTAACTCCATTGTTTAATTTTAATAATTACGTAATTTATTAAAAATTTCTTTTGTTTGTTTGATGTTTTTAAGGGAATTGAAAATCTTAAATGTAATTAAAACGTTGAATCTGACGGCATTCATTCTTTACTGTTAAAAAAGTGCATTTATTTTATTGCAAAGCTATTGCACTTATTTTTCAATGTTTTTTTGAATAAAACTAAATTTCCTCAAATATGGAAACAAAGCTATATTACGCCATGTTTAAATCTGGAACCAAAGAGGATATCACTAACTATAAAAGCATATGCATTCAATCTGTTATACCTAATTTGTTCGATAAAATTGTAACTGGTCAGTTACAATATATGTGCAAAAGCATCTTAGTAGAAGAGCAGCATAAATTTTGTGAATGGCGTTCTACACTTACTAATTTACTCTGTTATGAAAATGATATTTTAAATGCATTTGAGTCTAAGTACAAGTTATCTACACCGATTTCTTAAAGGCGTTTGATTGTGTGAGCCATAATATTTTGATAGCTTAGCTCAGTGCTCTGGGTTTTCATCATGATGTGATTTCCTGGTTGTTTAGTTTTTTGAAAAATTGCACGCAGTATGTAAAAATTAAAAAACATTTGTACAGCCCATTTTTGTTTCATCAGGTGTTCTTCAAAGAACTTATTGTGGACTAATTTTATTTTTGCTTTTCATTAATGATATCCCACAGTATACCAATTTATTGTCATTTATTTTATTTGCGGATGATTTAAAAATGTATAGAAGAATATCATCTTTCAATGGCTGCTATCTTTTACAACTAGACTTAGATTCTATAAATACGTGTTTTGTTAATAAATTATTTTTTAATGCCGACAAATGTTTTTTAATAAGTTTTCATAGAAATTTAAGTAAAATTTCATTTAACTATATAATTGACACTAAAGTGTTGAATAAAGTCATACAAATAAAAGATTTAGGCGTCATTTCTAAGCATAAACTTACATTTGTTGAAAATGTTAACATCATATGCAATTGTGCCATAAAAATGTTAAGATTTGTATATAGAATGTCCGCGAATGTATCAACCAGTACACTAAAATTTTTATTTGTGCATTGGTGCGTTCACATTTAGAATATGCTCCGTCAGTTTGAAGTCTTTTTTATAAAATTCATACTTGTAATATTAAATAAATTTAAACCACAGCCATTGAAGCTTTGTTGCAAAAGAGCCAATTTGTCGTTCTTGCGTAATTTAATTATGTCTGACATCGATTGTCAGGAGCTACTTGGTACTCTTCTATTTCATGTAACACCTAATAATAAGATACAGTAAGCATTCTTCTTTATTCCGTGAGTTCCGGTAGAATGTGTAAATTTGCAAATAATTTTGCAACTAATTTTAATGTATTTTGTGTCTCTAAATTTACGTTTAGAAGTCAGCTGAGTCATGCTGACTAATGTTTTGTTTAATATGTGAGCTTTTATGTATGTTATTTTTTGTATTCTTTATTTTTGTATTTAAAACATCATTATTTATGTATATATATACCGTAAATAAAGTATTATTATTATTTTTATTATTATTATTAAGATTCTAATTTTAAGCAAATAAACATTTTCAATCGGCTTAAACAGCAACGTTTTTCTAACATCTATTTTCAAAACAAATTTATGAATTAAATTCCAAGTTTATTCAATATGCTATGTATAACTAAATGTATAATAAATTTAATTTTTTTGTTATAATGCTGTTCTAAATATGCTCACCTAAACACTACATATTACAAAAAAAGCAGCAGAATATTATGCTAAATCAAGTTAAAAAAAACATAAAAGAAAAAAAAACTGAGTGATAAAACAAATGCTAGAGAAAAGAAAAACTTTTATTAGAGACAACAAACGTAACACAATAGAATATACGGAAGTGAATAAAACAGCAAAGCCAATGGCAAAAAAGATGAAGTACAAAACAGAGTTAGCTTAAAAAGAATTAAAAGAAAGTAACGGAAAAAAAAGATAACACCAATAAAGAAATCATCAAACTGAAGAAAATAAGAGATATCACAATAACAGATAGAAACGAGATATTAAATACAACAAAAGAATCTTACAAAGACATATTAATATTAAAAACAAAGATCGTTGTTGATAAACAAGAATAGGAACAAACAATAACAAATGTCAGTTTAGATAACATGCCAGAAATAAATGTAAAAGAAATCTAATATGCTTTCAACTATATGAACAACGAAAAACTTGCAGAAGAAGACTATGTGCTAGTAGAAGTGTTGAAATATGGAAGATAACTATGTTAGTGGTACTAGAAAAAAACGTTTAATAATTGTAGTACTTATATATAAAAAGGGAAATAAAATAAACTTTAAAAACTATAGACCAATAAGTTTGTTTTTAAGAATTATAATAAATAGATTAACAAATATACTAGACTTCCATCAACCGAGAGAACAACGGGTTTTAAAAAAAATGTAGTGCTATCAAACAAATACCTGTACAAGCCATAAAAATTGTAATTAAAAAAACCACAGAATATAATATCTCAATATGAGTTGCATTTGTTGACTATAAAAAAGCAATCAAATCGGTAGAAATGTGGCCAGTATTATAACTTTAAAAGCTTGTGATACATAAATTTCATAGAAATTATTTATAGCAAAGCAATTTTCCAGATAAGAATGCTCAAAAAACAAAAACAGCAAAAATAAAGAGACCTTATGTCACCAATTCTTTTTATGTCAGTAAATACATAAAAAAGTACTAAAAATATGCAAAAAGCAATTTCACCATTTAAATTTTGCGGACAACATTGCATTATTTGCAAAAACAAAAGTTGAACTTAAAAGCATAACTTATTGCGGTAAAACCAGTTGGTCTTAAAATCAACTTTAATAAAATCAAGTTTATGACATACAAGCTAATTGATGAATAGTATATCATTAATAACATAGTAAAAAACTATATACTTAAGTCAAACTATAAAAATTGGAACAACAAATTAAAAATTAAGATTGATAAAATAAATAAGAATAGGCTAAGCTGCATATGGAAAACAAAAAATAATATAGACTTACCACAAAGTCTAAAAATAGAGCTATACAACCAATGTATATTACAAGTACACACTTATGGGGCTGCAACTTTTAGTATTTACTAAAAGAATACTAAACAAAATGCTAATTCATCAAAAAGAGGTATAGAGAAGAATAGTAGAAATATTACTAAAAGACTACAAGACGAATGCATAGAAATGTAGGATATAGTAAATTGAAGTTTAAAGTAGTTATGGTTGATCATGTTGCCAGACGATATGATAAATTGATTGGCAAAGTAATATGATGGGGTAAAAAAACCAAAAGAGAAATGCTGAATTAACTGGCTCAAAAATGCGCAAAATAGAAGCTTACATAAAAAAAAACGCCAAGAAAAAAAAATATTTTTTTTAAATTTATTGTTTAATATAATTTTTTTTAAGTCAATTATTTGGTTGAGCAAACAAAAGAAAACTGGCTGATAAAATGTAACTGAATTCTTTGCTTTTTTTTTAATTTAGAGTAAGAATTGAAACACAAAGTATGCACTAACTAAAAACATAGATTGGTAAATGTGTAGTCGTTTAATTTTTGTGCAAAATTTGCACTGGTTATAGTCTTATAAAGTTAAATAGTTTTTGAATTTGGTGAAGGTAACTATTTTCAATTAATCTTCTTTTAGAGATTCAGTGTATTAGGTTGATTTGATAAAATTTTTATTTTAGGAAGAAACATAGCTTGCCCTTGAACAATTTGTTTTAACATTGATGTAGATATATTTGTTTGTCTCAAATAAACAGCCTAAGGTGCTTTAATTAAGTTAGGTTAGGTTAGGTTTGATTGCTTACAAACAATCAAGAATTTATGCAAGATTAAAAATATTACAGTGTAGTGTGAAGGGTTGATTTGCTGTACAATATCCTTGGTAATATTTGCTGGTACGTTTTTACAATTCATTATTGGGGTCTTTAATTGAAGAAATTAAAATACGCAGTTTTTTTGCTTAATTTCTTCAATTAAGTTGGTTTGGAGACAGAAGTATCCTAGATGTACTTCCAAGTGGGGTTTTAATGTGTAAAAATTCATGATCAGGTATTTTTTTGTAATAATTATTGTATTATTTTGAGTTGGATTAAAAAAATATTATAAAGTAAAAAAAATCAAGATATACAATTAGAAAATAAATGCACTTTTTTTATTAGAGTGGCATGCATCTACATTGTATATTTGATAATATCTGTAAATGTCTGATTCAATATTGGTAAAATCAAGATATAGTGACATTTTCATGGTTTGTGATTTGTATAAATTTGTTGATATTTACAAACTAATTCCAACCTGCAACTTATAACTTTACCTAATCTTTTATCTACATCATCATTCTTTGCCACCTGATTTTTAACTTTCTAGCATATTGCGTAAATAAATAACTAGCCAGAGTTTGTTTGCATCAGTCTGCTTCTTTTGTGTAACTGCGTTTTAGCAACAATATTTTTGAGAAAACTGTTATACAATAACTTAATAAAAATGAACTTAATGCAAGTAATGTAGATAAATTTTTATATAATGAATTTGTTATATGTGAACATGATAGTGAAGTATTTTTTAGATTTCTTGTCATAAATTATTTACCAGTTTAGTATTTTTATATCTAAGTAAAAAAAATAGGTTTTGTGATTAAATGTATAGTTATTATAACCTAGAACTACGTAAAGCATTTGTTGCAAAATATCAATTTTATAGTTATTTTGACTTTTTATTACATGTACCAAAGTACCTAGAAATTGTAAGTTATAAAAAACAAAAAACAAAAAAATGATGATGAACGAGGAACAGAAAATGTGTTAGATGTGTGGAGAAGCTAAGGAAAACATAGAACATATGCTAAAAAATTGCAATGAGATAAAAGATGAGCTAATGAGAAGAAACGAGTTACTAAAAGAAGATGAAAAAGAAATAAAATAGATGATGGCAGTAACAAAAAGAAAAAAATAAATTGAAACAGAACTGAAAAATCATTAATTAAAAATGGGATTCAAAATCATTGTATATTATATTAATATTGAATTGCCAAAAAACAAAAAATAAACGTCAATTTTATTTTTTTTAATTCATATTAGTTTGCTTGGGTTTAGGATTATTTGATCGACATTAGTCAGTTTGATTTTGGTATTGTTCAATATTTATTGAATCTTGAGGAAAAGTTC
Source organism: Tachinus rufipes (assembly GCA_963932245.1). Classification (NCBI taxonomy): domain Eukaryota; kingdom Metazoa; phylum Arthropoda; class Insecta; order Coleoptera; family Staphylinidae; genus Tachinus; species Tachinus rufipes. The sequence goes on from OZ010744.1 coordinate 79,459,222, forward strand.
TAATTGTTTGTAAATTAAAATTATAATTTGGCTAATAATTAATATTGTACTTTAGTTGTTGTGAATATGAATAATTTTGTTATTGAAAAATATAACATGTACATAGCACGTAAGCTCATGATTTTTTTTTTATCTTACTAGTAACTTGTGCAAAACTTATAAACTTTCTTACTATTAACATCTTTTAAACGTGATTTCAATTTTTTAATTTAGGCAGTTTTTATCGCATTAATCACCAAAATATTGTATTCGAGTAACTATAATATTTATCCAAATTTTAACACTTATTGCTATCACTTCTTTAGCACAGTTGTCAAATCAAATATTAGTTAGTTTTAAATTTTTAAAATATTTAATTAATTTTGTTTTTTGATCTTGATTACTTTTATAAAAATAAGTAAGAGGTAAAAAGGAACTGAAGTAAAATTAATTAATTATAGTAGTAAAATGTTGTCTTTATATTTATGTTCAACCGATGATTGCTTGATTCGTTTGTTTGTTAAAAAGTTGAAACGGTTTTTTTACTTCATTGGATACGCACAAAAAATCCGGCTCGACTGCGACAATTATATTTTGGTGATTGAAATGCAAGTTTTTAAAGAAGTTTCGTTTTTTTATTATTACATATAATGCTTAATATAATTCAACTATTTGGTTGAACAAACAAAAGCAAACTGGCTGAAAAAATATATTTTTGTTTAGTATTTCAAATTAATGCCGAGATATAAGAAACAGGTACACGTGCGAATATTATTGGCAAATATATTTGTTTATTGTATTTACTTTAGTTTACGTGTTGTAATATGTATAATTTGTAATTATACTTATTTGTTATTTGATATATATGTATATGATATAAGAATTTTACAGTCTGTAATTATATATTTTTTGTCCGTTGATTGAATATAAATAAATAAATACAACTATAATCAAATAACATATAATTAGTTTTCTGTTTAACATTATTTTGTCACTACATACGTATTTTTATTTGTCTAGAAGATTTGGATTGTAATTATTTAAGTATTTTTGTTTTTATTGGGAGTTAAAAGAAGTTGATAAAAATATGATTGCAATAGAGTTACTCTTTCTTAGAAGTAAAATCAAAACATTACGATCAGAGTAAAAACTATTAATATCGATAGGAAATGTATCTATATGAACATAAGATAAAGTTATTTATGTAACTACAGATGCTACCTAGCTAAGAAAAAAATAATCAAAAAATTATGTGTTATTTATAGCAAATGTTATAACAATAAGTCTTACTCATTTTAATTTTTTGTCTATATGTCTGAACACTTTAGTTTACAATAACAATGCATATTAGCTGACTCATAGACTGGAATATAAAAATAATAATACTTAGTTTTAATTAAATAGTTATTGAATTCTACAATTCATTTGAAATAATTATACGTAATATAAAAAATGTTTAATTAAATAATTCATAATGTAATTACTTTGATGTTTTTTTTTTTAACTTACTGAAATTGTTACTATGAAATTGCATTTAGTTTATTATTTTATGAGATCGTATTAATTATTAAATTTTCTTTTAAAAATTGTATCAATCCACAAATTTGGTAATTTTGTACTAGATAAAATTTGCTACTAATTCTATGCAGTACTAAAACAAATTAACACTATTTATTTTTAACGCATTATTGCCGTCATAAAAATACAGATTGTTATTTACTAAATGGCATACATTTTACAAGTGTGGCATTACTGTGTACTGTGCACATCAGTTGTTATAAAGTTTAATTTAGCTGTAATTATTTGTTGTAAGCGGGGATGAACAACTTTGGAATTTACACATATGTCACAGGTGTTTTGAATTGAAAAAAAGTTTAATGAAAATCTGCTTTTTTTTGAAAACATAACCGCCCAAAAGTTTAATAATATTAAAATTTATTGAAAAATTGGTTCAGAATCGAAATAATGCAAAAATTAAAATGACAAAACTAAATCTCTTTGCTAATGATTAAAGTAGCATGTAAAGATATAAAAATACTAAGAACGAATATTGTATTTGCTCCATCTTGGAAACAGTAGTGCCCAAAAGTTTATAAAAACTAAAATTTTACAAAATATCTGACTTGAGTTAGCATATATGAAAAATTCAACAACGATACGATTATTGCTCTAAGTAATAGCCTACTTATGCAATTTAAATTAAAAAATTAAATTTGTTTTTAAGATAATTTTGTTATTTTATTTTAGTTTTACTTGCCATTGTAGGCAGTAAGTTTTACTTACTGATCTGAAAGATTTGGCTGATGTGAATAAATTTAATTATTAACAATTTAATTTTTTTAAATTATTATTTTTGATCAAAAAATTACTTTAGTGAATATATTGTCAAAGTGTTGATTTTTGTGACAAAAAATTTGTGAAATTGGTTTCTCATACAAAAGTAAAGTGTGACCACAACGAAAATTGAAAAAAAAGTTTGCTCTATATGTGGAAGAAAATTTTATTATAGAAAGATATGAGTGACTAATAATATTCAGTTTAAATTATATTTATCGTGTAAAAAATAATTTAATTTTTCTTACACAGAAAAAAGATTTGTTTTTCACGTTAATGAAAACACTGCAAAATTAATAAGGCGTCATTTAAATCCTAAATTTAATATTCAAGATTTACAATTTTTAAAAGTTATACTTGTTGTTTAGCACTAAAAGATAGGGAGAAGTATAATCCTAAAAGTAACATACCTTCAATGCCGGATTTTGAAAAAATTGTTCTTTTTAAAGGAACTCGAAATAAAATTGATTGTAATTGTTATATATGTATAACTGCAAGAAAAAACTCTAAATCTGCAGTATTGAAAGGTAGAGGACACATAAAAGTATCTGAACAAATTACATTTGGTACGATAGGATTAGTGGTTTATAAAAAAATTACTTCAGAAAATGATGAAAAAGATTCTTAAACTCAACACTGCAACAATTGTTTGTAAAAAATGTTTTTCGACCATAGGTAAAAGAAAATCCCATAAATGTTTTCCAAGAAAACCAAGCAGTAACAAAACCAACAATATGGTTGCGGAACTGTCTGATCTTGATCAGCAAAGAATTGCGCTAACAATAATACAGCAGCAAAAGAATGATGATACGCCAGAACTTACTGTACGCTCTAAAAAAAGAATGAAGAGTATTGCTATCAATGCCAAACAAATTGAAAAGATTCAGATCAGTTCGGAGAAATTATTAAATTATAAATTTAGCATGAATGTGTTTGCGTTACATATAACAAAAATGACTAACTTTTTTCAGTCATCAATTGGTCAACGCAATTGTATTCCTGCCCATTTTTCTGAGAAAATAAAAAATAGAAAATCAAAATTCTATTTAATTCTATTATAAAAATTGATTTTCTAGATTTGAATGTTGGTAATAGAAATTCAACCAAAACAATTAAAAGACCAATAGTGTGGGGTAACGTTTTTGAAGTATTTGATATAGTGATTACTAACTGTGGAGAAAAAAGAAACGTTAACATTAAAATTACGGCAAACAAGGTTTTTTAAAATATATCTTAACATATTACCTGAGCTAGAAGATAAGAAATAAGAGATTGTTGAGATCTACGTGTACGAATGATGGCAGACATAAAAAATTTGGTAAAGTTACAAGTGTAAAAAAGATTATTTTGTTATGTATTGTTCCCGATGTGAATAAAACTTATTGGAATCTAAATTTAATGTTCAACAAAATTAGTTTGAATAATTTCTCATTCAAGTTCGTTGGCAATTTAAAAATAAATCTCATTGCAAACGGTCAACAAACCGCTTCTGCAAAGTATCCTAGCTCATACTGCTATGTAATTTTGCGAGAAAAGGTAAGCGACAGTTTTGAACATGATGATGTTTTAATAGTTAGTACTAAAAATAGCGACAAGGTAGAAAACAATAATTGTGATAAGTTTTTATAGCAGTTTAATTGAATTTAATATTACACTTTTTATATTATTTGTTAGAAATTGCAATTTGAAAACAAATGCCTCAGGCTGAAGACGTTGTTATTGAAATGTGCATGGTTCTAGAATTTCATTTATTACAAGGTTTTAAATCATTTGTTCTCCAGCGGATTATTAAAAATTTAAGATTGTGAAAAAGCTCTTCTTTGGCCAAAAAAACTAAAAACAATATCAAAAAATAATCATGGCAAAGTTTTTGAGAGAAGTGCTTGCCGAACAAAGTTGAAAAACTCTGATATTCTTGTTAGTGACAATATACTGAAAAATATCATCAGTCAATGAAAATTATTCCATACGTATCATGATTCAAATTGATGGATAAAGTTATAAATATATGTTTTTTTACATCAAAACCAGATAAAAAAATCTTAAATTTAAGAATTGCTAATTTGATAAAATATTCAGAATCAACGAGCAAAACGCTAAAACATTATATTATTTTTTACCATTTACCACATGCGTTATATTACTTAAATTCAGGATTAAGTCGATGGTTGGAACAAGCTGGTGAAACTATTCATAATGAATTTAAAACTGATGATTCAAGTTAAAGAAGTTAAAAAACGCGGTTGTCGATTTTAAGACATGCCATATAATTAATAAATTTGCAAACTTACTAACATTTCTATTGTATTTCAAATATATGTTAATAAATTAATAAATACACACTTAATTTTGAGTAATACACTTGAAATTTTTGAAAAATAATAAAAAAAACTGTAATTATTTAAAAGCTTTTTAAATTTTTAAATTTTTAATATTTACAAACTTTTGGGCACCAATGTTTCAAAAATGAAGCAAATACAATATTTGTATTTAGTATTTTTTTATATTCGCATTCTAATTATTAGCAAAGAGGTTTAGTGTCCTCATTTTAATTTTTGCATTATTTCGATTCAGGACCAATTTTTCGATAAATTTTAATAATTCTTTTGGGCGGTACTGTTTTTAAGAAAGAGCAGATACGATTTTAATATTTTGCATTTTGTAATCTTTAAAAGCTACCCTGATCGGAAACTATGAGTTCTAGCGTCGTCATTTTTGTCATTTTTTTTTTTTTATTTAAGAAACCTGTGATGTGTATTATATGGTGTTGTATGTAACAACTGTCAAAAATGCATTGATCTTTGAAAATTAAAAATCAAAAAGTTAACTTAATAATTCAAAAACTACTATTTATTACAGTGGTGTTTTTTCTGTGGATATTGTTACAATGATTAGATATTGTTGCTAAATATTATTTTTATTAAATGTTTTTTGAGTGGTGGTTATTGTTTTTTAAAAAATGTATAAAATTGTTTTACATTAGAGTAAAAGTTCTATGTTGTTTTTATTATTGATGGTAAATAAATGTTGATTTATGTTTTTGATTTCAGATGTTATTTTTGAAATTAGCGATTAAAGTTTTTGGATTATATTTGTATAATAATGTTTGTATTTTATTAGTATTACCGTTGTTGTAAGTTAGTTTTTTTATTGGGTGTTTGTGTGTTTGGTGTTGTGTGATAGTAGTGTTTTTGTATACGTTTATGATAGTGATAATGTTCTATGTACTAGGTTGTGAAACGCTGCAAAAGCTGTGATTGAAGTTGAAAAAAATTATTATATTTTAAAAGCTAGTTTTCTTAACATTGCTTGAGCCATTGCCTTTTGTGTTGTTTTTAGTTTATTTGTAGGTGAAAATGTCTTAACACCATATGTGGCTACTAGTAAAATGCATGGTTTGTAAACCATTTTTTTTTTAGGTTAATTGGGATTGTCCGTTCTTTTTTAGTAAGTTTATAAATGCAGCCTGTTTGTTTTGTAATTTTAGCAATTTGGTTTTTTTTCCCTAGCATGATGTGTTCGAGGTAAACATATTTGTCAACTTGTTCGATTGTTTATTGATTTAATACAACTTCTATTTTGATGCCACTTAAAAATTTGGTTTTGTTTAGGTTTGTTTTTAAACTTGCCTATAGATGAGTTATTTAGTTGTACAAACTTGATTTTCAGTTTTGTAGTATTACTGTTGATGAGCAATATATTGTAAGCAAATCTAAGGTGTTTCAAGTAACTACCATCTATCTTGATGTTTTAATTTGTCCATATTAGTTGTTTGAATACACCTTCTAGCTATACTTTTTTTAAATCTTGCTTATTTTGTCGGACGGTAGTTATCAAGTTTGTTTATGATTATTTTGGCGTATAGTTTATACTTTGTAGAGTTGTAACAATAAACTGATGGGTTGGTAGTTTTTTAAATTTGTGATGATGCTTTTTTTATATAAAATAATAACTTTAATATTTTACCTTTATACATAGATTTGCTTAAAAGAGTTTGGATTGCGTTTTTTTAATTTTTTTAGATTTTTGATGTTGAGTGGTCTTCTGCGGGACGTTTTCTATTTATTATTAGTCTCATTCTTTTTGTTATTATAATTTCTGGTATAATATCTGGTTCTATATTACAAATGTTGATTTTTTTCAGTAGCCTGTGGTTTTCAATTTTTGATGAATAGAAAGTTTTGTAAAAACTTTTTATTACATGTACAGTTTTGCTTTTATCCAAATTGATAAAATTGGTGTTTTTTATTTTATAAATTGCTTGTTTTTTTATTGACATTTTTTTTTTTTATAATTCCTGTTTTAAAATAATATAATGAGTGTTAATATAATAAATTAATAGTTTAAGTATTGCTACTCAGTGTTATCTAGTGTATGTGTCTCTAAGATGAGTATCAAGTAGTTTATAATTTGTTACAATAACATAACCTATTACACTGCAATAATAATAAATGCTTACACATCATATGACGTTGCAAATTTAAATAAATAAAAATGCACTGTTTTACTTGAATTTAAAGTCTAGCACGGGCCGCCGTAGCTCAATTGGTTCTAGCTGGCAAGCCGGGGTTTGATTCTCGTTACGGGCAAACATTTTTATATTTTACTTTATTTAAATACTTGTTACTTTTCACATTTTAATCCTAACCCACTCTTCCATTTACTTTCCGAGGTCTTTTTCTGTGTGTTAAATCGTTAGCCACCACAATAGACCCTGTGGTGTGAAGTCAAGTGTCCCTGTTTTTTTATGTTATCAATAGTTTAATTTATAAAATGTATAAAACTACAGATATACAATAAATAAATATGCCGAGCAATAATAAACGACCAAATACTCGCCAACGTATCAGCAAACAAACATATTAAAATAAACAGATAACCGGTAATTCGCAAAATCTGAATGCAAGCAAAAACATAAGTAATATAAGCATTGTTTCGGACAGCGAATGCAAGAACAAAGGAGATACAGATGTACTGACAGAATTAAGAAATAAGTTAGCAGACGTCGAAAATACAAAAGAGGCGTTAATAGAACAACAAAATACATTGCACGAAGAAATGCGGTCGTTACAACTTCAAATGAAAGGCAAAGATGAAGCTATTCATATATTAAAAGACACTCTTCAAAAATTTCAAGCTAAACAACTGAATAATGTTTTTACTCAAACATCACCTAAAATAAAAAGCAATATCAATGTCAGTATTTAAACTGAAAACGCAGTTAATGAGTACAAGAAATGCTATACTGACGCAGTCGTTCAAACACAAAACAATGAAGATATTGAAAATAATAAAACAAAACTACAAATTTAAAAAAACGCAAAAAACAACTCTAAAATCCAAACAATAACATCCTTAGATAATGACTCCATCACAAGTAATACGTATAGATCTACGCATATCAAAAATGGAGATAATACTACAAAAGCAAATAGATTTTCAACTGAAACAAACTATTCTAACATTTTAATACCTGCTGACAGTTATGGCAAAAATGCTGTTGAATTATTAAGTACATATCTACCAAAAACAAATTACAAAATTAGCACCATAATAAAATCAAACGCTACATTCAAGTATGTCTAATCTTGAAAAACATATACACACTTTTAGTAAAAAAGATTATTTAATTTTATTTGCCGGTGAATCAAACGCTATACACAATGAGAAAGTATCATATAAAGAATTAGAAAACATTATAAACGTAAGCCGTCATACTAATGTTTTAGTTTTAAGATGCCCATACACAAATCAAAAAGGATTAGATTCATTTATATATAATTATAATTGAAATATGGCAAAAACCATTCATAATGCAAAATGTAATCATGTTTCATATGTGGACACAAACAGTATTATAGGAAAACACTTTAAAACTAATTTTATTTAGTTTCACTATGCAGCCAAAAGGGTAATTATCCACAAAATTAGCCAACAGATTCTAACTGATCAAATAATTTCAAATAATGCAGGTTACAGTAATGATAGCGCACATGTAAAAGAAAATACAAATTTAAATTCTGAATCAATAGTAAATGAACCCAATCAAAATTTTCAACACAGCGACAAATACCTAACCGACAAATAAGGGCAGAGTATGATACCCTTACACAGCACACGCTTATACATTTAAATATAAGAAGTTTAATAAATAAAACTGATGATTTAGAAATTTTTATCGACAATACAAATCCAGAAATATTATGCTTAACGGAAACTTGGACTTACGAATATAATATAGACAACATAAAACTTCATAACTACGAACTTGTGTCATATTATAACAGAAAAACGCATATACATGAAGGGGTAGTTATATTTGCTAAAACAACACTAAATTGTACAGGAATACCACAAATTGTCAATCTAACAATAGAAATGGAAATAGAATGTTGCGCCATAATCATCCAATCACAAAAACTTCGCATTGTATCCGTACATAGACCACCAACCGGTAATTTTCAAACTTTTTTACTTCGATTAGGACAAGTTTTAGATTATGCTACTAAAATTGCAGATTCTATCATATTATGCGGTGACTTAAATGTTGACAAATTAATAAATAGTACAAACATTAATATGCTTTGTGATTTATTTAATTCATATAAATTAATAAATAAAATCTATGAACCAACACGAATATGTTGTAACAAAAACGGAAAAATATCTTCAACAGGAATAGATTATATAGTTGCTAACTTAAATATAGACAACTTTACGTGTACTGTTATCACTTATTGCCTAGCAGATCACCTGGCACAACAAATATGCTATATACATCATCCAAATCATATTGATAATACATTAGACAAAAAAGTACAAAAAGTACAAAACAGAAGTATAAGTGAACATAATTTAAGTAAGTTTCAACATTTGTTAAAACTGAACCAAAATAAATTTCAGATTACAGAATGTGTTGACAAATCTTTTCAAAACTTTATGGAGTATTTTTTAGACAATTTTGAAAACGCGTGTCCACATATTACCAGAAACACACGGTTAACTTATAATGTAAAATGGATTTCACAGGATCTAAAACAATCAAGCGAAAAACTTAAGTTTCAATATGCAGCCTTAAATAAGAGTCCAAGTCATGAAAAAAATGAGGCATATAAAATTAACAAAAATACACACAAACAGTTAGTAAAAACAACAAAAAGAAAATATTTTGAAAATATAATAGATGCTTCTGAAAATTAAATTATATCAATGTGGAAACTAGTTAACACCGACTTAAAAAGTAATAAAGAAAAAAAGGATATTGTATTAAATATTAACGGAGTAACCACAAAAAACCAAAGTAAAATAGCAAATGCTTTTAGAATTCACTTTTCAACAAATGCGAGTAAAAAGATTAAAAACCAGTTTGGACAAAATGACGTATCGGTTTGCACTATCTCTGACTTCCATATACATACAATGGCAGTATATGAACTTAGTGTATTAGAAGTAAAATCAATAATACATAATTTAAAAAACAAGCAATCGATCGGGCCAGATGGAATATCGATTAAAGTCCTAAAATTTGTATGTAGCGAGATTGAAGAACCAGTAACACTATTAATTAACCAATCAATAGTGCAAGGAGTATTTCCTTCAGCACTAAAAACAGCTCGTGTTGTTCCAATTCACAAAAAGAAATGCGAAGATAATATGGAAAATTACAGGCCGGTATCTATCCTAAATACATTATCAAAAGTATATGAACAAATAATTTCACAGAGGATATGGAACTTCATAGAAAAATATAATTTACTTAATATTAACCAACATGGATTCGTAAAAGAAAAATCAACAGAAACAACTACTTTTAGTTTTATTGAACATATACACAAAACCGTAGACGATAATTACATGTGTGCCAGATTATTCTTTGATTTGTCGAGTGCCTTTGATATTTTAAATATTAATTTAATTGAAAACAAACTCTGGAGTTTAGGTATCAGGGGGTCGGCATTAAATTTAATCAAGTCACTTTTAACTCACCGTAAATTATATGTTAATGTAAGAAAATGTAAGTCAAGTATATATGACAATCCATTGGGTGTAGCGCAAGGATCCACTTTAGGTCCATTAATATTTATTTTATACATGAATGACCTTGTAAAGTTTATTACAACTGGTTTTGTGATCAATTTTGCAGATGATATTTCAATTATTGTAAAAGAAAAATCAGCTGATGAACTTCAAATTGAAATAGCAATTGCAATAGAGGAAGTAAAAGAATGGTGCAAAAATAACAAACTAATTTTAAACAGAGAAAAAACTGTAAGTGTGCAATTTTTTGAAAATAGAACTTCAACAGTAGATATCCCATTAAACACCGACAGTACTAAATTCTTGGGTTGCTTCATTGACTCTGAACTAAAATGGACTAATCACATAGATTATATAAATAAAAAACTGAGCAGTGCATATTATGCAATTTCAAAATTAAAAAACACCCTTTCCCATTATTATCTAATGTAAATGTATTATTCTTTAGCTTATCCTCATATGGCATACAATATTATTGCCTGGGAAAAATCTCAAGAGTCAACCAGAATACAAAGTCGCACAAAAACGACTGGTTGGACTAATTTACAATATGGATTATTGCGAAACTTGCAGACTAGCTTTCAAAAACCAAAAAATACTGCCATTTTATTGTATTTATATTTATAAATGTGGAACTTACGTCTACAATAACCAGCTTATGTTTGGGAAAAACTTTTAAAACCATGACCACCTAACAAGGAACTGCAACAACCTGAGAATTCCACTTTACAGAACATCAACATATAAGAAGTTGCCATCTTTATCATGCATTGACATTTACAATAAAATCCCAAATAATATAAAAATGTGTAAAAGCAAGACTAATTTTAAATTTAAATTTAAGGAATAATTTTTGCAAAATTGCTTTTATACATTAGATGAATATTTTTCTTCTTAATTTTTATAATTTATTATCTATAAATACTTTATTTTATTGTTATATAACTATGCTATATTTATATTATTGTACTATATTTTAAAATTGTATTATTGTAATTTTTATTGTTTTAATATTTGTACTGACTTGACAAATGTCATAAACCTGTGATCATACTTGTCGAATAAATTATTATTATTATTATTATTATTATTATAGGCACGTGTGTTTTTTTTAATTTGTTTTTTTACAGTTTTTAGTATTGTGTTATAGCGTTTTAAGTTTTTTCAGATTTTTACATTTGTAAATGTTTTTTTTCCAGCCGTTTGGATATCTGCCTTAATTTTAATTGACAGTTAGTTAATGCTCGTACTATTAAAGTTTTCTATGTCTTAGTTTTATTGCCAAATTCTTTTGATTTTTATTTCTTTTAGTTTTTAAAACTCACCCGTAAAAAGTTGTATGTTTTTTTATGAATTTATTTATTTCTATTTTTGTTTTTATTTTTTGCCTTAACCAGCCTATGATTGCTGCCTGTGCTAAATTGGTTTAGTACTGACACGTTCTTGAATATTCATTCTTTTTAGAAAGTTGTACAACATGTTTTTTTTTATTATTCCAAATCTTCTATTGCACTCTGTGTCTCCTAGAACTTAGACTGTAATTTGTTTACTTGTTTTGCTTTTGCTATGTTTTTACATAGTTTTTTGGCTTTTTCCTCTTTATATTTGCTTGTTGGTGCATAAGCATGGATAATTTGGAGTAAATATTTTATTGATATTTTGACCACTATATACAGAGTGTTTCCTAAATGGGGACAAAAAATAAAATTTAAAATTTTTTTAGTTTCAAACAAAAAATCTAAACAACTTTTTTGTCTATCTTGCTTTGTTTTAGAGATAATAAAAAAATACACATTATTTATAAAACTTTTGTAACAATGGAAACAAGAAACAAAACAATATTTCTTTAATAAATTCTTAAAATGACTACCATGATGCAAGCTTGACAACGCTCTAAAAAAAAATGATAAACAGCTTCAAAACCTGTTGTGTTTTAAATGCAACATTTGCAATCCTCTCTTGAAGCTGCTCCACGTTGTTTATTGGCTTTGCATAAACCAATTGTTTTATATGTCTCCACACATTAAAATCTAACAGATTTTGATTAGAAGATCTTGCTATTTTACCAATCTACCTATTATTAAAATTGTCGTTGAGCCACCAAACTACATATTGTTCAACATTGGGTAGGGCTCTATCGTGCCGATACCACATCCAGTTACGGAAAGCACGAAGAACATTGTTATTCAGTAAATTTTCCATATAATTTTTGAAAAATTTTGCATATAAACCAGCATTTAAACAATGTGGTAAAATTTGAATTAACAGTTGCCCATAAAAACCCCACACCGTGTGTTAACTGAAATTTTTTTTGTTAGTAAGTTTGTACTCTAACTGCGTACGGATTTCCTAATGACCAAATAAGCTTATTATGTATATTGATCTCTCGTGAATATAGATTTATTGTTTTACAATGTTGAAAAAAAAAGTTACAATCTTGTTGATGTCGTTCAAGAAGCCATTAAAGTCATTGTGCTACGTCGCTTGGTTGTAACTGATGTACTTTTTGATATTATGTGTGAAATTTTTTTTTATTTAAGGTTCTCTAGACAAAGTTTTTAGATAGTTGTATGCAAGCAGAAAATTGTCTAACGCTAACCTCTGGCTTATTAATAACTGCGTCAACTATTTGTTCTTCTTCTGCAGCGATGTTCTGTTGATGTGAATATACACTACGGCGATTTCTTATTCCGAATTTACGGAGCTTTTGAAATGCGTCCAAAAATACGCGACAAAAAAGTTGTTTTTTATCGGGAAATCTTAATTGATACTTGAGACATGCAGCTAAAGTATCTGCGTAGTCTTTGTTGTTGAACAGCATTTGTATCAAGTTTTACTATCCAAACAAAAAAAAAACAATTTTGACAAGTATCAAAAGCTTGCACCAACGCACATTTATTAAAGTAACGTTGTCTTGTTTTTTTTTTTTTTAGCTAATTAAAAAGTTTTTTAAATAATTAGCCTTATTTTGTATGCATTGCTAGCTAAATGTGTATTTTTGGACTATTCTGGAAACGAACTGAGATAGACTAAAATTTATTTAGAAAAAAATACAAACAAAAACTAATAATTGTAGGAAAATCTTCACGTAACAAAGAGTAAGAGTTTTCAACAACAATTTTCTGTCAATGTTTAGAAAAGAATCTGCAATGGCTTTTCATTAAAGCTGAAAAAACTTGATAACCGCATCAATGCAAATAGTTATCTGTACTTTCTTAAACACTAGCTACATGATATACTTGGAGACATTTTGTTAAAAATTAGACGGAATACTATAATAATTGGCCAATTTGTACGGTGAGATGGCCATCAAGAAGTTCTGACTTAAATCTGCCAAATTTTGTTATTTGCAGGTTTTAAAACAGCTGGTTTGCCGCGAGGTAATCAATACGAATAAACAATTGCAGCAACAAACTTTTGAGGTTTTACAAGATTTGTAAAAAAATTTAATATTTGGCAAATAAGCTATGGGGAAGTTAAATGATTCTCTACAGCTTATTTGTTATTGTTGTCTATTTTGCAAATATTGTATTGTTACTTTTATTTCCAATTAAGTCACAAATTAAAAAAAAATTAACACATTTAATTTTTTTAAAAGAGCATTTTAGTATTAAGGTATATTAGGTTAAATGCTTTGTTTTAACAACAACATTTTGGTTAAATTATAACTCATCCTGTATATGCAAAAGTTGTAAAAAAATAAAATCTGTTTACATCTATTAAGAAGTTTTAGTTTTAACATAACTTCAAAAGTATGTACTTTTTGCAGCTATATTAACAACATGGTTGTTTTACAAAAAATTATGTGAGATTGCAATCCCATAAAGACAAATTGAAACTTTAGATATAAATTTGTAGTTTGGTTTAATATTTGATACGACTGATATCTTAGATATTGACTTGGTTTTTTGTTATCTTATTGTTTCAAGATCTTAGTTTATAGATTGTACATATTATAACTTAGAAATCTAAAGACGTTCTGCCATATTTGGCAATATAGTTTTTGAAAGATATAAAGTATAAAAGGTGCTATTTGCAAAATCATAAATAAGACTTTTAGTTATTTGAAGAAACTTATAAATGTACATTAAAAATAGAGAAAAAAAAAACAGAACCTTAAATATTTATAATTTTTTGGTAATAATAAAAATCATTAATTATTTTAAATATAATGTTTCTGTTTTCAAGAAAACTAATAGATAAGATTTGCAGTTACTTTGTAACTAAGAGCTACTGCAAGATTTATTTTATATTTGTTTAAAATAGAATATAATTGTGACTATCATACCACACGATTTGTTTTCGAACATTTTGATCCAGATCTGTTATCAATCGTTGATCAAAATCTATTTTACTTAAATTTATATTCTAAATATAAGTTTGTGTTTGATCTAAAATTATAAACGCCGTAAGATGATTACAGGGTAAACAAATCAGCAGCGGCTACAATATTAAATTATTTATTTTAAATTTTAACGTTTTTGTTGTCTTGAATCATTTGATCTGTAAAAATACAAAAACTGGTTTTAGATCAAAATGCGCACAGCAACATAGTAAAACACATTGATGAAGTTATTATTTACAAAAAAATAACGCATGCAAAAAACGTAATTTAATAATTATGTTTCAATTAAATATTTAATGAGTTTTACAAATTATATCAAATTATAGTTGATAGTTATTTTTATTTTAAAGTTTTATTGAGTATTAAATTAATATAAATATTAAATAATTATTTACATATAAATTGACAGTTTAATTATTTATTTTTCATCTTATTGAATTGATATCGTTATTCAAATATTTAATACACTCTGTATTAAATATTTGAACAACAATATCAATTCTATAAAGTAAATAATATTTCAAAGTATCAACAAACACAATGACATTATTGTAAATGTACTTGACCATACTTGTATCAGATGCTTCTGCAAAAAGACTTTTTCAGTTTTAAGGTATAAAAGATGCATTGTCAATGTTACAAGTTGAAAGTGCAGATTTTGAGCAAATGAAATTTGATGTTTATGCGGTTAATTTTCAATCTGTCACATTAAATTTTTTAAATAGAATCTATTTCTTTTATTTAAGAAGTGTTTTTTACTAAATTTTAGGTAAAAAAATGATTACAATAAGTAAGACGTACAGTCGGACATAATAAACAATAAAAAAAACTTACAAAACAATTAAATTAAGCTTGTTATTACAGAAAAAAATATTTAAAAAATCTAAAAATTAATTGTGGTAGTTTTTAGGGGATAGAAATAGAAATGACTAAGTAAACTTTTAAAATTTTATGTTTGTATAAAATTTGACTTTCAAATTGACGGAAAAAAGATGAAACAAAATTTTGGATCAAAAAGGTGATTTAAAAAAAAAGCCAATTACTATATTTTATTACAAATCTTTTTTATTTTGTATCTTGACTTGAATTTAAACTAAAGTGGCATACTTTGCTATTTATACTTTTTAATACTTTCTTTTCTTGAATTTAATTTGGTAAATAAATAAATTAATCATCAACTTTTTGTTCAGAAGTTTTTTTGTGTTATTAACATATTATTACAAAAGATCTACACATTGTTAACATAAATACAAAAATTGCAAAAAATTAAAAATGTTCTCTAATTTTACCAAGATTGCGCTTGTTAAACAAAATTGCACTATACTATAAAAAAAACAAATTGCACTCTTTAAAGTTCACTTGACAGATTGTCTTATTGTTTTTGACTTTGGCAAAGAACTGGAAAAATGTTATTGGTTTCAAAATGCGCGCAGTTTTATGGACTCAAGTGTTGGCAACACTAGACCATATAATATACACTCAAACAATATCGTATTTTTTATACTTTAATAATTTCTTAAACAACTATTAAATAAATTTTTATGTTTTATTTATGTAGCTATATGCAATATGCAATGTAAGTTATGTTAAGTTAGCGCATTTTTAATATATCTTATTATGTAGTTGATAATTATTTGTGCACTTCACAATAAATCAATTTGTGTAATTTATTTGCTTAATTTGAAATTTTGCTATTACAAAGCAAAATTAAGTGAAATTATTACTTTTAATTAAAAACGTTGCGCATGTTGAAATTTTTTTTTTTAATTTTAAATTGATTACATACATAAGAACAATAAAAATATTACGTTAAATTGTAAACAATATTACTAATACATTACTAATTAAAAAAAATAATACAAGCCGCTTTATTATTTACAAACCACCCAATTTTAGTTAACTGGGCTATTAAATTATAAGTTGAATTTGATCTAAATTTGCACTTACGTAAGTACGTACACAATACACTGCTTCAATTCTTAAGTCAGAATGCATAGATATGTAAAATAGAGGTAGACAAAGGTATAGACTAGTTTGAAATATGCTTGATTGTTGCAAACGTCAATGATACTGTCAGCAGCATCAATATTTAAGATCAAACTAGTTAGTAAGAAGTTACTATTAACAAGATCAGGAATAAATAAAATTTTCAAACAAAAATATACTTAATTTAATTAACATTATATATAACAGAATGTATTTTAATAATTTACATAAATTTAAAATTTTGATGAAAAATTAGCTGTGGGTTTTTGGTGTTTTTTTTTTAATTTTGGCGGGTAGTATACATTTACTTTTACAATTAATTTATTTGGAGTAAAAACTTTAAACAAACAACTAGAAACTTTGCTACTAAATAAAGAATTCGTTCACAATAAAGGTTTTTAATTACTTCAAAAATAAAATACTTATACTGTAGTTAAATGTACTAATATTTTGGAAAATGCGTAAAACTTGGAAATTTTTTGCTTAAAATCAAAACAAAAATTAAAGAAATTGCCTTAAAAGAACAATCTCAATGTTTTTTACTAAAAATAAAAAGTTGATATTGTAGATCAGCGGGAATTGAAACGATGTTTGTATACTGTCCAGAATGTAAAATTGAAAAATGAAAATAAAAAAAAAAACTCAATTTAATCAAAATTTAATATTTAAATCAAAGTTACAGTTTTTTAAAAAACCAAAATAAGACTTTAAAACAATCAGATTGCAAACTACACATTTTTTTAATTTTGATTTATTTATTCTTTTGCATAGTTAGTTTTATATTTGTTAAAATACGTTTTGATTAAAATTTGAATAAAAAATTAATTTTAGAATTAGATAAATGGTTTATCAGTACTTACGCAAAACTGTATCTTAAAAAATAAAACTGTATTTTTGTATTTCAAATTTATTTTAAATTTTAACAACTTAAATGTCTATTGGGTACCTTTTTAAACAAAAAATTATTTTTAAAAAATATATGTTACAAGTAAAATGAGAAACAGAACAACACATGAGAAGAACAGGAAAAACAGACGGAGAGTAACAAATGCCACTGAAAACCGTTTTATTCAATTACTAGCACTATGACAACAAACCTGTATGTTCTTATTTAAAAGTTAAGAACATACCGACCACAGATCACCTTAAAGATGCAGCGTTCTCATATAAATTATAGGCAACACATTAAGCAGATAACTCCGTCTATGCTTCACAGATGTCGCGCTTATCGGAACAACCTGGCGAGCGGGAGATTTAAATTTAACAAGTAATTAAAATTAAATTGTAACTTTATAAAATACACACAAAAATGAATACATAATTAATATATTATATTTTTACTTAAATATAAATATATTATGTATTCATATTTATGTGTAAGGGTAATTTACATGTATATAAATAAAAAGAACAATAATTTAAGTAATAATAAAAATTTAATTTATTTATAACAAATACAGTAATAAAATAAATATTTAATCCATAAAAAATTATGAATTTCTTACTTTTTGAAGTTCAGGTACCCATAATTTGACTTCCATTTTCCTTCGAAACTAAAAATAAATACATATGAATTAATACAATAAATATTATTTTTAAACATGATATATATGTATGCAATATAAAATTAATTTTATGTCAATTAACATCTATTCTTTTATAAATATCAACTAGATATAATGATGTCGTGACAGTACAACTTTTCTAAAAAATTAAATTGTCAAAGTTAACAAACAAATTAAAATTGAAATTTGATTTAATTTGGCATTTCATAGTTATTTATGAAGTGCTTTTAAAGTTGTTCGTACTAACATAGCATTGCTCGTAGTACGAATAAATATTTTAACAAACAAAATTTACTTACAATATTGTACGAGTAATAGAAGTAATCTCCTTTTTGTCGTTCATCTGATCAGCAGCAGCTCCCATTTCCAATCTTTGGCAACTTCTTGAAGACTCGATGATGATTATTATTAAAGCAAATATGAAATAATAAAACAATAATATTAATAACAGATAACAATTTGTAACAAAAATTAAATTATAATTAATATTTTTACTAATTATTTATATAGAAAAATATAAAAATATAGTTTCTAGTAAAAGACATATGATATATTTTGTTTCACAATTATTTATTAATTTTTTCCGATTTAAAAAAGGATGACTAAACAAAGATAATGATTTGGCAGTAGAATCTACATTTATCAAATCCGGAACAACGTTAGAATTCACCGAACAATCTAAACTATTTATAACCTGAACCTGAATAATTGGATTAACAGAGTCATGACCCGACAAATCAATGCTATCTACACTTTTGAATATAATTGGTACAGCATTACGATTTAAAGATTTTTTGTCAGAATTACGGAAACAATCAATCGAAAAATGATTTGTACAAAATGAAATATGTTTTCAGATGGAACTCTAAAAAAGTTTATATTTTTCCCATTGTTTAGCAACTTGCGATTATTATCTATGCTTGCGATAATAAACGCTATCGCACATAGGTGCTTTACACATATACCCAAATAGCCCTTTCTCTGACACCTTATATTATTATAATTAAAGAAAACTTACCTGAATAAATGCACCTGTACACAAAACACACGATACACACACTTTAACCGGCTAGCAGCATCATAACATAACCATAGAAATCATAATTTAAAATGGCGTACTAAAACATCAACAAGTCCCGTCCTTGGCTGCTTGGCTCTTATTGGTCGAATTTAAAATACAAATGTGGCGGCAATTTATAATTTAATAAGCGTCGTTTTATGCGCCATCTGTGAAGCTTCAACGGTCCTAAATTGGCGGTGCCAGTCGCTGCATATCTTTCACCGGACCCTGATACCGACCGTTGCCTTAATTTTCCGTATTGTAGTGAAGAATGTGCTATGCAGTAACGACCTCATCATACAACTTAAGGATGGGGTGACTTTTTAGTAAAGTTTTATTTTGCCGTAGGTGGCGGTAGTTCCACGCTCCACTTCCAAGCGTTTCAATGTATTCCCCTACTAGACGAAACAGCCAATCATAGATGAGCGGGGTAGCACGTGCATTGTGTTATAGTCAAAAGGCATAACAATATGCGTGGCGGGGAGTACGATAGTGAGCGTGCGGATGAAATAGGAAGGCGGAGTGGGGACTTAGAAAATATATTTTAATTAATCTTGGGGCATGTTTATCTCCATTATTAATGCAAATTAAAAAAAACTAAAAATATATTCGTTTTCCTGATTTTTTTCTCTATATAGTGACATAAATTTAAAATCGCTAAAAAAATAATTTACATTTATTTCTTAAAATATTGCGTAATAAAATAAACAAAATATGTCAAGTTATAAACAATTATATTATTAACAATTCCTGAAAATTTCACATTTCTGCGTTCAGTAGTTTTCCTAATGAACATGCCCCCAGTTTATGTCAGAAATTTGCCAACCTTAAAATAACAAAACAGAATGCTCAGATGCTATGTGTTTCCTGTATTATTATACAAAATGAAAGCTTGGACACTCAAGAAAAACATCATAGATCGCCTGAAAGCATTTGAGATGTGAGCTTACAAGACAGAACTACAAATAAAGAAGTTTTAAAGAGAATGAAAAAGAAGAACAAAATCATAAATACAATTAAAATCAGAAAGCTACAATTCTTAGGCCACGTGATGAGAGAAGAAAGATATACACTTATACAAACGATTATACAGAAGAAAGTACAAGGTAAAAGAAGTATCGGAAGACGACGCATTTCCTGGTTAAATAATTTAAGACAGTGGTTCCAAAGCAGCTCGATCAAATTATTTTGAGCCATAACATCAAAAATAAAAAATAGCTATGATGGTGGCCAAACTTTTTAGAGGAGACGGCACATAAAAAGGAAGAAGTGAAAACAGCTACTTTGGCGTCATTCCTATTTTTACATATAATTTGATAATTAATTAATTTTTTTACTACTTTATTTCGAAAAAATAAATTATATTTTCCTAGAAGATTGTAGTTAACTTATATTTGCAAGTAGCTTTAAAATGCATTTAAAAGTACTTAAGAACGCATTTTTTTTTTAATACTGGATTCATTTTTTAACAATTTTCAATTATTATTTGAATAAAATACTTTGACCCAATATAGATAAATCTTTTATGAATGTACTGGCAAAAAAATTAATTTATTATTAAATTATATGTAGAAATAGGAATGACGCCAAAGTAGTTGTTTTCACTAAAATACTGCAAATTAAGGTAGCGGTCGATATGCTTTTAAACGACAGTTTACAAACTCTTAAATAAACTTAAATTAAAATTGAAAATTACCGGAAATTATTTAAATAATATCCACTTTCTTGAATTGCTTTGGCCCTACTTGAATTGAAATGACCAGGTTACAACATGATTGGACAATGTATTTATTACAACCATTATAAATTTTAGACGCTTAAAAACGTACAGCAAGCTTTTTGTTACAAATTGCTAATTTAGTTTTAAGCAAGCTTAATTGATTAAACGCTGTAATTAAGTTAATAGAGACCCTTGCAGATCTTGCTTTATTATTTTAGAAACGACGATTATTGACTATTTTTATTAGTAGATATACCGAAAAAGTGCAGATTCATGTCAGAAATGATTTAGTTGTAAAAACACATCATAATTGTGTAGTTGAAAAAATTTATAAAAATGTTGTTAGGAGCATACCTTAATTACCATATCATAGTAGCAAAATATAGTTTGATTCTTTTTGAATGTATTGGTAAAAATATAAATTAATTATTAATTAATATGTAAAAATACCAAACTTATCAACTATAGAAATAAATGCTGTCAATTTTGAAGCTATTATCTTTTAACATTTCACAAGTAAAAACTGCGCCATTATTAAAATGGAACGGTACACGCTTCAACAACGCATTGAAATTTGAAAAATTTGATATAAAAATGTTGAAAACTTTTCAGTCACAGTTTGCAAAACTAATGTTCTGTTTGGTCGACGTAAAGCACCTTCTCGGCAGGCAATAGCAAACCTGGTAGAAAAATTTGAGCTGTTGGGACAAGTTTGTGATGTAAAGAATTGGAACCGTGTGCATCGCTTAAGAACACATGAAAATATTGTTGATGTAACCCGTAGTGTTGAAGAAAACCCAGGTTTGTCGATTCCTCGTCGATCTTTGGAATTAGACATTCCACAAACGACATTACACCGTATTTTGCATAAAGACTAAAGTCTTAAAGCTTTTAAAGTTCAGGTAACAAAAGAACTCAAGCCGGTCGATCGCCATAAAAGTCGTATCTTTGCTGATTGCTTCAAATGCATCAAAATGATCCGGAATTTTATCGAAAAATCATTTTCAGTGATGATTCTCGCATTTGGGGCTCAGAAAATCCAAGAATGATTGTTGAAAAGTCTTCAACGTGCAACTGTTTGGTGTGGTTTTTGGGCTGACTGTGTGACTGTACTCTACTGAATGGATGGCACTACCGAGCTATGATTAATAATTTTTTATGGCCGGAATTGAAAGATATTGATGTGGACGACGTTTATTTTTAACAAGCTACGTGCTACACAAGCAACGAAACAATCGCAATTTTGCAAGAAAAGTTTTCTGACCGTGTTATTTCTCAAAGAGGTGATCACAATTGGCCACCGAGATCTTGTGATTTAACACCTTTAGACTTTTTTCTTTGGGGCCACGTAAAAGATAAGGTCTATGCCAATGCTCCACAATCGATTCAAGACCTTAAAGATGGAATTTGTAAAGTTATCAAAGACATATAACCGTAAATGTGCGAATTGGTCATGGAAAATTTTATGAAAAGAATGTGGTATTGCAACCGTAACCGTGGCGACCATTAAACTGATATCGTTTTTAAATGTTAATGGCATACTTTTTTCTTTATAATGAAATAAACATTTATTAATTTCTCTTAAAAAACACACGTTTTTTTTTGAGATTTCAAAATGAAACCTCTTATTAGAAAACCCTATATTTTTGAATGCATTTTGTTGCTGTTTGCAAATATAATTTGACAAAAAAAAACTCCAACATATCATAGTTTAATCTTTTCTGAATATTACCAGTACATTCAAAAAAATAAATTGATTATTAAATTATATGTAGAAACTGCAATGACGCTAAAATTGCCGTCTTTGTTGAAATACTACAAATCAAGGTAGCGGTCAGTATGGTTTTAAGTAAAAAAATTATAATATCATGTTTATATCATTTTCCAACTGCAATTTTTTTTACTTTTTAAAAAGCTTTAATGATTATATAAAAGATTTATATTATTACAATTTGTACTATTATGTAATATTATTAGAAGTGAAGAACGAGACAACTGATAACCACTCTAACTTTGTAAGTAATAATTTTTTAGTTTAAAAAAAAAAACAAGTATAAATTGCAAATATATTAATTTTCAGGTCTATAATAAAATATTTTTATTTAGAAAAAATTAAAAACAATCTCATGTGATTAGTAATTAAAAAAGCAAATATTTATCTTTATTTGGTATTTAACACTAATATTTTTGAATTAATAGATAGATAAACAGTCTAACAAAAATAGTCATAAAAACACCACTTGACAAAAATCAATAAAAATAGGCTATAGCAGCTTGAAGTTTTTAACAGTACAAAGGAGCAAAGCAAGTAGCCCTCACTTGCTTTGCTCTAAAGCATTTTAGCAAACAATATTTTTTTGACTGTCTCAAATAAAAACTGTGTTTCAAGAAATTTCAAAGTTTATTATAATTTGTCACTACTGTCAGGTTTTAGGATTTAACGCAAAATGGCTGAAAAAAGTCCCAATTAAAAAGATTAAATCAGAAATTAACGCGTCTCTCAAATAAGCTTAAAACATATTTGATACCCACAACACGCAGAAACAATCTTTATGACATCAACTGAAAGCGGAATTACGTCACAAATCAAATTGCCGACTATAAATAAACCACAATTTTTTGCATATGACAGATGGTTAAAACTTTATAACTTCTTTGCTTTAATAATATAAATATTTAACATCAAGAAGATTGAAAAAATGCATTATCTAAAAGCAGCAATAAAATAGAAGCAGCAAAGGTATAAAAAAGCTTTATGAATAATTACTGAAGTAGCGTGGGCCATATTGAAAAAGCAATA
The DNA here is from genome assembly GCA_963932245.1 of Tachinus rufipes. Lineage (NCBI taxonomy): Eukaryota > Metazoa > Arthropoda > Insecta > Coleoptera > Staphylinidae > Tachinus > Tachinus rufipes. The sequence continues at coordinate 79,483,048 of OZ010744.1, forward strand.
CAAAAATATTCAAGCAATAGTGCAGTGCTATATAAAGGGATGATTCAAATTTCTTTTAATGCCAAGAACATTGCATGAGGCTCTCTGTATATTACAGTGCTAAGTAAAGCATCTTGACACACCTAACAGTTTAGAAAATAGACAATAAAACAAAAAACTATTGTAAAAAATTGTTGACAACAAAGGATGTTTAAGCATTTAATCAATTTCAAATTTTTTTGACAAATAAATGCGTGCTTGCCAAAAGGATTTTATGAATTACGGCTGCAACAAGACCACTGAACACTATTCAATCAAAAACACCTTATATTAACATGTCCAAAATTAATTAATAAACATCCGACAGAGAGATTAAGCCTAATAGCCAAAACAAAATTGTGCATAAATTTAATGAAATCAAATTACATCGCAAAAAATAACGTATGAAATGCAATAAATTGCATCATACTCGATTGCATATTGATGGCAAGATTAGGAAAAATAATAGATTAAAATTTTTAAAAATATTAAATTGGAGGGTTCAAACTCAACAAAGTGAGCCAAATAAATCTTTGCAGGACAAATATGTACGACAGACGATAAGGTGCTGTTTCAAAAAACATGGCTGAAATAGGTTATATTAGGATTTACACTACAACATAAAAATAAAATGCCACATAAACAATGTAAAGTTGAATCAAATACTAAAACTTTAGGTAATAAAAAAATTTTTGCTAAAAAAGCGATGTTCACATAAAGAAAAAAACATGCCAAGTTGAATTCAATAACACTTATTAGCGTACACTAGATGATCGGTTTATTGTTACACTTCTATAGAAGGAAGATTTATCAGCATTATGCTATTTGCATTAACTAGCTTTTAAAAGGTTCTATTCATAGAAACAAAAAGTAGCAAGAAATGAAAACTTAAAAACAAAGTATACCAACTTTATTTTAGAATATCAATTACTATACTAATGGAACTAATATAATGTAAAAAAAAATATTTACTTCAGCATGTTATTCTAAATGAAAGAAACCAAATCACCAAATTACGGGTAGTATTTGACGCTTTTATGAAAACGACTAATAAAACATTTTTAAACATTATTTTAAGAGTTAGTTTAGCAATCATAGATATATAACATTTTATGTCAATTTAAAAAATATGTAATTTCAGCAGATATACAAAAAATGTATCGACAAATTAAAACTTGGAAACTTAACATAAAATATTATGGTTGAACAATACACAGCTGCACAAAGTATTAATAAAGATTACTATATAGATGACATGATCTAGAGCCGAAAACATCAACAAAACAAGATTAACAAAAGTTTCAATAGTACTAAATAAGGCCAGACTAGTTTACTATAAATAGGCCTCTAATACAAAAGAAGTGCTGTTAGACTGTCTTCCAGGCAAATCAACGTTTCTCACTTTGAACAAGTTGGACATTGTAAAAGTTTTATGTAGAAAAACTAACAACAAGAAAAGCTATTCTAACTAGAGTATTTGAAATATTTAGTCCACTTGGATTAATAAGCCCTATAAAATAATATGCAAAACTTTGTCAGAAAATGATTTATTAAGATAAGTCCGTACCAGCGCATATACACACAAAATAAAACAGATTTCTGATCAAGTTAGTGGATATCTATAAAATCAGCATATCATTTGGTTACAAATGAGATTTGCAATCTAAAAATTTATGCATTTAAAGATGTCAGTGAATTGTTATATGAATGTTGCATTTACGTTAAATCTGCTTACAGCAAAGGGTAGCATGTTATAAAATATTATATACGCTAAGTCAATGATAGTACCAGTGAAAACAATAATTCTTCTTTGTCAAGAATTGTGTGCAACAATCATTACTGCACAATTAGTAAACTACGTGGCGTTTTTAGGTTTTAAATTTTGACTCACTAATAATTTTGGCATAAATTAAGTCAACGTCAAACAAACAAAAGATTTTTGTTACTACTAGCAAAATTCAGTCAATATTTGTAAGTCAATATTGGCACTATGTAAACACAAACAAAAACCCAGCAAATTTAATATTCCGGAGAACTACCATTAAACTACTAAGAAATTTAAATATATAGTGCTGCTATTTTTGCTCAAAATTAACTACAAAATTTTTGACATATCTAAAAAAAAATTAATACTATAAACAAATCCAAGACTAGGCGGTTTGGAATAGTTTGAAAGATTTACCTTGTTCACCAGGCTCGTCAAAATCACGGCTTGGTGCATAAGATTCATGAACGCATGCCGATCAAAAACCAAACTTAAAAATGTACTGTCAACAAATGAGTTACTAAAAGCCAAAACCCAATTAATTAAAGCTTAAAGCCAAAACCCAATTAATTAAAATAATACAAAGTTTGCCAAAGTGTTACAACAATTGCAGAAAGGAAATGATGTTAATAAACAAAGTAAGCTGTTGTCCTTGATTAATGACAATAAACTAATGCTTATAATGAAAAGATTATGACATATTGCATTACTCTATGATAAACAATCGCCTCTAGGCAAAATTTGCTGCAACCAAAGATAATACTTGCCATTTGTTGCTAAGAACACAGTAAAGGACACACTGCAAAAATGTACCAGGTGTTTGCAATTTAAGCCCAAGATGAGTACGCCTATAATAGAAGATTTGTCAAGAAAAAGAATGATACTTGCATATCTTTTTCTTAAAACATTAATGGATTCTTGTGGGCTCATTCTAATGAACGAATGCAACCTGCAATTTAAATAAATTGTAAAACGTTTTGTGTTGATATTTATTTACATAGTCACAAAAGCAGTACACATAGATTTAGCAAACTACCTAACTACTAAAGCGTTTTTAGGAATCCTGAAAAAATTAGTGTCTAGTAGAGGGCTAATTAAATTTTTTTTTCCGACAACGCTACTAATTTTGTAGGTGCTAATAACAAATTAAGTTGCAGAGTGTATTTTGTGTTAATAATCTGCGGCTAAAAAACAAATTGGTATAAACTGGCGATTTAGTTTTTCACGTGCACCTTATTTTAGAAAACTCTAGAAAGCTGCAGTTAAATTAATTCTAAAGAAAAAAATTGAATAAACAATAAACTATGAAAAATTATATACACTGATAGTTTAAGTAGAATTCATATTAAACTTCAGGCCGTTGACTCATCTGTCATCAAATTTAAATTTAAAACTAGAAAAAATTGTTTGTTTTAAGTGTAATAACTGCCGTTTAGTATTAACATATTGTTATATTGTTTTTGTTTTTATCAATTTTTAACGTGCATTTAAAATAACAAACATTTTATAACAAAACTAAAATTATATGGCATGACAAGCCATATACTTTTTTGGTTTATCAACTATGACTGACAGATATTAAATAACCAACTTTATTAATAAAATATAGCAAGTTTTAAGTTAAACAATGTGTTCCCCAAGGAAGCGGGCTAGGGTTTTTACTGTTTATCATTTATTTTAGTAAAATTTGCAATTATCTAAACATTTGTAAGTTAAGTTGTTTACAAATGACACTTTAATTTATTTAATTGATCAAAATCTGAATGATCAAATATTTGAAATATATTTGTTTTCAACAAGTTAACACCTTAGTTGAGTTAAAAACACATATTTCTAAACATCACTAATCAAAAACAGTAATTATTTTTTAAAGAAAATACTAAAAATTCTAAACGCTACATTAGAATTAATAATATATCAATTTATTGAGTTTAAAAATGTATAACAACGGTGAGATAGCTCAGTTATAGAGCGTTAGTGTAGCACGCTAACAGTCCCGGGTTCGATCCCCGAATATGACAAAAATAATAACTTTGCTTTTTATCCACCGGGGTGATTCGGAAGTCACCTAATAAGCCGTTGGTCCCATCAACCCCTTCAAACAAGTCGTAAGACTTCTGGGGCGATGTAAAATAGCTGTAAAACGCAAAATAAATAAATAAAAAATAGAAATAAATAATTGCAATTGCAATAATTAAAATATTAAGTTATTAAAACAAATTTATAAATTTCTATTGCTTAATAGTTTAATAATAGTATACAATTTTACAATTAGAAAAGTATATCAATACTACTGTACACTTCTTTTTTTCTAACATCAACCAAACAAATAAATTGCTGTGCCTGCAAATAAGCCATTTGAAATGTAGTTGCTACAAACCGGTTAGTTTAACGTTTGCATAAATTATGTGTAAAATTGTCTTAGAAAAGATAACATTTCAAGAATTCTTGACAACTAATAATAAAAATAGTCGTTTTCAACATGTATGGCCACCTCTTATAAATATAGTAATTTTGTGTAAATATTTTATGATATTTTAACTTAAAAACATATTTATGTTAGTTTATTGATTTATTTATAATTTAGAATTTTGAAGTGTGTAGCACATTAAGTAGCAAACATAAATTATGAATGTTAATTGCTTGCCATTATAGTTACGTTGTACGTTTGATAGTGTAGTAATAATGTGTATGTGTATAATAAAAATTAAAAATAAACATATACCTAATTAATATAAAAAAATTGAATAGTAGTGGCCGTTACTATATGATTGTTTATTAGAAAATAAATAAAACACATTTAGTCTGTACTACACTGGCAAGCAAAAAATAGAGGTTACTTTAAAATTATGACTTAGCTTTAGAATTTTTTGTTTTAACTCTTTGTTAGCAAATTGTAAACAATTGTACTGTATTTTGCACACTAAAAATTAAATGTTGAATTGTAAAACTTATTTATTGTTTTTATTGAGAGCTGATCAATCAAACCGCAAATTTCTCATTTTATCCAGATAATCTTTAGCTACGTCACATAACCCATAGTTGTCATGAAGGGCATAACATAATCTTTGAGAACTTCCATAATCTATCTGTGAGCTGTCAGGTAACTATTCTCTATAAAGACCAACTCTGTGCGTGCTTTGGTAGAAATTTCTGCCCAAACCATAACCGACTCAACGCCAAATATATTCCGCTTATCAACAAACTGAAACGTATCTCAATCTGCGTCTTCTCCACACAGTTTGACGTCGGTCTGATCACTGAGGCAAAAGCGCGACTCATCTGAAAACAGTATCCTGCTCCAGTTCTTAATATTCCATGCCCGGTGATTTTGGGCAAAAGCCAATTTTGTAACACAATGTTGGCGTTGTAAAGGTGGACTTGTAGCCATCTTTTTACAAAACAATCGAGTAGCTCAAAGCCTTCTCTTAACAGTCCATTTACTAACATTTACATCTCTAACTTAAGGGATTTGATTTTGTAGATAAACTTCAGAAGCTGTTCTATTTTGCAAACGGTCATCTCTGTTTGTGGTGATTTTTTTTGCCCGGATTATCAGCCCAGTATTCAAGTAACGCTGATATACCTTTTGTAAAGTACAAAGTTTTTTACCAACAATTCTTGCACTTTCACTTTGTTCTTGCCCATCTTCAATTGACGCTATAATTCTTGCCACATAAATAAGGTTTAAAAGCATTATGACCTGTTAAGTACAGTTTTGCAGAAGAAAATCAACACTAAGTAAAAAAACTACATCAAAATGTAGGTTTTCAATTAGAGCAAAATGGATACTGTTTCATAAAAGTCTGTAACACGGTGATAATAAATGACAAATAGTTAACATTTGTCAGGAAATGTATTATTAAACGCCTACTTTAGTTTACAATTTGCAAACATAAAGTTAAAACAGCAAACATAAAGTTATAGTTGAAGAATAAGCCTACTTTTGCAGATTGTTCGAGTTTTAAACCCTTAAAAAAATTAAAATGCTCCTTTTTGCTGCTTATAGACAGGATATAGACTTAAAATGTCGCCAGATTTGGATTCTACGGAAAATATTTGGTTGATTTTACTAGTAAAGTTTTTTTTAGTTAAAATTGCAATTTTGAAACAATAAATGCAATTTTTTAGAGTCAAAGTTAAAATACGACAGAGAAACTAAATAAAATCCTAGAATTTTTTTAAGGGTTTTATACTCTCAAGAACCGATCAAAAGTCAACTAATAAGATATAGAAATGGAAAAAATACTAAAGCAAGTTTTTCGACACTCCTCTCCCTTCCCTGCTTTGGTCCGTTTGAAATAGAATTGCCCAGATAATATTTAATATTTACATTAAGTTTTAATGTTTTGTAATTTCTGTATAAATCAAATTTATTTTGGTTAATATGTCTAAAAAAGATAAATTATAAATATCTAATTGTTTATTAACTTCTATATAATTTGGATATTTTAAATGTTTTTTTAGTTTCTAAGCTTTCCAAAAAAGTTACATTTTTATCTGAAATGTGTAGAAAAATTAAGTCAACTAAGTTTTGTTTATATATGTTTTGGATTGTATTACTGGCAGATCAAAAGCAATTATCAATAATATATTTGTAAAATAAAACATATTTTATAAATTTTATTGTTAATACACAAATTAAAACATTATAAAATAGTAGTACAATTACAAAAACAATATTTGCATAGTTTCGTTACACATAATCAGAACATAGATAATCAAAACTAATTATTACTCGATTAAATTCTTAGGACAATTTAATTAGTTGATTATGTTTGTTTTCATTATGTAAAATAAAATAATTGTATATATTTGTTATATAAAATATTTTAAGAAACAGAAAAAATCTCTGCCAATAAGCTTTTTTAAATCGCTTACTTATTGATATTAATTAATGTAACAAATAATGATTAAATTTAAATCATAAATATATATACATTATATAATTATCAAAGATATACTGGATACCTGACTCGCGTTTATAAAGTGACGCAAAATATTTTTCGGCTACCAATATGTGAGTGACTTGATAATACTAAATATGTATTAAAATTTTATCATTTTAGTTTTTTATACATTTAAAACATGCATTATATGCTACTAACATTGTAAACTAACTATTAAAATGTTCCGGAAAACAATTGGTTAGTTGGATCCAAAGTTAAAACCAATATAGCGTTTGCAATAAAAAATTAACATTTTCTAAACAAGTCTACCAACTTGAACCAAATTTTAAATTAACATTACTACACGTTTTGCTGACGTTTTACTATCATAGTTAAACGTTGTATTTGCAAGGATTTTTGCCGAACTGGAACTAAAAAAAAAACTTAAAAATTCTTTTAAAAAATTAAACTTGTATAACTTTTTTACATAAATTGGCAACAATAGTAAAGCATCACCAAACATAGGCTATTTACGTAGAACATTTAGATTTTTATTTATAAATTTTATTTGCGTGCCATCTGCAATAGAAGTGATTTTTGAAATGTTATATAAACTGAATTAATTTTTCTAGCGTAATTACCAATTAAAATAAGTATTAACATTGTATACTTTATATGCAATATGTATATGATGATAACGTTAAAGTTTTGTAAAAGTTTCAAGAAAATTGGTTTGTAACTAAATCACTGGCGCGCAAAAGAACAAAATAAGGTTTAAATTTCAGAACAACAATTTTTGTTCTTTTGAACGTTACTGTTTTATTTGCAAAACAATTACTTTGAAATTTTCACAAAACTTCAACGTTATTACTATATACGTAATGCATATAATGTATACAGTGTTTAAATTTATTTTAGTTGATAATTACACAAGAGGAATTAATTCAGTATGCTGCGCATATAAAACATCCATTGCAGAAGGCACGCGCAGAAAGTCTACAAATAAAAATTTAAATACACTATGTAAATGGCTTATATTTTGTGCTAATTTACATTTGTTGCCGGTTTTTTTATTTCACTGTTCAGCAAAAACCACTTAATATTCAAAGTTTGACTATTATAACAAAACATTAGCAATACGTGTAATAATGTTGTCCAAAAAATTGGTTTATGTTGGTAAGTAAATTTGAAAGATATTAATTGTTTATTAAAAACACATTTTATTGCCTTGACTTCGGATCCAATTAACCAATTTTTGTCCGGATCATTTAAATAGTTTTTTGTTAATGTTAGTGACATATAATGTTTATTTTAAATGTATGGAACCCTAAAATAATAATATGTAATATGTTTTTAATATTTACTTTGTATTACTAAGTCACACATAAAATGGCCGCCGTAATATAATTTGCTTTATTATTAAAAATTAACTTATTTACATGTTTAGTTACTTAGTTAATATTTTAAAAGTTTTAAAATTTGCTAAATAAATATTTGATTTTAAACCTTAATATTAATTTCTTGCAGTTGATCATTTTACAGTATAATAAACATTAAATTTGTAAAGTATTTATTAAATATTTACAATTTTTGTGAGATTATGTTGTATTTCCAAATTTCAATACGTGTTAAAATAGTATCAGCAAAATATACACAAACTATACATCAAAATATGACTTAATATAATATTAATCTATATTGGTACATTATATTGCAAAAAACTTATAACAACACATTAAAATCCAACAAGTATCTCCCATAAGAAAACTTATGTATACAAAAATTGGTAGGATACTGCACATTGGCTCACAGCGTATGACGTAACACTAGTTTTACTTATTATAACATAATTTGTTTATTTTTAAAATAAATAAACATTTTAAAATAATTATAAGTAAATTTAATCGTTTCATGTGATTTATAAAAATGTTTTTACATCTAATTGAATTACACGTATAATATTCATTCATTTTTTACATAATTTTTCCATTAGTTCCAGTAATTATTTAATTAGTCTAATGGGTGTTCAATGATTTTTTTACAAAAATATTCTGTAAAATAATAATTTATTAAATGTTTTCTTAGAACTACAACATTTTTATTAATACAAGGATACATTTTTTTAAATTTAAATTACATTGTCATTAAAAATGTTTGTAAATATATGCAACTTAAATTAATAATATATACTCATAAATAATAAGTAAACAGATTTAATAGCAGCTTAAATTATTAGTACTAATGCAGTGATAGTTTATTATACAGGGTAATTTATTAGTTGGGTAAAGACAAGTTTAAAACACATCACAGAGCATTTATATTATTATTATACAAAACTTTTTTGCAATGTAAAAAAAATAGAAATTAGAATTAGAGGAAAAAACAAATTTAAATTTATAAAACAAGAAATCTGGGTAGCAGAAAAAACATTTTTTTAAATATTATTAATCAATCAAAAAATGTAAATAGCACTGATAATGCAAATATAATTTGCAAAACTAGTTAACAATAAACAAACTTAAGTAAATAGAATATTTTATTTAATAATAAATAAAAATGAATAAAAAAAATATTTAAAGCCCTTTGTCAAAAAAATAAGCGGAACTGCATCGGTTCATATTTACGACAAGTAGTGAGATATTTAATTTATTACTTGTCAATATAATAAATAATAATCTCCAATATCTGTTTCTAGTAATACTAATTACAAGTTTCAAGTCATAAAAAACAATTTCTTTTGAAAAATTTTATATATTTTTACTTATTGTGAAGTTAGGTTAGGTTAGGTTAATATGTCATATATTATCACCTGTAAATTTTAAATGGTAAAACCATATTTTCTGAAACTACTATATTAAAGACCAAATTTAAACAAGCTTTTTTTAGACAATACATGAATACATAAATATATATAAACAGTATAAATAAACAGTACATGTGACGTCTGAAGAAAGTTGAGGTTTAGCCAAAACTGCAGTTACAGTGTAACTTAATAAATTGTGATATAAAAACATAGTAATTGTTTTATTTAATTTTCTATTATGAACTATCACGTATTAACGGTCAGTGTTTGACAGCCTTTCTTGCAGTGTGCTAAAGTTCAACTGCATGAGTTTTAAGATTTTTTGTAGAGCACATTACATTAATAAGAAACATTTATAAACACACTGGTATTAGATAATACCTTAAAGTTGAGTTAATTGAGTGACTAGTATGGTTATTTATTTCTTAAATTGATTTTTGTACAACTTGTTTTTTAGGTTACTCATTCTTTTGTTGCAAACTGCATATATTAATACCATTTAAGTTATAGCTGAAATATTATTATCATTAACAAACTGTTTGGAAATATATTAAAAATTAATCTAATTTGATAATTTTTCAAATCAAAATTCAGTATTAAATAAGTTACTTGTTTTAAAATTAATACAGTTCTATAAAAACTACTACTTTAAAATTTAAAAAGTTTCTAAAACCCATGACTAATAAACGTTCAATATTTTATTAAAAATTGTTTTTAATTATTATTTACGTCATTTTTAAAGTGCAGGTTTTTCAAGTTATGTCTTTTTTTACCGTAACTGTCTGAATTGCAATAATAATAGTAATATATTCTTGCTATTAATTATTTTTATGTGTACTGGTTGATCTATTATAAAATAATTATGATCAGAAATAATAATTAAAATAAAAAATATTTAAATTGTATATACCACAAAAACAGTTTAATAGGTTGATTACAAGCGCATTCTTAATTGCTTTTATCATTGTTACTAAATTATACTGACAACATAATTTATTTTGTTGCATATCAAATTTAAAGTAAATTATATAAAACAAAAAACTTAATTATCATTAAAATATAATAAAAATATGATACTTTGTAAATTAGATGTAATAGAAATTGCTTATATTTTTCATGCTATTTGCATGGCTCATAGCTCAACAGAGCAAAGGGCGGCAAAACATAACATTTTTATGGCAAGCGCCTTTTTCGCATCGGTTTTGTATAGTGCACATTGTTCTATTGTGTTTTTGATTGATAAAACTCGATATGCTTTGCCGCGCTTTGTTCTAGTAGGCAAAAAAAACTTATTACTACAATGTAAACGTCTTAGCAGTGGCAACTTAACAATAACATATAACATATTTTGATACATTTGTCAATATCTCAAGTAGTTCTAAAACATTCCCAATCTACGAAAAGTACTAATTAAACTTTTAAAAAATAGGTTTTTACATTTGTGAAGCATAAAATTTGTCATGTTTAATTTTATTACAGGTTCAAGAAGAACAAACGTTTGTGAGGTTAAACTTAACCTACTTGACCGGTAGTTTAATATATAAATAATCCTTTGCGAACTCTAGCAATTAAATTAAATATCCTTTTTAAAAAATTTACAAATTTGACTTTAAAATACGCTGTAAATAATTTACTTTTTCCTATTTAAAATCAATTTAATATAATAATATGTCATTATTCAGCATATATTAGATAAATCAGTTAAAAACCCTATTACTCATTCAGAATAATAAAATGCATTTAAAAATTGCTGAACCCAAAATTATTTTCAATTTAATTATCAATTTTATTAGCAAACTACAGATCTAGCAATGGGCTTTCTGTTAAGCCTTTTGCTAGCAGATATATTCAATTTAGACTTTACCAAAAACATATATCATTCTGGTATCGATACGTGGACTATATAATTGCGTGTTTTAGGGCACATCGCGTCAACTTGATAAATTCTTAAATTAAATTATTAACATTAATATTAATAATTAATATTAATTTCTTGACTTAACTTTAATTCACGGCAATAACAAAAATAAATTCAATATATTTAGCAAACCGACCAGCGTCAATACTACAATTTCTTTCAAATTCAACAGCTTATTATTCTATGGCACGTAGAGCAGTTACAATTCTTGCGACGTAAAGTTTGTAAAAAATAAAGACAGAATTTTGTAGAAAACCAATAACGAGTCAACATCAAAAAACAATCAGAACTTGAATGAATCAGAAATCTTCATTGACCGAGGAAGTTTTACAACACGCTTCCTGAAAAAAACAATAATGAAGCAAACTGTATGAAGACTGAATTCTGCCATGTAGGCAAAATCCCAATCAAAATTGCAATGTTGTATCCAGAAGCAACAGAATGGAAAGATGCGATGGAAAACAAGATAGAATCAATTTTCAGCCATAATACCTGAACATTGGTAAACAGACCACCAGGTATGCACTTTAATGAAATTTTTGCCCTAATTTCTAGAATCGGCTCTATAAGGACAATTGAGGTATTATCAGCACAACAAAAAATGAAAATTTGACGTATCAACCGCATATTTAAACGGGAACCTGAACAAAAAAATTTTAATGAAAGTTCTTAAAAATTTAGTCAAAATACTACAAGTTATAGTAAAAAAGAAAACTGACCTAAGTACAGCGGCCAAAGAAATGTTACACAAATTTAAAAAAAGTAACTGTGTCTGTCTCCTAGGATTGTACAGTCTAAAACAAGCTGGCAGACAGTAGTACAAAAAATTGAACACCACCTTACAATAGAAGTTGAACCCACACATGCAGATCCATGCATCTACCTACTAAAGCGAGGGGAGGATATTGCAGCTTACATAGTTATCTAAGTAGGATGACATCTTCGTGGCGTCAAGAAGCGATAAAATGGCAACGCGGCTACTACATATGTTGCAAACGCAATTTGAAATCAACGATTTGGGCAAAACCAAGTATTGTATAGGAATCAAATTCACCAGGAAATGCGACCAAATACACTGAAACGTTACAATATGTCGGATTGCAAACTCGTACTGACTCCACTCGAGCCGAACACGAAGCTAACTAAAAGCAAAAACGCTTTAGCAGATTAAGAAACAAAATATCCATTTTGTAAATTGGTTGGCGCGCTGATTTACCTATCGTTATTTATTTACCTGATAATTGTCATGCTGTCAGCTACTTGGGGCAGTTTAATCAATTACAATACCTAAAAGGTACCGCTAACATCAATCTTTGCTATAGTCTACAAACAAAAAATCGTTCACCTGTTATTGTTCCTTGTGAGCAATATCTCTAATATTATGGAAATCCCAAAAGCAACGTACGGTGGCGCTAAGCTCAAACGAAGTTGTATACATGAGCATGTCTGAAGCAACCAAGGAAGCTATATATCTTTAAAACTTAATGTTTAAGGTTGGTGTAGTTCAAGGATTAATACACAATAACAATCAGAAAACACTAAAACTCTCCAAATACCCAGTATTTTACAACCGAAGCAAGCATATTGATATGAGGTACCATTTCTTAAGCGACAAGATTAAGGATAACAACGTCATGTTTGACCGCGTCTGTACAAACAATTGCCGACATTTTAACAAAGGGTTTTTATGGACCAAAACAGCATCAGTTAGTGATATAAACATAATGCTAATAAAAAGAACAAACAATTTTAATTTAAAATGTCTAAACAGACTTTTCTAAAAACAACGTCTACTAATCAGTCAACGTAACGTTTATTGCTTCAACAATTTAGAATTAAATAAAATTATATTTATAGGAAATATGAATGGTTTTTCAGTCAATCTTATTTAAAATTTAATTAATAATAATTTGTATGAAAACAAAATTTCTCACATTTACCCGAAGGTTTCAAATTTAAACAAAGATTTATTTACAACATTAACTTATTATGGAAAAACTACAGAAAGCAAGTTGCAAATTATATTATTTAATGCTGAAAATAAAATTAATCTCTTAAAGAAACCAGGTGTTTAAAAAATTTTATGTTTCGAATGCAATAGTATACATGTTGGGCAGATTAGACAAACGATATACAAAACATTTTAAAGCGTTTAGACTAAATCAAAATACAAGTTTATTTGCAAATCATATTATAAACTCTAATCATTCCTTCTTCAAAACTAATATATTTAAAATGTTTCACAACTGTACAAAAGGCACTTAGCTTATTCTGTTAAAAACCGCCAAGATTCTCAAAAAGCAATTTAATTAATTTTGTTAATCTGTTGAATGAGCAAAAGAACTTACCACAATATAAATCACCATTTTTTAATTCTCTTTAGACCATCAGTAATGCAATTTATTTTCTCTCACTTTATTTTCTATTTTAACTATTCTGTATAAATGTACAATTTCTTTAATTTATTCTCACTTGATAGCCTTTAAAAGTCAAAACTTGAGCTGTTAACTTTTGTTTGTATTGATATGTATTTTTTAGTAATATGTTGGGTGTATTCCTTACGAATCAATTAAAAAATAGCGGCCGTTATTTTTTTTAGCAACCGCTAAAATGCAATTCGTATTCCGTACGGCAATTTCTGTTAAATTTTTAGCGACAAGAGTTAAAATCACCCGTTAGTTTGATTATTTTTAGCGGATAAAAATAGCTGCCGTTAATTTTTAAACGGAAGTTTAAGTTTACTTTTAATTAATAAATATTAGCAATTCCAAGAAAATATATGATTACGAGTGCATTACTGTATTTTATCAACCTAAAAACATAATATTTTCACATATTTGATTGAATTTACAAATACAATATAGAATCTCGCGTAATATAAGCAATACTTATTTGATGCCAAATTATACTTTTTTATTATTGTGTGGAAATGGAGTCATTATTAACATCATCTGAACATCAATTCTAGCCTATAACACCTTATTATTTATAACATAATAGACCATAATCAGACTGTTCTAAATATGAATGCAAAAATTCTTAGCTTCTAACAAACGCAAATTACCGATATAACATGGAACAGCAAATAATGTAGTAAAAAGAATGTTTTTAAAGAACTCTTGTGTTGCTTAAACATCACTACTTTAAATCACTTTTGTAAAAAAAGATTATTTAAATTTACATTTACGGTGTATTACATAACACAGTAATTTAATAATAAAAATCTTAATTTAAAACATTCAAAAGTAATGTCAAGGATATAAATAGGCAAAATAGAAGTAAGAAACGTACGTAATGTTTATTATTTACTTTTAATAATAATTATATAAAAATACTTTTGACATTAAACGTCAGTTTTTGAGGTTAAAATTGATCAAAGACACACGTTTTATGCTTATTTTTAACGGGGTCTCTAAATTTTCTAAAATTAACGGGTTGCTAAAAAAATGTGTTACAGAATAAGCAACAACGCTAAAATATTTAACGGGCTGCTAAAATTACACTTTTTAGCGGCAGTTAAAATTAACGAAGTTGGTAGAGAATAGGCCCATATTTATATCAATAAAGTATTTGTTGTAAAAAATTTAGTTTGTGTTTAGTAAAGGTCTCGACCATCTTTTAACCCAAATATTTAATTTGAGTTATTCGTTTAATTTTATGTATGCATTTGCAGGTGATTATTTCTAGTTTTAAAACATGTATGCAAAGCAAGTTAAAAATTGATAACATCATTTTCTATATTGTGCGCCCCCACATTTGGAATTCTTGAATCTCATGTGTAAATATATTGTCTACGTACAGCAGATATTAGTAATTTGTAAAGCAATTTTTAATGTTATTTACATGTAAAATATAAAGAAGTAGGCCTCGTACGCTGTCTAGTGGTATCCTAATACTTATTTTTTTTGTACTACTAAAACAGTTTTCTACATTTACTTTATATGTTTTTAAGTTTAATTAACTGATAAAGTATTGTAACTTCATTTCTCTAATATTGTATCCTTATCTTAATTAACTGGTTGTAGTTTATAGTGTCGAAAGCTTTGATAAAGTTTGACAAATACACAAAATACGTGCATCCCTCTGTTTAATTGCGAGTCTACTTTATTTGCAATTTTTTTCTAGAAGGTTGTTAGTGCCTCTTCTTTTTACAAATCTAAATTAGTATGAGTCAATAATATTATTAAATTTTAAAAAATCATACATCATAATTTTGATATATTTTTCCATAATTGTCAATGCAGAAAAGAAAGAATATTGGTCTATAGTTTGAGTAGACATTTTTGGTGCCCCTTTTGTATATTGAAATGAATGATGCCTTGTTTAAGGTGGGAAAATTGTCCCAAAAAACTATCGTGCAGCTTTTCTCGGAAGTTAATTAAGATAAATAATTTCCGTTTTTGGCATTATTATGAGTATAATAACAACATTTGAATAAGCTATTTTTATAAAAATATATTAATAAATAAAAAAGTTTAGTAGGTAAAATTGTTCAATTTATTTCAAACTTAGTTCATATTAATGACATTTATATCAAAAAAGTTATGCCGCAAAAATTATCACAAAATGATTATTTGTTTGCTTTAAAAGTAGCACCAAAGATGAAGATACTTTTGGGTGTAAACAATAAGCCCGCCTATGGCTCCGCCCATTACGTTTGGTACTGTTTTTATTACTGTTATGTCTTATAATATGATAAGGTAAGAATAGAAAATACGTTTGTGTTGAGTTTACAACAGTGCGATTTATTCTGAATATAAAAGGAACAAATTACAATATATAGTCAACTAGAACGATAACCTTCAATACGAATAAGGACGATCACGGATAATATATAAAAACCGAGCACATATAAAATATATTTAAAACTAACATTATTTCTATTACATATATAAAATAAACATAAATCATATTTAATTCTTAATATATAACATAACCTCCCCTTTTCAGAGATTGTCAAACCTCTCAGGTTTTTTAAGTAGACTTCTACGTCTTAAATTAACTGGACTACATATAGGTTCTGGAACAACTTCAATATCTGAATTGGTCGTTACTACATTTTCTTCGACCTGTGGGTTATTGTTAACTAAATCAATATGGTGTGGGGGCTGAGTACTGGAGGTGGTATTTGCATTATTAATAATTTGATTAATGTGCCTCTTCCAGACTAAACCCTCACTTGTTTCAACTTTATAATATTTATGGCCAAGTTTTTGTATTATTTTCGCATCACACCATTTCCTTTTACCGCGAAAATCACGAACTTTCACTAAGTCATTCGTTACTAAGTTTAAGTCTCTGTTTCCCCCTGCGCTTACAATTTGTTTATTTTGTTTTTGCTTCACTACCTCATTTGTGTTATTTCTTAATAAATCCAATTTACATCTTAACTGCCGCCCTAACAACAATTTTGCAGGTGACTCATTTGTCACAGTGTGTGGAGTATTTCGATATTGAAATAAGAATCTACTCAAAACAGAATTTATTTCAACATCTGTTTTTACATTGGATTTAATTAAAACATGTTTAATTTGTTTTACACAAATTTCGGCAGCTCCATTACTGGAAGGATGATATGGAGCAGTTGTCGTATGTTTAATCCCATAGTGTTTACAAAAATTTTGGAAAATTTCACTCGTGAACTGAGTTCCGTTATCAGAAACAATTTCTCTTGGCAATCCAAATCTTGCAAAAATTTCAACTAATTTACCTACAGTTGCTATGGAATCAGTACTATTCATTTTAAAACATTCTAACCATTTAGAAGTAGAATCTACTACTACTAAATAACTTTTATTGTTTAACGGCCCTAAATAATCAATATGGATTCTAGTCCAAACAGTTTGATGCCAAACCTATTAATTTATTTGTGACTTTGGCGGTGAATCTTTGAAATCATTGCACGGTTTGCAATTCTTGCATAAAGTTTCTATGTCTTTATTTAAGTTAGGCCACCAAATATATCCACGAGCAAATAATTTTGATTTTACCATCCCCATGTGATTTTCATGAATTTCTGATAATATAGAGTTTTGAAATTTAGGCGGAATAATCAAACGATATCCCCACATTAGAATACCTTGTTCTACGCTTAATTCGTTTTTACGAATAAAATAAGGTTTAAGCTCTTCTTTAGGAGATTTGTTAGGCCAACCTGTTAAGGTATAATGAATAACTTTACTCAAAATCAAGTCTCTGTTAGATTCCTTTTTGATATCATTATGAATATTGGTAATTTTTGATCATCAATTAAATTAATATAACTTATTTCTTTTTCTTGAAAATTGGCCCTACAAACATCAACACTGTGATTACCTATCGGCAATCGAGATAAGCAATCAGCAGAATTATTTTGAGATTTAACATATTGAATGTCAAAACTAAAAGATGATAAGAAATGTGCCCAACGTTGCAATCGACTCGTTGCCATAATTGGTATGCCTCGTTTAGGGCCAAAAATTGCCACCAAAGGCTTCTGGTCTGTTGCCAACGTGAATTTTTGTCTAAAAAGGTATTGATAAAATTTTGAAACTCCAAACACTATTGACAATGCCTCCTTATCTAGTTGAGAATAGTTTATTTCAGCCTTACTCAAAACTCGTGATGCGTATGCAATAGGTTTTTCAACCCCACTATCACCTATGTGAGCTAGCACTGCCCCTATTTCCACAGATGAAGCATCTACTGTCAACTTAAGTGGAATTTTTGAATCAAAATGAGTTAAAATTTGATTAGACATTAACAATTCTTTACTTGATGTAAATGCTTTTTCACAATCAGTATTCCATTGGAATTGAACGTCTTTTTTCAATAGCTTATATAACGGATGCAATAAAGTGGCTCCGTTTTTCATAAATTTATAATAAAAGTTTACCATGCCTAAGAACGATTTTAGTTCTGTTACATTTTTTGGTTGAGGACATTTTTGTATGGATTCTACTCTTTCATTAGTCGTATGTAACCCTTCTTTGTCAATTACATGACCTAAGTAATTAATTTCCGGTTGCATAAATTGACATTTATTTAGTTTTAATTTTAATCCACTTTCTAACATGCTTCTAAAAACTAATTCCAACCTATCTAAATGATCGCTATCAGTCTTTCCTGTAATTATAATGTCATCCAAATAACAAGCCACCCCCGGTATATCAGCTAGTAATTGTTCCATCATCTTTTGAAAATAAGCCGGACCATTAGTAATGCCGTATGGAAGCCTGGTGTATCAAAATAGACCCATGTGAGTAGAAATCGTTACATAATCACGCGATTCCTTTGATAATAATACTTGCTGATAAGCTTCGGATAAGTCAATCTTAGAAAAATTTATCCCTCCTGTCAATTTATTAAATAAATATTCAATTCTCGGTAATGGGAATCTTAAAATTTCTAAATTTGGATTAACTGTCAGTTTGTAATCTCCACATATTCTAATTGAACCGTTTGGCTTTAATATTGGCACTATTGGAGTACCCCAATTAGAATATGTTACTGCCTCTAAAACTTTTAATTTAACCAAACGATCTATTTCATTTTCCACTTTTTGCTTTAATGAAAATGCAATAGGTCGCGCTTTAAAAAAATTTAGTTCAAAATGTTCTTTCATTTTTAAAGTGATTCTATCTTTGTTAAATGTTCCAAGGCCAATTTCAAAAATTCCTTTATATTTTTTACATAATTTTTCTACATTTGAATTTTTATTTGAAAATGTAAAATTGTTTTCAACCATTGGACTGTTCATTCCAATTTCAAATAATTTTAATGCTTGCCTTCCAATTAATGGTGGGCCGCCATTTTTAATGACGTACATTTCTAATGTATACTTCTTACTATTATAAATTACATTTAATATTAGTTTACCAATTGGCTGAAAACTAATTCCTACATAGTCTTTAAATACCAAATCATTGTCTAAGAGTGGAAATTTCCCAAAATGTTTGCAATAAACACGATCAGATATGACCGCATGTGCGGCACCGGTATCAATTTGAAAATTCATCGGTATATTTTCAACCGTTAATTTAATATAAAATGGCTCTATAGTATTTAAATCATATATTGTAAAAATATCAGTTTTGTGTAAGTTATCATGATTAACCTCTTGATGCGACAAAAACTTATGCGATTTGCTTTGTTTATTTTTACAAATATTTGACAAATGACCTTGTTGGCCGCAGTTGTTACAATTATAATTTTTATATTTACATTCAAATGTCGAATGATTCGCTCTACCACATACTTTGCACTTACATTTTACTTCAGTGGACGTCTTATGCGATATTGCGCGCTGATTGTTCGTATTATAATTTTTTTTATATCTTGAAAACTGATGAATTTCCGATTTAACTTGAATGCGCCTCTCTTTTCCTGCCGCCTCTCTATTTTGTGCCAATTGAACCACGGTTTCCAGCGTTGAAGCAGGTGTCAAAGTAGGATCGACTTCCAGAAGGCGATCCAATATGGGACCGCTTCCCATTCCCACGACGAACATGTCCCGCATGATGGTGCTGATTTCGTTACCAAATCCACATCCCGCTGACAAACTTTTAACTCGCGCGGCCCAGCTCACCACGGATTCATCTTCATTTCTGTGTGCCGTGTAAAATTTAATTCTTGCCGCAAAAAAAGACTGCACAGTGGTGACACTCCGCCATACCTATCGCATCGCAATAGAATCGCAATGACGTCAATGTGACGTTTCATTTTATTCAATTCTCAATTAATAAAAAACATATTCCGCTTTAATATTTGCGAATCGTATCGAGATGACGTCAGTGATTCGATCGTGCTCAGCTTTGGTACTCCGTCGTGACAAAATATTCGATAGAAATTTTACTCGGGTATAATCGTAATCGCTTTTTAAAGTGAGTGCGCTATATAATGAAGATATTGTGTGTGACAAGGATAGTATCAAAAATGAATGTATGTTAACTACAGTGCTGCTGATTGGGCGCAATAATAGGCAACTTAATATACACTAAAGTATTGTTTGTTACGTTGCACTAGCTTATGCCAATCTAAAGTGCTGCGTACATATTAT
The DNA here is from genome assembly GCA_963932245.1 of Tachinus rufipes. NCBI lineage: Eukaryota > Metazoa > Arthropoda > Insecta > Coleoptera > Staphylinidae > Tachinus > Tachinus rufipes. Next base: position 79,503,478 of record OZ010744.1, read on the forward strand.
AATATTTAGTTTACATAAGCTTTTAAACTTGCCATTAATTTTTATTTTAAATACAAATTAATGCAAGCTATTTTATGGAATTCGGAATTTCAATTAAACGTTACTTTTAGTCAAATTTCTCAAACTGAAAGTTATTTTTTTTAGTATCAAAAAACGTAGATCTAGTAAATAAAATTGTGCTTTTATTTCAATATATTGTAAAAATTTTGAATGTTAACAATAATTTTAAATATGGTTAATAATAAAAAAATATGTGATAAAAAACTGAAATCATATTCACTATTGTTAAATTAATCAAATTAACAGAAAATTTAAAGGCATTACCTAATATAATAAATATAAATTTTATTATTTGTAAAGTCCAGAAATTTCAATATTCATTTTCATAATGAAACTGATACTTTAAACAAGTTTTTCAGTTTACTTAAAAATATGATATAAATAAGTTTATTATAATTAACATTTGCACTGTTTTTACAATGAGATGCTTTTATATTCTTTATAATTATATTATATATATTTAGTTTCACAATTATTTAATATTTCATTCAATATGATGCAATTTGAGGTTAGCGATTAATGACGATACATAAAAATCAGTCGCTTTGAGTCGATTCGTTTTGAAACAAAATGTTTAAAAATTGACGTATTCTATGACAGAAAGCAATAACGGAGTACCGGAATTCTATTGATAGAATCGACAAATTAAATGCAACGTTGCCAAGACAACATTTTTATTCGATCCACAACAAATGCCTTTATATTATAAAACCTTAATTGTATTTAATAATATAGTAATTATTTCTGAACCATAAATTTCATTAATGTGTTATTTTGTATTATTAACACCTAATTAAAAAATATATAATAGATTTTTATCATAATAAATGTATACATTGTTGCAATATTTTGAACGATCCTTTTCTTGCACATGCACTTATATATGTTCATCTCACTCTATTTAAAAAGCAATACCGATTTTTTCCGAACTATTAGTTCTGTAGTAGTAGGCGATGTAAAATCATTAAAGCGATCGATTAAATTCTCTGACGTCATTTCGATTCGATTGCGATGCGATTTGCACGGCGGAGTGTCACTACGACTGCAATATTTTAGCAATTTCTCCAATAAGTCTTCATACTTTAATTCTTCGATTTTTTCCGGTACACATAAATTGCGTAACAATATATATGTGTCTTCGTGTAGAATATTTAATAAAATGGCACGTTTTTTTGTATCATTTTTTTCAAAATTGTTTGCCACAATAAATTGTTGAAGTTTTACCTTGAAAACTGTAATATCATTAATTTCGTGATGATATTCTTTTAATATTCCAATTACACCAGTATTTGCACTTTCACTGTCCGGCATTTTTACGTGGATAACTTTAACTACCTCGTCGCCAATTGTTATGTCTTATAATATGATAAGGTAAGAATAGAAAATACGTTTGTGTTGAGTTTACAACAGTGCGATTTATTCTGAATATAAAAGGAACAAAATACAATATATAGTCAACTAGAACGATAACCTTCATTACGAATAAGGACGATCACGGATAATATATAAAAACCGAGCACATATAAAATATATTTAAAACTAACATTATTTCTATTACATATATAAAATAAACATAAATCATATTTAATTCTTAATATATAACAATTACACAAGTGGTAGTTTGATTTTATTGGATGATTGGCGCCATAGGGGGTATTTTACTACAGTGCGAGTGAAGCGCTCCCGGTAGTTTACCACGGAACCATTCCTTACAATTCTGTCCTTAAATTGTTTAATACTTTTTTTTTTGTTATTAAGGTGTTGATTAAGGCTGTTAAAACCTGGATAAAACTAGACACTTTATTTTTTTTTTAAGTTTAGTATGCACTTTATCAACTTTGGGTGATTTGTGACTATTTAAGCTCATTATTATGGTTTTTATATCAGTATCTGTTGACGTTTGAAAATGTATGAAAGCAAAATGATTAAATGTGTACGGTGAAAATAACTTTAAATCGCAGTCATGCTGCGTGTCTTGTACTTGTTGTAAAAAAGTTTCTGCAAATTTAGTAGCTACTTATCGATAACTTTTTTTAAAAGATCTTGACTGCAACTATTTCTTTTTTTTTTTCTTATGCTTTATTGGTAGTTTTCTATGTATTTTATATATTGTTATTATTATATTTTTAAATAATCTGCAATAATAGTTTTGTTTTTGTTATTTTATTTCTTATTTTGTTTTGAAGCATTGGAATTGGTGTTTCTGCTAGATACAAGTTCTGCTAATATATTTTGTGGGTCATTTCGTTTTAACCCGCTACTATGAAAGTAAAAAAAAGAACATACCTTCAAGTTATTTTGGTTGTCTTGAATTTTACCGCAAACAAATAACAACAAGCAGAATAGCCACAACGCATTACTATAAAGTCAATCTATCTCAAGGTTTACTGAACACGTAACTAATCAATAACTTACCAAACAGATAAAAATTATAGTGTCTATATTTGTTTTGTAAACAAATTTGCTTTTTGTATAAAAACGCAGATGGTAAATTTTTGAATAATAAGATTTGCAAAGTGTATTATATTTATTGCAATTCTATTGTATAATAGTTGATACCATTTTTAGATTACCTTTTGGGGAAGACAAACTTGACATTGTTTTATCTGTCAGAGTAGATAACTAGGAAATATCTTTTACTTCCATCAACTTTGACGACATGTCAATAATAGGGTCAGTGAGCTCAAGATTGCAAAAAGGTTGTTGATGTTTTGACTTGAATTGACTCGCCGTGCGTTTTTGTCTAATGCAAACAAACACTTTAGATAGATTTGTCTTAAGATTATATCTTATCTTGAGTGGTTTTGGTTAAAATCTCACTTGTTGTTACCTTGGTTAAGATTAGATTGTGGTTTTAAGCCAGATGAGCCCACAACCGTTTTTTTACCCTTTATATTAGTCATTATTAAAAAAAACTGTTTGCAATAGCAGTAAGTTTTATATTTGGTGTTTAAACAATAATGTTTTAACAACTGCAGCAAACAATCTAGAATAAGTAATTGAGAGTCGTAATTACTCTATTTTTTTTAAACATCAAAGTAAGAAAATTTTTAATTTTGGCTATATTTTTTAGGACAACCTCAAAAATAAACTAAGTGCTTACTACTACAGTATGTCGAAAATGTTGGCATTGAAAACGCCTCATTGGGTTTGGAAAAAACGGACAAACCGGGCAAGTATTATATGCTATTTTATATTTTTTTTAGAACCGTTTAGAACTAAATGTCCAGATTATAGATCCTGATCCTTGACTTACTATATTTTGCGGATTAACTTTTTGTATTCAATAACGCCTTGCAACGCCAGTTCTTGTTTACATTCTTTAATTGTGGTGTAAAACAACTGATACCATTAAATCAATATTTCTTAATGAAGTGCATTTCTGTAGTTTAACTGTTTAGCATTTTATTTTTAACGTTAATAGTAAAGTAATATCTTTCAATTCTTTACAAAAACTGAATGTGTTTTTAATATTGTTGGAGTAAAGAAAGGGGTAATCTTTTTTAGACTTTAGTCACTTTCAAATTATTTGACAATTAAATATTTTACAAATTTTTAATTTTTTCCGCCATAAAAAATAACGTGAGATACTAAGTCCAAACAAACCTTATAATAATATTACTTGTTGTAGTAATATTTGGTTTGGTTTATACAAACAATAATATATTAAGTATCAAAAATAGGAAAGCATTGTTTGGCCTTACTTATACTAAGCCGCCCTGGCAGACTTTGAAATGCTGGCAATGCTTTCTTGTCCGTGGTGTTTACGACAATTTTTGGCCTGCCCTCTTATGAATAATATTAAAAAAATTATTATTGACAAAATAAATATTATTATGATTTAAAAAAATTGCAACTCAAGTTATTGACAAGCATAAGACACTTATTTAATTAATTAATAACAACAATAAAAACAACTAAAAATTAATAAAATTATATTTTATTTATAAGAGATAAGGTAAAAAAAAACAATTAACAAAAAAATATAAATAAAACAAAAAACCTGGTTGTGGCGTTTGTTTGGGCTCCACTTGGTATTACAATGGTTAACTTTATTGTTTGGTAAAAAGTTTAATGTTTACCATAATATACTCCGTTAACTTTATTGTTTAATCTTCCCGCCCACCACGAAGCCACATGGGATGCTACATCATAACCTGCTGCAGTTGTCAATCAAATAATATAGGTTTTATAAATGTAAATAAAAAAACTACCGCGAACACAAAATATACTATCAGGTTCCAAACCGCAACACTGTGTAAACCCTACACTTTACCACATAGTAATTTTTTATCTAATAGTTTGTAACAATTGTAACGAACCCATTGATTAAAACTTGGTTAGGTAAAACAATAAGGAAAGTTTTACTAGAAGCAAAAGCCAAAGTATCAGGATCTCATTGTCTGCTTTTTTACAAGATGTTCTAAAAATGATGACAAAAATTATTTCACAAATAAATTTGACGTCCCCCAAAAAAGTATGATTTTTTTAACGAGTTCATCTCTTTGCATTTTGTCGTAAAAGGCAGCAAAGGGGGAGTAGTAGAGTAAAGTAAGTTTGAAAGTGACAATGTTACTTAATTTTAAATTTAGTTTTAAGTATTTTTTGTGTGGTTAATCCAGTTATATTGTACATACATATTAGTTTTTTGTTTATTGTTTGAAAATTGAGTGTAAATTGCGTGTGGGTAATAACTTTTTATTATTTGTCTACATTTTATTAATTTTAATTGTCTTTTTGGCACTTACATATTATTATTTTGTATTTATTTATAGTTTTAATAAGTATATTTTTTTAATTTTATTTATTATGATATTTGCTTTTCTCTATTTACTGCCTTTATTAAAATCAATATTGAGTAATATTGTTTGCTGACTACTGCACCAACCACACATAGTGCAACTTTATTTAAATTTAAAAAAATTACATATCTGTAATAATGTGTATTTTCTAATCATTTCTTTTCTATACTCTATATTCATAAATATAGATTATTTTTTAAATATTATATAAATTAAGTGGCCATTAACTCTCGATTAGCGTTTATTTTTTTTATTTTTGTTTGATTTGTAAGATTTTCAAAATTATTCCAAACTCAAGAAAAAATAATATGTATACTACTGGATAGCCAAAAACAGATTAAATGTTGATAAACGATAGAGCTTTTAGCAAGATGAAAAAAAGTAGTATTTGAATTTCGATCAGTAAGCATAGTAATAGCTCTGGTAAAAGTAGTGTAGTAATAATAAATTGGTTACCAAATAGATTTGTTTCTAAGATTTAACTGCTCTTAATATTACAATAAATTTTATATTATTTTCTATATATATATATATATATATGTATCATTGGAATCAATTTTAGATAATAATATTGATTCCAATGATTAATTGCATTAATTACCAGTAATATTACCTTGGTAATATTTGATTACAGCTTACATCACTATTGAAAAAACATAAAGTATTATTTGAGCAAAAAGAATAACAAATACATGTAATAATTATAAATATCGCAAATTCTATATAAATATAGTTAACGTGTGTTAAAACTAATAAAAAGAGTAAACGTTTGATAAAAGTGTAAACGCTCAATGAACATATCGTAAAATCAGTGAAACCTTGATCAAATTAAATAACAAAAACTGTATAAATATGTACATTACATGAACCCATTTTTTTTAACTAATAAAAACTCAGATTATATTATTATTAAAACGCAACTGCTAAAATTATTTTAAAAGATTGTGACATTAAACCTGGGCACGAGGTGTAGATTGCATGAGTTAGGGCGCCACTTTTTCTGAGGTTGGATGAAGAAGACTACATAACTACAATTAAACTAACATTTTATTTTCTACACTCAATTTTACATAAGTTGTTCACATAAAACATATTTAGCCTGATCGACATGTGTATTCGGACACAAAAATTTCCTCTTTTAACATTAACTAAACAAACAAAACAATGACAGAAAAAATCTAAATAACATGAAATAAAATTAAAAATTACATAATTACAAAAATAATAGAAGACTATAAAAAGTACAAAATTAAACTAAAAAAAGAAGTCCAGAAAACTAAAAAAAAATTTAATTTAATTTAGTTTGATAAAAAGTTAGCAGAAAACTAGAAACTAAATACAATTAAAAATTATTTCACAACATTAAAACAAACAAAAAGAAAGGAAAAAAGAATATAATTTGATAAACAAAAAAAACAAAAAAAATTATAATCACAGAAGCGGATAAAATAATAGAAAAATTGAGACAATGTTTTAAAGACCTGGAAAAAGCAAAACAACCTAAGCTTTGAGGAAAAAGAGAAAGATATAGTGGCAAAAGTTGTAAGGCAATTAGAAAAAACGTAGAAATGTTGACAAGCAACGGCATTTTTGGCACGTTTAATTTTAGTCAGATGCTTTTTTTACCCAATGTGAAACACATGCACTAGTGTTTCAAGGTGCTTAGCATCTCAGTAGTAAAATTTAGTTTGGTCATCTGGTTCAATTTACATAAAATATATCATTTAATAAATTTAAAAAAAATGATATACGCCATAAAAAAGCTGAAATAAGAAACGTGCTTGGCATAGACAACATAACATCGGAAAAGAAAAGAAAAACAAAACTATTAAATGACATATGTAAAAGTACTAAAATACTATGAAACATAAAAATAATACTACCCATATATTTTAGCAAGAATTATAAAAAAAAGTATAAGAGACATAATTAAAGAAATAATAAAAATCACACAATGTTGATGGAAAAGCACCCAAGATCTTATCTTTATATTAAGGCAAATAAGTGAGAAATTAGAAAATTAGAAAAGAGATATTTAAATCTGCTTTATTAACCTAGAGAAGACATTTGACCAAATAAAAAAAAATGTTTATGGAAAATACTTATTTAAAGCAATGTACAAAGAAATTTAAAAGAAGCAAAGGTTGTTTTTTGAGTCTAATGTTATATACACTAGTGCTAACAAAAAAAACTTTAAAAATAGAACATTAATGCCCGGTTGCACCAACGCATCTTAAGCTGTAGCTAAAGTTTAAAGTTTCCTTACAGCTTAAAGTCTCCTTAAAACGTTGCACTAACAGAAGATTATCTCACATTGACACACGTTGGCTTTACATCTCAAGTAGTTGATTTCTATGACTTAAGTTCTATTTTATTGGTTATGTTTATTAAAAGTATAAAATTAATATTTTCTTCTTTTATTTTGTAGAAATTTTTTATATTTAACATTTTTTTATTCATAAATAATAAAATATTCTACTATATAATTATTTTTATTTTTAAATGGCAAACATGGGAAAAAACAAATTTTAAATAATTTATTAATCATAAATATGGCATTGAAAATGCAAATCATTTTGCGAAACATGTTTGCCATTTAAAAATAAAAATAATTATATAGTAGAATATTTTATTATTTATGAATAAAAAAATGTTAAAAATAAAAGTATAAACATTGATAAAATATGAATAATAATGCATATAAAAATAAACTAGTTTAAAATATTATGATTACTATTTAGATAGTTAAAGCATCAAAAATATGTCTAAGTTTATTACGTATTTTTTTTTTGTTTTTTTAGTTTTTTTTTTAATTTGGTGCTTTTTTCAAGATTTTGTGCTTATTTTTAAGCTTTTTCTTCAGTTTTGGTGCATTTTTTTTGATAAATCAGTTTTTTGGTAAAATTTAGTGTATTAAAATGTACATAAAAAACGCAAATTATTTTATACTTTAGAAAACGTATAGCAAAATTTTTGTATCAAAATCTTGCATATTTTTTATAATATTATTTAGACAAATTTAATATAATTCTGTAAATCCCGACTGAGCTCATAGTGTATTTTAGTGCCACTTCTTCAAGCAAATCAAATAACTGTATTTTATAATTCTCAAAATAATCGGTAGGTCGGGGATTCTCTCAATTTCAAAATTTTTAAAAACGTTGTATTACAGTTTTCGGATCTTGCAAGTAAGTCAGTAAAAACCTGCTATGCAGTTCTAAAAAATAAAAAACTTCAAAATAATTTAGCTTTTTTAAAAGATAATTACGGTGTTGTGAGTCATGCCATAAAATCGCTATATTGGGCACACCGTGATCAAAATCCGAAGATGTATTTTTGAAAAATTAAGGTTTATCTACATTAAATAAAATAAACTGTATTTTGAGTGGAAAGAATGTTCCAGATTTCGATATGAATCCAGCTTTTAAAGCAAAATTTTAACATGCGCCAGTAACAAGTGTGCATGTCGGAAGAAGTTTTTTCTACTTTCAAAAACATTTTAAGTGATCAAAGGCAGAATTTTAGTTTAGAATAGTATTTTTTAGTTATTTAAAAGTTTTTTTATATTATTTAAAACGTGTGTAAAAAATATCATCACTCAAACTGTTGTAATTAAAAATGTTATAAAACCTTTATTAAAATATTTTATAGTTTTAGATTTTTTTAGTTTTTTTTTTCAATTGTGTCATATTTTTTAATGCTATTTTACTTGCACCAAGCTTTTTAATGCTTTTTTAGTAACATTTTCATGCCTTTTTAAGCGCTTTTTTTCGTATTTTTAATGCTTTTTAATCCGCTCTCTAAATATAAGTAAAATCCACTTTGATTAGTTTGATAGTCGAACAATATTAGAGTAAGTAATTAAATAATTATAAAATAATATTATTACAAATGATTTTCGTTGCGTTTTAGAACTTTTAAGATATATGTGTCGACATATATTGTTAGTTTGTTGAATTGCATTTTGCGCAGTTGCCAAACGTATTTTAATGCTATGGTAAGGCGCTATCACATTTACAGCCAGACACGAATGTTGTGGCCTCTTAGTATACAAAAAAATTGTTGAATGTGGTTAAATTTATGCTTTTGCCCGTTTTATCATCTTTCAATCCCAGAACAACGTCGCCCATGGAACGTTTAAAATGTAAGCGCAAATGAAAAGTGCTAAAACGGACAAAAGCATTAGTTTAACTACATTTAACATAATTTTTGTGTATACTAAGTAGCCTATATAGAGGCCACAATATTCGTGTCTGGCTGTAATTGGTACAACAAATTGTAAAACTTAAGGCGCCTGTATTGCAAAACTGCCTTAGCTGAGCTGCACCTTAAGTTGCGTTGGTGCAACTGGGCATTAAAACAACATAGGTAGCAAAAATGCTATTTGTGAATGATATGGCAATAGTGACAATATCAAAGAAAGACTTACAACACAATATTAACATAATAAACAAAGAATTAACAAAAATAAACACAAAGATTAATATACTAATTCAAAACAAAAATAATATCAAGAGAAATCAAAACTTACAGAATAACACTACACAGAAATGAGATTGACTAGATAAAATGCATGAAGTATTTAGGAACAATAATCAAAAATTAAAAAAAAAATAAACAAAAGATCGGGAGAGACAAGCAAAATAATTAATATGATGAAAAAAAATAATAAATACTAAAAACAACAAAAATGTTCTTTAGTAAAACATGATCATTATCAGAATAATATAAAACAAGAATAATTGCAACAAAAAAAAAATTAAGAAAAATTTAAAAAATAAAAAAAAAAAAAAAATAAGAAACAAAATACATAGACAAAACTTGCAGATAGAACCTATAAATAATAAATAATAGAAGAACAACTGAAATGTTCAATTGTGCCAAATAAAAGATAATATCAAATAATAACAAAAAAAGTATTTGAAATGAGAGAAAAAAAAAACTAAAAAAAACCGAAAAATGCTTGGAGTGACAAGTTATAACATGCATTCAAATATGTAACTCAATACACAAATGAAGAGAACTGAATCAAATAATATAATGTTAACTATTTTTTTAACTAATGTTTTATATATTATTATTTTATTGTTATACTCATATTATTTCATATGTTTTTATTATTTATTAATTAATATATTATTTTACACAACATGTTTATATTATTATTTTGTTATTATTATTACCGCAATTTTGTTTAATGTTAATTATTGTTATTAAAAACCAAAAAAAAAACAAGCTACAAAACACATTAACTAAACTAAACTTTTAAGTGTGATAAAAAAGATTTATGAATCATTAAGAGTATCGAAAGATCTTTATAATAGTTGTTTAAATTGCCGAGTATTGACTTTTTGACAACTCCTTAATTTGTTTATGAATTCGTAGTCGCATATTTTTTGTTATTTAAAGTTTAAAGTCAGTACTTGTAATAAGTCTAGTGCGATATGCTTTATTTTATAAATAATTCTATAAAAATAATTGAGTGGAGTCAAATAAAGTAAGTGGGAAAAGCTTGCAATTCTAATATATAAATATAGAGTAACATAAACTCTACTATACAATTCATATGTTTTAAATACAAAGTTTAATTTTTTTTATGAAATTAAATGTAAAAGTGAGCCAAATCGGATATTATAATTGCTTTATTAAGTTTTATTGCTTTGTTACTAGACAATTACAAAACGTAAAATTTAAAGCACATTCTAAAATTTATAAATAATTATGCAATCTATTCCATTGTTTGCAACCATATTATTATTGTTTTTTTTTGGATTGTAAAAAGATGTCTGAGTTAAATGTCAAAATAAAAATGTAAATTTAATAAGAATAGAAGACGTAATTGAAAAAACTAATGAAAAAGTGGCTAATTTAAAACAAAAATTTGATTGCAATTTACTCAGTTTTAACTTAGGTGTGTAGCTAAATTAAATAAATTGTACCTTATTTCCATTGCTAAATATATATTTAAAAATAAAAATAAAACGACCATATTATATGCACATACACATAACTACTTAACACGCACCGCGGCCAATAACTTATCATATCCAAAACCAATTAAAAAATCAATTAGAAAAACAAGCTTTTTGTAGTTTGCTGTAAAAGTATATAATTTTTTAATAACAAAAATTAATTTAAATCAGGTCAATAACTTCTGGGAATTTAAATACAAACTAAAGAAAATATTGAAAGATCTTGATGCTGACCAAATACCTACTATTTTGGGAAGTGGCAATTAAAAGTTTTTTTTTTTTAAATATAACATTTTATTTGCACAGTTTTTCAGGGGAAGTAAAAAAAATGTAGAGTATTTTGTTCTCTACAAGCATACAGCTTCAAGAACAAAATGCTCTATATGAATTATTATTATTGACACAAATTTACGTTTATTCATGATTTTTTTATATTTTCTTTAATGTTAAATTTGTATTATGTTACTCGTACTGTGAAAAATACTGAATAAATGATTTATTATTATTATTATTATTATTTTATGTTTAATTCCCGAAGTTCCGTCTGCAACACAATACAATAAAACCTACATTTTTGGTCTTTTGGTGATCCTCTGAGTGAGTTTAGTATGATTAAAAAGTGTTTGTGTAAAATGTGTGAAGAAGCAACTATCATCGAGCAGTTATTTGAGTTGAAGAAAGAGCGGCAATATTTAAAACGCGCGTTTACAAGATTTGCAAATTTTCTAACAACCATCGGCGCCGCGACGTTGAGAGGATCACAGATTTGTCAACGGTTATTGAAGTTAAAAAATAAATACTAGGAGTTTGCGGAGCGACAACGGCAAAGAAGAAGGACAATATGAACAGATAATAAAATACAAGTATTTTAACAATTATGCGACTGGTGAGGATGTATTAAGAAAGATTCAGGACAAGTTACTGCCAGTTCTCAAAACGAGAATCTATCGAATAATTTGGTACCTCAAAATATTGTGTCAAGTAAAAATAATCAAGAAACATGCACTAGCAATTACTTCCAAGAATCACATACATTTCCAAGTGGGAATAATTTACTGTACAACCTACAACCATTAGAATTAGCAAAGTTTGATGGTGACGTCAAAAATGGTTCGAATTCCTTTGAATCTCTGATACATAATAATACCCGCATAGCAGCTGTCATCTCAAGTTGAGATATCTCAAATCGTCATTGAGTGGAGAAACTGGGCAATTAGCCAGTTCTGTAGCAACATCATTGGCAAATTATAAAGTGTTGTGGAACATATTACAAAAACTATACAAGAACACAAGACTCATAATAAAGAAACATTTGACCGGAATATTGGACTTGCGAGAAATGACCAAGGACTCCAGTAAAATGCTGCGTGGAATATGCAATGGTCTAATAAGCAACGTGAATGCATTGAAAGCATTGGTATGCAAAACAAGTGAGCGGAATGAATTATTTGTGAACATTGTTGTATGAAAACTAGATGTTCAATCAATTAGAGATTGAGAGTTATCATTACTCAACAATTTACTACGAAGTTTTGATTTGCTATTGCAGTTCTTAGAGCATAAATGCAATTTAAAAGCAGACTACAAAAACTTGCGTATTACTCAAAAAACTTTCACTGCAAACACAAATTGACGTGGTACGAGAGTAAAGGCTATGCTTCAATTGTTTTTTTCAAACACATATGGTGGAAAAATGCAAGTAACAAAGTTGTTTAAAGTGCAATAAGAGACATCACACTCTTATACACATTGACGATAATATAGCATCCAACCAGACACTGTTGGCTGCCGCTGTGATTGAAATCAAGAATGACAAGGGACAATACACGCAAGCACGGATGATGTTAAAGTTAAATTGCAGCTATATTGACTTTTCGGAAGTTAGCATTGAGCAAATCAAGCATAACATTAAAAAAACAAACGTTTTTAGATTTGATTTACGTTTCAACAATTTTTTACTAACTTTGACGTTTTTAGTGTTATCACAATGCACTAACAACTTACCATCTCAAAGTTTTGAGCGTGCAACAGTTAGTTTGACCAAAAACATTTGTTTAGCAGATTTAAATTTTAATGTTAGTGCTAGGATAGATGATATTCTCGAAGCAGGAGCACTCGCAGCACTGTGGTGTGATGGTCTTATCCAATGCCAGGAAAGCTTACTTTTTCAGAAAAACCAAACTAAGATGGATAGTGTCAAGATGCAGCATTAACTTACAAAAGGTGGAACAATGCAACGCAAGGGTTATGGAGTGGCAAGACACAATTAAAAAATTTTGAAAGATTAAAGAAGTTAAAAATATCATGTATCTTTCCAAAGAAAAAAAGAATGCAAAATTTGATTTGTTGTCAAACAAGGATAAACCGAATATAACGGCGCTAAGATTTTAAGGGCGTAAGCAGTGAAACAACTTCATTCAACAGAACAAAAATTAGCAAAAGATGGCGACCTACAACAATTATACTATTCATTTATGAAAAAATATAAAAATTAAGGGCAGATGAAGCCAACCCACCACACCATAGGCGATAGAAAATACTTTCTACCACACCATGGGATACTGAGGAACAGCATACCGACTAAGTTACGGGTAGTCTTCAACGTTTTGGCCCCTCACCACTTCCAATGTATCTCTAAATAACATTTTAAAAATTGAGCCAGTGCTGCAGCAGTCTATTCAAAATTCTAATTTGAATCCAAACACATAAATTTGTTTTGGTCAGTAACTTTTTAAAATTGTATCATCAAATTTTTCTACAGAAAGACCAAAAGAACTTTTATAGAATACTATGGTAATATGATAAGAACAAACCTATTCAGGATTTCAAGCTGCAAACTTTGACATATGGTACATCTTCTGCATCATATATAGCTACAAAATGTTTTAAGCAGCTAGCGGAAGAAACCCGAAAAAAATTTCTGGTTGCTAGTTAAGCCATATAAACAGATATGTACATGGATGACTTACTGTCAAGCGCAATCAATAGAAAAGCTGCCATTGAAACTCAAAATGATGTGACTTAAATCTTAGCCAGTGAAAGATTTGAATTAAGGAAATGGGCAAGCAACAACAAAACGTTACTATTATAGAAAACGGAAAATCAGATATTACAATTGGACAAAGACGGTATCATAAAGATTTTAGGAATAAAATGGGATACTCAGCAATATGTGTTTAAATTTAATGTTAAGAACAATGCAGGCAGAGAACGCACAACAAAACAAACAATCTTATCAAACATAGTCAAGTTGTTTGATTCGCTAGGCATGTTAGGTCTAATAGTAGTGACAACAAAAATATTAATGCAATCAGTGTAGACATTAAAATTGACAAGGCTATACCATCGAAAGTAAACGTAGTTTAGACAAGCTATATAAGTGATTTTGTAAACTTAAAGAATCTCAAGGTGCCACGATTGGTGATCGGCACTAGCAACCGTGAGGACATCCACGGTTTTTGTGATGCTAACGAGAAGGCCTATGCAGTTTGTATATAAGCCGTAACTACAGAAGCAATATTAAATAAAAAAGATTCAAGGTTAATTTGCAGCAAGTCACGGGTTGGTCTAATAAAGTCTACCACAATACCGCGTTTAGAATTATGTGCAGCGGTTCTGCTATGCAATCTCATAAAGAGTACTGTCACTGCTTTGCATTTACCGATAGAGAATACTTACTGCTGGTCGGATTTAAATATAGTGCTAAATTGGTTGAAAAGGGAACTTTCTGATTAGAAAACGTATGTGTAGTTTAGGATATTTAAAAACACCAAGGCTTCATTTAAAAACATGTTCCTACGGCTGACAATCTGGCTGATTTAACCTCAAGAAAATCAGCTGTTGGTCCGATTACGGACTCATTATGGTTCACTGGCCCTTATTGGTTATTTTAAACTCAAACTCAATGGCTTTGCATCATGGTTGAGATAGACAATAAAAAGAAGGAAACCGCAGTTAACATTTGTAGCATAAATCAAGCAAGAGTTTGGCAGAAATCAATCAATCAAGAAAACTCATTACTTTACATTCAACTACGAACGCATTTTTGGCAATATTAAGTTGGTTTACAGCAAGGAGAGGTATAGCAGAACACATATACTCTCGGACAACAGTACCATCTTTGTTGGGGCTAGCAACGAGTTGCAAAAATTCTTCTTGAATACGGCCACAAGTCAAACAACTAATGAAGGGATACCAAAAAAATAACATGTTGTGGCATTTTATACCTCCCCGTGCCCCATATTTTAGAGGACTTTGGAAAAAGCCGTAAAATTTATTTAAGTTATCGGCAATACGACACTAAAATACAAAGAGCTGTCCACAGTGGTGACCCTGATTAAAGCAGTTATGAACTTTAGATTACTAACTCCTCTTTCAAACAATGCAAGGGACTTGGAGTGCCTTATTTTAGGGCATTTTCTAATCGGCAATGCATTATTAATGCCACAACCTTTGTTATTAGAAATTCAAGTCAACCGTTTATCAAGGTGGCAACAGCTGGAAGCTATGAGGCAGCACTTTTGGAAAAGATGGTCTGTAGAATATCTTCATCACCTTTAACAACGCCAGAAACGACTAGCAAAGGAAACTCCTAACTTGGAAATTAATATTAATTAAGGAAGATATGCCACCTTTTTGTCTATGTCCTAGATGTGATTGAAATCAACATTTTAATGGAGGGCGGTACGTTTTTTTAAGTTTTATTGTTTTTTTACTAGACTATTACAAAACGTAAAATTTAAAGCACATTTTAAAATTTATAAATAATCACGCAATCTTTCTTAGAGCGATACAACTGAAAACAAGAGCTATTATTATTTTATGTTTAATTCCCGAAGTTCCGTCCGCAATACAACACCATAGAACCTACAATAATTATGGTACTCAGAAAGAGCATAAAAAGATGTTTTATTTTATTTTATTTTATATAACAGAGTGCTTTAAATATATACTGAAGAAAAAGTTGGAAATTTATGTTTATAATAAAAGTGTCCTTACATGATTCTCTATAACCAAAATTAAAGTTTAATCTAAAATTTTTTCTGCATAAGAAATACTTATTAAGATTTAACTGCGCGACCCAATATTAAAATTAAATAAAATGCATGGAATGTCGAAAACGTAGTACATGTTTTTTATAGCGTTTGCCTAGTTAATAGTTGCTTTAAATGTAAAATTTGAAAATAAGATTTATTTAGTTTGTATTATCTACTGATAACCTAAAATTAGTTAGAAAAATTTTACGCTTTGCAAAAAATACAGATTTTGTTTTTTTAATGATTGGCAATAAGTTTATTTTTTAAACACCAAGCATTAATATAAGTATTAGCTGTTTTAAACATAAGTTCTTCTGTATTTTTCGAAAATATTAAAACTGTGGTATCATCAAATAGTAAAATATTAAGTTTATTATCATTGCCTACTTTTTGTAGTTTAGGTTTAGTTCTAAGGAAAACCTTTAAATAACTGTAGTTTTGATTTACTAAAGTTACATACTGTTGATTTAGCAATTTATAGTTTTTAGACGAATCCTGTATTTAACCATAATAAATAAAATTTCTTTTTTTAATTTCTAACAACATACTTGTATTAGAAAATAGATTTGTAAAAGGATACAGTAATGAGAATTAGTGACACTGATATTCAGTATTAGTTGTAAGTTGTTATTTCTTATGTCATAATTTAAAAACAACTAAAATTCATACAACCCCATAAGAAGTAATCAAATGGCGTTAGATAAGTTTAGTATGTTGTTGATTTGTCAAAAATAAACATTTTAAACAATTCTTTTATTTGATTTTTATATGATTTTAAAAATTTAAATAACGTGCCTTTCCAATTAGCAATTGAGTTTTTTTTTAAATTTCTTATGCAATGTTCGGACCATTTAATATAATTTGCAATGACGTTTAGAACTATTTTAAGGTCATAAAAAAACCAAACAGGAAGCATTTTCAGATAGCTATTTAAAATTACTAATTATCATGTTTTGCGTTTTTTTGTAAACCATTAATTATTTTTTTATTTGGGTGTTTATAGACTTTAGATGCAGTATATAAAAAGTGTCATGCAACACTTTATTTGGATATTTTAATAAAGTGTATATTAATTTATAATTTAGTTAACTTTGTTAACCAATTATCTACCATATACAATATTTTTGTATTAATTCACAGAATGTGAAAATTTATTCTTGCAGAACGTAAATAAAAATACAATACTAGGTATTAATATAACTAGAGAAGATTGAACCATAAATATTTTGTTTACTTTTCTTGTAATAATCCTTCTAAAATATTATTTCTTATTGGTCTTGACATAATTTACTATTTATCAATTAATTAATGGATTATACGTAAATTAGAATTAAATCGAGGTCTTCCAAACTTTTGATTTGTTACATTTTATAGTCGTATGTTAAGAATTTATATATTTATTTATAATAATTGCTGTTTAATACTTTATTTATATGTTAAAAAAAAGTGTTTATTATTTTATAATATACCAAATTATCTACCAAAAATATTTTTCTACCAACTCGCAGAACGTGTCAGTATTGAATTCATTCTAGTGGAACGTAAATAAAACAGCAATAGTAGGTTTTAATATAATTCTTTAATTATTAAAACATAAATGTGTTATTTAGTTTTTTATGATAATCCATTTAAAATAAGAGTGCTTATTGGTCTTGACATATTTTACTTTTTATA
This sequence comes from Tachinus rufipes, assembly GCA_963932245.1. NCBI lineage: Eukaryota > Metazoa > Arthropoda > Insecta > Coleoptera > Staphylinidae > Tachinus > Tachinus rufipes. The sequence goes on from OZ010744.1 coordinate 79,521,022, forward strand.
TTCTAATTTACGGATTATTAGCATTAAATCGAGGTCTTCCAAACTTCCCATTGTAGTGTTCCTTTTTATACGGCGTGCAATGTACATATTAATCTTTTTTATTATTTTATTTGTTACACTATTATACTCGTATGCTCATTATTAGTCAAAACAAATCTTCCTGGTTTAATCAACTACTGGCTACTGCGGGTATTTGATAATTAATGCAAATAACATGCATTTAGGTACTTTTTTAATATGAATCACACATTAATCATAATGCAACTTAAAAATAATAGTTGTAAATGTATTCTTATCTATTTACATAGTATCTGTCAACATTCGGTAGTGGAAAAAACTTGTCTACCAACAACAAACAATTAAATAATATGTAATGCGTATTTGCAATACTATTATATTATTATATGTAAACATAAATCAATAAATAATTAATTTGCGTGTATAAAAGCTAGGTAAAAGATCTAAAACTAGTATAAGAATATTTTTTTAAGTTTTACTTAACTATAATATTATGTTATCATATAATATTATCAATTTATAAAAATGTGTTAAGTGGCACAACTTATTAAAGCATTTTTTTGGTCATATTGTTGTAGTTACGTGTATATAAATGATGCTTATTGCATTTCTTTTTTTTAAGAACTGAATGAAAATATATTTTTTCTTTTCAGTTGCCATGACCTATTAATTACAATAATCACAAATTCTTTCTAATCAGTGTACTATATGATATTCAACAAATAGTATTGTAAAGTTTTTTGTAAAATATAAATAAATAATTATATTCTACTTATTTTATGTAGAATAAAATAAAATATAACTCAATTCTATTTTTTGGAACTACCCAGAAAATATTACATTTTTTTATGTTCTAGCATCACTTATTTTGTATATTTTAATATAAACTAATACCAAAATTACAATGTGAGTCACTTTATTTTTAAATGTATATCATTCCGGTAATATGTACACATCTAAAATTACTTTTTTTTTCCTAAGTTGTGTGACATGAATTGATTTTATTACTTATTTACATTTGTCTGTCATATAAATTCCCAAAACACCTTTTATTAAAAAACCACCACAAATAGAAAATCCGATTTTGGCTATGAAGTGGTGTTTCTGAAAATTGTTTAACGTGTCTAATTTTTGTTGACGCAAGCTAATATAAATTCAAAATTGTTTCAATTGTTATAAACATGGGAAACAATCAAAATGTAAGTATGCTATTATTATTATTATTATTAATTAACTTAATTCTTAATATTGTCTTAAAGTTTGAGTACATATTGTTAAAAAAGTTTTTCTAAGAATTATTGTAATTGTATAATTATATTTTTACTGTTTTTTAGCAGCTTATCGTAGAAAACCTTTTGTAGCCTAATTGCTTGATTAGTTAGTTAGTTTAGATTTTTGTCATATCAGCCTACAATGTCTGTTAATGGAGATTCTTTCCTCTAACTATAAAAAGTGTAAAATAAAATACTGTAAAATGGCATATTAAAAAATAAAAAAAAAAAAATAAACAACAAAGATAAATTCTGTATTTCGGAGGTAAAAGACAGAGACAGTATAAAAGTATAGGCAACGGCTACTTTGTCCAGTTACTTTAAATATAAATATATTTATTGTTACTGTACATGTTCTGCTTTATATAATTTTATATACTTAAAGCAAAAATTGCACAACAAGAACATGATATTTTGTTTTACAAAAAAATTACCTCGGAGGTACAAAAATAAACCTACACAAACTATTAAAAACAATAGCAAACAAAGACAATAACATTTATTTCAGACATTTGAAACAAAATTTAATGGATTTGCTTTAGCAAGTAATGGTCATCTATGGCATTTAAAGCTCTCAACAAACGAGTGTGCATCCGACTATAGTTGGATGTAGAGAGAGTCTGATAGATAGTATACTTTTTTTTTAATATTAACACTGCTAACACATAACAAACCAAATGTAAACTGCAACTCATCTACCAGAAAAACACAACGTTGATACTTTTTGAGCTGTCGGTGAAAATTTAAGTGGTGAATTTGATGTTTTGCTTATTCTTGTTAATGAAATATTTAATCTGAAACACTAAAACATCTAAAGAGAATTGCGGCAATAAGACAGTTGGTAGATATCAGAAAGTTGAATATCCAGATTTCAAAGTATACTGCATTTTTTACAGCAATTTGGCGCCATTAGATTTTTTTTTATTTATTTAGCACTTGCAAAGTAGTAGCGCAGCACAATAACAATAGTAATAGATCTTTTAGCAATATTTTTATTGAGAAATATAGTACAACTCGCTACAAAACATTTTTAGAAGATGCAGGTAGTTATATTTTTAATAAATTGCCAAATAAATATAAATTGTCTAAATCAATTATTTCTTTTAAAAACAATTTATATACATTGAAAATCTTAATAATTGGACAAGGTCTACGAGCATGTAGTTTTATGAATGATTTATATTTATTCTTTTATTTTTGTATATTTAATGTTTTTTTATATCGTATATATGTATTCTTAAATATTTTTTGTGTGTTTATGTATAAATTCACGTAAATTGTATTTGCATTTAAATTATGAAATCTTGATGTTGTTGTTGATAAGCATTTTTAACAATAAATATATGTATATACTATTTTATTTTGTTCTATTATGCGTAAAAGTATTTAGAGAACACAAAATGTCATTTTTCAAAAAAACATTTAGTAATAATGAATTTTATTAAATATGAAAGTATACAAACAAAATATTTAAATTAAACTATGATAAGTGTTTGATTGTGTATAGCAAACTATGTTGCATTTAACTCTTTTTAAAAATAAGACATGGCAATACAAACATGTTTAACTAAAACCCGAGTTTTAAATAAAAACTTAATTCTATAATTACAACTTGCATTTAAATGAGTAAGTATAATATTTTAAAATAACTTTTAATTGAGATAGGTGAGATAGCTCAGTTATAGAGCGTTAGCGTAGCACGCTAACAGTCCGGGGTTCGATTTTTGAGTATGACTTAAATTATAACTTTGCTCTTTATCCACCGGGGTGATTCGGAAGTCACCTAATAAGCCGTTGGTCCCATCAACCCCCTTCATACAAGTCGTAAGACTTCTGGAGCAATGTAAAATAGCTGTAAACTCAAAATAAAGAAGAATTAAAACTTAAATTGTTATATAAATAGCTACATAACTTTTTATAATTGCATTTGTTTTTAATAAAATCATTAAGTTTTATACTTTTCTTTGGAGATTGGTAATAAATAATAAATTTGTTGTACATTTTTTATTTACAAACAGTCTTAAATTTGTATTTTATTACAAATTTTTTTATAAAAAATCTAATTAAAGAGTTGTTTCTTTACTTTAAAGATTGATATATTGCTGAGTTTAATTTTTTTTTCCTAATTTATTTTGTTGTTCAAACATGTTAATCTGTTAATTTGTATAATGTTCTTTTTAATAAAAAAAACTATTTTGCCTCCATTTTAAATGTGCTCAGTTACATGGTGATTTCCTAGGAATAATTAAATTTGATCTTGTAGTTAGCATAAAGCAAAGCAATAACCAAAAATTTGATTGACTAGCAAAGTTGTCAGAAAACATTATAATGTCAAGGTTGTTGCTCTTAGAAACATCAGCATTATTTTAAATATTGAAACAAACGTGTGCTTATTTCAAATGCTTTTCTTTTTGCATTGCTTTCATGCCACATGTAACAATTTACAGCTTCTTTACCATTTTGAGTAAGATTACTAACAGTAAAATTGTATGTTAACATTTATTTACATATAAAAAGAAAATGAAAGCAAGCAATAAAAAACTAGAAGAGATTAAAGAAAATTATTACAATAGGAATAGGTATTCTAGCCAAGAAATTGAAAGAATGAGAGAATCTGGGAGGGAGACATGGTACAAAATTATGGAAAGAGATAGAGATATACAAAGGCAAGAAAAGAGAATACGAGTGAAAGAGTCTAGGTCCAACGCAAATTATGAACATATTATAGAAAGCAAACTGCCAACGATCCTAGAGAGGGATAGATATAGTAAAAATGATATAAAGATGATTGCAAGATTCAGATGTGGTAATGAAGAGCGAGTGACAAAAATTTGTATGGAAGAAGATTTGAAAATGTGCAGAATGTGCGGAGAGACTAAAGAAACTATGGAACATATGTTGAAAGAGAGTAACAAAATGCGAGAAGAACATATGGGAAAAAATGAGATAATGAAAGGGGACGGAAGAGGTACTGAATGGATAAGGACAATTAAAGATAAGAAGTAGATAAATAGAGAAAAAAATATTTTTAGTTGTGTTAATTTTATAAGGATTAGGTTTTATAATTTTGAGAAGATAAAAATGTATTTGTAAATGTAATTTTCAAGGCCGAAAGGCAAGAAATAAACGTATTATATATATATATATATATATATATATATATATATATGATGATCTATAATAAAGTCTAAACACATAGTAATTTGGAGTAAATAAAAACATTTGTAGGAAAAAATCTACCACTTGATTCTGCAAGGTATTGTTTTTTCTCTTTCTAATCATTTTTTTACTCAAGTTTTTTCTAGTAGTATTTAAAATTCATATTCTAGATTTTATTGATCTTAAAAAGAAAATTATTTTGGTAGAATAAGAGGTTTAATATTAATATGTTTTTTTTGGAAAAAATAGCTTTTTTAAACTCATAGTTAAAAATGATTCTACATAGTAATGTTAGCAAAAAGTATTTTTTTGATTTAACATTTTGTTTTGCAATGTTAATGCAACTGGGTTATTGTTAATATTAAATATAGTAATATTATTTAAAATTTTGACTCAGTTTTGGAATTTTTTGTTTTAACCTTACGTTAACAAATTGTAAACAATTGTAATGTAATTTACACACTAAATTAAAAATTCAATGTTGAATTTTAAAGCATATTGATTGTTTTCATTGAGTATTTTGGAAATATCACAAATTTACAGTTCAAATGAAGTTTGAGCTTTTGTTCCTAGAACTAATATGAAACAAAAATTATTAAAAAAAACTTATCGCTAATAACGAGTATTAACCTTTTCTGCATTAATAACTGCTTAAAGTTGACAAGGAGTGTTTCTTTGAAATATATTAAAAATCACATTTTGGTCGATATTATTCTATTCCTGCAATAGCAACTGTTTTTGTTCCTGAGCTGTTCTTGAATCAGTTGTATGCTTTCGAATTTGTCGTCCCAATCTAGGTCTAGCATTATCTTGCGTAAAAATCCCGCGCTTGCCCATAGTTGCCATGAAAGGCATAACATGATCTTCAAAAACCTCTATAATATATCTGTGAGCAGACATAAAGAAGTTCTCTATAAAGACCAACTCTATGCGTGTTTTGGTAGAAATTCTTGCTCAAACCACTGTCAAATGGAAATCGCTCATAAATACAAACTAAAACGTATCTTTTTCCGCGTTTTCTCTACACTTTCCGACGTTTCCGATCCATTAAGGCAAAAGCGCGACTCATCTAAAAACAGTATTGTGCTTATTATTCTATGCTTGGTGATTTTGGGCAAAAACTAATTTTGCAACACAATATCGGCGTTGTAAAGATGGACCTGTAGCCATCTTTCTATAAAACAATTCAACAGCTCAAAACTTTTTCTTATTTACTAACATTTACACTTCTAACTTTATAGAGTTGATTCCGTAGATAAACTGCAAAAGCTGTTCTATTTTGCAAACTTTAGATACAAAAAAACGTGGTAAACCTGGATTCTGATCTTCTGATTATCAAGCCAATATCAAAGGGATGCAGATATACCTTTTGTACAGCACAAAAGCTTTTACTAACAATCCTTGCAGTTTTACGTTTTTTTTGCCCATCTTTAATCGACGCTATATTTCTTGCCACAATAATAAAGCCTAAAAGCAATATGACCTGTTTAGTACAGTACACCATGGGAATGACAAGTTTTGCAGAAAAAATCAACACTAAGCAAAAAAACCTCATTTTGTTGAGGTTAAGTTTTCAATTAGAGCAAAATAGATGCTGTTTTATAAAAGTTTGTAACATTGTGATAATAATTGACAGATAGATAACAATTGTAAAGAAATTAATTATTAAACGCTTACTTTAGTTTACAGATTGCAAAAATAAAGTTAAAACAAAAAAAATTAAAAATATGTCATAATTTTAAAGTGACTTCTTCATCTTATTGAGATTGAAAAAATGTGAAAGCAAACATAGTCTTTAGTAATTTTTTTGTGGTTTGCAGGATTTAGAACTTTACTGTACAAATACAGCCTGTGGTTTAGTAATGCATAAACAGAGAAATTTTTTTTCTGATTTTTCATTTATCTTGCAGGAAATAAAATGCATGGTTAGTAGCTGTTCTATTATTTTAATAAGAATATCTATATTAAGAGTTAACTTTTGCATCAATAATACAATATAAATTTTTTGTTTAACAATATTTGCCAAGGCCCAATAGTTTTAAAATATAGTCACTTCTTTTCTCTCTTTAATTTTAATACTGCTATTTTGTTACACATTGTGGCATCACAAAAAAATTTATTGATTTCTAGGCATTTTTAATTCTTTTTCACTTCACTTTCACTAATAATTGTTTTGTAATTTATTTGACGTTTAACGCAAATACGTTTTTATTAAAATTACTAGTTACAATCTACCATCAGCTTATTAGGTAATAATTAAAGACTTTTACCTACAATAAATGTTTTGTTGATTTTTAGTATTAATACATTTATGGAATTTTGATAGTCAAATAGACTCATAAAATGCAGTAATTACCTAATTTCTAACATTGATACATTTTAATTCTGCTGTTCTTTCCCCGAACATTAAACACTTGTCTTTTTTGGGTTATATAGACACCAACTTTTATTGTACTTGAAATAGTTTATATATATAGTATGCCCATAGATATAGTGTCTTTACGACATGGCCTTAAATTATCTCAGCGGATTACTTCATTACTAATCGCTTTGGGGAGACAATTATGTTTACCATAAATAACTTATAACACCTCGATGTTCAAGGGTGAAAATATCATATAAATATACAATATTTTCACTCTTAAAAATTGACTCGGGTTCCAGGTATATATAGTATGCACATAGATATAGTGTCTTTACGACATGGCCTTAAATTATCTCAGCAAATTACTTCATTACTAATCGTTTTGAGGAAACAATTATGTTTGTCTTATATACCATAAATAGCTTATAACACCTAGATGTTCAAAGGTGAAAATATTATATAAATATATAATATTTTCACTCTTAAAAATTACCTCGGGTTCCAGGTATATAATACAATTATAATTGGTTGATGCGAATGAAGTAATCCGTTATGATAAATTAAGCCCATTTTGTAAAAACACTATATCCATGAGCACATATTAGAATTATTTTATATAATATATAATTTATTTTTATTACAAAATGTTATATTTAGGAATTACTTAATACGTCACAAAAATAAAAATACCTAAAACTATCACATTAAAGACTTGATTTAAGCAGTTTGTTTGTAAACATTGATCTTGAATATGTGTGGCCTATAAGACTCAGGAAATACTGAAGTTTATTTATAATGATACATAAATATAAAATTATACAGATAAATAAAAGTTTTTGGCAAAAATATTACTTTGTAAATTTATAATAATACTATAAATGTAAGTGTTAAAATTATTGTATAACATTTTTTACCAGTTATAAATAGACATTTTTCTTAGAAGTGATTTAGTATATCAATGGTAAAACCAATATTTTTTTAAGATTAGTTAATTATCAGTTTTTTCCATGAATGAATGAAAGTAGTTATGTATATTAATTTAATTCACTTATAATCTATTGTTAAATATATATATATATTATTTCGTAAATACAACAAACAAACAACATAAAAAATACTTTTTCTAACGTTTTAAAGCGTTAGAAAAATGTACCGGTTATGTTATTTGTTTGGAATAGAGAATATCGGTAATTTTTAACAATAAAAATTGATAAGCAAAAAATTTTTAGGGGGAGGGGGGTAATTAACCCATTATTTCTTCGAATTTTTATTACCTAAATAATTAGTTTTAAATATTGGTAGCAAACATATTTTTAAAATTTAAAAATTAACATTGCAAATTATAACATTGACCTAAAGGACTTTGTATTTTTAAAAATTAATATGTCATTAAAAAAAAAAACAACCAAATCAAATAACAACTGTAAAATATAAACATTAGTTTTTTTTATCGAGGTTAAATAGACCCATTGAGCACAACAGACACTATCTATATCTATGGGTGTACCGAGGAGTATACTATAACAAGTACCGCTCCAAAAAAAGAAGCCCACACAGTCCTGTATGCTCTCATTGTAGCGGTTTAATCCTTTAGTAACAATTATTGATATATAACCAGACTAATATGAATTATAAAACAGACGTGTAAGTGACTTTTATTTGGTATACAAAATTTATTTTATCACAATTAGTATTGATAGCACTAGACGCTGTTTAAAAAAATGTCTTCTAGAAACATTAAATTATATTGCATTTGATGAAAATTTTAATTTTGTAAAGATATCAAATCTAAGACCTACCCAGATTTATATGATCTGATAGCTCATAATTTGTAGAAATAAAATCAGAAAACTTTAAGTAGTTTTTATAACTATATTAGCCATGTATGTAAAAACTATGAAAGTAAATAAAAAATTATTAGTTTTATTTTTTAACAACCATGTTTCTACAATCAACTTATTTTTACAGGTTAATGATTTATTTGGAGTGCTTTAACTAATAATTTTTTTTTTATAAATACTTTATTATATGTAGTAATTAATTAGCGTAAAAAGTTTTAGCATTTATAAACTACCTCGGTATTCAGGAAATATTTGAGAACGTATGTAAGTTAATGTACGAGTTACTGCGAGATTCATTTTAAAAATGGTTAATTATTTTATTATAAAAAATTATAAACTTATTTCTATAATACGGTTACAATGGTTACAGGTCTGAATATACTTAATAACTAACTCATAAATGTTTATCACGCGTATTTATATTCGGTGATTCTGCAACGCTGCAGTCTATCGCACAGGTGTCCGGTGATATGTGGTTGTCCGGCGAACAACACTTCCACGAAGTGATAAGTGCTGCAACTCAGCATAATTCCGCACGATAACTCCTCCCACGTTAGAATTAAGCTTTTCCTGGAAGCTGAACTTGACCGTCCCGGGAATCTTTGAGCGTCACTAGTTGAAGGTCCACGATAGGGCCCATTTTTAATCGTTGCTTTCTTTTAATGCACTTTTTCAACATGTAGCAGCAAAAGAAAGTCCAAAATATAAAATAATAGTCCAAATACTTGGAGTGTGAAGTATGATTCACGGATATGTCTTTTAAATTTAAGTTCTTCATTTCTATTTTCATTCCTGTAATTTGAGATTTTTCGAAAGTAATCTGATGATAATTACTGATTACTGGTCGACCATAGGTTTTTTCTTAAAAAATCAGTTTTTGTTTGTTGAAGTAGATTTCACAATGATTAAATATATTCCTTTTATTGATTTTGATTTGGTTCCAGACTCGCATTTAATATCGATTACTTCCTCTTTAGGGAAGACACCAAGAAATTGATTTATTTCTGGAATGATTTCCATGTGGCTCTTTATTATGTTTAATTTAACAAATGTGCACTTGGTCGTAGTTCCATTCAACAGGGTTTCTTTTTCGCATGGGGAAACTTGGTTTAGTTGCAGATTCCGAGGGCATTGATAAATTGTACCTTTAGCACAAATGTCACTCATAGGCTTCAACAAATTTCCGGATTTTAGGAATTAAAAGTATTTGGTATAATTGCAACAAATTCTAACTCGTGTTTTGTAGGAATTAGATGTAAGTAGTAAAGATCAAAGTTTTGCTCAAAATCAATAGGGATAGAGAGAAAATAATTTATTCTGGATTCTTCAATTTTACAATTAACTCTTATGGCTGATTCAAAGTCAAGAATATTTTCTATTTTTAGTTCGAACGGAAATTGTAATTTGTAATGAGATGAGATTCGTTTTAGTTCTGAGTATAATTCTTCCGGTTTGATTATACTAAGGTGCAAGACTTTTAGTTTGCAGAATGTAATTGATTTTTCTATGTCCTCGAGAATAATCAAAAGTGTGTCGCAAAGTATCAATAATTGATTGTAAACATCTTTTGCAAATAACGTATCCGTTATTTCCATGGTTTCTTTAATTAATTCATTTAATTGCAAAATTCTAGATTTTAATAATAATTTGGTAATATCTTTGATTGTATCATTATATTGTTTAATAATTTGGTTGTTAACTGAATACTGTGATTGTATTTGTTTTTGCAAATTCGACTTATTTTTTTGCAAATGCGTCAAAATATTATTTATTCTTTTCTCGTCATCGGCATCCAATGTACCTATCAATAATTTAGATATTGTTCCTAAACCATTAATAAGACCACGTTTATTTCTGGGTTTTAAAACGTGTAATTTTATATTGAATATTTTACCATTTATATTTCTTTGCAAGTAATTTACTATTCTGTTGTAGTTTTCTAGTTCCTTAATAATTTTTGTATCGTTACTTTTTTCTAATCCTAAATTTAGTGTTTTATACTGATTGTTCAAATTTCTATACTCTTCAAATATTGGGTTCAAATCATAAAAATGCACAAAAGTGTGTTTAGTACGTTGCAATTTTGCAGGACCTAAATTGATTGAAAGTATTCCTAAGTTTTGGGTGATATTTTTTATTTCTGGTCCTTCTCCGAGGTGGAGGACCCTGAAAACCTTTTAAATTTGTAAGTTTATTTTCTTGGTCTTTTAATGTTATGCAAGTGAATTTTTTCCGCAGATTATGATGTGTAGGTTTGATTTCAGTAGTTTTAGTTTATTGTTATAATTTGTATGCTTGCGCGTATTTAGAGAAAGAGTCAATAATAGTTAGGAACTTGGTATTTTCTAATGTAATACTGTCAATATGCAATATTTGGAAAGGTCTTATTGCCGTAGGAGTTATATTGAATTTTAATTTCATTGGTTGTCTGTCATATTTTGTGAGTTGACATAGTTCACATGAATTTAGAATAGTTTGAATGCTTCTCCATTGGTTTGGCCAATAATATACTTGTTTTATTCTGTTTTCAGTTTCATCTAGGCCTCTATGATGTTTTGAATAATTTGCATGATTTCATCTTCGTCACTGATATCTACTATTTTTTTAGTACATTTGATCATATTGATCTCAGAATTTTTAAAATAAGTCTGTAAAACATTACAAACCTTTTCATATATTGGGTCCTCAAAATAAACATAGTATTTAAGTTTCTGCACAACATATTGTTTTACAAATTTGATTACGTCATTATTAAAGTTATTTTTGAAAACTGAACTAAGATTCTTTGTTTGGTTTCATATAATTTAATTATGGTAGGATCTACTGCATCAAAATTACCTTCAGAAATAATTATCTGATTTTTGCCATAGTTTACTGGGCATTCAATAATTGGGATATTCAATATTGGATTTTTGTGATTAGAGTGGTTAGTTTCATCATTCATCATTTATTTCGTCAAAGTTTGTAATATCCGCTTCGACAATTAAGGAATCTGTTTCATCATTTTTTCCTTTATTTGCGTTTTCTAATGACTTATTAAATTCTTCTATATAATCAAGTATTACTGAGGTTGTTTGTTTTGGTGTTTCTGGTTCATTTAGAATATTCATCTCTATTTTATTTTTATTGTGATACACATGAATAATTATTTCGGTATTTTTGAAGACATATTTTAATATTTCGTTTATATATTCATAGTTTAATTTGTCCAATCCACAACCTACTTTTGGTAAAGCGAGCTTATTTATTTTGTTTTGGATACAAAAGCTTCTTAAATTGACCAGGGTTTGGAATTTTAATGTGTTGGTTTTTTGAAACATTTTTCTTTACTTACTAAATATAGAATAAACCTATTATTATCTTTCAAGTATCCGATGGAGAATAAATTTAAGTGTTGAGATTTTGAATTATCCACTTGACCGAATTGTTCCCTAAAATGTTTTGCAATACCTTTATTCATTTTCAAATCGGAACTTACGCAGTGCCCTAATGCAAATTCATTAGGTGCATTAAATAAATTATCATTTAGGTCGATAACATTTTTATTTGAAATATTATTATATATCTTATAGTTTTGGTAATCTTCATAGATTAAGCTAAATTTTTTATTATTTATATTTATTATTTAGGGATTAATCTGCTTAATGCATCGGCATTTTTGTTGGTTTTACCACTTTTATACACGATTTCATAATCGTGATTGTATCTATAGCGCCTGTCCTAACAAGGCGTTTACTGACAGTAGTATGTTAATGTTACTACTACTAAAATAATAGATTTAAAAGTTTTTATAATTTATAAGCTTTTTGGATCCTAAGCCTATAACAACGCAAGATTTGAGTTATAAGACATAAGACTTTAAGCACAATTTGCGTAATTTAACTCATTTTTGACATTGTTTTTTTGACACGTAAAGAAAATAAAATTTGTAGTGATATGAAATATAACTATAAGTTATCTAACGTACACAACCACGGCTTAGATGGGGCACCATGAAAGAGTCTCATTGTTCACGCATGTATGTGCATGCAGCGCCAGGGTCTAGATCTGCACCTGCATCTAGTTGCTAAATTTTTATAATTACATTGTTTGTTGTTTGTTTCATAACGCATTAACAAATAAATTGTTTTTTTTTTAACATAATCAAAAGTATATATATATACTAGGTGGCACAAAAGTAGTCGCCTGATGTTGTTTGACTATTTTTTTTAATAAATGAAAAATTTTTGTTTTGCTTTTGGATTGTGTTTATTTGATGTCTAATTTTCTTATTTATTAAGTAGAAAAAATGAAATTGGCCAAGTGGCCACCGCCAGAGCTGATGACCATACGAGCTCGATTTATAACATTTTCCATCACTCTTTCCAGAACTTCCGGCGATAGGTTTTTGCATACTTGACAAATATTCTCTTTGAAGGCTTCAATAGTCTGAAGCTTGTTAACACTCGAAACTTCAGGAAATCACAGAAAGAAGTCTAGAACGTTTAAATCGGGCGATCTTGCCGGCCTATGCAAATCACCAAAACAAGAAATTAGGCAATCCAGAAATGCAGCCGTCAGAATTTCGGTAGTATGCGCCGTGGCTCAATCCTGTTGTAACCACATGTTTTCCAGTCTCAATTTGTCCAGTTGACGTAGAAGAAAATCGTTGAGTATGGCTCTGTAGCGTTCGCCGTTTACAGTAGTTGTGGCTCAAAGCTTTTTTTAAAAAATAACGCCTCCAGCGTAAACACCACACCATACAGTAACTTTGAGTGGGTGTAATGGTGTTTTGTGTGTTATACGCAAATTTTTGGTATCCTAGAAGCAACAATTTTGCTTATTCACTTATCCACAGAAATAGAAATTGACCTTGTCGCTCATGATGTTTTTCTTGTAGTTGAGATTCAGAATGGCTTGAGCGTAGGTAATACGCGTTTGGCGGTCAACAGCTAGCAGCTGATGCACTGTCTGCACTTTGTAAAGAAACATCTACAAGGCTTTTACTACACTCTTCTAGGCAAGCAACTAAACGCCGTAGTGTTTGCCCAGTTAGTGTCGGACGACCGAGAAATTTTTTTCACTTATTGCTTTGAAAATTCTTTATTTTTATCTTTTTTTAGTCTTTTTTTTGTCAACTTGGCCAAATTATATTAGTTGTCATAATTTAGTATGCTCTATTACGTTTATTTACTCAATACTCAGTCTTAATATTATATAAATATTGTCTTTGGTTTGTGCTTATTGTTAAACTTTATTTATTATATTTTTTATGAGTGGCACTTAAATTTTAGATTTTTTTTTCTTGCAATTTTATTTTTATTCTTTTGCATTTTTGTTTCCTTAGTATCAGTACATGTAAGCAGCACAGAAAAAAAAATTGATATTATGTTTCTTAATTTATTACCCCAGACAAAATCTGTATACATATTATTTATGGTTTTTAGCTTTAAAAGCTAAATGTTTTATTTCCAATAGCATTTTACGGGTACACAATCATATGCCTTTGCTAGACCCACAAACAGAAGATTATTGCTCTATTCATACTTTGTTGCAACGACAATTGTACGTGTTTTTTTTTGTATTGGGTAAAAAAAATTGAAGGTTTTGTTTGGAGTTATTTAAGTTTGGACTTGTTTTTTTGTAAATTAACAAATCTACCAAATAGCTACTACAAAACATCTAGCATATGGTCATTCTTTTCTTAAAATTTTCTATAACGTTTTTGCATAACTATGGTTCTATTTTGCCAATAAAGCGCCGTATCTTTTTTTATAGGTGTCTCTTTGTAGCTTGTTTGCATACATCTTTTTTTACTCTTTAAGAAAAAGTTTATTAGCGTTAGGCCGTACAATCTTGATGGCTCATTGGCAATCCGAAATAATTTTGTGCTACCAGCAACAAATCCACGGCACTGCGCATAGCCCAGTAGTTTAGGTTCTTGCGTCAATTAAACCTTATAAACGTGCAAATGCAATTTTTTTTTTAAATTTTGTTGCAGAGTGAGTCTGGTAATGTTCAATTCTTGACCACAATTTTGATTGGATGGCCTGGATTCTTGGTCATACTTTTTTTTACCGCGGTTTTGTTTTTGAAAGACCAACCAGAACGGCAACAAACAATAGTCTTCTCATCTATCAGTGTGAGTTTCATCTTCAAGTTTTTAATTAAACTACAAATTGTCAATTCATTTAGCGCATTATTGCAACCAAAAAATGTACGTAAATTTCGAATTGTTTTTACAAACTTTCCTCATTTTTGTAGTGCGTTTTCACAATAATTAAACGTTTACTTGACAGATGTCAACAAATAACCACCTTACTACTTATGGCGTTTTTGGCTGTGTCACTCTTTATGCACTGGAGTGCCATCGGTGCATATTTTCGTGTTTGGCTGACAACAATAGACGGATATGCACCAGCAAAGATCAATATCTTTTTACGTCAAATTTCGGGGCGTCCCTGGGTGACTTCAAATTTCACATCCGAAAACGCCATAACACAAACAAATTGAAGGCAAATTCAAAACCGGCGCTCTACAAATGCTGATAGAGTTTTTTTAACCAAAAAAAATATTATAAGATAGATGTTTAACTTTAACTACAAAGAGTCATGCAAACTAACATTTGTAAAATACAATATTTTAACTCTAATATCAATTTAAATACTATAACTTTTTTGCCACTTGCATAAAATATCACATAATCTAGGATATAACCAGTCAACATCATAATTATAAGACATGCATGTTCTGCACAAATCAATTCGTCAAAACACAAATATTTTGTTTTAAAAAAATTTGCATTATATAACGGTATAAAGCTATATAACCTTCTAACTAACCAACTTAAAAAAACTAATTAGAATATAAAAAAATAAAAATAAAAATTTTCCTATTGGCAAATACTTTCTACAATATGAATGAGTTCATCGATAATATGAACAGTTTGTGACTTTAATAATGTATAACTTGTTAAATTTTAACGTGTTGTGAATTAAATTACTTTTAAATTGTTGTATTGTTACATTATATTTATTTACTTAATATGTACCTGACTTGTCATATACATGTATATGGCCATGTCTGTGTCAAGTGTACGGAACAAAAGTTTGATTTTGCTCAAACCACTGAAAATGTCTTTCTCTACATGTAAATTTTGTTAAATGTTTATCAAGCCATTTTTGAGTAATAAGCTATCAAAATTTGAAAAAATTGATTTTTTTGCATTTTTTGATCGTTTGTAACTTCTCAGGGTTGCATTTTAAGAAAAAAACTGTAACAAACTTTTTCTTTTAATTGGTCAAAGAATCATTTTTTACAGCCAAATATTTTGAAAATCTTGCAGAACTTTAAAAGCTAGTTTTTCTTAAAAAAAGATAATAGTTATTTTCTTTTTTTTAAATGTTTATAAAAACGTGTTTTTATATGTGTAAAAGATACCCTGAAAATTTCAGAAAGTTCTGAGATATCTTAGAATGCATTTACAGAAATACTTAAACTACTTTACTACTTAAAATTTTGAAATTTAAGCTTTTTTCATTATATGATTGTTTGTAATTTCTAAGGATTGAATTTTTAGAAAAAAATTATTAAGCACCTTTTTCTTCAAAATTGTCCAATAAATAAGTTTTCACAGCTAACATTTTTTTTTCGATAAATTTTGAAAATTTTGCAAAATTTTAAAAGACAGTTTTTCTTAAAAAAATGATGACAATATTTTTTTTTTAATATGAATAAAAACGTGTTTTTATATGTGCAAAATATACTCTAAAAATTTCAGAAAGTACAGTGCACTACGATCTGAGATATCTTGAAATGTATTCACAAAAATAGTTAAAAATTTTAAATATCTTTTTTCATTTTTTGATTGTTTGTAACTTCTCAGGATTGCTGCATTTTAGAAAATTATTATAAAGTATTTTTTTCTTCAAAATGAACATATAAGTTTTCATAGCCAAATTTTTTTTTTAAATTTTGAAAATTTTGCTAAAATTTAAAAGACAGTTTTTTGTTTAATAAGTTGATGGGTATTTTTTTTTTCTCAAATATTGATTAAAACGTGTTTTTATATGTGCAAAAAATATCCTGAAAATTTTAAGAAGTTCCGTGCTCTACGTTCCGAGTTATCTTTGAATGTATCTACAGAAAATTGTGAAATTTAAGCCTTTTTTGCTATTTTTAAGTATTTCGCGGATACATTGTAAGTTATCTCGGAGCGTAGCACACGGCATTTCCTGAAATTTTTAGGGTATCTTTTCCATATATAAAAAAACGTTCTTATCCATATTTGAGGAAAAAAAATACCCGTCATATTTTTTAAAGAAAAACTGTCTTAAAGTTCTGCCAAATTTTCAAAGTTTAAAGAAAAATGATTTTGCTCTAAAACATGACAATTTTGAAAAAAAAGTTCATTACAGTTTTTTCTTAAAAATGCAACCCTGAGAAGTTATACAATCAAAACATGTAAAAAAATGCAAAAAATCATTTTTTTCAAATTTTGATTGCATATTACTCAAAAATGGCTTATGGAATAAATTTAAAAAAAAATCACAAGATCATGACTCATGTAGAGAAAGGCATTTTCAGTGGTTTGAGCAAAATCAAATTTTTGTTCCGTACACTTACCAATAAAATACATTACATTACAATTCTATCAAAAATATTCAAATGACTATAAATAATATAAAAACTTTTATAAAAAAAGATATATTAAAAACGCCAATCATATAACTTTGTAGTAAATAAATCTACACAATGTGCAAATAATAATAAAATGCTTTGCAAATTAAAATTGTATAAAATTCAATCTTAAAAATTTGATTTTAAAATTTTTTCTTTATATTACATAAATGTTATATTTATAAAAATTTGTTACTAAGTATATCTTTTGTTGCATAATATCAAAGTTCTTTAATAATTTGCTGAAATCAAACAAATGGTAAACATGTTTAAAAAAATTTCTTAAATTTTTAAAAAGATATTTAATTTGTATATAATATTAGTTAGAACATAATGTTCATTTAGTAAAATCTATAAATACTAGTACATTTTTAGAATTTATATTTTTTATATTAGAATTTTTGATAAATTTATTTGATGTTATTGTGTACTATCATAGTACAGACAAGTTTGCTCAAATGACTTTGTATATTGTATTTACTTAAAAAACATAAATTGCAATTTTTACGTAAAATTGAATCTGTTTGTCTTTAACAAGCTTCTGCAGAATTGAAATTTGTTGAGTTGTTTAAACTCAAACACCCTGTACATATGTTAATATCCTTGCATTTGCAAAATGTCATAAAATAGTACTTACGGCAATAGTACGAAGTAAGTTGGTTTCTTAGAAATTCTTTTGAATTGTTTAAATTCCGAGAGGTAATAAACGTGTCACATTTTGTTATAAATGTTATTTACTAAAAAAGTTACAAAGCAGTGAATTTTATTTAAGGTTGCATTTAAAAATGTTATTTTTATAATATTTATGGTAATTCGTTCTTCTTACAAAATAATTCAAAATATTATTTTAAATCAATTTAAAACTTATTGCAAAAAAATAGTTGTCATAGTCTTATAATTGATTCAGATAAACACTTTAAAATACAGTCACAATGGTTTTATACCATGATAATTATAGCTGACATTTAACGCTCTGAGTAAGATAACGAAGTTATCAACAAAAATTTTAGCATAAGCTACTTTTTTATTTCATTTTACTATCTTACTTCCAAAACATATTAATTAAAAATTATTAAAAAAGTACAACCAAAATAGTCAAAACACGTAATAATAACAACAATAATAAATTATACTAATTTTTATCATAATTAGAAAACTTTTGTCTGAAATTTGTATTATTTTACTTTATGCATTTTTAATGATCATATTATTATAAATAATACAATTAAATTATATCCATATCAAGGCCACTTTATATCAAGTTTATCCTTAGTCAAGAAGTGACCGTGAATTAATATCTAGAGCAGTTGTGATTAATTTAATTATATTAATATTATTGTATTGTATTTAAATTAATTACACTCCGAATATTTAAATTAATACTGTACATCAGGGGCTCTCACACTAAGAGCATCGGTGATCTACCATAAAAGTATTAGGCGGCAAGGAATCGACTAGGTCATTAGGTCCAAGTAGACTTAATCAAACCTAGTCATTAAGTAAAAATAATTGTTAAAAAGTAAATATTTAGTGTTCTTTTATACAATAAATATCATAAATTTCAAAAATATTTTATATAAGGCGATCGACTATTTGAGCATCTCTGGTGTATATGAATCATATGTTTATAACACGTTTTGATTCATATTCTGTTTACAATTCTTTGTTTATTTATTAAATTGTAATTATAGTTTAAACACTAATGATACTAATTGCTATGGAATTAGTATCAAATTATTATAGGTAGACTAAATTAGTTGTTTAAATTTGTCATTTGCCTTCAAGCCAAGCCGCAAGAGGAACACAGATAAGGTTTATAAAACCTAAACAAATATCTGTGCTTGACATTTGACCACGTTGTTCTTCTCACACTGTAAGAAAAAAATGAAACAAAAACTAATTGTGCAACATGATCTTATTTAAACACTCGCATAACAAATACATCTATATTCAATTTGTATTAAAAACGCTAATTAGCAAACTTAACGTAAACAAATATTTTAAATATTACATATGATTAGAAATGATAACAAAATTTATATAAAGGTTTTTATATTTACATAATTTTTTTTGTAATAATAAAGTCTACACTTTACAGTAACGTTTAAAATTTATTTATTTGAATCATAATTGACATCACATGAGTTTGAAGACATGTTCACTGACAATTAATTTAACTTTTTAGATAAAATATCTAATGAGCAAACTGATGCGATACAGACGTTGGATAAGACGCTGACAAAAAAGATAATCTCGTGCTTGGCAATGCATAAATTTATTGGCATTAGTAATAATTACGATAGCAACAGTTATTTTAGATTTTTGATGTATCAGCCTAAGAAGACTATTAACGCCGATATGATAGCAACAGCGTAAAATGTACTAATTACATAAGTTTTTTAAAATCTTTTAAATATGCGATTAAATTACACCTAGATTGATTCTTGGTCTGCTTTATAAATTTTTTTTTGTGAAAATCTATCACATTGACATAATGTTTAACTATACCTAAACTAAAAATATTAAAAAAGTTAAAGATGGTCTTTTAGTAAAAACCACTTCAATTGCACAAACAAAAAGTCATTTAGAGGTTAAACGTTTGGTAAATTTTAAAATCAAAGTTTTACCGTACTATGTACAGACTGCCTGTCAGAACGTATATCCCAGCACCTATGAGATGTTTTACATGTCAAATATTTGAGCATGTTAGTGCTTGATGTAAAAAAACACAAATCTGTATATGTGGAAAGAAGCAAATGCGCAGAACTTATTACATGTATGAACTGTAATAAGCAACACTCTGTAAGGTCAAGGAACGATCCAATATTTAAACTGAAACTAGACATACAAGAAATAAAGATCAATGAACAAATATCTTACTGTGATGCAAAACAAAAAGTTGTTATTTGAACTCTAAAAACAGACGTTTTATAACGACAAAACCGCAACGTTGTTGCATGAATTTGTCCATTCCATAATTTTTGCAAAATGGGCGGAACTATTAAAACGGAAAAGAGAAGAAGAGTTCTTTTCCGGTATTGCGGACAAAGAAGTAATTACTACCAAAACAGTAAGAAATACCCCAATTGGTAAAAAAAAGGTTAAGAAAAAGAAAACCAGGCTGGCAAAAAGGTTTACCGAGAAAATCTTTGGGAACTTAGTTTTGTGTTTTATTTATTTATTTCATTATTTTATTTACATTTTTAATCTTTATTTCTTGTATGGTTTGTGTAACAATCATTTTAAGTTTTATTTATTTTAAGATTTTAACATCAAAGTACTCTACAATTATGATGTTATCTGTGATAATAGTTTAAAGTTGTATTTGTTGTATTGTTTTGGCATCGGAGTCGTTTATAGTTCCGAAGTCATTTGTGATATTAGTTTTAGGTTCTATATATTTTATTGTTTTGACATCAGTTATTTCTTTTACAATTTTAATGTCTGTGATTTTAATTATAGGTGTTACTTATTTTATTTTTATGACATTTGAGTTTATTATGATATCAGTTTTAAATTTACAGTTGTGGTGTGTTTTGTTTTGTGTTACTCATTTATTATTTATCTTTTATTTATTTATTCTTTAATTAAACATTGAAAACAATAATTCAATGGAATTGCAACGGCTGCAGACACCACTATTGTGAGCTTAAAGATGATCGTAGTAAGACATATCCATTTCTGCGTATGTCCTCAAGAAACGCATTTTAAACTCCAAGATTAATCTCCGGGGTTACAAGATAATTAAAAATGACGTTTTGCCGCGTTATTGAGCCAAAGGTAAAGTCGTTATTTTTCTTTCTTATAAAAAAATCATTAGAACCAGACTCTAGGCTGCAGCAATTCTTCTTTATTTCGCGTTTTTACAGCTATTTTACATCGCCCCAGAAGTCTTACGACTTGTATGAAGGGGGTTGATGGGACCAACGGCTTATTAGGTGACTTCCTAATCACCCCGGTGGATAATGAGCAAAGTTATTATTTTTAGTCATATTCAGGAATCAAACCCCGGACTCTTAGCGTGCTACGCTAACGCTCTATAACTGAGCCATCTCACCGCAATTTGTATTTCATCTTCAATAGAAGCCACAATCTGTAATATTTATAAGTTTGATTGGACATTGGATGACATACACGAGTTGGTTGCGCAACTTTCACTACCATTTCTTTTGCTGGGTGATTTTAATGCCCATAATCTTCTCTGGAGTTCCCATAAAAAAGATCTGCAAGGTTGTTTAGTAGAAAAGTTTCTTGACCAAAACAATGCGGTTTTTCTTAATACAGGATCTCCAACACGTTTTAGTGCCAGAGGATCAGTTTTTGCACGTCTTTTGTGAGTTGTTTTAGACGCTCTTTACGGCAACAATCATTTTCTAATTGTTATTAAATCAATTGTTAGACAGATTAGACAGTGAGTTCCTGGCAAGGTTTTTAAGCCAATTTGGTCTCATGCCTTTTAACAAGTGCAAATGTTAAAGCAGCTGTAAAAAATGTTACTGTGAGTGTCGTTCAAGTAGCAAATGTGTTTGTCCCAAAGTCCAGCGGTCAGCTGGCCGGTCCTTCTGTTCCAGAGTAGAACGAGGAAATAAAAATAACCGTAGAACAGAAAAAAACAAGCACGCAATAAATTTCAACGTTTTGCAAAGCAAAAAAATGTCCGGCTGCAGCACCTGTCTTTAAAGTCGACGGCTAGGACAATTGCAGTTTTAGCTTTATTGCCAGCTAAAACTCTGTTCAGGCTAAACAATTTAAAATCACTTTCCAAACTGTCATGCGAAACAAAGAAAATCTGGAAATTCCTCTAGATTTTTCTGTTTAAGAGTATTTTCCAAACAATTCTTAAATTTTTTTGTAGAAGTTGGAAGCAGCACTTAGTTGCGTTGGGCATCTACAGCACCCAATCCGAATATTGTTTTGTATTAGTTTATCCAACAGTTGCCTTTTTCTATGAAAAAACGGCTGCTAGAGATATATAATTTGATATGAGAACAAGGTATCTACTCTACATGTTAGAAAGGGGCTGTTATCCTGCCACTTCTGTTGGAAAAATGGTCAACAACCGTTTGGTGTGGATCTTAGAAACTTTTGGTTTTTTGAAAAAACACTAGGCAGGGTTCAGATAGTACCACAGTACAACTGACCAATTGGTACAATTTGAGAATTTTATTCAAGCCGCTTTTTTAGAAAGAAAACGATATGATGTGGAAATATAAAAATCTTAAAAAGAATTACGCATGGGGACTCAGAGGTCATCTGCCTTTGTTTGTTGCGTCTATTTAAAGTTAGGGTGGTAAAACACCTTCTTCAAGACTTTATGTTTAGAGAACGGTGTTCCTTAAGGGTCAACAATTAGCGTCACTCTCTTTGCTACAGCAGTCAACGACAATGCAGCTTTGGTTGTTATACCAATTAAGAAATGTTTGTATGTCAATGGTTTAGTAGTCTATATGGCGGGTAATACCATCCTCGCCATAACTCTTCAACTTCAGACCACTATAAATAAAGTCAACCGAGATGTTGAGTTATAGTGTTTTTTTTTTGTTTTTTATTGGCAAAAACCTCTTGCGTGCATTTTTGTCGCTTTAGATGACCTCATTGCAACCCTGTACTTTTTTTTGCAAGGTACGTGAATTAAATGTCTTGAAACCGTTCGTTTCCTAGTGCTTGTGTTTGATAAAACTTTGTTTTTTTAAAACACATATAGAACGCAACGGGAGTTCTACACCAAGTCTTTGCTGCTAATCGATTGTACCTCCGCTGGCCATTTGTCGCAACCGCTTTGTATTTTAGTACAAAGCGGCAACATGTGCTTAAAGGGGACACATGAACCGACAAATTTTTATTAATATTGAAGTGCAGTGGCAAAAGTATAGACTTAATCTTACCGTCACTAGGCCAGTATCCGTCCGAGCGCAAGAACTAATAGAAAATTTGAATATTTGTTTTCCTTTAGGATACAAAGTTGGGTTCTGTGAAGTTCCGCCTTGGTTTTTCCCAAGTGTAAAAGGACGTCTAGATCTGACTTTATTAAAAAAAACGTATTACTTGTCCCGGTGTCTTACGGGGCAAGTTTTTGAACCTAATTAAAAAATATCCAAACTCTCTTTGATTGTACACAGACGGCGCCAAGACGGACTGCGGTGTGGGAAGCGCATTGGTTGTCAATTATGTGGCTCACTTGTGGTCTCTTCATAAGTCGGCCAGCGTGTAGACCGCAGAGTTATACGCAATATATGAAGCTTTGCGCTACTCTGAATGTCTTATTACTAGGTGCCGCTTTCCCACTCTCACACGTCATTCCCGTCTTTGCAGGGCATCCTCTTCTTCTAGCCCTCTCGCTTTCATCTCATCTCAAATGGTATTGTTCCATGATCTTTTGGGTCTTCCTTTTTTCCTTTTTCCTGGCGGTTGCCATTCCCATACTCTTTGGGACCATCTATCATCCGTCATTCAAAGAACATGATCGAACCACTTCAGGCTTTATATTTCCACTCTTGTCACTAGTGTTTGTTCAGCTTCCATTATCAGTCTAATTTTTTCATTTCTTACTTTTTCTATTTTATTTTTATTATTATTATTTTATTATTATTTTTATGCTTTTTACGGCTATTTTACATCGCCACAGTAAGTCTACGACTTGTTTAAAGTGGTTTGATGGGACCAACAGCTTAAAACGTGACTTCCGAACCACGCAGGTGGATAAAGAGCAAGTTATTATTTTAGTCATAGTGCTCTACCATTGAGCTATCACACCATTTTAGACTTTCTTTTGAAATGTCTAATTGCAATTATTTCCTCATTTGTTCTAATTTATTTAGTGCTATCCTCAGTACTAGTTTAATATATTTGGCCGATCCGTTGGTTTAGCTCATACATGCCTCGGTCTACAAATTGACCCGGTCCTCCCAGAAAACGATTATCTTTGTGTGAACGCCAAGTCATGTAGGTATCAAAGTTAATGAGCTGCCCAATAAAACTGCTTGTCTTGCGGCGGATGCAAATCACACGAACAATATTCTTGTAAGGCCCGATGACCTAAAATTTTACATAAATTTAAAAGTTATGAAGGATTGGCAACAGGAGTCGAACAGCTTCGAGAGCAATATGAAAAAATTAAGCCTTTAGGTAGATATCAGCAGGAGAGGGGAGGTTGCCGCCTGCGCATAAGGCTTGACACCCTCACATATTGTGACCGGCGACAACCAACAAAACATGTCACAACCGTTTGACGGTAAAACATATTCTGGAGGAATGCCAAGCTTACATTTGCTACCGTAATCGGCATAAACTCCTAGACAATGTAGTGTTTATAGTCTATAGAAAGGTGCGTTCAATTTTTACGTGACACTGGACATCTCAAAAAAGTGTAAATTGTTTGTATTTTTTATCGGTTTTTATATTAATTTATTTATTTGTGTTTATTAGCTATGTTAGTTAGTAGTTTATAAAACACCGTAGTCTTTTACAACTTTGGTGTTGTTTTGTGATATTAGATTGGGTTTATTTTTTTAATCTCTGGCAACAAGTTTTTTTACAACTTTAGTGTCACTTGTAATATCAGCTATAAGTTTATTTTTAATTTAAGTAACTGTGATATAAGTTTTAGTATTTATTTATTTATTTCAAATATTTTAAAATGTTGTGTTGTTTTCTCAGGTTTTTGACTTGAAATTATTATTATTTTAAATTAGCCAATGACGTAGACGCTAAAACTTAAAAAAAAACAATAATATAAAAGTTGTTAGTGTAGAATAATTTTGTAAATTAAAGCACAAATACTTTGTTAGTCAGCAAATGAATGTTTGAGATAATAATCAAAATCTGTTAGATTAAAACAATTTGGAGTTTTATTGTTTACATTGGCCGCTATTATAATTAAATTCAGTTTGAACAATAATAATTTATTTTATAATAATAATACATAATTGTTAATTGGTATTAAATTTAATAGATTTATCAAAAATCTCATTAAGTTTAAAAAAAAATGTGCGCATGTAAATTTAATTTATGTTTTGCACTTAAGTGTAAAAGTAAGCATTAGTCAATTTATAAAACTAATTGTCAGTTGCATTTTAGCTCTTTTTTGTTTTGAGACTTTTTTGCACTTGTCGCATTTACCTTATTACTCTATTTGTCAAACTTGCAAAATGATATGATTTTTTGAACAACCATAATGACAAAAGCGTCATTCATCCATGTTTTATTAATCATAAATAAATAACTTGATAATCTATAGTTATACAATACATTTAATATTTTTTTATTATTGTATAATATAAGATAAAGTGCTGATTGTGTTTAAACTTCACATTATATTTGTAGTTATTTAAAATATTGTTTTAACAGAAACGAGATTTATTGAATAAATATACTCAACAGAAAATAATAATTTGAAAATAATTTAATCGATTCCCATAAAACAAACAATTTAAAGATTTATGAAATTTAATTTAATTCTATTGTAAAAAAATATAAATGACAAGGCTAAAAAATGTTTAAAAATAATTACAAAAAACTAGTGCTTAAATTATATATTTAATATAATAATTAAATAAATCTAAATTTTCCCACTTGAAAACACAAAAAGCAATTATTGCTGTTTTTGTTAACATTACTACTAAGTGTCTTTCAATTACAAATACCTATCTGTTTTAGTTTAAACTTTACTTCATCAGTGAGATTATTTTAAACATAACTTAAAAATTAAACAGTTTCTATCATAGTTCCGAGACTGATTGCTTGTTTTTTGTTGATAAAATATATAACCAAAACTGTGTTTGTTTTATGAAGCTTGTATAATATTGGATTGAAAGCGTGGTGTCAAGTATGCTTTATATAAAATTTTGCACACATAATTTTTAAATGATTACTATTTACCAAACACACAAACTGCCAGTTGACTTTTTTTTGTACAAAATTGTGCAATGGTATTAGATGTATAAACTAGAAAATCTTTAATACAATAATCAACTCTATTTATTATCTTCTTATGCAATTATTAAAGTAATTATTACTTTGCAAACTATATGACCACATTGAAAATATATTTAACAATTAATTATTAGTCTTCCCATGTAAACCTTTGCAACACAATTGTGTAGTCTACATTATATTATTACTTTACAAAACAAATTTTTATCTAGCTAAAACTAATAAATAACATCAAATACGTCAATAACAATGTATTGTTGGTAGTACTGTATCGTATACTTTTAGATTTACTTTTATTTAGTTTCTCAATTAGCACATTAACAAGACGATATTGTTTTTTTGTAAATTTTGGTGACTCTTAACAGATTAAACATAATTTTAATTTTATTAATTTTGGAAAAAGTATGTTTAATGTTTTAATTGCAAATACATTTGTATTGTAATATTATTTTATTTTTTTATATTCACTAAGTTGAGTTCACTAAGTAAATGATCAAAATTTTCTAAAGCAACCTCAACAGTAGCTGTTGTAATCTCTGTAATATTTAAAAAAAGCAAATTTAATAATTTAGGTTTACCAAGAAGTCCATCACTGAAAAAATATGTGATTTGCTGAATAAGTTGGGTAAGATTAAAAAAAACAGCAAAATTCATAGCTTGTTGTCCGGATAGAATTTGAGTGACTTAACCAATTGGTATTATGTACATCAAAATTGTCTATGAACATTATTTCTGCTTTCCTATAATTACCTTAGAAAAACTTGTCAAAACTTTCAGAAAAATAAAAAAAAAAGTTTAGAGTTGCTTTATTGAAAACAGTATATGCTAATTGCAAAAATAATCTTATTGGAAAAAATTTGTTTAAGAAATATGCTAAATATGTCTTGAATATGATTGTTGTTTGTGGATTTAGCCACAAAGTTAGTAAGCAAATAAACGTTTAAAATGATAATCGAAATCTACTAGATTGAAGCAATCTGGATTTTTATTATTTACTTTGGTTTTAGTCAAAAAAAAGGTATAAAGTTTTCTATGTTTAAGATGCTGATAAACAAAATTTATTTTTTTTTAGGTTTAGTTTTGCCAATTTATATGTATCATAAGCCATGATTTTGTTGTCAGTTTGTCCTATGGATTAGTGTAATTGCTCTACTGCAATAGACTGGACTTTGTATACATTAGACTTTAGTCCAAGCATCTAGTTTTATGGCAGTTGCTTCATGACGGTTGGGCGGGGTCTACCATGTCACCACTGCTACCAACCGAAACTAGGGCATCTTTTTCTTGTTTTGTAAACGTTTTTTTTTTTTATTTGTTTGTTTATCATAGTATTCCATAAATTTAGTTTGTTTTATTTTTTACTTATTCTGACAAGTTGTAGTGAACGGAGTTCTATATCAATAGATAGGATAGAGGAGAGATAGGATAGCAAAGTTAAAAAAATATTTAAAAAAAACAAAGTAGTTTGCAAGCAACTATAATAACAAACATACAAACCGGGTAAGTAAGTGATAGTACAAGGACAAATCATAGCAAATGATAAATGCGTTAACCAACAAGTAAACATAACATAAAACCAAAAAAATTACTACTGTCCGTCAACCATAATTTGTATTAACGACTTATACTCAAAACTTTCTATGTACTATTTTCTGCCAAAAAAGTAGCAGAGAACTAATTCAAATGTTTGGGCACGGCTATCTACATTTACAACAAAGAATAGGAAGTTTAATAAACAATATCTTGTAATAGACTGATCAATGTATAAATGTATGTATTTTTGTTTTTTTTTTCTGTGTAAGTTCTATTGTTTCTACATTTGGCATTAATTTGAAGTGTGCTGGTTATTGCCTTACGGATTTTCACGTCTCTTGTACTTCTCTCGGTTTTTCTTCTGTAGCTTTATTTTGTGTGTTTGCGTTCATTGTCTGTCTTAGTACTTTTGTTGCAATATTTCTTATCGCCCTCCATTTATTTTTATCTCTGAGGCATTTTTAATAATTGTTGTTTTATCTACTTTTATATATTTTTTAGTTCTCTTCTGCCTTCTTCCCACGCCTTGCATTCTACTACGTGGGTTTCTTCCTGACAGAATATACATTTTTTCTCTTATTTGATTTTTTTTTTCTTTTTCTTTTAATTTCAAAGACACATTACATTGACCGGTTAGTGTTTTTGTACTTTTTTAAGGATCTTATATGTAATATGTAAGTTGTTCCTAATGTAAAATAAATTAAATTGTACTTATATTACCTACATATAGCTGTTATTTTATGAATGAAGTATAATTTTATGTTGTTTGAGATGTTTTACATTTGTTTTACGCTCGGTTTTACGTAAATAAATGAGTAAATTATTAATATAATTACATTATTTTACATAGCAAAATCCAATATTTTGATATACACGGTTTTGTGTGAAAACTATCGTCAGTGTAAATCGAAGAATAGGTATACTTGCTGTATTAAATGTTTAGTCGACGGTTTTAAGAGAGCTACGTGTTCGTGTAGTTGATTGTACACTGGTCAGTTTGGTAGTTGCCAATTTAGAAACCTATACTCTCAAGCAGCTGCTACCGAGTTTCCAAAAACCGTAAGTGTAATACATGTCAAAGTACTCTTGCGTTGTAAAAGTAAACTTTAAGTTGTTCTACTGTTTGATATACAAGTAAATATTTTTATAGTATTGTAGAAAGTTTGTATCAAGTACCACTTAATATCATTTATTGTTTTGGATGCTTTAATATTTAACTAAAACAGGCTATAACTTTTTTTTATACTTACATTAGAAAAAATGACCACATTTTATTTTTAACTTCTTTTTACTTCTCCTACTTATGTGACCTCACATCATGAGATAACGATTATTTATATTTAAAACTAATAACAGATTTTAATTCTGTACTATAGAATACTCGTATATACTTGTAAAAACAAACTTACGTCAATTAGATAAATGTATCCTATTTTTATTATTATTAGATACCATTTAGAAATAAAATCAAATAGAAAACAATAGATTAGTTTTAAACACGTGCTCAAATAGATAGTAAATACGTTTTAAAATTATCTAAAAGATTTATTAAATATAGTTTTTTTTTACATTTTCACACATCGATAATAAACTAAAATATAATCTATGTTTGTTATTAGTTAAGTAATTTTCAAATCCCGTTATATGTAAGTAACTTGTGAAACTATAAAATTAAATTTATCAAATTAAACAGAGCAATCTTTTAGCTTCAAGACCCACTAGTTATTTTTTGTTTTGTTGTTTTAATCGACCTCGAGAAAACCCGCTTCCAAATCAATAATTTGTATTTTATTGCGCAATTGAATAATAATAAAAAATAACATAAATAACACTAGTTGAAAAAGAAACACAATCAAATCTCCAAACTAGTATTATATACTTTAAATTGCAACAATTCTTATTGTTTTTTAGTCAGCTTTAAATAAAAAGCTATTATTGTTGTGAAACCAGACAAAATTTGCTGGGATACAAAACATGCTATAACAATTTTTTACTTTTTATGTTTTAGAAACTTACTCAATTAATGAACTTTAAACTAAAAGTAACGTTATATTAAATATCAAAGTACTTAAATACAATCACTAATATAAACGATTATATAAACTTAACCCTAATACATAAAATAATATTAAACTGATAAATAAAAGTTTTTGGCAAAAATATTAATTTGTAAATTCACAATTAAAATATATATATATATATATATATATATATATAAGTAATAATTTGATTGTTAGAATAAAATAAATTTTTAAAATCAGTATAAAAATTAACTGTTTTTTATAAGAATTTATAAAAGTTAATATTACATATTATAGCATTGCTCCCTACATGACTCGACGGACACAAGTCCAATTTAAATTAGGCTGTGTTTTTAAAATTTTGTAAGTCAAACAAAATTAAAAAAAAAATAACAACTAAAATATAAACATTTATTTTTTTATTAGTGTCAAATAGACCCAAGAAGCACAGCAGAGTTAATATAAACCTAGACCATCAATGCCAACATCAATAGTATTGTATTTCCTGTTGATCCATATCTAAAACAATACAATAATTATTTGTTACATGATTGCTTAAATAGATTAAACAAAGCAATAAATGTTTGCCTTTATTCTACTATTCATAAGCACAATAGTGATTGCTAATAAATTTAAATTTATTGCATATTATAAAAGCAATATACATTAAATAAACTGTTTATGAATCTGTTTTTTTTTTCATATTAGTAAAAGCATTGGTCAATTGATTTTAAAAACCTATTAAATTATACAGTATTTTTTGTGGTGGATAAGTGTCTTTTTTTAATACTTAGTATATAACTAGTTAAAAATAATAATACTATGACATATTAGTATTATTATCAATTAATTATTATAACTACCTAAAATATTCTACGTTCATGGTTATGGATTAAACATATTTGTTATTGTAAAAAAAATATTATCACGTTATGTAATATAAATGATGGTTTTGACCTCTACTAGGTCGTGTTTAAAAAATAATAATACAATTTACTATGTTACTAATCACAGGTTTGTTCTTACAAATACCTTACTAGTTTCGGCACGACTAGAACATTCTACAAATGTAGTAGTTAACTGAGTTAAAAAATAAACAACATCAAAATATATATTTATAAATAGCCTATTTTAGTTTTTAACCTTACTCTGTACAATTTGTCTCCTCGTTTTTTCTTTGTCTTAACTAATTTCATTTGCTTTAGCAATATTTATACATCTGGTCATGCATGCTCTTTAATTATTTTTACTTTTAATTTTTCTTTTTTGCAAGCATTCCTCAATGAATTCAATCAATTGTTCTTCTTGGCTTTGTTGAATAGTTTTCTATTTTCGCCCTTGCTTTGTCCAGCCTTTTGTTCCACCAAGTAATCTTGTTGGAAGTGTATTTTTTTCACTGCTATATATTTTTTTAATCACTTTTGAAGTGTAAAAATTTGGTCCATGCAGCTCTTACCCGGAATAATACCACATTGCACTCCCAAATTTTTTTAGTTGTTATTTCACGCACTTTTTTAATTGTTATTCATTCAAAAAAATTTTTTTTTTTGGGATATTCAACAAATTAATAGCACATTTTACATTTAGTCTTACTGCTTTTACCTTTGTACAAACAAACAATCACAGCACCCTTTCAATCATTTGGTCGATTTTTTAAAACACAAATTGAATAAGCCAATTTATCAATAAGTGATGTGCCCTCTAACTTTAACATTTGACCCATCATTCCATCTACATATATATAATTTTATATTTTTAGCATTTTGTCTGCGTTTAGACTATCCGCCATTTCTTTAGTCTTTTGTCTGCAATAAGATTTACATTGTCTTTATACAAATGCTTAAAATACTTTTTCAAGCTTATTTTAATACCGTCCTAATTCCAAATTTTTTTTTTTTTTAATATTATGAATACCACACACTTTTTCTTACACCTCTTGTTTTGTTCTCTTCACCCACTTCCAAAGTATTTTTTTATTTCTTTTATTAAAGTCATTCTGCTATTTTACCGATTCTTTTGTTTTTATTTGTTCCTTATTTTCATTTACTACATTCTTTGCATTCAGTTTTTTTCTTCTACAAATTATGCAACTTACTTTTTTTTACCTCATTTTTTTCTGCAATTCACTTTTTATATACTTTTTTCTTATTATTCACTGCTTGTTTTACTAATATATGATTAGTGACTATTGAACTATAATAACATTTAATATGAGAGTGTGAGTGGTCTAAATACTAAGCCTTGTTAGTATCTACAGCGCATCCATTTTCTCAATTAACGTGTGCAATAGTATATATTAGTGTTTTTAGGTGTATATTCAAAAGCAGCTCGTGCGGTACTAACCTTAAAGCCTTAAAATATTGGCTTAAGCAACTGAAAACAAAATGAGCAGAGTTAGAAATGAAAATAACAGAAAAAAATTAAAAAGCAAGCATGCCCAAATGTATGTATATTGCTGAAATTAAAAAGTATGTAAAGACAGAAAAGTAAGGTTTTAGAACCAAAGTAGGCTATTGTATAGTGTTATTGCTTACCCTAAAAAGGAACAGCAGGACTAAGTATGTGTATCAACACTTACCTAACTAACTAACTAACAGTCTGTTATCAATTATTGCAAAGTAAAATGTTGGCAAACAATACATTTTTCAGCAGAATGAGCGGCTTGTCATACTGCCAAAACTACAAATACGTGGTTTAACAACCACAACGTAAATGTTTTTTCTTGGCCTTCTAACAGTACTCACCTTAATGTTATTAAAATAGTAAACTTAGAGCCAAATTAGAGCAATATTAGAAATAAAAATTTGTGCTGTTCTAATATTTAGTTGCCAAAAAAACGAAACACTTTTTTTTTGTTAATTAACGATGATAGAATAAGTATTTTGTTTTTTGTGTTGCTGGTTAGGCCTAATTGTTGTTAATAAACTGATTACATAGTTTTAAATTGAAAAAGGATTAAATTGTCCAATACCTAAAATATATCAAGCGTGTTTCCATCCAACTAGTCTAGAAAGGGGTAATTAAAAAATATATATATATTTTATTTTGTAAGTACAACAAACAAACAACATAAAAAGAATCTTTTCTAACGATTCAAAGCGCTGGAAAAATTTACGGGTTATGTTATTTGTTTGAAATACGGAATATCAGTAAATTTTAACAATAACAAAAAATTCTTAGAGGGTATTTACCCCATTACCCCCTTTGAAACCGCCACTGAATTATATATTTATTTGATTTTATCTTAATATGTAATTGTTAGGGTTTGTAATAGTATATATTTATTTTGAATTGATGTAAGTAATTTATTTATTACTAATAAACCTTAATTTTTACACAAGTAAACATTTTTTTTTGTTATAATAGTTTTTAAATAAAATAATAAAAAAAAAAACAAAAAAATAACTAAACATAATAACCATTTTTTTATACTTTACAAATAAATGTTATAAATAAATATTTACTCATTGTTGTAGTTGCCCATTAACATAAAACAGAAAATAAGACAAATAATATTTTTGTCTAAATTAAAAGTAATAGTTTTATATTTCAAGATAACAAAACTTAATGATGGTAGGTGGCTATTGTAGCAGATAAATGGTGAAATATATAAACAAAACAAAATAAATAAATGTTAAATGTACATATAAACACAATAAAACTAAAAAAACAATATATCTAAAGAGATCAAAGCAATTTCAAAAGATCGTTATTGTTGCAGCGCGTCATATACGTTGTTTTTAAATAATTTTATTTAGTTGGCATTGTTTACAACAGTTATTTGTATTGCTTTAAGTTATTATAAATGCTAGTAAGAATATTGATAATGATAAAGATAAAGATGAAGACTACAGATACGTGAAAGATGGCAATAAACTAATGATTAAATTTTGTATAAAACATGTTAAATTTATTGGCATATAATTACTTATTAATAATTATTTGTTTATATGAATGATATTTTAAGTAATATTTAAGTGTTTGTTGTTAACTTGTAGTTTAATTATTAATTAATTCTGATTTATTTGGAAATTTCCTCATTTACCTATGTCTTGATTTGTTGCACTACAAAATAGTATCTTATATTAATAGTTTATAATAAATAACAGTGTATTTTTTCGTATCATACACTATAACTTTAACACAGTTTATTATTGGACTGGTATCATCCAGGTTAAAAAAAAATAGCACATATTATAATTTTATTAAAATCTGCCAATCTGCAGTAGCAATGCACGTTTGCTGGTATTGGTCGATTCAATCACATGATTTTTACTATTTTGCCATAAACAAAATAATTATTTTCTGAGATACAACTACGTATTTTTTAAAAAGAATATGTATACTTCTTCGTGGAAGTAAAACATTGATTTAAATGTTTTTAAACATTAGTGGAGTAAATTGATTAGGTTTATGTTATCAGAAATATATTAAATTAAATAAACTGTTTTTTGAGATATTGTGGTATTGAGTTAAACAGTGTTCGTGTTTATAATTTAGAACAGAAGTATATTGGGTATATTTTGTAAAATTGAGTTGTTGGAAAGAGTACTTTTAATGTAGTTAAAAGTGTTAACGCAATGTCTCTTATAAGAAAAAATGTTGAACTGTTTGTGTGTGAAAGAGACTATTTAACAGTTAAATCTTTACACGGATAGGCTACTGTATTTTTGGCGCGTTCTATTTGAATCAAGTGACCAAAACAAATTTATCAATTAAATTTAATAAATGATGTATTTTATGTAAATTGCCTTTTCATCCAGTAAGAGACACATACTCGTGTTTTAGGGTTACCCATCACCAGTGTGCTTAGCATCTTACTGGTCAAAGAGACAATTTACATAAAGTCACAGTAATTATTAAACAATTTTTGTTTACTAATGTGTCGAAGTCGGTTGGAATATCTTTAAGATGAGAGCCGAATATTTATTAACGATTTTAGAAATCTATGAGAATATGTTAGATCAATTATAATTATTGACCTTTAATCATGAGGAGTTTAATATTGATCTTGATAAACTGGCAACTAAATTTGAGTCTGGTTATTATTTGATAAAGTCAGAATTGATGGCTTTTCTGTCAATTCAGAATTCTTCAAATACAAATGTGGTAGTTCAGACAAAATTACGTTTATTGGAAATTAAATTGGCCAAGTTTGATGGTTCTTATAAAAAGTTTTCTTTGTTTATATATAATATATATAATAACATGATTCATAGTGCAGACCTTACTGACATTGAAAAGTTTTCTTACTTGTTAGGTTATTTAGAAGGTAATGCTCTAAAACTAATTAAAACTGTTGCTTTTATGCTAGATAATTATTATTTGGCATATGTTGATAAAACAGTATACAAATAAAAAAAATATTGCAAATCATTACCGTTCAAATATATTGCAATTAAGACCTTTAAAATTCGATAATCTTAAAGGAGTTCTGCATCTTTTGGATGTGATACATGTCAATGTAAATTCTTTGAAAACTTTAGGTATAAATGATTTTTCAGATTACATTTTGTTAGAACTTTCTTTAAGATTATTAGATTCTAAAATGAAATAAGATTTTGAATCTCAACATTTAGATTCTGAGATTCCTTTTTTTTTATGTTATAGATTTTTTAACAAAACAGACATCTATTGCTGACTTGGTTTTGAAAACTTCTCCAGTTCTAACAAAATCTAATTTACCTTTTTTTTGTCCAAAAAAGTTTTCAAAAAGAATTCACATGGGGATCAAAAAGATCAAACAAAAAACTTTTTTCCTTTGAGTGTCCTATGTGTAAGACCGACTATTTTAATTAATAACCTGTCTTGTGTTTTTAGCGGAAACATCAAGTTTCAGCTATGAAACAGCCAAAGCTCATAAAAGTTGTTTTGCTTGTTTGGGTCCTCATCATTCTACAATATGTGTTTCTAAGTTTTTGTGCAAAACTTGTAGTCGAAAGTATCACAATACATTGCAGTATTTTGACCGGACATCTAACAAGATTTCTCATGCAATAATTAATAAGAAAGAAAAACCTGTCAAAGCAATTAATGGGTCTTTTTAAATTTTGTGAGTCATCATTTATTCACAAATTCTGTAGCTCTTTTAGGAACTGCACAAGCAAAAATCTGCAATATTTATGAATTTTGGGTAGACTGATTTTTGATAATTGATTCAGGAAGTCAAGTTAATTTCATAACTCAGGAATTAACTGACAGATTGCAACTTTCAAGAAGAAAATGTCCTATTTCTTTAAATGGAGTGGGTCAGTCCTCGGTAGGTTTGTGCTAAAGAATCTTTTACGCTCTAAATTCAATAAAAAAAATTATTTAAATTTTGAAATTGAAGTGCTACCTAAAATTACAGCTGATCTGCCTACTGTTCTTATTTTTGATAAAGTTAAAAGTTGGTTTTCAAATTTATCCTTTACAGATCCTTATTTTCATGTAATGTCACTTGTAGATATTTTGTTGGGAGTGGAATCTGTTATGGATATTACTCCACTTTGCCTAGCACATATTGAAAAAAATCCGAGTGCTATCTTAACTAACTTAGATTGGATAATAATAAGTTTTCTGAAAAATGGGATTGAAACATTACGAATTCTATGTGTGTTTATTTAGATTTGATGTTGCCTGAACTGTTGAGTTGTCTGATTCTATCAAACACGGGAATGCAATCAACCATCGATCTTTTTTGGATGCAGAGAAGTACGTCGTTAGTGACTCGTTTTGTTTCAACTAAGTCTCTTACATCAACTTTCCATCTTTTTTGGATGCAGAAGATCATGTTTTTTGGGAGATGGAAAAACCTCCTTCAATTTCTTTTTATTACTAGAAGAAATTTTGTGTGAAGATTATTTTATAAAACTGTTTTTAGAGATAAAAATGAACGTTACATTACTCGGTTACCATTCAAAGCAAGAGTTTGTCCTGTTTTAGGTAACAATAGAGAACATGCTTTGAAACGTGATTATCAATTGGAGGCTCGTTTTGAACAAGATAAAACTTTAAAAAAATTATATTCCAAAAACATACAAAATTTTATTGATCAAAGTCATTTGATGCTTACAAAACAACCAGTTTTATATATTTTGATACATCACGGAGTCAAAAAAAAAGCCGTATTCTAACGATATTTCTTTAAATGATACTTTTTTCTTTGGTAGAAAGCTGCAGACAGACACGCTACATATGTCGTTGTGGCATTCGTATAAATTTACCTATTTAACTAGGATTTATTCGAAATTATTGCTTTTACAACTGTCTCATTTGAGGACATTGCGTCTCTTCTTTATATATTTTATATATGTTCTGATATACACGAAATTGTATAATAGTAATTATAATTTATGCAAAAAATTTATTCTATTTTTAATTTTCAAATTTCGTTTTTAATTCTTTCATGTCATTACCATCAGCTAAATATCCCGAAATAATTAGTTTCTCAGAATGCTATTAACCATAGCCATTAAATAAAGTCATTAAGTCAGTTAGTATAAATAGTCAATACATCCTTTAAAATATTCACTTTGAATTGTGGTGGTGAACAATGTTGACGAAGTAAGTTAAAAATCAATTATTAAGTTTAAATAAATAAAGCCATACTGATGAGAGGTAAACCTCGAAACGCGTCTATGGATGTTTTTAGTTTAGAATATTTTTTCATAAATTTAATTTTTTAATGCATATACTTTTGATTTCTTCCGGTATGTTGTTAAATTCTTTAATGCCTTTGACAGTTAAGCTTTGATTTTTTTAAATTGTTTGGTTAACTTCCATGTTAAGGTGTCCTTTTTTTGTGTGTTATGTGTATGAATTTCTTTTCTAGTTGCTAATTTTAGTTCTGTTTTAGTTAGCCCAAGTTTTTTTTATTAAAATAATACATTACGGTTGTAAAATTTTGTTTTTTATTGTTAGTTGGTTTGTTTTTTTATGAACTTTGATTGTAGGTGTTAGTTTGTCCATTTAATATAGTGTTTTTATTGCCTTATTTTGTTGTCGTTGTAATTTTTCTATGTTTCTTATATTGGTTTGTGACCATACGGTCATCATGTAGTTGGTTTGCGAGCTAAAAATTGCATTATAAATAATGTTTCTTGAATTGGCAAAATGGGCCAGATCACATCGGTCTGTTATAGAATCTAAAGATCAGGTAGTTCTTAAATCTGAAAATGTTTCTGATTCGATTAAATTATTGGAAATTTCTTGAGATTCTTCTCGTGATGCTTTCCATTATTTAATAAATCCAAATAATTCCTTTGAAGCGAGGCACTTTGTCTCGAGTAGTTTGAATCTTTGACATCAATGGATATTTGAATCGTTTTGATTTTTTGTTAAAGTTTTTATTACAACAACTTTGGTTGTTGAAAGTTAATCAAAACTGATGAATGAAAATAGTATTTGGCTAAAAACTGCAATTTTGTTTACACGCAACAAGAATCATGCTTTTGAAATAGTAATGAGCGTAAAAAAACAGAGTTGCAGGATTTTATTAATATTTTTCGATTTATTGTTTTTGTCATCTTAAAATCTTATTTTTGTCACTACTTTCTTGCTAACTCGTAGGTCGAATTCTATACGAATTCAAAGTTTTAAAATTTTATTTGATTATGTCTACTTCCATCTCTTAAAAACAACCTCAGTTAACATTTTTTAATTATTTTTTTTTGTAATCACGAGTTTAATTTAAACCAGTTTTATAAGTTTTAGATTTTTTGTTAAACAAATTATTCTACCCTACTGTATGCCATTGGAAATTAAAAGAAAAGAAGAGATAGCAAATATAAATGACAGGAAGGGTGGCCAGGAATGGCTTTGGATATATTTAGTTTTGCACTCATCAACCCACCTTGTATGACTTTGCCAGGAGTTTAAGCAAATAATAATAATTATTAAAAATGCTTTTAATATAAAACAGCATCATAAAAATATTATCATTAATACAGAATACGCATGCAGCATTTTAATTAAATAAATAACAAGTGACAATTTTACATAACAAAGTTTACTGTGAATAAAATAAATAATTGAGATAATAAATCAAAAAGGCATTTATTGGAAAAAATCCCAGAAGCATATATATACGTCTTCCAATAAATTAAAGTTTTAAAATCGAGTGCTTACAGTCACAAGCATAAAATATGATTATTAATAAAAACAGTAATGGCTATTAATTATAATAAAATGTTGAATTATTATAAAAATAACGACTAAATAATTTTCTCCCATATTAATTTTAATTTAATTTATTAATAATTGAAGTGGAACTAATACTGTCGTAGGCTCATGAATAATAATCGGCTAACATTTTCCACCAATTAATTGCGCGGACGTTTGAGAAAACTCATCTTACTCCCACCACTCACTTACGTACACGGTCATGATAACAACTACAATGCACATATATATGTAGCGCAATATCTTCTTAATAACAACTCACTCCAGTCTGCTTTATATAACCTTTTATATAGGTTGCGTGTATTTTTGCATATTAGCAATTATTAATATTAAAGTTTATATTAGAAAGGACATCCGATGCGATAACATAAAAGTGCTTCTTTACTCAACATTGTATAAAATTACAACAGCATTTTCCAGACCCTAGTTTTAAACTCGTGCGCAAATACCTTTAATTGGAATTATTGTTTCAACGTGTA
Source organism: Tachinus rufipes (assembly GCA_963932245.1). Classification (NCBI taxonomy): domain Eukaryota; kingdom Metazoa; phylum Arthropoda; class Insecta; order Coleoptera; family Staphylinidae; genus Tachinus; species Tachinus rufipes. The sequence goes on from OZ010744.1 coordinate 79,560,460, forward strand.
TGTATATAAATCTGAGTATCTTTTACGTGACGGCTACATTTTAGTTTCTACAATAATGGTGAGTGTTTATTATTTTAAACAATTTAGTCTTAATGGCAAGCTTGTTATATGTATCATAATGTTGATAACCAGTATTTTGAATTTGTAATAGTATACTATGTATAGATAGTAACTAATTTAATTAAACGTACCCGGTTTTAAATTTATTGATTCAGTCATAAAATAAAAGTTGTTGATGTTATTTACAAAATATTAACGTAATATATTATGATCATTAAAAATAGTTGTTAATCTATTAGCAAAAAAAACATTCCAAATGAAATCACAGAATATGCTCTATTTATTATAATAAATTTTTAAACTTTATGCGTAATATTTATTGTAAATATAGAGTTTATAAAAGAATTTATAAAAATATGTTTTGTTAAAAAAAATAGCAAAGTAAAATATATAAATATATTGTTTGTAAAATTAAAATTTTAATTTTATAAACAATATAGTGATTGTTTAATTTAAAGGTTAAATATCAAATTAATCCGTATATAAATATTATCAAATTGTAAATAGTATAAAGCTATTTTTGATATATTACATATAGTTAACAATCTATCTTATCTATCAGTCAAGTAAAATATGTTAAATACAATTGAAAGATCTTGAGCGTAAAAATTTGTTATCTGTAATTGAATTAATAATATTTGTGATATCTTATGGCTCAAAATCAGTAACAACTTAATCAAAAAAATGTTTTTACAATACAGTTACATTTCACTTGTAGACTTAAACAAATTAAACCTTATTTTTAGTTTGTAATCATATGAAATTGTTTTCTTTTAATTCAACAATTTGTTGTCACCTAATTTTGGGTCGCAGAAGGTATTTGGGTGGGTTGCGGGTTTCTCAAATAACTTAAACAAAAACAAAGTTTTATTTTAAAACGCATTTTTAGTTTCTGTGATGATTTAATTTTAATTGATACGTATGTCACTATTGTCTTATCACTACTATGTATTGAGAGTTTGCCAGTTCAGAGCTGTTTCTCTTAATACAGAATAAAAACTATATTTGACAAATACAAAACTGTGCTGATTGCTTCAATAAAAACAAATGGATTTTAAAATTGGCATATTTGAGTAATGTTTTCTACCACTTAAATCAGTTGAACACAGAAATGCAAAACCAAAACTTTTTTTTTTTTTAATATTTAATTTATTTTTGACTTCTTATAATTAAAAGTTTCTAGTTTTAACAGTAAATGATCAAATTTTGAGTTTTTTTGCAACATTTTTATAATTTATGGCTAAATTTTGTTTTTTTATTTTTGAATTTTTATTAAAAGTAATTGGTTTTTGCAACTGTTTTTTGTCAGATTTTTTTTCTGACAGTGTAATATTTTGTAACAGAATATTACTATTTTTGATTTTTTATAACAAAAATGTTGCACTTTTTAACAGTTTATGACCAAGTTTAGATATTTCTATCAATATTTTAATATTATATAAAGGAATTTTACTAGTTCTGGAATTCATATTTGTTTTGCATTTCTTATCAATTTATGGCCTTTGAATATAATTTTTGACTATTTTTTGCTAATTTGCACAAAAACTAAAAAAAGACAAAATACTCAAAAAAAAATTATTTATTTACACTGTATTGCACTTAGAGATATAAAGTTTTGTTGTACAAAATTTGAGCAAAATCGGAGATGTCGATGTGTGGGCGATTGTTCAAACTATTGTGGATTTACCCATTATGGACATACATTTTTTTAACATAAATTTTGTACTCTATCTACCTACTTACTGGTTTTTTTATACTATAAAAAAACAGATAGAGTCGCGAACTTTAAGTATAATTGTACTTTGGGTTGCCGGCCAAAAAGGTTAAGAACCGCTACAGTATAAACAGTACTTTACTTTGTTAACTTAACTAACTAGATCTTTGCTAATTAGATGTTCAAATATGACTGTTAATATTCTTGAAAACAATAAATAAATATATGAAATGTCAAATTAATGACTTTTAAACAAAATTAAATGAATCAATTGCAACATTATAAAAAATATATACTACTAATATATTTTTGTGAATATTTTTTAATTAATTTTTTTTAATTTTTAATTGTTGTGCTTTTTACGGTAATTTCACTTTACCACAGTAAGTCTACAACTTGTTTAAAGAGGTTTGATGAGACCAACAGCAGGTGCTCTATCACTGAGCTATTATACATAGTAATAATATATTTAATTAATCAACTTTTACTTTTAGTATATACATTTAATTTTATAATATAACAGATTTTGCACAAGTTTTAAAATAGTTATAGTAAATGATTCTATTATTAAAGGGTTATTTATTAAAGGGTTATAATATCTATAACATCTATGCTGTTAAAACAATGTATTTATTCAATTTCTATGCCATTGCACTTACTTTTTGAGGCTTCTCTTAATGAAGCCAAGTTTCCTTCAGTTTGGAAACAAAGCTACATTATGCCTTTACATAAATCTGGAGCTAAGGAGGATATTACTAATTATAGAGGTATATGCATCCAGTCTGCTATTCCTAAGTTGTTTGATCAAATTGTAACTGGTCAAATACAATGGATGTGAAAAAGCATTTTAGTGGAACAAATCTTCTTTGTTACGAAAATGATCTTTTGGATGCCTTTCAATCAAGAGTTCAAGTAGATTCTATTTACACAGATTTTTCAAAGGCTTTTGATCGCGTTAATCATAGTATTTTGATTGCTAAGCTTCGGGCTTTGGGTTTTCATGAATCTGTTGTTGCGTGGTTGTCGAGCTTTTTGGAAAATCGTACACAGTGTGTGAAAATTAATAACTATTTATCACAACCAATTGTTGTTCCTTCTGGGGTTCCTCAAGGATCTCATTGTGGACCAATTCTGTTTTTACTCTTTATTAATGATCTTGTTTATTCTATTAATTCTTCGTCTTATCTTTTATTTGCTGACGATCTTAAAATTTATAAAAGAATATCATCTATCGAGGACTGCATTAGTTTGCAAAATGATTTAGATTCTGTTCATTCATGGTGTCTTATTAATAACTTGTTGTTTAACGCAAATAAATGTTTTTCGATAAGCTTTAACAGAACTTTAAGTAAAGTATCGTTTGACTATACTATCGATAATAATGTTTTGGAGCATGTTACACAAATAAAAGATTTGGGCGTAATTTTTGATTCAAAACTAACTTTTGTTGAGCATATAAACTATATGTGCAACCGTGCTATGAAAATGTTAGGATTTGTTTACAGAATGTCTACTGACCTATCTCCTAGCACACTCAAATTACTTTATTGCGCTTTAGTACGTTCTCATTTAGAGTACGCTCCGTCAGTTTGGTGTCCATTCTACAGCGTTCATATATGCAATATAGAACGTATTCAAAACAAATTTTTTCGTTTATTATTGTACAAATTAGGCATTTCATCCGAAAATTACGATTTTAACCTCATTGCATTGCAATATAATCTTCTGCCGTTGAAAATTCGGCGCAAAAGAGCCGATTTATCATTTTTACGTGGACTAATGATGTCTGAGATTGATTGCAAAGAGCTACTTGTAACTCTTCCATTTCAAGTCCCCAACAATAATCGCCGAACCAGACAGTCTCCATTATTTAGAGAATCTATACATTCTACCAATTATGGATTTAATAATCCAATTGGTAGAATGTGTAGAATTGCAAATAGTTTCTCTAATAATATTGATTTATGTTGTGTTTCAAAATGTAGTTTTAAGTGTCAATTAAAATGTGTTGATGAATAATTTTATATTTTGTTTTTATTTATGTATACTTTTTTCCATGCTTTTATTTTTCAATATTCTTTTATATATTTTTGTGTAATTGTAATATTGTTTGTAATTCATTGTTATTTATGTATATAATGATGTAGATGTAAATGGTTTTGTATATACCGTGAATAAAGTATTATTATTATTATATTATTATATTGTATGATGTTTAGACTTTACCAAAGTTTGAAATTTTGTATTATATGAAAGGCACAAAAAACGACATTTGACATTATAAATCAAATTTACAACTTTCTAAGAAAATGTGGAGTAAACGTATTTTCTTCTTTTTAAAAGTTTAGTGAAAATTTTTATATATCTGATAAATATGTTTTGCAAATTAGAAACACGTTGTTTTCCGAAGGCCAGATGCATGGTATTCCCCTTGATGATTTATTTTGACATAAAGCTGGTCTCCTTGACTGATGTAACTATTGATATATATTGTATTTACAAGGTTGGTTTATCTAGTAATTATTAACAAGTTTAATATTAGAGTTGAAGCAAAAATGAAAGCTTAAATACACTCAGTCTAGCGGCATTCTAACTTTTTTGATTGGATTTACCAAAATAACATTTGGTTGTGCAATGATTATTTTGTTAAAAGCAAACCGTTTCTTGTGGTGGCTGACTTTTTTTTTGTTCAACAAATAAACATAAAACTACTAAGTGCTTGTCGTAATAAAGATCATGTCTGATAATTTTTCAAGCTAATAAAACGGATGGATTTATAAATTGTAGATAATCACAAGACATTGTATAAAACCTTTTTTTAATTGCGTTTTAACATTTCTAAATAGTGCTGCAAAGTTGTTTACAATGCAACCATGTTGCCAGATGATTTTTTTAATTGTTTGGTGTTTTACAGTTGCCGCAATTTTGTTAGTATTTTCTGATGCAATAATCTTTGGTAACCATTAATTTTGCAGTAATTTCAATCGTATAAGCGCTTATTAAAACGTTTGTTTATTAATGAAGCTTATATGGTAGTTTTCAAGTTTATAAAAAAAATATACTACTTTACTTTGTTTTAAAGATGGTCAGTAGCAAGTTTTGGGATAAATGGTTATGAAGTATAATATTTATTAAACTTACATTTTTAAATTAAAGAGTTACTGTTACTTACTACTACTTACTATGATATAGATTTGCAATGAGCATTCTTAAGATAGATAGATACATTTGTAGTTTTATTGTTTTATCTTTTTTTTTGTGTTTTGTACGGCTATTTTACATTGTCACAGTAAGGCTACGACTTGTTTAAAGAAGTTAAATGAGACTAACAGCTTATTAGGTAACTTTTGAACCATCCTGGTGGACAAAGAACAAGTTTATAATTAGTCCTGTCTAGGATCAAACCCCGGACTGCTTATGGTATACAAGAGCTCTACCATTAAGCAATCACACATAAGCAAATACTGCCCGTAATTAATTAAACATGTATATGTATAAAATAGACATATAGTATAAAATAATGCAAAAATTTCACAAAACATCTACTAACAACTTTTTTGCTGTACACTTGAATTTTTTTGCTTTTACTTAACTTATCAAAAGTTTTATAATAATTTTATTAATGAATGACTTTTGAATTTTGAATTTTGAAATGTATATGTCGATAGTAAAGTAAATACACAAAAATTTTTAAAATACTTCCGGTACAATGCACCCATTTTAAGTTTTAAGATTGTTCTGTGCTCGTTATTCAAAATAAAAAAGGCGTCTAAAACAAAAAAAGGTGCGTTTTTGCCAAACGTTTGTGCAGTTTTTTGTGTAGCAGAACTTGTGCTGCCAAGTTTAGCACATACGGAATCTACCTTTATGTCCCAACTTGAGTTTGCATCTATAGTTAATTAAAAATTTAACGCAATTAGTAGTTTTGAGCAATAAATTCAACTTTTTTTGTTTTTACTTTGTTTAGTATCATATTTATATATAAATCCTTTAATGGCTTAAATTACAAAATTTAACTTACACATTCCCCAATAAAATTAACACAAATAAAAAGACTTTACTACATCGCTAATTATTAGTACTCAATTGATACAATTTAAGTTATATTGAAAAAAAAAAAACTAAATTTAACTGAAAGTTATAAATTATTAATTATTAGTTTTAGACCGTTTATAGTTTTTACTGCAATATTCTGTATAGTATGTATGCTATTATGCTTCTACTTTTTTTATGTTTTTGTGCAATATGTCTTTTATAGACTACCCCCGGACTACTACTTCTGCAATTCTGACACATATTTTAAATCAGTGTTCTGTCTTGTTCTTTCTGACACAACCTACATATTCTGTTTTCTTTGCTAAGCTATAGTTTCTGTGCTTATTTTTCATTTTCGCATAAATCTGGCGATGTATTTTTTTCTTCTTATGACAATAATGGATTGGTGTGATATTAGGGTAGTTTAATTATTGTCAGTTCTTTGCTGTAAATTAAATTATTATATTGAATATAATATGTTTGACTGTTTTGTTTTTAAAGAATATTTAGTACAAAGCAGCACTTTGCTTATTATGCGTTATTTCATTCATATCTTCAATACGGATTAGTTATGTAGAGCTACTCAAAAATAGAGAACATCAAAAACATGAAAATTGCTCTTTTGATCAGCAAACGGGAGAAAAAACATCTACTAAATCACAAATAAAAGTAGTATTAGAACAAACAACAAATCAAATATATTTGAGATCATACAAACAAACATTCGACGCCAATCTTAATTGATCCCACCTAGAAAATTTGTCAAAAACAAGAAACATACTAAAAATGGAAAAACACTAGGCGAAAACAAAATAACAGCCAAAATGCAAAAACTAAGAGGAACAGCATTACTACAAAATAAATGCATCAACATAAAAAAGGAAACAACACCTCCGGATCTATAAGCCTGTTTTCACATATGTATAAGCAAACGATAAAAATTTAACAAATTATTAATGCAAAACAAAAAGGCAAGGAAAACAAAAAAAACATAAACAACAAACACTATTCATTTGCGAGTTGTCGACATAGTTTTAACTAACTCAGACCTCGATGAGCTAGCAAACATGCTCGATAAACTAAATGTGGCATTTAAGTTAGCTGTTTTAAAATGAACATAAAAAATATTAAAATTATAATAATAATAATTGTTTATTTCTTGTCTTTTGGCCTTAAAAATTCTACAACTTAACATAACACATACTATATAACTTTATTTACAACTAACATAAAATATCATCTTAATATCCCTGTTTTTAATTAATTATTTATTAATTTTGTTTCAACTTTATTTTTTCTTTTTGTTGCCGTCATTATCCATTTCATTCCTCTTCTATCTTTTTTCAGTAACTTATTTCTTTTCATATGCTCTTCTCTCATTTCATTGCATTTCAGCAAGTGTTCTATTTTTTTTTTGGCTTCCCTAGACATCCTACACATTTTCTTTTCTTTTTCCATCTGAAATGTGCACACTTTCTCCTTTCTTCTACATCTAAATCTTGCAATAATTAATAATTTTTTAGGTACTTTGGTAGTGCATCTGTTATGATATGTACATAATTTGAATTTACCTAAATTTATTTATCCATTATATTTGCTCTTGCACTTGTATATCTCTACTTCTCATCATAGTTTCTTTTCAAATACTCTTATTTCTTTTCAATCTTTTTATTTTCTTACTAGCATATCTATTTCTAATAAAATATTTTTCTTTGCATGTTCCCATTTTTCCGCATTTTTTCTTCATTTTCTCCTTCAGGAGAGATGTGAGATTATAACCTCAAAACAACGACCGCACTAAATAGATGCAATAACATTGAAAAAGTTAACAAATACACCTATTTTGGGCACACTACGAAAAGAAAATCAAGTGGCAGAGTTTACTAGAAGAATATAGCTGAGCAGCATTTAGCAAACTAAAAAACATACTTAAAAAAAGTCTATAATTCAGCATACTGTCCGTCAAAACATACGCGGTAGAGACTATGGTATGGTGAAAATTGCAAACAAACGTCTAACTAAAGTAAAAAAACATGATAGAAGACGCAGTCAAAAAAAAGAAAGCTAGCGTCAAAGAACAAAATGTTTTTAACCAAGTGACAAACTTACGTTTTTTAGTTCAGGACAGTTTAATATAAATACATATATAAAGTTGTGTGTAAGCAAGACAGATTTATTTATAGGTGCATCAATAACAACAATGCACAAGTATTTTATAATAAATATAAAATAAATTAATAATTGGTAGTGCAAAGTAGTTCATGTTTCGTCAACCAACAAAATCGAATATCTAAAGAGGTAGACAATCAAATATAGTCTATTGAAAAACAAAGGTTTAAAATCAATTACTCAAACCCAATCCAACCCTATAGCGGCCAACCAAATATAGACAATTGTTTCGGTTTTCACAAATCCTCATCAGTGCATTTTGGTTTTGTTTTTCAAAACTAATTAATTATTTTTTGTAAAATTTAATTTAATTTTTAAATATTAGTTTTACTTTGACAATCAAAATTGAATTTTGTACATAGAAATAACAGAAATACAACATAATATAAATCGTCTTATCAACTGTGTATTTTGAACTACCTTGAAATTATTCTAATTGTTATTAAAGTACATGACAAATGCATCAGCAGAAATACGTATTATTCATATCCGTAATAACCATGAATATTGTTCTGTATTGGAGTTAAACTGATTCAATAGTAAGGATGTTAAATCTGAGGACACGGTCAACAAGTTAGTGCAAATTATAATAATTAAATACGTTAAACATTAATTAATTAAGTGTTGTATATCACTTATAAATTAAAATTATTTTTTTAAATTACAAAATAACACATTAAATAGAGAATTGTATCTGTATAGTTATTTTTAATCAAATATTTATAAATTAAAATTGTAAACCATGTCATGATTTATATCTATAATTCATATCACATGATTTTTTTTGTCTGACTAGTATTATTCGGATTAGAAACACCGATATAGATTTAGTATTTAAAAAAAGAAGATTTTTATTTTATTTTAGAGCTTAGATGAATTTGATAAGTGAGTTTGCAAAAACTATTGATGACACATTTTGGTTAGTGCTAATTTTGAAATTACTTACTACGTTATAATTTAATATGGAATTTAATGTATTTATATGAATTAGAAAATATTTTGATGGAAAACTTAAGTGTACGTATTAATTATGTAACTATGGAAGTTTTGTATTCTATACCTTTATCGTTCAAATGGGATATTTATTATAAACATAAATTTGAACTTCATTATTTGAATGCAAATTTACAACTTTTTATGATAAAAAATGCATATTTATTCATATCCAGTGCTGTATAATATATCATTTTTCTGTACACAAATATAATTAATATAAACAATCTATTTTTAATTTTATATGTAATACTACAAACAACATATAATTTATTAATTGACTGTTTTTTTAGTAAAACTAAAGTTTTCTAAACGTCAGTAGATGTACTAAAAAATTTACTTTGTAACGGACGGATATAATATAATATAATATTGAGATCTATTTATTTTTATTGATGTATCATTAGCTTTCTATAAAACATGCCGCAGCGTGTTTAACGCTAGAGAATTGCCGAATTAGTCGCCCCGTCCTGTTGTGGTGCCACTAGTAGTATTGTTATGAAAAAATATTAAATCCTATCACATCTACGAAAATATCAGTAAACTTTTCTCTCTAGAAAAATAATAACACGTACAGCGCCGTTTTTAAATTAAAATTAGTTCTTATAGGACAAATCGCCAACCAACTCAATATCCAAACGATAAGATTTTAGTCATTACTTTTTTTATATGTTGAACTACATACAATATTCTATGTCTTCATGTTTTTAGATAAAGATTTAAAGTTATATTTAAAGAGTAAAAAAATAACAAAAAACTAATTAAAAACGTCATTCTTTAAAAATTAATTTTAAAGAAACGACTTATTGCATCTAATTTCTACAAGTTTGAGGACACAGATTGGACTTTCTTCTACAATGTGTGAAAATTTTATTCAATTATATTCAGGCGTTTTCTTGCCGAGTTGGATGCTGTGAACCCTTATAATAGCGCAATAATTCTCCCCCCTTAAAAGTAATATTAAAACACGCGCGTGTTAAAAAAAGTTGTTAATCAATTTAAATTCAAAGTTATACGTAAATGTAATTTATTTCTATTAATATTTAATTAACCATTTATTTTACTGAAAATGAATATGAAATACAAAATTGGTATTGTTTGAAATATTAATATTTTTGCTTTTTATCTGGGGCGACATTGCTCACATGAACTGATTTACTTCCAGAAGTACATACTTCTTTCCGTCTTTCCACCAATAGCATTTGCGATTATATTGATGTTGCTCACATGAACATTGTTAACTGATGTACTTCCAGAGAAGTACATACATCCGTCTTTAAACCAATAACATTTGAAAATTATTAGAAACATTATTTTTATTGTTAGTGCTGTCTTTGGCATATTTGCTAGCTACAGATGCCTACTTCCGTTAGTCTTAATGGTTGCGAACGTACGCCAAAATGCATAACTTGTGTACATACGTACTTCTTATGGTTGTTTAAGTTAAGTTTAAGAAAAGTACATAATCCAAAAGTATTATTGTCAACGACCGTAAAATGTTGAGCCTTCTCTGTTTTATACGGGTAATAAGTAGCCAAATCTGCCAAAAAAACAAAAATTTCAAAAATTGTTACAATTATGAAGAACAAAGACGTCACATTTGGAACAACTTTTGGACAATTTACATCTGCGACAGAAACAAGATTTGAAGCACTTGCTTAATTGCAAACTCGCGCGTGTTTTAAAGATCTATATATTCACGTATACTTTAATATACTATTCTATGACGTCTGACATAACATTTTAAGTTGGTTTTTACAATAATTAACAACAACTTTTTGTAAGAAAATTAGTAAACAATATTTGTTATTTTCTGATTATAAGATTTTTTTTTAATTCATAATTAAAGTGTCAATCAATAATAATTTTTTAGTGACTATACAGTTGTTTACATATATAACATGAAAATTAATTAATACATGCAAAATAGAAATAAGTAAATTATTATTATAAAGTAGGAGTATCTTATATTATTTTTTATTATTGTTCATGACATTTATTGTTCAAACAAAATGCAAGAGATATTGCAATTTCAACAAATATTAACTAGTAGTACAAGGTTTGCTAGGATTTCTAACAAATATTTACTGACAGTTCAGAAATGTAGAACCAAAACTTGTCTTCAATGTGATAGTTTTAGCAAGGGTAGTTTGACTTAGGTATTTTTATGTTGTTAAGAAATACTAATAAATTTTTAAATATCACATTTTGAAATTTAAAAAAAAACAATTTAACTTATGTATCATTAAGTACAAATACAAATTTAATAAATTAAATAGAGCATCACACACACGCAGTTATATACAAATTACAAAATAGAGCAAATGGATAAGGGCCAGCTACAAAATTCACAAACAAGAAAAATATGTTATACTTTATAGAAATTGCAAATTAATGTTAGGTTCAGTTATTAAAATTTGTTTTTTTATATAACTGACGCAACAAACGCTAAACTTCTCATCCATCAAACCGTGCATTTGCGTTGTTGATTCAATACTTATACACCGATTAACTGTTTAAACGGCTTGTTGTCAAACGGTCATATATTGCTAAATTGTCTGATCTCATTACTTCATTTCTTTGTCCTGCTCCGTTTGCCTTGGTCTGGTCTATCTTGTCTCTAAATTGAACTTGCATACAATTAATAAAATATTTTGTGAAATGAGCAAACATAGAGTTTTTTTATTAACATAAAACACAATAGCTTGTGATGTCAGAATCTTCTTCATAACATGAATACATACGAGGGTGGAGTGAAATATTCTGGGCCTCATATAGGTACAGAGTCATAATGCCCAATAATATGAAGGCATTGCATGATTTCATCCTTTATCAGGTTATCTTACAAATTTTAAATTTTATCAAAATAATAGTCTCAACTGATTTCAGTAAAATGGATAAAATTGAAATTTGTGCGTGGTTATATTTTTTCTGAAAAACCTAACCGCAACCAATTAAAAAATGAGATTAATTCAACATTAAGTGCTTTTCTCCAACAAATACAACGGTTAAGCGGTGGGTTGTTAAATTTAAAATGGATTGGACAAGCAATAGTGATGAATCACGTAGTGGACTGTCTATTGAAGCGACTAAGCCAGAATTGATTGAAAATATCCAAAACATCGTTTTGACAGACCGCAGAGTAAAGGTGAGTGAGATGGTAGAGACTTTAAACATATTAACAGAACGAACACGTAAGTTTTGCGCAAGATAGGTGTCGAAATAATATTTTTACTAATTGTTTGGCACTGTATAATCACAATCTATCCGACTTAGATTTATTACTACACTCCTTAGACCAAACAACAGTCTAACAATAGACTGCAACCAGCTCCAGAAAAAGCAAAGACAGTTGCTTTGGCTCACAAAGTTATAGCGACTGTTTTTTGGGATGCACGTAAGATAAGTTTTATTAATGATCTTCAAAAGGGAAAAACCAGCAGGGCGTATTGTGCTAACTTATTGTAACAAATAGCTAAAGAGATTAAAAGAAAACGGCCTCAATGCCCTGGTTCACACGTTAGTTGATGATATGGCTTCATTTACTAATTAAAATTTGAATTGCTTTGCTATCTACCATATTCACCAGATTTAGCTTCGTGCAACTTTTTCTGTTTTCAAATCTCAAAAAGTAGTTTGGTGGAAAAAGATTTGCAAACTGTAATGAAGTTATTGTTATGTTATTATATTATATAACTATTTTGACTTATCAGTCTGGCCTAACGGAGACTAAGTTGAGAAATAAACACAAACCAACTCAAAAAAAAATTGTTTTTTTGTTCAGGCCCGAAATATTTAACTCCGCCATTATAGAATATTATACTAATCACTTAATTAATACATCATCCAGGTATACTCTAATACAAGTGTGTTTATAAGTTTTCTCTACTAATGTAATGTGATCTGATTATAATCCCAAGATTTAACTGGCCTGTGTAATCTTTTGCAGTTATTGCGCAGACTAAACTGCCAGTGCACAACTTGTGTTGTCGTTCTATATGAGAATAACCTCTGACAGTTGTATTACACTTTTAAAAACTCCCTTAGTTTTTGTGTAATTACATCTTTTTCGCTTGGAACTTGTAAGGTAAAAATTTATTAATACTTTTCATCAGCCAATAATATAACAATCTAAATCTAGTGTATTAATTACCTACCCTTAACACAACCTCAGACAAAAAACAATGAATATAGTACATTAACTATTATAAACAAAAAAATCATAATTTGTTTTAACGCAACTTTTCTTTAAAAAGAGAAATATGCTACGGGTTATTCTTACTTGATTAAAATTTAAATTAAATATAGCCTGCAGCTTTGAACAATAAATATAGCCAGTTTATGAGTAATACACAAATCATTATTCTTCTATCTTTTAAAGCTAATTAAAAATTAATAATATATCTACTGTTATTTTATTTTGATAGCTATTTAAAAAAAAAAAAAATTTCTATACTCTTTATTTGTTTTTTTTTATAATAAGGACTTGAAATGATAGACCTATATTTAAGTATGAGCAAGTTAAATAGTAATGGCTTACAATAAGATTCTTGTGGTACCCTTTATGTCACCAGTAAAGATTTAGACAAAAAGTTATTCATTTTAATGCACTGTGATCTATTTATTATATAAATTTTTAGCGAATTTACAATACTGTTATTAAACCCTTAAGCAGTAAGTTTGGCAACTAGAATTGAATGATTAATACAGTCAAACACATTCACGAAAACCGTGAAAACGGCATCTACCTGCTGATTATTGTAACGTCCTTTTTTAAAATCTAAGCTGTTTTTTTTAGAAACCCATTCTATCTGTTTTGAAACAATCTTATCTAATAATTTAGGGATTACGGATTGCTTACAAATCCTTCTATAATTAATTATTGTGTATCTTGCACTAGACTTACATATTGAGCATGGACTGTTTTCAGAATTTGGGAAATCACTTTGTAATGATGTTTGAAAGAGCATTGTAATTAAAGTAGTTTGCAAGCAGACACATTTTTTTTAAAATATTTTAGGAATACATCCTGGACTATAACTACATAAATAATTTAGTTCCATAATGCCATTAAAAATATCAGTTGTATTGATTTTAAAACTATAAAAAAAAAACACCGGTAGACAAGTTAAAATCAGATACTTGACAATTATCACTATTAACATAAACCGTAGAAAAATGCTCGGCAAATAAATTAACGCAGTCTTGGAAACTGTATATAGTATAACTATATTTTCTTTGAATTGTAAACCCATTTGTGTTTTTTTTCTTGTTGAAAAATTGCCAGAAACCTTTTGGGCTTGTAGATATTATATTCATGTCCATCTTTATTGCATGCATCATTTTATGAAGTACTTTATGGTATACATTTAGATTTTTAATGTAGTGACCTTAATAATCACGATGATGACCTAATTGTTTATTAACACAATGAGCAATTTTTTTTGTCTTAAATTAATCTAATTAGGGTTAAATTAAACTATATACTATAACTGCTTTGAAAAACACATTTTACTGGTACAAATTTAAAAAACATAGCATCATAAACAAGGTTATAACATAATCATATAACCATATCAATAATATTATTATCTGGTAACATGAGTAATAACTAGTCAACATATCTTAAACAACGTTTAGCGTAAAGATTTACACGCTTGATTACTTTTTTATAATAAAACAACGCACTAATTTCACCGCGTATTAATCATCAATTGAACAACCAAGTAATCATTCAAGCACCACTGTCGATTTAAAACATATCTCAACATCATTCTCAAACGAAAGTTTGAGAACGACACTAAAATTGACCACTATACTGCAAAATACGTACTCTTTTCAACAAGAACTTAACAAGATTTTTGCGGGAGGAGAATAACTGCTCTACTATATAGGTTTATAAAATCTAACTCAGCAAAAAAGGTATAGTTTGAGCGGTAAAAGTTGCAATAGAAAAATTATTTGTAAAAAAAATAATTAATTGCAGATTATTCTGCAATCTTTTTTTCAAGATACGATACTTCACTATACTATCTAACAGCAATTTATTGTTAAACCAAACTTCGCCTACCAATACTTAATATTGTATGATTAATTCTTTGTAGAGCCTGAGAAATTTGGAATTGTAGAATCCACAACTAATATAGAACACGCAAAAAAACTGATAATTTAACGTGTCATTAGTTACCAATTTGTCGGTGTTTTTGTGATAAAAATTTTGTTAAATTCAAATAATAATTTAAATGTATTGAGATTTTCAGCAAAGTCTTTATAGAATATTTCAATATTTTGTTAAATAAGAATCCGTCGGAGTCTGACTTGTCCACTTCGGCGTCATTCAGTCAGACTAGACAAATATTTTCTTAATTGCTGTTGTTTATAATTTAAGAGATCATAAAAATTAGCAAAAATCTAATATTGGACATTATGTATTTCGAATAAAGCGCACCTACACATTCATGTCATCAAGCAAATAAACCTTTATAAAAGGTATTGCATTTTGCAGAAGTACATGATTGTATTTAGTTTTCTTGTTGAGAGTTATTGGTTTAATATGAAACAGTTGCATAAACACAATAAGCTTGGAATTTTTTCTTCTTAAAAACAAAGTGTTAAAGTGGCTGGGAACAACTTAGCATACATTTTTTAAGTGGGTAAATGACCGTTTAACTTTCCATAACAATTGGTTTGTCCCAACCAACCCATGCGTTTTATTTCAAGAGCAACAAACAAATAAACCAAAATAATATATTAGTTCAAATTTTTGGTGCCTTGATGTTTCCTTTTTAATTATACGTATATCAAAAATATGAGATTTATGTTTATAGTATCTTGTTTTATTAATAAAACGAGACATGCATGTTTCTTTATAATATTATTAAATGTATTCCGCTTGGATATTATTGTTTGTGTATTTATAACATTGAATATGTTTATATATGTTGCCTTGGGTTTTTTCTTAAATTCATTGTCAAGTTTACAGGTGATGATGCATTTTGAAAATACAATTAATCACTTATGTTGTGTCCCAACCCGATTTTATTACTGTAAAAACCCATTAAGATTATAAACCATCTGTTTATGGTCAAGGGTCGGTTTCATCTTCATCCCTATCTACCAATATAAATATGCGAGGGATAGTTTTAAGTTAGTTATATTTTAAGTACTGTAAAGAGCGGTAGCTCTGAGCTTGGGCCGCAAGGCTCAAGTAAAGAAATAATTATTAATAAATAATATTAAAGTATAAAAGTAGTGTTTTAATTTAACAACAACTCACAACAATCAATAAGAGTTACAACATTAAAGAGATACAACATTTTTGGTGACAGCGGTGGGATCGAACAGATTCCAGTTGCCTTTGCCGTTCTGCCGCCACCGCCACCGACGCCGCTGCCCAATAACATACAAAATGCCATCCACGCCGTCCGAAGAATCGAAAATATCGCCATCGTGTTGCCGCTCGCACGAAGATATTTTCGCCGTTTCTCCGCTGCTGTGTTGTGAAAATTATTCTCCACATCATGTTTAAATGTGGAAATGTGTTTACAGTAAATTTATTAAGGTATGAAACATATATCAACAAAACATACATATTGTATAGTCATTATTTAATTTATAAATAGATTTGACTCTATATTAAAATTTTAATTGTAAAATCATAAACAATATATAATTCTACATTTTAACTTTGAAAATCAATACATAAATCTTTGAAGATTGTAAATGGTTTTAGTTGATTAAACCTTAGCTAAGAGCTGGCGGGTAAATCAAGACGTATCCTGCTCTTGAAATTTAGCTATGTGCGATTCAAGAAGACTGGCGTCTATGTTTGTAATTTATTTGTTTCAAAGTAAGACAAATTTAAGTATTCAAAAATTAAAAAGTTTTCATATGAAGTAGTATTGATATAAAAAGTTGTAAAGGTTGAATTAATTGAATCAAACATTTTTAAACGGTTTATTTAGTAAAAGAAGGAATCAAAACTATTTATATATTTTATTCAAATAAAAATAAATGTATATATATTTAGTTTAATATTATGAGCTATTAATTTTATTGTATTTTTTTTAGTTAATTAATTATTATTATTATAAATGTAAATTTTTAAACTCCACATAATTATATTGGTAAATTTTTCTTTCATAAAAATTTCTAATTTGAGGGGGAAGTAATGTTGTGTCCCAACCCGATTTTATTACTGTAAAAACCCATTAAGATTATAAACCATCTGTTTATGGTCAAGGGTCGGTTTCATCTTCATCCCTATCTACCAATATAAATATGCGAGGGATAGTTTTAAGTTAGTTATATTTTAAGTACTGTAAAGAGCGGTAGCTCTGAGCTTGGGCCGCAAGGCTCAAGTAAAGAAATAATTATTAATAAATAATATTAAAGTATAAAAGTAGTGTTTTAATTTAACAACAACTCACAACAATCAATAAGAGTTACAACATTAAAGAGATACAACACTTACTTGAACTTTCTATGACTGGTTTCGTAATCATAACTAATAGTTTTTTCTATACTTTATATTGTGCAAATTTATGGAAATTAATACTAAACTTAATATTAAAATTATATGATAATTATGTAAATTGATTATCATAACTTATAAACCGAGCATTTATCAATATAATATTTTAATATCCTAGCATATTATAATAATTGGGACAATTTTATGACTAAGAACTGATCATACTGTTGTTGTTTATTAGTTATACATAACAAATGAATTTGATTACAATATTTTTCTATACATAAACAATAAATTTAATTGCATATTTATATTCTTGAGTATGTAATTATTTTCGGGTAATTTGGGGAATTTTATTATTATTACAGTTAAATAAAATATGGTTCTAAATCACCAATAAATAACTAATCATGTTTTTTTTCAGTTTACTTTTGAATAATATTTTATAAAAATGCAAAACATTTCTTTGTGTAAACAATTTTTTATAATTTGTTGTTACATTAATTTAATAAAAAAGTAATTGTATATTTAATTTTATTATAATAACATCTTATATTATATAACTATACAATCAAGGTCTTTTTTTACATAATTAATTATTTATTATTTTATTTGAATATAACAAAAATAACCTATAGTTTTTTTTATTCCATTGTTTATAACATTCGGTTACTAAATTATATACTATTCTTTCTTGGTTGAGTGAATAATATAATAAAATAAATTAAAAAAAACATAAGTGTGGACGGTTGATTCATACAGTACTTCTAGAGTACATAATCAAACAACTGCTAAAATTATGAGAAGTTCAATATAAGATTAACATAGTTCAAGGTTATATTATGTGACTTTAATGCAACGTGAGATCTAATTCAATGCACTATTTTTTTTGTATATTTATTATGTATTATTAAATTATTAAACTGTTAGAATTATGTTTTATTTTTTATTGAGTGGTTATGTATGTCCTCGATTCTGCAATTTTAACAGCTTCTGGTCATTATTTTGAGATAATTTTCAATCAGTTTATAGTTGTATCAACAACATTAGTATAATAATCGACTTTGTCGACATTATAGTATTTTAGTTACACTTATTTGTAAACGTTATAAATAAAACAATATATTTAAGTGCAACAGTACTTTAATTAGTTTAAATTATATTAATTTAATAAAATTAATTAATCAGTTTACACTTGTTTGTAAACGTTATACATTAAGCTTTATATTTGCAAGGAAGCAAATTGAGAATGCAAATTCATGTTAGTAGGATGGGTAAAACCCGACAAGAGCCGTTAATGTTTAACAACCTGGTAATCTGAAGTACAGTTTCTTGAATATTTGTTGCTTTATTATTTGTGCTTTATTTGTTTGAGATTTTTTTGCCTTTGAATTGTTTATTTTGGTTCTTGATTTTTTATTATCGTAAAATCGGGGAGTGTTTATGGAAGGCAGTTTAAATCATGATAAAATATAATATGTCCACTCACATACTACTGCGTCACACTGCACGCGCTGACTCAATTTAACCAATACGCTTCTAAACGCATGTTTACTTGTTTAGTTATCTAAGTTGTGTATCACATTTATATGTCTTCTTCTTTTTCTTTATCTTTAACCATGCCATAATTAGTTGTGTTAAATAATTTTTAAAGAATTTATGCAAAGTTTTAAAGTTAGGGATTTTTTTTATTTAATACAATCAACGCAATGCCAGATGTTTGCTCAGTAGCAAGCGTCGGTAAAATGTATAACATAAAAATTATGAAAACAATATTAAATTATATCTTACATAAGACCAGCACTAAACAGTCCCAGAAGGAATGTTTACGATTAATATGTGCTCATGGCATGATGTGTAAAATGTAATATGTTTTATTTATTTGTTTTAAATGTAGATGACGAACAAATACATTTGATTACACCATCTTAGTTTGTTAAGTTAATTATTCAAATGACAAACCGGCCAATTGAAGATACGTACGTAATTTTGTTTTGCATTGTTGCCACATTAATTCATTAAAAGATAGTTTTATAAACTACGTTTTGGCTGAGATCGTATATTGCGCTAAAGATATTAGCGTTTTATAGTTTTGCATACTGCCCAAATTAGCTTAGCTGGCCACAGCAGGCAGATAGAGAATCAAACCTATAAAGCAAGACAACAAAAATGATTCTGCAATAGTTTATATGCCATAAGTTTTGTGATAGTAATTTTATTATAATATACGAGATAACTGCCAAATTCTTGGCCTACTACATTTTCTAAAAACTTCAGATCAAATATCAACTTAATTAGTTTTCTAGTGATATCCAGACAGACATTGTTAGGTTTCAACTATTTTTAAAAAGTTGAGCATCAAGCAGTCATCACATTTTTTACAGTAAAGATTAAACTTATTATTCCACCTTGAAAAATGGCTTAAAATGTTTTGATTAAACTAGTCTAAAGTGAAAAAAAAAAGAAAAAGCAATGTCAGAGCTGTCAAATAAATCAATTTGCCAAATACTTCATGATGATTTGAGTATAAATCAAATTTGAGCAAAATGGGTCCTAAAACTTTATCTGTTGTTTAAAAATAGCATTAAGTTAATTGTGCTCAATTTTTTTTGAAGATCTGTGAAGGGGGACAAGAAGAAGTTTTGCAATCTATTGTTACAAAAGATAAAACTATGGTATTGATAATAATCGTTTATTTTCTTGCTATTTGGCCTTGAAAAGTCTTTACATTTTACAATATATACATCATTTAAACAAAATCAATATTCGATAAAACTTAATATATCATAATTTATAACTATCTACATTTACTTTACACATTTAACATAATATAATTACAATTTACACTATATAATCCTTGTCAATTTTTTGTCTTTTTTTAATGACGTTTCTCATTAATACTATTCCTCTTCTATCTTTTTTTAACACATCCTTTTTTTCCATTTGTTCTTCTTTCATCTCAACACATTTTTTTAACATATGTTTTATTGATTCATTGGCTTCCCCACACATTTTACACAATCTGCTTTCCTCATTCATCCAAAATTTACAAACTTTTTTTTTATTTCCACATCTAAATCTTGCTAGAATATTTTTTTCTGTTTTCATGAACTTTGCATTATTAAGATATTTTGGAATTATATTTTTCATAGAAATTCATTGTACCTTGATTCATTTACTATAATCTTCTTTTTTGCATTTCTATGTCTATATCACGCATTGTTATTTCTTTCCATATAACTCTTCCACTATTTCTCATTTTTTCTACTTCTTTACAGTCATATCCCTTTTCATTATAATTTTTTTTTACTTCTATTGTTTCATATCTTTTATTAATTTTTTTCCTTCAGACATTCTTGCAAAATTTTGCATTTATTTCTTTCTCTTAATCATTCTTCATATCTTACTGCTCTTTTTTCTGCTTTTACTTTTATTTTATCTTTTTTTACTTCCTTTAATAAAATGTATGCTGGAGTTTTTCTATTTAATCCTAGTACCCATCTCCAGTATTTTGCCTGTATCGCTTCTAATTTGTTTTGTTTTTTTTACCTCAAAATTTTTGACTCATTAAGCATTATACATAGACTATCAAACATTGTCCCTTTTATTTTTATACATTCAAACTTTCTTTCATCTATTTCCCACACCTTGTCCTACCACGTTGTTTGCTTTTCTTGCTAACTCTTATATGTGCTCGTTTTTGCCGTTATTTGCACTGAATACATATTCTAAATATTTAAATGATTTTACTTCTTTGATGTTTTTTCCATCTCATTTCCAATTTTATTTATGTTTTCCCCTTTCCTAAACATCAAAAATTTTGTTTTATCAACATTCACTCTTAACCCTTTTTTTCTAATATATTTTTCCAAACATCTAATCATTTCTTTCATTTTTTTTGCTTCTTTTGCCACAATCACTATATCATCTGCGTATGCTAACGACCTTACTTTTATTCTACTCACTACAACTCCACCTGCTTGTGCAAGACTTAGCTTTTTTTCTATGTCTGCAATATATGCAGCAAACAAATTTGGACTGAGTGGGCATTCCTGTCTCACACCTTTTGTTGTCTAAAAACTTTTACTCATTCTACCATTTACACATACTCTGCTCACCGTTTCTGCATATACATCTTCTACTTTTCTTACCAGATGCTCACTAATACCTTTTTCTCTCAGACATATCCATTTTTTTTTTCTATCCACACTATCTATATATATATATTTTTCCTTTTTTTACAGTTAACTCTTTTTCAACTATATGATTAAGTATATATATACGTTGCCTATAGTACCTCTCTCTTTTCTAAACCCAGCCTGCCCATCCGGCAAATTTTTTTTCATCTCTAATTGTTCATTCAGTTTTTCCTCTAGCGTCATAGCGTATATCTTGTATGCCGTAATAACTAATGTTATTCCTCTATAGTTTTCTATAAGCTTTTTTTTCCTTTTTAAATATTGGGCATACAAGACTCACTTTCCATTTGCTAGGAAATCCTTCTCCCTTCCATACTTTATTTATTACCTCACTCAATCTTTTAATCAATTATTTTGTTCCATACATCCTTCATTCTGTATTCCATCCACACCTGGCGTCTTTGATTTTTTTAGTTTATTTTATTTGCCTTTGTATTGTTTCCTTTGTGATTTTATCTGGCTGCATAGTTAGTTCTTGAAGTTTGTTCTGATCTTTCTTTTTTCTGTCGGTTCCATCAAATAGTGATGAAAAATGTTCTTGCTATTCTTCCATTGTAATTGTTTGGTTAGACCTTGTTTTAGGCTGTTTTTTTTCTTTGTTTATGAACATGCTTCTTCTTCTGATCGGATTGCTTTTATTTCTATTTTTTTTGTCTGTATGTTATTTTATTCTTTTTGCATTTGTTTTTATATGTTTTTAACGTCTGTTGGTAGTCTTGTTTGGTTGCTTTGTTGTTTTCCATTTCCGTAGCATTTTTCTTGCTTTTTTTTTCTGCATGTATTTTTTATCCCACCATCTGCTTTTAGATATTTATTTTTGTGTGTACATATAACTTTTTTAATGTTGCTCTTTGTGTTATTTTTTCTAGTTTTTCCATTTTGTTTTCTAAGTCGTTTTCTATCAAATTTATTTTTTCCAAATTCGTTTTGTAACTTTTTATGTTTTTCTTTTGTTATTGTTTCCTTTTTTTGTTTGTTTTATTTATTGCATCATTTGTTAAATATACTTCTAATGGCTGATGATCTGATTCCACTCTTTCTCCCACTTTAAAATTTCCTATTTCCTGCCACGTTTGTTCATTTACTACCAAGTAGTCAATTAGCAATTGGCCGTTTGTTCTTATATATATATATATATATATATATATTCCTCTTGTTCATCTCCGGCTTGACTTCCATTTAACACGTCCCATTCCTTTTCTTCCATCATTTCTAACATAATTTTTCCTTTATTTTCTTGACTGTCTTTTGATTCTCGTTTTCTGATATGATGTTTAAAATTTCATCTTTCTCCATTTGTTCCAATTCTTGCATTGAAGTCTCCTCTTATTATCAATCTTCTCTCGTCTGCTTCTTGTAGTATTTCTTCTAATGTTTTTTTAATATTTTTAATTCTTCTACTATATAATGTAATCATCTTTAAATTTTTATTTCTCAACAAAAAGTTTTGTTGTAATGACCCGTTTTTATCTGCTTCTTCATAATTTTCTTGCTTTATTTTCCTCTGCATTTTTGTAATTATTCCACCCTTTGCCCTACTCTTTTTTTTTACTGCTGGTTGACAAATCCATCTGTACTAATTTTTCATAGTTTCTTTCATTTTTATCCACTTTTTTTTGTCTACCTAGGTTTCTACCATTCTATTTACTTCAAATGTTCTAATGAAATCCCAAAAGCTTTCTAGTTAATTGCTTAGTCCTGCTACGTTCCAGAATAAAATTGCCATTGTTGTTTCCGCCTCCCTACATCTTTTTTTTATTGGTATTTTGGACCACTTTCAACCTTTTTTAAAATATTCTTGTTTTTATTCCAAATTTATCATTTGCTCGATACACGTTTTTTGGTATCTGACCATTGTTTTTTTTTTTTTTTGCTTCTATTTCGTAAGCTTATTTCCGTATTTATGTTGGTATTGCTCTTTCATCTCTTGTTAAGTCATCATCTATGTATATATTGCTTTTTGTTGATCTTATAATACTCTCCTTTTTAATAACTTTTTTTTTCATTCCTAGTATCCAACCTAATCAATACTGGCCTTTTTTATTCTTTCATCTTCTTACCCAGTCTGAATACTTTTTTTACATACATATTAAGCTTAAGATTGCCAGTTTTGACACAGCAATGTCAGCTTCATCTTCTTTTCCCAGTCCGCTTATAACAACATTATTTCTTTGTTTTTTTTTTCTTTAATCTCTTCTGTTTTTTCTAGTTTTGATATTCTTTCTATCAAATCTTTTTTCTCCTTTTTTCATTTTTTTTTTAAACGTTTTTTTTTAGTTCTTCAATATGTTTGTTGTTAATATTCATTCTTTCCTCCATCTTGTCTAATTTATCTAGGATCTTATCTAATTTTGCTTCCATCTTGGTTGTTTTTCTTTCTTCTGTCCTTTTCATCTTTGAGATTTGTTCAAAAAAAACTTTCAAATTACCGGTACTATTGGTCCGTTCTCTACTGGCCATTCCACTCTTTCTTTATTGAAATTTAAACTTCTTTTTTTTATCTCAGTATTAATTAAAAATTATAGTAAATTATATAATATAAATATTACAGTTTTTAATTAAAAAAAAAAACAAAAAAGTTTTAAGGTCCTCGTACCTACGACGCAACTTTGCCGGTTGTTGAGTTTATACACACTGCTCACTACACCACGGAGTACTGTCTATTTATAATGTATTAAGTTTGTTTTTTGTTTACTATTGTTTTAGTTATTATTATTGTCCTCGTGTTTCTTGTGTTAGGTTAATGTTTCTGCCTGCACTTTAATATTACGTTTGTTTTGGACACAACACTTTCAGCGGCTAAACTGCACTTTCCGCACACACACCACACTGTTTCCACATTTTCCAATTTTTCCAACTTAAACTAATTTATTATTACACGTTAATTTAGTATAAATTACTCGATGTTTCTGTTTCTCTCTCTCTCTCTCTTACGCTTACTTATTTAATCTAAACTATGGTATTGTATCATGATTCTCTGTCTAAAAAACAATTCCTGGAAAAAAAAGCCAAAGTATTCCAGTCAACCAAAATGATTATGGCCACAATCTTTTAGGATTGTGAGGGCATCTTGATGATTCATAAAAAAAAAGAATTACCAAGGTGAATAGCACCTGTTATAATACCTTATTACATAGCTTGACGGAAATATTTGGGCAAAACTTCAAAGAAAATTAACAAATGAAGTCAGGTTGTTGCACAACAACGGACCTGTGCACACTGCTTAGGTTGCTTAACTTGCCATTAGAGAATGCGGTTTTAAAAAAATTGTTCATTTTCCTTACAGTCTAGAATTGGTCCCTAGCGACTACTTCTTGTTTTCAAAATTACAAAACAAACTTTTGGGGTAGATGATTGATTTGACGATGAAGAAGTAAAAACTGGTGTTTTAAGAGCATTTTTACGACAAATCTTCAGAATGTTTCTATGAAGGAATAGAATTACTAATTAAGCGATGTAATAAGTGTGCTGAAGTTAAGGGGGATTAATTTTTTTTTTTATAAGTGCATGATTTCTTAGTTAGCATTTTTACAAAATTGACTAACAAACTTGAACAAGACTTCAGTAGATTTAACAATTATTATTGAGTCTTTTTGTTTGTTTTTTTAACTCAATATACATTTATATAACAACAATTATATTAAACTTTAAAGTAATATTATTTTTGTTTTTTTAAAAGCTGTAAACATAATAATGCAAAACGTTTTCCATTTATTTACGGCTAAATACTAATAGTAAACGTGATCTATAAAAGTATATTATTTATTACTTATTAGACGTTACATAATAAGATTTAAAATAATAGGTACTATTTTTAGATATCAATGTAATAGTAATAATGAATAATTGTAATTTGTTTGTGTTGTTGCTGTAAATAACATTTGAATAAAATACTTCAACCAATAGATCAACAGATTAAAATAATTAGTAAAATATTTTTTTAATATAATTAGCTCAGTTTGCGTAGCACGCTGATAATTCGGGGTTTGATCTTTGAAATATGACTAAATTGATAACTATACTGGCCGCCAAAAGTAATAGAACATCAAGATCTTGTAGCTCAAATTTTATAAAAATTTTAGATAAACTGTAAATTATTCAAAAAAAAATTATTAAATTTTTTATTTTATTTCAATAATCAGTTGATCTTCCACGATTTTTAGAGTTCTCAGTAACTCACCTAGGTATGCTAAAAATCAAATTGTCAACCTCAGTCTTATAGATTAAATCCCAAGCTTCCTGAATACGCATCCGAATATGAGGTAAAGTCAGTGGAAATGGTTGAAAATGGTCTAGTCTTCTACCAATTGTATTTCACTGACTGCTTGTTTTTTAAAGTAGATGTAAAAGGTATTAAAATGATTAAAATAAATTACAAGAAAAATTGTCTAATATGCAAGGTTTATTGCCAGATTTGGCTGTTTTTGATATTTTATGAACAAAACTTTGTACAGCTAGACACGAATAGTGTGGCCTGTATAATAGGCAACTTAATATATACAAAAATTATGTTGACTGTGGTTTTACTTATGTCTTTGACCGTTTTAGCATTTTTTATTTGCGTTTACATTTTACACATTCCATGGGCGACGTTCTTTTGGTATTGAAAGATGCTATAACGGGCAAAAACATGAGTTTAACCACAGCTAATATAATTTTTGTGTATATTAAGTTGCCTATTATACAGGCCACACTATTCGTGTCTAGCTGTAGTTTTCAATTGTTTGTTTTATAGTGTTTTTTTTAGAAATTTTTATTTATGACCGGAATTGACTATTTTTGCATTTTACAATTAAATTTTTTTTATCAACAGTTTATGACTAACTTTTGCTATTCCTAACATTGTTTTGATATTTTATGACCGGATTTTGCTATTTTTGAGATTATATAAAAATGTTTTCATTTTTTAACAGTATATTGCCAAATTTTGCTGTTTTATAACAATGTTTTGATATTTAAAGGTCGGATTTAGCTATATTTAATATTTTATTAATCAAATTTTATATTGTCTGATTTTGATTTTGTTTTAATACATTTTAATATTTTATGATCAAATTTACTTATTTTTGACAGTTTATAAATTTTGCACTTTTAACAGATTTTTGGTCAAATTTTGGTACTTTTTTACAAATTTGATATGTCATAGTCAGATTTTGCTGGTTTTAAAATTCCATTTTTTTTCAATTTTTCAAAGTTTATGGCTGAATTTGGTGCTTTTTGACAATAGTTTGATGTTGGATTTTGATATTTTTGACGTATTATAAACAGAATATTTCTGAAAATATTTTAATATTTTATGAACGGATTTTGTTATTGTTGATTTTTTAATAATAGAGTGCAAGTTTTTATTAGCTGACCAAATTAAAAAAATAAATAAAAAAATTGTGTACTTTTTCTCAATATTTTGCGATAAATCCTAAAAATTTTTGCTACGCCATTGCTTACAATTTTTTAGACAGAGCTATCTAGAAAAAAATTTCTGTTTTGCTGTCATTATGAATATACTGGACCCATAAGTTTTATTTTATAATATAAAATAAAACGTATTTTAGGTCGCCAGCTAATCATGTTAAGAACCGTTGCACTAAAAGATCTTAACTGCGTTTTGCCGCAATAAATTATTAGATTAAATACTATTATATAATAAAATAAACACTCTGTATATTTTTACATTTTTTAAAACTTAGAATTAAATCTAACCTTCAAATTTTAAAAAATTTTACAATAAAATGAACACTCTGTATATTGAAAACAGCATGTGTTTCCGCAGCAAACTGTGAATTCTTTGAGGTCAAAACCAAAGGACAAGGACAAATTAACAGCAGGACCAACCAGGAGAAAAAACCGAAAGGTATTACTATTCTCAAAAGTCACTTGTGGACGCAAACACGTCACTACATCCTAAAAAAAATTATATAAATATACTTAATAATCTGAATATGACTAAGTACAACATCAAAGTCTAAGTTTTAGGGTAAAGCTCGACTACATTGATTTTCAATAATAGTATAAATTATTTACTTTGACTATTTAGGATTTGAAAATATAAATACCACAGTAAATAACAAATGTATATAATTATATTCTATTCGTCCATAAATATCAAATTATGTATGTAAACAATAAATAAAATATTTATTTGAAGGTTTAATTAACTGCGCGCAGCTCTGAACAAGTGCACTCACTCGGATATACCATATTTGCATACTAGTATTGTATTTCATTGAGTTCATTTTATAGTACAAACGTAAAGCTAATTATCGCAAAATTGATAGATTGTATCAAGGATAACAATGATAAGCTTATATTTTGTTTGGGTTATGATTCTTCATTTATAATTAACGAAGTCTTTTAATTTTTATTGATTGTTGATAAGATTCAATAAGTAAACGACCTCCATTAGTTTTTAATAGTTCCAGGTTAATCATATATTTGCAAGAAAATCACATTAAGGATGCATTCCGTATAAGATGGGGAAACCCCGACAAGAACTTTATAAACTGAATAACCAGAAGTACAACTTTTAAAAAGTGTATTAGCTTAGTAATCTAGTTTTTGTTTTTCTTTTAAAAGGCCAATCTCATTACAATTTCAATAAATTTATTTATTAAAAATAACATTTTATATTTTATTATAAAATGTATGTGTTTTAAGAACTAATATATTACACATTACCTGGAAAATGTCAAATCAAACCTAAATCGTTTAAAATACTATGCTTTTAGCTATTTGTGTAATTTATTAGCACTTTAACTACAAAATTATATGTTAAGGAAATATAACGTTGTTGTCAACAATCTAAACAATATTTTTATATTGCAAAGTTAAGTTGTATTGTAAAATAATATGACATTCAAATATGCCTCATAATTTTAATTAATGTACCTATTAAAGTATGAATCATATTATTGATAAATTACTTCATGTTTTCAATTGAATCTAAACAGAATTTTGATTTATTTATTATTATTTTACAGTTAATTAATGTTATTACTAACTTTAATTTTATTTTTAAGAGCAAATACATTTTTTTTTTCTCAGATCATTACTTTGTAATTATTTTGTAGTACATGGCATTAATTATGTAGAAAATGAAAGAAATTAAATCTTAATATGTATGATAATTTTTTTGTTTACAATGCAATAAGTGTAATTACATTAATAAGCTATGTAATAAATCATGCTCTCAAATAATTCCAATAATATTGCTTGTATTTTAGTCTTATATAAAAAATAGATTTTAACTATTTATTTATAGGTATAATACAACTTATAATGCTTTGTTATAAGGTGATGGATGACACTAAATTTAAATGCGTTTATAAAATGTTAATTTCGCAAGTATAATTAAGGCCTCACATGGTTTCATATTGTTTTAAATTTATAGAAATATATCAAATAATATGTTTTATCTATGCCTATGCGTCATTAGTCTATTTCATTTGCAAAAATTACAATTACAATCATGTAAGTAAAAAAACGTAAATTGTGTGAAAGCAACAGTGAAGTTATTTGAGGGTATCATTATTACTGCAAGTACATATATTAATAGCATTGTAAACTAATACAATGTGATATATTATTGCTTGTTTATCAATGTTTGTGGAACACAGTACTTAATTTGCAGACTATTATGTCAAAGTAACTGCATTATTTTTTAACCTAAAATTTTACACAATAAGTATTTACCATATTTGTCACCGCACCAGCTATAAAACAATTTTTGATGTTCACCATGTTTAGAAAATACTTTTTTTTATTTTGTTGATATTTTTTTTTTTTTTTATTTTAATCGTTTTCAATTTTTTTTTACTAAATCATACCATCTATCACATCTTAATTATAATATATATTACTTTTAACTTATTTCATTTATTGTAATTAAAATCACAAATACCCGGTTTTATGAATATGAAATTATAACACAAATTAGTTTTTTTTGCAATAATTTTACAATGTTTAGCCGTACACTGTAAATAAACATGTTTATTGTTAAGTTAATTAATTCAAATTGATTTTGTCTAACAACTTAAACGTTTTGATTATCATCTTAAGCCTGCCTTGATATATAATAGAATTATTAAGCAAAATATTTTCAGGCATTTTTGTTTGTTAAGGATAAATTTTTGATTAATAATAACATATCTGCGCAATGGAGTGTACTAATCAAATTACAATCAATTATCTAATAATTACAAAGATCAAACGATGATACCGGAAATTTGTACTATATATACTTAAATGCTTGTTGTTGTCTGTCATAACCTTTCTATTTTTATACACAATAAATATTACAAAAAGCGAACAAATATAAAAGTGTCAAATATCAAGTAATTTGATTTATTACAAAAGTAAATAGAACGTATTAATGGCGGAACCAAATATAAAATTTATATTTTATGTATGTTGTTTGTTTAGTTACTGGTTATTGTTAAAAAAATTAAGGATTGGCATTGCAAATAGATATAATATTTATGACATGCCCAATAAATATATTAATTCAATCAATGGCAATCAATGGAATACAATATTGGCGTGTAATTGTATCTTGATAATGACAGGATTAATTTTTAATTAAATTTATTTATAAAATTTATAAATATATATTTAATTTAAAATTCTTTGTAAGTTTACATGTTAAAATTGCAACTAGTTCTTGGCTACAAAAGAAAATGTGTTTTTATACAAATTTACTCAAAACAAATTTTAGTGTGAATTCATATATGTCTTGTGTAAATGTAATCAACGTTTGTACATACATTTCACTTACACAAAGTAAGCACATTAAGAACAGGTCGGGAAAGCAAATAGTTTGTTATAGTTCCAAGACGACATTTTCATAATAGATTTAATATTTTTTGATTAACTTAATTTTTGTTTTTTTTTTATAAAACTGGTTTAATAATAAATCAGTAAAAGCTCTTAGCATTAGTTTTTGTGTGTGTGTGTGTTATATTGCATTTTTGCATATTCTTTTTTGCCTTGTCCTTGTAGTTTTTTGACTCCTTAATTTTTTGGGTAATTGTTGGTTTTCCATTCTTTGGACATGTTCACACTAGGGTTTTCCATTAAGAAGTGTCATTATTAATTTATTAAAAAAAAACACATAACGATAATAATAATAACACGTAACTATATTTGTAGTTCAATTTCAAGTAGATACTCTCTGTCTACATGTGGAACCAAGGATGTTATACTATATACTGGATTGGCAACCAAGCCCCTTAAAGTGAGGAAAAATATCGAAATATGCAACCCGCCGTTGTGCCGCTTTAACATCTCTTTCTATCTCACAATCGTATACGAGGCAAGAGAGACAGAATTTTAGAAAAATTGATTTAAAACAATAATTACAATCTGTACTTTACTGTTTTATATATCAAATTATACTACCAAGTATTACTAATCTTTCTCATTAAAAAATATCAACATAATTTTAATCATTATGGTTTTAATAAGATTTATAAAAAAATAAAATTAACTTTCTTATTACAGACAGTCAATATATTCATGTAAAATAATAAAAAAGTAAAACTAACTTGTACATTTGTTTAAAATATAAAATATATTGACAAATATACATAATATAGTACTAAAATAATAATTTGTTAACCAAACCGTGAACAATGCGTGCTTTAAAGGTACGCATTCGTATGTCAGTTTTTACTTGTATCTGGTACATCTTATAAAGGAAATTTATTTATTAACTCTTAAGTTACTTAATAGAAACAATAATAGATTTTTTGCACGGTTAAAAAATTAGAGTTAGTAATTTTTAAAGGAAGTACTAATTTTTTTAATTTTTATTAGAAATAATTTAAAAAAAGTGCATAAACTCGAAAGTAAAGTATTAATAATACGCTACATTGAGTCTAAATGTATTAAACATAAATATCTACTTCATAAAATTATTACAACTATAATGATATAAATAATAATAGAATGATCAAAAACAACAATTAAGAACAATACAAAATGTTTGTTATGAACTTTTGCTTATATTTTATATATAAGATGTTTAAGGGAAAAGTAATAATTATTCTGTATAAAATTAAAACACAAAACTAACATATAAAAGCATAATTATTTCCCAACAATATTGTTTATATTCATGTAATATAATTTTTATAATAAACTGCGTAACATATATTAATTGCAAATGCTTACTAATGAAATTAAATTCGATTTTCTGTTTGTTTCAAAGATTTACATCCAAAAGCAACCCAGTATTTAACCATTATTTTGCTTGTTAATATTGCACATTTTAACCATTTATGGCGTAGTGACTAGTGCGACAGAGTAAAACATAGTAAAAGTGAGAACGTTATTCGGCACAATGGCAAGTTGCCTACCCACGGATTTGGACACACTATTTCTCTATGTTAATATACGGTGGTTGCCAATCCAGTATATTGTATAACATCCTTGTGTATAACACGATATCACTTAAATGGCCGCCACGGATGCGGTTACACTCTGTCGCACATTGGTTGCTCTATTTTGCGAATAACAGTCCTAATATTATCCTTGAGTTTGGTTGCGCGTTGACTGTATCAGTTTCACCTTTAATATTCTTAAAAAAATCGCTCCAAACTGTAACTCGTTTTGAATAAAGTAAGGTTTTCCGAGCCCCAGATCCGACAGTTCTGTTTAATTACATAGCCACTTAAATGAAAATAGGCTTTGTCGCTCAGGATGATTTTACTGACTAACTGGGGGATATTTTTCTGCATTATCAATGCTCATTGAACAAAAGTACGACGTTGTTTGTGGTCTTTTGGCTTTAATTCATTTTATATGCAAACAGGTGCAAATCTTTATTCAAAATTTAATGTAAACTGTGTAATGTGTAACTGTTGTGAACGCAGTGGAATGAACATACGTGGGTATTCTGCAACACTTTCAGCAACAGCAGCAATGTTTTCGTCTGACCTAACACTACGACGACGGACTGATGACTTAACCTCACTAACTTGGCTCAATTTCTTAATTATCTTCACAATTGCTGTTCGTGACGGTGCTTCATTCAGACTTAACAATACACCACAAACTCTGCGAACCGTCTCCGCTAAATTTTTACCATATCTGCAGAGAATTTTTACTATTTCTATCCTTTGCTGAAACGTATATCGCACCATGTTTGTAAATGGGATAGTTTTTACTTTTCAAAATTTATATCTTTACAAGTACAAAAATTGCGCGAACTATAAAATGACATTTCTTAATGGGAAACCTTTTATGTTTTAATTAATGACTTCTAAGCCAGGGGTACTAAAGGGTTTTTATAAATGTCTGGGATTATGTAATCACAAACTTTTATAATGACTCTGTAGCTCTACGGAAAACCACTTACTTACCATTTTAAGTTTATAACTGGTGTTAGACAACGAATATGGAATTAGTCTATTTTGGCAATATGCCATCTATAAGCGCATCAGCATCGTATAGTAGTGACGGTATTATGATATCCTGATAAAATTAAAATTTACTTTTGATGGATACATTATGTTTTTTTTGCACAGTTTTTATGTTATTGATGCTTGTGCTACACGCTTTCTTTTGAAAAATGAAAATAGACTGTATTAATATGTATAGATAAAATAACGTCAAATTTATATGAATTTATTACGATATTTTGTTTTATATGAATAATTGTTTTTATTAATTAATTTTTTTAATACATTGCATAGCATAAAACTAGGGTCACTCCGTAATTTAATTTTTTTTTTGAAGTTTTTAGTTTTTTACGAGTTTTTATGACTATAAATATACTAATTGATTGTTACAATAAAAAAAAATTGTTCAGAGTTTATTGAAAGTAATAAAATTGAACAATTTTAATTTGATGTGCAAAGTAATTAAAATGATCAAGTTTTCCTTTATATTCTTTTGTTGATACAAACAAGCATAGTGTTTGTTTCTGTGATATCTGTCTGCAAATCTGTTGCAAATTGTTTGTGTATTGTTGTCATTGTTACTGTTTGGCAATGAACATAAATCTTGTTGTAGCGGCTTTAGAAGATGGCTACGGTCTGCGATAAACTGTGAGAAGATGTAAGTCTCTCGAGTGTGCAACGAGTATGGCGGTGGTACAAAAAACTGGTCTGTTAACTCAAAGACCTGGTTCAGGGCAAGGCAAGACACAACAGCTAGAGATGACCGCTTACTTAATTTTAGTGCTTTGAGAAACCAATCGGTTACGGCAGTTTTTCTTCAAAATCATCTGCAAGAAGTGAGAAATGTAAACATAAGTAAGTGGACAGTTAGGAGGCAACTTCATAGTGCTAGATTATCTTTTCAAACTAAAGCTACTGAGCCGTTTTCTTGTAAACACCGGATTGCAAGGTTGAATTTTTCACAAGAACACTTGGCTTAGACAATAGCGGATTGTGGCTATGACAAGGCAAGAGATAAGATCAGTTATGGCATGGGGAGGCATATCTGTTGACACTTGCACGGAGTTAGTCTTTATCGAGAATGGGACGTTGACTGCGGATAGGTATCTGACAGAAGTTCTAAAAGACCATGTTTTACCGTTTATGGTTATTCTTTGTGACGACGCAACTTTTATGCATAATAACGCATGGCCCCACACTGCTCGGATAGTTTCTGAGTATTTTGACAAGTGTTTGGCCTGCCTGCAGTTGCATTTGATATCAATTGAGCATGTTTGGGATGATATGGGAAAACGTGTACGGAGACATGTGCCTACCCCAAAAATTCTAGAGAGCTTTGCAACAAACTGGTGCAGGAATCATCTGCAGAATGTGATTTAAAATCTGATCCAGAGCATGTCTTGTCGTTTGCAGGCTGTTGTCACTGCCAGAGGAAGGAATACTTTACTGAAGTCCTTAAACTTTTTTTTGTTTCAACAAAAGCATATAAAAGTAAACTTGTTCATTTTTATTACTTAGCATATCAAACTGAAATTGTTCATTTTTATTCATTTTAATAAACTTTGAACAACAAAAACTTTTTTTTATTCAAGCAATCAGTAAACTGTTACATCCGAAAAAACGCGTAAAAAACTAAAAATAAATAAAAAAACAATTAATTTTTTACATTTTTTTTTGTATATTTGAGTGTTGATTTAGACAAATTAATTAAATTAAAAATTATAGTTTTCTCTTTAATTCGATTCACTGCAACATCAACTACATAAATCTAACAATTTATCAATAATGAAACAAAACATACTCCCTACCTGAAATTATTAATTTTAAACCAAATAAAAAATAATCTAAAATTCAAATCAACATGTCTTTTTAGAGAAACTCAGTCAATTTAGTCAATTATTAGATTTAGTTTCAACCACTCTAGTAATCTCATCACAACTTAGAATTAAACGTTAAATCCAACCTCGTGGCCATTCTGTTGACGGCATCTCTACTACAAACCAAAATACTAAATTGCTTACAAAAAGTGTTCCCATCCCATTTTGACTTGAGTAACAAAGTATGAACATATATTTTTGACCCACGTTTCCAAATAGATTGAACCATTTGCTTAATTTTCAACAAGTCTGTCAACTTCAAGAAAGCGATGATTAATATTGACTAGAATTTTTCTTTATTAATGGCTGAACGCATACTTGAACGCCGTAATTTTTACCATCACATCATATTCAGTGACAAATATACGTTCACAACCAATGGTCAAAATTGTTGCTTTTGGGCAAAACAAAATCCACACTTTAGTATTTGTGCAAGCAGTCAGATGTTTAAGAAAGTTGAAGTATGGTGTACGTTAACTTACAATAAAGTAATTGTTCTATTTTATTACATAAAATGATTATATGTCTATTTTTGACAAATATTTTTTTCTATTTGTGTTTTTTACGTTCAACAAAAGCAAACATTGTCAAGACAATCACTTTATCTTTTTTATATCTTGAGTCCTGATTAAATCACTAAAAATACAGTTTTCTCTTTAATTTCATTCACCGCAACAATCACTACATAAATTTAACAATTATCAAGAATAAAACCCAACACGCCTGTCTATTTCTTGGTCACTTTTAACTACAAAAAGTGTAAAAACAATTAAGCATTTGAAGCAATAAGTAAAGTATAACAACATTACATTAGGATTACTATTAAGAATTTAAATTTAATAAAAAAATTAAAAAAACTAATAATGACGTTATATTACGTAAAACATGGTACTAATTGAAAATCAATCGACATAAGATTAAAAAATCTACGAGTTTTCACACATTTGCCCAACTTTGTATGATTTATATACATGTAAAAAATAAAGTTTTATATAATTTTTAATTAAACTATGATAAAAAAAATTCTATTTATTTCAACTCATTTTTTTGTTTGTCAATTCTGGAATGTTATATTATTTATTTAATTATTTCAACATATTATTGTAAGATGTTATACTTTTTTTATTGTTAATAAATAAAGTCTCAACTATTGTTAAAACTGGATAGTTAATAATAATAAGGCATAATTTTAAACTATTAAACTACTATCAATAAATGAGTTAAGATTAAGTACACATATAAAACATTTAAGTTTTGACTAATTATGATATTAATTTTTATTTATTTAGTCTATAAGTTAAATTAATTATAAAAGAATAAAGGTTATTAAATTAATAGCTATAAATATCAATAAAAACAATGAACATTGACTGTTTCAAAATTTTATTAAATCATTCAAGTTTTTTTGGATTCTGCTAGAATTTGTTTTTGAATTTGTGCTTTAGAAGGTAAATTTATAAATGAAATTACACCAACATTTCTATATTTTTTTTGTGAATAGTCCAGAAGTTTAGACTAAATAAAACTTGTCAATAAAATCTGCAGTAACCAGATTAAAGTTATTTTTTTAGCATTTATTTACCCACTGCTTCCTAATATCTTTGTAATTGTAATTTTGAAAAATTAAAAAAAACATGTAACGCTGAAAGCCGTTACTACATGTCATTTTTGAGATAAATAAAACGTGTTTACTCTGTACTAAATCACAAATATATTTAAAAAACCGTAACATGTTTCAACCTTCCAAGGCCATAATCAGACAGTGATACAAACAAGTATGAATATACAAGAAAAATTACAAAGCATATATACGACAGTAAAACATAAAATGTACAGAAAGGTGGAAATTTACATTGAAATTGTTTGATTAAAATGATTATGAATTACAATACATTACATTAATACAAAAAGAAAAAAAAAACAGATTAAGCATGTAGAGAAAAGATTAATGAATATCGGTTTTTAAAAGGTAATTAAGACAAAAAACATTCCGCAAAAAAGGAGAAGATTAAATTATTTCAAACAAAGGAGATTTAAATAGGTCGGTTTGATCATTAAGCAAGTTTACGGAAGGATTATTATTTGATTTAGTAATTTCAAGATATAGTATATAAATAAATGTATTTTATTTATCTTTTATTTATTTATTATTTCTAATGAAATTTTAGGCAACCCAAATAGCATTAAATGTCGATAAAACAGAAATATTTAAATATCTTATTTGCGCTGTTGCTACATTATACCATGTGAATGTTTGTCGTAACGCAAAAAGCATTCGCAAGTCACTTGTATAAAAAACTCTGTATCAAAAAATAGTACTTTAACTTTTATATTAACCGACATATTTTTAAATCGACAATATTAAAAAAAAAACAATCAAACTGTCTTAAATGAACTTTGAATTACATGAAAATATCATAAATTTGCATAACAAATTATGACACTCGATGTCACCTATAGTTACTGATATGTAATTATATTATTAATTGTTTCCATTTTTTTACACATGTATTCATAAGAGAAAAAAAATCGTTATTATGAGTAGCATGTCATATTACAACATTGTTTGACTGATATTGTTGATCATTAATACTATTACTGCAATATTTTTTAGGTTCTCAAAAACATTTCACATTTATAAAAAATAGTATATTATATTCAGGGTTATCTAGTTTATCTGATCTTTTCAGTGCGGTTATCAATAGGAATATTAAGTAAATTAAAAAAAAAATTGTATTCGTATCATGTATACGTGTTACATAATATTTAACTCAATGTAATATCAATAACTAAAACAAATGAAAAATATTGTAAATATTGATATTATTTATTTAACATATTATAGTATACTGTTGTAATTTGTAACACTAATGTATAAACAAACTAAATCTAACATATATTTTCTTTTTGTTTCAGGTAAGCAATTTATTTAATTGCGGAACATTTATCCTTGGAGAGCAAATTTCATATGAATTTTGTGGTCAAAATAAACGCGGTATGAATAAAATTATTTTATAGATTTGTGCTTTTTTTAATTAAAAGTTAAGAGATAGATTTAATCTAAAAGATTACGTTTGGATCAAATACAGATTCATGAATTGATTACAACGGAAACTTAATACAGTCCAAAAATTTAATTAGGTGATTTACCAATATAATCTACTTTTTAGTATGAGGCTATTTTTGTAAATAACT
Source organism: Tachinus rufipes (assembly GCA_963932245.1). Lineage (NCBI taxonomy): Eukaryota > Metazoa > Arthropoda > Insecta > Coleoptera > Staphylinidae > Tachinus > Tachinus rufipes. The sequence continues at coordinate 79,598,571 of OZ010744.1, forward strand.
GTAAAGAAGTTTAAAAATGTAACTAATCTATGTTTTTTTTGTACCACGAATTACAGTTACAGTTTATAATGCATTAGAGTACTTGTAAAACTAAGTGTCGTACTTTAAATCACTCTAGGCTTATTCACAAACAAAAAAAAATTTTTAGAAGAAGCATTTTATTATTTTATTGGCCGACTAACTGCCATTAATTATTTTTTGCTTTAAATGTAAGACGACTAAAGAAAATCCAATGTGTAAACACAAACAAAGATTCAAATAATTTTGTCAAAATTACAGCAAGTTGTTAAAAACTTTTTACATTTCTCAGGTTTACTGTATTGCCAATGTGCTGCTGAATTTTTTGTTTTTGTTTTGTTTTTATTGTAATCAATTGAAGATACAACGGCCCGATACTCTGCTATAGCTGATGAAGTAGTTACCAAACGTTGCAAGTATAGCAGATAATGGGACTACCGCAATTGATCAGTATTCTACTGGTCTTGATTGTTTATCTCTTTTATAGTTTAAGTCGGTTTACAAAAAATTGTTGAATTAATTTCCAATAATTTTTCATTTATTTACTGCAGAAACAACTTAAGTAGTTTACTGCAAAATTGATGTCTAGATGAGAAATTGTGGCTAAATATAGTAGACTACCAATTGTTTTACGATAAGTAATAAATTTGTGTAACGGTTTATTGTTCAAAAGATTTTTTTCATTGGTCACCATTCTTCTCTCAATAGGAGTTAATATAGAGTAGTAGCTATCAAAATTAAAACGTTGATTTGTCTTATTGGTGTACTTGGGTTAGCTGACAAAATTTGTTTTTGGTTTAATGTAGATTTACATTTCAAGATAATTTAAGCAATTTTTAAATTACTTTTTGAATATGATTTCAAAGTTAATATTATTCAGAATTCTGAGATAATATTGATCATACTTTAACCAAAAATTAGTTTTTTATTCACAAAAAAACGATGATGATGTTTCTGTCTCTATTATAAAAAATGCATGGATTATCAAATGTGTTAACAAGTCATTGTCTTCAAGTAATTTGAAATCTAGTTATTTTAGTTTTTTAAGCTTGTTTTAGATTATAAACTTTTTTTAGTTTGCACATTTACTTTAAGCCATAATTGAAACCTTCAGGCTAATACATATAATTTTTTTCTTTAACATCTCTACACAAGAAAGCAGTTCTAACACGAAAAGTTGTTACTTTTCAACATTTGGATACTTTAATGCTAATTATTAGTCAAATTGGCACATAGCGTGTCACAGGACTAAAAGTGTCGTTATAGTCAATACCCGCTTTCTGCTCAAATCCTTTTGAAACAAAACTAGCTTTTAAAAGGCCATCTTGGTTTTTTCGTAAAAAGGTCAGTGGTTCTGTTTGTTGTGTGAAATTTTGTAAGGTTTTATGTTTTTAGTTTGGTCAATGAGTTTGTCCGCCATGGCTGCATATAATTCTTTATTTTTTAGTGTTTTGGAAAAGATAATTTATTACAAATTTTGAGATACGGGCAGGACTATATAACGTTTGGTGATCATGCCGATTTGGCCTTCACCGCGCAGATACTCTACTTAAAATCTCTTTTCTATTTAGTGTATTGCAGGTTATAAGTTTTTCTTTTAATTAGATTTTCGTTGATCTACGTGTTACTCTTTTCAGGTTAGACGTTTTTATTGTCAAAACATATCACATTGCGCTAATTTATCCGATAACTCCTATAATATAAAACTCTGAGCTGAAATGGAACTCATAAAAATCATGTAAACGTCACGATATTGGCTTTATTGGAAAGATAATTTTATGTCATTACTGCTGTATTATGATTTGGGGCACATGAGTGGTTGATTCGAATGAAGTGCAATCTGGAAATCCAATTTTTGACAACTTTTTTGAGCAGCCGGGGCCGTATATTGGAAATATCGCGGCGAATGTTTGGTCATTGGTTTATTGGCGTACACTAACGACTTCACATATCCCCACAGAAAGTAGTCTATAAATGTGATATCACACGACCGTGGAGGCCAATTCACGGGTCTGTTACGCGAGATTATGCGGTCCGCGAATGTTTCCTGCAATAAGGCGATTGTGTTGCGCGCTGTGTGGCATGTTGCCCCGTCTTGTTGGAAACAAAACTCCTCCACATTAACGCGATTCAACTAGAGAACAAAAAAATCAGTTTACATGGATTGATAGTGCTTTCCATTGACTGCTGTCTCATTGCTGAACATAACTTTTAGTGAAAATGAGAATCACGAACAATCTTGTTTTTGTCCCATTTTCCAAACGTACAAGGCATATATTGGTTACGGGACTTCAACTCTTGCACAAGCTGTATCTTGTAAGTTTGTAAACCAAGATTTTTTTGCAACATTTTCCATAAGATAGAAGGACAAAGCTTTAATTGCAGAGGTTAGGAAAATTAATAAAAAACAAAAACAGCCCCTACCTCCAATTATAAATACAAATTAAAAAAAAAATAAGATAATAAATCCAATCTTTTGATGACCAGCACTCGGGCGGTTAGGTTAGGTTAGGTTAAGAAAATGTAATTTCTTTAAAAATTAGTAAAAAGCAAAAAACAGTACCCCCTTTATGTGGAAGCGTTGTTCTGGCTTAAGTATGTTCATGATAAAATGGCAAAAGATACTGAGCAGAAATCAGCTGTCACCTATCAAATTGAGTGTCACTAGAAACAGTCTTGCTAGGTCAAAAAACAAACCACTAAACAAAACATCCTTTAGTACACAACAATTACACTCAAAGCTTCTCAATTTGTTTAATTTAATTTTTTGTTCAAATTAAAGTTTTGCTGAATTTTGACCATTTATTGAGCTAGTTCCTGTTTGAATCAATGTATAAATACAAAATAATACACAGTTTTAGCTAATAATTTTTTTAATTTTGTAATTGTGTAAGGGTGCGTGCTAACTAACAACTATTTGCATTTCCCTTTCAATCTTACTATTTTGTTGAGGAGTATATGCATTAGACTTGATTTTAAAAATTCTTAGTTTTTCTAGTAGATCTTGTGTTCTAACATTTATTAGTTTGGTGCAAACATTTTTAAGAAGATGTTCATTTTTGCTACGGTTTTGTTTTTGGTCTTCAAGAATTAGGCAGTACGAAAGTGTAAAAAACTATCTTCCTTCTAGAGACGTAACATTTATATTGCAAAGATCACTTAAATTATATCTAGAACATTTTTAACAATTTGTTGGTAGTTGAGATGAGTTTTATATACATATTTTTCAAATAATTTACATAATAATTTTCTCAGTTTTCTGTGTAGTCACTGCCAATATTGTCAAAGATATTTTTGACATATTTAACATTTTCATGTGCAAGTCTTTCATGCCAAGTTTGAACCGAAACAACTTTCCGTTTTACTTGCCCATGTCAATTTTATTATCAAGAATCTTAAAAATTGACAATTGACAAATTTGTGCATTAACATACTGTACATAAAAAATATTTTATAATATTACTTGATCCCAGTCTCGTCTATTGAAAGCTTCAAGGTTTACATAGCCTACACTAATTCTATTAAGCTTGCTTGCATTTCCGATTAGTTGAGCACTTCTTGAGTTCAACAAAGTTTGATAGCCATTCTTTATTTGACTAGTTGAAAATTGAGCTATCTGTAAATATTGGTTTTTTACATAGCAAATTGTTTTATTATTTCATAAACATGAATTATAAAGTAGTAGAGATCATAACCATCAATTATACTATGTTCTTGACTATTATTGTAATAACTTGTTTTTGGATTGTATATCACGGTTTAATGATCGATTAATATGATTCTAGTATCTCAAAATATTTTTAAATAAGCTTTTTGGTATTGTCATCTGATTACGTATAAAAATTGTTTTGTTTGGAAAAACTATGAATGATTTGATTCTACATTTAATAATTTATAATAAATTAATTGTTGGGTTTTCCGGTAAAATTAAGTATAAAAAATTAATAAGTGCACCTATTTATTGTTGCTTTGATCATATCGTGTCATGTCGATTGTAGTCCATTATATAGCAGGTTTGTGCGGATGAAAAACATATTGTTTTTTTTTGTTAGTTATTTTATTTAGCGTAAAATTATATGACATATAACAACTGTGGAATGTAATGCGTTTTTACGTGCTGTTATTTTATGTTTATAACTGGATACCTGATTCCCTATACTGATGCGCAATATATTTTACGGTAGCAATTTTGTTTGTGACTTATAATACTAAACAAGTATTCAAAAACATTTAAAACATGCATTGCACGGAAAATATTTAGTTATAGGATCCTAACTTATGACCAAAAATGCGTCATTAACAAACAATCTTTTAAACGGATTTAACAACTTAAACCAAGTTTTTGGACAAAATTATCACACGTATTATCGACGTTTTACTACCATAGTCAAAAACAAAATATTTTTTCACAAGTATTAGTACAAAAAATGGCAACAATTGTAAAATATCACAAAACATTAACCATATACGTGGTGGAATTAGGTTTTTATTTCTAGACTTTTTGTTCGAGATATTTGGAGTGGAAGTAATTTTTTTATATGAGCAGCTTACTAAATTAATTCCTTTAGTGTAATTACCAACTGTGCAAATAAGTTTTAGCATTGTAATTTGCCGATGCAAAGCAAAATTAACAAAAAAAAACATGTTTTTAAGTTTTATTGAGTATTTAATAGATTGAAGGTACTATTTATCGTAAAGTGAAAAAAACAGTTTTTCACTCACTTGTTGATTTTAATACTTATTATTGATTTTACAATTAAAATTTGGTTTTCAATAATAATTGCCCTAATACTTAATGATGACCTAGTAGCAAAGCTAGGATTTTCGAGTTCCACAACGCGTTCTGGAATTTGCTATTTATCCAAAACGCGTTGTAGGTAGATTTGTCAACTCTCACAACGCGTTGTGGGTAATTATATCAATACTCACAACGTATTGTTGATACATATGCTTGTTATGCCATCTAAATGGTTTAAAAACAATATTATATAAATAATCATGCTAATAATGAGGTACCATAACAGTACTGTAGACACAACTATCTGTATCACGGTTCCATTTCCACAATTATTAAAAGGGTTCAATATTTGTGTCATGATATTTAATTATAAACATTGTTCCAAGTACATATTATATTTAAAAATATGAATATTTTATTTAATATTAAAAATTGATCATAAAAATATAATTTTGTAATATATTAATTTTTGTTATTGTGTATTGACATGTGTAAAGTATTCTGTTAACACTAATAAACATTATTATTATTTTTTTAATTATTATTATTATTATTATTAATGTGTGCCACTGCAAAAAATATTTGAATAAAAGCAAATTAAAACTCGGAAGTAAATCGATGAAAAAAAATATTAAAGCAATGCATTTTGTATATGTTTGCTATATTGTAAAATTACATAGTGGGTACTGGCATTACCTACAACACATTTGTAAAATGTTTACAAAAATTTAAGATTAATATTAATATATCACACATGATTTATTATATATTCCGACCAATTAATATTGTTTTGTATAAAGTGAGCAATTAAATGATACTTATTGTAATATATTGATTACACACTGTTTAAAAGTTATTTAAAGAAAGTTATCAAAGTGGCATAACCTTTCCAATATTTTTTAAAGTAAACCATCCATTTAAAACTTGTATTAATGAATAATCATAATGAAGCTATTTACTATTTATATAACTTTATAAAAACATTAAGAATGTTTATCATCATATTTATTTAGATGCTAATTTTAATTTTAATAATATTATTTATTAATTAATATACTATTATTAAGATAATTTTTTTTTTATAAAATTTTAAAATGGTACTATATAATTATATTTACAAAAACTATCTATTTTTTACTCAATCATTAAGTATTATTATTTGAAAACTTACATATAATTTTAAGTGGTTTGTCATAAATATTAACTATGGAAACGTAAAAAACTATTTTTATAAAATCATAATTTACTACAAACGAAAATAATACAAAAAAAAAATACAGCGAGTTTGCCTGTTAGCTGGAACTAATGCACAATGTTTATTAGACCTAGTGGCTATTTGTAGCCTCCTACGCAAGTTAGCTTGGAAACAAAAACCAATGTATGGATTGATTAAATAAGTTGCACCTATTTAAATCACTCAACACATTATAGAATGATATTGATAAGTAAATTTTGTTTGATTTGTAGTTGTTTTATCCATTTGATAAATGGTTTTACACTTACATATATACCTAATCACGCTGTTTGAGGAACTCTTCATTGAAGGAAGACAAGAAACTAGTCTCTTTGTCGAATGCTATATGTTGTTGTCGGAAAGCATGCGTCACCTCTCAACATGATTCAACATGTAGTTATCCAACAGTCAGCGGATCGGTGCGGCTTGTATCGTGCGACATGGACTAAAATAATGAAAGAACTACATTGTTGAAAATTGCCATAAAATAGCCAAATTATGGAACAATATAATTAGTAATTATAATGATTTATATAATAGAATTAAAATTGATAAGTTAAGGCAATTAGCAGGTAAATACAAGACGTTAGTTGAAGTATTAAAATTTATAAAAATCTCTCTAAATCAATTTTTACGTGGTTTATCTCTGTATTTATTATAGATTTGCTTTGTTGCTCTATTCACACCTATTCTCTAATTATGGCCAAACCAACGTAAAATATTACGTTTGTACTAGTCTTTTAGTGTCACCTTGAGACTACAATTGTTCATTACTTTCTAACTAGGTATGTATACGAGTTTTTCTACACACACTTTTTAAGTTTCCCATTCTAACCATGGTTTAGAGTTTGTTTCAACATCTCTTTTTTATTTCTTAGACAATATTTCATTCTTTGCAATTATACACATACTTTCAACTACTTTTTGCGATGCATTTACTTGTCTCTAAATTTCTGTATGTATGCTACATAAGCGTTTACCATTTAAACTGATTGTACAATCACATCTATTCACCGTTAATGCTTTTACAGGCATTAAAGTATTTATTTATAAATATATTAAACAATCACGTGGAAATTACGCATTTCTGTTTGACATCTTTTTCTATGTGAAACCAATCGCTCAATGTATTATCCACCCTAACGCACGATCTGCTACCATATATAGCAATAATAGCATTTACTAAACATTCATTTGCCCGTACTACTTTAAAACTTTCTATAACATATGTACGTCTATTTACTCGATCAAATGCTTTTTCTGGATAATTTCTTAAACTTTTTTAATTTACGCCCTCATTTATGATTGTGAGTTTTTGGACGGCCCCATATAAATATAGTAACTATATAAAGTACATATAAAAAAATATAGTTTTAGATAAAACTCCACTGCATTTTTTTTTCATTTACTACTAGTTTTATTTGTTGGTTCTACCATGCAACTTTTTCTAATCCAACCACAGTTATTCCATTTATATATTTTGAACAGTCAATTAATGTCACTTTTAATTCATTCTACACATTGTCAGTGCTCTCATTTATTTTCTTTTTTTCTTTTTCTTCTCAGTCATCATTTATCTACTCCTGGATGTAGGCTTCTTTCAAAAATGTTTACGTCTTCCTATTTGCTGCAGTTTGACTCCAGATTTTTTATGCAATATTTTGGATATTATCTCGCCATTTTTTCTGGGGTTTGCCAGCACTTTGTTTGGTCTTTCTCGGACGCTAAATTGTGATCTTCATTGTCCCCTGTCTGGGTCCTGCCTTGCTATGTGACCAGCCCATTGCCACTTACGCTGCGCCACCCTAATAAGTATCTTTGTCACACCGGTTCTTTTTCAGATTTTTTTGTTCGGAACTCTGTCTTTCAAAGTAATTTTGAGAATAGACTTCTTCATTGTTCTCTGTGTGGTTTCCAGTCTGCTAGATGTTTTTTGAGTTATGGACATTGTCTCGAGGCCGTAAGTGAGCACTGGCATTACGCAAGAATTTGAATACCTTTTTTTTTGAGGTTTATATGGAACTCCTTAGATTTGAGGATATGGCTTAATTGACCAAAATCGCTCAAAAAAGAACTATTCTTCTTGAGATTTTATGGCCAAGATAAATGTATGTAGCTACTGTTTAATGGATTGATTATTAATTGTTGCCTTAATATTTCCTGGGCTCATGTTTTTGGTTTTTGACAGGTTTATTTCAAGTTCAATTTTTACTGATTTTTGATGGAGTTCCTGAAGCATGTTCTAAGTTTTTTTGCAGTGTTGCCAATGACAACAATATCTGTCGATATTTATTCTTTTTTTATGCCAGTTTAAAGTTTTGAAGACATCCTGCAAGGTTATTGTGAAAAGTTTTGGAGAAATTGTATCACTTTGCCGCACTTCTTTTTTAATTGGAATATTATCTGTCTTTGAGTCTTTGTCAATTTTAACTTAGATGGTCGCGTTTTTGTAGATCTATTTGATAAAGTTTGAGTATCTTGAGTCGATTTTTGCATTGTCTAGAGATCTTAATATTGCCCACGTTTTGACGGAGTTGAAAGTTTTTTTGTAATCCACAAAGGCTATGTGCATTGTTATATTATACTCAGTGCTTTTTTTTATGAGAGTACGAAGTGTCTGCACGTGGTCTATAGTCCCAAATTTTTTGCGGAATTTTGTTTGTTTGCATAGTTGGTATCCATTTTGTGAGTTAATTAGTTTGTTACAATCTTTGTTAGTAGCTAGTTTAAATGTGACAGCAAGCTGATAGGACGGTAATTTTTGATGTTGTTACTGTCACTTTTTTGTATTGCAGAATAACTTTTGGCATTTTGCCATTTATTTGGGATTCTTTCTTCCATCATACATTTGTTTAGTAGAATTTGTACACTTTTCAGAACGATTTTGCCTTCCATTTTAATAATTTTGCTGGTAATTTGATTTTTGCCTGGACTGTTTCTGTTTTTCATCTGGTTTAATGTCGGTATTAGATTGTCCCACGTTTTAAATTTTTGATCTCTGTTATCGATTATCCTGGGTTATAGAGCTATTTAGTTTTTTTATTTAAGTCCTGAATAGCATCTGTGATTTCTTTCCGGTTTCTGAATATGATACTATCTTTGTTTCTAATTTTGGTAATTTTTGATGTTTCATTTGATAGCTTGGATCTTTTGTTATCTTTGATTGTATTTCTTATCAGTTTTGTTTTATGTTTCCTTAAGTCTTTTCGGATATTTTTGCTAATGTTTTTATTTTTTTTGTTATAGTCTTCTTCTTCCCGATCCATTTGTCATCTTACTTCCATTAGGTTTTTTGTGTTTGTGCTAATTTTTTTTGAGCTTTTTTTGTGTTTTGAGCATATTTCTTTTGTTGCAACTTGAATGCTCTTCGCGATGTGCTCGGACAGTTTGTCTATTCCAAATTGTAAGAGTATTTTTGGTTTGCCTAGTTTAGTGTTTAGAGTACGTTACAATGCGTTTTTGTTTCCGCTGCGCACCTCAAGTGTTGGGTATTTTTGTTGGTATTTTTGTTGGTATTTTTGTTGGTATATTAGTTTATTTTTTTCAAATTTTGTGTTTATTTGTAAGGTTGCTTGGACTAAACGATGGTTGCTATTAGTATCAAATCGGTTTAGAACGGTAACATTCTGGCATAAATCTTTTCTGTTGGTTATGATGTAATCGATTTTGTTTTTTACGGTACTGTTTGAAATTTTCCAGGTCCATCTTCGTTGCGGAGGCTGTTGAAAGAAAGAGTTTATACAGAAAAGGTTTTCATTTTTACAGTAGTTGATTAAATTTTTCCTCTACTGTTCTTATAACCAAAACCAAATTTACCAACGTTTGGGATATCCTCGTCTGTGTTTTGCTCAATTTTCAAATTAAAGACTACAATAATTGTAACAAACTTGGCGTTTTTGTTGTTTTTGGCAGTGGTTATATCTTCGTGTAGCTGTTCCGCTTCTTTATCCCCGAATGCACAGGTGTATGCAACACCTGGATTACTTGTTGACTGTACCTGTTGTTAATTTGTATCATGATGTATATGACTCGATTTAATATAGATTTTGTTTTAGTATCTTGATTCTTTAGACGCTTGTTTATCATCAGAGAAACTTCTCTTATGTGATAGTTGGTTTCTGTGTTGCATTGGTAAAGTAGGTGTCCTGACTTCAGAGATGTTGTAAGTTTTCCTTTTAATCTAGTTTTGCTTATGCTTAGTACGTCCCATTTTATATGTTGAAGTTTTTGCTCTAGTCTTTCTATTTGTTCTTTGAGTCTTAGCGTTTGGATGTTGTAGGTTGCAATGAACAGTTTCTTTTTTTTTTTTTTTGGTGTTAGTCGTTGTCTATATTTTTTCGTCAAATTTGTGCTTCCCCCAGAATCCTTGAGGCAGCGAGGATATATCAATGCAAGATTCTGAGCTAGTAGCTCTACTTGCCTGGGGTATTAATGTTTGGGAATTTGACTTTTTTATGTTTATGTTTCTAGGGTTAACAGCATTTAAACGCCAGGCGGGTTGGCGAGTTTTAGTTACAGCTGCTTATTCTGGGTACAGACTCTGTTGACAGCCTCCCAATCTGGGTCAGACGCTGTCTCAATTTGAGACATACGTTGCACTGGGGGACTGGTTAGTACCTCATTCAATTCGTAAAATTGATCTACAAAAGTTTCAAATTTCATAATAAAATAATTCTTTTGTCAGGTTCACAAGCAGTCAAGATTTTTTTTTAATTCAGCTAAAATTTTGCGTATTATTTGTTTTGTTCCAAACTTAAAGTTGACATTATTATTGTATTTTACTAACAGTATTAGATTTCCAAATCTATTTTAAAATAGTTTTGCGGTATTTTATAGTTAAACTAGTTTTTGCTATTTTGTTTCAATTTTCTAAACATGTTGTGTATTTGAACATTTGTTTGGTTAGTAGTATAGTTTATAACACAAATTCTTCTTACTGTTGGCTTATTTCAGTTTAAATTTAGAGTAAGAGCATAGATTACCACTATTTGCTGCATTTTCATTTTATATCTACTTGGCATATCACACTGTGCAATCAAAACCAGTTATTGCAAAATATTTATAGTAAATGCATATCATCATAATCACAAAAGTTTTATTATTTTGTTAATGATAAGTTCAGAAAATATGGAAAGAAAATTAAAACTTTTGGTAGTATTACAATTTAACTTCAATTCTATTTAAAATGTTGTTGAAACAAATGCAGCTTAATAAATGATCAGAAAAAAATTATTGTATACAATTAAAAATGCAAATTATAAACTGGTAAACGATATATTTTTTAGTTTATTTTTATTGCAAATTTATTTATAATAAATTTACATGAATTTTAATAAATTTTCTTGTTGTTGTTAGCAAATTGGAAAATAACAAACTACAATGTTTGCTTATCAAATTGGGTGGACTACCTTGGTTTGAGACGTTTTAGCTATTTTTATAAAATCTTTGCATTATAAAGATTTATTTGCAAACTATATTTATAACATTCTAAAATCAAGGTAATTTCTAATTTATTAGATAAGGTTGAAACCAGAATTATTTTTTTACCTAGAGACTTCAGTACAGACTATGTTAAGATATATATTATTGTTTTCAATTTAATTTAATTATAAATTTTTATACAACTACTGTTAGAGTACTAATCTGACAAAAATAATATATAAAATAACATCTTAATATAAGTAAATTATATTTTAAAAATACGAATAAGAGGTGACTTATGTTATGGCTTTAGTAAGAATAGTGCTGTAAAGCTTCTAACTTGATTTATATATTTTTTTTGTGTTATGACTAGGGAGGGTGTTTATATTTTTTTCAAGATACAACTATAAAAAAAAACAAAAAGATTTTTTAAATCATATATTTCAACAACAATAAGTAACATGAACATAACCCAATAAGTAAAAATAACAAGTAATAAAAAAATTTATAGTTTAAAAAAATATATATTTATTTTTATTGTACGACGAGTACTTTTCAAAACCTTTTGCCGCAATTAACAGTTTTTTATTACTTTCTATTTTTTATTGTAACAAAATTCATTTTATTATTTGTGGGAATATTTTTGTTTTAGTAAAAAGTTAAATTGGACAGTTTACGTTTTGTTATGTAATTAAAATAGTATAGAGTTATACACACAAACAAACACGTTACACTTAACTATAATCTATTCCAATCAATATGTATCTATAACTTGATGATAATACATTACGATGATAAGGATAATAACACAACATGAAATAAATATGTGTAGAGTTTGCGAGTTGACTGCGCATTTTATTGCTGGCACAATCTTTTTGTCATGCACAGAGTATTTAAAATGGAGGGAGCCAATTTTTCAATTTAGGTCTAGGTTCTTTTATAATTACTTCTATCTTTTCTAGAATTTTTTTTTTAATTTTTTTACTAATAACATTATTAAGATGTTTTACATGTTAAAAAAATGCTTTTATTGAATTCAGCCTTCAGATCTATCTTTGTAAATTCTTTACTACTGCGTAATAATAAAAAAGTTTGTCCATTATTGGTAGTGGGTATTTACCATTTTTATACATTTGTTCATTGTTATCTTGTAATCTTCAAACAGTAAATGTCATCTATCTAGTTTTAAAACTGACACCCAAGAAGTTGCCCAGTTACTATTTGCTACTGGTGTGATGATCTTTATTTGTTCCAAAGGTTGTTTATTTTCTAGCGCATTTTGGTATGCCAAAGAAATGAAGCAAGATTGATAAAAACTTGGTCAATAATCAAATATCAGATTAATCCTAACTTTAAATAAACCAAACCGTTTGTGAAAAACGTTGTAAAACTGTTAATAAAATATTACGTAGAAAGTTATGTTAAATGTTTTTATTCAGTTTTTACCCAGAATAGATACTGTTACATGTTTACCTACATTTACTGTTAGCATTTGTGTGATGTTCTTAAATGTTACCAGTACTATAATATTGTTAGTTGTAATAGTGTTTTAAGTCACTTAACTAATTTTCATAATTACATATTTAAAGTTGTGCTTTCGAATCTAATTATTTGTATTTGCCTGACTTTACCTTACTGGAATTTCTGCTACGACCATTATTTCCAACTGCTATTTTTGTGTTCATTTTGCTTATATTTGGCTTGATGTTGATGATTGTTTTTTTTTTATGCGTTTGATTTAATTTTTTATGTTCTGTTGCAATCAATTTGAAATATTGCTCTAACCTTTCTTAAAAAATAATCAGTTATTTTTTAGTCTAGCAAAAGGTTGTATTTGTTAATACACTGCCAAGCATAAAATTAGAGTCACTTCGTAGTTTGTTTTTTTTTTTTTTTTAAACTTTTAGTTTTCTACGTGTTTTTTTGTTGTAATAGTTTACTAACTGATTGCTTGAATAAAAAAAAAGTTTTTGTTTTTTAAAATTTATTGAAAGTAATGAAAATGAACAATTTTAATTTGATATGCTAAGTAATAAAAATAAAAAAGTTTACTTTTATATGCTATTGTTGAAACAAAAGAAAGTTTGAGGACGTAGCAAATATTTCCTCTTGTGGCAGTGATAACAGCTTGCAAACGACGAGGCATGCTTTGGATCAGATTTTGCATCACATTCTCCTAAAGATTGTTCCATGTCTGCACCAATATGTTGCAAAGTTCTCTAGAATTTTTGGGGGCCGGCACATGTTGTAAACGTTTTCCCATCTCATCCCATACATGCTCAATTGGATTTAAATTTGAACTTCTATCAGATACATATGCGCAGTCAACGTCTCATTCTCCATAAAGACTAACTCCGTGCGAGTGTCAAAAGATATGCATACATGCTTAAGCATATTTTTTGCCTTGTCGACGCAACACTTTTACACGTCTATCTGAGCCCGTAGAACAGAATTGCGTTTTACCGGAAAACAATAGGCGACTCTATTCCGCTATTGTCCAAGCCAAGTGTTATTGTGCAAAATTTAACCTAGCAGTCCGGTGTTCACGGGAAAACGGCGGTCCAGTAGCTTTAGTTTGAAAAGATAATCCAGCACCATGAAGTCGCTTCCTAACTGTCCTCTCACTTATGTTTACATTTCTCACTTCTTGCAGATGATTTTGAAAAGAAGCTTCCGTGTTCGTTTGGTTTTTCAAAGCACCAGAAACGAAAAAGCGGTCATTTCTAGCTGTTGTAGTATTGATTTGCTCTGAACCAGGTGTTTGAGTAAGCAGACCAGTCTTTTTGTACCGCCGCCATACTCGGCTACTTTGAATAACAAAAACCTTTTTATTTTTGTTCAAGCAGACAGTTATTAAACTGTTTTTACCTAGCAACTAAATTATGCTTTTACTTAACAACTGAGTTGAGCGGTACAACTTAACCTAACCTAACCTAACCAATCTCCTGTGAGAACGAATCATATCTAACATTGTCAGAGGCACTGACTTGCCTGATTGGTTTTACTTTGGTTATTTTGTTGTAGTCTTTATATAATAATATTTTTTGTACGAGATATTTAAAGTCCCTTATGTACTAAATTTTATATATATATATATATATATCTAACAATGATTTTGTTTTTAAATAAAACTTGTTTATGATTGATGGAAAGTACTTATACTATTATTTAATTTTATATTTAAAGTTTTTAGCGATGAGTTTTTTTTGTAATATTTTTTTGTGTAAACCTCTCGGCTCTTTGCAATGGATGGTTACCTAAGAAAGACTTGTCTAACTTTTTTTTTCAATTTTTACTTTTTTTAATTTAATTCTATTTATTGGAGTATATTGTAAATAATTTTTTTATTGGTATGTTTTTAAATCTTATTTATATTATTCTAATAATTATAATCTCAATCTTAACAGTATTTTATATGCATGTGACAGTATTATAGTAGTTTTATGGTCATTATAGAAAGTAGTTCTTACTTTTTTGGTATTTATAATTTTATATTTTTTTTAAATTTAATAAATAAGTAACGTATTTTATGTAAATATAGGTGAAAAGGCATCACCTAATATGAAACACATATACTAGTGTTTTAGGATATGCACCCTTTATCAGTGTTTCTAGCATTTTACTGATTCTAGAGACAATACATAAAATCACAATTTGTATCATATCTTTTATGTATAAATATATCTGAGAGGTGGTAACTCAACGGCATATAACTATAACTGCTTTTCCACTTAGTGTGAGACACATACACTAGCAGCTTTCAGTCAGCATCTCACTTGTCATAGAGACAATTTACATAAAATCACAATTACAATTATACCTTTTATGTATAATTATATGTTTTGTTTGCTTTGCACTAAAAATAATATTTAGTATGAAATATATATTAGTTCTTAGCTTTAAATTTGAAATTGGGATTAGAAGTAGCAAGAATCGAACAAGAAGGGCTAAAAGGCAAAGATTACATATCTTTTGTGAGTTTATTCATAGAACGTAGAAAAGATAAATTATTATTAATTATTTAATCACTTTAAATTATTTAATCACTTTAAATATGCCGCCTTTTTAAAATCGTCCACTATACTACATATGTTTTTATATGTTTGCTTGACAGCTGTCAAAGTTGATCTGTCAAAACAAATAGTTTAGTGAACAATTTAACAAAAGCGGCACATTTAAAGTGATTACATAATCCCATTCATTTATAAACTCCCTGTAGTTTCGCTATTTTTGTGCTTGTAAATGTAGTTCTGGAGGTACTAGGTTAGATATTGTTATTTTATTGCGCTATTATTTGCTATTTTACGATTTCTGGATTTTCAAAGTATTTTTTAAAGATTGTTTTCTTAAAAATTTTCGACTACATTTCCTTGTACCGACGTTTGGTCGAGTAGTGCTAAGCTCTATGTCACATGTGATTTTGCTAGTAGCCTACAACTTAGCCCTTAATATATTATTTAATTCAAAATTTAAATCCAAAATTTTTATTGCTACACTTTATTATACTGAATCTTTGGAAACAAATTATTTGAGCTATTTGCTATGTTATAATAATTGTAAAATATGTAATTAAATTTTTAACAAACCCAATTATTGTAAATGATAAGGTGGCATTAATATTAATATATTTCAACATATTTACATTTTTGTAAACAACACATTAATATTAAAAAATGTTATTTAAAATATGTGACACTGATAAGTGCATTGACGATTTTAACAAAATAGTTCAGTCAACCAGTATCTATTATTAGTTTTGTTTTTTCCCCTTCGTTTTAACATATTTAATAATGGGTGGCTAAATATATGAATGTATAAAACAAGCAATTTAATAAAATTTTATTGAGAGGTAGAAAAACACAGTTCAAAAATGAATAAAGAAGAGAGCACACTATTACAGGTATTAGATATTATATTATTTTTTAAATTAAGAGCTTTGGGTAAATCAATTTTAATCAATTACTGTCAATTTGTTATTTTTTTTACTTAACATGTTCTAATACAAGTGCATTTGTATATTTTAAGTTAGGTCAGAGTTTGCTTAATTTAGTAGTTTTAAAAAATAAATATTAAATGTATAAAGTCATCTGATCGGTAAATTAGAGTAAATGATAAATGATATTTTTAAATATAACTCTTGTTGGATTAAAATATAACATGTTATTATATAGCAAAAATGTCTAATGTTATTACATTGCATTACATATTATTTTTTAATTGTAGATAAATATCAATGTATATTTTTAATATACATACAGGGGTTAGTTAGTTAGTTTAGATTTTTGGCGTATCAGCCTAATAAGACTATTAACGCCGATATATATATACATACAGGGATACTGTGGAATATTAATTAACTAATAAAAAAAAAAAAAACAAAATTAAATCCCAAAATCAAGAAAGGTCTTTATTATTTTAATTATTACCATTTTTGTAGTACTTTGTTTAATTTTTTTTTTATTGTAATTATTAAATTGTTGCAGTTTTTTTTTTTAAACGAGCTAATTAACTAAACTTAACCTAACCGCTCAGGTAGTGTAGTGGTTAGCGTACTCGGCTGCTACACCAGAGGTCTTGGCAACATGAGTACGTCTTTTTTTTTATAAGAAGAGAAACATTAATAGGGCGCATGTGTTTCTGAATTTGCGGCAAAATTTTAAATCTTAACTTCTGGCGTTAGTCATTAGCATTGCAGCAAAAATAAACCAAAGAATATCTCAAACTGAGCAAAATTTTTGATGCTAGTTTGTAGGATTGTTTGGGGCCTAATATGAATGTTGAAAAGTTTTATCTTTATTTATTTTTTTTTTTTCATATTTTGTTGACAATATTTTTCTGTATGCCTTTATAAATGACCATTAAGTTGTATGCAATTTTCAACATACGTTGCTGAATCAATTTCCAAATTTATTCCTTATCACTATTATGATGTTCTATCAGCAAAAAAACTTTGCGAGTGTATGTTTTAGGAGGAATAAAAGCAGCCGTCATGTACTGCAAGACACATTTTTTTTATGTATAACCTAAAACATTTATGACTTGTAAACATGGTAGTTTAGGTTTTTATATGCCTTGTTTACCCACGGTGTCACCAAGGGTTTAGAGTCTGTATCTATGTGGTGACATCTCCTTAATTCTGCTTTCTTTAATTGTTTTCATATCTTCTATATTGTTATTACTTGTATAGTTTTAGTTGAGACTATTTTGTAGGGATTTCTTATTTAGATTTCAATTTTGTTTATCGTTTTTTTTAGATTTATCTTGTATTTTTTGATGTTACAGATTTTTTCCATATTGCCGCAGCATGCAGTGTTCTCGTGCTTCCTACGTTGGACATAATTTGTGCTAAACCCATTAGCAGTTTTTCTGTTTTGACCTTAGTGATGTGGGGTCCCATGTTTCAGTTTTTACTTATCCTGATCGTTAAGTATTAATTATTATCTTAGAATTTGATTGTAGTACCTCCTAGATTGATCTTGACTATGATGTTTTTTTTTGCCCACCAGGACTACGACTTCTGTCTTTGGTGTTGTCAGCCGTTAACCCGTCTTCTCAATCCACCTCTTAATCATAAAAGGCGCATTTTTGCTTTTATTTCTTTTATACTGTCACCTCTTATAACTATGGCAAGATTGTCCGCGTAGGTTTTGTGGTAATTTTGTGTGACATCTGTACCTTCAAGCAGACCATCATAGTATATGTTACACAGGGTAGGGTCAACACGGAGCAAATTATATCTAGAGTTTCTTGCACACTATTGTTTTATCCTGTAGTAACATATTATTTTTCTTTTATATGTTAATATTTTTTTTTATTTTTTCTATTATCCCCCATGACAATCAAAACCTTGACTTAAACTAAAAGATTAGTTTGTTGCGGTTTGGCGTAAAGAAACTTTTATGTTAGGATTTTTTGTAACATATTTTTTACAAACACTGATAAGTGATTTAGGATATAAATGTTTTTCATGTTTTTGGCTTTTGGCTCTTTATCTTGATGACTTCTTTCACCGTTTTACACAACACTATTGTACAAAAACGGTCTTTTTCAGATTTTGCCAATTCACAAATGACGTGTACAAAGCTAAAAATAAACTTAACACATTAGTTGAGATTTCAACTAAGTTTTACCGAAATATATTTAGTGGTTGGTAGTTGTTTCATATTTAATGTGCTATATAGAAAAACTAACCACCGTTTGCAGAACTTAATTTTTCGAATTGCACGTCTTGTGCCAAAGCCAATGTGTAATGTAATTATTGTATTTATTTATTTTTGTTGCAATGTGAATTACTTTCTTGTAAACAATTTTATTGTAAGTATGTTTGCAAATAAATGACTACTGAAAAAAATATATTAAAACTCTTCTTTTATATAAAATTCTTACTTTATCGTAAATTGTCATGCAAATGTTATTCATTTTCAGTGCGTGTACAATTTTTTATTCAGTGATAACACGTGTTTATTATGATAACGTATTTTATATATATATAAGCTGAATAGATGTTAAAATTATGCAATACAATGTTGAATTTACATGGATGTGAACAGAAAAAAGAAGTAAGTAAAATAAATATAATTTATATATACTTATTCTTAAGTTATCCGGTAAATACAAATGTTATAGCTAATTAAAAAGTAAAATAAACGCAGTAAGTTAAGAGCTCATTATTATTTGTTTATATTTTTAATTGCGCTAAAGTGCATTTGCGACGATGTAAAAGTATTTTAAACTTGTTTCCTAATAGTAATGTAAACAAACATGCTAATAATATGTTGTTTAAACAAAGTTGTTTAAAAATAGTCATAAGAAATCAATAAATGATCAATAATTCTAAAATGTGTTTCACTTGTAACAATTTTATAAAATGATGTTGCAAAACAAAGTATTCTCTAATGTTGTTGCAATCTCTATATATAGATTAGCTTATTTGATATTATTTATTTTGTATATGCTTATTTATCAATTGTTATTGATAATGACTTTATATATTTAATTATTATTAATTTTTTTCTAAACTACAAAGAAAGCAGTTTTGTATCCCGTAAATTTGAATTAAGTACTGCCAATCTAAAATGAAATTATTCATAAATTTGTGTCTGATCGGCTTTTGTTTCAAATACAATTCAAATTATTTGCGATATCATGATTTAACTCCGTAGGTGACAGTTATTTATAGAGAGCTATTATTTGCTGCAAATTAGGCAGAATTTTAGTATTCTGCCAATAGCGTAGATTTTTGCAAATAAATCAATGACGTTCAGAAGAACAAAAATTGTTATTTAAAAATTTTTTTTTATGTTTTGCACGCCACTGATTTATTACGTACCAATTTTCTTGAAACTTTTACAAAACTTCAACGTTATTATTATATACATAATGCATAATGTATACAAAACTTATTTTAATTGGTTATTGCACTAGAAAAATTAATTCAGTATATTTAACATATAAAAATCACTTCCATTGCAGATGGCACGCACATAAAGTTTACAAATAAAAATCTAAATGCTCTACGTAAATAGCTCAAGTGATGCTTTACGATTGTTGCCGATTTTTGTATTGTTTTTTGTAAAAAAAGTTACACGGGTTTAATTTTTCAAAAGAATTTTTAAGTTTTTTTTTAATTACTTTACCGCAAAAATCCTTGTGTATACAAAGTTTAACTATGATATTAAAACGTCAGCAATACGTGTAGTAATGTTGATTTAAAATTTAGTTTAATTTGGTAGACTCGTTTAATAGATATTAATTTTTTATCACAAAGGCATTATTGGTCTTAACTTTGGATTCAATTAACCAATTGTTGTCCGGAACATTTTAATAGTTAGTTTACAATGTTAGTAGCATATTATGAATGTTTTAAATGTTTAAAAAATTTAAATGACAAAATGTAAAATGTTATTAATGCATATTTAATATTATCAAGTTACTCACAAAATGGCCGCCGTAAAATATTTTGCGTCAGGTATCCAGTATATTCATGATGCATACATCCTTTATAAGTTGAAGCCAAATTATGTTTCATTTATTTATAACTATATCTAATAAAGTTACCTTATTTTTTAAACATTGTATATTTAAATGAGTCAACAAAAACATTAAAAAAAAGTTATATATTTGTATGCAAAGTATTAGGATCCATATTTTCAATGTAGTCTTACATTAATTTTTAATCATGTATTCAGCAATTTGTGGTATTTTAGTAATATCATTATGACGATTTGATCCAGGTTTGTTGTATTCCATATTTTATTTGGGTAGAATCAGGAATAATGAGGTAACTTTTGATATTTGTTTTTGTTCCTATAAAGTTTAGATTTTCTCCATGCGTTGTGTAGTATTCTCTGTTTTGGTATTGATAATAGTATGACTGGCAGATTTGATAATTTTATTGATTTGTTGTTGATTTGATTGACTAATGTAGTTATTTTTTCAGATCTAAACAATTTTTAATATAAATTGAGCCTGGCATGATTAATGGTAACTTACTAATTGATAAGTGATCATTAATCTTTTTTTTTCTGTTGTATTTGTATATTTTTCACTATATTAGAAAATGTTTTTCTAGGTTTAATAACGCTCTTACCACTGAGTAATTTAATTAATTACATTGAGAGGTTTTTTGCGGAATTATAACCTGAAATGTAAATGTAGCGAACGTTTTTTCTGCTAATTAGAATTATATCCTTGTTTTTGTTATTATTATTATTATTTGATATACTGATAGTTTGTTTTAATTTGCTACGTTTTTATCTTGATTACAATTAAAATTTGTTTGAAACGTTCTCTCTTTTATTTTTAATTTAATTAAATTTAGTTTGTGTTGAGTTATTTGTCAATTTTCTCATTTGGTTTTTTTTTTGCTTTTATTTACAGTTTTATACAGGGTTTCTATAAATGTCTGAGATTATGTAATCACTTTAAATGTGCCGCCTTTTTAAAATGTACACCAAACTATTTACTTAGTTTCTACAGTTCAACTTCAACTTTGTACGACCACCAAACTATTTTACTAGAGCGGCACAAAAGTACATTAGATAGTTACATAATCCCAAACTTTTATAATGACCCTGTATGTACATCACAGGGAAAACTTCCGTAAAAACAATGCTTGAAGCAATTGAATATTTGCCTTTATTTACAAAGATTAGGTGAAAATTGGTAGCTTTTGATAGGTCAGTGGGTTTTGCGAGGGCTGATAAAGTTTACTGGTTTTACTCATCAGCGGCTATAGTGCGCCATGGCACTTTTGAATTGTGTTGTTTATGTAGTTTTTGTAAGTCAGATTTTTGTCTAACTTTACATCTAGATACTTAACGCTAGCCGTCTCATCTATAGCCCGGCCGTACCGTCTAAGTGGTGTAAACATCAATGAATTTTTAAACTTTTGAAAGAAAGTGGTTGTTTTTGTTTTGGCTGCGTTTAGTTTAGTCGCATATGCCAGATCTTGTCGAATGCTTTTTCAATATTAAGTAGCAATATTGTGGTCACATTATTTTTGTTGAAATTTGTAAGAATATTATGTACAGTTTGTACTACTTGTTGGGTACTTGTTATGTTTGGCTTTAAATTCAAATTGGTGGTCGATGATAATTTTGTTCATACGATCCAGTACGATACAGTTTTATCTTTGCCAAACTTTGAAATGGGGATGATAGTTGCTGACTTTCATACTTAAGGAAAGTATAAAAGTTATAGCATGTTGTTGATTATGTGTGTTAGCTGTATTATAGTTTTTTTGTAACTTTTTTAAAGTGCACTTGTATAACTAAAGCAAGGTTTTGTTACAATGTTTTGTCTTCCGTATTAAAATTAGATGAGATCAGAAGCCGCACTAAAAGGAAAGTAATTTTGAAAGTAATAAAAACACTAAAATTAGAAACACTGGATAGTTCCGAGATAAACAAAAGTAAAGAAAGTGGGATACAAAATAGAAAATTTTTGCTTTAAGAAAAGCGGCCTTTGTACGAGTGGAGTTTTTTATATTATCTACTTAGTTACGTCATGCAAAAACAAAGTTTTTGGGCATAATTGTGAGGTCTTTCAAGTTTTTAATAGTGTCTTTGTACACTGTGGCCATCATTATTTCATAGACTTTTGTTTTGTGGGTGGATTCCAGTAGTGTACCCAGTTACGATAAAAGTTATATAGTTCTATAGGGTTTTCCAATAAGAAGTTTCATTCTGATATTTAAAAAAAATGGGTATTTTTTAGGAGAAATTAATAAATGTTTATATCATTGTAAAGAGGAAGGTATGCCATTAACATTTGAAAACGATATCAGTCAAATGGCCGCCACGGTTACGGTTGCAGTACCACATTCTTTTCATTAAATTTTCCATGACCAATTTGCACATTTGCGGTTGTCTCGATAACTTCACAAATTCCATCTTTAAGGTCATGAATCGATTGTTGAGCATTAGCATAGACCTTATTTTTCACGTGGCCCCAAAGAAAAAAGTCTAAAGGTGTTAAATCACAAAATCTCGGTGGCCAATTGTGATCACCTCTTCAAGAAATAACACGGTCAGGAAACATTTCTTGCAAAATTGCGATTGTTTTGTTGCTTGTGTGGCACGTAGCGCCGTCTTGCTGAAAATAAACGTCGTCCACATCAACATCTTCCAATTCCGGCCATAAAAAATTATTAATTATAGCTCGGTAGCGTCATCCATTCACCGTAACAGTTGCACCAGTTTTATTTTTGAAAAAGTAGGGTCCAATCACACCGCAGCCC
Organism: Tachinus rufipes; assembly: GCA_963932245.1. Taxonomy (NCBI): domain Eukaryota; kingdom Metazoa; phylum Arthropoda; class Insecta; order Coleoptera; family Staphylinidae; genus Tachinus; species Tachinus rufipes. The sequence goes on from OZ010744.1 coordinate 79,621,722, forward strand.
AAAAACCGCACTAAACAGTGACTTGTTGAGAATACAAAGACTTTTCAACAATTATTCTTGGATTTTTTGAGCCCCAAATGCGACAATTCTGCTTATTAACGTAGCCTCCGAGGTGAAAATAGGCCTCATCACTGAAGTTGATTATTCCATGAAATTCCGGATCATTTTGGTGCATTTGAAGGACCCAATTAGCAAAGATACGACATTTATTGTGATTGACCGGCTTGAGTTCTTTTGTTAACTGAACTTTAACAGCCTTAAGATTTAAGTTTTTGTGCAAAATACGGTGTAATGTCGTTTGTGGAATGTCTAATTCCAAATATCAACGAAGAATCGACAAACCTGAGTTTTCTTCAACACTACGGGCTACATCAGCAATATTTTTATGTGTTCTTAAGCGATGCACACGGTTTCGATTCTACACATCACAATCTTGTCCAAGCAGCTCAAATTTTTTTACCAGGTTTACTATTGCCGGCCGAGAATGTTCTTTACCGTCGACTATAATGTGCTTTAGTTTTGCGAACTGTGACTGAAAAATTTTCACCATTTTTGTATTGAATTTTAATAATTTCAATGCGTTGTTGAAGCGTGTATTGTTCTATTATTAATAATGGCGTAGTTTTTACTTGTCAAATGTCAAAAGATAATAGCTTTAAAATTGACAGCTGCCCAAATAGCCTACTATTTAAAATGAAACTTTTTAGATTAGGATAAAGCAATCAAGTTATTTTTGCAAATTTGTTGTCTATACAGTTTTTATTTGGGACTAAGCAGTTTTGGAATCTATTGTGCTGACACTTTGCTTTTTCTCAATTCTTTATATAAAATTCTAAAAACATTTGTTTGTGGTAATTTTATTTTGCTGGCAATAAATTTTACTCGACGTTCAATTAACACCAAATTTTTAACTTTGTCGGTACATTCTTTTAGAGGTCTTCCATACTTTGGGTCATTATAAATGGATTCCTTGCCTCATTTTAGCTGCTAACAATAATATTTAACTTGAAAATAATAAATTATTTTTCTCTTATACTGCCACTATTTTATTATGAATATTCTTTGTTTACTGCTTTTTTTATAAAGTTATTTTTTGTGTTTATATATGATATAGAAATAAAAAATGTTAAGCGATTTGAACCAAATTTGGAAATCACATTATAAAATAACATAGACATTTTTGCAATAGTACTGTCTTTATAGTTAGATACATAAAAAAGTTTGTGCAATTGTGTCATTAATATTAAACAAAGTTATTGTAGCACAACGTGCTTAATGCTTTCAGAAATATTCAAAGTTGAATGATGATACAATTTGTTTGCAATTTCACTTAATAAGGAACGTAGAAATTGAACAAATATGTTTTTTTATAAACTGTCCAAATTTAACCATTTATATATTTATTTTTAAATGGTTGTTAACTTACGACAAAAAGTGAATACTGTACAATTCAACAATTCTAAGCTTTCTAATCACTAAATGAACAAACACAACTATTTTAAAAGTTTCTTTGCAATTAAAAAAGATTTTTTTGTGTGTTTGGTGTACAGCGGCCAAAATTGTATATATTGTAAACTATTTTAGCAAATACAAGCAGCACCAATCAATAAACTCTCTTTTACTTGGTTGAGAAACGTTACTACATTTATGAATTAGGTATAGCTGAACATTGGGCATAAGCTATGTGTAAACATTAACTTGGTTTAGACCGATAAAACTTGATGACTATGGTTAATAATCGACATGTGATTCTGCCGATTCTCTATAGAAGTTTTAAGACTGGTTCATCAACAGCCGTTTACCGTTGAATGTAATAAGTAATAAGAATGTAAAAAGTAAGTAAAACACATTTACTATGTACTATATCACAAATATATTTAATAAACTGTAACTAGTTATAACTTTTACAAAATCATTACCTGACGGTGGTACAAATAAGAATGAATTTTTACCCCCCCTTTTAAAAACATTCAGACGAGCGGGCGCTGAACAGACTTCCTGTTGTATCTGTATAAATCTAAATAATACATTTTGAAATTTGAAATAAAGTTATCTTTTCTAACAGTTTTGCGGTAGATATTTTTGTTACTTATAAAACAAACAAAAAACACTTTTTTAATGCAAGATACTACTAGAATCAAGCAGACCATTACCGATCCCAATCCCTAAGAGACGCAAATATTGTTTTCTAGTAGTGTGAACCAGCAGAGTCTTTAATAACCTATGACAATAGGTGTGGTTTTATAAGGTGTGATGTTATTCGATTTTATGAACTAAAATATAACAACTAAAATAGGTGTTTTAGGGCTGTGATCTAAATATCACGGAGTCGATACTTTAGCCGAAGCTGAAAATATTGCAGAAATAATGTTAAAATAATTGATTACAAATTTTTGATTAGTAATTGGTTGTTCTAGACTTTTTTGCTTACATTTAGTCATTTGTTTAGATTTGAAGAATTTATCTACAGTTTTTTTATTTATGTTTATGAACGCGTGCAAGATTCATCTTTGAAATGCAAAATAAATTATATTATTTTAGTATTTGTTTCTGATTATTGCACAGTTTAATCTCGATTATATTATTTTGTCTATTTGCACACATAAATAACCATAAATAATTTCTTTTGAGTTGTTTACTGTCCGGACTACAGATAACATATAGGATACCATTGTCCAATAGCGCAAAATTGCAATGTGGTCACTTTACTATCTCGTCAAGATAGATTTCATTTTTTATTGCTTCAGTTATGATGTCATGTGTTATACTAATGGCTTAATTACAGTTGATGTTCTTACGATTTCTGTCCTGTATAAATGAAGTGACATTTGTCATAGTATTATCTTTTCATACCTTGTTTTATCGAATGTTTATATTGTTAAAAGATTTTTTGGATTATAATGGCTAATGGTTGGTTCTGCCAAATCAAATTAATGTTTTTTTTATTGCAGTACTTTATATTTCGAATCTCTTGTATCGTGTCCCTAATACTTTTTTTTAATTGTAAATAATATATTCATTCACTATCTCTTTCAAGGATTGTATTGGTGATTCTGTCCGTCCAATATGAGATGTTACTTTTTTAATTTAGTAACTATTATTGTAACTGTTTGTTGATACAAACACTTGGATCGGTGAGGGCTTTACTTTAATTCATAATAATTGATCACAATCATGAATTGGAGTACATGGCATATGTGTAAATGATCTGTAAAGTGGATGTCATTTTTTTTTCCTTTTAATTTAGTGACTATTGTCTTTTGCAATGGGGAGGATTATCCAATTCTTTAATAACAAACTCTAAGGCGGGTGGACGTTGCTTTACATTTCAAATTAATAATCTACAATTATGAGTTTTTCTTTTAGTGACTGTTAGCCTTTGCTTAGAGAAGGAGAAGAAGAAACCTCCAATCCGTTGATTATAAATACCCGGGTGGGTAGGAGGGGCACATGGTACAGTTGAAACTTTATGTGTGTTATTTGAACTTTTGTTATCTATAGTATATAAAATCACATAATTGCCCGATATATTTACAATTAAATATTAATTAAAAACGATAACTATAATAATAAATAAATTAAATGATCTTAACTTAATTGCTTATATTACATAAGATACTATTTTTTATAGTAATTAAAATCAAGGGCATAGACTTTATGAGAATTTTTTTTAGTGTTTTTTCTAATAAGGGAAAATTGTCACCTTAATAAGTGCAATTCAATAACATGTTATTCATAAATAGTCAACATTGAAACAGTAATTAATTCGGTTAGTTTATTTTTATTGAAATTTGACACTTTAATTACATTTAGATTGGTTTTAGATTTATTTCTGTGCAAAAATAAACAACATATTTGTTAAATTTAAAAGAAAATATTGTTATAGAAATATGAATGTAAATATTACACATTAATTCAGAAAAAAAACATAAATTTAAAAAAATAAAAAGTGAAACAAACAATATAAGTTACTATTTAAAAAGTTAAGTTTGCTTTTCATTGCAAGTATACTAAAAACAACCGCATACATCTATATACCTGTCTTCGTAGTTCTTAAAATAGTATATTAAAGAACAAGTTTTATAAAACACATTTTTATTGCATACTTTCAAGTTTAAATGACAAATGCTATAAAAATGTTTTAAAACGAGCAATTTATACAGTTTTTTCTATTTTGTAATTTCAATTTACACTACGAGTTAAATAATAAAATTTCTTTTTTTAATAAACTTTATCGAGATACCCAATAACTGTTTTTAATTAAATTATTATGATGGCAAAGCATTTAAAAGAAACATTTAAAATACTTTTTGAATCATTCAACTCGGTTTCAAAGTATTATTAAATTTTTCATTATGCAAATGATGAATAAAAACTTATACTACTTTTGAAATCAAAATATTACAACTATTATTAATGCATTAACGTGTTTTTCCTCTACAATACCACGTAAATGACATTCAACTCTTCAATTTGAAATTAACCAACATTAAACATGTATATTAATAGTCATAAAGACGTGATCAGTATTGCATTCATATAATTACACGTGTAATTAATTCTACTCGGGCAGTTTGTACTACAATTTTTATACTTTTAAATGGTCTAGTAAGTCGTGAGGAGGCGTTCAGATTGAACGACCGTCAATTAATTTAACTCGCAATTATTCACTATGTCAACTAAGTTTATTTTTTGCTATTGATTGGAAACGTATTGTTCGGTAATGTGTTTAGCGGTAAGTCATTGAATATTTAATCAGTGTAATTAAACCACACTTAATGCGCAGAAGAGGTGTGTGTATGCATATATGTGATTCTATCGTATTAAACTGTTGCTTGCTTTATCGTTAATTGATGTGCAAATGTTAAAACCTTCAATATTCTTCTTTTATACTTTTTATGTGCGTGTGCAGTTTTTTTATTCAGTGATAACATGTGTTTATTATATATAATGTTTTTTATATGTACGTTCTTTACAATCATGCAATACGGTGCTCACTATGCATGGATGTGGATTGATCCAGGAAGTAAGTTACTATCTTTATTTATTCAAATCTTGTCTAGTGAATACATATTTTATAATTACATAAACGCAGTAAGTGAACATTTTAATAATTGTTTATAATTTAATTTAAGTGTTAGTACATTTGCACCGATGTAGACGTTTTTATTTTTTTTCTGACCAGTGATTATATGAGTAATAAGTAAATAAGTTTTAATGTTTTTAATTGATATAAAAAACTTAACTCAGTAAATTATTCAATTATATATTTTTTTGAGATTAGTTTGGTTCTTTATCACTTTTTTGCAAATTTATGACTTAAGGTTAATGTTATGTTATGCTAAAAAAAAAAATTAATAAAACATTTATTTGTTATTACATATTTATAAAGGGTGTCTCAAAAGTGATGCCCGCGCTTTTCAAAATTAAGAGTGAACATTTTTTTCAATTGTTACTTTTAACGAGAAACTAAAAAAACAAAAAAACATTTTATTTTATTTTTTATAAAAAAGTAACAATTATTCAAATTAATTGCCTCTAACTTAAAGGCAAGCATTGACGCGATTAACATGAAGCACAAACCTTCTGCAGCATCTTCATCAACCAGCGTGTTCCGCCCACTGCTGGACATAGGCCTTCTCCATAGCACTCCATCGTCTTCTGTCTTGAGTTTTGTGGATCCAGTTGGTTGCGATTTTTTTTAGGTCATTGGTACAACGCGTAGGTGATCTTCCTCTGCTACGTTTATCAGCTTTTGGTCTCCACTCTAGTATTTTCTTTGTCCATCTTTCGTCCTTCATTCGACCCACGTGGCCAGCCTATCTCCATTTGAGTTTAATTATACGCTCGATCACGTGTGCCACTTTAGTTTTTTCTTTAGGTTTTTATTGGTGGTATGGTGGTATAGGGTTACTCCAATCATTGATCTTTCTATTTTTTGTTGGGTTATTACAAATTTTCTTGCCGTATTGGCGGTTAGAGTTGAGGTTTGTGCCCTATATGTAAGGCCAGGCAGAATACATTGGTCATGTACTTTCTTTTTCAGACATATCGGAATTTTGCTTTTAAAGATATGGCTGAGTTTCCCATATGCTGCTCAAACAAAGTTAGTTTTTTTCTGCAATTTGCAGGTTGGTTATTTCTAGATATTCTGATTTCATGACTATGTAGACTAAATTTATGTTTGTGTTTCCGATGTTAAAGTGTTTGATCGGTACCAAATTAGTCATTACTTTTGTTTTTCAAAAGTTAAATGCCAATCCAACTTTCAAGCATACAATATGAAGTTCTTTCAGCATCTGCCTTAACTCTCCCAAGTTGTCGATTATGAGAATTATGTCGTCTGCAAAACGACGGTAGTTTAGTTTTTTTTTTTCATCTTATGATATGTTATGTTAATGCCTCTTGTTTCTTAATTAAGCTTGTTGAGAGCTGCAGAACCGTTATAAATAGTTTTGGAGACATGGTATTCCCCTGTCTTACTCCTCTTTCACATTCAATGGGGTTGGTGTTTTTATGTAACTTTACAGATATTGTAGCGTGCTAAAAGATGTTATAGATTAGTTCTGAGTATTTGTAATTAATGCGACACTTTCTCAATGCGTCTATGATGGCGATTAACTCTACAATATCGAAAGCTTTATGGAAGTCCACGAATGCGAGAGCTAGTAGTCTGTTGTACTCCATTGACTTTTTGATTAGGATACTTGATGCTTTGCAAATGGTTGTTTGTTCCAAACCCAGAGCGGAATCCAGCTTGTTTGGTTGGTAAAAATCTCATTTTTTTTCTAATCTTGATGTTGTTATTTTTGTGAATAGTTTGTAGAGTTGGCTCTAAAGTGTTATGGGTCGGTAGTTTGGCAAGTTGGCTTTATCACCTTTTTTGTGGAGTAAGATGGTAATTGCGTTGCGCCACTTCTCTGAAATTGTGCTATTGTGTAGACAGAGGTCAAGTAATGTTTACATCTTCTTCACCAGAAACGTGCTTCCTGCTTGTATTGCTTTTTTAACTATATTGTCTTTGCCGGGCAGTTTGTTGTTTTTTGTTTTTGACACGGCAAGCTCGATTTCTTCGATAGTGATATCTAGAAGCTTTTCGGATCTTTGGTTGACAATATTTTTTTGTGGTGTTGTTATTTTTAGATTTTCTACTTGACGAATTTTATATAATTCCTGGTAAAACTGTTCTACTGTGCGTAGTATTTCCTCACTGTTCGTTGTGTTATTCTCTCGCATATTTTTAGTTTTAACATTTTGTTCCTTCTCTCACCAAAGTTACTGAGTAACATTTTCATGCTTTTGTTCTGCTTTATTGTTTGTTGGATCTTTTTACTACATCTTCTGATGTCCCGTTTGATGGTTTTGAAGTTTTTTTTATTTACTTCTTTTAGTTTTTATGTCCTCCAGAGCCAGACATATATCTTTGTAGAATATGTCCGCTTCTTTGTCTATGTGGGATAACGTTGGTGCGTATACTTGTACTATCTTAATAGCGTATTTCTTGTTGAAGTGTAGTGTTAAGGAAGCTACTCATGTTGAGAATTTCTTGACTGATAGAATGTTGTTACTCAAGCGTCTGTGGATTTGAAAGCCAACTGTTCCTTTTGGTTTATTGGGTTCTCTTGCATAGTAAAGAAGATGCCCAAATTTTTGTTTTAATAGATCCTTGCCTTGTCATCTGACTTCACTGAGGCCAATAACGTCCCACCTTATTTTCTCTATTTTTGTCTTCAGTTTGATCAGGACATAAGTGTTTTGTGTTATATGTTCAAATTTTGTTGGTTACTTCTCTTTATAACTTTGCTTTTTTTAGTTATAACCTTAGACGATAAAAACAAATCTGCAGCATATCTTTGACAATTAACCCAACTAATGTGTGAATGCGAGCTATGATATGTAACATGACATGGTCAACTTTTTCTCTCAAATGCCCAAAAAAAATTCAAAGGATTTACGTTAGGATACTTTTCATTTAGAAAATTTTTTACTTGTTTGCTGCTAACGGAACTTTATCTAGCAGTGGTAAATTTTCTGTTAAAAATTAAAAAGTTACAACGTTGAATTTAGTCGATTAGATTGAAATTGAGGACCAATTCACAATTATTTAATAACCTACATCAAATGTTTAGTGATCATCTTTCTTGATATAATTGTTTACGTATTGTATAAAAGTTTTCTTCTCTATATGCATGCAGAGTATGATGGTTATCACTAGGGTGTCGACGATGTTGGTATCTTTGCCCATATGCTTTATCCGCTGCACTGGCATTGTCGTTACATGCACCATATATTCAGCGTAACAACATAATTTTGATTAAAATTAAAATTGTTTCATTTTAAACAGAAAAATGAAAGAATAATAAGGAAACTACATTATTTTAAGTCAATATGACTAATTACTAACATGACGTGACTAACAGTACTACCAACTGAATAGCTTTTATTAAATTATTCTGTACGTTCTTGTATTTGTTACTCAAAAAATTATCACTTTTTATTTTTAATTTTTGTTTGGCCAATTAAATTGGATTTTAAGAAAACTTTGACTTTTTACAATTCTGTTTATAAATCTGGTTAAAAATTAAAAAATGTGTAAAAATATTTAGTTTTTTTTGCAACTCATTTATTTTTATTTAGTCTGGAAAAGGACAAGGGAACGTTTTGCGCAATAAAACATATGTCTTAAAATTTTGTTCTTTAATGATATTGTCATGAATTTTATATAATGTTTGTACTAACTTAGTTTTGGTTTATTTAAAGCTTTTATTGAAAAAAAATAAAGTTAATACATATATTAACATGAAGTCTTAGCTGCAATCTAATTGGGAATCAATTGTAACGCACTTTATTTAAGATTTTATAAGTGGTATATTGCAAAAAATGGAATGCATATTAAGAGCTAAATTAAATTTTTGTTTTGATTTTTTTGTATCTTTTTTTTTTTATTGTTTATAAAAAAATACAAACCATTTGTAGATTAATATTTGACGTAGATAGTACCTAGAGTTTATATCAATTAAAAGAATAGCAAGTTTGGTTAGTTTACACAACTGTTTGATAACTTGTAGTACAATGTTACATTTTATAATCAAAACTAATATGAGTATTTTGAAAATAATAAGAATAGTTAATATTTCTGATAAAATACATAAACATTTTTTGTTATCATCATTGAATCATTGCACCAACCGAGACCTAAACGCGGTTTAAGACAATCAAGATTAGTTTTAACCATGTTTCTGATTAGAAAATAGACATTCCAACCTGACTTAAAATCGCTACGCAAGCGCATAAATTACGAAGATCCTGCAGCTACAAAAAAATTTGGTTGAAGTTGTCAGAAACTTGGATTAGCACATTTCAATCAATACATGGTTTGTATTCAATTAAAAACCAGTACGTAGACAAAGCATGCGTATTAAATTATTTATGTATTAGTAGTAATTTGTTTGTAAATTGTCTATTGGTGGTAGTTGAGGTTTTTGAACATTTCATTCATTTGTTAAAACAAACTTTTTGTGATTAAACTGCTACTACGCAATTTACTAATTTTGGCTATCGGATAACTGATCTCCAAAGCTAAAATTTTCTCCGGATCATACATGCTTTATACATTTTATGTTCCAATCTTCTTGTGAAAAATATGTTTTTCATTTTGTTTTGTTGATATATCCTTTTTTATTGATTTAAAAATTAATTATTTTATCCTATCTTCAAATATGTTTATGCAAATAACAAATTTAAATTTGTTTTCTAGTTTTTTAATTTATCTTTTACCATAGGCATATATTATAAGTAACTAAGAAACTTTTGATTTTATATTGTTAAAATAAAAATATCTTAATAGTATATGTTACAAACCGTCAAAAACTTTGTTTGTATTAATATTACAAACGTCAGAACGCATAATTTAATTGATAAACAACTATATTTATAAATAATACAACTGAAAAACATGGATAATTACATCAAAACAAGTTTAAATTTGTTGTAGTAATTATTAAGTCATGTGATCTTAAATTCATAATTTATTTCAGAAAATATATACAATTATTGATGTAATTAAATGACATTTAAAAGCAAATCAACTGTAATTAAATATTATACATTTTATTAATAATAAATCATCACATGTTTGTTTATATAATTGATTAACTTCATTGTTATTTACTGTATGTAGTTTTAATGTTACATTTTATATAACGGTAACACGTGTGTTTGATTTATGTTATTGTTATATTAGTTTATGCTTATGGTTACAAAACATTATTTGAAATTCTAATAGCATAATAAAAAAAAATTAATTATTAAATTGTCAACTAACAATTTTGTTTGCTTTACAGTTAAAAACATTTATTGGACAGCTGATATTAATTTATTTAGATTATTACATCGTATAAGTTTCTAAAAAGTTTCTCGAAGTCCGACATTAGGTGATTCTGGATTCTGGATTTGAGTAGAAGTGTGAAACCATTTTAAATGCACTTAGGCTTCATTAAGCTTTTTGTTCTTCTTTCAGTCCTCCGTCCTAACACACAGCCTATCTATGTGGTAGATGTATGCTAAAACATTGCTTGGAAGGGTTTTTCTTATGCTGTGTCAAGCCAGCAATTTTTTAACGTAGGAGAGCGTCGGGCAAATCATAGTACGAGCTTGATCGCCTTGTCTTCTATTTCACATTCTCTGCATATCGGACTGTTTACATCGCCCATAGTATGCATGTATTTTTTTAATTGAAAGGGCCCTCTCAAGATTTCTGTTATGGTCTGCAGGTTTTTTTTAGACAGTCTTAAGTAGTAGTCAGCCGTTTTTGGATTTGGGGCTATACTTGCCTACAACCTGGTTTGTTATAGCATTGTGCTTTAAACGCATTGTATGTATTTGCTTATAGTATAGTGCTGTGGCTTTTTAGTGGTAGTGCGGTTCATGATTTGGGTCTACACATCTTGAGGGTTGATTTTTTGCGCACCAATCAATCAACCTTAACGTTACTTATTATGTTGGAGTGTTTTTTACTCAACACAGTTTAATGCTTGAACGAGTTGCCAACATAAAGGTTCTATGACATTTTAGTATTAGTCTTGATGTGATTTTAAGCTTTTTTATAGTTTAAATTGCTGCTCTGCTGTTTGTTAAGATTTGCACGTTTTTACTAGATGTTTCTTGCGTTAATGTTTCGATCCTCTTATGGGTTATTTTGGCTATTTCTCCTTGTATGTGTTTTTACTGGTAAGAAAATTGGTTGATTTTTGAAATAAATTTTTGCTCTAGAACATCGAACAGTTTTTGAGCCATTATTGTAGATTTGAAGGAGTTTGTCTTTATTTACTTTTTCTTTTTGTTGTTTATGTGTATGTACACGGTACACGGTTTTTTAGATACAACGTAAAGTGCCTTGAATTTGTTCCTAGTAAAGGTGTTTTTTACAGAATTTTTCAGGAAGAAACAGTGTTTACCGGCTCTCCCTACAGTCTACCAAAGTTTGGATGCATTTAAGCACAGTGCTGCTGATAATGCTATTTTCTCAACATAAATGTTGAGGGGTGGCAGAGTTAGCATTGTTTCCATTGCTGCAATCTGTTTGGTTTATGGCCATGACAGTTGTGTACAGCCAGAGTAGTCTTTGAAGACAATTTTGTACTATCTTTGAAGACAATTTTGTACTATCTTTGAAGACAATCTTCATGTTTTCATTGCCAACAGCTCGTCTACATTGCCAAAACAACATATACATTTGTTTACTTCTTTTATTTAGATGACCCCTATGTGAGCTTGGAGTCAAAAATCTCATTTTAGTTGAGAGCGTTAATGGGGTGTTTAAGAGTTTTAGTAGATTTAGTTAGTCAATTTTTTGTGTAAAGAGAATTATTTTGGTTTTTTATGGATTAAATGTAAAAACCTAGTCTTTACACTGATTTTCTATTATGTTGAGGGCCGTTTGCATTAGGCTACAGAGTATGCCCTTAAATTTGCCACTTAGCCAAATTGTTATATCATCTGCAAATCCAATTATGTGGAAACCACGGTTATTAAGTCAATTAGGCTGTATACTACTATATTCTATATCTCGGTCAAATACATTCCTGACTATTATGTCGTCTACAGTGACTGCTGCTGTTTTTTTTTTCTAACATGTGATTTATTTATTTACTGTTTGTTGGATTAACATCACGTGTTGAGTGAGTGCTGTTTTTATTTTATGGAAGGTGGTTTTGTCAAATAAATATTTATTTTGTACACGAGAATCATGTTTGCTCTGTTGCACTAATGTCTTTGCTTGTTTTGGCATTCTTTCCTCGCGCTTACATTTCATACATTCTATGGGTTACGCTCTATGTACTGGGACTACTATACTTTTGTACTCATCAACAAATATAGTCAATAAAAAATTTTGTTATTTTTTATTTTAGATTTATAGCTTGCTGCAGACATACATTATTTAATGTAGTAGTTTTCATATTGCAAATTTCTTGAAAAAAATATTAACAATATTTAGTAGCATATACGCGTTTTAAAAATATTGTAGTAATATAATAAAAAGCGATTGGAATAATAAGGCAGATATGTTGAAGCTGTACTACAACATGTTTAAATAAATCCACTTGGATCTATTTAAATTTATGCACTCTGGGATATCACTCATTTTGTTGTTATTTATTACAATTGATAATAAGTAAAGGTTACAGACATGCCAATTAACAACCTGTTTTTAAATATCTTGTTAAATGCAAAATATTGTGGTTAGCAAGATTTAATTCTAAGAATTTATTTGAAAATGCAAAAACTAAATCAAATATTATATCGATTAGAAAAACCTGGAACAATTACAAACTGATTTAATAAAAATGCATTATTATGCATAGCAAACTTAGCTTTTATAATAATTATTTTCACTTATTCAAGTACATTATGAAATATATAACCTTCAGTTTACTGTTCCTGTTTACACTCATTAAATTATATATTTGTACGATAGTTACTGTTAAAAAGATCATTAAATGATGATTAGTTTAAATAAAATTAAACGGCAAAAATTGTGCACAATTTTATTATTTGTTACTTATATTGATTTTAGTACAGGTGTTATATGCATTGATTTAAATTTATTACTTATTTATTTGCATAACTTTATATGATAATTTGTTTTTATTAATAAATACATATCATTAATAGTAAACTAAGGCTGCATTTTCAGCACTATGTCAATGTCATGGGCAAATATAGTTAATATCAGTTGTAAAACTAGAGGTGCCAATAAAATAAATTATTCAAGAGTGAAATTAATTTAAAAACAGAATATCATTAATCAAATAACTTATTACTCTAATATTAACATTTAAAATGCACTTAGAGAGCATTTTTTATTCAATTAAAATTTAACACGTTAATGAGACATGTTAGTCTTGTAATGGCAGTTTTTTGTAGACCGTCGCGAGACGCTACGGCAATGACTCATGATTAAAAAATCACTGACACACCTTTGATTGGTTTATATATTATAAATAACGCGTCACTATTATAAATAATAGATGTTTAGTAGAAGAATACATTTAAATAAGATAAAACTAATATTTTTCTAAAAGAAATTTTATAATTAATACTTAAAAAATGCGCTCTATCGAGTTGCCCATAAAAATAGTGCTGCTCTAAACTATGTTAACAGTGGACAAAAAATATCTATTAATTAATAATTTTTAACAAGCTTTATAATATTTATTTTTAATTCAAATGTCAATATGTTATAGTTAAGAAAAAAAAAATAGATAAACACCTTTATTCAATTAAATTATAACTTACTTTCATAGTCTGACTATCAAATTAAGTATACAGCCGAAACCGTAGAAAGTAACAAAAGTCAACTACAATGCAGATTATTAAAAAATAACACTAATCTATTACAAATAACAACTATTAATATTTTATTTTCATTAATTTTGTAGATAGAATATTAGAGTACCACTCATTGTTTTTCTTTTATTTTTGTTTTTATAATTCATGATTTACTTTTACAGAACTTCTAAACTATGCACAGAAGATACACATATATTTTACAGAAGAAGGAATTAAATTCTAAAATTAAATGTTTTACAAAAAATAGTTTGCTCCATTGCATTGCAAGAAATTATTTTTAAACTGACATGTTAAGCGTACTTATTCGACATTTTTTTGGCATACTAGTTATGTAGTTTGAAATTAACAATTAAAGCACCTATTGTCAGTTTTTGCGTTTTTTACACGCATTTGGTAGTTTTTTTTGCCATCATACAACAAAACCAAAACCACTTTAACGCTAGAGAATTGTTGGGCTTAGTCGCCGCGTTCTGTTGGTTTGCCGCTAGTAGTATTGTTATGGAAAAATATTAAATCCTATCAGAGTATTGGTGATTTTATTTTTATTTTAGAACCATATTGACACGTACAGCGCCGTTTTTAAATAAAAATTTGTTCTTATAGTACAAAACGCCAACCAACTCAATATGCTAACAATAAGATTTCAGTCATCACTCAATAAATAATTTAATGAACATTATTGCTAATGTGTGCTTATAAATACAAAAATTTGATTAAACGTTTCGTTATATTTTTAACAAATCATTATATATTTAATGACGTTTTATCAATACGGGCATTAATGTTTATTAAATTATAATGATCCGTTTAATAATGAATCGTTATAAAAATGTTTATGAATACGGGCATTAAATGCAAAACATGTTTTAAGACTACATATTTTAAGTGTATTTACTGCAACTTGTTTTGTCTTGGCTTAATACTACAAGAGATACTGTGCAGCTAATTATAAATATAGTGTCTTTACGACACGAGCTTACATTATCCCAGTGGATTATTTTATTATTATAGTATTTAAGGGTGAAAATACTGTATATTTATATAATATTTTCACTTTTAAATACCGAAGGTATATAATACAAACATAATTGCCTCCCCAAGACAATTGGTAATAAAATAATCCGTTTATCCGTTTCGATAATTTAAGCCCATATCGTAAAGACACTATATCTATACGTATACTATACAAATTTTTTTTTTTTTTTATATTTTGCTATAAGCAGAATTATTTAGTAGCATGTTTTTTTTAAGGACATATTGAGGTGTTGGCCTCAACAATCGTTGAGAATAACTAACGCATGGCAATTCCTTTCGGTTTTCTTCTCTGCGTAAGTCCTGCTGTTAATTTGTCTTAGTCATTGTCTCCAATGTGGTACTAGTTTGAGGTGGGCTACGGCAACACGTGCTGTCTCTGGCCCATCTCTCATTATACTATATTTTTCTGCTCTACTTTCTACACTGGCTTTCTGCTCTTTTTTTTCCATTTTTGTGTTATTTAGCCTAGATATTTGCATTGTTCTTAGGTATTTTCTTAGTTTTACTATATCTTTATTAATTTTTTTCTCGTCGTATCCTCTATCATTCATAAATATTTTGTGCAGCTCTATTAAGTGCGTCCTCTTTGGTAGTCCTACATTTGCCAGTTTAACTTCTAGTGAGATTATAAAATCTCTATTTGGAATTAGTTCCTTGTGTTTCCTGGTTGCCAGATATACTCTGACCGTTTTGAAAGTTGCATTTTTTGTCAACCTTGAGATGGCTTGTTTTCCATTTGGAAATTGTTTAGTCAATTCCATCAACTTATTTTCCTTAAGCAGTTCTCTTCTTTTTCTTTTTATTTATGTTTCAGTATATGTTTATCTTTTGTCTCTCTGTTCATTTTCCATTCTTTGGCAGGCATAGTTTTGACTTTTTTTGTTTTTTTCTTCTTTATTACTTTTTTCCGAATTCTTTTGCTTCCATTTAGCCTTTCGTTCTTCTTTCCTTTGTTTTCTGTGGCTTTTAATAATGCACTAGGTCTAGACGAGATTACAACAAAGATAGTAAAGGCAACGCTAGAGGGAAATGATATAGAGATAACACAAATAATAAACAGATGTCTAAAGAAAGGAATTTTTTTGGCTGACTGGAAGGATGCAAACTTAGTAGTAATTGAGAAAAAAAGGAGCAGTCAAAACAACGACATATAGACCAATATGCCTGATCAACACATTATCAAATATTATGGAAAAAGTTATCGTGAGAAGAATTGAACAGGAAATAAAAGAAAAAGGAGAATGGGAACAGGAACAATATGGATTTACAATGGGAAGAACGACTATAAGAGCTATTAAAAAGGTAAAAGCTATAGCAATAGAAACAAACAATGGACCATACAAAAAAAAACAACACTGTGTCATGATGGCGCTTGATATACAGAATGCGTTAAACACCATACTATGGGAAGCAATTATAGATGTAGCAAAAAAAAGAGAACTAACAAATAAAACTACCAAGATAATATGAAGCTACTTTCAGAAGAGAATTTTACTAACCAAAAATGGAAAATTTAGACTGATTAGAGTAGTATCACAGAGTTTTGCACTAGGTCTTAAACTATAAAATTTAGTTTATTATCAGCTACTCAGGATGTGGCTGCCAAAATAAGTGAATAACAGCATTTTTGAATGACGTGGCTCTGGTAGGTAAGGATATAGACATAGAAGTACCAACTGAAAGGTTAGAGCTGGCAATAGAAATGATAAAAAGATGGATGAGAAATAAAGAGTTAGATCTGGGTCCGCAGAAAACCGAGGTGGCATAGCTATCGACAAAGACGACCAACAGAAAAAGTGGAAAAATACAGATAGGTAAACAAATAATAAACATAGGAAAAAAATTAAATACTTTGGAGTTACACATGAAGCAAAAGGAAAGAAATAACAGGTTAAGGAAGCAGCAAAAGAAATGGAAAGAATGCTTAGTAGGCTTATGCCAAACAAAGGAGGACCAGGAGAAGGAGCAAGAATTCAAATAGCAACTGCTGCTAGAAGTATAGTATGCTGTAGAAACATGGGGAAAAGCTTTAAAGACAAAAAAACAGAAAAGGAGTAAGAGCAAGTTTGTTAAGAATTTGATGGGCCTCTAGGGAGGTGCTAGTTGCATACTGAAAACTTGGTTTTAACATAATTGTTTACTGTTTGTTTACCGTGCAGAAAATTAAAAAACAAATCTTTTTTTTTTATTATTTTTTATATAACAGGAGAGGGGATATTTAATGCTTACGCCTGTGTTGTCACCTTACACATGCCTTTGTACTTATGAACACATTTATGTTTTAACATGCCAGTTAATGAGCGTTGTAGATACAGACAAGGTTTGGTGTTTTTTGTTCACATACTGTCATCACTAGAAGTTCTTTTTAATATAATTGGTACAATAAAAAAATAATTTGGAATAAATAACCATGTGTTGAGTTAGAAACTCGTATTTTGCTTTATCATAAACAGAGTCTCTATTATCAGCTTTGTTGTACGTGGGTTAACATTTCAATCTAAAAATATACATACTTCAATATGCTGACGCCATTGTTTTGATATCTCATGCAAAAAACTTTGAACATTCTACAATCTATAACCAAATATTGAAACATGGTTTAGTACATGGAAGCTTTATATCAATCTTAATAAAACTCATCTGTTTATAAATACTATCGTATACCAAGAAATTTATCGAATATCAACCTGAGTCATGCAACAATTCAACCAACTTCAACATGCAAATATCTGGCCGTGTTTTTGGTAATCAATTATTCTTTAAACCTCACTAGAAATTTATAAAATCTACATACATAACTTGGGCAAAACACTTTTGCTGTCTTATCTAGAGGCAAAGGTATAAATCTAAAATCTGCTACACGTATTTATAAGTTTGCATGCAGACTAACCTTATATGGTACATCAAATCAATTTTTGTTTACAATGCCTCAATAAGACAATATATAATTTGCACGCTGCTGAAGATAATAAGTTTTTATGTACTAACTCAAATCATACTACTTTTTGAACGTCATTTAGAACTAATTAATAAATGTTGCATCAGATTTGCTAATATAAATAATAGCCAAACCTGCTATTCCACAAAATTAAGAAAAAAATATTTAAAATTTCTCTCTAAATCCATCTTTCATCATATCTTTTTAATTTTTTTAATTGATAATCATAATGGAGGCTTGTTTATTTTGTAATATATCAAATAAATTCTTATGTTTACTACTATATAGTATATATACTCATGAACATAAAAACTTGTATTCGTTTTTACTTTACTCTAATTGTGTTTTTTTAGAATAACAGAATTACATGATTGAAAGTTTTAAATAAAATTTTCATTAGCAAATATTCTTACAATCAAAAATGCCAATTTAAAATTTTGATATGCTTTTCCTTTCATTGTTTTAGGACTTAGATCTGTTTTTACAATCCCCACTTAAAGCATTGATAAGGTTTGGAGGGCAATAAACCGGGGATAATTATCCGGTACTCGGAGCAGTAGTTATATAGTATGCCCATAGATATAGTCATTACGACATGGGCTTAAATTATCTTAACAAATTATTGCATTAGCAACCAATTATGATTGTATTATATACTTGGAACTCAAAGTAATATTTAAGGATGAAAATATTGTATATTTATATAATATTTTCATTTTTGAACATCGAGGTGTTATAAGCTATTTATGGTATATAATACAAACATAATTGTCTCCCCATGGCAATTAGTAATGAAGTAATCCGCTGAGATAGTTCAAGCCCATGTCGTAAAGCCACTATATCTATGGGCATACTACCTATACCTAGTATAAAGCTAAACGTCACATAACCTCGTAAGCGCCGCATATATATTATATTCGTAAAAATGAATAAGGAAAAAAGTAGGATTTGTTGCTTCAATTTTTGTCTTTTGTTGTCACTATCTGATTTAAACACATTTACGTTTTGTAACATTATAAAAGAAACTAATCTAAATTGGGGAGTGATCTACCCCGCAAAATAGATTATGAAAGCTTCTGAAAAGAGGCAGGCAGATTCCACTTGGAATGTAGCGCTTATATATATATAATCTAAATTAGCTAATAAACAACTTACGTCATTATTGACGTTTCAATAGGATATCTAGAAAATAAACTAACTTAGCATTTGTAAAATACATTGCGTGTTATACCAGGTATAACTGTAGAACAGTTTATCCAAAAATTGTAAAAGCGGCCCTTAATGAATAAGTAAACAAGCACTTTTTTTTTTTAATTTTAATAGTAATTTTAATCTAAACATAAAATATAACATAAAAGAGTTGTGCACATACTTATCTTGAATATATTTTGCACAAATTAAACAAAAAAATAGTTTAGTACATAATAATTGTTTTAATGTCAATCGGTAATTGTTAAGAACTTTGGAACTGTTTAATAGTAAAGTAGAGCTCTAATAAAAACTTGTTGTCTTACAACTTACAAAAGTTTTCACAAACAATTTTGATTGATATTATAATAATTGAGTAATGTTTTTTATATTATCTAAATTAAATTTTATAGAAAATGAATAATGATCAATTTAATGAGAGAAAACAACACGTTCCATGAAGTTAATAAAATACATATGTAATTGGAGTTTACACTTACTTCAATAAAAACATATTATTATACCTACTTATTGCCAATTATTTAAATATGTTATTTATATCTAATACAAGTAATGGGATTATTATGTTTTTGCGTTTAATTATTTATAGGTTGCTATCTCCACATACGTGTAGTTATTTAAAAATACCATAATAACAACTTCATGAACCGGCTGCTAGAATACACAATACCAAACTAGAATAGTACGAAACTTGAATGAATTTGTCAACAGTAATAATTGCTACAAGTTATGAAAAATTTTAATTGCATAATGATTTACCACCTATTAAGAGTTATCTTTGACGAAATCTGCTGATAATGAACTCTGTAATTATTATGGAATAATTCCAATTATGGGAGAATACTATTTTATTGGTGTAAAATAAATTAAGACTATTTCTTCACACAACTTAAAACCAAAATCTGCGATAGAATTGCAGTCGTTTAATATTCTAGAATTAGCAACAGGTTATGACATACTTTGGAAAACCATCAAAATAAAAACTACAAAACCTAAAGTTATGCGCATTTAAACAAATAATAAAAGCAAAGGTATTCTCAAACAATGTAAAATACATTTTTCGAGGAATTATCTCATTTAATAAATCAGTGACAATAAATCCATTTTTTTTGCCGCAAATTGGTATTATATTAAAAATATTGAAAAATTTTAAATGCTATATTTATACGATATTCTACAACAACTATCGCTTAATTGAACTGATCAGACATAAGCTACCACAACAACAGCAATTTCTACAACACCGCGCAAAGTTTTTTTTCTCATTTGATGCTTACCCGTTTATGTAAAATAAAATATTATTTTATTTTTTATTTGCTTTTGCCTGTCAGAACTTTAACAGTTACACTCAAGTCATTGTTCTAAGGATCTACAAAATCACACAAAGATATTTATGAAGAAATTTGTATACAAATTATAATTTTTGCATACATCTTTTTTTTTAATTTTATGTTCTGACTGACTAATTAAATGATTTTACTTTATTGCTAAAAAAGCGTGAATGAACAGTTGCAACCAAATATAATACTTTAATCAAATATATTTTTGTTTTATTTAATTTTGTGTTGCTAACTTACCGTTAAACTGTAAATTTAAAACACAACATATACTACCAAACCAAATTGAGAGAATAATGACACTGTAGATACTGTCGACGCCTATAATCTGGTCTACTTACACTCTCATATTTAATGTATTTTTAAAAAAATGTTTTGCCAGAATTGCAAATTGTTAATAAAATTGTTAAACTTTAAATGTACCGCAATGATCACACTGCGGACAAATTTTGTTCAAAGTAATTATAAACCAAAAATCAATAAACATCTAAATAATATAACTACTCTTCAGTTGCATATAAACAAATTATTACAACAGGTTTTTTTGTTGCAGGTGAAATCCAGCCAAATGAAGCAAAAATACGTGGTGCCAAATCAAAAGAAATTGATGTTTACTGGAGGTTTATTCATATCACTGGGGATAACTCTTCTTATAACATGGCCATCATTGATGCGTTTTATCATCAGTCAAGGCCATACTTTAAAGCCCGATTCACCAGCATTTCACATATGGAAGCAAAATATAATTCCTTTACATTTAGATTTTTACATGTTTAATTGGACTAACCCAGAAGACTTATTCAATACAAGCACTAAACCAATACTTGTTGAGATTGGACCAATTCGATTTAAGGAAACTAAAACAAAAGTTAATATAACGTGGAATAGCAATAATACAGTATCGTTTAAACATCTTAAAGTATGGCAATTTGATAGGGATGGAAGTGTTGTGGATTTAGATACTATGGTTACAACAGTGAATGCTGTTAGTTTGGTAAGTAAATAAGTTAATTATTTATTATTAATATAATTAATATTTGACATTGATAACGTTTTAATAATAGTACTAAGAAAAATGTATTTATAGTACACATTTATAAATAATTAAAATTCCCTACAGTTAATATAATAATTATTTGTGTAATTAAAGACGTAGAAAATAAATATATCATTTTCAATGCAACTTTATAAAAAAAAAATAGTTACCACATTATAGGAATATATTACTCATTTTCAATTCAGGTTTAATGTAATAAGTAAATATTGATATTAGTTTTGATAACTACACAGCACAAAGTTGCTTATATATATTTATTAAAGTTTTGCTTAAAAAATTACATATGTAAATTTGATATGAAAACTATGATAATGTATTGTTATGTATATCTTTTAAATAAGACTTTAGTTAACATCGATATATAACAAATTATTATATGTTTATTTAGTTAAATGCATACATTGATCAATCATAAATGCAATGGTCTGCATTTATTTTTTAGAAGTGTTTGTATAATGTACCAATAATTAAAATCTATATCGTTTTTTTGAGATTCGATTTTTTTATTACTTTGAAATGTACTGCTATGATGATGAGGATGAATATTGGAGTAGTCCAATAGTAAACAGTTGTTGGCTTGTTATGAAATAGGTACACTGAGTTGACTTCTATTTGCTGTTTGTGTTTGATTCATTTGTGTAGTTTAAAATCATTTTGCAACAAACAACACCTTTGCTAGAGTTTAGTTTCTTAAACATTATCTTTTATATCTATGTTGGCAAGTTGTGTGTATTTTATTAGTTTTGTTGATTGAGTTAAATATTTTGTTTCTATAAGAAAGATTACATATATTTATTTTAGATTAAGATTTATTAATTAAAACATACTAAATCATATAGAAACAAGGCTGACTTTGTCAAAGTAGCCTTCAAGAAACCAGAATGATTCAAACTAACAACGGGTCCGCCTTCTCATTGGCGTTAGTTGCAAAATAACATTACCTTACATTTTCTTTTATGGCGTAGATAAAGTGGAAAGTTTATTTAATAATTTAGGGTTTGGCAACAACAGGAACACCATATCGTTAAGAACAGATTATATGTACAAACTTTTGAACAATTAGTTCCACTTTCACCGGAGTGTTGTTTTTTTAACTTTGAATTGGCTTTAGATACCTTTATCTGGTTTTACCTTTATTTTTTAACACAGACAACAGAATAGAAGTTTTGCTTATGATACTTCTTCAGTAATAACTGGTATGTATTATGCTCGATTGTCTTATTTTGTATTTATAAATTTTAAATGTTGGACTCTTTAATATTTTTTTTGTTGTTTTAGGATTTGGTACGATCATTGCTTCCATTGCATGTTTACTACACAAAATGTTGTTACTACGTATAATTATATTGAGTAAATGTTTGTTTAAAAGTTTGTACATTTGTAGACCTGGTTTTTAAATACAAAGTAAACTAGATTAGTATTGATTTCTGTTTTATTGACTGCGGTTTTCTAACAGTGTATACAAGAAAAAACAATGTTTGCTATACTACCTTAAAAAAATAAATTTTTAAACGCCGTTTTTGCTGCAATGTTTGATAATCAATTATTTATATTTTTGAAAAAGCTGTTTTGAACAATTGAGTAGATGTGCACTGCCATTTCACCATTCTCTGAAATTTTGTAACCAAGATGTACGTTTGCAGCCAGTACTTATTTTTTCCTGAATCTTTTCCGGCATGATCAGCTACAATAATTAGTGTTTCTAGGTATTCAAGTTTTTGTTTTTTTATGGTTATTAAGTTTTTTCGTTGTTTATTCATTTTTTATGAGGATCTTAACATTAGTAGCTTTGTCTACTCATAATACCCTAAATACTTTTTGGCACACTCACATTTGTAAATGTAAATATTTCCTTAGCCATTATTATTAATTGCGTCTTTTATTTTTATATCAGATCTTTCTCTTTACTACTTTGTTTAGAATGTGTTTGTAAGTCTTCTATAACTTCCACTATTAGAACCATACCATTGGCGTATCTAATATTGTTGGTAGACTTTCAATTGATCTTTACCCTTATTTCTTCCTCTTCGCTTTTCATGATTTTTTTAGAGTAGATATTAAACAGTAACGGTGACAGCACGCATCTTTGCTTAACTTCTCTTTTAATTTGTATTTTATTGGGTGTGTGCTTTCTATTTGAACTATTGCTTTGTGTCCATAGTAAAGATTTAATATTATTCTTATATTTTGCGTGTCTAGCTTTGTTATTAATATCTCAACAAGTTAGTCTATCAGCTTTTGCAACTGTAAAAGTATACAGTGTTTTCCGGGTTTTATATTCATAAAAACCAAATTGAGTTTTATCTTCTTTTATTTTTTATAAGTTTTATTATAAATGATTTTAAAGAGGATCTTTAGTGTGTGGTTTATTAGACTGATCATACAAATGCTGGTAATAACGAGTTATGCGGTATTCTGATTTGTAGATCTTGTTGAACAAATTTACTAGTACTTGGACCTAGTTCTCTTGTAACAGCTTAAGTAGCTTTGATGGTACCTTATCTGGTCTTGGAAACATTTTGTTCGTTAATGTTTGGATAGCATGGACATATTATTTTTCTAATATATTTAAACCTGTTTCCTCTTGAAAGTTTTTAGGAGCGGGTAGATCTTCAAAAAGTTTTTTCGTGGTTTTGCCACGTTTTCAGTTTGTCTTTTATATTGACGATAATATTTTCTCTTTTTTTTACGGTTACGATTTTATTTTAAAATTTGTTGTTTTGGTAATTTATAAAACATATTTTTAATAATCAGTTTATTTTTTTGGCAAAACCGTAGTAATTGGTTGCGCATTTTTTGACTTGCATTGTGTATTTTACCAGTTTTTCATAAGGTTTTCACATTCTATGTTGATAATACGGTAAAAAAAGGTTTTGTGAATAAAACATAAAATTATATAGACTTGCCACGGACCATTAATTACAAAAACATCATCAAATAGCATGTTTCAATTTTGTTTATTTTAAACATATACTAATTGGCCACTACTACTTTTTTTGATAAATTAAGATTTTCTTTAAATTTACTCGATGAGCGATACATTAATCTTAGAACGCTGTTTAGTGGGGATTCTTTAATGATATATTAACTTGGTCTTTGTTAGTAATGGGTTTTTGGTAACTTTAAAGTACATTCAGGAAATATTAAAAAAAAATACTTGCCACTGCCAATTGGCCACCCGCTGCACGGATTGTGCAAAGTTACGGTAAAAACGTAGGAGTTTTTTTGGCTTAGTTTGCATGTAGTTGACTATCTATGAGACATATTGGGACGACGTATTAAGAAACATGCTATAGTTTTAGATCATTTAAATAATTTTTGCATTAGCAGTTTACTGATGACCTTGTAAGTAGCATGTCGCAACGAATAAAAGGCGTAATAAACGTAAGAAGACTAATGGTTTAAAAAAACAATCAAACTAATGGCAATAGACATGAATAATGAAAAAACACTTATTGAAAAAATAATAACAGACATAGTTAACATTGATTCCTAAAATGAGAGAGTAGAAGATCTGAATAGAAAACTGACAAAAGCAATATGACGCAACTAAAGACGAAGATGTGGAACAAAACTGCCATTAATGATGGAACAATAGCTCTAATGGAAAAACAGGAACAACTAGCCAAAACTAATAAAAGAATACTCCAAAATTTACCGAAAAAATCGTAGAGCTATCAAACAACAACAAAATGCAAGAACAACGTGTATACAAAATAATTGAAAATAACAATGGCATGAAATGCAACAAAGAAGGGACTATTATCCACAACCATAACAAAATTTTGCGTATAACAGGAAAATGCTACAGACCTATATGAAATTAAAACATTGCCTAAAAGGTAAGAATGACGGTGCGGGTATAAGAGTGTTAAATGTTGGATTAGAAAAAATCCTAAAATTGATAAGGAAGAATTAAAAAACGTTTTAAATAGCTCAAAATTAGACAAAACTACGGGATTTGACAATTCTTCCTCAGCTTATTAACGTCTACTCCTAGACATAGGCCTTTTCCAAATTTTTCCTCGTTGCTTTGTTTAAAGCTAGTTGCATCTAATTTCTTCCCGCTGTTATTTTTATATCGTCGGTTCATCTTTTTTGTGGTTTTCCTATGCTCCAAGTTTCGGTGTGTCCATTTGTTTGGGTCTTGTCTGGCAATGTGGCCGGCCCATCTCCACTTAAGTCGTGCTACACGTTCCATGACGTATGTCACCCTTGTTTGTCGTCGGATAGTTTTGTTTTGCACTTTTTGTTTTAAGCCATGAATCTTTCCAATGCCCTTAGCGTAGTTTTTAGTTGATTTGCCGCGCTCTTTATTAGTGTAGCGGTTTTCAAACCATACGTCGCTACGGGTAAGACACATGCTCTTCTACTCTCTACTACTCTTCTACTCTTTTACTTATTATGGTTTCTTGATTTTTTTGCCTAGTGTGATTTTATGCCCGAGATATATGTATTCATTTACTTTTTCAATGATGTTCCTACGGTAATATTACGGCCGTCTTTGGTCATAATCTTTGTTTTATTGAGATTCATTTTTAAACCTACCCGTATTGAAGCTTCATGCATTTGTTGGAGCATTTGCTGTAGTTTGTTCATGTTGCTGCTGATTATAACGATGTCGTCTACGATTTGTAGGTGGCTTAGGTATATAACGAAAGTGGAAATAGATGAAAAGAAAATAGAAAGAGTGGAAAAATATTTAGACTTTAAAAGAAGAATACGACTAGGATAAACAACTATTAAAAAATTAGCCTATATTCTTTGGAACAACATAAACATAGTAAAAGTGCATTTTACCAATCTTAATGTATGGAGCGGAAACATGGACCAATATAAAATACAGCTTGGATACTATGAAAATTGCACAGTAGGATGAAACAAGCGATAATTGTCACAAATAGAAAAGCCACATATTGCAATGAAAGGATAGGAGCTATTACCAAAATAACAAACATTGTAAAAAGTGCACCTTTTCTAAAATGGAACTACGCAGAACACGTAGCAAAAAGCGATATAAACCTTTGGAGCCGAAAGATTATTGAATTTAGATTATATAAACACAAACGAGGAAAAGGAAGATTACCAAATAGATTGTATGACAACTTAAAACGGGCAGCGGGGCTAGCGTGGATGAGAGAATTTCAAAATCAAGAACAATGGAAGAAAATAAGAAATGCCTACTTTTAAGAATAGAGCTTTCTGATATTGTAAAAAATACAAAAAGTTTGTTTATATTTTATTTCTAAACATAATTTGTTTATTTAATTATTTTTTACCAGGCATTTATAAAGTATCACTATTTTATGTCAGGATAATTTAGTAAAATATATAGTTAAATATGTATACAAAAGTACCTAAAAATTTGCTTAGTATTATGTTTTAATAACCTTTGTGGCAATTGCAATTTATTGATTTTTAAATTAATACTGTACTACAGACCTAGAAATATTTTTTCTTTTAAGTACATATTAAAAATAAAGGACGATAGAACAATTGTCATTTTTAAATTGTAATTTTTGTGTATATTTTACTCACGGTCCCTATTTTCTTAAATTAACTCATTTAAATGATAATTTTATTATTATTAGAAAATTAAATTAAATATTTTTATTTTATTTATTTTTACAGTCTGCATCATATCAAGCCAGGTATTGGACTTTTTGGGCAAAAACAGGATTACAGTTTGCCTTGGGGCAATTAGCACCAGAGATGCACGTCACAAAAAAAATTGGAGAGATATTATTTGACGGATATGAAGATGTTATGGTTACTCTGGGCCGACAATTTAATGTTGGTCCAAATTTGCCTGATATGGATAAATTTGGCTGGTTTTACACTGTAAGTAACATATTAAACTAAATAATTGTAAAATTGATATTTAAAAAAACATATAATATTTTTGTTTAAGACTATTCCGCCTGCTACCTTGGTTCATAGTATTTTATCAAAAACGACAACTTTTGCGTCATTGACGTTTTTGTTAAAATACTACAAATCAAGGTAGCGGTCGGTATGGTCTTAAAAGTGCAAAGAAAGTTTAATAATGCATGCATGTATAATTTATGTACATAAAATAATAATTAATTTAAATATTATTTGTTAATATGAGCATAAGATTAGATCAATTTTAAAACACTAGTATTCACTAGTCTAGGTATAGATTATTATTGAAATTATTGTATAGGGTTTTCCAATAAGAGGTTTCAATTTGTATTAAAAAAAGGGGTATTTTTTATGAGAATTCAATATATGATTACTTCATTATAAAGAGGAAGGTATGCCATTAACATTTGAAAACGATATCAGTCAAATGACTGTCACGGTTACGGTTGCAGTATCACATTATTTTTATAAAATTTTTCATGACCAATTTGCACATTTGCGGCTGTATGTCCTCGATAACTTTACGAATTCCATGTTTAAGGTCTTGAATCGATTGTGGAGTATTGGCATAAACCTTATCTTTCTCGTGGCCTCAAGAAAAAAGTTTAAAGGTGTTAAATCACAAGATCTCGGTGGCCAATCCCCTCTTTGAGAAATAACACGGTCAGGAAACTTTTCTTGCAAAATTGCGATTGTGTTGTTGCACACTGTGGCACGTAGCGCCGTTTTGCTAAAAATAAACGTCGTCCACATCAATATCTTCCAATTCCGGCTATAAATAATCATTAATCATAGCTTGGTAACGCCATCCCTTCACCGTACAGTTGCACCAGCCTCATTTTCAAAAAACTAGGGTCCAAACACACCTTCAGCCCAAAAACCGCACCAAACTGTGACACGTTGAGGATGCAAAGACTTTTCAACAATCATTCTTGGATTTTCTAAGCCCCAAATGCAACAGTTCTGCTTATTAACGTGGCCTCTAAGGTGAAAATGAGCCTCATCACTGAAAATGATTTTTCGATGAAATTCTTGATCATTTTGATGCATTTGAAATACCCAATTAGCGAAGATACGACGTTTATGGTGATCGACTGACTTGAATTCTTGTGTTAACTAAACTTTAAAAGCCTTAAGACTTAAGTCCTTATGCAAAATACGGTGTAATGTTGTTTGTGGAATGTCTATTTCTAAAGATCGATGAGAAATTGACAAACTCGGGTTTTTTTCAATACTACGGGCTACATCCGCTATATTCTTATGTGTTCTTAAGCGATGCACACGGTTTTGATTCATCACATCACAAACTTGTCCCAACAGCTCAAATTTTTCTACAAAGTTTACTATTGCCGGCCGAGAAGGTCCTTTACAACAACCAAAAAGTTCTTTAGTTTTGCGAACTAAAATTTTCACCATTTATGTAGTGAATTTTAATAATTTCAATGCGTTGTTGGAGCGTGTATCGTTCCATTTTTTATAATGGCGTAGGTTTTACTTGACAAATGTCAAATGATAATAGCTTCAAAATTGACAGCTGCTCAAATAGCCTTCTTATTGGATTATATTTTATATGTAAAATCTAAATGGTTTATTTATTTTATTTTTTAATTATAATTATTGTTTTTTAGAGAAATGGTTCTTATGATTTTGAAGGTTACTTCAATATGGATACGACTCAAGAAAATTTAGGTCTTTTACATAATTGGAATAATTTGGACTATAGTCCAAGTTACCCATCGGAATGCAATAAAATAGGTGGATCTGCTGGAGAATTTTTCACACCTAAAACACTCAAAGAAAAAGTATCAATATTTACTCCAGATTTATGCAGGAGTATGCCATTAGATTTAGATGGTGAATACGAAGTAAACGGTGTTAAAGCTTTAAAATATATTGTGGGTGATTCCGCTCTTGACAATGGTAAGATATTTAAGTTTTTGTACTTATTTTTTACTTATTAATTATATTTAAAGGTACAAAAATTCCGTCCAATAAATGTTTTTGTACCGGCGAATGTGTGCCTTCTGGAGCAATGAATGTTTCTGCTTGTAAATTTGGATCTCCGGGATTTGTGACATTGCCACATTTTTATAACGCGGACCCTTATTATTTGGACAGCGTGGAAGGACTGAATCCTATCAAAGAGAAACATGAGTTCTACATGACATTAGAACCGGTAAATATTAATTCTTTAATTTAGTTAATATATAAATTTTAAAAAAAATAGCGTTTAAATTTACATTAAGTCATATGAGGATAATTGATATTTAATATCAAATACTAATAGTTTTGATAACAAAGTTGTATTACTAATTTGAATTGTTAGTTAATGATTTTATATCGAATAATATATACTAGTTAGTTCACGCTGAATTAAAAATACAATAATAAATAAAAATTAATAGTTTGCAGTTGTATTTGTTGATATAATATTATTGACCGGCAAAAAAATAATAATAGGTTAAGTTTTAATAGATTTTAGCAATAAGATAAAACATAATGTACTGTGTGAATTCATAATTAAAATTAAAACCTAATCAGTTCATTCAATTCTGAAAAGCATGCTAAAGTTACGACACATGTCAGATTTAATTAAAAGCTAGTAGTTTGTAATTATTAATTAGTTTACAAAAATACATAAAAATAGTTACAACGCGATAGCTCGTTTAATAATTAAGTAATTAAAGGTTAAATTGCAGATTCTGAAAGAGAATTTTACGCTGAGGTTATGACAATATTGCATAAAATGAGAAACGTTATATTTAATAATTATTTGATAGTAAACAATTTTTAGCATTTTTTGGTTTTAAATACTCATATTACTCCAAAGTCAATAAGAAAGCCATAAATTTTAGATATCGAGTGCGGCTGTCATAATAATATATGTATTTAACGACTGCAAAAAAACTATAATTAACAAATCAAATTATAAAATTTATAAATTCAAATGACAAATAAGTTTTGGATTTTTATTAATAAATTTATTTAGGTCGCATGTTTCAGTTCTAATCAAAATTAAATCGTAATATACGTATTGCGTATTGGATTAATTTAATTCATATAATATTAAATGAATTAATTGTTACAATTGTAATAAAATAACCTAATTGTTTACTCAGATTTTACAAATTATTTTGTTCTAAATTAATTATAATAATATTTGTATTAAGTGACGCATAAAAAAACTTGAGTACGCCGTAACCTCTGTGGAGTATATTGAACACAATAGTTTAATCAGATTTTACTTTCCCTTATTATTTTCTACAATATGTAATTAACTAATTAATTTTTATTAAAAAACTAGTTTAGTCTATAACCTCAGTGGAGCATGAAATTTTTATTTGACAGATGTTCTCTATAACCTATTAAAATGTATCTTACTTTGCTACACAATTGTAGAACGAATACAAATCTCTGAATAAAAGTCTTGTGCGCTATTAGGAAACTACAAAATATGAACACACCAAACCGATATCAATCAAAACGTTCAATTGAAATTCGTTGCACCGGAAAAGATCAAAGAGAATCAAAACACTTCAATTTGTTATCGTTGCTATCAATTGAACGTTTTCAGCATTGTATTATTTCAAATTTTGAGAAAAAAATTTGGATTTTGTCTTAAAAATACCTAGCAATTAAGACTGATTTTTGCAAACAAATTATATTTAGTAATAAAGCGCATTTTTATTTAAATGGTGCTTCAAAAGCACTTTAAGTAAATGTGAAAATACTTGTCGACTATTTTTTTGTGGTCTAAGATAGAAAGTATATCTAGATACACGTGATAAAAGCAAATTATATCATTATTAATTAATTTTTTTTATTTGCTTAGTTTTGAAAAATTACGACATTAATGGGCCACCAAAATTATAGGATTTGACGTCTTTAGACTTTTTAGGGTTATTTTAAATACAGTGCCAATAAACGGTTATTGTTCTTAGACTGCTTGAATTTGGTGATATATGATAGTTTTAGCAAGTATGGTTTTACTCGTTGAAATTCAAAGTTGTTTTTATGATGTAACATATTAAGTACTTCATAAAAATCACATTTTGAAATGATTAACAGTTTTCGAAACCAATATCAAAATTGTATCTTTATGAAACTGTTCTGAGAAAAAACAGTTTGAAAAATGACGGGTATTATTTTTCTCACAAATATAGATAAAGACGTTAAAACCTGAGTGCCATTCAAGAATACAATACGTCCTTAGAAAATGATAGTACATTGGGCGTTCAGTACAGTGACAAACTTTTTTAACATGAATCGAATGAACGTAAATGACATGAGGTTTCAGCAGGATGGCGTGACCTGTCACACAGCACGCAAAACAATGGCGTTATTGCAAACGAAGTTTTTTGAAAAGTAAGGTTTATGCAGATTTTGAAAAAATTCAGCACTTTAAGGAAGAAATCAAAACGCTTTTAAGCCTATTTTATGCCAAAATGTCTTTCAGTATTTTGTTAAAAGAGCTACAACCAGAGCAGCAGTGCTCATTTGTTTTACTTAAAATAGAATACAATTAACTAAAATAATTAAAATATACTTCATAAATCAATAAATAATTTGTAGTATTTTATTTAAATACTATGTTTTTATTTAAATTTAAAATTAATTTTTTTGTTGGGATACTCTTTATATTTTTATAGTGAATACGCATGTTTCACATATTTATTTAGAATGGCGTAAATTAGATATTATGTTTAATAACGAATTTAATACTTTGAACATAACATAATATATCTTTTTAAATAAATAATATTTTCAGACTACTGGTATGCCGCTATCTGTTGGAGCCAAACTACAATTGAATTTACTCATGCAACCCATTGAAAATATTAGGTAAGCTTTTACATACATTTTAATAATTACTTTTTTAAAAATTACTTTACATATTATATATAGTTATTGTAAGCAAATGCATATTTCGACAATTTTTAGGCTTTGTAGCATATTCGTTTTATGCATATTTCACAAATTTTTAGAAAAAAAAAGTTTTTCTTTAATTATTTTAATAATATAAAAATGTTAATAATAAATATTTATTATATTAATATTTTTATTATAATTTAAATAATAAACAATTATAAAATTGTATCTCTTTTCACTGACTTAAGTTTAGCGTATTTCAGCGTTTTTAAGTTGCTATAATCCGGTGTTTATAACATATAATAATAGTTGATACACTTAACTGCTGTGTAACAAATATTGCCTACAGTTAATATATAAAAATTTACTATTATTAAATTACTTAAGTTTTTTGTGTAGATGTATTATAAGAAACTCATTGATTTAAATTAAAATTAAATATTTATTTTATAATATAACAACTGTTTTGCAGGTAAACATACTATTTTTGTAACTCATTTTGTTTCTATTGTTCAGTATATTTGCACAATTAATAATTAAATTAAAATTGTTAAATTATAAAAACAATATTTTTGTTTAACAACCAGTAAATTAATTATTTAAAATAAAATGTTACTACAATAATCAGCAGTGAAAATATACAAAAAATTCCAAAATGATTTCATACTCTATTCTTTTGTATAATTTTTTTTGCAAAATTTTAATCAACCAATTTTATTCAGTTCATGATATAACATTGTTAACAAAATACAACAATAATTTAAGTTATAAATGTCAAATGTGTGAAACGCAAAAGTGGTATTTTTTTGTTAGCTGTTTTCTACTCTTTTAGGCTAAGCCTCTTTCTTTTTCTGCCAATCATCTTGGTTTTGAGCCATCTGGTACCAGTTTAGCTCATCCTTTCTTTTACGGTCGTTGCTCCACCTCATTAGTTGTCTTCCTACACTTCTTCTGTTACTCCATGGCCTATATCTTATTAGTTTTCCGCTCCACTTGTCTTGGTCTCTTGCAACGTGTCCCGCCCAATTAGACTTCTGAGTGGTGGCATATTTTACGACGTCTTGCACCTTTGCTTTTTTTCTGATCTACTCATTAGTTTTCCGATCCTTTAGTGATATACCCAGTATCTTTCTTTCAATAGCCCTCTGATTGACTTTAAGCTTATCAAGTATTGCTTTCGTAATAGGCCAAGTTTGAGAACTGTAATTGGTTACTGGTTGAATACACTGGTTGTATAATTCAGTTTTGAGATGGAGGAAAGTGTCCATTGCCAATAGTCTTTAATTTTGGCATATGCCACTCAGGTTTGTCGTGAACTTTTGTGAATTTCCAGTTTTTGATAGACTTTGCTTATAGTTAGTGTTTGACTTAGATACTTGTATGTAGTTACTATCTTAACTCTCTGTTTCCGGCTATTAGTACTATGTCATCCACAAACATTAAATGGCGAGTTTTTCTCTATTAATGAATGCCCCTGCTTTAGAGGTCAATTGTTTTTAGTGCGTCTTCTAGTGCTAGGGTGAAAAGCTTGGGCGACATCGGATCCCCTTGTCTCACTTCTCTGTTAATTTCCACTTTGCCAAATTGTTTGTGTAATTGGATTTGTAATGTGGCATTTTGGTATTTGTTGCTTATTAACTTTGCATATGTATGGTCGTTTTTCAAAGCTTGCCGCAGTGCTCATATTTCCACCGTGTCGAAGGCCTTCTTGAAATCGATGAATGCTAGCCATAAGGGGATATTGTATTCTACAGCTTTCTCTATAAGTACTCTCATCGTTTGTAGGTGTTCCGTAGTGTTGTATCTCTTCCTATACCCTGCCTGTTCTCTAGGTTGATAGTAGTCCAGCTTAGGTGTGAGGCGGTTGATTATTAGTTTTAAAAATAATTTATATATTTGAGACAGTAGGCTGATTGGTCTGTAATTTTCTAGGTTTTTGGTGTCGTTATTTTTGTGAATGATTATTATGAGGGCATTTGCTCAGTCTTGCGGTATATCTTCCTTGTCCAGGCATTTGTTGAACAATCATTTTAATTTTTTTCTAGTATGTCCCCGCCTTGTTTTATTATCTCTACTAATATTTCATCTTTGCCTGCTGCTGTCCCGTTTTTCATATATTGTATTGCATATTCTAACCATATTAGGTAATAATTCACCCAAAGAACCTAATTCTATACTTTAGAACATTCTTCATACAAAAGAAAAAAAGCCTACTCACTAAAACTAAGTTTTTAAGTTTTTGTTTCTAGTTTTCAATTGAATTATCAATATGCTTTTTTACATAACTATTTTTGATTCTCTTTATTTTTTAGCAGTAACTTTCCGATATGATCTTTGCTCTTACTTAACTCTTTTTTTAGATCTAATAGATCTAATTGTTCACAAATAAAATAGATTGCTAATAATATCCTCAAAGCCGCAATAGAATCAAGTATTGCTATTTTTGGTTTTATTAATATGTTTCTGCATATTTCTATAGGTTTTATTTTGGTATATTTTGGACTTAATAAATTTTTTCATTTGCATTTGCGGACGCTCTATTATAAAAAAGAGAGTCTTTGTATGCCAATGTCACACGGTATTGTATAGCAAACTTTTATATTGAGATTCTTCAAAGTGTTCTAACGTTGCCACTACTAACTTTTACTTTGGTTTCCTAATTCACACTGCCAAAGTTGTCCTTCTTATATTTAACTTTTTTTTTTTCCTTATCTTAGGGAAACAAAAACAAACATCGTTATTCACTTTAAATCTGAATACAACAATCTTAGCATTTGCACCCTGCTATTGTAAACGTTTCTAAAATATTAATTGACTAGAGATTCAACTTTATTACATTTTTAAGAACTATAGCCTCAATCACAATTAAAATAACTCAAACTTGTATTGACTTAATTTTGTCTGGAATTGCAGGTGAAATATTGTGTTCTCAACCTAAGAGGTAGCACATTAGGCTAATTGTGCGGTAGTTGCTGCAGTATATTGCATTTGATTTTTTAAGTACTAATAATTATGAAGATTAAAATCATGGTTTTGGTATTGTTATTTATTTGTTTATTATTCTATTAATATCTTTATGAGCAGCAAAATGATTTCAGTGTCAAATAATTTGAGTATTTTGCTGTAGGTATTGCTTGAGCTAGGAGATTTGCCGTCTTTAAGTTGTCTTATTGCCTTTTTGACTTTGTCTATTGTTATTTTATTGTCATGTTTTTGAGGTTGTTATGCTTTGGAAGTTATTTCATTTGGTTGTTTTTTTTTTTGGTATACATTTTTCTGCTTTTGAGTTTTGCTTTGTGTAATTTTCTATTTTTGCTGTTTTTGTATATACTTGCTACTTTTTTGATTTTTATGTGAATATTGAATAAATTGTATTTCTGTTTCAGAGCTTTTATTTCCGCACATTAAGTTTTGATTTTTTGCTGCTCTTATTTCTAGTCTTATTTATTTTATAATGTGTCTGTATTTTGTTCAGTCATTTTTTGTTTTTATTCTTTCTTCTATTAGTTCTAGTTTATTTTTTGTCATCTAGTTTTTCTTTTTTATGTGTTTTTCTGTTAAGTGTTTGCTTCTAATTTTAATAGCTTTAGATAGTTTTTTCAATTGCATTACTGTGCAAACTATTCAAAAGATTTGAGAAGTATATTAATTTCTACACTCTACACTGTGATCTCAGAACAAAGTAATTTTATCTCAGATACTTAGTATAGATTTTGATCAAAACAATTAAAAACAAATTTTTTGTAATGGACTTCTATTTTGAACAAACATTAAAAAAAATTATGTATGATGTACAAATTAATATTAATATAGAGAAGAACAAAATAAAACCAATCAATTTAAGAATTGCTACTTGTAACGTAAGACACAAGTTTAAAGCTGGAAAGACACACAATATTCATGAATACAAGGTGAGCATGCAAAACGCTACAACGGTATAGCAAGGTCAGTTATAACTTTGATACCAATAACTGACAGACAAATTTTATTAGAACTCAGTTCTATTTAACATCATTATAAAACAAGTTGATGCACCAACATATGCTAGCAATAAAGATGATGCCGAGAGCTTTTACAAAGACATTGATAATGCTTTACGACTTCTAAAAAGAACAAATAACAAATTAATTTTGGGATACTTCAACGGCAAAGTTGGAAAAGGATAATGAAAAAGAAATGAAAAAGGCGATTGGTTCATTTAATTGAGAGTACAATGACCTTATTTTAACAAATACCTTATAGTTCCATCCGATAAGACTATATACATGGAAATCGTGCGCAGATACAGATGAGAACATTGTAAAAAATCAAATTGACTACATCCTACGATACAGAACAGAAGCAGATAATGGGTCTGATCACAGTTCTGTAGTAACGATGATCCACACAAGGTTTAATTTAATAATTAAAAAACAGTGCTAAAATAGCATTGACAGAACATTATTAAGTTAAGAATCCAATAATTGTCGCGTAACTAAGCATGATAGTGAAGCAAGCATTGAAGTCCAATGAAACAAAATGAGAGTTTATATAAATGATGTGTTGCAAAAACCTGAAAGGGAAACTCAACCTAAAAAAACCCTAAGCTGACGGACGACAGTATAAGATTAATGGAGAAGCAGTGAATTTGTAAGAACAAGAAACATGCATACAAACACATCTAAAAAGTAATTAGATACTTAAAGGCTAGTACAAACTAGTAGACATGTTGCGCAATTTTGCTTTCTGATACGTGTCTCAGGTTCTCTACGTAGACATGTCTATAGATAAACCCACGTCTAAAAGCCAGTTGCTTTAAAAATCATTGCAAAAAAATAAAAAACTTAGAAACTGCATATGATACTCTCAATATGCACAAAAAATCAAGGAAGCTACAGGTAAATTGCAAATAAATAGATCTCTTCAACAAAAATGGAAAAACGTTTCAGGAAACGGAACATAAATTAAGCAAATAAACAAAGTACATTACAAAGCTATTTAAAGATGACAGATTAATAAATCTAACAGAAGTAACAGAATATGAAGGATCCCTAATCACATGCAACAAAGTAAAATATGCTATTTAACGTTAAAAAAAAGAAAAAAAAAGAAAAGCAGCTGGACCGGATGAGATTCCTAGTGTATATAGCAAATAAACAAAGTACATTACAAAACTATTTAAAGATGACAGATCAATAAATCTATCAGAAGTAACATAATATGCCTTTTCTTTACATGAGTTCTGATTTTGTGATTTTTTTTTAGATTTTTTCAATATACCATTTTCGAGTAATAAGCAATAAAAATTTGAAAAAATTGATTATTTCTTTTACATTTTTTGATCGTCTGTAACTTTCAGGGTTGCATTTTTAAGAAAAAACTGTAATGAACTTTTTTTTTAATTGTTCAAAAAATCATTTTTTACAGCCAAAAATTTTTTTTCTTAAATTTTAAAAATTTTGCAGAAAAAGTTACAAACGATAAAAAATGTAAAAAAATGCAAAAAAGACATTTTTTTCAAATTTTGATAGCTTATAGTTTACTCAAAAATGGCTTATTATAAAATCTAAAAAAAAAATCACAAGATTAGGACTCATGTAGAGAAAGGCATTTTCAGTGGTTTGAGCAAAATCAAATTTTTGTTTTGAAAAGTTGACTCAGACATGGCCATATATAAACTAGTTGGTAATGAAGCAACAGATTTATTCAACAAAATACTTACCAATTTTAAGATCTTAAACTTAAATCATTTAGGAAAAATGTTTCTGAAATGTAGATATTAGCTGTAACAAATATAAAACTTATTTAAAAGTGACTAATGACTTAGATAGTTTACAGCATCGGAGTAATGTTTGTGTTCTATCAATATTTTAGATGATATTATTTAAACAAAATAAAAGACATTGCCATTTAAACAAATATTTACTTGTGCTACAAATTCTAACAAATATTTACTAATAGTTTAGACTGTTCAAAAAACTAAAACTTTAAAAGAGATTTTTTTACTAAATTAACGACATGTGCTTCCAAATTCGTTACTTCAAGAGACTTGATAACAGTTCAAGAAAAACGCTAACCAGTTTGATTCTATTGGTAACCAGATTAACATATATTAATGATGTTTATATGTAGCTAATATAAATAATTACGTACAAATTGAATGCTTGTGGCCGTTACTATGTTTATTTTAAGATAAATAAAACATATTTTAAATATATTCGTGATATAGTACATGGGCAATTCCATTCCAAACGGACCAGAGCCGGGAGGGATGGGTGCATTGAGAAACTTGTTTATGTATTTTTTTTTAGTTGTTATAACTTATTAGTAGTCCTTTGATTGGTATATGAAGGTATGAAACCCTTAAGAAAAAATTCTACGATTTTTTTTAGTTTTTTTGTTGTTTTTTAACTTAATCGCATTTATTATTTAAAAACCGCAATTTTAATTTAAAAAAAATAAATTTACTAATAAAATCAATCAGAAATTTTCCGTAGAATCCAAATCTGGCGCCATTTTAAGTCTATACTCTGTCTATAAGCCGCAAAAGCTATAAAACCATGTTCTCAGTGGGCTGGGCAAAAAGGAGCATTTTTTTATTTTTTTTAACCGCCAAAACTGACGTATTTTTATGTAAATTCATTGGAAAATATTAATTTGTTTTGTATATTTGAGTTTTAAAGGTGTAAAACTTAAAAAAAAACTGCAAAAATGAGCTTATTTTTCAACATAATCTCTAACAAATGCACATTTAGCAGTTTTCAGAAAAACTATACATCAAAAATTATTAAAAAATTGAGTCTTGAAACAATTCTACATACGAATTAGTCAGTGTCGTGCTATGGCGTAGAAAAACCCATCTAGATAATATAAAAAAATTATTAATTTTTAACGCATTTTTTGCCTAAATATTTTGTAAACATTTCTTTTTAGATTCACTTTTTTATAGACGATGAGTACAACACTGACTATTTTCCATGTAAAATTATCCCCAGAGTTCATGTTTTTAATAATATTTGGTGTATTGTTTCTCTGAGCGCGGTTAAACGTGCATTTGTAAGAGTTTATGTTGAAGAATAGTCTACTTTGCAGATTTTTTGAGTTTTAGACTCTTAAAAACTATTATATATTTTATTGCATATTATTAAAAATAATTAAATATTTATTACGTTTGTTTACTACTATTTATACATAACTAATAATTATTTATTTTTCAGATTATTCCAAAATCTTCCAAGAATATTTTTCCCAGTACTATGGTTCGAACAGAGTGTAGATATCCCAAACAGTTATGTAGTACTATTGAAAATTTTACTAAATTTGCCTATCATATGTCAAGTACTTGGATTCTTATTCTTGCTAATTGGCACTATAGTAATCTTTTATCTAGTGTACAAACCGGTACTTCAATACGTACAACACAAAAATATGAGGTTTGAAAAAAACATCAACATAGCGAAAGATTTAGATGTGTTAAATTACAGCATAATTGAACAAAAGGATACATTCATAGATAGGCGAAAAGAAGAAGAATCAATGCTTGCATAAAGCATCAACTGTTATTTATTACTCACGTCATCTGCCATAATTAATGTTTAGGTCATGTTTTCATATTTTGGATTTTATTAATACTAATGTGATAATTCCAATTAATATTATATGTTGTGTCTGAGATTTTTTAGTTCTTTTTTTAAATTATTTTTAATTTTAAGCATTAATTGGAATTGATTGAGTAAAATTGTGATATATGGTATAGTTAACTAACTAGTGATATTTATTCTCTAGAACAATTTTTACAACAGTTGTAGAATGTAGTTTTTGTAGTTTTAAAAATATATAAAAACTACATAGTATAGGCAAAGAATATTCATTAAATTTTTTTTAAAATTATTATATTAGGAATATTCTTCTAATATAAATAATGTTGATGAACATTCTTACATAATATTATAATTCAATGCAGGTTGTACTACATGAATATAAAACCAAATGTAATTATTAAAGTAAATGGGTTTGGGAACAATCTTATATCTTTTTGTTGGCATTTTCTAAGACATTGGTTTCAAATGAAAAGTAGTGAGATTAATTAAAAACTAGAAAATAATTAAATACCTTGCCATTTTATTATAAAATCATTTTCAAAATATAGTTGAGTAAGTTTTGCCATAGCAAATGCATTTGTACTAATTATAGTATGCAATAGTATTATTTGTTTTGTAATTAGATTACTTTATATCTACATCCTTGTGTATTTTTTGAAATAGAGAAGCATAGTCTGAAAATGTATCTAAGTGCAATATTATAAAAAACTTTCATAATTTTTTCTCCTAGTTTTGTCAAAGAAAATGTTATGCCATTTAATAATTTGCCCAAAATTCTACGTTTAAGATGTTATTAAATTTATCTCCAATAATGTAATGTTTTATTTTATGTCTAGTTTTAGTTTTTACTTAGCTTTAAGACTTGCAGAATGCTGTTGTTTTTATATGAATTTAAAAAAAAAAAAAAATATTAATTATACTTTGATTTATTTATTAATGTTTAAATATGATTCTTTTAAATGTAAGTAACAACAAATTAAACTATCAATTTTTGCGTATGTAATAAGGTGGTTTTTAAATATTTGATTAACTTAAAATCTTTTAAACCTATTGCAAATTGTATGAAATGTTAAACAACAGAGTAAGTAGTGTTGGGTTGAGCTTCATTAGATTAACTTACTGAATCTACTGATAATGAATAACACGCATTAGTCAATTGGAAAACAACCTACACCAAACAAAGATTTTAATTCAAATAAACCGAGAAAAACTAATTTATTTAATATTCCAACTATACCACTAATTGTTTTCTTTAAAAAATAAGTTTTTTTTTTAATAATAACAATTTTGTGTTTTAGACACAGACACAGAGTATAATTAGTTCTGACAAAATGTTTTAAGTTATTTTATTAATAATGTACTAATAAAAAATTGCTACATTTAATTTAATATTAATAACTTACTAAGACGACTCATATAAGGAGGTTTGTAAAATTGTAATTATCTAACAAATTGACATACATGTCGGTACAATACCATAATTTTGGCGTAGATGGACTAAGGGATACAACGGTGAAGATTACAACCTGGACTTAAAAACACTACAAAACGTGAAGATTGGGTATTTGGGCTCGTCGCTCTCCGGTACTAATTTTTAACAAAGGAAGTTGATAATGTCTAAAGAGACTTAACAAACAAAGGAATATTTCTTTGTTTAGTTTATCATTTGGTTTTAAGTCTTACGCCCTTTTTTTTGTTTGTAAGAAACTATAATGGGTCGACCAATGAAAGCAATTATTTATGTATGCCCATGATGGTTTTAAGATGGTTTGACGTCGCCAAAATGACGCAAATTGCTACACGGCATTTTTAACAAGTTAAGAAAGCGGTTTTTTGAATGTCATAAAACTTAAAACATGTACATCTTGTAACGGACCGAATCAAAAGATCATTAAAAGACAAAATGTCTACTTTGGGCGTATTTATAGATATTGAAGGCGCTTTCAATAAAACTACCTTCAATAAAATAAAAAATGCTCTTGCAACACATGGTGTAAACTCCACAAATAGTGAATAGATAAAACACATGTTGGAGAAAAAAGCCGTTACTGTTAATGTAGAGGATTCGAAGGTCAGGAAAGTCGTTGCAAAAGGATGTCCCCATGGAGGTGTATTATCTCCACTACTATAGAATATAGTAGTCGACAGCCTTATACGGCTATTCAATGATCATAGTTTC
The DNA here is from genome assembly GCA_963932245.1 of Tachinus rufipes. Lineage (NCBI taxonomy): Eukaryota > Metazoa > Arthropoda > Insecta > Coleoptera > Staphylinidae > Tachinus > Tachinus rufipes. The sequence goes on from OZ010744.1 coordinate 79,663,663, forward strand.
TACACAATCGGTTATGCAGTTAATCGAAAATTGGTGCAAAGACCAGGCTCTTACGGTCAACCTTCTAAAAACCGAACTGGTTCTCTTTACAAAAAATAAAGAAAATTGGAAATCTAAACTTACTAATACTCTTAAATACCCCACTACCACTATCAACCAAAGTAAAATATCTTGAAGTTGTTTTTGACAATAAGCTCACATGGGGACTACATCTAAACATAAGATGCAAACAAGTTTATATGTTTTTTTGGCAATGCAGACGAGCTGTGTGGAAAACATAGGGACTGTCTCCAAAGACAGTGCTATGACTGTACACAGCCGTCATAAGACCTATTATCACATATAGGGCACTAATATGGTGGCCAAAAACTAAACAAAAAACGTCTGCAAGCAACCAGTTGCAACAAATGGCATGCCTAAGTATAACAGGGGTCATGCTGACAACACTAACTGCAGCTATGGAAGCAATGTTGTGTCTGCCGCCTCTCGACATTTACGTCAAGGAGATGGCGACAATAGCAGCTTTGCGTCTGAATGCAGCTGGACTTTAGCACACTGCAGAGAGGGCTGGCAAACACTGCACTCTCCTGGAAGAGACTGTTAGGAAAACACTTCTGTTAGAAGCGCAAACAGATAACATGTCACCTTTCATTGTGTTTCAAAGACCTTACATCGTGCGCAAACATGAACAAGAGTAGCAGAACGTGGTCAATGATTCAATTAGAATCTACACGGATGGCTCAAAAACTAGGTTCTAAAGCGGGAATCTTTTCGCAAGACCTGGACCTCAAAATATCATTACCACTAGAAGCTCATACAACTATCTTATAAGCAGAAGTAGTTGGGATAACCTATGGGGTTATGGAAATTGTGAGCCGCAAAATATCTGGCAAGGATGTCTAAATTCTAACGGATAGTAGAGCGGCCCTAATTGCTATAAACAAGCCTAGAATCACATCAAAGCTAATTTATGAATGTCTTGTGCTCTTACTTTAGCAGCCTGAGAAAATAACATCGAGCTGCTATGGGTAAAAAGACACTCCAACAAAGTAGGTAACATTAAGGCGGACAAACTGACGCGTAAAGGGTCAACCCTTATGGCGTCTGGTTCTGAACTCTGTACCGCTTTAACACTCAAATGCTTAAATAATCTACTAAAAATTAACACACACAATGCACTGAGACGGCGTTGGGATGATACTCCGAGCTGCAGACAGGCAAAGGAAGAAATGATTGTTCCAAACGCCAAGACAACCGATTACTACTTGCGAGTGTCTAGAAAGAACTTGCAAATTATGACAGGAATCTTGACAGGACACTGCCAACTAAAGAAACACATGCACACGATTGGTATTGGAGACAATCCAACGTGTAGAGAATGTAAAATGGACGACGAGACAATCGAGCACGTGCTATGCACATGCCCGGCCTTCTCATACGATAGAGAGTCCATGTTGGGGAGCTGTTGGTTTGACATGGCCAGCATAAGAGAGACTCTTCCAAGCGTTGTACTTGCATACATCAGCCACGTAGGGTGGTTAAATGCAAAGACAACGGAGTGAGGTCACCACTAGAGGAGGTACAAAGGGCCTAATGAGGCCAACGTGCAGTAGACTTTGGTTTACCTTCCAACTATCAATCTAGAATCCAAAACTTATCCCGCACAGTTTTAAAATTAGTTTATTGCAACGTGTAGAGAATAGAATTTTCAGTGTCATGAAATATAAGAGAATCCAAAATTTTTAAATGTTTATTAAATTTTGAAATTAAATTGTACACTGTAAGAGTATTACTTTATTACTCTCCTAATTTAGTATTTGATGCAATACCGCATACTATTACAGTTACTATAAAATTCTTTGAACTATCTAACGTCTGGGAAATAATCGGTAGAAGACTAGGCCATCTTCAACCATTTCCACTCACTTTATCTGATATTCAGTATTCAAGAGATTTAATCTCTCAGGCTGTTTGATTGACAATTTACTATTTAGCATGCTTAAGCAAATACAATGGCGTCTCTTAAATGAGACAAAGTTGCTAGGGCTTTATGCAATGCATAATATTCTGCGGTGTATACGGAACTTTTTAAGAAAAGACTATGAATGAGCCGTATTGTCTTAAACAAAAATATTTTTTACTTTTTGATTTGTTTTTGAACCGTCATTAAAGAACTTAGGAAAATCTGGGTATTCCGCTACGATTTCTTAAAATGTAAAAAACTTACAACAAAAACTTGGTGCAAAACTTGTCCTAATTGCTCTCGTGGCGTATCTAATGCCTATGTTGTGAACTGCGTTTAAAGTTTTTAACCGGATTTTTTTGTAGCTGTAGTCCTGGACAACATCAATGTTATGTACAACCACAACAGTACTTCTCTCCGCGCACTTTAGTTTATATTGGCCAAGCAATTGATCACGGTTCTTTTGCACTTTGTAACCAATTTGTCTATATGTGCCCAAAAGAAAAAAATTCTATTGAACACGAGCCCTAAAAACGCACTGTTTTAACGCATGTAATTTTAAACTCCGCAACACAAACGCGAGGTCCTGGTAAGGTCTTTTGCAGCGGCAAATGTTTACGTACGACGTTTTTGTTGTCAAGGAACAAATACCTCTTGCTTTTCTGTCTACTTTGTCTATGGTGCATTGGAGTTGAGGTGTTATGGCAAGTGTGGTATCTTCCGCTTATAAATAATCAAATCGTTGACGTACAGGTATGTATGTGCAGTTTTTATTATAAAAAATAAAGAAAAAGATATATATGGTTTTTAAATCCTCATGCCAAATTATGTCGTACGTCTTTTTCGAAGTGTTTTCTTCTTAAGAAAGAGTCTTGGATAAAATTTTCTAAGTAGATTGAATAATCAACGGTACTGTGGTTTTGTCTAAAACTATTTAGCTAAGAAACTAAACTTTTCAACATCAATACTAGATGGTTGTTGATCATTTTTTGTGTAGGCGCTGCTTTAGCATATTAATATGTAAATTTTTAGCAACTGCTTTATCACGCTAGAAGGAAGCTGTTGAATAACCCGATAAAAATTGTCGTATAGATTTGGTGCAGAAAATTTACTCTGATAGAAGTTTTCAACTTTTATAAAGTAAAAAACAAAGTTGTAGAGCAAAAACTCTAAGGAAGAAAACTCTAGCGTAATTTTTTTTTTCTTTTTAATGCAAGATTTTTTTACTATAACTATAAAAGTTACTAGCAGATGCAAATTGAGTTGCAAATGCGTCTAAAATTTTAGCCGTTTTTGTAAGATTGAATCCGTCAACAATTATAAGAACCACAAAAGGAAAAAAAATAATACGACTCCCACATTCTTTACAGTATGTCTTTCTTGCGTCGAATTATTGTTATGAATTAACAAACTGGCCAGTTGACCGCTGGACTTTGGTATGAACATTATGTATTATTCAAGCAGCAGTAAAGCTGCTTGAATAATACAATTAGTGAAAACCTTTACGGCGTTTTTGACGTCTTTGTCATTTGACTTTGGTGAAACCAGACCGGCTTGAAATCTTTGTCAATCTGCTGGCCAAAACACCATCTGGGGGACAGATTGTATGACCCGTTTGTCAATGGTTTCAATTACAATAGAAACATGATTGCTGCCGTGAAAGTTCTCTAATATATGCCACAATAAACTTGTGGCTAGACGTGGAGATAACAAGGACAAATCAATTGCTAAATTGTACCCCTATCTCTGAAGTGTGTGACAGAACTCGTGTTGAGAAAGAGAACGTTGCTTTGATTAAGAAGATCTTTTGTATATCAACCAGTCCAATCAAAATCTGCAAGATACAAATTGCATATTGATGCTTTTATTGGAATGGTACGCCAGACTGCAATTTCCTAGTGTCTAGTTCTAAAGGTTATTTTCAAAAACAATAACTTTTCTTTAAAAAAATATTAATTTTATCTTTGTTTTGAAGACCTGACAGAACGTCACTTCTTTGCATGTAAAGTCCCAAAAATTGTTTTCCAAGATAAATTACAGCTCACAACAGCCCAGATTGTAACTGTTGCAGTTTTACTGTACTATTGTCTTTATAATTTTAAAGAACTAAAAAAAAAAATTAACTTGTAACAATTGTAAAGAAACTTTGTTGTTTAGATGTAGACAGAGTAAAAAGTAAATTTTTAAAACTAATATCACAGATGACATTAGAGTTGTAAAACAAATAAACCTAAATTTTTTTATTTGTTGCGCTTTGACTGTGTACTTAGTGCAGCAACAAGAAGCATTGTGTTAACTAACTCTGTTATATTTACCAAGCTTTAGTGTAAAATATTCCAACAATCAGTATAGAGATTTATACTACTTCACGTGCTTCAAAATACGTTAATTTGTTGTTTGTCATAGTTTTTATGTAATCTTGCAAAGAGTTCTCCGTCTCAAGTGATGCACGTAATTAGCCGATGTATTTGCTACCTTTATTTAGAGGTTTTCCACACGCACAAGTTTGCTACTTAGAGCAACAAGCAACTGTGTGACCAAACCTGTAACAATGAAAGCAGCGCATTGGCGCTTATATATGCGGTTTTACTGCAAGGTTATAAAAAGTTTCTTTTACGTTAGTAGGAAGTTGTGGACGGTTAAATAATCACTGCTCAACGTTTGAACTAGTACACTTATATAACAGGCAGTAAAAGTAATAATAATAAAATAATAATAACAATAATAATAATAACTGTGTTTTGGAATGCAAACAAATGCCTATCAAATAACATTTTAGAAACAATTGTTGTTTATCTGGCATTAATGCAGCTATTAAACTTGCAAATGCTTATATTTATCAAGTTTAAGAGAATTTTTGTACATATTTCGAGTAAGTTTTAATTTAGAGTGGTTGACTGCATTTTAAAGATGCCATTAAGGCGTTTAAATAGTGTAAAGATAAGCCAAGCACTGTAAATGCTTATTACTGGTGCATTGCTAAGAACTGTTGCTGCCAGAAGGCAAATTCGCATTACCACAGTCAAAGAGAACCGGTTTATTACAATTCAGTGTCAAATGAATAAATTTTCTACTGCAAGAACACTCCAAGTTTATTTATTGAATGCAACAGGTACTCAAGTACCCACTCAAACAGTAAAAAAAATGCAATGCTTTATGCAATAAATTTAATCTTTTAAAAAATGTCCATTGTTGACCAAATTCCACAAAGAAAAAAGGCTAGAGTGGGCACACCAACATGCAAATTGTACTGTTGAAGATTAGGGTTGTTGTTTATTCAGTGACTTACCATCAAGCTTATGGAGGCGGTTCATTTACCGTTTGGGAAAGTGTTTCTGCGACTTGTTGTACTGAATTGGTTTTGCTTTTGAAATGCTACAATAAATAGTGTCAGGTATTTTAATGAGTTATTAGAACCTGTAGTGTGACTGTTTGCTAATGAAATAAGCGATGGTATTGTATTTGTTGATGAAAATGCCCGTCCTCGTAAAACAAGGCTATGCATTTTTTAAAGAAAGCAAATTTACACACATGGATTGGCCTGCAAAACTTTTCAAATCATAATCCCATAAAGAACAGATGGGATTACTTGAAAAAGTTAAATAGGCCACCAAGAGTTGATCCAAACAATCACTATCAGCTCCAAACTGCCGTTTTGGATGAATGACTAAATATTCCTCAACATTACATTTGGGATTTAATTTTCAGCATGCCAAGACGTTGCCAAGAGGTCATAAGAGCTAGAGAAGCTCCCACGCATTATTCATCTTTTATTGTTTAGTTATCATTTTTTTCCACAGCAAGCTTTTCTATAATATTAAATTAAAGTTTTTGTTATTTTTCTATTTGAAATTTGTTATTTAAGTTTTATTCTGTTAATTCTTTGCCTTAAAATTGTTTCCAGAACCATATACTATCAATTAAGCAAAAAGGCGTTTCTCAAAAAGTAGTCCTTTTTTTATATATATATATATGTTCTTGTAAGTGAACCAGTTCAAATGTTGAGCAGTGTACTTAAGAGTTTCATTGCGTTTTTTGTCTCGCATGCTAGACATGCAACACATTATGATTACTTTCTAACTACTTATATTTTCTACAATTTCTTCAAGTTTAAAATATCTTTGGCTGTAGACAATGTTCTTACTTGTGTTTAACGTTCAATGGACTAAGATTCTTATATTTATTCAATTTGTAAACTATTTAAAAAAATTGTAGACTGAGCGGTTAAAACTATTTTTACAAGAATACTGTCTCTGGTCTTTTTAATAAATTAAGTATTACCGATCAGTTAGTACAAACACTTACTTATTAAAAAGGAGCTAACTTTATCAAAATTGCTTTTTTCTGTAACTAAGATAAACCAAGGAGCATTATTGACACCAGTGTTTGGCAAAAATTTAAACAATTAATCTTTGCGCTACCGGAGCATTGTTCTCCAGCTCTGGTAGTTGAGTGATACGCGCTAATTTTGCTGCCCTTGTAAGATTTAACTAACGGTACAGACTTGAGGCATGATTGATTATTTCTTATAATAAAAAAATAAGGTGCGTTTTACCTGTCGCCAGGTTAGAAAAGAATGAAATAAAAGCTAGGGGTAGAAATGTAATTGACAGAAGATATAGAAAGAGGTAACCAGGAATAACCTTTGAAACATTTGGTTTGGTTTCTGCTTGTTAGGTGGCCCTGCCAGGAGTTTAAACTCCCTTTGGTATGGCTCAAGCAGAAGGTACTCAGCCCATTTACCACTACAAGGTAGTACCCACGAGGTGGTTACCTACTATTATGTTAAATACTAATGTAATAACATTTTCAATAATGATTAAACGTATTAAAACATATATTTGCTATTTTTATCGTTTTATTTTATTTTTATTTAATATTATTTATTTATTCATAATTATATATATAATTTTTTTTTAAAGTTCTAAAATAATGTCATTGTGCACTTTTTATTTATTTTAAATGTTTATGATTACCACACAAAATTTTTTTTGGGGATGGTGAAATAGCTAAGATTTTTTTTATATTTTCAGTAAGCGTATGTTTGGTTGCTTATATTGTACACCTTTCTTTTTCTCGTTTGCACAGTATCAATGCTGTAGATTTTATACAAATGTTTTATTAAAATGCAATGATGAAATCATAAATACAATAGTAACTTTTTTAATTAATTAAAACTATATATTAATGATTTAAAGTCATTCACCTGATACCAAAAAAATTTAAAAAAAACATGCGCACCATGACTTAATAGTCAATAGTAATGCAACATATAAATGACAAAATAATAAGGTATTAATATTACTGTGAATCCTAATGTCTGCAAAACGTGATGACAAAGCATATTATTCAAGTTCATGCAATAACACTTTTGTCAATAACATGCTAAATAGTGAACTATGCATACTGATACAGAACTAAATTTGCAAAAACGTCAATTTGAATCAAATATTGTTACATAAAAAATAATAAACTATATAGTAGCCAAATAGCATATAGTGTATATAGCAAAAAAAGATGTAGTGCTCCTCTGGAGTTAACTTGGGATTTTGAATAGCCTTTGCATTAGTAAATCCACAAAATATTTGCAACAAATATTTCTTTATTAAAAAATTATTATTTAACTTGGAAAATATTATAATTTTATAATAACAAACAGATTTAATTTATATTTTTTAAAGTATTATTTATAAACAATTTCTTGATGAGTAAATGATGACTATACAAGTAGCTTCTAATTAGTTAGACAATCAAACACGATAATAAAACATATAGTAGACATACAGGTTTTAAAAAATTATAAAGTGCATAATGAAGGTGGTATACTATGTCTATAACTATAAAAATTATTATAAAACAAAATGTTTGCTTTTTTATTTAATTTTAGTTATTACTTTATATTACTATTAATTTATTATAAACAACAATAACTATAAAATAAGAAAGGATTGCAATACTTTCTTGTTATATACCTACGTGATTAAATATACTCTCATCGCATTAATAAATTTCAAACTGGACTGGAAATAGCAACCATTATACATTTCTTAGCAGACTAGACCCTTTAATGAGATGATGAGTGCTGTTTATAAGAACTGACCTTTGAACCCGATTATCTGCTCTTACCGCATAATTTAGTATTTGTTCTAGACACAAAAACATGGTGCATATTAGTACCGCTACTTACGTTCGCATAGAACATGTTCGGTTTAATTTCTTTGTGCTGTGTAAATAAAAAATCACAAGTATGGATTGACAGATTGTTAGGTAAGATAAAATTAATAATTTTTATATAACAATTATTATATAATGATAATATAAAATTATTTTATTTAATCATTGTGCAAACTTGAATCATATAAAATTTGGTACATCCGACATAGATACTGAAACAAAACAATACAAAATGTTAAGATAAAATATAAATAAACAAGAGGATGTTGCATTTTCATGAAGTAATGTTCATTTACGAGATACAGTTTACATCAACAATAATAGTTTGAATCTCAACAGTTTTTTAAGGTTAAGGTTTTAGTGTAAGTATAACGCTTTAATTAAAATGTAACTAAAAAAGTATTTAGTTTGCTAAAGATAAGCGGAACCCACCATTGTCTTTGTTAATTAGTAAAGTGCGGCCGATTTCTACAAACAAACATTTTCACACGTGTGTGTGTGTAGTGATCTTGATTGTTTTATTTTCATATTGCATCTACAATATTAACTTATTTGAAACTTTGTAACTATTTATTGTGATAAACTACTTGTTGCAGCTCAACGTTAAATACATTGTAGTTCTAGTAGGCAATTAACAAAAACTAAAGTTTTTTTTTTTTTTATTGTATTATAAATATTATTTTGAAAAAAAACACATTTTTTGTTAAAAATACATATTTTAACAAGTGGTGACTAAAAAGAAATTACAAGTGTTGCTCTCAGTAACACTTATAACATAAAAAAACTTCTATTGTAGTGTAAGTATTAATCCAATTTGCGATTGTAGCAATTGAGCAGTAATTTCAACAACTTTCCGACATAGAACTTTGATTACCCAAAATTTGTGCAAAAAATAAAGTTATTGGTATCAATTTTAATCCAGAATTCTCTTAAATATTTTACTATCAATCTCCGCAATAGGCTCTGCTAGTGCAGGAAGTGTCTTCTGTAAATTTTATCATTTTTTTTTATTCTCAAACTTATCTGTATAATAATTTTATTTTGTTTTTTTTTTCAATGTTGAACTAAAAACAAAATTAATTTATATCTTATGATTTATTAATTATTCATTTAATTCAATTTTTTGTAATTTAGTTTGATAATAGAATGTGCTAAATATAAAAAGGAACCTGCTAAAGAAACTACTTCTAAATGTTGTGCTATAGTAAAAAGTAGTGTGAAAGTTTTAGGTGACGACTGTTCTTACGATTTATGCCATAAGCATCAAACGGAAGATCTCAGCAAAAAATACTGATAACATTAATTTAAAAACTGAAGTAGCTAATATGAAAACAGTTAATTGCAATAAAAAATTCTTCTTCTTTGGTTAAAGATTGTGGTTCAATACTTGTTACACCTCTCACGTACATTTTTAATACTACTAAAAACTTACATTTTTCTAAAGCATGTGTCAATTTGAATGTATGTGTGTAATTGGAAAATTATTGTAATTATTTAGAACTTTTATTATTATATTAGTTTATGTCTATTATATTATTTTACTCTGTAATTGGCTGTAAGCTGCTTAGTAATAAATTTATTATTATTAATATTGTTATTAAAAAATTTCTATACTCACTCAGAATAGCAATTTAACATTCAAATGGATGGAATGCAGCTCACCTATCACAGCAAAAAACACGTTAATTAAAAAGTAATTTGTTTGTTGTTTGGTTCCTAGCTGGAATGTAATCATAACGGTAACAGTTATCAATTGCTATCTAATAATAATAATAATAATAATTGGTTTTATTTAAAAATTAATATTATGTATATATTACATCTTTTACTACAAGCTGAAAATGTCACATCATATAACATTACAAAAAAAGTATTATTTGGATTTGTATTTTATATTTATTTGAAAATTTGAATACTGTTTTGATATTTGATTAGAGTGCAGTTTTGACTACTTTGGCGGCTCATTGACATATTATACATGTTTTAAGTTTTTTTTTTTTAATATTTATATATTTATCTATTTTATAAAACCAATTATGTTTAACTTTATATAGTATATAATTAGTTTTGATTGCAATTTAAGGCGTTGAAATGATACATATAAACACACATTTTTTATTATTTTTTGTATAATATTTGTTATAAAGTTTGTGTGATAATTGGTTCAACATTATTCATTATTCAATCATTAACAAATAAAAATAATAATTATATCTCATGTATCATAAGCTGCCTGAATGTTTTGTAAACAGGATTTTTAGTTGTTAAAAATTAAAACTAACCAAGCTTAACTGGAAAAAACAATTTGTTTTAATAAAGACTCAAAACATGTGTATAAATAGTAACAGTTTGTAATTTAAATTTGACAAAATGTCATTAATATGGCTAAAGATTGAAATAAGAAAGAAATTATAGTTTGTCGCAATAAGGCTACAGAAAATTGTCACAGCGCAAACTTATAATTCCTATAATTGCAATAAACAATAATGCAAGGCAGCGCAACAATTATTATTTATATACAATAAAATCTAATTATAAGCAAATGAACGTAATTAAAGCCAGCGGAGTTATAATTAGTGGATGAGTTGAGAATAATCAAGTAGACCGGAACTGACAGAGATGCTCTGCGTCGCATCGAGTGCTACAACATTAGAAAAGCGTTCCCACAACTAGAACCAGTGGTAAATGACATCCAATAAGCGGCCAGAGCAGTAAAAGAATGATTATTCTAAGCGTTTGACACAGTTGACGCTTAACTGTGTCAAACTCTTAAAATAATCATTTTTTTACTGCTCTGGCCGCTTATTGGATGTCATTTACCACTGGTTCTAGTTGTGGGAACGCTTTTCTAATGTTGTAGGAATTTTCACACACCACAATCTACCCTTCTGATTCTGGAGTGAAGTGAAGAGTGAACAGTTAGGTGGGTAAATTTTTTTTTCAAATTATTCTATTTTTTATAGGTTTTTCTGGTGTAACAGCAGATGTAGTAAAAGCATGCTAGGTAGTTAGCATAGAAGTGCAATATACAAAGACTTTTCTGGCTTTTTTTAGAAGCTATTTCATACGATATTGGTTTATGTTTTCTAATGATAATATAGAGCCTTATACCTTCACATATTTCTTTGAGGCTAATTTGCTTTAATACTTCTAGATAAATTGCAAATACATATGTGGCGGCTAATACATGGTCGACAATGGCTATCAGTAATTTTTTTACGGGCATTTCAAAAAACGGTTTAAAATTTTTGAGATTCTTTTAGGGTATTAGCAAGTCTGAGTAGATATAGGGTAATTTCTTCTAAAAAGTTTTTTGATTGAAAAACTGTTGTTAAATCATCTAAACTTTGTTATGTTGGCTGGCGTGTAACCAGTAATTTTGTTTTTGCTGAGATTAACAAAAATCAAATTGCTCAAAATAACTAGTTGTGGTTTTAAGTTTTGTTTTTTTTTTTAAACCAAGTTGAATTTAAGATGATAGGATGATATAAAAGAGTAGTCGATGTGTACGCAATGCATTATTTGTGGCATAACAACACTGGCAAATTGTATACCAATGTTGCTCAATACCCTACGTTGTGATCCATAATGTTAGAAAATTTTATTTGTAAGAATTTTTGCACAGGTTTTGGCAGTGGTTTTTTTTTAATGAAAATAAATCACATCTTCTACAAATATTATTGTTTTTTTTATCATTTAAAGTTGGTAGAGGTTAAAATTAAAAATTAGTACCTTAAATTGATGGTTTAGTGCAAATGTTTGAAATAATTCTGTAGGTTTCTACTTTTGACATTGTGTACAATTTTGAACAGCATTACCAAGTAGCTATTTTTTATTTTGTTTTAATAGTATTGTGCAAAAATTTAAAAATAAGTGTTTTGATTTCATTTATGTCCAGCGGTGAGATTCTTATAGTAAATTTAAAAACAGACGCTATATTATGTTTTGGGAGTTGTGCTTCTTTAGAATCGTTGTTTTGGTCATACAGATACAGCATTTGTGTCATAATATAATTTTTAGATGTTCAATAGTGTATAATTTTGTTGTCGACAATTAAATTTTTGAAACATTTAATAATGTTCTGTAGATCTGGATTTTTAAAATGTTCTGCACCAATAACAACGCGTTTACTAGTGGGATGGTTAATTTTTATATGGTGGTGGTCTTGATAATCCATCTGTGACATGGTTTGTTTTTATTGAAAAATGCAATATTTTTAAATTATAGTGCTAAATTCATTAACTATTTTATTATGACTAATACTTTTTAATTGATTAAATATATTTTTAATATACAGACTGTTTATTTTATTATGGAAATTAAAAAAAAATTGTCAAATTTTTAGAATAAAATATAAAAAATATATTTAAGATGAGGGTACCAAAATTTGGCAAGCAATTGTGAAAGAACCGCCTAAAGAGAAAACAAACATACGATGGGAGAAGTTCTAGAGTAAATAGAGGTGGTTGCATCGGCATGTTCAAATGTGTTTGTTCCATTTCTGATACTAGTACTTAATTTAACATTATTATTTACGTATGCAATAAAAATAATTATTAATTTTAATAAGGAATAAGTATGTATAATGCATAATATAATACATATACACTTGCGTGCATAAAAATCGAAACTTTTGACTTTAAGTAGTTTTTTTTCAACTATTCATCAGATTAAACAAAATGCTTCTTGAAAAACAATTTAATATGCTTTAATATGAGAATTTTATTAAATTGTATGTTGGCTTAACATGGTAAAATTAATACATAAAACAGATTAATTTTTTTATTGCGAATATAAATTTTGTTATTAAAACTTATCTAAATTAACACTTAATTTTTAATTAGATATGACTCCCTCTTGCACTAATAACATGTTTCATACAATTAGGCATAAATCAAATCAAGTGTGTTATTGTTTTTTGTGGGATGTTAAGCCATTCTGCTTCTACTGCAACAATAAGCTTTGGGATCAAAGTTGATGCACAAAGTCTAGCTCGAATTCTTTGTTTCAGCTCATCCTAAAAATGTTCAATCGAGTTTAGGTTGGGACTGCATGATGGCTACTCCATAACCCAAAAACCGACTTCTGTATTGTAATCTTGCACGATTCTTGCGGTGTGCGGCCTCGCATAATCATGCATAAAAAGGAGTTTGTCTTTAATGTAGTTGACATAAGGTACTACAAAGACTGCTAAAATCTCCTCGATGTACCTAGCACCCGTTAAACCTCCTCTCCCGTGACCACGGTTGCCCTTACGGATAAAATTAGTCGGTTTGTGCTCCCATAGAAATTGCACCCCAGATCATGCAGGAACCCTTTTTATAAGCAATTCATCTTTTAAATCAGCATTCTGCAAAGCGCTCTTTTGGTCTCCGGTACACTTTTTTTTATTGGTCGCTACCATAGATGCATATCCTAGTCTCATCTAAGAACAGAACAGATCCCTACTGTTGGAGCTGTTGTTGCACTTGCACCGCATTAAGGCGACGATTTCTTAATGTTGTTGACACAATAAAGCGGTTATCACAAGCCGTTGTAAATCGCTTTCCTTTTATTTCCAGACGCCTATAAAAGGATCTAGTTTCCCCATATTGTTGAATCACTTTTTGAACCGCTGCGCCTGTCATACTCAGTTGTTGAGCAACTGCTTGCTGGCTAAGTTCATTGTCGATTAAGGCAATTAATTACTTGGGCGGCTTTTTCCGGTGCAGTATGCATTTCACTAACACACTTAAAAACTAATCAAATTATGAAAAACAAATATTGTACAAATTTAAATTGCAAAAGCAATCATTTCAATCTTTTACAAGTTTGTTATACTCGTTATAATCACCACATAAATACGTTTCATTTTTTTTTGTTTAAACGATAAGCACTCTTGATCAATTTTAAATAATAATAAATCAAATTAAATTGTTTTTTAAGCAGCGTTTTTTTTTAATTTTCTTTTTCTAAAAAAAAAAACAAGTTAAAGTCAAAAGTTTACAGTGGGCCGATTTCTATGCACGCAAGTGTATTTATAATTTGTTAATTTAATTTATTAGATACTTTGTTTAATTCTTTATAAATATTTAACGGTAAGATAGCTCAGTTTTAGAATCCCCAAATATGACCAAAATAATTTGTACCGGGATGATTTGGATGGAGCCTAATAATCCGTCTAGAGCGATGTAAAATAGATGTAAAACGCGCAATAAGTAAGATATTGCTAGATAGTAATCTTAATATCAAGCAAGATATGTAACAAGAACGACAATTGTTTTTTTTTTAATTAAACGAAATATTTTTTTTTAATTTTGATTTTTTTTTTACAATTTCTAAAATTATTAATTTTTTGTTTGTTTTTTGTCAATCAAACAAAATAAAAATCATATTTTCAAAATTCTTTTTGTTTTATTAGTTTTCAAATTAAACAAAAAAAAAATATATTTTTTATTTTAACTATATTTTTTTTTAGAAGGCTGCAATAGATTTTAGAGTCCTTGCTTGCTAGCAATATTTGTAAAAAACGTAAATAATGAAAAATCTTGTAAAGTAAAGTAACACAAATATCTTTAGCTAGCAGTATATACATATCTTGCTTACTTATAGCAATGTGCATAGAGAGTCGCCCCGAATAATGTTATTATTTACTATAATAGTATTATAATATAACAATGCTTTGCCCATGCAAACACAGAAACACGCCCCAAACATATTCACACTTGGTCGTCTCTTCTATAGGATTGGCTGAAATTAGCCGGAGCGCGACATGCGAGCAACGCGTTGAACTAAATTATTATTAATATTTAATTTTGCAATTAACTTTAATGATTATCAACTTATAGATTTAAATTTTAGAATTGATACTAAAGTAATTGTTTTGTAGAGCATAAAACTAAAATAAATTTTTATAGTAATTTAATTCATTTAAAAACAATAATAAAATTTTAAATTTTTTATTGTTTGTTTTTACATATAAATTTTGTTTTTTTAAATTTGTTATAAATTATAGATAAAAAAAAAAATTGCAAATTACGAACTAATGTAAAAGTTCAATGCTCTTAAACGATAGTTTGCTTAAAACAAAAAAAATTAAAAAAAAACTTTGTTAGAAAATCATATAGGTGTTTCGATAGTTTTGACTTACTCTGTATAATAACGCGTAAAAAATATATTTATTAAATTTTATGACATGACAAAATGATCAGTTACGTTTTAAAAGGTTTGGGCGTAACATTTTTGTTATGTATTTATTTCTGTTTAAAGTCCATAGTAATGTGAGTAAACCGGTAGTTAATAATTTGTCAATTGATCAAATAATATTTTTATAGTTAAATAATGATGCAATTTAATTAAAGTTGATAACTACTTTCATTTTATTTTATTTAAACTACATTTTAGGGGTTTAACTTAAATATGAGCAACATTAAGACTAAATTAACAATGAATAAATAAGTAAGTAGTAAGATTAAAAAAAGCAGTCGACAAAAAAAAAGAAGAAAGCCAAGGGGCTGCTAACTATAAGATGTAATAAGGATTATACAAGTAAAACAAAATATAATCATTAATAATAATGATATATTAAAAAAAATGTAATTGACAACCATCTCTTTGACGGCACACCTCAAACATTTTATAAAGATTACCGAAAACTTCTTAAAAATTGTTAAAAAATTAATCTAATATTTTTTTAAATATTTCTTTTGAAATCTTGGCGATAGGTTTGACAAGTGTAGCCAACAAGGTAGCCGTAACTTAAATTTTATTTTTATTAAATAAAACTGTTTTTATTATCTTTGTATTAAACCAAAAAATAATAATTTTAATTAATTTAATGTTACGCCAAAAAAATAAAAAAAATTGTAAAAAATTATACAAAAAAAAAAATTAAGACAGTAGATGTATCGTTGAAAGTAATAATACAATGTTTATTTAACACCCAGAAGGTTGCCATATGCAGAAAAAGAAATTAATAGATCGATAGATGCAAATATAGCTTAAGCAATAGGGTAATAGAATTGTGTGTTTCCAAATATAACAATTCAGTAGTGTTAGTGAAGTAGAAAGATAGTACTCTAAAATATGCATACACTATAAAAAGTACAGAAGATAATAGTTAAGGATCGTGACCCACTGCTGTTAATTGAGAAGATGTGTTAGACACATTACAAAACGCCGTTCTGCTTACTGTGCTAGCTTTGAAAAACGGATTTTTTATGTTGGTAAGTCGAAAATACACCGCGTTTGTTATGTACAGTAGTCAATTTTGTTTTACATAAGTTTTATTTGGCTTTTGTACTTTACTTGCTGTGTTCTAGCGTTACGTAAACACAGTATTTTGAAACTGAAAAGAAGAAAGATTTTATCAATATACATAAATGACTTTGTCATTTAAGCAAAAGGCGAGTTTAAAGCACTAGAGCAAACAACGACTCAATCAATAAGGAAGTTAAATAAGTTATATTATGCCATAATAGCAAAACCGTAACAAATCTATTAAAAAAAAGCAATTTTTAAAATTCACAATTAAAGAAAAAGCATTGAAGATGCTCTTACAGAAAGTCTAGTTCTTTATTTATATAAGCCAGGTTTGGAAACTAAACTTCACAAAGGTGCAAGTAAAATAAGCTATGGAACAACATTATTAAAAAAACATCCTATTAACAACAAATTTTATATAAATAAATATGTACATATATAAACAAAAAGACAACAACAGCGGAGAAAAAATCTCTAAGTTATAAATTAAGAACTATAAGTAATTAATGTAGTCAACAAAGTGCAATGCATTTTTAAATACAATGTACAAGAAAAACCTTAGTATTAAAGTACATGAGTAATGCTGTTAAAAAAATATGAATACAAAATCAAACATTGACCGGGCACAAAATGAAACATGTTTGACAGCTGGTGCCCCATTATGACAATGTACAAAATAATATTTTTTTTAAGCCAAACTCTGAATTTGGTATACCACAAACTCTTCCAAAACATAAACCTCTAGAGTCGGAATCTGTACAGAGACTTAAGCAAACAAATAAAAATATGTCCAAAACAGAAATCTACATCTAACAGATAGCATAAACCAATAAGACATAGAATAACAAATAAATAAACTAATATTTTTTCTGCAAAATTTGGCACTAGCAATGACAAAACATTATCAGTGTTGTTATGAAACCAAAAAAACCCTGGCTGTTTATTTCTTGATTTAGTAAAAACGTTACATGCGAGGAAATTACAGTTTTTCTTAAATAACAAGAAGAAGCAGATTATATTGTCAAAATTGTAAAACCAAAAACTAATGTTATATGTGTTATAAATCATTTAAAATAGGAGTTTCATCAAATATTATAAACAAAATTGACAACGTAGCAATATGACCATCAAGGATCTTTTTAAATAGATTTCATTTTAATAAAACAAATTCTTTTCAATCAAATCAAAACGAGAAAATGCAAATATAGTGCAATACAATGCATACTTTTAAAATAACACATCATAACGTTTGTAGCATATATTATCAAATAAAATTTTACATTAGAGATGTTTTTAAACAAGGAAATAGAGTTTTTCTTGTTTACAAAGCATTTTCAACTTAAAGAAAATATTGTTTTAATAAATTTTGAAAATTATAAAATTTGTGCTGCTTTCTGCAGGAAGGATACAAAACGTGGTGGTGCCGTAATCTATGGAAACACTAAATACCAAGTACACAAAAGAGACATCACGCGATTGTCAATTAAAGGTGTCTTGGAGTGTTGTGCTTCTCAATATAAAGATATTACTTTAATAGCAGTGTATAGGCCTCCTTATGGAGTATTTATTTTTTTTATAAATATACTTAGTGTTATTCTAGAATGTGTTACTCAGAATAACAGACAGATTATTTTGGGTGGTGACATGAATATCAATCTACTAGTGGATTCAAAAGAAAAATCTAATTTTATAGACTTAATTACATTCTATGGACTGCAACCCGGATTTACAACAACAACACTTTTACCTGCATTGATAATATATTTCTAAATTTTAAAAATATTGTATCAGCTAGTTGTATGAAATCAAATATTTTCGATCATTTGTCACAATATATTACTTTTCAACGTGATAACTCAAATAATACCAAAAAAAATGTATATAAAAGGGTACTAAACTTAGATAATATAAAATTATTATGCAATTCTCTGCAGCAAGTATCAAACCAATACACTAACAACTTGATTGACTGTTTTTTTAATATTAAATTATTAAAAATCAATCCTCCATCGATAACACAAAACCTACTGACTTTTGAAATCCGTGTTTCCAACTTGCACAAACTTTCAAAGAAGTACACTGTTTTTAAAACTGAATACATAAACGTAAATAATGAATACAAAAATGCTTTAATTTCAGCAAAGAAACAATAACATGATGACTTAATTGCTAATTCAAAAAATAAATTAAAAACAATGTGAAAGATTATAAACAATTTATAAGGCAAAGATAATGCTAAGCATGACATTTGTATACTCCTCCTTCCTCAAATGAAAAGCTAAGTCAACAGGATGCAGCTGTTCAATTTAATCATTTTTTTTTTTATAAATATTCCACAAAAACTAACAAAAAACTTATCATCTGATATAAATTATACACACTTCAATAAAAATATAAAACAAAATCAATCTTCTATATTTTTGACACCAGTCTTCAATTCTAATACTATTAACATTGTTAGATTATTAAACAATAGTAAGTGTTCAAATAGGGATGAGTGATCGTCGTTCTTATTAAAACAGAGTATCCCTTTTATAGTCAAACCTCTCACATATCTATGTAATATGTCACTTGAGCAAGGCATTTTTCCAACTTACGTACTTTTATCAACATACCACTAACAATTATCTATGCGTAAACCATGTTATACTTTTAGAAAAACTACATTTGTATGGCATAAGAGGTATAGCCAATTTGTGGATAAAGTCTTATCTATCACAAAAACACCAAGTTGTAAAGTTAGGTTAGGTTAGGTTAGGTTTAATTAGCTGCGTACTTTTATCAACAGACCACCAACAATGATCTATGAGTTTTTTTATTGACTTGTCAAAGGATTCTGACTGCGTAAACCATGTTATACTTTTAGAAAAGCTATATTTGTATAGCATTAGAGGTATAGCCAATTTGTGTATAAAGTCTTATCTATCACAAAGGCACCAAGTTGTAAAATTAGGTGATACAATTTTAAGCAAGTTAATAGTAGAATGTGAGGTTTCGCAGGAATCAATTTTAGACCCAATTTTATTTATTATTTATGCCAATGATATGCGTAATTGTTTGAGTTTACGAGAAGCAAAGTTGATTTTATACGCAGATGATACTAATATTGTTTTTAGCGGTAAACACCTAAATGACATTATAGACTCCGCAAATGTAGCTAACAAAGAATTAAGTTTGTGGGTAAAAAATAACAAATTAGCAGTAAATACAGAAAAATGAATTATTCTATTTAAGAGTAATAAATCAAAAACAACAACACCAACTTCTGTAATTTTGGATGAAATCTCAGTGAATTTTTCTGATTCAGAAAACTTTCTAAGAGTAACTGTGAACCAATTTTTGTTATGGGATAAACACATTAATCTTCTTGCAGAAAAGTTATCTTCTGTAAATTTTGCATTAAGAACAATATCACAACAATGTAGCTTGATTGTCTTAAAGACACTGTATTTCGGTAATTTTTATGCATATGTCAGTTACGAAATTGTACATTGGGGCAATTCTAAAAATTATTTAACAGAAAGATTATTTATTATTCAAAAAAGATCTATGCGTATTATAAGTAAGCTAAATTTTAGAGAGTCATGTCGTGATACTTTCAAAATCTTGGAATACTCACTGTAATTAGTCACATATTTACGAAGTTGCTGTTTTTGTCCATAAAAACTTAAATATATTTAGAAATAATGGATCGCATCATAATTTTTACACCAGACATTGGGACAACCTATGTATTGATTCTCATAATTTAAGTTTATATGAAACAGGTTTGCATTACAATGGATGTATAATTTATATTCACTTACCAAAAAAATTGAAACAATTGTGCATTTATCAATTTAAAATCAAATTAAAAAATATTTTAACTCAAAATGCTGTCTACAGTTTTTCAGAGTTTTTTTCTTTATCTTTGTCCTAATTTTAAAAACTTAATTTAATTTAATTTTTTTTAACTTGTTGCGTTAGTTGTAAGTAATTACCAGTGACTTGTTTTATATATTATTATAAGTTTATTATTATATGTATGATTACTTATAAAATAAATTTATCTATCTATCTATCTATCTATCAAATAAAAAAAGTCATTCTCAAGCAATGAGGTTAAGGAGCATTTATTGTAAAAAGGGGCTTTCAGGGCAAATGGACAAATAGAGAAATTAAACCGCACTATCATAGCATTCCTGAGCAAGATTGTAGTCAACAATACAACAAAAAGGCACAAATATGTTGATCTAGGAAATAATCAATTTGACTGTGTCAGGAAAATGATTTTGACATATTATAGTTTAATCTTTTCTAAATGTACTGATAAAAAAATAAATTGATTATCAAATTATTTGTAGAAGCAGCAATGAATCCAAAGTTGCCGTTTTTGTTAAAATACTACAAATCAAGGTAGCTGTCGGTATGATCCTAAAGTAATGTGTCTTATAAGCTGGCATTGTTAAAAAACGTATGCTATTTTGTACGTTTCAATATGCATATACAGAGTTGGGTAAATATATGGAAACACCCGATTATTGGCTGCATTTTTGGTTTATGTAAAAAATGACTTTAGTAAAAGTTTTTGTAGAAAATCTACATAGTGGTGTATTTTAATTTTTAATACAAGTTCTGTTTCAGGAGATATGACGTCATTATTAGTTTTTTTTTAAACCGAACACCCATAATTTTCTTTAATTTTTAGAAAGAAAATTTTTCAACAATTACAATGATATAAGATTTTATGGGTCTACAACTTACAACAATTATTGTTTTTCTGTTATTTTGAATGCAATTAAAAAACACGTAAAAATAAGTGAATATTTTAAGCAAAAAGTCAACTACAATTAAATATGATTATTATTATAACTAAAAATTATTTAAAAATTTTGTTTTATTATTTTAATGAATATTTCAAAAACCGTAAAACGTAAACCCATACTTTATATTATTGTAATTGTTGAAAAATTCTCTTTCTAAAAATAAAAAAAAAATACAAGGTGTTCTATTTAAAAAAACTGATGATGACGTCATATCTCCTAAAACAGGACTTGTGTTAAAAATCAAAATACTTCACTATATAGATTAAAATTTCTACAAAAACTTTTATAAAAGTTATTTTTTACATAAACTAAAAATACAGCCCATAATCAGGTGTTTCCATACATTTATCTAACCTTGTATGCTGCGTTCTAAAATAGATAATAACGCTTAACGACCCCAGTTAAAAAATGACATTTGATTAAATCAATTAAATGTCATATTACAACATTTATTGTTTTGTCTTTAAATATCTTAGTAGTATGTTGTAAAAAAATAAAGTGTACAATTTGCACTGGATTGTCATTTTTTATTTGTTTAAATTCCACCATTTGGCAAGGCTTGTGTACAACGTACTTACAGAATTGTAGAATATGAGTGCATATTATATTTGTTGCATAAAACACATGCAATGAAATTTGGGAAGTAGTTTGCATGCTCAAAAATGGCATGTGCCAGTAAATGGCACAGTGAAAATACATGTGGAAGTAAAATTGCTTGCAAACTGCTCATGGTACGGCTGCTAAGACAAGTAACTGGCAAGCGAGAATACATATGCCATTTGCTTGTCAATAAATATTTTTTTGTAAGCATTGTCCGGGCTATTTTATTTATATATAGATTTGAATTGCTCAAATTTCAAAGACATTCAAAAATTTTATATAAACTAATAAACTTAATAGTTAAAATGTAGAAACAAAAATATAAATTGTTACCTTCATGTCAGCTACTGTCTACTGGCATGCCAGTAATATACTATTAACAAAGTGTAATTTTGTTTTCGAAATTGATTGTAGTTGTAATGTATATAATGTACATATTTTAATTTTCCACAAATTTAAAAGTTGAATTACAAGCTTTTAACAAGTATTCCAATTTATACGAGTACATAATATATATTATACTAGTTATACTTCAGTGTTTTTTAAGCGTTTATCGGTTGATTATAAGATATGATGATTATCTTGTTAACGTTTCAGGTTTGGAACTACGGTTAGCACGGCTATCAAAATTAGCTACAGTAAAGAGCATATATCGATCACTACATTGATTTCCTGTATTGTAGTAAAGGCAGCAACTTTTGCGTAATTTTTATTTCCACATATAATTTGATAGTCAATTTATTTTTTTACTATTACATTCAAAAAAGATTAAACAATATTTTGTATTTTAGTCAACTAATAATTGGAAATTGCCCCAAAATGAATCCAAATATAAAAATAAATGCGTTTTTAGGTACTTTTAAAAGCGTTCAATGCTATTTGTAAATATAATTTGAGAAAAATACTTTTCACTACAATACTGAAAATCAAGGTATGCTCTTAAGTGAATTAATTCAAATCAGTTATCACAAGTAAGAATTGCTAATGTACAAATTTTTAATTTGCAAAAAGCCGGTATGCACTATTAGGTAAAACTGTTAGAGAAATACTTGAAAATTTATCGATTTTTTTACCAAAAAATGCGATAATGCGGTTTTGAGTTACTACCGCATACCCAAAATAGTCAGAAGTTTGGCTTACATAAAAGTTTGCTTAAGCAGCTGTTAATGCTTAATTAATAATCATTTAAGTAAATATCTTAATTGCAAAGAAACACTTTTAAGTACATGCAAATCCGCTCTCTATTAACACTGACTTTTATGTATGTTCTGTTTGCACATTTTATATATCTATATTTTAGATAAATTTTGTTGTCGTTATAATCAAGTAGATAAATTAATTTTAAATAATTACTATATGAACTAAAAATAAAGTATATGACTAAATTCAACAAGTACTACTACAACATTAGCATTTAATAATATAGTAATATTCATATCATGCACCTAGACACAGGTGAGCAAACAAAACGATAACAAGTGTATTATATTAACAGATAATCTTGCATTTGATTACATATTGGGTTAAAAATTACTACATTTTGCAAGATTATTAATTGATTAAGACGCATTAATTATAAAAAAAATAATTATAATATCAATAAAAATCCGCTTTAATTTTTAATGATAGTGAAATATTGATAATAAAATTTGCTTATTTAATTTCTCTCTCTCTCATACATTAAATATCAGTTATGGTTTTTGATGTAAATTGGTTATCAAGAAATATAGGAAATTTATAAAATATAGACACGAGGTCAAACTGATAACCGATAATACCGAACCGAAACTACAGCATAATCAACAGTTAATTCTTGAAGATGCTAGCTGTCGGGGGTTTTTTCAGACCGGTCTTATACAAACCTGATTACACTGTGTGAATTAGTTGTGATTTTTCTAACAACTAAAATTACTGAATCGGGTTGGATTTATGTGAAATGTAAATACTAATTGTAAGTAATATCTGCATTGTTTGTTATACTTTCATTGATAGCGTACAATTCAAACATGGTTGGTTTGCTTTGACATTTTATTTCAAATGCGTACGGATAAACTTCAATAATATTTTACAAAGGGAGATATAGCTGGACCTTTTGACCTATTGTCCCCGTCTATTATTTTATGTTTGTAATATAAACTTTATTATAATATGTTAATTTTAATTAGTACATATAATATAGAAATCCTTTATTGATATTAATTTCAACTAATTAAAATTAAAGTATTTGTCACAAAATAATCAATTCATGTTACCATAACCATGTAGTGTATAAAACAATATTTTCAAAACAATACATATTGTTAATGTGTTAACTTTATTAAAATAATTAAATTTAAATGTAATTGAACATGTTGAAAATATGAATAGTGTTGTGCACTACACAATATTGTATCTAAACATGAATTATCCTATTTTTATATACAATCCAAGGTGGTTTTAACTACGCGTAACAAATAATTACTCATTGCATGAGTTTACTAACGTAAACAGCAATATGTTTGTATCTAATGTTATGTTTATATTTACATGTTATATAGGTAGAACTAACGTAATAAATAGATAAAAAAACAATTTTTATTTTAAGTCAATGAATAACTTTTCCATCTTTATTTTTTATAAAGTTTACACCAATTTGCTATTATAGATTACAATCCTGTTTTATGCCGCAACACTTAAAAATATACGAAAATTTGAAACGCGATGTACGAAGATATTGTTTATTAACATTTGCCAATAATATAACTAAAAAACATCATGCATCATTTTTGTTTTGTTTTTTTAATAAAAATTACAATATAACTTACCTTATTTCAATGGCTGAAAGACTACGGTCGATAGCCGTTTGTACAAAACATTTTTTTTCCGTCTATGTATTATACCTGTTCAAAATGTTGTAAATTACTTGTACAATAAAAATGTTATATATATATAACTAAAAAAAAAATCAAATCTTACAAGAAATAGGTAATTGATTTATATTAAGCATATAGCCAAGATCCTCACCTTAAGAGTTGCTTCACTCTCAGATCACAGCTTTCGTAGTCAATGCGAGCAGAAATTACAACTTACATAAAGTTAGTTTGTTTTTGTATAGTGAGTTTGGTAAACGGTTTTTTTTTTTTTTTTTTAAGTTTGTCTGTTGTCAAATTGAAATCAAATTGACAATTAACCTTTGTTGACCCGGTATGCCGTTTCTTGACTTTTCTTTGTTGCTTGTATGCTTCTTTTCTATGTTTTGGTTAGCCACGTCTAGTGTTACTAGTAGTGGCAAATCTGGTGTGTAACTTAGGATAGTAGAATAAAATTTGGTGTAACCAATAAGGAACAAATACGACTTGTCTGAAGATCAAGATAGCAGCAATAAACACAAAGCTGCAGTTCTAGATACAACAACAAAATCTTAATATTATACCAAACATTTAGAATGTTATTGCACTTTTACATTGTAAGTTTGTAAAAATAACATGAAGTTTTGTTGAATGAAAAAACATTCATAATGTAATGTCGAATTTTAAATAAAATATAAAAATAGCTAGGTTATTCAGCTAATAGTTTATTAAATGCTTTATTAGGAGTTGGATATTGCAGCCCGTAGTCTTATAAAAATAATCTTTAAATATATATATAGAGGGTGTCCGGAAAATACGTGTACAACGTTTGACGACAGACTCCTGACGTCAAAATAGGTCGATCTAAGCCGACTTAGTTATATCCAAAATTGTCTCGTTTAGCCGGTAGAAGGCGTCAAAAAAAACAAAAGTATAATAAAGTTGAAAGTATCTATTGTAAGAAACTAAGTAAAACAAAAACATTACTTAAGCAAATGTGTAAAATGACCGCCATCTTGCTGAATACACTTATTAACACTCTTTAAAAAATGATATTGGACCCTATCTAATGTCTCGGGATTATTAAAATGGTTGCCTGCATTTAAAATCCGCTGCAATAAATCATCGCGTGTGTTTACCGGAGTCTTGTAAACTTCTGTTTTAATAGCGCCCCACAAAAAGAAGTCACACATATTTAACTCAGGAGAACGTGGTGGCCATTTTACTGGTGCATCATTGCCTCTTCCAATCCATCGGTTGGGATATTGATGATGTAAGTATTGCCGAACGGCAACGGAAAAATGGGGCGGGGCACCATCATGCATATACCACATTTCCCTCCGAAGTAAAAGGGGCAAATTCTCTAGAAGAATTGGTAATGTGTCTTGCTAAAAATTTAAATAAATATTTCCATCTAACCTGTCTGGAATAACAATGGGACCAATAAGGTAGTGATCAATAATACCTGCCCAAATATTAATTTTAAATTGATGCTGATGATGTGCAACTTTAATGGCATGTGGATTTTCATCGGAATAAATATGTTCGTTGTGCAGATTGGTTACCCCAGATCTTGTAAAGCATGCCTCGTCAGTAAACATAATTTTTCTACAAAAATTTGGAACAAGGATTCTTTTGTTTCTAATAAATTGACAAAATGTAAGCCACATGGGGGGATCAGTCGGTAAAAGTTCCTGAACTTTTTGTATGTGGAAAAGATGTAACAACTGTTCTCTTAAAACCTCATTGACAATCGTTTTAGGAACATTTAACTCACGTTCTAAGAGACGGGTACTGGTACTTGGTTCTTCTTCAACTCTTTCCAGAATCATCTCTTCTGTTTTCACAGTTCGAGTTGTTCGCATACGACCCCTGCCTTCAAACTTTTTCTCAAAACTGCCCGTTTCCCGAAGATGACGCTCAATATTGGCAGATGTTTGGTGGTTTGGTACTCGACGGTTAGGAAACCTCTCCATGTAAACCCTAACACTCTGACGCCCATTTCCTTGACAAAACCCGTATACCAGGAGCATGTCAACTTCGCCTGGGACAACAGTTATTTCCAGTGGCACTGCGTTTGTTTAGCAAGAGATTAATTTTTGCTGCAACTATTTTTAATGACGTAGTGTATGCAATTATTTTCAAAGGCGTTAAGTTTGTTGAGTGAGAGTCTTATATTTTGTGGCACTGTGGCTACTTGCGGTACAGCATTAGGATTTAAGCATTATTCTTGTTTTTCTTAGGTTATTTATTTTGTAACTAAAGTTGGGATTGTTTCTTATTGACCACTTGCACTTTCCAATAATAAATCAATAGTAATATTTGTTTTGGAAACAACTTGGGCCAGTCTGGTTATAAATAAAATAAATTCTTGTATAGGGCTCTTTTGCGTGTATTTCCTAATCAATGAGTTGAAATATGAGTAGTATAACTATCATAGATTAATAATAGATTTTACTTATATTCTGTACAAATTCATCAAAAATACAAATTAAAAAATTAAATTTTTTTATTTATTTTTGAAAACTTTCTAAAACTGCTTAGAATAGTTGAGTGTTTTACAACTGAACCAGTCTCTTAGGTGGTTGAACCACAATACTCGACGTCAACCACTTTTTATTTTACTATTTTTTTTTTGTACTATTAGTTGTTGAGTTTTGTATTATGTAACCTAAATATTAAAGCTTTCCTTTTTTTATGTTTTTAATAATTTCACATTTCTTTTGGGTTTTATTTAGTATTTTAGTGTTTTTAAACTTATTTGTACAAAAGGTACGCTACATTCTGCTATAACACTACATTTCAAAAACTTGCAATTTCTTGAAATTCTACGTTTTAACTTCATACACAATACAAAGAGAACGTAGCATGAATATCTTATTGTAACATCGTTTGAGTCAATGCTCTTGCTGAAGAGTTGATAATCTAATTTATAATGTTTTACATTATCAAAAGTTTTCTCAAAATCAACTTATCATGCAAACATATTTATTTATGATTTATATATAGACAGCGTAGAAAAAGAACGTTAACTCTTGTCCCAAATTCTTTGCGGAAACTAAACTGTGTATTGCTTATGTCTTTTTTTAAGATTTCTGTAAATTTTTTATGTTTAGATTTTAAGTTGAGCTTTAAGGTGTGTCTCATGAGAGCAATAGTTTTATAATCTGCGCATTTGCTTGGCTTTATTCTTGCTAATAAGCACAAAAGTGGATAATAACTACTGTTAAAGGATTTTATTTTTTTTGTAGATGTGATTGAATACCTTTAAATGAATTACGTTGTCATCAAAAATGTTTATAAACTACTCTATCTTACTAAAATTACGTAATTTTTATGGTAAAGTTTACAAATATACAAGTTCTTAATGTGTTTTCACGTCTAGATGTATTTGTTCTGCGGATATTTTTTGCATCAATGTTTTGTTTGATGTAAAGTTGAATAAAATCTAAAACTTTGTGTTAAGATAGGCCACACTTATTTTTGTTCATTACTTTTAAACATTAAATGTTAAGTTTCTTTTTTTTAGCAACAGGTTTAATTAAACACCATCGCTTTTACTATTTTTTGAACTAAATCCTTTACCTAGGGTGCCCAGAATACGGTGTTTGAGTTGTAGACATAAAAATATTGTAGAATTTAGCTGCTCCCCAAGTGGTCCTATTGACGTTTCTACTATCTTTGATAACTTTTTTTGACTTTTCAAAAAATATCTTCTTATCCCTTGCACTACCGTTCTATTAAACCTGTTGTACACCTGTTTTACTCCTCCAGCAGCTACGGTTCTTCGATAAAGTTCAGTACCTTTAGCTAGTTGGTTGTTTTTAGCGAGTCTCTGTTTAGGTTGTGTTTGCCAAAAATGGCTATACGTTACTGTTTGTAAGCTTTGCATTCATTCAGCAAATGTATTGAATCCTCATCTTCTTCCATATACCCGCGGCATTGAAGGCTCGTCCCTATTCCTACTATATACAAGAGTTTGTTAAGTCTACAGTGTCCGGTTATCAGTCCAGTAAGCTTGAGTAGTAGAATAATTTACGCCAGTTTTTCTAATCATCATTGTCTATAAATAATAATTTACAAGAAAAAAAAATTACAAAATAACTTTAGAGTAAATCTACAATAGTTCGGACAAACATTGACTTTTCCAATTTTGCTCAAATTTTGTGCACATGTTTGGGGTACTAAAATATGACAATTTCTAAAATTTTAGATTTTTAAGTGCAATACAGTGTAAATGGCGATAATTTTAATTTTTTAAGACTGTTTTGTATCCTTTAAGTTTTTGTGCTGCAAATAAGCAACAAATAGTCAAAAATCATATTCAAAAACTGAATCTTATAGGAAATTTTATGTAAAATACGAAACCGCCCTTGATTTTTCAAAATTTTCCGCGGAAAATAAGAAAAATAACACTTTATTAAAAATTTTATATTTTTGATTCCGCTACACCTGGAGACTTAAAATTTGAATATGATACTCTTGAAACATAGTACTTTTGATTGCAAAAATAAAAAACTGGATTTGCTTGCCTGAGGGTAAAAAAGGGGACAAAATATTCCTAAAAAATTAAAATAACCTGTATTGCACTTAGAAATCTAAAATTTTAGGAATCATAAACAGGTGTACAAAATTTGAGCAAAATCGGAGATGTCAATGTGGGGACATTTGTCTAAACTATCTTTTAGTAATGAATTTAATAATAACAATAATGATCATTATTGTGCTTAGAGTAACTGAGTACATGGATAGCCCAGATACAATTTGTAACTTTTTTGGGGTGACTGGGCTACTTCCTCAAGCTTTTAACGGAGCATTTTTTAAATTTTGTAAACCAAGATTTTCATAGCAACGTGATGTCGTCTTGAGTTGACAAATTATCTATAGGTGTTAGTGTAAATATTATCAACATTATAGTCAATTTAGCTTAAATTAAAAGCATAACACAAATACCTCAACTTACTTTAACAACTAAAAGAAATATGTTAAAAGATTTTAGTAGTGATTATACTTTTTTACACTTCTTCTTCTTCTTTCCATGCCTTATCCGTTGCGAATATTGGCGATCATCATGGCTATCTTCACTTTATCCACGGCTCCTCGGAACAGTTGTATTGAGGTCACTCCAAACCACAGGCGCAGATTTTTAAGCCAGGATATTCTTCTCCTCCCCGGACCTCTCTTTCCCAGCACCTTTCCTTCCAGAATAAGTTGGAGTATTCTGTACCTTTCCTTGTGCCTCATAACATGCCCAAGGTATTCTAGTTTTCTAACTTTTACTGTAGTCATTATTTCTCGATCCTTCCCCACTCGCCGAAGAATCTCCTCGTTAGTAACATGATCTATCCACGTTACCTTCAGTATACGTCTGTAGGTCCACAACTCAAACGCTTCTAGCCTGCTTTCAAAATCCTTGGTAAGAATCCAGGATTCTGCGCCATACAGAAGAGTGGAAAACACGGAGCATCGTAGGATTCTGATTTTAAGTTGTAGAGTCAGGTCTGGACTGGTGAATATTTTTTTTCATTTGTATGAATGCAGCTCTTGCTCTCTCAATTCTGCATTTTATTTCCACAGAATGGTCCCATTGTTGGTTTATGCAGGTACCTAGGCATGGATATTTATCTACCTGTTCGATAGGCGTATTGTCAAGAAACAGGTTCACCGGTGGCGGGTTATTTTTGCTCACTACCATATTTTTGGTTTTTTTTTATTTAAACAGATTCCGTATTTCTCACTAGTGGATTTCATCTTTTCCATCATAATTTGGAGTCCTTCAGCACTGCTGCTCATTATGACGGAGTCGTCTGCATATCTGATGTTATTGAGTAGTTCACCGTTGACTATGATTCCCTCCTCTACACTATCCAGTGCTTCTTTGAAGATTTGCTCTGAGTATATATTAAATAGCATAGGCGAGAGCACACACCCCTGCCGCACCCCTCTACATATTTTTATTTTCTTAGTTTTGTGGTCTCCTACTCGAACTTCTGCTGTTTGTTGCCAATATAGATTTGCTAAGATACGGATATTTTTGTCGTCGGCTCCCGTCTTCCTAAGTATACTGATCAGCTCTTCATGTTTCACCCTATCAAATAATTTGCTAAAGTCTATAAAACATAGATATACATCGCAATTGATGTCTCTACATCGTTGAATTAGATCGTTTAATGCAAAAAATGCTTCCCTGGTACATACGGCATTGCGAAATCCGAACTGCGTTTCCTCGATGATTGCTTCACATTGTTGGTATATTCTAGCGTGTATAATTTTTAGAAATATCTTTAGTGTATGACTCATTATACTATTAGTCCGATATTCTTCACATTTTTTTGATGTTGGTTTTTTAGGAATAGTGACAAATGTTGAGTGGAGCCAATCCGTGGGTATTTCTCCCGTATCATACACCATATTATACAGGCGGGTAAGAGTGTTTTTTCCTTCTTCACTAAATAATTTTAGGATCTCTGCTGGTATTTTATCTGGACCTACAGCCTTTCCATTTTTCGCTGTGTCTATTGCTTTCTGGACCTCTTTCTTCGTAATATGAGGCTCGATATCCGTGTTATTCATGCCATGGTGTTCTGAGCGATCGTCTTCGAATAACTGTTGGATATACTCTTTCCAGGTCGCTAGTTTTTCTTTGATCTCTGAGATCTCATTTCCATTTGCGTCTATTAATCTACCGCTTTGCTGTTTCTTATGTGTGCCTGCAGCTTTCTTGATTCTGCGGTGCATATTGAACAGGTCATTCTTTTTCTGCAGATTTTCTATTTCGAGACATTTCGTTTTCATTTCGTCTTCTTTAGCTTTTCTTATGCTGTTTCTTATTTGTCTGTTTAGTTCAGTATACCTGCCCTGGTCTTTCCCTTTCATATTTCTTTTTTCTTCCATCAGTTTAAAAATATCCGGTGTCATCCGTTCTTTGTGTTTTTCTTTTTTCTTCAGTGGCACATGTTTCTTAATTATTGTATCAAGTTCATTTTGTAAGCTACTCCAATCATCTTCTACTCCTAAACTTTCACTGTGGTTCGTTTTGTAATATTTTGTCAGAGATTCGGATACTGTTTCTTTGAGAGTGTTGTCTTCTCTAATATTTCTTATATCGTATACCGGAGATTTAGCTTGTTTTTTAACTTTTTTAAGTTTTGTCTGAAGTACCCCGATAAGGGGGTTATGATCAGAGCCTATATCAGCCCCAGGATAAGTTTTTGCAGATGTTATGCTATTACGAAAACGATGGTTAATTTTTATGTAATCAATTTGATTCCTGATTATTCTCCTCACAGTATCTGCCGGCGATGTCCAAGTGTATAGTCTTCGAGGTGGAAGTTTAAAAAAAGTGTTCATAATTACCCTTCCTTTTTCTCTGCAAAACTGGACAAGTCTATCTCCCCTTGTGTTCCGTGTCCCAAGACCATACTGCCCTACTATGCTTCCTTCCTTTCCTTGTCCAATTTTTGCATTGAAATCGCCCATTACTATTGTTACTTCATTGTTTTTAGCAGATTTTAAGATCTTTTTCAACTAACCATATACCTCTTCTATCTCTGTATCATCCTTATCTGCGGTTGGGTAGTAAACCTGAACTATATTAATGTCAAACGGTGTTGCTTCTAGTTGTACCATTATAATTCTATCTGAGTGGTAGATTACATTTTTTATCGAGTTGTTAATTTCTTTTGTTACCAAAATGGCTACACCATTTCGATGATGTTTGTCGTCATTTCCGGAGAAGTATACAGAGTGATCTAGTATTTTGGTGTATCCTGAGCCCTTCCAACGCATCTCACTTATACCTATTATTTCTACTTTCAGTCTGTTCATTTCTTGTACGATGTTATGGATTTTTCCGTCTTCAAACGCACTTCGAGCGTTCCATGTACATATTCGTATTGGTTTTGTATTCTTCATCAATTTTAGACTCGGTGATTCTTCGCACCCCTGTCCCATCTAAGCGACGCCGATACTCAGGGCCATTCTTTAGTTTGTTTTTCATGATGATTGTACTAGGGAGTTGTATGAGGTGGTTTCCCCTTGCCTTCCTCACGCAGTACCGGCACCGGGTGAACTAATATTTAGTATTCGCTGTCGATATTCTGGTGTTAAGCCGTACCAAAGCCTTTCTTCTTCGCCTTAACCCAGTACAGAGGACACTGCTGCCCAACGCCCGAAGATATGCTTATTTACTGGCGGCAATACTCGCCATGTCACATCACCGTCAACGGATTTATGAAATATTTATTGATTAGCCTTTCCCAAGGGTTAGTCATTTCATCCTGGTAGTGATGTCGCTATTTGATCAGGGACTGCTTTTTTACACTAATTTAGGATTTACAACAAATTTCTGTTACTATGTCATAAAATACATATAAAATTAACATAATAGATATTTACAATATAAGACCGGTAACAAAGCGTTGTGGCCAAAATACTACATCTATTCCTAACAAGTTTGTCCTGTAAACTAGCAATGTTATAGATGCAGCTAACAGTTGTGTGTCATACTATATTTTTTGTAGGATAAACGTTTAAAATCATTTATTTAATTCACTTAACGATACACAATTTTTAACCCACCGGATATTATCAAGGGATTTGTTACTTGCTACCGACTTAGACCAATTTTATTGCTAAGCAGGTACATAGACACTTTGGAGTACTAAAAATAACATATCTTTTAAAATAATACACAAAACATTAGAAGTAATTTATATACATTATTTGATTCCATTCAGTAGTTCTTTCAATGACTCAAGTATAATTCATTTGCATATTACTATTTATAGCTTGATAAGTTCGGTTTTCTTTTTACTTTATTTTTGTCAGATATGAGCAATGGTATTATTATATTATGATTGTTTTTATTTTAGTTAAGCAATGTTGTATTTTATTATTTTATTACAAAGTGCACGAAAGATTAAATTTTAATTGTACCTGACTGTGTTTGAAAGTGATTATATACGAGTATGTTGTACTATTTATCTTTATTTTGCATTTTACACTTATCTGTCAAGTTTGAGAGATAATAAATAAAACATATATGAGTACAAAAATGCAATACCGGAAGTTGAAAATACAAATTAAGATAGATATATTTTATAGTTTATACATAGACGTAGTAAAACAAGTTATATGTTAAATGTTTTATATCATTATTTATTCACATATATTTTACAATTACTAGTAAAATTGAAGATCCCAAACTAATTAATTTTCTTGTTGTACGGATAGATAATAAAAAATGTAAATCGGTTTTAATTATTTGATTTTCACTTTTGACGTTTTTTTTTTTGTTGCATGCTTTTCCATTTGGTTCTATTCTGTGCTAGTTAGTATTACCTTTTTTTTGTTTATAATTTCATGTCATCTAACCATATTTTCTGCGGTCTTTTTATACTCCTCTTTGTCTGTCTTGGTTTCTATTGAATTATTATTGATGCTCATTTGTTTAAGTGTTGTCTAGACACGTGTCTTGTTCATCATCTTTTAAGTTTTGAGATTTTTTAACTATACAATCACTTTTGTTTTCTGTCTAATTTTTTTTTTTTAATTTATCTTTTAGACTGATTCCTAACATGGTTTGTTCCATTTTTTGCATTGTTCTTAGGTTAGGTTAGGTGTCATTGTTTCCAGGCCATATGTTTCTACGGGCACATGTATAAAATGCTTGCTTCAAATTTATTGAGATAATCTTGTTTCTGAGGGTGTAGCTCAAGTTAGTAAAGATTGTCCATGCTAGATTTGGTTTATGTTTTATGTTGGGTGTCAGGTATTTTTTAGTTTTATATTGTGTCTAAGGCAAGTATATTGCTTTTAATTTCTTAGGTGGTGTTAATTTTAGTTCTTCTCTCATCCGAGTTACTCATTTTTTTTTGCTAGTCTATTATCTATAAAGTTTCTTCTATAATATGTTCTCACATTTATACTATTTTGCTCCTGATGTTGTTTTTGCTTGGCTTTCCTCTGTTTTTTATTTATTTGAGTGTTTTTTATATCTCTGGTTTTGTAATGTCAGGTATTTTCTCTGAGCCCGCACTGCATACGTGGGTAGTGTCATTTATTTATTTACTTGTCAACGGAAGCCATTACAAAGTAAGTATATATTTACAAATTAAAAACATATAAATTAAACATAAAACAATTTATACTAAAAATATGGGTGACAAGGGTACGTTGCACGGTATTAAAAAAATCTTTAAAAAAATTCATTTTAACTTCATTGGCATGCCGCAAAATACGTGTAGATTCAGAGTGCTGCACGTAATCTGAAAGGTATATGAAATAAGTAGTCATTAAAAAAACTCTGGGACATGAATACCAATTAAACTGAGCAAGTCAAGACAGTCAATAATCCCACAAAGCACTTTAAAAACTAGTGTCACATCAAAATTAAAACGTCTCTTTTCAAGACAGGTTATGTTAAATGTAGAGAGCAATTCCATGTAGCTGTCTGCAATGTTGAGTTTATACGCCAAAAAATGAACAGGTGTATGGCAAGCACACATTTGAACAATACTCAAAATGGAAGCGTACTAAAACAATGTTAAAGATAATTAGAGTACAATAGTTACAAACTTCCTTAGAGTTACGCTTGACAAATTCTAAAAGTTGATAAGCTTTAGCTACAACAGTATCAATATGTAGTGTAAATGAAAGGTTTGAATTAAACGTAATCTCTAAATCACAAATAGTGTTAACTCTTGACAACATTTCATTCATGAAAGAATAACCATACATACCGTGGACTGACGTCTAAAAAATGTCATTACGTTTTACTTATTTAAATTAAGTAGTACGTTATTAGCTTGACACCAACTAGAAAAAAATCTGTATTTCTTTATTAAGTAACACATCACCATCCAAAGACTAAATTTTTATAAAAAAATTATATTGTCAGCAAATAATAAACAAAGCGCATTAGAAAAACAGAGTACCACATCATTCATAAAAATATTGAACAATAGATGTCCAAAATGTCGTCCCTGTGGAACATCCGACGTAACATCAATATTACGAAAAACGCATTGACCAATGCGCACCATTTGAGATCTGTTAGATAAATAAGATCTACAGTAACAAAGTGCCAAGGTATCTTGTGATCCACGGTATCAAAAGCTTTTGAAAAATCAGTGTAAACTGAAACCACCTGGAATCTGTTTTTAATCGCGTTTGTTAGACAAGATTCATCAAAAGGTTAAAAGATGTTGATTTGCCAGTACAAAAACCATGTTGATTGAGAGCAATTTCAGATTGTAGAATGGAAGTCAATTAACAAGTAACTAACTTTTCAAAAACTTTTGGAATGACTGATAAAATAGATATAGGTCTATAGTTTGTTACATGAGAGATAAGTTGAATAAAAGCCATAAATAGTAAACGTACATTTGTTGAGAAAGAAAGCAGTTAATCTATCAGGCTCTGGACAGTTGTTAGGTTTTAATACTGATAGTTTATTGACAACATCAGATATCTTTAAAACAAGATTTAATTTATTTATGTGGGTAAAAGTAAATGGTAAATATTATGTGCAGTTTAAACTCATACATGCCGTCAACGGACTGTAAACTGATCCAAAAACATCAGCAAAAAGATTTACAATGTTATCAGTAGTGTCAATTTGAGAATTACTATTTGTAAAAGTTGATGGTATCTGAATACTGCTACGTTTAGATTTGACATGCCCCTAAAAAGCTTTAGGATTAGATTTAATCGAATCTTCCACTTTCCTAATGTGATAAAAATAACACGTATTGGCCAATTGTTTACACTTATCACGTATTGCACTAAATTTGTAGTAGTCAGCTGCTGATCTAGACAGCACATATGCTTTGTGTAACTTTTTTTTAGTAAACACAAGGTCTTTTAACTCTTTTGTGAATCATATAGGAAATGTATAAGTTTTTTTATAACACGTATTTATTTTGGGCATTATGTGCCAGTCAATTGTGTTAAAAACTAACAAATAAAAACGATGGCATGCTTCATCAATATTACAATCGACAAACATATTATCCCATCAACATCTAGCAAAACTATATTTATGTTTCAATTGATGCGAATTAATATAGCAAAACGTGTTAGCAACGAAAGTACACAAGTGACAGACAAGTGGATTCTATTCTAACACCAAATTTATTATTAATCCACAACGTTTGTGGCAAGTTGTAATTGCCAATAATAAAAACGATGTTGCAATTGCTAATTAATTCTACACTTATACAGTGACGTTGAAAAGTAGAGTAATCTCAACCAGGTGGAATAGAAACAGTACCAAAGACTATTTTAATACTGTCAATATTAACACTAACATACAATTCTTTATAGACAGAACAATGACTAAATATTTTTTATGAATAGTACTTATTGGACACGGCATGGATGTATATAGACAAGCATAGAAATTTTTGATGTGTGCAGCAACGTCTTTCTGATCTAATGTATTGGTTCATTGTTGGGTTCTCATTTTTATTATTTTAAAAACTGTGCTTTTAAGATTTTTATGTTTGTATTGTTTGTTATAGTGGTTTCTATCAGGTTGGTGCTTTTATCACAGTGTTCTTTCTAAGTCTTTTTTTTTTATGAGTTTTATTGTCTTAGGTGTTAGTTTGCACTTTCTCCTGTTTTAGACCTAGTTGCATACTTTTTTGTGGCAGTATTGTTATCTTCTTTTACTTTTTTAAGTGTGTTGATGTTTAGTATTTTTAGCTTTTTGATTTGTTTCAGTATCCTTCTTATCTTTAGAAATCCTTCTTTTTTTCTTTTGATTTTGTCTGAACTTTTGGAGTTTCGGAATTTTAATCAATTTTTTTTTCAACATTTTTAGGTTTAGTAAGATTGTTGCTTTTACTAACAAATGTTTACTACTAATATCTAATTTGTTTAATACTGATACGTTTGTGAATATATAAATAGTGTACTACATGTTCATAAAATTCTTGAAACTTATTTTAGACATACATTCTTTCTTGGATTTTGGCTTCTGGGTTTGAGTGGGAAGGTAAAACTATTTTTACTACAATTCATTATGCCTTTTGTACCTCTTCCAATGGTAAACCTTACTTCATCGTCCCAA
The DNA here is from genome assembly GCA_963932245.1 of Tachinus rufipes. Taxonomy (NCBI): domain Eukaryota; kingdom Metazoa; phylum Arthropoda; class Insecta; order Coleoptera; family Staphylinidae; genus Tachinus; species Tachinus rufipes. The sequence continues at coordinate 79,701,349 of OZ010744.1, forward strand.
CACACAGCCAACCTATATAGTTAATATATGCTAGGACATTGCTTGTACGGGTTTATCTTATGCTGGCTATGTCAAACCAGCAATTCTCTAACATGAACTTTTAAACTTGTTTTTAGTAACGCTATGCCTAACCTGTAAGTCATCATTTGATAAAAAGCAATGTTATTTCAAATGCTTTTTTGGGTTATAAAACTTTGTAATTCATAAAAAAATTTCAGTTGTACAAAAAGTTTTTTTAATTTAATTAAAGGTTTTTTTGTGTATAGCTTTGCAAATTTTTAATTGTGTTTTTGTAGAAAAGAAAGGAGTTTTCTTAGCGTCTCAGAAAATTGTAACTATATTTTTTTGCAAAAAAAGTTGAGTCTTTTCTTTTTTGGAAGTAGAGGCTATGAACCTATTGCATAAACTCTAATTTTGATCTTGACATTATCTTAGTGGTGTACCCAAATTTTATCTACAGTTACAATTCTATAGAGAAATTCTTTAAGCAGTAAAATCTTTTTTTGCAAATTTGTTATTTACGCAGTTTTTATTTAGGACTGGGCAGTTTGGGAATCTATGAAAAAATTTAAAAACAAAACAAACAAACCAAAGTTTCTATTTTTCTAACAATAACTCAAACTTTTATGTCAATCAACACCAACTTTCCTATTGATTTTGCCAGTTTGTGTTTCTAGATATTTTCCACATTTTGAGTCATTATAAATGAATTTTCTGTTCTATTTAAACTGTTTGCACCAATATTTAACTAAAAATAAGACGAGTTTTTTTACACGCTGCCACCATTTCTCATAAATATTCTCTGAGCTACAAAAAATTAAAAAATTATAATGTTTCTGTATTTAAGTTGCAAATAACTCGTTTTTGTCTTTTTAAACTAATATAAAAATAACAAATGTTAAGTAATTAGAATCAAACTTGAAGATAACACCATATAATGTCGCAAAAACTTGCAAAAAAATATTTGCTATAGCACATTTTTTTTATTGCTGATGATAACATAAAAAACTTTCATTATATATAAGATATCATTAGAATTACATTAAAAACAAAACAAAAAGTTACTGTGTATGTTATTGAACTTAAATAAGAAAGATAAATAGTTTGTGATCTAAATATAATTTTGTAAATACTTAAATAAAAAATAATCACCCGGTGTACACAAATAAGGATTTAGTAAAAACTAGTTTTACATTTAAATTTGCAAATTCACTACCTTAAGGATACTATTTGCGTATAATATTTTTACATGTAATCCTTAAAACTAATTAAAATTATATATATAATTTAAAGTACACAAACATAAATAACCACTAATTTATTTAAAATATGCAAAATAGATAAGAAAGATAAAAGCAAAATATGAACAATGTAAATGAATACAACGTTTATATAAACAACAATAAACTGAAAGCAATATATGTAAATTATTAGTATTTAATTGTAACTTCCGAAATAATTTAAATAACAAAAATTGCTAAATATCTGTTAATCAAAGGTCATATTATATCAACATATTATTTCTGGAAATTAATCTAAATATGTCGTCATAACCAAATAATTTATTTCATATTTTAAGCGCATGGTTTTTAAGATATGTACGTAGCAAGATTAAAATTACTAAATTAAATTAATTAAATTACCCATTATATTTTTGTGATAACAGGGTTAAGAACTTAAAATATAAAATAATAAAAAACAAAAACGTTAAATGTAATACATACTGTACTGTATTGTACTATTAACCGGATATTATTAATACGAACCACGTTGTTTGGTCAATGTGATTAATAACAACCGTACATACATACTTAGTCACGCCGTTCTCTATCGAGGTAGACAGTAGCACTGTACAATAAACCTACTTTGGTTTTTAAACCTTTCTTCGTACTATTTGTATCTAAGTTTTTCTATCCTTAAACACTTCTTTTGCTTTCGCATTATTTATACATCTAGTCATGATCTCATATGCTTTCTACTTTTGAGTTTTTTTTTGTTGCACGCAATTATTTACTACATGTAACCAACTTTTACGTGGTCAACCTCTGCATTTTGATCCAATTACATTTCCATCATAGATTTGTTACTCTATTTTTTCAACATTGCCAAAATAACGTATCATACTACATTCATACTAATCTATTGTTGTCAACTTGGTTTTAAACTCAGTTCATACAAAAATTTTTACACACATTTCTTAAATACCCTATTCCAACCGCATTGATTTTATTTTTATGTTTTTCTGGACATATCCATGCTTTAAATCCGTACAGCAGATTTCTCCATTTTTATATTTTACAACTACTTGATACTCTGTTTTGTGCTAAACCAATTACTTAATGTATTGTCCAACCTAATGCACGCTATGCTACTATCATAAATAGCAATAATAAACATTTATTATTTACTCCATACTTTTTCAAAACGTTCCATAACATATGTCTGATCACTCAATCATATGTTTTTGCTAGATTAAGAAACGCACTGTACACGTTCTTCTTTATTGTAATACATTTTTAATCACTTGTTAAAGTGCAAACATTTGGTTCATGCCGCCCCTACCTAGCATAAACCCACACTGCACTTTACAAGTCTTTTCATTATTTTTATTCTTTCAATCAATTTATCTATTTAATCCTAAGCTTTTCTACCGTTACAGTGTAAAGCGTACATTTTTATTTTAGTCAGGTTTTATTTTGTAAAAGTCTTTCCATTTTATTCTGTTAAGGGTTATCCGTTTTACCTTTTCCCACTTTGTCCCTTTTCTTTCTGCTTCTTCCTTATTGCATCGTTCCACTCCTTTCTTGGTCTACCTATTTGGTTTTTCCCTGTTACTCGTGTCTCCTATATTCTTCTTGTGTTCTTATTTTCACTCATTCTGCATACGTGTCCAAACCATCTCATCTGTCCTTCTGTAAATTGTTCGTTTATTGGTCGAATCTTGAGATTCTGTCTGTGTGTCTTGTTCCTTATTTTATCTTTTCTGGTTTTATTTTTTATTTTTCTGAGAAACCTTATTTCCATAGCGTTTATTCTCGTTTTTTTGTTTTTCTGTCATGGTCCACGTTTCAGTGCTGTATGTTATAGTGGGTTGAATTACTTTTTTTACAAATTTATAATTTCTATTCTGTTAAAAAAGGTGTGTTTGAGCATGTTAAATATCTTTCCTGTTTTTCTTCTTTTGTCTTGTATTTCTTTAACTATTTTACCGTTACTCTGTATTATTGTTCCTAGATATTTGAATTGTTCTACTTGTTTAAATTTATTTTCCTGTATTTTAATTTCGTGTGTTTTAATTATTTCTTTTGCTATTATCATGCTTTTCGTTTTTTCAATGTTTATTTTTATGTTTATTTTTGTCAGTTCCTTTATTAATATATCCATATTGTGCTGTAGGTTTTCTTCCGATTTTGCTATAATTGCCATAATTGTCTGCAAATAGTAGTTCTGTAATTTGTGTTGATTTCATTTTGAAAATTCGTACGATTTCTCATTATTTGTTCTAACTATATTTGAATTCTCCTTATACATGTTCTTTATTAATTTAATTGTTGCATTCTCAATCCCTCTGTTTTCTAGTTCTTTCCATATTTCATCTCTACGAATTCTGTCAAAAGCCTTTTCAAGATCTACAAATCAGATGTGTATGTTTTTTTTCTTTTTTATTAACTTTTCCATAAAACAACTTTTGGTTTTCTCTATAGTTTTTATTCAATCAATACTTTTCCAAACACTTTTTCTGGGACACTCAACAAAACAATAGCACGGTAACTATTTGTATAACTATACATAATCTCTGAGTTTCCTCCCTGTTTCTAAACTTTGGCAAATAGAAAATAATTTAGTTAGACAACAATATCATGTAAAGCAAAAGTTGACATTAATGAAAAAATTACTAAATTTTGGAAACTTGAAAAGGTTTTCTATAAATATTAATCTACAAGTTATCTTCAGGCTAAAGAACACTTTGCATCAAACACCCATAGAAATAAATTTGGACAATTTATTGTAAAGCTTCCAATAAAGGAAAATGCCCATACACTCGCAAAAATATAAAGAATGTTTATTTTTGCAAATGATACACTTTTGACTTGTGATTTCATGCTAGTTGTGGCATGGTTTACCTTTCTAACTGGCTTGCACTTATGCTTGAATTGTTGCGTGTTATTAGATTTGTGATATCAATTTTAACTTGTTTGTCTAATGATTTAAGAATTCTACCAACTTTGACACGTTGGGAATAGTTTTGTTTCCTTGTATAATGTTTTCCCATTTTTTAGCAGTGAATAGATCCATTTTTCAGATAGCAGCATTGGTTATTATGGCATCATATTTGTTGATGCCTAGCGCGTTGAGAGCTCGATTTTGCTTTGCTATACCATTTCCAATTCCAATTTTAATTGAATTTTCTAATGATTCTCGTTCTGAATAGCAAATATGTGCTCACAAACAATCAATCGCTTGTTTATGTATCGATCTTAATAGTTGCCAAGCAATTTCATAACTAGATAGAGTAACACCCAGAAAAACAGTAATTTCTGCTGATTTTAAGTAGTGCAGCCGTTGTCTGTTGTCCGTCGCTGATTTTGTTTTTACCACCAATTGAATAAACTTGTCAAGATTACCTATGAATTTAGGCAGTGATATGGGTGGCAATTTTATTACTGAGCTTATAGTGTTGCATGCGGATCTAACAAAAACTTCTGCAACTTGGATTTTTTTTTGTCTTAATTTTTGCAGTATCAAAATTCTTTCTGAATTGACCCATTTCTTCTTCAAGTGCATCTTTTCCCTTGGGTTTTTGCAGTAAAAAGTTTTTGTGTATACTCAGTGTCGGCAAATTTGTTCAGTTTTGATTTTATTAATCCTTTCTTGATAGGAAGTTTCTTTAGAATATTGTTTGGTTTTATAGTGGTGTTTCCGATATCTTCCAGTTATTTGCGGAAATTTCTTTATATTTTGAATCTTAGTTAGATCCGAGTTGAAGGACTAATGTTTTGTGCTTTGAAGTTGTATGATGCAGCACTAGAGGAATTGATCCACTTAATCGAGCGTTTGTATGACAACTTTACAGCACGAAACAGATACTATAGTTAATTAAAAAGTTTTTTTTGCAATACGACTGAAACTTGCAAAAATTCACGTTTCATGTGATTTTGGTTAGTTTATTTAATCTTATCATTTTTTTTAGCCTTTTAATGATTGTTTTTTATATTTTAATAAACGTACATTATATATAAATTGTAATATAGAACTTACTTCAATAGCATTAAATAAATTTAAAGTTTTGTATATAACATGTAAATTGGAACACATACAGTTATTATTTACTATAAAAATGAAGAAATTTAGTGTCCGATAGTGTTTACTGATAAATACTCATTAAATGGAACGTGTACTAATTTAGCGTTCCTTTGTTTGTTATCTATAAAATGATACATAAATAACAAAAAAATTGTCGTTATGTTCATAAAATTGTTAAATGTCATTATGAATATAATAACTATAACATGAATGGTTTTAAATTGTTTTTACTTTTTAATAAAAATATAATTTTACTTCATTTATTATTATTTTGTGTTTTTTACAGACTTTAATTTTGCTACTTTTATATTGTTGTCATTAAGTTTTTTTTTTGTTAACGAGTTGAGAGAAAGAAATTATTAACGATTATTATTATTAAAGACTTATCGGCTTTTATTTATTATTTTTTTAGTTGTCAATGGTTGATTAGTTTTGTGTTTATATTTATAGCTACAAAATTAAATATTTTTAACAAATTACAGTTTCAATTTATAAACACTTTTTATAACTATATTAATGCATATTACAACTGCTAAATATTTTAACATATTAATAAAAACATTTTATTATAATACACAAAAATAAAATATGTTTTTTTCACACACCAGTTATCAACTATCTGCCATCTTTAAATTTTGGGGAGTGTTTTTGTAGAAGCGCTATACACAAATACGCACAAATGGATTAGCCTTGCGTCTCTTTCTAATATTCTTTTACTCAACGGTGCAAAATTTTGATCTTACTTTAGATAGCATCATACCCTTGCTCAAGGGTTGAAGCTATGAACAAAGTTACCAAGTTAAGATCAATGCTTCATCTTTAGTGTTCTAGAGTTGATTCAATAAGAGAGGGTAATATGCTATGGTTGGATCAAAGATTCCTTTTGTCTCCGTATCATTGAAACAAGAGTCTACTTGCAAAATCTAAATGTTTTTACTCTTAAGGACAAATACATCTATCCTTTAAACCGCAATAGTCGGGAAATTCTATTAGGTAGTAATAGGAACAGAGCAGCAAACTTAGTTTTAAATAAATCTGAGTTAATATCAGAATACCATTATGCACTCATTCTGGCAATTTGTGTAGACAACATAGGATGCAAATAAAATTTAAAATGTGTTTGAACTCTAGACCGCACTTCCACTAAATAACATGAACACTCTAATAACAATACAAACAAACAAAACACATAAAATAAAATGAGCAATATTCCAGACTGGCCAACAAGACAACAATTTTCCCAAATCTGTTAACGATCCCTTTAAGTAATTATAAAGATCTCAGTATGTTTAAAATGTACTGTGTACGTACTCAGCTGTATTCTACGCAAGAGAGTTTATGTTAGGAATACTGATAACTGGCGTGGCCAGTATAAGAAAACTAATGCTTTAGCATAGACTTAAAGAAGTACAAATGGCCTAATTAGATTCAAATGCAGTAAAAATAATTTTACGTTTCTAATCAAATCCAGTCAAAAAAAACTGTTGACCCAGTAGACTTGTTTATCAAAGATTGAATGAATAAATAGTTGTTGATTTGTTGTGTTTACTTAAATTTTAGTCAACAAATAAATTGATTGTAGAATCTATTACCAACCTTTAACACAACTTAGAATATTTTACAATATTGATAACAAAATTATAAACATAATATATTAAATAATAATTGTATAATATTAATAAAAATAAATCAATTTAATTAAAGCAATAATAGTACAAAAATAAAACAAATTAATTTCAAATAAACAGAGTAAAGCATTATAAGCTTTTATTAATAATCCATTTGTAAACATGGATTAATATAAATATGCTCATTATTTAGAACATTAATTAGTCATTGTTTATTATTTTTATTTTTTAAGATGTTGCATTTTTTATATAATTATAAAAATATAAGTGTAGCAGTCGGCAATAACAAAAAAACCGGAGACCTAGCTGGCCAATTATTAAGACCACCACGGCCGATTTCCTATTTGGTATAAATGGGATTTAGGTATTGTGTCATCTGACCAGGGACGGCGCTAGGCGGTGAGCGAGGTAATCGCCGCTTCGAGGTGCATTACGCTCATTTGGCGTGAGAGTAAGGAGTTTGTTAGTATGCAAGTAGTTTTCATTTCTCTTGTTAGCCAGTCCCGGGGTCGTTGTTGTGATTCTGTTTGGTTGTTGTGTTGCCATTTTAGGAAGTAATGATATTGATTGCTTTCTTATAGGAGTATGCATATTTGTATGGCTTAGCAAATCTGGCTAGATCAGGGTTGGGATAAACCACGAGGCTTTAAAGTACTTTTTGGGAATGATGTGTTTTTGTAGCTAAGAAATACCAAAATTGTTACATTTTTTTTGTTTTAAACATACATAAGGGTAGTACAAGTCACTAAAAAATAAGATTTTGAAATGCCACACTCGATTAAGGTGCGTGTTAGCAACTGTTCTCTAGATGTTTAATGTATTTTGCAATTTGTATTTGGTATTTTGTGACTTAGTTTAATTTTTTTTTTAATATGTTTTTTAATATGTGTATTTATGATTCTATTTTATCTATATGTTGACCCTTTTTATATCTGTAAAAGATCTATTGGAATAAAGTGATTATTAATATTATTATTATTATAATTAGATTAAAGACTCTAAAGTGTTTATTCAGATTTTGTTCTAAAACAACATGCCGCTGTTCCGCCAAAGAATTGAAATTAGCAAGTTTGTTTAGGATAGACTGTACCTGTAATTTGTACGTAAATCTTTTATTAAAGGCAATACTCAGATACTTGACAGCACCGGACCATGGTATAAAAACGTCGTTTTGAAGTTTACACCAGAGATTTGCGGTTTAAATATACAGCTTTATACAAAGCAGAGAAAATTTTAGTATGTGGAGTTTTAAAAGTAAATTTTTGTGCCAAGCTTTGTTTCAGTTTTTTTATCAGTCAGAAATCTGTGACAATGTTTTTTGGTAAATAACAGAGTACGCTTGTCAAAACCTATAATGGTGAGCAGGGAAAAAATTGTTAAATTCCGTGTGTTCTTAGATTATGTCCAAAAGCAGATCAAGTTTTCAATTTTAAAATTATTTCTTTGATTCAAGAACGTAACGCTGTGTTGTCATCAGTGTCCTCTAAAAAGTCATTGACTTCATGGTAAACCGACGTGCTTCAAATTAGTGTTCTTAGTCATTGAGGAATAACCTTCTACACTATCAGCAAATGACTGCACAGACTGGTAAATTTCTAAAGTCTAACGTGCAGTCCTATACGTAGGTTTAATACATGACAAAACTGCGTAATGGCGACACAATTGCATAGAATAAAGCCGGCTATACAGGGTGCTTTAGATTATGTCCAAAAGCAGATCAAGTTTTCAATTTTAAATTTTTTTCTTTGATTCAAGAACGTAACGCTGTGTTGTCATCAGTGTCCTCTAAAAAGTCATTGACTTCTTGGTAAACCGACGTGCTTCAAATTAGTGTTCTTAGTCATTGAGGAATAACCTTCTACACTATCAGCAAATGACTGCACAGACTGGTGAATTTCTAACATGTGTCGGAAAATAAAAGGTGGGATTGGTTGGTTAATTATAAGAAAAAAAGTTCCGTTTTCAAGATACAGAGTGTAAAAAAAAATATTTATTTTTTTATTTTTTGACGATATCTCAGAAACCGATTGAGATACAAAATTAAGCTTCTGTACACATCTTAGCATTAATATTAGCTACTTTTTAAGCGCTTAATCAATTTTTTCATGTGCCATTGACGGATATTTTAGCGTTGCGTGAGGTTTTTATGGCTCTAATTTCTATGACATTTAAAAAATTGGCATTCTGATAGCACATTGTGAACCATCAATATTTTTTACACAAAAAAGGTACTTTTAGTCAAAAGCTCTAACGTAAATCGTTTTCGAAAAATACGGCATTTTATGATGGAAAACATGAAAAAAAGTAGCAACGTGTTTTGTTGTTGATAAAAACATTTGTTTTTGATCTAGTCGTCAGCGTTTATGCATTTGAGTTATTGACAATTGTCGTTTAGTTGTTAAATAATCTTTTTTTCAAAAGGAGTCAATATCGCAAGAGCTTATTATCATTATTACCCAATTAATTTGCTCATTCTTAGTATTTTGCTTGCGTGGTGATAGCAAAATCAATAATTACAGTGATAGCAAGATGTGCAATATCCATTTTGCTTAAGGCGTTGCCAATGGAAATGCAGCAAAAGCTCATCGAATTATACAAGAAAGATTTCTAAACCGACAGGTATCAAATAAAAGAAAATTCATTAAAGAAGATGTTTTTAAACCTTAGTCACATTACAGTGTGGAGGATTTTTTTTTTTTTTTTTTTTTTTTTTTTTTTTTTTTTTTTTTTTTTTTAGGACGTAGTGAGTTGTTTGGCTCTCAACAAGTGGCCCTTAAGAATAACTTACGCATGGTAATACCTTCCGGTTTTCTTCTCTGCGCAAATCCTGTTGTTTTAATGTCCCTGTCTAAACTAACCTACATTTGGTGCTAGTTTGAGGCGGGCTGGTTTTTGCTTCGCGGATTTTCACGCATCATCTGCGGCACGCATGCTGTCCCCGGCCCCTCTCTCCCTATAGCCCCTACCTTTGTCTGTCTCTTTTGTCATTTTGCCTTTTCTTATCTGCACTGGCATCTACCTCTGCATTCTCTTCTTTCTCCCATCTTTGTGTTATTTACTCTAATTATATAATTTGTTCTCAGATGTGCTCTTAGCTTACTAAGGTCTTCGTTCACTTCTTCTATATCATATCCCCTCTCTTTCATGAATAATTTATGCAGTTCCATCAGTTGTATTCCTTTTGGCAGTCGTAGATTTGTAAGTTTTACCTCCAGTGATATCCTTGTATCTCCATCAGGAATTACTTCTTCATGTCCTCTCGTTGCCAGGTATATTCTGACTATCTGAAAGGTTGCGTTCTCAGTCATCCTCGAGATAGCATATCTACCATTTGGTATATGCCTTGTTATTTCTGTTATTCTGCTTTCCTTCAATATTTCTTTTCTCCTTCTCCTTATCTCTGCAATTTCGTTTGGTATCGTAGTCTCTGTAAATGTTCTTCTTTTTTCTTCTGTTTCTTGGTATGCACAATTGTCATATCCTTTCTTATTTTTTTCTTTTTGATCTTTTTCTCTGTTTTCTTGTTTCCATTTAGCTTCTCTCATCTCTTTCCTTTCTCTTCTATGGCTTTTAGTTTGTGTGTTTGTTTCCATTGTTTGTTTTTCTATATTCTTCTATTGTCAAACTCTTCAATTTTTTTTTTTTGTACACTTGTTGCAAAGTTTTTTAACGCCCTCCATTTATTTTCATCTTTTAAGCATTTGTTAATGATTGTTCTTTTATCCACTTTGCTTTCTAGTATATATTCTAGTTTTTTTCTATCTTCCTCCCACGCCTCGCATTCTACTAGAGTGTGTTCTGCGTTATCGTGTGTTTCTTCCTGACAAAATGTACACCTTTCTTCTTCCTTTATTTTTTTAATTTTTTGCAAGAATTTTCCAAATGCTCCGTGCCCGGTCAGTATTTGTGTTGTATAATAACACGTCTCGGGTTTCTTCTCTACCCATTCTTTTATGTCTGGGATTAATTCTCTCGTCCATTTCCCCTTTTCTCCTGTATCCCATTTTCTCTGCCATCTTTCCATAGTCTTCTCTCTTGCTCTTATCTTTGCTTCTTTTTTACTCGTTCCTTCTTTTACAAGTTTTTTTATTTCTATTCTTTCCTCCACCATCATATCCGCGGGAGGTGTTGCCGCAATTACCTCTACTGCCTCTTGTGACACTGTTCTGTAAGCTCTACAAATCCTTAGCGAGCTTGCTCTTGTGGCTCCTCTTACTTCCTTTCTGTTTTTCTTTGTTTTCATGGCTTCTCCCCATGTTTCTGCGGCGTACAGCAATTTGCTTCTTGCTGCCGTTGCTATTAGCCTTCTGCTTTCTTCTCCTGGACCTCCGTTGTTTGGCATAAGTCTACCAAGCTTTCTCTCAATTTCGTTTGTTCCAATGACCGCTTCCTTAACCTGTTCATTCCATCCCTTTGCTTCGAGTGTCACTCCAAGGTATTTGATTTTTTTCCCTATGGTTATCTCTTGATCTCCCACCTGTATCTTACCTGTTCCTCTATTATTCCTCTTAGTTGATAGCCATGCCGCCTCAGTTTTTTGTGTTGCTAGTTTTAAGCCCTTACTTCTCATCCATATTTGTATCATATCAATTGCCAGCTCTAATCTTCCTTTTAGTACTTCTATTTCTACGTCTCTACCTACTACTGCTATGTCGTCCGCAAATGCAGTTATTGACACGCCTTCCGGCATCTTCATTCGAAGTAACTCGTTATAGACAAGGTTCCACAGTTTTGGTCTCAGTGCTGAGCCCTGCGGTACCCCTCTAGTAAGTTTGAATCTTCCATTTTTGGTCACTAGATTTCTGTCCTGTAAGTAGCTCCATATAATCTTGATTGTTTTTCTGTTCAGTTCTTTCTTCTTTGCCGCCTCTATGATTGCTGCCCATGATACGCTATTAAACGCGTTCTGTATGTCCAACGCTATCATTACACAGTGTTGCCTTTTCCTCTGCGTTCCGCTGTTTGCTTCTTTTGCTATTGCTTTCACTTTTTCAATAGCTCCTAAGGTTGTTTTTCCTTTGGTAAATCCGTATTGTTCTTTTTCCCAGTGTGGAGGATAATAATAAGCCAGATGTTATATCTTTATCATATACAGCGAGTACAAGCCCTTTTACCAGCAAATTTTTTGCAAAGATTGGCTATGTGTCAATGGTTTCAAGAAAGAATTGCACAAAATCTTTGATTTTTAGAACAAGTTTTATTTACGGACAAAGCAAATTTTTCTTGCAATGCGATTATAAATTTCTATTATAATCATGTATGGGTCGACAAAAATCCACATGCCATAATAGAAGGCCATCATCAGCAACATTTTCCGTTAATGTTTGAGCAGGTATTGTAGGAGACTAATTAATAAGTCCATATTTTTGCCGTTTAGGCTGATTGGTCAATCATATTGTAATTTTCTTGAAGAAGAGCTGCCAGGACTTTTAGAGGACATTCCGGTTCAATTAAGAAACAAAATGTGGTTCATGCACGATGGTGCTCCTGCACATTTTAGTTTAGTTGCGCGTCAATTCTTAAATGAACAGTATAGGATTTGTTTGGATAGATCGAGGAGGCCCACAGGCTTGGTCTTCTTGGTCTCCAGATCTAAATGTTTTGGGTTTTTTTTTTGTGGGGTAATTTAAAAAGTTTATTTTACACTACATCAGTTAATACTGATGAAAAATTAAGAAATTGCATTATTGCATCCTGCAATACGATACGAAACACTCCAGGCATTTTTAAACCGGTACGTCAGTTACTAAGACGTAGGTTGAAAGCCTGCGTTACCGTAGGAAAATGACCTCCATTTTCAACAATTTTTGAGATTTTTCTTGTTTTTATGTTATTGCTTAGTTTTGTAAACTAAAGGTTTTGTAATCATGTTGCTACTTTTTCTATCCGTTTCTGAGATATCGCCAATTTTTTTATTTTTTTTTACACTTTGTATCTCGAAAACGGTGCGTTTGTGGAACCATGTTAATAGGAACTTTTTTTCTTATAATTAGCTAAGAAATCCCACCTTTATTTTCCGACACATGTTTTGAAACACCTTGTATATGTAATCTCAAATCTTTTTCCGTTTTGCTTTTGCTGATGCGAGATGCATTTACAATTTTAATATTTTTTTACTATTGTAAAATGAATTTAAATATATATAATTTTTGTAGTAATATTTATTTGTTTTTTAACACTTTAAAAGAAAAGGGCAACATACTTGAAATATGTGGGGGGGGGGGCATAGTACTTACCGCCGCCTCAGCACCATATCATTATGGCTCTTGTGAATAAAGTAATGTTTAATATTGAAAGTTCATTCTGCAAAAACTCTAAGTGTGAAAACCCCAATCAAGTTGTTGTCACTCATTATACATTTACAGAGAATATTTGCAGGAAATTTTATTTTGCATGTAGGTTCTCGTCGGCCCAATAGCGATTCTTGCGCGTATAATTAACTCCATTGCGGGTAAACGTGGTCTTATCGGTAAATAATATTAGCAATACTCATCGACGATTGCATTAACAAAACTCCAGTTTTTTTAGTTTGCAGTATAGCACTTGTTAGACATGATATAAATACAGCCTTTGCTAGCGCAATGTTTACCATACTTGTACATAAGCAACACCAATACGTGCAGAAATTCGTCTTGGACTGCGTTCTACCGTTGAAGAATGTTTTTTATTTTATTTAAATTTTGCTTAACTGCATTTTCAGAATTAAAGCAGCTACTTGGAATAATATCACCAGTTTCCTGAAGATTAATGAATGTTTAAGTAAATGGTCTTGAATCTGGTACAACTCGGGTAAGAAACCGCCACTCATTTTGCGAGCAACACGTGCTTTTATATTAGCGTATTTGGCGTGAGAGTAAAAATTTATGACTTGTTTAACTAATTTAATAAAGAGGTACACTACTTAATGTTAATTGTCAGCAATAAATGACAATTTGTTATACGGCAGCTTTATCGCAGTAAACACTTTGGACACATGTTCATATCTCAAAATAAACCTATAAACTTTATTTTAATGAAAAATATCCACATTTAAAAAAAATATTTATAAATCGATTTGAAACAAACTGTTTAATTACTTATTATTTGGTTTCATCTTATGTCTTATTTTATTATATGTTTGAAAGTTGTACATTTAAATTTATATAATGCCTTGTAAGTCGTAATGTATGAATAAGAACTGATAAGTTTATCAATATTAAAGTTTTGTTAAAAACAATTGTTTGCTGTATACACAATTATTTAATATGTTTATGAATAACATTTAATATATAATACTCAACAATCTGCATAAATATGATTTTAATGAACTGATTTTCAAACTTACCGCAAAATAATATCAAATTACTTTTGTTTTACACAATATTATATTATAGTTGATCAATTTATAATTAAATTAATTAAATACTTAGTTTTCTATCTTGTATGTAAGGTATTATAAGAGTAGAATCAAAACTTACAGTATTTAAACTAAACATTTTAAATGTAAATAAAACATTCTAAAGAGTGTATGTTCCAACGAATTTTAATAAGAACATTTTATTTAAAAAAAAGTTTAGCAAAAACAATTTACAGAATGCAGGCAGTTTTTGGTTGACAAATTTAATTATTTTGTTCAGCAGTTATGAGACTGATTTAGAATTTTTTTAATTTTTTTTTTTATGAATATTGTAATATTATAAATTAAACAGATTATGGCGGACGGTATCTTGATATACACGTTGCAATAAACCGATTTAAAAAAAAGCAAATTGCGTGAGTTCTGCTCGTAGTTTTATGACACTCATCAAACTGCCCCTTTAAGTCACGTTGTCACGTTTTCCAGAAAGTCAAAAAAAATAAGTAAAGTCAATTATTTTTTACAGATTTAATTATAAGTGCCGCTATTTTCTCTGGTCTACATGACAAACTGCTTTTAACCGTAACAATTGCAGATTTAATTTTATTTTTAGTAATGGTATCAAAATGAATATAAAAGTCACCAAAAATCTCTTATTGATTGTTTTGCAATACATCTTATCCGGTGTACACGTTTTCAAAATGATTAGTAAATTTATTAACAATATCTAAAAAAGGTAAAAGTGATATATCACAAACAAACATTGTCCCTAAAAGTGATGTATTTGATTTACGTAAGTTGACATATTTTCAAAATAGTTTGGGATTTGTTACATTGCTATATTTGGTCATAAATTGATGATCAATTTTTAGTCAACCTTAAAACAATTTACTGAATTTAGAAAACACAAAATCAGTTTCACCTAGTTGCAATACGTTTTACCGAGTCTCGAAAACTTTTTCTTTTTTTTTTATTAAGCAACAAATAAATTTTTGAGAATAATTTATCAAATTTAAAATTTAAAATTTAAAAGACATTAAATCAATTTTACACAATCCCAAAGCTGAGTCTCAAAGACGTTGAATTAAATTCAATTGCAAAGCGACAAATAAAGTTTTTAGGATACCTTATCAGATTTTAGTTAATCTTAAAGCAATTTGTTGTATTATTATTGTTTCTTGAACTTTTTGTAAGTGGGCGATTTTGCCTTATATGTGATTATTTATTGCGGTGATTGATTTGATTCAGGAGAGCATTTGAAAACTCAGCTCAAGTTAATTATATATAATTGAACCTATATACTTTTATATCTCAAAACTTTAGTAGATATTTATTTCAATTCTGTAAATACTCATTCAAACAAAAAAACTTTTCTATTATATCATAATTTTGTTTTTCGCAAAACTACCAGCTGTACTTTTTTGTTTCTAACTTTTATGCGTAAATACCCGTCAATGCAATATTAATATTGGTATTAGCATAAATTACGTATAATAATATTAAATTGTTAATCGGGATCAAGCGTAGAAATAAAAAGGTCGAATAATATCTTAATATGTTAATTTATTATTTATTAAAGTAGTAGTTTTGTTTGGTAATGTGGCTATATATGCGGCAGTGTTTCTGGAATGGTGATAACATTATCATTATTCGTTAAAATGTTATATTCTAAATATGTAAAAATATATATACTCAAAGTCAATTCAACAATCACAGCTACTAAAAGTCAAGCACTGACAATTGTTTTAAATTTACAAATCTCCTAAGTGTGTCTTGTAATACTAATTGTACTAAATGGACCCACAACTAAATGTTCTAGTGTTTATTCTAGCCTCGGGTGATCTTAAACATTTATTTGCTGCCCACCTAGTACTGTATCTACATCCAGAAACAACTTGGTGAACCAAAATGATTGAATCTATTTCATTTAATTATTTCAGAAAATACAACAACTACTGTAAAGGCTGTTTTAAAAAAATCCGATCATTCACTTATTATTTCTGTTGTTAAAACTTATCTTATTTCTACCTTCTTTATTCTTCTATTACTACTAAACCTAAACCGCGCCTCATCTATCATTACTGTAAGATGAACATAGTAGAAATAAGATTTATTTTGATATAATTTTGATTTTGATTTTTATTGTTTATATTCCAAGGAACTACATATTGCAGCAGAAAATTTTACAAAAACTATTTAAAAAAAAATGTTATATTTTTTGTTATTATACAAAAACAATAGTACTTGTACTCAATTTAGGCAAAACAGGCGGTTGTTAAGAAACAAAAAGTATTTAACAAATACACCAGTAATTATTTTGAACAGACCAAACAGAATTATAAGAATGCTTGTAAAGAATGTGACAATCTAATAAAATCTAAAAAAAAAATAGAATTGACAAAAACAGCTTCAAAATTATCTAAAAAACCAAGTTTTTTTTTAATAGATGTAAACAATTTTTTACTTCTGTTTAGCTTTTGCATATGTAAAAAAAATAAATCTTAAGCATGAGGAGAAGCATCCAAAACTAAACTATTTTTACTAAATTCTTTCAAAAACGCTATGATTGACAGATACTTTACAACACCTGCGTGATGTTGCAGATCTTTGCATTTTTTGTAGATATTTCTATTCTAGTTCTCTAAGTTTGATTGCTATCTAAACATATATTTAACCGTAGTACAAGGCTTGCTAGGAATTCTAACAAATATTCACTAATAGTTTAAAGATTTAGTATTTTTCAAGACTTATATTCAAAGTAAATTTTCACAGACTGCTTAAATCTAGTCTTTAATGTGATAGATTCAGCACTGTTTTGACATATTAATAATATCACATTTTAAAAACTCAAATTGTCGTTAATTTAAATTTTGCAGAATATACCTGCGTTTATGGTTATTTTACAAATGTATTCCAAATATAATTAACCTTATCTCATTTTATTTTATCATATTATTGAAAAAAGTATTATAATACAAAAATATTTACCAACATAACAATTACAAACAAAATCATGTTAGAAACCGCATCATTGATAAAAAACAATAACAATGTGTGGCTCAGTACAAAACCTTACTATATATAATACCTAATGCTGTTTTATAAAAAGGTTTGTTAATGGTTTGTTAATTTTTTTTTATAAAATACATTCATTAATTTAATTTAATCAAGTACATGCAAATACAAATAAGCACAGACATAACATCGAACATTTTGTCATATATCAGTAATGTAGTCACAAGATTGACATCGTAATTTTACCCACAGTTTACATTTTATTACATTGGCTATCTACATTTACTTGTTTTCTTAATCATTTTTTATATTAACTTGCTTCTGGTCGTAAACATAAGTTGCAATAAATTCTTTTTTTTTTGTTTGTTTATATTTTCTTATTTTCATAGAAAATGTCTTCAATTGATAATCGTTTAATTACTTATTCATTTTTATAATATAATAATGAATGTATCGTAAACTTAATAATATATTTTTTTATAGTATTAGTTTAATTTTTTTAAATTACATAAAGATAAGTCCTTATGTCTCAAGGGGTCAAATAATCTTAGATAAAGTAATTGCGTTTTCATACACCATTTGCACATGTTACAAAATCACAATATCGTAGATGTCAGCTTTTAAAACATTTATTTATTTTTTATTATGATAAGATAACTTTGTATTACGTTAAATTGTGATAAGCTTAGTCTTCTGGTTTATATATTTTTATTAATTAGAAATTATACAAATTGATATTGATAAGATTATATGAAAAGATTAACTAGTAGTTTATAAACCACAAGAGAATTGAGAATTGAATATTAAGAAAAGGCTTCTATATGTATATGTGCTACCCACTCACAATTTAGTGACTATTTTAGGGATAATTTGAAATCATCCTCAAGATTTGCGCTTGGTTTCTCCAACGTCACTTAAGACGTAACTTTGTGGTGCATTTTGAAATGACTTCTTTGCTAGGATCCGGATGGATTTGGAAATGTCAAAATTTGAAATGCTGTTTTCTAATTTGTCAAAAAAACGTTCTTTTGTTGACATTAATATACACTCATAGACAAAATTATCAAATATTTTAAAAAATTTATAATTTTTGTTTGTAAAAATAAAATTTGATGAAATATGTCATTTAAACGCTATCTACTACAACAAACAGTTTATTTTAAAGAAATTCAGTGGACAATCTTAAGTTTTTATAAAAAAAAATTATGAAAAAAAAAATTATGTTAAATGTTATCAAAATTAAGAATATTTACTTTATACTTAAATGCCACTAGATAGTAAAGACAAGTTTTTTGATTAAAGTAAGTGCATAGTTAGTAACGAGTATTTCTCTTTTGATCTCTAATTACTGGTTTCATTCTTTTCGGCAAACTGCCAAGTAGAGTTTGAATATATTTTTGAGAAATTGCATTCTACTCTTCTTGTGCGGCAAACCGAAACTGTTCGATCGGATTTAAGTCTGGCCTATGTGGTGGCCAATCTAATCTTTGCTTGCGGTTGAGTGTTATTCATATTAATGTACGAACATTAATATGAATCTTTTGTATCCAATATGACCGTTATGTGGCACAACATGATCTTCCAGCATATTTTTGATAAACAAGTCACTAGTTATTCGTTCAATCACTTTCACAAGCTCGGTGCGTTCTTCCCAACTAATACCTTCCTAAATTATTATACAGCCACCTCCAAAACTAACGGTTTTTATGAGATTACAACTGGCGTATTGTTTTCCAACTCTTGAGACGTCGTGCGATTTCTATTTGTTTATATCTTTCATTATGTAGAATCACAATTTGTAACGCTTGAACTTCATTGCAGTGTCTGACTGGTGGCATACTGATGTTTTCAATTGAAGAAAACACAAATTCTATTCACTATAACTTAGTTAATTACTCTACAATGACTTAATTAATTTTAAATTGTATAATTAAATTTTTTTATACTTTTATATGCTTTTATTATTTTTAATATTTAAACCGGTTTCGCCGTTTAAGGCATCATCAGTAACTATAAATATAATTGTATTAAATTAAAATTAAAATATTATATAAATATAAACTTACGTGTATAAATATATAAAAAAATATTTTTGACATTAATATGACAAATGTGTTAATGTTTATGTAATATTGATTAATAAAAAATTTTAAGTGTTATTTATTGTGTTTATGTTTGATTTAAGAAAAGTGTAAATGTGTTGATATTTTGTGTTAATTTGTTCATTTAGGCATGTATATTTTTTGTTATTTTTTATATTATCAATTTCGAAAGATTCTAAAATAGACATTTTTAAGCCTTTTTTACATTCGTGTATTAATTTTGTATTGTTGTTGTGGTTAAAGTTATGTTTATGTATTTGAAGATGTTTGGAGAAAGTTGATTTGTTGTTTTTAGTGTTGTGTTTTTTTATTCTGTGTTTTAATGCTCGTCCTGTTTGTCCAATGTAAGTAGCGTTACAGTCTTGGCAGTCTAATTTATAAATTCCTGATTTCATTAAAATGTCTGTTTTCTGTTTGTTGTTACAAAATATGTTTTTAATTGTGTTGGTAGTAGAAAAAGATCCGTTAATGTCATATTTGAATAATAGTTTTTTAATTTTGTTGCTGTTATTATAGTATGTTAGTTTTCTGTATTGTGTTTTATTGTGTTTGTTGATTTTAGAATCTTTCGAAATTGATAATATAAAAAATAACAAAAAATATACATGCCTAAATGAACAAATTAACACAAAATATCAACACATTTACACTTTTCTTAAATCAAACATAAACACAATAAATAACACTTAAATTTTTTTATTAATCAATATTACATAAACATTAACATATTTGTCATATTAATGTCAAAAATATTTTTTTATATATTTATACACGTAAGTTTTTATTTATATAATATTTTAATTTTAATTTAATACAATTATATTTATAGTTACTGATGATGCCTTAAACGGCGAAACCGGTTTAAATATTAAAAATAATAAAAGCATATAAAAGTATAAAAAATTTTAATTATACAATTTAAAATATAAATACTATATGCAAAAGTAATTAACAACTATTAATTCATTTTAACTCTTAAAATATGTAATTAATTATTTATGATAAAATTTGCAAGAGACAATAATAAGAGCCATTAATGTCAATTAAACGTCAAAATTATTTTAAAACAAATGAGTAATCAGCCTACTAGATGACTAAAATCAGCTCATACAATTTTACGGCAATAATTTAAAATTATTTTTAAGTAATAGTGTAATCCAAAAACAATTTGTAAATTTTGTTTTTGAAGAATGTGCGCAAATGTTTTTTGTAGTTTCAAAAAGTTAAAGTTTTTGGTTATATAAAAAACTTTTAGATAAATGATAGAAATTGTGTTTTGATATAATTTAAGATTAACTAAATTTTAAATAAGACTTAAATTATTTATAATTTTAATGGATATAATTTTATTCAGTGCAAAGTTATGCTTGTGGTTTGATATTAAAATTAAAAATAATCTATGTATCATAACTACTAGTTTATGTGAGATGAGATAGTGTAAATTTAATTTTGGGGTATATGTTATTAATTTTATTTAGAAATTGATTAAATTGACAAAAAAACATGAAATTATATCCACGTATCACTACCAAACCAATAAAAAAAATTTGGTAAAGTTTAAATTAAATATCTAATTTTTGATAATTGACATGAATATATTGCTAGGACTTACCAAAAAACTTATGTGTAGCAGTAAAACTTGATTATAATTAAAAAAGTTGTTGAAACCTGTTGTGAGTGTAATTTTACCGTTTTGAAATTAATGTTTGTAGAATTAAAGGTTTCTATATATTTTTTTTAACAAGATTTCTAATTCTACTACTATTATTGTTTATAAGTTGTAGAGTGCAAATTTAAAATAGCACAAAGTGTGTTATGTAAACTGAAAATTGAATGTTTAAAATACAAAAAAATTACACAAAAACATAATGCTTTTATAGTGGCAATTTCATTTCCAGTTTTATTTTTACGTTTTTTAATTTTGATTTTTTGTTTAAAAATTACGATTATGACGCAAAAAAAATTTACTGATAAAATAGTTTTTTTGTAGAATCCAATTCTGGCGCTATTTTAAGTCTATACCCTGTTTATAAGCCGCAAAAGTACAAAAAATATTCGATAATTTTGTCTATGAGTGTATTATATTTTCTATTTTATTCTTATTTTTTTATCTTATTCGAATATTTATTTTTCTTTAGCTAATCTACATTTATTATCAATTTAGTTCTTTATATTTTTGTTTTGTTTGTAACTTTCTGCAAAAAATTAACGAGTAGATTTTTTTTTCTTAGCAGTATGCAAAACCAGATAAACTAACAATGAACAAATAGATACAATATATTTGAAATGAAAACGGTACGCTGCAGAACTGGGTTGTTGTGTATTTAAGAAAATAATTGTTATTTGCGTCAAAAATTTTATTCTATATTCAGATCGCGTTATGCGTTATAGTGATCATAAGAAAACAAATAATGGAAACGTGAAAAAAATATATTTAGAAAACCTTCAAGACACTAATACATACATAAAGCAATATATAAAATTGATGTTAAATTCTAGTGAAACCCAAGCAAATTTATTATCGAGTACACAAAATCTTAAAAAGGATGGATAACTAAAAAAATCTTAGAAATGATAAAAGAACGGAGGTATTATAAAAACAGTAACACTAAATTGTAAAAAAAATATATAAACATATACGTAAAAAAGTAAAAGAACTGATATGAATAGACAAAATTTATAATAGCAGCAATTTGCAAAACTAAACAAATGGATCAATTAAAAAATTCCAGTGGCAAAATTATCATAAAAACAGAAAAACTTTATAAAAAGTAGAAAACATAAAAAATTTTTTTAGTGACGACAAAAAGAGTTATTCTTAAAAACTATGCAATAATAAAAACTTCTTAATACTGAAGCGTAGAAAAACTTTTAGCCTTGACAAAATTCTTGCCTGGCACCAGTAAAGATAATTTAATATAAAAAATGAATAGCCCTTAGCATTTAATGTACTTTTTAAATAATTTTGAATTCAGATTTTTTTTGTAATAAATAATATGCTAGAAATTTTACGCAGCAAAAAAGTAAAAACACTTTTTTTTCAAAACTACAAATAGTTCACATTAAGCATATATCAAACATCATACGTTGGTACAACTTTGTTAATAAAATAACTAGAAGAAACAAAAATCTTAATTCCAAAATGCTGAGAAACTCTTCGTTTGGCCTCACAAGGTCTTCAAAGTTTCAATTCTGTCAATACAATTTTTGCTTTGATTGCGTGTTTTATGTACCAATTTGCTTTATTTTTTAGTATAATAAAAGTTACAAATTTATTAAAAATTAAAAAAAAAAAATATTGAAAAATGTGCAAGTTACTTTCCAAGAATAAATCAAATTTAAATTAAAAATACCCTTGGCAACGTAGCTATTTTTTTAATAAAATTTAAATTATAACGTAGGCTATGCAATGAATGTCAGTTGATATTTCTATTGACTTTTACTTTGAATGAATATGCTAATTACGCCGGTAATGCTTGAGAATGTCATGAATTCCAGACCGAATAGTGTTTAGAAGTAAACGGTGGCTAATATGAACATTTGTAGTTTATAATAAATAATAACAATTGATGTGTGTATTAAATTAATAGTAAGTAGTAATAAGTAAATAGAAATTTTGCTACGTTGCCAAGCGTAACAAAATTTTGAGGATCTCTTGAGGCCAAACGAAGAGATTCTCAGCATTTTGGAATTAAGATTTTTGTTTTCTTTTGGCACGGTCTACAAAGTTACCTGGCGTTTGTCCGCCAATTAATCTCCACCCTGTATATTATACTTACAGATGAGAACCGCCCGGGTGAAGTAGTGTTTAGCGTACTCGACTGCTACACCAGGAGTCTTGAGTTTAAACCTCAAACCCCCTATCTGGAAAGTCAGTTTTTCTGGTTAAGAAAAAATGTATTGTGATAAGTACGCCTTCTTTTGGATAAGAAGAAAAACTTTAGTAGGTCCCGTGTACTGCCTCAATGGTGCGTGCACGTTAAAAAACCCAATAATTTAGGTAAAAATTTCTGAATTTGCGGCAAATTTTCCAGATGTGGTAGTCTTAACCTCTGGCGTCGGTAGATAGCCTTGGCAGCAGAAATAGACTAACTTTAATTAATTGAATAATAAAAAAAAAGGATGAAAACTAAATGCTTTGTCCTCGTAGAGACAATTACAATAATAGAAAAAAACATTTATAGATCAGCTATTAAAAAATCAAAAAAATTGATTATAAAAGTCACAACAAAAAATAACCAAAACACCAAATTTGCAATTACAGTTTAAGAACTATATATGTTACTTAACTATAAAATTAAAGAATTACTACACAAACAAAACAATGCTTTAAAAATGTTAAATACGACGCAATTCAAGTATTTTTTTAGTTTTAGAATAAGTATTTAGTCACTAGAGGTAAGGTCGGGACTGTAAAGTTAAACCGCATTTATTGTCCACTTATTAAACAATTTGTGCTTGTGCACAATGTAGTTGTCTTGCAGAAATAAAGCTTTTTTAGCATAATTGTAGAGAATTGTTTGTGTTTATAGCCACATTCTACGTTATTGTAATCTGTGGATATTACATGTTGCGCAAAAAATTGCGTATTTGATTTTTAGGTGATTAAGTTTTTATGAACCTGTTGCATAGACTTTTGATTTGTGGAAGCCTTTCAGTTGCAGTTTTATAAAAGATTTCTTTATTCTTCTGCTTTTTGAGTTATTATGAACATATTTTTACTTTATTTGAACTGTTTGCACCAATATTTGACCTAACAAAACAAAACAAAAATTTGTTTTATACACTGACACAATTTTCTTATAAAGACTAAACTTTCAGATGATACTACAAATGTCACCAAAACTAGACATAAAAATAATTTTGCATTAGCATTTTACCTAGCTAGATAACTTAACAAGTTCACTTTTTATTTCTTACTACTAACTAACTAAATTTTCTTAATAAAACTATATTTGCAATAGGCATTTGTTGTGATTTAAATAAAACTAGTTAAATTTTTTTTTTTATTTGGTTTTGAAGTTCCTTTAAACTAACTACTGAAAACTAAAATTAATTTGTTAAAAAATTTTAAAGTGCATATTATTGCAAGGTAATTTAAAATCTTCATTTTTTTTTTAATTAATCATAATATACCATTTACAATTTAATTTAATTTTACTAAATGTACTTATAATATCGGTTAGAAGTAGAATAATAAAATTAATTTACTTAATATAACGCGTTGTTAAGAAATATTAAATACTAGAGAGGTACTTATCATTCTAAAAATATATAAATAATTTAGTTTTTTTTTTAATTAAAATATTTGCTTTATTATATAAAAAACCATTTCAAAACTTTTGAAATTAAAATGTTTAACCCACATTCTATTTAAAGCGTCTGTTTCAAGAATAAGAGTGGTTTATTAAATTGAAACTACATAAAGTTGGATTTTGTGGTAGTTTATTAAACTTTATATCATCTTATTTATCAAATTAAAAAATGTTTGTTAATTATAATGGCACTAATTCTGAACTAAACGAAATTAAGATGGTCGTTCTCCAGGGTTCCGTGCTAGGGATTATTTTGTTTACAAATGATCTTGCAAATTATTTTACAGAAGAGCAGTTAATGTTCACTAATGACGCAACCATGACAGTTTCCAGTTTTACTTCTAGTAGAGTATTATGCAGAGCTGAAACAATTATTATTTATATAAGTTATGTAGGTGTATTAAAATACTTTTATATGCTGTGAGTTGTTTATTGTACAGACCGGTAATGGCTGTTAGGCCGTATACTATATAATTATTAATTAAAAAATAAATAATCACAAATATAATACACGATAGGGATCATTGTTAGCCGTTGAAGTTCACACAACTGCAGGGTTTTAAAAATGAGTTATTTACACAGGGATAAAGTTGTATAATGTGTTATATACAAAAAAGTAAAGTAAAGTAAAGTAATTGCCGCTTCAGTTTAAAAAAACTTTACTTCAAGTCTTACTTATATTTACTATATATATTTTTGTGTATATTTTGTATTGGCAAATCGAATAAACATGATTATTATTTAGGTTGTGTAGGTTAGGCCGACGACGGCCTAACAGCCGAAACCGGTCTGTACAATAAACAACTCACAGCATATAAAAGTATTTTAACACACCTACATAAACTATATAATAAAATATATGCACAAGATCAACTCAACTATTATTATTATTATTTTAATGATTGCCAACTCTTGAAACAGAGATGGCACATAAAAAAAAATAAGTCTTATTCTTCAAATTAAAAGTCACTTGCATTACTGTCGAATCTATTTAAAAATGTTGAAAAATATATTAATTTTCACATTGTTAAATTCTTAGAAGTAACTATATTTTAGATACTCAATATATATTTTGATGAAAACGTTTGACTATCACTTTCAGTTCTACTTTAGAAAAACTTGGGTGTGACTACAAAATCATAAATGGTAGTTCTGCCTTTTTTTCCGATTTTAATTTGTATGTACGTTATTCAACAGCGTGAAAAACATTTTAAAATTTTTAAGTTAGAATTTGTGGCATCTATAATGATAATTCCAAATTTTATTGAATTAAAGCTATTTGTATCATTGCAAATCCAAAAGTGACTTTGAACTTTGATACTTTGCAACATCCGGCGGCGCTCATTTATTTAATATTAATAAATGTTTATTAAAATGCTCAGTACTTACGTTGAGAAATGCTTTTTCTATAACATGTAAATATATACACAAAGAAAATAAAAATACTTGTTTACGACAGTTATTTATTAAAAATTATATAATTTGGAACTACTTCAGTTCTTGCTTCTAATACTACTAGATTATAAAGAGTATATGAAAGTAAACACAAACATTTATACCCATAAGTGTTTCAATCAAGTTAATTATTTATCTTTTATCATTTCATTCCTACAATTAAATAAGGTTGATAAAACATAAGCCTTTATTTCATAACATGCTTGTAATTAATTATGTATAAAATGAATCTACTTAATTGTATATGATATTTACTCCTAATTAAAATTAATTATTTAATATTATTATTTTCAGATTATACTAAACAATGAAACAGACAACAATACTCGAAAAATACTGTAAGTGTTTTCTATTCATATTTGGAACAGTATTAACAGTATTCGGATCAATTCTACGATTTAACATCCCTTCCTTCCACGACTACGTGATAAATAGTGCACTAGATGTCCGGCCGGGATCAAAAGCATATGATGCGTGGAGGACAAATGATCCACCCTTAATTTTAGATATGTACCTTTTCAATTGGACGAATGCTGCTGATGTATATAATAGTAGTATTAAGCCTCGATTCGAACAAGTCGGGCCATATAGGTTTAAGGAAGTAAAAGAGAAGTACAATATAACGTTCCACGAGAACAATACCGTATCATTCCAGTACGTGAAAAGATATTATTTTATGGAGGAGGAAAGTCCGAAACCGTTGACTGAAGTCATTAATACTTTAAATCCAGTGGCAACTGTGAGTATTTTAATAATTTATTATTAATTTTGATTTGATAAATTATTTATCTAATGTTTTATATAACATCGTCATTTGAACTGTAGTTACCTCCTGAGATATGAAGTTATTAACATAATAATAATAATAATAAACAAGTAATGTTGAAATAGTTACACATTACTTCAATATAAGTACGTTTAGTAATATTTAAATCGTGTGCAACTCACAATATTGTCAATAAAAAAATTAATAAGATGATTTAATTTACTTATTATAATGAATAATTCCAATTAACTGTCTGAGATTTAAAAATAATTGTATGACATTGTATAAAGGTTAATATCAATTTTTTTTGTTTTAATTGGAAGAATGCAATCAAATATCATACATAATAAATAAACTCATTAAAAATAATCATCAAATTTATAAATAGTAAAAATAAATAATTAACATAATGATATTTGTTTAAAAAACTTTTCTTTTTCCGAAGCGGCTTGGATAGAACAACTAGCCGTTTCGGAAGAAGAAAAGTTTTTTATGAATTGAATGACGGTATAATAAAAACCACAACAAAAATAATAATATTCTTTTAATTTTACAGTTTTATAGCTACGAAAAAACTAATATGTGGAATTATAAGCTGTGTAAAAACAGCAAAAAATAAAGGTCACTTTAAAATGATTACTTAGTTTTGGAATTTTTTGTTTTATCTTTATATTTTGTAAACAATTGTACTGTATTTTGCACACTTCAATGTTGAATCGTTAAGCATATCGTTTTTATTACGTATTTTGGAAAATATCACAAATTTACAGTTCAGACAAAGTTCGAAGTTTTTATCCTAGGACTAATATGGAACAAAAAATATGAAAAAATACTTATCACTAATAACGAGTATTATCCCTTCTTACATTAATACCTACTTGGAGTTGACAAAGAACACTTTAAATTAAATTAAAGATTACATTTTAGTCGATATTATTCCATTCCTGCAATAGCAACTGTCTTAGCTCCTGAGCAATTCTTGGAGCAGGTGTATGCTTTTGGATACGTCGTCCCAACTCATCCCAGACATGTTCTATTCATGTCCGGACTGAGAACTGGCCAATCGAACCGCAAAATTCCTACTTCATTCAGATAATCTCTGACAACTCTGGCTACGTCTAGCATTATCTTGCATGAAAATGCAGCGCTTGCCCATAGTTGTCATAAAGGGCATAACATGATCTTCCAGAACCTCCATAATGCATCTGTAAGTTGTCAGGAAGCCATTTTCTATAAAGACCAATTCTGTGCATGCTTTGGTAGAAATTTTTGCCTAAGTCAAATAGAAGTCGCTCATCAATACAAACTGAAGATAATTTCTGGCAAAAGCCAATTTTGTAGCTATCTTTTTACAAAACAGTCCAGCTGCCCAAAACTTTTTCCTAACGGTCCATTTACTAACATTTACATTCTTTAACTTCATGGAGTTAATTTCAAAGATGAATTGCAAAAGCAGTTCTATTCCGCAAATTTGTGGACACCAAAAATTGGTCATCCCTGTTTGTGGTAATTTTTTTTTGCCCGAATCCTATTCTTCTGGTTATCAGGCCAGTATCCAAGTAAGGCTGATACACCTTGTGTACAGCACAAAAGATTTTACCAATAATTCTTGCAGTTTTACGTTTTCCTCGCCCATCTTTAATCGACGCTATAATTCTTGCCACAACAATAAAGTCTAAAGGCATTATGACTTGTTAAGTACAGTACATTATATTTATGACAAGTTTTGCAAAGAAAAATCAACACTAAGTAAAAAACACCATAACAAAATGTAGGTTTTCAATTAGAGCAAAATGGATGCTGTTTCATAAAAGTCTGTAACACGGTGATAATAACTGACAGATAGATAACATTTGTCAGGAAATGACTTATTAAACGCCTACTTTGGTTTACAATTTGCTAACATAAAGATAAAACAGCAAACATGAAGTTAATATAAAAAATACCAAAAATAAGTCATAATTTTAAAATAATTTTTTGCTCGCCAGTGTATATCTAAACTGTGCTTGGCATATATATTTTTTTCTTAAATATTAACGTTTTAAATACTTTTAAAAAAATGCTGTATTTGATATAGACCTATATTTTCGCATTTGTTTATATTTGCTTTTTTAAATACCGATATGATTTTTGAGTATTTTAGTTCAGGTGAAAAAGTAAGTACTTTAGAATTCAAATTATACAGATTCATACAATTAGATTTTTTTATCAACCACAGATTTGATTTATATTCTCCAAACTGGTTCAAGGAAGCAGCAAATAATAGCTGATAATATTATGATTAAAACTAGACAAAATGTATCGAGATGTTTTAGAGACAATAACTTTCTTTTATAACAATTATGGTCTCTTGAACGATAAGAGGTAAAAGTAACAAATAAAAATAAAAATGTAGAAGTACATATAAATGCTATAAACTATGGTTCGACACCATGTGCTGCCATTACTGAACACGTTATTTTGTAACTTTACTATTTGTTTTAAATTAATGCACAAATAATACATAGAAAGTAATTATTTTCTGTTCTAGCCCTAATATCCAAAGTAATTACTGTTACGAGCTGTTCAAGTATATTGTACATTAATACTAATTTATTCTTTTTAATATGTTTTGTAAGACATTGTTTGCGGTATTTTTACAATAATTTGAATTGATGTGTTTTTATTATAATACTAGATTATATTGTCAATATGCTAATACAATAACTTATTATCTAAAGTGGTTTCAAGAAATGTAATAAATATTTGTTGTTTGTGTTTATTATAATAAAGCAAAACATTTGCAATGCATAAATTAACTTGTGAGTGAGCGGTAGGTTTATCTTACTAATTACAGTCTATTGCTAATCAAAACAGAACTTAAAAAGAATTTAAGATTGTGAATTAGTCAGATTAGTTTTACAAAGATTATTACACAAATATCAGTAGTTTTTTAAACCAAAACATGGAGAAAATAAACTATGTGATTTGATAAGATTAATTTTATAAGGATTATTACACCAATATCAGTAGTGATTATTAGCATATACTAATAATAAAGTTTTACCTGAGATAAGCAAGTTTTGTAGGATTAAAATATGTTGACAAAAACTAATCGGCGAATCATTGGATTTTAATTACTTTATTATTAAATTTTAAACATTTACAGATCTGTATTTTTTTATTACATTTAACTTACACTATTATCTATGATTAAAATATGTGACTTAATACTTTTAAATGTGCTATCAATCTGATATGAAACTTAACATGTTAAATGCTTAAAACATCTACATATATTTAGAAATGGAACTAAACGTACATGCGGCGCTTTATTGCATTGATGACGTTTTGTATGATAGCGACTATTAATTACGAAATATTGCAGGCAAGTACATAAAAAAATAAATGTGTTCTGTATTTAGAAAATGCAGTAAACGCACATGCCGCGCTTTAATGCATTTGTGACGTTTTGTGTGATAGCAACTTTTTTTAATTACGAAATAAATCAAACTAAATATTGCCGACGAGTACATAAACTGATATGCTCTTGTAAGCAGCAAACGTGTTGAGACAACCAGTTAGTGTAATTCGGTTTCCCAACGACCCATAATAAAATACACAATAAATTAGTTGGTAGATTTTGTCAATAAAATGCATTTTTTATGTCTAGTATATTTAAAACTACCATAGTCTTGATGCGCTGGCAACTAAACTCTGTAACACAATTTTGTGCTCACTATTGCTAAATGTAAATTAGTGTTTTAATATTCCAGTACATGTAACATCTCTATGAACAATTTTGAGAAAATAATGTCCCACGCAGGTCTATAAAAATAATATACCAAATTACTTATATGAATCTTATTTACATACATAATTGAGAATTTAATTTTTTTTAATTTGAGGTTTAACAATGTAATTGCAAAGAGCTGTTTATTTTATTATACTATGTCAGACAGACATCTTTTTGTTAACTAGGTTTACAAAAGTGTTATAAATAAGTTTAATAAAAAATCCGTAGTTTCAATTTGTTTCAGATTATATCAAATTAATGAAGTGAGTCTTCTTACATTACAAGTTTCAAAAAACATGTTTTATCTCTAAAGCTATGATATTTAACCATACCTGTTTTAATATTTTGTAAGTTAATAACACAAAATTGCTACTCTGCATAAATAATTTTGGATTGCGTGACGTATTTTGCACAAATTTAATTATATAATGCTAATACAGTAGTTTTTAGTGTTAAACTTATCATAATTGCTGCTCACAAGTGTAACAATGCTATACTGGCTTGACTACAAAATGTATATGAGTAATTCCATTACTTTTCGACCAATTTGAAAAAGTCGACCTCTTCGATTTTGCTTAAATTTTCAAGGATCAAAATATGGATGAAAAAAATGAGATTTGCAAAATTTTTGACTTTAGAATATTGCCTGTTCCAAATTACACACATTTAAAAGTCAGAAATTTTACAATAAAACGTCTTTTTTAG
Source organism: Tachinus rufipes (assembly GCA_963932245.1). Taxonomy (NCBI): domain Eukaryota; kingdom Metazoa; phylum Arthropoda; class Insecta; order Coleoptera; family Staphylinidae; genus Tachinus; species Tachinus rufipes. The sequence goes on from OZ010744.1 coordinate 79,732,750, forward strand.
CTTATTTTGTATCTCAATTTTTGGGCTTTTGAAAATAGATAAAAAGGTTTGCGATGGCTTAAATTATTCCTTATTACATGTACTTTATAATCCATATTTTTATGTTTAATATTGTAATAGTCATTTTTATATATTAAACTTGTGTGATTACTTTAAAAAGAGATTAAACACGAAGAAATCTAGACATTGTGGATCAAATTTTGTTAAGATTTGACAAAGTTTAAAAAAAACAAAATTTTTCAATTTTGCTAATTTTACGTTTTTTTTTTAATAATGTTTGAAGTTTAATATATCAAAATTACTGCCACAATATTAAACATTAAAAAATGGGTTTTAAACTACATGTAATAAGGAATAATTTGACCTATTGTGAACCTTTTTATCTTTTTATCTTTTTCCAGAAGCCCAAAAACAAAGATACAAATTAAGCTAAAAAAGACGTTTTATTGTAAAATTTCTGACTTTCAAATGTGTGTCATTTTGAACAGGCAATATTTTTAGGACCAAAATTTTGGAAATCTTATTTTTTTCATCCATATTTTATTCCCTAAAAATTTGAGCAAAATCAAAGAGGTTGACTTTTTCAAAACGATCGAAAAGTAATGGAATTACCCATATACATATGGTAGATATAAAGTGTCGTTGAGTAAATGCATCCTCACACACTAGCTATTGACTATTCACTATCTTCGACTCATGGAACCGATTTGGAGATAGCGTATAGTTGAGCACAAATATATTACCTATGGGGAGGTATTTAATATTCTTTCATTCAACGGTAGCACGTTATTATTTACTGTTCTTAATTCAGTTTTTTCTGCATTAATTTGTTTAATTCTTAGACTTTTAGCAAAACGTTAAGTAGAATTTGGGTTTTAAAATTTCTAACAAAATAAAATATAATTTTTTTTTCAGTAATATTAAATTAAATTTTAAAATTATATAGTTAAATTTGAGTTAGAACATTTGTCATATTTTTTTGTATAAGGCTAGCAACACAGTAACAAATAATTTATTTTGATTTATCAAAAATAATGAAATAAAAACGCTTTTGCTTTATCAGTGTGTGTAGAAAGCAGTTATACTAGGTGACGCAAAAGTCACAATTTTTTGCAAATAGTGGTGAATGTCAGTTTTGCTTTGACATTTGTGAAGTAATCAAATACAAAATACACGTCAATAAGACGAAAATTGCTATACTCTTTAAGATTACGAATAAACTGTTTCAATTTTTTTGCGTAATAATTTGTCAATGGTGTTGGCGCAGCATAAATTTAGACGTAGATATCCCGATCGTCCGACACCAACTGGGCAAACTCGAGTTGCTGTCAGGTCTAGGCGGCCAGTATCGACCAGACGACGTGCCACGCAACTAGACATCAATCTGCAGTCTTTAAAGAGAATTTTGGTAAAAGACTTGAAGATGTTCCCTTGCAAAGTGCAGACTGTGCATTGGCTACTTGCCGTTACCGCCAAGCGAGTGTAACTTACGTTCAATCCATCTTGAATTTTGACCACGAGGAAAACAACTTTTTATTGAAAACCATCATGAACGACGAGGCCCATTTCCATCTCTGTAATTACGTGAATAAGCAGAATTATTGCTTTTGGGTTACCAAAAATTTGCGTATAACACACAAAGAGCCATTACACCCGCTCAAAGTTATTGTATGGTGTGGTGTTTACGCTGTAGGCGTTATCGGGCTTTGTTTTTTTTTTAAACGCTGCGGGCCAAACAACTACTGTGAACGGCGAGCGCTTCAAAGCCATGCTCAACTACTTTCTATTACCTTAACTGAACAAATTGGGACTGAAGAACATGTAGTTTCAACAGGATGGAACAACGGCGCATACTGCACAACCCACGACACAAATTCTGAAAGCTGCATTTTGGGTCGCCTAATCTTTCGTTTTGGCGATTTGCATTGGCCGGCAATATTGCCCGATTTAACCGTTCTAGACTTTTTTGTGGGGTATCTTGAAGTCACGAGTCTATGTCAACAAGACTCAGACTCTTGAATCCTTTAAAGAAAATATCCGGCAGGAGTGCGGGGAACTATTGCCGGAAGTTCTGGCAAGAGTGATGGAAAATATCTTAAATTGAGCCCGTATGGTTATTAATTCTGGCGGAGCCCACTTAGCTAACATCATTTTTTCTACTTAATAAACAAAAATGTAGGCATCAAATAAACACAATCCAAAGGCAAAACTAAAGTTTTTCATGTATTAAAAAAATTACAGTCAAACAACATCGGGTGACAACTTTTGCTCTACTTAGAAAATTATTTTTGTTTTACAATATAGCTAGACTCATTCACTCGTTTATTTTTTTTCTTTATTTTTTTCTATAGTTTTGTGCCATATCTCTTTTAGTTTTTTGCTATTATAACTATTTCTATTTTTATTTTTTTTAATCTTCTCTAGTTTGATTATTTCTATTGTTTTTTTCTTAATTTTAGTTTTTTTTTGCTCTCATTTTTTGTTTTGTACATTTTTATAAGATTTTACATTTTTGTTTTTTTTTTGTACTTGTATTGCGTTTTTTCTGTTTTTACTCTTAATTTACCTTTTTTTTTTTACTTTTTCCAGCACAATATATGCTGATGTTTTTTTTTAATTTAAACTCAGCACCCATATAGGGTATCTAGCATGTATAGCTTTTAATTTTGATTGTTCCCACTAATCTATATTTCTGACCTGTACAATTTTTGTTCGAAAACATATTTAAGCTTTTTATCATTTTATTTTTGCATCTTTTGCGACTATTGCAATGTCGCATACGCTAACGACCACATTTTTTTTTACTTACTACTATTCCCTTGTTTTGAGCTAACCTCAGTTCTCTTCTACATCTGGTAAGTCGCAAAAAAGTAGGACTCAATAGGCAGCCTTATCTCACTTTTTTTGTTGTTCAAAACCATTTACTTATTTTTGCGTTAACTCACACTCTGTTTGTTGTCTCCTTATACATTTTTTTCCATTCTACTTACCTAATCTTCACTAATTCTATTTTTTCTCATACATTTCTGCAGTTTTACTCTATTCACACTATTAAGTGTTGCTTTTAAGTCCAGGAGTAACACATAACTTTTTTAATTTTTTTTGCTTTTTTTATCATATAGTGTAGAATATACAGGTTTACATTATCCATACTAGAATTATCTTACTTACACATTCAACACTTTTTCAAATACCGTAGATCTTGTATGCCGTACCCAGTAATATTATTCTTCTGTAATTATTTACTTGATTTTGCTTCTACTTTTATGTATTGAGCAACTTTTTTGTACTACAAAAACGCTTTATTCTGTATCTCATCTATATACCTGGCGCTTTTCTATTTTTACTTTTTTTATCTTCTTTTATATTGTTTCTGTTGTTTGATGGATTAGTTTTTAACTGTTATTTTTTTTCTTTAAAAAAACTCTAAAAAAATTTCATTCTACATCATCATTAGTATTGCTTTAATATTTTTTTCTTTTTTAGATGTTTTTGTTGTTTCTGGCCATATCTGGGCATATTTCAAAGAGTTCTATAACTAAAAAAAATTCCAAGGTGCCGTTTAAACAATTAAGCAGCGTGCATTTCTCGGTATCTCTGTCTTTGTTGCACCATGACGTTTTTCTATCACATACAACGTAACGCCGTACGCATAATGGGGGGCGGGTTTAAAAAGCCGCTCAATCATTAGTAGATAGAGAGAGAGAGAGAGAGAGAGTACATTGTTGTGCAACATGAACAGAGATATCGAGGTTGTACGGCAAAACGCTGGCTTGGAATCTTTAAGGCCTGGTTACACAGTGCAAGCTAGCATCCAAGCTGACCTAGTCATTTACTTCAGTAAAGCTACTCGCACCGTGTTATTCCATCATAGTTACTGTCATATGCGAGTCAGTCAATACTTTGCATCTCAGTTACTGTAGCAATGTTTGTTTCTACTTGCCTCTCGCAGTAGCAGTCCACTGCCAGGTCAGCAACTCGTATTGTGTAACCAGGTTATTTGTTATAAAACTCTTTGGTATATTTGCTGTTCCAAGTCAAAAATAATTTATTAACTCAATATCTATATTATAAAAGAATTTAGGTTTGAACAACAAACTGGATTATACCTTTATGTGAAGTGCTGCGTATCAAAAAAAAAAATAACGCACCTTCTTGTAGATTTTTTTTTATTTGACAAAATAAACGTCACATTGCAGAATAAGTCAATTACAGTATGCTTTGAGTTTGTGATATGTTTGGCATTGGCAATTAGTTTATTTTTTTTTATAAATCTTCAAGCACAATTTGCTCAATTTAATTTTTTTAAATCGATTTTAAGTAACATGTAGAGAATAAAATTTTTAATTTCAATTAAATATATAAGAATCCAAAATCTTTAATTGTTTATTAAATTTTGAAATTAAATTGATTTTTTGTTGTTCAAATATTTGTTTATACTTTAAGAGTATTACTTCATTACACCCTAAATTTACTAAACTTTTTATTGTGCTATAAGTTATTTTTCTAAAATAACAATTATTTAAACTCTACTCGAAGTTGTGAGTGTATGATAAAATGTGAAATCAACATTAGCATAACCAAATCATTGTTTTCCAACTCCTGTAGTTGTCATTTGCGAGCGAATACCAGATTTAACTTGGGTCAGAAACCATTACAAAAAAAGAGTAGTCTGTTTTTAATGAAATTTTTTTGGATATTTTTAGTTTTGTTTTTGTTTGTTGACCCAATATGGGCAAACTACTAACAGTTTAAACTAACGCTGATTTTGTTTGATATACGAGGTCTGGCTATTAAATAACAACACTGCAATTGCAGAAGGCGTGCTAGAGGAATACGGGGGCAACAAATGCAACTGGGTAGCTATAAGTGTCTACTATTCTATTACAAAAACACAATTTTGTTGCTATAGTAGTATTTTTTTAAAGAGGTTAGTAACAAACGTGTTGTTTCAACTTTGCAAACAGTGACCAAAATTAATGAAATTGTGCGCATTAAGATGATTGCTGAGATTGTAAACATCGATATAGAAACTGTCAGAAAAATTGTACATGACAAATTTAACATGAAAAAAGTCTCTGCGAAGTTGGTTCCAAAGAATTTTACCCCTGACCAAAAGTTTGTCAGTCAACAGATCTGCTCAGATTTTCTTGACAGGTTAGATAAAGAGCTTGAATTGATTGAAATTATCATCACTTACAATAAAATCTGGATATTTCAAAACGGTGTTGAAACTAAGCGGCAATCCATGCACTGGAAAATTCCTGCACCGCCAAGAATAAAAAACGCAAAGATGTCAAAATCAAAATTTAAAACCATTGGCATCGTGATTACTAAATGGGTTCTAGAAAGTCAAACTGTAAACTAAAGTTACTATTTGAAAATTTTGGCAACACTGCAAGTTTGAAAGAAACGGCCAGAGTTGTGTAAAAACAAGTTGTGGATTATGCACCAGGACAACGCACTTGCCCATAACGCTCTGTCTACGAAACGCTATTTAGCCGCTAGAGGCACTGCAGTGCTCGAACCTTAGATCATATACACTTATAAACGCGCCGTGTGCTATAACCCGCTTGTCACATAGTGAAGCCAATATAACAACGTTCTATGCTCACAATTGACGTCACGAGTTAATTGTGGACATATGCCTTATGAGTAAAGTTATATTTTACAGTGTTTGGTAAACAATAATGAGCAGAATAAAATATATAGTATTTGTATACACTAGGCATTTTTGATTAAGTGTATAAAAAAGTTTTTTTCTACGTACGCGTTTTTGTCCACAGCTGACGTCACACGCAGTAATCATGTTAGCTTCAACGCGTTGGCAAAAGGCGTGTCTATAAGTGTGTATGGTCTAAGGCTCGAACACGCGCCGTACTTGCCTGATTTAGCATCCTGTGACTTTTTCTGTTTCCGTAAATCAAGTCTGCCTTAAAAGGAACCCGGTTTGAGTCGATGGAAGAGGTAAAGCAAATTCCGGCGGAACTCATTAATTCAATTAATAAATAATTTTTAAAATAAAACTCTTTTTATAAGCAGTCTCGTTATTTAATAGCCAGATCTCGTATATATTTGGTTAAAAGATTTCTTTTTTATTAAAGCTTTTACTACAATATAATGAAATTTATAACATCATCGTAACAAATGGTGCATTGAAGTTCATCTATATTTGCTACATCAAATAGCTACATCATTATGGTCACAACCAATTTTATTGTTTATTCCATTAAATTAGAATGATTAATATTTGGATTAATTAATAATAAATGTTCTAATCTGATATTATAATCTAACTAGAAATTGTTATACAAATAAACAATTTTATCGAACCTATTTTGTAAGTAATTGAATGGAATACAATTATCAATTTTTTAGATTAAAATTAATAATAATTGCTTTTGGAACAACGCATAGCATGTAACTTGCTGCAAACCCAAGGGAACTGCGTATGGGTGGATGAACAAGCTGGTAGATAAACGTTACCAGTTTAGAATACAAAACTTAATTAAATCGGCCCCATGTGAACTTGATATTAAAAATCTGATAGTTAAAAGTCTTATTTGTTCTGACTCGTTTATCAATAAAACTAACCATCAATTAACTAAGCACAAAAAATTAACTACACATACGACTATAATAAAATTAGCTGCGTAATTATTATTTTTAAATTTAAAAATTGTAGTAATATAGGCTTAGTAAAAGGGTAGATTATTAATTCTAAATAACTTCTAATATTTAAAAATATTTTGATGCGCTAACTAAGAACTATCCTACCAATATAATCTAATCGGTGATAATACGCAGTGATCTAATAGTAAAAAAGGTCAAAAGTTACCCGGACAAAAAATGCAACATGTCATAAGGCGGCAATGCTCAAGGACATAAGACAGCATACTTAATGGTGCATTATCCTTGTTCAATGAACTTAGTAATACTGTTAGTACATTAGTCGTCCTCAATTATGTAAAAATTAGATTAAATAGTTTCAGTAATGTAATTAACAATATTTTAAAATTTACGTGTTATTACATTGGTGGCAACAACAAAAATTGTATTATATGTAAGGAGTGTGACTGAAATGCTATTAGTTTTTAATATAAGTGATTTAAAATAAAATCGATTTATTGAAGAAAATTTAATTTGATCATGTTTGAATATAGTGATAAATGCAAACAACGCAGTTTTCAGTTTTTTAATACAGTTTTAATAACTTAGTTTAACATTTGTTGTAATATTTCATTAATTTTATTACGAATGTAAATCTCAAGTTTTTCTATTGATTACACCTTATTTTTCAGTAAAAATTATGCATCTGTTTTACATAACTGTGAAAACCAAACTGTCATAAACATTCAATAACAAAATAGTAGCATGACTCGGATCTTTTATAATAGCAAGAAGCATTTTTAGCATTTAATTTTAATTCACAATAATAAAAAATATTTATTACATAGGTAGGATAATGCAATCAATTAAAAGCAATCAAAAATTAAATATTGAATTTGTTAAATATCATGGTTATTGGTTTTGTGATTTATTTACAGAGCAATTTTTTTTTGTCAAAAATAAATTACAAAACCAATACAATAAGCTTTAACAATTTAATTAAAAATATTATAAAAAATAACTTTTAAACATCATTTAAACTAATCAATTAATGATTAAATTTACATGGATATCCCTTAATCTTTTCTTGGTAAAATATCGCACGAGCAAACAAATTTTAAAGATTAGATTTTAAGCTAAGTGTTTTTTAATTGTAATTACAAAAATTTAAAATTATAAATAAAAAAGTAATGATATTGCCATAAATCAACAAGACTAGTAGCAATACTTAATTTGAAGGTATAACAATACATAACAATATATTATTCTCGATATATAATCATTGAGTGCGGATGCCTTTTGCTTGTTTGTTAATATTAAATGCAGAACAAAATCTTTTTGGAAATATGCGTTTCATACAAAATGCAACAGTTAGACACTATTCTAATTTTGTTTATTTTGCTTTATTTTGACATACGTGCTTTAAATGCTTAGTTGCTGCTTTTTTGGCATTTCTTTGTGCTTTTTTGCTTTTTTTTCTAATTTTGGCTTTTTATACTTTTTTGTTAATTTGTTTAACATGATTTAACTATTTATCTTTGTTTTATACATTATGTTTTGCAACATGTTTTGTTTTTAATGTTTGTGTAAAAAAACCTATTTAATTACATTTGAATTAAAATGGGAAAATTGTCCCATAAAACTATCGTGCAGCTTTTCTCGAAAGTTAATCAAGATAATTCATTTCCGTTTTTGGCATTATTATGAGTATAATAACAACATTTGAATAAGCTATTTTGGTAAAAATATATTAATAAATAAAAAAGTTTAGTGGTAAAAATTGTTCAATTTATTTCAAACTTAGTTCATATTAATGATATTTATATAAAAAAAATTATGCCTCTAAATTATCACAAAATGGTTATTTGTTTGCTTTAAAAGTAGCACAAAAGATGAGGATACTTTTGGGTGTAAACAATAAGCCCACCGATGGCTTCGCCCATTACGTTCGGTACTGTTTTTATTACACAATTGGTAGTTTGATTTTATTGGGTGATCGGCGCCATGGGCGGTATTTTACTACAGTGCGAGTGAAGCGCTCCCGGTGGTTTACCACGGAACTATTCCTGACAATTCTGTCCTTAACAAAACATTGATTTAACCCGACGTAGTCTTCAAAAACTTAATCGAAGTTTTTTTTTTAAATTATATTATTGTTAATTGCATCTTAGAATTAGATTAAAATATTTATTAATATGATATGTAATATACAGGGTAATTCCTAACCTATGCGCATATATCAAAGAATTATAGTTTACAATCAATATTATTAATAAATGTTAAAAAAATGTATTAATAGTTTTATAATAAACAAGATAATGAATTATAAAATTTCTAGCAAATTAAAATTTATTACTTGAAAAAAATCTAAATCCTGGTTGTTGCCGAAAAATTGAAAAAAAAAAACTAAATAGCGCCCGTCAGTGTGTAATAAAATTAAACTAATAAAATTAAATTATTGCGCAACATAACATGATAAAATGCAGAATTAGTGGATATGATATTGGTGTATGGAGAATTTTCATCAAAATCCAGTGGCTTCAGCTGTTTAATCAATACATTAGCAAAGATAATGAAAAAAGTTATTGTGAGAAGAATAGAGAAAGAAATAGAAGAAAAAGGTAGATGGGAAAGTGAACAATACGGATTTACCAAAGGGAGATCGACGCTAGGAGCTATCAAAAGGTAAAAGCGGTAGCAAAATAAGCAAACAGCGGCCCACATAGGAAAAGACAGCATTGCATTATAATAGCGTTGGATATACAAAACGCGTTTAATAGCGTACTATGGGAAGCAATTATAGAAGCAGCAAAAAAGAAAGAATTGACAAAAAAAAACAATCAAGATAATATGGAGTTATCTACAAGGAAGAAACTTAGTGGAACTTAGTATATAATGAGCTTCTCGGAATGCGGCTGCCAGACGGGGTGACGATAACGGCAATTGCTGACGACTTAGCTTTAGTAGGTAGGGATGCAGACATAGAAGTACTAAAGGAAAGGCTAAAGTTGGCAATTAGTATGATAAAGAGATGGATGAAAAGTAAAGGGCTAGAAGCGGCATGGTTATCGACAAAGAGGACAAATAGAGAAACCGGAAAAATGCAGGTAGGTGAATAAATAATAACCATAGGAAAGAAGATTAAATACCTTGGAGTTACACTGAGAGCAAAAGGACGGAACAAACAGATTAAGGAAGCGGTAAGAGGAACAAAAAAAATTGAAGAAATGCTTAGTAGGCTCATGCCAAACAAGGGAGGACCAGGACAAGAGGCAAGAAGGCTAATAGCAACGGCGGCCAAATGTAAACTATTGTACGCCGCAGAAACATGGGGAAATGCCTTAAAGAAAAAAAAAACAGAAAAGAAATAAGTAAACACACACATCAAAAACCACAAAAGACAAAGGAAAGAGGAAACAAAAGCTAAGTGGAAGCAAAAGAACATAGAAAAAAGCAATGAAGAGAAAAAATACAAAGAAGGTCAAGGAATGGAAGAGGAGAAAATAGACAAGAAAAGAATATACAATGAAACTTAGTACCAACGAAAATTGCAGAAATAAAAAAAAAGAAAAGAGCTGCTTAAAGAAAGCAAACTGACGGAACTGACCAGATAATTTCCAAATGGTAGATACGCTATTTTGAGGTTGACTGACAATGTAATCTTTGAAAAGTCAGAGTATACTTGGCAAGGGGATACGAAAAAATAATTCCAAATAGAGACTCAAGAATATCCTTTGAAGTTAAATTGGCAAATCTAGGATTACCAAAGGGGGTACACCTAATGGAACTCCACAAAATATTCATGAAAGAGAGAGGATACGCCGACAATGAAGTGAATGAAGACTTAGAGAAACTAAAAAGACATCTAAGGACAAATCAAACAACTAGGCTAAATAACAATAGAATGGCAGAAAGAAGAGATGAACGTCAGTATAGGACAGACAACAAATAGGGTATAGAAAGAGAGGAGCCGGGGACAGCATGTGTTGCCGCAACAGTCTGTGTAAATCTCACAAGGCCAAAACCAGCTCATCACATGCTGTTTCCGCAGCAGTCTGAGTGAATCCCACAAGGCCAATACCAGCTCATCTCAAACTAATAATAGACTAAGAGACAGACATGATAAGGACAAAATGACTACAGAACTAACGTAGAGAAGAAAACCGAAAGGTATTGCCCTGCATTAGTTATTCTCAAGGGCCACTTGCTGAAGCAAAGACCTCACTACGTCCTTAAAAAAATTCGCCTATATTCCAAGAGATTCTCTCAAAGGGATCATCCAGCTCGTGGAATGTTTGTACGTTTGGTACAGCGTGCAAGAGAAACTAGGCACTTGCAGTCTAGACCTGGACAATATGAGGCACGTTCTAGACCAAGGCATATTTTTAATCTGGAGGAGGATATTGTCGATATTGCTGAAGGACGTCCTGACATCAGTACTGGATAATTGCCCATCAAACTGGGGTGTTGCAGTCAACTGTATGGCGCATATTAAAGCACGAATTACGTATCCCTACCATGTGCAGCGTGTACATGCTCTGTTACCAACAGATTTTTCTCTTAGGGTACAATTTTGCAAATGGCTGTTGCGTCAGCATAATGTAAACCCAAATTTTTCTACTAACATTTTAGTGACAGATGAGACAATTTTTACTCGTAGCGGTGTGCACAATTTTTACAATACGCATTATTGGATAGTTGAAAATCTACACATTACCCGGCGTACAAACTTTCAACACAGATTTTCGGTGAACGATAGACTGGAATTGTAAACGGCCATTTTATTGGACCGTTTTTGTTGCCAAATCGTGTAACGGGCGCTGTTTATTTAATTTTTTTACAAGAGACCTTATCAGCTGAAGATGTTCCAATTAATGTTAAATAGCGCATGTGGTATCTTTACAACGAAGCTCTATTACACTTTGCAATAGATGTGCGACAACATTTGAACAATGTGTTCTCGAGGAAGTGGATTGGTCAAGGAGGTCCAATTGCCTGGCCTCCTACATCACCTGACCTAAATCCCCTAAACTTTTATGTTTGGGGCATATGAAACATCTGGTATACGCTACCGAAATTCACAGTGTTGCAGAGTTGCGACATCGCATACTAGCTGCCGCTGACACAACTCGGCAACCACCGAGACCGCAACATGGCTTCAGCGGGCGCAGATGTGTTTGGAAAATAGAAGAAATAATGTTGAGCATTTATTATGAAATTAAGTGTTCTAATAATTTTTCATTTTTGTTATTTGTTTGTTATTTTGATAATTAGTTGATTAAAAGCTTTACTATGTTTTTATTATTTTAATTTTGGCATGCCACACCGATTTTTTTCAAGTAATAAATTTATCAATAATATTGATTGTAAACTATAATTCCTCAAATTTATGCGCATAGGTTAATAATTACCTTGAATAAGATAATGCTTTTTTCGTTTTCTTATCATATATATAATTAAAACTTGCAATATTTTTTTATTTATAATATAACTTATCAAAAAAACTTATTTCTTGCTTTTTTTGGCATTTTTGCAGCTTTTTTTAACATTTTTAATGCTTATTATAAACGCTTTTTTCAGAAAAATAAACGCCTTTTTTATGCGCGCTCTAATAATCATACTAACTTAAATATAATTTTATGGTCATATATCCCGCCAAAAAAGTTGGTGTCATTAAACATAAAATAATATAATAAACTGTCAACAAATAAGTAGGGTTATGTTTAACAGCAAAATTTGTACTTAACTGCTTGCGGGTATCCGTTTAACTTAACCTCAAAATGGTACAACTAAAACATAACGTTACTCAAAATTAACTGAGATGGTACATCTTGGCCTAAATCAGCAATGGCTGCGTTCAGAAAGACATTACTGCCAATAATGCAAACTGAACCCCGCTGCTGACTACCGCTGGGACATTGTTTGCTGGCAAGCGCTTGTCATTTTATTTATTGTACTTTTAGGTGCTTTTTCTTGCTGACAAAGCTCAGCAGTCAATTGTCAATATTTTGTCTAGTCGTTTTCTGGCAAAGCTTACTTGAGTTACCTAAAAGTGTGTTTCAGTTACATTCGACGTCATCACAAAAATAACTTGTTAAAAAAAGTAACATATGTACTGAACGCCGTTGCTGACTACATCGTTTGCTGGCAGCGCTTGTCATTTCACTCATCATACATTTAGGTTTGCTTGCTTGTTGACATATCAACTCAGCAGACACCAACGGTTAATTGACGCATATAAATTTACATATTATTAAATATGGGTAACATAAGTAATTAATAAATATACGAGATCTGACTATTAAATAACTGCGATCGCATAAGACGTGCTAGAAGAGTGCAGCTTTGGATAGTTGGAAATGTCTACTATTTTAGTACAAAAACACATTTTTGTTGCTGTAGTAGTATTTTTATATAGAGAAACAAACGTGTTTTTTTTTTCTTGTGCCGATAACAATGTGTGACAAAAAAAACAAGCGGATCAGTGTGAAATTTATGGTTAAAATAAAAAAAGCTCCGACTAAGTGCTATAAGCAGTTTTCCAATGGTATAAATGGTTTTCTGAAAGCCGAGAGAGCACCAAAGATAACCAACGTCCAGGTCAACCTGAGACTGTAAACGCCAATAAAGAAACTGTCAGAAAAATTTTACATGATGAATTTAGCATGAAGAAAGTCTGTGCAAAGTTTGTTCCAAAAAATTTAAACCCTGACTAAAATCAGTCAACAGATCTGCTAAGATTTTTTTGAAAAGTTAGATGAAGTGCCTGAATTTATGGAAAACATAGTCATTTGCAATAAAACCTGGATATTCCAATACGATGTTAAAACTAAGCAGCAATCCATGTACTAGATAATTTCTGCATTGCCAAGAATGAAAAAAGCAAGAATGTCGAAATCAATATTTAAAGCCATGTTAATCGTTTTTTTTTTTGGTCCCGTGATGACTGAATGGGTTTTAGAGAGTCAAACTGTAAACTAAACTTACTATTTAAAAGTTTTGGCAACACTACAAGAGCGAGTTTGTAAGAAACGGCCGGTGTTGTAGAAAAGTAAGTCGCGCATTCTGCACCAGAACAACGCACCTACCCATAACGGTCTGTCTGTGAAGCGTTATTTAGCAGCTACAAACACACCACTGCTTGAACACGCGCCGCGCCGTATTTACCTGATTTAGCACCCTGTGACTTTTTTCTGTTTCTAAAGATCGAGTCTGCTTTAAAAGGAACCCAGTTCAAGTCGATGGAAGAGGTGAAGCAAAAATTAGCGGAGACTTCAAAAATATGAAAAAATTATAAAGATAATCAAACTTAAAAACATTAGAAAGTGGGGTTAAATGGTATTACATATTGAGAATATATTAAATCTTGTTAAACAGCGGCATTAACTATTTAAATTCAAACTTATGAGCTTTATGTTTATGTAGTTGATAAAAGTTTACACGATCGACAACAGTCTAAAATAAAGCGTTCAGACGCGCTCAGCGCTCATATCCGATTGATGACTTAGCGCTTGCTGAGTAGTTAATTAATATTTAAAACGTTGCTAGGTAACATTCAAAACACTGATTGGCTAAAAATTAATTATAACAGCAATTGAAAGTAACGTCAATGTTACTAATAATTTGTTGTATAATTTAAGTCAGTTTTAATTGTTATTTATTTATTTTGAATCTTTCTGTATAGAAATTATTTTTTTCAAAATTTAAAAAAAAAATAAATTAATTAAATTATAGAATATTTGTAGATATATCAAAAAAATGTTAATAAAACCAACAGTTTACTATAGACATTAAAACTAATTGAGTGTCAATACATGTGATCTCACAAATATTATCCATATTTTACATGGATATTTATATAACTGGATACTGCCTATGTTGATGTGTTCCTATAGTGAAGCAAATTACATTACGGTGGCCATTTTATGTGTGACTTAGTAATACAAAGTAAATATTAAAAACATTTTACATTTTATTATTTTAGGGTTCTATACATTTAAAACATACATTATATGTCACTAACAGTAATAAAAAACTATTTAAATTATTCCGACAAAAATTGGTTAATTAGATCTAAAGTTAAAACAAAAAATGTGTTTTTAATAAACAATTAATATTTTTAAATTGACTTATCAACTTATGCCAAATTTTTGGACAACATTATTACACGTATTATTGACGTTTTATTATCATAGTAAAACTATGTATATGCAGTGTTTTTTGCAGTACAGTACAGTTTGATCTTTAACGTTATCATTATATACATAATGCATTATTTTAATTGGTAATTACGCTAAAAATTCAATTCAGTTTATTTAACACATAAAGTTTACAAATAAAAATCTAAATGCTTTACGTAAATAGCCTATATTTGGTGAAGCTTTACGATTGTTGCCGATTATTGTATTGTTTTTTGTAAAAAAAAAATTCAAAACAATTGTTACGTTTTTTTTATTACTGTACCTCAAAAGCCGTTTAGCTATGACAGTAAAACGTCAACAATACGTGTAGTAATGTTGATTTAAAATTTGGTTTAAGCTGGTAGACTCGTTTAGAAGATATTAATACAAGCGCATTATTGGTCTTAACTTTGATGTTTTTAATACATATTTAGTATTATCAAGTCACTCACAAAATGGCCGCCGTAAAATATTTTGCGCCACTTTATAAACGCGATTCTGGAATCCAGTAAATCCATGTAATTTTATAATATTTTTTTACAATTGTACATGATTTTGCACCAGTCAGCTATTATTCAGATTATTCATTCTACGATTATCCACTGTCAAAATTGAAAAAAGTTGTAATTGATAATGTTGATGAGTGACTGTCTTAATAAAAGCTATCAATCAATCATTATTTAATTGTGGCTTAACATATTTATTAAATTAAATTGCACATGCATGTAGTCTTATAGACTAATTATTTAAAAATTATGACAATTTTTTGATTCTTATCTTATTTGTTTAAACAAAATACTGAAAGGATTATCAATATATGTACATAATTATTTTAGTTATAATATTATGATATTATTAGTTATTTAATTCAAAAGTAAGAAGCAAAATTCATTTAATATTTATCATATTTTTAAGCCAAGCAGTAAGAGAAATGATTATTTTGTTGACTTTTTTTTGGATAAAATAATATAAAGAGTATCAAATAATTAAATTTTGTTTGATTAAATAGATTAACAATAAATTTATCAGTATAAATAAAATAAAGTATTTATGCTTTATTAATTTTAATTAGTTTGTCTAAAAATAAAGCGATAAAAGCTTTTTTTGAAAAAAAAATTTATTACTGTTTTTATAATATTTTTGATTTGTTCAATTCATTTGTAATATACAAGGTGGACTATCTAATTTTTTTAAATTTAAATCAACTACAAATAATAAAAAAAAAATAATTTTTTCAACATTATGAATTTTTAAGAAAGATTTGTCATTTTCATTTAAGAATAAAACACAACATTATTCTAATGACTGCCACGGCTGGCTTGACAGTAACCCATTTGATTAACTCAATTTTTTAGTACATTTTTGATTGATTGGGCTCCAATCACATGAATAGCAATTTCAATTTTGTGTTTCAAGGTATCAATGGTTAGCGTAAAACTTATCTTTAAAATCTTTCTACAAAAAAAAACCCAACGTGGTAAAATCACATCTTCTAGTTGGCCAATTTACATCAGCATTTTGACTAATTATTTGATTTCCAAAAACAGTGCGCAAAAGATCGTTAGTTACGTTGGCTGTATAGCAAGTGGCCCCTTCTTCTTTTTTATTTTATTGGCAGCGGCACGGAACAAGTTTGTTGAACTGACATCATACCAATCTCTCAGGTTTTTCAGCCGTGCATCTTTTTCCTGGACCTTGTCTGCCTTGGGTTTTGCTTTGCATGGTGTTCTGCAAGATACGGTATGTTTCACTTCTTATAACATGTCCAAAGTATTCCAGCTTGCGTTTTTTGATGGTAAACATGTCTTCTGATTGCTTTTGGTGACGGGCAAGCATCTCGGTGTTTCGGATTCTGTCTACCTATGATATTTTACACAGGCGATGGTAGCATTACATTTTGAATTAAGTGGCCCCGTCCTGTTAAAACCAAATGTCATCCATTTAATTTTTTGAAAACAAAAATTTGTTTAGCATGGCACAATAACGTTTGCTATTGACGGCAACGCCGGCTCTTTTCTAATTTTCAAAGAAAAATGGCCCAATATTGCCTCCGGACTAAAAACCAAACCAAACGGTTACTCGTTGTGGATGCAGAGGCTGTACAATAATCATATACAAATTTTCTAATTCCCAAAAACGACAATTTTGCTTATTGACATAGCCTCCGAGATGAAAATGAACTTTATTGGAAAATACTATTTTTTTATAAAAATGCTCAATTTTGGCCAAACGATCTTCAGTTCATTGGGCAAACTGAAAACACGTCGGATGGTCATGAGGCTTCATTTCTTGAACTAATTGACTAATTGAATTTTGTAGGCTTTTCTCCTTAGAGTAGTGCGGAAATGTTTAGTTTCTAAGAACGTTTACGAGTTGATGTTAATGCACGTTCACAAACACTCTAAACAATAGCATTAATTTTTTGGCTGAACGCACTGAACGAGAATGTGAACGTGTTGTTTTATCTACTAACGATCCAGTTTTGCAAACTTGCTTCACAAATTGGTCTACAAACTGCGTTGAAGGCACTTTTTTTCTATAAAATTTGTTTCGTAAATTACCGTTTGAGTAGATGACTGACCACTTTGAAACTAAGTTTTTATTATTTTCCAACTTTGCTCAAGTGTGTGTCATTATACCTTTGAAAAACAAAATAAACCGTAATTTAAATTTCAAAAGTTACATCTTTACTATGCGCTTTCAAAACTTGCCTCACCGGCTTGTTCTTGAAAACTACTTAACATTAACATATAATGTTCATATTCTACTTAGGATAACAGTCTTAATTGTTACAATTGTTTATAATAAGAAATATAAATGATATGCATGTTTTTAAGCAGTTTACCATAATCAACAAACTAGGTATTATTATGATTAGCAACTCCTCCGGCATTTGATATACACTAATGCATAACTTTGAATAGTGATTTTTTGTTGAGGTGGCATTTTAGTTTCATTTAATAGCATAATTACAATATTTATTCTAATCAGAAGTTCCAAGTGCATATATTAAGTTTATTGCTCACTTATTTAGGTTAAGGTATTGATTGCACTTTGTAAAGCTTTGCAATTTATTAAATTACCTAAACGCTTGGTGTGGTAGTTGGAAAAATGAGTTCTTTGCATCGGTTGTTAAAAAAACACTTAAATACTAAAGCGTTTAAATTATTTGAAAATTATATTGCATTTAAGATTAATTTAAAGTATTTTTATAATTTTCAATGTTAGTTTCACTTTGTTGCCTAAATAAGCAAACCAACAATTATAATGGCTATTTTTTATATTGGTTTGAGCACCGGTCACGTACATAATATATGTTTTTATTATTCATGATTATTTTATATTGCAATTTAGTTGCAAATAGTAAAGATCTGTTTTTGTTTTGCACTGACATACACTGACAAGCAAAAAATAGAGGTCACTTTAAAATTAAGACTTATTTTTGAAATTCTTTGTTTTAACTTTATGTTTGCAAATTGTAAGCCACAGTAGTCGTTTAAAAATTCTTTTCTTGACAAATGTTATCTATCTAATTTATTTACAAACTTTTATGAAACATTTTGCAATAATTGAAAACGTATCTTTTGTTGTGGTTTTTTACTTTACTTTAGTGTTGATTTTTCTATCCAAAACTTGTCATTCACACGGTGTACTGTACTTAACAGGTCATAATGCCTTTAAGCCTTATTCTTGTGGCAAGAATTATAGCGTCAATTGAAGATAAGCAACGAAAACGTAAAACTGCAAGGATTGTTGGTAAACGCATTTGTGCTGTACAAAAGGTGTATCAGCGTTACTTGGGTACTGGCTTGATAACCAGAAGATTAGGATTCGGGCAAAAAAAAGTCACCACAAACGGAGATGAACGTTTTTTGGTGTTTACAAGTTTGCGGAATTAAACAGTTTCTGCAGTTTATTTACAAAATTAACTTTATAAAGTTGGAGATGTAAATGTTAGTGACTGTACCATTAGGAAAAGGTTTAGAGCTGCTGAAACCTTATGTAAAAAAATGGTTAGAAGTCTACTTTTACAACGCCGACATCGTGTTGCAAGATTGGCTTTTGCCTGAAATCACCGGGCATGGAATAATGAAAACAAGAGCAGGGTACTGTTTTCAGATGAGTCGGACGTCAGAAAGTGTGAAGAAGACGCGGAGAAAAATACGCTTTAGCTTGTATTGATGAGCGACTTCCATTTGGCGGTGGGTCGGTTATGGTTTGAGCAGGAATTTTTACCAAAGCACGCACAAAGTAGGTCTTTATAGAAAGTGGCTCACTGACAGCTCACAGATACATTATGAAAGTTTTTGAAGATCATGACAACTATTGGCAAACGCGGCATTTTTATGCAAAATAATGCTAGACTTCACTTAGTTGTCAGAGATTATCAGGATGAAGCAGGAATTTTGCGATTTGATTGGCCAGCTCTCAGCCCGGACATGAATTCCATGAAACATGTCTGGAATGAATTGAGAGGATAAATATGAAAGCATTCAACTGTTTCAAAAACTGCTCAAGTGCTAAGACAGGAATAGAATAATATCGCCTAAAATGTGATCGTTAATTTAATTCAAAGTGTTCCTCTTTGACTTCAAGCAGTCATTAATGCAACAGAGGGTAACACTCGTTATTAGTGATAAGTTTTATTTCATGTTTATTGATCTATATTAGTTCTAAGAACAAAAATTTAAACTTTGTCTGAACTGTAAATTTGAGATATTTTCAAAATACGCAATAAAAACAATAAATATGCTTTGCGATTTAACATTCAATTTTTAGTTTAGAGTGCAAAATACAGTACAATTGTTTACAATTTGCTAACATAAGGTTAAAACAAAGAATTTTAAAATTACGTCTTAACTTTAAAGTGACCTCTATAAATCAAGCAGGATTATGCTATAAAATATTTATAAATGTTTATACAAAAACAAAGCAATAAGATGTTCACATTAAAACATTTTTTAATTATTTATATTGTCAGTGTGTTTAATTTAAGAATAATTTAGATTTTATTTTTAGAGTGTAGCTTATAAGCAAAGGTTTGCAAATTCTTTTAGCAAATTTGGGGTCTCTTTTGCTATATCATCCACGTCACGTATATACGTAACTAAAACAATAGATGAATTATTATTTTCCGGATATCAAGACGATCTATTAGATTTTTTAAGACCAATAGCACCATTGTTTGGAGAAAACGGAACAATAGAAGATAAATTTGGATGGTTTTATAAGGTAAATATAATTATTACATGTAGTTTATAGTTTTTATCGCTTTTTAAACAATACATAACTTTGACTTGTTTTTAATTAACCATGCGTAATTATAAATTTATTGTAATGATAATAGTAATTATTAGTTTTTTCTACTACTATTTAATTTCTATATACGTATTCGTCATAAAGTTTAAAAACATAAAATGTTAATACTTGTTTTTTAGCGAAATGATACATATGGTATAAGTGGTGACTTTAGTATGTATACAAGTCACGATGAAAATTTTGGTAGGCTGCACACGTGGAATTATTCGAATCGGACTACTTTTTACGAGGGTAAATGCGGCGCCATCCACGGATCTGCAGGCGAATTTCATCCATTAAATAGGGAGCGCAACTCGATCGAAATATATTCGTCGGAGATGTGTTCTTATGCCTCACTTGAATACGAGCGTGATGACGTTGTAAAAGGAGTCAAAGCCTATAGATATGCTGCCAACACTTTATTTGATAATGGTAATTTTATTCATATTACATACGGATCATCTTACATATAAATTGGATTAAAGATTATAAATCATCTATGTAAACACAATCTAATACACAAACATAGACTACAAGTACATATAATTCAATGTATAAATAAAGTGGTTTTGCTAAACTACTAGTTATTTATTTATGCAGAGTTTACAAACTATTCAGTATTCTTTATGGTGGTAGTGGCTTTGTTATAAATATTGAATTTACGTATATTACGATTGAATAGTCAGAATGGAAAGATAGCATAACTAAATTTATATATAAACTGCAACACAAAGTATGGTGCGAGGTAAAGAAAATTAATTTGAACACAATTAAACAATCACTAAGAGACCAGCAACAACGAGACAACATTAACGGAAAGTCAAATTAATTTGCTGAATTTTTAAAATTATTAAATTTTTGTTTTTATTCAATTTGTTGCATTTGTAAATTTCACGTTGCTAAGGGGATTTAAACTTTTTTAAAGACAATGCCGCTATTACTAAATTAATATTAATTATTAATTACGCAACCAATTATGCAGAAAAAATTAAAATTATTAATTGGTATATTAATAAATACATTAATTTAGTTATTAATAATAAATCATTTTTGTGTATTATCAACATAAATGTCGTATCATTTTATTTATACAAATTAATAACAAAACTGTATTGTAAAATTTAAAGGTTTACATTTAAATAGTTTTTTTTAAGTTATATTATTAATTTACCTAAGATGGATTAATTAATTAATACTGAACTCAAAAATGTTTCTAAAACTAATAGCTGATAATTAAAGTTGAATTTTAAGTGCATATTCAAATTCTCCAGGATTTCTCTAATAGTTACAAAAACTATTTGATAAATATTTGATGGCAGGCTTTTGAATACAGTAAATAGTTTGAAGTTTTATAATTGTTTATGGCTAGCTTTTTGAAAGCAACAAAGTGTTTTGACACACTATACAATTTTATTTTTAGTCTTTTAAAGACAATAGTGAGTTTTGATACTCCCTTAATTTTTCTAATAGCAAACAAGATTTTGGATACTGCATAAAATAGCAGGAAAGCTTTATAAAATTAAAAGGAGATTTTGATACTCATTAAATTGTTATTGCTAACATTTTAAAAGAACCAGGAAATTTTTATACTCTAATAAATTTTATTGCTGGCTTTCTAACAGCAATAACAAGTTTTGATATTTTATAAAATTTTATTTTTAGAAATTTTAAAGTAACAAAGAGTTTTAATACTCTTAGAAGCAACAAAAAGTTTTGATACTCTATATTTTTTTAATGTTGGACCTCTATAGACAACAAGAAGTTTTAATGGAAAAATATTATAAATTGTCAATAAAATGTTGGAAACTAATAAGGTAATCCAAAAAATGCCAATGAGAAATATGCAAGGTTTCAAAAGAGTTAGTTTAGATTTATGGCATATCAGCCTAAAAAGAATAAATGGCATATTAAAAAACAAAAATAAATAAATAACAAAGATAAAATAAACTTTCAAAAACTATTAAAACAATAGCAAAAAATGTTTAGATAATTGTCTAAGGTGCAAAAGGTCCCAAACACTGCTGGATTAATCACAATAAATAAATATTTATATCCATATTTGCTTTGTCAAACAAATTCGAGCAAACGATCGACATCAGCAATATGATCGCGCAAGACAATCGACAAACTGGGTAATAATTCAGACGCAATTCTTTGTTATAAAAACTGCTGACAATCCAATAAGGTATGACTAATTGTTAAATGAGACGTTACAAATATAATAAACTAGGAGCACTTTGGATGCCAACAAATGCCTGTGGGTCTATCGACAGAGACCAATGCAAAACAGCGTGAGGATAACTTATTCTCTACGTTTTGGGCCTGCATGACAAAATCCATGGTGTAATAATGCTTTTGGTAGATTGCAGTTTGTTGTCTTGAATAGCAAATCACAGTTGAAAGTTTGCTCATTCACAATAATGTAGTATTTAACCTTGGACGTAAAAAAGTTCAAACAGGGTTGCGACAGTAAGACAGTTGATAAACATAAAGGAGTTGGAAATCCAGTTCCCAAAGTATACTTTATTATCTTACAGCAACCGGTTTTTAGAACAGAATCCTGATCTTGTGTAGTTTGTAGAAACCATTATTGTACACAACAAAAAACGTCGAATGCAAGCACTTAGTTTTTAATTTTGCGGCGTACATAACAGTCAAGATTTTACGCCAAAAACAGAGAACGGTTCAGCTGCCTCACACAAAACACTAGCAATATGGCTAGTGCGGAATTCGCCAATTGCTAAACGAATTCCTCTATGGTAAGCAGAATCAATAATACGTAATGTGGATGGAGCTGCGGAAGCATAGATTATGGAATTATAATCTAGTTTTGAACGCACCAAAGCGTGATGCAAAAATAGCATTGTTTTCCGATCCGTTTCTCATGATTTTCCACTCAACGACCTGAGCAAGTTTAGTGCCAGAACACATCTTGATCCCAGATTTATTAAATGAGGACGCCAAATCAACGCACAGTCAAATGTGACACCAAGAAAACGAACACATTCCTGTACAGGAATAGGTTCTCCCCAAAATATAATGAAGAGTCACCGTGTGGGGTTTATTTTTTACAAAAAGGGATAAGCAACGTTTTGCTAGTAGAAAAAGTAAATCCATTGTTATTAGCCCAGTTCAAAATGTGGTTGATTGTTAACTGAAGTTCTAATGTTGGCCAGTTTCTCAAGGCACAATAGATAGTTACGATGTCAACATACATGCATCCGCTTACCGGATACTTGATAAATTGATTTATGCCGTTAATTGCTATCATAAATAGTGTTACGTTTAAAATGAATTTTTGAGGAATACCATTATATTGCTGACGTATGCCCGAGATGCTGTTACCTACACGTACCTTAAATGAACAAGAAGTTAAAAAGCTTTGTATAAACAATGCCATGTTTCCGCAAATACCCCACAAATATAGCGTTTGTAGAACATTGTACTTCCACGTCATGTCATATGCTTTTGCAATGTCAAAGAATACAGCGACAAGATGTTGATTCTGTACTAAGGCATTTTTAATTGCTGTAAACTGTAACTAAACAATGTGATCAGTCGTAGAACGATGACGCCTTGAACTACATTGTATGTCAGCAATTAAACCTCTTGAATCTAATAACTAAATAAGGCGCATATTGATCATTTTTTCAAGTAACTTACATAAACATCTAGATAGAAAAATAGGTCTATAGTTAATCAAAGGTTTTTAATTTTTACCAGGTTTAAATGATAGCAAGTTTCCATAACTCAGGGCAATACCCTGTTGACCATATCCGGTAATAGAGTGCCAACAGTTGAAGTTTTGCAAAGCGACTTAAATGCTTAAGCATAGCATACTGTATCAAATCGATAATATTGGAAAGTGGTCACTATCATAAAGATATTCCGAGACTTTCCAATCCAGCAATGTTGCGATATTTGGAGAACAAATGGTAAGGTCAATAGCCGAAAATGGTCTATTGGCCACGGAAAAATAGGTATTGTTACTTTTATTTAAGATAACTAAATCCATTTCTGAAAAAAAGATTGGCCAAATTACGACTTTGCAGATCAGTTTGACTTAAACCTCATATAACGTTATAAGCATTAAAATTGCCCATTAGCAGGAATGGGGACAGAAGTTGTTCAAGGAATTGGCGGAATATAAATTCAGCAAATGGTCAGTGAGAAAGGAAAATGGAGTTGAACGGCTTCGACACGGAGTTCTTTACTGAAAACCATATTGCAAACCAATAAAGCCGTTCCACTACGACATGTCATTATTAGGGTCTGTGGGTACAGGATCTCCGGAAACCTGCACCCCAGGTAGGGGTAGCCTAGATTGGGCTGCCGTCTTTGCAGGCTTTGACTTAGACTGAATCTTAGCTTTGACTTGAAGTTGCCACTTTAGTTGGTTTTGTCCCGATACAAGCAATTACCTTAGATAGGATTAGGCTTTAAATCAACCCCTATTTTGAATGGTTTTGCTTGAAGTCCTACTTGTTGTGACCTTGGTGGGCCCACAACCGGTTTTTGACCCTTGTCATTAGAGTCCTTGTCTTTATTTGAAAAAGTTTCTACAATAGCAGTAAATTTTATAATTGGTGGTTGTTGAACAATGGGCGTTTCAACAACTGCAGCAAACGATCTAGAAAAGGGAAGAGCCGTAATTGCTCTATACCTCTTTGAGCATTAGAGTAAGAGAGTTTGTTTGTTACTCTCATCTCGGCTATCTTCCTTTTCTCTTTAATTTTTGGACAATTTCCGGAATAAACAGGATGCTTACCATTGCAATTTACACATAATGTTTTTCCTTACTGCATTTTGCAAATGTTGCAACACCTAACTGCAGTATGTCTAAAACGTTGGCATTGGAAACACCTTATTGGGTTAGGAATAAACGGGCGGACCGGGCAAATAACATATGCCTTAACATTAACTTCATCTGGGAGTCGTTTAGAATTGAATGTTACGATCATAGATGTTGTATCTCTGACCTTAACATCAGTTCTTGTTTGCATTTGTCATCAGTTGTGTATAACAATTCATACCATGAAATAACTCCCTTAGAAATATTTAAAGATTTATGCGGCTCAACTGTCCTAACGACGTGCATTTCTGCATTTAATTGCTCTGCAATCTATTCTTTATTTCAATAAGCAAGGTACCGTCTTTTAACTTCTTACACGAATTTAAAGTCCCATTATTGATATTGGAAATGGTCCTATAAATTAAAAAGGAAAAAACTTCTTTAAGACTCGGTAATTTTTAGAACATTTATCAATTAAATATTTTACAAACATTCTTTAAGACAATTTTCTACACACTTTGTAATTTTATTTCTATCTTAAATCCTGTAACAATATGTTTTTGTTTGTTTAACGGCTGGACCGACTCCGTCTTTTCTCCTATTTACTATTAAACACCTTTCAAAAATCTTTTTCTATTCATTTTATAAATAAACTTCCTTTTTTATTTAAAGTTTTATCTTTAGTTTTCTTGTGTTATCTTCAAAATGTCTATATTAACTCATTAATTAACCTTATATTCCCTAACTACAACATTAAAATCTTTTTCTATTAATACGGGTGTATCTTGTTTGTTATCTTCAATATTTTTCAGTTTTCTAAATTCCTATTAATACTTTTCTATTTTGTATTTGTCAATTGTTTTTTTATTTCAGTTATTTTAAATGTGTTTTTAATTTTAATTTTTCTTTTCTGACTTTTTTTGATGATGTGTTTCTTCAAATTTTTCTTTCTGGTAACCGTAGTTCTATTGTTTGCCAGTCTTTTTCTTCTAGGCATGGTAAAATGGTTTTATGCATATTCCTAAAATAAATGCCTTTTATTGTTGAACCCTGCTACATTTCATATATACAATTTTACATTAGATATTTGTTTTATTTTTGAAAAACTATGTACTTTTTTTTGTAAAGTTTTTTTGGTTCCAGCTATTGAGTGTTAATAATTTCCTTTTGCTATTTTTTTGAATTATGGGTACAAAATAATTCAAAAAAATTGGCATTTTAATCTTATTTCTTTATTTTTTTTCTTTCATTTAGTGTAAAGTATTTAAGTATTCTTTAGTTTTACTTTGTTTTTCATGTATTTTGTTTGTCATCTGCATATATTAGTTTTACTAATATTTGAATCTATTTTCTTGCCTAGTCTAGCTTTTTCTAATTATGTGTTTCTTTGAATTAGTTTTTTATCAAGTTAATTATCATTTGATGTGTTTTTTATTATCTGTTTTTTTTTAACTCAATAATTAACAATAACAACATTGTTTTTTCTTTCTTCTTTTTTTCTTTTATCAATAATTGCCTTTAATTTTGCAATTGTCTCTAATAGTATTTGTTTTTTGTCTTTCCATTTTTGTTTTATGTTTGTAATTTAGTGATGCCTCGTTCGCGACCGATTCGTTCGATTTGAACAAATCATTTCAGTAAACCGATTGATCGAAATCAGTATATCGTTTGCGAACGGGTCTTTTGGCTCGCGCCTTTAATTTTTGTTGGCTCAGTTTTATGATCTTGTTTCAATCCAAAACTGATTAAATTGCTAGATACATTAAGTAGATATTTAAAACATTGTTGCTAAAAATACAAACTAACATTGAAGGTCTATTTTACATATATAATATACCATATACCATATTTATTAATTATACGTGAGCAATTAGTACTATGAAATGTCACTGTCCAATATATTATTTAGCAAGCGTAACAGTTTTTTAAACCAAAAACAATAATATGACATAACAAACCGTTCAATTCGAACGGGTCAAATTGAAGGAATAGTTTCAGTGACCGATCCGAATGAACCGGATCACCACGGCGAACAAAAGTTCCCATCACTTTGTATTACTTTTTTAATAATTTTTTAATATTTATCTTATATTTGCCAGCTGAGTAATAATTTTATCACATTTTTCTTTCCATTTTGTATCAAACTTTCCTTGTGTATAATTATTATCTTTTTTATCAATTTTTGTAATTAAACCGTTTTGTGGTCTGGTGAATTGGCTCACCTCCTAGTGGTAGTGACACGGGCAACGGTATACTGGCCTACAAGGCAAAGGTTGCTAATATTATTAAAGATAATGGTTTGTTTAAAATAGTGCAAACTTGCTAGACACGATAGGGCTGTACAATGGTTGCATTTATGGTATGCTATGGCTGGTACAATCAGGTTAGTACTCTGCTCTACTAAATTAGTTGAGTACTGCAAAGAAACAGATGTGCAATTTTAACTTCAGTTACCTATTATAGCTTCGGTCACCAGAAGCTATTGCACATCTTTTTTTTTGCAGTACTCAATTAAAAGAATAGACCAGAGTATTAACCTGATGGTACCTGCATCCATACAGTATTCTTTTCTTCTGCTAAAGAAATTAAAATTAAATTATTGGTACTTGGAATGTGATAGGAGTATTTGGCAAAGAACGTGAATTGTTTAAAGAAATAAATGAAAGAAAAATTGATATTTTATGTGTTTGTGAAACAAAGAAGCAAAAGAAAAATGTGAGTACTATGAATGACGGTAGACTAACTTTGTAGCCTGTTGGTTATGCATAATTTTAAGCCCTACTCATAAGCAACATGTAAAGAAATATGAAATGGTTTTGTCTAAAATCTTATAGATTCTAGTGAGCGTATGCGTTTGTCAATAGTAAAGATGAAAATGTAAAGTTTTGTCAAAACCTGAATGAAAATTTTAGCTCTAATAAACCTGGCTGAAAAAACTATTTTATTGAATGGTTGGATAAGTAACCAAAAAAAGAATTATAAGAGATTATGATGACAATAGAATAAACAAAAATGGCAAGCTGTTGGTGAGTTTGTGCGTTGAAAAGGGATTATTCATATCAAACACATGGTTTAAGCACAAACTATTCACATGTATACATGGCATAGGGAAATCCAAATCTAGGAGTTAATTTTGTAGTGTTGGATGAAAGATTGAAGAGTTTAATTAAAGATACTCAAGCGGTATGAGGAACTGAATGTAAAAGTGATCAGTATCATATCATATAAAAAGTGGACCTTGGTCGTACATTTATTAAAAAAAGCGTAACCAATCTAAACAGTTAACAGTAAAAGTAAAAAAAAAAACAAAAAAACATTCAGTAAATGTCAAATATAATAACTGTAATTTAACAGAAAAAAAATTCTGTCAACAGAAGTGACTCATTCGCCAAGAGTCATTGAATTTGTCAAAAAATTACATTTGTCAGAAATAACATTTAGAAAAGTATTGTCTGTCATTTTTAAAATATAAAAAACATTTTAAAATGCTCTCCAACGTCATTTGTTAAAAATAAAATTTCAAATTGTCAGAAACACATGCCAAACCGATTAATTATCAGTTTCCATCAATGTCGTCACGTTTCAATTAATAAATGCTATCTATCAAACATGACAACTTCGACAGCTGTCAATAGAAGTAAAAATATAACACTCAATGTAAGTATCAAATCTGTCAACCGTCCTTGAAAACATAATTTGTTAAAAAAGATGTTTCTGAAAAATTTTGTTTATTATTGAACGTTTAGAGCACAATCTCATAGAAAATAAACATTAGAAAAGTATATGCTTTGTTAACTTAGAAGCAGCATTTGATTCTAGTTATAGAGAAAATTTATTAAAAATTATTGAAAAAATAAAATTGGACAAACAGATAGATTTTTAGCATATTAGCTTCAAAGGACTATTAATGAAAATTGGACAAAAATGGAAGGAAAAACATCAACATCATTTTTAACAAAAAAAGAATAAAGACCAGAGTATTCATTGAGCTTAACGTTATTCAACATATATATTGCATATTTAAAAGAAACATTGAGAATAAGCAAATATGGAAAAATTGTGTTGGTCGACGGAAAATATGTAGCTCGAGCTACGCCGACAACATAGTGATCATGTCACAGAATTTTAAAAGTATGGTGGAAGTAATGCAAAGGTTAAAAACATACTTAAAAAGAAAAAACTCACAATAAAAAAAACGAGAGATAATTTATTTGGGCAGTAAAACAATTGAAGTAGTTAAAAACTTCAAACTTGGGTTTTTATTTTGATTAGAACAACACGCACAAAGTTCATATTGCAGCATTAACAAGGAAAACAAAAGCAATACGATGCGGGAACTGTAGAGTGTTGGTAAAAGGAAATTAAGAGAAAATTAAGAGGACATTATTAAGCTAAAATAGTTTTTCTTAAGCAATTGTAAAAAAATTTTGGAGCAGAAATATGGGAATAAAAAAAAACGAAAAAATACATTACATTATTGTGTGTAGATAGAAATACTTCTAAATATATTATAATGCAGGAAAGACAAAAGAAATAGCATTAACTGCAATAAAAAAAGCTGTCAAATAGATATACTACTGCAAATTAAGAACAAAAAAGAACACATACATGTAACATAAGAAATAGATGAGAAGTAGAACAAAAACTATGCTTGAAATTGTCTTGAAATACCAGAAAAGTAATGGGAAAGTAATAGAAGTATAAGATAAAGTATGCTAACAGAAATAACAGAGACAATGAAAAAGACAAGAAAGAAAAAAGCAATACAATAATCAACATATAATACGAGATACAGCAACATTTTAGTACGCAGGCTTTTACAGTATCTAGGTAACCCCACTATTTTTAAAAAAGCAGAAGACACTATTTTAGGAGTGTGGTGAAGGATACACTTAATTAAACGGAAGAGGCCCCACTATAATAAAAGCAATATTAACTGCAATAAAATAATAACAGAAAGCAATACAAATAATATGCACAGTAACAATTTGATTTAAATAGATTGCATTTAGAAAAATATAATTGTTAATTTAAAGGGCTATAAATTGTTTGTTATTAACTAAAATGTAGAAAAAAATTTAATTTATTCTAATTTATATATAAAAACAATTAAATAATTTGAAACTTTTTGTTTCTTTAACATTAATTCAGAGTTTACTAGATTTGTGTAAACATATAAAACATGAGTCTAAATGACTGAATATGTTGTTTTTTCAATAAACTAATGGAAGAGGCCATATAATTTATTGTACTGAAAGTTAATACTAATCAAATTTTTTTAATTTTTTTTAATATTTTTTTATCTCTTACAATATGAACTATATCTACAGTACAACATCATCAAACAATAAAATTAAATTACTTATGTTTTTTTTAAGATGCGGATGTTTATTTATTATTTATATATTGTTTACTTTTATTGTTTATATATATATATACATCTTATATTATATGAACAATAAAAGTTATTTTCAATTATATACGTTTTAATACCATACTTAACACTGTACACATAATTAAATTGAATTATATTTGTAGGTACCAAAGTTCCTGACAACGCCTGTTACTGCAACGGTGAATGTATCCCAAGTGGGGTATTAAATATATCTTCATGTCGCATGAATGCTCCTATATTCTTATCCTTACCGCACT
This sequence comes from Tachinus rufipes, assembly GCA_963932245.1. Classification (NCBI taxonomy): domain Eukaryota; kingdom Metazoa; phylum Arthropoda; class Insecta; order Coleoptera; family Staphylinidae; genus Tachinus; species Tachinus rufipes. The sequence goes on from OZ010744.1 coordinate 79,763,281, forward strand.
TCTACAACGCGGATCCTTATTATACAGAAATTATAGATGGAATGCAACCATCAAAAGAGAAACATGACTTTTATATTACTTTAGAACCGGTAAGTTATATTTTACATTAAAATATTTTGCTTTTCTTAATTGTAAAATATAATGTTGATTACAGAAGTCTGCGATCGTCGTAGACCTTAGTGCCAGAATGCAACTGAATGTTTTATTGCAACCTATTGATGGAGTAAGGTAAATAATAAAATCAAATTTGAACTAGTTATAAAAAGAACAAAATACAGTGGTTTTAAAGTTTTAACTACAACATATGATTCGTAAAATATGATCTGTTGTATTAAAATATTTAAAATAATCTAGTTTTTTATCAAGTTACGTGTTAATAATAATCACCCTAAACATTTACACTAATTCTTTGCTGGAACTTATGCGTTCTGGTTGCATGTGAGTTGTTCCTAGACCTAAAATACAGTAATCTCACTTTAGTTTGGAATATGAAATGTGTGAAATGTAAACAATACTTGCACAACAAAGTCGATGATAAAGATGATTATACTATTTATTATATAATTTCATTAAGCATGATCTATAAATACATCACTTATTATAACTTTTTTATTACCTTAAAATGGCCAGTTGAATTAATGAACAAAAATAGCCGTTGTAGCTTAGATGTTACTAATAACAGTAAAAACGTCGATTTAAACCAATTTAACTCACTGTTTTGTTGGTACAACCTAGCATTAATAAGGTTATTAGTTTTTAAATTGTTGCCATTTATGTCTTAAAAGCATAATGTAGGTAACAAAGGATTTTACCACCCTAGGATGCTTTTTGATCTAAAATACGAGCAAAAAAACTTTTTTTAAAGCGAATAGACAAAAATTAAACGTTTTATTTGAATCAGATGACCGAAACAAATTTTTCATTTAATAAATGTAAAGTAGTATGTATATGACTTATAGACTATAGACATACCACATATTTGGTCTATAATAAGTCTGTTGCTAAGCAATGAGTTGTTATGACTTTTCAATTTAATAAATATAATTTTGTACTAACTATTAATAAATCATATTAATAAATCGGTTTCAAAGTTTAATATTTAACATGGTAGCAGAGCGTAGTTCGCGTCCGTAAAATAAGCACGAGACTACACACACGAAATCAAAATATACTGCGTAAGTACCCTTGTCAAATATGTCGAAAAACAAAATCGATCATCTTAAAAAAGATAACTACCATACATGGGTGATACAAGCTGAAGCCGTATTAGTACGAAACAAACTATGGAAATATGTCGAAACTTCCCTAGCAGACGATGCTAAAGAAGATGCTAAAGAAGGAGACAGACAGGCGAGATCTGAGCTCATCCTCATAATCGCTCCTTCTGAACTGAAACAAATTAAAAATTGCACTACTGCCAAAGCTTTATGGGAAAAATTGAATAAAATTTACGCCAGTAAGGGACCTGCTCGAAAGGCGACTTTATTAAAACAACTGATCCTAGCAAAACTAGAAGGACACGATGTACGCAGTCATCTAAACAAGTTTATGGATACAGTTGACAAACTGACAGACATGGACGTTACAATTAACGAGGATATGTTGACAATCATGATGTTATACAGTCTCTCTTCAGAATATGAAAATTTCAGAGTAGCTATAGAATCGCGAGACACTCTTTTAAAGCCCGAAGAGCTTAAAACTAAAATATTAGAAGAATGTGAATCTCGTCACAGCCAAAACTTGATTAGTAATGACGAACCTGAAACATTTCACAAAGAAGCTCTCTACGTGTCTTGCAAAATTTGCAAACGAAAAGGTAATATTTTCAAAAGAAAGAGTCACAGAATTTGTACAAGCTGTTGGATAAAAGAACATGAGAAGCCTATTAAACACAATAACGACTCTCAAAAAAATCATTTTGCTACGCAGAACCTTCTCACATGTAACAATAAGCCTGATAAAAACACATGGGTCTTAGACAGTGGTTGTACCTCTCACATGACTTATCAACGAGACTTATTCAAAAAGTGTAGAGCAAACATCCAGTAAATTAAACTTGGCAACTGAGGAACACACTGCAGAGATTACAGGAAAAGGTACAGTCTCTTTTGTATCTAAAAATGCTGATGGCATGGCGCTTACACACTTACAGAATACGCTGTATGTACCTAGTCTCAGCACAAACTTGATGTCTGTCAGTAAGATGACAGATGCTGGATGCTCTGTCCTGTTTACCAATAATAAAGCGACGGTCAGAAATTCAAAACGAAAAATAACTCTCAAAGCATACAAACAAGCAGATGGTCTTTATTATATGAAAATTAATAAATATGAGCGCAACAATTTAGCCAATGAGAATGATGACAAAATTCCAATCATCACTACAAGAAATTCATCAAAAGTCTATGACTGGCACAGAAAACTTGGCCATATGAATGTCAGAGATATGAAACTTGCACTTAAAAACAAGACTTTACTAGGTCTAAATTTTGATGATACTGAATCCATTGCTGAATGTGAAACATGTATTCAAGCGAAAATACATCTAGTACCTGCTCCCCGTGAGAAAACCACACAACGAACAACAGAATGCCTCGAAATGGTTCATAGCGATGTTTGTGGTCCAATTCAAACGTCTACAATAGGTGGCAACAAGTATTTTATAATTTTTACTGATGACTACAGCAGATATAGTCAAGCTTACATGATTAAAAACAAAAGCGAAGTATTTGAAAAATTTAAAGAATATAAAAAGTTTGCAGAAACCCGCACTGGGGACAAAATTAAATTCTTACAATCGGATAACGGCACGGAATATGTAAACAAACAGTTTGACACTTATTTAAGAAGTTGCGGTATACAGCGCAGGCTCTCCGCACCATATACCCCGAATCAAAACGGTGTTGCTGAGCGGAAAAACCGTACCTTGGTAGAGAAAGCAAGAGCAATGATGATTGACGCAAAAGTACCATTAAAATTCTGGGGCGAAGCAATATCAACTTCAAATTATCTATCAAATAGGAGTATAAATAGCACCATTCAGAACCAAACACCATTTGAAGTTTGTGCTGAGACTAGGTACATACAGCGTATTCTGTAAGTGTGTAAGCGCCATGCCATCAGCATTTTTAGATACAAAAGAGACTGTACCTTTTCCTGTAACACGTTCTAGTTTAATTTAGAATAAAAACAAATATTTAAACAAATTATATAAATTATACTTTCTCGTGGTGTGTCAAACTAAAATTACCATAAATTATATTAATAGCAGAAATAATTTAATTAATGAAATGATGATTGATTTGTTAAGAATAATTATTTAATAGATCAACGATAATGGGTTTAATATGCAATGTCCGCGCATGGACATAATTGTTCAGTCGTAAGATTGATTGACGCAACTTTCTATGTTTTTGTCTTGTTAGATTATTAACATATTTTATTTAATATAATAACTACATTACAGTTTATAATTGAATATTAAATTGAGTTAAACTATACAGTCTCAGTTACGACTTTTTTCTTCTGAAAAAAAGTATCAGAAATGAATAGTGTGCCATCTGTACAAAAATGCATGTTGAGACTTTAACGACCATAGGGTGATTTGTTATAAAAATAAAAACAACTTATTCTAAAAGATGGGATTGTATCTTTAAAATACTGTTTTTTTTTGTTTTATATTAAAAACTAATTCACATTTTTGGAAATTAATAAGTTTTAGCATATTTTTATATTATTTTTTTTTTAATTATTATATTTTATTTTATTAATTTTTTTGTTTATTTTATATACACCTAAAAAGACTATTAATTTATTATGATTAAAATAAGTTTAAAAAATATCTGAATAATTAGTTGTTTCAAATATAAAAGATGGTTGAGACCTTTACTATGTGGTAATCCATAATAATAATAAAATAAAATACTATCTAAGTTTCTTACCACAAATACTTGTTGATGTAAATATGTTAATTACTAAAAAATCAAGTTTCAATTTTTGAAGACCATTGTTAAGTGAGAACAAACTAACAAAAAATACATTTATATAGAAAAATGTATATAGAAATAAAAGTAAAAGAAAAATAAATTATATTTCTAATAGTATAAAGGAATTTAAAAAGTGGTTTTATATATTGTTGTAAATTCTTTTGCTCATTCAGAAGATTAACAAGAGAATTACATTGTTTTTAGTGAGTTTTGGCAGCTTCTAACAGATTAAGCTTAGTGGTTTTTGTACAGTTGTAATTTTTAGGAAAGTATGATTAAAATTTATAATATCATTTGTGATTTGGTCTAATCGCTTTAAAATGTTCTGTATATTGCATCGGCCAGTTGCCCAACATATACAATATTGCATTTGGAACATGAAATTTCATAAACACCCAGTTTTCTTAAAAGATTAATTTTATTTTTAGCGTTAAATAATATATTTGATAATTTCCAAATAAGTCTAAAAACAATTTTTTGATTTTGTTTTTGAAAACAGCTAACTTATGTGACATGGAATAGTGGGACATAAAAATTGTAGTATTAACACTAATCAATTTTCTAAATATAGAAATTTTCTCAATCATGGCAAAAAATCTACTTATGGTCAGAAGCAGAATCAACAGTAAATATAAAAAGGGGTATATTTCAAAGCGATTTGTTGAGTACATTATGGTTTTGCATATGTCTTAATCTATTATCTGAGCTACTTAATGAAACAACAGCAGGATTTAAAATAAAAATTATAAACAAACACTACATAAAATTAATTATTTCTTCTACATGGGCAACATTAAATTATATGCTAGCAACAAAACACATTTTTTTTTTTTCTATTTTGACTAAAATAACAAAGCAGATATCAAACGATATTAAAATGGAATTTGGTATTAACAAATGCTAAGTCAACGCAATTGAAAAACTGTTTGGATAAAAACGGATGGGTTAAGAACTATAAATGACAACGTAATAGAATCCATGGAACAAAGCAAATCCTATAAATACTTTGGGTTTAAATAAATAACAAAACTCAACTATACTCAACTAAAAGCAAAACTCAGTGAAAAAGTATTTGTCAAGACTTAAACTGCTTCACCACCTAAATGCCTGCATAGAACAAATTAATAAACCAAAAACAGAAGGAGGTAGAGGTATTACATATATACAGGTAGTTTATAAAAGAATCGGATCATGTAATCACTTTAAATATGCCGCATTTTTAAAATTGTCCACTATACTACATATGTTTTCATATGTTTGCTTGACAGCTGTCAAAGTTGATCTGTCAAAACAAATAGTATAGTGGACAATTTTAAAAAGGCAGTATATTTAAAGTGATTACATAATCCCTTTTATTTAGAAACTCCCTGTACAAAGTTTGAATACAAATCTCAAATTCAAAAAACGATTTTCATCATCAGGCAATAATAAAAGCAGATAAAAACTACACTTTTCTCTAACTTAATAATACAAAATTTAGGCAGGATGACCCTAAAACTTAAATCAGGAAAACATTACAAAATGGGCACCAAAACAATTATATTTTAGGTATTATGGTCAAAGTCACAAACTCAATGTTGATAACTTTTAAATACCTAAAAATAAGGCAGTTATTTTCAAAGACTGAAGGTTTTATCTAAGCAATCCAAGATAAAGTTATTAGCACAAACAGCTATAAATAATAAATAATCAAAAACTCAAACACTTTAAACGATAAGTGTAAAAAATGCAACACCAAAGCAGAAACAATCAAACATATAACTAATGAATGTACAATACTTGCTTTCACGCAACATCAGACATAATTCTGCAGTTAAAATTCTGCACCAAGAATTAGTAATAAAATATAACTTGCAAAAAGAGAAGCATATTACAAATACAATCTTCAATCAGTACTTGAAAATGAATTATGCATTTTATATTGGGACATGACAATACTAATAAATAAAACAATTTCTCACAACCGCCCCGATGTTACTATTAGAATAAAAGCTACCAGTACAACTTATCTGGTAGATTAGAATTTAGCAAAAAAAATACAGAAAAATTAAAAAAATACTTATCTCTAGTTCATAAAATACAAAAGCTGTGGGAACAAAAACAGGTAAAAATAATGCCTATTATAAATCATCCACAGAAATAATTCCATCAAAATTTAAAGATAACATTAAAAAAACAGGATTAAATGAACACTTTATTACAAACATACAGAAACCAGTTATTTTTATAAATTATTTTACATCTGTTTTTGGTGCTAAATAGTAGAGTTTAGTTAAGCACATATGTGTCTTGCTGTTTTGCCATTTTAACCTTAAACTGTATACTAAAACAAAAATATAATTAAACTATATACTAAAACAAAAAAATATTTAATCATATACACTCTTAAACATTCAATCTTATTCATTTTTATACACTTACATATAAACATAGCATAACATAACAAAAAGAAAAAATATATAACTAAGAAAACATTTTTTTACACATTCTGTTGCACATCTAACCATTTTTTTAAAATAGCCAGTTAAACAAAGCATCTCTAAACTTACATGGTTTCATTAATTGTATATTGTGTGGTATACTTATATTATGTTAATGATATGCACATCAGATCTAAATGTTATTTTGTTATAGAGGTATGCCGGCTTTTTAGAGATAATTATGTTTTCATAAAAACATGATTTCATATTAAGCCGTATATAGTATTTAAGTTGATAATATTCTTTCTTAAAATATATTTTGCATGTTACTAAATCAATACATACATATATCTTACTTTGCTGATTAAAACAGTCGCGTGACGCGAATAATACTTTGAGGTTACCATATGCTCTGCTGATACATTTATTGATGTGCAAATTAAACTTTAGGTTATTATATTATAATAGCTAGACTTTTAACCAAGTTACTCAGCTAAACACTATTATTACCAACGGATATTGTTAAATTATTAGTGTTCATTTTGTTAATGACTCGTTTCGTTTTTTTTTTTGTTTTTGATTTGTTTTTGTCATAAATAGTATAGCCACTGGTTTGGAGGAGTTAATCAAGAATGCCTGTTTACAAGATGCTTGAACTATTGTTTCAATGTTTTCGTTAACATGGTTTATTGCCGTATGAACTTTGCTTTCTGGAAAAGATAGATACATCTAAGTGTCGTCATCATATTAGATCAAATAGAGTCTTGAGGTATCCCAGAAGTTACGGTTTTAAGATTAGATACTATGTTTTTACTGTATGTTGTCTGTTTGACAAAATAACTTTCATTTAGATTAACAGCATTATTTGTAAAACTTGTGTGTTTTAAAATGGCCAATAGAATTTGATGGTTTAGTTTACTGTATCAAATGCTTAAAAATAATCTAAAAACATCAACAATAAAACATGTCTGTTATCTGTTGCTGATATAACATCATCAAATACTGTTTTTAAACCTGTGTTACAACTAAAGCCAGACCGGATGCCAAATTGGTAATCTGGCAATATCATTTTATATATTTGAGAAGTTGTACGGTTTTTTTTTTATTATCTTAGGCATTGTTGGCAATATGCTTATAGGTCTAAGATGTTTATATTTTGTAGGGTTGTTGTTTTTTGTTATTGAAATTATTTTTGCTTGTTTCCAAGTTAATGGATACGTTTGAATACTAATACAAAAATTATTTAAATGTCATATACAGGGTTAGTCAAAATTACCAGAACACCTAAATAAATTTCCAACCGTAAGAAATTTCAAAAAAGTTTCAAATAAAAGTTGTTTGGTTTTAAACAAACTATTGTTTAAAAATATTTTTAGTATACAGAGTGTTTGTTTTATTGTTAAAATTTAGTAAACTTTTTTGTTTAAATAGAGCACCCTGCATATTTTTTCATTTTTTGACCAATAATATAAAATGTAACAGTTTTGAGTTATAAGCAAACTTTTGAACTTTATTTAAAGCAATTTTTAAATTATTAAAGAAGTAAAAATATAGAGGGTGTTTCATAAAAAAAAAGTTTCCATACTAAAACAAACACCCTGTATATTTTTACATTTTTTAAATTTTAGAATTAATTTTAAAACTAATTTTGTTCAAATTATTTTAAATCAATTGTCAATCATATATTTTTAAAATTTAAACAAACAAATACATTATAATAACTTATTTTAAATTTCAGTTTATTCGATGGGGTTCCTAAAATATTTGTGCCAATTTTCTTCTTCGATCAGATCGTGACAATGGATGATGAATTGGCAATGAGTATCAGCCTGCTCCAAAATCTCCCAGAAATTAGTAAATTTGCGGCTTACATAATGATAACACTAGGTGGCCTATTGATGATAATTGTGATAATGATACATGTCATATGTCCTGTTAGCAAAAATAAATCTAAGAAAAATAAATATAGAATAGCGCAGACGACGTTGATGACAGAGGAGATTCCACTCAGGATCAAAAACGAATTTTAAATTAATTATAAAATGTGCGAATGTTTAGCGTTTTATTTTTTTTATAATGTAATGTTACTTAACTAAGTTTGTACATATGTTGTGTATATTTTATTTTATAAATAAATTTTGATTATTTTTTTTGTTAAGAAATATTTTAAATTATATTACTAAATACGATTTTTATTATTTTATTTAATACAATAATTGTTATTATGTAAAATTTTAAAACTTTAACTTTAATTTGAATTAATTAGTTACTTATTCTTTTATTGGCAATGATTAAACATGTGATATTGACAGTGCTCACTTCCGCGCGTGCGTGTCTCTAAGGTTTGAATTATTTATATTTTTTTAATAGTTGTAATTATTTATTACATGGTAAACAATTACTATTTGAAAAATAAATTCATTGGATGGACACAATAAAATACATTTTTTTGGTAAAAACTTAATAACTTTTTAATTAGAGTAGAAATAGATCAAATACCTATATTTACTATTACATGGTACTATTTATTTTACGACATAATAAAGATCTCAACCATTTTTTTAAATTTAAATTAGATAAATGTTATGACTATTTAGTTACACATTTTGACTGTTATTTAATAAAATGCAGTTATGTCTAAACTAAACTTACTACTAAATATATCAATCATAAATGCAATCGTCTGCATTTAAATTTCTGGAAATGTTTGTTTAATATATAGGGTTTTCCAATAAAAAGTTTTAATTTAATATTAAAAAAAACGGGAATTTTTTAAGAGAAATCAATAAATGTTTATTTCATTGTAAAGAGAAAGGTATGCCATTAACATTTAAAAACGATATCAGTCAAATGGCCGCCACGTTTACGGTTGCAGTACCACATTCTTTTCATAAAATTTTCCATGACCAATTCGTACATTTGCTGTATGTCCTCAATAACTTCACGAATTCCATCTTCAAGGTCTTGAATTGATTAAGGAGCATTGGCATAGACCTTAATTTTTTACATGGCCCCAAAAAAAAAAGTCTAAAGGTGTTAAATCACAAGATCTTGGTGGCAAATTGTGATCAACCTCTTTGAGAAATAGCACGGTCAGGAAACTTTTCTTGCAAAATTGCAATGCTTTCGTTGCTTGTGTGGTACGTAGCGCCGTCTTGCTGAAAATAAACGTTGTCCACTTCAATATCTTCCAATTCCGGCCATAAAAAATCATTATACATAGCTCGGTAACACCATCTATTCACTGTAACAGTTGCACCAGCCTCATTTTTAAAAAAGTAAGGTCCAATCACACCGCCAGCCCAAAAACCGCACCAAACAGAGACATCGTTGAGGATGCAAAGACTTTTCAACAATCATTCTTGGATTTTCTGAGCCTCAAATGCAACAATTCTGCTTATTAACGTAACCTTCGAGGTAGAAATGGGCTTCATCACTGAAGATGATTCTTCAATAAAATTCCGGATTATTTTGTTGCATTTGAAGGACCCAATCAGCGAAGATACGACGTTTATGGTAATTTACCGGCTTGAGTTCTTGTGTTAACTGAACTTTAAAAGCCTTAAGACTTAAGTTTTTATGCAAAATACGGTGTAATGTCGTTTGCGGAATGTCTAACTCCAAAGATCGACGAGGAATCGACAAACCTGGGTTTTCTTCAACACTACGGGCTAGATCAGCAATATTCTCATGTGTTCTTGAGCAATGCACACAGTTTTGATTCTTCACATCACAAACTTGTCCCAACAGTTCAAATTTTTTCACCAGGTTTACTATTGCCGGCGGAGAAGGTGCTTTACGACGACCAAAAAGTGCTTTAGTTTTGCGAACTGTGGAAGAAAAATTTTCACCATTTTTGTAGTAAATTTTAATCATTTCAATGCGTTGTTGAAGCGTGTTTCGTTCCATTTTTAATAATTGTGTAGTTTTTACTTGTCAAATGTCAAAAGATAATAGCTTCAAAGTTGACAGCTGCCCAAATAGCCTGCTATTCAAAATAAAACTTCTTATTGGAAAACCCTTTACAAAAACAATTTGTAAAGCATAGGTAGTAAAATAGTAGATAGACAAGTATCAAGCCCGCGCACGCACGTAAGTTAATATTATAAAGCAATTATATAATTATTTCATTCTTAAAAAAAAGTAAATATTTAGAGACTTACAAATGTTTATAGTAGATCTTGGTCCGTGGTAGTTAAAATTTTCATTGTTCTTCTCTAAAATGAGTCGACTTTCATTAGCTGTTTTTAAAGTTTCTGAATTTTATTCAAAGAATCGTCGTTGAGGACTAACTGTGTTTGAATCAGATTTAATAAATGGAACCCAAACTATGACTTGGTTGTAGTTCGTTTATATATAGTTTTTTTGTATCAAATTAGACAATAAAGGTTGCAGTTTTGCAGATAGTTTTAATCATTGTGTTGTTTTGGAAAATAGCAATACAATGAGATTCGTTTATTTGATGTATTATATTTTTTGTTATCTGTAGTAGAATTTATTGGCAGCTTCCATAAGTGGTATTTAGATGTAGTAACTCAAATAGCCAGTCAGTTCTTTCTCCATTCCATCAATTAAGTCATTGTCTTGACAATAATAGTTTGGATGTAGCTTTATGCTTAGTAGTGATATGTCTATGTATTTTTTTATAACCAAATAGATGTTTTGAAAAATGATAGATGTTGATTTAAAGTTAAATCCAGTAGACGTTGCTTTCCCAAATCAGGTTGAAAATTTCTAGCAACCACTCTATCATATAGAAGAAAGAAAGCTGCTGGTTATCCTAATAAAAATTAATAAAAACACATCGCTTGGTGCGTAAGAAGTACCTATGCCGCTGATTGCCGTTTCCAATTTTTTTAAGGTTAAAAAAACGTTGTAGAAAAAAATCTAGCAACGTTTTTAATTGTTCTTTTTGGTGCAAGAATTCTTGAATATAATTTTGAAAGCTACAAACAGACGCAAATTAAATTGCTTCTGTGACTTTGCGTCGACAATTAAGATGGAAGCCACAAAAGAAAATTTCTTACCTGATACGCTTCCCACTTTTTTCCACACTTTGCCGACCGCAGTCGCGATAGCGCGCTTTTTTTTAAAGCAATCAGAGCTTTTTTTAAAACTATTAATTTTAGCTGACTGCTAGACTTTGGAACAAAATCAATACAATTACAAATCTTCACGGCAGTTTCAAGATCCATACCCTTTGACTTTCGTAAAACCAGACTGGCTAGAAAACTTTGGCAGTCTGAACGGCTAAAATACTATTTACGGGACGGACTGTCTGACCCGTTTAACGACGGTTTTAATTACAATAAATAAATGATCGCTGCCGTGAAAATCTTCTAATACATGCCACAATAAACATGTGGCTAGATGTAAAGACAACAAACAAAAACAAATTTGTTGCCAATAATGTGCACTCCTACTACCAAAATGTGTGTAAATCAATAAATTTCTTTATCAAATAACATTGCGGATTGTGTGCGTTCAAATTGTCCACCAAGAGATGTGAAAGCTGTAAAATAAGTTTTTGTATATCTTTTAAACTCCAATCAAACTTCGTAAACTACAAGTTACATATTGAAGTTTTTGTTAAAACATTTACCCTATTTGCAATGGCTTAGAATGTAGTTCTGAAATATATTTCCATAAACGGCAATTTTTTCTTCAGAAAAAAAGTGATTTTATCTTTGGCTCTGAAACTTGGCAAAACGTTACTTCTTGTTCATGTAAAGCCCTAAAGATTGCCTTTTTTAAGGCTTAAAGTGCGTTTTTTAGAGAAACACGCAAGGCAAGTGTTTTACCAGAATCATTTTCAGATCACAATAGCTGCGTTTGCAACAGTTGCAGTTCTACTGTACTATTATATCCATAATTTTAAACCAATAAATAATAAATAAAATAAGTTAAAAATTAAATAACATTTAATAGACAGTTACAAAATTAAATAATAACGTAACAATATCAAAGTTATAAATTTTGACAAAGTAAAAAGTAAATTTTTATAACTAATATCACAAATGAATAAATAAAACGTAAAACGTAAAATTATTATCACAGATAACATAAAAAATTGAATTTTTTTATTTGAAAACATTAAAATAGAATTAACAATACAAGTACACAAATAACACTGCAGCTGTAAAAAACTGCAGTGCCAATACAGAAAAACACTTAATAATAAAACTTAATAAAAGGCCTATTGCTGGGAGCGTGTTCTGCTCTTTTTGCAGCCAGTTTCATTTTCTAGTTCTGTTGTTGCTACTGTCAACAACAGAAAGTTTTAATGCTAAACCAAAGTTGTCGTCACCATTGCTAGAAAAAAGGTCTAACTGATTTGGCGTATTTGCAAAAACAAGTATTGAGTGTGTGTGAAGAGTAGATCCCTCACGTTTTTGGTTAAGGAATTTTGGTCCCGGAAGATTTGGTGAAGGTATACTAGGTTTAATGACCAGTTTAAGCAGTTTTTTAGTTTCAACGTTTTCACTAAGTCCGCATAGTACAAGAACAAAAAGCAGTTTTAGCTTGTAAACTAACTCAGTTAAGCCTATTGAGTTTTTTGATCTTTATCGTAAGATATTCAGGCTATTAGTGTAGAGATTGATACCAATTTACGTGTTTCAAAATAAGTTAATTTGTTTTTGGTCATAATTTCTTTAATATTCTTTCTTTTTGGACAATTACGTGATCTAGCAAAATGTTCTCCTTTGCAATAAATGCCCGTAATTAGATGTAGGTATTTGCTATCTATATGCAATGGTTTTCCACATGCAGAGATCTTTTTTTTAAAGCTGTGTGACCAAACCTTTAAAGCAATGCATTGGGCGATAATATATACGGCCTGACTGCAAAGTTATAAACTCTTTTTACGTTAGTAAAAAGTTGTAGACAGTTAAATGTCAACGCACTTTGATTACTTATTTGTGTTTTAAGGGCTAAGACTTTAACGTTTATATTTCTAATTTGGAAGCATTTTAAAAACTTTGTAGACTGAGCAGATAAAACTGTTAATAGTTTTAGAATCACTAATCAGTCCGTATAAACACTTACTTATTAGAAAAAGACTTGCTTTATCAAAGTTGTCTTATTTCTTGATAACCAGATTGAACCAAAGAACACTTTCTGCATTTTTATCACTAGCACCAGTATTTGACAAAATAAATTTAATTTTTTTTTGTCTAGGAACAAGTTTGCAGATCTGATTGGCACAACCCGATCAGTTGCTTCTCCAGCTCCGGTGTTTGGCTAATTTTTGCTAATTTTAAAGCTTCTGTCAAATAGTATAGATAGCATGACTTTTGATTTAACATCATAAAATAAATTTGCCGCCAAGTTGGAAAAAAAACTGATTTTAAAGGTGAAAAAGTAAACAACAAGAGAATTATAGAAACGTAGCCAGAAATAGCTTTGAGTACATTTGGTTTGGTTTTTGCTCGTTGTCCCATCCGGTATAAGTGGCTCAGTCAAGATTTAAGCAAAAGTTACTCAACTCTCTCACCACAACAAGATAGTACTTACGAAGGGTTTGTCTAAATGTGAAATATTAAGTTATATTGATTTAATCCAAGATATTTTTTGTTTCTAAATAATCTAAAAAATAACAAACAAATTTATTAATTTTAGAATTAATTTTATTTAAACTTGTTATTATTGTCATTTGGTTTTGTTTTAATAATAGTAAGAAAATGTTAATTTGTGTACTATTGTTTTTTTTTTATTCTCTAAATCTTTAATAGCGCTGTCATAATGAGCTTCATCGTTTGCGTCTAAATTGCCTAAAACACTTTTAATTATTATTTGTAGCCCGTCATAGATACCACGCTTAACTTTCTTTATAAGGAGCAGAGTATTAAACTTTTGATCAGCTGCATTTAGTTAATAAAGGCAAACTTGTTAAAACTTTATTTAGTTTATTTTTAGTTGGTTTTAGATCAAAATAAGAAAGAAATATGTTAGTTTTCAATTTTACTAAAGTACAAAGTATTAACAGGAGCATTATTAAAACCTGTATTATCTAGAAACAAGTCAAGATGTAACAGCTAAGTATAATAAGGATTTGGACAAATGTCAGAAAAAAAACAATAGTGCAAGAAACCATAATCACAAGAACAGAAAAAACAGCTAAAAGCCAAATTTTAAGCTGTAAGATTGCACTTGAGATGTGGAGTAAACTTCTAGTCATTTACAAAAGAAAATCCAAAGTAAATTTTGCATTTGATTCAGCAAAAGTTTTTTAGTTCTGAGCAAATAATATTAAACAAAGTATAAAAGCTACTTTTTAAAAAGTTTAAATATTATGCATTAGCCTGAAAATCAGTTTCTATAGGAAATCAACCATTAATGGATCAACGTCAAAACACCTCATCAAAGAAGAGCGCATAAAACCAATATAATGCCAAAATTTACATTAGTAGTTAGAACAACCTCAATCAAGTGTTAATTTTATAAAATACAAGATACCAAAAAAAAAAACTGTTTCAAAACACAATTGAGAAGAGCAAAATAGTATCTACTCGGATGTCTAATGTATACTGTACTAGGTTCAAGACCTGACTTATGTGCATCAGTATATATAAGACGGCATCAAAGCTATGCAAACATAGTTTTGTAGAAAGCAACTGTTACGGTACATTAACAGATTGCTAGAACTAAATATTGTATATAAACATAAAGTGGTGCAAATTTGTTGCATAGATATGTAAACTCAAATTAAAAAAAAAGATATCTATAATAAAAAGTCTACATCTGGGTACATTTCCAAGATCTACAGTTGTAGTGTAGCATAAGTTTCAAAAAACAACCTAGAGTACCATTGTTTTCAACAAAGTTAAGATGCTAGTAAAGTGTGCTAAATTCAAATCATTAAAAGATTTTGAATTAGCACAAAAAAATCTTGTAATAGTATATGAACAGAATAAAACATTATTTTATTCAAAAAAATAATGGTATAATTAAATCTAAATATGTCCTTACATAAAATCAAGTAGTAAATAAATTTGTGACCACTTTGTCTTTCTATAAAAAGAAAAGGTAAGGTAATAACAAGTGCAAATTAATTGCAATAAAAAAATGTTTATTCAAGAAACTAATTCATAAACCTAACTCTAATATCTTAACTAATAATATAATACAATTACTTTTGAACAAGATAGAGGTTGGAAAGCGGGAGGTACAATCCAATGTTAAGAGGAGACTCGTATGAGCCATCTAAGCATCCAACATTGAATTAATCAATAAAAATTGCCAGAAAACACGTATGTGCTATTGAGGCAAGCAATGCTTAGTGATGAGAGAATAGTAGAGGTTTAATGTTAAAGGTAGACTCAAATGAGCCATCTAAGCGTTTAACTTTAAACAGATTTATCCGCTGGGTGCCCCTCAGATGACCCTGATCACCACCACTGCAGCTTCCGACATCGTCACCCACTGCAACCGACGAGCACTTCCTCCGGCTTTATCCGAGGCCGCCCGTTGCCTTGCAGTCCACCTCTGGCTACCTCCAGAGAAGGCTTTTACACCTGGTGCTTGCACTCCCCGCCCGTGTTTCAGGACGGCCACTGATCCTTGTCTTGTGCGGGTTCACATCGATCCACAAAACAACCACCAGCTCTGCGTGAGCGACGTGTTGCACGCTGTGTGCGTGTGTGTGTGTGCGCGTGTAGGAGGGCCTGTGTGGCAAGCGCCTGTGTGGCGAGCGTCTGTGTGACGCGTGTGCGAAGAACTTTGGTTCAAATACAATAAAACTACAATACAAACACGTACCACCATCATCCGGAGACCACCTCCGGACTTGTCAGGCAACCTTCTCAACTCCCAGAGAAGGATGCCGGTTACAGCTCGCAGTTTTATACCCAGTTTTGGAGCGGTGGAGTCCGCTGTTGTCATCTTCCGCCAATCCCTGCTCTCTGTCCTACGTCACTGAAGTGGGAGATGGATTGGGAAACATCGCGCGCCGCTTTGTTCGTTTGGAGTAGGGAAACGTCGCGCGCCGGCTTTACTTATTGGAGTGGGGGAAGATTGCGCAAAACTCATCCGTTAGGTTATGTAGTAGCGCGGGAACTTTAAATTGTAATAATAATATGTTATTTCATATTAAAAAAACTTTCTAATAGAAAGAGAAAAAACGCAAAATATTGCAAGCAACCAAAAAAAAAAAAGTTATCACTTGTATTAAAATAGCATATTAATCAGAATAAAGACTTATTTTTATACTGCCTATAAATTTAATCTATAAGCAAATGCTCATGCCCATAACTCGTTCTTCAGCAAACTGTAAATTTTGTCGCTCTCCTCGGAGACGTCTTATTACTATCGTGAGCATAAAATCAAAACCTTGGTTTGTTGCGAAAAATGACTTGCATACATTGATTAGCTTATTGTAGTTTTTATTGCATCATTTTAGACGTCACCTCTTATGGTGAGGAGTTTAGGGCAAAAAAAAAGAGCAGTAACCAAATTATTAATTTTTTGAGTAAACTAATCTAACAAAGATTTCTTTGTTAGTTAAGTTTTTTTAGACATCTTTAATTGCTTTTATTAAATATAAATATGTTGGTACATTTTTTTTTTAGCTTCAACCGAAACCATCTGTTTCAATTCTACAATGCAGTTCATAACGACAATTTACTTACCAACGGCCAAAAAGGTTTATATTGCCTCACCGGCAATTATCTGGGCTCAACAAAATGACCATGTTTTACTCCTTTTAGCATAATTAATAAAATTTTGTTTTTATTAGCTGATTTGTACAAATTTAAATTTAATAAAATGAATAACTTGTAATACTAAAAAAACATAAACATAATTATTGCATGTGTAAGCACAACTAATAATGTAAACATAAAACATAAACATCATTATTATTAAAATTAAGTCATATCATCATCTCACAATTAAACTATCTTTTTTTAACTGCTGATTAATTTTATAATTATTTATTCCATTACAATAATGATCAAATTAAACAATTAATATAAAATTTATTAGTTTATGTTTTTTTAAATAAAATTATGCAATTATTAACGTAATTTAGATTAGTTTAATTTTTACACAAAAACAATGCACTGCTCAATAAAAATTCTTAAGAGGCCTTCATACCCCCAGCCAGTATACTGGCGCCAAGATAACAAATTAACAAAATTACAATGTATACATGTAATTTTCTATACTGACCGGGGGTGTAGAATCCTCTGAATTGTTGTTAGAAAGAGACGCTATTTAATTGAATGTTGATTTAAAAAATAGTAATAATTATTGCTATCTTATCTTGTAAAATAGTTTTTATTATTTTAAATCAAATTTAAATTTTCGCTATTTAGTAACAACTACTGGCAAATAATATTTGCTGTTGAAATCTTGCAATGTAATACTAGCCATAGAAAAGTGGTTTATTATTAATACGTCAAGTTGGATAATTGAATACTTGACGCTTTAATTTCTAACACAAAATTTATTTAAAAAAATATATCAACTGTTAAATTTTATTGTTAGAAAACATAGATAGATGTGGAACAAAGAACACCGGCATTTAGATTAATTTGGGGTAAGAATTTTCCATTTTACGCGTCCTTGGCCCCTACAATTTTTTCGGGCAACATGAGGTATTAAGAAATGATATTATAACTAATCCTACATCATCAAATATAAATAATTCGTGTCATAATATAAATCATGCATGTCAACTACCTCCTGTACAAAACACGTGAAATAATTTTAATAACTTAAGACCTGCACGTGGGCAAGTGTTTGAAAATAAGAGATCATATCCTAATTTTTAAAATCAAACTGCATTTCAATTTAATCAGCCTTTGCGCCACAATAATAAATATGGGTTAAATAGTCCCAATCAGTCAGCACATGTTCTAGTGAATGGGACGGGGCCGTACTTACGTCAAAATGATGAAATAGTAGGCCTAATAAATAATATTGTGCAGGCAATTAATCAAGTTAAAATTGATAATCCTCCAAGCAATGAAATTTGCTCTAAGAAATTATTTGAATTAAAAAATAATTAATCATGTTTTAATGATATTTTTAGTTTACACCTTGTTGATTTTTTATTTCAATATGAAGATTTGTTAGTATATTATAGGAATATTTTTGAACAGATTAAAAATTTAATATCTCCTTGTTTTAAAGATTCTGCAAAATTATGGGTCAATGCTTTTTTGCCAGTTTTTAAAAATTATAATGAATTTAAAACAGTTTTGGGCGGAAAGTAGACAAAGCAATGTAGGTTTGACATTGCAAACAGCGCGCTTTCGCAAAAGCGATGGGTCGGTAGTTAAACATTTTAATTATTATGTTGGCTTGACGAAACATTTGCAACCACTTTACAGTGAATTATCATTGTTAGGGACAATTACTTGTCATTGTCCACCTGCTATATTTTCTTTATTAATAGGTGCAAATACTTTAGTAAAAGCTTTATAAAGCCTTTGGCATGCAGATTATTACCAAGAACTAGACGAGTTTTCAAATGTACGTCTATATTTTTGACAAAATAATCATCGTACTTTACCAAAATTTGATGGTAATAAGCAAAACCCGCTACAAATCAAAATGACGTTTGGATAAAGAAATTCTAACCAAAATAAGGTTTTGCAAATTCAGTTAGATGCGGACAATAATGACAAGGAACAACATTCGGGAAACAAACTGCAGTCGAACTAAGCCCGAGTGTAGACGCAGTAATATACAGGGCTAATCCAAACCCTAATTATCCACGCAAAGATCTTGTAGAGAAATGCGATTGCACGTTCTCCTGTTATTTTAATTTATTTGTATGGTTTTAACATTTCAGCTCTAGTAGACACTGACGCCGAGGTCCGTGGTATTGGTAAGAAAGTATAAGATCAAATAAAAATGATGGGAATAACAAAATAGCACAATTTTCTTGCACAAGAGTTTGTATCACGGGGGCATTTACGACAAAAAGTCAACAAATCATAAACCAAGCTTTACTCACGTTTAAAATTCAAGTAAGTCAGTTCACCCACGAGTAATAACATGTCAAAAGTCTTGTATATCCTATTATATTAAGAGTTGATTTCTTTAAATATCACCAGGCTAAAACCAGGCTAAAATTGATCTAAGCTTGCAAATAATAACTTTGCGCAATAAAAATAACTAGGTAAACATCCCTGAAGCTGAACTTACGCATTCTTTTTGCGACACGGAAATAGAAAAATTAAAAATAAGTTTGCACGGGAAAGTTTTGTAGATATCTATCGAAACTAAAAAGACCGATGCGGTACACAATATATTACAATTAATTGATAGCAACAGTTTGTCTGAGATACAAATGCATTAGTTTGAAACTCTAATAAAAAAACATAGACGCATTTTTTTTAGAAAACCCTGGTCATACTAATAAATACTACTATTGTATTAAACTTAATGACTAAAAACCGTTCAATGCCCGTTGCCCATTGGTGGCAGTTAAAAAAAATTGATTTAATAGAGTCTTGGAGTGTGGTTGAAAAAACGTCTACTCCTTACACATCCCCGCTAATGACAACTGTAAAAAAAAAGGGGCTGTTTGATTATGCTTGGACGCACGACGGCTAAATTCTGTCTAAGAAAAAGACCACAAAAAACAAAGGCCCATTGACGAAATACTAAAGACCTTAAAAAGTGTTAACTTTATATCCTCTTTAGATACTGGCAAATTCCGTTTACGCGGTGTATTGATACCATATTTGGACCAGAGTTTTTGTTGTTTATGACGTATATGCGTACATCAATGATATATTAATAACTTCAGATACATTTGAAGCTTATCGCAGCGATATTGATCCAGTATTAACTAAACTTGCAGAAGCGGGTTTAACGTTGAGATTAAAAAAGTGTTTTTTTTTGTAAAAAGATTGTTTTTTAGGATACATTTTAAACTCAAATAAAATTAAACCCGATTTTAGTCGCGTTTATGCAATCATTAAATATACTGCGCCCAAAAATAAAAATGAACTCCAGCGGTTTTTAGGATTGTACAATTTTGATAGAGCGTTCTGTAAAAAAATTTCTACGCGCGCTGAACCGCTTACATGCTTATTAAAAAAGAAGCAACGAACAACCGCAATTAAACGCTTTTAATGACTTTAAAAACACATTGTCGCAGGCCAATATGTTGTATCACCCAGACCCCAGACTGCGTGCAGACCGATGCAAGTGACGTTGGTATTGGTTGTAAGCTTTATCAGATTAAAGACGGTGAAAAACATATTGTTTTGTGGGCTAGTCAAACGTTGTTGAATCAAAAATGAAATTACGGAGCTACCAAAAAGGAAATCTTGGCTATTATTTGGGCTCTCCAAAAATACCGGATTTATTTGTTAGGTCAACATTTTACAATTTATAGAGATAATAGGGCAATAACATACATTAATTCTTGTCGATTGTTATCACCCAAAATAACCTGGTGGGCTTTTTAACTCTTCAAGAATTTGATTTTGCAGTAAAGTATGTTCCGGGAGTCCAAAATACTGTAATAGATGCACTGTCTCAAAACCACCCAATGTGCCCTTATACCCCTCAAGAAAAAATTATTAAAGTAATGAGTTTGCCTAAACTGCTTTTAGAAACGCGCACATTTTTTGACAACATTGGTAGTCACCAGCGTGAAGATCGAAAGTTAGGAAAAATTGTTGAAAAATTGTTAAATATTTATCCAAAGTTGCAAAAGCAATTTGAAATCTGTGGAGATGTTTTATACTTAGAAAGTTCGACAGATATACCTTGTCAAGTTTGTATTCCCCAAAAGTTTGTTGTTATGGTAACACGCGCTTATCTTGAGACATTGGGTCATTTTGGGACTTATAAAACTTGAAAAGCTATTGCGGCAGGTTTTTGGTAGACAAATATGCGTTGCACGGTAAAATCCTTATTAAAAGTTTGCATTTTGTTCCAAAAAAGTAAGTGTGTTCAACTCCTAAAGCCAAACCAGATTTCCATAAAAGTGGTCAAAAAAGATAAAATTGTGTCCTTAGATTTATATAGTTTTACCCAGAAGTCGTGGGGGTGTAATGTACTTATGTGTTTTAATAGATCTATTTACTAAGTTCGTAAAGTTAAATCCATTAAAAGAAGTAACTACTCAAGCAATAGTTAATAAAATTAAGTCCAAATATATTATGAAAGTGGGCAAACCTGATAGCTTGTTATCAGATCACGGCACCCAATTTACATCTGTGTTATAAAAAAAATTATGCAAAAATTAGGTATTTGGCACATCCTTAGCTCAGTACGTCATCTTCAATCAAATCCTTTGGAAAAGGTCATGCTAAAATTTGACAGATTGTTTTGAGAGTATTGCCACAATACTCAAACAAAATGGGGTTCACGCTTAAAAAATTACAATTTAACCGTAAGGAATTTTTGTTACCACTGAAACTACATATACCTCAAAGCAAATTCCCGTGTGAAAAAAAATTAGTATTGGCCGGTAAAAATTTATCCAAATAAGCTAATCGCCGTGCTGATCGCCGTGTTGCTCACGGTTTGGGAAGACCATTGATCCCTTTTGAAGTAGGCCAGTTAATATTACTAAAGGTTTTTATTACTAACATTTTTCTAAAAGTTTCTGTTGTTGTTCGAAAGCCCTAGAATAAAAACGACGGTATTGTTTGCTACCTATGTGTTGGAATATGTAGGTGGTAAAAAAGAGCAGGGATTGTTTCTCGCTAGCCACATAAAAACGTATCATTCAAGTGTCAATAACAATACGCCAATATAAAAATCAAGGGAGCAGATGTAGCAAAACATATAATATTGAAGAATTAATTAATAGTAAAGTAAGTGTTAGTATTGATTAGTTATGTATTTTTGTGTTTTTGTATGATTAAATGTTATTAAGAATTTGTATTAGTTATACTGTTTTTATTGATCTTTTTTTTGTTTCTGTATCAAGATTAATGTTTCTTTTTGTGTGATTTTTGTTTTGTATTTGTATAATTTTATTTATTATACGCGAGCCTTACGTCTGATATTATAAAATTATTTGTAAGTAATTTAAAGTGTGATTGGTCCGTAAGTCATTCGATTACTATTGTGTTAATTTTATAATTGTATTTATCTATTTTTGTAGTATGTAATATTGAAATAAATAATTATTTACCAAAATCAAATTTTACTCGCAACCCCAAAACAAACCTGTCACATTTAGCATCACAATAAATGCAAAAGTTGAGCAAAAGTTAAAAAATTGTTACATTTATTAAGAAATCTTATTTTTTTAGATACTTTTTACAACAGCACGGTTGTTCCAGAAAAGATTAGGAAAAACTGTACCACTTAAAAAACAAATGGAAAGAGATTTAGATATAGATTTGTTGTTTAGTTTAATATTTGTACTGATTGGACAATAATGCACATGATCTATAATTTGATGAATCAGACTTGTCTCCCTTTTTAGATATTAGTTGAAATGTGCATTTTTTTCAATAAATTGATTTTTTTTTTATTTTTGTGTGATAAAGCTAATATTTTGGTCAAAAATAGAGCTAATTTATTAGCAAATGTTTTAAGAATAATAAATGAAATTTTATATATACCTGGTGTTTTTCTGGAATTTAATTTAAATAAATTAGATTCATTATTTTTTTACTAACCAGTATTGTAGATACAGCAATAAAAAAAATTATTATATTAGTTATATTAATATATGATAAAATAAATAATTTGACACATTAGTACATATTGCATGGTATTAACAAACCAATTTTGTAATTGAGATTATGTGACTTTTTTGGTTATTTGCTCCATAAAACCATATTGTAATTTTTAATTTGTAATAATTTCCAACTTGTGGCATATAAAACCAAGCCTTTTATGTAACTAAAAATAATAATTGCTGACAAATTCTTACATAATTTCTCATTATTTTTTACATTATTTATAAATTTGAAAGGAACTTATCTATATGAAAACAACAAGTAAGAACCATTAACACTAACACACTTATTCTATTTTTTCTAATAAAGATAAACTAAAAAAAAAAAATTTGGTAATTTTACAAAATACGATTCTACAGCATATTTTAAGTCGTTATTCAATAAAAATGCTGTTTCAAGTGTCAAAGAAATAAAATTAGGATTGTAAGATAGATGTTGTAATTCTTTAAAACCGCATTCATTGTGTATTTCTTTAACAATTTGTGGTTTATGCATCGTACAGTTGTCGTGCACTAACAAACTTTTTTGATCAGAATTGTAAGTCTTTTTTTATTGTGTTTTTGTACACATTTTCTGTTAGCGTTCTAGAAAACGCGCAAAAGAAGCATTTTTGCTTACTTAGGTGGTATAAATATTTTTTATTTTTTAAATCTATTGTATATACTTTTGTTATGTAGGAAGATTTTAGTAGTGTATTCAAATCTTATTCTTAGTTAAAATTTTATTAAAAAATATTCATCATATGATAAAGCGTAATATTTTCTTTGCAAGTTTATTGTGTACACAGTTTTTGTTTGTTGACTGAGCGGCATAGAAATTTATAGTGCCAACCCCTTGGTCATTTCCAAAACTGAAATTTTTACTCGGCGGTCAATCATCAACATTTTTTTAATATAATTAATGGTTATGACCTTTACTACGTGATAATTCATTTTTCTAAAAATATAAAACCATTTACTATGTTTTTATCACTAAATTATTCTTATAAAAACATTACTAGTTTTGACTCTACTAGAGCCTTCTACAAATGAAATAAGTTATTTCTTAGAAAAAAGTAACAACTATTGTATCCATATCACTTTCAACTCGTACAAGCACTATTACCAAGAGATTTCTAACAAAGACTTTTTTATGTCAATGATTTTTATAGATAATTGCAGAAATTTCTCATTTTTTGCACAAAAACTGCCTATACTGCCAAAATATGTTCCACTCCAGATTTAAAACAACAGCGCCTCCAGCACTTTTTAGCCAAACTACAAGTATGCATTTGGATGCTGTTTATCCGATTGTTAGATAAGTCAAGCACAACCTTAACTAGATTTTTTTTTTTAATTTTATTTTTTTGAACTACCTAAAATCTATAATTTAATTTCACCCCGATTGTCAAAAAGATATGCGTTTGCCAATCAATAAGAAGAAAAACATAGTCAAGTATAACTGTCGGGAGTAGTCATTTCTAACAGTTACATAATAATTGTTTAATTTAATGTTTTTGTAAATAAATTTGTTTATTTGTCAACTTTTAAACATCATTAGCAACACGTGCATTGCTAGTTATTATTTTTTAAAGTATTAATTATAAATATAGTTTTAAAATATTATGCACATGTTGAGCATGATAAGCCCTGACGTAAAATTTAGTAATTAATATTTAATTGGAACTACGTAATAATTCTTATCAATCTAACATTAACTTAATTTATAATTTAAAATTAATTTTTTCTATAGTAGTCTAAAAACAATTTAATTTGCTTACTTAAATTAGTTTAATTGCCCTTTATATGATAATATTGGCAAGGTTATTAAATTGATTGTTATTTAATCATTTGTCTTGTAATATTAAAAAGGTGTTAAAAACAACTATACAGTACAAACGTTTCGAAAATTTGTCTGCTTCCATCCGCGGTGCTAAAAACGTTCACAATTACAAATAAATATAAAACTTTGTAAGAAATTGTATAAAATTGATTACTAATATTGGACGAAAACACATCCCCAAAAAAAATATAAATATTAAACTAAACAATAAAACAGATTTAATACTTAAACAAATTAAAATAATTTAACATAATATATAAAGTTTTGTTTATTCTTGAAAAAACTTACTTTTCAAGAAACAATAAGTAACATTAATAATAATTCTTTATAATACTTTATTTACGGTATCAATAAAACCATTTACATCTACATAAAAATGCAATGAATATAAACAATATAATAAATACAAAGAGCACTGCTAAAGTTTGCGGAATCAATTTTCACCTATAATTTAGATGACAGATCGATTTCAAACTGCTCGATTTTGTTTCAAAATTTAACGAGAGTAATAGTTGTGTAAAAATGGAAATTTCGAATCGTGACTAAGGAGTGATAATTTTTTTTAATTTTCGATACGGTTTAACACCGCAGCAATGTGTGGAAAAACTAAGTTTGTTATTTGGGGATAAAGCACCATCCAAAACCATGGTTTACAAATGGTTCGCAGAATTCAAGCGTAGAAGACCAACGTTTGATGATGATCTTTGCAAAGGTCGTCCATGCACCTTTGTTGTCGCAACAAAAAATTGATGTAAAATGATTATGTCAGATCGGCATGTGACCTATAGTGAGATAGAAGCATCCTTGCAGCAAAACAAATACATACGATTTTGCACAATTATTTGGATGCCAGGAAACTTTGCATTCCTTGAATCTCACACAATTTGAAAGAAGAACAAAAATAGGCACGTGTCAAGTAGTGCAAGAAAATGCTAAAGAAATTCAAAAAGGGTTGTTCAAATTCAGTATAAAACATCGTAACAGGTGAATCTTGGATTATATTAGCCAGAAACTAAACAGCAATTAACTGTATGGGTATTTCAAAATTAACCTAAACCCACAAAAATGGTGCGTTCACAAAGCGTTTCGAAAAAAACGATTGCTCGTTTCTTTGGAAAAACGGGTCATGTTGCAACAGTTGCATTAGACGATCGAAAAACAGTTAATGCTAACTAGTATACTTCAATTATTTGTTTGTCTTAAGTTATTGCTGAAATCAGAAGGAACAACATAAACCGGAAAATCATTGTTCATTATGACAATGCAAGCGCTCACACAGCACGACAAACTGTAGAGTTTTTGACCAGTAACAACAACCAAGTAATCACTCATCGCCCATATTCGCCTGATTTATCGCCCAAAGACTTCTATCTATTTTGACATATCAAAAATAAAATCTGGCAAGCGTTTTTCATTGCCTTAAGAGACCGTTGAAACATTTAAATCACTTGTGTTTGAGGTACCTCGCTTAGAGTGGCAAAATTATTTTGAAGATTGGTTTCATTGGATGCAAAAGTGTATAGATTTTAAAGGAAAATATTTTGAAAAGCAATAAAGCGATTTACATAACGTAATTTGTGTTTTGCTTTACATTTTTAGCAAACTTTGGCAGTGTCCTTCGTACTGCCAAAAAATGTGCCACTCCAGGTTCAAAACCAAATGTTATTTATGCATGACGATGCTGCAGCACTTTTTAGCCAAACTGAACATGCATTTAGATGCTGTTTATTCCATTGTTAGATAAGTCAAGCAAGAGCACAACCTTAGCCAGATTTAAATCTTTTGAATTTTATTCTTTTGGATTACCTAAAATCGATAATTTAGAGAAGAAGAAATGCAAAACAACCCAAGATATACTTGGATTTTTAAACGTGTTTGTTAATCAATAATAAAAAAACTTGGTCACGTATCACTGCCGGGGGTGGTCCCAACAATTACTGTAATTTTGTTTAATTGTTTTTGTAAATAAATTTGTTTATTTTTCAACTTTTAAATATTATTAGTACTAACAAATTAATTCCAGACATATAATTATAAGCACTTTTCTCTAAAAATAACCCAAGGTATAACTCAATAAAATGTTTTGCACTTTTTAGGAACCATCTTGAAAAATTTGGACGTATGCAGCACGTCCAATAGTTCCACTTATGTTAAAGTTTGATTATGTTAAAAACTGTTTGCAATGCTCCTTGTACTTACAGTCAAGCTTTGCTCTATAATTTATTTATTTTTTCATTGTTATTCCAGAAAGAACAAATTCACTTCATATGCTTAAAAACATTCTAGTGCATTGTTCAATACTGACTGGAAAACATTTCTTTTGCACTATTATCAAATACCCATAGATGAAAATTATATAAGCATGTACTTGAAAGTTAAATATAATTAATTATGTGTTTTAAACATAAATTAAACAAACTTACATGTAAAAATAAATGCAACAGTTATAAAACCAAAATTATTAACATCAATATAAGTGCCACAAAGTTCCATTTTTAGGCTTGTTTTATTTACTCTTTATATTAATCACCTTTCATTTTTTTTTTAAACTGCACAACTACTATATATGCATACGATACTTCAATTTTAATCTCCAAGGAAGGATTTGTAAATATGATATTAGAAATAAAAATTAAAGCTTATTAAGTTATAGATTGCCAGAAATTTGAGAGTAAAATGATTTTATAAATTTCCTGGTCTTCCGTACCCGATTAGTTACAAAAGTAACTTAGTAGAATTGCCAAATGCCACAAAATGCACTATCTTAAGTAACATTGTTCTAATATTTCTTGGTCAATTCTAAAACGGGCAAAGGCTTAAGTGCAACAGAGCAAACATTATATTATTGTGTATAGTTGCCTGTTATACTTGCCAACCTCTACTAGGGTTACTGTATTAGCAAGTAGATAAATACAAACAATCATCTAAGATTAAGCACTGAAATTTAAAAAAAAATATAACACTAAAGCTAATAATAAATAAATTCATGAAGTTTGAACCTATAATATTTCAGTTTTGTATTTTGACGTTTCTATAACCGCTGCCGTTCCATAAATCAACCAAGATTTTCAGTGACCGATCTTAGCCGTAACCTAACCGCCGGTTACTTCGGTTGATATACGAAACGCACTATTAATTAAAAAATAGTTGACTTTGCGACCTACTTTTAAAACACATTCATTTAAAAGCGAAAAAAGATCCGCAAAACTTGTTAAAGTTGTTAACTTCTAGAAAAGCAGCAAGTTGCATACTTTCCTAAAAAATGTATTTTGTTATGTTTATTGACAATTGGCAAACCAACTTGAGCACGTCAAAGCAGCTAAAAGCGTTTTATTTAACAGCATAAAAAATTATCAATAAATTTATTTACTGTAAATTTCGTTACCGTAAAACTTGCGACCAACAATTTACTCATTATACACGTCAAATCAAAAGCAAAAGATATATTAACTGTAACATTAAATATAAAGGGGAGTGGTGGTGTTTAAAGAAATAGTGAAAAAGTGATAGTAAGACAAAATAAGAATAAAGCTCAACAGCAACGGAGAAAAAATATCAAGGATTGTAAAACAATTCAAATAAAATTTAACAACACAAATAAATAATAATAATATAAAAATAATAAATTTAAAATAAATCTTAGTAAATTAAAAATTAGGAAAGTGGGCAAACATATTAACAATTAGTGAAGGAGAAAAACTCGTATATAAAATAAATAACAATATAAAAACCATATAGACAAGAAATTATAAATACATAGCAAAATAAATAAAAAAAGAAAGAAACAAATTAAGTAAAACCAGAAAAGAAAGGGCAGAATATATATTGCCAACTAATTTAAAACAAAAACAAAGTAAACCAATTAAATAAATATAAATAAAGCCGGACTCAGACGAATGTCCAACAAAAAAAAATAAGATTTTGACACTAGCACCGAATTCGAAAACTCAGTGTAAAAAGAAGTAAAAACTCAAAGGAAAATCGCTATAACAGAAGACAACACAACAACAAAGATGGAAAAAATTGAAAAGCTAATAGAACAACTTATGGAAAAGGTAGAAACGAATACAAATGAAAACAAACTACTGAGAGATAAAATAAGGAAGCGAGAAGTACAGTTGATAAAGACCAAAATAATACGTCTTGAACTAAGAGTAGATCAAATAGAAAAAAAGAGACAAAAAGAACAACATAACAGTAAAAGAAGTGAAATGAGACAAATCTAAGAACATGGAAACACAGGCAAAACAATTCATTCAGCAAAAACTTGAAGTAAAAGTGCAAACTAAAAAGGTGAATTAAATAAACTTAAAGAAAAATAAAATAATAAACATTGTCCAACTTGAATTGTTCGAGGACAAAGTTAAGATTATGAAATACAAGAACAAACTAAGAAGCCAGAAAATTTATATTGATGATAATCTGACTAGTAAAGATCGAGACACACAGTTTGAAATAAGGAAAAGAAGAAAGAAAGAAATAGAAAAAGGAAATAGAGTAAATGTAAAATACAAAAAGCTATGTATATATGACCAATGGTTAAGATAGGATGATTGTCTAGAAGCATTAACAGCCACAAAAAACTAAAAAAAGCAGTACAGGGCAGACCACATAATGACACACACGGCAATGACATTGGAAAAGATTAAAAATAAAAATAAGAAAACAAAAAATAAAGAAAAAAGATGGAGAATTGGCACATGGAAAGTGAAAAGTATTAACAACAAAAAGCAGAAACTAGGAAAAAGCAAACCTAGACGTGCTAATAATAAATCACAGAAACAAAAAATAAAGATAAAGAAACTAAAAAAACAATAAATCTTTATAAAATAATCTATATTGGAGTTAATCAAGAAGAGAGAGCGTCCGCAGAAACAGCATGCCTCATTCACAAAAGACATAAATAAGAAGTAGATGGATAGAAAGCAGTAAAAGAAAAAAACAATGTTTTTAAATTACAAAATAAACAACAGAGTAATCTAACAACAATAATAGGGGTGTATGGACCGAACAAAAACGACACAAAAACAAACAAAAACAAATTTTGGAACAAACTAAAGGAAGTAACTGAAAAAGCAAAAGAAGAGATATAAGTTATGAGAGACTTCAATGAAAGAATAGGGAAAAGAGATGAAAAATATAGCATAATTGGTGGGAAGATATGGGAAAGACCGTAAAAATAGTAATGAAGGAAGAATTATAGAGTACTGTCTACAGCAAGACTTATTAATATCAAATACGTTCTTCAAACATAAAAAAATACACAAATACACAATAGAACACTAAAGTAGAAGAGAAAAGTCAATAATAGATTATGTTATAGCAAAAGGATTAAGAAAAAATAAGATAAAATATGTAAGAGTGAAAAAAAGATTTGAAATTGAAAGTGACCACTACTTGCTCATAGCAGATATAGTCCAAGAAGGTACAATTAAGTTACAAATTAAAGGAAGTAGAAATTGCACAAAAATATAAAAAAGAAATAACAAAGGCAATAAATGAGCTACCACAAGTGGAAAATCAAAGTATAGACAAAGAGTGGGTAACGCTGAAGACAATTTTAACTGATGTTGCCAAACAAGTAAGTACAAGAGGCAAACAGCGTGGAGGACAACTGAAATAAAAGAACAAATTAAGAAAAAGATAGAGAAATGGCAGAAATACTTAAATAATAAAACGCAAAACAACTATAAAGAATACAAGAAAGAGAAAGCAAAAGCTAAGAAAATAATCCTATCAAAAAAACATAAGACATGGGAAGAATTTGGAAGTCAAATGGAAGAAAATGCAATAGATAACCAGAAGATATTCTACAAGACAATAAAAAACCTAAGGATGGGTAAAACAGACAAATATTTAAGAATAAAAGATGATTCAAAAAAACTACTAACGACTCCGACAATGAAAAAATGAAAAACATACTTCCACAAACTATTGAATAAAGAATATGAACCAGATGAAGAAAAAAACAGCTTAACAAATAAAGATACCAAAACCAGCTTTGGTCAAATAACAGAAGAAGAAATAGAAGAAACAATTAAAGATCTAAAAAATGAATAATTTTAAGGAATTGATAAAATAACATCTGAAATGATTAAATGGATGGAAATCGGCAAAAAAATTATGTTAAAAAGCTTATTTAATAGAATTTAGAAGAAGAGAAGATACCAAGAGAATGGGAAATAGAGATTAGTGTCCATTTACAAATCAAGTCAAAAATCAGAGTGCAAAAACTATAGAAGCATAACTCTAATTGGTACCACGTCTAAAATGTATAAGAAAATCGTAGAAAAAATATTAGAAGCACAGAGTGGTTTCAGACAAAGGAGGTGTGTACACAACCATATATTTGCACTTAAAACGTTAATTAACAGAACATTAGAAAGACAGAAGATAATGTTCATAGCATATGTAGTTTTAAAAAAAGAGTTTGACAAAGTACCATGTAGAAAAATTTGGGAAGGATTAAAAAAAATGAAAGTTGACAATAAACTAATTAGAAGTGTTCAAAGCATATATTAAAAGACGCAAATTGTAATAAATAATATCTCAGTTCAGAAAGTCAAAAGAATTTAACACCAAACAAGGAGTGAGGCAAGGGGGAAGTTTAAGCCCGTTATTATTTATAATATACATGGACCAAATAATAAAAGAAATAAATAGCAAAACGAGACCTGTAAACATTGGGCACAGAAATATGCAAACAATACAAATACAGCAATGTGCTTTTGCAGATGACATTGAAATAATAACAAAAAAGCAAGAAAAACTACAAAAAAAACTGAATGTTTAGAGCAGAGTACTCACAAAGTATGGAATGAAGATAAATATTAAGAAAACAAAAGTGATGGCAATATCAGCAAACGCAGTACAACTAAATATAAAAATAGAAAACAATACAATAAAACAAGTAGAATAATATAAATATTTGGGAGTAATTATACAAAACACAGGACATCAAGATGCAGATATCAACAACAGAATATGTAACACAAACAAACTTTACCACTCTCTAAGCAAACATATAATAGAGAAAAGAGAAATAAGTCAAAACACTAAAATTAGAGTGTACAAATCTATATAGAGACCAGTACTAACATTCGGTAGTGAAACGTGGGTACCAAACGACAAACAAAAAAGTAGAGAACAAGCAGTAGAAATGAAATATCTGAGAAGAGCGTATGGAGTTACCTTACTTGACAAAGTGAAAAACAAATTAGGCACATGCTACAAATAAAAAGTATGGGAGAATACATCAAACAGAGGCAACTGGGATGGTGGGGACATTTACAGAGAACGGACAAAAATACTCAAACAAAGAAAGTTTGGGAATTCAAAATGCAAAGAAAGGAAAAAAGAGGTCGACCAAAAAAAAAAAATTGGGAAGAAACAATCAGTGAAATACTTAAGAAGAAGGGAGAAGGGAAACACTAGAGATGAAGCAATGAAAACAGCAAAAAAACGAAAGAAGTGGAAAGAATGTATACGAAGATAATGGCAACTTAAAACTTTATACTTGATGAAAGAAATTGTTTTATCTCCAAAACGTATGCCTCATTAGTCCTCAATTGCCATAATATTTTCTATTATAATTATTACAAACAAGGACACTAATAAGAAAAATAATAAAACTTGTTTCTTAATTTTTGTAAATTTTTTGTCAACTTTGCATAATCGGACGAGCCGCGTAATCCCATACTTACTATACTGATATTAACATGCAATTTTCATATCAATATTTATTGATTAATAGTTCAAATGGCAACTTTTGGTAGATTATTATTAACATTAATGAACAAATTATAAATATAACTTATTTGATTAGTCTAGAAATTTGCAAGGTTATAGTAATTAATATAGATAGAAAACGTATACTTAGTTGTTCTTTTACTATACTGTGCACTGTGTTATTTATTAAAAAAATGTTATTAATAAATAAACTTATAATATTGTATTTTATTTTGCACTAACAAGGTAACAAATGGATCGTTATACCAATCGTTATCAAACCATGTCAATTGATCAAACTATTTATGTAAACTTTAAAAAATGATAGATAATTTATAAACGTAACATAAGACATAAACTGCTCAATTTCAATATTTAACATGTTTAGAAAAAGTATTATCAGATTTTTTTACTAGCATAAATTCCACTATTCACGACTACATCGTATTTCTCGATAAAAAATGACATTACTGTTCAATAAGCATAACTACTAGTTTGTACACACTCATTCATTAAGCGCTAAGTTTGGTTACAATAGCAACAAATAACAAGGTTTTAAACTTAAATATTACAGTATGTGAAATTTTTTTTAAATTTTAGTTTTAAGTTATTATGATGTAAGATTTCCACCAGCTAACTTAAATTATTATGTAAACAAAAAAACTAAGTTATACTTATCATAAAAATTAAATATATAATTAACGCAATTATTTAAAATGAATGCATTAAATTATGATATATATATATATATATATATACGTATAATGTTATTATTTAGTAAAAAAATATCTGCGACTTAATATATTTATTATAATTGACATCTACAAAATACGTATCTAGAACTAATACTATCATTATATTTTAAATTACTAATATCACAACTATTACTTATTATAATCACAGTAGACAAATGGTTTAGTTAGGCTCTATCTAACATCATATTAATTCAATTCACTAATCTAATACATAATTAGTGTCTATGTATCTATAGTTACATTTAATGTAAGGGATAGACTGGATACTAAATTGTATGTCAATTAATTTGATCTTTCTTAACCCAAGCTAGAACTATTGGGTAAATTATTAAAATGTATAACTTTTAAACAGTGCATGAGATTTTGTTCTTAATCTAAAAATTGAAATAAAATCAGTGCTATAAACTTGGCATAATGTCAAATTTAATTGATCTTTTTTTAACCCAATCTAGAACTATTAGATAGTATATTAAATTTATACCTTTAAAACAAAACATTAAATTTTATTTAAATTTAGTAGTAGACAAAATTGGTGCAGTAAATTTAGCAAAATGTCAATTTAATAATTTTCCTTAACCCAATCTAGAATTATTAAATAATTTTATAAAATTTATTACTTCTAAACCTAGCCCTAATATTGTATCAATACCAAATCAGAAAATTGAAACAAAATCGAATCTATGGTTTTGGCATAATGTCAATATAATTGTTCTTTTATAAAACAAACTAGAATCATTAAGTAATTTAATAAAATTGTAAATGTAGTAACAATATATCATTAGTACCATATCTGAAAATTAAATCAAAATTGCTTAAGTAAATTTATCAAAATTTCAATTTTATAAATGTTTCTTAATCCAATCTAGAACTATTAGATAAAATTTAAAAATTTATAACTTTTAAATAGTCATTGTATTTTGCTCAAATTTAGTACAAATATACTTCAATATCATTTGTATAATTCAACCTTTTTGGAACTGTATTTTGTGCTATTTTTGTTCAAATGTCATAAGTTACACAGATAGATTTTAATTTGCTTTTGGTACTAATATTTTTATCTAAAATTTCAATTGTTTTTTTTTTAGATTTTTGTGTCGCTCAGGAGGACTGCCTCCGTTTTCTTTGCGGCTACCTCAAATTTCATTTGTTTGATTTAATTTGTGATTTTCTGTATGGCATTGTTGGCAGTCACTATTAATGTTTTCTTTGTGTTGGCCATAACTATTGTTACTAGATCATTTGCATATTTTAATATTTGGTGGCGTGTTCAACCGCAGAACCTCATTATAGTACAAGTTTTATAACAGAAGTTTTAAAATTAACCCTTAAAATGCACTGCACATAATACTCATTATTGTCTGTTTCCTCACTAGCAATGTTCTCTTGAAGAAATAACTTTTTACTATTTGCAACAAGATTTTTTTCATGTAGAGCATCTACCACCCTTTTCTACGGGTACGCAGAGTTGAAAGCATTTCTAACATTCAAAGTGACCAACACACAAAGTTTTCTGTCTTTATGTTCCACTTTGTTCTTTGTCAACTTTTTCCAACACTCTCTTTGTTGCATCAATTGTCAATCTGCCCTTACAAAAAAAAAACTTGTCGTCCTTTTTCTTTCAGGTTTGTCAGTACAAATCGGTTTGTATGTTAGCTTGTCTTGCCTTTGCTTGCATGCCTTTTATAGTAAAACAAGCTTTGTTGTTTTACAATTTTTAAAAAATCACCGCTTTGCAACAGTCTATACATTACACCCAAATATTTGCTAATAAAACATTAGCAATTACCACTTTTACAACTTTGGGTAGTATTCTATCTGGACTCGTAATTTTCATTGAAACTGTAATTTTTCGTCTTGCGGGTTAAGTGTATTTCTAACCCAGTTAATTTTACGGTTTTCAGAGTATTATAAGCAGCAAGTTAATTGCAATTTAATTACTTTTTTCAATATATCATTCTCCACATCCTCTTCCAGCTTTATTAGCATAGCATGTTTGAAAAGCGTTTTTTTTTTCTTTTAATATTGTTTGTTTGCTTTTCTTCTTATGCAAGTTGTACGCTTTTTTGTGCGTATTCTAATTTTTTTTATAAAGCATTATCTTATATCTCTAATTTTTGATGTCCACCAATAGATTGAATTTAAATTTTTATGTATCCTGCTATTTTTTCCAAGTCCTCACATGTTTCATTAATAATTTTTGTACACACGCACCTGCGGCATTTTCTGCTTTGTCCTATTTTTCAAAAAATTTTGCTTTAATTTTGTTGCAAAAGCCTCCATGTCTGTATCAACAACTTTTTGTCTATTTTGTTTCCTTAGTTTGATACTTATTGTTATTGCCTGTTTAATCACAAAAAATATGTTATAGTCCAAAAATATTTTTTCATTAAACACCTTCCAGGTTGTTATCTTGTTTGCTAAGCTGTTTGCGTCAAACGTAACGTTTATGTAAGATTTTTCTTATCCTCTACCTCCTTTTTTGTCATTTTTGCAAAGCTCTATAATATTGATTAAGCAGATAATACGTTTTTTTTTTCTCAGTGATGGATGCTGCTTTTGAGTCGGTGTAAAAATCTATTGAAATTATTTGCAAACATATTCAGAGATATATACCAACTATACTATATATATACGTATCCGTTTGCAAACTCTGTTTTGTATACTTTACATTTCTTGTTTGCTATGTTTATAGCGCCATCTAGCTTGTGGTTCACATATCATTTTTGTTTAATATAAAATTTATTAAGTTTGCTTATAATTATAACATCAATTTTTTTTCTTTTCCACTGTGCCTTTCCTGTTTGCAATTTGAACAGTATTTTTTGTTTATACAATTATGTTCTTTGTTTTGCATTTTAAATATTGTTTTTTCATCTGCACCTTGGCATTTACGTGCTACGTAGTAGTGTTCTTGACACTTGTGGCATTTCACTGGTGTAACCCTTTCCATCACCCAACAGCTAATCCGTTCTATTTTTATTTTTCCAGTCTTAAGTAGAATTTGTATTGTTTATTCTTTTGTGTCCATTGTAACAATTTGATTCTCACCATACGCCGGTCGCATAGATTTAAAAAATAGTTTGTGCTTTTTGACCCCGACCAGTATAATTGCATCCGTAACCTTTTCTTTTGACGCAAAACCGTCTATCCCAATAATATAATAAGATTTTTTTTTACCTCTTTTTATAGTAATTTCTTTGTCTTTTATTTCTTTTGTAATAAGCTCTTTTACTTTTTTGCTCCTCCTGCTCCGTTTTTACTGCTATTATAAGATTGCCTTGCTTTTCTTAACTATTTTTATCTCGAAGTTTGTTTTTTCTACTTTTCTATTTACTAGTTTAAGAAAATTTGCGTAATTTATTATGATTTATTATGCTATATCTTTTTTGTATTGTTTTTTTCTAAATACATATTTAATTACTTTTCTCATTGTTTCTTTACTAATGCTGTCTGAAACTAATATATTAATTTTTTGTCTTTGGTTTAAATTTGCGGCTTTTAGTTTTTTAGTAGTCCCATCGTGTTTATGAGACTAGGTATATTATTTGTTTTTTTTTTCAAGCCGTGACTCCATATACGTATTTTTTTGTACATTATTTCTTCCGGAATTTCCGTAAAAACCTTATATATGCCATGAGTGTGTTTTGTCTTTTTGCTACTAACAGTTGACCCAGTTTGAAGATCTTTTTTTAATTTTTTTAATTTTCTTTTTCTATGTTTGAACTTTTCACATATATGGCTAATTCTTTTTCTTGTTTTTTAACAATTTTTTATTTTTAGGTTTGTTACTTGAAACATTGTATCGAGCCATATTTTCTCTATAATGTCCAAAAGCTCTGCATCATTATCTACGTTCTGCATCTTTTGGTTTATTCTATAGCAAATTTGTTCTAATTTTTTTTTTTTTTTTGGTTAGTCAGTTTATGTACTAATTGTAGCTTTATATACGTTATTTTGTGTTTCTATCAACATTGTGGTTTTGTTTTGTTTGTCTAATTTTTTATTTTTTTTGCAACCCTTTAATTGCCTTTTTAAACCAATCTTTTAGCTCTTAGCTTAAATATTTTTTTAGGTTGTACACGAGATTGTACATCTTTTTTAAAACTGTGTTTTTAAAGATAAAAATTGTTTCTGTATTGCTAGTTTTATATCTACATATATGTAGGGTTTAGTATATTACGTTCAGAAGATTTTTGCTTTTAATTATTTACGCTGACAAGATCTGGCACAATTTTTTCTGTTCCAAGTTTAACCAGAATATCTGTTAGATTTTTATTTGCTTGCGTGAACAACACAGAGTTGCATCTGTACCTCTACACTGATTTGACAGTTTTTGTTTCTTTGGTGCATTGGTGTGTACCTTCTGAACGTGTTGGCAATCAAATCATTTTTAAATGCGTTTGACTTATATTCCATTTTTGTTGCCTAATTAACTACGTAATTTCTTAAAATTTTTTGGCTGTTTTTGCGTCGTCGTTTAGGTATTCAAATGGAAGAAAGAAATTAAAAGTATATGAAGGGGATAGATGTCCTTAGCCCTCAAAACCAAAAAGTGGTCTATAGTAGACCCAAGAAATGATAACAAAAAAAAGGAGAAGAAGAAGGAGAAGAAAGTAGTGATAGTCTCATTCCCGAAGCAAAGCAATGATGTTGGTCCGAAAGCGCAAATCTCCTATCTAAACTTATAAATAACTTTTTTATACGTAATTAAACTTAAAATAACGTCACTTAAACTAAAGTCAACTAGGCTCAAGTTAAAATAAACAAACATGTGCAAAAACGCTTTAGTAAGATAATTAGACTAATATTTGATATATTTTGCGGTATTATCTAATAGTTAAAAACTAATCTTTTAAACGCATACATGCCAAATCTTAAAGTTAAGGATAACATAATTTATGAAATGTTGCTCCAGGCGCAGATCAAACGTAAAACTTCACCGCAGCATACAGGAAGACGCCTAAACAGCAGTGTCCAGTCTTGACAACACAATAAAACAAGCAATTAATTACAGTATAAACAACGTTTTAAAGTATTTAAAAACAGTTTATTGATAATGACTAATTGGCAACATTTAAACAACATCAACAAGGTAGAACCCAAATCAAGACAAAATATTTTTACATGGCATTTTCCATGTTTGTCTCAACCGCTACAATATTTATTATTTAATAGTCAAAATAAAAATTTATTTTTCATCAATATAATGTCTTAATTATAGTAGACGGATAAATATTTTTCAATTTTCTAATTTTCTTCTAGATGCATTAATTTGAGTTATATAAATTGAGAATTTTGTAGTTTACTAATAACAAATAATTTATAATTAAGATAAAAATACATATAATGTGGAAAATGTGAAATTGAAAATATGCATCAATGTGTAGTTACCAATTACATATTTATTAAATTTAATAAATGTGTAACCACACTTCTGATAAATAATGATAATTGATATATAATTTTATACATTTTTTTATTTTTATTTTATTTTTATTTCTTTTGTTGCATTTCATTACAAAATTGATTTTTATATTTTAATAACAAAATTAATAATTAAATGACAACTTGTTTGATTTATCAGCTGCAAGCCCCCCACCTAATTTACTATAAATGTACATATTCCCAATTCATAAGATTCAAGCACCAGTATTATATACCCGGCTTGTGTGAATTGAATGAAGTTTTGTTTTTGTGGCAAGAATATAAGAGCTTAAAATGGCAGTACAAGGTATGCACAAAATACAATTATTAATAATTGATATATTGATTTTTCAATTTTTTTTACTATATTAAACAAAAAAAAACAATCTATCGGTATTTTAATTTTAATTTCTACTTAAATATAGTAGCGGTGTTTTTTTTTACAGTTATTAAGATTCTTTTGATTATTATCTTTATAAAAGTATTCTTAAACTTTGTTATGGTCGTTTTCTAGTTTGGATGTGTAATAAGTAATAACTATTCAATATAGCGGACAATGTTTCTCTATAATAAATACATTATTTAGATTTAAATATTCTTTAAAACTTTTTTATATAATTTGTAGTCCAATTGAAGCATGTAATATGTAACTTTTTTCTATTTATTAAGATTTAATTTTTGTCTTCTGATTCCGAATAGCGTTATAATATATGAATACTGCATTCAATTTATTGATTTGGTAAGCGTAATGTTGCTTGGATTTTTCTTTTATTGCTGTATGACACAACTATACTTGGTAAACCATTATTACATCATTTTACGATTGATATTTGAACGTAATTATGCAGAAAGCTTCTAAGTTCTCTTAAGTCTATGTTTCTAATTTTCCAATAAATACAAATTTACTTTTAACAAATTTTATAATATTATATTTTTTGCCTGCCTCTGATTTGGTCCTAAAATGTAGAAAACAACAAATTATAAGCCAAAAAGTCATTTGAGGTATTTCATTAGCTGTAAATCACAATATTGAGTGTAACTTGTGCCGAAATGCTTTAGCAGTATTTCGCTTATTTTTGGCCTTTAATACACTGTATACTATTAAGAAAAATATAAATGCTTGAAATTTAATTTAAAAAAAAAATCAAAAATGTTTAAAATAAACCTCCCGGCTTTAATTTTCTTAATATTGTCTTTCTGAATATTTTGAAACTGAGCTTTGTTGTAATATGAGTAAAATCTTTGATCTATTAAAATTATTTTTTTTCATTTGCTGTTTTTTGTTGCATTTTTCAGTAGCTATAAAATATTTCTTTTTCTATACTTATTTGTTGATGTTTATACTAGTGACATAATAGTAAATCTCTGTTGATGTTTTGAACCAGATTCAATACTGCTGAAATTAAAGTTGTTTGAGTAATCAGTATTACCAGAAACAGAGTCAACGCAGGAAGAGTACGGCTCCCTAAATTTTGATAATGTGGACATTTGAGAATTTAAATAGCATTTAATAATGTGTTTATTATGAATAATAAAATTAGATAAGTGCTTTTTATCAATTTTCAAACCTGGCATTAAAAAAGTTTGCGCCAGCCCTAATCAGAATATAAAAAAATGTAATACAGTCGATTCCGCTTTATCGTACTACCGGTTTATCGGTCCAGCCGCCTTTAACAGTAATTTACTTTGTTTATTTTATTTGTTTTTTAAATTAAATTGAGTTAAATTAATAACAAGAAAAAAAAATTGTATACAATTTTATCTTCATAAAATATTTTTTTAAACATTTTTTGTGCTTGTAAACTGAATAACAACTTTTTTGTAAACTTGACGCGGAAATTATCGAGAAGAATTAACACACATTCAGTCATTCAATTTCGTTTGGTGCACGTGCGTTTGTGTAGACACGTTCAAATTTAAAATGCCAAGGAACAATTTAACACTTATCAAATAAAATTAAGTAACTGAATCAAATAAAAAATCAGCCAACAAATACAATATTTATTGTTAACTTTGCATAATTGGACAATTGGACTAAAACCACATCGGTAGTCCGATTAGGAGCACCTGCAAAAATAGTTTTTACATTAAACTTAGTAAAGTTTTTAATTCCCATACACCACATTTAAAAATAACAAATATTTAGTGTTAAACAAGAGTTAATGGCTGTGTTCGCTTTACAATTTATGTGAGTGGCTCTACTCAGATATATAATAACTCTAAAGCATATCAAAGCTAAAGCATTATTTAAGTAAATTAAGTAAAACCACTAACATAAATTGTAAAACAAACACAGCTAAAATGATTTATAATTATAATAAATGATTTCTACTCAAAACAATTGAAAAGTAACATTATAATTTATAAAATATAATTTAGTTTAGTCAAATTTGAGGTTACTCTGCGTTGTAAACTGACTTTTAAATTATATAAAAGACATTTATATATTATATATTTAAAAAAAAAAATTATGAGAAATTAATAAATGTTTATTTCTTTTGTAAAGAGGAAGGTATGCCATTAACATTTGAAAACGATATCAGTCAAATGGCAGCCACGTTTACGGTTGCAGTGCCAATTCTTTATATGAAATTTTCCATGTCCAATTTGCACATTTGCGGCTGTATGGCATCGAAAACTTCACGAATTCCATCTTTAAGGTCTTGAATGGATTGTGGAGCATTAGCATAGACTATCTTTCACGTGGCCTCAAAGAAAAAAGTCTAAAAGTGTTAAATCACAAGATTTCGGTGGCCAATTGTGATCACCTCTTTAAAAAATAACACGGTCAAGAAACTTTTCTTGCAAAATTGCTTGTGGGGCACGTAGCGCCGTCTTGCTGAAAATAAACGTTGTCCACATCAATATCTTCCAATTCCGGCCATACAAAATCGTTAATCATAGTTCGGTAGTGCCATCCATTCACCGTAACAGTAGCACCAGCTTTATTTTTAAAAAAAGTAGGGACCAATCACACCGCCAGCCCAAAAACCGCACCAAACAGTGACACGTTGAGAATGCAAAGACTTTTCAACAATCATTCTTGGATTTTTTGAGCCCCAAATTCTGTTTATTAACGTAGCCTCCGAGGTGAAAATGAGCCTCATCACTGAAGATGATTTTTCTATAAAAATTCGAATAATTTTGATACATTTGAAGGACCCAATCAGCGAAGATGCGACGTTTATGGTGATTGACCGACTTGAGTTCTTGTGTTAACTGAACTTTAAAAGCTTTAAGACTTAAGTCTTTATGCAAAATACGGTGTAATGTAAACATCTTATTGGTAAATCCATTATAATCATGATTCTGATAACTTAATTTAGTGAAATTTGAAGATACTTCTGAGTTTTAAATTGTTTTGCATGTTTGTTTGTTTTTAGTAATGAACCAATCAAGCAAGAACAAGAAGTTTTAAAACAAAATAACTACCATTAACGTTTTCAGATATCTTAAGCTTCAACGACAATACAAAAACCTTAAACTTTAAATCTAGAACTCAATTTGAATTGTAATTTGCTACAGATAAGATTTCATTGAATTCTTATTAAGTTGCTATTGTTGCTTAAAGTCACTAAAATTTAATAATTAACCAAATAATTTCAAACAAATTAAAAAAAAAACAGTTTTATAACTTCAATTCTAAAGCTCTAATTAAATTTAAACTTGTTGCGCATTGACTACATTAAGTTGCGACAATGCAAAGTTGCTAGAATTACTTAAATTACTAAAATTTAATTATTATTTAAAAAAATTAAAAGTTAACCGAATTATTTATAAACAAACAAACAAACTTAGAAGTTAACTTTACAACTTCAATTTTATAACTCAAAATGAATTGTAGTTTGCTACACGTAGACTTTATTGAGTTGCTTTTAAGTTGCGCAAATAAAAAGTTGCTTGGGTTGCTTGAAGTTACTTAAGTTTAAAAACTACGTAAATCCCATATCTTTTTGACTAAACTAAAGTAAACAGTAAAGATTCAGATTGCTTTAATCTAGTAGACCACCCTGTTAGTCAGTAAATTTATCTACATTTACAAACAACAAGCATATTTCAGACTTATGGCGTACAAACTTCATATTATATATAACATATTTTTAAAATCAATCATTCCGATAAGATTATTTTTGTAACAAGCGAATACTGTTTTTCAACCAAGGCAACTTCAAATTGTTTTGATAATTTTTTCAAAAGTATTGACAATCATAGATAAGCTGAAATAATTAAGTTAAGATTTTTTAATCTACATACTGAATGGTTAAGTCAACAACACTATCAAACTAACAAACTAAAAAAATTGCTGCTTCTCATAATCTTACTCAAATTAATCAGCAATTTACATATTTTACATGTGATAAACTTTTTGGTAAACCAAGGCTGTCGGACCTGCACCTATCCATTATTTAAGAGATTATAACAACTACTGTTAAGGCTGTTTTAGGAAAATTTCAAGAAATCACTTATTTCTTTTGTTGTTAAAACTTTTTTTCCCATTTTAAAACGTTTTTCCCACAAACTATGTTTTTTTTATCAATAAATTTATTGCAAAGTAGTTCAAAATCTTTATAATATTTTTTTTTAAATTATCAAAACCATTTAGTTACTAATTCAAATACAGGGTGCGGCAGGGAAACTTGGTGATTTGAAAGGTCAATAAAAGAAAAAGTATTTGAAATATCGAAATAATATCCTGAATTTTTGTTTCAAATAGTTTTAAAAATGACATCGGACAAATGGCGGCCTTCATTAGCAATACACTGATCCACCCGCTTTTTTTGCAGTTTTGCTCCACTCTTTTGAACATATCGACGGGAATGATGGTAATGACTTGGCAAATATTGTCCTTCAAGTGTTGCAGAGGCCGAGGTTTGTCATTGTAAACAATGGATTTGAGATATCTTTATAAAAAAAATCACAGGGAACCAAATTGGGAGAGCGCGCCGGCCATAAAGACATTAGATGCTCGCAGAAGTTTTTCTTCAAAAGTTCCATTAAAATTCTTGCTGTGTGTGCCGTGGTTCCGTCCTGCTGGAACCATACGTCTTCAAGTTCAATTTCTTTAAATTTTTGGAGAAAAAATGCATCAATCATTTCTCTGTAGCAAACTGCATTCACAGTAACAGTATGTTTTCCTTCCTCAAAAAAGTAAGACCCAATTATCGCAACTCTCGACAATGCACACCACACAGTAACACGTTCACAATAAAGTGGCTTACGGGGATTGGTACCACTCCAATAACGCATGATTTGTTTGTTTACGCAGCCAAAAAAGTGAAAATGGACCTCATTACTAAAAAACACGAAAACGTTGTAAGGCAAGTTAAGGAACGCTTCACATGCAGTTTGGCGAAAAACAAAATCGCGTTCACTGAGCTCTTGCACCACAGCAAGTTTGTAGGGATGAAACTTGAGTTTGTTGTAAAGAATTCGTCTTACACTGCAATTAGAAATACCCAAAGCACCTGCCTGTTTGCGCGCCAAACGCCAGAAAGAGTGCAAAAACAACAGCCTCGCCCTCACGACGTTTTCTGGGGCTCGTTAACCTCCAGGCCCATTTTTTGCCACACTGCCACTTTCCCTGAATGCGTCCACCCACAAAATGATCGATTGTTGGCCAGGAACGGGACTATTGGGATGAATATTGAACCGTGTTCGGAAAACACGTTGAGTGGCAACCACCGAACGGTTATTGAAAAAGTAGGCCTTGAC
Source organism: Tachinus rufipes (assembly GCA_963932245.1). Taxonomy (NCBI): domain Eukaryota; kingdom Metazoa; phylum Arthropoda; class Insecta; order Coleoptera; family Staphylinidae; genus Tachinus; species Tachinus rufipes. Next base: position 79,807,797 of record OZ010744.1, read on the forward strand.
AGCAAACGCATGCTTTTCTTTTGTCCAACGCATGACGACAACTGGCTTAAACGGTAACAAAACTTCAAGACTTCTTCGTTCGAGTGAGACCCTTCCTACCCTTTTCTGACCACGTCTTGCTCATTGGCCCCCAATTCAAATCAGCAAGTTTTCCTGTTGCACTTTGTAAAAGCAGATATTATTGCAAACTAATTTGCATCTAACTTTATTATTTTAAATTATTGTAGCTGGCCAATAGTAAAATGATGGTTCATTTTAAGCAACGTGTTGTCATAAAATATCAAAAGCATTAGATATAGATCAAACTCTACCTATTATTCTTAAAACATATGTAAATAAATTAGTTCCTATTTTGACCAAAATATTTGCTATATCATACAATAAATAAACATTTCCCAACTGATAGAAAACTGAAAATGTTTAACCTATATCTAAAAAAAAAACAAATCTAATTCTTCAATAATATCTAAAAAAATTAAAAAAATATTATTATTTCTACATTGTCAAGTTACTAGATACTCAATATAGATTTTGATCAAAACGTTTAACAACTGATCTGACTTATAATAATTACAAGTAAAATTTTACTTTAGACAAACATGAAGAAAATTTTGCAGTAGCTTTAAACATTTCCAAAGCATTTGATAGGGTATCCTAATCTTATCAACACGCTATATTTTATAGGTCTTGATAATAAATTTGTAAATAATATCAATAGTTTTCGTGACAATAGAAGAATTATAGTTAAAATTAACGGTTTTAACTCTAACCCAAAATTATAAATGATGGTATTTCTCAGAGTTTTGCTAACTTTATTTAAATTAATGAATTTCTTCAAATAACTCAGAATTCTATTCATAGTTTTTCAGATGATAGTACTCTTTATACTAAAATAAAATCTGTAGCATTTATAAACAAACTCTTCAAACAATATCTAAATGGAGAACATGGTCATTTTAAACTCTAAAAAAACTCAACAACTTTTTACTGTTTTAAAATCTAAAGCTGAGGTGTCATCAGTACCAAATATAAAACTAAACAACTAATCCATGTCTATTTTTATTTTCAATTTGTCTTCTAAGAGTTACAATCTTTCACATTACTACCATGTTGTTGACATAGCTTTGAAAGTATCTAGAAAAGATTTCTTAATAGATGTACAGTTCACTTCTACTGAAAGCTAAACTTTTGCATATATAAAAATTATATTTGTCTTTGTATTAAATACTCTCTTTAAGTATGAGAAAGAGCATCCAAATCTACACTAGTTCTTCTAAATTTCTAAATGACTTATTTAAATTATTGCCAATAATATAATATTAATAATAAATTACTTGAAAACACTAAATGACACACATTTAGTTTTATAATTTATGTGAGACGCTAAGATTAATGCTTTTGCTGTAAACTTTACCTCCGCGGAGCTAATGTAAATCAACAACCTTGAAGTAGACAGTATTAGGTATCTGATTATAAACTGTAAAACAAATATTAATCAAAATTATAATAAATGATATTTACTCAAAGCAATTAAAAAGTGAAATTATAATTTATAAAAAAATTATTTGGTTTATTGAAATTATTTAAAACAAGAAAAAAATTGCAGTGCAGTTGCTGTAGACTACAGTGCTATGTTTGCTCTTACCTTTCCTTTCTACTGTTAGTCTAGTTTGGCATATTTTTAAAGATTTTTTACTTTTTTGATCTTGCTCTAATTGTCAACTGTTTTTGTTGTTTAGGTTGTCAAAGGATTGATAAAATATATTAAGTTGTGGCTTAATTGTTACGAGTGTTTTGGTTGTAGCGTTTGATTTTTCTTTATCGTAGCTTAAGTTGCAGTATGATTTTTTGTTTTACTTGTTGACAGGGTCATTACCTACGTTATTCTTACTTTGTTTTCTGAAGGGCTTAGTGTAACCAAACGAGTAAATCAAAAAGCTTACACAAATTGTAACAACAATTTCTGCAGCTAGGCAAATCATAAAAACAAAGTTTTAAAATAAACACAGCTATCAGGTAACGGAGGCAATAAATACCTAAAACTGAAAACTAGCCAGTTATTACTTACAACTTTCTAAAAAAAACTTGAAACATTGAAACACGCGCATACGTTTGACACAGCATAATGAAATTTCCAAGCTATGTTCTAGGATACATAAATCATAGAAGCTTGTTTTGTGATAGCGGAGTGAGGTTATCACAAGTACAGTGAACTTTGTCTCACCTTCCACTTAATGTCAAGAATTTAGAAAAGATTGGGTTACAAATAAAAATTGTGAGTTGTTGCTATCAGTTGACTATTATTAAGCAATTTTTTTCATTATTGCCTTGTGCCAAATGGTTTATTTAGCGACAAATTGTTTGTTTTTTATTTCTAATTTTTGCTATAAGCTATAACACCAAAAACTACTAGAAGAAATACCACGACCTCACAAACACAAAATACACAAAATGATAAAAAAAACAAATTTAGAAAAACACACGCGCCAACATAAAAACCCTGAGATTTAAAACATCAATAAGACAACAAATAATTAATAAAATAATAGCACCAAATGTATCATGGTTTTGGATAAAAACAATTGCAGATGTAATCAGAAACAATAATTTTATAAACTTTACACCAGAATTATCATAAACCGTTTGACAAACCAACTTGATAACTATCAAACAGTAGAACACACAGAATTTTAAAAAAGGTATAGCACAATAGATCATCTACAAACACTACGACTACTATGTTATAGACATAGACCGTTTGATTTTATAAAAACTTCTATAATCAATGGACAGAGCACGAATTGATTTCAGATATTCCAGCAATCTAAAGAATCTACAAACACGCATCCTTACATGACAAAACAAATAAAGAACTGAGAACAAAAAAAGTTTTTGTACATTGAAGAGTAAAACAAGGAGATTGTATATTTTTAAAATTGTTTGTTCTAGCGTTAAAAACCGAATTTAAACAACTAATATGGACAAATAAAAACATTAAGATATATGTTAGTTACTTAAACTATCTAAGATTTGCAGACAATATAGTGCTCATCAGCAGTAATATTACAAAACTAAACAGCAAGTTTATACAAATAAACAACTCATAAAGCAATATGTTTCAAAATAAACCTAAAAAACTAAAACTATAAGTGGCAGCAAAATATAGGTTATAATAGATCACCAAATAATTGAAGATGACAAATATGTCTACTTCGGACACAACATCATACTAGAAAAGGATAACCACACCGTTAAAACCACTAAACGAACAGGGGCTGCATTTGAAAATTTAAAACCCATACTAAAAAACCGGACAATCGCAATCAACCTAAGAAGAAAGACATACAAAACAAAAGGGCAATGAAGCGACCAATGTTGAGAATTACACTGATGGACAAAACAAACTAATTCAGTGACATCATGACACGCGTGGCAAAGCTGAAATGACAAATGAGTAGGCTATGACGCAAGAAAACACAAATAAAAATGTACAAAATAAAAATAACTTGACGTAAAAGAAAAACAAATAAGGTACAATTAACTCACTCAACTATTTAAATACAGTTACAACTATTAACAATAAGTTTGTTAAATAAACACTATCTAAAAATACTAATTAAAATAATAACAAAAAACATCAAATTCAAAAGGATTTATTAAAATAATATTCAAACAAATTCCATTAAAAAAATTGTCATTAAAAGTGCATCTAACTTTTCCACAGATCTTATCAACAATCACATAACTGGATATTGAAAACCATTTTAGTAGCAAATAATTTTTATATTGAAATATTAAACCTAAAATAAAATGCTTGGTCGCTGCACCGTTAGAGCTATATCAATTATATTTTAGAATGGAGTTATAAATTAATTTTTATTAAACCAAATATTTTTGCAAAACTATAATAATCTAATAGTATTTTCAATTGTTCAGTACCAGTTTAACACACATTGATCACCTAATAGAATTAACAAATTTTAATTTATTGATTTTATGTGAAAAATTAAAATTATATAAATAATAAAACTTTGCATACAATACATAAAAAAACACTAACACTATTCTTTCACCAACAACTCAGAGATGCAGAAATAATATCTAATCTGTATGCAATAAAGACTAAGAGACTAAGAGGACTAATAGAGGAACAGGTAAGATACAGGTAGGAGACCAAGTGAAAACCATAGGAAAAAAAATCAAATACCTCGGGGTGACACTTGAAGCAAAGGGATAGAATAAACAGGTTAAGAAAGCAGTCATAGGAACAAAGAAAATGAAGAGAAAGCTCGGTAGACTTAGACCAAACAACGGAGGTCCAGGAGAAGAAGCCAAAAGGCTAATAGCAACAGCAGCAAGAAGCAAATTGTTATACGCCGCAGAAACATGGGGAGAAGCCATGAAGACAAAAGAAAAACAGAAATAAAATAAGAGGAGATACAAGAGCTAGTTTGTTAAGGATCTGCAAAGCTTACAGAACAGTGTCACAAGAGGCAGTGGAGGTGATTGCGGCAACACCTTCCGCGGATATGATGGTGGAAAAAAGGATAGAAATAAAGAAACTAATAAAAGAAGGAACCAGTAAAAAGAAAGCTAAGTTAAGAGCAAGAGAGAAGACAATGAAAAGATGGCAAAAACAGTGAAATAGAGGAGAAAAGGGAGAATAGACAAAAGAACTAATCCCGGAGATAACAGAGTAGAGAACAAACTCGAGACGTGCTGTTATACAACACAAATATTGACCGGACATAGAACCTTTAGAAAGTTTTTGCAAAAAATTAAGAAAGATGAAAGATGTATATTCTGTCAAGAAGAAACACACGGTAATGCAGAACACACTCTAGTAGAATGCAAAGCGTAGAAGAAAGATAAAAAAGAACTAAAAAAAGTACTGAAAAACAACAATCAGAAAGAAATACTTAAAAGATGAAAATAAATAAAGAGCGCTAAGAAACTTTGCAACAAGAGTACTAAGAAAAAAAAAAGAGGACTTTGACAATAGAAAAATATAGAAAGAAAACAAACAAACAATGGAAACAAACACACAAAATAAAAGCCAATAACCAGTCTATCTCAAACTACTGCCAAATCTAGGCTAGTTTGACAAGAACATATAACAACAGGATTTACGCAGAGAAAAAAACCTGAAGGTATTGCCATGCGTAAGTCATTCTTAAAGGCCACTTGTTGAGGCTAACGCCTCAACACGTCCAAAAAAAAAATGCAATAAAGACAACAGACACACTAAAAAACTAAATAAAATCTTAATTTTTTTTAAATAAAAAATCATAATATATTAACTTATTTAAAAGTAATCAACACGGTTTTTTAAAGAATCAAAATTTAAAATCTGCACGACAAAAAATGTGTCAATATGTGTTGGAGGTCTTGGAAAAAGAAGATATTCTATGTATTTATTATTATAAATCTTTCCAAAACTTTGTATATGCTATAATTTACTTACGAACAAGCTAGATAAACAAATATAAAGTTTAAGATTTCACGCTAAATTTGATAATAGTATAATCTAACAAATTGCAAGCTATAGAAATACAACTTTTAAAAGTATACACACGCTAAACCACAGTGGTCATATTTGTAGAAGCTATGCCGACGATATTGTCTTACTTATTAATGGTTACAATTTGCACAAGGTAATGTCTGTCTAAAACGTTTACTTAGCCAAAATAGTTAAAAAAACAAACTTTACTATCCATATTTCAATCATTGTCATTATTTTGTGAAAGACAATGATTGTTTACGTTATGTTGTATGTAGCTTCAAAACTTCTGTTTATAAAATAGTATATATTTATATATCTCAATCAAACTATATATAATCAATTACCCAAAACTATCAAAAACATTTTAAGCGCATTTTATACCATAAGTTGGTTTGCTTAACTATGGAATATGCAGCATAGAAAAGTTCTTTGATATCTGCATATAACATTAATTACTTATATCATCTAAATTTATATGACGCATTTTATTTTATTTATCTGTGTTGAAAATTTATATATTTTATATATATATATATATATATATATTATTATAATATATTAAAAAATATATTTAAATAATATTTAAATATTTTATTTATTTCATTGATAACCTTGAAAATATATTAAGGCAGTATTTAATCTACGTGTTGTTATTGGCCTTTACCTAGTAATTATATTTTGTATTTTTAATCATCAGCACCTACCGTACTACAAATACTTTTATAAGTTTTTTGCTTAGCCTAAATCAGACCATTTTAATTAAAATCATCTGACTAAAAAAATTAATTTAATTAATTTTATCTAATGAAAAATAAATTTTGCATAATATAAATACAAAATAGTACAATCTTGTTTATTTTGCAAAAAAACGTGCAAAAACAATACATATAAACCAACAATTTTCATTAATAATTAAACGCAACAGCAAAAGTACCCAATTCTTACTAAAATACTTATTATACAAAAAAGAAACATTTCCAAACTATTAAAAATGCAAATGTTTAACTTATACCTAACAAAAGTTCGATTTTTTAAATTAGAAACTTGTCCAACATTTTTAAAAATATATTAAAATTTTACATTATCAAGTTTTTAGAACAAAATTACTTTAACTCGACTAATCAATGTGAGTTTTGATTAAAACGTTTAACAACAGATCTGATATGTTAGTCACACATAGAATTATACTTAAAAGAAAACATGGAGAAACGTGTGTGTGAGTATAGTATCCTTATCTTAATAACAAGCTCCATAGTATACATTTTGATTACAAATCTGTAAATCTCATCAATAGCTTTTTTGACAATATAAAAATTATAGTTATAATAGATGGTTTTCGTATTGATATTTTCTAAAGACTATACCAACATAAGAAAACGTTAAAATTTCTAACAACAAACAAACAAAATCCTTGAAATATATCATAAGCAAAAGAGAACAGAAAACTACTCTTCTCAGCTTGTGGGTAACTAACGCTAAAATTATTTTTAAAAAAATCAACAACGTCTAAAACTATACTATCTTTTCTAAAATTAATTAAAAACCTACTAGAATCATTAACAATCTAAAATTAACTAATCACTTAGATACTTTACAACATTGACGTAAAGTTGAAGATCTTTTTATTTTTATAGATATTTTTCAAACAAAACTAAAGACGTATTGTCATCTAAACAAATATCTACTCAAACTACAAGTAAATTCTAATAATTTATAAAAATCTATAATACATTACTGTGTTGCAACATCAGCATTATATGGCATTCAAATGTTAGTTATTATAAGTGATTTTAGTTTAAAATTTAAAACCGTTGATAATATTCGTAATTTTTTATGAATATTGACTTAAATAAATAATTTAATTGATAACATGTAAAACAATATGCAAAATTTGTTTATACTTAAAATCAGCAATGAACGTTCAAGATCATTATGGCATAGTTATCACCACTGTTGAAAATAATATTATAATAGTACATCAGTTCTAATGGAATATACTTCTCTAACTACTGCTGGTAAGATAAATTTTTAATCTATGTAATAATACAGATGGAGATTTTATAAATAATTTTTTGCAATTAATTTGTAAATTTTATCTTTAAAAAAATTCCAATCAAAATGATAGACGCTACTAAAAAGTTTAGAAATATAATAATATAATTAGATTACTTAAACTTCAATTTATTTAGTTTAGAAATTGACCAATAATGCAATGTTACAAAAAAAAAGTTAGATATAGTAATCAGCAGTTTAACATACTATAAACGGGTCAAAATACCGTTTACTACCACTAATAGTAAAAAACTATAAATTACATTTATTTTTAAATAATAACCTTATTTCATTCTAATAAAAATTAATTGAACAATATTTATCAGTATTGAAATCTATAAAAGTTTAAAGTATTATTATTATTAAATAGTTTTAGATAAAGTAGTATTTAGGACACGTGTCTATAGTTATAGTATTATTTATGACGCTTAAATAATGGCTTAAATAATAACTATTATTATTAAAATCAGTAAATAATAATATTATGCGTAAATAACTTTATTGATACCTATTTATCTATAATATTTAAAACTTTTAATCAGCCAGCAACAGCAGACTTTGCGCATACAATAGATGTCAACAGGAATTTAAAAGTTATCTTTCACAAATTGTAGCTGTTCAATAGATGTTTCTGAAATAGATTTTCTAGTAATAGAACTCTACATTCTTTAAACAAAAGCAATTTATTTGTCTGTGATGAATTTGGTATTGATGGCGTGTTATTGTCGCTTATACCGTTTTGCGACAATTTGTCCTAAGGTGTTTACTCTGTTGTTTGGGTCCGCTAAGCCATTAGAGTTTAATTTTGCCACTTTAAAAACTTTTGGAGCAAAAAACTGTAATTATTTTGTTTTTGGAATCTTGGAGTTTACTATCACTGCAAGTTTCTTGTTTGAGTTGTATCAAACAAAGCACTGTTAGTTAAGGTTTTCAGTTGGTTTTGTTTTTTTATACAACTTTGCCACAAAAAGCAGTTTGTTGATGAAAGTTGTTGATACATTTAATGTTTGTCAGTTTTTGAATAACGCAGTTGTTACTATTAGACATATATTTGAGATTTGTCCAAGAAACACGTTTCTTTGTGAGCCATCTCTTTATTGCCGTTGTTTAACTTTATTATTTCTTTAAAATAATAGTCTGTCAAATTCTTTACATTCACCAAATTGGCGCAGTCGATATATGTTGTTTACATGTTATTTTTATAAGCTAAGTAAGAGTTTTATCCGTTTGTAAGGACATATAGCGCTGGTGTATCCGCATACACAAAAATATAGTTTGTCTTATGGGTGCACGGACATGCTAATTGAACTGCGTGTCCCAGGAAATTGTGTGTAAGTTCTCTAACCTTTGTTAACATAAATCCTTTTCCCAATAAGTGTAGACTGGGTCATTAAATACCCCTACTTGTTATTGTAACATATGTCGTTAGGAGTTCGGTTTGCTGTGATAGATCATGCAAAAATCAAATATTAAAATGATTTTTGTCTGACGTCGCTTTGGTAGTATTTTACACACAAAAATCTTTATCAGTTTTGCTAAAATTACAAACTTATGTCATATTTGTCATATTTGACAAACATAACTAAGACTTTGTATACATGCTGGTTATCACATCTTTGAACATGTACGTTTCTCTAAGATTATAAACCGTCTATACTTCTTTATGTTTTTTTCATTCATAATCTCATTGTTTTTCTCACGCAGATTTGGATTGTAACATTGTTTTGTCTATATTTATATTTAACTTGCATATATTCTATGCTAAAAACAAAAGATTATAATGATAGTATTCTTTGTATCTATTTGAAATATACTTTGATCAAATTTTGCAATAATTATGAAATATAATCATAAATTTAAGTAGATTAAATTAAACTATTAAACTGATTACTATTATGGTCCAGCAACATTTATCTTATGAATAGTATAATTTATTAATTAAAAGTATGATTAAGAAACATTATATTTTAGTTTTGTTGTTCCAATTCTGATAATCAATTGACATCAAAATATAAAATTGCCTGTTATTTTGATCTGTATATCAATTTTTATATTAAACAGATATTCTGAAGTATGTTGAAAACATTTTTTGTTTAATCATATTAAATAATTCATTAACAAATTTGCATCAATTAATAATATATCTTGTGTAGTTTTAAAATAAAATTAATATCGTTTACTAGGAAATCTAATATATTTTAATTTGGAATAATTAATTTAAAACTCTTAGATTTTTTTATCAAGTTTATAAAATAACTTTTGCAATACATTGATAACTGATTTACAAGCTACTAATAACAAAATAAATGTTATAAAAACTATTTTATGTCTGCATATGAAACTCTTACCACATACTTTTGAAAAGTGTGTCGTAATAACTTCTTTTTACACATTTTATTATTTGCAAAAATGTCATATAAGTGTGTGGATAAACAAAGTCAGCTGTTTTCTTCTTTTTTAAAAAGTATATTGTTTTTAACAGTTTTGTGTAATATTTTAATAGTGCAATATTTAAGCAAAAACATCAAATTTAAATTACATAATTTTTATATTTTGTTTGACATAACATTCTATAAATTATTTTTTAAAATTTTAATTTAGGTAGCGGATAATAATATTCAATTTTCAAGTCTCCAGGTGTAACGGAGTCGAAGATATCAAATTTTGGATAATTAAAAATATGATCATCTTCTACGGAAAGTTTCCTATAAAATACACCTTTTTGAATATGATTTTTGACTATTTTTTGCTTATTTGCAGCACAAAATCTGAAAAAAAACAAAATATTCCTAAAAAATTAAAATGACAGCCATTTACCGTTTGCACTTAAAGATCTAAAATTTTAGAAATCGTCATTTTTTGGTACCTTAAACAGGTGTACAAAGTTTGCAAACTAACGTGGAATTACCCTAGTGAGAGTGTGTGGTAGTTTATTATTAACATACTATAAGTATACAGATCTCATCCAATTGACTCGTTGCAATTTAATCATGTTTATACTAGTTATCTAAATCAACTAAAAACCCGCATTTCTCAAATAGTAGTGTAGATAATTAATTTTTGGAATTATGAGATACATATACTTAAAGAACTCCATCTACTAAAATTTTTAAAAATATAATTACAAATAAAATAATTAATTAGTTTTAAAAAAAATATATTAATTTTTTGTTTAATTAATATTTTATTTTCATTTTATTTAATAATAATTAAAATATTCTACTTATTCTACTTAATATTTTTTTTTTAATTTAAACTAAAGTTAGTTACTATGTTACATACCATATATTTATATTAGTGCTTATAAATCGGTATAAAAGTTTAGAGCATTTTAAACCCAACGAATTTTTGCTTCTCGCACTTAAAGGTATACTTTGTAGTACTTGATTGTTGTAATATTTAATTCCATTTTTGTATAAGCAACTATTCAAGAGTTATTGGTGATCCAGAAACACTAACGTAGCTGATCATACAGGTAATCAGTTATGTTAACGTTTTAAATAATCAATTGTTATTATTTGTAGAAATGTTACTTTTTTTATCAATGTTCATTAAAATGTTTACTAAAAATATAAAAATGTGCGTAAAAAAATACTCTAAAGTTGCAAACTATCTAGATCATCAGTCTTGTTAAATCGGCTATCATTACAAAAAAAAATTACAAAACGCTTATATAGAAATCAAGAAATCCTTTGTGATGCGTGCTCTTGATACGTCTTTTTTAGTAAAATTGCCAATGATTTAGTTTACTGCACGTAGGCCTCATTAAACCCTTTGTACCTCCTTTAATGGTAACTTCACTTTGTTGTTCTCGCATTTAACCATACTATGTGGTTAATGTATGCAAGCACAACGCTTGGAGATGTTTCCCTTATACTGGCCGTGTCAAGCCAGCAGTTCCCCAACATATTCTCTATTGTATAAGAAAACCGACTGTATCTAATACCAATTGTACGTATGTGTTTTCTTAGTTGGCAGTGTCCTGTCAAGATTTCTGTCATAATTTGCAAGTTCATTCTGAACAATCGTAAGTAGTAATTAGCTGTCTTAGCGTTTGGGGTAGTCATTACCTCTTTGTTTGTCTGCAGCCAGTGTCATGCTAACGTTTTCTCAGTGCGTTGTGTGTGTTAAGTTTTAGTAAGTTATTAAAGTTTTTGATTAGTAAAACGGTTAAATGTTTAAGTCCACACGACATGAGGGTTGACCCTTTAGGCACCAGCCTGTTTGCCTTAATGTTACATCTTGTATTTAGATGTGGTTGATGTAAACTTGTTCAAAAATCAAAAATGACTCCAAGATATTTTATCTCGGTTGATAGCGGTAGTGGCGTATTTAACCCTTATGTTACCATAAGGAGTACCCGGGTACTATTTTGACTTTAAACTGTTGCAACTTTCTTATTAGTCAACCGATAAATAATTGTTTTTTATATCTGACACATAATTTAGATAAAAATAATAATGGCATGGGTGTTTTTTTTACTTTTATAGTATACACCTTCTGTCACCCGTACGAAGTACTCCGGTACTTTATACGTAGTTATTATTTCTTGCATTTGCAAGTCATACGAATGTTTTACGTATGCTAAAATTGTCCACAAAATAAAAAAAAAAATAAAAAATACACATATATTTAATTATTTTTTTATTAGAATAGTTTATTCTACACAATTTCTGCAAATAGTAGGTGCTGGGTTGGAATGTTCATCACACACTTGACATTTACAATTGGAGCAAGATTTTCTTGTCTTCCGCTTTTTTATGTAAATTGTTACATATTTTACAATATCCAGTAAACTTCAGACGTCCAGTGTGGTCTCGATCTTGAGCAATAGTTAGGTTTATTCTGATCAGGTGTTTTGTTCATATTACACATTCCATAGCTGTTCTAATAAAATAAAACCGTGTTACTTGTGGATCATGACTTTTTTTTATAATATTAGAAACGCAAAGCTCTTTTCCCAATTCTTTCGGTGTGTTTTGATGGTAATGGATTATTTTTGGCATATATAATATATGATGCTAAGCAAACAACATCTAAAATATTATAAAAGTAAGCAAAAGGCCAGCGATTGGTTCTCCATTTGGTAGTGTATTTTGTCACTATTTGACCCATTTGATCAACTCCAGCTTTGGTATAATTATAGTACAATATAATTTCCGGTTTCTTAGCTTTACTTGTAGCATTGACTTGCGGTGTAGTATGCATTGAAAAGAGCAATACAACGGCTTTGTTTTTCTTTATCACATAAGAGCATAATGTGGCATCTTCTCTATAAGCAAACGTAGTCGATTGAACTTCTCTCCCTTTATGTGGAAGTAATTCCTTTGGGATGTAAAGTTTATTTCTGAGTAGCGTTCTTACTAATGTGAATCCTTGCATTTTTAGGTAGTTTACTAATAGGAGTGACGTAAAGAAATTATCTGTGGTAATGTTTCTTCCCGATCTTTTTTATTTTTTACACTAATTCAAAACAACTTTTTTCCCAACATTTTTTTGTTTATTACTTGTATTTAGTATTCCTTTCAAAGGATATGCGGTTTTTGAATTTGACACCAAAAAACTTTGATGCCATACTTATACATATATGGTATACATATCAAAAACTCACCTATCAAATTGATTATTTCCTCTGCCGTTCAGGGGAATTGAGTCCCTTACCGATCTACAATATCAATAGTTACACATAAGAAACTAATTTAGGAAAAATTACCGTTTAGCAAAATTGTTATGTCATCTGCATAACTAACTGTATAAAAGCTACAATCATTGAGTAGCTGTATAAGGCTGTCAATTACTATACTTCATAGTAGTAGAGATAATACACTTTCCTAGAGACAACTTTTGGCAACAACTTTCTTATTCATTAAATCCCCTAATGTAACATTCACGACTCTTTTCTCAAACATGAGTTTTATACATCTAATTGTGAGGCTTACACCATGTGTTGCAAAAACACACATATATTTTTTTAAATGGTTTTATCAAAAACGTTTTCAATATCTATAAATACGCCCAAGGTCGACATTTTGTCTCTTATAGCACAACTAATTATCTTACTTTTGCACTCTTCTGCAGGTCGGCTTAAATTGGAAAAGATTTCTCTCCATAAATTACATTTGAAATATTTTTTGTAATAGTTTGTATGTAAAGAGTTTTAGAAGTTTAAATATAATTTATATGTTTCTATGAGAATTAACATATTTTTTTCTGACTATTCTATGTGACACGGAATTACAACTATGCGCTATAAAGTTGAAGCCGCTCACAAAACAGGTCATAAATTTAAAAAAAAAATAATAAAACATTGTTTTTATTCAGGCACGTGCGTGTCTGGAACCACAAACAAGTCAATGAAGCGCGGCAGATTTCTCTGTGTTTGACCAAAAACCTGCAGAAAGCAGATCGCAGCAAACTGTTTGAGGTATGTTGCATTGCTGCCGCAGCGATTGTTTGAAAACCATGCCAAACGATTGAACACAACTTAAATTTTGTTGATGCCGCAGCACGCCCGTTTCTCTGTGCTATTATGGCACAGAACGGCCAAGCACAAAGAAATCTGTCGTGTTTGTTTGGATTGCGCACAAAACGCGCATAACAATTTTCTATCAAAATTTCCTTTATTTATAACTTGTTTTGTGTACGGCTTCAACTGCATAGCCTGCAGTTGTAATTCCGTGTTAACATGGAATAGTTAAAAAAGATTATGTTGATTTTTATAGAAGTATATAAATTATATTCAATCTTCTAAAATCTTTCACATAAATACTATTACAAAAAAATCTCAAAAGTGACTCATTTAGAAATCTTTTTCAATTTAAGAGGGCCGCAGAAGAGTTCAAAAGTAAGATATTCAGCCTACTGTCATCGTACAAAAGGAAAAAAGGATTGTACAGAATATAAATAAATTTAAATTTTGTATATTTGCCAGTTGTAGATAGCTCGAAGCGTGTTTGTAGCATGATTGAAGTAACCAAATTACTCTGCTACATTGAAGCAGTGCTGCGTTGCAGCTGCTGCGGGCTTGATTGTCTGTGCTATTAGAAATCTTTCTTTTTTTTTTCGCTAATTTGGTGGATCTTTTTTGGGTGTATGCACGTTGTTGTTGATAAGAACGATTTTCCAAATTATTTTTTTGCACAATCGCTCTAATGTCTTCAAGAGTTTTCTTTGTAAAGCTGATTAGTTGATAGGATTTTGCAAGAGTGTAAACGTAGATACGTGCCAGTGGATTTTTCTTGAAATGTTTAGTTTTGCAGGTAAAATCTTTTTTAAAGGTTTTTCTCTTGTGTTTTTTGCTTTTGGGGGAGGGGAGGCTTGTACATGAGATGTCCTGCCTTAAAAAAGGTTTGTTTGCTTTATAACAGCTTGACGCGCATTTTTTGCCTAAGCCTCTCTAATCTTGACACAGGTCTGTGGCATGTAGTTCAAAAGTGATATTGTTGACTCAGCCACTACGCGACTACTACGTTGATTGGTGATTGTTATTAATCTAAAACTTTGTCCTTGTTTGCTTAACAGCTTGTTGTCCAATACAAGGAGGTTTCCCTTCCAACCGGACCCACTGACTACGTCCAAGGAAAAACACACAAACCCTATAACCATGACAAAGTCACAATCTTTGAAAGAGGAAAAACGTTGCGTTTGATTAAAATTGTAACTAATAACAAGTAAATTTTAATTAAAAAATTAACAAATATTTGTAAGTTAGGTGAAGTAAAGTGAGTATTTTGGCTTATTTCACCTATATATCAACAAATTTGATGTCATTAGTCCAGCGTTGTTAAGACAAAATTTAAATTAATGAGAGGTAAAGTTTTATTAATTATTAATTTTTTATAACTAAACAAACTTAATTAATTTTGCGGTTGCAATTGCAACTACAACGTTTTGAATTGGCTCATGTTTAGTTTAGTTTATTTGAATACATACTTTAAAGACCAGAAAACTGAATCTCATTTTCAATCTACCGGATAGCAGAGTTGTTATTTAAATATGTTTTTACATTTATACTAAAATTAAGAAGTGCGTAAAGAAGAAGAAGTAAAACATGTTTTATTAATTCTGGCAACTTGTTAAAAAAAATAACGCTAGAATGTTAAACGTTCTTAAAATGCAAATGAAAAAACTTTAAAAAACACCACACCAACTATTTACCGTGGCTTCATTTGTAAACAAAATTTATCAACCAACTAAAAATTATAAAACAACACGCGCTGCATAATTATCAAGTTTTAAATTTTAAATCTATTGTATGTGATATGAGTACAAACCAAAATTGTGTAATCTTTTCCACACTTTCTTTCAACCAACATGAACACAATTAGATATTCTTTGTACACTAGTAGAAAGACTATTTTCAATTAAAAAAAGTTTGCTTTTAGCAAGTTTTTGTTGTACTATTCTGCACTAGCATTAGGATAATTACCTGTTTCTCTCAAACTGCACATTGATCAACACTTTTTGGTTAGGTATTCCTGCACTGATGCGCTTGCATTTCCATCATAGTATCCATAAACAACGTTAAGACTAGCATATTCTTAAACAATGTTATCTTAACAATATGACAAACAATTACATGATCTACAAGATTTGTTTACTGTTAAATTTACTATTGCTCATAACTTTTTAACTATTGGGTTTTGGACAAAAGGTTATAAAACATTTTCAATCTTTTTATTCAAGAAATACCGGTATGCATAATAATTTAATTAAGTACTGACTAAACTCTAAAACAATTGTTTATAATTGTGATTTAAAAAAAAGTAATAATAAAAACAAAAAATATTTGGAAACAAATTAAAAAAGTTTACTATTTAAGAATTTAAAGTTTTTGAAGTTTATTTTTAATATTCTAATTTTTGCATTTTTAATTTTATTTATACAAAAAAATATTTTTAACATAGATATGTAACAATATGAAGGTTGCACCAAAAAATTTGCGAATATTTTATTATCACATTTGCAAACCTTAATTATTTCTAATTTTTCTAACACCGCTAATATCTACCACATCATCCTTTATTGATCATTTTTAAGTTTTATTTGTTTTTTTAGTTATAAACAATAATCGGTTACAAAACAATACAAAAACATGTTTCCAAATTCAGTTTGTAAACAAACATATTTTTACTCGATGTATGTAGTAGGGTTAATTTGCAATAACTTTTCAATAAAACTAGATTTTATTTCATAAACAATTCAATTCAGTTTTGCTCTTGTATAATAGAAATATTATACAAAATACATTTCAATTTAAAGTTAAGATATCAGTTTCAAGAAAATAAATATTCAAATAGCAAAGTCTTTTTTTGTTATTTATGTACATTATTGGTTATTGGTATTTTATTTATTTTTTTAATATTGAATGTATGAAAAATTCATTTTATCTATTTTTATTCAGTATAAAGTTCTTATATTAATAATTTGTTGCAGTAAAATTTTAATAGTTTTAGTGTTTCATCATTGCTCTTAAGTATTTGTTGTTGAGCAATGAAAGTTCTATTTAAATTGCTTATGTTTTTAATCAGGTTTATTTATGTTTATTTGGTAGATTGTAATATGCTTAAAAATGCAAATAGTATACAAATTTGGAATGCAATAAATTTTATTATTTATTTTAAAATATTCTCGCGGTCGTTTGAAGACCAAACCAATTCAATTTATATAATTCAATAACATAATACCACGTGTACCGTATTTTCCGATGCAATTCTCCTTCTGTTAATGTTTCCTTAATGTAGTGTTAAAATCTCTTAATTGTTTTATCTCTTTGTCGGTGTGAACTGATGTTGGTGCGTAAACTTGTCAGTATCCGATATAGCAAACTGTAGATCCTGGTTAAAAAAATTAAAAAGAATTTTTCTGAACAGATTGAAATAATAGCGTAGGGAAACATAGACACTCCTACATCTGCCATTTTTTTATTTAGTTAAAAGTGTAAAAAATGCCAACGATATCTAATTTAAATGATCAATAAACTAAAAAAAATAACGTGAAGAGTGTTGAAAAGAACTTAAAAAAAAAACTTCTGTGTGGCTATATTGACAGCATGTTCATAGATTTTTAAATGTATTACGCATTCTGATTGCCAACTATTGCAATAGACAAATAATAGCAAAACTACTAGCTGCTTTCTCAAAAACATAACAACTCTTTTTTGCATTGAAACACTTACTTATCTAATCAGTGTTGAACAGATAATGCACATTTTTATTTTCTGTTATCCAAACCACGTCATAGAAATTGTTTCACAAATCTTCAATAACATTAAATAATTATAAATAAATAAACTGAACTTATTAGAGACGCATTTCCTTTATTCTATTAATAATAATATGTTTAACTGCTCCATGACATTGTCCTCTAATTTTTTTACTAATATAAATATCTTATCATGAAAATATTGTTGAAATGCTTCAATAACATCTATAACTAATTGCTTATGTATAAACTATGTTATTAATAGCTACAGTCTACACATATTTTTATTTATTATATGTATCGTTTAACAGTCAATTAAGTTGATACAACGTTAATTATGGAACTTGCAAAAAAAAAAATTGACTATAAACATGTTATCTATAAGTAAAGGTCAAATGTTGTTAAGACTTGGAATCCAAAAAAATATACAAAGAATACATTTTATTTACTTATTTTTTATCTGATTAAATGATAATAATATAGAAGACTAATTGCTCGATAATTTATTACCAATAAAGATTGAAGTTTTTATATTTATTATTGTTATTGTAGAATGCATAATACTATTTATTAGTTAACAATGTAATAAAATTCTACTATTTTATTATTCAATTACATTATAAAAAAATTATCAATAAAAAAATTATTACGTTTAAATGATTTACTATTGAGTACTTTTTTAGCTTATTATTTTTGTTAAACATAACATTTGATATGTGTTATTGTTTATGCCCCGGGTGGCAGTTTAATCGTTGTATAACTTATTCGACAAAATTTTGTTGGGCGCCAATAAAAGTGCAATTAATTTGTTTATGGAGTGCAAATAAATGAAAACATTTTGTAATTTAAATTTGAAGTGTATGATTAATATTGCTAAGGATTGTAATTAGGAAGAAATTATACCCACGCAATAAGGCCACAGAAAATAGTCACAGTGCAAACATATAATTTATATGGTTGTAATAAACAATAAGGTAGGCCAAAAAACAGCGCAACAATTATTATTTATATACAATTAAATATAATTATAAGCGTATAACCGTATAAGCGTAATTAAAGTCAGCTGCGTTATAATTAGTAGAGGAGTTTGAGGTTAGACCGGAACACACAGAGATACGTTCTGCGTTGCGTCGAGTGTAAGGTTTATCTGTGTCAAGCGCTCGGGATGATCCCCCTTTTATACTGCTTCATCTACTACAACTGGCTTTTGCGCCTATTGGATGTTCATTACCACTGGCTCTGAGAGAACGCTCTTGCACTGCCGTGAGAATTTTTGCACGCCACAATCTTCCCCTATAATTCTGGAGTGAACAAACAGGAATCAACAAATTAGGTAGTCAAGATTTTTACGGATGTCTTCTTCTTCAAATAGGTATTACTGGTGTAACGTCAGACGTATTAAGACCATGGTAAGTAGTCATATAAGTGTAATATACTTCTAAAGACTTTTTGGGCTTTTCCTTAAAAGCTATTTCATAGAATGTTGGTCCATGTTTTTTTTAATGATAATATAAGGTTTATTTTTCTTTGGCGTTAATTTTGCACTAATATGAATTGTTAAGTACATGTGTAGTAACTAATACATGGTCCCCAGCCTGATAAGTTATGTCAAGTTGACAATGGCAATTAGTAATTATCTTACGTGCATCTTGAGCAGCATCTTGAAATTTTTGAGATTCTTTTAGGGTATTAGCAAGTTTGAGTAGATAGGGTAATCTTTTATACAAAGTTTTCTGATTGAATAACTTTTGTTAAATCCCTTGATACGTCATCTAAGCTTTGTAACTCATTTTCAAATGTTAAGTAGACCGGCGTGTAACTAGTAGTTTGGTTTCTTGCTTTTTTTTAGGACGTAGTAAAGTGTTGGTCTCAACAAGTGGCTCTTAATAATAACTAACGCATGGTAAAACTTTTTGGTTTTTTCTCTGTGTAAATCCTGCTGTTAATTTGTCCTAGTCATTGTCTCTAATGTGGTACTAGTTTAAAAAAGGCTTATGCACATGCTGTTCCTAGCCCATCTCTCTCTGTACCCTATTTTTCTGCCTTACTTCCTACACTGGCATCCCACTCTCCTTATTCCCATTCTTGTGTTATTTAGTCTAGATATTTGCATTGTTCTTAAGTATTTTCTTAGTTTTTCTATATCTTCATTAACTTATTCTTTGTCGTATCCTCTTTCTTTCATAAATATTTTGTGCAGCTCCATTAAGTGCATCTCTTTTAGTAGTCCTACATTTGCCAGTTTAACTTTTAGGGAAACTCTTGGATCACTATTTGGAATTAGTTTCTCGTGTCCCTTGGTTGCCAGATATACTTTGACTATTTTGCAATTTGCATTTTCTGTCAACTTTGAGATGGCGTATCTTTCGTTTCAAAATTGCTTAGTCAATTCCGTCAATTTATTTTTCTTGAGCAGTTCTCTTCTTTTTTTCTTTATTTCTGCAATTTCTGTTGGTACTAATGTTTTTAATGTTTTAGTATATGTTTTTCTTTTGTTTCTCTGTTTACCTTCCATTCCTTGGCAGGCATAGTTGTTTTGACTTTTTTTGTTGTTTTCTTTTTTATTACTTTTTTCTATATTCTTTTGTTTTCATTTAGCTCTTCTTTCCTTTGTCTTCTGTAGCTTTTAATTTCTGTGATTTTTCTATTATGGTTTACCTGCATCTTAAAGCTTCAAACTCCTCTGTCTTTTTCTTCATTACTGTCATTGCATAGTTCCTTAGTGCTTTCCAATTGTTTTTGTCACTCAGACGTATTTTAATTATTGTAGATTTGTCTACTTTGTTTTCCAATACTTTTTCTAGCATTTTCCTATCTTTCTCCCACGCTTCTCACTCTACTCTCTAGCGTATGTTCTGCCTTGTCATGCGTATTTTTTTGACAAAATATACATTTTTTCTCTTTTTCTATTTTATTTATTTTCGGTAAGTACTTTCTGAAGGCTTGTTTGGTGAGTAGTTGTGTTGTATAGTAACACGTCTTTGGTTTTTTCTCTACCTATTCCTTTGTTTTTAGTATTAGTTATCTTGTCTATTTTCCCTTTTCTCCTTCTTTCTACTGTCTTTGCTATATTTTCACCATATTTTTTTTCGCTAGTCGCTTTGCTTTTTGTTTACTAGTTCCTTCATTTACTTTTTTTTTATACCATCAAATCTGCAAATACTGTCGCCGCAATTACCTTTAGTGCCTCCTGTGACAGAGTCTTGTAGGCCTTGCAGATCCTTAACAAACTTGCTCTCATAGCTCTTCTTACTCTTTTTTTTTTTTTTTTGTCTTCAAAGCTTGTCCCCATGTCTCTGCGGCTTACAATAGTTTACTACTAAGCATTTTTTCCATTTTTTTGTTCCTCTTACCGCTTCTTTAACTTGTTCATTCCATCATTTTGTTTTAAGTGTAACTCCAAGGTATTTTGTTTTTTTTTTTCTATGGTTATTATTTGTTCACCTACCTGTATTTTTCTATTTTCCCTATTGGTTCTCTTTGTTGATAGCCATGCCTCTTTAGTTTTCTGGTTTCATTTAGTACTTTTAAGTCTATATTGTCACTCTTTCTGACAGCCGCATCCTGAGTAGCTGATTATAAACTAAATTCTATAGTTTAGGACCTAGTGCAGAACCTTGTGGTACTTCTCTAGTCAGCCTAAATTTTCCATTTTTGGTCAAAAGATTTCTCTCCTGAAGGTAGCTTTATATTATCTTGGTAGTTTTAATTGTTAGTTTTTTTTTTTGCTGCTTCTATAATTGCTTCCCAAGGTACGCTGTTAAACGCATTTTGTATATCTAGCGCTATTATAACACAGTGTTGTCTTTTTCTGTATGGTCTACTGTTTACTTCTTTTGCTATGGTTTTTATTTTTTCAAGGACTTCTAGAGTCGTTTTTCCCTTTGTAAAACTATATTGTTCCTGTTCCAATCCTCCTTTTTTTATTTCCTGTTTAGTTTTTGTCACGATAACTCTTTCCATAATTTTTGCTAATGTGTTAATCAAGCATATCGGTCTATACGTCGTTGTTTTCCTGCTTCTTTCTTATTCTCAATTAGTACTAGGTTTGCATCTTTCCAGCAAGCCGGAAAAATTCCTTCATTCGGACATCTGTTTATTATTTTTGTTATCTCTATCTCATTTTGCTTTAGCGCTACTTTCACAATCTCCGTTGTTATCTCGACTAAACCGGGTGTTTTATTAATAGATAGATCTCTTATAATCTGTTTTATCTTCTCCACTGTTGCAGGGACTGCTTTTGTATCGTCATTCCTGCTGGTTCTTTTACCATTTCTAAAGTGGGAAACAATTTTTTATTGATTACTACTTCATTCTTTTCTTCCTTTAAGCACACTGCTTTTAATTCTCCTAATTTATTCATTACTATTTTGTATGGGTTGCTTTAGGAATAACAGTCAATGGATTCTAACATTTCTTTCCAGCATTTTTTTTTAACTGTCTTTGATTGCTTCCTTTGAAGTTTTTCTGTCATTTTTCAATTCTTTTTCAGTTTTATCAGAATCTTCTTCCTTTTTTTCTTTCTTTTTTGACTTTTCTTGCTGTTTGCATTGCTTTCTTCATGTTTTCCTTGACGTCTTTGCACCACCAGTACGGTGCTCTTCTTCTTCTTCTTTCTCTGTACCTGGGAATTGATTCTTCCGCTGTCTTCATCAACTTTTCCGAGTACCTTTTGCATCTGTCTTTTATGTTTTTGATTTCAGTCACTGCCTCTGCTTCCTTAACTCTATTTATCTTTTCTCTTTCCATCCTTCTTATGTTCCATTTTCTTTCTCTTTTGTCTTCCTTTTTCCCTTTTTTGTTTGTGCTGTATTGTATGTACTTATGTAAACTCAGCAATTCTTATTCTGTCACTGTCCAGCCCCTTACTAATCCAGCCGTTTCTCATGTTGCTATGGTAATGTCAATGTATGAATTAGATCTTCCTCTTACAAACGTTGGTTTATCTCTTTGGTTGCATATTGTAAGATTTACGGCTGCTATCATTTCCTCAAGAATTTGAGCTCTCCTGTCGCTTTTGCTCGTTTCCCGCGTTTTTGCGTTGAAATTGCCTCTTATCAAAATTTGTTTGCTTGTTTGTTTTCTTAAGCTGTGCTCTAATTCTTTCATCCACTCCTGATAATATTCTGATGATAATAGGCTGATGTAACAACTCTATACTATCAAACCTTCTTATCGGTCCACACTATTTCCTCCTTAGGTGTTTTCCATCTTTCTACTTTATCTCTACACTTATCCCTTGCTAGGATAGCTGCGTCTGAGTCCTTATCTTTTATCCACTCCCCACTTAGTTTGTTTTTATTTGGTTCACACACTATTACTATGTCTTTTTTTCCTCTTACCGCTGTTGACATCAATAGTCCTTGCGCTTCTCTTCCTCTGCCTATATTTGTTTAGATAATGTTATACATTTTTATTTGTGTCTTCATTCTCGTTGCATGTTGTCTCCAATTATTTGGATTTTTGTCTTCTACGTTCTTTCTTGATCTTCTCATTTCTCTTTTGTATGTGAGCGGGCATCTTTTTGCTCCTGTTCTGTGTCCTGTTACTTTACACTCTATACAATATTCCCTATTACTGCATTTGGCTATCTGATGCCTCTTTTCTCCCCATCTTATACATAATTTTGATCTGTCTTCCCCTTTACAGTCCGACGCTATGTGCCCTTTTATCGGTTACATTCCTTGTTCTGCATCTCATAAGCCCTATATTTATGCTTTTCTCTCTTATTAGTTTTCCCGCTATCTCTTTGTTTGTCCTGATTATAGCCGTTAGTATATCCTTGTACCCTTTCCTCATACGTTTAATTGTGATATCTTTGTTGCCTATTCTATCACCGATTTCTTCAAGCAGTTCCTCTCTGTTTGTCTCCGGGTTTATACCTTTGATCAAAACTAGTTCTTCTGTGCGGTCATTATTTGCTCTTCTTACATTAAAACCCTCTATTCTGTCTCTTACATTTTCTATTTATTTTTCCGTTTCCGACCCTTTTGTTACTTATGTAATTTAAAAAAAAAAACATTTTTTTTAAATTATTTCCACGTATGGCGTTTCATCCTCCTCTTCTTCTTCCATTAGTTTTGAATATTTATTCTTAGCCTGTTTTAGGATACCCAATTCCTTTCCAACTAACTTTATATTTATTAGAATTGCAGTATCCGATCCCTTTTCCATCATCGGGTTCTTTTTTTCTATTGTTACGTATTTAAAATCTATTTCTTTCTATTCTATTCTTTATTAATTATTAATTGCAGATCTTTATTTGTAGCAACTTCTTTCATCTCCTTTTAATTTACAAAATAATTTCTTTGTATTTCCTTTATATTTTCCGTCTGTGTTAACATTTCAATACCTGCTTTACTTCTAGTATTATTCAGTTCTTCTTTTTGCGTTTCTTCAAACTTTAATCTTTCTAAGACTGCCACCGGTTTATTAGCAGCTTTTTAAATTTCCTCCTAAGGAATCAATTTCTCTTTCCCTTTTGGTACTTTTACTTTCCTTCTCATTGGTTTGTTTCACCATGTTTTGTTTATCTTTATTTATGGGTGGCAAATGCTCTATTTTTCCCATTTATTATTTTAATTAAGAAACTTACGCCGAATCACTTCTTCACTACACGGCAAATTTTATTGTCCCGGTCACTGCCCTGTTGTGCTAACACAGCACGTATCGCAATTTTTCGATACGTGTGTATTCTTGATACGACCGCACCTTTTTCTTGGTTTTAATTTCACTTAATAAATTACACTTCATTTTCACCGTTTTCACTATCAAGCACTAATTGTTACTTGTTAGATTGCACTACTGCCTTATTAATTTTATTTATTATTTTTTTAACTTATAGAATTACTCAGTAAGCTAACATAGCTACGTCCGTTCTTCTTGCTGAGTTTAACAAGAATCAAATTGCTGTGGTTTTTCGGGCCATGTAGTGTAATCTCCGCCAACCAAAATAGCAAGTTGTGGTAAAATCATGGTTTCTTTTCTCAACTGGGTTGTTTTTGTTTTTTCTATCACTTAAAGTTGGTAGAGGTCTAAATAAATCAAAAACGAGTACTAAATTGCTGGTTTGGAGTAATTCTGCAGATTTCAAACTAGTAAGTTTGTACTTTTGATATTGAGTACCAGTACAAGTTCTAATAGTATTGTGCGGAAATCCGACAACTTCAATGGTAAAATCATCATAGTAAGTTTTAAAATTAGATGTTACCTTGTTTTTGAGACAACTAGTTGGACTTCTTTGAAATCGTTGTTTTGGTCATAGCAATAAAGCACTCCTTGTGTCATAATATAACTTTTGGATGTCTAATAGCGTATATATTTGTTGGCAATTAACTTTTGATAATGTCTCGTAGATGTGGATCTCTTAAATGTTTTATACGAATATCGGCGCTTTCCTTATTGAGAAGGTCAATTAATATATTGCAAATCCTTTATCCTAATTTTTTGGATGGAGATTTTAAATTTATTATTTAGGTAATGTTACATGATTTGATTTGACTGATACTTCACATCCTTCAATATATCCTTTAAATTTATGAATTGACCAAACAATAGCAAAAGCTTTGCGTTCTGTTGTGAAGTAGTTTTGTTCGGTAGTAATAAGTACTCTACTCAAATACCCGATCGGATGTTCATTATTCTTTTTGTTTTGTACTAATACGGCATCAATTGCAAAGTTACTTGCAACAAGTTAGCGGTTCTTCACTGTGCACCTTCTTTTTAGGTGGTGACCAAACATTGAAAAAAAATCTATTTAGATTTCTAAAAAACACTAAAAAGCACTATAATGTCTGGGATTCTGCAATGTTAACTCCCACAAAATTGAACTTGATTAATTAATTTTTTTAGATTTTAGTTTCGATTTCTTTTTACTTCTCCTACACGTAGATAAAGTAGTGACCTCACGTTGTGGCACATGTAATAAATGAATGCTTCTTTTATTTATTGTCGTCGTCTTGGAGAAGGATTAATTAGACATCGAGGTTAGATGGATACTATTTATTATTAACTATCAAAAAACTATCTCTGATTAATTAATTCGTCACTTATATATGTGAACGAATGTCCGGTCAGCACTTTTCAATGTCAGCTGTGTTTATACACATCTGCTTAGGAATGTGCTGATCGACAAGGCGAAGTGCAATGTCGCGGCCATGCAATGTTATTATAATATAACATTGCATCATCGCTCTGGTCCACTACACCTCCTCCTTTTGGGGTAGTGTGAATTTGCGATAACAAAACCGGAAATTCACACTTTCATATATATAAAAATTCTTATTCTAAACACGTGTTACATTATAATGACTTAAACTAACTTCAGTTCTAGAAAAAAAAAATTATTATATTCTTATATTTTAATTTATGGTTAAATACTTATACAAACATTATATTACTATATCTTAGTATCTAAATTACAATATATGTTAAGATTATTTTATTTACTATGCGTTATATTTACACAGTCTATTTTCATGAATTGTCAGTGTTTTGTCGTTAATGTCCGTAAGGGTGTAGTTTACACCTGTCTTTTTTATCACTGTATAGGGACCCTTAAACAATGAATCGAACTTTGTTCGAGCCTCATTGGTTATAAGTACCTTATCATTGATTTTAATGTTTGATGGTCTACTGTTGAGATCAAATTTCGCTTTCCGTTTCTGCTTTATCTCTGAAATGATGCTGTTTGCTCTTTTCAGCGCAGTTTGTAACCGGAATTTAACCTCTTTACTGTAGTTTTCCACATTATATATGGGTTCGATTTTGTTTGTCTCAAAATCAAGGGGAAGGGTTGGGTTTTTTGCAAATATCAATTCGAAAGGACAATAATCGTGGACTGTGGATGGTGTTGTATTATAACAATAAGAAAAATATTTAATCCACTCATCCCAGTCATCCTTAAACGAGTTAATGTACATTCGGACGTATTCGTTTATTACCCTGTGGATTCTTTCCACTGTACCGACCGATTGTGGTCTATACGGGGTTGATGATAAGTGTTGTATTTGTAGAAGCTTAGTGAGTTCGGTAAGCGTTTCGTTCACGTATTCCGTACCCATATCCGTTCTGATCTCTTTCATTGGACCGTAAATTAGGATGAAGTGGTCGACGATCGCCCGCGCTACCGTTCTCGCCTCTTTGTTGGGAATCGCAATTGTGACAGCGTATTTAGTGAGTTCACATTCTATGGTAACTGCGTATAAGTTACCTTGCGATGATTTGGAAAATGGGCCTATTGTATCAATTATGACGATATCAAATGCTTTTTGGGGGGTTGGGGTGATACATAGGGGTGCCATATTTTTTATTTTTGCTTTGTTGATTTGACAAAGGTGACATGATTTGAGGAATTTAGCTATGTCCCTCCTCATGTATTTCCAAAAATAGTGTGACCTTAATTTTGAAAATAATCTAGTTCTACCACAATGTCCTCCTAGGATAGGATCAGAGTGAAATTGCTTTATCAGATCTTGTTGTACTGCAAGATCTGAAATACGTTCTACTGGTTGTGTTAATATTATTGTGAGTTTACTTAGCTTTTCATTTGCTATACTTTTAAATAACGACGGGGGTATTACATTAAACATTTTATTATTGAGCTCTATTTTTATTTTATTTATCCCGTGATCTCTGGCTATACTTTCAAGCCTTAACATGATCTGACCTAAGTCAGATTTGTTATTAGAAATCTTACCGTCTAATATAATTCTTTTCTTTCCATCGACCCATAGTCGTGGACACTTGGTATTCATATTTACCATTAATTTTGTAGCTTTTATCGCTTCGAAGTTGCGCAATACTTCGTAAGCCTTTAATTTTGTCTCTTCTTTTTGTATATCTTTATTAATCTTTCCCTTTTCTTCAGTAATTTTATCTTTCATTGCGCGCGTTTGTACTGCTAATACTTGCGCTACGCTTCGCTGGATTTCTTTCAATTCGTCGATGTTTATTCTAGACAACGCGTCGGCTCCGACGTTGTCTGCACCTTTTATAAATTCTATTGTGAAGTCGAAATCCTCAAGATCCAACCTCATTCGTGTTAACTTCGATGAGGGATCTTTCATTGAAAATAAGTATAATAATGGCCGATGGTCCGTTTTAACTAAAAATTTTTGTCCATATAAATACGGTCTGTAATGCTTTATAGCCCAGTGAATGGCTGCTAGTTCTTTCTCTATTGTGGATTTGTTCAACTCTCCCTTTGTAAATGATTTTGAAGCATAGGATATTGGTAAATCATTATCGTTTACCTGCTGACTCAGTATTGCTCCACATGCATGTTTGGATGCGTCGGTGGTTAAGATGAATGTTTTATCCATCTGTGGATACTGTAAAATTGGAGGTTTTATTAAAATATTTTTAAGGGTTTGAAATGAGTTTTCACACTCTGTATTCCACTCGAATGTTGCTCCCTTTTTTGTTAATTTATTTAGACAAGTTGTAATTTCAGCGAAGTTTTTTATAAACCTCCTGTAGTAATTACAAAATGCTACAAATCGTTTAACAGCTTCCGCTTCTGTTGGTCTAGGATAATTTCTAATAGCATCGAATTTTGATTTATCAGGTAAGATGCCTTTGTCTGTTATATTGTGACCTAAAAATGTCACTTCTTTCCTGAAAAATCTACATTTTTCTGGATTCAGTTTCAAACAGAACTTTCTGCATGCCAGAAAGACTTTTTCTAGGTTCTCAAAATGGTGTTTTTCTGAACAACCTATGACAACCAAGTCATCCATGTACATGAACGCCTTTTCTGGGGTCAATGCAGCGAATGCGATATTCATCATTCGTTGAAAGCTGTTCGGACTTATTGACAAACCGAACGGCAATCTTTTAAACCTAAACGTGCCTGCGTCCGTGCTAAAGCTTGTTAAATCTCTGCTGTCGGGATGCAGTGAAATTTGGTGAAAACCAGACATTAAATCAAGTACCGAGAACCATTTCGCTCTTCCTAGTTGGTCGAATATATCATCGATTCGTGGGAGTGGGAATCTATCGGCTATTAGTTTTTTATTCACTTGACGGTAGTCAATGACTAATCTCCACTTCTTATTGTTATCTGTAGATTTTTTCGGCACTAGGATAATCGGTGAGTTATATGAGCTCGTCGATGGCTCTATAATTCCTTTATCACACATATTTTGTACTTGTTTGTTAATTTCATCGCGCTGTGTGTGTGGAATTCGGTAATTTTTAATGTAAACGGGGCTTTTGTCGGTCGTGTTCACTCGTTGCTCATAAAAATTATTGCAACTTAGCATCAGATCGTTATTAATTGCAAATACATCCGCGTATTCTTTGCATAATGTGGTTAATTTATTTTTAAGGTGCGCTGGACAATCGGTATTTAGCTGCTTTAGCAGGCTTGTTTTGCGATCTTCTTCTTCGATTTCCACGCGGTGTATTACATAATTATTTAAATCTTCGTTTTCAAGTTTAATTTTTTCTATTATTTTATTACTATTAGTTGTATTAATAAATGTTACCAACACTTTGCTGCCTTTTACAACTGTTTTTTTCGAATAAATGCCAGGGGCTATCTCTTGACTGTCGATGAATGATTCCGCAAAGGGGTGTTTAAGTTCAACCTCCCTTGTTACTTCTGACCAAGCTGGGAATATTAAGTTTTCGGATTTAGGTCCGCTAGTAAAGTTAATATGTATGTTATGCGCCGGCGTTTTAATCGCAAGTTTCCAATTGCCATAATCCAGTGTGCAGTTGTATTTTTTAAGGAAATCAAGCCCCAATATTCCGTCTACCGGTATAGGGAAATTAGGACCGACTATATGGAACTTTTGTTCCAATGCATGTTTTTCACTGGGATATATATATGCAATTGTGGCATGAGATGAAAAAATCTCGGATTCGGTTATGCCGTGTATAACACATTGATTTGCGTATTTTGGTAAGTCTTGGTGCAGAACGTTATTTTTTATTAAAGAGATATCCGCTCCTGTATCTATTAAAAATTTTAATTTAGTATGAGCCATGTTAGTATTAATAGTGATAAAATTAGAATATGACAGATTTAGAATTGTTCCTGTGTTTGTGCTTTGTCCCCCATCCGCCATGTTTGGGGGACGGTCGAGTTTTCCGTCTCCATGGTTCTTACATGAGAGTGGTTATTATTATAATAACTTTTTTGTGTGTAGTTGCTGTTGTTATAATTACCTCTATTCGGAGTGTTATTCCCGCGGAAATGACTGAAATTTCCACGTCCTCTATGATTTGATTCGTATTGATTTGACATGTTATTATTTTGTGGCTTATATTGCTGCCAGTTATTATTGTTGTTTGATTGAAATCCGCGTCCATTATTATTATAGTGGCTGCGATTGTAACTATTATTATAACGACCCCTAAATGACCCTCTGTGGCTCTGGGTTCGTGCGAATAATACGTTACTCGATGGACCAGTATCATTTTCGGAGGTTATAAACTTAATGATAGCCTCTTGAATGCTTGTGAATGTACCTGCTTCCATTATAATTTTTGTTTTCTCGGACTTTGCATTATTTGTTAATGCTGTTATCGCCCTGGTAATTGCATATTGCTGTGCTGTGTCGGCTCTCACGCCTTCAGCCTCATACGCCAGAATCAATTTGCTGTATGATTCTTCTATTATTTTAGTCGTTGCTTCCACATTCCTTCCATTTGGACGTAGGTTGCTTAATTTAGTTTCTAAAGTCTGTGCCTTCTCGCTTACGCATTTGCTAAGTAAGGCCTTTTTCAGGTCATCAATGGTCTTGATGGACTCAGTGACAGCTTGTCTCGCTGTTTTCGTTAACCTTGTTTTAATAAACGCTATTGATAAATCTTCTTGACTCCCGCACGTTTGTTTTAATAACGTTA
This sequence comes from Tachinus rufipes, assembly GCA_963932245.1. Lineage (NCBI taxonomy): Eukaryota > Metazoa > Arthropoda > Insecta > Coleoptera > Staphylinidae > Tachinus > Tachinus rufipes. Next base: position 79,838,410 of record OZ010744.1, read on the forward strand.
TGGCGTCTAAAAACGTGGTTAATTCGGATGAGTTACCATCAAAACTCTTCGGCAAGATTTTGTCGGCAAGTGAAAATAATTCTGTATTTGATAGTGACATGTTTATTTCTTCCTCTGTTATACTAGATATGTCAATTTTTATTGAGCCGTCTCTTGGCACTTCGCACGATAAATTTAATTTTGCAAATGATGATAATAGTTTATCACGTATAGTTGCAAAGCTTTCTTTTAATTTTCCAGCTTGCTCCTCATTTACTTTATCACCGTAAGCTTGACAAACTTCCGCATGTTTATTGTATAAGTTTATTAAATTTACTTTTATTTCTTCTCTAACAGTTTTGCCTTTAGGTACCTCGGTTTTTAAAACTCTTTTTGATTGGTTCCTGAACTGTTCTCTTATCTCCTTGATGCTATCCTCAATTACTCCCCATGTGGGCATTACTTATAATTTGTTGGTATAATGTAGAGCTAATAATAAACAATTCATTCTAATAGTAAACCAATTTATTTACTGCGATAGTAAACAAATTATTGTAATAGTAAACTAATTGTTTGCAATATCATTTAATAGTAATCAATTTATTTTAATAGTAAACTAATTTATAATGTTTTACTATTTTTGATATCGCTGATATGAAAATTAATATTAAAATAATTTTATTGCTTAGGATTAAAAGTATTAACAATTACTATATACTCGCACAACCATTTTGTTGTGATATATAATATGTCGAGTTCACTGTTTTTGCTGGTATTTCTTATATCAGCATTTTTATAATGTAGGTGAACCTTTACGCGATTTTGCATTTTTCGAGTTCAGTAATGTCAGTGTTAGTAATTATTTGATTTTGCGATTTTAGTTTTGTGTTAAAAGTCGACCGTGTCGGTTCGCGTAAAAGTGTTTTACGAGATTTGTTTTCGCGAGTGTTGTTTATATGTCAAGTGTGCGCGTGTGTGAGTGAGTGGGTGAGTGTTTGTTTTAATGTTGTAGACATTTAGTGTTAGGGTAAGTTTATTATCTGCCCTTACTCACTATTGAGTACGCACATTTGATTCAAAGTAAATAAAATAATTGACTAATTTCACTGTAATATGTAATAAATAAATGTCGTATAATATTAATGAGTACGCACATTGATTAGAAAAAAAAATAAAAATATAATTAAATAATTTTCACTGTCAATAAATATAACGCTTAGTTTACAAATCAAATTTATTTAAATTTTTCATATTGTCCATTAAAAATCACTGTCCTTTTTTATTTAACTAACCTTAATGTTTATTTAAATTACTGCTTCTTCTGTATGGTGCTTCCTTTGGTGTTTCCTTTGGTGTTTCCTTTGGTGTTTCCTTTGGGGCTTTCCATGGTGCTTTTTCTTTATAACTCCGCTTCCCTTTTGGCTGCCACTGGTGCCCTAATCCATCCTAGTTCCGCTCTGTCGGCTAGTTGCGCTGTCGATGTGTATCTCCTTCTCAATGTCCTCGTATGTCTATCGTATAATTTAAGGAATAAATTAACGATTGCTAGGACTGCTATTATTCCCAGTATCCAAACCAATTCCTTATTTTCTATCGATACTTGGGTGATGTTAATATCGTTCACTACCTCGCCAGTGTTGTCCACTTTTTTTGTTTGAGATGATCCCATTGCTGATCATTCTCTATTCTTCCATGTATTATTTCTTTAGGCCTCTTTTAGGCAGGATCGCCATGTAATAAATGAATGCTTCTTTTATTTATTGTCGTCGTCTTGGAGAAGGATTAATTAGACATCGAGGTTAGATGGATACTATTTATTATTAACTATCAAAAAACTATCTCTGATTAATTAATTCGTCACTTATATATGTGAACGAATGTCCGGTCAGCACTTTTCAATGTCAGCTGTGTTTATACACATCTGCTTAGGAATGTGCTGATCGACAAGGCGAAGTGCAATGTCGCGGCCATGCAATGTTATTATAATATAACATTGCATCATCGCTCTGGTCCACTACACACACCCCATATATGGTAAAAAAAGATGAAAACTCATTTTAAGAAATAAGTTGTATATGTTCTTTTATAGATTTTTCTTCTTTGTTTTATTTAAAAAAAAATAACTTTACTGACTAATTAGTTTTTCACAGTTTTACAATAATGTTATTACTTTTCTGTAGTTTGGTAAAATATGTCATAGTATACCTGTTCTACAGCGGACTATAAAAACAATTACAAAAAACCTTTCTTTTAAACGCATCATAATTAAATTAAAAATAATTAGCTTTAGCATTCTTAAAATCTAATGTTTGATATGTATACTAAATTTTACTGCAGGATATTTAAAACTTGTCAAGGCCAAGTATCAAAGTCTTCATGTTTTAAACTATAACATTTCTATAATGTGTGCAACTTACTTCTTCCCAAAAGCAAGCAAATCAAAACTCAATATATTATTAAGTTGCAATATTATTTCAAATCGGAATTTGGAAATAGTAGATAGTCGCTAGCTTGTATTAGCATAACAAATACATTTATACTATTAAATTATTAATGAAATATATTAACTTTAATACTATTAAACTAATATTTGTGTTATTTACAGCTCGGCTGGATGCGCTTTTAGTAAGAAAGCACAGATGTCTTCTCTATATTGGAATAGTACTCCTTGTGATCGGGACCACGCTACAAATATTTTTCCCATCCATGTTAAATGCACTTATACGACATCAGTTAAAATTTTACAATGGTTCAAATGTATACAACAATTGGAAAGTTAATAAAGAACCATATAACCACGATTTTTACTTTTATAATTGGACCAACCCAGAAGACATATACGATACTAATATTAAGCCCAAATTTCAACAACTTGGCCCATATAGATACCATTTATTTATTGAGAAATTAAATGTTACAGTGCATGATAATGGCACTGCCACTTATATGTTAGCTAAAAAATATATTTTTGTACAAGAAGAAGGAACAAGACCTGTAACTGATTTGATCACAACTATAAATCCAATACCAAATGTACGGTTTAAATATTAATATTAATTTATTTATAAATAACTTTTATTACATTTTTTAGATTATGGCTTATAAGTTCAGAAATTGGAATATATTTGCTAAGTTTGGTGTATCCTTAGCTTTTAGATCAATTAACGCTAAGTTATACATTACTAAAACGGTGGATGAGTTGCTATTCAAAGGTTTTCATGATCCTATTTTAGATGCACTTGCTAATGTACCTTTAGCTTCTAGTGCGCTGATAGACAAATTTGGTTATTTTTATAAGGTATGTTTAGACTTTACTATTAAAATATTAAACATTTAAGTAGTTTAGCTTTGGAATCTATTGTGCCAAAACTTATAGCTTTTTTGTAAAAATCAAAATTAATAAATCATAAACACTTTTAGGTGACTAAAGTTTTCATTTCAACATTCCTCTAAGTTCAGTTGTTAAAATAAACAAATATTATTGAATTAATTAATACTACTAACATTTTCAAATTTGTTAACACTGTTTAAAAACTTATTTAAGTTTTTTTTTTTGCAGAAAAATTACACAGATTTTCTTTCTGGACCAGTAAATTTCCATACAACAGTTGACGATGACTATGGTCAATTAATAACGTACGAAAATGCAAATAAAACTAAATACTTCTCAGGAGATTGCGGAACAGTCAGAGGATCTTCAGGAGAATTTACTGAAATGAATCGAGATACCAATAAAAAAATGGATATTTTTGTACCTGAAATTAATTCATTTCTTACTGTGAATTTTGAAAAGCAACAAGACATTAAAGGAATCATTGGCAATCGATACTCACCTTCAATAGTTTTTGATAATGGTATGCATTTATATATTTTTTTAATTAACTTTGATAATTGATTTTAACCAATTAAAAGAAAGCAATTTAATTATTATCCAATATCAATTGTTTTACAATGAATATCTTTATAATTTAACTATAAAACAATAAATTAATAATAAGATTTTTATTATGCATATAACGTGTGAAATAAATTGTGGTAAAATTTTGTACGTACACTTCTACTATTTTTTTAAGTCAATAGTTATGGTACAATTGTTGATTAATAAAAATACGTAACCCGGGATAGCATACCGTTGCATGAAATGGCATTGATACAAAAATTTATAAACATATATTATATAGTATTATTTATTTAGGTACAAAAGTTCCTGAAGAAAAATGTTTCTGTAATGGAGAATGTGTTCCAAGTGGTTTAAGAAACGTGTCATCATCGTGCATGGATGCTCCAATATTTTTGAGTTTACCACATTTTTACAAAGCAGATCCATATTATAACAATGCTATAGAAGGGTTAGTACCCGAACCAGAAAATGATGATGTATTTGTAGTTTATGAACCGGTAAGCATCAAAAATGTATTTATTGTATTTAAAAAAAAAAAATGTCATTTTTGCATTGGATTGCTCACTATTATTATAATAATTTTTAATTATTTTTATTTTTAGATATCTGGAGTTGTTACTGCCGTGGGCCTAAAAATTCAACTAAACATGTTGTTGCAACCAATAAAAGGAATAGGGTAAGACATTATTAAAATATCATCAATTTAATAAAACATAAATATATTTTTAGGGCTTATTCGGACGTTCCTAAATATTTCATACCAGTATTTTATTTAAACCAAACTGTGGTTCTTGAGGATGGCCCTATAAGCGAATTATTTCCAATACAAATAGCACCAGTTGTCGTCCATTATGCAAGTATAATGTTTATATGTGCAGCAGTATTACTTATAATTAACGCTATATTATCAAAAATGTTGAAATACAAACTGTTGAAACCTAAGAAGATAGCAGATAATATCAATTATTTCTCAGAAGAGGAAGATCCATTAAACATTACAAATAAAAAATAAACGTAATATTTTATTTTGTAATACTAATAATAATAGCTGTGATATTACTATAAACTGAAGTAAACTTAAGTACATAAATATAGCATAGAGTAAGGACTTGTTATGTTTTATGAATTGTAGCTGATAAAAACTGTATATAATAATAATATAATCAATAATTTTCAACTTTTGTGTCCCTAAATTGTATTCAAAACTTGAAGTTTTGTTAATAGTGGTCATCTAAAATATTATTCATGTAATATAAAATATAATAAAGTAATAATAATTAATAAGGTATGAGATTTTGTGAACATTAAATGCATGTAAGTAATTCTGTATATAACTTTAGAAATGTGGAACTGAGTATATTTATGTATCAATAATTATTAATCAAACAAATTTGTATATTGTAAACAAGATATAGTAATAGATGTAATTAAAAAAACACTAAAATACCAAAAACACTAAATATAGTAATAGTAATGAACTTAGTTATCCAACGGTACAAACTTAGAATTGGTATGACCGCTAGTATACTGCACTACATCAACTAGTAAGCAATTGTATAGACAATATAAAAACCGCTACAAAAAATTATCAAAAGAAAAAAAATAAACTGGTTTAACAACACGTTGGTAAAAGACGCTTCTAAATAGTGTCTTTAAAAGTGCTGGCAAGTAACGCCATTTGTCTTTTCTTAACATTGATTAAGATTAAGAACAATAACTTAACTCCTTTTGATATTATTTCATTTTGGTCAATCCTTTTGTTAAAAGACTACTATGTTAGAAGATTATTTTACATTGTTTTGTCCTTGTTAGTAAATAAGCAAAAATGGCATTGCTTAACAAAATTTCTTATCATTGTTCTAATAATGTTTATGTTTATCTAAAATTAATAAGAGTTCAAAAGAGTTCAAAATGCAAAATTTATTAAAATTATTTATCTTGTTTGTAGTCTAAGTGTTTCCAGTACTCAGTAAAATTGTTTTAAATTTTACACTTTTCTAAAATAAACATCTTATCTCAATACTTAAAATTAGTTACCGTAAAATATCTTCAAAATACAGGTAATCTCTCCTCCGTAGCGTAAAAAATTCACATTGTACAGACTTTTTCTGTTTTATATTCTTTAAAAAAAGTATTTTGTTAAAAGCTATAAAATAAACAAAATTATATTTTTCAACGTAAGAACCATTAACACTAACACACATATTCCAACGTTTTTCCAGTAATGCTGTGCTTTAACAAAAATGCTTTTGACAAATCACGACTACACAGCGTTGTATAAGTCTTAATTCGATAAAAATCCTCTTAAGTTTTCTTTGTTAGTTTTGTAATAAAATTGTTACAAGAAACAAAGTCAGGACTGTAAAGTGAGTGTTCTAATTACTTAAAGCCGCATTTATTAATTACTTATTAAATAAAATCTGTTTTATTTATTATTGCATCATTGTGATTAGTTTTGTGTATAACCCCTTTTAAGTCTTAAAATTGTATCGTTATTTTTGACATTTTAAAAATTGATTTTTATCCGTTTTTGACCTGATTTTGGTTCATTAAACGCAGGAGAATTAAACTTCTTTTCTTGAGACTGGGATTCTGATTTCGAGTAGATGAGTCCAACTTTCGAGGTGTGTGTGTGTATGAGTGTTCTTGCGTGCCCAAATTTCCTAACCTGCTATTTTTTTCTTCCCATCCTTTAATAAAAAACTCTGTTGATGACAACTTGCTAGAATAAGTATAAAATGGAGCAAACCAAGCTTATAAAATACTATAATAGACAAACAAAAAAAAAACGTGTACATAACAAAGAAAGAATACCCTAGTTCCGGTCAGGAGCTGTAGCTACATGGAAATTCCGCACGACCGTCATCAAGCAACAACTATAAAACTACTAAAACTACATTAAATGCTTGAACTGAGTCTAATTTGCACAAAGCCCAGTCTATTGTAGCACTGGGCAAACCAGATCAAACTTGGTTTATGATAAGATTAAATTGACACAACAAGGCTTTTTTTTAATAAAACCAAAGTTTTAAGATCTATACTGCATTAATCTAGTAAATTTCAGTTATTATCTTAAACATTTATTTGCGGACTAACAGAGTTTATTGACAAACTTCTTCAAGATAATTTTAGAAAAACTGAAATAATTTTGTTAGGAAATCTTAATGTACATAATGAATAGTTAAATCACTTATCTTCTACAGCACTATCCGGACAACAAACTATAATTTTTGCTGCTTCTCATAATTTTACCCAACTTATACAGCAACCCATTATCTAAGTGATAGACTTCTTGGTGAAGCAAGATTGTTAAATTGGTGTTTTTTAACTATTTCAGAGATTACAACAACTTTTTTTCTGATCTTTCACTTATTACTTCCATTGTTAAAATTTCTCTTTCTATTACTACCAAAACTAAACCTCATCTATTGTTATTCTAAGATAAACATAGTAAAAATTAAAAAAACTTGTTAATAGTTTTGATTTTGATACTTATTGTTTATACTCAAAAAATCTACATTTTGCAGCAGAAAATCTCACAAAAACTATTCAAAACGTCATCAAAAAAATTGTTCCATTCTCTGTTATTAAATCAAAACAAAAAAAACTTGTACTCAATTTAGACAAAACAAGCAGTTAACAAGAAACAAATAGTATTTAATAACACAATATCATCAATGATCGTTCCAAACAAATTAAACAAGATTGTAAGAAAACTCGTAAACATTGTGACAATCTAATACAATCTGAAAAATATAGGATTGACAAAAAAAAGCTAATAAAATTTTTCAGTTTTCCATAAACAACAAACATTTTTATAAAACAATAAATTTATTGCAAACTAGAACAAAATCTTTATTATCCTCTTTTTAAAATGATCAAAATAATCTAAAAACAATTTTTTTTGCAAATCAATTTTCATCTAACTCTACTATTATAAACCCTCCTATTGCTGTACCTACATTGCCGGCCAGTAATAAAATAATGGGTCCAGTCCAATTCATTTTAGACAGCGGTTCTCAAAAGATATCTTCTCAAATTAAATACCAAAAAAGCATCAAATATAGATAAAGTTTCATCTATTAATCATAACTCATTTGCAAATAAATTTGCTCTTATTTTGACTAAAATATTATTTGCCTTATTATACAAAAAATAAATATTTCCTACATTATTGTTCCACTTGTCAAAAAAATAATTTTATTAATTTCTACATTGTCAAGTTCTTAGAACAAAACAACTTAATCTCAAATACTCAATATAGATATCGATCAAAATGTTTAACAACAGATCTTTTGACTTATGTTAATCACAAATAAAATTCTACTTTAGACAAACATGAAATTTTTTTTGCAGAAGCTCTAAACATTTCCAAAACATTTGATAGAATATGAAATCCTAGACGGTCTTAATTATAAATCTGTAAACATTATCAATAGTTTTTTGACAATAAAAAAAAATTGTTAGAACTGATGATTTTAACCAATGCTGGTGTTTCTAAAAGTTTTGCTTTTTGTCAACTTTGTTTTTAATTTACATTAATGATTTTCTTCAAATAAGTAAAAATTCCATTCATAGTTTTGCAGATGATAGCATCCTTTATACTTCATATTTTCTAACGACAATAAATGTTTTCGTTTTGCCACTGTTCACAGTTATTCTTACTCTACCTTACTTTATCTTAAATAATAAACTGTCCTATTTGTAAAGTAGCGAGTAAGCCAAAATAAGAATTTTACTTCCCTCTTGTCCCTAGCGTCCTATCATGAAATGAAAATTAATCAAGTCATGTTTTAATTGAATTTAAAAATGCATAAAATTGTAACCAACAACACCTGTAAGTTTTAATTTAAAAAAAAAACAAATATTTCACTTGGCAAGAGAAAGACACATCATATCAACAAATATGGCAAAACGTCTTGAAAATTCTAGGTTAGAATCTGTTGTATCAATAAACAAAAACCTTAAAACAATATCTAAATGAAGTACAAATCCATATCTAAATCTTCTTTACTTTGTCTTCTAAGGGTTACATTTAAAATAATCTTTTCTGATACGACCTTGTTGTTGACTTTAAAAACATTTAAATATCTAAAATTTCTTAATAGATGTAAACAGTTTTTCACTTAATAATAATTATTTACGGAAAAATCTTTTTGTTACAATATTACAAAAATAAGTAAAACAAACAATAACAGTAGTACTTAAAAATAAACATATAACAAATATAAAATATTTACAATACACATAAAAGAAAAGAAAAAACAATCTAAATCAAAATTATTTAAAATATATGTTAAAATTAATAAGCGAACAATGATACCAAAAAGTAGTTGTAGATAAAACAAATAAATCAAAGCAATTGTGAAACATTACATTCCCTCATTAATCTTGACAATAGACTGTGAAATCCATAATTTGTCCTATGTAACTTAACTTTAAACAAGTTAGTATTACGGGTAAGTTTAATTTCGTTAAAGTTGAGAACAAATTTTGCCAACAAATCCGGACAGTCTATGATACCATTAATAATTTTATTAACCAAACATAAGTCGCTAATGATTTTACGATCTAATAATTTACTTAAATTGAACTTTGATAATAATTGTTCCAAGAACATAACATAATTAGTTTTATATTTTAAGTATTTTAAAAACTTTGTTTGGATTGTTTCTATATTATTTATAAGTCCTTTTTGATAAGGATTCTAAATAACCGATCCATACTTAAGAGTAGATCTTACTAGTGATTTGTATAGTATTGCAATAGTTGATGCTCCTAGTTCTGCAGAAGATCGAGTAACAAATCCTAACATTTTGCGTGCTTTATTACAAATTTTTTGTATGTGACTATTTAAAGTCATTTTGTTATCAAATATAACACCTAAATCACGCATTTTCATAACTTTCTTAAGTGCTGTATTGTTTAATATGTACGTATGAACAATAGCATTTTTATTTCTACAAAAGAAACTGATTTACATTTGTTAACGTTTAAATCTAATTTATTTTTGTACACCACAAGGACAGTTGATTTATATCATCTTGAATTAGAACACAATCGCTTGAGTTACTTACATTAAGAAATCATTTTAAATCATCTGCAAATAGTAAAAATTTGCAGTTTACAATTATTGACGCTATATCATTAATAAATATGTTAAATAACAAAGGCCCACAGTTTAAACCCTGTGGTACACCAGAAGTTACTAGGATAAGTTTTAACAAACAGTTATTTTTTTTAACACACTGGAATTTATAAAGGTAACTTTTTTATCCAATTAACATTTCTATTACTTAACCCTACTGCATTTAGTTTAGCAACTAAAATAGTGTGGTCCACTCTGTCAAATGCTTTGGAAAAATCTGTATAAACAGCGTCTACCTGTTGGATATGTTCAATAACGTTTATAATATGCTCTTGATATATTAAGAGATTACTTATGGTAGAGCGCCTTTCAAAAAACCCATGCTGTTCCTTTATTATCATACTTGATGACAACCATTTTAATTGTCTAGAAACAATCATATCCAATAATTTTGGAATTACCAATTGCTTACAAAAGCCTTTGTAATTATTAATTTTGGATCTTGCACCGGATTTAAAAATGGGTGCTATGTACAAATGTTTCCAAGTATCAGAAAATGTTTTACAATTTAATGACTTTTGAAATAGCATAGTGATTGGCATAGACAAAGTGCACACAAGGTTCTTTAGAAAAAAATTAGGAACACCATCCGGACCATAGCTACAAGAATCGTTTAATTCCAAAATTCCATTATACACATCGTTAATATTAACATTAAAATTATCTGAAGACACAACATTGGAACAATCAAAATCAGGTATCTTGCAATTATTAGATTTAGCGTATACAGTAGAAAAGAAATTTTCAAATAAATCAGCGCAATCTTGTCCATTGAGGCTCGTGGTATTACCGTAAGTTATTTCGGTAGGTAATTCATTACTGTTTTTTTTTTTTCATTGATGTATTGTAAGAATGTTTTAGGATTACTTGAAATATTATTATTCATCCTTGATATGTATGATGAATGCAATGAGTTAGCTAGTGCTTTACATTGATCTCTTAAACCAGCAAATAGGTGATAGTTTTGAATGCAGCCAGATTGTTTGTATAAGCTATGAGCAATCTTTTTCTCTCTAATTAGGTTAATAAGAGTAGAGTTAAACCAAACTGGATAGGTACTTTGACGAACACATTTCAACGGTACAAACAAAAAGATTACATCATATATAACGTTATAAAATTGTATTACCATAGCATTAACATCACAATTATTATGATAATGATTAAATGTATTGTTCCAATTCACCGATGACAAATAATCATTTATAGCAATGTAATTTGCTTTTCTGAAATCTAAAATATGTTCTTTATATGTTAAATTTTTAAAACGTTTAGATGCTAAGGTTTTAAAAATGATTGCGATATTGTGAATGCTGTTACTGCAAAGTAATTCGTCAGCTGCCAATGTTTTAGTTTTTTTAGTTGAAAATACAAGATCCAGAAGCACTCCTTTTGAATTCAATACAAAATTACATTGATATAAATTGTATAGTGCAATTAACTCTAAGATTGCTTGCGCTAAACTATTACTGAAAAACTCTATTTGAACCATCATATCATCATTAGACCATGTGACATCTGTTGATTGTAATCTCCACATAATATAATTTTGGTATACGTAGTATTTTGTAATACATCTTACAGAACGGCAGTAATCAAGATATTTGCCAACAGCAGAAGACGGTGGAATGTAGACACAACCAATAATATAAATATCTTGCCCAATTTGTAGTTTTACAAACTGTTCAACTGAATTGCATAAAATATTACTTATAACCGACAAACGGTAACAGTTAATTACTATTAATACTTTATCACTCCCCTTTTTATGACTTGTTGAATACGTACGATCAGTTCTGTAAATAGTGTAATGATGTAATATAACTTCTGAACTTGTAATATGATCTGAAAGCCAGGTTTCTGTTAAAAATATAATATCATAGTTATTACATTGAACATTTAAATTAAAATTAAACAATTTTGTTTTTATACCTCCTACATTCTGGTAATAAATGGATTGTTCATTTAGTTTTTTTGCGTTTTTTTTTAATTTTTACAATTACGGAGGTATTGTTAATAAATTTTATATAAATATCTGTTTCGCCTTTAGATTTTCTCTAGATAACTTGAGGCAATACAATTAGTATGAACCCATCCAGAACATGTAAAGCATTTTAAACAAGATGTAAATAGTCTTGGATAAATACGACAATTACAATAAGTACAGGACATATTGATGTTAAAATAACTAATAATTTAGATGTAAAAAAAGACAGGGAACACTCTTCACACCAAATAGGAAGACCACAAAATGATAGTTAATTTATGAGATTTTGTTAGTACAAAAAAATTAAATAATACAAAATGTAATATGACAGATAATTAATAAATATTAACTAAAATTAAATGTATAAAATACAAATACAAAAATAATATATAGTAGAATATTATATGTTATAATAAATATTTAAATATGAATTTAAAATAAATTTGATATAGATATATAGGAAAAACAAACCAAATGTTGAGGTCAACTTTTTTGCACATTCCACATTCCACAATATTTAAAATCAGTAAATCTCCAATCTTGAGATATAAATTGCCACAAACTTTTTATAAAACGATGCACATACACTGAAAATTAATATATGTTAAACTGCATATTTTAATTTTAGTTAATTATCACTAATATTTCATATAAACACAGAGCGATCATTCAATGCGTGCTTGCGTGCTAACGTACGAACTTCTGTTTAGCTTTTGCATATATATAAAACTTATATTTGTGTTTGTGTTAAATATAGAGAAACATTCAAAACTATACTATCTTTTCCAAATTTTTTTTTTTTAAACAAAATATTTAGATCATTACCGTCCCAAAATTAAGTAATGACTAAGATACAAAACCGGCGTAATGTTGCAAATCCTTGAATTTTCTATAGATATTTCCATAGACATTGTTCAAACACCACACAAAACATATTGTCATCTAAACAAATATTTTCTTGTAGTACAAAGTTTGTAAAAAATTCTAACAAATATTCACTGACAGTTCAAAGATGTAAGACAAAACTTTAAAACAAAAATTTTAACCGTACGTTTGACACAGGGAACAAAGTTTCAAATTCAGTATTTCCCGAGACTTTTAAACCGTAAATATTTAAAACCAATGTTTACAGATAGTTTCAGCAAGTGTGGTTCCACTCGTTGAAATTTAAAAGTATTATTATGATGTGACATATTAAGCAGTAGTATCTCATTTTAAAATTAAAAAAAAATAGACGTTCCCTGTTATTGTAGTCCCTTGGCTTATACTCAATTAAAATATTTTTTTCAATTTTTCATAAAACTGTAACCATCATTATTTACAAAAGAAATCGTTTATGAACTCATTCCATGTACTCTTCTTTTATGGAAGAATTTTAGTAGTGCGAACAGGTCTTATCCCCATTTACAATTCTCACTTTCTTTTTTGCAAATTTGTTGTCTACTCAGTTTCTGTTTGGAATTGAAAAGTTTAAAAATTAACCGTGTTGACATTCACAAATCTACATGTCAAATTTTAAAAATCACTTAACATTTCTTCTTCTGTAGCAATAAATCCAAACTTAAATTAAAAGTCAATCAACACTAAAGTTGTTAATAATTAATAAAAAAGTGTGTGCTTCTATGGGTTTTCTACACTATGAGTCATTATAAATAGATTTTCTGTCTCATTTGAACAATTAAAATTAGATCAGGCCTGGTGATCAATATAGAAAGCAGATAGTGTACATAATAATACGTACACTATAGAGAATATATGTACAAAATACCTTTCCTAGTACAGAACTCGGCAGCAATCACAAACAACTCACGGTCTACTTCAAAAACTAAAGTACCACAAAGGATAACAACATCACCCAGACTACAAATTAATGATATCTTCAAATTCAGCAACCCGCTCAATGTTCAAAGAAACCACAAAAGCAAAAAACGAGTTTGAATATTTTTTTAATTTATTTCATACTTTAAAAATAGTCAACAAAAAATACTTTTTGAGAATATGCACTGATGCGCAAACACATGCTAAACACAATAACACTAGGCATCTATACAAACCAGTAAACAAAAATAAACAACACCAACCGCAATCATGGAGTATTAAAAACACTAACAGAGAAATAATCACAAACATAGATAAAACAGTAGAAGTATGAAAATTGTATTGCAAAACGTTATTTGATGATGATAAAAAAAGAGACAATAACAAAAAAGCAATATGTAACAATATTAAAAGTGGAACGCAGTTAAAAAGCTTTCCAGAACCAGACAACACTTTGACAGAGATCATACAAACCATAGGCAAATATAATGAAGAAATAATGCAAATATATGCTGATACTGAACAAATTTTACTTTTGTACCTTTGCACAAAGAAAAATGCAAAAACTATAGTCTAATAGCATTATAGTAACATGCCAGTGATATTTTTCTTAAAATAACCAACAAAAAACTTAAACACCACAATAGCGTAAAAAATAAACAAACCAATGTACATGTGTTTTGTGGACTACAATAAATGAAAAAAAAGTATGGCATATAAAGGGTCTCTCAAAATTAACGCAAGATTTGAATTAAATAAAAAACACAGTTTTTAGTCTTAAAATTGTTATTTTTTTATTGAATCTTAGTACATAGGATAAGGTTATTTATAAAATAACACATTTTGCATAAATGTGGCTAAATTTTGTTGATGCGTGGTTGTGAGCTTGTTGACATAGATCTTTGATGTGTTAAATCACACAGCCAAAGGGTGCAATTCTGATCACCAAAACAATAGAGAACACGACCAGAAAATGTCTCATGCAGTAATTGAATTGTTTCAATTGTCTTCTTAAAACCACATATTGGCCACATCATTATCATCCAATTTCGGCAGAAAGAACTGTTATCATGTCGCAATATCAGCTTCATTTTCAAAAAATATGATCCATTAATGCTTTTATCCCAAAATCCACTCCAAACAGTAACACGTTGTAAATGCATTTGTTTTAAGACAATCACATGTGAGTTCTCCAAACCCCAAATACAATCAAATTTTTTTTTTTAAATTGCCAATAATTTACTGCACAAATGGCGACTAATTCAACTCTTGCATTAATTTTGAGACACTCTTTATTACGTAACATAAAAGTTCTGTATTATTTAAGCTCATTGGTTTAACCACAGCAGACACTAGTTATAATTGATACATCCAATTTTCTTAACATAAATAAAAGCACGCCAAAGATGCATACCATCACCAATGCTCTTTAATATCTACACAGAGTGTATAATAAAACAAGTGCTAAAAACTGGTTTAGTAGAAGTTTTCATAAATAATTTTTGGTAAGCTGATGACATTGTCTTACTAGCACAGACAATTAATAAATACACTAAAAAAAATAAAAATTTTGGCTAAAAAATCAACACCAATAAACCAAAAACCATAATCACAGACCGAGCAACAAAACAACAGACTTGACGTAATACACATACAAGAGTATAAAGTTGTTAGCCAATTTGTATACTTATTACAAACATAGACAATAAATGTATCAAAAAAATTAACAGAATAACCAAAAAACAGTAAAGAAACTGCAAAAACATAAATAGATTTCAACCTAACAATAAACACTAAACAAAAAATAATCAAAACATTGTAAGTCTTTCTTATACTATGGAGACGAATCATGAACACTAAAAACAGTAAGGCAGTATATAAGCAAAGGATAAGTGGTGTTGACAAAGAATGCTGCTTGTACCTTAGACAGCTAAAATAACCAATGTGTCTATTATCCAACAAGTAAACAAATCTCAGCAATTTTCAAAAATAATTTATGTTTAAATCCTTAAATATTTTGAGCATTACACTAATAATAAAACAAAAAACTAAAAAACAGAAACCAAGAAAAACCGTTTCTTCACAAGCAGCAATAAAATCCCAGAAAAGGAAAAAGTGACACAATATTCTAAGAAAAACAAAAAGCAAGTGAACCACAATTACGACTTCTCTGCAAAAAAATAAACAAAGAATTTTTTTTTTTTTAATTTAATTTTCAAGAATTTCTTTGTCTTTATTATGTTGTTTATTATTTATAAAATTATTTTCTTTTTTTTTAACATCATTTCTGCTGCTCATTATTAAGTATTTTTTTCATCTTTCCGTTTTTTTTTTCAATATCTTTCCATTTTTGTCTTTTATATTTGTTTGTTTTGGGTTTTTTTTTGTTTTTTATTTGTTTTATTGCGCTGTAGAACATTTTTTTGGATCTTGTAGAAAATTATTTTTATTTTATTTATATACTCGGTTATATTTTTTTGCTTTTCCATTATAATTATGTTTTTTTTTTTGTTGCTCTGCCTTCATTGTTTCCAGTTTGTATTATTGTTTTTCAATTATTTTTTTTGTGCTTTCTATATCTTGTTGCCGTTTTATTTTTTATTAAAGTTATTTTGCAGCTCACTTCCGTTGCTTTTTTGTATTTTATCATTTTTTTATTTATTTCTTCTTCTTTCAATTATTGCTCTATATTTGCTTTTTATATTTCTTTTGCTATATTTGTTTGTAACTCTTTATGTTCTTTGTGTCTTCAGTTTCTGTGTAGAGTATTTTTACCAAGTAAGACTTTTTTTCTTCCGTGCTTGCTATATACAGGGTGTCCGGAAAATACGTGTACAACGTTTGACGACAGACTCCTGACATCAAAATAGGTCGATCTAAGCCGACTTAGTTATATCCAAAATTGTCTCGTTTAGCCGGTAGAGGGCGTCAAAAAAAAACAAAAGTATAACAAAGTTGAAAGTTTCTATTGTAAGAAACTAAGTAAAACAAAAACATTACTTAAGCAAATGTGTAAAATGACCGCCATCTTGCTGAATACACTTATTAACACTCTTTAAAAAATGATATTAGACCCTATCTAATGTCTCGAGATTATTAAAATGGTTGCCTGCATTTAAAATCCGCTGCAATAAATCATCGCGTGTGTTTACCGGAGTCTTGTAAACTTCTGTTTTAATAGCGCCCCACAAAAAGAAGTCACACATATTTAACTCAGGAGAACGTGGTGGCCATTTTACTGGTTCATCATTGCCTCTTCCAATCCATCGGTTGGGATATTGATGATGTAAGTATTGCCGAACGGCAACGGAAAAATGGGGCGGGGCACCATCATGCATATACCACATTTCCCTCCGAAGTAAAAAGGGCAAATTTTCCAGAAGAATTGGTAATGTGTCTTGCAAAAAATTTAAATAAATATTTCCATCTAACCTGTCTGGAATAACAATGGGACCAATAAGGTAGTGATCCATAATACCTGCCCAAATATTAATTTTAAATTGATGCTGATGATGTGCAACTTTAATGGCATGTGGATTTCATCGGAATAAATATGTTCGTTATGCAGATTGGTTACCCCAGATCTTGTAAAGCATGCCTCGTCAGTAAACATAATTTTTCTACAAAAATTTGGAACAAGGATTCTTTTGTTTCTAATAAATTGACAAAATGTAAGCCGCATGGGGGGATCAGTCGGTAAAAGTTCCTGGACTTTTTGTATGTGGTAAGGATGTAACAACTGTTTTCTTAAAACCTCATTGACAATCGTTTTAGGAACATTTAACTCACGTTCTAAGAGACGGGTACTGGTACTTGGTTCTTCTTCAACTCTTTCCAGAATCATCTCTTCTGTTTCCACAGTTCGAGTTGTTCGCATACGACCCCTGCCTTCAAACTTTTTCTCAAAACTGCCCGTTTCCCGAAGATGACGCTCAATATTATCAAATGTTTGGTGGTTTGGTATTCGACGGTTAGGAAACCTCTCCATGTAAACCCTAACACTCGGACGCCCATTTCCTTGACAAAACCCGTATACCAGGAGCATGTCAACTTTCTGAGAGTTTGTATAATTTTCCATTTTAATGGTAAAATGAACTTGTAATTCAAGAATGTTGATCGTATACTTGAGTAAATTTCATAGACTGGTGACAATTTGTCAATAATTGTCAAATTATTAAACGCCATAGCAACAAGGTCACTTAAAAAATTATTGTTACAGGTAATTTCTTTTTAATATTTACAAATTTTTGACGCCCTCTACCGGTTAAACGAGACAATTTTGGATATAACTAAGTCGGCTTAGATCGACCTATTTTGACGTCAGGAGTCTGTCGTCAAACGTTGTACACGTATTTTCCGGACACCCTGTATAGTCAATTTTAGTTATTTTTATCATTTCTTATGAATTTATGTATGGGCAACTCCTCGTCACGTAACCCTCAGCGGGAGACAAAAGATTCTAAAGCCCGTTTGCATCATAGTGGCTTAAATCTACGCTTAATTAAACTATAGTTAACTTTAAAGGTAGTTTTAATTTTTATTGCATTGCAACAACATATTTTAAGTTTAAGTTTAAAATTGATTACACATGGCAACATTGCACATTTCTAGTAATTTTACAGAAACTGTTGGTATTTGTGTCTATTTATTTATTGAGCTACGAGTTTACAGCATTAATCACTCTATTCATCGGTTTAGTCCTAAAATTACTGTGCGACCTAAACTAGTAAAAGTTGGTGAGTTTCTGGCTGCAAGTCTTGGTACATTATTATAACACATTAACATTTCTAACTTTATTATTATTTATATTACATTCTGATTTAAAATAAATATTAACTTAAAATCTTTTATAATATTACACAGCATTATGTGATTTACTGCTTAAATTGCTCTATACGTACTTAAAAATACATCTTCTTTTATTACGTAAGAAAAATTTCGAATTTCCATGTTGTGATTGTCTTGTAATCCGAGCGAGCAAGAACCCATGGGATTGGCATGTGCCTGATAAAACTGCAATCAGGCAAGCGACGGTTCACTTCGTCCATCCAAGCAGGATTCCCCATTTAAATATACATATTCCACTTATCTTTTTTGAAATTCAATCGGATAGCTATCATAACTTTCCTTTATTATTATGTCGTTGATATGAAATTGCGCGACGTGATATGGAAGAGAGAGAACGTCCCAACTCGTTTAGTTTTTCATCTGCAAAGAGTGGCCCGGACATCAAATCACGTTTACTTTTCCATTTTCAGAAGTGTGGCTAACATATTTAAATGGGGAAATAATGCTCTTATTCTTGAATTATAGTCTGCAAATATTAAAGTTGTATAATATGGAAATATATGAAATATTTTAGTTCAAAAATTTGTAAAAAATGCTTATTCAGTTTCCTATTCATTGTATCATACCGGACACACAACCTTTCAAATACTATTAAAGTTTTCTAAATAAAAATAATTTGTTATTGTGCTTGAATTATAAATATAATTATAGATTTGTCTTGGATTCGCTTTTTAAACTTGGACGCATCCAATAAAAATGTATCTTATAAAACTCGTTCTTTAATATACTATTAAAACACACAAATTTATCAATCACAGATAAAATTTAAAAAATAAAATATGTTTTATTTTTTTTTTAATCGACGCTAAAAGTACGCACATTATTTGTGTCAATTAAAAAAAATATATATATTTTTAAGTTTTAATTGTATCTGATATTTTGTGTGTTTTAAACAATTTTAAAGTTGAATAATTAATTATATTTGTATACAAGGTGGTTCAGATTGTTTTTTAAAAACTTAAACACATTTAGCTCATCAAATGGAAATAAAAAAATGCTTTTTTTTGTTAAGTAACCTGTAAAAAATTGAGTATATTAAGTAGCAAAGCAAAGTTTGCAGCACGCTGCACAAGCAAAGCGAGGGCGGCAGACAACGAAGTGCTTTCTTGCCTGTGGTGCTTACGATTATTTTTTGCATGCTCATCGTAAAAATTAAAAAAATATGAAAACAAGTTTTTTTTACAAATCAAACAAAATAAAAATCTAAACAAAATATTTTTTTTATCATATTTTTTGCGGGCTGCAATGGATATGGTTTTTGTGCCCTAAGCCGCAAAACCTCATTTTCCAATCTAAAATACGGGCATAAAAACTGTTTTTCTGAACCGGCATGAAAAAAAATTAGTAACGCAAGACAGTTTGCTAATTAAGAATATGCAAACATTCATTATATTTATGGACAGTGCGAGAGTACAAAAGACGTTTTGCAAATAGTAGGCTTCCAAGAGTCCAAATATTTATTGATGTGCATTAACAATTTTGTGAGTTAGGTTTGAATTGGAATACTGATCCAATCAAAAAAATCCAATTCAAAAGATAAATATTAACCGCATTCTTCGTTTATTTAATTTAAATCCTAGACTCAGCTCTCAAAGAGCAACTAAACCACTTCAAGTAATAAAATCTAAGGTACTACGTACACAACATAAAAACAGAAGAAACGCTTACCGTTTGCAATCTTTTCAAGATTTTCATTAAAAATTAAAAAAAAATAGTTTTTTGTGAGTGGCTCTTAAATAAATCTAAAGCTAATTCATTTAGCAAATAGACAAAATTACATTTACAAAAACGACACGCATGCTGTCCCCGGCCCTTCTCTCCCTATAGCCCCTAACTTTGTTTCTTTTTTCATTTTGCCTTTTCTTATCTGCACTGGCATCTACCTCTGCATTCTCTTCTTTCTCCCATCCGTGTTATTTACTCTAATTATATAATTTGTTCTCAGATGTGCTCTTAGCTTACTAAGGTCTTCCTCCCATTTGTCTTCATCGTATCCCCTCTCCTTCATAAATAATTTATGCAGTTCCTTTAGTTGTATTCCATTTGGCAGTCCTAGATTTGTGAGTTTTACCTCCAGTGATATCCTTGTATCTCTATTAGAAATTACTTCTTCATGTTCTGTCGTTGCCAGGTATATTCTGACTATCAGTGACAGTCAGCCTCGAGATAGCATATCTATCATTTGGTATTTGCCTTGTTATTTTTGTTATTCTGCTTTCTGTTTTCTTGTTTCCATTTAGCTTCTCTCATCTCTTTCCTTTCTTTTCTATGGCTATTAGTTTGTGTGTTTGTTTCCATCGTTTGTTTTTTATATATTTTTCTATTGTCAAACTCTTCAGTTTTTTTTTAGTACACTTGTTGCGAAGTTTCTTAGCGCCCTCTATTTATTTTCATCTTTTAAGCATTTATTAATGATTGTTGTTTTATCCACTTTGCTTCCTAGTATATATTCTAGTTTTTTTTCTATCTTCCTCCCACGCCTCGCATTCTACTAGAGTGTGTTCTGCGTTATCGTGTGTTTCTTCCTAACAAAATGTACACCTTTCTTCTTCCTTTATTTTTTTAATTTTTTGCAAGAATTTTCCAAATGCTACGTGCCCGGTCAGTATTTGTGTTGTATAATAGCACGTCTCGGGTTTCTTCTCTACCCATTTTTTTATCTCTGGAATTAGTTCTCTCGTCCATTTTCCCTTTTTCTCTTGTATCCCATTTTCTCTGCCATATTTCCATAGTTTTCTCTCTTGCTTCTTTTTTACTCGTTCCTTCTTTTACAATTTTTTTTATTTCTATTTTTTCATATCCGCGGGAGGTATTGCCGCAATTACCTCTACTGCTTCTTGTGACACTGTTCTGTAAGCTCTACAATTCCTTAGCAAGCTTGCTCTCGTGGCTTCTTTTGCTTCATTTCTGTTTTTTTGTTTTCATGGCTTTCCCCCATGTTTCTGCGGCATACAGCAATTTGCTTCTTGCTGCCGTTGCTATTAGCCATCTGCTTTCTTCTCCTAGACCTCCGTTGTTTGGCATAAGTCTACCAAGCTTTCTCTCCATTTCCTTTGCTCCAATAACCGCTTCCTTAACCTGTTCATTCCATCCCTTTGCTTCGAGTGTCACTCCGAGGTATTTGATTTTTTTTCTTATGGTTTTCTCTTGATTTCCCACCTGTATCTTACCTGTTCCTTTATTATTCCTCTTAGTCGATAGCCATGCCACCTCAGCCACCTTTTTTGTGTTGCTAGTTTTAAACCCTTACTTTTCATCCATATTTGTATCATATCAATTGCCAGCTCTAATCTTCCTTTTAGTACTTCTATTTCTACGTCTCTACCTACTACTGCTATGTCGTCCGCAAATGTTGTTATTGACACGCTTTCCGGCATCTTCATTTGAAGTAACTCATTATAGATAAGGTTCCACAGTTTTGGTCCCAGTGCTGAGCCCTGCGGTACCCCTCTGGTAAGTTTGAATCTTCCTTTTTTGGTCACTAGGTTTCTGTCCTGTAAGTAGCTCCATATGATCTTGATTGTTTTTCTGTTCAGTTTTTTTTCTTTGCCGCCTCTATGATTACTGCCCATGATTGAACGCGTTCTGTATGACCAACGCTATCATTACATAGTGTTGCATTTTCCTCTGCGTTCCGCTGTTTGCTTCTTTTGCTTTCTTTTTTTCTATAGCCAAAAGAAAAACAACCTTAGGATTGTTTTTCCTTTGGTAAATCCGTATTGTTCTTTTTCCCATCCTCCTTTTTCTTCTATTTTTTGTTCTATTCTTCGTACAATAACTTTTTCCATTATTTTAGCCAGTGTGTTGATTAAGCATATTGGTATGTATGACGTTGCTTTTCCTACTTCTTTCTTTTTCTCAATCAGTACCAGAGTGGCTTCTTTCCAACATCATAAGAAAGTTCCTTCTTTTAGGCACCTGTTGATTATTTGAGTTATTTCTATCTCGTTTCCGTCTAAAGCTGCTTCAACAATCTCTGTTGTTATTTTGTCCGGACCTAGTGCTTTGTTGTTAAGCAATTCTTTTATGATTTCTTTTATCTCTTCCACTGTTGCCATAACTGTTTCTTCTTCTTCTTTTGTTTCTGGTTCTTCTACTGGTTCTGGAAAATAGTTTTTTTTAATTATGACTTCTTCTTCTTTGTCTTCTTTTAAGCAGATTCCTTTTGCTTTTCCACCCAATTTGTCCATCATTATTTTGTACGGCTTTTCCCAAGGATCCCTATCTATAGATTCTTTCATTTCTTTTAAGCATCTTTTTCTGCTTTCCTTAATTGCCTTTTTTAAGATTTTTTTGTCGTTTTTTAGTTTCTTTTCTATTTCCTCTGTGTTTGCTTCTCTTCTTCTCTGCCTTTTAACTTTTTTCCCTGTTTGTATTGTGTTTTTCCTGCATTCTTTTATTTCCTCACACTATCAGTATGGTCCTTTTCGTCCGCCTTTCCTGTACCTAGAAATTGCTTCCTCCGCCGCTTTTCTCAGTTTTTCTAAGTACTTCTCGCATCTTTTCTCAATATTTTCGTTATCTGTCACATTTACAAAAACTGAAATTGTTAATTACTACAATCTTCATAATTTTAAAATAAATTTTTAGTGTTAATGTTAGATTGCTATAATAAATAATACTATTTGTAGCCTTTTATTTTTGGTTCTAAGATTAAACGCGGTCTTATAGAAAAAAAGATAGTATTTCCTTACACCTTTTAATCCGTTGAAGATTGTATCTTTGTCTTAGTTATGGAGCTCCAATAAACCCCCAGGACGTAAACGGTGGTTCTGGTCGGAAGGAAAGCCTCCCAGTATTGGAGGCCTAAGACGATAAGCGGTCAGGAGTAAAGTTCCAGACTAATTATAATAACTTTGCAGTATAGTAGTAGAGTTGCGGATCTGTAAAAAGACTACCTGTAAGTTTGTGGCGTGTGTGAAAAGCCGTAAGAAAAGTTGAAATGCGTCTTTTTGTATGTAATAACAATTTGTGTACAACCCATTTTAGACTATACTTCTCTGGTAGCCCTGGCAATTAGTTTTTGACGTCTTTAATGTTGCGGGCTCCATAGAAGGTAGGATGCCAAAAAATTTAAGTAATTTTTACAAACATGACCCGGTTGGCTGCTGCAAAGCAGTCAAATCTTCCAAGCAAGACAAAAACCTCTCGTACTAAGATAGCAACCTTTGCTAACCCTACATAGATAAGACCCTAATAAAACCAAAAGCTTTTCAAAAATATAATAAAGTTTATTAAGTTTCCGGAAAAAAAACACTTTAAGAACGGAGAGAGCTAAAAAAAAGTATTGCTTATCTATTTCGAAGCCTTTTCCTATGAAAAGAAAGAGGAAAACAATAGAATATAGGTTAATAACCTAGCCTAACCTAACCTAACCTAACCTGAGCTGACCTAACCTAACCTAACCTAAAAACTACCCCTTTAACAAAGTAAAAATTGGCTACAAAAAAACTGTACTCAATCACCTCTAAGTAGTTGTTACCAACCTGTCCCATTCTTTAGAAAAAAGGTAATATTTTCTTACATGTTTTTTCTTATTTTTGTCGTAGTTATAGGGCTTGCGTGTTTCAATAAACTCTCTGAGCGTAAACGGTGATTTTGGTCAGAAGGAAGGCTTCTCCGCATTAAAAGTCTAACACGGTAAACGGCCGAGAGGAAGACTCCAGACTAATTACGATAATCCCGCAGCATAGTAGTAGCGTTGCGGGTCAGTGGAAAGACTACCCGCGTGTTTGTGCCGTGTGTGGAAACCCGTAAAAAAGATGAAGAAAACCTGGTAGCCAAGTCACCTTAGAAATGCGTCTTTTTGTATAATACTTTTTTGTGTACAACCCATTTTGGACTATATTTTCTGGTAGCATTAACAATTAATTTTTGCCAGAAAAATTAAGTGGTTCTTACAAATGTAAAAGAAACCTCAAAAAAATAGAAACGGGCGCGTCCAGGTCAAACACCCCACTTAAAATGTTTGCAATGCATGCCAGACAGAGCCGCTTCTAGAAGCAACTCTGCGGTGCCAAAGTCAAAAGACAAAATGAAAATGCGGTTGGCTGCTGCAAAGTAGTCAAACCTTCCAAGCAAGACAAATACCTTTTCTGCTAAGATAGCAACTCTTGCTATGTTTTAAAAAAAAAAAATTTAGAACGGGTTGAAAAAAAAATTGCTCATCTACTTTCAAGCCTTTACCTGAGAAGAATGATAAGTCTAAGAACTACCTTTCTTTTAACAAACAAACTAAATGATTTTTACTACAGAAAAGCTGTACTTAAACACCTCCCAATAGCTGTCACCAACCTGTCTTATCCCTTACAAAAAACTACTAAAGCTGCATAAAACCTTGCTTACTCTCAAAGAATCATCTGTAATAATAGCACATGCTTAGAGTAGCTAAAAAACAATCTCCAGCATAAAACCACTGTAACTAAAGCTAAAACTTAACGTTGTGCAGACGGATTGCCTTTACAGGTAGACAAAAGCCACTCGGTCTTAAAAAGCCGAGAAAAACAGAACCAGAAACTCGACGTAAAGAATTAGAGTGTTTTTCATTCCACTAAAAAGAAAGACCCAAAAGGTTAGCTTTTTGTTCTAAGCATAAAGAAGAAATACGTCAAAAACTTATGTAAGAAGACAACTAAGTAAGCTACATGTCCATCAAACCATCCATCAAAGTAGCCACAAAAGATATGCAACAGGAAGAGCATGAAAGTAAAAAAGAAAGTCTATTCACTCTGACAAAACCAAGAAAGGGAACCACTCGGTGAAGACCGAGACAGAAACTTATCCAAATAAAGCCAAAATGAAAAGACACCTTACACCTGCAAAAAGTTTTGGGTTACATTGATGTAATTTAACTTACTTAATCCACAGTAGTGCATACGTATCAACATAAATCTGGTTATCGGATTTAATGCAAATTCCGACCACATCGTATAAGAAAGCAAAAACACCAATGACAAAAGTAAGTTTTTATACAGTTTTATTATCTCAGTACTAACTTATAAAATATTAAACCAAAGCATTGAACCAACGTTTATTACAGCCAGATTATCATAGATATTACACTAGCAAATATAAGTATTTTAAGTAAAATCCATAACTAGCATGTATCAACCGACAAAGCTGTTCTTTGAGACAACCTACCGCAGTGTAAGTGCTTATAAAGTTTTATGAAAACCTAAAAGTGTAAATAAATTACGTAGGTAAGTTTGGTAAACTCTTTAACACAAGCATACAAATACATCTGTCTACTAAAGTCGGTGTCTTGTTCTGACAGTACCATGCCATGATGGTGTGACAAACTCAAACAAATTAAAGTGGCCGCAAAAAAATCCTTCAATAAAAACTTTATTTGTCAATGACAATAGAACTTTTTGCGAGGATGTTAGAAACACTTTAAACAAGTCGTAGACTTACTGTGGCGATGTAAAGTAGCCGTAAAAAGCACAATAACGACTTCCACTGCCGCAAGGCTAAAAAAACAACCCTGTTGCCTAAAACGCTTGCCGCATACACAGCTAACCTACTGAAAGAAACCAAGGTACTTTGGTCATAGTCATAATGCTATTAAAGTGTAGCTGTCTCAAAACCATCATAAATCTATTTCGGGACATTTTGCTCAAAACATTTATGTCACAAATCTTGTCATTGTTAGACCAGTTAAAGATAGCAATTTTTTTATACCTATCAATTTTTTTATTCCAAAAAAATTTAAGCCGCATTTTTTTAAGTTGCGTATAACTACATTAGTTTTAAACGTAATTTTATCTAATAAATCGTTTAGAAATAAGCAAAAAAACGCTTCAAAAGGCATGGTCACATCATATTCTTTGTACAGATACTATTGCAAAATGAAAATAATAAAAATTCATCATCACTGCTAAGCCCATTGTAACCACATTCTACACAATGTTTAAAGGATTTTAAGATCAGACTAAGAAGGAACATTTTCTGTTTCTTTATCATCTGCAATATTATTTCTATAATGTTGCAAGTACAATTTTATCAGTTGAGTTATCTTTGTTGTCAGTAAGTAAAAATTATATTTTGTTGTATAATATTTTATATACAAAACAATATCAAAATTTTTATCAGAATTGTAATTTTCCATCAAACAAAAAAGTGTGAGGGTGTTCAAAGATTTCTGGGAAAAGTTTTAGTAATTTTAGTGTATCAGTTTCTAAAGCAATCCTAAAAATTACCAGAATATTCGTCAAGGCGTTCATCACTTTATAAGTAAGGTTAATGTTTATTAATAATAATGTAAAGATTGATTTACTAACATGTGAATTGTAAAGTAATAAATTTTAAACAGTATGAAGTGTGTTATATACAAACTGTGATTAAACAGAAGTGTTAATTGATTAATTAAACTATAGAATGGTAATTGTTTAAATAAAGTTAATGTTTATTAAAAATATGTTTAAATCAATTTAATAATAAGTTATAAATTGTAAAGTGCAGTGTAAATTTAAAACAGTAATCAATGAGAATGGCATCTGGTCACACTCTCTTCAGTCTTCAGAACGTACAAAACGGTTGTGAATCACCAATTACAAGTTGTCCGCATGTAAAAAAAATGCCAAAAATTCATTGTAACTAAAAAGTAATGATAAAATATTAAATACTACTCTCAATTGGTATTTAAAGCAAAAAATTAATGGATCGATATTTTTTGTACGATACCGCACTATAATTTTAGATAGATTTCTTCAACAATTACATTACAATAAATTGGTTATTTTGTGTAAAACGGAGCTACTGCTAAAAGTCGTATCTAATATTTTATTATTATTTAAATGTTTGTTGAACCAGTTGCAATATGCGTTGAGTTCATAATTAAGTAGACGTAATTTAACTAATAGTTCTTTATAAATGCAAGATTTTCGTTGCACTTTTATTTGAAACTCCAATTTAGGTAGATAGTTTTTATTGAATTTTGTGGTGTTTGCTCTAATTGATGCTGTATATTGTAAACAACCTCTTAAAAATGGATGGTCTGTCAGGTGTTTTCTTCTATAGGTGCAGTTCTTTCCTTCAAACCGTTTGTGATTTACAAATATTTTATTAGGAATTACTGTATTGAAAAAAGCTTTAATAAATTGATTTACACACAATTGAAGAGACTACAACTTGTTCTATATTTACTGATTGTTCTACTGCAATAATAAATCTTTACTATATAAGCATTCTGTTCTTGTGAAAACACTATTGTACATGTAACTTAATCGGTTAATTTACACTCTTCTACAATTATCTTTTTTTTCCTTATTTATAGCGTCGACTACTAAAGTCAATAGCTAATTATTTAAACTTAATAATAAAAACCTCAGGTTATCAACCTGACAAAGCCTAATAAACAAAATATACTTAGCACAATTTCACAAATATATGATTCACTGGGGCTCATTGGTCCAATCACCATCAAAGCCAAGAATATCATGCAGAGACTTTGGCAGCTTGGACTAGATTAGGATGCGTCTTTGCCCATAGAACTGGCAACAGCTTGGTCGGAGATTTACAACGGTTTACTATATGTCAATTCCATACAAATACAAAAACATTTAGGTAACGGTCCGCACATTCAATTGCATGGGTTCTGTGATGCTTCAGAACAAGCATACGGTGCCTGCGTGTATTGGAGATGTGAAGAAACTCCAGGATGTCTTCAAAACATCATTAATATTAGCCAAATCCAGAGTCGCCTCATTAAAGAGTATCACGTTACTTCGACTGGAATTGTGTGGTGCTCTCTTGCTGTCAAATCTCATTACTAAGATTGTCTCGTCATTAAACCAAGACATAAATGACCTATATTACTGGTGTGATTCAACAATCTGCCTATTATGGATCATCACGCCGCCGACCCAGCTTAAAACTTTTGTCTTAAATCGTGTAGCTGAAATACAGGATTTGACAATGCCAAGAATTTGCGACATGTTCCTACCCACGATAACTCGGCAGACATTAATTTCAAAAGTCTGAATGCTCACGAATTGCTCCCCACAAATCTGGTGGAATGGTTCGAATTTCTTATCAACTTTAGAATGATCTACCAGATACCAAGGTGCCATCACAAACATTAATGGCCACCAGAATAGAAGATTTTGACGTTTTCACTCAATATTCATCACTTCCGATGTGTGATTGCATATTGCCACAGATTTATTCACAATTGTAAATCTGCTGACAATAGGATATTCGGCTCGTTGAAATTTTCTGAAATAACATCATCGCATAATTCTTTATTAAAAATTATGCAGCGTGATGCCTTCTGTAATGAGACCAACAATCTAACAAAAACCCAAAGAGTAAATTCGTCTAGTAAATTGCTAACCTTACATCCATACATTGATGAAGTTGGACTAATTCACGTTGGAGGACGGATTTCAAGAGTTAACACCACCCACGATCATAAACATCCAAATGTTTTGGATTCTAAACATCTTCTAACACAGCTGATTATTAGGCATGAACATGAACAACTATTGCATGCAGGACCCTCGTTGTTGTTGTCATCAATTTGACAAAGGTATTAGCCGCTCTCTGGCAGAAACTTGGTAAGAAAAACCTGTCGCTTATGTACAAGATGTTTTTGTTCTAACCCAAAACCACCGATAATAGAAAATATTATGGCAGATCTTTCTGCAGCCAGATTGAAACCTACCCGCCCGTTTTCAATATTAGAGAGGGCACCGGAAGAGAACGAAAACAAATCTTAAAATCGTATCTATGTATTTTTGTATGTTTTGTCACAAAGGCAACTCACATAAAACTATTTACCAATTTGAGCACATTGGCATTCATAAATTCACTCAAAAGATTTGTGCCCAGAAGAGGCAAATGTGCAAAAATATATTCTGATAACGGCACTAATTTTATCGGTACTCACAATGAATTACAACAATTACTCATTTCTAAAAAGTATAATAATACATTATTCCATTATTGTTCCGACGAATCCATTGACTGGAGTTTCATTCCAATATATGCTCCTAATTTTGGGGGACTATGAGAAGCAGCAATCAAATCTGCTAAGAGTTTTATTAAGAAAATTATAGGCTGTGAACAATTTACCTTTGAGCAATTCTATACGATATCAGTCCAAATTGAAGCTTGTTTAAATTCACAACCATTAACTCCATTGACTACCGACCCCTCTGATCTTATGCCATTAACTCCTAGACATTTTCTTATCAGTGCTAACATGCAATCATTGATCAATCCAATTTGCGTAACACCCATATCAATAGGTTACTCAATTATCATCTTTGTCAACAACTTGTACAACAATTCTGGACACAATAGAGTCGAGAATATCTCTGCCAATTGCAGCTGTCCGTCAATAGGTAGCCTGGTAGTCCTAAAAGAAGACAACGTTCCTCCCAACGATAGCATTTGGGACAAATTATCCATCCGTGGTGATGACGATGTGTGTCGTATTGTGACTGTGAAAACAAGTAAAGGATCCTTGGTGCGCGCTGTATCTAAGATCGCCGTACTACCCAATTTCGAAAGATAGTCCTAGGCTTTTTCAACGGTGGCGGCATGGTCAGTGTCCTATGAGTGAAAATCATCCATCAATTATATTGTTAATCTATACTTTACATTTTATGAATTTTATTGTTAACGGCACTTTATGTATTTAAAGGTC
This sequence comes from Tachinus rufipes, assembly GCA_963932245.1. Lineage (NCBI taxonomy): Eukaryota > Metazoa > Arthropoda > Insecta > Coleoptera > Staphylinidae > Tachinus > Tachinus rufipes. The sequence goes on from OZ010744.1 coordinate 79,868,741, forward strand.
ATTGGTTTTGTGATGGAATGTTTTCCACAAACCCGAATTTTTTTGTTATATTTTATATTTTTAAGAAACGACGAATGCTAACAGCAACGAGCCAGTGTACAAATAACCGTTGCCATATCCGACACGCGGGGCCGGCCCGCAATAACAATTACATGTATCAATTACACTCAACATTATAATTAAAGTAAAATATCGTTCTTAACTAAATCTAAAGGTGTTAAATTAATGACCCTCCCTACCTATTTTAAATACGGTGACAAATGCCGCAACATGCGGGTTGTTCGTCGCCGGTCAAGAGATACCAATTACCTATTATGTTAAATACTGAGTATTCATATTTTCAATAATAATTAACCGTTGCTATTTTTTATATTGCTTATTTTGCCAATTAAAAAATACAATCTTTTTATTTAAGTTTATTAATTAAATTATATATTATATGAATAATCATTGAAATTGTTGATTTTATTTAATAAAGTTCTATAATAATTTATCATTGTGTATCATGTACTTTGTACTTATTTTAATTGTTTATAATTACATTTTTACCACACAAAAAATGTGTTATGCTTATAGTGAAGGTTAGGGATTTTTTTTTCAATATCTACAATAAGTGTATATTTAGTTGCCTACATCGTAAACATAAATTTATCAATAAAAAACAACAAAGTTATCAAATTCTAATAATCTTTATAATGCAATCATTATCTCTCTTAAATAAAGAAAATGATAGAATGTACTAGTTTTAAATTATAATAAGATTTCAACAATTTATAAAATAATATAAAATATCTATCAAACGTATTTTGTAAAATTATACTAAACCTTGGAGACATTACCTTAGATGTAATGCTTTTAACATTATATTCCTTTATATAGCATATATAATGCGCTCTCTCGTGATTTCACGATGCACTTATTTCAACGGCATTAACTTTAACGATGTCGTACGTTTAATCGAGAACGGAATAGACGTATAAAATTTTGTAGTTCATTACACAATAAATTTTTAATATTAATCATATTATTAATACAAATTTGCCAATAAAATTGATTATTTCTATTCACAGTACTTAAAGCATACAAACAAAAAAGAATGTAATAGCGCAGCAGATAATAAATGTAATATAGCCCGTTAGCTAAAGAGCAACTGTTAATGTCCCACAGCAGTCTATAGTCTTATATATAAATGTCATTATCGTTATTCTCAATCATTCAAAAACATTAATTAAAAAACTAAAATACTTTTTTAAACACAATCAGCAATTAACTTAAATGATTGATGTGTATTACTTAGTATTATTATTTTAGTTTATTGTATACCTTAGTGCGTATTTAATACAAAGTTAATCATTAAGCATTAAACTTCTGTTATTATTAAATTTTTTTTTTAATTTTTTTTTATGGAATGTAGGATGAGAAGTTTTTACTATTCTGTTTTTAAGGGCTATTACTGTGTTAATTATAAATCTACTTACTAAGATATTAAGAATCAAATAGAATATACTTTTTTGAACTTATTGGTTTTAATAAAAGTCTAGTTTGATTATATTATAATGATCTATCACTAAAGTATCAGGAAAGATTACACTACTATTTTTTTTTTCATTTGCAAAGACCGATATTTACGTTTATGCTACTTCTACACAAACTGTCTTAAATATGTACCTAAAAAAAAGACAAATATATACTATTGCACCCGTTAATGGAGAGAATGGAGGCGCTGTAGATATTGACAAGGCCTAGTGCCTGGTCTACCCACACTCTCATGTTAAATGTAATTATAGTTAGAGAGACACTAATCTTATATTAGACTAACGTCCTAAATTAATAAATGTCATAATAAAATCTTAAAATTTTCAACCGGAGCTGAGGCTCTAACATGCAGGGCGCTTCGCCTTACTCTCCGGTTATAAATCTCTTTTTCTACTGTAAACTATAGTTTATGATAAAAAGAGTTAAAAATTTAAAGTATTCTAGATTTTGTTAAAAAGAACAACACAAATAATGTCATCTACATATTGATAGATAAATAGAAATTTAAAAAGAACATGAGAAAAACAATAGTGTAATAATGAGTTCATTATTTATTTCTACTATTGATGAGCTGACAGAGCCTATCATTGGACAACCATTGACTAAGTAAAAAAATAATAATTTTGTTAATATTATTTGATTTTTGTTCAACTTATTTTTTTTTAACTATTAATAATAATGTTTACCAACAAGTCAGATGTTATCTAATAGAAAGCCCTATTATCAAATTGATTTATGTAGTAATAAACGTTAAAAATACACAATCTTGTATTTTTAAATAGATTTTAAAATGTTTTTTAAATTTAAATAATTGCATCAATTGCAATACATCAATATGCACAAATTAGATAAACACATATTTAGTAGTAAAGTTTAATAAACTAATAATTAATGGTGCACTTTGTGAACTCAATTAAACGATTACATTTGAAACAATATTAATACAGTAATTAAACACATATTGGCACTGTTTTTGCTCGAAATTGACAAGTTATTTCCAATTTAATTATTAATCATCTAAATATGGCACAGATATTTACAATACATTTAAGATATCGTACCAAATGTATCAGATAAGTTATTTATGTTTATGAAATTAATAAAAAATATTATTATTGTCTTTTATTTAATGTATAATAATATCATTGTTTTCAATTTACAAATAAGTCTCATAAAGCTTTGCAAAAGCAAGATCGGAATGAAATCGTAAAGGCGAGATCCACCTATAACAATTATGTATTTATATTCTACAATGTAAAATCGAAACGTTGAAATGAGAATAAAACTTGACTATTGAAAAGTGGAATACAAACTCAGAATAAATTTAAATATCCGGAATACGCAATATTTTAAAGTATACATTCTACTTCATTTTATAAAATTTAAATAGAAACATTCATGTTTTTAATGACATTTGTGTCTGCTTAGAATTTTTGCTTTTAAATTTTTGCCTTTTGATGACATTTGTTAGCCAATTTTAAAATATAATATTATTTATTTGTATATTACAATATAGTTATTAAAACACTTAATATTTTTTGTTTGAGTTCCAATATCACTGCACGCTTTTAAGACCATACCAACTGCTGCCTTGATTTCCCGTATTGTGGTGAAAACAACTTTGGCAAATGAACAAACTATATTTTCCCAAAATATTCTAGTAAAATTATATTTGCAAATAGCTTGTATTTAAAAGTACCTAAAAACGCATTTATTTCAATATTTAAATTCATTTTCGGTTATTTCCAACTATTATTTACTAAAATATTCTGACCAAATATAATATTCTTTCTGAAAGTACTAGTAAAAAAATTAATTGATTATGAAATTATATGTGGAAATAGTAATAACTCCAAAGTAGCTGTTTTCACTAAAATACTGGAAATTAAAGAAGTGGTCGGTATGCTCTTAAAACATTAAAACTAGAATAAAACTTTTTAATATAAGACAACTACAAAAAATAATAAATAAAGCAATGTGCAAACACAAACAAAATATTCTAGCCACAAAATATAAATATATCTTAACATTCCTCCTTAATTACTTTTCTCATGTTCTCTACAATAACTTATCGACTTAATGGTTTTGTCAAACTATCAGCAAGTTGTTCAGAACTGTTTGCACGTCTCATGTTAACGGTATTGCCAATGTGCTGTTGAATAAACTTCTTTAAGATTTCAATATGTTTTTTTTGTTTGATAGTTTTGCCTTTATGAGTATTCTTCAACATAAGAACAGTTGATTCCTTGACATTTACAATATAAAGTTCTTCATTAGTACGCCTAATTCAACAGATGTTATCAATTAAAAATATAGCGGGCCAATACTCTGCTTCAGCTGATGAAGTAGCTACCAACCGTTGCTTCTGAGTAAACCAGACAATAGGTCCACTTCAAATAATCAGTACAGTACCGCTTGTCCTCTCCATAGTGTAAGTAGGTATAGACATGAAGTTGATCATTTCCATCAAATAAAATTTCAAACTTTGTTGTTCTATTCAAATAGCAAAAAACTCGTTAAATCATTTTTTAATAATTTTTTATTGGTTTACTGCAGAAACGACTTAAGTAGTTGACTCCAAAACTGATGCCAGGACAAAAAACTGTTGTCAGATGTAGTAAAAAAATTGTTCAAAAAGTTTTCTTTTTTAGTCACCATTCTGTTCTCAATAGAAGTTAATGTGTAGACTAGTAGGAATTAAAATAAAACGTTTAATTATTTTCTTGGTGTACTTTTATTGACTGACAAAAAAAAATCATTCTTTTATCTTTATTATAAAAACTATATGGATCATTATTTGTGTTAACAAATGTGTCTTTACAAAATTTGAAATCTTGTCATTTCAATTTTTTTAAGCTTGTTTTTTAGATATTTTTCCTCAGTTTGCACATTCATCATAGATAGATAGATAGATAGATAGATAGATAGATGTTTATTCACAAAATCTAGTACATGTATAAAATAAAGTACAGTATGTGATTGTCAATAAAATAATTACATATAAAAAATAAAACAACAAATTAAAATAATATGCAAACAAGCATTACTTAAAAATTACATATTAAAAACAAACAAAAAATAAATAATAGAAACTACTAAACAATTTTACTAAAATCTATATTAAAATCAATATTGTAAAAATCATTAACTGAATTCAAAACATTATTAGTTAGTAATCTTTTAATCATTACCTGATATGGTTTAAAATTTAGTTTTTTTATTTGCTCTGGAAATTTATTAAACAATTTAAGTCCTATGTACACGTGACAATTTTCAAACTTGGATGAATTATGTTTAATTAAGAGTAGTTGCTGTCCGTGTCTGGTACTGTATGGATGATTTCCTCCTACTGTCCAAAAATTATTTACATTTTCTTTAATAAAACATAAAGTCTTAAATACATATATTCCAGGTACAGTTAACAAATTATTTTCTTTAAATGTATATTTACAAGATTCTATGTAATCAAGATTAAACATAAGTCTTAGAATGCGTTTTTGAATTATAAATATTCTATTCGCTGCTGACGAGTTGCCCCACAAAATGATATTAAAATTAATATAGGAATAAACCACTGCGTAGTAGACATCTATTAGCCGTTTTTTATCAAGAACTGATTTTAGTTGTAATATTGCAAAATATGACTTATTTAGTTTACCACACACCGCATTTACATGATTTGTCCAGTCTAATGTATTCTGTATTATCAATCCAAGAAATCTCACTGAATCGGAAAGTGCATACAACAAATTGTTAATAGATATGGCATTTTCTCTTAACGTTGAACGTTTTTTTTGAAAATACATTAATTCAGTTTTTGTGTTGTTTAATATTAACCTATTTTGTGTACACCCGTTTGTTATTCTGTTTAATATTATTCCAGCCATTCGATTCAATTCGCTAATATGTTTGGAGGAGCAAGCCATAGGTATGTCATCGGCATACATACCTATTTTAAAATTAGGTATATCTTTAAATATTTCTGGTAAGTCATTTACAAATAAAATAAAAATTAGAGAACCGCATACACTGCCCTGTGGAACACCGTACTCAATTTTTTCAGCATTAGAAATATGTCCATCAATCTTAACCCTAATTTTCCTGTCTGTTAAATATGATAAAAAAGTGCCACAAAATTCTATGTGTTCCAATTTATCAACAATGAAACTAATATCTAATATGTCAAAAGCTGAAGTCATGTCCAAAAAAATCCATATAAGTATTCGTGTTGATCCAGATGACGATGTACGAACTCTACATATTCACACGTTGCCGTTTCAACAGACCTTTTGGTATGATATCCATGCTGAGCATTGTGTAAAATATTATTTTTTTCTAAAAAAGTTTTCATGCAATCACAAATAATTTTTTCAAATATTTTTGAGATTACTGGTACTATTGTGATGCTGCGGTAATTATTTACTAACTGAGTGTCTCCTTTTTTATGAAGGGGTGTGATTATGCCAGTTTTAACGCATTTGGATATATGCCTTGTTCAATTGCAGCATCAAAAAGCATTGTTAGTACAGGAACTAGTGTTTTTGAAATTAATTTAATAAGCTTAGTATTTAAATCATCTATGTCTAAAGATGTTGTATTTTTTAAAGAATTAATTGCAGTTATTATATCAGTTTCAATAATAGGTTTCATAAAAAATGAATTAAATGTTTGACATTCAGATACGGTACTTTGGCTTATTGTTGATATAGAATAATATTGATTTATTTTAATTTTTGCTAAAGAATGCATAATATTTAACGAAAGTATTACAAATTTCTTCGTTGTCATTAATCAATACTCCATGGTTTTTTAATGTAATGTTTTTATTAATTTGATTGTTGTGTGTGGTTGTTTTTCTTATTATTTTCCATGTTTCTTTTACTTTATTATCATTTTTCAAAATACGATTTGATTAATGCTCCTTTTTTGCAAAACATAAATTAGTATTATGAAGTTCTTTTTTTATTTTGTAATCGTTAATAAAATTATTATCTTTTAGATTGTATGCCAACCAAAATAAATGTTGTAGAATAGAAACCTTCAAGCTAATACATATAGATTTTTTTTTCTAAGATCTCCATACAAAGTTGTCTTTGTCTAACATTTGGTTACTGTAATGCTAATTATCAGTCAAATTGACGCATAAAGTGCTACAAGACAAAGAGTCCATATAATTGATACCCTCATTTTGTTCAAATTCTCTGCAACAAAGCGGGTTTATAAACAGACATCTTGTTTCTCAAGTAACACCCAAAGTGCGTGTTTTAAAATTTTGACAAAGTTCTTGTTTTCATTTTAATTAAAAAGTTAAATTTGCCTGCCATGGCTGCATACCATCCTTTGTATTTTAATACTTTGATAACAAGAAAATTCATTTTCTTGCCATCGTTAAATTGGCTTAGTTTTCTTCTCAAAAATAATCCATTAAAAAATCTAAGAAACAAAGAAGAAAATTTAAAGTTTGACAATCACGCAGATTTTGCCTACACAAAGTTTTAATTACTAGTTCAGCTGCTAAATCTTGTATGTTTTGCGGGTCTTTACGTGCAGGAGATGATCGCGCAGATACCTCACTCAATTTTTTTTTAATCTATTAGACTAAAATTTCAAGTTCATCTAGGTTTTCCTATTGACTGCCTTGTTTCTTTAGAAGAATTACAAAGCTTATCAATTTGTTCAATTTTATTGTTTTCTTCAACCCATAATATTTTTTTCAAATGTAAAATAGTACGTGTTAACTCCACAACTGCTTGCGTTTTCTTTTCAATCCTATCATTTTGTTGAAGAGTATATGCAGGGACGGCGCTAGGTGGTAAGGAAATTAAGCGCCGCTTCGGGGCGCAATACGTCAGGAGCTTTTTGCTTTTAAAAATATAAAAAATTATAATATTACTATAACTAAAAAGATATACACTAAATTTGGTCGATAGGTTGCCAGTTTATATGCGTAAACATTTCTTGGATTTGTTGTGTTTTGTTGTCCAGCAAATCTGGAGATGTCTTCCAAGTGTTTTTGGAGCTGTTTTGGTAGCTCCTTGTTTTAATGCAATCTGGTTTTAGTAAATAAATTACAACTTAATGGGCAAAACTGCAAAACTACACGTCTACGTGGTGATGTTAAAACGCTCGTTCGGCGTAAGTTTATGCCGTTTGTTAGTGTGCAAGTTTTTGTTAACCAGTTTAGGGGTTGTTGTTGTAATTTTGTTTGGTTGCTGTGTTGCAGACTTGATCCGTTGCTTCACAATTTAGAATTTCTTCTACGGAACTGTTTTCGTGATTGTGACTGACTAGTGGTCTGTTTGTCATCCCGTTTTTGCCACTTGCACTAGGCCATACGTCTTGATCCGTTTGTGTGCGCTGGAAAATAGTTGCTGCGTTTCCGTGTAATAACTCCGCAGGTGCATCTCAATTTTACTGGGATGCAAAGCAGATGTTGTTTTGTCCTGTTGGCATGCTGGCAGGTAAAAGAGCTACTCTAGAGTTTGCTTGCCGATGCAACTAATATGTGCATTGGTAATAGACCTCTAAACCTGTATATTATCTGGTTTAGTAGATGTCTGTGTGGTGGTCCTTGACTGCTCCTAGTTTTTTTGTGGTTTTAGAAAAAAATCTTCTAAAAACTGTTTGATAAATAATTGCAAATAAAACTTTCTCCGGATTATGCCTAAAAGTTTGAAACCATAAAGCTTATATACCTACTATTTAAAAATTGTATTTTAAAGAAAAGTTTATTTGATTGGCTTAGATCCGAGTTAGAATAAACCACGAGGCTATCAAAGTACTTTTTGGCTAATGTTTATTTATTATAATGTGTTGGCGCTCTAGCGAGCCACCGTAAAGTAAGGTTTTAAAAACTCAGAAACAATTGAAGTGCGTGTTAGCAGCTGTTCTCTAAATTAAAAACTCAAAAGTAATTTTTGGTCTGGTCTGAGAATAGTGGAGCACATCCAGATTTTGTTCAAAAGCGACATGCCGCTGTTTTGCCAAAGAATTAAAATTTGTAGGTTTTTGCTAATCTGGCTCTGTCTAGAATAGACTGTACGTGTAAGTACGTAAGTTCATTATAAAAAATAATTTATTAACATTTTTGTGTCAAACTTTGTCAAAGGCTTTTTAACGCTAAAACTGAAACCAGTGACAATGTGGTCAATCGCTCGATTTTTTTATGGACTGCATAATAGTCCCGTCTAAACCTATACTAGTAGGCGGATAACTGCACAAACTAATAAAATTCTAATGTCTAACGTGCAGCCCTATACGTAAGTCTAATACATGACAAAATTAAGTAACAAACAACATAATTGCAAAGAATGAAGCCGGTTATTTATGTAATCTTGACTCAGTTTAGTATATGCAGACTTGATGTAGTAGATCTTGTGTTTTGACATGTATTTTTTCAGTTGTCTAACATTAAGCACTTAATCACTCTGTCAAACTGATTCTCCACTATTTTTAAAAAGATAATGTGACAATCATTTTGCAAAGATAAACATGAATCAAATCTAAAACTTTTTCATCAGTTTTTGATTGTTGAGATAAGAGTTCTGTGTACTCAATGCCATTCTTGTCAAAAATATTTCTGATATATTTGACATTTTAATGTGCAAGTTTTTTATTCCAAGTTTTAATCAAAGTTGTCAACAATAATGTTTCCGAGTCAAATTCACATATTTTCAAACAACATTTTCTTGAATATTTTAAAACATTTGTCAATATTACTTAATTTCAGTCTCGCCCATTAAAAACTTCCAAGTCCACATTGCCCACATCAATTACATTAAACTTGCTTGCATCTCCAATCATAAGAGTTAAGCACAACGTGAGTTTAACGAAGTTGGACAGCTATATTATCCAAAAACTTTTTGACATATCTTTTCATTCCACATTTAAATCATGTAACTGACAGTTTTTTTCAAACTTCAAAAATTTGGCTTTAGTGCTTGTGGCTTTTTTGTTTGTTTCAGAAAGCGTTTTAAGTTGCGTTGCATCTCGTCGAGTCTGTCTTTTTCTAATCGTAGGCGTTCAACAAGTTTAAAGAATGTGTTTTTGGCAGCAGCAATATTATTTCAGGCAGTACAAAATACAACTTTAAGAGTAGTAGTGTGTGCTGTTTTGCCGTTTGTTTAATTGAGACTTAATCATGTTCATAGCCAAGGCCGTATCTAAAGAAAGGTTTTAGAGGTTCAACAATGCATGGTGCAGTATTTCAAGGTAAATTGCTTGTTAAAACATGCACAAGGCAAGGTTTCTCGGCCGGAAAGCCCTGGGAACAACAATACTCAAATTGAGGCATGGGACAAAGGCGATGAAAAAACAACATTGGCAATATTGTAGGCCATTGACAACAATCAACATCCGTTTGTAGCGGCATGTGAAACTGCAAATGACATGTAAGCAAAGTTACTTTCAGTATATGAAAGAACTGAAGGAAACAGCAAAATGGAGGCTAACAGAAAATATCATGCGTATCGTTACACTGGCGGGCCGATGCTTTTCACATCGCTCACAGCAGGAGTGTATTCAACAGTGTATGTAGCATTTCGTTTGGCAAGTGACGATAAAAAAACGCCAGAAAAATTAAAGAAGCTTATTCTTAACGAAGAGACTCGTTTGAATTCTAATATGACCGCCGATGCAATGTTTGTCAAGAAATCAAAACCTGCATTTTTTAAGCAACGCAAATTTGTACCGACAAAACCAAAAGTTGCAAAGCCAAAGAAAAATGCAACTTGTTACAAATGTGGTGAAGCCGGGCATTTTATGCTGATTGTCCAAAACAAAATCAACAAAACATTATTGACTGAGGCAGCACAAAAAATATGTGTTTTAGTGCGACCAAGGCAGCAATAGTCGGTGATCGCAATGACAGTGTTGTGCGACAGCGGTGCAAGTTGCCACATGTTTAATGACAAAAACTGGTTTATTGAACTGGAAAAATGCAATGAAAAATGTACGAGATGCATCTTAAGCAATTAGATAATGAAATTGCAAAGTCAGTTAAAGATGAAATTATGAAGTGGCATAATATGAAGCTTGGTCATTTGTGTTTGAGTAAAATGCGTCAAATGGCAGACAATGGACAAATTAATCTTAAGATTAATACTAATGCTAAGCTGTTTTTTAAAGCATGTGTATTTGCAAAATTGACAAAGAAATCATTTGATAACACAGATATAGTTACGTGGTTGTAACTATCTGTCTGGTGAGTTTCTACATTTGGATTTTAATGGATGGATGAGAGTCACGGTGGCCATCAATATTTTGTTACTTTTGTTTGCGACAGCACAAACATGACCTTTGTTTATTTTTTTTAAACAAATATGTGTTCAAAAAATTTATGCTGGTGGTAAAATTAATAAAGACACAAACTGAAAATAAAGTTAAGTATCTGAAAAGTGACAACGGTTGTGAGTACGTTAATCAACGGATGCAGAAGTTTATCTCAGACTAGGGCAAAATGGAGTATAGGAACGTAAGAATCGCACATTAGTCAAATCAGCAGCATCGATGATATATGCAGCGGCTTTGGAGAAAGAGCTGAGGGCTGAGGCTGTATTGGCGGCAACATACTTGACTAATAGAATGCCATCAATTAAAATTGATAAGAGAGCCAAATCAAACAAAAGACCCAAAGTGCCTCATAGACTGCGTGATAGGGGTACACTAAAAAGACCTACTAGATATAAAGTAAATTCAGTTCAAACTGATAAACCGATGTCACTGACCAAAGTCTATATCGGTCTTGAATCATCCTATTGAAAGGATGCCGTCAAAGAAGAAATGGATTTTCAAAATAAAAACAAAACATAGACTAAAGTGCAAATTAGTGCAAAAGTTGTTGACTCTAAATTTGTGCTTAAGAAAAAGTTTAACAGTACGGGACGGGGCAAGTAGAAAGGTATAAAGCGCGTAGTTAGTGGTTTTTCACAACGCAATGAAATAGACTACACTGAAACCTTTGCAGCGGTGGTTAGGTACAAGACAGAAAGACTTATGCTAGCACTAAAGCTAAGAAAAACTGGGAGCTTGCTCAGTTTGATGTCAAAACTGCGTTTTTATACGGCAAGCTGAAAGAAAAAATTTACATGCGTTTACCAGAAGCAGTTGCTCATAAGCTCGGTCGTATAGTACTTTTAAAGAAATCACTCTATAGTTTGAAGTAATTGCCACGTCAATAGAATAAGTGTTTTAACAATGTTTTAAAGCAATTCAAGTTTGAAAATAGTGACGCTGATCCGTGTTTGTATACAGAAAACGTAGAAAACCATTTGATTTTATTGCTGCTCTACGTTGATGATGGATTGTTCCTGTCACCCAGCAAAGATAGTTATGTCTAAACTAAAAAAATGATTCAAAATTGTTGTCGGTGATGGACATTTTTTTGTTGGCATCCAAATATACTGCAACCATGCAAAGAAACAAATAATACTTACTCAAAGTAATTATTTAAATGTGTTGTTGAAAAATTTAGAATGCAAGATGCAAAACCAGTGTAGGTTTCTGCGGATCCTAATGCATAAATATTGTTTGTGGTAAACCTATTGGACACACTGTGCCATACCGAGAAGCAATTGGATTGTTGATGTTTGCAACATGTGTAACTCAACCTGACATTATGTATGCAGTAGCCGTAGTTAGTCAATATTTAGAAAAACCACTGCAAGAACATTGGAGAACTGTCAAAAGAATAATCTAATACACTAAGGATACTGCCAGTTATGGAATTACGTACGGTAGTGATCAAGCTTCCACAACATTAAAAGCGTACTCCGACAACGACTACGCTGGTGACCCCGATACTCTTAAGTCAACAAGCGGCTATGTGCTGACATTCAATAGTGAGCCCGTGGCCTAGACATCTCAACGTCAACGAATTGTGGCCATGTCAACAACAGAAGCTAAATATATTGCAGCAAATGATTGCACCAAAGAAATCATATGGGTTTGACGTATTTTGGCTTCAATAGGATTTGACAAGACTAATGCAACAAAACTTCATGTAGACAATCAAGGTGCAATTAAACATCCAGAATCCAGACTTTCATAAACGTACAAAACACATCAAAATGCGTTTTTATTTTATTCGTGAAAATACAAAGAATGCGACGTTGAGATCAACTACATACCGTCAAATCAACAATTGACTGATATACTAACCAAAGCACTGCCCAAAGAAAAACTTTGTCATTTTTGCGACGGATTGCAGATTCTGGATACAATCACAAAACAAACTGGTTAGAGTGTTGAAGCAAGTTATGTTTCGCGCTGTTTAGCTATTAATCGTTGGTGCTGTGATTTTGACTGTTGTTTAAATTGTAATCTGTCAAGTTAATTATAAACTACAATAGTTATGTATTATACTCTGTAATTGATGTATATAAATACACTTATTATTGTATCAAAAATAAATTACAACACGTGCTCAGTTAAAAAAATTAATGCTGTTGCTTAGAGTGTGCGTGCACATGCATCAACATCATCTCGTGATTGTTCTCAGAAACTAAACATTTCTTGCACTTCCCTGAAGAGAATTTTGCATAAAAACCTCGGTTTGAAGGCTTACAAAGTTCAATTAGTCCAAAAAATAAAGCCTCATAACCATCCAATACGTTTTTAGTTTGCTCAATGGTAAAGATCGTTTGACCTAAGATGAGCATTTTTATCAAAAAATCGTGTTTTTGATAAAGCTCATTTTTATCTTGGAGGCTATGTCAATAAGCAAAATTGTCGCATTTAAAGATCAGAAAATCCACACATGACTATAGAACAGCCTATGCATCTACAACGAGTAATCGTTTGGTGTGATTTTTGGTCCGGCGGCATTATTGGGCAACTTTTTTTCAAAAGTGAGCAAAAAACCGCCGTTATCGCCAATAGCAAACTTTACTGTGTTATTCAAAATTAATTTTTGTTTTCAAAAATTGAAGAGTATAAAATGGATAACATTTGATTTTAACAGAACGAGACCACTTGCCATACAGCCAACGTAACCATCAATCTTTTGCGCACTGTTTTTGGAAATCAAATAATCAGCCGAAATGCCGATGTCAATTGGCCGCCTAAGAGCTGTGATTTAACGTTAGATTTTTTTGTGGGGAGACCTTAAAGATAAGTGTTACGCTAACCATCCAGAGACAATTGATGCCTTGAAACACAAAATCAAAGTTGCCATTTATGCGATTGGAGCTCAAACAATCAAAAATGTACTAAAAAATTGGGTTAATCGTATGGGTTACTGTCAAGCCAGCCGTGGCAGTCATTTGAATGGTGTTGTGTTTCATTCTTAAATGAAAATGTCCAATCTTTCTAATAAACACATAACTTTGAAAAATTATTTATTAGTTTTATATTTATAGCCGTTTTAAAATCCAAGAGTATTTTATATGTACACTTATTCTGTAATGGATTTACGGCTTCGTATGTAATGCTGCCTCATCATGTAAAAATTACTTTCCTAACCGTTCTATTTTAGTAACAAATTATAATAAAAGCTTTTTATTTATTTGTAAAAATTTTCTTTGTGATAAATGGAATAAAGTTTTTCTTCCTAAAATCGATATCAAATACTTATTCAATTTCAATATAATATTCTTACACACATTCAAATAGAATTTTTCTGATATATACTTTTACGTGTGAATTCCAATATACATAAAGTTCTTTTTTAAGAAATCAAATATTTCTTATTTAAGTAGAACATGTAGGATGTGACCTTTAAATCAATATTTGTACATAATACTATAACCAGATATGTAAGATTGCTCACATTAATATTATCTATTGTTTCCAACTTAAACAAGGGCAGTTTGCGTCATTAACTTTCAATTGTTGTAAAGCATTAATGAAATTAAATATTAATAATAATAGTTCTTTTATAAATAATTAAGTAAAATATCAATGAATACAAATGTAGAAAATACATTATATTGTTTACAGTCTTGTAGAAAAGAATTAATATGCAAATTAGTTTTTAGGAAAATGGTTTTCTTGGAGATAGAAGATTAGGGATAATTTTAAGTTGCTTTTCCGGAATCGTTCGTAACTGTGATGAGATGAGATGAGATGAATTAAAATACCACTTGGGTATGCTCGGATTTCAGCTCCTATCTGTAAAGGGATAAATTATAGGAACGTGTCGGATGAGAAAAATTTATGCAGCTCAGAGAAATTATAACTTAAAATATTTTTATCAATAAATTATAATTTTATCAACAAACAATATACAATAAATAAATATAAAAACTCAACCGTCTTCTTCTATTAAAAATAAATAGAAGGCAGTGATTGTTGGTCACAATACAGACAATGTAAAGAATTAGAATAAATCCAAAAATAGTTGATTGTCAGTAAAGATCTGAAATTATTTTTATTTAGCGTACTATTAAATAAGATTCAAAAAACAAAATAGTTGTATAGTAATGTATAATTAAAATGTTTTATATATAAAGCAAAAAATGCGTATAATTATTTTTCCATTTTAAACAAATTAATAAGTGTTTATGTACATACAAACAATTGTATCTAATTGTTTATTATTGAGTTGACCTAATTTCATTTATCACAACTAGTATATAATATCAAGGAATTGCAAACAGATTCAAAAATAGAAATAGTTCGCGCGTGCAAATATTAAGACAAATTAGGTGAGTCAGTTTACTACAATCATGTTGCTGCGTATATATTCTTGTAAACGTTTATTTAATTTATCTGATTTTGTGCGAATATTATGGTCCAGGAAGGTCAGGGCTGAAACAGGAAAATGTAGTTGACCTGAATATTTAAGTACTCGCGATCTTGACCGTTTACGTAGACACAAGTGACAATAAGTACACCTAATGCTTGTCTCCTTCCTAATAATTTAACCTCGATTGCAGATCAAAAATTTCTGACCTTTCTTAATTTACATTGTGATATCAAAAAAATAGCAGCAAAAAGTTATAAATCAAATTAATATTATCCCAACAAATACAAATAATTTAATGCATCTAGTTTAATTGCATTACGTATATGTAAAATTTCTATTGACGTAAATACCCAATGACCAGTATGCACAAATATATGAAAGGATATATTACAGTAACCTCGTGCACAATTTTTAATATTACATTTACATCATTTTAATCATACTTTATCATTAATATATTAATCAGATATAGAATACAAACATATTAAAACAACTATGGTGAGTAGTTCAATCTGCCTTCTTGTGCAATTACATCTAAAAACTAAAACAAATTAATTTTTTAAACATAAATATGTTTTGTTTATTTAATCAAACGTATAATTATTCTTCAATTATTGTTTTTATTAATATCTTTTTTTAAAACAAAATCTTGTTTCATTAATATTAGTTTTATTGTTTTATTAATATAGAAGTGTAATTGTAACATTTGTCAATACATTTGTAGTTTATTCTAATTAATTGAAATCTCATTGTAGCACTGATGAAAGGAGCAGATTGTTGTAAATCCGTTTTATTTGTTTATTTTATTAAATGATTAATAAATTATAATTGTTCAATGTCGTTATTTGAAGATAATCCCCAAATATACACAAATATCAAAAAAAAAAAAAAACTTTTAAAGAAATTTCAATCATATGATCCAAGTTGCTTCATATTAATATTATTCAATGTTAATTCAAGTAAATTCACTCGTACAAGAAATCGTGGTAAAATCAATAAGTGAAGAATAAATCTATTATTGCAAATCAAATTATCTGTTTGCTTAAATTTACTTAATAAATACTTATTTTTTTAATTTTCATTTTTAAGAAAATGAGCACTAAATTAGAAATATATTTGCCACATTACCGTAAAAGATTACTTAACTTTACACGTTATAAAAGTTTAAAGTTATTTACATTTCTTTTAAACATTTTACTTCTTAAGTATTTTTATGTATTTTCAAATATAAACATTCTTGGGAGATCATAAATGTAATGTAAATAATAAGTATAAAATATATGATTTCTATTCAAAGTATAAATTTAAACAGCCGTCAAGAGAAGAAAATATTAAATAATATAAAAATTGAATGGTGGTGGCCCTTACTCTTCATTTTAAGGTAAATAAAACACATATAATATAAAAATATTACGGTTTCCCTGATTTTATAAACTCATGCGGAATTAAGCATCAGAAATTCCAAGTTGAATAATAGCGCTATACTTAAAAAAAACCAAACCGTTTAAAAGAATATATAATTTGCTATTAATTATATTGCGTTATATAGCTATTTTACATCGCCGCAGAAGCCTAACGACTTTTCTGAAAAGGGTTCATGAGATCAGCGGTTTATTAGATAACTTCCGAATTACCCCTATAGAATAAGTATTGTGACAAATTGTTTGCAACAATTTTATTAATAGTATAAATTAATTAAATTAATTTGGAGTATTTAAAAAAATAATTAAATTAGAACCTTAATATTTAAATAGTTATTATATTTTTGTACAAATAAGTACCTATTAAGGAATGCAATACCGAGAAAAAAAATTAATATCGGTTTTTCGGTATTTTTGTATTAAAATTATTGTTAAATTGTTAAAAAATTGTAGTATATATAAATATATTACATAGTATAAGAGCCGTCTTACACGAGACTGATTTTAATACAAGTGTCAGTACAATAATTTTGCGCGCCAATTTTTTAAATTTTTAGCAAGCTTTTAAGCAAGAAATTAGTACAGGTTCTAATTTCTTAGATGAAATTTTACTAAATAATTGACACATAAATCCGTCAATGTATATATAAGTCGCCAAGATCACTGGATTATATAATTAAATTTTTAAATAATTGGCGCGCAAAATTATTGTACTGACACTTGTATTAAAATCAGTCTCGTGTCAGACGGCTTTAAAAGTAATAAAGTGAAAGTCAAACTAAATTAATAAAAATATTTTTAGAATTTTTTTTTATAAATATAAAGTTCAAAATTATTCAATCCCAATCCAACTTCAAAGCGGCCAACCAAACTTCATCAGTGTGGCTTGGTGGTAAGAATAGCTTTATGGTAAAAGATAATAATTAGTGGTGCAAAGTAATTGTAGCTTCATCATGTTGTTTCGACCAAAAAAACCAAATACTATCAATAAACTTCAGCATAGCAACTAGCCACCATTTATTTTTTAATTAAAATATATTGATTGTCTACCTATTTAGACATTGCAATTTGGTTGCCAGTTATTAAAGTTTATCGATAGTATTCGGTTTCTTTGGTTGAAACAACACGAATTACTTTGCAGTTTTTTATTGTTTAATTATTTATTATTAAAATATTAAATCTTATAATGCTGGTATATTAACAGCTTTAACTAATCGAATTAGTGATGTTGCTTTTTTAATATAAAAGATATTAAATATTAAATTATGGAAGATAAAACTATGTTTTTTATATTGATTGTTTACTGAATTACAAAAAAGTCATTTCTAGAATAATTAAACAATATTTAAGTTTTATTTTTTGGTGGTAAAATATAACATTAAAAAACAAATATGATTCAGTGTTTTGTCACTAGTCTGGATTTTATTTTAGTGCTGATCAGAACAACAGCTAAAAATTCACGTTCTGAATCTACACTTGTTGGAGATATTTATCCCACCCCAACCACTGTTGAAAATTCTTCAAAATAAACTTGCCAATACCAACCAATCAATAAAATAATAATATCAAAAAACCAATATTTTTATGTTTAATACCGGTATTGCATACCTGCTAAATTTAGTACGGAATCCCGAGATCCTGATATTACATTCCCTATACCTAATGTACAACGATTAAAATTCCAAATTACAAACTGTCCATTGCAATGTATGATCACATTACACTACAATCATTTCAAAAAACTGAGCTAAGAACTTGAACGCAAAATTTCTTTGGCTTTAGAAAATCAGAATGCTTTCACTCCAGAGATCGCTGCTTTGTTTCTAAAAATAGAATGTGTTTATTTGATTTTACAAACAAAATAAATGGTATAAATCATGTCAATACAATACAGTTTAACTTAATGTTCGGACTAATTTCTATATATATTTACTGATTGTTGTTCTGTAAATTGTTAATAATTTATCTTATTAAAGATAACAAGTTATATTGACAATTAATTGTTTGGTCGACAAGCTTTTAAATCATTAATACGGTGTCACAACACTTTTTGTTTTCATAATCGCTTGTATTTTAGCTGGTATAGTTTTTGATGTTAGGTTTTACGCACCATCTTGCTGGACTATGTAATTCAAAATTGTCTGATATTTAACAACATTAAATCCGTCTATTTCTTTAATTTTTTCCAAACCATTTCTAGATATACACTTCCAAATCAGCACTCCTTTTGGAAACTTTACTTCACTAGTTAACAGAGGTTTTTCTTTAGCCTTAAAATAAAATAATGTGAATCAAAAATTAAGTTATTTAATATTTTATTTATTATGTACTGAGCTTTAATTTATGAATCCATTACCTACAACATTCTCGGAAAAAGGTTGCCCCCGTTTCCCTATTAAATATGAACAGTATTTTTCTTAAAGAGGCTTTTCGGTAATTTTTACATATTTATACAAGCAATCTAGGCTGGTTAGTACTTTTACTCCAAATTTTGTATCCTGTTCTTCATTGGTTTTTTTACATATTTTCACAAGCAATCTCCTTCTTCCGCATGCCATTTTACTAGGTTGGCCGGTACTTTTAATGCAAATTTTGTATCTGGTGGTCTTTCTATAGCACCAGATAATCCTACCGTTGACTTTCAAATTATCTTTTTTCTTTTTTGTTCATGGTACTTTTATAACAATTTTACAAATGTCTTTTAATGTTGCTTTACCACAACTCATTTTCACAAGCACACATAAATAAAAACAGTAAATCAACGCTTATTAACTGTCATTTTTTGCCTACCCCGAAAGGAAACGGCATCTTAGAACATATTAATTTGTGTTTTGGGCATTTTTTCTTAGCAGGTATACATTCTTGTTAAGCTTACTTGTTATTATATCTATTGTACTTTCCATGTTAGTTTAGGTTGTAAATGTACACCTCAAAGGTTCAGATTTTCCATTTTAACTATACTATTAAAAGAAAACTTAATATAAATAGTTTTATTGGCAATTAATACTAGTTCTTTACATTTAAATCAATATTGGGTTGAACTCAAACTTTGATTAACATTAGAGTAGCTATTTTCTAGATTCTCTTAAAGTGTTGTGTCATTAGCGTATAAAAATGTTGTAGCCAATTCTATATTAAACTTAAAGTAATTAATAGAAACTTAAAATATAAGAGTTCCTAGGATTGAACCCTGAAGAACCGAATACTTAATTCTGCTTTTTTTATTGTATGTTGTTTTTGTATCATATTGTTTTCTGTTTATTAAATACAACTGTATTAGCTTTAGAAAGTTTTTGTGTATTCCGTAATACTCGAGTTTCTCTAACAGTATTTTATGTAAAACACAGTCAAATGCCGTACTACAGTTTTTCCACTTTCAAATACTTTGTATATATCATAAATAAATAAAAAGATAACTTTAATTGTAGATCTCTCTTACCTATAAAAATCTTAAAACAAGTCAGATTGAGCGCAACGCTTTTGGTCAACAATTAAACATTTGGAGATCTATTTTGCTGCAATGATATTTATGTCTTAATTATCGATGTGAGCTATGTAATGGACAAGTTTATATCTTTAATAAGTCAATTTTTTTTTTTATTTGACACAAAAATTCACAATTTTTACAGTTTAATACTAGTGTTATGTTTTTAATGGTTCCCACACTTAACTTATACCACGGATCTAACGGTACCTCACACATTTTTTATCCAAACAAATTTGTTGAGACATCCCAACTTATTTCAATAAATGTAATTTCCTCTGTCACTCAATTACAATCATATTATCATCAAAAGACTTAAAAAATTGAAAACATAACAAATTGATTGAATCAAATCTAATTATAGATATAATCTAAGTATCGTTTAAAATAATATAACTAGTAAAAGTATGAAATGATTCAGACTTAACAAAATGCAAAATTGAATCAAAAAAATTAAAAACGCAACAATATTTTCTTTTACAATATAGAAGACTGACAAAAACAAAATGTGGATATAGCATATATTAGAAACCTTGCCCAAACTGAACTCATAGTCAAAGTTATAAAATATAACAAAATAATAATATGTGTAATTTTGTCGCTAAACGGGGTTACATCGGTGAACATATAAAATTTAACAAAGTGAGATTCAATTTGGGATTCCAGCAAAGAAACCAAACACATCAACTATTTATTGACTTTGTTGCTTTTTAACCAAGTTTTTATAACTTTATTTATTAGCGCTTTTTCCTCTTTTAATAATCTGTGTCTCAAACACAAAACTGTAATTTTTATTGATTTTTTTAATTTTATATTCAATCTTTGTTTTCGCGCTATTAGTTATTGAAATTTTTATTAATTTATTACAAAATATTATCTTGTCACTTAGTTTAATTGTTTTTTGCATATTTATCGTTTTTACCTGTTCTCATTTATTGTAATATTTTTAAAATTATTCAATAATTTTGAATTTTATGTATTTTTTGTTGGCTGCATTGTTTGCATATCATGTTTCTTTGTTTATTTGTTTGTTTTCTTCTTAGCACTCCAACCATTTGCTTAACATTTAGCTAAAAAGTTGAAGATAAACAACAGCTTTTTTTTAAATCTTAACAACTCATGTGTGTCATGTCGTTTGTATACAACTGCCGAAACATTGTGCTCAACCTTTGTGTGTAATAAAACACCAAAACTGTAACTTTATTTTTAAATTTTATTGCAAAAATAATACAAAACATAGTGTGTGAAAAAATACAAAACTAGTAAATACTATTTGTTAATCTAATTGAAGCAAACCAAACAAAGGTGTTGTACAAAAAAAAAGAACAATTTTTTACACTATTTTCTCACAATGCAAACTTTCATTTTATCTATTTCAAAGTTTGTTTTCTTTTGATCTAACTTTGTTAATTTTTTTTTACTGGTTAAGTTTCTTCTTTTTTATATAAGTAGGCTTGCTTTTTGTATTCGGCGTTTTTTTTTTGTTGGAAAGGTGTTTATAAATTGTATAAGCAATAACCATTGACGTTTTCAAAATAAACAAGGTTCCTACATCATTTTAGGGACTTTCTTAGAGGGTAATCGGTAACTAGACATTTGGCCAGTCAGTCAACAAATGCACGTAGCTTTTTTACAATGTCATTACGTCTTTGCACATCCATTGTCTTAATCATATGTTTTAGTCCAGGAGGTCTGCTGCTACGTAGTTTTCCATCCTTGGCAATTTTGAGTATTTTTTCTACATAATCTCTGTATTTTTTTTGTTTTGTTTGTGCCCACCTTATCACATCTTGCACTTTGTAAATGTTTTTAATTTTTTTTGTTATCATACGGTCTAGGAACGAGTGACCAATTATTGCTCAAAAAGTTTTCATCTCTGTTGTTCTTAAAAGTTTTTTAATTGTTATGTTTTCCGCTCTTGCTTTGATTGCGTATGTCATCATCGGTCTTACTATTGTTTTGTACATTTTCACCTTACAATTTGTACTAAAAATTTTATGTTATATTTCTATGTTGTCTCTTCAAATTTATACAGCATTCGTTGGAGGTCTTTTTTGTCTTCAGAGATTATGGCTGCATCCTTTGCGTAACAATCTTTATTTTTTTTTTCTCATCTAATTGAATAAGGTAAGGCTGTCTCCCTGTCTGATATTGCTATTGGTATACCCTTTGTAAGTCCTTTCCTCGTCTTTACAAATGCATGGCTACCGGTATTCAGCTAACATATAAGCGTTACAATATTTATATATAGTTGAACTATCGATTGTGTAAACAACTTCCGAGTGTGTTCTCCCAGAAAAAGTGAAAAAACCATGGTTTATATTAAACCAAATTATCTGTAATTTGGAATATTAATAGTGCATGTGCTTCGCTAATTAATACCAAAGTTTAAATAAATTTAAACATTGATTTAATAAGATAATAAGTTTAAAATAAGTGATAGACATTGAAATAATACAGTTCAGCGACCTTTTCGTGCACAAACGCAAAAAGTCTTCAAATAAAATATTTATATTTTTATTTTTTTTTATAAAAAAAAATAAAACAACATGCCATAGAAAATGTCAGGCGATTGTGATAAATGTGCAAGGCCTATTAGAAATGAGGTACCTTGTCATTGCAATGGAATTTGTGGTAAAAAATTTCACATAAAATTACTGAATACGATCTTAACATAATTACTACAAAAAAAAAATTATTCATGTGCGATGAATGCATTAATTCGATTGTAGAAATACAAAAAAAAGTTGACAGCATTTTAATTACAGTCCAAAATAATAAAGAACAATTAAGTAAACAAGAAAAAGACCTTAATTCAATATCTAATTTACTAAATAATGGTATTCCATTAAGTAGTGTGATACCTACTTACGCGTCAACTGTCAGAAAAGAACCACCAATTGTTATAAAATCAAAGGCACAACAAGTTGTCAAAAAACAAAAGAAGAATTTAAAAAAAATGTGGATCCTACTAATTTAAAAATAAGTGGTGTTATTGGCAACAAAAATGGAACAGTTGCAATAAATTATGAAAATGCAAATGAAAGAGAGAAAATAATGAAAACTGTTGAAGGTGATTACAAAGTTAAATTAGGAACTCTAAGAAAACAAAAAATTAAAATTTGTGGAATTAGAGAAAATTTAAATAAAGATCAATTAATTGAAAAACTTAAAGCGCAAAATAATTACATACTAAATTATGAAATAGCTTGTGTGAATATTCATGAAGCAAAAAACAAAAAAAGTGTAACATTATATACTAAATATAATGTCATCATTCAAATTGAAAAAGATGGCTTTGATAAATTAATTGCTGCTGAAAAAGTAAACATTGGGTGGGATAGGTTGATGGTTTACGAACATATTTATGTACTTAGATGTTTTAATTGTTTGAGTTTTAATCGGATGAATGTACAGCAGAGACAAATTGCTCAAAATGTCTTGGAAAACATAAAGTTAAAGATTGTGATTCTAACGTTATAATTACGGAATGTATCAACTGTAAAAATGCTAATACTAAATTTAATCTTCAATTAGACACAAACCACCACACATTAATTAGAGAATGCCCAACATACGTACGAAAATTAGATGAAAAACGACAAAAAATATTGTACTAGCAGTTAATGCAAACAAAAGTGGTTAAAAGTGAACAAAAAGCTATATCTGTCAACCAACAAACAATTTGCATACGTGTAGTGCATCAAAATATTCAGTGCATTTCTAATAAAATTGCTCAACTTGATGTTTTCCTAGGAGTTGGAGGACATATTGATGATTTCTGAACATTGGCAGTATATGGACGATTTAATAAATATTAAGTTAAGTAATTATGATTTATGTACAACATATTGTAGTGAAAAAATACCACGTGGTGGTTCAGTAATCTTTTTTAAACAATCAATAATAAAAGAAGATGTAAAAATAATATCATGCATTAATAATTTATCAATAGAAGGAATATTTGAATGTTGTGCCTGTAGTTTTAATAAGATTTTTCTTATAACAATATATAGACCACCTACTGGTAATATTGACATCTTTTTTTCCACATTTGAAATAATGTTAATTTTGATAACATAGCAGAATAAGCATGCGATAATAGAAGGTGATTTTAACATTGATCTTATGTCAGAAAATAGAGATACTTCTCGTTGGTGTGATATTCTGTACACATATAACATTCAAATATCCATTCATGAAACAACCATAGTTTATTATAACGGCACTGAAACATGTATTGATATTTTTTTAATTTTCGGTAATATTGAAATATTGTCAGCAGGTTGTTCTTGTTCAGCTATAGCAGATCATTTTTCTCAGTATGTAACATGCAAAATACATTATATAGATAATTTTAGTAGTATTGAAACTAATCCAATCTATAAACGTAATATAAACGAAAATACTGTGAATAATTTATATAATGGATTACATGATAAGCAATGGTTAACTGTTTACAATAATAAAAACGTGCACAACTCATTTCAAATGTTTTTTGGTAGAATTATGTATCATTTTCATTTAAATTGTCCTTATATTAAAGTGTCAGCTACAAAAAATAAGAAAAAACGACCGTGGTTTACAGCAGAATTTCTGGAAGCAAGACAAAACCTTTCTTTCTTGCAAAGTATGATCGGATTTCATTCAAATTTCAAAAATGAATACAAAACTCATAAGCAAATGTACGACAATCGATGCAATGTAGCTAAGCGACAATATAATGACAGTTATATAATAGTATTTTGTATAACAAGAGTGGATAGTATGCCCATATCACACGAAGAATTTGGAGCACGACGCTGCAGGCGGATATGGGCATTCCACTCGAGTTGTACAGCTTACTTTTTCTACGACTGAAAAAAATAAACTAAAAATTATTTTAAAACTTTTCAATTAATCATTTAACATTATTTTGTATTGAAATAAATTCAGGTTATGTATGACATCTGACGTTTCGCATAACTATCAAATTCAGAACTACCTATAATTTAGGTTAAATTATGCTGTTAAAATATTTAATTAAAAATGTTTTTAAGCTTTATTGTATAATAACAGTTAATAAATAAGACGTTCTTAATCTATTTTTGACATTTTACAAATAAAAAAACCATTTGTATTTAGCGACGTAATCAAATAAACATTGTGATTTGTAATTTTTGTTTTTATGGTTGGTACGGCAAATCATATCCACACTAGAGTGGATATATGATACATATCCATTCAGTTAGGCGTGAAAAAAAGTGACAATATATAGACTACTATAATAGTTAATAATGAAACAATATCAGATATAGATGCTGCTGAAACTTTTAACAAGTTATTTTTAGAAATACCAACTATTGATACTGCAATTGACGCATACACACATAACATTTCAAACAACTCAAATACTATTTTTCTAAATCCCATTGATAAAACAAAAATCCTCGAAATTGTCAATAAAATTAAATCAAGTTTTTGCAAAGACGCTAATGACCTAACTTCTATTATTTAAAAAAAATGTATCTCTGTCCTATTAGAACCATTGTGCTATCTGTGTAATTTATCCATTCAAAATGGAATTTTTCCTGACATTCTTAAAACATCGATGATTATTCCATTACACAAAAAAGGTGAAAAATCAATTTTATTAAATTACAGACCAATAAGTATAATACCAGTTTTCTCAAAAATCTATGAACATTTTTTTAATAATAGATTAATTTCATTTCTTTCAAGGCATAATTTAATTTCAAAAAACCAACATGGTTTTCAAAAAATAAAAACACAAACACGGCATTAAATCAAATTTTTGAACTTTTAACTGAAAATACAGATAAACATCTACCCTGTCTAGCAATACTAATAGGTTTAAGAAAAGCTTTCGATCTTGTATCGCATCCTATTCTACTTGAGAAAGCATATACTTATGGAATTAGTAGTAATGCCTATAATTGGTTAAAATCTTATCTTTTAAATCGACGCCAGTTTGTAAAATGAAATAATAATAATTCAAATATAACTCAGGTGATTACAGGTGTGCCACAAGGCTCTATTTTAGGTCCATCTTTATACGTATTATTTGCTAACGATCTTTTTCAAGAAGTAAGGTCAGGTTTATTAGTCGGTTATGCTGATGACACCACTATAATACTACAAAAAAGTTCTACAACTTCTTTAATAAATGCTGCAAATTTAGCTTTTTTAAAAGTAAAAAACTGGATTATTTTAAATAAACTTATCTTAAATGACAGTAAAACAGCAGTTGTACTTTTTAAGCACCCACAAACAAACAATGTTACATCAATTAAAATTGACAACGTAGATGTTCAAATAAGTGATACAGTGCGTTTACTTGGTATCAATATTGACAGTTCACTAAAATGGGGTGCACAAATAGAGTACGTGTGCAAAAAATTAAGTTCAATGGTTGGTGCTCTGAGAATGGCATCTAAAGATTGCATTAAATTTTGCAAACTTTTATTCTGTTATGAGTTACGGTATAATTCATTGGGGTTGCTGTAAGAAGAAATTTACCAAAAAGTTATTTTTAATACAAAAAAGAGCTTTGCAAATTATTGCTGGACTTAAGCCAAAGGAATCTTGTAAATTGTCTTTTTTTTTGTTCTTTTAAAAATTCCAACTTATTTTAATGTATACATTTATAAAGTATCAAACTTTGTCTTCAAAAATTTAAATAATTTTAAAACTAACGGCCATTATCATATGTATAACACACGAAACCGGCAACATTTAGCTTTACCTCAGCACAATAAGCAGAGCTAGAAACAAAATATAAGTTACACCGGCTCAAAAAATTTTAATAAACTTCCAACTTTTGTAAAAACTGCTAATACTACTTTTATATTCAAAAATCGTCTTAAAAAACATTTGCAGCAAAAAGTTTATTATTCATTAGATGAGTTTTTTGAAGATAACTTTGTTACTTTTGATTAAATATTGATTTTTATTGTTTGTTTTTATTTCATTGTGATTGTATTGTGACTATTATTTGCTATGTAGTTTTGTATATATGTATCTCTGTATACCTTATTGCATTATCAAATAAATATGCTATTATTATTATTATTATTATTATTATTATTTAGGTGTAATTTCTTTTTTTTTTTCAGCAAAATTACAACATTTAAGGTCAACATGAAAGCTATTTTATCAAATTCTCTGGTATTTTCCGTTATCTGTCGGATAACAAAAATCGCATCTATGCTAGATCTTTTTTTCCTAAAATTATGTTGTTCTTTATGGGTGTCAGTTGCTGTTATTTCCTCTGACACAATCTTTGTTAAGAGTTTCTAAAGTATAATCAGGAGGCTAACTTCCCGTTAATTATTTAGATTTGCTTTTTCTCCTTTTTTTAAAGTTAGTATTCATATGCTGCTTCTTTTACTTTTGATCATTTTATTGTAGAAAATTTGAGTTTTATCTATCAATTCATCTTCACCATACTTGATCATTTTGTTTGTTATTTCATCAATACTTGATTGTTTTTTGTTTTTTTTTTTTTTTTTAATTTAAAGATAGTTTGTTTAATTTTTTCTTTAAATTTAGTAAAACTGATGTGTTTGTTGTCTTCTTCTTCTTGTGTCTTTCAGGTTTTTTGCAGTGTTTTTGTACAGTTTCTTAAAATGTTGCTTCCAGTCTTTTGTTTTTATTTTTGTAGTTTAAATAAATTTATTTATTGTTTTTTTTTTCTCTGTCTTATTGGATTTCATATTTTGTTTTGTTTCTCATATATGTCATATTCCATATCTGCAAAGAACTTTTCCCAGTGGCTTCTTTTAATTGATTGTATGTTTTCATTTATTCTATTTCTCATCGCTTTGTATTCTTTGTATGTTGTTGTGTTGGATCTGTAGTGCAAAGATGATTTCTTTTTTCTATAGCTAGGTTTTGTATCTCTTAAGTAAACCATGGTTTTGTATTAAGTTTTTTCTTTTTTTTTTCTTTTTCCTAGTGATTCTTATGCTAATTTTATTATGCTGCTTTTGGTATTGCCGTAGTCTTAAATTCTGTTTGTGGTTATATTTTCTTCAATTTTTTGTTAATACAGGTATCTAGTCAAGAAATCCAAAACATTTTTGGAGATTTGTTAATGAGAACAAAAAAACTAATGGTTTTCCTGCCACAATGCATTATACAGATCAAACTTGTAATAATGGGAACGACTTTGTAACTAATTTTGCAGATTTTTTTTCTTCAGTCTATGATAACGAAACTCATCCAACTCCATTGTTTAATTTTAATAATAACGCAATACATTCAAAATTTTTTATTAGTTTGTGTGATGTTTTTAAGGGAATTGAAAACCTTAAATGTAATTTAAGCGTTGGACCCGACGGCATTCCCTCTTTACTGTTAAAAAAGTGCATTTATTCTATTGCAAAGCCATTGCACTTACTTTTCAATGCTTCATTGAATGAAACTAAATTTCCTCAAATATGGAAACAAAGCTATATTACGCCTTTGTTTAAATCTGGAGCCAAAGAGAATATCACTAACTATAGAGGCATTTGCATTCAATCTGCTATACCAAAATTGTTCAATAAAATTGTAACTAGTCAGTTGCAATGGATGTGCAAAAGCATCTTAATAGAAAAGCAGCATGGATTTCGTGAAGGGCGTTCCACACTTACTAATTTACTCTGTTATGAAAATGATATTTTAAATGCATTTGAATCTAAAGTACAAGTTGACTCAATCTACACCGATTTTCAAAGGCGTTTGATCGTGTGAATCATAATATTTTGATTGCCAAGCTTAGTGCTCTAGCATTTCATCATGATGTGACTTCCTGGTTATTCAGCTTTTTGAAAAATCGCACGCAGTGTGTAAAAATTAATAACTTTTTGTCACAGCCCATTCTTGTTCCATCTGGTGTTTCTCGAGGATCTCATTGTGGACCAATTTTATTTTTGCTTTTCATTAATGATATCTCACAGTATATCAATTCATCGTCATTTCTTTTATTTGCGGATGATTTAAAAATGTATAGAAGAATATCATCTCTTAATGACTGCCATCTTTTACAATTGGACTTGGATTCTATAAATACTTGGTGTTTTATTAATAAATTATTTTTTAATGCTGATAAATGTTTTTCAATAAGTTTCCATAGAACTTTAAGTAAAATTTCTTTTAACTATATAATTGACACTAAAGTGTTAAACAAAGTCACACAAATAAAAGATTTAGGCGTTATTTTTGATCATAAACTTACATTTGTTGAACATATAAACATCATGTGCAATTGTGCCATAAAAATGTTAGAATTTGTATATAGAATGTCCGCGGATTTATCAGCCAGTACACTTAAACTTTTATATTGTGCTTTGGTGCGTTCGCATTTAGAGTATGCTCCGTCAGTTTGGAGTCCTGTTTATGAAATTCATAACCGTAGTATTGAACAAATTCAAAAAAAGTTTTGTCGTTTATTGTCTTATAAATCCGGCATATTATCTGTAAATTATGATTACTGCTACTTTGCTTTATTGTACAATCTACCGCCATTGAAGATTCGCCGCAAAAGAGCTGATTTGTCGTTCTTGCGTAATTTAATTATGTCTGAGATTGATTGTCCGGAGCTACTTGGTACTCTTCCATTCCATGTAGCACCTAATAATAGACATAGCAGACAATCTTCTTTATTTCGCGAGTCTACTCATTCTACTAATTATGGTTTCAACAATCCACTCGGTAGAATGTGTAGATTTGCAAATAATTTACCAACTGATATTAATGTATTTTGTGTCTCTAAATCTACGTTCAGAAGTCAGCTAAGTCATGCTGACTAATGTCTAATATGTGCGCTTTTATGAATGGTATATTTGTATTCTTTATTTTTGTATTGTAAAACATCATTGTTTATGTATATTTGATGTAGATGTAAATGGTAAGATTATACCGTCAATAAAGTATTATTAAGAAAACGATCTCCTAGAGATTCTATGTTTAGTTTGCTGCTTTTCTTTATAGTGTTTTTTGACAGTTGAATGGTATATACTTTTGCTATACTAGGTTATAGTCTGTTCCGGCATTTGCTAAAAATAAGATTCTTACGTCTAGTATTTTCGTAAAGTGTATGTTTCTGTTTGTTATGATAAAAGCTATCATTAATTTTTGTCTTTTTGTGTTTTCAAAAGTGTATTTGTGTTGTGGATTATAAAGATAGAATAAATTGTTAGTTCTTAGTTTGTTTTGAGCGCACTATTGTATGAGCTGTGTTCTGTTCTCGTTCAAGATTTTTCATTAAATCTGTTTTTGATGCCAGGTATAACTTTGTTGCCAATGCAAGACATTTAGATTTTTAAGAATTATAATTTTATTTTGTTTTGGTGTTTTATTTAGAACGGCTTGCAGGTTGTGTTTTAGTTTTTTGAAATTTGGATAATACCTACAAGATTCTGTTGTTGATGTATTTTGTTTCCCTGATTGTGTTTTCTAATTTTTTATGTATCAGTATGCCAACTCCTGGCACTGCTTTTTTGTTATTTTTTACTCCGCTGTAGATTATTATTATTATGTAATTTTTATATATAGCGTTTCCTTTTCTCCCAAAAATGTCTATTTTATGCCTGTTTAGTTCTAATACTATTTCTTCATCTTGTTTCCTGTTTTACCACAAGCAGGTCGCTGGTTTCATTTGGAACCTTCCTCTTTTATCCGGGCTTGAGACCGGCTATGGGTTCGCTAGGCTGCTACCATAGGCAGAGTTAAGAATAATTCTAATCTTAAATAATTTATCATTGCTCCAATATTTATCGATCAAAAGCATTACCAACAAATTGCAATATTTCTTCTTTTTGGGTAGGCATCCTCTGGTGTAATTTGGATTCTGCTCTTATATTAAGCATCAAGTAAAACTTACGTTGCATATAAATTTGATTTTATTTAAGAATATACGTTTTTAAAGGTTTGTTTTTTAATTTTCTTAGTTATTAACTTTTCTATAGTATTGAAAGCCATTGTTAAGTGCAATTTGTTAGATTGTTTTTAATTTTTTATATTGGTGCCATTGAAATTGTGATTGCTCTATAAAATATTGAATTGAATTGTAATTTTTTTTTTAATCAGCAAATTTTTTTATCTGTTTTGTAATATTTTAGGTAACTATATAAGTTACTTACTAAACCATACCTACTAAGAAAGTCAATAATATATCAAAGATGATTTTGTTGAAACACAAAACATTTAAAATTTTTTTATAGAAAACTATAAAATTACGCATTTCATATTTATTAGTTTTATGGCAAAAGTTTTGCAATATTTTTCTTTAAATAGATTATTTATTTTCATAGAAATACAGTTATATGCGGCGTAGTGAGAATTATTAAAATCACCACACGCTTAGAAATAAGTCGTAAAAAACGCGAATCAACTACTAGATTATTCAACTTTACTTGCAGAGCTTCATTGTTGATAAGCAAATAATTGTCATAAAAACTAATATTTATTTATTAAGAACACATTGTAATGCAAAATACATACTATTTGTTTGGTATGGTTCTGCAGATGGTAGCCAGCTGCTTTTAGTAAAGATAAATTTTACTAAAATACAATAAAATTAAAATAATTATTCCAATTGTATATAATATTTGATTTGACAGCTGTTTTCATGATCTATTCATCACGATATATATATCGTAGTCACACGATTATATATAAAACGTTTAGGCAGTTCATGTAATACCGGCAGATACTGTAAAATTCCATAGATTAACCTATTTGTCTATGTATCTGTAATAATATAATTTATTTTAGCCTAACCTGCCCTTGCCTAATCTAACCTAGTTTATAATCATTGATTCCAAATAAAATAGAATGAACAGTAATTTCATGACAAGCATAGGCTTATGTAATTATAGATTTGACATTATCTGCCAGCATTTCATGAACTGAGATAGTTTAAATTATCACTTACACATTTTATTTTTAATTTATTAAAATGTATTTTGTATATTTCCATTTTTTAATAAATTATTTTTTTAAATGTAAAATATTAAACCTTAATTTTTATGGCCGCCAGCGTAGTTTATTAAGACTTTTCCAATGTGTAGGTCCAAATTTCCTTTACAGTTTGTATATGAAAAGTGAAGACTTGAAAATTTAAATATGTCAATCTACACCTCGAGGAGATTGACATATTTAAATTTTAAAAAGCTTATGCTTAGTTCACATCAATAAACAAAACGCTACTTATTTTATACAAACGAACGTAACTTGTTTAAGATTGTAAACATATAAGTTTAAAATAAATTAATCTATATTTTTTTTATTATGACATAAACAAATTCGTTCATATCTTAAAATAGAATTCTTAAATCAGTTGTTATAAATTTACATGAGAATTATTAATTTGCATTTATGATTAATTCCTAGATATTCAATTTAGGCATCACATAAAATTTCAAAATTATTTCGCAATTTCACCTATTTAACATATTGAC
Source organism: Tachinus rufipes (assembly GCA_963932245.1). Taxonomy (NCBI): domain Eukaryota; kingdom Metazoa; phylum Arthropoda; class Insecta; order Coleoptera; family Staphylinidae; genus Tachinus; species Tachinus rufipes. Next base: position 79,901,312 of record OZ010744.1, read on the forward strand.
TTCACAGACAGCACGGAGACAAAGTAGGAGGTGACCTGAAACGATATCACGTGTGAATTATTGAAACAAAACAACTAACTCCTTCTGTTACATTTCCAGTAGCAAATCGAGACTTGTTCAGCATCATCAACAAACACGACCGAATTCACTTTGAAAATGCCATCGTCAAAAGGACGAACTAAGAACCGGTAAATAGATATTACAGTTTCCATCAGAGTGTATATGTATTATAACATTTAGTGTGTTGGATAAAAAAAATATTTTTTTGATTTGAGTACATTTTAGTTATTTATTTTGTAATAATAAAATTACATATATATTAATTCTAGATGTAAAATACTTTTGATTAAAATATATTATTAATAATTTAAGCTAATTTATTCAATTGAAAATTGTTGATATAATGTATTTGCAGTCAGGATGAAAAAATTGCCCATAAAAAGTTACTGCAGGATTCGAAGTCTGGATCTGAAGAGAGTTTATCGGTGAAGAGCATTTTTGCACAGGTAAGGGTTTCATCTATCTGTTATATATGGCTGGTTAAATATACTAAAAAATATCTGTATGTGTTATCAGTGCATGGTTACTGGGGCTGTTATGCTGAGTTCGGCAAGTTGCGGCATGCCTATCGGATATTCCGCTATTTTGCTGCCGCAGTTGAAAACTATGAATGGGACTATGCAAATTGATGATAATATTGGATCCTGGATAGGTCAGTAAACTATATTTTTGCTATAAAGTATAAATGTATGGCGGTTGAAAAGTATTTTTTGCATAATAAAATACGTCAATATTTATATTTATTGATATTTATGAGGTAAGTTGCATAAATAAGATTGATCATTTAATTTAGTATTATAGAGCTTATTTTATTATTACTTATTAATTAAGTAATAAACAAACAGTAATTCATAATTTAAAAATTTGATTATGAACTAATGCTGTCTATTATGTATATACAGTATTTTTATTGAAATGTTTATGATACTCCAGACTCTCTGATTTTAATTGGACAAATATAATATAGCACAGATTGTAATAATTAAAAGATATATTCCACATGTTTGTTATTTTTTGTTTGATATATAATAAATACAATAATTATTATTATAATGTGGAAAAAAATTCTAATTTAAGTTTAGTTGTTTACTATTTGACATAAACAATAGTTTAATTTTTTATTTTGATTTTGTTTCATAAATTCTCAATAAACATTAAAACCTAATACTTCGCATTGTTAATATCACTATTAAAAACACATAAAACTTTTTAAGTTGATAATAACAGCTCAAAGTATAACTTGTATCAATTATACTATTTTACCAATCAAAATTAAAATTAAAACTTACTTATTACAATAAAATTTTTAACAAATGTATACATAAAATTTGTTTATTGTAACAAGACCTAATCATGGTTTTATATAAAAATTTTATTAGTCTAACCATTGTTTTAGCGTAATTCTATGGATTAATTGTATTTGTTGAGGTATAGATTATACACTAAACAAAATTATGATATATACATCAATCGTGTTATATGAACGGAAAATAATACAAATTGCAAGGCAATGTAAAGAAACCATATTATTTCCAAGTTTTATGTCTTTAAATTTGATGCTTTAATTGATTGTATTGCATAACAACAATACTACTTTTTAAAAAAGAAGTTTGAGTAAGTTATTGTTTATTGCATTGACCATATATAATCTGTAAAAACAATCTTAGTTAACTAGATATCAACACTTTCTAGTAGTGTTTGTTACCAACATATTTATTATATACGTACAAGATATAATCTTGACTATATCAAATTAAAATTTAATTTACAGTATAGTACAAAAACTGTAAAAATAGTTACCGGTTATAATTTGCGTTATTTAATCGGTTCGAATACATATATGCACACTTTCTACTGTACTTTGGAAAATCTCCAAATACTTGAGTTTGTAGTAGTATGTAGTTGATTTGCTAATATTATTTTTTGTCGCAAAGTCCCAATTTTTGCCTTTTTCTTCAATACGTTCCGTAGATTTTTTACTAGTTTGTATGGTGAAATAACATGTAATAACATCGACTATAAATAGAACTTTTGATTATTTACATAAAATAAATTTTACGTCTTCTAAGTCTTTTCTAAAAATTGTATTGTAAAAAAAAGCATGTTTTACTTTTTAATATTGTATTGTTTAAATTTTGATTTTTATTATGACATTATGATACAAAACATAATATTATAAAGGCCAATTTGACATTAATACAGCACTGTAGAAACCAACAGTAAATACTAACCCTACAAACACAAATGCCAAAAATAATTAATAACAACTATTTTTGCCTTTATATTGTCACACAGACTGCATTCTCTTAAGAAGTGACTCAAAAAGTTTTCTAAAATAATCTTTATCTATAGCGTTCCAATCTTCAATAGCTTCGTTTCTTAGAACATTTAGAGAATGGTGCGCAATTGGTTTGTAGATCAATTGATGTAATCTCAGACATGTTCTCTTCTTCTTGTGGTGCTTTTTTGTGTTCAGACGTTGTCTAACATTGTGTCGGCAATTCAATGGTATCTATTTCGATTACTTGCAGCCTCAAAAGAGTTTCTCAGCTGTTAAACCTGTTCATTGTCTGATGTTGCGCAGCCATAATAGATTATTACGTTTTATCCATCTCTTCCACTCGAGCTTCCCTTGTACAAATACGCGTAATAAATAATATTTTGGTCTTCTGACAGTATGTCCAAAGGATTCGGTTTTCCTTATTTTTATGGCATTTAACAATTCTCCCTCCTTTTTCATTAGATTTAACACTTCTTCGTTGGATGTGTGATGTGCGGCAATAACACCATAGCTTTCAGACAATTCATGATTGTTTTTAGAGTCTCGCATTTATACAACAGACTCGACCACATGTAGCACTTGAGGTTTTCAAGTGCTACGTGTAGTCGGAAAAAAATCTTTCCAAAGATTATTGAGTAGGTTTTGATTAGTTAATATAGTTTTCCATGACCTGAATGCAATTTGAGATATTTCAATACGCGCAAGGAGTTATTTGCCACATCTATCCAGCTGCCAAGATATTTAAAGTTTATTTTTCCGACTACTATCCATCATTTAGTGTTTACAATGTCGATCTTTAAATTTTTGTTAAAGCTTGTCTTGCTGACTGCGTTTGCAGATCCTCCAAACTCTCCGCTATTATGGTAGTACCATCTACTCTACTCACGCTTTCTGCTCTATTGTTTACAGCCTCTTAAAAGATCTTTTTAGAGTAGATGATGTTGAATAATATTGGCAATAAAACGCATTCTTGCTTCACCCTTTGTTTAATTGAGATTGTTAGTACATCTTCAAGTTTACCCCTTAAATAAAACAAGAAAAGTGTAGTGAATAAAACATTTTTTTTTTAAACAATTATGTTTTCAGAAAATATTACATGTTATGTAATCGTTAAATTTAAATAACAATTTTAATGGAATGGATGCATGTGTTTTGCCTGAACTAGTAATTCTATGTTTGGCCAGTGCAACTTTCATTGTCATTTGTCGCGTATAATCTATTTCAAGATTTTATAGTAAGTAGTGTAGAAAAAACCAACTCACACACACTCATAGGTGGTCGCAAGTAGAATCAGGACTCTTTGAACCATCTCTGCAACATTAGAATAGGACTGTGTCATTTTAATCTAAAAATCACAACAAGAATTTTCACGTAAAACATGTTTTGCACCCCGATCAAATCAATAAACTGTACATAAATTGCTCCAAAAGCAAATCACTTATACAAAGTTCAAATGGGTTAGTAATAAAACAATGGTGTTTGTCAAATTCTTGTAGATCAGAAAAATAGTAAAAAATTTTTTTGCTAAGAACGAAACATGTATTTGTTTCGTCATCTCATTTTTATTAATATATCTTTTTCAGAATTTATTAGATTGTAACAGTGTTTTGCGGTCCTACCAAAACCGCTTCCCATTTCGTAAGGGACCGTGGACCCCACATTAAGAACCGCTGGTCTGGATATTCAAAAACTAGCTTATGGTTGACTCTGTCAAATGTTGTCTCATAGTCTATAAAGCAGACATATACGTTTTTCTACAATTTGCACGTTTTTTATAAGAGAGTCATAAAAAATACCGCTTTCCTAGTTCCTACATCTTTTTGAAATCTAAAATGTATGTTGTTTTTGCATCGTGAGCAGTAAACTAATTACCCTAAAATTATTGCATCTGCTGATCTTAGATTTTTTTGGCAGTGCTATAAATAGTGATTTAAACAGTCTACGAGTATTTGGCCATTATGATATATTCTGTTAAAATGTTCAGTCAAGACATCTAAGTTTTTATTATCTAGCAGCTTGAAAAGCTTCAATGGGATATTATCTGGACCTGGCGCATTGTTACTTTTAGCCTGTTGGGTGGCTACGGTAGCGTGCTTTATGTCTCTACGGTGGTTGTTCTGGAAGAAATCTGATATATACTTTTCCTATTTTTAATCATTTCTACTTATAATGTTTCCATTGGCATCTTTTAGTATAGTTGGGTAGCTTGTTTTCTTGATTTCTTCCTTTTCTTTTTGTTTTTTATGTACATGAAAGTTGTCATGTCTTTTTTATGCCTGTTCTGTTTTTGTACGTAAGCTACTGAGCTAGATTTTCTTTGCTTTTCTAATTTTCAATTTAATCACTTTATTGACTTTGCGGTACACTATTTTGTCTTTGTTTGATTGTTTTTTTTGTAGTTTCTAGGATATCTTTTGTACTAACTACTGTAGTACCTAATGCTCAAAGTGTGTAATCCCGAGTTGCTGTTTCAGTCATCTTGTGTATTTTGTTATTAACTTCTGTTGCTAGTTTTTTACGTGTTTGCATGTTTTTTTTTTGCAGAAAGTGTAATCACATTACTAAAGATGTGTAAAAATTTTCCTCTTGTTCAAAAGAAGTCCTAGCCATTAAAATAACCCCCAATAATGTAAGTGTTTAGCAAATTGTTTTATAAATAGCCACTAAACCAAAAAACTTGTCAGGGCTAAGATTTCAGACAGATGATTGTGTTAAACAAAATGTTACGGCAGGTTGGTAAAGAAAAGTTTCAATTTGAATTTTGCGTTGTTTATTCTTTTAGCATTTTTGCAAATTTCCGGTAAATTGTTAAATATTTTTGAAATTGCTCTTGCTTCTGATGTATCTCCGTATTTTATTATTATATTGTTAGTGCCTATACTGCTAGTTTGTTTGATTTTTTTGCGTTTGTTGTTTTTTTTTTTATTATTTAACTTGTAATGTGTACTACAGCAAGTTGTAGTTAGGACTTATATCTGTCCCAGCAGACTTGCTGTTTTAATGGCATTTTTGTAGCAACGGTTTATCATACGAAAATCTATTTGGTATCTTACAATCCTGTTTTGGTATTGATTTTTTTGGAACTTCTATGTGTATAGCGGTCATATTGGTCATATCATATATGTGTTAGTTATTGTAAAATTCTTTTCAAGACAGAAATATATCAGGCGTCTATTTCTTTTATTTTGTTCCAACTCCCAGGTTACTTATTCCGTTTTTCTGTTTCGTACTAAATTGTGACATTCCATGTAACAACTTTGTCTGAGTTTTTCATTTTCATTTTGTCCATCATTTCTAAGTTACTTATTTTTCCCTACGATACCAATCAGTAGTCATAGAACCACTTTCTATAACCACTAATTCTGTGCAAGCCTCACCAAAATTTATAATATTTCTAAAATTGCACTAGATGTAGCGTTTATCATTTAGTATATGTTTATCTAAAGAAAAACAAACAAAATTTAGATTTGTTTGTAAACAAAACTTGTGATCAGTTTTTGTAAATACATTCTGCATATGTTCTAGTAATTGCAAGCTTTGTTATTTGGTTTTCTCTAGTTAGTATAATGCTTTTTGTTGGTACTCTCGCGCGTGTTCTTGCGTCTCGACATCTCCTAGTTGTCTGATTACTAATTTGCATATTTTGAGCATTGTACCGTTCAGCTTGTATTTGCTTTAAGATGAAATGTCTGATACGCAACGCATTTAAACGTTGTTGTTGCCTTTTTAATACCTTGTTCTGCTTTTTGTGTGTACTTTCCAGTTTTTTTAAACTTATTTACTTATCCTAAAATTGTAGACTGCTAAATGTCCAACGTTGCAGCCACACATCTTTGACTTTAACTATAGTGAACAAATACATTACTACTGCGTTTCAGTATGTATTTACTGTTACAACTTTTTAAACTTCATCAAACTTGGTTTCATTTTCCAGTATGTTTATTTATGTTTAAAAAAAATTTTAAGTTGTTTTAAAATTTACGCTGTAAATCTTTAATATTGCACAGAAATACATTATTAAATTTGTTGCCGTAGTGTTTAATGTCTGTTTTGTTCTCTATGAATATGCTGTAGTTTGCTATGGTAACTTTTATTGATTTCTTTGGTTATGTTCTCTTGGTTATGTTCTCTTGGTAAGTTTTGATTAATATGATTTGGAAGTAGGATAGTAAGTTGAAATTAAAAAAATAATAAGGTATGCTAATAATGTAATTCCAACGTTTCAATAACTTAGGTATCTTACTAATTAAAGATTTCTTATAAAACTTATATTTGTCCTTGAAAAATACTCTATCTCTTCTAAACTCTATTCAGAAACAAACTATTCGGATCATTGCCAATCAAAAATTGACTAATGACTTAGATATTTGACAACACAAGCGTAATGTTGCAGATCTTTGCATTTTCTATAGTTATTTTAATAGACATTGTTCAATCAAAATACACAACATTTTGCCATCTAAATAAATATTTACTCGTAGTACAAGGCTTGCTTGGAACTCTGACAAATATTCACTGTCAGTTCAGAAAAGTAAGACAAAAAATTCAGTATTTACTAAGACTTATAAGCCACAAATATTCAAAGTAAATGTTCACAGACTGCTTAAATCTAGTCTTCAATGTGATAGTTTCAGCGAGAATAGTTTCACTTGTTAGAACTCAAAGGTATTTTTATGATGTTGTTGCATTTTATGTAATTCCTAAATATCACATTTAGAAATTTAAAAAAAAAATCAAATATTGTCAGCAAATCGTGATGTTTATTATCGCACATGTTCAATTTTAACACTCTACTTTAATTAGTTTTGAAGCAATATCGGGACAAATAGTGAGTACCGAAAAGTCATCAAATTCTTTACAATCAAAGATCTTACCCCTCTTCAAATTAAAGAAAGATTGGATGGCGTATGCGGTAAAAATTTACCTGTTTATTCTTCCGTAAAAGAATTCGTCAAATAGTTTAAGATGGGTTTTCAAAAGACTACTCAAGTTCTGGTCGACCAGTTAAAGTGATCACAGAAGAATCGATTGCTTGTATTGAAAAACTGGTCCAAAGTGATCGCCGACTAAAAGTGAGAAAATTATCAGCAATGTCAGGGTAGATAAATTGATTTGCCAAATACTCCATGACCATTTGGGTATGAATAAAGTGGGTGCAAGTTGGTTCCCAAAACTTCTGTTCGAGTTGATTGTTATCGATCTTTTTTAAAGCTCTATGAGGAGAGTCAAAAAAAAGTTCTGCATTGTTACGAGGGATAAAACTATGATCTTGTATCATGATCCTTCGTCCGAAAGAAAATCTATGATATAACGGTGTGCAGGTGAACCACCACTAAGGAAAACCAGACTATCCCCGTCACCCAAAAAGATTATGGCCATAACTTTTTGGGGTTGTAAAAGCATTTTGATGATTAATTTTAAAGAAAAAAATTCTACGGTAAATAGCGCTTATTTGGTAATTTATTACATAAGTTGATGAAAAATTTTTGAGCAAAACGTTAAAAAAAAATTACAAAAAAGTCAGGTTGCTGCACGAGAACTCACCTGTGCACACCGCTAAAGTTGCTTAACTTGCCAGAAGAGAATGCGGCTTTCAAAAAATTAATCATTCACCCTACAATCCAGACTTGGCCCGTAGCAACTACTTTTTGTTTTCAAAATTTAAAAAAAAAACTTTCAAGATCGACAATTTCTTTACGATATGAAGTTAAAACTGATGTTTTAGAGACAAATCTTCAGAATATTTTTATGAAAGGATAGAATTACTAATTAAGCAATGTCATAAGTGTGTTGAGGTTAAGGAAGATTATATTAAAAAATAATAAAATATCTTACTTATAAATGCATGATTTCTTGATTAGGCCGTGAATTTGTGACGGTCGCCTCGTATATCTATAGGAGCGGCATATACAAGTACCCACAAATGTATTAGAGATAGGGTAGTATTAATTTAATTATTATCAGCTATTTACATTAACAGAACATTAAAATAGTTAGTACATTGTCAATGATAACAACTATGTTAAAGCTCTACACAAAGCTAAAAATAGTTTAACTAATACTATTGTATAAACTTTAATAAGTAAATAAAACAACTACTATGTTTTTACCACTAATTTATTATTGTAAAATTATATATAAGGCATATACAATTTTACAAAATACATTTCACGACTTAAGTTTCAACGTTTTACAGTCATTATCAAGTGAGAAACAAATGAATGAAACAATACATATATATATATATATATATACAGAGCAATTGGTGAATTGGCAGGAGAATACAAGGAATTTTATAGAATATTAAAAAGTGGTGGATTATACTGAATTAGATCGGTTTGCTCGTTCAAAAAGTTAACGAGCGGATTATGGGATTGTTTATAAATTTCGGCGGCTTCTAAAAGATTAAGCTTAGTACCTTTTGTACAGGTATGTAAAATTTTTAACTGATTAATGTTGGGGAATGAATGATTACAGTCTAAAAAATGATTTGAAAATGAACTAGAATTTTAATTTAAACGAAAAGCGCGATAATGTTCAGCGTATCTTTTTTCAAAACTACGACCCGTTTGACCTATGTATAGGCTATTACATTCAGGACATGACATTTTATATACACCTGACTTTTTTAAGGGGTCAACTTTATCTTTAGCATTAAAAAGGATGTTTGATAATTTACAACTTGGTCTAAACGCGATTAGTTGATTTTGTTTGCAAAGAATGTAAGCAATTTTGTCTGTGGTTTTACCAAAATAAGTTAAAGTTGAAAATGAATTTTTATTTATATTTGAAGATATTGGAAAAATTTGAATCATTGTATTTTGATAACGTTTTTTGTTTATTAAATTTTGAATAAGATTTATTGGAAAACCATTCATTATTCCAATTGATAAAATGGTGTTTAATTTTATGGTAAGAATATTAAATGATAATGGTATTGAAAAAGCTCTATGTACCATAGAATGAAACGCAGCTAATTTAATTTGTGTGACATTGGATGATTTGAATTGAATGGAATAGTAGAATTTGTGTTTGTTGGTTTTCTATATATATTAAATTCTATTTTGTTATTTTTATGAATTAATGTGTGATCTAAAAAGTTAATTTGATTGTGTTCTTCAGTTTCTAAAGTGAATTTGATTTTTGGGTGTATGCTGTTAATAATATTTAAAAATTGATTAAGTTGACGTGCCGTACCATTAAAACAGGCAATTATGTCGTCCACATATCTATACCAAAATGAAATGTGTTTTTTAGTAAAGTCTTTTTCAAAAATGTGTTTTTCAATTTGTGACATAAATATGTCTGCTAACAGGGGGCTTAATTAAATAACTAATTAATTAAATAACGGCTTCATTACTATAATTCCACTCTCTGGATACTTGCAGATGCAGACAGATAATGATAGTAGAGAATTTGTTTTTTATCAATTATTGATTGATTGTGAGATATTTCTCTGTATAATATTTATGATTTACTGCTTAGATTTTATGTTTTTGATTGATACTTTCATTTTTTTTAACGTTCTAAAATTTTTTATTATAGTTAGCTAACGGTTCCTTATTCAATTAGAAAAATAAATTCTTATATTTTCATATTAATAAAAATAAAAAAATAAAATCCTTAATACATTCTACTTATTATAAAAAAAAATATGTTATTTGAAAATGTGGCATAAAATCATTATATTGTTTGACAAATAAACATATCAATGCATATTTAGTAAAAATACAAAATTATTTTGTAATTGATATATTTAAATTGTTTTAAATAATATACCATACCTACTATTATTCCCAAAAATTATAATAATGTATATGCAAAAATTAAATAAATATTCTTATTATTTAAATTAATAGATGCACTTTTAATCTTAATAAATACTGAATGCGGAAACATCTTTTTGGCCATCCATCGGACTTGACCTAAATACCACCCACGTTAGTCTAAGTATAATTTAGTGCATTCGTAAATTTGCGACCATGAATGATACCCCGAAAAAAAAAATGACTCGCGACCAACAATAAATTAAATAATCTACGACCGTTCCGCGGATTAATCCTGTCTCATTTAGTTTAGGATGCAGACCGCAATATCGTGTACTTGACCTAATAATAATAACACATAAACAAGTAGTGTGAATGAACTTAATCACATCTAATAACATAATGTCTAGCATTGATCAGGAACACCCTTGATGTAAGGTTAATGACCAAGACATTCACGGTACAAATGTGGGCATCGAATGCGGAATCAATATTTATTATCACCTTGATATTTAATATTAGAGAAATTAAAGGTGAGAAAAGAAAGTAGCTATTATTTATTGCATTAAACAGGAACGTACTACGAATGGGTTAAAAATTATATTAATAGCAATAAAATTATCATTACTATCAATATATTTACCAATTTATTTATTCTTAAATAATCAAGATCATTGCATATTTTCAAAAAAATCTCAAATTATTCTCTTTCACATAATGTTATAATTTGAATCAATCAATTTGATTTTAGTGTACCTTCAAAAAGTTTATACACTCTTAGTACGTAATACAATAAACTAATAAAAACTTATTATTCATGTTTTTGAACTCACTCATTGATTAAAGCATACAGCATCATAAAGAATAACATAAATAACGTATGGATGAATCACAAATACTTTGTGTTTCGTTTATAAATATCAACAAAACATGGTTCTTTGACACTACTAAACAGCCCAATTATAGGTCAAGTGTATACAAAGCTTACATATCAATAGCACTGTATTGCATATATTCCATACATCAACAACAAGAGTCATATTAAAATCAAAACATTAATTTAAAATGACACTAATGGCAATTTAATCTATATGCATTTGTAAATTAATTGAGTTAAAACGATTTAAATTTAATGAACCAAATTAAATTAAATTGAACCTTTAAATACTTCTTAAGAAAAAGTGCAATACAATTTGGAGCGGAAATTTCATTTTCTTAATTAAATTAGCCATTCCTTTCTTTCCCTTAAAGCTGTTTATATTGTTTTCAACTTTTAGAAAACTTTTCATTCATTAACAGTCTATTTTTATCTATAGCAAGCGTTCATTCAGCTGCAACACCATTAGGATCACTTCTAAGTGGCATTTTAATGGAGAGATGCGGAAGAAAGTTGACTCTGCAGATAGCAAGTGTACCCCTCGTTATTGGATGGTTACTAATTGCATTCGCACAGGACCACACTCTGTTGCTGCTGGGAAGGATCATAGCTGGGATATCGGCAGGATTCACCGCAGCGCCGGGTCAGGTAATTATTAGTTATAAGCATATGCAAAACTTTCTCGTTAAGTCTGATCAATTTTGTTTTATCTAACAATATTATTGGGAAAATTTAATTGTGCAAATGTTATCACAAAGAAACAGATGCTATATTTATATAAACCAAAAAAGACATTTTAATAAATTTTAGTACATGTACACACTAATAATTATATTTTTATATGTTATCACTTTAGTAAATAAAATAATTAGTATAGTAGCATGACACCGACAAACTTAATAGGTGATTGATGAGTTAAAAAAACTAAGTTTAAATGTACGTAAGTTTAAAAACGCTTAACTATAGAAACTTTAGAAGTTATTCTTATACAACCAATTTCATATTTAATAAACATTTAAAAATGTTATTAATTAACCGTAGAATAATAAATAAAGTGTTTTTTAAAATAAACTTGTTTTACATTTATTAATATATTTATACATTCATGGAAAACAAAAAAACAAAACTTAATAAATTGATGATATAGGAGTAACTTCTGAAGGTTGTAATTCCGTAACTAAGCGTATTTTTTTTTATAAAAGCAAGAATTACCTCTTAAAGTTTGTCGATATTACTTTTAAACATCTTAATGATTATCCAATTAAGTTTAGAATTAATTTTCTTTATAGTAATTAAGCATAAAACGGATTTTATGCAAAATTATTTTTTGAAATTAACATCCATTAGGTGATCTTCATTTAAACGCACGCATTCTTTATGGCGGGACGTCAAACTACTTATAATAATAATAATAATAATAATAATAATAATAATAATAATAAATTTTATCATAACGCTCTTAAGAGCATTCCGAGCGCTACCTCCAAAGTACTAGAATTTAACAAAAACAGCAACTTGAGCAAATTATAGTTAATTATAGTTAGAAATTAAAATAAATATCCAAATATAGAAATAAATACATTTTAGGTACTTTAGGTACTTTTGAATGCATTTTGCAAATTAATTTAGTTTGTAAAGCATTCAGAGCCTAAAGGATTTATATTTTGTAATGTAAAATTGCTAATAATCCAAAAAAACCATCTCACTAATATAATACTCATTTCAACATTCACATTATGAGACCGGGCTGAGCAGCATGGACTTCTTTATCTAACCTACTCAACGTTTCGAAAGAATCACACTGTTTCTGCGCTCTTACGCTATTTCTTAGATGTTTAACTTAAAATGTGTTTAGATTTGTCAATTTATTGTTAAGTTTATGTTAATGTCAAAAATAAATATGGCATTTCTAATGGTGGAGCTTGGATTTTTGGACCCTATTGCAAAATATTAAAACCCCTCAGAAACGGTTTTGTATAAAAAGCATACAATTTTGTAGTTATATGTAAAAAATTTATTATTTAAGTTGACAAATCTGTACCAAATCAGTCAAACTATATACTAAACTGTTAAAAACTTACTACCTTTATCAAAAAGTCTTTAAAACTGTTAAAAAAGTTACAGTAACAATTTATGTTGATAACAATATAGCAGATCTGTTAAATAGTATTCTAAACTGTCAACAAAGAGTTACAAAAAATTTCTTGTCATCAAAAATAGTTTATAGTAATATGTAAAAATGTCATAAGTTACATCTGTCAAAAACTGTATTCTATAAATGTCAACAAATTTAAATGCATCTAATATAATAATTTATGTTTATGAAATAATATTATAATATTTGACAGTTTTTGTAACTTTTTGATAAATGTAGTAATTTTAGATTTGGCTCTACTAAAGTCTTCTACAGATGTAGAGCCAAAACAAGTAATGTATTTGTAAGAATAAATTTGTGATAAAAAACATAGGAAATTATTTTATTGTTTTACTTAAATGCATCTCTTAAAAAAGTTACTAAATTGTCGAAATTATTACTACAATTATCAAAAAGTTACAAAAACTGTTTTAGCAATGTGATAAGTTAGCATAAATCTGCCAAAAAGTCAAAAAATTTACTACATCTGTTGAAAAGCTACTAAAAACTTTAAAAAGTTATTAAAACTGTCAAACAATTTACAACAACGTACTAAAATGTTAAAAATATCACTACATCTATCAAAAAGTTACTACAAATTTCAAGAAACTATTTTATCTGCCAAACAATTTACAACAAACAGTATTTTAAACAGCTAAAAATACTGCCATATAGTAATTAAAATAGTCATAAAGTTACTAAACTGTCAAAAATATTACTACATTTGTCAAAAGTTACTGAAGCTGTTTAATAGTTTTTAGCAATGTGATAAGTTGACATAAATTTGCCAGATCTATCAAAACTTTAAACTGGTGTTTTCCAACGTGGGGCCCACAGGGGAGCAATTTGATTGTTGAAGAGGGCAATTCAAAAATGAACTCGACACGAGTTTAACTCTTTTGCTCCGGCCCGTTTAAATGCAATGCTAGATTTTGGTGCCAAAATTGAAAAAACAAAGCAAACTCTTAAATAATTGCGGCCAATAAATATTATAAATTTGTTTGACAAAACCAAAATATCTACTGGGTTTTTGGCGTCATCAAGTTGCGGCAGACGGCAGGTTCCAGGTTCCGCGGGGACAAAGCAGTTGTTTGCATCTGAATGGCCCGTCGCAACTTCTGTAGTGTTTCGCAGCATTCAGTTGGCGTTAATTTTAAATTAACGTCCGTAAAAAGTGTTGTAAAAGTCTAAAAGCTAAAAACATTTTTCCTATTTTAAATGAAGTACTACATTCAGTAATAAAGTGTATCCTTGCTATTAAAACTAATGCCAAATGTGAGCCTATCTTCAAGCTATTTTGTAAAAAACAAAATGCAAACCATGTGAGACTTTTACTTCACACTGAAGTAAGATGGCCCTCTAAAAGGAATTGCTTAAAAAAATTATGAAACTGTTTGATACTCTTAGTGATTTTTTAAGAGACAAACCTGAAATGAAGTATCTGTTAACAGTCGATAGTAAAGCATTTGTGAAATTACACAAAAAAGGTTGGGAAACACTCTTTTAAACTGTTTAAAACGTTACTACAACTATCAAAATAGAAAACTTCAAAAACTTATTAAAACTGTCAAACAGTTTACAATAATATAATAAAATTCATACAATCTGATAGATATGCCAAATTGTAATCAAATCTATCAAAAAAGTAGTACATATGTTTCACGTTTTGTTAGCATTGCTTATAATTATGAATGTACTGTATATGATGTTATTTACGTACATGTATTGTCTGAGAACCTAAGGGTTATTCACACATAGATTAAGTGGGTTTTTGAAGTGTGAGAAAGTACATTGACAAGAGGTCATTGAGGTACTTCACAACTGTCTGAGGTTATTTACACATAGGCTGAGAAGAATCTTGGAGGTGTGTAAAACAAAGTACATTAGCATTGAGGTCATTGAAGTACTTGACAGATGTAGCATACCAGGTACGCTGCCAGATTTGGGGTTGTACTAGGCTGTAAAAAATGGTTTATACACTGGCACAAGGCCTTAGGGTTTTATGGTGACACCATATTTGGCATTGAAGTCTTATACGTAACAGTCGTTGGAGGCATGCTTGTGCACTGGCAGTTGAGGCCTTGGGGTCGCACAATAACTGCAAAAGATTGTCAAGCTTACACAGGCCAGTTGAGTCATGAGGTTGTATGCAGGGCACATTACATTAGTAAGAAGCAGTTATAAACACACTGGTATTAGAGTATATCTTGGTAATGTGCTAATTAGGTGATTGATGTAATTGTAGAGATTGCAAATTATATGTTTGTTAAGTGCGCAAAACATATCAATAATTATGTGCAGATTTAGTTTATAAAAAAGAAGCACGGAAACAATTGCAGGTTGTTACGCTGAAGATGAGATGGACCAAGCCAGCATGAATGGAATGGAGTGGGACATAGCAGCTTAAAGCGAGGGCCGCGCTCGGGACGTACAAAGGAGCAGGAGTAACTTTTGCGCAGTAAAGCAATGCGGTAAAATAATTTGACGACATGGTCGCATCTTTATTATTATTACTGAGTAGTGTTAAATTAATTAACATACGTCGTTTAATCACAGGGTGGTGGTTAGGAGGGTTAGCGTGCATTGCGTTAATTATATTTAAAAAAAAATGTATATAACTATGTTCTACACATATTTTAAACTTTCAAAAATATTATTACATTTGTCAACAGGTTACTAAAAATTTCAAAAACATACTAACACTACTACACAGTTTACAGCAATGTGTATATATACTATGAGTTGTAAACAACTTTCTAGACCTGATCAATAATTGTATTCTAAACAGTTACTAAAACGTTAGAAAAACTGTCAAAAGTATTACTAAATCATTCAGAATGTCAAAAAGTTACTAACATTATCAAATTGTTAAAACCCATACAATCCATGCCAAATGTGTAAATTTTATTTAAAATAGTTAAAAACGTTACTAAATCTGCCAAAAAGTTACTAAAACTGTTTGTAATATTATAAGTTTGCAGATGTGCACAAGATTTTTAAAGTTGTATTTTAGACTTCAAAAAGTTACTACACCTATCAAAAATTCACTAAAACTGTCAAATAGTTTACATGTTTAATAAACATCATAAGTTGGCAAAAATTTAGCTAATCTATCAAAAAAGTAATAAAACCAGTAACAACGTTACAGCAATGTATGTATGTAATTAAAAGTAAAATTGTCAACTATTAATTGAAATTCTCAGAAAGACACAACATTATGTTAAAAAGTTAAAGTTAGAATAATTAACCAAAGTCTACTCTGTCAACTGTCAAAAAAGTTACACTAAAACTATCCAAAAATTTACAATAATGTATCTATTTGTATTTTATAACTCCTTTTACCATTTATTAGAATCTTTAAAACGTACTAAAATATACAAAAAAATTGCTAATTTCTGTACAAAAATTAGTAGCAGTTTATCAAAACTGACAGTTTCTATCTAGAAACTAATAAGTTACTAAAATTATTAACAAATAAACCAAAACTGTTAAAAACTATCAGATTTTATCTAAAACTAATCTAGAAATGTCAGGTTATGTTTGATAAAATCACATCCGATTATAGTTTGTGTTCCTGTAGAGGTAATCTATTCCTGCAAATTAAATTCAAGTCTTAGGTAAAATCAAACCAAGAGCTAGCAAAATATTGAAGAGAACCTACTCAGAGACAATTTTGGAAAAAAAATATATTTTTTTAACTTTATTTTAAAATAAACGACCTGGGCATTTCAAATAGTGTTTAATTTTTATTAAGTTATAAACAAATTTTTAATTATGACGTCTGTAGAGCAATGGTCTAGTGCGGAGGCTGTAAAGCAGGTGGCCTGGGTTCGATTCCGACATTTATCGAATATATTTCGACAAAACAACAGCACCTTTGCAACGTTGTAGAAAACCAGCTAAGTAATGTAAACTTCTCTAATGATGTGGTTCAAATTCTACGTTAAACAAAAAGTCCCGCATGTTTGTTACAAACAGGAGAAGGGAGTTGTAATATATATTTAAATTATTACTATTTTTTAGCTTAAAAACACGACCTAAAACAGCATTAAGTTTGCCAAACTTAAATATGTAAACTATTTTTTGTCCAAATTATCCCTAAAGTATATTTTGTAGAGTAGGTAAGACTAATAGTTAACTAAACTGTTGACAATTTTTAATAAGACAGAATTGGGCGGGTGGGTGGAACAAAGTTTAATTTGTGGGCAGGTTTCTTCTGCTACTGTTACTCACACACCCGCCCACCCGCCCAAATGTAAGTCATCAAAAGATTTATTGTTTGTCCCACCTCTTGTGTGCTTAGATTTAGATACAAAGAAATTGTTTGACAATAAATCTCTTGATAACTAACGCTTGGGTAGGTGGGTGGAAACAAAGTTAAATTTGTAAGCGAGTTACTTCTTCTACTGTGACCTACCCACCCGCTCAAGTGAAAGTCATCAAATAATCTATTGTTTGTCTATAAGATATGTATTAATCAATCATTAAAAGAAAATCACTTTTTAAAATGTTTGGTGCTAAAAAATAGAAACAATTATAAACTAAAAAAAAAATTTTATGTTGTGTTTTGTCAAACTACTTACCAATGTCAATAAATTGTTATAGAAACAATCTTGTTCTACAGTTTTAACTGAAATCGATAACTACAAATATGCATTAAAATGGAAGCTACAAAGTTAAAGTCTGTAGATCATTTCACTTAGGAACTCAAACATGTAACTAACATTTCCTATTTCAAATTTTGTCAGTAAATTCAAATTTTATTTTAACGCCAAAGAAAAACTTTTTAAAGTTCACTTTGGCAAAGCATCTACTGTGTTCGGTATCTATTTGTAAGAATTATTGCGTACATTTGTCTTATTAAAAGTGTAAAACTTTAAAATCTAAAAAAGCAAAAACTTTATAGTTTCTACTCCAGCTAATCAGGGTTAGTCTATTCTTTTTGAAAACTTTTGGTTTGAGTTTAAAATATTCTTGATTCATCTGCTGTAGATTTTCAAAATCTAGATACTTAGTCAACTTGTCATCGGAAATACTAAACGTTGGAGTGTTCAAAATGTAAAGTTATGATGGCTATAATTATAATTACAATATTATTTGTTATTGGCTTTCTCAAGACATCAGCAGTTTTGAATTATATTTAACTGTTTACAATTTGTTTAAATGCAATCGCTCTACCATATCAAGTTTTAAGCTACACGGAAGTGGTGTGTTAACTGCTACAAAATCTCAATTAAATAGCACATTATTACATTTCTCACACGTTTGTAATTATTAAGTTTAAGATTGTATCGTATATTAGTGTCTAAAGGTTAAACACAAAATATTTACATTTTGTTTCAATGACATACGGCATTAACTCCTGGTGTAATAGTTTGAGGGAGCAATATGCTACGGAAAAACGTCTCTTTTATAATTTATTCCAAGCACGTAAAACGCGTCTGGAATATGATATACAAAACAGATAGCAGATAGCCTAGGAAGCAATTCCTCAAAATGCAGACCGTCTTATTTTTAGCATACCATAAAGAGTTGGTGAATGCATAAGAGTAATGGAGGAAATGTAACGCGTTATTATTTTTTTCTTAGTAAATATTATTTTTCTATGACCAACCAAGATTTGTTAAAATGACAGTTCAGATTGTTGGCAAGCAAGATTTATTAAAATGACACTTTATATTATTAGCTAGTAATATATCTTGCTTACTTTTAGCAATGTGCATAGAAAATTGCCCCAAATGTATGTTTAAAATTTTTTTATGATAAAATGTGAGATGAATCTAATTTTATGTCACAAACAAAATTGTTGCGCATGATTGGCGTCGCTTTACAAACGCGAGTTGAGTATCCTGCATATCTATTTCTTCCACTATTTAAAATTATGAAACAATATTATAATATGTTATAAAAATCATCTTTATAATAAACAAAATAATACAGAATACTTGTATTTTAAATAAATACAACCTATATTTATCCATGTATACATAATTTGATCTTCAACAACATTATTATTTAAAATTAATGATATGACTTTATAAAAATAATTACAATAATTTGTTCATGACATTTTTTTGAATCGTAAATAAAATTAATGTTCTCTTTATGAATTGTCGCCAGTTACAATCTTAGTAATAAATATAATAAATCTACAAAGATAATAACCCTCCTTTTTCATTTCCAGGTGTTAATTGGAGAAATTTCCGAACCGCACCTTCGCGGAATATTTACAAGCGTCCCCTTCGCCAGCTACTCCTTTGGGATCCTGCTGGTTTACGCGCTAGGCTCATGGCTTAATTGGCGGCTCGTTGCAGGTAATGGCCTACGCTCTTATAGTACTATTTCATACGTGACTCAATAAGCCAATGTAAACTTTGAGCTTGCCCAATTAAAAGTGCCCCCGTTTCGTGGATTGTTAGTTTGAAAAAAAAATCTTTAGTACCAAACAAAATAACAAGCCGGTGAGTATTTACATACAAAAGCTTTTCACGGAATAATATTATCGTTGCAATCGGGATAATACTGAGCTTAGTATTCGTTACAACGGTTTGCAAATTATTAAGGCATTGGAATAGTGTTAACTTTTATTGTAATGTAATTCTTAAATGAATAATTTATTCTAGAAAACTTCAGTTTCAAATTGTCTTACTCAAATTAAAATAACTAATTATAATACGCTAAGTTTGTCATTGCTATCGACAATAAATATTAAAAATAACTGACAATATAAAACAATTTATCAAATCAAATTTTAAAATATAATTAAAAAACACATTCCAAAGCGAGAGATTTTATACATAGTATACGAAGAAATAACAAAGGCTATACTTATTTCAGTAGATATAAATTTAATTAATAATATTATTATAATAAATTAAAAACAACAAAAACAATTATGCTACAAAGATGCCGTGCAATAATATTTTTTCACTCGTCGTAATTGTCTAATTCTGGCGTTTATTGAACCATATTACGTCAGTTTCATTTTAAAATATATTGCATAAATAATGAATTAATATTTTATTTTAATGTTTTTATACATTAATGAATCTAATATAAAACACTGTGTAAACACTTTTCTGTGTTCTATTCAAAATAATGAATGTTGGTAGATTTTAAGTATGTACATGCACAATTTCTTCCGTCTGCTTTGTAAAACCATAACAATTTATTGGTATTTTTATAGGAATCAGCACTCTACTTCCACTAGTAGCTAGCGCTGCATTTTTCTTTCTACCGGAAAGTCCTGTATGGTTGGTGAAAAAAGGAAAAGATGAAGAAGCTAGACAAGCATTGATATGGCTTCGAGGTGGAAATAATATATTAGTGAGTATAAACTAGAACTTATTTGGATGCTTGTGAATAATATATTTTTCTAACTAGATTATATACATACATAAATAGGTAGATACATCTATTAGAATGATTAACTTAATGGTCAAAATAAATTTAAAACATAAACAGGAAAGTGCGTTTAAAAAGTAATGTAATATCGGTAAAATTGAACTAGTCAAAATGTATTAACTTATTGAAAATGAAAAGGTAAAGAAGGTACTTTCTATATAATATTTCAACATTAAATATGTATTTAAAAATTATTCTTAATTAATGATTGAATAGTTAATCGTTTTAGAAGACATCCTACTAAAGAAAAAAAACATTTTAATGTAATGATTAATTCAGAACAACTAGACGACAGTGAATTACAAATTTGCTATTTTCAACAAAACAAAACTACTGCTACAACCCTACAACAAATAAAATAATAATAAATTTAAAAAAAATAATAAACAAAAATAATAATATTATTTCTATTTTAAATATTTCGTTTGGTTCTTAATAGATATGCATACAATGTTTAATAATCTTAAAAAAAAATCAAATTACATGGGTTGATTTGATCACGTTTTCTCATATAAATGAAATTAATTGTCTAAAATTATAATTCACCTTGAAATTACATCTTGGTTGTAAATTTGGTTTGATGTAGGTATCAGTTTTTTAGCAGCCCAGCTTTGTTAATTTTGGCTTATTACATATTCTGATAAATAAAATTTGTTTTTATGAGTATTCATTATTATTTCAATATTCTTTAAAACAATTAAAAAAAACTATTAGTAAAAAGTAATTATTAAATTACCAATACTACAATACTATATACGTGTGCAAATCCAAGATTTTCTTTGCATCTATTCTTCAAATAACTAAAAGTCTTATTCATAGTTTTACAGATGATAGCACCCTTCATACTTCATACTTTCCATAAACCATATCGGCATTTTCTTCAGTTACAAGAGCCAATATTTTTAGAACTTACACTTGTGTACTACTTCATAAGTTGTTTTTCAATATGTACCTGAAAACAAAAATATATATTATTGCACCTATTAATTGAGAAAATGGAGGCTGACAAAGCCTAGTATCTGGTCCACCCACACTCTCATATTAAATGTAATTATGGTTAAATAGACACATCATATATTAGACTAATGTCTTGAATTAATAATTGCCATAATTTCTTAAAACTCTTTGCCGGAGCTGGGGCTCGAACCTGTGACAAATTATGCGCCATGATTCAAGTTAGGCGCTTCACCCAACTAAGCCATTTTCCGGACATATATGACAGAGCGGCTTAAAATTTCTAGGTTAAAATCTATAGCATCAATAAACAAAGACTTTGAAATAATATTTGATTAAAGTGCTCCCAACTTAATCAATTTAAAATTTAAAAAAACTCAACTTCTAAGGCTTGTTTTACAGGTATGCGGTTCTATTCGATTTGGTTCAATTTTGTTTTGGTCTATTCGGTATCTAATAGAATCTATACAGCACCAAATACTCCCTCGGCACAAACAGGTTTCTATAAGGTGCAAACTTGTGCCCAGCGACCAGAAAGCAACTAAAGCGTTCAAACACGAACGGTTTAGTTTGTGTTTTAACCTAATATTAAATGGATCTCTTTAAAAATTATTTTTTATTATTTTTTTAAAGTTTTTGTTGCAGTTTTTTTTTATAAACTAAGCGGTTTACCATATGTTAGATATGTAGATCGGCTGATTTCTGCAGTGCAATCTAAACCAGTGCTGAAGGACAAAATTTAAATTTAAGACGCAGAAAGCAAGAACACTTGTGTTAAAATTATTACTAACTTTGATGAATTTGACGTTCTTAAAAAACGGAGTCTGTACGGAAGAAAACACAAAACCTAATATGAACCGTGTATGTGTGACAGGGTTTCATTTCACCAAACCAAATAAAACCGCATATGTGTGAAAATCAAAATTCGAGATATCATCAGTACTAAATATTAAACTAATCAACAAATTTATATTTAAATCTTTTTCAACTTGTCTTCTATGACTTACAGTCTTACATAGTCTTCTCTTGAACGACCATGTTGTTAACATAGCATCCAAAATACTTAAAAAAACTAAAATTTTTCAATAGATGTAAACAGTATTTTTACTCTTTTTTTTTAACTTTTGCATATACACTGGCGAGCAAAAAATTGAGATCACTTTAAAATTATTACTTTGTTTTGGATTTTTTTGTTTTAATCTTATGTTAGCAAATTGTACAACAATTGTATTGTATTTTGCACACTAAATTAAAAATTCAATGTTAAATCATAAAGCATATTTATTATTTTTATTGCGTTGTTTAGAAATATCACAACTTTACAGTTCAGACAAAGTTTGAATTTTTGTTTCTAGGACTAACATGGAACAAAAAATATAAAATTATTAGCAATAACGAGTATTACCTCTTCTTGTATTAATGACTGCTTTAAGTTGAAACAGAACACTTTGAATTAAATTGAAGATCACATTTTGGTCAATATTATTCCATTCCTGCAATAGCAACTGTCTTAGCTCCTGAGCAGTTCTTGGAGCAGGTGTATGCTTTCGGATACGTTGTGCCAACTCATCCCAGGCATGTTCTATGGGATTCATGTCCGGGCTGAGAGCTGGCCAGTGGCCAATTGAACCGCAAACTGGCTACGTGAAGTCTAGCATTATCTTGCATAAAAATGCCGCGCTTGACCATAGTTGTCATGAAGAACATAACATGATCTTCAAAAACCTCCATAATGTATCTGTAAGCAGTCAGGGAGCCATTCTCTATAAAGACCAACTCTGTACGTGCTTCCGTAGAAATTCCTGCCCAATCCATAACCGACTCACCGCCAAATGAAAGTTGCTCAGCAATACAAACTGAAGCGTATTTTTCTCCACGTCTTCCTCATACTTTCCAACGTCCGTCTGATCCATTAAAGCAAAAGCGCGACTTGAAAACAATACCCTGTTCTAGTCTTCATTATTCCATGCCCGGTGATTTCGGGCAAAAGCCAATCTTGCAACACGATGTCGGCGTTGTAAAAGTGGATTTGTAGCCATCTTTCTACAAGACAATCCAGCAGCGTAAAGAGTTCTCCTAATAGTTCATTTACTAACATTTACATTTCTAACTTCAAAGAGTTGTCTGATCTTCTAGTTATCTGGCCCGTATCTAAGTAACGCTGACACACTTTTTCTACAGCACAGGCTTTTACCAACAATCGTTGCAGTTTTACGTTTTCCTTGCCCATCTTCAATCGACGCTATAATTCTTGCCACAACAATAAGGCTTAAAGGCATTATGACCTGTTAAGTACAGTACACCGTATAAATGAGAAGTACCGCAAAAAAAAATCAGCACTAAGTAAAAAAACCACAACAAAATGTTAGTTTTTAATTAGAGCAAAATGGATGCTGTTCATTAAAAATTTGTAACAGGGTAATAACAACTGACAGATAGATAACATTTGTCACAAAATGAATTATTATACTCCTACTTTGGTTTACAATTTGCAAACCTAAAGTTTAAACAAAAAAATCTAAAAATAAGTCATAATTTTAAAGTGACCTCTATGTTTTGCTTGTCAGTGTATATAAAACTTATATTTGTTCTTGTATTAAATATTGTTCCCAAGTATGGCCAATATCATCTAAAAGTATTTTACTACTTCTTCTAATTGACTAATAATTTAAATACTTCACAACATCGTCGTATGTTGCAGATTTTTGCATTTTCTATAGATATTTCTATAGACATTGTTCAAACAAAGTACAAAACATATTACTATCTAAACAAGTATTTACTCGTAGTACAAGGGTTGCTAGAGATTCTAATTAATATTCACTAACAGTTCTAACAGCTTAGAGATGTAGAACCAAAAGTATTAAAAAAGATTTTTTTAACACTACTATCGCAAATATTCAAAGTCATTGTTTACAGATTGCTTAAATCTAGTCTACTCTATAATACATCAAGTGTGATTTCATTTGACATAATAAGTAATCTTATATTTCACATTTTTAAAATGAATTTTTTTTTTAATAAACTCTAGTGCATAAAAAAACTTAAAATAAAACAGGTACGACTAAAAGTACTTTCTATACTCCATATTCCATTCTAGTTGATTGTTCTACTGCAGTAATGAGCGTATAAAAACATTATATTCTTGCGAAAACACTGTTGTGCATGTAATTTAAATATCCAATTTACAATTTTGTTTAATTCACAGTTTGCATAACAAAGCTGAAGTTTGTTCTTGTGATTTTAATTATTCTTCTTTCTCGTAATATATATTACATTTTTTTAATAACTTGTAGAACATATTAATAACTGCAAAATATTTGTAAATTTTTTTTTGAAAAATTAAAATCACCGGTTTTACTTTAAGTGTAACGTGCTAAATATGAATCACGCTCTATAATAAAATATTTTTCTCCAAATGACATTAAAAGCGGCCTTTTAATGACACTTGGCAGGCTTAGAAGTTGTACTTTTAATGCCTAGGCAGAAAAAGTCCACTTTTACTGCCTAGGCAGAAAAAGTAGGCAGAAAAAGTTCGTTGCTAGGCAACCTTCCAAGTAATAATTTAAATCAAACTGGTTATTAAAATTGACAGTGACATTTAGAAATAATAAATAATTGATAATGAAACGCAATTTAAATATGAAAAAGTCGATTTTTCGTGGAATTGGAACAAATTTGAAGAAAAAATTATATGTTTCACACGGCAGAAAAGCAGATTGGCTGGTTTCATAGCCTCGCTACGCTCGGCTATGAAACACCAGCCGCGGCATTAAATCTTGTGCTTTTATGCCTAGTAAAACAAATAACTATTCTTGAAAAAAAAATTAAGAATGGGCATGTAGAAAAACTTTTTGTCTACTAAATGTTTTGTACCTTTTTGTTGCATTTCAATCAGTTCTTTGGGGCATTTCAAAACAACTGTACGTATTTTAAAACAAATCTTTGATCAAATATGTCGCCAAGAAAAAAGATGTTTGAACTGAGAATAAAAAACTAGCAATGTTAGCATCTCGATAAACTGAATTTGAACCAAAAAAACACGAAAAATCAGAAAAAACAACGGCAGTTTGGGCTTGTTTTTGATTTGAAATTTAAATGATGTTTTGTAGAAATGAAATTAATTATAGATAAACTTGTCAATAAAAAGACAAAAAGTATACAAAACATCAAGTAAAGAAAGTGTTAGCAACATCTTAGAAAACGCGACAATGATTTTGTTTTTCAACCTTGAGCAGTATTAAGTTATTTTACCATATATACTATAATGCAATTTGCGTGTGCATTATACACTACTTGACGTAGAATTCAAAAGTGTCAATTTTCTATAAACATTTTGATAGAACAAATGGAAAAAAATACCGTGAGTCATTTGCAAAGCTGCAAACACGAAGACATTAAAAATACTATTTACAAAAAAAAAATGTATAAAAGATGTTTCTAAAATTTTGGAAATTTTTCTTTTCCCAAACATTACAAAGGATAAATGCACCATTAGAGAATTGAAACAAAAAATGTATGATCATGTTGGGCAGTTGGATTAAAGAGCTTTTAAGTTAATCTACTGTGCAGACAAAACTTTTTTTGTTCATGCGTATGCAAAAACTTTCTGTATTGCCATTCTGTCAGACGTTACATAAAAAATGTCTTAAACTGTATGGTGGTGTATACCAAAGTTGATAGCGTAAAAAAAGCAAGAAAACTATATGGTTGCAATGTTTGTACCTATCACGTCAGGAAGCCAAGTTTAATCAAACAACGCGTTTTTGCTTTTTTCAAGATGGCAGAGAAAGTTCATAAAAAATTTGTTCAATAACTTGAGTTTAAGCTTTTCTAACTCCTTACTACGCAACATAAAAAGATTGGCACTTTTGATTCATTTGAATTTTTACATGTACATACATAGTGACCAATAACGTTAATTTAGATTTGCTTCTATAGCCTTTTCTTAAACTCCATCAATCATGTGTAGGTAGAACGTAGGATAAAAGATAATTTTCAGCAACGGATTTCGAATATTTGAGATAGCATACGACATTGATTTGCTCATTTAAGTATTTTTTATTGCATTATTAGTGTTTACACAAATGTTAATTAAAAGATTCTAAAAAAAAATGTATATAGTGGGTCTAAATCTAATATATGAATATATAATTTTATATGCGGTTTGCAAAGTTATGATGCATTACCAAAGTGGCCCACAAGATCATTTGGGTTGACCACCCCTGATCTACAACATTCAACTAAGTTTTACATAGTCTCTCTTTGCATTTAGATCTAAATACATTTCCATCATAGATTAGTTTTGTTATTCTATCCGCACTCATTTTCTCGACATAGCCAAACCACCGTAGACTACTACGTACTGGTCTATCGGACTTTCAAACCACATTTGTTCATTACCCACTAATTTCTAACTTTGTCTATATGAGTTTTTCTACACACACACATTTCTTAAGTATTCCATTTTAACCGCATTTATTTTATTTTTGTGTTTATTTTGACATACCTATGCTTTAGAGCTATACAGCATAATTGCTAAAAATGGATTACCTTTAAGAAATTTTCTTCGGATTTTCCGTAGTTTTAGTAATTTTCCGGAATTTTATAAAACGGACATAAAGATTACATGTGTACAAAATTTGAGCAAAATCGGAGATATCGATGTGGGACGATTGTCCAAATTTCCGTGGAATTACTCCTATATAAATTGACCGTTTAACCCGATTCTACAATCACTGCCTACTGCCTTTTGCTACAATTATACTGAGATCCATTTTATTTGCTGGAACATTCAGTCGATTTAGTGAATTTTGTAGGCCATTTTCATATTTTAGTAAGAATAAAAAGCATGTTGTCTGAAAATGTTGTTTTAACTCCACGTTAACTGGGTGTTAATTTTCTTAAGGCGACAAGTATATTTAATCAGTTATAGCATTATGATGTTAAATTAGTTAAATATAACAATTATAGTTAAATTAAAAAAGATATATAGCAGCATAAAAACATATTAATAATAAAATATAAATATTTTAAAGTTGAATATCTCTTAGTTAGAATACAACAAAATTTAATTAATCAATTGTCAACTTAACCAAAATTTAAATTTCTGATACGCATTTGCCTAAATCTATCAATCTTTTTTGATAGAAACTAATGATAATTTTGACAGATAACTCACCGTTTACTTATTATTATTTAATGAGCCAGTTGACAAACTCTTTTTGCTGTCTATAATTTGAAGATTTAAGCTGTTAACTAAGTTTGGATTTCGTAGTTAACTTTTTGTCAAAATACAAACAGCATGTTTAATTCTTCAGCACATGTCAAATGGATGATGTTCCCTTCTCAACCACATTATGGCAATCAGCCGTAATGTGTTCTGTTAAAAACCAGGCCGATGGTCTGCCATCAGTAATCGACTTAGTCGCCTCAACTTTTTGATTATTTTCATCACAGTTTATGCTCTTGGAATATTTTAATTACCAAAATGTTGACGTAATTTGCAATAGTGGCAGTTAAAATTTTACCAATTTTGATCGTAGAATTGTTATAATGATTTGATATTTTTTTGGTTTTGTTAAAACACTCTTTCTATAAGAAATAAAAATCTTAAAAAACGTAGTGTCCAAGAATATTATATTAGTATATTAGAAAAACAAAAAGTGTTATCTAAAAACTAAACTTCATATATGCACAAAGCCGTATTTCTGTTTTAAATACATTTTGTTTGTTTTAAAAGACAATCTGTACAGTAAAACACATTGGTATTTTATTTAGAACACACCAAACTATTTACAACAAGTAGATTATTTTGCATTTCTAAATCAATCACCAATTGGATTAAATTGATTTCATTTAATTCTTTGATCCCGTTTTGGGATATGTACAGAATTTGCTCGTTAAAACCATACATATAATATACAAAATTAAATAAATTTGTTTTATAATTGCATATTTTTTAATATTTATTCTTACGCCATCGGCATATAATAAAAATTGTGTAATCAAAAATCTAATTACCTTACGTGTATGGTGTATGTTTAGCTAACCGGTTGTATAAAAAATGTATACCATTACACATAAAATAGTTATTTAAGTTTAAAATTTTGCAGATAAAGAAATTTGTAATGTGTACCGTAAAAACCACTGCATCAATATTGTTAAACAATATAAGTAAAAAGTGGCAAATTAGTGAAACAGCGTTTTGTAAAAAAATTATAGAATTTGGCAAGTTAGTTTAATTGTTATTAATGATTATAGAAAAACATAGTTTTGATCTTAAGTTGAAAGCCAATTGACCGATACTTGTACAGATAGTTTTAATTGGTTGTCTGCACTCGTGAATTAATGCAAGTTATGTTTTAAAAGTTAGAAGTAAGAAAATAATTAAAAACATAAACATATTTTTAATAACTAATATAGTTTTCGACATAACCAACATGGCTGCCATAATGTAATTTGTGTCAATTTTAAAGAAAATCAGGAATCCAGTATAATCATGGTTTTATGTAGTAATGTCTGTCATTTTTGTTGTAATAACGCTATTCTCGCATAATGTTAAGTTTGCAAACGGCTATGTAGTAGCACAAACCAGCTTTGTTAGACATGTGGATCAAAGCAACGTGTAAGTTTAGTTATACTGCATTAAATATCAAACAAAACGGTAATGTACGGTTAATTAATTAATTTATAGATAGATGCACTAAAATTAAATAAAAACAAGTATTGGAAAGACCTCTATAGGTAGTAGATATACCCATATACCCAATTGCAAATTCTTTTTATTATTATTTACAAATTAAAAGTATAATAGAGAATAGAATTAAATATAATAATATTAGAAACTATTTTATATATTATACTCGAGCAACAAATTTAAAACAATACTACATATTTAAATTATAAATATTTGTATCTAGATTAAAGCGTACCAATTGTTTGGTAAAAAAATACAAAATTGTTAAGGTTTAATAGATGACCATAGAAGAGAGGAGATACCTCCAAAACGTAGCAGCAATTAAATAAATAATTACAAATCAATACTTATTCTGTCCTCGTATTTCATCCATTCTACAAAATTCAACTATAATAACTTTTTATTGTAATTGAATTATCAATCATTTGATTCGGGGTTTTACTTAAGTATCAGTCAAAGAGGATTTTGTTACATACATTAGATAGCGCTGTTTAGAATATTAATAAGTTAAATTAAACTTAAAGATTAATCCAAGTCAAATTTAAAATTATAAGTTTTCTCAAATCTCTTAATTGTTAAAAAAATATATAATAATGGACATATAAATTAGAAATAATTTCAAAAAGAATACGATCTTTTAACTGAAAATAGATTTTACCAATCAATCAGGTAACGTTAAACATTAGAAAAGTAAAAACTTATAATGTAACTCATACCAACTCTCATACTATATTAAAGTAGATTGATTAATTTTATCTAAAAATAAACAAAAAAAATAAAAAACTTGTTTTGATCCATATCTTTTCTACGATCTTTAATTAATAATTGATTATGTATATATGTATATACATATTTATAAGTATATTATGACTAGTTAATGAAAATATTACCCTTTTTTATTACTAATAATAATAAATTTTAATTTTTTCTTTGATTGCATTTCGCAACTTCCATAACTTAACGAAATTGGAGCTCATTATGAAAGCTATATAAATATACATTTTAGTACCATGCCTTCATCAAATTGCAAGAGGATGCTCACGTGTATTTAGTGTGTAAACCAGTAAACATATAATCAATACACAACATAACAAGTAAAGCTTGCTCCGGTTCCTAAGTTCCTAATACATATATGTTAGAATATTATATATAGAATTTCCGTGTATGTGTGTCCACAAAGCAATATGTTATGTTATCCTAATGTTATACGCACTATATATATATATATATACATGATTGTATGAAAGTGAAGATCGTTGTGTACATCTTAATCTCAGGATTATTGTAACAAAACATATTTGCTTATTAATATATACTAAAATAGTTTCGTAAACCTTTTGCTAATTGCCAATGTAAAAATTGATTTGTAAAGTAAGGTATTTGTCGAGATATTTCATATTTTACAATGCTACTGTTCTACTCAAAGTGAAGATTATCATGTGTAATGTTAGTTGCATACTGTTGGAAGTCCTGTTTAAAATTGTGTGAATTTTGTTGCCACTGACGTAGCGGTAAAATTAGTTAAGTACAGTGTGTACACTTAATATTAGATGGCGTTATATTCAACAATAAATATTTGATAGTACAACTGGTAGTAGCGTTACTAAGAGTACATCCCCTTTAAGAATTTTTTAAAAGCAAGCTGGTTGAAAAGTATGAGTGGTCAAGGTTAGAAGATTTACTATATGAATAGCGGAAATAATATTCATTTAATATTGACATTTCAGAGATTTTTATTTTGAAATATATTTGTATTTAATATTCGATTTTTTTTAATTTTACATTTAAATCGCAGTTATATTAAATTATTGATAATTTTATTTAATACGTGTTTGATTGTTAAGTTTTATATAAAAATAAATTACTATTTTATAAAAGAATAGAAAAGGTTTGGCAACTTTGTTTCATATTTACATTAAAATAGATATAATCACTAAATATTATAAATTTCCAAGTTAATGTTAATTTACTTGCAATGTTCTAAAATACATTGCAAGTAAATTTATTAGTTAGCATCATGATAGTTTTTTTTTTCTGTTTGTTACAAATTTAGTAACTGTACAATTATTTTATAACACTCTTGAATGTTGTAGGGTACAGAATTGCGTCGCCCTCTCTTAATAAATTAAGTGTACAAGTTTTACTCAAATCTAAGATCAAATGAGAGCAAATATCGTAATTTGTACAATTGTTTTATAGTGGTCTTAGACTAATTTGTCTCTGCAGCTGCACCCTAAACATTGTACCCAATCGTCGTTTCAACTCAATAAATTAAAGGTACAATACACAAATGTATATAAAATTTCTCATGTTTATGTAAAAATGATTTGATTTGACGGTTTTGAGACACGTTATCCATGTTTAAATGTTACTGAAACTGTAATGTCTGGTATACACACAAAAATGTCTGAACTCATTTTATTTACTCTGTTGACATATACACAAATATAACATATATTGTTTTATCGCTGTTCGGTATCTTGATTCACATTGACCCAAATACTACATATATTACATTCCTCTCCACTTAATTAAAGATGCATAATTAAATTAATTATAAACATTAGAACTAAAATACAATTACATTTACAACTCCTTCCACTTAATTACAGAATTTTTTTTAATACTTTAACCTATCTGGAGGTGCTCGTTTACGTTGAGGACGTACAAAAGGAGTTTCAAGTTTTTCTTCGACAATAGCTCCAGAATTTAATGGATCATTATCCGTTATAAATTCTGGAACAGGATCTGTTGCGGTATTACAGGATATATTACTAACATTTTCGTTGCACTGCACTGACTCGCATTCACCTTGTTCACATTGTTCATTGTTATGTATTGGTAAAATTTGATTGGCATGTCGTTTCCACACGCTATTATCTATTTTTACCAGATAAGTATTTAGTCCTAAACGCTTTGCAATTCTTGCTGGGGTCCAGCTTGCTTTTTGCAATCGGTAATCTTTTGCTAAAACATCGTCACCCAATTCAAATTTTACTATTCTATTACCCTTAAAATAATGTTTGTTTCGGGAATGACTGTTATTTAGATTATCTTTAACAACTTTAACTGATTTAGTTTCTCTCACCTTATCATTTGGTTTAATGCAGTCTAGTCGCGTTCGCAATGGCCTACCCAGCATTATGCGAGCAGGTGATTCACCTGTAGCACAATGCTCAGTATTTCGATAAACAATTAAAAATCTGCTCAAAGTTGCTTCAACATCAAATATTTTATTTATTGAATGCGCTTTATTCAAACAAGATTTGACTGTTTTAACTGAGTTTTCCGCGGCTCCATTTGAGGCGGGATGATAAGGTGGTGAATTTACGAACTTAATTTTATTTATTTTTAAAAACTCTCGAAATTCGTGAGAAGTGAACTGTGTACCATTGTCCGAAACTAGCACCTTAGGAATGCCAAATCTAGCAAACAGTTCCCTTAACTTTACAATAGTCTGCGTGCTGGTAATGTTTTTCATTGGAAAAACTTCCAACCATTTTGATAATGCATCAGTGACTACTAAATAATTATTGCCGTGTAATGGACCTAAAAAATCAATATGCACTCTATCCCACACTCCCCCTGGAATAGGCCAACATTGTAGAGGTGTTTTAGGTGGGTTAGTTCTTGTTTCCTGACATAATTTACAATTGCTGCATAATTTTTCAATATCCGCATTTAGAGAAGGCCACCAAACATACGAACGAGCTAGTGATTTTGTTTTAACCATTCCCATATGTGTTGAATGCAGTTCATTTAAAATGATATTTCTTAAATTTTCCGGTATGATAACTCTATACCCCCACACTAAAATATCATTTTCTGTATTAATATCATCTTTACGTCGAAAATATGGTTTAATCGGGTCGGACGAACTTTTAGGCCAACCGTTTTTAATGAAATCTATAATTTCTACTAATATTTTATCATTTTGATATTCCTTTTTAATTTGATTAATATCTATTTTTAATTCGGTTTCTGAAATATAATTAAAATGGTTATATTCCTCTGTATCTTCAACAACATAATCCTTAACTGGCAATCTTGACAGACAGTCAGCACTGTTACTATTTGATTTAATATATTTAATGTTAAAATCAAATGCGCTCAAAAATAAAGCATAACGCTGTAATCGATTTGCTGCCATTATAGGAATTCCATGTTTTGATCCAAATATTG
The DNA here is from genome assembly GCA_963932245.1 of Tachinus rufipes. Lineage (NCBI taxonomy): Eukaryota > Metazoa > Arthropoda > Insecta > Coleoptera > Staphylinidae > Tachinus > Tachinus rufipes. Next base: position 79,934,669 of record OZ010744.1, read on the forward strand.
AAACCAACGGTTTATGGTCCGTAATTAAATTAAATTTTCTACCATATAAGTATTGATAAAACTTTTTAATACCAAATACAATTGCCAAAGCTTCTTTGTCAATCTGTGAGTATTTACTCTCTGCATTATTAAGCGTACGAGAAGCATACGCTATTGGCCTTTCAATTCCCGAATCGTAAATATGCGAGATAATAGCTCCCAATCCATGCTGTGAAGCATCTACTGTTAAATTAATTCCTAATTCTGGATTATAATGTACCAGAAAATCATCTGACATTAATATTTCTCGAATTTTTTCATACGCTAATTGGCACTCATTGTTCCAATTCCAGGGAACATCTTTTTTAATTAATTTGTATAAGGAATGTACCACATCAGGCATATTGGGTATAAATCTATGATAATAGTTTATCATACCAAGAAAAGATTGCAATTGCGGTACATTTTCCGGTACTGGCATTTCTGCTATTGCTTTTAATAAACTTGGAGATTTATGCAACCCATCTTTGTCAATAATATGACCCAGATAACCAATTGAAGTTTGAAAAAATGAACATTTATTTTTTCTTACTGTTAGACCCGATTGCTCTAAAATGTTTAAAACAGTTTTTAATCTTATTAAATGTTGTTCGGTATTTTTTCCGGTTATTAAAATGTCATCGAGAAAAATGCAAATTCCCTCTAATTTACCTAGAAGGTTTTCCATTAACCTTTGAAATAGTGCAGGTGCTGAACTGATACCAAAAGGCAATCGATTATATGCAAATGTACCACGATGTGTGGAAATTGCAGTAAATTTAAATGATTCCTCATCCAATAAAACTTGTTGATAGGTATGTGTCAAATCAATTTTTGAAAATGTTTTACCACCTTGCAATTTATTGAACAAATCCTCAATGCGAGGAAGCGGGTAGCGGTCCATTTCCAAAAAAGGATTTAGTGTTACCTTGAAATCACCACAAATGCGCACCGTGTTATCAGGTTTTAATATTGGCACAATAGGAGTACCCCATGCACTATTTTCTATTGGTGATAATACACCTGCCTCAATTAATCTATCTAACTCATCGTCAACTTTACCCTTAAGAGCAAAAGGCAATGCCCTAGGTTTAAAATACTTCGGTATTGTGGTAGATTTAATCTTTAAATTAATTTTAAATTTATTAAATGTACCTAACTTGTCTGAAAAAACTTTAGGAAATTGTTTAATCAAAGCTTCGCTCGTTGAGCATGTTTGATCTATGTATTTAATTTCCTTAAATCCTAAATTAAATTGACTTAAAAAATCACGACCTAATAATGGTGGTCCTCCCCCTTTAATTACATACATATCAATTATTTTAATACTATTATTGTAATTTAATTTAACCGACATCATTCCAAAGGGAGAAATTGTCTCGCCTGTATAATTAATTAAGGTTAAATTGGTTGACGATATTTTGCAATTATTAAATTTATTTATATATAAATTATATGATATTACTGACGCTGCTGACCCAGAATCTAACTCCATCCGTAATGGAACATTATTAACCATAACGTCGACTAAAATAGGCCGACCAAATTTACTTGTCAAAGAGAAAAGTGCCATTTCGGATGTTTTAGAATTTAAATATTTAACCTGATTGTTTTGATTCCTTTTACATACGTTGCTAAGATGCCCTTTACCGCCACAGCTGTTGCAGATATAATTTTTATACCAACATTGATTCGATAAGTGATCGCTGCGCCCGCATCTCGTACATAATATGTTACTGCTGCTGCTCACTGTCCGTGATCCTAGATTATGTGCCCACGCTCCTCTTGTTCTACCGCTGTCATCATGCCGCGTCCCTGAAAAACTTGACGAAAATTGTGCACCTCGCTGACCCATTCGATGTATGTCCAGATGTTCCGTTTTAATTCTTCGTTGCATTTCTTCTTCCTCCAAATTATTTACCCCGTAGCCCACACTTGCTGAATGTGTAATCTTAGCCAATTCAATAGCTTTATTAAATGTCAGTTCATTGTTTTCTGAAAACATTCTGTCCCTAATTTTACCAGCTTCTAAACCGACAATGAATTTATCACGGAGCGCCACTTCCAGGTACTGTCCAAACTGACAATCTCCTGCTAGATTCTTAATTCGCACGGCCCATTCTTGCAAGGATTCTTCAGATTTTTTATTCGCGGCGTAAAATTTATAACGCTCAGGAAAAATTGCTTTTCTTTCCGCATAAAACTCATCCAAACATTTGATGATCAATTCGTACTCACATTCATGTGCTTGTTTGGGCAATGTTAAATCGTCAAGAAGTTTATAAGCTTCTTGTGAGAGACTATTCAACATTATCGCCTTTTTAATTTCATTAGTTGCGATGCCATTTGCAATAAAAAATTGCTCCATTCTATTTTTGTGAATTTTCCAATCACACATGGTTGGATTAAATTCTATACGTATTCCTAACGCAAATTTTTGTTCTGCCATTTTTGCAATTATTCCTCGTGTCTTATCAGAATTATTTAAAGACACGCACGCAGGTTCTTATATCTCGTCGCCAATGTAATGTCTGTTCGGTATCTTGATTCACATTGACCCGAATACTACATATATTACAGAAACTGATCATAAAATTTTATTATTAATTATTTCGCTAACTGCGAGTAATTATATTAAACCAAGTAGTCATATAAATCCAAACAAATCATTTGGAAACTATAAATATTATAATAATGTTCAAGAGCATATATTTTGTGTTATTTGTTTGAAATCACATTTATATTTTGCTTGCTTGGCCTTGCCACACAAAAAGGGCCTCTCAATTGGGTATTCAATCTTAAAGTAAACATTTTTTTGTAGGCATTTATCTTTTTATAGCTTTCCGTTCTCACATTCCTAATTAAGCAAATATTTTAAATGTTATATTTAAGAAGAAATATGTAGAATGAATAGTAAATATTTAAGTATGCCGATTTCAATAGATATAATTAAAATTGCAAGTTGACGGCGTTTATGATGTTAATGTAAAACATATATAAATATAGTTTGAACAATGTTTATGAAAATTATTTTATAGTGCCCCAAAACTTTGTACCCTTCCGTCCCTCTTATTTAATAAATTATGGGTACAAAATTGCACAAATGTAATATAGGTATCAAATGAAAACAAATATGGTAGGTTATACAATTATTTTATGTTATCCCAGAACATTGTACCCTATTGTCCCCCTGTTAAACAATTAAAGGTACAATATTGCATAAATGTAATATGGGTATCAAATGAAAGCAAATGTGGTAACTTAAATAATTATTTTAAAGTACCCTAAAACATTGTACCCTATTGTTCCTAGCTAAACAAATGAAAGCAAATATGATAACAAACAATTATTTTATAACAACTCAAAACATTGTACTTTATTGTCTCTCTGCTAAACAAATAAAGGTTCAAATATTGCCCAATAGTAATATGGGTATCAAATAAAAGCAACTACGTTAACTTACAATTACAATTGTTTACCCTATAACTTAGAAAACTTAAAGATCTGCAACATTACGTTAATGTTGTAAAGTATTTAAGTCATTTGTCAATTTTGAATCAAAAATAATTTAAATAACTTGTTTTTAATAAAATTTAGAAGAGATTCTAAGAGAGTCTAAGTCTCAAATCTTTCTCCTAATATTCCAATACAGAATTGTACAAAACCATAAAAAAACTATTTACGTCCATTTAGAAATCCTAGTATTTTAAATATATAGCCAATCCAAAAAAGAAGTAATTAGAAAGAAGATTTGATATACATTTGTTGTTTCATTTAATACGTTACGTCTGATACCTCGAAATTTAATTTTAATACATTAAAAAGTTAAAATTGGCTTAGTTGAAAATACTACAGTAAGATATTCTTTCAAAGTCTTTATTAATTGTTAAATATTGGTACAGATTCTAACCTAGTACATAACTCTAATACGCTCTGACAAGTTTGTCGATATTGTCTTCGAATAGTATGAACTATAAATTGTGCTCATTAATATGAATAAAAAATAAAGTCGACAAAAAAGCAACATCTTGAACAACACCAGCATTTATTATTTTGAAGACAGACATTAAACAATCAATTCTAGAAATAATACTTTTGTTGTCAAAAAATCAATTGACAAAATTTACAGATTTATGATCAAGAGATGACCTTGTTATTAAAATTCGGATGCCAAACCTTATCAAATAAGTTGGAAATTTCTAGAACTATTGCAAGATAGAAATATTTACTTTTTCCTTTTAATTAGTAACTAATTTGTTTTGTTTAAAAGAAGGTCTTACAAATTTTGAACAACCTTGCAATAAAATTATTGTTTTATATTTTGTTTTGGTTTAATAATAAAAAATAGAATTTATTTTTTTATGTGAACTTTTGGATTATAAGAAATGTGTAAAATGTGAAATTAGTAAAAAAAATTGTTTATTTTGAAATAACTTTAGATGACGCGCGGCTTAAGTTCAGTAATAATAACAACAGTAATAAGCAAATGTTTCTAAAACAGCCTCAACAGTAGTTGTAATCTCTGAAATAATATGAGAAAAATTGGTGAGTAAGGTTATGAGAACTAGGCAAACAACCATGTTTTTTGGGCGGATACTGTTGTAAAAGATGAGTGACTTAATCATTCAGTATTATGTATATTAAAACCTCCTAACAAACTATATAATTGATAAAATATTAAACTTTTTTAAGATTGTATTAAAAAAGCTTGTCAAAACTTGCGAACAAATTATCCAAAAAGATTTATAGTTGCTTTATTTTGATAATAGTAAAAGAATTTACTTTTTATTAGGTATATCATATCATATTACATTTAAGCAATAATTGTAGTCTAATTTATTTAGCTGAGAAAACAATAGGGTACAAAGTTCAATGAAAATATAATATAATTTTACAACTTATTATATTTGCTTTTATTTGATAACAATATTATATAAGCAATAATTAATAATTGTACCCTTAATTCATTTACTTAAGAGGACAATAGGGTACAAATTTCAGAAATACTTTAAATTAATTGTAGAATTTAACATATTTGCTCTTAATTGATACCTATATTACATTTATACAATAATTGTACCCCAATTCATTTAGCTGGAGGGACTATAAGGTACAATAATGAAACTATAATATAATTTTACAACTTACAATATTTGCTTTTATTTGATACCCATATTAAATCTGAGCAATAATTCTACCTTTAATTCATTTAGCTGGGAGACAATAGTGTACAAAGTTTAAGAGTACTATAAAATAGTTGTGCAAGTTAGCATATTTGTTCTTATTTGATACCCATATTACATTTATGCAATAATTGCACCTTTAACTCAATTAGCTAGGGGACAATAGGGTTCTATAAATAAATTGTACAATTTAACATATTTTCTCTTATTTAATACTTATCTTGCATGATTTATGCTCTTCTTATTTAATACTCATATTTTATTTGAACAATAGAAAGACAATTGAGTACAAAGTTCAAAGTTTAAAAATGCTATTAAATAATGCACAAGTTCAATATTTGCTCAAAATTAAAATTTTGTTATTTTTATTGTAAAATGAATACTCCAAACTTTGCTTTGTAATTATTATTCTGTTATTGACACTTACATAAAAACCATATTTCCTAAAAAAAAACAAAATTAAAAAAAAATCAAATTATTTTTTGTACCTACCTAATTATACAAACAACATGGATGATCATGAAAGCTATTAGTAATGTATTAATTGTAAAGATTAAATAACAGACAAATCTGTTTCAATATTAACATGATTCTATCTGATTAAATAGAAAAAAATCTAATTAATTTTTCTGACAAACATTTTAATTATTTTTACAAGAAAAGAAGTTATTAATTATTATTTTTCAATAATAATTTGTATTATAAATTTCACTATTTTTAAATTATTTTAGAACGGCATATGTGCTATTGTATTTAATAGTTATTGTAAACCCGGGTCAAGAAAGGTCACGGTCCACAAATTTACCGACCGCTTTAAAGAGAGATATATTTATTTGAAACGATAGCTTGTTGAGAGAAAATTTTATTAAAATGTATGCAACTTTCTACGCATGTTCCGTTATAATAAGCCTCTCATTGATAAGACAGATTGAATATATGCAACTCTGTTAACAATATTTAGTATTACGCCCTCTTATATTGTAAGTAAAAATTACCATATACGCCTAAGTTCTTACTTTTGGCCACGGAGATGTGGCGACAATTTGTATACGTTCATAAACTGTAGTATCATAAAGTAAGCTTGTAATAGCTTTTGCAGAAAGAAAGCATTATTTTAGACAGTATATACGTATAATCCGTTCTTTATAGTACTACTGTATACAATAAAGTAAGGATATCCTTACTTTCTAAATAAAGCTGTCTTTACTAAACTGAAATAGTAGTTCAAAGCCTCATTTTCATACAAACATAAAGATATATATATATATATATATATATATATATATATATATATTTACATCTCGGTATCTATAAAGCGTCCGCTATGAGAAACTGTCATTAGGCGTCCCTTAAAAATAAACGTACTTCTAGTGCTCGCAGGTGAATATACTCGAGCTCAAAAAGATTAACGCGGTTTTCTTATTAAATACAAACTAAAACATTTTTCTATTGTACATAAAACTACCTTTTAGCGTCCGTACATTTTTCGGTTTTTGAGCGTCTTACATATACACAAAAAAACATGAATATGTGTTATAGAGCGTCCTGTTCGCTACCTTAAAGCGTCCGGCAGTGTTGCAACATGTTTTCTATTGTAGATATACATATTTGACACGGATTGTGCATACTATAAAGCGTCCAAACCAGTTTGACCAGTCTATTTATAGAATATCTGTAGTAAATTAACTATACGGCGTCCAACAAAAAATAAACAATAATATACCCACTTAGTACTGATTGAGTAACTCTTTTGGTTTTTAGATTTAAGTAAAAAATAATATAAAATTTACTACATTTTTAGTGTCGGAAACATTTTGAATAACTTAGGCTTTGCAAATCCATCGATGCTCTCTAACAGGTGTCCTGAATTGAAAAAAAAAATTGATACAAATTACGACGTTAGAACTTATTGTTTCTGATCAGGGTAGTTTTCGTAAACTACAAAATGCAAAATATTAAAATTGTATCTGCTTTTTCTTTTTCTTTTAAGAAAAATCAATAAATGTTTATTTCATTGTAAAGAGAAAGGTATGCCATTAACATTTAAAAACAATATCAGTCAAATAGCCGCCACGGCTACGGCTGCAGTACCACATTCTTTTTATGAAATTTTTTATGACCAATTCGCACATTTGAAGCTGTATGTCCTCGATAACTTCACACATTCCATCTTTAAGGTCTTGAATCGATTGTGGAGCATTGGCATAAACCTTGTTTTTCATGGGACCACAAAGAAAAAAGTCTAAAGATGTTGAATCACAAGATCTCGGTGGTCAATTGTGATCACTTCTTTGAGAAAAACTCGGCCAAGAAACTTTTCTTGCAAAATTGCGATTGTTTTGTTGCTTGTGTGGCACGTAGCGCCGTCTTGCTGAAAATAAACGTTGTCCACATCAATATCTTTCAATTCCGGCCATCAAAAATTATTAATCATAGCTTGGTAGCGCCATCCATTCACCGTAACAGTTGCACCAGCCTCATATTTAAAAAAAAGTAGGGTCCAATCACACCGCCAGCCTAAAAACCGCATCAAACAGTGACACGTTGAGGATGCAAAGACTTTTCAACAACCATTCTTGGATTTTCTGAGCTACAAATGCGACAATTATTAACGTAGCCTCCGAGGTAAAAATGGGCCTCATTACTGAAGATAATTTTTTGATAAAATTTTTGATCATTTTGATGCATTTGAAGGACCCAATCAGCAAAGAAACGACGTTTATGGTGATCGACTAACTTGAGTTCTTCTGGCAACTAAATTTTAAAAGCCTTAAAACTTAAGTCAAAAGTGCAAAATACAATTCAATGTCGTTTGTGAAATGTCTATTTCCAAAGATCAACAAGGAATCGACAAACTTGGGTTTTCTTCAACACTACGGGCTACATCAGCAATATTCTCATGTGTTCTTGAGCGATGCACACGCTTTTGATTCTTTACATCACAAACTTGTTCCAACAGCTTAAATTTTTCCACTAGGTTTACTATTGCCGGCCGAGAAGGTGCTTTACGACGACCTAAAAGTGTTTTAGTTTTGCGAACTGTGACTGAAAAATTTTCACCATTTTTGTAGTAAATTTTAATAATTTCAATGCGTTGTTGAAGCGTGTATTGTTTCATTTTTAATAACGGCGTAGTTTTTACTTGTCAAATGTCAAAAGATATTAGCTTCAAAATTGACAGCTGCCCAAATAGCCTGCTATTCAAAATGAAACTTCTTATTGGAAAACCCTTTACAATAAAATGTTATTAAGTTTGCAAAATTAAATGTGGTATGTAATAAAGTCGACAATTGCGTTTTTTAATCTTTCCGCATAACGTGAATCATTAATTATATTAATATTATAACGAGATACAGTTTTAAATTTATTATTAATAGTTTCACCAGCATGTTCCGACCATTGACCCAAACCTAAACTCAAGTAGTATAACGCATGAGGTAAATGGTATAAAATAATATGAAATTTTGTTTCGATAAAGTCTTTCTATTTCTAAATTTAACATTTTTTCATCCGGGTTTGATGTAGAGAAACATAGATTTACAATTTTATCCATTGATTTGAAATATAATACGTATGGAATAATTATCAATGAGCTGATATTTCCTAGTATATTGTCACTAACAAAAATATTAGAGTTTTTCAACATTGTTCGGCAAGCATTCCCCGCAAGAACATTGCCATAGCAATTTTTTGATATTATTTTTAACTGTTTTGACCAAAGATGAGCTTGTTTACGAAATAATTTTTTTATTAATTTGTTTCAAACTATAAATTTTTGAATAACAGTTACATCATCGTATTCATTGAAGAGTAGAAGATTCACTACTGATTTGCTTAACATAACAAATTTCTTATTATTTCCAATAGATTGAAATATTTTGAAGAAATTTCTTAAGTTTCCGAACGGCTTCAGTCTGAAGCATTTGTTTTCTATTTTCAAATTTGCAATTTTTAACAATTAATTTAAGAAATGTAAAATTAATTTTAATTAAACTGCAATAAAAACTTATTAATGTTATTGTTTTCTTCCTCGTCGTCATTTTCAATACCACCTATTAATTCATTATAATGTACAGAACAGTTGCTTACATTTTCTTGCAAATATACATAGCAGTATAGGCTAGGATACTTTGCAGAAGCAATTTGTTGACCGTTTACAATGAAATTTATTTTTAAATCGCCGATGAACTTGAATGAGAAATCATTCAAAATTACAAGAATTTAGATTCCTATAACTTTTCTTCACATCGAAAACAATAATAACAAAATAATCTTTTTTACATTTGTTACTTTACTGTTCTTATACGTAGATCTCAACAATTTTTCATTTGTGTTATATTCTAGCTCAGGTAATATGCTAAGAGATATTTAAAAAAAAAATGCCGTCTGCCATAATTTTAATGTCAACATTACCATTTTCTCCACTTTTATTAAATACCATATCAAATATTTCAGAAACGTTACCCCACATTATTGGTCTTTTAATTGTTTTGGTTGAACTTCCATTACAACATCAAACCTAGGAAATCAATTTTTATAATGGAATCAAATTCTAATTTCCTATTCTTCATATCTTCAGAGAAATGGGCAAGAATACATTTGCGTTGACCAGTTGGTGACCGAAAAAAGTTAGTTCGATTTTTGTATATATAACGCAGACACATTCATGATAGATTTATAATTCAATAATTTCTCCAAACTGATCTGAATCTTTTTAATTTGTTTGGGATTGATAACAATTCTCTTCATTATTTTTTTAGAGCTGCTGTATGATGCAATTCTTTACTGATCAGACAGTTCCGCAACCATATTGTTTGTTATGTTACTGGTTGCTTTTTTTTGAAGAACATTAATGAAATTGTTTTTTTTCTATGGTTGAGAAACATTTTGTGCAGACAATTGTTGCAGTGTTGGGTTTAGGATTTTTTTTTCATTTTCTGAATTGATTTTTCATAATTTACTGATGCTATCCTACCAAACTTAATTTGTTTATATACTTATATATGTTCTCTACCTTTCATTACTGCAGATCTAAAGTTCTTTCTTGCAGTTATACTTATTTAGCAAATACAATCAATTTTATTTCGAGTTCCTTTAAGAAAAACATTTTTTTCAATATTTGGTATTGTAGAAATGTTTCTTTTAGGATTATCATTTTTTCTATCTTTTAGCGCTAAACAACAAGTGGTACATATAATTTTTGGAAAATGTAAATCTTGAGTATTAAATTTAGGATTTGTGTCTTATTAATTCAGCTGTGTTTTTATTAACGTGGAAAAAAATCCTATTCTGTGTGTAAAAAAAATCCACAATACATACAATTAAAACTGACTATTATTAATAGTAGTAGTATGAGAAACCATTTTCACAAATTCTTTATCACAAATTAGTCAACACTTTGACAATATACTCACTAAAGTAATTTTTGATCATAAATATTTAATTTTAAAAAATCAAATTGTTAATATTTAAAACTATTCACATCAGCCAAATCCTTCAGATCAGAAAGTACAACTGACTGCTTATGGAATCAAGTAAAACTAAAATAACATAACGAAATCCTCATAAAAACAAATATAATTTTTTAATTTGTATCGTATCAGCCTACTTAGAACAATAATCGTATTGTTGTTAAATTTTTTATTTATGCTAACTCAAGTCAGACATTTTGTGAAATTTAAATTTTATAAACTTTTGGGCACCACTGTGCTTCAAGAAGGAGCAAATACAATATTCGTATTCAGTATTTTTTTTATCTTTGCATGCTACTCTAATCATTAAAGAGATTTAGTGACGTCATTTTAATTTTTCAATTATTTCGATTTGGGACCAATTTTTTGATAAATTTTATAATTTCTAAACTTTTGGGCGGTACTGTTTCCAAGAAAGAGAAAATACAATTTTATTATTTTGCATTTTGTAATCTACCAAAGCTACTCTGAAATGATGAGTTCCAGCGTTATTTTTAATATTTTTTTTTTTTAATTTAAGACACTCTGATTTGCTACGCGACGTTGAACAAGAAAGTTATGACTATACGGTGGTGGCCAAGACCAAAAATCCGACGGCTCCAATCAAAACATTTTTTTTTTTGTATTTTAATTGGGCCCAGATTTTTGGTCAAAAGTGCAAAAAGAGACTTTTTTGGATTAAATTTAGAGCAACATTTAAAACAAAATTTGGGCAACTTATTTAAAAAAAATCATAACGATTTCGACAAAAAAATAAGAACTTAGTTAAAATCCTTACCGAACTACGTTGATCCAAGTCAGGCAAATCACAATTTTGGGGTTACTTTGAGCGGGACGCATTTGAATTGCACTGAAGCGCTTTGACACAGCAGCGGAACACTTCCAATTTTTAGTATCAGAATTATTTTTGCTAACTTGTCTTCCAAATTCAATGGTGTTTTCGGGTTTGCTCTGCAACTTAAGACAAGAAAATTATGTCTATACGCACAAGGCGTTAAAATATTAGAGCCTCGTCCAGTCCCGATTGGACTTGACTGAGCATTGAGGCAAGAAGACATGGCCAAAAATCCGACGGTTCCAATTAGAACAAACTTTCTAGTTGCAACCGTTACTTAGCTACTTCGATCCAAGTCGGACGGGTCGCCTTTTGGGGTCGTTTTGAGCGCGACGCATTTGAATTGCACAGAGGTGCTTTAACCGTTACTGCTTGGTCGGATCACTTCTGATTTTTAGTGTCAGAAATATTTTAGTTAACTCGGGCCTTGCAACGGGGTCTGGGCTTGGCTGGGCAAATTGAATTGGGAAAACATGACTAAAAATGTTTAAGATTTTTTTTTCATTTTTGGTTCGACGTGCAAATGATGATTTTTTTGGGTCAAAAAATTTAGACAAAATTTGGGCAGTTAATTTAAAAAAAAATTGAAAATAGCTGAGTTTATTAACTTTTCAACAAACAAACTATCTAGCTGCAACCGTTACCAATCTTCGTCTATCCAAGTCAGACGGGTCACTTTTTGGAGTTTTAAGCGCGACGCATTGAATTGAACGGATGCGTTTTGACCGTCACAGCTCGGTTGGATCACTTTTGATTTTTAGTGTAGAGACTATTCTGGCTTATTCGAGCCTTGCAAATTTATTGCTGCCCTCAAAATTGCTTTACAGTTTTGGACAAAAAAGTTAGAACTTACTGAACAAATCAGAATCTTTTTTGAACGATGCGATTTCCACCATTTTTTTTATGCCAAAATTAGACTGATGTTTATTACATTATTATTTAAACCCAAATATTTGTGATAAATGTTAAAATTTTGCACTTTTGCAATTATGTAATTTTTTAACACCGTTGAGTTTGGTACCTCATTAATAAATTTTGATATTACCATTACAGTTGGCAAACTCAGTTTACTGAATTTTATTTAAATCCATAGTTATCCAACACATGATTTTGCTCGCCCGGCATTAACTAACAACCAAGCCAAGCAAATTTTGCCCGTCAAATTTATCTTGCAACTAGCAGGGATTTACAGTCTTTAACTCGCTAGGCTTTTAGGCATAAAAATTGGTTAGTCTGTAACTAGATCGAGCAGCACAGGCTTCCGCCCGCCGGTTTTACATAATAACTAATCATCTATCAAGGTATGAAACTAATTATATTGCAAACTTAGCCCCCGTTGCTGTGTTTCTGAACGGCCACTTACACGGACATTATGCCGTCTCAACGCCGCTCGACCACGGAACTCCTGGTTGCACCCACATCTGGAAGTTTCCGACTAACGGGAAGCTCAACCAGACAATCCAAGCCATGGTATATTAAACCGAGGCCTTCCCGGCGTCACTGCCCGCGACGCCGATAACCTCACACAGACGCCACGCCCTAGGATAACTTCTCAACGGGAAACTTTTTCTGGGAGATTACTCAAAACCCGGCCCAACACAGCACCGGGCAAACAACAAACAATTCATTTTCATTTTCAAATAAATCTTTAAAATCCAAAACCACCCGTGTTTTAATTATTAAAATTTTTACAACGCCACTTAAAATATTCAAAATCTTATATTATTATTGTAACCTGGAGTTTTCAATTCTTTAGTAATTATTATATAAATAAATTATTGTAATGATTATCCCAACGGCCAAAGCTTTTTTATCTGTAAATATACAATTTGGCGTCCGTTAGATAATATATGCCGACGTGCCTATAAATAGAAAAAGTAATTCTAATTTTAACTTGCGATCGATATTTTAAATGCTGTCTTGCCATATTACGCGGACGCTTAGTAATGCATTTTTTGTACAGAAAAATATACTTGTAAATATACGTCAAGCTCTTTACCGCCTCCTTGCGGCAAATGGTGTGAACTAAAAATATGCACAAAAATATACATTTTTACACAAATCGCCATATAGAGCGTCTTGGACTGAATTTTTTTTATATGTATCTTTCGACTCGCCTTGATGCACAGAATCGATTTATAAAGGTTTCCTTTTGGCGTCCGTATACGGACGCTCTATTCTTCTCGGACGCTTCAAAGTGCGTAAAAGGACAATGTATGGACGCTCTATAGTTAGGTTGATGTAAATATATATATATATATATATATATATATATATATATATATTTACATCTCGGTATCTATAAAGCGTCCGCTATGAGAAACTGTCATTGGGCGTCCCTTCAAAAGAAACGTACTTCTAGTGCTCGCAGGTGAATATACTCGAGCTCAAAAAGATTAACGCAATTTTCTTATTAAATACAAACTAAAACATTTTTCTATTGTACATAAAACCACCTTTTAGCGTCCGTACAATTTTCTGTTTTTGAGCGTCTTACATATACACAAAAAAACATGAATATGTGTTATAGAGCGTCCTGTTTGCTACCTTAAAGCGTCCGGCAGTGTTGCAACATGTTTTCTATTGTAGATATACATAATTGACACGGATTGTGCATACTATAAAGCGTCCAAACCAGTTTGACCAGTCTATTTATAGAATATCTGTAGTAAATTAACTATACAGCGTCCAACAAAAAATAAATAATAATATACCCACTTAGTACTGATTGAGTAACTCATTGGTTTTTAGATTTAATAAGAAAATAATATATAATTCACTGCATTTTTAGTGTCGGAAACATTTTGGCTGACTCGGGCTTTGCAATTCCAACGATGTCCTGAATTGAAAAAAAGTTTGATAAATGTTACGACGTTAGAACTCATTGTTTCTGATCAGGGTAGTTTTCGTAAACTACAAAATGCAAAATATTAAAATTGTATCTGCTATTTCTTGGAAATAATACCGTCCAACAACTTAAAAATATTAAATTTTATAGAAAACTTGGTCTTGAATCGAAATAATGCAAAAATTAAAATGACGACACTAAATCTTTTTGCTAATGTTTAAAGTAGCATGCAAAGATAACAAAATATTGAATACAAATATTGTATTTGTTCCTTCTTAAAAACAGTAGTGCCCAAAAGTTTGTAAACACAAAAATTAAAAAAAATTGAAAGTTTTTTAAATAATTACAGTTTATGTCTAAGTGTATTACTCAAAATAATTTGGGTATTTAATTTATTAACATGTATTTAAAATATAGGGTTTTCCAAGAAAAGGTTTCATTTCATTTCATTTGATATTAAAAAAAAAACGGAAAAATTAAAAAAAAAATCAATAAATGTTTATTTTATTGTAAAGAGAAAAGTATGCTATTAACATTTGAAAACAATATCAGTCAAATAGCCGCGACGGTTACGGTGGCAGTACCACATTCTTTTTATGAAATTTTTCATGACCAATTCGCACGTTTGAGGCTGTATGTCCTCGATAACTCTACAAATTCCATCTTTAAGGTCTTGAATCAATTGTGGAGCATTGCCATAAACCTTGTCTTTCACGTGGCCACAAAGAAAAAAATCTAAAGATGTTGAATTACAAGATCTCGGTGGTCAATTGTGTTCACCTCTTTGAGAAAAACACGGCCAGGAAACTTTTCTTGCAAAATTGCGATTGTTTTGTTGCTTGTGAGGTACGTAGCGCCGTCTTGCTGAAAATAAACGTCGTACACAGCAATATCTTTCAATTCCGGCCATCAAAAATCATTAATCATAGCTTGGTAGCGCCATCTATTCACCGTAACAGTTGCACCAGCCTTATATTTAAAAAAGTAGAGTCCAATCACACCGCTAGCCTAATAACCGCACCAAACAGTGACACGTTGAGAATGCAAAGACTTTTCAACAACCATTCTTGGATTTTCTGAGCTCCAAATGCAACAATTCTGCTTATTAACGTAGCCTCCGAGGTAAAAATGGGCCTGATCACTGAAGATGATTTTTTGATGACATTCCAGATCATTTTGATGCATTTAAAGGACCCAATTAGCAAAGATACGACGTTTATGGTGATCGACCAATTTGAGTTCTTGTGTGTGAATTTTAAAAGCCTTAAGACTTAAGTCAAAAGTGCAAAATACAATTCAATGTTGTTTGTGAAATGTCTAATTCCAAAGATCAACAAGGAATCGACAAACCTGGGTTTTCTTCAGCACTACGGGCTACATCAGCAATATTCTCATGTGTTCTTAAGCAATGCACATGCTTTTGATTCTTTACATCACAAACTTGTTCCAACAGCTTAAATTTTTCTACAAGGTTTACTATTGCCGGCCGAGAAGGTGCTTTACGACGACCAAAAATTGTTTTAGTTTTGCGAACTGTGACTGAAATTTTTTTATCATTTTTGTAGTAAATTTTAATAATTTCAATGCGTTGTTGAAGCGTGTATCGTTCTATTTTTAATAACGGCGTAGTTTTTACTTGTCAAATCTCAAAAGATCAAAAGTGATAGCTGCCCAAATAGCCTGCTATTCAGAATGAAACTTCTTATTGGAAAACCCTTTACAATAGAATGTTATTAAGTTTGCAAAATTAAATGTGGTATGTATTAAAGTCGACAATTGCGTTTTTTAATCTTTCCGCATAACGTGGATCATTAATTATATTGATATTATAATAAGACTATACAGTTTTAAATTTATTATGAATAGTTTCACCAGCATGTTCCGACCATCGACCTAAACCTAAACTCAAAATGGTATAAAATAATATGAAGTTTTGTTTCAATAAAGTCCGTTGCTTCAAAATATTTTCAAAATTTAAGATTTTTTCATCCGGTTTTGATGTAGAGAAACATAGATTTACAATTTTATCCATTGATTTGAAACATATTACGTATGGAATAATTATCAATGAGCTGATATTTCCTAGTATATTGTCACTAACAAGAATATCAGAGTTTTTCAACATTGTTCAGCAAGCATTCCCCGCAAAAACTTTGCTATAAATTTTTTTAAATATTATTTTTAACTGTTTTGGCCAAAGATGAGCTTGTTTACGATCTAAATTTTTTATTAATTTGTTCCAAACTATGAATTTTTGAATAACAGTTACATCATCGTATTCATTGAAGAGTAGAAGATTCACTACTGATTTGCTTAACATAGCAAATTTCTTATTACTTCTATTAGATTGAAATATTTAGAAAAAATTTCTTAAATTTCCGAACGTCTTCAGCTTGAAGCATTTGTTTTCTATTTTTAAATTTGCAATTTCTAACAACTAATTTAAGAAATGTAAAATTAAATTTAATTAAACTGCAATAAAAACTTATCAATGTTATTGTTTTCTTCCTCGTCGCCATTTTCAATACCAACTAATAATTCATTATAATGTTCAGAACAGTTGCTTACCATTTTTTGCAAATATACATAGCAGTATAGGCTAGGATACTTTGCAGAAGCAATTTGTTGACCGTTTACAATGAAATTAATTTTTAAATCGCCGATGAACTTGAATGAAAAATCATTAAAAACAATTTTCATTAAATTTAGATTTCTATAACTTTCTTTCACATCGGGAACAATACATAACAAAATAATCTTTTTTACATATTTTGTAGCTTTACCAAATTTTTGAAGTCCGCACTGTTCTTATACGTAGATCTCGATCTTTTATTTGTGTTATTTTCTAGCTCAGTTAATCTGCTAAGAGATATTTAAAAAAAATATTGCCATCTGCCATAATTTTAATGCCAACATTACACTTTTCTCCACGTTTATTAATTACCATATCAAATATTTCAGAAACGTTACCCCACACTATTGGTTTTTTAATTGTTTTGGTTAAATTTCCATTACTAACATCAAACCTAGGAAATCAATTTTTATAATAGAATTAAAGTCTAATTTCCTATTCTTCATATCTTCACAGATATGGACAGGAATACATTTGCGTTGACCAGTTGGTGACCAAAAAAAGTTAGTTTGTTTTTTGTATATATAACGCACACATTCATCATATATTAATAATTCAATAATTTCTCCAAACTGATTTGAATCTTTTTAATTTGTTTGGGTTTGATAACAATTCTCTTCATTCTTTCTTTAGAACTGCTGTATGATGCAATTCTTTACTGATCAGACAGTTCCGCAATCATATTGTTTGTTATGTTACTGGTTGCTTTTTTTGAAGAACATTTATGGGATTGTTTCTTTTCTATGGTTGAGAAACATTTTGTGCAGACAATTGTTGCAGTGTTGGGTTTAGGATTTTTTTTCATTTTCTGAACTGATTTTTCATAACTTACTGATACTATCATACCAAACTTAATTTGTTTATGTACTTTTAAATGTTCTTTACCTTTCATTACTGCAGATCTAAAGTTCTTTCTTGCTGTTATACTTATATAGCAATTACAATAAATTTTATTTCGAGTTCCGTTAAGAAAAACATTTTTTTCAAAATTTGGTGTTGTAGAAATGTTTCTTTTAGGATTATCTTTCTTTCTATCTTTTAGTGTTAAACAACAAGTGGTACATATAATGTTTGGAAAATGTAAATCTTGAGTATAAAATTTAGGATTTGAATGTCTTATTAATTCAGCTGTGTTTTTATTAACGTGGAAAAAAAATCCTATTCTGTGTGTAAAAAAAAAAAAATCCACAATACATACAATTAAAACTGACTATTATTAGTAGTAGTAGTATGAGAAACCATTTTCACAAATTCTTTATTACTAATCAATCAACACTTTGACAATATACTTACTAAATCAATTTTTTGATCATAAATATTTAATTTTAAAAAATCAAATTGTTAATATTTAAAACTATTCACATCAGCCAAATCCTTTGAATCAGAAAGTACAACTGACTGCTTATGGAATCAAGTAAAACTAAAATAAAACAACAAAACCCCCATAAAAACAAATATAATTTTTTAATTTGTATCGTATCAGCCTTCTTAGAACAATAATCGTATTGTTGTTGAATTTTTTATTTATGCTAACTCAAGTCAGACATTTTGTAAAATTTTAGTTTTATAAACTTTTGGGCACCACTGTGCTTCAAGAAGGAGCAAATACAATGTTCGTATTCTGAATTTTTTTATCTTTGCATGCTACTCTAATCATTAGAGAAGAGATTTATTGACGTCATTTTAATTTTTGCATTATTTCGCTTTGGGACCAATTTTTTGATAAATTTTATAATTTCTAAACTTTTGGGCGGTACTGTTTCCAAGAAAGAGCAAATACGATTTTATTATTTTGCATTTTGTAATCTACCAAAGCTACCCTGAAATGATAACTTCCAGCGTTATTTTTAATATTTTTTTTTTATTTAGGACACTCTGATTTGCTCCGCTACGTTGAACATGAACGTTATGTCTATACGGTGGTGGCTAAGACCAAAAATTCGACGGCTCCAATCAAAACATTTTTTTTGGAGTATTTTAATTCTTTGAAAACCATTCTGTCAAAAAAAAAATTTTGAAATTAAATTTTGGGTCCACATTTTTGGTTAAAAGTGCAAAAAGAGCCTTTTTTGGGTTAAATTTGGAGCAACATTTAAAACAAAATTTGGACACTTAAAAAAAATCATAAAGATGCTGCGTTCATTAGCTATTTGACAAAAAAATTAACTTAGCTAAAACCCTTACCGAACTACGTTGATCCAATTGGGCAAATTACGCTTTTGGGGTTACTTTGAGCGGGACGCATTTGAATTGCACTGAAGCGCTTTGACACAGCTTGGTCGGATCACTTCCAATTTTTAGTATCAGAAATATTTTTGCTAACTTGTCTTCTAAATTCAATGATATTCTTGGGTTTGCTCTGCAACCTCAGACAAGAAAATTATGTCTATACGCACAAGGCGGTAAAATATTAGAGCTTCACCCAGTCCCGATTGAACTTGACTAAGCATTGAGGCGAGAAGACATGGCCAAAAATCCGACGGTTCCGATTAGAACAAACTTTCTAGCTGCAACCGTTACTTAGCTACGTCGATTCAAGTCGGACGGGTTGCCTTTTGGGGTTGTTTTGAGAGCGACGCATTTGAATTGCACAGAGGTGCTTTGACCGTTACTGCTTGGTCGGATCACTTCTGATTTTTAATGTCGGAAATAGTTTAGTTAACTCGGGCCTTGCAACGGGGTATGGGCTTGGCTGGGCAAATTAAAACGGGAAAACATGACTAAAAATCCGACGACTCCAATTGGAACAAAAATTTTGTTGAATTTTTTTCATTTTTTGAAAACCATCCTGTTTAAATTTTTTTTTTAATTTTTGGTTTAAGATTTATGATGACTTTTTTGGGTCAAGTCTGGAACGAAATTTAGAAAAAAATTTGGGCAGTTAATTAAAAAAAAAAAAATGAATACAGCTGCGTTTATTAGCTTTTTGACAAACAATCTAGCTGCAACCGTTACCAAGCTACGTCTATCCAAGTCAGACGGGTCACTTTTTGGAGTTTTAAGCGCGGCGCATTTGAATTGAACGGATGCGTTTTGACCGTCACAGCTCGGTTGGATCACTTCTGATTTTTAGTGTCGGGAATATTTTGGCTTATTCGAGCCTTGCAAATTTATTGTTGCCCTCAAAATTGCTTTACAGTTATAGACAAAAAAGTTAGAACTTACTGAACAAATCAGAATATTTTTTGAACGTCCCAGAGCGATGCGATTTCCACCATTCTTTTTTTGATGCCAAAATTAGACTGTTGTTTATTACATTATTATTTAAACCCAAATATTTGTGATACATTTTGCACTTTTGAAATTACGTAATTTTTTAACACCGTTGAGTTTGGTACCTCATTAATAAATTTTGATAATACCATTACAGTTGGCAAACTCAGTTTACTGAATTTTATTTAAATCGATAGTTATACAACACATGAGTTTGCTCGCCCGGCATTAACTAGCAAATTTTGCCCGTCAAATTTATCTTGCAACTAGCAGGGATTTACAGTCTTTAACCCGATAGTCTTTTAAGCATAAAAATCGGTTAGTCTGTAACTAGATCAAGCAGCACAGCTTCCGACCGCCGGTTTTACATAAGAACTAATCATCTATCAAGGTAAGAAACTAATTATATTGCAAACTCAGCCCTCGCAGCTGTGTTTCTGAACGGCCACTTACACGGACATTATGCCGTCTCAACGCCGCTCGACCACGGAACTCCTGGTTGCATCTACATCTGAAAGTTTCCGACCAACGGGGAGCTCAACCGGACAATCCAAGTCACGGTATATTAAACCGAGGCCTTCCCGGCGTCACTGCCCGCGACGCCGATAACCTCACACAGACGCCTAAGGGTAGCTTCTCACCGGGAAACTTTTTCCAGGAGATTGCTCAAAACCCGACCCAACACAGCACCGGGCAAACAACAAACAAATCATTTTCATTTTCAAATAAATCTTTAAAATCCAAAACCACCTGCGTTTTAATTATTAAAATTTTTACAACGCCACTTTAAATATTCAAAATCTTATATTATTATTGTAACCGGGAGTTTTCAATTCTTTAGTAATTATTATATAAATAAATTATTGTAATGATTATCCCAACGGCCAAAGCTTTTTTATCTGTAAATATACAATTTGGCGTCCGTTGGATAATATATGCCGACGTGCCTATAAATAGAAAAAGTAATTCTAATTTTAACTTGCGATCGATATTTAAAACGCTGTGTTGCCATATTACGCGGACGCTTAGTAATGCATTTTTTGTACAGAAAAATATACTTGTAAATATACGCTAAGCTCTTTACCGCCTTCTTGCGGCAAATGGTGTGAACTAAAAATATGCACGAAAATATACATTTTTACACAAATCGCCATATAGAGCGTCTTGGACTGAATTTTTTTTATATGTATCTTTCGACTCGCCTTGATGCGCAGAATCGATTTATAAAGGTTTCCTTTTGGCGTCCGTATACGGACGCTCTATTCTTCTCGGACGCTTCAAAGTGCGTAAAAGGACAATGTATGGACGCTCTATAGTTAGGTTGATGTAAATATATATATATATATATATATATTTACATCAACCTAACTATAGAGCGTCCATATGGACGCTCTATAGTTAGGTTGATGTAAATATATATATATATATATATATATTTACATCAACCTAACTATAGAGCGTCCATACATTGTCCTTTTACGCACTTTGAAGCGTCCGAGAAGAATAGAGCGTCCGTATACGGACGCCAAAAGGAAACCTTTATAAATCGATTCTGCGCATCAAGGCGAGTCGAAAGATACATATAAAAAAAATTCAGTCCAAGACGCTCTATATAGCGATTTGTGTAAAAATGTATATTTTCGTGCATATTTTTAGTTCACACCATTTGCCGCAAGGAGGCGGTAAAGAGCTTGGCGTATATTTACAAGTATATTTTTCTGTACAAAAAATGCATTACTAAGCGTCCGCGTAATATGGCAACACCGCATTTAAAATATCGATCGCAAGTTAAAATTAGAATTACTTTTTCTATTTATAGGCACGTCGGCATATATTATCTAACGGACGCCAAATTGTATATTTACATTTTACTTTTACATTTTATATAATTTATTATATTTAAAGTAGCGTTGTAAAAATTTTAATAATTAAAACACAGGTGGTTTTGGATTTTAAAGATTTATTTGAAAATAAAAATTATTTGTTTGTTGTTTGCCCGGTGCTGTGTTAGGCCGAGTTTTGAGTAATTTCCCGGAAAAAGTTTCCCGGTGAGAGGTTATCGGCGTCGCGGGCAGTGACGCCAGGAAGGCCTCGGTTTAATATACCGTGGCTTGGATTGTCTGGTTGAGCTCCCCGTTGGTCGGAAACTTCCAGATGTGGGTGCAACCAGGAGTTCCGTGGTCGAGCGGAGTTGAAACAACATAATGTCCTTGTAAGTGCCGTTCAGAAACATATCTGCGGAGGCTGAGTTTGCAATATAATTATTTTCTTACCTTGATAGATGATTAGTTCTTATGTAAAACCGGCGGGCGGAAGCCTGTGCTGCTCGATCTAGTTACAGACTAACCGATGTTTATGCCTAAAAGTCTAGCGGGTTAAAGACTGTAAATTGCAAGATAAATTTGACGGGCAAAATTTGCTTGGTTGCTAGTTAATGCCGGGCGAGCAAAGTCATGTGTTGTATAACTATGGATTTAAATAAAATTCAGTAAACTAAGTAAACTGTAATGGTATTATCAAAATTTATCAATGAAGTACCAAACTCAACGGTGTTAAAATATTACATAATTGCAAAAGTGCAAAATTTTAACATTTATCACAAATATTTGGGTTTAAATAATAATGTAATAAACAACAGTCTAATTTTGGCATCAAAAAAAGAATCGTGAAAATTGCATCGCTCTGGGACGTTCAAAAAAGATTCTGATTTGTTCAGTAAGTTCTAACTTTTTTGTCCAAAACTGTAATGCAATTTTGAGGGCAGCAATAAATTTGCAAGGCTCGAATAAGCCAGATGATTCTTGACACTAAAAATCAGTGATCCAACCGAGCTGTGACGGTCAAAACGCATCCGTTCAATTCAAATGCGTCGCACTTAAAACTCCAAAAAGTGACCAGTCTGACTTGGATAGACGTAGCTTAGTAACGGTTGCAGCTAGATAGTTTGTTTGTTGAAAAGCTAATAAACTCAGCTTTCTTCAATTCTTTTTAAATAAACTGCCCAAATTTTGTCTAAATTTTGTTCCAAACTTGACCCAAAAAAGTCATCATTTGCACTTCGCACCATAGATCTTAAACCAAAAATTAAAAAAAATTCTTAAACAGGATGGTTTTCAAAAAATGAAAAAACTTCAACAAAGTTTTTGTTCTAATTAGAGTTGTCGGATTTTTAGTCATATTTTCCCGTTTCAATTTGCCCAGCCAAGCCCTGACCCCGTTGCAAGGCCCGAGTTAACTAAAATATTTCTGACACTAAAAATCAGAAGTGATCCGACCAAGCAGTAACGGTCAAAGCACCTCTGTGCAATTAAAATGCGTCGCGCTCAAAACGACCCCAAAAGGCGACCCGTCCGACTAGCATTAACGTTGTTAAGTAACGGTTGCAGCTAGAAAGTTTGTTCTAATCGGAACCGTCGGATTTTTGGCCATGTCTTCTCGCCTCAATGCTCAGTCAAGTCTAATCGGGACTGGGTGAAGCTCTAATATTTTACCGCCTTGTGCGTATAGACATAATTTTCTTGTCTTAGGTTGCAGAGCAAACCCAAGAACACCATTGAATTTGGAAGACAAGTTAGCAAAAATATTTTTGATACTAAAAATTGAAAGTGTTCCGACCAAGCTGTGACAAAGCGCTTCAGTGCAGTTTAAATCTTTATGATTTTTTTTTTAAATAAGTTGCCCAAATTTTGTTTTAAATGTTGCTCCAAATTTAACCCAAAAAGTCTCTTTTTGCACTTTTGACCAAAAATCTGGGCTCAAAATTTAATTTCAAAAAAATTCTTTGACAGAATGGTTTTTTAAAGAATTACAATACTAAAAAAAATGTTTTGATTGGAACCGTCGGATTTTTAGTCTTGAGAGTGTCCTAAATAAAAAAAAAAATAATTATTCAAAATAACGCTGGAACTCATCATTTTAGGGTAGCTTCGGTAGATTACAAAATGCAAAATAATAAAATTGTATTTGCTCTTTCTTGGAAACAGTACCGCCTAAAAGTTTAGAAATTATAAAATTTATCAAAAAATTGGTCCCAAATCAAAATAATGCAAATGTAAAATGACGTCACTAAATCTCTTCTCTAATGATTAGAGTAGCATGCAAAGATTAAAAAATACTGAATACGAATATTGTATTTGCTCCTTCTTGAAGCACAGTAGTGCCCAAAAGTTTATAAAACTGAAATTTCACAAAATGTCTGACTTGAGTTAGCATAAATAAAAAATTCAACAATACGATTATTGTTCTAAGTAGGCTGATACGATACAAATTAAATAAATATATTTGTTTTTATGAGGATTTTGTTGTTTTATTTTAGTTTTAATTGATTCCATAAGCAGTCAATTGTACTTTCTGATCTGAAGGATTTGGCTGATGTGAATAGTTTTAAATATTAACAATTTTTTAAAATTAAATATTTATGATCAAAAAATTACTTTAGTGAGTATATTGTCAAAGTGTTAATTGATTTGTGATAAAGAATTTGTGAAAATGGTTTCTCATACTACTACTACTAATAATCAGTTTCAGTTGTATGTATTGTGGATTTTTTTTTTACACACAGAATAGGATTTTTTTTCCACGTTAATAAAAACACAGCTGAATTAATAAGACATTTAAATCCTAAATTTAATACTCAAGATTTACATTTTCCAAAAATGATATGTACCACTTGTTGTTTAGCACTAAAAGATAGAAAGAATAATAATAATCCTAAAAGAAACATTTCTACAATACCGAATTTTGAAACAAATGTTTTTCTTAAAGGAACTCGAAATAAAATTGATTGTAATTGCTATATAAGTATAACTGCAAGAAAGAACTTTAGATCTGCATAAATAATAATAAAAGGTAGAAAACATATAAAAGTATATAAACAAATTAAGTTTGGTACGATAGCATCAGAAAATTATGAAAAATCAGTTCAGAAAATGAAAACAAAATCCCAAACCCAACACTGCAACAATTGTCTGCACAAAATGTTTTTCAACCATAGAAAAGAAACAATCCCATAAATGTTCTTCAAAAAAAGCAACCAGTAACATAACAAACAATATGGTTGCGGAACTGTCTGATCAGTAAAGAATTGCATCATACAGCTGCTCTAAAAAAAGAATGAAGAGATTTGTTATCAATCCCAATCAAATTAAAAGGATTCAGATCAGTTTGGAGAAATTATTGAATTATAAATCTATCATGAATGAGTCTGCGTTATATATACAAAAAACGAACTAACTTTTTTCGGTTACCAACTGGTCAACGCAAATGTATTCCTGCCCATTTCTCTGAAGATATGAAGAATAGGAAATTAGACTTTGATTCCATTATAAAAATTGATTTCCTAGGTTTGATGTTGGTAATGGAAATTCAACCAAAACAATTAAAAGACAAATAGTGTAGGGTAACGTTTCTGAAATATTTGATATGGTAATTGTATTAAATTGTATTAAACTTTATTTCTTAGGTATATTTATTACATATCAGAAAAAGGCGATGTTCAGCAAATTGCTGCTCTTCCACATAACCATTTAATTTTTACAATAATTTTATTAATTTATAAATATAAACCTTCTACAGTATAGCCATATTGAAGATGCATCTTGTATTAGATTGTTCCCATGTATTTCATATAAATCTTCTAATGTAAATACCGCTATTACACCATCAATTTGTATTAAAGAAAATATTAGTCAATCTGACATTTTTGACGTTTAAATTGTAGTTATTATTAATAAACGTGGAGAAAAGGGTAATGTTGACATTAAAATTATGGCAGATGGCATTTTTTTTTTTAAATATCTCTTAGCATATTACCTGAGCTAGAAAATAACACAAATGAAAGATTGTTGAGATCTACGTATAAAAACAGTGCGGACTTAAAAAATTTGGTAAAGCTACAAATGTAAAAAAGATTATTTTGTTATGTATTGTTCCCGATGTGAAAGAAAGTTATAGGAATCTAAATTTAATGAAAATTGTTTTAAATGATTTCTCATTCAAGTTCATCGGCGATTTAAAAATAAATTTCATTGTAAACAGTCAACAAATTACTGCTATGTATATTTGCAAGAAAAGGTAAGCAACTGTTCTAAACATTATAATGAATTATTAGTTGGTATTGAAAATGACGACGAGGAAGAAAACAATAACATTAATAAGTTTTTATTGCAGTTTAATTAAATTTAATTTTACATTTCTTAAATTAATTGTTAGAATTTGCAAATTTGAAAATAGAAAACAAATGCTTCAGGCTGAAGCCGTTCGGAAATTTAAGAAATTTCTTCAAAATATTTCAATCTAATGGAAGTAATAAGAAATTTGCTATGTTAAGCAAATCAGTAGTGAATTTTCTACTCTTCAATGAATACGATGATGTAACTGTTATTCAAAAATTCATAGTTTGAAACAAATTAATAAAAAAATTAGATCGTAAACAAGCTCATCTTTGGCCAAAACAGTTAAAAATAATATCAAAAAATTACTATAGCAAAGTTTTTGCGGGAATGCTTGCCGAACAATGTTGAAAAACTCTGATATTCTTGTTAGTGACAATATACTAGAAAATATAAGCTCATTGATAATTATTCCATACGTATTATGTTTCAAATCAATGGATAAAATTGTAAATCTATGTTTCTCTACATCAAAACCGGATGAAAAAATCTTAAATTTAGAAATTGCTAACTTGAGAAAATATTTTGAAGCAACGGACTTTATCGAAACAAAACTTTACATTATTTTATACCAAATACCTCATGCGTTATATTACTTGAGTTTAGGTTTGGGTCGATGGTCGGAACATGCTGGTAAAACTATTCATAATGAATTTAAAACTGTATAATCTCAATATAATAT
The DNA here is from genome assembly GCA_963932245.1 of Tachinus rufipes. Lineage (NCBI taxonomy): Eukaryota > Metazoa > Arthropoda > Insecta > Coleoptera > Staphylinidae > Tachinus > Tachinus rufipes. Next base: position 79,961,721 of record OZ010744.1, read on the forward strand.
TAATATAATTAATGATCCACGTTATGCGGAAAGATTAAAAAACGCAATTGTCGACTTTAATACATACCACATTTAATTTTGAAAACTTAATAACATTTTATTGTAAAGGGTTTTCCAATAAGAAGTTTTATTTTGAAGAGCAGGCTATTTGGGCAACTGTCAATTTTGAAGCTATTATCTTTTGACATTTGACAAGTAAAAACTACGCCGTTATTAAAAATGGAATGATACACGCTTCAACAACGCATTGAAATTATTAAAATTTACTACAAAAATGGTGAAAAACACTTTTTGGTTGTCGTAAAGCTCCTTCTCGTTTGTCAATAGTAAACCTAGTGGAAAAATTCAAGCTGTTGGAACAAGTTTGTGATGTAAAGAATTAAAAGCAAAAAAAAGTGTGCATCGCTTAAGAACACATAAGAATATTGCTGATGTAGCCCGTAGTGTTGAAGAAAACACAGGTTTGTTGATTCCTTGTTGATCTTTGGAATTAGACATTTTACAAACGACATTGAATTGTATTAAGCACTTTTGACTTAAGTCTTAAGGCTTTTAAAATTCAGTTACCACAAGAACTCAAGTTGGTCAATCACCACGTCGTTTCTTTGCTGATTGGGTCCTTCAAATGCATCAAAATGATCTGAAATTTCATCAAAAAATCATCTTCAGTGATGAGGCCCATTTTTACCTCGGAGGCTACGTTAATAAGCAGAATTGTAGCATTTGTAGCTCCGAAAATCCAAGAATGGTAGTTGAAAAGTCTTTGCATCCTTAAAGTGTCACTGTTTGAGCGGTTTTTAGGCTGGCGGTGTGTTTGGACCCTACTTTTTGAAATATGAGGCTGGTGCAACTGTTACGGTGAATGGATGGCGCTATCAAGCTATGGTTAATGTTTTTTTATAGCCGGAATTAAAAGATATTGCTGTAGACGACGTTTATTTTCAGCAAAACGGCGCTACGTGCCACACAAGCAAGAAAACAATCGCAATTTTGCAAAAAAAGTCGTGTTTTTCTCAAAGAGGTGATTACAATTGACCACCGAGATCTTGTGATTCAACATCTTTAGACTTTTTTCTTTGTGGTCACGTAAAAATCAAGGTTTATGCCAATGCTCTACCATCGATTCAAGACCTTAAAAATGAAATTTGTAAAGTTATCAAGGCCATACAGCCTCAAATGTGCGAATTGGTCATAAAAAAATTCATAAAAAGAATGTGGTATTGCAACCGTAACCGTGGCGGCTATTTGATTGATATTGTTTTAAAATGTTAATGGCATACCTTTCTCTTTACAATGAAATAAACATTTATTGAGTTTTCTTTAAAGATTTCCCGTTTTTTTCAATCAAATGAAATAAAATGAAATGAAACCTCTTATTGGAAAACCTTATATTTCAAATACATGTTAATAAATTAAATACACAAATTATTTTGAGTAATACACTTAGACATAAACTGTAATTATTTAAAACCTTTTCATTTTTTTTAATTTTTAGTGTTTACAAACTTTTGAGTACTACTGTTTTCAAGAAGGAACAAATACAATATATGTATTCAATATTTTTTCATCTTTGCATGGTACTCTAAACATTAGCAAAAAGATTTAGTGTCGTCATTTTAATTTTTGCATCATTTCGATTCAAGACCAAATTTTCTATAAATTTTAATATTTCAAAATTGTTGGACGGTATTGTTTCCAAGAAAAAACAGATACAATTTTAATATTTTGCATTTTGTAGTTTACAAAAATTACCCTGATCAGAAACAATGAGTTCTTACGTCGTAATTTTTATCAAACTTTTTTTCAATTCAGGACATTTGTTAGAGGGCATCCTTGAATTTGCAAAGCCTGAGTTATCCAAAATGTTTCCGACTAAAAATGCAGTGAATTTTATATTATTTTCTACTTAAATTTAAAAACCTTAAGAATTTCTCAATCAGTACTAAGTGGGTATATTATTGTTTATTTTTTGTTGGACGCCGTATAGTTAATTTACCACAGATATTCTATAAATAGACTGGTCAAACTGGTTTGGACGCTTTATAGTATGCACGATCCGTGTCAAATATGTATATCTACAATACAAAACATGTTGCAACACTGCCGGACGCTTTAAGGTAGCAAACAGGACGCTCTATAACACATATTCATGTTTTTTTGTGTATATGTAAGACGCTCAAAAACAGAAAAATGTACGGACGCTAAAAGGTAGTTTTATGTACAATAGAAAAATGTTTTAGTTTGAATTTAATAAGAAAACCGCGTTAATCTTTTTGAGCTCGAGTATATTCACCTGCGAGCACTAGAACTACGTTTTTTTTTAAGGGACGCCCAATGACAGTTTCTCATAGCGGACGCTTTATAGATACCGAGATGTAAATATATATATATATATATATATATGTTAACCCGGCAAGTCGGGCTCGTAAAATATATATTTATATTATGTCATATTCTAATGTATTTTGTCAAACTAACCTCCTAGGGACAAACAAACCCTTGTCTATTACTTCAAATAAAAAAGTTATAGCCACAATGGTATAAATCCGGCAAGTCGGGCTCTTTGCTACTAATTGTAACTCAAAGTGGGTATAATATTTTTAAAATATATTTATAATTTATTGTTATTTTCATAGCTTGTAAACGTTGCTAATACTATTATGAAAAAAAAATTATAAATAACTTATGTTTATTTGAATATTCGTGTATAAACTCGGCAACGTGGGCTCTTATTAGAATTTATCGTATAAGTCCAAGTTAAGAAATGGTTTTATAGAAATATTTAGTATCTATTATCATTTAAGTTGTTTCTTAATATTTCTTATACATTTGTGATAAAAAAGTTATAAATGTTTATTTGAATGTTCGTTTATAAACTCGACCACTTGGGCTCTTACCGTAAAAGTTATAAGAAATTGTTTTACAGAAATGTTTATAATCTATAATAATTTAAATTGTTTCTAAAAGTTTACTTACACAGTTACAATGAAAAAAATATAAATTAAGTTGTTGAATGTTTATGCATAACATCGACAATTTATATTTTGATTTTTTAAATATTACTTATTATATTCGTTTATAGACTTCTTTGCATATTTATTTGTCAAATAATTTAATGATGTAGACTACAACAAAATAGTTGTATGTATTTGAAACTACTATATTATTGATTAAAAAGTATAAACAATACTCAAAGTATTACATCTTTAATTTTTATTATTATCAATGAATTTATGATGAATTATTTTAAAAGCAGTAAAACTATTTTAAGGTCAGTCTATTCATGCATGTTTTTTTTAATTTACGACTTCTTTATTGTCCTGATATTTATTCAGAATTTCCTTACATCTGGATAGTTGCAAAAAACAACAAGCGGCAATAGTAACAAGTTATTTACATAAATTTTAATATTTATTAAAAGTTATATAATTAGTAATAGTGCAAAAGGAAAATATTTATTTTCCACTTGCATTTGCGACAAACAAATAGGTTGAAAATTTTAAAAATAATTTTTATACATATTGTTAATTGTAGAACCACCATCTTCGTAATTTTGAAAACTGAGACTTAAGTTTTTAATTTTAAGTCATGTGATTTATTACATGGCCATCATCTTATGATTTTATGTTTGTTTGTTGTGAAATTAAGAGCATTCAAAGGAATGTCAAAGTTTTAATCAAATTATCAATATTTAATAGAATAATTTGAATCATATTTTTGTTCAAATACAATAAATTCTACTAACTTGACAAATAGTTGTTAAATTATGAACAGACAAAACTTTGATATTAATTTAAGGATTAATAAATTTTATAAAAATTTAGATAATTTGTAAAATTAGGAGTATTAAAAGTAGGACAAAATAACAACATTTATTAGTTTAGCTAAAAGTTGCGGTTTAAAGTATGCAAATTACAATAATGTGGTGAAGTTATAAGCATTCAAAGTAACAGGGTCAAAATTTTGATATGCTTGTGCAGTATCTTAGATTTCTTTAAAATTTGGTTAACAACAATTTTATTACTATAGACTTAGCTGACATTTTCAACAAAAATGTTTGATACAGAAGTTTCAAAGCAAGCGGTCAAAAGTAAAGTTGAAATATAAGCTTTCAAAGTAGCAGGTCCAATATGTGTGGTCATATGCAATATCTTAAATTTAACTGAAATTTAGAAATCATAAGTTTTATGGTTTGCAGATTACAATAAAAATGACAAAATGAAAGAAGTCTGACTAAATTAATTCAGTGAAAAATTTGTGAAAAAATTTGTTTGAAATTTTGAAAGTGTTTATGAGTCACTAAGTAGCATTGAGGTTGAATGACCAAAGTACTAAGTGGATTATAATTAAAAAAAGAGTGAGACAGGGTTGTTATTTATCATCAACGTTGTTCTATATGCATGCCAAAAAGATGGTAGCAAAGTGCTAAAAAGGGAAAGATCACTCCTTTGTTGCATAGGAGAAAGAAGAATATGATCTATTTACATTGCCGATGATATGATCGTGTTTGCAGAGAGCACAAAAGCACTAAAGTACTGAGTATAAACAAAAACAAAACAATGGTTATGAGAAAGAAAAAACGTACGTTAAAAGAGATAAATTGGAGCAAGTGAGAAAGTACTGCTCCTAAAATAACAAAAAATTAGAAAAACAAAGATAAATAATAGTTAGCATCGGAATAATAAAAAAGCTTTTAGAAAGAAAAGAAAAATTTTGAGTAGCAAATTAGGTATAAATTTGCAAATAACAATTGTGAAATGTTAAGCATAAAGTGTGAAACTTGGACATTACGTGGTCAGACAAGATCCGGAATAAAGGAATATTAAGAATGTCAGGGAAGGAAAGAGCGCTAGTAAGAGAGAAATGACGGATAGTACATGCAATGAGAAGAGATTGTTTATTAAAGAACGTGATCAAAAGAATGGTAAGTGCAAATCCGTAAAGAAAAAGATGCAAGATAACTGATGTTTTAAGGAATAGGGAAAGGTACAGTGAACAAAGCAAAAGACAAAGAACCAAGAACCAAGAAAACTGAAGAAGATACACTTAGGACCTGCAAAAAGCAGAACACTAATAATGATAAAGTCAAAATGTCAAAATGTATGTTAAAAAGTATGGATTTAACTAAAGTTTAGCAAACAGCGTAATATCAAATAAATGAAAAATAAAAATTCCAATTTCAAAATATTTAGAGAATACTGGTTTTAAATTATGCAGTATATAAAAGTAATAATAAGCATTCAAAGAATCAGTTTGATGTTTTGATACACATGGCCGAGCTTTTACTGTATGCGGATTATAATAATAATACCAAACTAATAGTATTCAAAGTAATGTTAACAAAATTTATTTTAAAAATTAATTAAACTAGCTTAAATTTAGCAGTGATGGTGGATTAGCGCATTAAGTACACACAATTATTTGCAATTGTTATAAATATGATTTATGTTCAAAAACATTCAAAACAATGATGTTTAAACAAACTCTTAGTACATAGCAAAGCATTTTAACACTTACATACTATATTTAGATATGTAAGACTAAAACTTTTACAAAGAATTTTTTTAACTGGACTATCAAGACAATTATTTGGTTTTTAATTTCATAATTTTCTAAGAATCAAAAATTGCTACTGTTCTAGATTAACAATCAGTTTTTCTTTAAGAGATGTTAATTAAACTAATTAAAAAAATTTATCGTTTTTGAAATATATATTGTAAGTCAACAACATTTTGTTATGAAAGTTTGAAGAATACTAAAATTAAAAACATAGATGCAATCGGTAGAAAAATATAGATATTTAGTCGTATGTTTTATTATCCGCATAAGACTCAATTAAGCATACATTAGATGTTAACATCATGCAATAAAATAATGAACTCTCTGTAGATATTTTTATATAAGTATGCAATATTATTATTTCAACAAAATCAAAAACTAAAACAGATAGCTGCTGACTTTTGAGCATTTGTAATAAATAGCACAATAACCTGTTTTGATAGAAATTTAAATTAATCTATCCCATCAGAAGAAATCAATGTAAGATACACATTATCTAAAAGTTGAACATATTTTTAATTGTGTAGCTATTGCAAAAACAACACGACATTATATTATGTAATATAATTCTATTATATTTATGTTTTAAGTATTTCTATAGGCCGCAATTAGGTCTATAGCAGCAGGTAGTGTCATAAATTAAAGTGATAACTTCTCATGTCCGACACAGAATCGTATTATAATGCAATGTTAATATTCTTACATTTATAATATATATCTAATTGAATAATAATAAATATTTAAAACAGTTTTTTGTTTTTGTTTTATTTATTGCTATTTAATTGCAAAGAGGCAATTAATGACGTGTATTATAATGAAGCCGCGTTGGAAGAATGAAAACAAACGTTGGTGAAAATAGTTAGTTTTGTTATATTTATGTTTAGGTATATTAAGATTTTAATTAATTTTGTTATACTATTATTATTATATTTTATTATTACATAAATAACATTTGAAAAGTTATTCTTAAATATATAAATTAATACAAATTGTTTTTAAAAGATAAGGATAAATGATTGCAATAGATAATTAGCCAATGGTAAAACTTGTGGCTCAGCAATGACATGAAAAATATAGAATATGAAAGATTTTTACAAATGAAACTGCACATCTGGGCTATAAAATGTTCCAGTACAATGCATATAAAACAATTAGAATAAATATTTAAAATAAGAATATACAAAATTTCTTGCCGTCGGAACACGACTCAATATACACATTTGCTGGTAGATTTAAAATCTCGAAGTCGTTGGTTTGTGGTGAAGGCTGATTACAAAAAAGATCATAAATAAATGTAAAGAATTTAGGGTCAAATACTTGGAAACATTTGCTCGTAAAGCGGCAATGTTTTCATTCAAATATGTTATAATCATAATATATAATATATAATTTGATTTTACCTTAAATTATTTCAATTCATACAGAAGTAAACAATGATTAAGAAAAACAATATAAATTAAAATTAATTACGTTTTTTGATTCAATTAAAATTGGCATGTTTTTTTTATATATATTTATTCAACTATACAAAATAGTTATTTATGGATCAAGTACAGTTTACAATGATTGTTTATTATTATTACTGCATGGTTGCTAAATTTTAATAGAATCCAAAAATTCTAATTATAATTGATAGAATTTTGAAAACTTTTGGTTTTTGAAGTGGTCTAGCGACTACAAGAGTACCTTGTTACTTTTTTAGTAAATCCAGTTTTCTTCAGAAACTTTTGCTAAGAGATAGACTGTTTTAAGCTTTTCTTTGGTTAGCTTCTGCTTGCTAAAGAAGGCTCTACGTTGCGTATTGTAAGCCTTTTTAAATTATAATCTTTTGGTATGCAGATGAGGCGGACTCTGTTGTTTGTGGCAGATTGTTTATGAAGTTTAATACTAGTTTGCATTTAATTACTGACAACCGTATAGCCTATAGAACCGATTAGCTCTGCGACATGATAGTTATTGGTCAGTTAAAGTATTGTCTTGATTTGATGTTTTTAGAGCTACATTTAATAATAGCTAATTTTGCTTGAATAATTCCGGTTCTGATGCTATTGTAATGTTAAGATCTATCTGTATATCATATAAATTCTATTGCTTTGCGACGGTAGTATTAAATGAAAAGATTTTTTCATGCAATAACTTTTTATAAAGTGTGATATTATTTTCAGTGTTTCTTTCTCATATAACACATTTGTTGGTCTAGGAACCTCAAGATTTACAGTGTGTTTGTTTATCTATATTTGATACGTTGCTTACTTCCCCTCCATCATCACAAATAAGTGAAGTAGTGGTAGCAAAAGCAGTGTTTCCATAGCTGCTGTTAGAGTTGTTCTAGTTGCTTTCTTTATTTAATTGCGTTGACTTGTAGCTGAGGGGGGAGACATCCGGCAGCAATTTTAGCTCTTTTCCTATAATGTACTTGCTTTACATGAAGTTTACCAAATATCTAACAAGAAGTAAAGAGCTTCTGTTTTCCATTCCCGTACCAGTTTATTGAAAATGAAGTATTGTCAAATGCTCCTTAAATGTCTAAGAAAAGTCCCAAAAAAATTTCTTTGCAGTGGATAGTCTTTTTGCACCTGATGGAAAGCTGATTTATAGCTAAATTGAGGATTTAACTTAAACGCCAAAAGTTTGACACAACTATTTAAAATACTTATAACTTAACACTATCGTTGTAATCCTCCAACTGTAAAACCTTTGTATGCAAAATTTTAGTAAAATCTAAAAATATTGAACATACATAAATGTCAACATTTCTACACAAAATAGCGAATTTGGTATAGAATGTATTATTTTAATAATTAATGTCAGAATGTGGGCATTACTACTGTGATAACTCATAATCTAATTCAATCATCATTAAGATTTTTAAAAACTTAAAAAAGCATGTTTGTTGAATTTTGCAAAATTCTAAAGTATTTAACTTAATTTGTAACTTTATGACATTGTTATTTCTAATACATATAATCTAACACTACTATTGTAATCCGCTTACTTCAAAAGCCGTTTGTCAACCAAATTTAATTAAAAATAATGAATTTTATAATTAGGGGTTGTTAAAGGTAAACTACGCAAAATAATAAAATAAATTTAATTGGGCTTATTAATTGCTATTCCAAGAAGCAATTACTCTAAAAATTTTCTTATTTAATTTATTTATCAAAATACTAATTTATGGTTGTTAACAATAAAATAAAAAATGTATTGGATGTATGTATACTATCTTGTAAAGTCAAATTATTTTTATTACATATCAAAATATTTTTGGTGAAGGTGCCGTGGAGCCCGACTTGCCGGATTAGTTCCCGAAAGTGAACGGCAAGGTGACACACGAGCCCGACTTGCCAAAAAGAGCCCGACTTGCCGGATTCATACCCAGAAAGAGCCCGACTTGACGGATTAATATACATATATATATATATATGTATGTAGTATATATATTGAAGAATTTTTTTAAATTATTATAATAAAAACATTAAAAAAATTATTTGTTACATATTGTGTTGCCTTAACAACCTTTGAAATGAAAGCAAAGAATTTTACTATTATTTTGCAAAATTAAAAAAAAAAACGTAAGTGAGATTTCAAATAAGCCAATGCAAATAAAATTTATTCTAATTGAAATCGTGCATCATAAAGTTTAAATTTGATCTTATTTTAAATCTGGTTTGTTATCTAACCATTGTTAACTAAAAATTATGCATAAGATAAGAAAAAATAATAAAATACACAAATCAACGTCATTTAACTTTTTAATGTAAAAGTAAATATATTTAATATTATAATTAGTCAAAAGATATTATATATCAGGTGCCTAAATTCAACCATTCCTATATAGTATAAATCTATATAAAATTAGTTATTTGAGTTTAAGCAATGATTCTATGTATTTAATGATAGTATATAGTATTTATTAATTAAATTAAATGACAAAAAAAGAAAGTATATGGACCTCCAAACTTTGATTAGAATTTTTTTTATGCATTCACGCTATCCATTATTTAAATTGTATCGTGCTTTTAAATTACTTATAGTAAGGGACTAGTTACATTCTCAAAGATATTTACAATTCGGTATTGGAAAATTGCAAGGATATATTGAAAATGTCTTTCCATATGTGCAAGAACAAGCACTAACTTCACTGGATCGAAATTGCAAAGGTACTGAATATGTAAATATGCATAAAAAACCTAAATAGCCAACAAAATCTAATCTGAAAACCCAACACCTTTAAACCTACAACATTTTTTAATTACCTTTACTTGACAAATTAATGTAGAAAAGATATTGATGCAGATTTATAGTAGCTTTCTTTATATAACTAAAATATAGTATGTATACCGCTTTCATATTTCTTTAAATTTAGAAATTGTATATATTTTTATTTAGGTATAAGTAAATGTTTTTCAAAAAAACTTGTTTGTAATTTTTCTATAAACATTTGCTATTAAAATTACTAAAGAAAATAATAATTTTTAATAATATTTATTTATTGATCATATAATAAATATGTTGCTGCAATTAACAAACTAGTAAAGATTATCATTATCATGTTGCATACATCTCATATTAATTTTACTAGACAATGTTATACGATATTATGTTAATGTTAAATAGTAATTCTCATAACTTAGCAGGAACCGATATGATTTAATATAATGCTACAGTATTGTGGACTTGTATAGATATCAATATCAAAAGAATAATTTAGAAATAATAAGTTAAAATAAATACCTGTACTACACTAAAATATGCTTTATTGTCATCTGGTTCTCCCAATATTCTTCATTGTTTAAAACTACAGAAACCTACGGATGTATAAACTGTAATCACTTAAGGTGTTAATAGCGGTATTCTGGAAAAAATCTAATAACACCGCTTGATATTATAAGTATTAGAAAAATGGAAATATGTAATGTTAGCCTGGCTATTCAATATATGTATTCATTGATTTTATGTACGAGTATGATTCAGATGTTTAAATTATTATGGTAAAAATGAATTAAGCAAATAAAATAATTAAAATACATTTGAATTATAGACAAAGGCAAAAGTGATGATTATTTAAAATGATGGTTAAATGACTAATTGTAATATTATATACTGCCAGCCACACACATAACTGCGTACTTGACAAGTATATATGAGATAGAAGATTGTATAATAAACTTTAACATGTGTGAAATATAGCTGTGCTAGTACAAAAGGGTTTTGTTATCAACCTAACTATGAAAACAAAGAGTTACAGGAGATACAAAAAAATATTTTTTAACTTGTGAACTATTAAGACCAATACTAAGTGAATTACTACATTATACCTGCAAAATGCAACTTTACAGCGTTTTTCAAATCGTCATTCAAATAAAAAGCGTTTTGTAGTTTTAAATAGAAATAATTTACACCTGAGGTAAGGTCGGGACTGTAAGGTGGATGTAATTTTTTCAAGTCGCATTTATTGACTACTTTTTGAACTATTTGTGCTATATGCATTCTGCAGTTGTCGTGTAGAATCACAGTATTTTGAGCATAATTGTGTACAGCCGCTTACGAGTTTTTAATTGTGTCTTTGTAGACATTTTCCGTTATTGTAGTGCCTTTTGGCATATAGTCAATTAAAAGAATTCCCTCAGCGTTTCAGAACGTTTGTAACCATTATTTTTTGCACAGAAAACTGTCTTTAAAAACCCCTTACATAAACTTTTGTTTTCTGAAAAGATCACAGGAATGTACTCAGGTCTTATTCTCAGTTACAATTTTATAAAAGAAGTCTTCGTTTTGAGATAAATCAATCAAATTCTTTTCCCAAATTTGTTGTCTACACAATTTTTGTTCAAGACTGAGCAGATTGGAAATCCATCTTGCCGACACTTTACTGATTCTCAAGTTATCATATAAAATTTTAAAAACATTTGTTTCTAAAATTTATCAAATCTTCAATTTTGTTAGATCGTGCTTTCAAAGATCGTTGAAGGATCTTTCTTTAGGTTATCGTTTCATGTGTTAAAGTTGCAAATCACTGCTTTTTGCCCTTTTAAACTGGTATAAAATAACAAATTAAATGTTGACCGATTCCAACCAAATTTAGAGATGTCAAAAAAATTGATATAAGAAAACTTATGCAACATAATATTGTTTTTATAGCTAGGTCATAAAAAACTCCTTTTGTATTTGCATCTCATGTCTACATATACGACAAATAATAGATGCATCAGAGTTGAAACAGTCTGAATGATAAAGAAAGAAAAAAGTAAATGTGTACTGAGTCAAATGACAAAAGACAATAAAAATTTAATGTACAGAGTAATTTGAAATGAAACGGCCATACTTGAAAATAGTGTTTAAGAAATCAAAATAAACTAATAAAGTTCTATAAACATGTGTTGTATCATATTGTATTTGTTTTTTTTTGCAACTGTCACGTTCAGTAGTTATTAGACTTTATTCCTCTGTGCGGACGTCAAAAGTCATTTTGTTAGAAGAGATGATCGTGGTCAAACTCTTGATAACTAACTCTTGGGTGGGCGGGTTGGCTACTCCTGTTTAAACTTCTGACTCGTTATCCATTGTATGGAGTGTCCCACCCGTTCACCCAATTGTTCGTTATCAAAAGATTGGATGTTTGACCTCTGTGCGTACGTCAAAAGTCATTTTGTTAGAAGAGATGATTGTGATGTAACTTTTTCATAACTAACACTTGGGTGGGTGGGTAGGTGGGCCACTACTGTCTAAACTATTGACTTGTTATCCACAGTATGCAGTGTCCGGCCTACCCACCCAATTGCTTGTTATTAAAAAATTAGATGTTTGACCTCTGTGCGGACGTGAAAAGTCATTTTGTTAGAAGAGATGATCGTGATTTTACTTCTTAATAACTAATTTTTGAGAGTGGGTATACTATGTATACAATACTTATGTACCTCACGATTGCTCAAAAGTACGATTTCAACTAATTCCACGTATAAAATGGTAAAACAAGCCATAGTTTACAAAATGATATTACTTTCTGAAATGAATAAATTTAATTGAAATAGATCTACATATATATTTTAATAGTCTATAGTTAAACTAAACAAAAACAAAATGAAAAGTTGTTTGAACACAAAATAAGTAGAAAATACATTGTAATTGAAAAGAGCATTTTTTTGCAAAAGCTTTGCTTTAATACCATCATGTTTTTATAATAGATAGATATATTATGTAAGAAAACTTTTTAAGTATATATTTTTTAAGTTTCTATTATAAATAAACCCATAAATACTACATTAAGTATGAGAGTACTAAAAGATTCAAACCAGCACCAACAACTAGCAACAAACCTTAATAAAGTATTCAAAAAAATAGACAAAATGAAAGAAGAAACGTCTGGAAACAACTTAACCAAACTTTTAAAAACATCCAGGCAAAATCATTAGAAACTCTAAACAATAACAGAAGAAGAAAGGAGTGGATGTCTGATAATATTAAAACTTATGGACAAACAACAAACATAAAAAAAAAAACAAAAAGTACTAGAAATATAACAAACTAAACTCAAACACAAGAAAAAATTTAGAAAAAAATTAGAAAAAAATTAAAAAATTAGATAGAAAAAAAGTGTCAAGAATATGAAAAATGAAAAAAAACACATTTTGTTTAACTTACACAAAAAAGTAAAGAAAATCACTGGCAGTTCAAGAAACCACCTACCAATGACAAGTAAAAAAAAATTGACAAAATGAATCCAAAGACTATTTACAAAACAAATCATCCAAAGCCAAACAACAATTGTGACACTAGCTCAAACTTTAATAAATCAACAGTTTTTTAAGCACTAAATTTAACCAAATTAGAAGATGAGCCAGATATTAGTATTCTTAAAAATATTACAAAAAGAAAATACGTAAAAAATGTGAAAAAGATTTTGGTAATGAACAATTTGAATTCCGTGATGACAAATAACCCAAACAAAGCTTTTTTTGTCCTAAACAAAAAAAACTTTGTTCGGGATATTTATTTTTCTATAAAAATGTAGAGACCAATAGAAGGACGTATATATCTGTTTTATTGACGTTAAAGCGTATAAAACATGAAATTCTAATTAGCATACAATAGATCTTAACCAAAAATACATTCCCTTTATATAGAACGTATACAAACATCAATTAGCAGCAATAAGAGTCAAAAACGAAACTACTAACAATATTTCTATTAAACCGGGGTGTGTTCTGTCACTTTTACTTTTTAATATATACTCAAAACTAATATTCTTAAAAGCACTAGAAAACTTGCAAGATGGAATTAAAGTTAACGGTAAAGAACTTCAGATACGCAATATTTGCAGATAGTCCCAAAGACTTTCAACTGGTGATTAACATTAAAAAACGATGCTTTTAGACTAAAATTAAACCAGACTAAAACTAAAGTTATGGTAATTAGTAAATAAATGTTCAAACTAATCTGCGTGTATACAATAACCAAAGCAGGTTGCTAAACTTAGATACTTTGGCTGTTGGATAACTGAAGAAATAGGAATGGCCAGATTAGTTAGTTAGTTAGTTATTTAACGTCAGTCTATTTCTGCTGCTAGGGTTAATCACTGACGCCAGAAGTGAGACTAGAACATCTGAACATTTTGCAGCTAATTCAAGAGTTCTACCTAAGTTATTGGAACGTGCACGCAACATCGAAGCAGTCACAAGAACTACTAAAGTTTCTCGTCTTATCCGAAAGAAGGCGTACTCATTACAACACATGTTTTTTACCAAAAAAACTTACAATCTAGAGCTCAAACACAAAACCTTTTGGTGTAGCAGTTGAATGCAATAACTAATACACCGCGGTTAAAAATGACCAGAACAACCTTTCTGAAAATGAAAAAAATGCTATACAAAGCCCAAACCTGAACCTTAGGTATTGTTTTTTGAAATGCTACATTCAATCTGTACTGCTTTATGTTGTTGAGGCGTGGATTTTGAAAATGTACACATTTTGGCGGATAGAAAAAATATCTAAAAAAGATTATATTACAAAAACTAAGGTCTTTACACGCATGAGATAAACAGAAAGCTACTAAAATTTGTCAAAAAGCAAAAGACAGAAAAGGTAGAGGACCGACATAGCCACTCCTGGCTGCAAAACATAAGAGCCTGGACAGGACTAGACACTCACATTTTATTCAGAGTAAATAAGCAATAATTTTTGCCAACTTTCAGTATTGGAAAAGCTACCTAAAAAAGAAAAAGATGTTAAGAATGTCCTAATCAAATATTATTTCAAAATCGTTATTTATAGATGCTACAGATTCTAACTTAAAAATTTCAAGACGCTCTGCTATATTTGTTTGTATGGTAAAGTATGAATATAGTTATTATCTATCAAAATTAGACTTTTGGTTATTTGAAAGAGTTTATAGTGTAAATCAAAAACACAGTTGTTAAAAGCGCAGAACCTAGATAGAGGAACCACAACATTTATGAACTATAATTTTTGTTGCCAAAAAGCTTTACAAATTTTAAGAGAAAGATTTTCACTATGTTTGTTCAAAGTTCATTTTACTTTTATTTGTAATGTGTCAGAAGATCTGTTGTTGAACGTTTTAATCGAGATTTATATTGGATAGATAAAACTGTTGTGTTCTAAAAATTTAACAAACCTTTAAAAGAGACAATATTTAAGTCAATGAAAGAAATTACTAATTATTAAAAGAAGAAAATCAGGAAACAATAGAATTACAAACCAATAATGCAACAAAAACTACATAGGGTTTTTAATCCAGAATACTGATTTTAAAAATAAAAACGTGTTGAATGCAAATCAGTATTGAAAACATACCAGTTGATAATAATTGGTAAACTGGAATAATAGTAAAAATGAAGAGTGGCTCTTATAAGCAGTATATTACATTTAGAACGTCAAATGATATAATACTGCTTTTTTGTATATTGGGATCCTAATTAAATAAATTCTTTATCTATCTATCATTAAAGTGAGAAAAATCTACTTATATTTGATAAAAATTGAAAATGGGGTAAGCACATTGAACGTTTATATAACAAAACTTCAATAGAAACTAGTGCATACATAGTTACATGCTCAATTTGCATTGTGAAAACCATTGTGCATCCATATTTTAAAAATGTGAACATATGAATAAAAGCAAAATATATTTTATATAATAAAAGAAGTTCTATTATTTAATTGATGGCAATGCTTATTGTTTTCGTATATTTTTCTATATTTATATAATATACAATATAAATATATGTAATACTATTGTATTGTAATTTATTAATTAAGAATTACTTAAATGTAGAAACAATAGATTCAATTATTAATTAATATACACAAACTATACAAAATTGCTTTAAACCTAATATATCCACATAGAAATATTTTATTTTAATATATTTTATCAAATAAATTGTTTATATGTATGTACATAAATGTTTTATAATATAAAATTTTAAAATCATCTCAATAATATATTGAATATTGCAGAAGTGAAACTATAAACTAAACTATATTCCTCTCATAAAGTATTGCCACCAATGCCACCATATAATGATGATGTGATGAGTACATACAATAGACATTGCACGATTACACTGTTACTGCACCTATGATAGATAGCAATATCGCCATATAGAGACAGCAAGTAGCTAGTTCAACGAGCTCGAAACATTCACTTGCTCTCCTCACTGCTGTGTTCCTGATACAATTGTATAAAATTTATTTATATATTCTGTATAATAAATAAATTTAACAACAATTACTTTTCAAGTTCCTCTATATTCCGTTATATTTGAATATTTATGATGATTTATGGTTTCAAATTAAAATCTAATGACTCGTTTTTATAAGTAGTAAATTAAATTTTATTTTTTTAGGCCAAACAAGAACTACAACAATTAGTGTCGAGGGTGGACGTAAGCAACCCGCAGACCCGATTTTCTTCATGGAAGATGTTAATGGAGTCGCAGATACTCAAACCATTCATCATAATAAACGTATTCAACTTGATGCAAATATTGTCCGGAACGTATTTGGTTGTATTTTATGCAGTAGATATCTTATCTAATGTTGGGGGAGAGAATGTTGATAATTTTTTTGCAGCCGTTTTGACCGCCTGTGTGCGATTTATGTTTACGATAGTGGCAAGCATTTTATTAGCCTCGATTGGACGAAGAACATTGGCCTTAACATCTGGAATAGGCACAGCGGCCTCCGCGCTATGCCTGGGCACCTTTTTGTACGTAGAATCGAATCGTTCGGATGGTTTATTCGCGGCCCTTTGTGTTCTTGTATATGTGGCTTTAAATACAATGGGATTCATGATTCTTCCAGGTCTACTGATAGGAGAGTTGTATCCTGGTAAGATTCGTGGATTTGCGGGCGGACTAACATTCATGATTTTTAATTTATCTCTTTTCGGCGTTGCTAAATTGTTTCCTTTAATAAGAAATCTAATCGGCGTGCACGGGGTTTTCTGGCTATTTGGAGGATCGTCGTTTATCGCTAGTATTTTCCTTTATTTGATGTTACCGGAAACAAAAGGAAAAACTCTCACCCAAATTGAGGATTACTTCTCCGGGGCAAATGTAATGTGGATTACTAGAGATAAAGACTCGCATAAGAAATTGAAGACTGATGTTGAAACATCTGTATAGGTAGGATACATATTTATTCTCGAACTGAATATTTTATATTAATACATATATTTTGTGATAATTCTTATTATTCTTATTTATTATAAATTGATCTTGAATGTTGTACATAAAATTTAGTGTAATAGGGATGTATATCTTATTTTAATTATTAATAAACAATATACCATTATTTGTGTATTTTAAATTGTTTTATAAATAAAAATATTCCTTTAAAATATTTATTAGAATACTTATTTGAACTATTACTAGGAGAGGCAGCCAGCTGGCATAGATTTGATCTTATTGACATTTAACGCTTGAGCATTGATTTATATTATAAAACATGTTTTAATACATCATTTTCATTCATAAAAGAACGGTTTGATTTCGACAGTTAACTCTACGAGAGCGTTAATATGGTACATGCTAATATATTTGAATTAAATTAATTATCATAAATTCAAATTAAAAATGTGAAATTATTATTAGCAAAACTAGTCTGTGTATTAACAATTTATTAAATATAAAACACACCAATAGAATATTATATTATAATTATAACAAAAATTAACAAAAAAATTGATTATGAAAAGAAAAATTCGGCTAATTAATACAACATTCCGTCAATCGTTGTGGTAAATCTGGACTTTTACTAACAGAAAATCAAAACTATTATGGCAACTTCAATAGATTAGAACAAAAATCATTATTTGACTATTGAACTAATGTTTGTAGTATGTTCTCCAACATTCCTCCGAATGAATGCATTGAGTTAGTCTCAAACTTATTTAAAAATATAAATATTAACCCTTATCTTCGCGACAAAATAATGTCTTGTTTAAAATTTTGCATTAAAAATATTTTCAATTAAATAGTAAGTTCTTCAAACAAAACACAGGCCTAGCTATGGGCTCACCTCTAAGTCCCTTGTTAGCTGAAATATGTATGGCTTCCTTCAAATGTACTTCACGCCAGTTAAACACTTCTCTAACTTACATCAATAGTATTCATCCCAGTATTAAGTTTACAGTAGAAACCAAAACTCAAAACAAAACAAACTTTTTTAGGCTTAATGATATATATACTCAACCATTTCGTTTGACTCTGTATACCCTAACAGTCAAAAATTTGCAGCCTACCATTCAATGGTCCATAGAGCCTTTAGTTTACCATTAACACCAAATTCTCGCCAAAAGGAGCTTAATAAAATCATATCAATAGGTCAAAACAATGGATTTCCAAAAAAAATAGAAAATATTCTCAGTAAATTTAATTACAAAGTAGCGCTTAAAAGTCAAAATAGGTTATCAAACATCTTATTTAACGCTAAAGACCGTACAGATACAATTTTAACATCAAGAGTGTATAAGTTAAGTTATTCCACACGTAATGCACATTATATAGGGCAAACAGGAAAAAAAATGAAACTAGATTTAAAGAGCCGCTCTTTCAGATTACGCTATTCAGATAGTACTTTTGCAAATCATATTCTAGAAATAATCACATATTCCCAGATATTGATAAACTTAAAATGATTCACAACTGCTCTAAAGGCAAAATATTTAATTTCTTAGAAGCTCTTGAAATTACTAAATGAATAAAATAATTTTTCCGTAAATTTGCTTAATGATCAAACCGACCTGTATAAATCTCCTTTGTTTGAAATAATTTAATCCTCTCCCTTTTTGCAAAATGTTCTTATACTCACTTTGAATTGTGGTGGTGAACGTTGTTGACAAAGTAAGTTACAAATCAATTATTAAGTTTAAATAAATAAAGCCATACTGGTGAGAGGTAAACCTCAAAACGCGTCTATGGATGTTTTCAGTTTAGGATAATTTTTTCATAAATTTGATTTTTTAATGTCAAAATGTTCTTGTTTCTATCTGCTTAACCTGTTTTTTTTTTCTTTTTGTATTATTGAATGTAATTCATAATCATTTTAATCATAATAATTTCAATGTAATTTTCCACCTCTCTGTACATTTTATTGTCGTGTATATGCTTTGTAATTTTTCTTTTATATTCATACTTGTTTGTATCACCGTCTGACAAAAGTCTAAACATGTTTTTAAATATATCTATGATATAGACATAGTAAACGTTTTATTTATCTTAGAGTAATATGTGTTGAATTTACATTCGTAATTTTACTTATAAAAATAATTTAGAGCAAACATTACGTTTCAAGGTCAGAAGTTATTAATTAAAGCATAATTTTATTCAGAACTGTCGTGAAAATTGAATAAAAAATTATTTGAAATTATAAAAACTGGTGTAATACGTGTTTTAAGATCCTAGACTATGAAAATGAGTCTTGAATGAATGTATTTAAAAACATTGAAAAGAAGTTTTAAAAACAAAGAAATTTTTTTGGAATAGAAGGAAAAACTTATTTAGAGTAAGACTGGATTTTTCAACAAACGTTAAGTAAAAGGCCCTACAACAAGAAAGAAGCAGCGTCAGTTTGATCAAAATAAATTTATTCGTTTACACCTTCAAATAATTGTTGTTATTGGATGGAGCAACAGCATGACACAAGATGTGTATGACTTAATAATAATAATAATAAGTATAAAAAGACATAAAATCATATTACCTACCTACAACTAAAATATAGTTTATTAGTTTTATAAAAAATCATAAAAATGAAACTTTGTAAACTGTTCTATAATATTTCTTCTATTAATAATAATATTTTTCCTTTTCATCTCAAATTAATTAGCATATCCCAACCTTACTTAATCTCAAGGTTAATAAAAATGAAAACTTTTTTTTTGTTTAAAAAACAAAAATTCAACCAGTGTAATAACCAATCGGAAATTTTCTGAAAAATCTAATTCTGGCGTCATTTTAAGTCCAAACCCTGCCTATAAGCCGTAAAATAAAAAAAAACATTTTTTGTAATTTTTGTTTACCGCCGTTACGTTAATTATTTTGAAATATATTAGTAAATTTTTGTGTATTTAGGTTTTAGGGGCCTAAATAAAAAAAATGCAAAAGAGGACCCTATTTTTCAACTTAAACTCTTACAAATACGCGTTTAGCAAGACATACCATACACATAAATATAAATAGACTCTTTAACATAGAGAATTCTAACTACAGTTTGAATTTTAATCAATAAATTATCTAAACCAATTCAAAAAATTTAAAAAGATGATTATAAGTATGCTAATTATTAATTTCATCTTAGATGAATACAGAATCATTATTATTTAACTTATTCTTAATCAGCCAATGGTCCTACAATAATTAATTAAGTTGAGAATAATTTGTATATTAATAACTAAACCATAAATGCCATTTAGATAAATTATATGAAGCACACCCGGTTACCAGTGACACCAAGAGGACACGCGTTAAATTAATAAATTTTTAAATCATGTCAATTTGTAAAATTTTGGAAGTAGAGCAAGATTATTAAAAAAAATATTATTGGTTTATTTATATCAGTAGTATAACGAACTGGCCAATTAACAGTAAATTATTTTTGCCTTTTTCAATTCTTTGACAATAATATTCGTCCATTTTATAAAACGTCTTGTTTTTAATTTAATTATATTACATATTTAAACTATTTTTGTTTATAAATCATTTCGATTATAAATGCAAACTGAATGTAAAATATAATATTAATATTCATTTTTCTCTAATGTAATCAATAATTGAATTGAATTGTATATGTTCAACGTTGTTAAACTTATAAATTAATTATTTTTATGTATTCACGAATATGGATCGTTTTTTAACGATTTTGTAATGAAGTTTTGCTATTAATAAGTTATTTATAAATTTTGATAAAGTTTGCTTTCCTTTAAATAGGTTTTCTGTATGACTGCATAAATTGTCGAATATACTTTAATTTAATTTTTTAGTTTTTATTTTTTACATAAAGGGTTTTCCAATAAGAAGTTTTATTTTGAATAGCAGGCTATTTGGGCAGCTGTCAATTTCGAAGCTATTATCTTTTGACATTTGACAAGAAAAAACTACGCCATTATTAAAATGGAACGATACACGATTCAACAACGCATTGAAATTATTAAAATTAACTACAAAAATGATGAACATTTTTCAGTCACAGTTCGCAAAACTAAAGCACTTTTTGGTCGTCGTAAAGCACCTTCTCGGCCGGCAATAATAAACCTGATGATAAAATTTGAGCTATTGGGACAAGTTTGTGATGTGAAGAATCGAAAATGAGAAAATGAGAATATTGCTGATGTTGCCCGTAGTGTTGAAGAAAACCCAGGTTTGTCGATTTCTTGTCGATCTTTGGAATTAGACATTCCACAAACGACATTACACCGTATTTTATAAGACTTAAGTCTTATAAAGTTGAGTTAACATAAGAACTCAAGCCGGTCGATCACCATAAACGTCGTATCTTCGCTGATTGGATCTTTCAAATGCATCAAAATTATCCGAAATTTTATCGAAAAATCATCTTCAGTGATGAGGCCCATTTTCACCTCGGAGGCTACGTTAATTAGCAGATTCCAAAACTCCTAGATACGCCCTTGACTGCTTAAAAACTATTCAGCATATTTTGCTATAAACTGGCGTTTTGCACAAAATTTGGGCATAAAATGTTTAAAAAACAAACTTCTATTCATAAACTATAAAAAACAGCAAAATCTAGCCTTAAAACATTAAAATATTGCGAGAAATCATAAAACTTTGGTCTAACCTCTTAAAAAGTGCAACATTTTATTAATAAAATGTCAAAAATAGCTAAATCTGTTCTTTAAAAATCTAAAAATGTCAACAATAGCTAAATCTGTTCTTTAAAAATCTAAATATTGTTAGAAAACACCTAAATTCTGCCATAAACAATGTAATTTTTATTAAATTTTAAATATAGGAATATGCGGCCATAAAATACTAAATTTTTGTTAGAAAAAGCAAAATTCGGTAATAAACTGTTGAAACGTGCAAAATTTTATTTATAAAAAGTCAAAAATAGCAAAATTTGGTTATAAAGTATTACAATATTGTCAAGAAGCACCTAAATCCGACCATAAACTGTTAAAAAAATATGATATACCCAAAATAGTAAAATTCGGCCATAAAATATCAAAAACATTGTTAGAGAAAAACTAAATTCCGGCCATAAACTATCGGAAAATGCAAAATTCTATTTATTGTATGTCAAAAATAGTAAAATCAAGTAATAATTGACTTGAAATTTTAAACAATGGTCAGAAAACCCCAAATTTCGGCTTTCAGAAAATGTAAAAAAGTTCATAAACCTCAAAAATAGCAAAAAAGGCATATCAAAAACTGAAAATACTAAACTCCAGTGTAAACTATTTAAAAGTGCAAAATCCGGCCATAAATTTTTAAACGTCAGAAAACACCAAAATCGGGTAATAAACTGTAAAAAGTGGAAATTTTTTCATAAAATCACAAAAATAGCAAAACTCAACTTTAAGATATCAAAAGTATTGTTAGAAAAAACTAAAATCCGGCATAAACTGTTGAAAAGTGCAAAACCCATAATGTTTTAAACAATGTCAGAAAACACCAAAATCGAGCCAAAATTCTTAAGCAATGTAATAATCTTTATAAAATCACAAAAATAGCAAAATGCAGCTATAAATTAAGAAAAAAATCTCAAAATCGGTTCCATAACTGTAAAAAAATGAAAAAAGACACAAAACATATTTACTATGTACTATATCACGAATATACATATTTAAAAACCGTGTTTCAACCTTTTACAAGACCATCAGACGGTGATACTGCGCGTACATTATAAAACGTGATATTGACATCTGTTTTGTCCAAAAACCATGTATTATAGCAAAACATGCACTAAACATAACGGATCTATTCAAAGACTAAGTGACGGCCAAAGTTGTTATAGTAAAGAAGCGGTTCAGAAAAGTAATTATTTTTGAGTTTATATACCTTTCCATGATCATAAGGATCTTCCGCCGCCAGAAGAAAGTCACAAGCTGAATTAATACATTGCTAATCTTAAGATGCGTGTATACTACAAAAGCCATCCATGTGCTCTTTGCAACCAAATCAATGGTTGGATTAACACCCGATATGACCAGATGGGTATATACTGTGCTAATTAGACCCATTATGACATACAAAGCACTTGTATCGTCGCCAACACTACTGCATTAAGTTGTGATAATAAAAGCGAGAAAAGCGGCCTACCGAGTGAGTACAGATAAACACACTGTAAATCTTGGGGTTCACAGACCGGGTATCATAACATCAAATGAATTTTCTATGCAATAACATTTGTTATTATGTTTTATAATGTTAAACTGCTGCAACAATTAATATTCAATTATAAAATTAAGTATTTTATAATATATAAATATAAATAATCTACCTACCTTTCTAATTCAAGATACACTTTCTACCGATACGAATCAACAATTCTCTGAATACTTCCTTTGAGCTGGTGTAGTTCAACTAGCGCAGAGTTTAAAAATGTTATACAAACATAGTTCCTACAGATGCTAAAGTAAAATATAAAAAAAATAATTGATTTAACATTCTAAAAAATATAAATATTAATAATATATTGTTCTTTGGTTAAAATATTAATATAAATTTATACAAATATACAGTACAGTATAAAGTACCAAATATACACATGTTATAGCAATATAATTCAAATTTAGTTGAAATTTAAATATAATTAAATTTTCCAAAAATTTGATCATAATAAATTGGTTTAAAAAAATAATAATACTAATATAATACAAATGGCACTTATGGTAACTAAATAAATATCACCTAACAATTTGTGCGTTGTATACTAGCACCTAAAATATTGCAAATTAGTATTAGATAAATTAATAAATTTCTAATTTGTTGATTAATCAACTAAACAAGGTACGAGATATTGCTAAATTGACTAAATAACAAAAATTGAACTAGTACTTTCAAGTTAGTAGACTAACTAAAAAGTATTGTCATGATTGTTTTCTTTGTACAAAGCTTTTATAACAAATTCTTTTTCTTTGGTGGTTTAGGCGGTGGCGTTGGCGGTTTATTATCAAATTCCTTGTCAGATTTTTTGATTGAATATTTCACTGCTTTAAATATTGATATATTTTCATTTATCGTATTATTTATGGGAATGTTGCAATAATCTACATCAGCACGATGCTTCATAGGGAGTGGTGGAGGCAAATCTTCTTCACTTACACTTGAATCAGTTGTTCCTAAATAGTCAATAATTAATTATAAAAATATATTTTATATTGTTTGTATTTACCAATGGAATCTCGATTACTACTACTACCAGAACTACTTGCAGCTCTTATTGTTAAAGATAGACTAGACGGACGTGAAAATTGCCCACTTGAAGGACGGCTAAGTCGTTTTTCTTTTTCAACTTCTGATCTCAAAGGTCTTTTTGGTGTAAGCTAAAATTTGATTATTAATAAATTATATAAATAAATCTAATCACATTAAATACTTCTTGTCTAAGTTCAAATATTGGTGTAGTACCATTAGTAGGTGTAGTTGTTGTAATAGTACTTTCAGTATCAATGGTATACCACTGAGTACTTATACTAGTATTCGATAAAGAATCACATTTACTTGATCGTCTTTTATCTTTTTGTGATTTACTTTTTTTTATTGATGATGGAGTAGAAGTTAAACTTCGAGATGGAGACAACAAGAGACTCTTAGTTTGTGAAGTATTTTTGCTAAAATTTGAACAAATGTATTTTAATTATATACTTGAATTAGTATAGAACATTAACATTCATATAATTTTATTGAATTAAATTTTATCCATAGCAACCTGTAGCAAATATTTTGTCAATTTAATCATGCTTAAGGGAAGAATAGAATAATCAAGACAACACATTTATATATTTTGTTAATATTTACCAATTTTAAATAAATCCCAACGAAGAAGCTTCGTGAATAATATTTTAGAAGAAGGAAAAAGTGCAGGATAATAAGGTGCTAAACTAAAACAATAACTAAAAAGGAATTTAAGAGTGAAAATATTAGGCAAAAGAAGTGTTATGTCTGTTAGAAGGATTGAGGTTGATTTGTATTCCAGTTTGTGATGACCTTCTGCAAATAAAATACGCCCACGTTAATTGTTAGTTGTAATTAAAAATTAATCAAACATGCATGCATTACAGCATTGCCAACTAAACTAACAATCAAAAGAAACACATTCACATACAAATTAATGAATATTTAAAATTTCATTTTTAGTCGTAAAAACAATAAAAGCAATATGAATTGTATACAAACCTGTTGACAATGTGAGGTGAAGAAGCAGTAAAATTAAAGCTCGATGTCAAATTTTTAAATGATGTTACTTGCGCTCTGGTTAAGCTCGATACACGACTTCTAGTACCAACATTACTACATAAAAAAAACAACAACAAAAATAATGAATATTAAAACATAAAAATAATTCATGCATATTATATAATATAGGACCTGATTATGAAAACTTTTTTTAAATCTCTTTCAAATAAGTTGCATCTTAATTCAAATTAATTATAATTTATATTTAAATCATCCAATATTACAAAACTTTCAAATTATGATAATATAAAGGCTTTAATATTATGATACATCAAGCTAAGGAAGGTGAAGATGGTTAATCATTAAAATGTTGCCGAATTTAATGTTACTGACTACAGTAACAGGAAATGCAAATATTAATTATGACAATTTAAAAATACGGCTATATCTTAAAATCTCATTTAAGTAAAGCCAAGTAAGATATTATAATTGATTCATGATATCTTAATAAAATGACAATACAATGAGGAATCACAAAAATAAATGTAGTGTACAGTCTATTATAGTCAATATATTAAAATTCTGCTTATACCTTAAACCCTATTTTGATACTATCTATAAATCTTGAATTATACAGGGTGATTCAAAATGCACGGCAATCTTCTAGGAACTTAGATGAAAAAAAGTTAATATTAACATGTGCTTAATATGTATTGTTATCTAAGTGATGACTGATGAAAATCATCATAAAACACTGTAAGATTGTTGGTTTTGAAAATGCATTTTATTATGCAACGTGTATTATAACAAACTCAATAAGAATCATCATATTTTACTTTGAAAAGTAGTAATTATCCACATGCAGTATAATCATTTGTTTTACAATACTGTGCATTTATGGTATATTTAGTGTGAAATCGGCGAGTTCGAGCCGATATCATTGCAAATGGCTGTATGAACGAGGTGAAATAAAATAAATAATTCTAATTAAATTCTCATCTTCACCTGTCAATTGTATAGAAATCTAGTTCCATCGTTTTCAACATCATTCAAATTGAGCACTAACACTACCTTAACTTAATAACAAGTTTTATTATTTATTTGCATAACCTTAGAAACTATATTAGGATTCAACAACAAATGGTGGTAGGTAGTATGGACTGAACCTGCCATTAGCAACCCGATTGTAATGCAAAAACTAATAAAGTAGGTCCCATGTACTGTTTCTTTGGTGCATGCATGTTAAATAACACAATAATTTAAGATGAAATCTCTAAATTTGAGACAAATTACCAAATAGGGATCTTAGCCTATTGCGTCGGTGTTAAGCCTCTTAGCAGAAAAAAAAAACTTTAAATAAATAAATTTAAAAAAAGTTATAGCTCCATATATGTGCTTATAATCCGAATATGTTATACTTCATATATACAGGCTTGTGTAGGAACACCCGGCTTTTAGGTAAATTTTTAGTTTATTTCAAAATTTACCTTAATAAAAGTTTTAGTATATTTTTAATCTATATAATGACGTATTTTGAATTCATACTATGTTCCGTGTGTTATAATGTCATCATCAGTTTTTTTTTAATGGAACGCCCTGTATTGTCTTAATTTTTAGAAAATAAAATTGTCAACAATTACAATGACAAGGTTTTATAGACATATATAAATATGCAAATTAGACTTTTTTATTTTAAAAAATTCAGACATACTCTTTTTCAGTAACAAATACTCTTTTTGAAGTTAGAATACTCATTACTCTTTTTAATTCAAAATAATAGAAAATATACTCTTTTTTATGGTTAAGCCCTAATAATTTAAATTGATTAGCAAGTCGATCATACACCCCGGTTGCCCCCGGAAATTTACCAATCTCTCCACCATCTTCAGGAAAAAAAATGTTAAAATGAAATTTCGTCTCAGGTCAGTTTTCAGGTTTTAAGTGAAGAAGTGTTTTCCAAATATGAATTGTGTTTTTTGCCTGTTCCTGCGGGGCTAGTTTTTCTGGTGGTAGGGGCTACTGCCTGCACGAATTATTGACCAAATTCGATGCAAGAAACACGAAAAAAAGTTTGTCAATTTTGAAATGTCATAAAATGGGTTGTAGGCAAAAATTTAAAATTTTACTGCCAAGGTTTTGTGCATTAATTTTTCTTCTTTGCTAAAACTAATAGGCGGACCACTATTGCCAAAACATCACTGATTTATTTATGCAGATAATTGAAAAACTTACTAAAATTAATTTGAGGACAAAAGATCAATCTTTAATTTAAGAAATGCAGTGTTGTTCGTGTCTAGGTTGACCAGTGGCGCACTCTCAAAAAGTACATTTAATCGCTACTTTTGGAACGCCACTGCTCGAGAACAAAAACCTAAATCAAAAATCTGCTTTCGCTAAGCAAAGCAGCGGTATAAGATGTCGAAAAGTAATTTTAATTTTTTTATTGAATCAAATTTGACTTTAATAAAAATAGGTGTGATATGTGTACTACATACTATAGTTTTAATGTTAGTCTTTCAAAAACATTAATTTTCATGCAATATCTTTTTGCAACATTAAAAAAAAAATGAAACCAAACACATTGAAAGCTATACTTTACTTAAACCCCAAAAAAAATCAAGCACACATTATTGCTAAGTCAAGAAATATGTACTAATATAGTTTTAGACACACTTACTCATTCACCGATGTATCAGATGCTTTCGAATTTTCAATAACACTAAAATTTCGTCTTAACGTCACATTCATCTCCAATTTTAAATCATCACAAGTCTGAAAAAAAAACATGTTAATACAATTGTAGATAATAGTAATAACTTTTTATCCCAGCTATGAAACACTGTTGCATTAAAGGCAACCAAACAATAAACTTTAGAAATACTTATTCCTGGTTTTGATGCTTTTAAAATATAATATATACCTTCTTTCCATATTTCTTATAAATATTATCCCTCATATTATTATATAAATCTTCAAGCCTCTGTTGTAGAGGAATTAATGAATCATGTATTCGTTGCTTATGAATTTGTACACACAATTCCAAAATAGGAATTTGGTCAGCAATTAAATCCTTCAATTTCTCAATGAGATCTGAATCTTCAGGATGCACTTCTTGATACTTCTGTGTAAAAAATGTATTTTCATAATTCGTTATTCCACCCATAACAGCTGCATCCAAAATACCTTAAAAATTTAAATTAATTTTATAGGCTATATAGTCAATACATCTATAAAGACTTACCTGTGAGTTTAAGACTGAGAGGATTGATTCCTAATGATTTGTCTCGGTTGTAAAGTATAAACATTGCTCTAAGATCCTTATTAGAATTCTCCATAGTTTCAATTGCATTTCTCAATGGAGATATTTGGAATGTCCTACATGCTCGTACAGGAAACCATCGTAATATATGCGGTAATGAGTGTAAAGTTGTTAAAACTGTACGTTCAATCCATAATGTAGCAAATTCGTTCATGTTATCAAATAATGGATCTTTATACGTATAAGGTCTTGAATAATTGAATTTGTCTATTTGGTTAACTTTATAGAAACTTAATATCTGTTGGGCTACTGGTTTTCCAGAAAATCGTTTGTTTTGTTCCATTTCAGGATTCACTTTATTGATTTGTAAATCTAAATTATTTGTTAAGTAAATTAAAATTAAATAAAATTTGTATAAAGTGATTTTAAATTAATAAAAGGATACATTGTTTATTTGACAGTTTTATATCGTCTGATGGTTCAACAAGTTTTGTAAGTAGTTCGGCTTTAGGAAACTCATTCATTATTCGCGTACAGAATTCACTTAATCTTTCGTACTCTTTTCCTCGATAGACAAATATCTTATTTTGTAAAAACCTTGGGAATCCATTACCATAATAACCAACTCTGAAATACTCTGGTTCTGGACGTAAATTGTTCATAATGTTAACGTAATATTCTGACATTCTTTTATGTAGTTCTCCTAATCGTTCATATTCAAATGTTTCTTCTTCATATTGTTTTGCTAATTCCTGACATTTTTCTAAAGCATATTCCCACATCTAAAAATAGTATGTATGAACATCAATTTTTAAATTGTTTCGAAATATATTAATATATTATGGGCGAATTTGGTTATTTGAAGTATGCAATTGTAACAACAAAGTTTCAAAAAGTTTAATATAAAAAATAAAAAACCTATTAAAGATTAAGAACTTGAAAACCTAGATGCGCCACTGTGCTACCTCACACGACAGTCTAGAGCCAAGGAACTTCGAATAGCACATAGCTGTCAACCTGTCATAACTTTTGTCTTTCCAAAACTATAAAATATTGTAATCTCTTGTTACTTTTTCAGTTAAAAGATATTTTCTAAAAACTGCTTCTGAAGACCGGCCCGAATCAAAATGTAAATGTAAAACGCTCCTTTCAAGAACCGTCACTGGTTTATTTATACAAATATCTAAACATTATAAGAATGAAAATTTTTTGGTTGACTCTCCTAGATCAAAACTACTATAGTTATTGCAAATCTATGTTTTTAGAAAAAAATTCTCAACCGCTACTGATTTTTTTTTTTTAATCCATGCCAATTGAAGCAAATAGTGTTAACATCCGAAAATCCGTATGCATAGGGCGACTGTTTTTGAAAGTTTTGTTTAGAACGTTCTTTCTTCGGACTCAAACCCGATTCTATAACTTTGAGAAAAAATCACTTTTCGGGGAAGTGGGCCGAAACCGCCCCCGATGCCGGTATACTTTTATGTCCTAAATAAGTCGTTTTAGCTTGTGTACAGATTTTAGAGTCAATACCGCCATACACTAGAAAGCCAACACCAATGACTTCTGAAAAAGTAGAGTTCATAAGCATAACTTCAGTAAGGCTACTTACTCGGCACCTACCAGGCATCATAACGCGGACTGTTCAAGAAAAACTATATTCAAAAATGGTCATCACACTACAGTAAAGTCTAATCCTCAACTAATCATATCATCAATCAATATCATAAAATAACAAATGCAACTCAATTAAAATTATCAAGCAGCAATTGGATTAGAACGTAAAAATTAAGATAAAAAACCATACTCACTTTTCCTTCGTGAAAATTATCAATAATTTTATAATATAAATATTCCTTAAGTTCTCGATGAGTATGTGCATCCGGATGTCTATTGCTCTTCAATAACGGCTGCAATATTTCATTAGACCAATTCAATAATTTGCAATGTAATTCTAAAGTAAACGCAGCTTCTGTATAATTATCACATTCAAGATGTAAATCATATAATTTATAAACATATCTTATATACATTTCTTTCCGATTTATTTCTGCATAGAAATCTAACAAATTGACTATACAAATCATACGATTTTCCTTATTTTCATCATCCATAATACATCTATACTGCAATAATCGTTCCATCAAACTGGAAACTATACTAACAAATATGGTTCCTTTTTCATATAAAGTTGAATGTTGCGTGCATAAATCCATCATGATTTCATTAAATAATTCCTTATAATTTTCATCTCCACGACCACCTTCAATTAAAGTATCCAGTTTTGATATAATCTCTTTTTCAAATTCGTTAAAATTTCCTTTAACATTTTTAGAATTGCGTATTGTATCACCGAAACTTTCAAATTCTATATTTGAGGATAAATATTCACATTGCATCATATCAAAAAATATGGGTATCGTTGCCCTTCTCAATTCAGTTTCTGGTATTAAAGTCATTTCAAGGATATTTTCAACCATTGTAGGTACAAATTTACGTTTATATTGACCTAAATTAAACCACATTGATCGAATTTCAAAACCCATTTCACGTCTCATATCATTGTATCTTTTAATAATCCTCATACGTTTATTACATGTAAATGATTCCAGTTGTAAAGCTGGTTGTGTCATAAACGCAATTGCACAGTGAAAAAAATTGTTCCATGCTTGCTCCTCAAATTTATCAAAGAAATGATCTCTAATTGTATATGAGAAATATCGTAAGGCTTTTAATATGACATAATTTTGAAGCATTATCATTTCAGACCAGTCTTGAGGAAATATAGATAAGTTTACCAATTCCTTAAATATCATAAGAATCTCCATAAGAAAATCTAGTATATCAGTTGGTGTTGCAAAAGAGTTAATATAATTTGTATAATGAGTATCCGTCATTTGTCGAAAAATATCTATCATAATGGCCACTAAATGTTTCTGCAATAATTAAAACAAGTTTTAAAATGAAAATTTTTATATAAAAAATTAAACTTACAGCAAACGGGCTATCCTTTTCCATTTTAATATAGCTTTGACTAATAGTACGTAAATCTGTTATGATAATTTCTTCAATATTCCTTGTTGTTGTACATGGATCACAGTGAAATAGCAAATCCAAAATATCTCCCAAAGTTTTAATGCATAATTCAACCTGGCATAAATTACATTATTAGATCATTTTTATATAATAATACAATAAATGATTTATGAATTAATGGATAAAGCAAAATAGTTTTGTTAACAAAATTAGTTCCTTAATCTTAATGTTTGTAATATGTATTCACAATAGTGCAGAAATCAAGTTGAACAAAAAGTTCAAAATTATTAATTAAAACTTAAAACTACTATAAATTCTAGATGCAATTATAGATGTAGTGATGAATCGTTGGCTAGATAATACAGAAAAGTTAATGGGTTATTAGAAAATAAATGCATTAGAGATTATTGCTATTTTAAATCTGTATTTCTTAAACAAATCGAATGTACTTTGTTTTCACAGAATTTGCAAAGTTTCAGTTACTCAGAACAACAACAAAACAAAAAATTATTTGATTTTTAGGCTATTTTAATCTATTGACTTGATATTACAACTTACGTATTGCTGAATTTATTATTACATATACGTAAACTCTGCCTAACAATTGAAAATATAAATATCATAGAACTGATAATTGAGAATCATTGATGTTATTTAATATTATTGTAAATACATATTTTATGAAAATGATGTAATAAAATTTCATGCTGTTAGTAAAGCTACTCTACTTTAACTTCTCTGGTCACCTCTTCTGGGTATCCTGTGTGTTGTGTAATGGATTGTGTAGTTGCTCCGAGCACTCGAGCGACCTTGGCCACTGAATTTTGTTTTATTCGACGACCAGTTTGTGTTCCAGCTGTTGCACCCTATAATACCCAGTTTAACCACTACAACTACTTGTCTTTTTATGTTTTTTTTATTTTTTAATTACCCAATGTAATCAGATATTAGTAATAAACCAAATATGTATTAAAAATTAAGTAAATGATATTTCTGTTAATTACTAATAAGATTGCCAACTATTTATAACTTGCACATAATATTTTTTTTTACTATACATATCTAAAATCCTTTTAAATGTTGATAATTGATATTAAATATTAAATTATATATGTATTTACCAAATGTAAGATTAGTTAGTATCCTCACATTTTTTTATCAAAACAGTTGTTTTTGAGTCTTCCGAGTTAGAGATATCAAAAGCAAACCATTTTTTTTTTAAATCAGATCAAATCAAAACTATGAATAAGACTTTTGGTTATGAAGAAGTTCATTAACATAAATAAAAAATAATAGCTGTCTTTTTTTAAATCCAAACTAAGTAATTGGCTTAATGTGTAGTATTATGATCTTTCTATATAACTTACTAGTTGCACAATTGCTATAACATCTATTATTATGAAGCCATAATTAAAATTAAATGGTACAATAAATCATCACAAACGAGATATTGAGCTCCAGTAAATAGTCGCATTTACTGGAAGAAAAAAATCACTGTTATCTACTGGTTTAATTGATCCAATCCTTTTTTAAAAGTATAATCACCAGCATAGTGTCTATACTTCAAAACCTCTAAACTTCCAGTAAAGTTAAAACAGACAGTTCCATAAACTTATTTTCACAAGAAACGACTATATTCATATAGATTTATGTTTTCAGCCCCAATTTAGTATACCATATGTTATTATAGAATGTACATGTACCGCCCAAACATCCAAATGTTTGTTATCAAGAGATAGGTCGTCTAATACTGTTGCTTAATTTACCAACAACTGATATCCATTCCTCATTCCTTTAGATGTTGTAGTAGAACAATAAAAGTGAATGAAACTTCCAACCTCTTGTTAAAAAACAGGCAGACAAGTGAATGACCAAATGTTTGTTATCAAGAGATTAGCCATCTGATACTGTTGCCTTAATTTAATCACTACTGATATTCATTCCTTTTTGATAGCTGCAAGAAACTTCCAATCTATTGATAACAAACACTTGGGAGTGAACGAGGTACACCCTTCCAAATGTTTCTTATCCAGGACTTGGTTTAAATCCTGCAATTACATAGCTTCGGGAGCCCCAAAAGTGAAAAAAAACTTCCCCATCTCTTGATATCTAACACTTTCGCAGGTCCCAAATGTTTTTTATCCAAAAATTGGTCATCTTACTGACAATGTTAAGTTAATTTAATAATAACTGATAATAGGTACACCAATCAAAACCAATTACCTAGAATCATAAACAAAGTGTCGCTCGCGCCCTCCCAAGTGTTTCTTATCTTATCCAGGAATTGGTTGTCTCAGAATATTGTGTTAATTTAATAATAACTGATAATCATTCCTTCTTTATCGTAGCAACAGGAACACCAAAAGTGAAAGAAACTTTCTACTTCTTGATAACAAACACTTGTGCGAGTGGGCGAGGTACACCAATAGAAACTAATTACCCACAATCATAAACAAAGTTTCCCGACCACCCTCAATTAACTGACAACTGATATTCATTAGTTTTTGTGTTGTAGCTGCAGGAACTCCAAAAGTAAGAGCTATTTCCAATTTCTGTCATCCAGAAACCATGTTGCTTTAATTTAATTATTCATTCTTTCTTATGTTGTAGCTGCAGGAAGACCAAAAGTAAAAGAATCCAATCTCTTCATAAGAAACACTTGGACAAGGTAAACCAAACTGCCCACAATCTTAAACAAAGACTGAATGATATCATATAAATAAAAGTTATTGGTTTTAACATTTTCAGTAAGTATACGGACAGTAATCCCACTTTAATTTAGCCCATGAAATGTGTGTAAAAATACAAATTCATATATGTATTATGATTTTTTTTAAATGACTAATAATTTATGACCAATACATTAATTTCAAAAAATTCACTCTCATGTATGTATGTGTATATGAAATGATTCATACATTCAACTATAAATAATAGATAATAATCTTACATATTTATTTAGTTCATTATTTATTTATTTGTTTATTTTAGATATTGAAAAACTTAAATTAATTTTAAATGAGAAAAACAAAAACACTGTAGATGTAGTTATTTTTTATCCTAAAACTGTTTATGAAAACTATACAATGATTTCAGTAATAAGCACTTGCTGAACTTAAATAATATTCATGAAATCCAAAGTGCTCCAGAACATTAAGCTCTAGAGGATTTATTGTATGTCACAACAACATAAAAATACCTTTGAATATCAATGAGGGAAACTGTGAGATTTTTTGAATACTCTAATAACAATATTTTTATAGTTTATGCTTGTGTTACTAACTCACAGCTGCCTTTGAATATGAACCTGTAAATTAATTACATAGTATATACTACCAAACCAGTTAATTGAGAGAATGGAGGTGCTGTAGATACTGACAAGGCCTAGTATCTGGTCCACCCACACTGTCATATTAAATGTAATTATGGTTAGATGGATACTAATCATTTATTAGACTAATGTCCTGAATTAATAAATACCACAATTTCTTAAAATGCTCTGCTGGGCTCAAGCCTGCAACAATTTAAGATTCGAGCTAGACGCTTCACCCAACTGACACTTAAATTTTTACGGCTTATAAGTCATAGGAAATACTGAATTTAGAAGTTTATTCTTTGTGCCAATAGTACGGCTAAAAAAATCTCTCTTAAAAGTTTGAACCTATCCAAAAAGGGCAACAACTCAGTGAGGCTGAAAAAGATTGTTTATTGGTTAATTTTCAGGTAACAAGACTAGAACTTAAAAGACAAAAATGTATTTTTTTGAAAAAAGTTGTTTTTTTTACCCAGAATTGAATCGACTTTCTGTGTTTTAGGCAGAACTAGTTATTTTTAATAGAAATGATATACATAAAAGAAATACAAGAGATAGAACAAAGAAAACATTATTAATATCATCTACATCCTAAGATGATCTTAAACTTGATGAATCCATTGCCAAGCTTTTTTTTGCATATGCTAATCTAGAAGATCTCAGAAAAGTCTTTTTAAAAAGCTTTGGCAAAATGCTCTCTGTATAAGAAGTTGTATTCATCCAACACTACGACTAGCATGCAGTCTCTCCACATTCCTCTATAATTGCGTTTCCCAAAAGTCGTGACTTTTATCTAGTAGCCGCAATTTTGGGAAATGCATAACAACGTTTTTGTTTAAATGTTCAGCACTCATATCGCTTTCTTTTGATCGTGTATATTTTAATAGTTTTGTTTCATTTTTACTGCATTCAATAAAATTAAGACATTTATAAAAATCAAAATTTTGAAAAACTGAACGATCGAATGAAAGCCAATTTAATATAATTAAGAAAAAAAAAACATTTTTCGTTTTAGATGAACTGGAAATGCCAAATCAAAGCTAACGTTTCACCTTGACTTGACAGACACAAAGTCATCCGCAGGTAAAGTGACCATTCGGCCCCCTTTTTATTGTGGAGTATTGTCAGTGTCGGAACTAGGATTTTTGGGCCCGACCGCAAAATATTGCCCATCCAGAGATTTTTTTTTAAACAATTAATATTATGTGGTACAAAATAAAATGATTATTATAAGTAATTGGCAATCTTTCCCAAAAATTGTATGATTTGAAAATACTAAACGTATTCCAATAATGGAAATAGAATTATATCATAGATTTCTGTAATTTGTTTTACTACTCTCTTCAAATCATTAAATTATTACAAGTTAATACAAATAATCATTACAACCTATATTATATAATTCTATTATCACTATTTTTCAAATTACACACCCAAAAAATATAATTAGCACAAAATAAAAACCCCAAATTATATCATATTAAAAATTGCAAATAAACATGATAATCAAAACTAATACAAATATTATTAGTAAAACCAAGTATAAATTAGTAAAAAATAAATCTGTAAATATATAAAAAATATACTGCAATTAAAATATAACTAAAACTAATAAACTAATAATAATGCACATGCACTTTACTATTTTCATCTGTTTTTAAATATTAACACATGCCCCAAGCAATACATAGATGAATTAAAACAAATTCTACAAACTATACCAAACAAAACAAACATAGCAAATGAGAAATAGAAATAGTTTTGAACAGGGTGGTGTACTGGATTAAAAAAGTTACACAGACCTATAAGTTTGTGCTATGAAATGACTTTTCGGTGGCCAAGATAACTCTGTGCACAGAAAAAGGAAACATTTACATTAATTATTAATGGTAGCAACTGTATTTCTAGTGAATCATTTATAATAAATTTTACAAATTAGGCATAGCTCAATTTTTCATAGACAAAAAAGTTATTTACAAATGATTAATGATATATTCCAATTATGTATTATTGTTACTAAATTGTGATCCAGTTAATAATACTAATATTAATGATGAATAAGGTGGTTCAAGTTTATTGATTTCTATCAAAGCCATGTTCACTAAAAATACTTTGCTAAAATAGTAATTATAAGCAATTTTTTCATTAAAATTGCTGGATACATAGGGTGCATTATTTTGTTGAAATATTAGTTTAAATTTGTAAACTTTGTTATTAAAGATAAAATTAATAAAATATAAAATTGTTATAAGATGTATGTTTAATTAATTTAATTAAATTAATGTATTGTTAAAGTAAAAAGGAATCTTCATACAAAACAAAACACCCTTTATATAAATTCAAAAGCAAAACACATGCCTATATATCATTAGAATTTATGTATATAGGAAACAAATTAGATATATAAATATACAGAACACTCGCCTAGCGGCTATATACATAAGCAGTTGACATAGTTTGACACGTATATTTAATAAAATGTGATCATAAAATATGATCCAATTGCGCAAACACAAAGCATTATCAAAATAATAGTGCAGGTGCATCTGTTTTTATATATATTTTTTTTTATGTAATGTACAGTGTTATTCTAGTGTAAATTAAAATTAAACTTACCTCCTCGTTCTGCTCAAGCAATGTCCGAATTTGTTTAGTAAACACCGGTAATAATATATTTCGACATTCTCCATATTCGAATAGTTGGCTGTGGACTATTTCATTCATCGTCATTATCTTTTGTTTAATTAATTTGTAATCGGGCATTTTATCCAATAGAATACATAACATATTGCTAAAAATCAAGAGAATTTCAATTTCACTTCACAAAAATGCAGTAATTAACAAACTAATAAATGTTTAAAATTAATTAACATTCATTTCATTATATAATATACATATATGACTAACTTAATAGAGCAATATTTAGTATTTGTTTCATTGAATTACAATACAACAAAATACCACCCACAAAAATTTAGATTATAAACAATTAAAGATATACATCAATTTAAATCCAATTCCATTACTCAAGTGATGTATATGTATACCGACACATTCATTTTGTCACATTCTGTCCAAAGATTTTATAATAATTATACTATTCACCTAGATATTAAAAACTCTTTATTAATTTTTTCACATTAGTATTAAATAAATTATTTCAATAAAGTTGCATTGTGTGCATCTCGTAGTCTGAAGGCGCTATTAGTTAATAAAATTTAAATAAAGTCGATGAATCTTATATTTTTACACGTTGAATTAAACTGTTGCCTTCCAAAACTGCGAACAGAGTCGGAAAACTCCAAATTTTTTAGAAGGGTTTGGTTCCAGTAAAATACTTTGAATAAGGTTCAGTTTTAGTTCTCTAAAACAAAAAATCAGAACTCCGGTTTCAGGGTTCGGTCCGTTTATTTTGCTTTATTTGCATAACACTAATAATAAGTTTTAATGATGTATAAAAATAAATAAACATTGAACAAATATTAATCAAAACTATCAAATTTGACAATACATAAAAATAAGATGTATATTATGTACATTTAATTCATAAATTTATAATAATTAATACATATTGACATTTAAAAATGCAACTAACTTGAAACTTGGTATTGAGTTTATATTACTAGATGGTCCTGTAGTACAAAAAGAGATCAACGGCTGATTTTTTGAATTAATGATGACGCCATTAAAGCGATCGAAAATATCGCCACATGCTCTGCATTTATTAACTTTACTGGCTCCATTCCATGTGATTGTGTGACCAATGTGGTCACGCAGTTATGTGTGTCATGTTATCATGTCACCTACGCATCATAATATTTAACTAGTCATAGTATCATGTATATAAACAATATACACATTATTATCCCATCAAACAAATTATAATGAATAAATGTACCTACCTTAATTCTGCTGGATCAAATACTTTCAAAATATCAGGTATTGTACTGGGAAGATATTTCAGACAAGCACCTTGTTCTCTTAAACAATTATCAGATGTTTGTCCCATCATTTCAATTATGCTACGTAACAAGGATATCATGCTGTGATGAAAATCATCATTATCATCATCCCCATGAAGTTCCATATAAAGTAATCGAGATCTAGATACAAATCGCATTATATATTGTAATGACTTCATCATTTTAAAAACAATATCTTTGGCATCTTTAGAATTCACTAATACATCATTTGAACTCGATATCAATTCATTTAGTACCCTTATTAATTTCCTGTTAAAAAAAAGGTGATAGAAAATTACTCATATATAAATTATAAAAAACTTACCTATAAGCTAACGTTGCAGAAAAGCTTTCTTTAATATATAAATCAAGAACAGGTTCAAAATGTTGATATTTCCAATCATTACTGACAATGGCTATAATATGTAATAAACAATGGAAGACAGTACTATCATAAGTAGTATCAGTTGGATTATCCATAAGTATACTAAATAAAGTATCTAATATATCTTGTAAAAACTTAACAATATCCTCCCCTTCTACTTTCATTAAATTTGTAAGTGAGTCCATCAATGTTTCTTTATGGGAAGCCCAATTTAACAGCCCAAGTAAATTAACTAAAATATATTTAAATTAAAATATAAACCAAATTTTTCTAATATAATTTACCATTTTGTGTTAATTTAGTGGAACATATATTACTAGAAATGGAAAATATTTCTTTACTACTTAATGTTAAACCAGTTACACTATTACTCGCCGCATCTTTTTCTTGTTGAGTCGAAGGTAATTCCATATATCCGATGCCATGTTCATCATATTTTTTATGATCAATTTTATAAACTAATAAATTATGTTTATCATCTTTTAATGTAGTGCCATCTTTTTGTAACAGTTTCACAAAAGCCATGGCAAATGCTTTCTCACTTTTATCTTTAGCTTCGTTGGAAGAACGATGTTTGAAAAGGAACTTAATATGACTTTGTTTGAACTCATCAATCGGTATGGCAACTTTAAATGTTTCATGCCATTGAGGTTTATCTTCGTGATAATATATTACAGAATGATATTCATTTAATGGATGCACACCACCTCCCATTGAAATAACACCCTTAAATAAATTAGTTAATTATTAGTTTAGAATAAATAATTTTCATTACAAATTTATGTCAAAACAGTTATAGTTGACATCTTGTTAACATATTTATTGATGTAACTGGTGGGTTGTATGTTTAATCAAAAATAGAGATTAATATTTACAATGGAATACTTACAGGAATTGATTTGCCTTTATCATTACAAACATAAACAATAACCTCTACATTTTTA
The DNA here is from genome assembly GCA_963932245.1 of Tachinus rufipes. NCBI lineage: Eukaryota > Metazoa > Arthropoda > Insecta > Coleoptera > Staphylinidae > Tachinus > Tachinus rufipes. The sequence goes on from OZ010744.1 coordinate 80,002,059, forward strand.
TCACTTGTTTTGCTTCCTTTTGGAAATTCACCATTCATTAGTGTCAAATAGAGATCATTACGTACATCTCCTGGTAATATTACTTCTGGAAAACCCATCTTTCTTGCAATAGACACATTTCCTAACACTAGATGTGGATTTTCCTCCCGTACCTATTGTAAATTATAATATCAAGAGTTTAGGTTATATTTAATTATGTAAAAAAAGTTAATATTAGAGTATCACGACTTAATCAAACCAATCACAAATTAAGAAGTATAAGCCCAGTTTTACTAAACAAAATTCAATGACCTTAATAAATTAATTCATACTCAACTACAAATAAAAAAAATTGATAAAAATTTGCAACCAAATTAATGAACAAAAAAAGTATGAAAATATAAAAATATATATAAAAAACTGCTAATACTAACAAAAAAAAAACAAATTTGGACAGAAAACATTTTGATAATAGTATGCTTTCACTTCCTTATATCATTAAGTGATTTTTAAAGTAAAGACCAACACACTTTCTAAACATAAAATAATATTCTTATTATATGAATATAATATAATCATATAATAAATTATTCAAAATCAATTTATCTCCAAAAATATATAATATTTACCTGTTTTAAATCACCATGCAGCAACTTTAAGCTAATAAATAAAGATTGATTTTTGCTCTCATTTTTAGCATCATCCTTATTTGTTATTTTCTTTAACGTTTGTTCCAGGTTATCTTTATCACAACTAAAAATAGTATATATATTACTATCATATATTTTACACAAACAAAAACACAAACCTATAAAATGGCACTGAAAATTCACTATCCAAATCACTTTCCAACTTTCCGTTCATATACCCAGTAATGTCTTTAGCAGCTACACCAAACGGCCGTCTCATACCATCCATAAGACCTTTTTTGTTCATAGTAGCTACTGAACTACGCCGATGATCAATTTCTTTACTTTCCATACCACCAACTCTCACTACATAACATACCATGTAAATTTTTTCACGTTCTAAATCTTTCTTACCCAAATCCTAAATAAAATTAAAAATTTATTTTAATTCATAGAATTATAGAATGCTAAAAGAGTGGTAAGTTTAAATTGTTTTAATTACAATTGCAATATTGTTACACCTGTTGCTATAAATGCAAGGTTATTTATATAATTACAAAAATCACTCATTTGTTATAGGAATAATTATTATTCAGTTACAAAACAAAAATAATAATAATAAAAAAAAGTTGCTTACCGTAAACATAACCCTGAGATTGTTAATTTGATCTAAATCACTCATCAGTCCATCTTTAGACCACCGCACCACATAATTCTCAGTAATTGGTTTAAATTCCTTTGCATCATATAGAAACATAAGTAATTCCGCATCTTCTGACATTTTACAAGTAAAATTTTTAACAGATACAATAAATATATGGGAATACTGCTGCATAACAGATGATGTTTGTTCTTTTGATTCAGTCTATAATAAAATAACATTGTTATATTTTTAATTTGTAGAAGAAATGGGAAAGTAATTACCTTAGTTGATTCAGTAGCATGTAAGTGATAATTATATAATTTTATTGTACTTGTGACATCAGGGTTAATTATGTTTCCATTTTTGTCTCTGACCACTAAATCGAGGCCAAGTGTTTTGTTGCCAAGTGCTATGTCTTTGGTAACCTCTCTTGATATTTGTTTTAATTCGTCGACTGGTAATGTGCCACTTGTAATTTGACTTCGATATTTTATCAAAGCGGTTATAAATCCTTTGAAATAACTGAATGTTATCTTGTTTGTCTATAAAAAAATGTTTTGTGAATTATGTATTTTAGTTTATTTAGAATATTTTTTATTATGAGCCAGATTTGTTGTAAACATCTTTTACAAAATTTGAGTTAATTAAAAAAAAAAAATTATAATTTAATTTATATAGTACTTAATATTAATAAATTTACTTACAATGTACAAATTCTTCCATAATGGTCCCCATTCTTTCAAAACTTGTGTTATTTCTTGTACTATTGGTGGTTGATCGTTAAATATAAAATTCGTTGTGGGTCCAGACTTGTCTATTGTGCAATCAACTAAATGTACGTAGCTTTTGGGTATAATACCTTTAGTTCTGTCATCTCGTATAAGGTATCCATAAAACCATTCATCAGTTTCTTCAAGTAGATGCAATGATTCACCTACTCTTATATTCAATTTTTTCTGATCTACAGTATTAAATGTATAAATAACTGAAAATAAAAATGTATAGTAAGTTTTTTTGTTCTTTTTTTTTACTTTGGAATTAATCATTAGCCATATGTGTGAGCACTAACAATTGCAATCTATATTATAATTTAAATATGATTAAAAATGTTTAAATATCATTGTTATTGTACAGAATGTTTACAGAGAATCATCATATAATACATTTCAAACAACAAGATAGGTAAAAAGATTCCAATTCATGATTGAAAAAAAATACGAATGTCTTACTAGCTATGGAAAACCTTTATGATAAAATTTTCTGGTAAATACAACATTTAAAATTTTTTATTTACACAGAGTTTCTTAACATATTAATAATAGTGTCAACTAAGAGCCGATATGTTCATGTTTGGTAAAATATTTAATAAGCTTTTTGTACAAAATATTCATCCCAGTTTATAACATTAACTACTGAACATTTACAAAAAATTTATAAGAATAGTACAGTTTGAGAAGAGTTCTTAGTAATACCATTGATTGACATATCATATTAGGAAGATATTTGATCTTATGAGAATATAACTTAGATAAACTACCACTAGGTTGAGCTGTACAAATAAAATATTGGCACTGGTTTTTTACTATATTTTAAATACAAACTTTTGCAACCCCATGTTTATATGAACATTTTATATTAGAATTGATCAAGCAATCACTCCTTTAAGTGTGTCTATGCACATAGTTTGCACCCTGTGTATTGCGCATTAAGAATAACAAACTTCAATAAAAAAATTCAAAACAATTTGTATTTAATAAGTATGTACAAAGGTACTTGTTTGTTTTACTTTTAGACGTTTTATATAGTGTGTCAATAAACTAGCTAATAACATAGTTAATTTAAAATATATAGAACCAGTCACAATAGAAAAATTAGAAAACAAATTTGCCAATAAATTTTTTTTCAGATTTTGAAAAATTCAAAAAAATCAAGATTTTTCTAATTTATATCACTTTGTTTCCATTTACTCTACAGACAAATTAATTAATAAAGCCTTTTGTGAATTTTTTATGTAGAATTTGTTTTTATTGATTGTAGTTTTTAAATATCAATTAAAATATTACTAAATTTAATAATGAGTTTTATTTATATTTTTCATTTCCCATTATTAACACAATAAGCAGACATATTATCTAATTTTCAGCAGACAAACAATTTGTATAGTTGGAATGTAGTAATGATGGGAACTACAGATGCAACAATCAACAATAAACAATCAGATAAAACACAATAAATAAAAAACATCATGTTTTAATGTTCCAGATTAAATTTACATATTTATGCAATAAATCATGCAGGTAACAAGAATGTGTTTATCATATTAAACACATTTTTGCAATCTTGATAAACAAATAAAATAAATGTCATTGTATAAAATTAAATAATGTCACTCATGAGTTATGAACAATAATAAATTGTACACAAAAGTAATTTTTTATGTTTGTTCTTAAAAAAATTAACACAAAACCTCAAAAATATCATGTTTGCTTCTAGTTACAGTTATCACTAAACACCTTGTATACATTTTAGATTATTTTAATAAAAAATAGAGTCAAGATCTCTTAGAAAAACAGCCCAATTGTGCTAATTTAACTACATAACTTTATAGATTACTTCTTTACTAAACCATAATAGAAATTAAAATTGAAATTGAAGCTGTTTATGGCTTTTCAGAACTCATCTAGCCAGAGAAAGAATATTTTAATAACAAACACTGTATACTGTATAATTTGAAAAAAAAAAAATTGAGAAAACTATTAATCAACTACTACCATTTAATAGCTAACATTTCGGCATCGTTGTTAAATTCTTCAGAGCTAAAAACAAACATGAAATGACAATTTCAAAGACACTACTAATAAACAAATTTTAAAAAATATATATCTAAACACAAAAACAGTTGTATCACTACAATTTACCTTTAAAATAATTGCTAAAATTGTCATTTATTAAAATTCTACAAACAAAATTGCACATACACTTTAAATGCATTCTTCATAAAACACAATCAGTTTGTTTACTATTTAGTATGCCGTTGTAGTTGCATACATTAAAAATAAATAAAGTTTTACTTTGTCCGTTTTAAAATTAATGTTTCGGTTTTTCGTTCTGTTGATATGAATCACTTCACTAATTAGATGCTTTTGGTAACCGTATTCTGTGTCTAATATTTTACTGTCTTCAAATTTAAAGTGCTGGTTTTCATTAAATGAATGCTGTGCTAGAACGTTTTTTTGGGGTTTGCAGTCTTGCTTGTGATTATATTATTATGTACACATTTAATAATTTTATTTCAAATTAAACAATAGAACATTATAAATATATATATTGTGAAGTCATCGATGAAAATCTATTAACACTTTTATTAATTTAAAAATTGAATAAAATTGTTGACAATTATTAACATTACAATATATTATTATATTGTGCCCTTATTGAACAAATAAATTTAACAACATCCTCATTATAATTTTATAACAATCTTTCATTTGTTCACCATTCCCCTATAAACAATTAACAACCTGCTGTAATTATTCTATTCATAATATAACCAACCTGTTAAGGCATTATGTGAATGGGTACTTGTCATGTAATTATTTTATCCTGATATGAAACTAGATTATGATGCAAGTTTTTAATAAGTATATACACTTTCAATTAATAATTTTGCAATATCTTCCTGTGTGCCTTGTTAATTAACTAATATTTTCATTTATTAATTAAAAAAAAATATTGAAACAGTTTTTATGTGTTAGTTTATTTATGAAAATATAATCTCAATAATGTTTATGTTTATAATAATAATAATTTAATTGATATTATTAATAGTGTTTATTATCAAAGTTAATGTTTTCCTAATTAGCACTGCAATCATAAAATAATTAATTTGTTATTACCTTATAATTGAATTAATTTATAATTATATACATATTATTGTTCAATAGTGTTTACTTGTTCAATTATAGAAATAGAAACGATATTTTGAAACAATTTTACTCAATGTTTTTGTAACAAATGAAATGCATTTTAAATATTATAACATTTCAATTGCCCATTTTTTGTAAATAATACCTATAAACCCATAAAAACTTAGACATGATGAGCAACCACAATAATTTATTAGACCTAGGTGTTTATTAATTTAACTGTGACAACTCATAAATTAACTCTATTTGGAAATTGGCCAAACTATATGGCAATTAAGATTTACAATAAGTTGCCGGCACAAATTAAAACATGCAATTAAATATATGTTAATAAAAAAGGCATATTATTCTCTAGACAAATACTTAAATGATAATTTGTCATATTTTGTTTTAAGAGCTATTTGATGTATTTATTGGTTTTAAAATTTGTAATTACTTATTTTTATTTGTTTTATTTTTTTATTATTTTATATTGTTTTATCAAATTTATTTGTACTGACACGTCTAACACATATAAATCGGTTAAAAAATAACACAATTATTCAAGCCGTACATTTTTTGTCTAACATCTATATATCCTATATATATATTTTACATATTTTTTTTTAATTTATTTAAATTTAAATGGCCTCACTTCAATATATAATTTTTAAATAATAAAAAAAAATTAATTAAAAAGTTTTTCCAAATGTTTGTATTTAAATTTATTAAACTATTTTTTTTTAGCACTGAAAAAGAATAGAATGATTCTCCAAAATGTCTGCATTTTTAAATGAGTAAATAAAAGTTTTTTATTACCATTAACCTTATTAGCACCCACCTTCCAAATACTGTTAATCCACAAAAAGGACATAAAATAATTTTATTCAAAAACGTATTACAAATGAGGGGAACTAACTTAAGTACAACAGATTAAAAGGTTTTAACAACAAAACTCAAAAATTATTATTCATCAGAAAAAAGATTTTACAAAAAATTTACATTTATTGCATTACATTAATTAAAAATTGCATTGAAAAACAATAAATAATATCGTGTTTATGGCATTAAATATATGAAAAATCACACATAATTCCCATTTATTGCATGAAATGTACTACTTGTGTTTGTTAGTAAACTAAACTGTATATCTATTATTTTAATATCATCTTGCATAATTTACAAACAATTTCAAAAAAAAATTGTATTACATAGTTTTATCAACATGTTTTATTCAACTTATAACAATTAAACTAATCACAATTATAAAAAAACTTGTAAACATTGTGACAATCTGAAAATGATAATATTGACAGGAACAAAGCCAATCAAATTTTTCAGCATTCCGTAAACAACAAAAATTTCTATAAAACAATAACTTGATTGCAAGGTAGTACAAAATTTTCAATACTTCTTCAAAATGATCAAACCAATTTATATACTGAATAAAAAAAAAAAATGCGGATATTTTTGCAAAGCAATTTGCATCTAATTCTACTATTCTAAATCCTCCTAGTGTTATCCCTACAAAGCCAGTTAGTGTTAAATTAACCCTCTAATTCCCAGCGCCATTTCAAGACGGGGTACACTTAATAACATATAACGTAAAGTTCAAATATGTTTTATTCTTAATACACAAATTTTTGAAAAAACTGTAAACAATATTGGAATGCACACAAAACTCTCCTTCGCAAAAAAAATGCACCCATACCTGGCAGGTGTAAACAAATGATTCAATGTCGATGAAGATTAAAAATTGGGGCATTAGAGGGTTAATGATCTCATTTCACATTAAGCAACAGGTTGCAAAAGATATCTTATTAAATTAAATACCATTCTTAATATTAGCAAATTAATTAGCTCCTATTCTAATTAACAAACTTGCCTTATACAAAAAAAAAACATTCCAAAATTATTGGAAAATTGCAAATATTCAACTTATCCTAAAAAAGAAAAAAAATTGATTCTACAAATTATAGACCAATTGCATTACTGTATAATCTGTAAAAAAAAATTGAAAAATATGTGCATCACAAAAGAAATTCTACTTTGAGTAAACATAGAGAAAATCTTGCAGAAACTCAAGATATTTCCAAAACATTTGATAAAGTATGACATCCTAATGTTGTTAACTAAAGCCATTCTGCAAGTCTTGATCAAAAATCTGTCTTATCAATGGATTTCTTGATAACAGAAAAATTATAGTATATAAAACTTATATACATCCTTGTATTGAATATTGTTCCCAAGTATAAAAAGAGCATCTAAATTCTAAAACCATACTATCTCTTCTAAACTCTAATTAAAAAACAAGTTATTCAAATCATTGTCAATCCAAAATTGACTAATGTCTTAGATACATCAGCAAAATGTGCATATCTTTGCATTTTCTTTAGATATTTCCATATACATTGTTCAAAAGAAATACAAAACATATTGCCATCTAAGCAAATATTTACTCATAGTACAAGAAGTGCTAGAAATTCTAACAAATATTCACTACATTATTATTCTCAAAAAGTAAAAATAAAAATACTAAAGATTTATTTAGTTTAAAATAAACCTAATTCCATTCTTACTGGCATTTTTAACATTTTGAATAATTAGAATACAATTATTTCCAAATGCATAACAGGATTTGTACAAACATGTGTAATTAAAGAAAACTAAAGAATTTGCAATTTGTATAAAAAGTTTTTCACAAATGAATATGATCAGCAAATCAAATTTAAATATTCAAAAAATTAAAAATACAGAAAATGGTAATTATAATCCACTTTTCAAACAAGAAGAACACTATGCCAAAGACTTAGCAGATAGAAAAACTTTTTAAATCAAAGTTTCTTGATTATCTAAATAAAACCACATAAAAACATTTTTAATAAAACTTATTATTAAGTATAAGTATAAGTTATTTACACTTATCTGTAAACTAGTCTAGATTGTTTCCTAAAGTTTATCACAAGATAATTTACAGTATTTTATTTCCTTATTTCTAATCCAGAGCCCAAACACTGTAAATACTTTGTAGATAACTGATAAATTGATTTTATGGCCTACAGTTGTGATTTTTTTTATGGTAGTACAATAAATAGATTCTTAGAATTATTTTTTAATTTAAAAAATATAAAAAAGCATATACCTTTACCTGCCCTAAATTGTACAGTCAGTTCTTTAATACTTTAAACATTTCACTAAATTATTTCTTACAATTATTTAATAATAATTAAAAAAAATTAATAAAATTTTCAAAAACTAGCATTTATATTTAACCTAGTTTTGATAATTTCTCAATACATATGTTAATAGAATTCTGGCCACCAAAATATTCAACAAATAATCCACACATGACATTATTCCTTAAAATTAACCACCATATCACAATTCATAATATTAAAATTAAGTCAACAAAATAAAAAAGTTATATTGCATAAAGTTAATTCTCACTGTATTAAACAGTCACATAGTTTGTAATTATTCTTCTGAATAAGTCAGCAACAAGTTTACATAATAATCATGTTATTATTTAATATTTATACAATAGTAACCCATATTTAAACCATAACAATTAAAGTTTCTGCAATTAATTAGATCACGTTAAATTATTAATTAACTTTAATCAGTAACAAAATATATATTCTCAAATAAGGTATGAAATAAATTAATTTCCAATTGACCACTCGCCAACACTATTCATTAAATCAGTAGAAGGCAATTTGTTAAATAAAAAAATAATATCATAGTTGACCTAATGATTCAATTGTAAATGATTCATTCATAGCAACATTTTTTAATATATTTTCCTTGAAGAAATTAATATTTCTTTGGGAGGGGCATTGATATTATATAAACTTAATAAATAAGCCATATTAATAGTAAAAAACTAAATCAAATATGAAATAGATTAAACATTAGAAAAGATAATAATAATGATGATAAAAAGTGGGAGGGGCGCCTGCTTTGTTTATGATATATATAATAATTCAGTTAATAATTAGCATGCTTAATTGTATAGATAAGGAGTGTGCGTGTTGTCGCACGTGCCAACTTAATTGTTTATTAAGGGTAGATAAACAACAGCAACAAGTATCCCCTTGTATTGTTTGGTTATGTTTATTTAGGGAGGATGCGTAAATTGATGATTTCACTTACCCACACCGTACTTTCCTTGTCCTGGTATTCGCATCCACCCTGTCATTGTCACTTCTTATCTTCACTTTATTCGTAATGTTTTAATTAGATCCACAATCACAATCATGATAAAAACACAGAAACGCCATCGCGTCTTTCTACGCTGTTGCTGTTTATCTTTAAATGATTCCAAGTGATTCATCGGAAGTTGTCGGCTCAAACCGCACGTTATCGCTCTTGTACAGGGCCGTACTGGCAGTATTCGCAGTATGAAAAACTGTTTAACCAGCTGAACGTAAAATTAAAATGTACGTTATAACTTACGCTGTTTAATTGTTGCGTTTTAAAGACAAAAAGTATTTAGATTTTCAAGTTCATATATAGATTACTTTATTTATCAAAAGATAAGTAATCTGAATGGGTATTAAAACCAACTAGAAACGGTTAACTCAGTCGCGTGTTGTTACTACTCAAAATGTTTGAGCTAAACCGCGATAGAGAAATGTATAAACCATGCAAAGTTACTTCTTAGAAAAATACTTTACTTAATTTTCACAATGCCTGCAATAAATATAATAGTAAATTGATGTTATAAGAAAGTATTCGGTGACTTTATTAAAATCGATATTAACTAATATTGTTTTTGGATGACAGCACTAGCTGCAAGCTGGTTGTCATGAATTAACATATAGAATAACTATGAGAAAATCAAATAGTTCTATAACTAAAGATTCCAAGCTGCCGTTTTAAACAATGTATAAGCAGCGTACACTCTCAGTATCTCAGTCTTTGTCGCACCATGACGTTTCTCTAGACTCTATCGCATACAACGTATAGCCGCTCAATCACTTGTAGAGAGAGTGAGAGAATAGAGTGTTGTGCATAGAACATATATTCATATAGAACGGCAACTCAGCCTCTCTCTTGTTTCCACGTTTGCGCCATCACGTCGGAATGAACCAAAACTAATTTGCATTCCGCGGCAAATTTAAACTCTGGAATATATTATTTTTTTATTAAAAATCCATAGACATTGAATTAATAGGCAAGTCTAATTTAAATTTATTAGACTTGCACACATATTCACTGATGATATATATATATTAGATAATAAGCAAATTTACTAACTTATTTTAAATAAATGATTAAATTTTACTTATATAAAAAAAAACATATACTTACATTTTAATATCAACTTGATGAAATCCTTGTATTATTTATTATTTATAAAACAAACAATTACTCACATTTTATTATTTTAAAATAAAAAATTAAATTAATGTTTAAATTTTATTATACATTGCAAACATACCTATATACATATTTTCTACAAATAATTTACATGATTGAATTAAGCAAAAAAAATGTTGTAAACACATTACATCTCTCCTAATTAGTAATGATAATCAAATCAAATTCTATTCATTCTATTTTGAAAGTATTAATTCATCCCAAGAATTGTATAATATAGAAGTTAGGATTTGATTTATTTTTAATAAAACTTTTTAAATATACTAACTTTAAAATTAATAAACGATAGTAAACCTAAATACTCACTAAAAATTGTCTTATGTATATAAGTATATTATATAAATTATGTTCACAAGAAACACAACACAACCATATAACACAAAAAACACAGTTTAATGAAAAAAACTTGACAGATCTTTGTCCTCACAATAATTGTTATTTGTCAGTCATAGCCAACTATCTGATTTTGAAAATTTTAGCGATCGCAGCGCTGCGCAGTAGAATGAACCAACACTAAAGTTATAGATTCAACTTTTTCTAATAACAGTGCGCACCCCATGGTGTTGTGCAACAAGAACAGAGATACTGAGATTGTACGGCAAAACGCTGGCTTAGAACCTCTAGTTATAGTACTCTTTAGAGAAAACACATAAAAATACTGAAAATTAAAAAACAAACTACTTGAATAATGTTGGTGGTGCACTCCAAAAACAGTATTATGACGTTTTCAACTGTCACTCTTTGTGCACTAGAATGCCCTTAGTGCATATTTTTGTGTTCGGCTGAGTTTTTTTTTTCAGAACCGCCACATTGTAGGATAGGCAGATATGCACCAACAAAGTTGATATTGCCTTTACATCAAAACTTGGGGCAAACCAAGGCAACCTCAAATGTCACAGCCAAAAACGCCATTAGTTAATAAATAAATATGAACGTAAACTCTTACAAAAAACAAATACTTTCAATAATAAATAATAAATTATAAGTTGAAGAAGGCCATTGCTATCGTCACATTGCAAACAATTAATGGCTTTTTTAGCTAAAACATTTGACATTGGCCTGACTGTCAACCTAAAAAACTTAAATTCCAGTTTTAACTTAAGTTTATAAATATAAATTGTAACGCAAAATTATTTTTATTTTGCGCCACAAAATTATGCGTCGAAGTGAGTAAAAACTAAAAAATTGTAATTTTATTTTTTTGGTAATATTTAGAGTTTAAAATTGTTACTTAAAACAAAAAGTTATGTTAGAAATGTTAATCAAGATAACAATACATGTTCACATAGACAACGCATAGCTATTGTAATAAACTTTCAACTTATCTCAAAAATCCTAAGATTCTAGGTTTGTTTGGTAGTCATACAAAACAAGTTTAGACTAAACAATCTCTAGTCAAAGAAACCAAATGACGTTTGCTAAACAACACAAAAATTGAATCTTTGCCGGTTTTTAGCAATAAACTTATTTTGATTTGCATGCTGTAACGGTCGTTTTTTTTAATTTAAGAAATTAAATTTTTAAAAGGTTGGTATAGATTAGTTTTTTGTTATACCATCATATATTATATTATTTTACATTATAATTTCATATACAGAGTAAGAAATAAGTAATGCTACATGGCTATATTTTTGTTGTTGTTTTAAGTTTTAAACAAAACTTATAAGGTAATAAATGCTTCATATTTTTGTTAAGTTAAAATTTTCTTACGTAAATACGCGCATGTCATAAGCTATATAAGTTTTATTTTCTATTCCCTAACTTAAAATCATAAAAATAATTAATTCTTTTCTTTTTTAGTAAATTTCACTATAATAATGCGTTATAATCAAAAGTTTATAAATTATAATATGTTTTTGTTTTCTTTTACCAAAACCATCTGTTTTGGTCTTAAAATGCGAGCCAAAACGACGATTTAGAGGTCTGGGACCCCTAAACTATTTTTTGCTTGCCTCTACCGAAAGCATCATATTCGGCCCGCATATGCTCACTGGCTTTTTTGGCTATTCGCGGTATTTGATTGGCTGTGAATTACAATTTTATATGTAGACGTCATACCTTAAAATCTGACAGTAGTGACACTAGTGACAAATTATAATAAACATTGAAACTAATGTTTTTAACTGGAGCAGGCAAAAAAACATCCTCACTCGCTTTGCTTGTATGTGCTGCTAAAAGCGGCGGGCTGCTAAAGCCTATTTTTGGCCCTTGATACACTATATACTATTTTGGCATTTGATTGGCTGTAAATCACAATTTCACATGATGACGTCATACTTTAAATCTGGCAGTAATAACAAATTACGGGTAATGTTTTTATTTAAGACAGGCAAAAAAATATTGAGTGTTACTCGTGACAAATTGCTTTAGCAGGCTTTTGCCAAAAGCAGCGGGCTGCTAAAACTTATTTTTGGCTCTACACTATATACTATTTAGTTCTGTTATCACTTATTAATCAAACAATGGTAAAACTTTTTTCAAATTTTAAAACGTTTTTTTAAATTTAATACTAACAAAAGTCTTTATTTTTTTCTCACTTTGTAAAATACATGTTTAAAATAAAATCTGTATATGAATTTTAAATTTGAGTGGAAGGATAAACTATTTTTTACTGCACTTGGGTCTTTTATCCCAAAATACAGCCAACATGTGAACATCGTTTATTGACAATAATAGTATTTTAAGCTGATGCGCCAAATACTTAAACTAATACTTAGAACATCGCTTTTCTTCTTCAGGCTATGCTAAGTCGGTAATAGATTTTCTTGAGTACTTAATACATGCTCGGACGTCTTGTAATCTATTCTGTACAATTTCTGCATATCTGACTGATTACAATGCTGAATGACTGCGTTCAGAACGTCGCAATTGCTGAGTCATCAATTGGAGGTAAGCGCTGAGTCCGTCTGAACGCTATATTTTAGACTGTTACCAACCCTGTAAACTTTTATCAACAATATAAACATAAAGCTCATAAGTTTTAAATTTAAAGAATTGATTTAATTACTTTATGAAGCCGTTACTTAACGAGATATAATATATTCTCAATATGTTGTATGTTCATTTAATCCCACTTTGTATTGTTTGATTATTTTTATAATTTTTTTATATTTTTTAATTCCTTTGCCCAAGTGTTGTACGTTGTAAACCCATATATTTATAAATTACCTATATTGCCTTCTTTCTTCATTTTTTTAATAATATGTAAATTTATATGCGCCGATTAACTGCAAAGTTGATTTGTCTGCAAGCATTCAAACCTAAATGTATAATGAGTAAAATGTAACTAAGCGGTAGTCAGCAACCGCATTCAGTTTGCATGATGAGTCGTTCTGAACGCAGCCGTTAGTTGAAAATGCTTTGTTATAATTTGCATTTTTGTATAGATATACTATTGTACTTTAAATGCATTGTATGTGTTTGCTTTTAGAGCCGTCTGACACAAAACTGATTTAAGTAACTGATTTACTTGCAAATTATTTAAAAAAAAATATTTATAATCTAGTGTTTTTGGCAGCATATACAGGGTGAGTCGGGAGGAACGGACGGATTAGGAGTGTATTGTACACTTGAAAATAATGTAAAAAACTTAAATATTGTTATCCGATTTTTATTTGTTTTTAAGTTATAGCTTAATCTATTATATTCTTCTATAAGAACCGACATAATTTTTTCTGACCATGGTGACACAAAATTACAACTGCGGGCTTTAAAGTTGAATCCGTACACAAAACAAATCATAAATTTAAAAAAAAATTAATAAAAAATTGCCCTTATGTACGCTTTTCATAAGCGTTTTGAGCGCGTTTGGAACCATAATTAGTGGCTAAACGAGCGCGAAAGATTCCTTTGTGTTTGACCAAAAAACCGACAAGAAGCGGGTCGCAAAGAACTGTTCGAGGTACGTTGGCATTGCTACACGCTACAAATCTTAACTACGCCACTTCAACTGGCCGACACGATTTCAATGAAAAAATCATTCACTGAGTAACTTTAATTCGTAACCAAACGACACATTCAAACGCTTTAACATAGAAATGATTTCAAGGTTTATTTTTTGCAAAACTTGGTTAGTTTTCCTTACAAAAGCAGATAGAGCATATCTAAAACTATTGATTACACACAATTCCTTAACTTTCAAAGTTTTCAAAATTTAAAGAAAAATAAATTTTGTCTGTGAAAACTTATCTTTTAGATAAATTTGAATGGTTACAAACTATCAAAAAAAGTAAATTTAAAATTTAAGCCATTTTTTGCTATTTTTAAGTATTTCTGTGGATACATTGTAAGATATCTCGGAACGTAGCACACGTCAATTTATGACATTTTTAGGATATCTTTTGCACATATAAAAGCACGTTTTTATCTAAATTAAAAAAAAATAGAAAATACCCGTCATCTTTTTTTCAGAAAAACTATGTTTTAAAGTTATGCAAAATTTTTAAAATTTAAGAAAAGCAATTTTTGGCTATAAAAACTTATTCTTTAGACAATTTTAAAGAAAAAAGTTATTTCAAATTTTGATTGCTTATTACTCAATAATAGCTCAATAAAAAAATTTAAAAAAATTCACAAGATTAGGATTCATGTAGAGAAAGGCATTTTCAGTGGTTTGAGCAAAAACAAATTTTTGTTCCGTACACTTGACTCAGGCATGACCATATATTATTAATCATTAAAATAGTCCTGAACAGAGTAAAAACTTTTTTTTAGTAAAAAAGATTTTATAAAAGTCTTAAAATCCTTGAGATTCATATGTTGTGCCTGAAGTGGTGATTTGTTGTACAGTTGAACTCCCATGTAATATGGCAATTTCTTAAATTTAGAAGAGTTATGAGATACTATTAGCAGTGACAGTGTATGATACTTGTGAAAATCGATTTTTTTTAGAAATGTTGAGATATTTTGTTTGATCATTAACAATATTCTATAAATGTATATCAATGACAGACTTAAAATGTTATATTTAATAAAAAATGATTGGCATGAATCTCGATAGTTTATTAAAAATAAGACAAATAATTCTTTTCTGTTCAATAAAGACTCTTTGCCAGTTAGATGCTGTTCTCCAAAGAACAACGTTATATGCTAAATGACTATATATAAATAAATAATATGCATTAAAAAGACCCGTTAAGTCAACTGATGATTTCAACTGCAATATTGTATAGTCTGTGTTAGAGGTCGGCGTTTTAAATTTTTTTAAGGCCCGATCCGGCTCAGGCCCAAAACCCAACTACAAACTCGGCTCAAAGCCCGGTCCAAAATTTAAGCCCAAAACCCGGCCCGGCCCAAAGCTCAGCCTGGTACAACCCGGCCCGGCCCCGCTCAAAGCCCAGCTCGGAACAAATCGGCCCGGCCCAAAGCCCAGCCCAGAACAAATCGGCCCGGCCCGACCCAAATCCCAGCTCAGCCCGGCTCAATCTAAACCGTTACCAGGTCCGTTTTAAACGTGACCTTGTTTGTTGCTAACAATTTAATAATACACAATAGTGTTTTTCTTATTTGTGTAAACTCCAGTTATTTTGTATCAGTAAGCCGCAATGTTAACCTTGATTTAGATAATTTTTTTGTTCTATTTACCTATCTGAAGTTTAAATTAATAAAAAATAAAAAATTAATAAGTATAAAAAGCAAAAATTATTAAAAAAAAATTATTTACTGTTAATTTTCAAATACATTATTTTTTGTAGTCTACTTGGTGAAAGCCTTGTTTGTCATTTGTCAAATGTACTACCAACAAAAGAAGAAAAAAAACAAAAAGCGTTCGTTGCGCTTGACGCTCATCTTATATGCTTCTTATAAACAAATTAATACAAATAATCAAGTACTTACACAAAAATATTTGATTGTTTATACAGTTGAAACAAATCAGTTTGTTTCAAACGCTCCTAAATTTGGACGCCAGAACGTTTTTTTTTAATAGATAATTTTGTCTAAAATAAAATTTCTATTTTATCATTATTATGATTTAACTTATTTAACTATATTGAATTAAATAAATTATTATTAAACTTTTTTTTTATAAAATTATTAGTTAAGTAAAAAGAATAATGTATAATTTGATGATATGTTTGTATAAGTTTTGCACTACATAAAACACATTTTGCCAGTTTTCAAAATTTTATATTAATAGTACTGGCAGATGAAAAATTTAAACTGGCATAATTTTTAAATGGATAAAACCTACATTGTTTGGTAGATTATATTCAATTATAAAGTTTAATTTGCCAAAACAAATTCTGCCAAAACAAATTTTGCCAAGATTTTGAGTTTTTAGTTATTAAATTTGAAGAAATGAAATTTAATTTAAAATTTAATTATTTTTTATCATTAACGTGAAAAGATGGGAGAACAAAGCTAAATAGTAACAAAAATCACATAGTTTTACATGTCATATTTCAATAAGTCAAATGACAAATACGTAAATAAAATTATTTTAAAAATTAATTAATTTAGTTTTTAAAATAAATTTTGTTTTCCCGCGTTTTGTAGTTTTCTATTTGTATATTATACTTTCTATATAATTAAAATTTTGTATATACATATTATATTGAAAAGTAAGATTAATATAATTTATCTTTAAATAGTTTATTGGTAGAATAAATAAAATTTTATTTAAAAAAAATAATAAAATGTTTATATGAGGCGTGTAGATGCAAAACTTCATAAAAAAAGATCATTTTGCACAAAATGGAAAAAACGTTTTATTAAAAGTAGAATTGTCTGATACTAAAAACTATTGGTTTAAATGAATCTATGCTTGTTAGAATTCCGAGGATCAAGTTTTTACAAAGATTTATTAACGGAAACCTTATAAAAAGAAAAAAAAATTTGGAGTTAACTAGTTTTGCAGCAACTTAAGCAGAAAATTTTGGTTTTGTTAGGAAACAGTACTTACCTACCTACCTAGGTACATCATAATTCATAATAAATAAAACTTATTAGTTTTAAAAAAATTATTAAAAAGAAGGGAAACAAATTTATTGGTTTTTTTATACAATATTAGTTTTTAGCTACAAAGTTATTAAATATGAAGCTCCGGTTCTCTTTCCTATTATTAGCCGATACATCTTAAGATCGGCAATAGACCTCCAATCGTTACCAAAATGGGTCTGTATAAGTTTATCTACGTCCTTCAATTTGCAGTCTGCCACCGCTACTTTGTTTGGTAATACCGTTGGGGTCATAGCACCAATTGACTTGCCATGTTTTGTAATACTTTTGAAGGCAAAAAAATCTGATCTATAATTCACTTCGCCTGATACCAAGATATTATTATTCCTGGTTTTTTTCAAAATAATTCTTTTGCTTGCGGCAAACTTGAAGTGCTATTGTCCAGGCGGTTTTACTAGATTTGCAACGGCGCTTTTCCAATCATAGACTTTATAATCGGAGCCTAAATTTAAAATGCTCCCATAACTCGCAAAACACTGTTTATATTCTTCAGCCTGAATTATAGTATCCTTCTTTCTTAGTACTTTTTCGATACGCCCAAAGATCCTATCAGGCGGAAGGAATGAGTGCCTAACAATGGGAAAAGTAATGGTTATTTTGTTAATTTCTGATTGATCTGTAAACAACCAATGTGCCAGCATTCCAATCATTGTTATATTTTTATTTTGCCCAGGGCATCCGTCTGAATATAACTTAATTTCGGTTTTTCCCACTAGCTCAGTATTACATAATTTATGGTAAACCATTGATGATATTTTGTTTGATCCCTTGGAGCGTTCATTTTCAGTCCACGTAAAAATAAAAACAGTATCTTTATTTTGAACTGCTTTAGAAGTACTTTGGCGAATTGTAAAATTATAAAGGTACAACTGGCGTGAATAATATGCCGACTGATCTGGTACTTTTGGTAGAACCAAAATCTTTTGACAATCGAACGAAAACTTAATAACTCATTCTTCTTCTTTTGTTAAAGAGTCATAAAGGCTTTTGCCTTTAGCTTGTGTAGTCTTAATTGCACTATTAAATCAACTTTTTCAGCAACCGTTGCGGTTTGGATTCTAAGCTTCAATTTAATGCATTCTGAGCAAGCATCTGTTGCTGGAGATTTAAAGCTAAGATTAAAATCGCAAACAAATATTTTCTGAAAGAAGTGATATTTTACTATGTAATCAGGATGTTTTACATTATAAGCTCTCCATAACTTTTTGATGGTTAGATCACTGGGCAGGTATTGCCTTGTTGATTTTTTTCCGCTTGCATAATGTGATTCTACACAATTTAACTCTTTAATATACATCCTAACTTTATTTTTGAATTCCAAATATTTTTGGAAAACTCTATCGCCACCACGATTTTCTTTTGGTATCGCACCTGTTATCAATTTTTTTTTACTGATGTTCATAATTCTAAATTTTGAAATACCAAGGATTGATGCAAAAGCCGACGAACACACCATTACCATACCATTGTCTTTGGTATTTAAAAAATAAATCACAGTGACTTTTTTGTTTCTACTTCCAGTTTTTGGTCTTTTTCTATTAGGAGTTTTTTGTTCAGTGTGTTTTAAAATAAACTGGTCTTGCTTTTCTTTATCTGTCGTTTCGTAAAAGCCTGCATGAAATCTGCGGATATCCTGCATTGATAAGCTTTCACATTGAAAATGCTTCTTTTTATGAACACAGCTAGGTTTTTTGGGAAGCTCTTTGGATTTGTGCCTATTAATAAAGCAAAAAACACAAATTTAGATTGAAATCAAATTTTAGGACCGCATTCTTAACATACCTTTGAATTTTCAGTTTCTCTCGTGTTGTTAAATTCCGAGTTTTTTCTTTTCCTCTTCCTACAAAAAGTAAAACTTCTTCAACTTTCTCACCGTCCATTGAATTGTCCATTTTAGTATTAATTACGTTGTATCAATAAAGATCAGATCTTAAAACGCAGTAACACACCACACGCGAATAAAGGTTATGTTTACTTGCGAATGACGTTTTTGAGGCTTAAACTATACAGGATTTGATGTGTTTTGCAAGTATTTTATTTTATGCATAGATAGAGAAGTTTTCGAAGATGGCAGCACCATCAAAACATACACTTTTCCCATATATGGATTTATGAAGTTTTGCATCTACACGCCTCATATAAACAAATATAAATGTATCATAACCTTAAATAGAAATGTCAAATATAATACGAATTGAGCTACTCGTGTTTAGACGCTATAAGCGGCAAGATAATTTTTGTTTAGTACCAAATTGTTAGAAAAATTAATACATGCTGGAATTTCAAATTTTACACTTTATCATACATTCACAACTACGAGCAGAACTATAACAATTGTTATTTTAGAAAAATAACTTATAGCACAATAAAAAGTCTACTAAATGTTCAATGAAGAATGCCTCTTAAAGTTTAAGCAAATATTTTGACAAAAAAATACAATTTAATTACAAAATTTAATAGACAATTTAAAGTTTGGATTTTCATTTATTTCATTTGACTAGAAATTTTATTCTCTACACGTTTCAAAAAACCGATTTTATAAAAGAGTTAAATTGCGTGTGTTTTGCTTGTAGTATTGTGACACTCCTTAAACAGCGCTGTTCATAAGTGATAAATTTCTTTAAATAAAAAGTACAATTTAATAAATTTATTTATCTAAAAATTTCCTTAATCAGGTACTGTTTCCGTCAATTACTGCTGACAACTACCAACCTAACATTTGCTCTTGACAGAAAACGAAAGTAAAAACATGAAACATTCCCCCAGAAAATATCGCGATCTTAAAACATGGAGGAAGATTCTGAAATGCGTCCTAATATTCGAATAGAAATTCAGAATAATTTGGTGGAATCCATGGACACGGATGAACCTAAAGCAAGTGAGGGTGAAGAAGGTGAAATAAGTGATCCAAACGATGCCGACGAAGTTAACCAGGATATAACCTATCTACCAAGACCAAACCTTGCAAATAACGTAAATATTATTTTCTTATGCACATTAATCAAATTTATTTAATTGAGCACATAGTCTGATGAAGTTATATTATTGATTGACCAATTATTTATGATATTTTAGATATTTGAAAATTCTGAATTTCCTATTAATGTTATTGATAAAGAAGAACAAGAAAAGCGAATAGGAAGAGCAAAACGTTTTGATTTGGAACCCACTGTAAAGACATACTTTAAAGAAGATCATTTGAATGAATTACGTCTGAGTTTAGGTATAAACGAAGATAATGAAAGGGATGTACGTTATGAAGCAATACATATGCATGGAACTGACCAGATGGCCTCAGAAGATATCCTTGAATATTTTGGAAAATATGGACCAGCTGGTATAGAATGGGTATCTGAATCCAATTGTAATGTTGTATGGGTTGACAGTTATTCTGCAGCTCGTGCGATTTATTTCTTATCGAAACATGTTAAAGGCTTACCTGTAGAATCTTCATCAGATCTAATGGAAATTAATGAGAACAATGCAGGAAGAAGTATATTACTAAAGAATAAGAATCGTGAAGTTGTAATGCATAGTGAGGAAATTGATAAAGAAAACGGTTCAGAAGCACATATAAGTGATATTACTATACCAATACCACCCGGTTATTGGAGATTAGGACAGTCGCATGATAAATCAAAATGTATTTTATTAAGATTTGTATTAAAAACTGATAAAAAACCATTTAAAGCTGAACGGTTTAATGAATTTAAAAACAGATTTAGTAGTATAAATTATGGAATGAAAGGAATAATATCGGAAAGCAGAAAGCAAAAAATGAAAGGTATATTTGATAGAAATCACAAATCAGTTGATGAACAGGATAATAAAAATCCTTGGGGAAGTTTAGCTAAAAATTGGCATGAGGATTTCCAGTTTGCCGAACCTGAATACAGAGAAGTTGAAAATGTTACTGTTAGTAAGAAAAACTCAAATCTGCAGCACCGATTAGGTTTTAAGAGGGCTTTAAAACCAGAGGAAGAGAAGCCAGCTCCGCAGGAAGAAGTACCTGAGAAAAAAAGCAAAATACCTCGTATGAGAATGTATGCAGATGAAGAAGAGGAGAAAATTAAGCGTCGTCGACAATTACAAGCTCTCAAAACAATTGAAATAAAAGAAGAAAAGAAATCAGATGATTTACGAAATGTTCTACGTCTACCATCAAGAAAAAAACCTGAAGAAGTTATCAGAGAACATGAAGAACGTAATGTTGATTTAGGTTTAAAACTTAAAAACCGAAAAATAAAAGAAGCAGCTTTTATTCGTTTAGAAGAAGAGAAACGTATTAGATCAGAACAACAACAGATTGCTGATGCAAGGATTAAATTACATGAGCATAGACGAAGACGGAGTCCTGTACGTAGAAAAGAACATTATTCTGATTTTGAGGAAGATTATAATGATAAGAAAACTGGAAGTAAAGTTACCGTGGTTATTAAAAAACAAAAAGCTCCAGCAGTGGCTTCCACTGTTTGGTCAAGAATACCAAATGAGAAAGATCGTTTGAAAACAGTATCAGAAGGTAAATTGAGAGTTCGCAGAGATTCTAGTAGTAGTGTTAGTACAAGTGCAAGCAGCAGTTCAGATAGTTCTGAATCTGAGAAGGAAGATGAGGTTATGGAAGATGCAGCTGTGCTAAAGAAAATTGAGAGACCTGGATTTAATAATGACTTTAAGTTTAATAAAACTTTAGATTATAAGGCTACTGAAAATAAAAATCCTCTCAAACTTGTTGTTAAAATAAAGAATGACCACTTTAAAGATGAATGATTATTCATTAATATTTTTAATATATTTCTTTTATCATGCGTTTTAATTTTATGTATTATTTACATATTTAAGGTATATTTTGATTTTGTAAATATGATATTTAATAATTCAACTATTTTATGGATAAAAATAAATTAATAGACATCACACGTTATTTTATATTTAACCCTTTGTTGATGAAATAATAAATTTGATTTAATTTATTAGACCACATAAATGTATAATACTGAAGTAAATATTGTAGGATGTAGAAATGCATATTTAATAACTTTAAATGTATAGTACATACATAAAAAATATACTTACCAAATTTTTAATTTAGATTGTTTATTATTTATGGGTCTATTCTGAACATATTTTAACATCGATGTTAGCTAACATTGCTGTAGAAATTGATTTTTAACCAATCAGGTATTGAGTTTTTTAAATATTGCCTAGCAACATTTAAAATGTTAATTAACATCGCTGTAAAAATGTTCAGAATACGGCTATTAGTCTTATTTCTAGCACTTGGTCAGTATAATAATAATAATAATATCGTTTATTCCAAAGATAAAGACATAGGACAAGTCATGTTTACAAACAGGTTAAATATTACAACATACTACTAGATAACAAATAATATTAATTAAAACTAAATACATTTATCAAACTGCCTATAAAATAAAACTATAAATATATTATCAGTATAGCATTTCCAAGGCGCCCGAGTGTTTGTGGAGAGAGAAGTCAATCACAGTACACTGTATTGCACTGTATACCAAGACCCCACTGTGGAAACCCCGCATGCGCCCCCAGCACCATTCTACAGGAAAAAAAAAAAAAAATAGATGACCCATAGGTATTATTTTTGTCTTTGCAATAAGGTGGCAGGTTTGTCAACATTTACATGTGTGCACATATTACTATGTTCACATTAGTCACATCTGCACAATGAAAGGATTCTACTGAGGCTTTCTATCTCGTTTATCACACGTTAAACCCACAGCTGTTCAAATGTAAGCGCGAGATAAGGATGCTAAAATGCGCAAAAGCATAAGTGCAACAGAGCAAACAATATTTTTATGTATATTAAGTTTGCTATTACAGCGGACAATTTATGTTTGGAGTAGTGTTATACATTCTTAAGATAACATTTATAAAAAACAATAAAATCATTTCAAAGGAGTAAGAACACTACTGAACAACATTTTAAAATGGGTAAGAATAAAAGACATTTATAAATAAAGATTACATTGTTCAGTAGCTAAATTTATTTCACTCAAAGCCAGCATTCCAGCTTTAAGTGCCTGCAAGGTATTAAACTGATATTAGACGGCTAGTTATTGCGAATGACCAAATCAGTTTAAATTTAAAATGTAATATTTTGGTAAGCATTAATAAAAGAAAAAGTAAAAACTCAATTTAATTATAAATGCATGTTAATTATATTATTAATTTTTAATGTGATAAAACGCCTTCATACAAAGAATGTTTTAAATTTCAACTAAATTTTATATTGATATCTTTTTTATTTATATTATATTACATATGAACATTACATTACATTAATACAATATTTATATTTATGAAAAAATATTCTAAACTAAAATCATCCATAGACGCGTTTCGAGGTTTACCTCTCATCAGTATGGCTTTATTTATTTAAACTTAATAATTGATTTTTAACTTACTTCGTCAACATTGGGTTGTCCGATTGAACAGATAGTAACGAGCGCTACATATGTCGTTGTGGCATTCGTATAAATTTACCTATTTAACTAGGCTTTATTCGAAACTATTGCTTTTACAACTGTCTCATTTGAGGACATTGCGTCTCTTCTTTATATATTTTATAAATATTTATATATTATGCAGCACCAGTAGGCTTACAGCCTGTTTAAAGGTGGTACATATTTTCAATTCACTTTCATTATGGTTTTATAAGTCACAATATACACTGGGTTTGAATATATATACACGGTATTCAAAAAATAATGTAAAATATTTAAGGGGGTGGTAGTAGGAACCACAACAAACAAAAAAGTTTTAATTAACATGGGTTGTCATAGTAACGGTTTCGGAAATATGGAACATTATTTATTTTTATATATTTTTACTAAGAACAGAGTTATAAAAGATGTTTTAAGTGCCTTTCTTCCATTTCCAAACAGGCACGACATCTTTGTCTGAAGGACATTCGTACTCTTTCTAAAACCCCCTTATTGGCTTGGATTTTTTGTCACTTTCATTAATTTTTAACTGCAGCTCATCGAGGTTATTTACAGAAGTAGCATACACTAATAATTTCAAATATCCGCACAAAAAATCAAGAATGTTTAAATCAGGCGATCTTGCTGGCCATAGAACTAGTCCGCCTCTTCCTACCTACCTATATAGAAACGTTTGGTCTAAATCATAGGTCTAAATGCTCGTTAACGGCAATGAAAAAATGAGCTGGAGCACAGATAATACAATAGAGCACCATCATGCTGGAACCACATTTGTTGCCTGTGATCCAAAGGAATGTCATTCAAAAAATTATACATTGTGTTCTGCAGAAAGTTAAGGTAAGCAGCGTCTGTTAATCAGTTTGGTAAAACAACAGGAGTTTGAAATCTGTCGCCTATTTTGGCAAGAAACTGCGGGTCTTCAGCATCCTTGCGTAGAAACCAGCTACAAAAAACCAAACGTGCCTGATGATCAGTGAAATTTAAAACCTGTACTTGTTGTACATGGCATGGATAGAACAGCTGCATGTGGAGGGTTCTCATAACAAGAGTAGCACCAACTCCTACCTCTGCTGATATTCTCCGCACACTTATCCCTGGATTATGCTCTATCCGTGCTATAATTTCTTGTTCTGCTCTAGGAGTAGATACCGACTTTGGTCTGCCGGAAAAATAACACTGTTTTTGAAGTGAACCGGTATTTCTCAATCTCTGGTGAATTCTTTCAAAAATACGATGTGAAGGAATCTAGCGATCCCAATAGCACTATCATACATGAAATGCATGTCGGCTAGTTCTGCATGAGAGCAATCAGCCATAGCAATAAAAACTTGTGCAATAAAAACAACTGTCAAATACTGAATGTTTATTTTACAAAACATCAGCCAACTATGATAAGAAAATGTACGTTTTAGCAAAATTGAAAAATAGAGAAAAAAAATTAATACAAATAAATAATGTTTCATATCTTTGAAACCGTTGCTATAACAACCCATGTTTATTAAAACTTTTTTGTTTGTTGTGGTTCGTACTACCACCTCCTTAAATATTTTACTTTTTTTTTTAACACCATGTATATATTTTCCAACAACTGTTCACTTTACTCTAACCTACTCTACTACAACACCACTTTTCTTAAACAAACGCACCAAATGTTAGCTTTGTTTGTCTATTCTACTCGAGTCATTATTTTTACTCTTTTCACTCTACAGGTCGTTCGGGCATTGCAATTGGAATGCACTAAGTTATTTTTTTACGTTTGGCTAAGACGGAGTCGAGTGAATAGAGTTAACTCTATTTACCATACCTCGCCAAGCGTGGATTTAAGAGTCAGCATGCGCATTAGATTTAAATGAGTAAGTTTAGCAGACTTCTGAAGACAAATGCAATGACAACACATTTTACATTAAATTTAAAATGAACCAGTTGATAGATGGACTTCGTTAGCGTTTGGCTATATTTGACTCTATTCACTCCGTGATCAAGTATCAAAAAATCTACTTTGACTCTAGATTCAAAACCAAACTCAGCTATTGTTGTTTCAAATATTAAGAAAAAATACCTACATTGTCAAAAACAATACCTAAACTTACCTGATAGATGGCGTGCCTGTAGATTAATAGCATAACGCAACATATGTACACACTGACATTGAAATCATAATAATTGAAAATACCTTAATGCCATCAAAATAATGTGTAATGCAATATATAGTGTATCAAGGGCTAAAAATAGGCTTTGCTCCTTTGTGCTGCTAATAGCAAAAAAGCATTTTGGCAATGTTTTTACTCCCAAAATTTATTATATCTTGACACTACTGTCAGATTTTATTGCAAAACAAGTAAAATTGTGATTTACCGCAAAAATCTGTTCTCTAAATCGTTGTTTTATCTCGCATTACAATAGATGTAATATATTTTAGTGGAACAAGTTATTAAATTCCTTTGAATCAAAGTTGCAACTTAACTCTATTTACACTGATTTTTCAAAGGCGTTTCTTTTTGTCAGAAATCATTACTGTTTCATCAAAAGTGCCTCAAGGGTCTCATTGTAGACCAATACTTTTTTGCTTTTTATCAATGACTTTTTAGGTTGTATTCATTCATCTTTATTTAATTTTTATTGCTGGCAATCTTCAAATTTATAAAAACATAGCATTTTTTAAGAATTGTCATCAATAACTCTAGGATTAAATTAGTACGCCAATCCGTAAGGTGTATTCTCATAAGAATCTATCGAATTCTATAAAAAATAAATAAACCTACTGATAGTAACTTATATAAGTGTTAATTATATGTGACTTGCAAATACAATTTACATCGACGATATAAGTTTCGCCTAAACACTGGTAAGAATTGTGAATTAATACATAACCTAATCCTTTGTTATTATTTTCATCTGTTTTATAACATCTATTTCTTTTTATTTTTATCAGTGGCGTATCTATCAAACTGTATTCTAAACTGTTACTAAAACTGTTAAAATATTACAAAAACTGTCAAACAGTTAACAACAATATAATACAATCAACTGTATTTAAAACTGTTAACTGTGTTACTAAATTTGTTAAAACTCTTTAAAATGCCAAAAAGTTTTATTCAAAATTTTCAAAAACGTTACTACATCTGTCAAAAAGTTACTAAAATTGTTAAACAGTTTACAATAAGATCATAATTTGGAAGAAATGTATCAGATCTGTCAAATACTATTTTTTAACTTCCAAACTGTATGTAAGTAATGTACATATATAAAATGACTATGTTTGCAGTTTTGTACAAGATTTATTAAATTGTATTTTAAAGTGTTAAAAAAGTTACTACATCTGTCAAAAATTACTAACACTGTCAAATGGTTTACATGTTTAATGTAAATAAACATTATAAGTTAACAAAAATGTAGTAAATCTATCAAAAAAGTATTAAAAATCGTAAAAGTAATGTATAAAAATATTATAAAAAAATTACTAGATTTAATTAGATTATTTTAAACTGTCAAAAAAATAACTACACCAAATCACTAAAACTGACAAAATTGCCAGAATGTTAATTGAATTTGTTGAAAAGTTATTAAAATAACAAAAAACTGTTAAGATGTTAAAGTTGGAATAGATAACTAAAATTTCACAAAATTTACTCTGTTATCTGTCAAAAAAGTCACATTAAAATTGTCAATAAGTTTACAATCATGCATCTGTTTGTATTTTATAACCAAAGTTAGCAGCAATGTATCAAAAATGCTAGATTCTACTTTAAAACTAATAAAAGTTCGTAAAATTATTAATAATTAACTAAAACTGTGAGAAATTAACAGATTTAATCTAAAGCTAAACTGGGAAAAATATGCTATGCGGGTTGCACACGTAGCATCAAGTCACATAGATAGTAAGAATCAGATCTAATTATAAAAGGTTTTCCAATAAGAAGTTTCATTTTGAATAGCAGGCTATTTGGGCAGCTGTCAATTTTGAAGCTATTATTTTTTGACATTTGACAAGTAAAACTACGCCATTATTAAAAATGAAACGATACACGCTTCAACAACGCATTGAAATTATTAAAATTCACTACAAAAATGGTAAAAAAAATTCAGTCACAGTTTGCAAAATTAAGCACTTTTTGATCGTCGTAAAGCACCTTCTCGGCCGGCAATAGTAAACTTGGTGGAAAAATTTGAGCTGTTGGGACAAGTTTGTAATGTGAAAAATCGAAACCGAGTGCATGGCTCAAGAACACATGAGAATATTGCTGATGTAGCCCGTAGTGTTAAAGAAAACATAGGATTGTTGATTTCTCGTCGATCTTTGGAATTAGACATTCCACAAACGACATTATACCGTATTTTGCATACAGACTTAAATCTTAAGGTTTTTAAAGTTTAGTTAACACAAGAACTCAAGCCGGTCGATTACCATAAACGTTGTATCTTTGCTGATTGGGTCCTTCAAATCCATCAAAATGATCCTGAATTTTATCAAAAAATGATCTTCAGTGATGAGGCTCATGTTCACCTCGGAAGCTACGTTAATAAGCAGAATTGTTGCAAATGAGGCTCAAAAAATCCAAGAATGATTGTTGAAAAGTCTTTGCATTCTCAACGTGTTACTGTTGGGTGCAGTTTTTGGGCTAGCGGTGTGATTGGTCCCTACTTTTTCGAAAATGATGCTGGTGCAACTGTTACGGTGAATGGATGGCGCTACCGAGCTATGCTTAATGATTTTTTATAGCTGGAATTGGAATATATTGATGTGGATGACGTTTATTTTCAGCAAGACGGCGGCGCTACGTGCCACACAAGCAACGAAACAATCGCAATTTTGCAAGAAAAGTTTCCTGACCGTGTTATTTCTTGAAGAGGTGATTATAATTGGCCACCGAGATCTTGTGATTGAACATCTTTAGATTTTTTTCTTTGTAGCCACGTGAAAGATAATGTCTATGCCAATGCTCCACAATCGATTTAAGACCTTAAAGATGGAATTCGTGAAGTTATCGAGGACATACAGCCGCAAATGTGAAAATTTCATGAAAAGAATGTGGTACTTGTACCGTAACCGTGGCGGCCATTTGACTGATATCGTTTTCAAATGTTAATGGCATATCTTCCTCTTTACAATGAAATAAACATTTATTGATAAGTTTGATGGTGCAGGTAGTCACTGCAGTTTTGTAATTGTATGGCCAGCGTGCATTTAGGTTCTGGCCAGGTATATTTTGCCGGTGGCATTAATCTTTAAGCGGCAGGTTTACGTATTGGTCTGTCTGCTTTGAATTTTATTTTACTAGTGGGTTTAGGAAAGGGCTTGGTTTTTTTAAAATATTTATTTTATAAACAAATATTTTATAAAAAATAAAATATCATTGAAATTGATTAATTATTTTATTTAAATTCAATATGATTTAAATAATAAAATTATTGATATTTTCAT
This sequence comes from Tachinus rufipes, assembly GCA_963932245.1. Taxonomy (NCBI): domain Eukaryota; kingdom Metazoa; phylum Arthropoda; class Insecta; order Coleoptera; family Staphylinidae; genus Tachinus; species Tachinus rufipes. Next base: position 80,031,458 of record OZ010744.1, read on the forward strand.
TGTTTTAAAAGTAAACTATTTAAATAAAATAATAAAATGTCTATTTAACTTTAATAATCTACTGCAGCCTTGATTTATTATTATTAACATAAAGTAGTTATTCAAAATTTATATAAATCCAATTTTCATATCCGGCCGCATAGTTAAAGACTTCTTTGATCCTCTTCCATTATTTTCAAAACTTTTTAAAGAATTGTAATCCAAAGAACCTTTTTTCTCTTGTAATTTTTCTGATTTTTCTGATTTTTCATCATCCCCTCCACTACTTGAAGAATTTTCAGACTCCGGTGGCGATGTTCTTTTTTCCGTAATCCATACTTTTACAGCAAATTTGGCTTCTTGTATAAATGCGTCTTTATACGTTATCTATAAAAAAAATAAGCACAAACAATTTTTATGTTGCGTAAGACTGAATTTGTTTTTGTTGTTTGATAAATATTGAAACAAATTTTACAAGAATAGAAAGAACATACACGTTGCAGTAGTACATCGCGCACATAGTTTTAATTGTAGGAAGCAGATTGTAAACTTGTAACTCACCTTATGTTCTATTGAAACAGTGTGAATACTCCATACAAATTCAATAACAGAGAATAATAATGCTATTGAAACACCTATTCCTAATACAAGGAAAACACCACCCACATTAGCCAATTTTAAATCTGCCGATGAACCACCTTCCTCCTCCTGTAATGTAACCAATAATAAATGTTTTGATAAAATATACTTTAAAATTTACCTCACAAGCTCCTCCGCCATGCATTTCTTTCCACCATCGATTTTTCAATATACTCAATGTACCATCTTCTTGCATTTTTAATACTGCTTTATTAATTGCACTTCTATATGGAGAATCTAAAATGAAACAAACATAAACTTTGTTAATAAATTATTATTAGATAACTTACTGACAGGCATTGCTATTCCGTACCCTTTGGAATCCATTCTACCACCAACTTGTTTCAAATCACAATTTCTTTCAATCTCGTATTCAATTTGTGAGCTTTCCATTAAAAACGCGTATAATTGATTCTTTGTTGTTAGTACACGCTTTACACCATCAACATTATTTTTTTCAAATACACTAGGTTTGGTGCCAGCCATTTGTGTCCACATGCGAGCGTACGTTGAGAAATTTGATTCCTTAAAGAATGTTTGTGTAGAACCGCCATCAACTGTGCCATATTTGATTTTAGTCTGTTTGGCTAGTGATTCCGCGCTATCAATTGAAGGTGCCATTTTATCCATTGTTAAGAAAGCGGCTAAATTGGCTGTATATGATGATGATATGATAAGAATAAAGAACCACCACATAGATATAGCCATACGTGATGATATACCCCTTAAATTTAAATAAATAATTATTTTGGATTAAACCAATTTTATTATTTTTACTTGGGCAGTATATCACAACCCTGTGACATAGTTGAGCCTAGAATCAACCAAAGACAATTTTTTAATGTCCATATATTTTCCAATTCTTCGGGATTTTGATCACAAGGATGCGGATTTTCCCAGTCTCCCGGTGCCATTCTAAAAATATATTATTATATTAACTACGTTTATTTAATATAATATTTGACAATACCTAGCAATTAGATAAATAATGAGCGACACTGATATGTATGCTGAAACAATATAAATCCAAACCGTAGAATCAAGAGGTTCCATGAAGGCAAAAATGTTTCTTTCCGATGGTTTGGATTTACTATATAAAATACTGACACCTAAAATTTATTGATTAAAGAATTGTTTTTAAAATTTTATTGTGTTTACCTAATGTCATAAATGGTAAACTAAAATCTACAACTTCTCTCCGCTGGTGGGTGATTGTTAAGTCGCAAATTGCCAAATGTGCTTTCTGTAATAACTGAGTTCAATCCAATGTTTAAGTATACTAAAATTGTTTACCCTTTCTAATAAATCTTTGATTAAACCATTCCATCCTTTCAATTTCTTATCATAATTTCCATATTTACCATCAGCCGCAAGCGCAAACTTGTAAGTAAAATTTAGTTGTTTAGCCACGGCATCTATTACATCCATAGAAAATCCTTCGTATCTAGCATTGCCTTCCAAAACTTCACCTTCGTAATGCGGTTCACGATACGTCAAATATGGAGGTCCAATTCTATAATTTAATTTGAATTAATTTTTATATTACAAAAAATGCGTAATAATTACCTAGATGATACAATAACTGTTGTTTTTTGTAAATTTTCTACAATTTGTTGCATTTGTTCATGTTCACTACGTACAAAAGCTAAATGATCACCTTCTTCAGGTGACCAAGTAGCTACTTTATCAATTTTTCCTGATACTATTTCCAATATTTCTATTGTAAATTCAACTCGTTTTCCCCATTCGTTTATTCTAACAGTTCCTGTAACTGCATTCAATAGTGGTCTCTAAAAGTATAAATAATAAACACAAATGTTTTTTGAGCATAATTAGTATCCTTACAACTTTCATAAATGTTGCTATTCGATAACCGCCTTCCCATTTTTCATTTTCATCACAATTTATTGGTTTTGCTGTAAATGATTCAGTAATGTGCAATTCTCGAAAAGCCGATGTGAAGAAATTAACGGCGTCGTGCATTAGAGCTGATTCCGCCTAAAAAATATTTTAGTTTTAGAAATATATTATGTACTAAAATTTTGTTTATTACGTACCGTAACTTGTCCGCTTTCTATTATAGTTTGTTGATTTTCATTGAGCTCTCCCATTTCCCAATCCCTAACAGCGTTGTGGAGGACTGGATTAGTGGGATCAAATAATCGGATTGATGTTATATTAGCACTTGTATCAAGTTCAGTAAAATCTAAAGTATGCGCATCCTAAAAAAAATAATTTGATTAGAAAGTAGTTTATGATTAAAATGTTATAAATATAGTGTCCCTGGATAGATGTAACAAAGATGTAATAAACAAAAAACATCGAATTTTAGAATAACATTTGAGGATTGAGTTTTGCTTGATGTAAAACGAGGTGACTTGGTCTTCTATAGGGTGTTTTATAAGCAATATTGAAATTAAATAAATTGTATTTTATTTTAAACGATACATCAAAAATAATTTACAATAAAATTTTTTACAATTATAACAAGTGTATATTCTCTTGTTACATCTGCCTGCCATATTTTCAAAAATAATAAAAATAAATTATTTGTTTTTCATTCTTACTAATACCTAGTCCTACAAGTCTCAGGTAAGTGTTTTTAAGATATCATGATCAAATTAGTAAGAAATGGCATAAACAAATGAAAACTTTACTGCAACTCATATTGTGTTGTTTTAGAAACTGATGTTGCTTTTTGTATTGTATTAAATGACAATATCAAAATTCAAGCCAGCGGGAAAATAGGAATTTAAATATATAAAACGGATATCAGGGTAGAGGAAAAAAACAATTTTTTAAATATTAATCAATCAGTTTGAAATATTATATTACATTAATACATTGATAATGATGATTAATCATCGAAACATGTATGTTGAAATAAAATAAATAAATAAATAAAATCATTAACTTCGATAATATGAAGAATATGACAATCGCAGAACGCTGGCAATACAAGCGGTACTTGATTCCGCAAACTTTAGCAGTGTTTCTCGTATTTGTTTGAAATTGTATTTTTTTTGAAATTCATTAAATTGGCAGAGACGAATTGCCTGCCATTATCGGTGTGTAGCTCCGGGGGGATTTCATGACTTGAGAATGTTTCTTTTATTTTTCGGATTATTTCTTTACTGATCATCTCCTTTAGTTTGTGTATCTTCGGGTACTTTGAATATGCATCTTGGATGACCAAATACCGTCCCCCCTTGTATTCTGCTATGTCTCCACCTACAACCACTCACGAGTACTTTGGGATCTCCTTTGGCTTTAATGGTTTTTCATCCTTATATTTATACATTTCTCACATTGCTTTATTTTATCTCCTAGCTGCTTTCCCATTCCTGGCCACCATATTGTCTCTCTCGTTCTATCCTGGCATTTCTTTAAGCCCAAATTGCCCTCGTTTATTTTCTCCAGGTATGTTTTTCTCCACTTTGCGAATAATTATTCTTCCGTTGTATGTGACCATATCGTCGGTTATTCCAATCTTCTGCTTGTGCTTGAAGTATACGTCTGTTTCTTTTGGGCACTTCTTTTTCTCCGGCTATCTTTTCGCCATAATTCCTTTGATTATCCGTAGAGCTTCGTCTTTTTCCTGTATATCATTTATTTCTGGGTCTGAGTCATATTTTAGATAATCTACGTAAGTCTCACTCCTCATTTCCAGGACATCTTTATTCTCTTTCCTTCTTCCATACGGAATTTTCTATCTCGTATTCAAAATTTATTAATCTCATTCTAAATCGCTTTAGCCTGGGACATAGTTTATGGAATCTCTTTGTTTATAGTATCGCCAGTTATGGTTTATAATCTGTTCTTAGTACGATTTTTTACTTACTATATATTGTTCAAATCTTCCACATGCCCAAGTTAGCGCCAGGCATTCCTTTTCGATTTGCGCGTATATTATTTCTGTGTCGCTTAGTGACTTTGCCATTATTCTATCGTTATCTGCTTCCTTCAGTTTAAATTTTCATTTTTGTTTATTAAGTGTTATTCCTTTATCTCAAAGTTTTTCTAGCAATGCCCTTAAATTTTGTTCATGTTTCGTTTCGTCTTTCCCAAGTACAATTACGTAATTGATATGTACTTTTACTCCTCTCAGGTCTTGAATATAGTTTTCTGGTAAACCTCCGGTGAAGAAAATAATTCTTGAGGTAGTCTTTTATAAGCATATCTTCCAAACGGTGTGATGAAACATGTGTACTTCTTTGACTCCAGGCTTAGTCCTAATTGATAGAATTCGTCTTTTACGTCAAGCTTGGAGAATATTTTTGGTCCCTGAAGATGCGACAGTGTTTCATCTACAGATGGTAGTTATAGTCTTTCTCGTATTATGTATTTGTTTATTTTGGTGAAGTCTGTACAGGTTCCAATTTTATCCTTCTATACTTTTTTTTTCATTGTGACCACTAGTGGGGCGTAGAATTCTGTTGGTTTAGTTATATTTTTTATTACTCTTTTTTTTAAATAGGTTTTTTAACACGGCTTTCACTTCCTCCATTAAAGCAAAGGGTATTCTTCTAGGATTACTGATCGTAAAGGGTTTTGCCTTTTTTTGGATTTTAATTTTGTACTGTACTCTTTCTATTTTTCTTAATCCCTAAAAGACTTCTGGGTAATCTTTTCCTCTCCCTGCTTCTTTTAAAATTCCTCTAACTTAAATGTTTTCTTCTTTTTTTTGAAAGAAGTCTATCAATCCAAGATTTACTATCTCGGATTGATAGACTTCTGAACGTCCCAACAGATTTTTCTTGTTATTTGCTACTTACGTTTTTAATAATTTTTTTTCCCTTGTTGTTCAACCGGTGCGAGTATTTCTCCTTTAGTCTCGAATTCCTGACCTCCTGGTTCTTGCAGAATTGCTTATGTTTTCCTCAGTTTCACTTTGTCTTTAATTTCCTTGTAGTTTTTTTTTGGATATCACTGTTACGTCACTGCTACGGGTCCAACTTTGTACTCTAACACGCTTCCTATTTGTTTTATTTCTAACAACTCTTTGCTACTGCTAGAGTTCCCCTGTTCTATCTTGCAGACGGTTCTACAGAGTCTCTTATAATGTCCTCTGATTTCGCACTTTCTGCATTCGATATCTTTTGCAGGACGTTCCTTATACGGGTGTCATGGTGTTTTACCGCACCTTCCGCAGTTATTTTTTCTTTCTATCCTGTCGTTTTTATATCTCCTTTTCTGGGATTGCTTTTTTCTTGTATTGCTATTTGAATTCCATTTTCAGGTTTTTTCTTTACCATATCTATGTTTACTTCTTTTCTCCTTAGTTCCATGTTTTGTTTCTTTATTTCCTCTGATTGTTATATTTTTTTATTGCTTTTCTGATAGCCAATGTCTTGTCCAATTGCAGCACCTCTGAAAGCGTCTCTAATCCCGATTATCAATTGATCTTGGATGAGCTGCTCTCCTATATTCCCATATTTTCATGACTTCTCGAGTTCCATTAATACATCTATGTACTCTTCTACGCTCTCAATCTCTGTCTGGACTTTCTTATTGAACTTTGCTCGTTCGTATATTACATTAGTTTTGCTTACAAAATAGTTCTCTAAAACGATGATCGTTTCTGTTTATGTTGTTAAATCTTTCTTTTTTTCTGCGCTGTATTTAATAATAATTTGCTCACTTTCATTCCTATATATTGTAGTAAATTTTTGATTTGTGTTTGTTTATCATATTTATTTAGCTCCACTGCCACTCTGTACCGTTCATAATTCTTTCTCCAGTTTGGCCAATTTTCTTTGTTGTAGTTTAATTTATCTGGAGTTGTGGTACTGTGTTATGGGCTCTTGATATATTCTACGTTGGATCGTATTGCACTTGCATGCTCACTAATAATCTTGTTAGAATATTCACTTGATCTATTGAATTGTTTGATTTCTTCCGCCATTTTCTTGTTTGGTTATGTTGTTTTTTGGTTTCCCACGTTTTTCACGCTGTTCACTTTATTTTACTGTTTATTTTTTCACCTGACACCATGTAATGCTGGATGGTAATAACATCACTATTGAATATACTTATTTATTTATTTCACTCATACAATTTACATATAGGTTACTGTTATACATTACAATCTTTCACTTACTCTCCAGTGTTACCGACCACCTCCAACAATGATGACTTCTAAACGTTTTTATTTATTGTCCATGACAAATAAGAAAATTTAGAAGAATTTAAATAACAATACACAATCTTCACTCAACAAATTGCCTTAATTTCAACGCCAAACGCGATTTTTCAAATTTATTTTTTGCGACAAAACACGTGCAGTTTTATAGGCTCTAAACGAAAAACAAAAATGCATTCAATGAACTTTAATTTTTGAGTTAATACCAGCTACATCTGTAATACTTTATGCTTGAGATTATTCTAACTTTTAACTAGATTTGCAGTATTATCACAAAAATAACAACTTTGACAACATTGCAAGTTTTTAAATTTATTTTTATACTATTTAGAAAAGATTAAACTATATTTTGTCAAAGTCATTTAGTTAAATTATATTTGCAAACTGCATTTATTTCTTATTTGGATGTTTATTTCAGCTATTTTTGACTATAATTTGATTAAAATAGTTTGACAAAAAATGCATTTTGAGCGGCAAACATAAAGCGTAAGGTGAAGCATAATTTCTTAAGTTACTCTGGAAATAGTTTGTCATATTGGCTCAACTTGAAGGTCAAGGACACTTAAACATTTGTGCTTTATCTTTTCTTAGTCTATAACGTTTTGTTATATGAAAGAAAAAAAAAGTAAAATACAAAATTATGCAAAGTTTTGTTTTGTAACGTAGTGGTAGTTTTAAATTTTAGCGTCTGTAATTAGTCTTGTAGCAGAAAAAAACTAACGTTAAATATATGTTTTGAAAAATGATGTTTACACTTATTGCTTACTTAACAACTATAAAATTAGAAAATAAATCGATAACTGCAAAATTACCATCTTAAAACCTGAATAAATATAGATAGAAAGAACCGTTTAACAGATAATTAATATTTATAATTTTTTAATTTTATTCTGATTGCTTAAAAATATCTTTCGACTAGTCCAAGCTTACTTTATTTGATAATCATAAAAAAATTTAGGATCAATTTTTAATAAGCTCAATAATCACATACGCTTTTAAATAGAAAAATAAAGGTAAGAGTTTTAACGGTTTAGCATGTTGACATATCTAAAATAGTTGTTGCATGCTGCATTGTAAATACTATTATTAAAACGTGTGAAAACAATAAGTGTTTCAACTAGTTAACATTGTTTTTAAATCTATTATTACTTACTAAAGACGTCAGAAGGTAATTGTGAAAGTATTCCAACATTTCCACTTCCTTGGCTTGGTTCAAAATATATAATATCTTATCTGTGTCACAATCCAAAATAATATTGGTTTCTGTAGATTGTTTAATTTCTTTTAGCAGTGGTCTACAAAAAAAAACATTTAATATTATAAATTAAATATCATAATGAATTACAATTTAATGCAATAAACAATAATACATTTGTATATTTAAATACAATACTATTATTTGTATACTTATAGTTCTTAACTAATAATATTTGATTATTAATTAACATCAAAAACTTAGTTACCTGTGATCACCTTCTTCATCAAGTTGAATTATTGAAACCGGGCTAGAATTTGGATCAGAAATTTTTAATGTCTCTTGCAATCTTATTAAGCCTTCAGGTTTTTCATATAAAATCATATACGTTTTCCAATTCATGTTTCTGACGACTGTAGCTACACCTAACGACAATAGCTCGGGGTCTGGATACACATTAATCACAGTTTGAGATTCATAAACTGTTTTTGGTTTATAATTTGTTTGTATGTGAGGTATTTCTGAATTTGCGCAAATTGATTGCACCATTGGATTAACATCCGGAGACTCGGGACCAAAAATTGCAACGATTCCATCTTCAGCTGATATCATTTCACATACTAAAATAAAATAAATAAAAACATAACAAACAAATTAATTTGTTTTGTTAGCAGGAATTTCAAATTGATTGTGTCTTACGTGAATATAAATTTTTTATGCAGGATTAGTTAAAATTACCACTTAAATAATTCTCCAACCGTAATCAAAAAAGCTTCAAACAAAAGTTATTTGGTTTTAAACAAGTTATTGTTTATATATACAGTCGATTCCGCTAAATGGAACAAACCATCCGGAACAGAAACCAAACTATAAAAATAACAGTAATTTACATCGCTTATTTGGGACAAAATTAAATTGAGTTAAAACTTCATAATAACAAAACAAAAATTTATACGGTCATAAACTATAACTTTTTTAACAATTTTTGTGCTTGTAAACTGAATAACAACTTTTTTTGTGAACATGACGCGGAAATGATCGGGGTATAAATAACACACACTCTCGGTCATTCAATGTTGTTTGGCGCACGTGCGTATGTGTAGACACGTTAAAATTTAAAAAATAAACACTTTAAATAAAATGTTTTTTGTTAATTTTTCATAATCGGACCATCCGCTTAATCGAATCAAACCCCGGAGGGGTGGTGGTTTGATTAAGCGGAATCGACTGTATTTTTAATATACAGGGTGATCATTTTGTTATGGAAATTTGGTATACTAATCTTTTTACAATTAATTTTATGTATTTAAAATTATACAAGGTGTATTTAAAAAAATAACAATTTTCATAATAAAATAAACACGTATATTTTTACATTTTTGAATTCTAAGATTAGTTCTAAGAATTTTTTTTAATATTTTTTAATTAAAATAGATCGGTTTGTTTACTATTGTGTTTTATGAAAAGTGTTTTAAAGTGTATGTGCAAGTTCATTTGTAGAGTTTTAATAAATGATAATTTTAGCAACTATTAAACCTCTGAGGAAGGCAGCAACGCTGTCGAAATTTGGCTATAAAATATCTATGGTATACCTAGTAGTTTAATTAATAATATCCGACCTCCAAAATAATTTTTAAATCAATTTAAAAAGGATATAACGACAAATCAAAATCAAAATAGATTTAAAATAAAATCCTTTCAATAACTTTTGAAACAATTGACAAATAGTCATTGAAATTATTGTTTTGTTATTTGTTTTTGATGTTGTTGTTCTTTACTAAAAATGTATATGTATAAAGTAGTGCTAAATGTATAATTTCTTCTAGGCTTTCAAATTTGGTTTTATAAATTACGGTGTATAACGTTTTTTCTTCTCTATTCTAACTTGCAAATGATTTGTAAGATTACAGATCCCCATAAACATTAATTGATTTTTGTATTTAGAATAAAAGAAATTACATATTGTTAGTCATATGAGCATTTTGATTGTTTAAGAAAGTCACAATTGCAATATCATCAGTAATAGTTCAGTATATATAGTATATACTAAAGATAATATCGCAAAGGCAATTGATACTAAATAATATGAGTTATTTGTTTGACTGCAATTATAAATGGCGTTCCAAGAGCTACTTTACAGTTTTGTATCACTTGCAAATTTTACAAAAAATATTATTTGGACCAAATTTTAAGAGTTGTCTAAGAAAAATATACAAAAAGTGGGTTATTAAAGGTTTTTCTAGATGAAAAAAAAGATTTGATTTGACACTTCTTACAGACGGTTCCAAGAAGTAACACATATGATACAAAAATAAACCTGGCAATGATGGTAAAAGAAATTTTACAAAGATTTAAGTAGTGCACAAATTTGATAAAAAAAAATGCATACACTGGTTAAAAAAACCACTCTAAAGAAATTAACATAAAACTTTAAAATTTATTGGAAATAGTGTATGCTGATGTATAATTGATTAATAATCCATAATATTTCTTACTAAAAATTAGATGATCTAATACATTGTGAGGCATCTTGCCCCATGCTATCTGATGCTGGTAACGTATTTCATCTAAAGTCTTTGGAGGACGCGGTAAACGAAGCAATGTTTTGTGCATCATATAAGTTAAGTGATCTTGATAACTAAAGCAAATAATAAATGTTATTTTGTTTTAAGAAGTCTGTAGTTACGTTAGTAGTATGAGGTCGCGCATTATTAAGTAGTAAGTATTTCAAATCTATATCAATGTAACGGGACGCATTTTATGTACCGAAATATAAATGATAGAAAACCTTTCTCTGCAGCATATTGCCCTCAAACTTAGAACAATTTGTAAATTTTGTCGTTGACTTCTAGGTCCTCTAACAATTCAAGATGTTATAAACAAAATTTAAGTTAGTTGCTAAAGACATTTTTTACCTATTCATGAACCCAATCTTGTTTGTCTTGGCACCACTGCAGCCTGTTTGCACTTTATCTTAAAAGTGGATTTTTAAGTTCTTGTGTCTAACCTAACCTAACCTAACAAAAAAAAACTAATTTGTAGTTAATTTTTTAGTAAAACTAAAATTGAATTAGTTTATAAGATTCAGATAAGCATGCACACTTTTGAGCTAATTAGTAACTAACTTAGGATTTAATTGCCGATTCTAAAAGAAATTTTTGTTTTATAAATTTCTATCATATCAACACAAAAAATGAGAAACGCTTTGATTAACCATTATTTTATAGTTTAAATTAAACTTTTTTTTTAAATTTATTTTATTCCAATTTTTCATGTTAATTAATTTTGCTGCAAAAAAACTTGTTTGAAAGAAATTATTTTAATTAACAAATTAAAACTAAAAATAAGTGTAATTAACATAATTTTATGTTTTTACTAATAAATTAATTAACCTGCATATTTTACTTGTAATTAAAAATAAATAGTAATTTACGTAATGCATATTTGATTTTTCATAACTCATGTGGAGTATTTAACACAATTGAGTATTCAGTTTTTACTAATTAAATCATTAAAGCGTTTTTAATAATTTTTTTATTAAAAATAAATCCGTGTTTGCGCAATGCATAATTGGTTTTTCATGCGTCATTCCAAATAATTATTAATCGAAGCGTTTCTCATTTTAGAATTGATATGTTAGAAATTTAAAAAATAAATATTTTTTTAGAATTAATTAAACTCTAAATTAGTTTAGTACACACACAAAAGCATTTTTATACATTTTATACATATTCTTGTAAATAACTAATTTTAACAAAATTACTGAGTTAACTAAAGCATGCTTATCTAGATTATATAAACCGACTAGATTTTAATTTTACGTATAATTAACGGTAAGTTATTTTGCTTAGTTTTGTTTATTGCCGAACTTATTAAAACTAATTGTTATTTTGTCGCCAGTCAAAAATTCACTTGTCAAGATTTATATTATCTCAAAATATGTGTGTTTTTGAATATCTGCCATTTCTCCCATGTCCAGATTTGCACTTTTAATTTAAAGTATAAATTATAATAAAATAAATATAAACTCAACTTACCTAATTTGCTAATGGAGAAGCTGTCAGTTTTGGTAATTTTCTGAATAATTGGCTTAAATTTGATATCGTGATTAAACATGTTGTGTCTTGCAAAGGCATATTTAAATGCCATTTCTGACAAGTAGTTATCTTCATGGAAAAGTCCAGCTAATCAATAATTTTATTGAAATTAAAATAAATACATTAAAAAACAAAATAATATTGGGATAATTTAAATAACAGATTATATTTAGTTATTTAAATTCGATTACACAAATAAACACTTGAAAGAAACAGATACTAATATGATAAATTTGCTAAAACTAATTAGAATTGTTATTTTTTATTAATCTAATAATATTTAGATGGATGCATCTTATAAATTTTATGAATTACTTAATTTAATAAACACAAAAATAATTGTTTATAAACACAATGAACATGTTAGCTATTAATAATTAAAGAGAAAATAAACAGCCACTTGTGTATTTAAAATTTTTACGCGTGCCAAAAATAATAAAATAATCTTACCGACTGTGAAGACGTCTTGTGATAGTACATGTTGAAGTGTTGCGAGAATCACTAATATGAATAACATTTTTTTAGTAAATAATATGACTTTTAAAAGTATTCTATATTATTACATTCTTTTGAAAGATGCTTACTAGCGCTATTAACTAGTAAAGCGCAAGTTGCTTCTGTGCATGGTCGAAGCTCTACACTAAATATAAATCGTCGAGGAGGAACTATTTCACAATTATAAAAGCATAATGCCGACTTCATGTACAAAATAAAGAAAACTAATAATACTTTTTGTTAGGCGACCTGCCAGATTAGAACCATCGGCGACTCGTTATTTTATATACTTATGATTAAAATTATGCATAAACATATATTTATATGCGTGTTATATAATCATTTTATTACACTTTTTAAAATTATCTTCTGCGTAAAGTAGGAAAATTTTATTTAAAAATAATTTGGGGTATAGTAAATACAAATGATGACTTAGGTCATTAGCCTCAAGAGTATGCAGGGACAGATGTTAAATAAGAGTAATAAGGCAGTGTTTGTTATTGTAACATTTTAATTACTTACCATGATTTTTACCAAATTGAAATGTTAAGTTAAAAATTTACCAAATACTGCATGATAAGCTCTAACATATTCTAGATATAATGTTTGTTTCATCAAGTATTCCTAAAATAAAATAAATTTTAATAATCGTGTCTGTTTTAATAGAAATAAGACATCAATATATAACATAATCTCATGCAATAATAAACTAGTAGCGGTAAGGACCTGGGCAAATTTTTAATTACTTTATTGCAATATAAAAATACGTAATTATTATTAAACTAATAATTTTAGAATAAATAAATAAAAGATTAAATGAGACATGTTTTTAGTGTTAGATGTTAGCGCAATAGGCAATTGGGCTTTTGTAATTTAATACTTAAAAATCAAAATCAAATAAAAAAGTAACTTGCAATTAAAAAGCGTTTATTATATTTTTACTACTATTACAAAGCAATATATGCCATAAGTTACTTACGCCAGTGTTTTTTGCGTTTCAAGCTGTACGATGGCTAACTTTCTTCAATTATTAGAAGAAAACCTTTTGGCTTTTAGACTTTTGTTATTCAAAATATTAGTTGGAAAGTAACTATTTTGCAAACAAAGCAATACATATCAACTCTTACCTCTAAATTCGCATTGACATAAAATCTTTAGTTAGTGGATTTTGTTTCACAAACGTTAAAAATATCAACGAATCCCTATACAAGAAGCTGAAAAAAAAATTTAATAGTATGACTATCAGTAATATGCTGTTTTTTTGGAATTATTTAAATTATATTTGAATATACGTTAGAGATAATTTTGGCATAGATTATTCAAAAACGTTTCTTCTTTTTCTTTCTTGAGTATGGAGTATAAAACAATACACACAATACAATGCTTGAAAGAAAGTTATCTCACAAAACACCCTGGTTGCAAGTCATTGTTGAAAAATCCCAAAACATAAGTGTCTGAATTCAAAAGCACCAAACCTTAATTCTTGCCTGGATTAGTATGTAAACTTTGCTCTAAATTCTGATTAGATGTCTAACAGATTATTACAAACTGATTAGCTTAGTGCAATGTACTTGGCAAGTAAGATTAAGCATGTTTTTTTAAATACCTTCTGTTTTTTTTTTCTTAACACTTATCTACTTAAAATTCGTAATCCTTTTTCTTAATCTTCTTTTAATTCTTTAATATATTTTTTCTATTTACATTTGTTGTTCCGCAAACTTGCATAAGTATGAGTACTAAGAGATGTGTTTCAACCTCCACTTATTGCGATGTGTTTTGAATCACAATTTTCTCCAAAATTATATTTAATAAATTTAATAGTTCTGAATGGCAATTTTATAGTGGTATTATGGGCAAATATAGAAAAGTAGAGTTTGAGTAAAATAAAATTTATTATGCAAGTTTGCGTAACAACAAACATAAATAGAAAAAGATATTTGGAAAAGTTAAAACTTAAAAAACTAGGAGATTAAAAAAAACTTAAAATTTTTAGGTAAAAATGTGCTAAGAGAAAAAGATAAATAATAAAAAAACAAAAAAGAATGTAGAAAGCAAAAGAGGTGTATAAAGGACGTGTTATTTAAAAAAGACACAATACTTTATGGTTTTTTGAAGAAAATTATTATTTAAATATTTTTTAAAACGCATTTTTTTAATTTGTCATTTAGAATAGATAAAACACTTAACTTAATTGAAAAATTATATTTTAGGAAATCTTTTGATGATTTGATTAAGAGACAGGAATGATGATTTTTTAGAATTCATAATAAAGTAGTTTTATATATATTTTTTTTAATAGATCATTTAAGTCAGAAAAATATCAGGTTTTTGCTTTTTAGTTGTTCTCTATTCGTTTTATTGTTGATTTGTTTATTTTTTGTATGATGTGGCTTTTAATAGTTTTGTTGGCTAGTTGTATATGCTAGTTTCTATTTTGGCCGATTGCTCCTATATGTTGTTGTTTTTATTGGTTAGTGTATTTGTCATAGAATTTATTATGTTTACTGGAATTCTGGATGTTAGCTAAATTTTTCTATTATTAGTTTTTTTATAAAGAAGCTATAAATTTATTGTTATCTGCATTAGAGTGTAGTTTTTAAAAATTGAACGAAGTTGCTCTCAGTTTTATTTTTATTCTTGGCAATAATGAGCACGTACCTAGAACATTTTGATTGACTACACATGTGTACATTAAAATTGTTTTTCCTGTTCTAACGCCGTTTTAACATTTTTTTCTTAAATTGCATTTACTGTTTTTAATAATAATTACACTAACTGGTAAAATATCATATATTTTAATTTTGAGTTTTGAATGCTTTTTTCCAGAAAATATTTATTAAATACAGTTTAAATATTGACAATATCAGTAGCAACGCAGTTAATAATAGATAAATTCTAATACAAGTGAATGAAATAATTCTTAATTATTGGTGAGAATTGGTTTAGTTTTTAATGTCATTTATCTTATTATCATTTTACAATAACAATTTTACTTAACTATTGCGCAAAAATGCACTAAAAAGATTTTATTCCAAAAAAACATTCCACAATTATTAATAAGCAGCCATAGCGTATTTTTATATTTTAATTAACAGTACTTTAACAGGAACTAATTGGCATGATTAATTTAATAAGTAGTCTAAAAATTTAATAATTATTTGAATATTGGAGTTATTATCAAAAATATGGGCACTTATAAAAATTAAGAAATAATTTTATAAAATATTTTGAATCAAGCTAATGAATTAGACACAACGCAAAACCTCGCACTGCTCAAAAAGTGCTAGTTTCTTAACTTTAATTGAACTAATTGGAATGATTGGATTTATTGAAATAATGTAATTTCCAGCTCAACACTGCAGAACGTCTCAGAATAGTAGTTCATTTTTATTTGTAAATTATTGTCAATAGACGCTATAGTGCTATTAATATACAATTTGATTCATAAGTAAAAAAAATAAAATGTCATATTCTACATTAAGTTCTGAACAGTCCGTCGCTACTCTTTATTAGTAGTATTAGTTAACAATTATCAGTGCAAGCGTTGATAGCTTTGAACCTTAAAGAATTGAAGGCAAGCCTATTATTTGGAGTATTTTAGTAGTTTGCAACTTTTGTAAGACGTATTATTAAAGATTTAGTTGATAGACAAATTAAGATAGACTTTAATTAAAAGATGGTTGAGACCTTTACTATGTGATAATCTATAATAAATAATTATTATTAAGAAAAACTTTGTCAAAAAAACTACAAATATGTTTGTTTGTTTTAACTACGTTTATGTATTCTGCAGTCGTTATGGTTACACAAACAGAATGATGATTACATAATAATAATAATAATAATAATAATAGCCTAGCTATAAATCCTATATCAAATGCGCTAAATAGGACACAATATGGATATAAACTAAAAGGTACAATAACAAATCATACTATAAACCATCTACTTTACATGGACGACCTCAAACTATACGGAGCTAGCAAACATCAACTCACACATCTCATCAACGTAGTAGAAAAAATGAGTAGAGATCTACATATGACATTTGGCTTAGATAAATGTAAAATAGTAGCAATGGAAAAAGGCAGTTGGAGCAACACAGAAATGATCAACCTTGATAATAACCAAACAATACAAAATATGAATGAAACGGAAATTTACAAATATTTAGGAATTATGCAAAACACAGTTACTAACAACAAAGAAATGAAAGAAATGATAAAACTCAAATTTAAAACTAGACTACAATCTATAACTAAAACCAATTTAAACTCAAAAAATTTAATGAAGGCAATAAATACATACGCAATTCCCGTACTAACATATTCGTTTGGTGTTATTAAATGGAACAATACAGAACTCGAAGATCTAAACAGACAAATTAGAACAAAACTAACTAAAAACAGGGCACATCATCCTAAAGCATGTTTACAAAGAATTACTCTTCCAAGATCAAGAGGAGGAAGAGGTATAATTGATGTAACACACTTACACTACAAACAAATTAATAATCTAACGACATATTTTAAAAACCAGACAAACGGCACTCTTTATATGACTATATCAGAAGCGGACACTCAACTAACACCCTTGAATCTAAACAACAACATTCAAGTTAATGAAACTAATACTATACAATACAAAGAATTGGAATGGTCACAAAAAGAAATTCATGGCAGACATTTCTATCAACTACATAAAGAAGGCATAGATGTAGAATTATCAAACATGTGGCTAACCAAAGGTAATTTATTTCCAGAAACAGAAGGATCTATTCTTGCAATCCAAGATCAAGTAATAAGAACTAGGAATTATGAAAAATATATACTGAAAGCCAACATAACAACAGATAAATGTAGAAAATGTTATAAAACTGCAGAAACTATAACACATATTATCACAGGATGTGAAAAACTAGCTCCAACTAAATATACAGAAAGACATAACAACGTAGCGGCAATTATACATAAAAAAATTATAAGTAATACAAATTTAGAAGAAGAAAATGACAAGGTACCATACTATAAATACACTCCAGAGCCCATTAAAGAAAACAGCAATCATAAGATACTATGGGACATTTCTATACAGACTGACAAACAAATAATACATAACAGACCAGATATTATTTGGACCAACAAACTCACAAAAACAACATATTTAATAGACATAGCAGTTCCAGCAAGTGAAAATATCATAAAGAAAACTGATAAAAAAATACAAAAATACACAGAACTAGCATATGAAATAAAACGAATATGGAAATTAACAAACATAAAAATATTACCAATTATAATTTTTGCAACAGGATTAATACCTAAAGAAACGGTAAAAAATTTAAAACTAATAGGAGCTGAAGAAACACTGGCAGATCTGCAAAAATCCGTTTTGCTAGACACAGCACATATAACACGTGCTTTCTTAAACTAAATTCATTTTTTAATAAATAACATAGTTATATATACCCTTGGAAAACCCGCGTATATATCGATAAAACACGACGACAAGTTAGTTTAAAAAAAAAAAAAAAAAAAAATAATAATAATAATAATAATAATAATAATAATAATAATAATAATAATAATAATAATAATAATAATAATAATAATCCGGGGGGGAATCCTGTAACCCCTACGGAACGCGTCCCCAAGGTGGCGGATAGGGGCAAGCCTTCTAGATATAGAGGGTAGGAGCATAAAGCTCTCGCGGACCAACAGGACACAAGATGGTCAACGGTTTCGAGCGGACGAACCACTTGTGAGATATGTGACTGTTCTCTAGATGAGGCGACATATCGAAGGCGTCTGTATTCTTAAGGAACGGCCTAACTTTAAGCTTGGTAGTAGCACCGGAAAAATACCAAACCCAGTAAAATGGAAAATATTTTGAAAAATACGGTAAAACTGTCGGTACCTGAGCTGCGTCAGGGCACGTCTGGAGCTGATGCTGGACGTGACAGTTTGCAAACCATCAGTGGTGTAATGTTGAACAGGCGGACATTCACCGGGCAACCCGAATCTATTACAGCCAAAAACAACAGCAGCAGTCAAGTACAAGAAGCTGCAACCTCTAAAAGTGCTTTACCAGCAGATCAGCCGGTAACCACCAAAGCAGGAACTCGTAGACAACGTATGATGTGGACAAAACAAATGAACACAGACGTTATGCGTTGCTACTTTAAACCGACAAACTTAGAAACTATCACTACTGGATATAGAACAACTATGCTTCAGTTTTTCTTAGAGATTTATCCACAATACCACACTAAAATTACTGAACAAAGATTAAGTGATCAAAAGAGAGTTATAATAAAAAATAACAGACTTACCAACTTTGAAATAAATGGAATAAAGCAGTCTTTAACAGAAGAATTTAACAAAAACAAAAATGAGACTCTGCCTGAAAATTATTTAAATGAAGACAATATTTTAACCAATAATAAAATACAGCTAACTGTTAATAACCTATCACAACATATAGAAACTCTAAATATAGAACCAATAGAATCATCAATAAATGTCATTTACAATGAATTTGAAACATCTCTTTATAATTGGGTAGGTAGTGATGCAACATGTAGACCAAATTTACCAAAACTAAAAATAAATAAACATTCACTTCTACTAATAAATAAAGTTAATGATCTGATACAAACACATATAAACAACACAAATGAAATAGAAAGCCTTCACACTATAATATACTGTGCAGCATATACAGTACTAAAATTAAATAAACAAGAACCATATACACTCCGCGACAAAAGTCTGGGTTTACTAACAATTTTTCCGATTTTTCGTCCTATTTTTTTTTTTTTTCAAATAAACCAAAATGTTAATGTTTGTTTATCAAAAAACAAAAATGAAAAACCACCTTTGGTGATAAATTAATAATTAATCTTTATTTACTTACATTTTAGGATACTAAAGAAATATAGTGTTTATAAAAAAAAGTGAAAAACACGAACTATGGGTACGAACAAAACTTTCAATATCTGGTGTTTCCACCACGAGCCCTAATAACACAGTCCAGACGTCTAGACATGCTGTTAATCAACGTTGCAATGTTTTCTTGCGGCAGTCTGTCCCACTATTCAACCAAACATGCTGCAAGGTCTCTTAAGGTCCGAGGGCGATCAGGGCGAGCTCGAATGGCTCTTCCCAGTTGGTCCCACACGTGCTCAATAGGGTTCAGATCTGGTGAACAAGCAGGCCAATCCAAACACCTAATTCCGACTTCGTTAAAATATTGGAGGGTAATGTTCGCCACATGTGGGCGAGCATTATCCTGCATTAATTGAAAGTTTTCTCCAATAAAGTGACTGTATGGTACAACATGTTCCTCTACAATATCCCTAATGTACCTATCTGCGTTAAGGGCTGCTCTATCCCAAATATGTAGTTCTGTACGAGCCTCGACAGAAATCCCTCCCCATACCATTACAGAGCCTCCGAAAAAATTGGATCTAGGAGCCATGGTACATGCTGCGTATCGTTCTCCTGGTCTCCTCCATACCCGTGTACGACCGTCTGGAGCATCCAACGTAAAACGGGATTCATCAGTCCATAAGACATGTCGCCACTCGGCAGCCCCCCAGTTCTGATAAGTTCTAGCAAAATTCAGTCGGTTTTGTTTGTGACGAACCGTAAGTTTTGGACCAGTGGCAGCCCGATAAGACTTTAGATTATTTTCTCGAAGTCGTCGCTGAACTGTACGTGCCGATATTTGAACATTTCTGACTGCAGCAAGCTCATTAGCTGTAATTGTTGCAGTTTCAGTGCGATTTCTCAAAGATTGTAACAACATAAATCGGTCATCTTGAGCATTAGTTTTTCTTGGTCTTCCTGACCGTGCTCTGGCTGTTAGTAGACCATCTTCGTCATACCTCTGCCAAATCCTTCGGACCCCGTTTTGAGAAACTCCATACCTACGGCCTGCTTCTCTCTGGCTATGTCCTTCTTCAATGTGGGCAATTATCCGTGCACATCTTACTGGAGATATCGGCATTTTGATCACAAAACTAAATTTCAGCACACACTGACACTTGCCAGCAACATTTGAAGCATGATAAACAAATCCCTGACAACACCTACTTAATTGTTAACCAAATCTCAAAAATCTGAATAAGGCACGTTAGAAGGAAAACATGCACTATATTAAAAATTGTACGGCTATGCATTTGGCGACTACGTCATTAAACTTGTTTTTTGATAAATAAGCATTAACATTTTGTTTTAGCTGGATAAAAAAAATTCTGTACGAAAAATCGGAAAAATTGTTAGTGAACCCAGACTTTTGTCGCGCAGTGTATAAATGAAAATCAATACAAACAACACAAAATACCTAAATGGGAGCAGCGTATAGTACAAAAAATATCAAAAATAAGGCAAGACATTGGACGCCTCACACAGCTGCTAAAAAATAATACTAAAAGAAATATTTTTAAACTTATAAAACATCTCTTCCCAAATGAAAACAATCTAACAAAGGAAAACATAGTAGAAGCTTTAGATACACAAAAACAAAAATTAGCGGTATATTCAGAAAGACTGAGAAGCTATAAAAAAAGTCATAATAGAAAAAAAGATAACTTGCTTTTCCAAAACAACGAAAAAGTATTTTACTCTTACTTAAATCAAGACAACAGCATAGTAAACTCATCAAATTTACCTTCTAAAAATGACTTAACCGCATTTTGGAAAAACATCTGGTCTAGTCATACAAATCACAACCAAAAAGCAGAATGGATAAACAACATTAGAGAAAAACATAAACATATCAATAACAATGAAGACATTATCATACAAATAGAAGATCTTAAGGCTATTATAAGTAAAACTCATAACTGGAAAGCACCAGGTACAGACAAAATCCAAAATTTTTGGTACAAAAAGTTTACATCAGCCCACAACAAACTAGCGAAGTATATAACATACATACTAAATAATCCAGAAAGTATGCCAGTTTTTCTAACACATGGTATAACATGTTTAAAACCAAAAACATTATATAAAATTATCACTGCTCTAATAACAAAAAATATTCAATACCATATTAACAAACATTCAATAATAACTGAAGAACAAAAAGGTACCAAACAATTATGTCAGGGATGCAAAGAACAATTGATAATTGACAGCGTTATACTAAAACAAACCGAAATACAACAACGTAATCTATACGAAACTTTTATAGACTACAGAAAAGCATTTGATAGCATTCCTCACAGCTGGTTAGACAAAACTAGACCTTCGATCAACTACACAGGTGATAGAATCAGAAACAATACACATAAAACGCGGAATTTTTCAAAGAGACTCATTAAGTGCGCTCTGGTTTTGTATGTGTTTAAATCCACTATCTGAACTACTAAACGACACAAAATCAGGGTTTCAACTTAAGAAAAACAAATTTACAATGCATAAAATTAACCATCTTTTCTATATGGATGACATAAAACTGTATGCTAGTACCAAAACACAACTAACATCACTATTAAAAATTACAGAAACAGTCTCTCAAGATATAAATATGGAATTTGGCATTAACAAATGCAAAATTAACAGAATGGAGAAAGGAAAGTGGACAAAAACAGACGGTATAAATACAATAAATGAACAAACAATCTTATCTATGGAAAAAGGAGAAACTTACAAATATCTAGGCTTTGAACAAACTACCAAAATAGACCATACAAACCTCAAAACTAAATTAACAGAAGCATACAATAAAAGGCTTAAACAACTTCTAACAAAAAATTTAAATGCAAAAAATCTTTGTAAAGCTATAAATACATATGCAATACCAATCCTCACCTACTCGTTTGGTATAATTAAGTGGTCAACTACAGATCTTAATGCACTAAATAGAAATACAAGAACTCTTCTAACCAAACACAAAATGCACCACACAAATGCCTGCATAGAAAGAATAAATTTACCAAGATCGGATCAATTATCCTAGAAAACGACGTGTGCAAATTATACTGGGACAGAGCTATTCTGACAAATAAAACAGTTGCACATAACCGCCCAGACATTACTCTTACTATAAAAAATGTAAATACTACGTATCTTATTGATGTAGCAATACCAGCAGACCATAACATCAAGGTCAAATATAACGAAAAAATTGATAACTACTTACCTCTAGCGCACGAAATAGAAAAAATATGGAAAGACAAAGTGAGAATAATCCCCATAATTATGTCATCAACAGGTATAGTGCCACTAAATCTAAAGGAAAACCTAAATGAATTACAGCTTAAAGAATATGTTATAATACCTATGCAAAAGGCTGTGATACTAAAAACATGTAACATCGTTAGGTCTTTTCTAAAACAATGACAATCTTTACTGGATCTGCTCCCGTACCCGTCCAATAAATAACTCCCAGGATAATACCTGTGAAAAAAAAAAAAAAAAAAAAATTATTTCCCAACAGAAAATACATAACAGGAAAACATCCAATTTAGTAATAATATTGATACAAGTACTATAAACAATTAAACAATTAATTTAAAAAATAGGTATATAAAAATAGTAATAACTAACAAAATATAATATTAAAAATAAAATAATAAAAATAATAAAAACAAGAGAACACATAAAAATTTATAATGAATCCACTAGATCTAAAACTGAATTTTTAAATGTTTGCAGTGATTTACAACATATATCAACACTGTATTGAATATTATGATATGACCTAACCATTCTATACATAGGCGAACTGGAGCAATGAGCTGTATTAGGTGTAGCATAGTAAAATGTCAATCGCAAGACAACACAAGGTACGTGTAAACTGAAGTTATCAATAAGTTTAGTATCATATCTAAAATGTATTATTTTATACAAGTTCATCAGTATAACTATAGTATGCCTGCTCTGTATTGATTTCATACTGAATTCAGTTAGTAGTAGGTTATAAGTGTAATGTCTCTCAGGATATGAACCATGTTTAATAAAGTACAAGTACTTTAAAAAACGTTTTTGCATTGATTCTAGCAGATTGATGTATTTAACATAGTTTGGCGCCCAAATTGCAGAACAATATTCAAGTTTGCTGATTATGTATGAATTGTACAATAAAATTGTTGTTGATATAGACTTAAAACATTTGAACGTTCTAATAATAAAACCCATTGTTCTAAAACAGTCAGCACACACTTTTAAAATATGACTATTAATACTTAACCTAGAGTCAAATAACACACCAAAATCACGAACTTCATTTACAGATTTTAAAACTGAACTACTAACATTGTAGTTATAGTTAACAAATTGGGCATTCCTTGTATAAGAAACGATACAACATTTATTTACATTTATGGTTAAGCCATTACAGTCACACCACTCATACATTTTTAAAAGATTAGCTTGCAGCATATCACAGTCTATAGAGTTAAAAAACTTGATGTCATCAGCATACATTAAAAATTCACAGATTGGATTAATAAATATAAAAAATAAGAGTGGCCTAAGATTAGAACCCTGTGAGACACCACTGTTTGCAGAGTACATCACAGATTGACATCCATAATATTCCACATATTAAGCACGATCACACAAATACGAAGTTATCACAGAAATAATATTACCACTTATGTCAAGTTCTTGAAGTCTATCCAAAAGTATATCATGAGGTATACAATCAAACGCGTTGGACAAGTCAGTGTAGATAACATCTGTCTGTGTTCTGTTTTTCAATTTTTTTGATATTGCTTCAGTAATACTTAGTAGGTTTGTAGTGGTTGAGCGCTTTTTCATAAATCCATGCTGTTAAGGCGAAATTATATTTTGAACATGACAATAAATATTCTTCACAATTAAGGATTCAAATTACTCAGTATTGCAATAGGCCTGTAGTTAGAAACCTCAGATCGGTTACCTTTTTTAAATGTTGGAACCACCTTAACATTTTTCCAGATCTTAGGGAATTTTGCTGTTTTTAATATTAAATTATATAAAAACGTTAAAGGGTGTGCAATAACTTGAGCAATATCTTTAAGAAGAAATTGCGGAATTTGGTCGGCCCCATTGTATGTTTAGGTTTTAACATAGATAAACTACGCAAAACATCAGTTTTGTCAATAACAAAATTTCCTATGGTATCTAAAACGGTACTACTGTTATTAGAACATCCACGGTCATGATAAACACTACTAAAATGTTTGGCAAAGTTATTTACTATTTCTTGTGATGTGGTAAGAACAAGATTGTTATTTGTCATCACTCCAGGGATAGTTGTAGTATTTTGTTTATTATAAATAAAAGTCCAATACTTCTTAGAATCGTTTTTAATGTTGGTTTCAAAAGTTCGAATAAAATTAAAATACGAAGCATGTATTTTTGATTTTAAGTTTTGTTTTACTTTTTTAAGTTCCATGCTAGCAATACCATGTTTCGATTTTTTGTGTCGTTTGATAATGCGGTTTGTTTCTTTAATTAAGAAAATTATTTCTGAAGCTGTTAAATAAATAAATGTTGATTTGACTTATTTTCAACCGTGTTTTTAGTTGTAGATAAATAAAGTAATTTTGGAAATAATTAAAACAAACGCAGTTTGTCATTGATGGAGTTTTTTTCTGTACGTAAATATGCAGAAATGCATTTTGTGTATGTTTATTGCAGTAGTAATGGTAACGCTGTGGTAGACTATTGGAGAAGGTATCCATACCAACGACAACCTAATCACTAAAAATTTGTGTAAAACATCGACAAGTACCAGAAACATTTCTAAACAATTAGCTATTTTTTAGTTATCAGTCAGTTTGAGTTTTACGTTTACAATTTTGTATATTATTGGTTGTTACATGCTACCGCAAATAATGTTAAATTGACAGTAAGTAAGGTTGAGCCGACGTGTAAAGCTGCAGTCTCACTGCACCACCCACCGCTACCAACTAGAATTCGAACACGTTAAATCATATGGCGACGGTCCGACTGATTCACTATTCTCGCCGGCATCTGTGATTTGGTAACCACCGTTTTATAATTTCAATCCGGTTGATGGTAGCGCGGCAACAGTTGATCGTCATTTGAAACATACTAACTTGATATTTCACAAATCAAAACATAATCATCATTTTTGCTTTGATATTTGAGAGTTATAAAAACGGTAATATGAACGAAACATGGACACCATCCGACAATGATAAACTAATTACATTAGTAAATGAACACTCTTCTACTGACATAGAAATGAGTGGGAAATTTAAATATTTGGTGGTCACCAGTAGCTGCAGTGAGACCGTAGTACATTTTGGTGGTTAGTAGCAAACGGTGATAGTTGGTGGAGGTGGTGCAGTGAGATTGCAGCCTAATACGTCTTTGTGGTACTTGCCTTTGACATGTGAAACGGTGGTTGTAACCTGGAGTGACGTGACTTATTGTTCGGCCTTGCTGCTGCTCACTTGTAGAGTTGCGATTGGTTCCGGTATAAGTTTTTGAACTTCTTTGGTTTTTTTGGCAAGTTTATTGAGGTTAGCGTGTCTTAACTGATATTGCAAAGTTAGGTACTTTGCTCGGTTGTCCATGTAGATGGCTACGTCCACCAAAAACATGTGCGCTTTGTGCGCGACTTGAGGGTCGCAGATGTACTGCGGGACCTTCATCATTGTTAGCAAGTCTGTTATTTCACGTAATAACCAATGTATGACGTTGTAGCTAGTGGTACTTTGATTTGTTTCTGCTTTTTCCTGGAAGATGTTCACCAGGTAGGTTAGATGTCCCGTCATATATGAGAGATCATCAATTCACATAGGCTATAGTGCCGCCGTACTTCTGTGTGGTAGCGTCAAGTATTGGTTCAAGTCGTAGTGGTTTCAAAATTGGTGACGTCGCAGAACTGCCGACGTTTGGGGTTTGTTTGGTATAGAAACCTAGACATGTCCCATGACGGTATGAGGTGTGCTGACTGTGGTTACAGCGGTTTGGTTGACAGGGATCTCAACCTGGTTGGGAACCGTGTTGGTATGATCACCCAGATGACACGTAGTTCTGTCATCATCAAAGACTATTTGTTTGAGTTCATCAGAGCGTTTCTGTCGCTTATTATTACTTTTCTCCGGTTGTGTGTTGCGGAAACACAAAGGCACTATGATTTAACAAAGGCTGCATTAATTTAGGTGCTAGGGGTGTAGCCGTGGGTGCTCTTGAGAGCGTTGGGTTATTTTAGATGGTTGTTGTATTCCCGTGAGGGAAACTCTTGTGCGCAATATGGAACTTTTGGTCCATATCGGTTCTTGGTTTGTTTGTGGTAGAAGACATAGTTACTATAGCTTTGGCTTAACCCAAAAGTATTTATTGTGTGTAGTGGTCAACGGCACCGTGCAAGATGTTACATGTCAGAAGCTGCAGTGGTTGTGAATGGTGATCACCGGATGACCCAGACGGAATTCCGGTCTATGTGAATCTGGTGATGTTATTACCATGTAGTCTCTACTTGGTTCTTGAGTTTGACTGACTGTGACTGTAAAAGTCGAGTACTTATAGGAGCGGGGACAAAAGACTGAGATGCTATTGGTGGAGTGTGGCTTCGTCCACAAAACGGTATCACGGTGCGTTTTTACATTTTTAAACATGGGGAGCAAGAGAGTCTCACAACTGACAAACAAACTAGAAAATATTTGGCGTTTGTAGAACGTTATCTACCTTAAAAAACACATCACAAATGTAAGACGGGTTTGACAAATAAATTCAAAAATTACTGAATTAGTGCCACCAATTGCAACTATTTTGTTAAATAAATTTTTTTATTGTCTTTTGTCAACTGTCAACTGTCATTCTTATTTTGCGATTTGTTATATAATAATAATTTTTTATCAATCATTTTAAGTAAACAATATGTCGCAATTTACAAATAACATCTATCGCACAAAGTATTTTCTCTTGTTGAAAATTGTAGCGGTGGGGCACGTGTGCACCATCATGTTGATGTAGACGAGAAAATAGTGGATTCTGTACAAACAGGTATAAGTACTAGAAAAATTTCCACAGGTTTATTATTTTTGCAAATCAGGCAACCAAGTGAAACGACTTGCTTTTTATAAATGGGATTTGGAGCAACATAGACAAAATTTTGCCGTTCCAAGTATGATATTATGGACAAATGAAACGACATTTTTCAGAAATGGCGTAAATAATATTTACAATGATTATGTCTGGTCATCGGAAAACTTGCATTTTATTAGACAAAAAAAAAATTAACAAAAATTTAACATTATGTGTGGGGTGCTATATTTAAAGGCCAACTACTTATGGTTCTGGAAGTTCCAAACTGAGTAAATGCTAATACATATTATATATATTTTTTACAAATAGCGGCAAAAATTTATTGGATGACAGAAATTCCAATAAGTTTTTGATTGGCTTATTTAATTGAATGTGATACCAGCATAATGGTGCACCCACACACATTGGCAGAAGGCTTCCAAGTTAACACAAAGAATTTTTAATGATGTTCAAAATATTCAATCCAAAAAGTCGACAACTTTCAATTTAAATTTTTTTACTCAAATTACTACTTTTAATTCTTTTGAATAGATATTTTATGGCGTTTTCGGCTAAAATACTTGACAGTACCCCAACTGTTAAGCCCTCAACTCTAGCAAAAAAAAATTAAGAAATTATGCCGTTTATCAATTTAGTCTAATATATTATTAGTGTCTATTTAACCATAATTACATTTAATATGAAAGTGTGGGTGGACCAGATACTAGGCCTCGTCAGTATCTACAGCATTTCTATTCTCTCAATTAACAGGTATATATTTATGTTTCTAGGTACACATTTAAAGGCAGCTTTTACGATAATAACACAAGCGTAAGCTTTAAAATATTGGTAAAAAAATATGTATTGACGGCGCCACAAATTTAAAATAATAAAAATATGTAATAAATTCAATATCTGAAACTATAATAGTAAACAAAACTTATTATTGCAATAATTTAACTTTCAACTTGTTTTTTTCTAAAGCTTCAAAAGCTTTTTATGTGTACTTTTATAAGTTTGTGGAGTTATAGTATAACAAGCTGATTTTATGTTTTTTTTTAAATTTTCAACATTTTTGTAGTTTTTGCATGCAAAATGTTTTGTATTCTCTTTCAAGGATTTAGAATTGTTCAACTCAATTGAAGATTGAAGGATTGAGTTATTGAAATTGTCTTCAAAATAACAACAGGTTTGTTATTCTATGTTTATTTTTACGAAGAAAAAACGCATCTGCATCTGCATCAATGTATTTTGAATTTCAATAGAATGGTTTGTTTTTAGGAAAAATGATTGGAGTAAACATTCGGCGATGCAGGTAGATTCTGATCTTGGTGACTTTTGTCATAGAAAATACGTCTTAACATTCAGTGTTGCAGGTTGATTCTGATCTCGGTGAAAATAGTAATTTTAGTGAAATCTAAGTAACAATTTGTCTCATTTTACTGACATTAGGTAATTACTATGAGAAAAGTCACCGATGACAAAAATCAGAGCAATCAGAATTTCACCTTAATGCACTGCTTGCATCGTTTTATTAATAAGTTTTTATGTTATAGATGTTTTAAGTTTTACAATCATTTACCATTGTTTTTAAGATGCATTAGCTGCAACATTTCAAATTAATTTAAAGTAGTACATGTACACTTATTTATTTAGTTATAGAAACCGAGCGTTTTTGTTGTATATCTTATTTTTCATTCATAAATTTGCCAGGTGAATGCGCCGCTGCTGGTTTCACGGTTCCGTGATTGTTTGACAAATTGCGCACAAGTGAGGATATCACACACAATGTTTGTGATATCTTTGGACGCATCCGCGCACCGTTTGGCTAAAATTAAAAACTACAGAACAACTTAGATTCGTTATAGTAGCAGGTGCAGGTGTGTACGTCGCAAGTGTGCCGCGAGTTTTAATGGAGTTATGTTAAGTGTTAATAAACTGGGAATAACATGGATATTAAGAAAATAGGTATGAAATATATTATTACCAAAGAGGATAACAAGTATTTAATAAGTTAATATATTAATTTTGTAATTTAAGACGCGACAGCCAAAGTTGATTTTGAGAAAACAGTTGTTAAGTTTTTTCAGCTGCATTAATTGAAAATAAATTATGCAGTGTAGTATGGGCTTTTTGAAATTAGTAACGGAAATTTTACCAATTGAAAATTTTAGTTGCAAAGTGGTATTTAAAGTTGTAAAAAAATATTTGTTAAAATAAGTTTGTTAATAGCAACACATATTTTTCCATTTGCTGAGTTTTTAGTCCAATCTTTACGTTTAGCAGAAATCATGTTATGCTACAATTTAGTAAACAATAAACACAACAAAATATATTTTAAAAATTTAACAAGGATCTTAAAACATTATTGTATATAAATGCAGTATAATTACTGAATTATAGAAAACATCAAGGATTTCAAAACTTTTCTTTTATTTTGTTTGTGTTTAATTTTCTTGGGAAGTAGGATACATTAAATAAAACGTCTAGCGTATGCTAATGACTTATTGCTTATGTTTTGGTAACTTTATTACATTCATCAGAGCTAAAATATGTATTTAAGTTTTTACAAACACAAAAAAACATTTACACAATTACAATCAAAATTGCACATATCAACTAATTGCCTAAATCACTCTCTTAAAATTGTTGCTATACTTGTTAAATGCGGACACAACGGCGATCCTCGCTCCAATCATAGCATCACACATCGAACAGCGCCTCGACCCTAGACACTATAATAAATTGTTCTAAGCTCGGACCCTCGCACATTGGTCTGATTTTTGTTATTTTAAAAGTAAAGAATACAAGATGACATAATTAGTGTATATTAATAATTTTACCCGCACGTTACTAAAAAAGTTTTTTTTGTAGGTGAAAATCTTTTATGGGCATTGGTTTAGGTTCTTCCCCATACCAGTAGTGTGCGACTCCCCGTGTGAAGCACGGTATACGCTAACTAAAAACACTTTATCCTCAAGAGTACCGTTTCGGAATTACCGTGTAGGTATATCTTCAAAACGGTCCGGTCTATTATCTATTTAAATTTCCTCTTTTTCTCCTCATTTTTCTTCATTATTGTGCCTATATGCCTGCTGGCATACTCGATGTTTTCTTTTTTGTTTTGACGATATTCTCCGCGTTTAATGTTCTTCCTAATCATATCTTGGCCGTTGTTCTTTTCGCTATTCATCTGTCGCACAAGTGTGTTCCGCGTAGTCTATTTTGTTGCAATTCCTGCACGCATCGGTTTCATCTTTGCTAATTCTCTTGGTGTAAACTTTGTAGGACCCATGTCCCGTTCAGACTTGAGTTAGAAAGTAATC
The DNA here is from genome assembly GCA_963932245.1 of Tachinus rufipes. NCBI lineage: Eukaryota > Metazoa > Arthropoda > Insecta > Coleoptera > Staphylinidae > Tachinus > Tachinus rufipes. The sequence continues at coordinate 80,062,327 of OZ010744.1, forward strand.
TATTGTTTTGAATTTGCAATTCAAACATGATTTTGATATTTGGTATGAGCTTTTTTGTCTATTTGGCGACCTCTTCCGTGCCGTCCCATCTATTTTGCCATTGGTTTATAATTTTGTCCCTTTTCTTCATTTTGGCTTTTGATGTTATAATAGCTTCTCTTTCAAACAATCTTTTTCTCTCTTTTGTCAGCAGGTCAATGGGTCAATTGCTCTAGTTACCACCTGTAGTACGCTAAGACGGTGTTGTAGACGCATGCTACCTTTAATAGCGTTTTTTATTGGGCCCTTATCAGCCGGTTTGTGTAGGTTTTCACTTTTTTGTATCATATTGGTGCTCCGTAAAGTATCGTTGACTCTATGACGGAGTTAAACAACTGTCTTTGCCACTTGCTATTCTTAGTTCTGCTTTTTCAACCGTCTTTTTTATATGCTCGGAGAAAGATAATGCATCGTCGATCATTATTGGATTGCTTTCTTTGTAGGTATGGTCGTGCCTCTATAGTCGAAGGTGATCTCGTTTTTTAGACATCTCTTACGAGGACCTTTCACAATTACTGCCTCTGTTTTTTGTGGAACTGGCTCCAAGTGGTGATTGGTTAGCCAGGTATCCACCATTTCAATTGCGTCGTTTGTTTCATTTACTTGTCTTTTGCCACGATTGTGGCCAGATCATCTGCAAAAGCTATTGCGTTGACTCTGCCATTGTCTTCTTAAAGACCACGTTCCAAAGTAGTGTCTCTAAAACCTACCTCTGGAGGACGATATTTGTAATTTTAATGATTAAGTGTTTTTCCACTTTTTAATCTTTTGTTCTTCTAGACAGTTCCTGCATGGTTTCTGACCAGGAGAAGATGTTGAAAGCGTGTTTTATGTCAAGAGTATCTAGCCCGCTCCATTTTTTTTGCTTTTTTCTAGTGTGTTTACCACTTTTTTTTTACTGCATTTAGAGTGGATTTGTCTTTGACAAAACTGTGTTGTTGCTTTAGAGCCCTTCTTCTTGTTTGATTTCTTCTTTAAGTCTGCTCCTTATCATCAGCTCGTAGACCTTACTGATGATATTCAGCAGGCCGATTGGACAAAAGCTTGGGTTTTTTGTCGAGCGGTTTCCTTATAAGTATAAGTTTTGCCGTTTTCCACTCGGCAGGAAAGTTCTGTTTTTTCAGCAGTTGGTTAAGCATGTTTAGCAACCAGTCTTTTGCTACATTTACACTTTCTTTTAGGGCTTCTGGAAGGATATTGTTCCAGGAGATTTCTTTGGTTTTAGTGTGTTGTTTTTGATTGTTTCTATCGGTTTTCTGCGGTACGTTCTTTGAGGGAATTGAAGGAAGAATCCTTTCGCTACTTTCAGCTTGTTTTTTGCAGTCAGTTCGTACGGTGCAAAACGTCTTATTTTTTTATTGCAAGTTTGTATGCAGAACCCCACACATACTCGTTTAACTCATCGCATAGGTTTTTTCACTGCTTTTTTTTTTGGTCTTTATTTCTTTTCGAAGTTTTTTTTTGCGGATTTTGTATTCACACTTGATTTCAGCAACCTTGTGCTTGCTGTATCTTAGTCTCTTCCTCATTTCTGCTAAGTTTAAGGCATTCTTTCCTTTTGTTGGCTATTGAATTGTTCCACGCTTTTATGCCTGTTTTTTCCTGTACGTGAGTAGTACCTTGTCTCTGTTTCTCTCTACGTTCCAGGAAATTAATTCTTTGAAAGTTTCCTAGTCATGTTCTTAAAGCCTTCTTATTTTCTATTTGCTTTTTTATCCGAAAGTATATGTAGCAGAGATCGGTTGCGGTTTCCGCATCTAGGGCTTCCCAGTTTACGACGTGTTTTCCAATGTTTTGCGTTGTACACCTTACATCAATAAAAGATCTCGAGTTACCTCTTACAAATATCGGTTGATCGCTTTTGTTTTTCACTATCATGTCCAGCGTCGCGAGCTACTCTACAAAATGTGGGCTTCTCTTGTCCTTTACCGGAGATCCCCACTTATCTTCTTTCGCATTTATGTCACCTAGTATGACGCATTCCTTTCGAACTGTGCGGCATTTCTGCATTATCTTATCTATCTCTACTTTGTAGTCTTCAAACGTTATATTTGAAGATACATTGATTGATTACATAATCCCAGACGTTTATAGAGACTCTGTACAAGACGGATAGAAGAGCACGCGGGAACGTCAATCGGAACAAGTCGAACGCAAAGCAGTGGAGCTTGTCAAAACGGTGTAAGGAAGGGAAAGCAGTTCTTTTTTTTGTTTATTTAATTTGGCATTAAGTTGCAATGGCTGTTCTAATGAAACTCTGCTCCATCTGTTGAGCAAATGCGAGGCTTACTACACGGAACGTAGTGCTTTCTTTGGCAAACACAAACAAACTAAAAGAAGCGTTTAAGATTCCTTGGCAAAAAATTCTGGGATTTATTGAAGAAACTACTTAAGGAGTAACAACTAGTAGTGCACAATAAGACCAAGACACTGCAGTACAGTAACTTTAGACGTACCACTTTAAGAGAAAAGTTAATGTTAATGTTAAATAATAAAAGCTTGCCTTGTTAGCTGTCAACAATTGCTAAGTTGCCACCCAAAATAAGTTGTTGTTGGTTTTATGTTATTTCATTAGGCTAGCATTGATGGTATGATTTTAATTTGAAGATAATTATTTCTAATTTGATCTAGTAAACATTAATTGCTATTATTAGGTAGAATTATTTCAAACTAATAAACATATATAATGTTATACATAGTTGCCAAGAGTCGAAATTAAGCATCACACGACCTATATTCTTGTGAACTATTAAACGCACAGGTGGGATCTACGCAAATAAGCATTCTCATAAATTATTTATTAAAATAAAAGCACAAACAGTATAAATACGTTTTTATAAATAACTAATATTTATGTATACACTAAGTTTACAGGGTGTTTTTTAACTGGAGGCGGAAACTGAAACTTTATGTATTTTTTTAAATTTCAAACAGAAAATCTAAATAATCAAAAAATACACATTTAAAAAAGTTTTTATTAAACAAAATTAAGATTAAAAAAAAAACATTTATAACAATGGTAACAACAAACAAAAATATATTATTTTAATAAGTTCTGCAAGTTGAAGCAAGTTTGACAACGCCCTAAAAATAGAATGATAAACTGCTTCAAAATAGGTTGTGTTTTGAATGTGCAACAGTGGCGGATTCAAGAGGGGGGGTAATGGGGTAATTACCCCCTCTAAAACTTTTATGTTTATCAATTTTATTGAACATAACCGGTATTTTTTTCCAACGCTTTAAAATGTTAGAAAAGGTCCTTTTCTATGTTGTTTGTTTGTTGTACTTACGAAATAAAATATATATTTATATTTTTTTTTAATTACCCCCCCCTAAACTAGTTGGCTGGAAACGACCCTGATTGTGCAATGCAGCATTTGCAATTTTCTCTTGCAGCTGTTGTTCATTGGTTACGCATAGACCAATTGTTTTATTCACACATAAAAGTCCAATAGATTTAGATTAGGAGATCTTCCAAGCCAGTTCACAGGACCTTTTCTACCAATCAACCTATTATTAAACCACATCCTGTTACGTAAGGCAAAAGGGAAATTGTTATCTAGCAAATTTTCCATTTAATTTTTGAGAAATTTCGCGTATAAACCAGCATTTAAACGAGGTGGTAAGATTTGAATTGGCAGTAGTTGCCCATTAAAAACCCAAGGTGTTTCTTCTTTTTCATCTTTGTTGGTAAGCTCGTACCCTAACTGCTTACGGATTTTTTAATAATCAGATATGCTCATTATGTATATTGTTAATGCTATCTCTCGTGAACATAGAGTCATTGCTCCACAATATTGAATTAAAGAAGTTAGAATCTTCTTGGTGTCGCTTAAGAAGCCATTGAGAAAATGCAAGTGGTTGTGCTGCGTTGCCTAGTTGTAGGTGTTGTACTTTTTGATAATGATATGGGTGAAGAATTTTTCTATTTATGGTTTTTCAGGCAAAGTTTTTAGATAGTTGTAAACGGGCGGAAAGTTGCTTAACGCTGACCACTGGTTTATCAAGAACTGCGTTGTTCCTCTTCTGCCACGGTGTGCTGTTGAAATGAACCTCGAAAGTGTAGCGCTGACTCTACGCGTCTCGTTATTTTGCTGTCTGACTGGTGGTTTAGATTAGATTTACTAATGATATACAAATTTTGAGCTTTTCGAAAACAATTTGGAGGTGCTAATTAATTTTACATCTTTTCGAGCGTTTCAGCGCCAGGTGTCCCAATAGCAGACCTGCTGACTCTAGACTGGCATTTCATGATTGAAATAGAACCCAATCTCAAAATATTAAGCTTCCGAAAACTAGTGCATTTTTTTGACGCGAGCTCTCCGACTATTAGTGAACAAAATTATTTATTTACTTTTAAAACGATATTTTGATGAAATATACGAATTAAGAAATATGCAGCTAATAAAATAACGGAGATAAATAGTAGAAGTTATATAGAAAGTATGTAAAGGGCAACGGCTGTCACACAACATGCATGGCATTGTTGCCAATACATTAACCGCAGTACACTCAAAGTTTTGAATTAAACAATTTTGTACATTAACTTTTTACATTACTCCATGAATCTTGTACAAAGGTAACATTTTATTGCCAGTTTTCTAGGATTTGCGAAGAAAAAAAATGCTTTATTTTAAAGACAGAATATAATAAAATCTAAAACAAAACCGAATAGAAAATTGTACATTTTACTAAATATAAAGCGCAACTAAAATTAAATTAAATACAGAGAAAAACAAATTTTTAACTATACTAAAATGAACAAATTTAATGCAAAATGCTATAATATATTAGTATTGTTTCCCTACTAGCAAATTAAAGAATTTTTATTAATATATAGTATATAAACGCTTTATTGGTAAGACTTTTTTTAACATGAACACCGTTTAGTAATTTAGTTAGTTAAAATTTATTTATATATAAATATCTTACATTTAATACTATTTAAGTAGTTTTTAGTGAGGCAGTATTAATTTTTCTAAATGTTTATTCTCTTTTCATGCTGGGTCTATCAAATACATCTAAACGTAAAAATGATCCGGCACCTTTCATCATTTTAAGTGTGACACTTTTTGTTTCGGAATCTTCTCTAGATTCCGATGAACTACTCGAATCTGACGATAAATCCGGTTTTACTTGCTTCTGAGTAACCCAAACAGTTCCGGCAAATTTCAATTCTACTATAAGAGCTTCAAAATAACTAATCTATAAACAAGAAAAAATGTTAACATTAAATAAATATGAAAACTATTGCGATTTTTGTAAATAGTAGATAGAAATCGAGATCTAATAAATCATTAGTGTACTACAATAGCAGTTTTGATGACATACATATAAAATTTAAATACCAATTTTTACGAGACTTAAACACTGATGATGTTTACGCATATAGAAGGATTAATAAATGTTTCCAAATTTCTATCTAATTAATACAGAAACTTAATAATATAATGAATTAAAGCATTGTTTAGTATTATCAGATAAATAAATATGTTAACAAAATCATAACACATAAAGTTTCTGGAACTGTCTTTTTTTTTTTTTAATAAAAGTATATATATTTAACTTACATGTTCGCTGATAGATACTTCACGTACATTCCATAAAAATTCTAGGAACGCCAAGAAGTATGCAAATGCAATTCCCATTCCCAATAAAATAAAAACACCACCAACATTTGCTAGTGCCAAGTCCGCACCAGACGAGACCGGTGCACTCTATAAATAAATGATAAATTAATTATTAATAATTATTATAATATAATAAAATAATTTAATTTTTGTGTTATATCTTTATTAATTGTTGTTTAATTAGTTAGTTTAGATTTTTGGCGTATCAGCCTAAGAAGACTATTAACGCCGATTCTTTTCTCTAACTATAAAAAGTGTAAAATAATATGCTGTAAAATCACATATTAAAGAATAAAATTAAATAAATAAATAAATAAATAAAAAACAAAGATAAAATAAACATTCACAAACTTTAAAGACTATATATGGGTAATTCCATTACTTTTCGACCAATTTGAAAAAGTCGACCTCTTTGATTTTGCTCAAATTTTCAGAGATCAAAATATAGATGAAAAAAATGAGATTTCCAAAATTTTGGACCCTAGAATATTGCCTGTTCAAAATGACACACATTTGAAAGCCAGAAATTTTACAATAAAACGTCATTTTAGCTTAATTTGTATCTCAATTTTTGGGCTTCTGGAAAATGATAAAAAGGTCTACGATAGCTCAAATTATTCCTTATTACATGTACTTTAAAACCCATATTATATTTAAAATCGTGGCAGTCATATTGATATATTAAGCTTTAAACATTATTCCAAAAAAACCCGTAAATTTAGCAAAATCGCAAAACTTTGCTTTCTTTAAACCGTTCTAACTTTGTCAAATCTTAACAAAATTTGATTCGCAAGGTCTAGATATCCTCGTGTTTAATCTCTTTTTGAAGTGATCACACAATACTTATAGAATCAATACGTGTACACCATTATTTTGATGCAGGAAGTTTGCACATGTTTTCGCGATCTTCAAAACTTGTAATTTTCAGGTCCCAAAAAAGCGCTGTCACCCTATGTCGATTTTAGTCAAAATTTCAGTAAATACTCTTTAGAACACAAGAAAAAAGATTATTCATATGAGAAATGGTATATCGGGCATTATCAAGAAATTTTTAATATTCAAAAATTGTCAAAATCAGCAAACCGCACATTTTTGTATCTCAATTTTTGGGACTCTGAAAAAAGATAAGAAGGTCTACGTTGGCTTAAAATATTCCTTATTGCATGTACTTTAAAACCCATATTCCTATATTTAATGTTGGAGCAGTCATTTTGATATATCAAGCATTAACCATTAATTAAAAAAAACGTAAATTTTGAAAAATTGCTAAATTATGCTTTGTTTAAACCGTTCTAACTTTGTCAAATCTTAAAGAAAATTGATCCACGAGGTCTAGATTTCTTCGTGTTCAATCTTTCTTTAAAGTAATTACACTAGACTTATAGAAACAATTTATATTCACCACTATTTTGATGCAGGAAGTTGCACATGTTTTCGCTATTTTCAAAACATGTAATTTTCAGGTCCCGAAAAAACGCTGTCACCCTATGTCGATTTTAGTCAAAATTTCAGTAAATACTCTTCAGAATTCAAGAAAAAAGGTTATTTATATGAAAAATGGTATTATCAAGAAGCCATTGAGAAAATGCAAATCGTTGTGCCGCGTCGCCTGGTTGTAGGTGTTTTATTTTTGATAATAATATGGGTGAACATTTTTACTAAAAAACGCGTCAAAAAAGTTGTTTTCTGTCAGGAAATCTCAATTGCTAGGGCATTACCATTACAGAGTCCGTAAACAAAAATGATATTTGCGTATTCTCTAGGTTGAACAGCATTTTTATTAAATTTCACTAACCAAACCAAAGAAAACTGTTTTAACAAGTATCAAATACTTGCATCAATGCACACTTGTTAAAGTAATGATGTTTTGTTTGTGTTTTTTTGAAAAATAAAAAGTTTTTTAAATATTTTGTATTTGTTGACTATCTCAAAAACAAAGCAAGATAGACAAAAAGTGATTTAGATTTTCTGAATTTTGACGATTTTTGAAAAATTCTTGATAATGCCAAATATTCAATTTTTCATATAAATAACCTTTTATTTGTGGTCTGAAGAGTATTTACTGAAATTTTGACTGAAATCAACATTAGGTGACAGCGTTTTTTCAAGACCTAAAAATTACAAGTTTTGAAGATCGCAAAAACATGTGCAACTTCCTGCATCAAATTAGTAGTGAATATGTATAGATTTTATAAGTCTTATGTAATCATTTTAAAGAAAGATTGAACACAAAGAAATATAGACCTCGTGGATCAAATTTCTTTAAAATTTAACAAAATTAGAACGGTCTAAACAAAGCATAATTTTGCAGTTTTGCTTAATTTACGGTTTTTTTTGGAATAATGTTTGAAGCTCGATGTATCAAAATGACTGCCCTAACATTAAATAGACAAATATGGGTTTTAAAGTACATGTAATAAAGAATATTTTGAGCCATCGTGGACTTTCTTATCTTTTTCTAGAAGCCCAAAAACTGAGATACAAAAATGTGCGGTTTGCCAATGTTGCTAATTATTGAAAATTAAAAAATTCTTGATAAAGCTATACCATTTCTCATATAGATGCCCTTTTTTCTTGTGCTTCAAAGAGTATTTACTGGAATTTTGACTAAAATCGACATAGGGTGACAGCGCTTTTTTGGGATCTGAAAATTACAAGTTTTGAAGATCGCGAAAATATGTGCTACTTCCTGCATCAAAATAGTGGTGTATACGTATTGATTCTATAAGTCTTGTGTGATCACTTTAAAAAGAGATTAAACACGAAGAAATCTAGACCTTGTGGATTAAATTTTGTAAAGATTTGACAAAGTTAGAACGGTTTAAAGAAAGCAAAGTTTTGCGATTCTGTTAAATTTACGGGTTTTTTTAGAATAATGTTTGAAGCTTAATATATAAAAATGACTGCCACGATATTAAACATAAAAATATGGGTTTTAAAGTACATGTAATAAGAAATAATTTGAGACATTGTGGACCTTTTCATCTTTTTCCAGAAGCCCAAAAATTGAGATACAAAATAAGCTAAAAAAGACGTTTTATTGTAAAATTTCTGACCTTCAAATGTGTGTCATTTTGAACAGGCATTATTCTAAGGTCCAAAATTTTGGGAATCTAATTTTTTTCATCTATATTTTGATCCCTGAAAATTTGAGCAAAATCAAAGAGGTCGACTTTTTCAAATTGGTCGAAAAGTAATGGAATTACCCATATAGTAAAAATGACTAGATTATTCCAACAGTGTCTAGGGTGTAAAAGGTCCTAAACACTGCTGGATTTTACGATACACAAACATTAATCACAATAAATTAACAATTATATCTATATAAATTCAAACAGACGATCTGATCGCCCAAGACAATCGACAAACTGGGTGATAATTCAGACGCAACTTTTTGTTCCGAAAACTGCCGACAATCCAATAAGATATGACGAACAGTTAATGGAACATTACAAGTATCACAAACTGGCGGCACTTCAGATGCCAACAAATGCCTGCGAGTCCATACGCTTCGGCCTGCATGACGAACTCTACGGTGTAATGACGCTTTTAGTACATCGTAGCTTGTTGTCTTGAATAGCAAACGACTCCGTCTGCCAGCTAGATAACATCAATTGTTGTAAAACATTCCTAACACAAGCTTTGTCTGTAACACTATCAGCGCTAGTTATAGCCAATTTGGCAAGCGCATCAACTTTTTCATTGCTACTGATACCTACGTGACTGGGAATCCAGACAAAGTAAACAGTGACATTTAATTCAGACACCTGAAGCAAAATCGAATAAATTTGCCTCAGCAAATAATGATCAGGATATTGATAATCAATGGCATTTAATGCACTCAACGAATCTGTAGATATAACGTAAAATGTACCTGCACTGAGTTGGATGTAGAGAAATAGCATATAGTTCTGCAGTATAGACACTGCTAACACTTGGCAAGCCAAATGTAAACTGCAACTCATCTACCAGAAAAGCACAACCCACACCGTCGTTACTTTTTGAACCATCGGTATAAAACCAAGTAGCATTTACGTGCCTTGCTTGAATTTTTGCAAATTCAGTTTGATATTCAACTAGTAAAGTTAAAGCTTTGCTCATTCTCGATAATGCTGTATTTAACCTTGGACGTTGAAAAGTCCAAGGAAAGTCGCGGCAGTAAGACAGTTGATATACATCAGGGAGTTGAAAACCCAGTTCCCGAAGTATACTGCAATTTCTTACAGCAACGGGACCGTATCCTGATGTTGTATAGATTGTCGAGACCATTATTGTACACGACAGAAAACGTCGGATGCAAGCGTTTGGTTTTTAATTTTGCGGCGTACCTAACAGTCAAGATTTCACGCCGAAGACAGAGTGATGGTTCAGCTACCTCACATAAAACACTAGTGATAGGGCTAGTGCGAAAAGCGCCAGTTGCTAAACGAATTTCAGTATGATGGACAGGATCAACAATACGTAATGAGGATGATGCTGCAGAGGCATAGAATATGGAACCATAATCTAATTTTGAACGCACCAAAGCGCGATGCAAAAGTAGCATTGTTTTCCGATCCGCTCCCCATGACTTCCACTCAACGACCTGAGCAAGTTTAGTGCCGGAACACATCTTGATCTCAGATTTATTAAATGGGGACGCCAATTCCACGCACGGTCAAATGAGACACCGAGGAATCGAACACATTCCTGTACAGGAATGGGTTCTTCCCCAAGATATAATAAAGGGTCACTGTGTGGGGTTTGTCTTTTGCAAAAATGGATAAGCATAGTTTTGTTTGTAGAAAAAGTAAATCCATTGCTATTAGCCCAGTTCAAAATGCGGTTGATAGTTATTTGAAGTTGACCTTCCAATGTTGGCATGTTTATCGAAGCGCAAAGGATAGCTACGTCATCAACATACATACATCCGTTGACTGGATGCTTGATAAACTGACTTATGCCGTTAATAGCTATCATAAATAGCGTCACGCTTAAAAAAGACCCTTGCCGAATACCATTCTGTTGCTGACGTATGCCAGAGATGCTATCACCTACACGTACCTTAAAGAAACGGGAAATTAAAAAGCTTTGTATGAACAATGCCATGCTTCCGCGAATACCCTACGATTGAAGCGTTCGTAGAACATTATACTTCCACGTCATGTCATATGCTTTTGCAATGTCAAAGAATACAGCGACAAGATTTTGATTCTGTGCAAAGGCATTTTTAATTGCTGTATCCAGCCGAACAAGGTGATCAGTCGTAGAACGATGACGCCTTGAACCACATTGTATATCAGCAATTAGACCTCTAATAACCAAGTAAACGCTTATTTATCATTCTCTCTAATAACTTGCATAAGCAGCTAGTTAGAGAGATATGCCTATAACTTGTCGGGAGCTTTTTATCTGTACCAGGTTTAAGTACTGGTACGATGATAGCCAGCTTCCATGGCTGAAGTTTGGCAGAGCGACTTAAATGCTTAAGCATAGCATTGTGTATCAAATCGGCACCTGGAGCAGTATTGTGCGCTTCAGATAATGCCGAGCCAAATTCCCAAACACTAAACGGTGCATTATATATTACATCATCGTCGGAAACGAATTACAGATGTTTCTTCTTCATGTCAGTTTTGATCTCTTGAAAATTTTCATCGTAATTATCATCACTGAAAGCGTCAAAATACACATTGGCCAGAATATTCGAGACATCGAGAGGATCGGTAATAATTTGATCACCTGACAATAACCCAATAACAGGTACAGATGCAGTTCGGCTAGATATTTTAGCTTTTCTGCAAGTTCTTCGCGCAATAGCTTTATACTTCAAATAAGCTAACAAGTTCTCTTTAGTTGAAGAGTGATTAAAACTTCGAAAAGATCTCTGCGCGGTTTCCCTGAAGACAGAGGAATACTGGCATGAGCTGCTTGTATGATGGAATCGGTGAAACTTTCAACATCTTCGTCAATAGTGGTCTGGACACTGTCATCATAATCAAATACTTGAAGTGTTGACACGGAATTCTTTGCTGAAAACCGTATCACAAACCAATAATGCCGCTTCACCCTGAGCTCGATCAATATTTATACGATCTTTCCGATAAATAGTATAACCACGAAGATTAACTGAACTTTCAACATTAAAATTAGTTTCCTGTAAGAAAACGCAGATAGGTGAAATATCAGCTAATAAAATTTTAAAGATTCGTAATGTGCATTATATCCATTACAGTTCCATTGTATAGTGGTTGAAGCCATTTTAAAGCTACGTTGAAAACGTAATTTTAACTCTTATTAGCGTTTTTTGTTTTTCCTTCTGAATGATCATCTGGGGGAGTAGAAGAACTCTCACTCATCTGTCAGAGTAGGTTGTGCGGGAATGACTTTCACATCCATCAGCTCTGACTACTTGTCAATATTAGGGTCTGTGGGCGCAGGATCGCTAGAAACCTGCACCTCAGGTGGCGGTAGCCTAGATTGGGCTGCCGTTTTTGCAGGCTTTGGCTCAGACTGAGTTTTAGCCTATTTAGGTTTTGACTTGGAAGTCGCCACCTGAGTTGGTTTTGTCCCGATACAAGCCAATACCTTAGGTGGTTTAGGCTTTAAATGAGCCCCCATCTTGAGTGGTTTTGGTTGAAGTCCCACTTGTTGTGACCTTGTTCCAGATTGGACCGTAGTCACGTTTGGTTTTGAGTCTGATGGGCCCGCAACCGGTTTTTGACTCTTCACATTAGAATCATAGTTCTTACTTGTTGAAGTTTCTGCAATAGCAGTAAATGACATAATCGGTGTTTGTTGAACAATAGGTGTTTCGGCAACTGAAGCAAACGATCTAGAAAAGGTAGAAGCCGTAATTACTCTATACTTCTTTTGTGCATCAAAGTAAGAGAGTTTGTGTGTTACTTTGATCTCGGCTATCTTCTTTTCCTCTTCCATTTTTGGGCAATCTCGGATAAACAGGATGCTTACCTTTGCAATTCACACATAAAGGTGATTTGTTGCATGGATCAGGGTCATGTTTCTCATTACTGCATTTTGTACATGTTGCAACACCTGGACACCTAACTGCAGTGTGTAATAAACGGGCAAACCGGACGAATAACATATGCCACCTTAACTTCATTTAGGAGCCGTTCAGAATCGAATGTTAAAATCATAGATGTTGTATCTCTGACCTCACCATCCTTTCTACGGGTTAGTTTTTTAATATCGATAACGCCTCTTGTTTGCATTCGTCAACAGTTGTGTATAACAACTCATACCATGAATTTACTCCCTTCGAAATATTTAAGGATTTATGCGGCCCCAACTGTCACTGCAATTTTACCTAACGACGTGCATTCCTGGATTTTACTGCTCTGAATTTTATCTTTTACGTCAATAAGCAAGGTATCGTCTCTCAACTTCTTACATGAATTTAAAGTTCCATTAATAATATTGGAAATGGTCCTATGAATTAAGAAGGGAAAAACCTCCTTTAGACTCTGGCCATTTTTAGAACATTTAACAATCAAAAATTTAACAAACTTTTTACTTGTACTATTTCTATCTTTATTAGCTCTTTCGTCCGTAAACGGGCGAAATCGTTTCGTTGGAGGTTTAGAATCTACCATAATAAACTCCGTCAATTTCATTTCTCCCCACCCACCACGGAGCCACATATGAGACGCTACATCACAAACTGATGCAGTCGCCATGGCTAATTGAGCGATATAGGTTTCATAAATGTAAATGAAAGATTTCCGCGAACACAAAGAATACTATCGGGCTCCAACCGTAGCACATTGTGAACTTTTTATCTATCACCACATAAATAATTCTTACCCTTAAGTTAGATAACGAGCCGATTGGTTAAAACTGGGTTAGGTTTAACTTCCCGTTAGACTCAGAAGCTAGGGCCAAAGCATTGTGTTGGAACTAACACTCTTTCAAACCTGAGTATTAGCCCATCAACTACCAGGATCTCCTTTTCTTGACTTTTGGGTCACCGCGCACGGCAAACACGCAGGTGAGTTACTTGTCGCTGACGAACTAGGTTTTTTTTAACAAGGTTTTTTCTTTGTATATTGGTCGCCTTTTACGACCAGCAATGGGGCTAGCGGAAGTATTCTTTTGCACCACCCCCTCCCGCAGGGGGGAATTGTTGTTTAATAGAATAGTTTAGAAGTAAGATAATAATGTGATTAAAAACTAACGTGTGCTAATTATATATAACTAACGTTTTTCTATCTTTATTAAGGCTTTCAAATTATGGTTACACATGTTATGTTGACTAAAAATGAAATCATTTATGACATCAAAAAACATTTTAAAATAAATACATTAATAAATAAATATTTAACATAACAATTCCAATTTTAAAGGCCTGAGAAAGTTATTAAAACGTTGGTAAACAATTGGCGCACTAGTGTTTTTATTATCTACTTCCAAAATAATCTAATAAGAAAAAAAATGGTAAAAGGTTTTTGGAAAAGGTACATTAAAAAAAAATGTAGATTATGTATCTAACGCCGGTAAGCCAATCACGGAACAAATACTCAGTTTAAATTACGTATTGTATATTTAAAAATCAAATAATACGACTATTGTTACTTACATCACATGGTACTTCAATTGGTACTTTTTCCTTCCACCATTTTGTTTTCAATTCATTTAATTTGCCACCTTCTTGTAGTTTTAGTACAGCTTTATTAATTGCACTTCTATATGGAGAATCTGCAATAAAATTAATATTATATAATAGTTTTGAAATTTAAAAAAAATCCGTTCTAATAAATTGTTTAATAATATCTAATTTGATAACGTTGTTGCTTAAGAATTCTTATGTTTGCAAATCTAAAATATTTGTAGGTAAGCACAACTTTTTTTATGTAAGTCAAAAATAAAAGCTTGGAGATTCCAATGTACAAAAGACCATAGGTTTTTTTTGGTAGATAATACACACACACAACAAATTAGTGGAAATTTAAATAAAATGGTAAGAATTTTTTTTAGCATTTGGGCAATTCCATCTCAAACGGACCATGGCAGGGGGAAATGCATTGAGAAATTTGCTTTGGTATTTTTTTACTCAAATCAATCAGATTTTTTTTGTAGAATCTAAATCTGGCGTTATTTCAAGTCTATACCCTGTCTATAAGCCGCAGAAGCTATAAAACCATTGTTTGTTCTCATTGGGCTGGGCAAAAAGGAGCATTTTTAGATTTTTTTAAACCGCCAAAGTGACGTATTTTGACGTCAATTAGTTGGAAAATATAAATTTGTTTTGTGTATTTGAGTTTTAGAGGTTTAAAACTCAAACAATAACTGCTAAATAGGCTTATTTTTCAACATAAACTTTTACAAATACACATTTAGCAGCGTTCAGAGCAACTATACACTAATTATTATTAAAAATTTGTGTTTTGCAATCAATTCTACATTGATTAAAAGGAGAACTAACAACATCCAGAGACTTCAGAAAATCAGAACACCTACTTCACCAATGCAACACAGAAACCAACTATCACAAAGGAGGAGTTCCTCTGATGATAAACAAGCGTCTGAAGAATTGAGTTACTAAAACAAAATCTATATCAAATGAAGTCATATACATCATGATACAAATTAACAACAGGTACAGCCTACAAGTAGTCCAGGTGTATATAACCACTGCCAAAAACAACAAAATTGGGCAAAACACAGACCAGGATATCCCAAACGTTGGTATTGGTCAAAAGAAAAATAAAGGAGAAATGCTAATCAACTACTGTAGAAATGAAAACTTTTTCTGTATGAACTCCTTCTTTCATAAACCTCCACAACGAAAATGAACCTGGAAAAGCCCAAACGGTACCGTGAAAAACGAAGTCGATTACATCATAACCAACGGAAAGGATATTTGTCAGAATTTTACCGTTCTAAACCAATTCGATACTAATAGCGACCATCGTTTAGTCCGAGCAACCTTACAAATAAACACAAAATTTGAAAGAAATAAACTAATATACCAACAAAAATACCCAATAGTTGATGTGCTGAGCGGAAACAAATACGCGTTCCAACGTACTCTAAACACTAAACTAGGCGAACCGAAAATACTCCTACAATTCGGAATAGACGAACTGTCCGAGCACATCGCAAAGAGCATTTAAGTTGTAACGAAGGGAATATGCTCAAACACAAAGAAAGCTCAAAGAAAATTAGCACAAACACAAGAAACCTAATGGAAGTAAGAAGACGAATGGATTGAGAAGCAGAAGGCTATAAAAGATTTAATAAAGACATTAATAATAATAATAATAATAATAACACATTTATTTTAACAAGATTTACAAAATATGATACATAGTATATAAAACATATAAGTAAATAAAGTAAAACAAGTCAAGTAAGATAAGGTTATTGAATGGCGCTTCCGCAAAAAGTCAAAAATTCTTCAATATTATACGGTTCGCAGTTTAAAATTAATTTATATAACGCACGTTTAAATGTTTTGTAGTTTGTCAAAGATTTAATCTTAGCTGGAAGTTGATTAAATAGTTTTATAGATATATAGGTAGGACTTTTTTCTGTAATATCTAGTCTATGTTTAGGGTAGTAAAATATGTTTGATCTTGTTTTATGTTCATGGTTTTTTAAATAACTTTCAAATTTGGCTTTATGTTTGTGATTAAATAAAAGTGTCTCATAAATGAACAATCCATATACCGTTAGAATATTGTTTTGTTTAAAGTTGTTTCTGCAGGCGTTTTTTAGTGGTATATTGAATATAATTCTAATAGCTCTTTTTTGTTGTATAAACATTTTATTCATATGTGAACTACTTCCCCACAGAATAATTCCAAAAGACATGACCGATTGAAAAGACGAATAGTATATAGTTTTCAAGTGTTGTAAATCAAGTTGTTTTTTGAGAACTCTTAAGCCATACATAACAGATTGAAGTTTAGAAATCAGATAATAAATGTGATCGTGCCAATTTAATGTTTCATCAAAAATTATTCCAAGACATTTGCTTGTTTTAGAAACCTTGAAAATGAAATTTCCAAATACAGCATCATCCGGAGTAATAAGTCTCGAGCGGTTTGTCTTAAAAACAGTGCAAATTGATTTATCAGCATTTAAAATTAACTTGTTTGTTCTTAACCAATCGTTCATTTTACTTAAGTAAATACTATCTTCCGCTATTACGTTATCAAAATCAATTCCATGTATTAATAGAGTAGTGTCATCTGCATAGTTAATTGTACTATGTTGACTATCTACAAGTATATCAGCTAGATCGTTTATATATATAATAAACAATAATGGGCCAATAATACTTCCTTGCGGTACACCCATTTTTGTTTGTAGTGCTTTGGACGTATATTTTTTTGTAGTAGATTCTATTTGAACACACTGGTAACGGTTTGACAGATATGAATTGATCCAATTTAAAGTTGAATTTCGTATACCGTATCTATCAAGTTTCGCAATTAGTATATCATGACTCACACAATCGAATGCTTTCGAAAGATCAAGAAAAACTCCGCAGGGTATCTCTCTCCTCTCCAAAGCTTCCGTTATATTCTGACATAACTCTTGCACTGCTGTTTGCACATTTAGATTTTTTAAAAACCCATGTTGATTGCTTCTAAACAATTTCAGTCTATTGAAAAAACTAATAATTCTATTGCACATAATTTTTTCAAATATTTTTGAGAAAGAATTTAAAATACTGATGGGCCTGTAATTTTCCGGAGAGTTTGTATTTCCTTTTTTATGAATAGGCTTAATTACTGCATATTTAAGTTGTTGTGGAAATATGCCATACTTTAAAGATTTATTTATGATATGTGTTAAAGGAGTTGTTATTTTACATATACATTCTTTAATTAATGAGAGTGGAATTTCATCAATACCTGCTGTGGTTTTATTTTTAAGGCTATTTGTTATATGAATTATTTCCGTTTCCGATACTTCTTCAGTACAAATTGATTCTTCAGTTAAAGGTATTGTGCACTGGTAATTTAATGATGTTTCTCCTGATAATAGGTTACTGGCTATTGAAGAAAAATAATTGTTAAATTCATTTACTAATGTGTCCAAATTGTTGTTTTCCTCAAAACTGGTACAACACTTTTTACTGTTTATATTGCTATTGGTTTTTACAATGTTCCACATTGTTTTTGTTTTATTATCCGAGTTATCAATCATACTACCATACACTTTTCGTTTTTCATTTATAAGAGCATTATTATAATCCTTTTTAGCATCTTTGTATAAATTTTTAAACAGAATATTTCTAGTTGATAATATAAATAAAATATCAAGAGTTTCTTTCTTAGATTGTATTATTGGAGTATTTAATTTTAAATGTTTTTTAGATATATTATTGTTTACAGTTTTTATTGGAAAACTATCATAGAAAAAATGTAAAAAGATTGATATAAATTTATTCCACATATCGTCGACCTTATGTTCTTGTATGTCGAATATTGATATCCAGTTTTCAAACGAAAGTGATTGTATAAAATGTGTTTTATTTATTTCACTGTAAATTCGTATTTTTTGTTTTTTGTTTACATGTTCTGTTTTTTGATTAAAAGCAATAGTTTGAGCTGTAT
Organism: Tachinus rufipes; assembly: GCA_963932245.1. Classification (NCBI taxonomy): domain Eukaryota; kingdom Metazoa; phylum Arthropoda; class Insecta; order Coleoptera; family Staphylinidae; genus Tachinus; species Tachinus rufipes. Next base: position 80,080,565 of record OZ010744.1, read on the forward strand.
GATCAGATATACCGGTATGAATAACTTCGGCGTTTATAATATCAATATTAGATATAATATTGTCTATACACGTCGATGAAGTATGAGTTATTCTTGTGGGTTTATGAATTAAAGGTCTTAAATTATAAGACTCTAGAATACTGATAAATTGCTTTTTACCATCTGTTTCTTTTAAAATGTCAATATTTAAATCTCCAGTGATAATAAAATTACTGTTCTCCTCAAATAGACGTAGTAAAATATTTTCAAACACTTCAAAAAAAACATTTAAATCTTGATTTGGAGGGCGATAAATATTAATCACAGTTATTATTCTCCGATAAAAAATATGTCTGCAGCAGCACATTCAATAACATCACTTACTGACGCATTTCTAATATCATTCCTAGTCTTAAATTTAAAGTCTGTTTTACAATAAATAGCACTACCACCGTGTGTTCCTGGTGTTCTACAAAAACACGACACTAGTTTAAAGTTTTGTAAAGGATATGCTTTTAATTCCTCTTCGTTTTTCCAATGTTCGCATATTGTGAGTATGTCGCTGTTTGTATATTCAATTAGATGATCCAATTGAATTGCGCTGTTTCCGATAGATTGCGCGTTTTGATGTACGAGTTTTATCTTTGAACTGAATTGTTCGGTCGCCGGAATAAAAAACGATTTATCGAGACTCCTGAAGGCCAAATGATAGGATCTTCAATTTGCTCTAGTTGTTCCATGGGTAACGAGATTTTAAAAGAAGCATATTGTTTAGGATGCTTAGAATTCATTTTTTCGCAAAAATAGTTTGTGAAATTTTTGTTTTTAAGATGTTTTCCTATGTCAGTTTCCGTCATAGCTGGGTGAAGGCCGTACAAATGTAAATGTACCAGCTTGGGAGCGCTCTGGATCTCCATTTTTTCGTTTGAAATTCCTTGTATAGTTGGCAATGGATTTCTATTTGTTTTTCTAATATATTTTTTATTTTTTACTTTTATAAATGCATTAGAATCCTGAGTTTCTTCCGTCTTATTGAGTTGTATGTTGTTGTCTACGTTCTCAGAAGCGATAGGCTGCTGTGATAAATATTGATAGTTTGCGTCATTAATTAATGGTGCATTTTTATCTTCAACATTTAATATTATTGTTTCAAGCTGCTTGTTTTGTCTTGTTTGCCTTGTAGATTTTGTTTGTACTTTATCTGGAAGTTTCTTTTGTTTTCCTACTATGGTTGCGTACATGGTTGGTTGGTCCTCTACATTAACTTTTGATTTTATTTTGTTTACGTCTTCTTCGATTTGAGAAATACGTTTTAAAATGGCCGAGAATTCTAACCTCTCGTCCACCTTGCAACAGCATTTTTCGCAGAACCAACGTATATTAACACATTCACTGATTAATTTTTAATTTATAAGTTGCATCTTTAACTTGAGCACATTGTTGATGTAACCACTTATTACACAGATTACATTTAATTAATTTCTTTGTAACTACGAAATTAATTTCACAAATTTTACATATGTTGTTGTCGTCCGCCATGTTGACGGATTTTTTAGCAAGAATATCCGAAAAAACCTAAAATAAAACAAGACCTTGCGAGAATCGACTAAGAATACTCAAACCTTATTAAACAGATCTACAAAAACGCGACCATCCAAGTTAAAAAAAGACTCAAAGACAGTTAATGTCCCAATTAAAAGAGGAGTGCGGAAAGGAGATACAATTTTTCCAAAGCTTTTTAGATTAGCCTTGGAGGATGTCTTCAAAACCTTAAACTGGTATAAAATAGGAATAAATATTGACGGAGTACGCCTTAATCATTTGCGATTTGCAGACGATATTGTTGTCATTGGCAGCACTGCAGAAGAACTTAAGACTTGAAATGAACCTGTCAAAAACCAAAGTCATGAGCCCAAGAAATATCCACGTAACAATTAATAATCAATTCATTGAACAAGTATTTACATACATTTATCTTGGCCATAAAATTCAACTCGGTAAAGAAAATCAGATTTCTGAAATCTCAAAAAGAATAGGTCTTTTTTGGGCGGCTTTCAGTAAATTAAGCCGTATCCTCAAATCCAAGGAGTTCCATATAAACCTCAAAAAAAGGTATTCGAATCCTGCCAAATCCAAAATATTGCAGGAAAAAACTTGATTTAAATAGAAAGACGTGGAAATTTTTGGAGGAGGCCTACATCCAGGAGTGGATAAATGATGGCTTAAAAAAAGATAAAATTAATCAAACCCAGCAAAGAAATAAAGTTATAAAACTTGTTAGAAGTGACCACCTTTAACGTCATTTCATGCCTCGATCATAGGACGTATTTAATGCCAACAAAAAAATAATAAGGGTGTGCCGAACTATTTTATACAATGCGGCAATGTGATTCTTTAATTTGTCTACGAGTTCTATTAGAGTGGTATAAATCAGTTGTTTCAAATGACCTCAGAAAACAAAAAAAAAAAATCAAGAGATTGTGAAGGCTAGGTTTGTTGGCTTCTTTGACTGATCCAATGTGAATAAGCTTCATCCGAATATTAACGCGCAACTAAAATGTTGACGTTTTAATTATGGCGGGACGTTTTCCATGCAGAAAGTTTTCTAGAATGCCTCCCCGGTAAAAAGATTGGGCCAACCAAGTGGTCTCCAACGATTCCTGCCCACACATTGACAGAAAATGTATAATAACCTCTAATTATTACATGTGGATTCTTTTCTGTCTATCAGTGGTTGTTGTAAAAGTTCATTATGGCTTCTCTAAAAAAAATAGCTTTATCGGTAAATTATATTTCTGCCAAAAACTAAAGATCTTATACAGTTCTTTCTAACATTCATCAACAAAAAACCGCTTTTTAAAGAAATTTGCCTTGTTAAAGTCTCTGAACCCGTTGGATATAATATGGATACAAAAACAAATTTTTTAATATCCTAAAAACTGTTGACTAATATTCAGATTGCAATATTTCTTGTACTCGTTGTAGGACATTTGTCAATTTTATGGAGTACTTCTTCTTCAACTGCGGTTTTAAAATTCTGCTGGGGCGTTCCTTTTTAGTAAGTTTATTAAAACTTCCAGTTTTATTGAGTTGGTGATGGAGACAAGCAAACATTGAATGATGTGGTATTACACAAATAGGGTATTTTTGCTCATAAACATCAGTTTTTGTATGTTGAAAAAATCAATCTAGGATAACAGTTTTTATTGCTTTGTTCAAAGCCGACATAACGTCAGTGAGACAATAGAATTGTGAGAAATAAGTTTTTTTCCACCTTGGGGATCCAAATTACTTGGACAAACAATGTGAAGTTCATATGATTGTATTCGTAAAATTAGTGAGTTTGTAGATTTAGATTTGAAATCTTAAATATTTCAGTTTTGACCTCTAAAGTGTTTATAAAGTAAATGATAATAGTTTTTAAACAAGGCAAAATACACAGCCAAAGATAGGTATAACCAACTTAAATAATACTCTTTTATAAACAATAGTCAGTCAAAACCAACTTATTAAGTTGGCTGCGTGGGTTTTTACAATTTCACTAAAAGCAACAATTTGTTTGGTAAATAACATTTGCAAAATATTTTCTAGCCGCCACTTTTTTATTAAAATAAGAACTACCTGGGCAGAGTGATTAGATCAGTCACTTAAGCAATATGCAATTATTTTAACTTTTGCACTTTCAAACCTGCAATACGAATTTTTGGTTTCTTTAGTTACCACAACTCCGGCATAATAAAACTTTGTAACAGCATTTCATGATCAATTTGAGCTGTCTGACTAACACCACATTAGACAAAATCACACCAACTAAGTTTACCAGTAAGCTTTACATTGTTTCAGTTCTGTTAGGTGAGTATATGGAATATTACTGCAATAATTCTGTCTTTAAAGTACACAGAATGATTGCTTTCACTTACAGTTTATTAATTGCAATAAATGATCAATTATAAACATCTATATAGGAAAACATCGGAATATTTGTTTTAAATATAAATTTTAGTAATTACAAAATTAAATACAACTATTAAAATTTGTTGGTATACACTTACTCATTGGCATTGCAATTCCATACCCTTTGGAATCTAACCTCTTTCCAACTTGTTTCAGGTTACAATTTTTCTGCACTTCATATTCAATTGAAGAACTCTCCATTAGAAAAGCATACAATTGATTTTTGGTGGTTAAGACTCTCTTTACTCCATCTCCATTATTCTTCTCATATACGCTGGGACGAGTTCCTTCCATACTGGTCCACATGCGAGCATAAGTTGAAAAATTTGACTCTTTAAAGAATGTTTGGGTGGAACCACCTTCCACAGTGCCATACTTTATTTTGGTTTGTTTGACTAAAGCTTCGGCACTATCAATAGAAGGAGCCATACGGTCCATTGTTAAGAATGCAGCCAGATTAGCCGTATAAGATGACGTCATAATTAAAGAGAAAAACCACCATAAAGAGACACCCATGCGAGTCGATATTCCTCTAAAATGAAATAATTGTAAGTATAATTATTTTTAGTTTAGTACTATAACTAACTTTGGTAGAATATCACAACCTTGTGTCATAATAGATCCTAATGTTATCCAAAGACAATTTTTGAGACTCCATATATTTTCCAATTCTTCAGGACTTTGGTCGCAAGGATGTGGATTTTCCCAATCACCGGGAGCCATTCTATAATAAATATTTTTAGTATTTAAAAGCATTTGTATTCGAAATTAGTTATTATTACAAATGTAAACATTGATTATGTCGATAAAATTGGTTTTTATAGTTCTAATACCTTGCAATAAAATAAAGCATTACAGAGAGTCCTAAATAGAGAGTACCAGTATACACCCAAACTTCCAAACCAAATGGGTCCATAAATGCAAACTTGTTTGTGTCTTGCTTGTTAGCTTTGCTGTAAAGAATACTAACACCTGCAATAAAAATATGTTAATTCTTAAATTTTCAGTTCGATTAAGACATACCCAAAGTCATAAAAGGCATACTAAAATCAACAACTTCTCTTCTCTGATGTGTGATTGTTAAATCACATATAGCTAAATGAGCTTTCTACAAAACATATGTTACATAAATAACTTCAGTTACAATTAAAAAACTAAATTACTCTATCTAATAAATCCTTAACAAGGCCATTCCACGATTTTGTTTTTTCATCGTAGTTTCCATATTTACCATCAGCCGCTAACTCAATTTTGAATGTAAAATTCAGTACTTTTGAAAGATGATAAATCAAATCTTTTGAGTATCCTTCATAACGATCGTTTCCTTCTAATATTTGACCTTCTTCTGGTGTTGCTTCACGTAAATAAGGTGCTCCAATTCTACAATTAATAACACTTTATTTTAGTAGAAATAGCAATTAATAAACAACAATGATTATTTATTATTATTATTTTATGTTATTAAAAAAATAATATGTATTGTTTGTAATTACTTTTATTAGTAAAATATTACGAATTTTATTCTATAAAAACAAAATAATATAAAAATAATATTACAAACCTAGAAGATACAATGACAGTCGTTTTTTGTAAATTTTCTACAATCTGTTGCATTTGTTCACTTGCACTTCTAGTAAAGTTTAGCACGGTCGGATAGATCGGTCTCCATGTTGCTGTTTTTTCTGGCTTTCCACTTATGATTTCTGAGACATGTAATAAGAAGTCAATTCTTTGACCATTTTCATTAAATTTTATTGGACCAGTTATTGCATTCATTTGGTGTCTCTAAAATAAATAAATAAATAATGTATACTATTATTGCGCATTTTTATTAAAATATTAAGAGATTAAAAGAAAGCTGAGTCACTATCAAGTTTTACTTTGGTGTAAAAAAGGTATCTTTTCTTGCACTGACTTAACTTTTTTTTTTTAAACTTTAATATCTTTAAATAAGCCTAATGTTGATATCACAATAACATGCTAAACACCATTGATGTGCAATTAGTGAAAGGAAACTTTAATAAAGTAATCATTGTGAAAGCTGCTAATCAGACGCTCAAATGGCCAAAGCTGAAAATGTGTAAATTAAACCCTGGACCGCTATCAACAATCCGAACTATAAACAAATCTAAAAACAACCAACTGCATTTTTAACTAAGAAAACACATGCATGTACTATGTACATGCCACGTTTGGAAATTGCTGTTCTTTTTGACCACCATAATAAAATTTATTCTAAGTTATGTTTTAGCATATTTCAACAACATAATTTGGCTGACATGTAAGTTCTATTTAAATCTAGAATTTAGTTATGCAAATTTTGAATTTGTTTTCTCAGTTTACTTATTTTTGTTAGTACTTACCACTTTCATAAAAGTAGTTATACTGAATCCACCTTGCCATTTGTTATTGGAATCACATCTCATAGGTTCTGTTGTAATGTCGTCGGTAGCATGTAGTTCAGGAAGGATAGATGTGAAAAAATTTACTGCATCGTGCATAAGAGTTGCTTCAGTCTAAAATAAAACATAAAGAATAAGTAAATATTATAATATTATTACTAAATAACAAATATTTAATTTTTATAGTAATGCAAATAAATATATATTATTTCTGGTTTTGTTCTTGCAACTTGTTAGTTTAATACTTACTGAAATTTTATTTGGAGTAAGTGAAACGTAGCGATTATTATTAAATTCTCCTTGTTCCCAATCTAATATAGCATTGTGCAAAATTTGGTTATTTGGATCAATTATACTAATAACTGTTATGTTGGCATTTGTGTCTAATACGCTGAAGTCTACAGTATGGGCGTCCTGAATTAAAATAAATAAATTTTAATTGTATAATTTAACATATAATCCAATTCGTTATTATTTTAAAACTTGTGATTTTACAAAAAATGAAACATGTTTGCTTTTACATTGAACTGTTACTTCTTACCCAGTATTTATTCTTACCAATGACGTTAGTAAGTAGCTATGGAAATAGTCCAATAAATTTACTTCTTTCGCTTGTTTTAAAATATCTAAAATATGATCAGTTGAACAATCTAAAATTATTTGTCCTACTGTAGAGTTTTTCACTTCTTTTAATAAAGGCCTAAAAATAAAGTTTTTGGTAATTTATTTTTAAACAAAGTAGAATCATTTAATAGGTTTCATTTGCTTTATGGTTAAAACAGTTTAAAATATTTAGTAAATTTAATAATTGAAACAAACTAAATACTGTTTAGTTTATTGCTTTGCTTACGCTATTAATAAACACTTCACTTACCTATGGTCTGGCCCTATTCCTAATTGTCTTATCAACACTGGATCATCAGGAACGTTTGTAATTTTTAAAATTTCTTGTAGTCTTGCAAGTCCATCATTAGTCTCATAAAGAATGGCGTATGATTTCCAGTTCATATGCCTCACTAATGTAGCTATTCCTAGTGATAGCAGTTCATGATCTGGATAAAAATTTAATACTGTTTGATGGCTGTATGGTACTTGCGGATTCCACGATACTTGTATATGCGGTATTTCCAAATTAGCGCAAATTGATTGTACCATAGATCCAGTTATTAGAGATGGTGGACCAAATATGGCTACAACACCTTCGTCGAGTTCAGTCATATTGCAAACTAAAATAGAAAAAATGTTGTAAAATTAAAAAATAAATAACATAACAGTGGTGCTTAATGATTTTAAATTCCAAGAAAATTAAAAGTATACTTTATCAAACTACAATGTGCATAACAAAACTTTATTTTTAAAACAACAAAATTTATTGATGTAATTTTTAATTCTTACGATTGGTTTAATTGAAATTGCTCATCCATCTCAGAAATACTATTATGCAATAGTATCTCTTAAGTTTAAACTATTTCTTTAATTTCTTATTTCAAATAAATACAAATAGTTTTCAGATGTAATTTAAGAACTAAAACAAAACTAAACATTGATAGAAAGATGTACACGTATACATTCTAAAATGTCTATATTTAAAAATTGGCCAACTAACTGATTATAGACTAGTGATTATTCTGACTCTAATTTTAAAAAAACTAATTAGTTTGCCAATTATTTTAAAACAACATTGAATATTGATGTAAATCTTGTTTATCTTCGTTGTAGTTTAAGATTTGCTTGTAGGTCAGTGTTTTAAAACTACAACTACAAATTGCCTATTAGTAGGTTTAACAGACTAATAGACTAATAATCTTTAATTCAAAGTTTTGCCTAAATTCTATTATTTTGTATCTCAAACTTCGTCTTCAATATTTAACCACAATTACTTAAAAGGCTCTTTACGTTACTTATAATGTTATACGACTATAATTCTAATTATTACAAAAGCTGCATGAGTAAGAACTAAAGCCACAATATAAAAAATAAATAAAAAAGATAATAATAAAATAAAACACTGTCTAAGTTTTTTTAGCCACAAACACTTATACCTAGTAATTAATCTGCTGCCAGTAGCAATTAAATCAATCAGCAAAGAGACACTGTTTTTGATTGAACTGCCTTGTTTGGCAAAATTAACAGACATGCATTCAGAACTGGAGTAAAACAAGAATCTTAACTTCTATATTGGTAAATTTTAAAAGTTTTTGGTAAGAATCAGCTGCTTGTGCAATTAACAAAAAAAACAATTCTGCGTTGGCATTGCACCCATCACACAACAGCGACCTACCGCTAACAAGCTAAACCCGTCAAGCGGAGACGTGTGCAGCTATTACCAATGCTGCGATACTTCAATGGTAATTGCAGACAATTAAAACCAACAGCCAAAAACAGCAGAATTGAAGTAATTTCAAACTATGGGAAAAACTACATCTTCCAAGATTCGAGAACGACGTCGTAGCTAGCAATAAGTTTTAAGATATCTAGTTTCGGAAAAATAACGGTTTTTTGATAGCCGAGCCACCTATAACGTAAATTTATTAAAACTTATTTGCAACATCATCTACGCCCTAGTCCACGTTAGCCATAGACTACTTGCCTTTGTTAATAAGCATTCTTGAAACGCAAACAGTCAACAGTCAACTTTCATAACATAAAAACCTAAAGCCTTGACAGTACTAAAAGTAAACATACCAAGCATTACAAATAAAATGTTCTGGTCTTAAAATAAGTAAAGGTTGCATAATTGAAAATTTACAACGTTTAAGACTTATTAAAAATAAATCTTTGGTTAATTGTGTAAACATTGTTTTACCCTTTTGCTTAAAACCCGGAAAGTACTACCTTAATATTAAGAACAAAAAACCAATCAACATAGACCTTATAATAATATTTGAATTGACAAACTTTTATCCGCTTTAACGGCGCATTTAACGCGGCGGCGGCAATGATGCTTGCTGGTTTTTTTGGGAATGATTTGCCGATTCAATTGAATAACAATGACGCAGTGGATATGAAGAATTTACTAGTATAGTGCTATTTAGTTTTTAAAATCATTGGATAACACATTATACAATACTTGTTCAATGAAAACGATAAACAATTAACAAAATGTAATGCTGGATAATAATAATATCACTACTGAATATACTTATACATTTATTTTACTCATACAATTTGCATCAAGATTATGGTCGTACATTAGACTCATCTCATTCACTCTCCAGTGTTGCCAACCACCTTCGTAGTGTTGCCAACCACCTTCATTCTTTTTTTCAACTTCTTTCATAGGGATAAGATCTTCTTTGGCTTTAGTGTTTTTTTGCTGCGTCGGACCGGCTTGTTTCCTGAACATCCAATTAGTTGCTACTCCATTTCTTTTTTTTTTCTTTGCTCCCGAACTCTTTGTATATTTAGAAGTCCTTGCAGAAATTTACTGTTCTTTCTTACAATCCTTACAGTAGAAACAGTATTAGGTTTGACCTTGGTTCTTTAGTTTGCTTCTGTATTGTGCCTTCCTTCTGCAGGTCCCTGACTCAAACTCTTTGGCCTGGTTCCAGCTTGGGAAGGTTTTTTACCTTGTGTCTTTGGTCATAATATGTTTTTTGGTTTGCCCTTTTTAACCGCATTTTTTCTCTTTTTCTCCTATGATCCGGTATGTGTGCTTCCACGTAAGCACTTGTTATTGGTAACATGTCCCTTAAACTTCTCTCTATTAACAGTTGAGACGGTGTGATCCGCATTTCAAGGGGGTGTTCTTGTAAATCAACAATCCTAAATATGGATCCTCATTCTTTTTTAGGATGTTATTTATTATCTGCACTTTTTTAAAAATTAATCTATTGGATTGCGGGCAGTATGGACTGCTTGTTATTTGTTTAAAATTGTATTTTTTCTTAAATTTATTGAATTTGGCAGAGACAAATTGCCTGCCATTATTGGAGTGTAGCTCCTGGGGGATTCCATACCTCAAGAATGTTTCTTTCATTTTTCGGATTATTTCTTTGCTGGTTATGTCTTTTAGTTTGTGTATCTCCGGGTACTTTGAATATGCATCTTGGATGACCAAATACCGTTCCCCTTTGTATTCCGCTATGTCCCCACCTACGACCTCCTACGGGTATTTCTTCATCCTTAAATATTATACATTTCTCAAATTGCTTTATTTTATCTTCTATCTGCATTCAGGTATGTTTTTCTCCAGTCTTTGGGAATAATTATTCTTCCGTTGTATATGACCATATTGTCGGTTATTCCAATCTCCTGCCTGTGCTTGTAGTATACGCCTACTTTTTCTGGACACTTCTTCTTTTCCGGCCATTCCTTCGTCATCATTTCTTTGATTATCCGTAGAGCTTTGTCCTTCTCCTGCATCCCTTTTATTTCTGGGTCTGAGTCATATTCTAGATAATCTACGTAAGTCTCACTCCTCACCTCCAGGACATCCATATCCTTTCTTCCTTTCTCAATAGTGTAACTGGGATGTGAAATTCCGATCCACTTATCATACTCCATCTCGCATTCAAAATTTATTAATCTCATTCTAAATCGCTTTAATCTGGGACTTAATTTATGAAATCGTTTGTTTTCAGTACCGCCAGTAATGGCTTATGGTCTGTTCTTAGTACGATTTTTTTACCTACTATGTATTGCTCAAATCTTTCACATGCCCAAGTTAGCGCAATGCATTCCTTTTTGATTTGCGCGTATATCATTTCTGTGTCGCTTAGTGACTTCGAAGCATAGCATACTAGTTTTCATTGTCCGTTCTCCTGTTTTTGTTCCAAAACTCCTTCTAATCCGTAGCTACTCGCGTCTGCTGACATTCTGATTTCCTTTTCTATTTCGTATGGTGTTTTTGCTAAAACTGCTTTTAATTTTGTGAAGCACTCACTTTGGGGCTGTTGCCATGTGTGTATTTCATCTTTCCTCAGTAGCTGCCTTAATACTTTTGTCTCAGATACATTATCGATAAACTTGTGTAAATAGTTTATCATGACTAGGAATCTCTGGAGTTCTTTCACATTCTTTGGCTTAGCAAATTCTGTAATGGCCTTTATTCTATCGTTATCTGCTGCTATTCCATTTTCCCCTATTATGTGTTCTAGAAATTTGATTTCCTTCAGTTTAAATTCGCAATTCTGTTTTATCCCTTTATCTTTAAGTTTCTCTAGCAGTGCCCTTAATATTTGTTCATGTTCCATTTTATCTTTCCCAAATACAATTACGTCATCGATGTGTACTTTTACTCCTCTCAAGTCTCGAATTATTTCTGACATAGTTTTCTGCTAAACCTCCGGTGAAAAAGTTAATCCTTGGAAGTCTTCTATAAGCATATCTTTCAAGGTGTGATGAAGTATGTGTACTTCTTTGACTCCAAACTTAGTTCTAATTAATAGAATCCGTCTTCTACGTCTAGTTTGCAGAATATTTTTGCTCTCTGAAGATGCGACATTGTTTCATCCACTGATGGTGGTTGTAGTTTTTCTCGTATAATGTATATGTTTATTTTGGTGAAGCCTGTACTAATTTTAATTTAATCTTTCTGTTCTTTTTTTTTTCATTGTGGCTACTAGTGGGGCGCAGAATTCTGTTGGTTCTGTTATTTTTTTGATTATTCCTTTTCCAACTAGGTTCTTTAACACAGCTTCCACTTCCTCCATTAAGGCAAAGGGTATTCTTCTCGGATTACTAATTGCAAACGGTTTGCCCCCTTTTGGATTTTAATTTTGTACTGTACTCCTTCTATTCTTCCTAGTTCTTGAAAGAGTTTTGGGTATTCTTTTATGATGTGTTCTTTGTATCTCTTTTTATGTATTTATTGTATCCCTGCTGTTTTTAAAATTCCTCTAACTTGAATGTTTTCTCCATTCTTTTTGAAGTTTATTAATCCGAGATTTACCATTTCTGACCGTCCCAACAGATTTTCCTTAGTTTTTGCAACATAAATTTTTAAAATTTTCCTTTTTCTTTGTTGTTTCACCGGTACAAGTATTTCTCCTTTTATCTCCAGTTCCATGATATCTCCAGTTCCATGATATCTCGGTACTCGCAGAATTGTTTGTGTTTTTCTCAGTTTCACTTCGTGTTCGATTTCCTTGTAGTCTTTTTCGGATATTTTGAACTTCATCGCTCTACTTAGGATTGGTAATTGTACGTGCCAGGGTCCAACTTTGTACTTTTGCTTTTGCATGTATCATAACATTCAGATCTCAAAAGTTAGCAGAACATGATCTTTATTTTATAATATTTTGCTTGTCAAAGGTTTGTACATAGAATTAAGAAATGCTAAAGCCAACTACAGCTAGACACGAATAGTGTGGCCGGTATAATAGGCAACTTAATATACACAAAAATTATGTTGACTGTGGTTTTACTCAAGCCTTTGACCGTTTTAGCATTTTTCATTTGCGCTCACATTTTACACATTCCATGGCCGACGTTGTTCTGGGAATGAAAGATGCTAAAACGAGCAAAGGCATGAGTTTAATCACAGCCAACATAAATTGTGTGTATATTAAGTTGCCTATTATACCGACCACACTATTCGTGTCTTCTGTGTTAATAGTAATACTCCTAATACTTTAGTAATACTCACAATACTTTTTATAAAAAATATCTAGAAAGTGTTGACAACAATGCTAACATGAGTAATGATTATATTCTATCAAGATTTTAAAACCCAAATCCGTATTACGCACTTCTATGATACGATAAAGATTAACTCTATCAAATAAATATTGTCTTTGGATTTCTCTTTACGATTTAAATGTTTGAATTGCTGCTATAAATGAAACATGTTTTAAAGCTAACGCATAAATCAGAATTTAATGTAGTTTCGAAATGACGACTAGATGATATAATAATATTTATTCGTGCTAAAATAAATGCAAAATGCAAATTAAAAAAAATATGATTATGATTATTCTCGTTTTTTTTGTTATTTATTTTAAAATACTTTTGAAAAAAAATATTTTTAGTCGGTACAGTAATTGTTAACATATGTTATACTTACGCAATTTACTTGTCGCAAACGTGTCCGTCGTGCTAATTTTCTGCATATTGATTCTAAATTTAATATCGGAATTGAACATGTTGTGCCGTGCGATAGCATATTTGAAAGCCATCTCGGTTTCGTAATTGTCATCATGAAACAGACCAACTAAAATGAAATTAATTAAGAATAGTTTAAACATTATTATTTGTTATATTTGCAAAAAAATGATTTTATAATTTAAATTATTATAATTTAAATTAAAATAAAAACAATTTATGTTAAAAATTTATATAACAAAATAACCAATTACGCTTATTAATATTTGATAATTAATTTGAAATACTTTGTACATGCAAGATACCAAAAATATCGCCTAAATAATTAGGCTAGCAAATTCCATAATTCTTAGTAACATGACTGATGGATATATTCCATAATCTATTTTTAAATAATAACTTCATTACATGTTTCAACACGTAATTGTATATTGAAAAATAGGAAATCAATTGGTTAAATACCAATATATCTATTTTTGCTTGTAATATATACTCACCCACATTAAGCTGTACATGTTTGCAATGAACCAAACTCACACCAACAAGCACCTGCAACAACAATAATTCTATTTGCATATTCGGTTATTACTTTCTCCTTAATTATAATATTTTTTATATAAATAGAAGACACGGTTCACGATGCAAGATGCATATAAATTAAATGAATGAAAATACAAAACAAAACAAGCGCGCGCTGTCACGCGAAAATAAATCTAAATATTTTGGTCAGCAGCCAGAGTCAGGCGCAATTATATATTTCCCATTAAAAATAGAAAAACCATCTATGTGTATGTACATGTGTGACGATCCGACACGAATGCATACGACACACGCGTTTCTTAATTAGTGTGTATTTAAAAGAAACAAGAAAAGAAAAAAATATTTAAAAATAAAATGTATATTTCTTTATTACATGCTGGATATAATTTTTGGCAAAGGTATTGTTTATTTTGTTAGGATGCAAAACTAATTAGTTATGAGATTTTCCAAAATTAACATAAGCGGTCATTCTGTTATTCATGAAATTCAGTTTAAGAGCCAAATATGCTAAATTCTTGAACAGTTAGTTTACAATCATTTTTCATTCATGAAAAGTAAATATAAACATTACGTTGAACAAAAATAGTATGGAATTAAAAAAAATTATTAAAAACGCCACAATTCGGCATAGACAATAATAAAAAGATTTATATTTATTAAAACATCTATGGATAAAGCAAGATATACTGAAAATAATGGAGAATTTTTAGCATAATCTTTTTATCATTTTATTTTCTAATTAAACATGTTGATTAACATTATTTTTTTTATAGAATATAAAAAAACAAATAATTAATGAAACACTGCGTTAGTTTGTATTTTATATACAGTGCATAAATTTGCAGAAAAGGTTGGGTTTATTTTATTGCAAGGAATTTATTAAGTGCAACAGTAGTACTAATCAAGTTTTGGCCACTGAGGGTCAGGGTAGATTTTTGTAGGCGGTTGGACTCTCAAGAAAACAATAACTCTTATAAGGGTTATAATTCTAGCAAGGATTAATCAGTTAGAAATATGTTCACTCATATACGTAAGAAGTAGAATTATTTTCCACATTGGACTTTTATATAGGTCGAATGCTCGTGTCTCTTTTGCTGGCTGCGGCTGTTGTGTTAACATAAGAAGGAAACTTTTACTTTATGAGATTTATTTGGCTGTAGTAATACATAGCCATAGTATGTATTTACAATGTTCAGTAGTATTTGCAACTATTTTGAACTGAATTCAATTGTTAGACGGTATAAGTCAGAGATAATAGAATCAATAAACTACTTTGTTCTCTTGCTGGTACTTGAAGTACTTTAGTATGTCTATTAAAGTTATATGTATTTACATAATTAATAACTCGCATAGCATAGGTGACTTTGCTTAGTTTGTTTTTTGTATGGAACATTTAAAATTTCAAAAAAGTAAAAAAAAAATTTTTGAAATGCCATGTTTTGCATTGCATTTTGATTTTGCATCTTATCTTCTTCAAAAAGTTTATGGAATTATAGTCTTTCTCCGGTAGCTGATTGAATTAATTATCGGGTTAATCCAGAAGCACACACAATTTACAGGGCCGGTGATATTATTTTCTGGCGACACGCGGTTGTTTAAGCCATACGCAGAAAGTTATTCAAATCCGCGGAAGAATCTTGAGTAATTCATGCGCAGAATGTATGCAAAATGGGTTGCATACATTCACACCCTAAAATTTTGTCTTACCTGCCCCCATTCAAAACAGACAAATAACTATGTTGAAGATTCATTAGTAATATAAAATTTCATGTGACAGGCATGGAAAACCCCACGTTCAATGTCGGTATCTAAAAAAACCAACACAAATGTTTTTGTGGCAATTTGTTTTTTGATCTTATACTGACCTTTGAATAAAAGCTAAAACTTCTTGGTTTTTGAAGTGCTGAGAAAGACACCGGATTAGCGCGAAACAACACCAAGTCGGTCCACCGAAAACTGCTAAAACGGATCATGCGGGTACTTGGCCGCACGCCGCTCGGCATTTTGCGATAAGTTCCGCGTCCCAAGAAATAGTTTTACCTGTAAAGTATCGGTAGTACCCGGTGGTAGGTAAACAAGATCACGCAATTGGGACGGAAGCGTAACACCAAAATGTACCTCCATGGGCCCAAAACCGGTTGCTTCATAGGTGACACTATTCAAAATCTTAATAAACTTTGGAATTTACCGAGCCCAAGCGGTATGTTTCTGATAGCAGTAGGTACGACTAAGACGTCCTAACTCCCTCATTACCCGTTCTGACTGGTTTTCCTGCGGATGCCTAAGCGACGAAAAAATCAATTCAATTAAAAATGTTTCCTATCGTCGGGCGGTAAACTGCGTTCCGTGATCACAAAGGATACGCTTTGGCTGGCTGATCTCCACAAAATAATGTTTGGATATCCGATTGATAATAGAGGTAGTGGTTGCTCGTCTCACGGGATAGAGAGTTACTAATTTTGTGAACACGTCAATGGCAACAAAGATGTAACACACGCCACTTACAGATCGGGGTAAGGGACCGTAAAAGTCGACGGCCACAAGATCAATGAGTCCTGCGGGTATAATTGGCTCGATGGCCGGTTCAGGTAGTCTAGACATTTTTACCTTTTGGCACAATAGGCAAGCTTTAATAACAAGCTTAATTGAGCGGAACATACCACTCCACCAAACATCTTGTTGTAAAGCGTACCATATTTGATAGACGCCAAAATGGCCAAAATACTCATGGTACGACTGAATAACATCTTAAGTTAAGTCACTAGGAATACATAGTAAAGCGGGACTATCTTCGGAAGTACGTCAGAAAAGAGTACCATTTAGGATCACAAAACGGTAATTTGACAAGTCCTGCAGACAGACATGGGGTACCGTAAACCGCTACGGGGGGTTACGCGACAATATATCAGCTACAAAATTCTGCGTACCAGGAACGTACTGGATATAAAAATCATAGTCCTGTAAGGCCAGTACTTAACGAGTAATACGCGGCGATAGAAGACAAGTATTAAGATACATTAATGAACGGTGATCAGTTAATATTAAAAATGGCTTACCAATCAAAAAAACGCGCTATCTTCAATAAGAATTTGCTTGAATAAGCAATTACCCGTTTATCTCCGTTTATCTCCGTTTACCATTTGGAATAATACAGCACTAACACCTACCTCACTCGCGTCACATTGCACTGTGAAAGGGTGATCCATTTGCGGATGACGTAATAGGATTTCACGAGAGAGTGCGCCTTTTACAGCACCAAAAGCCTCAATTTGTGGCTGACCTTAACACCAAATATCTCCCTTTCGAAGTAACCGGGAAAATGGTTCCGTCATTGTAAAAAATTGTTCCACAAAACTGCGGTCAAAATTCACCAACCCCAGGAACGCTTGGAGTTGGCGAATATTAGTCGGTACGGGAAAATCGGTAATCGCTTGAATACAATCCGGATCAGGTTTCAAACCTCGGGTGTCGAGTTGATTTCCTAAAAACTTTAAACTTTGACTAAAAAATCTACATTTGTTAAATTTTATCGTAAATCTACCCTAACAAGACGAAATAATATCGAATCCAAATGATCGATGTGTTCCGCAAAGGATGATGACGTAATCAATAAGTCGTCAACATAGACGTGCAGAAAACCATAAGATGGCTCTTGTATCTCGTCCATACACCTAGTGAAAGAACTGACTGCCGTTTTAGAACCAAATGGCAACACGTTAAATACATACAAGACCTAGTTCCCACTCTAAAACCCTGTAAAAGATCTGCCAATACGATGACGTTAAGTCTAAAAAAGTTATATACCGAACATTTGAAAGACCTGCTCTACTATAGGTCTAGGTAGTTTGTTGTCACCCTTGGTGATTGAATTAAGCTTTCTAACGTCTAAACAAAGACGCACACTCCCGTCGCGCTTTACGGTGGTCATCAAGGGGCTCGAATAGGGCGTATCCAATCTGGATATTATACCCCATTGCTCCATTTGTTCGATTTCGGCTTGAACAGCATTTTGGTGTGCGATGGGGATTAGGTATTGCTTAACAGTAAAAGGTTTAGTGTCCGTTAATGTAATTTCGTGTTGGGACTCATGCGTCAAGCCGAGTTTATCTGTAAAAACATTTTGGTGTTTATGCATCAGATCAATCAAACCATCTTCTGTTCCGTAGCGTTTAGCGATAAACTCCGAACTACTTCCTCAAAATTAGGTTTCTTATCCGTACTTAACACCGGAGCGCTTGGACGTGAATGATTTACCGCACATGCACGTAGCAAACAATTCGCCAGTGGTATATAGTTATGCACGGTGCGTATCTCCAGAATGGAAATCAAACTATTTTCTTTTTGAATTTCTATAGCAGCCGTTTCTCCACGGAATATTATGTTTGCCCCCAAGGCCTTTAACACATCTATCCCCATTACTACGAGATAATATAAATTTGGTACTACTAAAAACTCAAATTCAAACTAAAAATTGTTTAGTCGAAATGGAAGTAATATTTGATGAGTGACGCGTGATGACCTTCATTTGAATGCACCCGTAAGTCGGATTCCCTGCACTGGAAAGACCTGTAAGTTCGAATTGATTGCTTCAATTTGCCGGAAAGTTTTCGTTGAAATACACATTATCTCGTTTCCGGTGTCGATTAATGCCGGGAATTCTATGTTAACGGTTTTAAAGGCAATAATTGGGGATCGCGGTGTATAAACATTATTGTGTACAAAATCACACGCATCATCGAGTAGGTCATATTTTGGATTTTGGTTAGTGTACGTGTCCCTAGAATCACATTCACTTTCGGGTCTAATAAGTGGTGTGATAATCGTTTTCCGAATAATTTTCGGGAATGTCGGAATTTTCCAGAACCAGGTTGGCAATTGTGTTATTATTTGTCCGCGAATTAAATGGGCGCGATTTTGTTGAGGTTTGCGGTGGTTGCAGGCGTACATTTTGGAAATTGTTGATTGGTCTATTCCAAAAGTGAATCTGTTTTATACTCGCAATTTCTCTAATGCATGACGTAGTGTCTGTGCTTCCGCCAATCCGGTAGTTACATGGCAAGGAAAATGAGATGCGAAAGTCATTACTAAATACCGCTCTTCATAAGGTGGGTTAAGATATTTAGCATCTGTCATTATTTTAATAAAATAAGCAGAGAATGATTCGTCTGAAGGACGATGGTAGCCAAATTTGATCATATTTCTTTCGCGTTGTCGGGCTAGTCCCCAAATTAAATCTCGAAATTCTTCGAATGTTCCATTAAGGTTATAATGAAACCAGGAATTTGCTTCTCCCTTAAAAAGTGTGTGCCCTCACAGACTAAGGTGTGTAAATTCAATCTTATAAACGTTGAAGGCCAGTTCAAGATTTTCGCAAAACCTATCCAAATTTAATAAAGTATTAAATTCTTTGTGTTGACTATTATTTTTATTTCTTTTACTTATATTTTCACTAAAATTATCTTTATAACGATGATTGATGTTATTCGCTTGAATACGATTCGAATCCGGTTTCAAACCTCGGGTGTCGAGTTGGTTTCTTAAAAACTTTAAACTTTAACTAAAAAATCTACATTTGTTAAATTTTAGCGTAAATTTACCCTAGTAAGACGAGATAATACCGAATTCAAATGATCGATGTGACATAAGACCTAGTTCCCACTCTAGAACCCGGTAAAAGGTCGGTATTCCTGTTTGATAGAAATCTGCCAATACGATGACGTTAAGTCTAAAGAAGTTATATACCGAACGTTTGAAAAACCTGCTCTACTATAGGTCTAGGTAGTTCGTTGTCACCCTTGGTGATTGAATTAAGCTTTCTAACTGGTCATCAAGGGGCTCGAATAGGGCGTATCCAATCTGGATATTATACCACATCGGTCCATTTGTTTGATTTCGGCTTGGACAGCAATGTGGAATGTGCAATGGGGATGGGATATTGCTTAACAGTAAAAGGTTTAGTGTCCGTTAATGTAATTTCGTGTTGGTACTCATGCGTCAAGCCGAGTTTATCTGTAAAAACATTTTGGTGTTTATGCAACAGATCAATCAAACCATCTTCTGTTCCGTAGCGTTTAGCGATAAACTTCGATCTACTTCCTCAAAATTATGTTTTTTATCCGTACTTAACACCGAAGCGCTTGGACGTGAATGATTTTAAACAATTTGCCGGTGGTATATAGTTATGCATGGTGCGCATCTCCGGGATGGAAATCAAACCGTTTTCTTTTTGAATTTCTATAGCAGCCGTTTCTCCACAGAATATTATGTTTGCCCCCATAGCCTTTAACACATCTATCCCCATTATTACGGGATAACATAAATTTGGTACAACTAAGAACTCAAATTCAAACTGAAAATTGTTTAGTCAAAATGGAAGTAATATTTGATGAGTGACGCGTGATGACCTTGATTTGAATGCACCCGTAACTCGGATTCCCTGCACTGGAAAGACCGGTAAGTTTGGAATGATTACTTCAATTAGCCGGATAGCTTCCGTTGAAATACACGTTTTCTTGCTTCCGGAGTCGATTAATGCCGTGAATTCTATGTTAACGGTTTTAAAGGCAATAATTGGGGATCGCGGTGCGTAAACATTATTGTGTACAAAATCACACGCATCATCGAGTAGGTCATACTTTGGATTTTTGTTAATGTACGTGTCGGCCCTAGAGATCACATCCACTTTCAGGTCTAATAAGTGGTGTGATCCTCGTTTTCCGAATAATTTTCGGGAATGTCGGAATTTTCCAGAACCAGGTTGGCAATTGTGTTATTATTTGTCCGCGGATTAAATGGGCGCGATTGATTTTGTTGAGGCATGGTTCGCGGTGGTTGCGGGCGTACATTTTGAAAATTGTTGATTGATCTATTCCGAGAGTAAATTTGTTCTAACACTCGCAATTTCTCTAATACATGACAAAGTTTCTGTGCTTTCGCCAATCCGGTAGCTATATGGCCAGAAAAATGAGATGCGAGAGTCATTACTAAATACCGCTTTTCATAAGGTGGGTGGTATTTAGCATCTGTCATTATTTTAATAAAATAAGCAGAGAATGATGGAAAAAACGATGGTAGCCGGATTCAATCATATTTTGAATTTTACGTTGTCGGGTCAGTCCGAAAAATCTTTCGATAAATAAATCTCAAAATTCTTCAAAAGTTTCAAGGTTATAATGAAACCAAGAATTTGCTTCTCCCTTAAAAAGTGTGTGCCCCCACAGACTAAAGTGTGTAAATTGAATCTTATAAATGTTGAAGGTCAGTTCAAGATTTTCGCAATACCTATCAAAATTTAATAAAATATTAAACTCTTTGTAATGATTATTATTTTTATTTCTTTTACTTATATTTTCACTAAAATTATCTTTATAACGATAATTGATATTATCTTGTTTATAATTATTTTCACAATATATATTAATTTAATAAAGTATAAAATTGTTTGTGTCGACTATTATTTTTACTTACATTACTTTTATTTTCAATAAAATTATCTTTTATAACTGGATAATTTTAACTTCATCTATCAGTTCTCCTTGCGTCAATGTCAATAGCTGATTTCACATTTTTACAAGGATTTGTTCCCAATTCTAGGGTTACACTAATATTGCTGGCAATTGATGCATCTGATATATTAGGACTGTATATGCTATCGCGCATTTTATTAAATTCTGCATCAAATTCATCACTTGCCTTCAATCAATCAATATTGTCATTACTTTTAATTTTTCTTAGTACAGCGCCTTGCGCTACAAATCTATTTCTTGAACCCCTTGAGACCCTTCCCCTAAATCTAATTGATCAGTAATTACTGGTTTAAAAAACTTATCTGTTGGTACAACTAGTTGGGTGTTGTGATTAATGGGACCGGCGGCTTCATCTTGTTGTTCTTGACTGCCGCTGGAATTTCGTCTTTCTATCGGACTGCTGGCAGGGTCCACATCGGCTTCTTTTCGGTCTATGTTGTCAGATTTTCTCCTTAAGTTATACCTTCTTTTTGGTGAGTGGGCTAAGGGCATGGTGGGCTCCAAGTTGTAGCAAAGCAGGGTCGTTAGGAGGGTACGGGGTAAGGATGAAAACGTCCACTTCCGTAGTGATGTTTATTTTATAATTAAAGTAGCACATACAAGATAGCATACGCGCCACCAGCAAAACCCTGAGGTATCTTAATACCACGTGCTGAATAAATCCTGGTAAGCAAACACTGTATTAAAGCACTAATTACGTTAGTTATTGAGAATACACACCTGTGGCAGGACGCACGATGATTGAATTAATTATCGGGTTAATCCAGGAGCACACACAATTTACAGGGCCGGTGATATTATTCTCTGGCGACACGCGGTTGTTAAGCCATACGCAGAAAGTTCTTCGAATCCGCGAAAGAGTCTTAAGTAATTCATGCGCAGAATGTCTGCAAATAGGGTTGCATACATTCACACCCTAAAATTTGGTCTCACTAGATACTCTAACTAATCTTTGTTTTATCATAAGTTTTTGCATTTAGGTATGCTGAATTTTTGTATTACTAGATTTTTTTAAAACGTACCTTAAATGTATGAGGTATTAAGAACACATTATTAGTAATGCAAAAATGGTTAGATTAGGTTAGGTTATGCTGTGACTAAGACATCAAAAGTAGGTTAGTTTTTTTAGTTGATACTAGTTATTTGTTTTGAATCTAGAATTGCTTGTGCATTTGACAATTTTATTTTCAATAAAACTGAAATCGTAATTTTAACACTTGTGCTAACAAGCCAAAGAAGTTGTTAATAAACACTATACTTAAAGCGATGTACTACCACTACTGTTAAACATAGTAGAAAATCGAAAAAGCAGATGGTTTAAAAGAATACGTTGCTGGTTGTAAAAGACAACCCATAAGCGACCAAATAGCCTAGTTAAACCCCACGGTTTGAACCAAATTTATTAGTAAGTTAATTTTTAACATTATTCACCATAACATCTTGTACAATTTACCTGCGTGTTAGAGGTGCGTGGTGGGCCAAATGGCAAAAAAAGAAAATCCTGGTAGTTGAAGTATTTATGTTTGGAAGAATGTTAGATCCAATACACTACTTTGATGTTAGTTTTTAGCAAAACATTAGTTTAAATCTAGCTTAGTTTTAACTAATCGGTTTGATACATTTAACTTTATGATGAGGAATTAATTATGTAGTGACAAATAAAATGTTTAAACCATGGTATGGTTTGAGGTCCGGCATTATACAATTTGCAGAAGTCTTTCATTTGCGTTTATAAAATCTATACTATTCATCATTATGAGGCGTCCCATATGTGCACCGTTGTCAATAGGGAGATTGAAGGACAAAGTTTGTTATGATAGATTAATGACAACGCAAGTCTAAAACTTATCTGATTGTTAAATGTTTGGAAAGAGACCAGAGCTTTTTTTTCTTTTTTATTCAGTCTATTTCTAACAATATTGATATTAAAAGTATATACACTTAATATATGTCTATTTGAACCGCCACCAGTAAAGATCATAATAGTAGTAGCAAATACTAAATCTAAATTTAAAAAAAGAAACGAGATAAAAATGTTGCATTAAAGTACATTATTTTTTTAATAATCATTCAAATAAAATTACAAAGAATTCATAGTTTCACTGCAAACTATTGCAAAGATTCTATTCTTCCAGAGTTGAGATACTGAATCCTCCAAAATCTTTTTTTTGTTCTGCAGCGGCTGGGCAGTTCGCTTACCACAAAAAAAAATATAAAATTTAATTCGGAAATGTAACCGCATCAGATGTATTTGGTAACGTTCTCTCCAACGCCTAATCAAACAAGCAAATTCATGTTGGCAATCAACCATAGATCGCGCAAACGTGATGCGGCCAATAATTATTTTTAGGTTTATTAAAATATTAAAGATTTCAAAAAATTTCAAAAAAAATTCTAAGCAACAATAATTGTCATAAATTTTTCCGTAATTTTAGATTTATTATAATTGTGAAAAGCTTTTTGGAAAATTTCAATCAAATTTGGGAAAAATTGTGGAAACGGCAATCATTTATTTGTACAAAAAATTAAAGTTTTTTCTTGCATTTTTTTAATTCTGAACAACAATAATTTTCATAAAATTTTCCAATAATCATTTTTAGATTTATTATAATTGTGAGAAGCTATTTGGAACATTTCAATCAAATTTGAGGAAAATTGTGGAAACGACAACAATTTATACAAGAAATTAATAGTTTTTCTTGCAATTTTTTAAATCTAAGCAAAAAATAATTTTCATAAAATTAAAAAAAAAATATAATTGAAAAAAGTTTCTTGAAAATTGCAGAGAACCCACGTAAAAGTTAGTTGAATACTGCAGATAAATGCGTAAAAAAAAGAAAAATTTAAAAATACTAAGAATAAGAGAGCATGCATGCCGAGATGTATATATTGCTGAAGCAACGGAAGTATGTAGACAGAAACACGTGGATACAAATTGTTCGAAGTAAGGTATAAGAAGCTATTGTACAGTGTTACTGCCTACCCCCGAAAGGGAATGGTGTACCTAGTATGTATAATTTAAAATAAACCGTTAATATAATACAATATAATAAAGGAGTAATAATATAAATTTTTTATTAAGAAATGTCTAAAAGAACATCACAAGGATAGCCGATAAGACCAGCTAGGGAATAATGTATTCAATTTAGCAAAAAAGCGAAGCGATAAAATTTATTTATTGAAATAAAAATGCGACGCAAATTTAAACAACGCAGTATTATAATATAAAATAATTCCATATCGACTTCAAATATGAAAAGTTTAAAATAAACGTAAATTTTAAAACAAAATCGGCCGGATTATTGTCAAAAATTATTATTTGTAGTGAAAACTTAATGATTCTATTTCATCATTAATATGGATAACCACATAGTAAAACTCAAATAATATTATAACATAAATAATTCCAAATATTGTACATAATGCAGTAACATTTTGGTGCAGTTAAAGAAATAACTAATTTCAAAACCTTACCAGGTTTGGTAAGATGGAACTACTAAAAACACATTTTATTCGTCAAAAGAAATAATATACGCAATAAAAGGCGAACATGGTATATGGTAGGCTAGCTAAAGATAAAAAATAATCGTAGAAGAAATTAAAAGAAAGCAAAAGTTAACAAAAAAAAATCGGGTTTAACTGGATCTATTTGAGCAGAAACAATAAAATTTCATAATTAAAAACATTAGTTTAATTAAATTTTAAAATTTACTTCCAACAAAATATTAAAAGATTCTGAAACTAAAGTCTTTAATTGTTATAACAATATAAGTATAATTAACAATAAACCCTCACTAGAATACAAGATAATTTAAAGTGAATAATACAGTAATATAAAACTTGCAAATATAAACGAAACATTTCACAAGGGAAGCTGATAAGACGTTCTATTTATAAATGCGAATGTTCGATTTCAATTTAGGCAAAAAAGCGAAGAGATAAAATTTATTTACTGGAATAAAATTGCAACGCAAATTTAATACAAACAACGCAATATATTAACATCAAACAATGGCTTATTGATTTAAAATATTGAAATTTTGTAAAAAGAATATCATTAATTAACGCTCAATTAAAAACAAATCGATTGAATTAATTTACATTAATGTACGCGTAATTTAAGATCAAAATCGGCCGGATTAATTCACAACTTACAATCCCTCCCTCGACGATCATCTTATGTTGAACTGCATTGATGTAAACCACTGATCACTTTATTTAATAAGCACTAATTAATTATTATTAAAGGCAAAACACATCTCAACCGAATTGTGTGTTACTGAGGAATGAAGGTCGTTCAGCTTCGACTCAGCGTAGTACAGGCAAGACGCGATGGCGATGCGCATGGAATCATTACATTTCGGATAATAATAAATTGCATTTTCTTATTGAAAACTGCATTTTAGATGCATATTTGAAATATTCTGTACGGAATTTTGTCAGCTTTGCTATGAAGCAAACACCGTCTTGATTCAAATTGAATTTTAGTTCTTCCACCCTCAAATTAAATAAAATCAAAATGAAAGTTTGTATTCTTATAACTAATTTAATAATATGAAAATTTACAGTTTTTACTAAATGCAGATTAAGCTATTAAAAGCTTAAGAACTTTTTTAATTTAATTTTTATAAAAACTGAATTAAATGAACAGGGGATAGTTTATTCAAAAACTAATTTAAACCTAATATTGAAGGGCGCTATTAATTTATAATATATCAAATTATTAATATTTAAAAAAATTGTTTAAAATTATTTTTAGTTAAGAGTTAATAATAAAACTTGAATAATTAGAATCCTTTACTATTGCTAACTTTTTAATGCAAGAATTAAAAAAAAAAGGGAGAAAGAATCAATCAAGATGACCACACAAGAAACAGAAAACCAAAGTACTTCACAGAAAATAGAGAAGGAATAGAACTGATCAAAACAGTAGAAGAGACATTTTAAATGGAAACTTCACAAAAGATGAAGAAAGAGAATTTACCTATATAGGGGCAATCCGTAATAGACTACGTAGTTGTGAATGAGGCAACGTGGGAAGACGTAGAAAAATTTAAAGTATGAATAAGAATAGAACCAGCCAACCAGTTATTAGAACTGAGCTTAACTGGAGAAACTGTATGAAGACAGGAAAACCCGGGGCCGGATAAAATTCCCGCATAACTGGCGGTGGAAGTAATTCCAGAGCCAATTTTTGCTGTGTTTAACTCAGCTACGGAAAGAGGAAAGTTTTCAAACATATAAAAAAAGGCCAATCTAAAATTAATTTAAAAAACCAAACCAGGAAAAAGAAGATCCAAGTTCATACCACTCCATATGCCTAATTGACTTAATAGAAAAACTATATGAGCATATCATAGTAGCAAAAACTAAAAAAACTGGAAGAAGAGCCAAAGTTGTCATAAACGCAGCACGGCATTAAAAAAAGAAGATCAACCTTAGAACCACTAGAAACCGTAAAGGAAATTGCAAAAAATGAGATGAAAAAAAACACTGAAAACAAAAAAAAAACATGTGCGCTTATAATAATTGATGTCAAGAACTGCTTCAATTCGGCAACATGAGACGTAACAGTAAAGGCTATGGAAGTTAAAAATATACCATGCATACTAATAGAAATTATAAAAGATTACATTTCAGACCAAATTATAGTAGATAAGAAAAGAAAAGAGCACAAAGTTACAAGTACCACCGAGGTCACGTTCTCAGATTTTCTGTGCAGAATTTTGTCAGCTTTGTTATGAAGCAAACGCCCTCTTGATTGATGCAAATTGAATCAACCTCTAATTGGGTTTTTATTTTTTCCACTCCCAAATTGAATATAATCAAAATTATTTAATTTTGTATACTTATAACTAATTTAATAATACATTATATGAAAATTTACGGTTTTTACAAAATGCAAACTAAGGAAGATATTAATTGATTGCTAACTTTTTCTATTTAGTTTTTATAAAAACTGAATTAAATGAACAATTATTTAATTAAAAACTGCTTTAAACCTAATGTCAATCGACGCTATTAGATTCTGATGTATCAATTAAAAAAAAAAATAAAAAATGCTTTACTATTTTTCAAAATTATTTTTAGTTAAGGGTTGATTATTATAGACATTTGAGAATTGCAGAATAATAAAATTTAAATATTTAGAATCCTTTAGTACCGCTAACCCTTTAATACAAAAATTGAAAAGAGGGGATAAAAAATCAAACAAGATATCACACGAGAAACAGAAAATCAGAGAACACCACAGAAACTAGAGAAGGTAAGGAACTGATAGAAATTATAGAAAAGAGAGATTGGGACATTTGAAATAAAAACTTTACAGGAGATAACAGATAATAAAATACTTAGTTGTAAATAAGCCAGCGTAGAAAGTAGTAATTAAATTTAAAGTAGCAATGAGAATAGAATCAGACCATTAGCCAATAGAACTAAGCTTAAGTGGGAAAACTGTAAGATAGGAAAACCCGGAACCGGATGAAATTCCCGCAGAAATTATTATAGTGGCGGTGGAAGTAGTTCCATAGCCAATTCTTGCTGTGTTTAACTCAGCATTTAAAAGAGGAAAGTTTAAGGACATAAGAAAAAAAAGCAAATCTAAAATTAACTAAAAAAAAAACAAACAAAAATAAAAAAATCCAAATTCATACCGTCTCATATGCCTAGTTGACACAATGGGAAAGCTATATGAGCACATCATTGTTAAAAGCGCAGGACGACTTTAGAGAAGGAAGATAAACTTTAGAACCAATAGAAACCGTAATAGAAATTGCAAAAATTTGATAAAAAACACTGAAAACAAGGACACATAGTGTAACAATTGATGTCAAGAATGCCTTCAACTCGGCGGCATGGGAAGTAACAATAAAGGCTATAGAAGATAGAAATATACCAAGCCATCTAGTAGAAATTATAAAGGATTACTTTTTAGACCAAATTATAGTGGATGAAAATGGAAAAGAGCACAAATTTACAGGAAGGGCACTACAACAGTCAGTGTTAGATCTCCATCTTTGGAACTGTTGAGGCTGAACACAAAGTGACGCTATTAGCATAAGCTAATAATTTAGTAATGGTGGTGGTTGAGAAGAGGCCTGGAAAAAGCAAACAAAACCCTCAAACAAATTGGCAAATGGATAAAAAACTACAGACTAGAACTGGCAACTGAGAAAACAGAAGCGGTAAAGTTGATTAGTAAAAAAAATGCGGAGACATAAAATTTGTATTGGGCAAAACACCATAAAGCCAAAAAAAAAGTATTAAGTACCAAGGAGTGGTAATGGACAAATACTTAATGTTTGGAAAACCCGTAAAATTGGTGATAACTAAAGCAGAAAAAAGTAGCCGCTTTCATTGAAAGGATGATGCCTAGAAAATGGAGAATCAGCAAAAGCAAAAAAAAAAATTGATGAAAACGTAAAAATGCTGAACAGTTTGCAAAGAAATTTGGCCATCAAAGTCAGTAAAGCATATAAAACAATTGCGACTATAAGTGCAATTATCCTGGCATGCATGGTTCCGTTTACTCTGCTAGCTAGGGAAAGAAATAGCACAAGAGGAAAAGAAAAGCAAGAAAAAAAAAAACAAGCTAGAAACAAAACATTAAACAGGTGGTAGGAGACGTATGGAAAAAATGTAAAAGAATAATGAACCCACGAGCTGTCACCTAACATAAAAAGTAGATAAACATGGATTATGGAGAAATAAACTTGTACTTTACGCCGTGCCTTACAGGTCATGGAAGCTTCCAAAGCTACCTGAAAAAAATATGAAAGATAACAGATAATAAATGCGTGTACTGCGAAGATGCTGACACTGCACTACAGACGCTGTTTGTATGCATTAGATGACAATAAGAAAAAAGTGAAAGAGAAGAAGCCTTGCAGATAAAATTGACATCAGGTAATATAGTGGACTTAATGTTTAAAACAAAAAGACCTGGGAAGTCATAAACAAAATTGTAAGTCAAATCATAATTAAAAAAAAAAAACATTAACAAAACTAATGGGTAAAAAAAAGAAAAAAAAATCCACATTTGATAAACTTTCTATATTTTTAAGCAATTACAAAAAAATATTTTATTTAAGTTTATAAGAAAATACTAAATTAATTTAAAATATGTATTCTCAGCAAGAAAAAAGATCTTGAAACAATTTGATGTTACTTTTATTTCCTGTATTCTAACAAAAGCAGCAACTTTGGCGTCATTTCTAATTCTACATATAATTTTATAATTATTAACTGTATTTTGACAGAGTATTTTATTCAAATTATAGTTGAAAATAGCCAAAAAAATATCCAAATAAAAAATTAAATGCGTTACTTTTGAATGCATATTAATGCTATTTGCAAATATAATTTAACTAAGATACTTTCACAAAACATTGTTTGGTGTTTTTTAAATGTACTAGTAAAAAAAATGATTATCAAATTATATGCAGAAATAGAAATGACGCAACAGTTGCTGTTTTCGTTATAAAACTGCAAACCAAAGTAGCAATCGAAATAGTTTTAATACCAATTTGTTTAACTTAATAAAATCCATTAAACATTACGCAGGAATCCCGTTCATAGCATAAAAATTATAAAAGGTCCCAAAGAAAACAGATTTCACACATAAAATGTATTAAATATTATGTTGAAGAGCATATATTCCATTTTCTGAGTAAAATTGTTCAACAATATTGTTAAGATCGGTCAGTAAATAGCTTTGCCGCATAAAAAAAAATTATTGCATATAGTTACACTGGCAATTGAAGTAATTTAACAAAAAATATCCTAGTAATCTACAACAACGTCATTCTTTAAAGTAATACAATCAAAGAGCAAAATCCCAAATCCCTTAATGGTGCTGCTCTGCATGAAAGTAAATATGGGCAAGTGTCTCACACGAGTAGAAAATAATTAACGACACAACTCCATAAAAACTTGTCTTATGATATGTTTTCAATTTAATAAAATGCATTCTTGCAAATAATTTAAGGTTGTAAATAGAGTAAATAAAACATTAAATATTGCTGATCTTTTTATTATATTGCGTGTAGTTCATTATAATTTTTAACTGTTATGTATATGCATTTAATTGAAACTTTCTGCTATTGATCCAAATGTGTCAACAATCAATATATCATAATTCCTCCGAAAAATTCGTACCCTAAATTTAACAGTCCAAAATGGAAGCCAAGGTTATGAAGCTTCTGGTACCACACCATTTATAAATTTATAATTGCCCTATAAAATGTAGTTTATATAAGTAAATATAAAATACTGAATTCAATACACCTTTTTTATCGGACATCCTTTAAAAAAGTTAGCCAAAAACCCGTTTTTGATTTCTTCTCCGTATATAACTTGATATTCCATAGCTAACAAATCACACAACGTTTTTGTAAGCTGAACTGCTGTTTCCTTATATTCACCGTTGTCTTCTTTAAATATTTTAACTTGCATCTATTAAACAATAACATTTTAAACAAATTTGTTATATAATTAGAAAGTGTTATTACTATAATGGTAATAAAAAAAATCACATTCTAATTGTAAATAAAACTATAACGGCAAATTATAGTGTGGCTGCTCATCGTAGTTTTTGACGTTAATAAATATTTTCCATGTATATTATAGAATCTTTCAAAGTACCAAATGTTACATATTATTATGAAATAGTTACAAATAAAGTATAGTGTTCCCCACGCATCTACTTGTCATTCGCTCGTTGAACAATATTCTTTTTCTTGATGTGTACTATAACACTCAATTGAGTTATTTTACACAGAAAGTATTTAAAATAAAGTCGTTACATTAAGTACAAAAATAGTAGGTAGGAACATAGTACGTGCTCAGTTGTCTCGTCTTTCATTTTACATCCTGTGTGGGGCCACTTGTTGGATGTTATATTCCATTCATAATTGCCATATGTATACTTCATATTAAAATTTTTGAGTAAATTTTTTTTTTCAACTTAAGTTTATCAAATTGTCAGTTTAATTTTGTCTTCACTCATTTAAAAATTTGATTTGTGTCAGTCAAGTGTTGGTTGCTATATATTTATGTACTTACCATAGCATCGCTTTCTACATCTGTTTTTAAACTTATGGTGCCATTCATTGCAATTGTTTTTTTATTTATTTTGCCACAGTTAAATTTAGCAGTGCCGTACGACTTATTAGCAAATGATACAAAACATCTTGAAATTGATATTTTACGTTGAAATCCCTAGTAAAGATTTTTATTAAATATTATAATCAATTATAAACGTACTTACTCCTTGTATAATATTGACATACACTAATGTAAATGTTATTATAAAACATATGTTACAACGGGACATTTTTAATTTGATAAAATTTAGCAATCGAACTGTATTTATACAGAATATATCAAAAAACTCATTTGCTATTTATTGTAATAGTTACTATTTCCTAAATGTATATAAAATTCTAATTATATTTAGCTGTTAATATTTCATTTCCTTGTACATTTGGTTTAAGTGGTATACATTATGATAATTACGAAGTGGCGGAACTTAGCTTCGATAGGTACAATTACCCAGCTTAAAAAAATACCAAAATTAAGATTAAATAAACAATACAAATGCAAATCTAATCTACTTTTTTAAATTTATTCTCTGCTTATTATTATTAAACATTTACTGATATGATTATGGTTTTAGATTTGATATGGTATGGTAAGCAAAATTTTTAACACAGCAAATATCAATTTTAGAAACTAGTAACATCTGCATTTATATAGTTAACACATTTGTTATATTAATGTAAATAAAGTTGAATAAAACTATTAGTTAATGTAGCTACTTAATTAAAAAAATACTATATTAGTGTATCATAGGGTGCATCCAGGAAGGCGGAAGAGACCGCTACGAATAACCATTGCTACCGGAAAAGAGTATGATTGCCACTTTAAAGAAAGTAATGATATGATTATTTTAAAATATTTATTATGTTACGATGACATGCTCACGTATAAATAAAAATTATACTTAATTATTTTTTTTTACAAATGATGAATTATTTAATTTTAAAAAACTTCTTAACTTACGCATTTTTATAACAACACACTTTTTCAATTTTAAGTTAATAACAAAACAGATTTTTTTTTAATATTTTATTGAAAACTATAAAACACAAAAAGTTATTTATTATAAATATTAATAGTACAATCTTTGCCATCTTTTAAATAAATTCCTGAAAATGCAGCAAAATTTTTAATTAAAATTTTTATTATTTAAACTGGTTTATGCTAAGTATTTTTTGTTTCACTCAGAATTTTTGATGTCATTTTTCTTTTATTTTATGCTGAATTTTTTTTATAGTCTTTGGCAATTGTTAGAACGCAAACCAGCATAACAATGGCCTGTATATTCTTCCGAATGTTCAAGTTTAAGATACAAAGCAATTTGTTTTAGCAATGATCGAAAAGAATTAATGTCACTGGTTGCTTTACAATCATCAATGTACTTTTGAATTATTTGGACTACGTCTTTTCCTTCAATATTCCCGAAAGTAACAAAAAATTATCTGGCTATTTTTGTTTTGGTGTTCCGTAAGAAAAAATAGAAACACTGACCTTTGTCTTTGACATTATTTAACATTTTTTTTTTTAATTTCTCGCGCTTACAAGCTTCAGCAAGTCAACATCAGTGCAATTACTTTTACCTTTTTATCTACATAGTTGTGTACTTTCTTTTCAATGCACCATTCCAAACCTGCGGTATGACAATACTAAGACTTTGCTTTAGATTTTTCAAGGAGCAATTCAAAAATAGCTTCGCTTTTTCTTTTATATCAAAAAGAATACTTTTTGAATCACTCATTTTAGAATTGCAAAAGTTTTACAAAATAGTAAGAGCAAAATTGTTTACTACCAATCTGACATTGCCAGGATGTTTATTTTAAGGTATTATGGTGCAAACAGTTTTTGCTGAAATTTATAAACATCTTTAACTTTGCAAGACACAATTGTTAATGGTAAAACACAATTACGTATTGTAGATAACACCATAAAACTGCCCAATCCTGGCCTTCTATTGTATTTCCCAGTTTAATAACGTTTCTGTATATAAGATAGTAGCAATGTACCAAATACTACCTCTATCTTTGTTCAAAGCCACTGCTAAAGTTTTTTACAATTAGCTCAACTGAAAATTAAATATTCACTTACAGTTTAGAGATCGAAACTGTTTTTACTAATTTATAAGCCG
Source organism: Tachinus rufipes (assembly GCA_963932245.1). NCBI lineage: Eukaryota > Metazoa > Arthropoda > Insecta > Coleoptera > Staphylinidae > Tachinus > Tachinus rufipes. Next base: position 80,114,233 of record OZ010744.1, read on the forward strand.
CAAATATTCAAATCTAGTCTTAATTGTAATAGTTTTAGCAAGTGTGGTTCCACATTTTGAAATTAAAAAAAAAATTATTTGATGGTGGATGCGCCGGGGTAAATATGAATAACCATGACACTCGAGTTACACAAACTTTGAACATGTAACACTGAGGTACGTTTAAAAAATTTGAAAGTTGTTAAATAGTACTTTTTGTCGTCTAAAAAGTCGAACTTAGAGGGCACACCTCAAAGCGTTTGAAATAACAGTGCTGTGTACAAAAGGTACACTCTTGTATAATCAATTCTAAAGCAGATTTTTATCTAACATATACTTCGTGCAATTTTTCTTTCTATATCAGTATTAAAACTAAAAACTAACTATTCAAAATAGTCAGCATGAATACACTAGATTTATATTTTGGATGGATATTAATTTCTGAAAGAAGAAAACGGCAATTAAGATCAGTTTTTTTGTAATTGTGTATAACATGTACGTTTATGCAATTAATCTTTTGCCTTCATCAGCGCTTAAAAAGAATAATAAAATTTTAGTTTGTAAAACAATTTCACACATTTAAACCATTTATGGTAAGCAATATCCTTCCATAAGATCAATACTTGATAATAGAAATCCCTGACAACACCACTTTAATAATTGTAATTGTACATGTATATAATTATTTATCTTTATTTTGAACAAACGGATCGTTGGTTAAAACAGGATGGGCTACTTCTTGTTCTTCTTAGCCTTCATATTTCCATTGTTGGATATAAGCCTTTTTCATTTGTTTTCATGCGTTTTTGTCTTTTGCTGTTCTCATCCACTGTTTTTCCGGTATGGTTCTGATATCGTCAATCCATCTCGTTTGGGGTCTTCCAATATTTTGTTTGGTTTCCCGTGGTCTTCAGAAAGTGATTTTATGGCTCCATTGATTGATATTTTTTCTAGCCACATGTCCTACCCATTGCCATTTAAACTCTGCTGATCTTCCCATGATATCTGTTATTTTTGTTCTTGCACGTATGTTGCGCAGTTTATCTCTTAAAGTGATTTCTAACATTGCCCGTACCATAGCTTTTTCAACTCTAAGTTTTAAGGTTGATTTCTTATTAATTGGCATTGTTTTTAGGCCATAAGTTTCAACTGGCAGTATACAGCTATTATAGACTTAGCGTTTCAAATACAATAAGATATTTTTATCTTTTAGAATGTATCTGAGTTTTTTAAAGGCGGGTTGTCAGTTAAGTTCTGCGTTTGATTTTGGCAGTTGATTTTTTTGCCAATTATAATTGTATGACCCAGTATTATATACAGGGTGTTACGTAAACATGCAGCAAAAATTTGCGACAACCATATTCGATATTTGTTGAAATCATTAATGTAAATAAAAGTATCGCATACGCCAATGAGTATGTGAAGTACAAAAAATTAATGATAAACATCAAATACAAAAAATTGTTAACAATAACTTGGAACAGCTGTTTCATCTACTAATGTACAAGTGGGTTTCATTTGATTGCTCGTGATTATTTAACAGCAACATACGGAGATCGCTAGATTGGTCGAGGTAGGCCACACGCATGGCCGGCTCAATCCCCAGACTTAAACCCCCTAGATTATTTCTTATGAAGCTATCTGAAGTCATTAGTTTACGCTACTCCAGTGGAGAATTTGGACGACTTGCAAAATCGGATAATTGCTGGGTGTAACTCAATTAGAAACAACCCTGGTGCGTTTTGAAAAAGTTTGGCACTCAATGACGAAAAAATTGAATGCTTGTATTTAGGCTGGAGAAAATCATTTTGAACATTTATTGTATATTTATCAACTTTATATGTACTTTTTGATAATAAAATGTTGTAACTGTCCCAAATTTTGGATCTTCAAAACAAAGATTTTTTTCAGAAATCATCATAGTGCAAAATATTCATAGAATAGGCCAAGGAATAACCCCTTGAGTTTTTGCAGCATGTTTACCTAATACCCTGTATATATTGCTCTACTTTTTCTATTGTTGTATTTTATATAACCACTTGCGGACTGACTGCTGGTCATAATTTAGGTTTTATTTAAATTGATTTTTAAACCTACTTGCTGAGACAGATTGTTCAGTTCTTCTACCATAATTTCAAGCTTTTGAATGTCCGTGTTTAGCAGTAGTCTGCAAATCTTAAATGGCTTAGGTATACTTCGTCGATCTTTATGCCTGTCTTTTCCCAATTTAGTTGTTTCAAAAACCTCTCTATAGCAGCGGTAAATAATTTGGGTGAGATCGGATCTCCATGTTTTACCCCTTAGTTGATATATATTATTTCCGTAAATAAGTCGTCATTTATTTTTACAAAGAAGTTGATTTTTTCATAGAGATTCTATCAGCGTAGTATACCTCGATTTATTATTGCATCGTCAAGTATCAAGAAGGCACAAAACTCGACACTATGAAATGCTTTATGGTAGTCTATAAATGCTATGTGTATTTGAATGTTGTATTCTGTTGTCGGATGGCCAACTGATAAACCCAACATTTTTCCTTAAACTTAATGCTGGTGGATAATGCATTTAAAATAGTAGTGTTGCTATTTTTAATTTGGAGTATTTACCGCATTTTGTATGTGTTTAATGTCTTTCTTATTACAAAATTCTGCAAAACCATTAAAAGTGTACGCTGTTACTCGATTTAAAACAGCGTATGTTACTATTAATTGGTGCACAGCAAAAGTGGTAACATCCATGTAACAAAATAAATTTTATGAAACCATCAATAATTGACAAGAAAGATGTGTTCTTTTGCTACTCAAACTTTGATTAAATAGCACTAAATGGTTTATATGAACTGCATATGAGGCAATATATTTTCATTTTTAAAAATAAAAATATTTTTTTAAAACAACCTAAACTATTTTCTACATCAAAATGAGCTTTGTCATGGTTTGCTCCTACAACGTCTCGACGTAGACTATTCTTTAGCTTTCTATACTTGATTATATTTTAGTGTGTACTCATAGTGTATTTTTAGAGCATAATTATCTTTGTCTGAATTTTCGACTATATTTTTCAATGCCAATACCCAATTGTTGAAGTGAATGTGAAACACAAAATGCTCTGGAACTTCGTTGGCATCTGAAATTGAATTTCGGCTAAGTGCCCGCCTAATAAGTATACACGGAAACGTTTTAAGGTCTCCAGAACCGCCAATGTTTCTAGTTCAAATGAATGCCATCAAGTTTCTGCCAATTGACCTCATTTATCTAATTACGCAATATTTCTTGACTTTACCCTAACAAATCAAGCTAAAGACGTAGAGCAACCAATAACAAATATTATATTACCATAAAACGATTACAGACTTCAATTAAAAGAAGGAATGCAAGAACAATAGCAACAGTAGTATGAAAAATCAGCAAAAAATCAATTGTATACAAAAATTCAACAGCGACCCTTAAGTAAGTTATGGTTTAATAAAGTCAACATAAAAAGAAAACGTATACAAAAAAATATTTGATATTGAACAGAGCATAGAATGACAGCAGAGAAACATTACCTATTTAAACAAAACGTTTCTCCAAATTACATAAAGTACAACCTACTTGAAACGACAGAACATCTATTAGAAGACTGAAATGAGTACGCAGTAATAAGAAAAACATAAATCTTATAGTGGAGTTTATGGAACAACTTTTTGTGTACAAAATAAAATGAAACGGCATGCCAAGTGTGAGTAATGAGCTTATTACGACAGACATATAATTTGTAAATAAATATTATTGGACCTTATTACTTGATCATGTTTGCATTTGTTAGGCTGCAGTCTCATTGCACCACCGTCACCAACTATCACAGTTTGCCACTAACCACCAAAATGTACTTCGATCTCACTGAAACCACTGGAGATCACCAAGTATTTAAATTTTCCACTCATTTTTTTGTTAGTAAAAGAGTGTTGCTAATATAATTTTTATTTGGTTGTGATATATGTTATGTTTAATGTTTAAATAAACGATTTAAAATAAATCTCTGCCTTCATGCAAATTTACGTAAATTAAATTATCTATATCATCGACATCCTCAAATCTGTAATTTTAGTGAAATTATAACAAAAATAATATATAAAACAGGTTAAAATTTATGTTTATATAATTTTATACTATTTCAATGTTGGTATGTTTCAAACACCAATCATTCTACCGCAGCCGTAGAAATTTGAAATTACAAAACCGTGGTTACCAAGTCACAGAGTAGTAGTCGGACCGTCGTCATATAATTTAAGTAAGACTGCAGCCTTAAAGCTTAAAAAATTACATAAACTATTAATATGTTATATCATTTATTAACAGCTGCGTTTGGCTATTAATCTAGAGTAAGAGTAGAGTTGGAGTAGATTTTTATCACCTAACCACAAAAGTGAAGTTGAACGCCAACAAAGTCTGTCACTTCCATCAGCAGGTTGCTGGTTAGTTGTCAGATCTATGTTAAAACTAAAGTAATGTTTCAATGTTTTCTATATTCTATATACAATTTAGGCATCTAACTCACTTGTTTCAGTATTATTTGTATTGATAAAAATGCTTTGAATGTAATATTTTTTGTTTGTATTTGGTAGTAATGTAAATAATTACTAATTGTAAAATAATTATATTAATTAATATCGCGCGCTGTATGGCATGTGGCGCCGTTTTGCTAAAACCACATGTCTGCAACATTAATGCTGTCCAATTGAGGCATGAAAAAATTGACAATTTGTAACGTTAAACTGTAACGTTCCATCCATCACCATTTTTGAAGACATATGGACTAATGATTCCACTGGCCCATAAGCGCACCAAACGGTAATTTTTTCTGGATGTAATGGTGTTTTTGGACAATGGCTTATGGATTATTATCGCTCCAAATGCGACAATTTTGTTTGTTGACATAGTCATTTAACCAAAAGTGTGCTTCATCTCTGAACAAAATTTTTAAATAAAATTGTGGATCAATAGTAATGTTTTCCTCGGCCCATTTACCAAATGTACGGCGCAAACGATAATCGTGTGGCTTCAATTTCTGTGCAAGTTAAATTTTGTAAGGTCGTAAACCAAGATTTGTTTGCAAAATTTTCCATAAAGTGGATGGACACAAGTTTAATTGTTAAGCACGATGACAAATTGACACATTTGGATCATCATTAACACTACGTTGCACACTATCAATTGCTTCATGTGTGCGCACTGTATGACGTCGTACTGGATGCTTTGAACAATTTCGTAAACGTTGCTCCGGCGTAAGTTGATTCATGATAAATTGCCAAACCAAAGTAATCTCAAACAATAAAAACTGTCAAATCAGCTGTCACAGATAAGAGTGTTGCCAATTTAAAGTTCGGCTCCTCTAAAAAAACACATTTTAATAATAATTTATTAATTCAATAACAGATTTACTATAATAATTATTAAAATAATTTACCATAATAAATAAATTATTATTATATTGTGGAATTAATCTAGTTATTTCACAATGAAATGTTTTTTTTAATTTAATTTAATTTAAAAAAAATACATTTTCTAGATATATGTATAAAATAATAAATAATACTCTACATAATATATAATATATGTTTATATTAAATTTACGTTCTAAAATTTATTGTCTTTGCATTTGTCTGTAGAAATCGCGCATGCTGACTCTTAAATCTACGGTTTTAAAACCACCCTCGACGAGGTAGTGTAACTGGAGTTAGCTCTATTCACCCCACTCCGTAATAGCCAAACAGCAAAGAAATTTCTCCGTGCGCTCGTCGTAGCTAAACTTTTTATAAGCATTATAAATATTAATGTCGCATTCAAACTATAGCAAACAATTTGAACAAAAATCTATGAATTTATGAACTTCTATTAATTGCATCACTCGAGCACAATATTCATTTCATACATGTAAAATTATAAATTTATGTAAAAATATTTTATTTAGTGTATTTTTAGGTAATTTACACTATCTTTTCAGGTATTTATTAAATTGTAAAAGAAACAATCATTCTTGTTTTTTAAGTAATCCTTTGCGTGTTTGAGAAAGACGCGCAATTGCGCCAAAAATTAACCGGAAATGATCAAATAACATTTTTTTTTTTTTTTTTTTTTATTTATTTATATTATATTACATATTACATATGAACATTACATTACATTAATACAATATTTATATATTATGCAGCACCAGTAGGCTTACAGCCTGTTTAAAGGTGGTACATATTATTTATTACATTTATACATTTTTAAAGAATAAATGACAGTAATACAGAACTATTAGATAATAGGTGGTAACAAGTTATTGTTGAAGGTAGTGATTTTTTATAAGTCTTTTAAAAGTGATTATATCATTGGATTGCTTTATGTTTTCTGGTATTTCACTGTATACTTTTCCACAGTCATAAACGATGTTGTGTTTTCCTTTATTAGTACCAATGGAAGGGTTATATATGTCGTTTTTCTTTCTTGTATTGTAGTTATACATGTTGCATCTTTTTACTAATGAGATGTTTGTCTTTATAGTTCCAGTGTTAATTTTAAATATAAGTTTACATTTTTCTATTTTTATAATGTTTTCAAGTTTTAGTCTGTTTTTATATAGTGTTTTTGAAGGTGTGAGGTATGGTAGGTTAAACAGTGTTTTTATACATCTGTTTTGCAGTCTGTATATTGAATTTATTAGATATTGAGTTGTATTTGACCAAAAACCTATCATGTACATTATTTTAGGTATTATCACATTGTTATAGATAAGATTATTTATTTTACTACATCTAATATCACATCTTTTTATAGCACCAATTAGAGGTATTAGTTTTTTCTTAATTTTTGCTATGTGACTAGACCACGTTAAATTTTCGTCAATTAATAGCCCTAGATAATTTGTCTCTTTCACTTGTTTTAGAATTGTATTGTTCACTTTCAGGCTTATCTGATTACAGTTTTTATTTTTGTTTTTGAATATTATATATTCTGTTTTATCCTTGTTCATTGTTAGTCTATTGCTTACAAGCCATTTATTGTATATACATAGATCTTGGTTGATGGAATCACTTATTTTATTTATGTCACTACCAGTGTATAGTAATACTGTATCGTCAGCATAAACTATGTAACTTCCTTTAAGGTCACAGTTTTGGAGGTTTTGTATGTATAGAAGATACAATAATGGTCCTAACACCGATCCTTGTGGGACGCCTAATTGAACAATTCTTTCTTCACTTAGTTCTCCATTAATGTTTGTTTGTTGTTTTCGATCAGTGAGATAACTCTTTAGTAACTGGTGTGGTTTTCCTCTGATGCCCATTGCCTCCAAGTAGTTTAAAAGCTGGTTATGATTTACAGTGTCAAAGGCTTTTTTTAAGTCTACAAATATAGTAACAACAAACTTGCTGTTGTCCAGGTTAGTGTAGATATAGTCCATTAGATGTGTGATGGCTGATTGGGTTCCACTTTTTTCTTGAAAACCATATTGATTTTTGTCAAAACCAATAGTGCTTTTTATGAATAGGTTAAGTTGGTTTTTGATAATTGTCTCAATTATTTTTGAAAATATGCTTATTAGCGAAATTGGACGATAATTTTGGGGGTCTTTAGTATCTCCTTTTTTGTGGATTGGTGTTATGTATGATAATTTTAATTCTTTGGGATAGATTGCACTTTCAAATACATTATTTATCAGTTTAGCTAATATTGGGTTAATGATGCTTGGGACAGTTAAAAGATTTTTTAAATAAATTTTGTCTGGACCAGGTGCAGAGTATGGCTTTAAGTTCTTTAGTACTTGTTGTATCTCTTTCTCATTTGTGGGTTTTAAAAAGAAGCTTTTGGAGTTCTGAGTAATTGATGTTAGCGAGTTACTTGGTCCCATTTTTCGGTCCAATTCTGCTGCATGTGTAGAAAAAAAATTATTAATACAGTTTGCAATATCTTTTTTTTCTTTTAGAATGTTGTCACCATATTTAATTTGTTTTATGGATGTGTCAAATTTTTCTTTGCCAAGTAATTTATTAACTATGGACCACACCTTTCGTATATCCCCATTTGCATTAATTATTTCATTTTCTAGGTAATTTCTTTTTTGTTTTTGAATGTCAGTTTTCAGTTGTCGATTGATTTCTGAATATTTTTCTTTCAAGTAAGTGTTATTTTCTTCATTTAGTAATTGTTTATAAATTATTTTTCTCTGTTTAAATAAAGAAAGAAGATGTGCGTTCATCCAATTTATGTTTTTGACATGCACAGTTTTTATAGTTTCACTTTGCTGTTTACTTTTCACAATTAGCTCATTAAGATCATAAAAGGTGTTTATATTTTCTGGTGTGAAGTTCATTTTCATTATTTCTTCAAATTTCTTTTCATCTCTTTTTATGATGGTTACCTTCATGTATTTTCTTTTTATCTGATTTTGGATTGAAATACTGATGTTTAATATCTTGTGATCAAGTTCAGGTAGGCTGTCAATTATTATTTGACAATTGAATTTTTTCGTATTTGTTATTACATGATCGATGATTGTTTTACTGTTTTTTTGTATTCTAGTGCAGTGTTCAATGTTAATTGTATTGGCCACTTCATATCCTGCCATTGTGATACAATTTAAGTATTTGTTCATGTTATTGTTGTTGGTAAGTAGATCAATATTTATATCTCCAATTATGAATAAGTTTTTATCATCATTAATAATGTGTTCCAAGTCATCTATGAAATGATTGATTTCAGAATCTTGAGGTCTGTAGATTGCAAGAATTTTTAGTTTTGGAGTACTGTTGTTAATTTTTATTTTAAGAAAATCGGCGTTGTTAATTGATTTTGATGCTATCATTTCTGCTTCAATGTTGTTTCTTATAATAATTGCAACACCACCCCCTTTTTTATCGTCTCTTGATTGAAAGTATGAATAATAGTTTGGAAATTTAATGTATGTTTCCCAGTCTTTGTATAGCCATGTTTCAGTTATAATTATTATGTCACTTTTTTCGTCTATAAAAAACAAATTTAGTATATCTAATTTATTAAGAATACTGCGTGCGTTTAAATATAATATTTTTAGATTGTGTTTATTCATTTTTATTATGTTATTAATTAGTGTAGTCAATTTTGTCTCTCTTCATTTGTAATTGCTTTATATAGGTATCGCAGCATGTGTCATTAGCTGAATGATGGGGATTTATATTATCTTTATATTTCTTTATTCTAAACCAACAATTTGAACAATTCAATTGATCGGATTGACATTCTCCTTCATGTTTTAGACCACAATGTGGGCAAGAGGTTTCATTTTTGCATTCTGTTGTTTTGTGTCCATATTTGTTGCAATTGTAGCATTTTAAAATATTTATATCTTCGTATATCTTACATGTTCTCCATCCTATATTTATTGATTCTCTATCAATTAACTTTTTAAATGTTGGTCCATTTGTTTCTATGGATATATTCCAACTTGTTTTATTGAATTTATTATACTTACTTTGCTTGCAGTAAGTCACTTTAATTTCATCTTCATCAGTAATATAATAATTTTGTTGAGTCATCGCTTCCTTAATTTCTTCGCTTGTATATTCTTTTTCTGCTCCAACGATTTTTATTCTTGGCTTATAATATTTAAGTTTTTCTATTTCATATTTACCCTCTAGTTTTGTTTGTATTTCGTTTTTTAAGGTTTGGGATGCATCATCATTATTTAACTTTATTATAATACCACCGTTACTTATTTTATGTATATTTTCAATTCTAATTTTTAGCGGCCCTGGGTTTATTTTTGTTTTTATGTCATTTAATGTGTCTTCACTGTCCTGTTTTTTTATGGGTTTAATTATAATTCCTGGTTGTGTGCACTTTTTTAATGGCTTTTTTGTTTCTCTGGTTATTTCTGAGTATGATATAATTGGCATTTTAATATTACTTATTTCTTCACTGTTTTTGTCTTTTTCATTTACTTGCTTCTGAATGTTTTTTATTGAGATGGTCATTTGTTCTATCCTATTAAGTATTTTTTTATTTATTTCATTAACCCCATTAACCTCACTTTTGTTGCAGTTATCACAGTACCACTTTATGTTGTTTATATTTTGTATTGTTTTATAGACTTTTTCTGTAATACTAGCACATTTTAGACAAAACCATTTTTTACATTGTGAGTCACATCCAATCACTTGTTCTCCATTAAACTTAACTTTACATTTGGCACAATGTTCCGCGTCAACCACGTCGTCCGCCATTTTTTTTTTTTTTTTTTTTTTTTTTTTTTTGGTAAAATCAATTTAAAGTTAAGCGTTAATTTCTCTTCGCCGCATTCTATATTGTTACTTTTTACATTATTTATCAATAAAAAATATTAGAATTTATTTATTTAATCCGAAAAGTTAAATAAAAATGATTACTTGCTATCTTGAAAAATATGATTAGTTGATTTACCTGTTGTTTTATACATGTTAAAGAAATGGCTTCTGTCCGAGTTTGAACTCTAATGCACGCACCTGTATTGTAAATAATTCGATGTGATAGAACCACGGCACTTCGGCACTAATACCCTACGCCACTGCACTGCCTATGTCCAACTTCCACTGTTTTCTTATTGATTGGCAGTATTGGAATTGGAATGCTGTATCAACTTCATTCATTCATCAACCAACCAACAGCTGACGTATCTGTGTTTACGTTTTTTGCCCGACAGCAACGTCAACATTAATTCTATAAATTTTTTTTTTTTTACTAAAACATGAGAAAATTCAATGATACAGAATTGCTACTATCAGAAAGATATGGATCCAAAGGAGAAGAAAATGTTTATATTGACAGTAATATTTCATTATTTAATAAATTTTTCATTATATTAATAGGTTATACTTTGCAGAAACAAACAAAGTGGTTAGATTAAATAATCAAGAAATATCATTCTCAAAGAGTGTTGTTAGAAATATAAATGAAGCTGTGAAGAGTGTTTTTTTACCACATGGTTATCCAGATAGTGTTAGCGATGATTACTTTGAATATCAAGTTTGGGATACAGTACAAGCATTCTGCAGTACCATTACTGGGACCTTTACAACTCAGTCTATTTTGAAGGGAATTGGTGTTGGAAATTCTGATGCCACAGCATTAGCAGCAGCTGTAACATGGGTACTGAAGGATGGTAGTGGCATGGTGGGAAGAATTACATTTGCCTGGTGGAAAGGGTGAGTTTTAAAAATGTTACAATGATTTATATTCAATAGGCTTTTTCAGGAATGTTTTAGATGCTGATTGTAAACAGTGGAGGTTATTTGCTGATGTTTTAAACGATTTAGCTTTGTTTTTGGAATTCCTACTTCCGTTATTTTTTAATATCAGTCTTCAAATATTGTGTGTTACATCAATCATGAAAGCAATAGTAAGTAAATAATATTTTGTTTATTAAAAGAATATTAATAGTTTTAATATAATCTTAGATTAAGATAAAATACGATTGTTGTTTCATTTCATAATTAATTAAGTTTTAGGTAGGTGTAGCGGGTGGTGCAACTAGAGCATCTATCACTCAACACCAAGCTATCAGAGGTAACATGGCTGATGTGTCTGCGAAGGATGCCAGCCAGGAAACATGTGTTAATTTAGTTGCCAGCTTTTTGGGAATTTTTCTTTTAACATTGTTTGAAGATAATCATATGTAAGCTTATCATAAATGATTTAAACTTGAACTGATTAATATTTAAAATTTTAGTTATCAATGGATTATTTTTATGCTATCAACTGTTATTCATATTCTTGCTAATTATTTTGCGGTTCGGTCACTGGTTTTTAAACATCTTAATCAGACTAGATTGATTTGTGTAATGAAAACATATTTAAAATACGATACTGTTCCTAGCCCAATTAAAGTTAATCGTAAGGAACCATTACTGATGGGAAATAGTCATAGAGGTACATATATTCAAAAATTATTCAATATATATAATAATATAAACTTTCATTTTAGTAAAAGATATGTGCGGCTATGAAATTAAACTTGGTGCATCGCTAAAAGACATATTAACTATCAAAGATGTTGGTTCAGTTCGAGTTCTATTGGATGTATTTTCTGACCGAGAATATTTGATTGTGCCTGATTTGAAAAAACGAATTTTGTACATTGCATTGAGTTCAAATGCTGGTTCTGTAGACTTCATCACTGCCTACTTTAATGCTACTATGCTTGGCATAGCATTATGTCAATTTAATAGAATCGAACTGGCAAGTTTAATAATTAATTAGTTTTTTAAATTTGTGATCTCAACTATGAAGTATACAGAGCAAGTCATGTGAAATAAATAGTTTACTGTTTCTATAAAGTTATGACTTGAAACTGCATATATAAGTAATTCTGGAAAAACATTAGGCATTTAATTTTGAGAAACCATACATATTAATTAGTAAAATCTCTCGATTAGTACAATGTAACCGGTCAGTTACAATAGTTTGAAACCATTTGCTATCACAACTTGAAACTGTATCTCACAACAAAAGCCGATTGATGTCTTATATGTTTATTTTTAATGTGTCACTTTGCAAACATTATACTGGCAATTGCATGTCACTTCAAGTAATCTATTTGTTCACACACGATTTATTGCTTTTGCAATATTGCATTAAATTAAGTTTTATGTACTTTAATAATTTTACTTTATATTTTAATTTAGAATATGAATGGAAAACGTCACCTCCGTCACATCACTCCATTGCAGAGACTCCAAAAGCTTATGAAGTCATTTCCAACGAACAATGCTATTCAACCGTTTATATTCCCATTGGAAAAGTTTATTGCTTTTCAGGAATTCGTGAATGGGGAATTACTTAGCTTTTTTACTGCAATGAATGTAAATGGTAAGAATATAGAAAGAACTAACAGTGTATAATAGTTTTTCATTTTATTTGCGACTTCTTAGGTTGGGATACAACACATCATTCTTTGGACATTGGTGAATGGAAATGCAATTTTAATGTTTCTAAGTCTGGAAAGATAGATTGATTAGATATTTTATATATGGGACAAAGAATTATTAAATATGGTGAAGGACTTTTTTCGCCTTTTTCACCTTTGACTGAAGTTTTGTTATTTATTCATGTACATAAATTGTTATTGTTTTTTTATATATATATAATAAACTTTTTATTACTTATTATTAATGCTGAAAAATAACTGGATACATCAGAAGAATGTAGATTCAAGACAGAGTGACATGAAATCAGTTAGTGCTCATTAGTATAAATTGCAAGAACATGTCTTGAGGACTAAAAATGGATCTAACTCTACAGTCTCAGATTTATAAGAAAAACTAGAAACTTGATGAAAAAAGGTAGGATATTATACTGCCAAATTATTATTTTGTGAAAGTCAGAACTACAAATAAAGCATCTCTTACAAAAAATATGTCCTTTAATACTTGTTCTTACATTAATATTTTTTTAGGTCATCTTCTGGCTATTAGCTACATTTGTGAGTATGCTGATATTAATATAAATCGGTTGCTATCATATATGAAAAGGTTTATTTATATTATTAAAATAGTTTTTGAATTTATTACGTTACGTTCGCATGTTACGTTCGCGTGCATGTAGGGTCCGCCCATTTTACATACAGCATGATTCAAAATTACATAATATTTTAAGCCAAAATAAAAGGTTTATTTAACCCTCTAATGCCCCAATTTTTAATCTTCATCGACATTGAATCATTTGTTTACACCTGCTGGTTTGGGTACATTTTTTTTTGCAAAGGAGAGTTTGTGTGCATTCCAATATTGTTTACAGTTTTTCCAAAAATTTGTGTATTAAGAATAAAACATATTTGAACTATACGTTATATGTTATTAAGTGTACCCCGTCTTGAGACGGCCCTGGGCATTAGAGGGTTAAACATGTGTCATAACGTTCTAAATGTTGGGTAATGTAAATAAAACGTAAACACATCAGTGTCTCATAACTCTTATAATAATAATGGCTACAGCTACAGTAAACCGACTTAAGCTTGAAATGTGAGTGCAAGGAAAGGATGTTAAAACCTTAGATTTATAGACGCGCCATGTATTATTTCCGCTTGTTGCTTGGTGAAGCCAACAACATTTTATGCCCATGACATGTCACGCGCCAATTGTGGGCATGAGCCCCACGAACAGTAAATTTTTAATTATTATTGTGCGTTTTACAACTATTTTACATAGCTCCAGAAGTTTTACGACTTGTTTGAAGTGGGTTGATGGGATCAACAACTTATTAAAACATACAAACAATAAATGAAGAAAAAACGACGTATATGGTAATAAGACAAAAAAATACAAAAGATATTGACATAAAAATTGAAATAAATAACATTCCAATTACCAGAACAAAACAGACAAAATACTTGGGAATAATAATAACAGAGAAACTAACATGGGATACACAAATAAAGAAAGTATTAAAAGAAAGTGCAGCAACAATAGGAGCTGTCTATAGAGCCAGAAAATGCATAACAAAAGAAACTGCAATAAGTATATACAACTCACTATATTTATCAAAAATTAACTATTTAATAAATATATGGGGTGAGACAACAAAAACAAATATACAAAAAATACAAAGACAACAAAACAAAATACTTAAAATAATACATAAACTCCCAAAGCTAACACCAACAGAAGAAGTATACAAAATAATCAACGAAACAAACATTAACGAAAAAATAAAAATAGAAAAATGCAAACTAATATATAAAATTAAAAATAAAGAAATTAAAACAAATCTACAAATAATATTAAACAAAGAAATTCACGGACATAACACGAGAAGAAGAAGTAATATACATGTACACACAACAAGGACAGAAAAAGCGAAAAAAACAATACTAAGCAATGGACTAATCACATACAATGAACTACCTGAAAATATCAAAAAAACGAAAACTTATAAAGAATTTAAAACAAAAATAAAAGAATACATAAAAACAAGATCAAAACAAACAAATAAATAAACAAACATGATAATACACAAAAGAAGATAAAAGGAAAGAGAAAATGAAAATGGTGCCCCGAATACGAAGCTTTGCAGCCTACCATAATGGAAACGGTGCAAAGCAGCAAGTGGGGAGAAAAAAAGGAGAAAGAAAATAAATAATGTTGTAAATATGCAAATGTAAATATATTATAATAAATTTAAATAAAAAAAAAAAAAAAAAAAAAAAAAAAATTAGGTGACTTCCAAATCACCTTGATGAATATAGAGAAAATTTTCATTTATTCATAATTTGGGGATTACTAACACTTTTCACTTATATATCTCATCATTCTTTGAGTGTGAATTTTCTATAAAATTGTCTACACAGATCACCTTGATTGTGTATCATCAAGTAGCACTTGTTTGTATCACGAAATTTAATATTTATGTTAACTATATATGTAATATTTGATAATTAAATAATTTAGCAGCACCAAGTGCTCTATACAAGATTTGTGGATATGCCCGTTCTTGCTCACAACTGACGTAACACGGACCGATGATGTTGGCTTTAATGAGTTGGCAAATGGCGTTCATATTTTGTATTTTTGTTAGATCGAAGAAATTGACTTTTTGTAGGTTAAATGGATTATTTAGATAATACTAATAAGTGGAATTATATGGAAAATTATATTCTGAAGATATTTTGTATAAAGATAAAAATTAGTTTATTTGAAGAAGTTAGAGAAAATTGGTTTTGAAACCGCTTTAGTCGGTTTTTTTGTTAAATTCAAGAAACTATCATTCAGGAAATTAAATTTAATGATTATAAAAGGTTTTCCAATAAGAAGTTTCATTTTGAATAGCAGGCTATTTGGGCAGCTGTCAATTTTGAAGCTATTATCTTTTGACAAGTAAAAACTACGCCATTATTAAAAATGGAACGATACACGCTTCAACAACGCATTGAAATTATTAAAATTCACTACAAAAATAGTGAACATTTTTCAGTGAATTCGCAAAACTAAAACACTTTTTGGTCGTCGTAAAGCACCTTCTCGGCCGGCAATAGTATACCTGGTGGAAAAATTTTAGCTGTTGAGACAAGTTTGTGATGTGAAGGATCGAAACCGTGTGCATCGCTTAAGAACACATGAGAATATTGCTGATGTAGCCCGTAATGTTGAAGAAAACCCAGGTTTGTCGATTCCTCGTCGATCTTTGGAATTAGACATTCCACAAACGACATTACACCGTATTTTGCATAAAGACTTAAGTCTTAAGGCTTTTAAAGTTCAGTTAACACAAGAACTCAAGCCGGTCGATCGCCATAAACGTCGTATCTTCGTTGATTGGGTCCTTCAAATGCATCAAAATTATCCGGAATTTCATCGTAAAATCATTATCAGTGATAAGGCCCATTTTCACCACGAAGTCTACGTTAATAAGCAGAATTGTCGCATTTGGGGCTCAAAAAATCCAAGAATAATTGTTGAAAAGTCTTTGCATTCTCAACGTGTCACTGTTTGGTGCGGTTTTTAGGCTGGCGGAGTGATTAGACCCTACTTTTTCAAAAATGAGGCTAGTGCAACTGTTACGAGTGTTACGGTGAATGGATGGCGCTACCGACCTATGATTAATGATTTTTATGGCCGGAATTGGAAGATATTGATGTGGACGACGTTTATTTTCAGCAAGACGGTATTACGTGCCACACAATCAACAAAACAATCGCAATGTTGCATGAAAAGTTTCCTGATCGTGTTATTTCTCGAAGAGGTGATCACAATTGGTCTCCGAGATCTTGTGATTTAACACCTTTAGACTTTTTTCTTTGGGGCCACGTAAAAGATAAGGTCTATGCCAATGCTCCACAATCGATTCAAGACCTTAAAAATGGAATTCGTGAAGTTATCGAGGACATACAGCCACAAATGTGCGAATTGGTCATGGAAAATTTTATGACAAGAATGTGGTACTGCAACCGTAACCACGGCCATTTGACTGATATCATTTTCAAATGTTAATGGCATACCTTTCTCTTTACAATGAAATAAACATTCATTGATTTCTCTTAAAAAATATCTGTTGTTTTTTTTAATTATCATGAAATGAAACCCTCTTATTGGAAAACCCTATACAATACTTATAGGTTTCTTATGTAGAATTGTATTTTAAAAACATTTTACACAAAATAGAATTTAAAACAACTGTACTACAATTGAAACTACTCGTCTTTAATCATGCTCTGGAGTGCTCCTACCTATCCGCTTAAGTGTCCATCATGAAGTGATTCTTCTTTTGACATAAACACTTCTAACGCTTGCATAGTGAAGTAACTATCACTTTCTTGGTGGTTGGGCATTTCAGTTTAAACTATTCAATGGTAATCATTTCATCCAAGTATTGGTCATCAAGGGTTGGTATCACCACATCCTTTTTGAATATAGATAAAGTAACGCTTGCAGAGAGAAGAAACTTCTAATTCCTTATTAATAAATATTTGGACGGGTGAGTGGACTCTCCAGGTTAAACTACTCGATTGTAATCATGAATTGGAACGATTCACACACCCACCCAAGTGTTGGTCATTATGAGATTAGTATCACTATTGCCTCCTTTCACATAGTAACTTCTCTTGGTGACAAACATTTGGGTAGGTGGGCGGGAACCCTACTTCAAACTACTTATCCGTAATCATAATATGTATTTTATATCAAGTGTCTGTCAACATGGTATTGGATGTCGCCATCACCTCCTTTAACATATAGACTTTTAACGCTTGCAGAAAAGAGAAACTTTTAATTTCTTGATAACCAACACTTGGGCGGGTAGTTGGGAGCTTCAGTTCAAATCATCCGTTTGTACTCATGTTCTGAGTGATAAGCCCACTCACCCGCATAAGTATTTGCCATCAAAAGATGGAAGCGTTAAAAGTTTTTATGTCAAAAAAAGTTATGGTGACATCTAATTCGTCCACATAGTGACTAGCAGCAATTGCAAAGATAATAACTATCTAAATATCAAGCGCGTGGCTTCTTTACTGTTAAATTTTGTTTTGCGGTTGGGTTGAATTTGACGTTCTTTCCTGCCTCTGTCTCGGTCAGCAAGCGCCAAGCAGTGGCCCAAGAAAGGGCGGCCGATTGGAGCACAATTTGGAAAAACGACGACATCTTAAAAATGGCGGTGCGTTTTAGAGAAAGCATAACACAAAACGTCCAAACAGACAAAATTTGGAATTTGTCGGACCGCGTAAACTTATTTTATGGAAGGGTGTTCAACAATGAAATACACATCAAAAACATTTTGTACTCTTTTTTTTTACTTACAATCTGGTTACCCAGTTTATAGTGAAAGCTCATTATTGCAGTGGAACTATTAATTAATATCTTCAGCCGTGTCTGAATCAATTTAATGAAGCTTTTCTTGGTGCAGGAATTTCTTATAAAACTTTTGTGAATCACAAATTGCGGAACGGTTTGGAGGAAGGAATTCAGAACTGCCAATCATGCAAATTAAACTCTGTTGCTGGGTCATCGTTTGCTGACAAGTACAGCCAGACACGAATATTGTGGCCTCTGTGTAGACAACTTAGTATACCCAAAAATTATGTTGAATGTAGTTAAACTAATGCCTTTGTCCGTTTTAGCACTTTTCATTTGCGCTTACATTTTAAACATTCCATGGGCGACGTTGTTCTGGGATTGAAAGATGTTAAAACGAGTAAAGGCATAAGTTTAACCACATTCAACATAATTTTTGTGTATACTAAGTTGCCTATATAGAGGCCACAATATTCGTGTCTGGCTGTACTTGTCATTTTATCATTGGTTGCGTTCAGAACGACTTATCAATCAATTACTGATTGAGTTACTTGGTCAGCAACCAATGTATGATGAGTAAAATGACAAGCGCTGCCAGCAAACGACGCTCAGCGGTAGTCAGCGAGCGCGTTCAGTACGCATGATGAGTTGTTCTGAAGGCGGCCATTCATACATTTAGCTACACTTGATTACTGACAAATCAACTCTGCAGTCACCAGCCTAAGCGCACAAGTTATATTTGAAAAAAAAATCAAGATGTTTTAAAATTTATGATATAACATAATAAAAAAACATAAATATAATAAAAAAACTAATACATGACACTGACGATAATTATATCTTGAATTATATATATAAAAATACATAAAACTTTAAGTCTGTAAAATGCACAAATGATCAATTTTATTGTAGATCGAAATATTAAGAACACGTTTAAGTTTCTGATTGATTCTCCGCTACTGATTTGAAAAGTAGAAACAATCAGGAGCGTGCAGTACTAATGGTTGCGTACAGGAAGGTAAGAGCGCTCACTCCTGATTGGTTTCACTTTGCAAAATTCCGGAAATAAAGAATAAAATGTCTGTCCTCATTTTCATCATGAGCGAGAGCTCTTAAACTTGTACGCACCCAATATATAACTTTGATAGAACATTATCTAGGCATCTAACAATACTTTGTGCCACCTTCGTGCACAGTGGGTTATTTAATATAAAAATAAAAGCGGCAATGCAATTTTTGTATTGAACAAAATATCTATTTTTTCAGTATGCAATTTTGCAATATGAAGCAGAAATGATTTTTACTAAAAAATATTATTAGAGTGCAGACCTCGGTCAATAGCTCTTTTCATACTCAATCAACCATTGTCACAAAGTAATATAATATATATAATCATTTGTCAGTATATAATATGGAATAAAAATATTTACTACTACTATGATTAGATTCAAATTCTGCTTCATAATAATGTATTTCAAATTCAAGAAATAGCATGCAATGGTTTAGTCAGAAAATGTACTGCTTACTGATTACCCTGTGTTTCCCTACATTCACTAATATACCTAAATTAATTATAATAAAACAATTTGAATTACCGATTATTTTTTAATAAATCCAGAATTTATTACAATTATTTATTAAACAATAAATTTACAAAAAAATAATGAGTTTATGATATAGGTGGTACATCATCTTTAGACCCTGTCTGTGAGAGATGTCTTACAATATCCACCCAATCATATCCTCTAGGTTTCTCTCCTTTATTATCTACTTTATCCCATTGCCTACGTTTCTGAGCTTTTGTTAGTTGTTCTTTCTTAGGACCTTTTTTCGAAACTTCCTCCTAAAAAATAAATTTTATTAAGAAATTAAATATGAAAAATTTATCAGAGCAAATCACATAATATAAAAATAATGAATACATACTTGCACGTTTTCCCCTAGTGAAAGTTTCTCAACATCAGCTGCTTCGACAGTTGCTTGTTCAGGTTGTTCTTCGATTAATTCTTCAAACTTTTCTTTAACAAATTCAAACAATGAATAAGTCATTGACATTCCTAAATACTGGTCAGCTTCATCCGAGACTATTTTTATTACTTTATTTTTCAATGATTGCACTCTAAAAATAAATATTTTTTTTATCAACGTACATATTTTTAGTGAAATAGCAACAAATATATAAGGTCTGAGTGAAGTATGCTAGAAGACAAATTTATGTATTATTTAAATATAATAACCCACGGAGGCTAGAATACAAGTGCCTTTTATATTATTCTATACAAATGTTATTTTAGAAGAAACAAATAATTATTTGTAGTTTATTTCAATTTTAAAAGTTCAAAATTATATATTTGTAAATATAAGAAATATTGTTTTAAAACACAAACAAAATAGACACGTACTTTTTAAAAATCAACCTAAAACGGAGGAGATATCATACATAGTTTATTCACTTGAAATCTATTTCAATCAAACTAAGTGTCAGCAATGTGCTTTGACGAAGCAATAACAAACATGCATTCCATCAATTATAAGCTCATAACGTGCTAAATACAAAACACATAATGTATAGATAGAAAGTTAGCTACAAGGCAAACCCATTGTTATGTGCTTTACTGTTAAGCCGCATCACTGTAAATTCATTTAACCTGAAAATTGATTTAACATCCTAAATAATGCCTTGTATACTTACACATGTTTATTATAAAAGGCATCCATACTAATTTCAGGCTTTTCTTCGGGATAGTTATCGCCCCATTTTATCTCTAATAAGAACGATTTCTCATCGTCATTTTGGCCATACTAAAAAATAAATATGATAAAAAATTGAATGCTCTCAACTACATTATTACTTTATATTGGTAAACAGTATTTGATAGTTGCTTAAAAGATTCATCCCCATCATAAATTGAAGATAGAACTTCTCGTTCCTCTTCTTGCACTTCAGCATTCGACATACTTTACACTAACTACACAGCCTTGTATATAGATTAAATGTTATATATAAATCCTTCTAAGAAGTGTATAAATTCATATCAAATGTACATGCATTGTTTATTATTTAATAAAAATTGATGGATTATGGTATAACCTCACTTTATAGAAATGAAAAATAAGGATAGGTTGATTTCATTAGAGATAGATGGCAGTATTAAAAAATTCAAAATAGAAAAAAAAAATTAACAATTTATTTAATACTATAATTAACAATTAAGAAGTTTTAAATGGTGTAATTGACATCCTGGAATGAGAGCCAAAAGTTGTGGTATTTTGTGATTGAGAAGCTGCCATTCTTGCAGTCTGAAAATAAACAAGTAGAATGTGCTTATACTTTCATTTTCACCAATTACCTTCTTCATTCTATACAATTGATCTAATGCATGTGGTAATATTGGACGAATTGAATTTATTTCAAGGGCTGTGAGATGATCAATGGCTGCATACGATCCAGAACCTTTCATAAGGATGTCGATGGAAGAACGTAGCTTTGACATACGCATATCCCAAATATCTTTAATTATTGTACGAATTTCTTCAGCTTTTGATATATCATCTGGTGCACATCCTAATAACAATTTTGCTTCGATCATGTAATGCTCACTAGGCATTTTTATAAATGTGCTACAAATAAAGTTTTATATTAATAATAAACTTTCAGACATTTGATTAAGCAATATTATTCAATATAATCTCTCATCAAAGATTCGATGAAACATTGGTATTGTATATCGCACTTTCTAATTTAATAACTATGATTACCGTGAAACTTTCTCTTCTTCCTTAATTTGTTCCAATAATTCCACATCCATCCAGTCAGGAGCCAAAATTTTGCATTTTTGTTGTTGTTTTAGGTTAACTGCCATCCAAAGTGGTACTTTTAAAGGTAATCCAGCTCTAAATGGGCCCACGTCTCCGGATATTAAATGCAAAATATTGCTATTGAATGTAGGAATTATACTAACTAATTGCTTTTCGGCTAAAAATTCTAATTCGTCCGGGTCCATGATTTATATATAAGATTTTTGCAAACTTTGCAAAATGTTAACCTCAACTTAAAAATAATTATTCGCGCCAAAAATGACAGCTAAAAGTAGTTCAAACTGGTTGTAGTTCTTTTAAAAATATTAAAGAGTGTTTCCTTTTTATCATTCTAATATGGTTAACTTCAGGCCGGTATGAATGTGCTATATGATACATACAGGGTGTTTCACTTTCAGAGATTCAAAATGAAAGAACTTACCAGAAATGTTATTTAAAACAAAGAAGTTTATATGAATATTGGTCTTAATTTTATTACTTAATAATTTAACAGTTAACAATTTTGCAGATATAAATAATTGTAATAAAATAGATTGGTACGGAATTCATAGTTTCACCAAAGTATCCTATAATTATAGAAAATGTTATTTTAAGCAAAATTGTTTATATGATTGTTATAAATATTCAAATTGTCTTTGTAATAATTCTATAAGTGTTCAGTTAAATAATGTATATTTTAAATACGTATGTGTATATGTGTGTAAGCTGTATTGTGCGTATATCTGTGATGCAATTTTATAGCGTGCTTATAGTCAGAGCTGCAAGCATACATGTGCGTTGACTGTAACTAACCCCCACTCTCTAAAAGCAGTATAAATAATCACAATTTTCATAAATATAAGTCAATTAGAAGCAAATTTGTATATTCACCTTTATATTAAATGGCCAAACCACAAATAAAGTAACGGATTGCACATTGATCCCAAATTAAACCGGATTTAGTGCATAATTAATATATAGTTAAATTGTGCATTCACGCAATCGTCAGGCCATTCAGAAGTAGCAGGACGGAAAGTTACCGCATATGATGCATCACGCCAACAAACGCTTATTGAGTAAGCAACCATATTGAACTTCCTTAGATGCACAAAATTGAAAGAAATTATTGTATTAAGTTTTATGATTCAAGAGTCTTCTCACAATTAATATTTTGTTGCAACAACGCTCGCATCATAAGCGTAAGTAGCTCATATTTCATCTTGTTACTTATAAATACGCGGTAACTTGAGTTATGGATCTACGTTTTTAATACAATGCGGGGCGCGGCGTCTTATAAATCTTATTTACAAATTTGAAAATTTATTAAAAAGTTTATAACTTTTTTCCTATACATTTTTCCAAATATAATATATGTACAGCGCTTACGAGGTTATAAGCGTTATACTATATAACTACGGCTCCAAGCACCGGATAAGTTATTCCCAGTTTATCTCTTTTCAAACTTTAACTATGCTTTAACTGGGTATTGTAAAAGCGGCCTTTAGTAAAATTTTAAACTTATTTAATCAATTTAAAGACATTTATTTAAAAATTATATTAAAAGATAAAGAAAAAAACTTTAATTTATCAACATCATTTTGATGCATATTTTATAAGACGCACAGCACACTCAAACTTTTGCTTACCAACAAGAATTATCAAAACTTAATGGCGAATATAGTAAAAGGTCAAAATTTTTGGTAATCTTCAAATGTATAATAGATCTATCCACATCGTTAACTAGCATTCAAAAATTCTAATCTAAAATTTATGTCTAAGTGGCAACGCTGCTGCAGTTGTCTAATCGTTAAAAATGTGTCACGCAATTTATGAGTTAGCTTGGACTCTATTAGATGAGCTTTTTAACAACGTTTTAAATATTGTAAGATTACTTGTAAATGCTATTTTTAATATGGAGCTAGTGAAAGAATCGGCAATTGGTTTGCGTAAATTAACATACATATAATTAAAAAAAAAAAAACATTTAAAAGCTTTAAAAAATCTAAAAAACCAACTGATGGTTTAGACTCACTGCTATTGCTCATTATATTTTCAAAATTATATTACATTACGAATGGATTGGGTAAAAAAATTGTTTAACATGTGTAGATTATAAAGTAGAAAAACTTTAAAATTTTTTAAATCATAAATACAAGGTCCTCGAGAAAACTCAATTAGATATCAATGCCATAAGTTATAGCTCAATTCAAAATAAAAATTTAAAACATCAACAATTTCAGTTTCATTATTCAAACTCTACAAATTTAAGTTATTCATATTGCAAAGGTATTTAATCTACAATTGTGACAAATTTCGATTGCATATCTAAGATTAACAAATTAAATTTGTGTTTAAATTGCTTACTCTCTGGCCACATAACAAAACATTGCACATCTTCTTGTAAAAATTGTAAAAAAGACATGATACGTTATTACACAAACTACAAATTAATTCAGAAAGAGATAATTTAATTCTAAACCTACAACATTACATGTTCACAAATAACAGGTGCGCCATCTGTTGCGATAGCATTTGAAACTTGAATAACTTTTTATGTGGACAACTTTTTTTACTTTTTTTTACACAAACTTTATTTGTTCCTTTCTATTTTGTTTCCATCATGTTTTGAATATAATATCCAACAAATGACAGCCTTTATATTTTATACAAAACAATGCTCTTTTTCGTGCATTTTGCATCACATTTTCCAGCGTCTCGGTGGTAATAAGCGATATTTCCCGGCAAATATTGGCTTTGAGGGTCTTCTGGGTTGCCAATTGGTCGCACAACTGCCGGTGGCTATAAATTTTTGCACCAAATTGCGAATTGTGGTGTGTGAAAGCCGTGTTTCACGCGGATATAAACGTTTGTAGGCACGTTGCGTTTTGACAATGGAGGACCCATTTTCAAAATGCAATTTGACGATTTCTGCTCGTTGTATCGGTGTTAGTTGATTCATGGCACAAAATAGACTAAAATGACGCGTCAAACAAGCCACTATATATGTCAATACGTCAAAAACTGGCGGAACTATTTAAGTTTCAAATGCTATCGCAACAGATGGCGCACCCCGTAGTTT
Source organism: Tachinus rufipes (assembly GCA_963932245.1). Taxonomy (NCBI): domain Eukaryota; kingdom Metazoa; phylum Arthropoda; class Insecta; order Coleoptera; family Staphylinidae; genus Tachinus; species Tachinus rufipes. The sequence goes on from OZ010744.1 coordinate 80,139,348, forward strand.
ATCAATTTTGTTCAGTACAACAATAGTTTAAGTATACGACAAAATAGTTCATTCAAATTTAATCTATCATGTTTGATAATTGAAAACATAACATCTGATGTGCCATCATGTAGTTTTAATTTAAATTCTTTATTGTTAGAATATACAATTAGTCAATTCCACTTTTTTCAAATCTACTGAAATGGATTTATTATTTGGTGCATGCATGTTTTGAGAACTGCTTGTGTGGGTCAAACTTACTTGAATAAAGATTAACCTATTGTTCAACAAACAAAACTTGGTTGATTAATTAGCGGTCCTATCAACATACCCCCATCAAAAGCTATACAATGTCATTTAACTCAAAACTTAAATAACCAAGTACAAAAATGTTGAGAAATTAAAACCATTACTGCACTAACATTATAAACTGCAAAAAAAAAATGTTGAAAAACTGTTTATTAAAAATACTACACAAAATGTTACTGGTAGATTTATTGTGCGTATACCATAGATAGACAATTTGAGTGAACTAAGCAATTCTCTTATTTTAGCTTACTTGCTTGTTTATAAATAGAACGGTCTATTAAGTAAAAAAAAGTAAGGTAAAGTAAGAATAACTGAGAATTGTGGCAAAAGGAAAGCACCTAATATCTAACTTTTATGTTGATAACTTAATTACTGGTGCTGACACAATAACTGATGCAATTGATACTCAAAGATATTAGAAACTGGCAAAATTCTAATTATAAAATAAATATTAAACAATATAGCAGTATTGGTACACATACCTCGTGACAAGCAAATAACGTCATTAATGTTTGATAGTTTATTAGAACTAAAAACACTGCAATGGGATTCTAAGGACAATAATCTTAACTAAAAAAACGGAACAGCAATATTACACTATTCAGAGGTTTTACTCTCTCGTGCTTTTATTACCAATAATAATAACATTGAAATGAATAATACAAAAATGATGCCAAAATCAATTAGCATAAGATAAATCTGTACCATTAACTATACACAAAAAATGGACTCAATTCTAAAATCATTTAAGCATATTGAATAATTTAAAAACCAAAATGCATCTTTATGTTGCTTCTGAGAAGACATATAGTGCCTGTATATATGTTTGTATGAAGAAAAAACTATCAATTTTCTGTGTAGAAAATTTAGACGGTCAGATTCCACAATCGTCCTATCATGATACGAATGCCATCAACTAAATTAAAAACATTTGTTGCAAATAGATTTTTGGAAACTCAATCAAATTCTAATAACTGGTTTTATGTGAGTAGTTCCCTTGACAAACTTAGTATCTTCAAATGAGTATTGTCGTCAAATCTGCTAGCTCATAATAATAAAAATTATTTTGATGTTTGAGATAAAAACAAACCGTAAATATTGCCTCTGTTATTTAATCTGATTAATTTAAAATTACATGTATCACTAAATTAAAATGTATTTTGCTTACGTAATTAGATTTACAAATAACTGTCAAAGCACCCACAACAAGCAAACGGATTTGTTAAAGTTCTATGAGCTAAATCATAGTCTAAAAATATTACTGGTTATAGCACAACTCAGATCATTTACTGCTGAAATAATCACTTTCAAGAACAATAATTTGCTTGATCTTAAATTAAAATCAAATACTTGGTTTTTATTAATTTTTGCTTGTTTTTCTACTAAAGCTATTCATTTAGAGCTTGTTATAGTTCAAACTTTATCGGTGCAAAACCAGATTTACACAAATTACATTTTATTGCTACCAAATCTTTTCATATGAGTTGATTATAGGAAGCGAAAGTAAAATTGGTAAAATATTATCAAAAACTAGTTTTATCATGCAATCATTTTACTTATGAGTAATTTTACACTACTCTAATTCAAGTTGAAACATGTTTACATTTCCAACTTTTATGTCAATTGTCCAACAATCCGTACGATTTGTCATGCCTTACTTCCGGTCACTTCTTAATAAGAAAGCCACTCACGAAAATTCCGAAAACAAGCATGACAGACATCCGCAAATCTTGACTTTCAAGATTATAACGTTGTCAGCAATTCAACTTACGTTTCTAAAAAAGATGGTAGCAGGAATACATAACACCTATACAACAACACCCATGTTACATGATAAGAATCCTGAAAAAATAACAAATCACAAGTGACATTAATGAAAATGTAAGGTTATTTATAAATATTGTTTTAGCACTGATAAAGGAGGTTGTGTAACCCTCGAAACGTTTGCCTTTGTAAAACTGTTAATAAAATGCTTTTATAAAAAATAATTGGTTTTTTGTCCTAAATTGGCCACCTACAACCCACATTGAAAAATTTAATACCAAGGACACTTTAAAAAAAGAAAAAATAATTTATTATTTTTGTTTTTTAAAATTGACTTCCAAATTTTTTTTTCTAAAATATTTTTCTAAACTTTTGATAATTTTTTTAATTTTTGTTGCTTTGTTTGCAAGTATTAGCATGTCATTGGCATACATTAGCAAACAAACTTTTTCTTCTACTTACTAGTATCTCTTCTGCTTATGCTAACATCAGTTTTTTTTCTACATTTGCTGTGTAAGTATCAAACAAAAAGGCTTAATGCGGAGCTTTGTCTTACTACTTTTGTTGTTTAAAACCTTTTATTCATTTTTTGTTAACCCACACCTTACTTGCTGTTTTTTTATACACTTCTTCTATTCTTCTTACCAGATACTGGCTATTTTCATTTTTTTTTTCATACACTTCTACAGTTTCTCACTATCTATCTACGTTATCTTTTGCCTATAGATTCAGAAATAACTTATATATTTTTCCCCATTTTTCTGCTATTTCTTTTTTAACAATATGGTGTAGAATACACTTGTTATTCTTAGTACCTTTTCTCTTCCTAAAGCCAATTTGCCCGTTTGGAATTATTTTATTTATACTCAGTTTTTTATTTAACTTTTCTTATAATATCATAGCGTAGATCTTGTATGCTGTACTCAGTAGTACAATTGCATTGTAGTTATTTACTTTGTTCCACTTTTGTGTATCGAGCATACAAGACTTTCTTCAATAACAGGACTCTATTTATTAACTCACTTAGTTTCTCAATAAACTTTTCTGTACCATACAACCACTCTTTATTCTGTATTCTATTTATACTTTTTTTTAATCATTTTCCATATTGTTTTTTTTTTAATTTCTTCTACTTGCTGGATTGACCCTTGTTTGTCTAGTTTTTTCACACCTTCATTCTTATTGCCTTAATATTTTCCTGTTTTTTTAACTTTTTTGTTTATGTTTTTTCATGTTTTTGCTTTTGTTTTTATTATTTAAATTTTTGTTTTTTAATAATTTACCAAAAGAAAATTTTGATTTTTTTTATTGAAATTGTTCGTCTATGTTTTGCTACTTTTTGTAATTTTTTGTTTTTTTGTGTGTGTATCTAAATTATGTTTGTAGTCTTTGAACGTGTTTTCAGTTTTTGCTTTGCGTTCATTATTGTTTGATACTCTTTGATCTTGAACACTCCAGTTGTATACCATTTTATCTATTTATAGTTTTCAGATACTCTAAATATTGCGCTCTTAAGTTAGAAATAATATGCAAAACAACAAAAATATTGTCTCAGATTTATGTTTTCACATTATATAGAAAGTTACATTACAGTAGTAGTTGTAAAATAAATTTTGTTCATGACTACATGTGAAAGCTAACAGAATTTGTTTGTTTGTAGTAGCAACGATAGACCCACTTTAAATGTAATTACAAGAAAGTAGAAACTGCAAACTAGGGTATGATAGTTTTTGCAGATAGTAAACCAATGTTTTTTTTTCAACAAAATTTACAAACACTAAGTGTATTGAATTTGAGTACGCTGATCACTGCAACTTCTAGGTGCCCACAATAATGAATGAATTATAATTTTGGTTTTGTTATGTTTTTATGAAAAAATACTCAAGCTAATTTGTCAAATGTCAAATTTAAATCTAATTATCTATTCAAATTATTGTACTGTTAACAAGTAAATGGTTTTGTTGTAATGTAACTGATATTAATTTATCAGTTAAATGCTGACTCAAGATATTTTTTTGTTTGCACACCACGCTGCAGATGTAAAAAATCTTACGATAATAATAAATATCTAATTTTAGACGATTCAACACAGTCGCACTGTGTCAAATCATAGAAATTAGTTAACGAGTGTGTTTAGTTATATAATAAATTAAATTGTTTATATTAACCATAAAAATGCAAGTATTAATGTTTATTATCTTAACATTATATAACGTTATCTGTTTTCTTCTATGTATTTCAAAATATATTTGACAGTGTGGCTCTAATCATTTGAATGCAAAGGTCAGAATGCAATTTCTGTACGAGACTGTCGTAATTCTAATTATTATTAAGATAATTTTAAAACTTACCAATGGTATATGTAAAAGTCATGTATGTTTAGTTGGAAAAACAGCGTTAGTTACAGGTGGAAACAAAGGTATGTACAATATATTATTAAATTATAAGTTATTTTAAACATAGTAAATGTAATCAATAAACTAAAAACAAAAAATTGGTTTTTATCAATATGAAAATTTAATAGAGTAAAATAACTGTTTTTTTCTGGACACAATATACATACTACGATGTACGTTAGATAGTTTAAAAATATTTTCATTGGTTTCTTTTAAACAGATGCAGAAGAAATACATTTATTGAAATAAACTAAAAAAAAATCATTAATGCAGTATACAAGTCAAAACAATTCGTTGTTTCTATAAAAAAATGTTTTTAGGTATTGGTTATGAAACTGCTTTGGGATTGGCTGCACGTGGATGTAGAGTAATCATAGCTAGCAGGACTAGTTCTGAAGATGTAAAAAATGACATAATTAAACATACAAATAATCCAAATATTGTTGCAAAAATTTTGGACTTAAGTTCACTGGATTCTATCAGGAAATTTGCTGAAGAGTTTAATAAAACTGAAGACAGATTAGATATTTTAGTTAATAATGCTGGTGTTGGTAATTTGAAAAATAAGTTTACAAAAGATGGGTTGCATGAGGCAATGCAGATTAACCATTTTGGACCATTTTTATTGACACATCTATTAACTGGTAAGAATATTACGTTGATTTGAATAAATAGCTAATTGAGTTATCAGCATAACTTTTGAAATTATTAACATACTACTACCCACTTGCTGCAAAATACACATTATGGTTGTACTAACATCTGGTATCACTACAAACGCGCAGCAAAAATATACTATTATTATTTTTTAATAGACTCATATAACAATGAGTTGCGGAACAAAATATAACTATATTACATACACATAATGAGCTGGACGGAACGGACCAAACTCTAGAAGTGTATTACACACGTAAAAATAATGTCAAAAAACTCAAACGTTGTCATCTGATTTTTATTTGTTTTAGCGTATAGCGCGTTATAGCGTAATTAAAAATGTTTATCTAGTATGTCATGTCCGAAGTTCAAACACATTTGATAATTTTATTGTTAGTGTGTTATGACAGTAAATCAATGTTTCTTTTTGAGTTTGTACGTACTACAAAATGCATCACATTTATTCAAATTTGAAATATGCAAATATGGCATATGTTTATAGTTTATGTATTAGAAATGCCACAACTGCTATTGAAGAATATTGTCAACGGTTTCCACATTAGAAACATTCCAATGAACCTGAACAAGCTACACGATGGAGCTGTTGCATACAAAGTTTGCCGGCCCTTCTTGCAGTGTTGCATTCAGTTGAAGTATTGCTAATGTTGCTATTTTCTTAACATAGATGTGAAGGGGTGGCACACACGTTGCTGCAGCGCGGTGTTTGCATACTGCCTGTTGCAGTTTGTTGCAACTGATTTAGTTAGTTTGGTAACCTTTTCTTATTGGTTTTTGGCAACAGACTAGTGCCCTATAGGTAAAAATAAGTTTTATAATACTGCGTATAACCATAATACTATTTTTGAAGATAATTTCAATGCTTTGTCTATATTGCCAGAACAACATATACACCTTTTTACATTATGTTTAGGTTTGATCTCATCATGTGAGTTTAATGTCAAAAATCACATCCTGTATTTATTTTTTTTCTCTATTGAAATATTTTTTTGCGACCGTTTGAGTTGTTTGAGTTTGTCACACTAACAAAACCCGACTTTAAAAGGCATCTGTGATCTGACGTTGAAGCCGACGTAGATAAGCGCAAGTTCTAGATACTTGACATACTTATACTTGTCAGTCAATGCTGTACCAGAGGAGGACTTTTGGGGATTTAAATCCCCCCAAAATTAAGCAAAACGTTATTCTTGGTAGTTTTAACCGTATACGGTAGAACACGTAACATTTTAAATTAATATTAATTTAATTATATTAATTAAAAAAATACCTAAAAAATGCAACATTAAAAATAGGTATAAAAATATAACTTTATTTTAAGTTTTACGCGCTTTTAATTTTTAATAAAATTTTGGTCTAGTAATAATTTTGTCGGTAAAACAACTTTCCGCCAAAAATTACGTTTTTGTGCCTACGACCAAATTAATTAACAAGCAGAGAAGAGGCTATACGTCAGCAGTGGCGTGCATACAACTAAAAAAAGATACAGCGACTAGCATCTCACATCTGCATTGGATCTATCCACCCATACTAACCACAAAAAACGATTTTTTTAACCAACAGTGGTGTGCATACGGGTAAACAGTTTGCACTTTATCAATTGACTTAGAACAAGCGCGAGTGTGCAAACCGAGAAATAATGATTGAAAACTTTATTGGCAAAAATTACGTTTTCCTCAACTTTCCACTAGTTTAGAATGTTTACCAATTTGGAGAAAAAAAAAGAAACTTTAGTCATAAGTAATTACGTTTGCAAAAATTGGGCTGTTGTTCACATGCTGGCTAAATTTCAATCTTCAATGTTGAACTGCTGAAAAATTACAAGAGAGAAAGTGAACCTAAATTTTTTTTTTGGAGTTTATGTGCTGTTCTGGAAGAATAGGAGCGCTTTTTCTAAAAATATGAAAGTGCATATGAAAATAGCACTGTTTTGGAGTCGTATTATGGTATGAACACAGTTGTAATTTTTAAGCCATTTTTTTCTGTTCACAATTTTTTTTCGAATTTGTCAGAATGTCTGTCATCGTTTTCTGGAAGAAAAAGATTGTATTAAAATAAACATTTTGATGAATGATGGTTAAAAAAAGTGACAAAAACTACAAATTTTGTTTAAAAGGTTATTGATTAGATCAATAGCAAACGTCCAAACCAAAACTGGCTTATCTTAAATACTGTTTTGGAGACTGGCAGTTTTTAATAAAATCCGTAACTTTGATTTTATTAAAAACTGTAATTTTTAGAGCCAAAATCTAAAAAATTTACCGGCGCGAAGAAGACGTACGTTAAAAAGCCGTAAACCAATGCAATTTTGCACATATAAAAGCACGTTTTTATCCATATTTGAGAAAAAAGAAAATACTTGTCATCTTTTTTTAAGACAAAACTGTTTTTTTTTAAGTTCTAGGAAGTTTTCAAAATTCAAGAAAAATTTTTGGCTGTGAAATATTATTTTTTGAATAATAAAAAAAAAAAAAAATCTTACAACTTTTTACTAAAAATGCAACCCTAAAAAGTTACAAACGATAATAAATGTGAAAAAACGCAAAAAAATTGTTTTTTTTCAAATTATGATTGCTACGGAAAAAAATTCGCACGATCAGGATTCATATAAAAAAGGCTATTTCCGTAGATTGAACAAACAAATTTTCATTCCGTACACTTGACTCATACATGGCCATATATAAATATTTATCTTTATCCCTCAAAACTTTCTTCTAGATACGGCCCTGCTTGTCACTGCAATATTTATTACAGTCTGGCTAAACCTTTGGTTTAATATTTCTAAGTTAGTACTAATTATAAAATTGTGTAAAAGCGTACTTCTGTCATTTGTGTTTTTTTTTTGTCATACAATGTGGGGAGAGTTTGCATCACATTTTGCACCAACTTCTCCATAGCTGTAATTAGAGGTAATGTATTGTGGGTTAGGACGCCTCAATGATGTCCGTTTTTAGTCCTGTGGCTAATCCTCACAGCTAAGAAAAGCTGTTTTATTCATGTGTGTAAATGCACTTCTTTAGCTTACTGTATAGGGTTTACAAAAGTATTTCTTTTAACTTTCGATTTTACTAACCATAGTTTCTGCATTTTGGTTATTTTTTTTTAAATTTTAAATGTTATATTTAGGTATTATTTAATATGTTACAAAAACATTAAACACTTTTGAATTTCAACGACACTTGCTAAAATTATTATTAGTTTTATTTTTTTAGATTATATTAGATTATCACAATGTTTACAATTTTTTTTATAATCTTTAGAACGTAAGCAATGAACATCAAAATTACAAAGTTATTAAAAATTGTTTTATTTTTACCATAATAATAATAGATGAGGTACAGTTTAGATTTGGAAATAATAAAAAAAAGTTTTAATAACATAAATAAAAAGTAAATAGTCGGAATTTTTTAAAGTAGTTTCAATAGTAGTTGTCTCTGGAATAGTTGAAAAATACAGATACAATAATCTTGGTCTATCAAAAAATCTGAATAAACTGAGTAAGATTATGAGAAGCAGCAAAAATCCTGTTGAGTGGATAGTATAGATAGATAGATAAGTGACTTAATTATTCAGTATTATGTACAAACTAAGTCAATGTTTAGTTGATTAAATTGTTTAGTGGCACAGGCAAGGCTTTGTTCCATCAATTTGATTGTTTAATCATTCAGTTACGCTAAAGTTTTTATGTCTGCAGTTTAGTTATTGATTGTTTGATATATAGATTTGTTTTTTTATATACGTTTAGGATTATGCTCCGCCAGGTATTTGTTTTACAAAGTGTGTAAGTCAATTAAACTTTGTGTTATTATTTACTACAATATATTTTAACTATGTGGTAATACTTCCAGTTGCCATATTATTTCTTTTAAAAAGAGACCTAAACGTAAACTATTTTTTTTTTAATGAAATGAATTAATAATTTATTCTCTCAACTCATTAATTTTTAAAAATTACACAATATGTTTAGCAGATTTTTTTATTATTAACAATAATATTAATTTCAATTAGTGATACAAAATGATTGTAACAAATATAATTTTGTTTTAGGTTTGTTGAAAAAATCTGCACCTAGCCGCATTATATTTGTCAGTTCAATTTTAGCTTTTGCTAATAATCTAACAAATACTGAATTATTAAACAATCCCTTAAAAGATTGCACTGATACTGATAGAATTGGTTTTACACGTGTATATGCTAATAGCAAACTGTGTAATATTATAACATCAAATGAATTTGCGGAAAAACTGATAGAATTTGGTGTTACTTCAAATTCTCTACACCCAGGAACCGTATTAACAAATATTTTCCAGAAATCCTTTGATGGACTTTTGTCTGATTATGGAATTCGATTATTTTATTTATTTTTAGGATTTTTTTTCAAGGTAAAAATTAAATACATGTTTTTTTATGTTTGACTACTTAATATATTGCAGTCTCCATATGAGGGTGCCCAGGTTAGTCTTCATTTGGCGTTATCTAAAAAAATGGAAAAAATTACTGGTCAATACTTTTTAGACTGTATTTCGTTTTTTGTACCCAAACGTACTAAAGATAAGGAATTTTGCAGGCAAGTATGGACTGAATCCGAAAAACTTGTCAAACTGAAACCGGAAGAAAAAATATAGGATTTTGTAAATTATTTGTTAAAATATGATAAAATAAAAAAACTTTTATTTACAAATGTTGTGGTGTTTTACTTGGGTTTGCAGTTAAACTTGAACGTAAAGGTTAAGTAAGTTATAAAAGATAGTGCAAAGTTCATGTGGGTAAACAAATATGTAGTGTAAGCACTATTAGTTAATTTATAAAATGCATGACTGTATTTTGTTTTAAATAATAAAATAAATGATTTAAAAAGATTTTAATCTAGACTATATTAAGTTAAGTTACATTAAACTTAATTAATTTAGGTTAGATATTACACCAAGATAAGATACGTTTACTTAAAAGAAAAATATTAAATAATTTTGTAAGAAAGATTTATAGTATTAGCAAGTTTTTTTTTTTTTAAGTAAGTAAGAATTTTACTATTAATATTGTTACATATATACATTAAACTAAAAAATAATTATAAAACTATCTCTAGCAACAAATTAAAATTAAGATAAAATGAATATGTATTTTTAATGTATAAAATAAAATAAAAAATGGTTTCGTCCCTCTTTCATCGTCCTGAGGTTTGTGGGTATTCATTCCCGTCTCAGGCTATCGATATTGAGGGCTTGTTTGAGTTGTTTTCTTTATTTATTTAATTTATATTTTGTCATGTAGTAGCAAGTGTTTTATTTTTAGTTTAAATGGTATGTGTGGTTTAAGGTGCATGGGGATAATAAGTTAGTCAGTCGATTGTTCCCGTGTAAGTTTATTTATTGAATGCCCCAAATATGAATATACTAAAAAAAGATAACAAAACATTTCTTCTTTGACATTGTCAATAACATACATATGATATTAATATAAAATAAATATAAATATAATTCACAACATATGACAGTATGTAGTTAAGACTTTTTATAAATGTTGGTTGTATTGCTTTGTAGTTTCTGTTGTTAGTGTCTGTCTGCATTTAACAGTTGTATATTTTGTAGTCCTTATGTGCGATTTTTTTCTTGTTTGGTGGTTGTGTATTTCTTTGTTTGACTGTATTTTTATATTGGTTTTTATCATTTTGTGATTTATTTTATATAGCAATAGTATATTGTTCAAGTCTATCATCTTATTTATATTTAATTCTTCCTTGTATAGTTCAGTTGAAGGTGTTTTTCTGTCCAGTGTGTATAAAATTTTGATGAATTTATTTTGTTGTCTTTGTAGTTTGTTTATGTTTTTATTATTATTTTATCATATACAACTTCAAGTTAAAAAGTATTGTGTAATATCATTAATTAATTATTAGTCAACAAAAGCTATTACAAAACGACTTACAAAATATATTAGTTAAATAATAAAAGAAATAATACTAAAAGAATAATAAAGCAAAAGCACAATGCAAAGTATAAAAACAGTTCTTAAAAAATACTTCAACTTGGTTGGCGTGCCTTAAAATATGTGTTAATCAAATTTTTGCGCATAATCTGTACGTTTATACGGTACACTCGAGCAGGAACATGAATACCAAATTAGTTAAGCAAGTCAGGACATTTAATAATCCTACGAAACACTATGAAAAATAAGATCAGGTCAAAATTAAAAAGTTTTTTTTCAAGTTTATTAAATATCAATTCCGTGTAACTGCCAACAAAAATTGAATGTGTTAATTTATTTTTTTACTGACGGCGGTGTTATGAGACTACACATTTGACCAATACTTCAGGTGAGAGCGTACTAGAGTCGTAAAGAATAATTAGTACAAGAATCATAAAACTTATTAGAATTACGCTTGTCAAAACTTGTTTGTCGATTTCAGTATCCAAATTGAATTATTGGATTTTTTAACTTTCCCGCTACATATAGACAGTTATTTTTTTTTCTTATACAAAAGAACTTATTATAGTGCGTACACACTTGTAACAAAATGCCGTACCGCAATACCGTCGCGTAACATCCTCGCGCAACATCACTCCGCAACAGAGTCCCATTGCTTGTCGGTTTTATGCAGTCGGATCAAATAAATGTTACGCGACAATGTTGCAGTACACAGAAAATTTTATTCCGTGTTGCGGGGTGATGTTGCGCGAGGATGTTACGCGACGGTTTTGTGGTACAGCAATTTGTTACAAGTGTGTACGCTCTATTACAACATTATTTGGTTAACAAGAAAAACGGACACTTCAAATAGGAAAAATGAATCTAAAAGAAAGAGATAATTGAGTTAGCAAACTAAAATTTGGTTAAATATGACAAAGCAATCTTTCATTTATTAGATTTTTTGTTTTGTTATGTTTTTATGAAAAATTACTTAAGCAAATCTGTCAAATGCTAAATTTAAAAATGATCTTTCAAATTATTGTACTACTAATAAGTGAATGTTTTTGTTGTGATATAACTGATAATAATTTATCAGTTTAATGCTCTCTCATGATTTTTTTTTTCTGCATACCACGCATGTAATAAATCTCACGATAATAATAAATATCTAATTTTAGACGTCTATGTTAAATCATGAGAATTGGTTATGGAGTGTGTTTTGATATATAATAAAATAAATTGTTTATATTAACCATACAAATGTAAGTATTATTTATTATCTTAATATTATCTAATGTTATCTGTTCTCTACATACTTTAAGATGTGTTTGCCAGTGTGGCTATAATAGTTTGAATGCAAAGGTCAAAATGCAACTTCTGTACGAGATTGTCGTTATTCTAATTATTCTAAAGATTATTTTTAAATTTACCAATGGTGTTTGTAAAAGTAATGTATGTTTGCTTGGAAAAACTGCCTTGGTTACAGGTGGAAACAAAGGTCTGTAGAATATATTATAAAATTTTATTAATCTTACAAACATAGTAAATGTAATTAATAATCTAAAAAGAAAAACTAGTTCATTTAATATAAAATTAAATGGGGTGAATTAACGGTTAGATGCAATTAAAATGTCATATTTGTAGTAGCAATATGCTATAAAATACATTAGATTTTTTAGAAGATATTATTTTATTTGAGTTTATAATGATAACCTCAAATAATTTAATAAAAGTGTGCAAAAATCAGATATAAAACTTTATTTTTACTTGTTTTTTTTAACAGATGCAATTGCAATACATTTATTTAAATAAATAAAATAAGACAATCTTAATACATATATATGTTATGCAGTATTTATAACATATTTCTATTCTTCAATATATAAGTTGACTCGAATAGTATTTATTAATGTAAATAACTGTGTTACAAATTATTTTTTTAAATATTTGCTTGAAATTAAAAGAATATGCTTTTTTTAGGTATTGGCTATGAAACTGCATTGGGATTGGCTGCACGTGGATGTAGAGTAATTATAGCTAGCCGGACTAGTTCTGAAGATGTAAAAAACGATATAATTAAACATACAAATAATCCAAATATAGTTGCAAAAATTTTGGACTTAGGTTCACTGGATTCTATAAGAAAATTTGCTGAAGAGTTTAATAAAACTGAAAATAGATTAGATATTTTGGTTAACAATGCTGGTGTTGGAAATTCAAAAAATAAATTTACAAAAGATGGGTTACATGAAACCATGCAGATTAACCATTTTGGACCATTTTTATTGACACATCTATTAACTGGTAAGAATATTACATTGGCTTAAGAGCATCCCGATTGCTACTTTTATTTCTTGTATTCTAACAAACAGCAACTTTGGCGTCATTCTTATTTCTACATATAATTTGATAATTAATTAATTTTTTTACTAGTACATTCAGAAAGGATTAAACTATATTTTTTTAGAGCATTTTAGTCAAGTTATAGTTGGATATTACTTTTGAATGCATTTTAATGCTATTTGCAAACATAATTTGACTAAAAAAATTTCTGAATATACTGGCGTACAACGGTACTGGTGAAAAAATAAATTGATTATCAAATTATATCAAAATAAAATAAAATTTATTTTTATTTATCCTAATTCCAAATAAAATTAAACTTATAAAATATATAAAAGGGATATTTCTAATAAACAAAAAAAGAAATAGGAATAATGCTAAAGTTGCTGTTTTTGTTATAATACAACAAATTAAGATACCGGTCGGAATAATCTTAAATAATTGGATCATCAAGATATTAGCATAGAATTTGTGATTAAAAATATAACATTTGCGGTTGGGGTAATATCTGGTATCATTATATAAATTTGCGGCAAAAAATATACTTTTGATAAATATATATTTAAAAAGACTGCATAACAACATTTATTGTGTGAAATTGTTTATGTTCTAAGTGGCAGTTGTATAGTTTAATTGCCGAGGATTGAAATTAGAAAAAAATTATACTCCGGCAATGAGCAATAAGGCCACAAAAAATTGTCAGCGCAAACATATAACTCTTATGGTTGCAATAATGAGCTTAATTAAAGCCAGCAGTCTTATAATTAGTAGAAGAGTTAAGATACGTTCTACGTCGCGTCCAGTGCAAATTACAACAGTGTTTGAGATGATCTTCTTTTTATACTGCTCGATTTGTTACTACTGGTTCTGGCCGTTTTTAGATGTTTATTAGCACTGGTTCCGGCAGTGCATCGCGGAAATTCTTGCACGCCACAATCTCTTTTTTTTTATTTTGGAGTATACAAACAGAAATTAAGAACAGTAAGTAAACAAATTTTTTTTTTGGTTGTTTTCTTCTATGGATAAGTATTACTGGTGCAACGTTTAACGTAGTAGGACCATGGTAGGTAGATAGCATAGAACTGTGAGATAGTCCCAAAAACTTTTCTGGCTCTTCCTTAGAAGCTATTTTATACAATTTTGGTCCATGTTTTCTGATGATGATATAGAGTTTATCTCTCTTCGGGGTTAATTTAGCATTAATACCTTTAGATGAGTTGCTAAGTACATATGTGGAGGCTGATAAATATTTATCAGGTTGATAAGTTGGGTCTGGTCAACGATGGCTATCAATAGTTTTTTTGCGGGCACCTTAATCAACATTTTGGGATTTTTGAAATTATTTTAAAGTATTAGAAAGTTTGAGTAAATATGGGGTGATTTTTTCCAAGTTTTTTAATTTGATAACCGCACTTAAATCTTTGGATACGTCATTCAAGTTTTGTAACTCTTTTCTAAACGTTAAGTAGGTCGGCGACTAACCAGTAGTTTGATTTATTGCTGGGAATCGAATTGATGAGAGATTTACGAGCCATGTGATGTGGTCGTCAATGATAGACAATGCATTTTCAGAGCTGACAAATTGTGTACCATTGTTCTTTAAGGTATTAAAAACATAGTAACCCATAGCGTAGGAAATTTTTTTATGGCAAATTTGGAACAGGTTTTGTCTCTTTCTAATAGAAATAACTTAACTTATTGAGAACTCACATCTTCTACAATAAATATGGTTCTTTTTTTATTACTTTAAGTTGGTAGTGGTTTAAACAAATCAATGCAGCTTTAAATTAGTGAGTTTGTACTTTTGACGTTGAGTACAGTTTTTGACATACTCTGTAATGCTATTTTTTATTTTGTTTCAATAGAATTGTGCAGAGATCCGACAATAAAGGTTTTGAATGAATGATGCTAGCTTGTGTTTGGCAAGACCAGTTGAGTTTCTTTAAAATCGTTGTTTTGGTCACGCCAACTGCGCACTAATTGTGTCATAATACAACTTTTAGATGTCTAATAGTGTATATTTTTATCGGCAATTGGCTTTTTAAAACATTTGATAATGTTCTGTAGATGTATCTTTTAACTGTTCTGTACGAATATCAGCGCTTCCTTACTGGAAAGATCAATTATTATATTGCAAATACTGCATGACGGTTGGGATTCTAAAGTGCATGTAACTATAACGCCCATTGTGCTAATTTTCTGGTTGAATATTTTAAATTCATTAAACATTTGAATGCTTAATGATTTGTTATACCTGATACTTTATCCTTTAATATATTTTTAAAATTTATGGTTTGCTCAAACAAAACAAAAGCTTTGCGTTTTGTTGTAGAGTTTGTTTGGCACTGGTAAGTCTTGCATTCTCAATCGGATGTACATTATCCTTTTTGATTTGTACTAATGCGGCATTAATTGCATAGTTACTTGATTTTCATTAGCAAACTTAAGAATAAGAGAAGTTGTAAGGAACTCTTTCAATTTTTTAAACGTTTTTTGTTGTTTAGGACCCCACTTCCATAGAATGCTTTTTTGGTAAGTTAGCTAATAGGACGTTCAAATTTTGCAAATTCAGAAATAAATTGGCAGTACCATGCACATGTTTTTAAAAATGAAAGTGCATGTTTCAAAAAGGTTGGTTTTGCAGTATCTACAATTGTTTTTATTTTTCAAGGATTGGTTTCTATACTATTTGACAAGATTATGTGTTTAAAGAATAAAACTCTTTTGCAACAAATTAACAATAAATTTTTTGAAATTTGTTTTTGGATTGTAAGTCTGTAAAAGTTGAAAAATTATTATTAACGTTTTAATATGTTCTTTAAACGTAGTTGATACTGTCACTAAGTCATCTAAATAAGGTAACACTCAAAATTTAATTTTTAAATTAGTGTGTCATTTATTAAAATGTAACCAGTGCATTTCTTAAAGCAAATACCATCCGGGTAAATTCATAGGTTCTAAATGGTGTTGCAAAACTAGTCTTTTTTATCTTTTTGTCGCATTTGAATCTACCAATATTCAGCGCGTAGATTTATGCAAAATGTCATCTATCTTTGGGAACAGATAAAAATCTATTTTAATTATAGCATTAATTTTATATTAACTAACGAACCATCTTCTTTAGGGACTAATACAACAGGTGCAGTTTATGGTGATTGACTTAAAACTATAATTTGTTATTAATTCTACTTTGAGTTTAGCTTTCTTTTTTTAGTAAAATTTGATATGGTGACTTTCTATAATAAGACAGTGCTCAGTTAAATGGGTAGCCAAGATTTCCAAAAACTTCTTTTAATTTGTTTTGCTTATTTCTAAAGTTTGAGATATCAATATTTGACTGGGTTTTCAGTTTATACAATTTGCAACATATCTATCTCAGGTGTATTCTGCAAACAGGTTGTCTATGTTTTTAGACAAATAAACCTTATTTGATAAAAATGGACCATAATGCATCGGGTCTGCAAATTTTTTACAGTGCACTTTTATTTTGGGCGGTGACTAAACATTTGGTACATTATTTTCTTTATTAGATCTAGTGACGTTGTATTGGCATTCTTGAGAGTCCATGCCAAGTTTCTTGAAGTAAATTTATGATAATGTCAGCATCTTAAATAAAATTTACAATTAATAGTATGCAATTGTTTGTGCTGTTTAGTAAGACAATAAAAATAGTTTTTTTCATAAAATAATATTGTTATCTTTGCTGATTGTGTAGAAAAAATTATTCTTCTGCGGAGCAAAAAACGGTTGTTTGGAAACGACACAGGTTTTAGCGCATGTATCTAAATAGACAGTGGTACTAAGTGTAGCAACCTCTATATATACTGTGGGGCGTTCGGTTAATTTGGGAACGCTAGAGGTTAATGAACAAAACTCCAAATCTTGTTTAATGTTAATTCTTGGATTACAAGTTGGACAACAATTTTTTACAACTCCAACATGCAAGTGAAGGTTGATGCAGACTGGGAACTGTAGTTGATGACTGTGATTTTTGTTTTTTAATTTTTATAGTTTTATTTGTAGTTTGCTTTCTACAAACATTTATAGTGTAACCATGAATGCAATAGTATGCACATTTAAATTGTTTTTTGGGATTTTTTGGGATATTTAAGTATTTTTGATATTGTTGTTCAAGGTTTGCTTTACAACGCGATTATTTTCAGTTTTATTGCTTAAGCAATTTTCATCAAAATTTTTAATATTATTTTGAGAGGTCTTTTTTTAATAAAATAGTTTAATGACTCAAATAGAAAATCGATTTGTGTACGTTTGTCCGGCAATGATAGACAACTAGCTCTGACCGCCTATTGGATATCCAAACTACTGGCTCTAGCCGTGGAAACGCTTTTGCACTGCTGTGGGAATTCTAGAGCAACTTATGCTTTACATAATCGGCCTACCAAACTCACAATTTGCTGTACTATTAAAAAATTTAAAACTTTATATTTATTATTAGATAATACGCGATCAAATAGACTACATCCAGCACGTTGTTAAGAAAATATAGCGGCGATAGCTAAGAATGTACGCGATAAACGTGATGAATCGATTTGGCGCCATTTTCAACAATTTGGCTTGTTGTATGAAACAACTTGGCGTATTTTACGTCAGAATCTTGGTTTAAAAGCATACAACATTTAACTCATGCAAGAATTAAAGCCGGTTGAACTTTCGAATTAGCACCGTTTCAAGTTTTGGATTCTGGAAAAGCTTCAAGAAGATCTACTGTTTTTGACCAAAATTTTGTTCAGCGGTGAGACCCGTTTCTGGCTTAATGGCTACGTCATTACGTCAATTGTCTTATTTGAGCTAAAGAGCAACCAGAAGAGGTTCAAAAGCTGCCACATGGTGTGGTTTATGGGCTGGTGCAACATTTTTTTTTTTAAATAAAGCCGGACGGAACGTAACTGTGAATGGCGCCCGTTATTGCACAATGATAACAAACTATTTGCTGCCTAAAGTTAAAACCAGTAATCTCGACGACATTTGGTTCTAACAAAACAGCGCTATTTGTCACATAACCTGTAAAACCATGGCTTTATTGCAAAAACAATTTGGTGAAAAGTTAATTTCACGCTTCGGGTCGGTGAATTGGCAGCATAGATCATGTAATATTGCACTTCTAGACTTTTTCTTTTGGGATTACGTATAGTCCAAAGTCTACATAGATAAACCGACTACGATTGGGGAGTTGAAGATCAACATTACTTCCGTCATTTGCCAAATACCACTCAAAATGCTTGAAGTGTCATTGAAAATTGGAACTTTTGAATGGACCATGTTAGAAGTAGTTACAGCCAAAATTTGAAAAAAATAATCTTTAAAAATTATGTTTATTTTTTAAAGATTATATAAAAAGGTTCTTTTGTATGATTATAAAGTTTACCTGATAAAAATAATTTTTTTGTTTTTTTTTTAATAAAAAAAAGTACCTCTAAATGAATCACCTATTATGTAGTGCTACAAACATGAATTGGTCGTTGTAATAGTTAACTTAACACACACACAAATATAGTGTGTTTTCTTGTACTTTTTTGCGCTCTATTTGCACATTCTATAGATCAAGTTAAAGTGGAAGTACTGTGGTTAATAAGTAGCAGAACAAAGTTTAAGTATAACGTTACTACATTACATACTTTATAAAGATAATATAAATTTATTGTTAAGTTCATAATATAAGCTATAACATAAACCATTTTATGAGAATCTTAAATTTTTATTTCTATATTTTCTTTTTTTCTCTGAGTAGTTTTTTTTAAACAGTTTTTTTTTTAATTTATGGTTACCAGGTTTGCTACATTATTTGTTAATTTGTTTTTTGTCATGTACTCGATTAAACGTAACAAGAATGATTATTATGTTTGTAGATATTTATCTACACAAGTAAAAACAATGTACAATATATGCTTGTTTTACTGTACATTAGTATTTTAGATTTTGTTTAGTCAATGTTTTTATCATATTTTTTGCAGTTTTTTTTCTTTATTTTGGTCATTACTATGTACTTCTAGCACTTAGAGTGTACAGTTGTAATTCACAATACTTTTAGGATGAAAATCCAAAAGAAGTGAGTCTGTTGGATGTTAAAATTATTTATTGATAATGTTGCATAGGATAACTTCAAAAGTTAGATAATTTTTAGTTCAAAAGTTGCTATTGCCTGTTATGATTTTAATCGTTTCTTAAACATAGTCGTCTGCGTTGATTGGCTAAACATGTTTGTAAAATGATCTTGATGGTGTATCACCAAAGGTATGTTAAATTGACTTAATGGTTATCTCGGTTTAGCCAGGTTATAAGCAACGGGATTTTGTTTATAAGATCTAGGCGTAAACTCATTTTTGTTAATTTAAAATTTGATTTTTAGAAATTACTCAATATGACACATCCTGTATAGCAACCGTATTTTTATTATTAACAATATTATTAAACTTCATAGTGTTATGAAATGATTTTAGCTAATGTAACTTTGTTTCAGATTTGTTAAAAAAATCTGCACCTAGCCGCATTATTTTTGTTAGTTCAATGATGGCTTTTGCTAATAAATTAACAAACACTGAATTATTAAACAATCCCTTAAAAGATTGCACTGATACTGATAAAATTGGTCTTGTACGTGTATATGCCAATAGCAAACTGTGTAATATCATAACATCAAATGGGTTTGCGGAAAAGCTGAAAGAATTTGGTGTCACTTCAAATTCTCTACATCCAGGAAATGTATTTACAAGTATTTTCAAAAAATCTTTTGATGGATTTCTCTCTGAATATGCAATTCGATTATTTTATTTACTTTTAGGATTTTTTTTTAAGGTAAAAATAAATATATATTTTGTTTTATGTTTAACTATTTAATATATTGCAGTCTCCATATGAAGGTGCCCAGGTTAGTCTTCATTTAGCGTTATCTGAGAAAATGGAAAAAGTTACTGGTCAATATTTTTGGGACTGTGTTTCGTTTTTTGTACCCAAACGTACCAAAAATAAGGAATTTTGCAGGCAAGTATGGACTGAAACCGAAAAGCTTGTTAAACTGAAACCAGAAGAAAAAATATAAGATTTTTAAATTATTTGTTCAAATATAATAAAATAAACAGTTTTTATTTACAAATGTTGTAGTACTTTACTTTACTCATTTAAACTGCAAGAGTTTAGCCTTTTATACTTTACGATCTACATTTTATAAATAGTCTTTATAGCTTATCAGATACTTTTAGCAATCAAAAGATTTGATAATAGGTATAATATAATTAATTAGTTTACTTAGTTGTAAAATGACAACACAAATGTACGTATTAAAATTTAAAAGTACGTAGTAAACAAAGTAAACACAAGTAAAATACGGGTTTCTATGAAAAGCGTGTAAGCTTAAGTAATGCCAGCAGTTACTATAAAATATTTTTCAACATCTGTTAAGCTTTTTACAAAACGCATGATCTAAAACGGCCTTGTCAACATAATAACGCTACCGCAAGAAAAGGTAAGGTTCGATTGAAAAATTTAAAAACATTGTAAGATACGATCATAATATTACATTTTATTTTTTTTATAAAGCAGTGGCTTAACTAGGATTTTTGGGCCTCTCCACAAAATATTGAAAAAAAAAGCATACGGATATGTGTAAAAATCTTATAGGTTGGTAAATTTGTACCAAATCAGACGAATTGTGTTCTAAACTTTGTCTATGTTATTCTTATGTTAGTGCGATTACGAATTTGTTATTACATTTGTCAAAAATGTACTTGACTATCTAAAATATTACTATATTTGTCAAAAGTTACTAAAACTGTAAAATTGCAATGTAATAAGTTGGAATATATTTTTTAAATCTATAAAATATAATTTTAAACTGTTCAAAATGTTACTGTCAAAAGTTACTAAAAACTTTGTAAGGTTACTAAAACTGTCAAACAATTTACTTTGTATTAAAATAAATCAATCTACCAGATATGTCAAATTAAAAATAATAATAATACTTTAATAATACTTTATTTACGGTATACAGGGTGTTAGGTACACATGCGGTAAAAATTCAAAAGGTTATTTTGTGGCCTATTCTAAAAATATTTTGTTTTATAGTAGTTTTTGAAAACCTCATTTGGTTTAAAGATACAGGGTAAACAAAACTTTCAACATTTTATTATCAAAAAGTACATGTAAAGTTGCTGAATCTGCAATAAATGTTCAAAATGACTTTCTCCAGCCTGGATACAAGCATTCAATCTTCTCGTCATTGAGCGCCGAACTTTTTCAAACACACCAGGGTTGTTTCTAATTTAGTTACACTCAGCAATTATCTAATTTTGCAATTGCAATTTTGCATTCTTGAAAAACTGGTTTCATTGATGAAAAAAATATGTGTTGGGAATTGAAAGATTAGAAGTACCTGAACACGATTAATGTGGTATGGATACAACAAATTGCCCTTAAAAAATTTCCAAACTGTCCAATGACTTACATCAAAGTATTTAGCAATTTTTTTTGTAAAATTATTTTAATCTTTTTCTATCATGTTCACCACATTCTGTTCTAGTTGTACCATTCTTACTGTTATTGATCTTCTTGGCCCTCCATTTTTTTTTTCAATGTGCATGTTTAACAAAGACGGCAATAAATGTTTTCAAAAATTTTTTGGTTGTCTAACTTGTAATAAATTGTTATCAGCAAGTCCATACATAAAATGTATGTCAGTCATCTCGGCGTTTGTATAGTGATTCATAGTAGAGGAATTCACTAACTATTAAAGACACGCCAAACAGAGAAGTGTCACTCAATCTAAACAACTGCAACCGATACATGTGATGATCAATAATGAAACGTATTCAAATAAAATCCACTTGTACATTAATATAAACTTGTTAATTTTGTGTACTTGATATACTAATTGGCGTACGCCATACCTTTATTTAGATAAATAATTTCAACAAATATCGAATATAGTTGTCGCAAGTTTTGCTCACCCTGTATCTTTAAAATAAATTTTTATTATTAAATATTCTTAGAATAAGCCAAAAAATAACCTCTTGAGTTTTTTCCCATGTTTACCTAACACCCTGTATATACAAACCTTTTACATCTACATTATTCACATAAACAATAATAAATTGTAAGCAATATTACAATTACTTAAAAAAAACAAAACAATATTGAAAAACAGAAAAAGAAAAAGAAAAAAAAATGTAAAAATATCAATTAACACATTTTAAATAACTCTTAGATGTGCATTTTGAAAAACAAAATAAATCAATCTTATTAAAAAAGCTATTTGCAATTCTGCACATTTTACCAATTGGATTATTGAATGGAGACTGCCTAGTTTGGCAATTATTATTATGTACCTGAAACGGAAAAGTTACTAGTAGCTTTTGGCAATCAATCCCAACTCCTTATAAAAATAATAAATAGGCACTTTTGCACTAAATCTTTAGCGGTAGAAGATTATATTGCAAATTAAAAATGTTAATATACTAATTTTTGGACAAAATGCCTAATTTGTACTATAATAAAAAATATAATAAAAAGAATTGTTTTGAATGCGTTCTATATTGCGTATATGAATGCTGTAGAGTGGGCACTAAAGTGACGGAGCGTACCAAGACGCAATAAAGTAGTTTGAGTGTGCTTGGTCAGTAGACATATAGTTTATATGCTTAACAAAAGTTAGTTTTTGGTCAAAAATTACGCCCAATTTTTTTATTTGTGTAACATGTTCTAAAACATTATTATTGATAGTATAGTCATACAATACTTACTACTTAAAGTTTTGTTGAAGCTTATTGCAAAATATTACAAAATTCATTTTGCAAACTTATGCAATTATCGATAGTTGATATTCTTCTATAAATTTTGTCCGTAAATAAAAAATAACAAAGAATTAATAAAATAAAAAAAATATTAATAGCGAGTAAAAAAAGAATTGGTCTACAATGAGATTTTTGAAGCACTTCAGATGGGACAATAATTGGTTGTGATAAAAAGTTATTAATTTTTACACACTGAGTACAATTTTCTAAAAAGCTCAACAACCAAGCAGCAACCAAACCATAAAAACTCAGCCCAAAGCATAGCAATCAAAATTCTATGTTTTTAATCTATCAAACGCCTTTGAAAAACGTGTGTAAATAGAATCAACTTAATTTAATTAAAAAGCATTTATGAGTACAACAACCCTTACAAAATTTGTTGCTGTTTCACTAAAATGCATTTGTATTTGACCAGTTGAAATTTGATCAATAAAATTAGGTATAGCAAATCCTTAGCCCCAAATTTATTCAAAGACGTAATGTAGCTTTGTTTCTAAACTTGAAAAAAACTGAGTTTTATTAAGAGAAATTTCAGAAAGTAAATGCAATGACGTAGAAATAGAGTTAGAACATTGTTTTAACAGCATAGATAGAACGCCGTCAGGTCCAGTGCTAAAGTTACATTTAAGGTTTTTAATTTCTTTAAATATATCAAACAGACTAATTGAAAATGCTCTATGTAATACGTTTTTCTTAAGAACAAACAATGGAGTTGAATAAATTTGTGTATCGTAAACAGAAGAAAAGAATTCAGCAAATCTATTAGCATAGTCATCTCTAGTAATGCTAGTTAGGTGCTTAATAATACATTGTAGATAGGAAATCATTAGTTATTTTATAGTCACATATAGTAACAAATTTCCAAAATTGTTTTGGGTTAGTTTGAATGTTGATTTCTGTTTGAGTAATAAATTGCTTGTATAGACATGCACTTAGATTTTCACATAAACTATAAATTGATTGAAACTGATTATAATCGGACAAAAATTTTAAAGGTTTAATGTTTAAAAAGCAGTTTTTGTTTGAGCCTAGTAAGTGAAATCAATTTTTTATTGAAACAAACTAAAAAATTGTTTTCATGCTACAGTTTTTGGGGACAAAACAGTCAATTTCAGAATGCAACACTCTAAATAAATTCACGCATCATAATTATAAAAAAAAGCGGACCAATCAATATTACGTAAGCATTATGATTTTGGCTTAGTTTTAACCAACCATTCACAGCTATAATTACAGATATTAGAAAAGCATAAAACTAAAAATAAATTACTATCATTGGGTATAGAAATACATTGTGCGTATTAAGAATTCAAAACAGTTGTCACAAAGTGAGCAAAATTTATTACTACAAATAATATTATGCTTCATTATTTGCTTATAGTGATAGATTCAACAAAATAACAATGTTCTAAATATTTATCACAAGCCAAGTTAAGTGGCAAGTAAACTGTACTGATAATATACGATACAAACTTGTAGGTTGTAATAATATATTAATAAAACAAGTTTTAGTAGCAATTAAGTCACCAATTCCGTCCAGCTTAGAACTAGTAACGTAGAACAATTACATCTAAATAAACTGAAACTAATTAATTGTAACTCTGCATCGCTGATGTCATTTTATTAGTCAGAACAATAGTATTGTAGTTATATACAGCTACAGCTAGTATAAGTTATTTGAGTTTAGTTTATATACCTCCAACGTTTTTGTAATAGATGGAAAATTTGCGTTTGCTCCTGGTGAATGGTTTAGACTGTTGGCTGAATTTAGATTTTAAAAATTCACTAAAGATGAGACAGAAAAATGATAAACTTTTCATAATTAATAAATTTCTTGATCGCTATATTTGCAGGCCAAAAGCCTTTACAAGAAATTAATCGAAAATGATTAGGTGGAATAGACACATTAAAGCTGCTGTAGCTTTCAGATTTTAAAGCTAAAAAAATTGTCAAACAGTATAAAAACATACAATTTGTCAGATGTGTCAAATTTTATTAAAAATTGTCAAAAACGTTACTAAAACTATTAAATAGTTTACAATAATATCATAGTTTTGCAAAAACGTAGCAGTTCTTCCAAATAATATTTTAAACTGTCAAACTATTTGTAGTAACGCATAGAAACATAAGTTTGCAGATCTGTATAAGATTTGTCAATTGTTTTTTTGACTGCTAAATAATTACTACATCTTTTAAAAGTCACAAAAACTGTCAAATACTTTATATGTTTAATGTAAATAATCATTATAAGTTTGCAAAAATGTAGTAAATTTGTCAAGAAATTTAACAAAAACCGTAAAAGAGTTATAGAGTTGATTGATAAATTTATTAACACAAAATAATAATAAAATTTACTATGTTTTTATCACAAGTTTATTCTAATAAATATGTTACAACTTTTGGCTTGACTAGAAACTTAACAGTTAACTTATTACATCTGTAGAAAGCTTTAGTTGAGCCAAAAAAGTAATGTGTTTGTAAGAATAAACTTGTGGTAGAAAACTTAGTAAATTGTTTTATTATTTTATAAACATAAATTAGCACATAGTAGATGTCACAACCATTAATGATAATAAGTATTACTGTTTATTATCGTAATATTATCTAATGTTGTTTGTTTTCTATGTACTTAAAAAATATAATTGCCAATGTGGCTAATTATAGCTATAGTTTGAACGTATGCAGTTAAAATGCAACTTCTCTACGAGCTTGCTGTTGTTCTAAGTATTATTAAAATATTTTTTTTAATTTACCAACGGTGTATGTAAAAGTAATGTATGTTGGCTTGGAAAAACTGCGTTAGTTACAGGTGGAAACAGAGGTCTGTACAATATATTATTACAGTGCATTTCAATTGTTTTTAATTATATTTTCTTATTATTGTAAAACAATTTCATTTTATGTCAAATATATTTTATTGTTTATAAATTTAGTTTCACATGCAACTAGTTTAATCAAAATACAAAATAAAATTAATGAATAACATGAATGGTGAAAGCTGGAGAAAATCTAAAATAAGTGAAGTTTTGTTTACTTATTATTAGAGGCATAAATAGTGCAAAATCTGCTTAATGTACAACTAAATATGATAAGAAAAATGTATGCCACTTGTTAAAAAACAAACCAAATTAAGAAAAAGAGTGGTGGGTACCGGCCGCAGAAATAAACTATAAAAAAATGCATGTATTTCAAATACAGTTTATGCACTATAATGCAAAATATTTTGATTTTTTTTTACTAGATTAATAAATCATTTACACTCAGAAAACAATCAAGGCACTTATTTCGTCATATATAACGGTAGATTCCACAGAACCAACAAAATAGTGCAAGTTATAAGAGCTCAGACATTTTCCAATATTTTTTAAACCCACAAAACTATTCAATTAGTAGAAATGTCTAATTTAAAGAAGACAGCTTTAGCTTTTTTTAAAACTTTTTCTTTTTACTACTCTAAAGCTTGCACTATCTATTTAGCAGTCTACCTCTATTTTGTTTATATTTTTAGGGTTTCCACTCTAAGAGTCGTTTGTTTCATCGGCCGTCCGTGTATCTGGAAAGGTGTCGTGCCTATCTCCATTTCAGAGTAAAGATCTTTTCGATTATGTTACATATTTTTGTTTTTTGTTGGATAATGATGTTTGTGATTTGGTTTTGTAGTGATATACCAAGCTTAGTTTGCTCTGTTGCTCTTTGCGCTACCCTCAATTTTTCAACGGATCTTTTAGTTAAAGTTAGGGTTTCTGCTCCGTGAGTTATTACTGGTAAAATGCAAATGGAAAAGCTAATAAGCTTATTTTTGTCAAAGTCCGTTACCTATTTCTTTTTTATACAGAATGATTGTGATAGGATTATTCTATTTGCTGGGACAATTCCCACCATTACTCTCCTGTAAGCATATATTAAGCCAATCCTTGATTGCATGTTTGCATTGATGCCTCCCAGTTTCATCGATTCTATTCTAAATCATTTTCTCCTGAAGACTTGTTAATGCTCATACATGATAAAGCATTTCTAATTTCATCTATTTTATTGGATAATTATTACATAGTATTCAATAAATGGAAAAAGTATTTGATATAAAGTAAAACGGTTTTGATAGAGTTTGAAATACAATAGTAATATGGCATTTAATGAAAAATAAGATAATACAATTGACAAAATTAGAAAAACAATTAAAAGCACTGTTAATTATAATTATAAAGTTTTATATTTTAATCAACATAATATTAAACAAAATAAATTAACTGTTAAACGTAATTAATGTCATATTTGTTGACGCAATATAATACAAAAAAGATTTTTTTAAAGATAATTGATATTTTTTTTCAGTTGCATTACTTAAGTTTAAATTAAAAAAATAAACAATTTAATTATATAATTCATGCAGCATTTATAGCATACTTTTATTTCTCATTATACAATTTAAAACGAATTGCTTTTAATTAAAGTAAATAATTGTATAACAATTTATGTTTTCAGATATTAATTTGTAATAAAAGAATAATATTGTTTCAGGTATTGGCTATGAAACTGCATTGGGATTGGCTGCACGTGGATGTAGAGTAATTATAGCTAGCAGGACTAGTTCTGAAGATGTAAAAAATGATATAATTAATCTTACAAATTTGCTGATGATTTTAATAAAACTGAAAACAGATTAGATATTTTAGTTAACAATGCTGGTGTTGGTATTTCAAAAAATAAATTCACAGAAGATGGGTTAAATGAAACAATGCAGATTAACTATTTTGGATCATTTTTATTGACACATCTATTAACTGGTAAAAATATTATAATGGCTTACATAATTGGGTTATTATATTATCAGCATAATACTTGAGATTTATAACATAACAAAAAAATACTACTTATTTAGAACAAAATTTACATTGTGGTTGCAGTTTTTTTTTTTGATAAATACAGAAGCATTTATAAAAAATGAACTGCTGTAGCGCGCATATTTATTAACCGATTTTTAAAAACACTTAGTATGGCTCAGCGCTTTGAACTTAGAACACCGGAGCTTCTATCTTAACTTAGAACCCTTACTCATTGCTTCAACCCTTGTATTTATATATTTTTAGGATTGAAGCTTCAGTGTTACAAGATCCGAGCGGTGAGCAGTAAACAAAGATATGTGCTATGATTGAAGCAACAATCTGTTGTGTTCGCAACTTTTGAAAAACTATAATTTGATTTTTAGTTGTTATAACAAACAGTTAAACGTTAGTCAGTTTTTTTCTTAAATAAAACAATAAAACTTCTAGTGCGTTCCGTATATCAACCGAAGTAACCGGCGGTTAGGTTACGCCTTTGATCGGTTGCTGAAAATCTTGGTTGATTTACGGAACGACAGCGGTTATAGAAACGTCAAAATACAAAACTGAAATATTATAGGCTCAAACTTCATGAATTTATTTATTATTAGCTTTAGTGTTATATTTTTTTAAATTTCAGTGCTTAATCTTAGATGATTGTATGTATTTATCTACCTGCTAATACAGTAATCCCAGTCGAGGTTGGCAGGTATAACAGGCAACTATACACAATAATAATGTTTGCTCTGTTGCACTCATGCCTTTGCCCGTTTTAGCATTGACAGGAACATACATATACATTATTACCTATAATTAATAATTTAATAAAATACACGAGCAACATTTGACGCTTTTGTTCACTTTTGATTGTATTTCAAATTTATGTATAACCACGATTAATAGAAATTCACCGACGTTAGTTCATGGTGAGTGCGGTCGCAACCTTTGTAACCTTTTTCAGGTAACCGCGTTCCGTATATAAACCTGTTTCAGGATAACCGGGATTTCGGTCGCTTCGGTTGATATACGGAACGCACTATTCATTAACTAAAAACCGGGGCACCAAATAAAAATTTGAAACTATGCAATTTTTTTCCTGAAAATTTGTAAAACAAATTGCACACAATTGTGAGACATCAGAATTTTTTTTTATTAAAGTTTTAAAAAAATATAAATAAAAGTCATACATCCTTCCTATAACAGACGCAACAGACGCAACGACGACAGGAAACAAAAAATCAATTTCTGAACAGAAAAATATATAATACGATCCGCCAATGCTTTTTTGAAAAAAAATAAAATTTCCAATAGAAGATTGAACAAATTTTAGTTCATTAAGAATTCCTACATTATAAAAACTAATAAAAAAAAAAGTTTAAATATATCGGGTGAGATTTTTGTAAATAGATTGTTTGGTCTATTTTTATCAACCAACCATTGATGAAAAACGATCTTGAATCAGTATTAGTTAGTATTAATATTTTAATGAATTACAAAATTTTCTGGATAAACTTCCTGTTACCAATCCGAACAATATTATTTTTTAAAGATAACATACATGAAACTTATCAAAAAATGTGGTAAATTTTAGACTTTAAATAGTTAATGAATGCCGCAACTTACTGAAAATGTATCTAAACATACTACTAAACTATTGAAGAAATTGTGGTCAATTTAAACATTTGTTATAGACTTTTTTGTTATTGTTTTTTATAAATTTATTGTTTTCATTACTTTTTGGTTGCCATATATGTTTAAAAAAACTTATTTGTCTTTTAATTTTAATATTTAATTTTTTGATATAGCAATTGTATTCTTTATTATTAATAGTATTATTAATTTTATATAATGATACAAGGTGATGTAGCTAATATAATTTTTAGATTTGTTAAAAAAGTCTGCACCTAGCCGCATTATTTTTGTTAGTTTAATGATGGCTTTTGCTAATAATTTAACAAACACTGAATTATTGAACAATCCCTTAAAAGATTGCACTAATACTAATAGGATTGGTCTTATCCATGTATATGCCAATAGCAAACTAAGTAATATCATAACATCAAATGGGTTTGCGGAAAAGTTAAAAAAGTTTGATGTCACTTCAAATTCTCTACATCCAGGAAACGTATTTACAAGTATTTTTCAAAAATCTTTTGAAGGACTTTTTTCTGATTATGGAATTCAAATATTTTATTTTATTGTAGGATTTGTTTTGAAGGTAATAATTAATTACATATTTTGTTTTTTGTTTGACTATTTAACGTATTGCAGTCTTCGTATGAAGGTGCCCAGGTTAGTCTTCATTTAGCGTTATCTGAAAAAATGGAAACAATTACTGGTCAATACTTCTGGGACTGTATTTCGTTTTTTAGTACCTAATCGTACCAAGGATAAAGAATTTTGCAAGCAAGTATGGACTGAGACCGAAAAGCTTGTCAAACTAAAACCAGAAGAAATAATATAAAATTCTTTAATTTTTGTTTGTTTAAATATAATAAATTAAATAGTTTTTATAAACATATTTTGTTGTAATAATTATTTTTATTATCTCATTTTTAATTAACTATTTTAGTTTTAAATCTTTATACTCAAATTACTCGAAAACAACGCAAGATATCAAAAACATATTTTTCCCTTTTTGTTTAGAATTCGGTGTAGAATATGACATTTTACATCAAATTTACAACTAATGCCCGTATAACACTGACAATAATTATATCTTAAACATCATAAACATTATGCATTAGCAGTTTTAACAATAGTTATTTATGTTACAAGTTGTAAAATGATAGTGTTTTTTTTAACGAGTCGCAAATTATAGATCGAGTTCGAAGAACGAGATCTATAATGCGACGAAATAATTTATCAGTTGTTAATTGTACTGCAACCTCAAGAGAAGTTAATAATAGTAGTACAACCGGTTCATTAGGTTCTGTTCAGTTGAATGATTTAACAAATTGTACCGTTCATATTTATATTAAATAAATAATTGTTAATATTCGCTTAATTTGTTGATAAAAAATAATAAAAAAACATATCATTTGCTATTTTAAAATTAATTAAATTTTATTAGTAGTGAAAAAAAGTGCTTACTTTTTTTCACTAGTGAAAAAAAGTAAGTAGTTATAACATCGAAAATGGCAACTGAAAAGTCAATATTATAGTTCAGAATTGCAAAAAATAGTTTTATTATATTATAACATTTTATGTGTCAATTATAAAGAAATATTAAAAGTGTACTTAAAATTTCAATCTACAATAAAATTAAAGATTAATTGTGCATTTTTCAGATTTTTAAATGTTTATCTTTAATTATATATATAAATCAATTAAATTAAAATCATTTCAAAAAAGCAGTTTCTTAATTCTACTTTCATTTTGTTTATTGACGTGTTCACAAGGGTTATTGGATTAATAAGAAATAATAATAGTCTCTCTTCTAATGCACTAATTAGAAAACTATATTAGAGTGTCCGTTATTTCCTAAATTGCAATTTTTTTTAAAGATCAGCTAAATAATAAATAATTATTTTGAAATAAAAAACTCATTGGTAACCGTATTTTCGCGTGCTTTCAAGCAAATCAAATTTCTTATTTATAACATGGGAAAATCGTCTTTAAACGCTCAAGTTTTTTTTTACAATTTGTAGGTCTTCATATATGTCAACATATCGTGGAAAAACTTCAAAAACGGTGTATTTAATACAGGAGTTTTTGCAACAAAAAAACCATTTCTGGGTGCAAAATCTGTCTTAAAAAACCAAAAAAACAGATTAATAAAATTGGTATGCATCTTTATCCATTTTTCAATGCAAAACTCATAAAATAACTTCAAAATAGTACAAAATTTGTGTTCTACGGAAAATTTATGATCATTTCTACGTCAAAATGACGATTGTTGAAAGCAAATATGGCATTTCATTTTTATGGCAAAAGAAAACAACTAAATTAAAAAAAAAAAACAAAAATTTGTTGGGCGGTTTTTTTATTATTTTATTATTATTTAGTGGTAATATAGCCACAGTTAAAAGCCTAAAAGACATTAAGGTTTGTTAAACGAGAAATGCAGGATGGCTTATATTAATTCAATGATGTTGAGGCTTGCAAAGAATTTTGTCTCTACTCTTAACAAAAATGCTGCATTGAAATAATGGCAAATGTTAAAACGTGCATTAACTACTTGGATAAATAGTTGAAGTATCAATTCAGTGGTGGATGTCTTCCATGTTTTCTCACTTCCGCTACCACTACAATTTATCCTCTGCATGATCAGAAATAAAAACAGACTTCTTTAGAGATCTCAATTTTGTTATCAACTTTGAAAGTCACAAAAAGAACTTTTAAAATTGGCGCAACGCATATCGGAGTCAAAAGCAGCTGTCACCTACAGCTTCAGACATATGTCGCTACTAGATGATCAATAGGCGGTGGTAACATTAACAAATGCAACAAAAATTTGCTGTTTCAAATTCTGATTGGATGTAAAACTTATGCCCAATTTTGTAGATTGCCAAAAGA
Source organism: Tachinus rufipes (assembly GCA_963932245.1). Lineage (NCBI taxonomy): Eukaryota > Metazoa > Arthropoda > Insecta > Coleoptera > Staphylinidae > Tachinus > Tachinus rufipes. The sequence continues at coordinate 80,171,859 of OZ010744.1, forward strand.
AAGATAGAATGCCTGTTATTATTACATTTGAAAAGATTGAAAAGATTTTAAACGTACCGGCATTGCCAAATGCAAAAGGTCGTAGCACTCAAACCAAATATGTTTATTAAGCTTTGAAACAGTGGGAATTGATGTTGTAGAAGTTTTATGTTGTCATACCACAAATTGAAATTTAGATAACATTAAAAAGACTGCAGTTATTCTTGGTCAATTATTAGAACAAGATATCATGTATTTACCTTGTCGTCATCATATGAATGAGATTGTTTTAAGTAAGGTTTTTGCACTGAAATTTAAGAAAGAAAAAGAATAGTCCAAAAGTAGTTTATTGGCCTAATATAAATAAAAAAGATTTTAAAACAGGTCTTGAAGATAAAGTTTTAGATAAATCGCTTAGGTCAAAAATAAAAGATGTTGACAATTTTACTGAAAAATTACTTAATAGCAAACTTTCTCAAAATGATTACAAGGAGCTTCTTAATCTTGCTCAAGTTTTTTTAAGTTTAGTCCAAAGACATGAAGTTACCTTTAAAAACCTCATTGGGTGCTCTCATGCACGGTGGTTGTCAAAGGTACCATATAGCATTTTTATGTACTTTTGCAGGGATTCTTACCCTTTATTAGATGATGAAAAAAACAAACTGTTGAACATTTGTTTATTTGTATTATTTGTTTATTTAAAATATGGGTTCACCGCTTTTCTGGCAATGAATGCACCAAAAAATGACATAGAATTTAAAAAAAAGATTTATATATATACAGAAAAATTAATCCGAAACTCGCAAATGAATCTTTTCGGAAATTTAAAAATTATCTGTGGTATTTAATCCTTGAAGTCAGCGTTTTTGGGCTGTTTGATAGAAGAGTTATAAAAAACAAAAAATCGAAAATTGTGAAGAAATTGAGACTAAATGATGAGATTGACAAAGATGATTTTCCAAACGATGCAAGCAAAAAATTTTATGTAAAATCTGTAGAAAAAATGGAAAATTTAAAAGATGTCGATATCGATCATTTTATACTATTTTTGTTCATCAAGCTCTTTGATAGATTTAAGATTAATAAAAAATTTCTTGCCCTTGATATTGATGAATGGTAGAATAATGATCATTACAAAAACGGTAAACATAAAATTAAAAAAAAACTACAAGTTGTCCATGATGTCGCAGAAAGAGGTGAAAAACTTACCTAAGATTATATAAATGTATTGGCAAAAAAAAAAAATCAAAAACAATACCTGATTCAACTTGTTGAAGAATATAATAAGATATACACAAACATAAACAAAAACTTGTTAAAAAATTTAAAAATTAAGCAAAATTGTTTTTTTAAATTCTTTGTTATTTACTTGAAATTATTTACTGTTGGAACCTATTTTGAAACATATTTTTTTTTATTAAAAGAATGAAGATAAAATTTAAAGAATATTTCAACGTTTAATCATTTTTGAAATCTTATTCAAAAACATAAACAGTTTTATGAAAACTTACAATTAGTCGAAAACATACATCTATCGACTGAGCTTAGGTTTCAGATGCTCTAGCAACTGTTTTCAGTTTCCACATCAGTTTTGCAAATTTGTAAATAAAAAAACTGTCTAAAAAATGTTTAGTGCATTTTTTTAACTTTTGATTCCTTTTTAACAAAAAACTAGAAAAACCATATTTGCTTTCAAAAATTGTCATTTTGACGTAGAAAAATGTCAGAGAGCACGTAATCGATCGTAAATTTTATGTTTAACGCATTGAAAAATGGATAAAAGTGCATAGTAAAGTTATTGATCTGTTATTTTGGATTTTTAATTTTTTTAGTGTAACAGACCTAAAATTCGCGACCAGAAATGGTTTGCTTGTTACAAAAAAAAACCTGTATTCAATACAGGGTTTTTGAAGTTTTGCCATGGTATGTTGACATAATATAAAGGTATACAATTTGTAAAAAAAGCGTTTAAAGACGATTTTCTCATGTTAATCAAATGGGAAATTTGATTTGCCTGAAAGCACGCAAAAATACGGTTACCAATGAGTTTTTTTATTTCAAAATAGTTATTTATCATAAAAAGAAGACATTTAACTAGTCTTTAAAAAAAATTGCGATTTATGAAATAACGGACACTTTTATATAATATAAGTATATGAAAAATTAAAGTATGAAAAATTAAAATAAAATTTTATAATTATTTTGTTCAATTTGTAATTGAAATTATAATGGTTGTAGATATAAAATAGTATATTGATTAACAAGGCTAAATATTCTACTAAAGATAACGTATATAATATGATCAAAGTAAGCAAGCAAGTGTTATATAGTTTATTTACGACCTATAAATACAAAAAACCGTTTCAAATTTAATAATATTTTATTAATCAAGAAGAAGATTATGACATTTATAACATTAAAAACATAAAGCACATATATATATATATATATATAAATATATATATATATATATATATAATATATAATTGGTTAACAGACTTCTTTGAATATTATTATATTTGTTAACGGGATGATGAGTCTATTTTTTAAAATAATTATTTTAATAATAAATTAAAATTTATTTATAACGTTTCATATGTTATATACATATATCGTCAGATAAATAAATATATAAATAAAATACAAAATAAAATAATATTATGTAAAATTGTCACATTTGAAGTTAAAAATAATAATAATAAAACAATTTTTTATGAAATAAATAAATAGATGAATTAAACTAACATGATAAAATAAAATAAAAATAAAAAGAAGAATATCTATTGACATTAGATATTAAATATTAGTATTATATATATATTTAAGTTTGTAATGAAAAAGATATTACATATAATTCTATTATTAATAAAATAAATTATATTTTATACTTTTTCAAAATTAAATTTGAATTATTGATATATTAAAAATATAAATTCTAAATATTAATTTATAAATTGTTAATTAATACTTTCTTGTCTGGATAATAAATAGCTATAAATATTACTTAATCCCAATATATCTTTTTTAAAATTCATAGCTTTTTTATTAGCATTGATATAGCACATTTCAAGAAAACAACGTTTAAAAACATTCTGTTCAGAACATAATATTTTTGTATTATTATAATCAGGCATGTGGCCAGTATTATTACAATGTACACTTAAAGCAGTAGATTTAGGTTTAAGTTTTACATCACTTTTGTGTTGAGAGATTCGTTTATTAATTTTTTGTGAGGTTTGTCCAATATAAATTTGTTCACAATGTTTGCAATTGATAGAATATACTAAATCATATCTATAATTAAAAGGAAGTGGATCTTTAAGACGAGTAAAAAATGAATTTAATGTATTTATTTTACTAAAAACTATAGTTAAGTCAGGATTAGATCCTTTAAGAAGGTTAGCTAATTTTTGTGAAAGATTATTAATAAATGGAATTTTTATATATATTTTTTTGGGTGTAATATCATTTCTTTGACTAGTATTTAAGTTATCAGTATGACTTATATTAGATTGTTGAAATAATATTTTTTTTAAAATTTCTGATGGGTATAGATTATTTTTTAATATTTTAAAGAGTTTATTAAGATTATTATTATGAAAATCTGGATGAGAAATTTTTAAAATACGATTTTTTAATGTTAATATAGTGTTAATTTTATATTTAAAAGGTTGATGAGAATTAAATGGAATATATCTTCCTGAACTAGTAGGTTTAATATACCAATCAAGTTTAATTTTATTATTAGGTGTTCTGATAACTAAGGTATCTAAAAAAGGTACACACATATTTTTTTCTTCTTCTACTGTAAAGATAAGATTAGAATTAAATGTATTAAATATATTAAGTGTATTTTGTATTTCTTGACTAGGCACAGCACAGATAATATCATCAACATATTGGCAAATAAAAGGAAAATCAAAAGAAACTTGACTAGAACAATAATATAATAATGAATTCATAATTATTTCTGCAATAGAAGGGCTTATTGGACCACCCATAGGACAACCTTTAATTTGTTGGTAATATGTATTATTATATGTAAAATATGTAGAATTATATAACAAATTTATAAGCAAAATAAATTTTGATAATGGAATATTTGTATATTCTTCAATTAGATTGAAATTATTAGTTATGATATCTATAACTAAATCTAAAGGTATGTTAGTAAATAATGATACTACATCAAAAGATACAAGTTTAAAATCTTTTGGAAGTTGAAAATTATTTATTTGTTTAGCAAATTCAAAGGAATCTTTAATTCTAAATTTGTTATATGAACTAAAAGACTGGTCAATTATTTTAGCTAAATAAGAAGCTAATTTTTTTGTTGGACAGTTAATACAAGATATAATAGGTCGTAATGGAATATTGTCTTTATGAATTTTTGGTAGACCATAATATTTAGGACAAGAACCTTTATAACTTTTTAGTTGTTTAGCTATGTTAGTATCAATCAATTTATTATTGGTAAGATTATCAATTACATTGTTAATTTTACGTTCTAAATTAGGAATAGGGTCTTTTTTTATAATTTTGTAGGTTGTTTGATCAAGAAGTAATTCTAATGACTTATTTTCATAATCAGATTTATTAATAATAACAGTTGTGTTACTTTTGTCTGAGTTAGTAATAATAATTGAAGGATTGCTTTTTAAAAAAATTTTAGTCTTTTTTAAAATATTATTGTATTCTGAGTGACATTCTTTTGAATTAATGAAATTAGTAATGATATGTGTAGCTTTAGCTCTAGTTATATCTCTTTTAGTTTCGTCAATATGTTGTATGCCATCTTCAACATGTGCCAATAAAGAATATATATTTATGATAAATAACTATTTTGAAATAAATTATTATTAAACGTATTAATCCATACCCCCCTAATTTTAATATAACTCCTGCTAAAATTATTGACCCTGAGACAGGGGCTTCAACATGAGCTTTAGGTAGCCATAAATGAACAAAAAATATCGGAATCTTAATAAAAAATACTATATTCATACATAAATATATTATAAAATAATTTACATTTATATTTATTAAAAATAAATTTAAAGAATTAAATATTTTATAATAAAAAAAAATAGAAATTATTATTGGTAAAGAAGCAAAAAGTGTATAAAATAATAAATAAGTTCCTGCTTGAATACGTTCAGGCTGATATCCTCAACCTAAAATTAAAATCAATGTTGGAATTAATCTTATCTCAAAAAATAAATAAAAAATTATTAAATATTATGTTCTGAACAGAATGTTTTTAAACGTTGTTTTCTTGAAATGTGCTATATCAATGCTAATAAAAAAGCTATGAATTTTAAAAAAGATATATTGGGATTAAGTAATATTTATAGCTATTTATTATCCAGACAAGAAAGTATTAATTAACAATTTATAAATTAATATTTAGAATTTATATTTTTAATATATCAATAATTCAAATTTAATTTTGAAAAAGTATAAAATATAATTTATTTTATTAATAATAGAATTATATGTAATATCTTTTTCATTACAAACTTAAATATATATATAATACTAATATTTAATATCTAATGTCAATAGATATTCTTCTTTTTATTTTTATTTTATTTTATCATGTTAGTTTAATTCATCTATTTATTTATTTCATAAAAAATTGTTTTATTATTATTATTTTTAACTTCAAATGTGACAATTTTACATAATATTATTTTATTTTGTATTTTATTTATATATTTATTTATCTGACGATATATGTATATAACATATGAAACGTTATAAATAAATTTTAATTTATTATTAAAATAATTATTTTAAAAAATAGACTCATCATCCCGTTAACAAATATAATAATATTCAAAGAAGTCTGTTAACCAATTATATATCATAATAACATGGGAACTTTTATGAAGAAAATATTTCAACTGGCAGGAGCAGAAACTGTAAGAAACATCAAGATTTACATGAATACAATTCGTAAGCTTGCATCCATCAATAATAGAATAATATTCCTTTTGGAATGTAGAAGACGAGGAATCATCCCGAATTTTATAAAGAACAATTTTACAAAACTTCAAATCCCGGAAATGTCAAATAATAATAATATAAAGAAGATAGAAGACATTAATAATAAGGTAATGAAAAAGATATTACATATTTCTATTAATGATTGTAATTCAACTAAAAGAAAATTAAATAAATTAATATCTACCACACTATATTTACTAAATATTAATTTACCTAATACTATCCTTAATGATTTTTTGTCTGTACAAGATAATAGATACAAATATTTATTTAATAAAATTAAACTAAAACAAATTAAAAAAATTAATAATTTAGAATCTCCACCAATAAATAAATCCAATATCAGTAAATGGATTACTAATTTAACTAATATAAATATTCCTGATGACATTAATAGATTTCTTGCATGTGGACCTAAATTCTGTTTACCAATTAATAATAATAACACTAATATATATTCTTTATTGGCACATGTTGAAGATGGCATACAACATATTGACGAAACTAAAAGAGATATAACTAGAGCTAAAGCTACACATATCATTACTAATTTCATTAATTCAAAAGAATGTCACTCAGAATACAATAATATTTTAAAAAAGACTAAAATTTTTTTAAAAAGCAATCCTTCAATTATTATTACTAACTCAGACAAAAGTAACACAACTGTTATTATTAATAAATCTGATTATGAAAATAAGTCATTAGAATTACTTCTTGATCAAACAACCTACAAAATTATAAAAAAAGACCCTATTCCTAATTTAGAACGTAAAATTAACAATGTAATTGATAATCTTACCAATAATAAATTGATTGATACTAACATAGCTAAACAACTAAAAAGTTATAAAGGTTCTTGTCCTAAATATTATGGTCTACCAAAAATTCATAAAGACAATATTCCATTACGACCTATTATATCTTGTATTAACTGTCCAACAAAAAAATTAGCTTCTTATTTAGCTAAAATAATTGACCAGTCTTTTAGTTCATATAACAAATTTAGAATTAAAGATTCCTTTGAATTTGCTAAACAAATAAATAATTTTCAACTTCCAAAAGATTTTAAACTTGTATCTTTTGATGTAGTATCATTATTTACTAACATACCTTTAGATTTAGTTATAGATATCATAACTAATAATTTCAATCTAATTGAAGAATATACAAATATTCCATTATCAAAATTTATTTTGCTTATAAATTTGTTATATAATTCTACATATTTTACATATAATAATACATATTACCAACAAATTAAAGGTTGTCCTATGGGTGGTCCAATAAGCCCTTCTATTGCAGAAATAATTATGAATTCATTATTATATTATTGTTCTAGTCAAGTTTCTTTTGATTTTCCTTTTATTTGCCAATATGTTGATGATATTATCTGTGCTGTGCCTAGTCAAGAAATACAAAATACACTTAATATATTTAATACATTTAATTCTAATCTTATCTTTACAGTAGAAGAAGAAAAAAATATGTGTGTACCTTTTTTAGATACCTTAGTTATCAGAACACCTAATAATAAAATTAAACTTGATTGGTATATTAAACCTACTAGTTCAGGAAGATATATTCCATTTAATTCTCATCAACCTTTTAAATATAAAATTAACACTATATATTAACATTAAAAAATCGTATTTTAAAAATTTCTCATCCAGATTTTCATAATAATAATCTTAATAAACTCTTTAAAATATTAAAAAATAATCTATACCCATCAGAAATTTTAAAAAAAATATTATTTCAACAATCTAATATAAGTCATACTGATAACTTAAATACTAGTCAAAGAAATGATATTACACCCAAAAAAATATATATAAAAATTCCATTTATTAATAATCTTTCACAAAAATTAGCTAACCTTCTTAAAGGATCTAATCCTGACTTAACTATAGTTTTTAGTAAAATAAATACATTAAATTCATTTTTTACTCGTCTTAAAGATCCACTTCCTTTTAATTATAGATATGATTTAGTATATTCTATCAATTGCAAACATTGTGAACAAATTTATATTGGACAAACCTCACAAAAAATTAATAAACGAATCTCTCAACACAAAAGTGATGTAAAACTTAAACCTAAATCTACTGCTTTAAGTGTACATTGTAATAATACTGGCCACATGCCTGATTATAATAATACAAAAATATTATGTTCTGAACAGAATGTTTTTAAACGTTGTTTTCTTGAAATGTGCTATATCAATGCTAATAAAAAAGCTATGAATTTTAAAAAAGATATATTGGGATTAAGTAATATTTATAGCTATTTATTATCCAGACAAGAAAGTATTAATTAACAATTTATAAATTAATATTTAGAATTTATATTTTTAATATATCAATAATTCAAATTTAATTTTGAAAAAGTATAAAATATAATTTATTTTATTAATAATAGAATTATATGTAATATCTTTTTCATTACAAACTTAAATATATATATAATACTAATATTTAATATCTAATGTCAATAGATATTCTTCTTTTTATTTTTATTTTATTTTATCATGTTAGTTTAATTCATCTATTTATTTATTTCATAAAAAATTGTTTTATTATTATTATTTTTAACTTCAAATGTGACAATTTTACATAATATTATTTTATTTTGTATTTTATTTATATATTTATTTATCTGACGATATATGTATATAACATATGAAACGTTATAAATAAATTTTAATTTATTATTAAAATAATTATTTTAAAAAATAGACTCATCATCCCGTTAACAAATATAATATATATATATATATATATATATATATATATATATATATATACATATATATACATATATATATATATATATATAATTATATTTGTTAACGGGATGATGAGTCTATTTTTTAAAATAATTATTTTAATAAATTAAAATTTATTTATAACGTTTCATATGTTATATACATATATCGTCAGATAAATAAATATATAAATAAAATACAAAATAAAATAATATTATGTAAAATTGTCACATTTGAAGTTAAAAATAATAATAATAAAACAATTTTTTATGAAATAAATAAATAGATGAATTAAACTAACATGATAAAATAAAATAAAAATAAAAAGAAGAATATCTATTGACATTAGATATTAAATATTAGTATTAATATCTAATGTCAATAGATATTCTTCTTTTTATTTTTATTTTATTTTATCATGTTAGTTTAATTCATCTATTTATTTATTTCATAAAAAATTGTTTTATTATTATTATTTTTAACTTCAAATGTGACAATTTTACATAATATTATTTTATTTTGTATTTTATTTATATATTTATTTATCTGACGATATATGTATATAACATATGAAACGTTATAAATAAATTTTAATTTATTAAAATAATTATTTTAAAAAATAGACTCATCATCCCGTTAACAAATATAATAATATTCAAAGAAGTCTGTTAACCAATTATATATTATATATATATATATATACCTATATAATTTAAATATTATGTATTAGTCATAAATAAATTATAGAATATAACAAGCTATGATAGCTACAATTTTTTTGAATGTTTACAATACTCGCTCGTGTCTGTTGCTGTTTTTTACCTTTTTGTAATTATTATGTTGATTATTTAATAATAATCATTAATTTGTTGTTGTTGTTGTTGCTTTGGTTTTATTTTTACTAGTTAAATTTGGCAGTTTTTATTGCATTTTTTGTGTTAGTTAATTTCACTAAAGAAAAAATTATAAATATCAAAATATAAATGTAGTTCATTTTTGTGTTTTAGCTTGTCTTAAAATTCAATTTAGTGATGTAATTTCTATTGTGATTATTGAATATATACATAAGTTAAATTATTTCTAATATATAATATCAAGTACAACCTTGGTCTTTGATCAAATATTTCTTGCGTTTATAATGTTTTCTAATGAACACGTTAAACATTCAATTATGTCTGTTTTTCGTTAAAGCTTTTGTATTCCATTCCAGTGTTTTATCAATCATCATATAACATATCAAATAGAATTAACATGAGTTCTACAATTCCGGCAAAATTATTTTTGGGTAGTAAATATCATTTTAATAGAAAAATGTATATGAATTTTTGTTTTTATTCAACTTTTAGTTACCTACACTAATTAAAATTAATATCAAAATAAGGCTAATATCTTATCAACAAAAGCAGAGATTACTCATTAACTAATATAACTTGAAAAATCTACTCTTGTATTATACATATTTTCTAAACTCTATTCATTTTCATTTTTCTTGTTTTGTTGATGACTTGTACAGAATTACTGCCACAAAGAAAACAATTTTTATAAGAAAACATGACGGATAAGCGCTATTCATATATTTTTTCCCTGACATTTTAAATACAAATATAGCCACTGAAATGACAATTGTTTCATCTTAAATAATGTTATTAAAGTTAAATAACAAAACAACAATAATTAATTAATTATTATCACAGTTTAAAATAAAAATATAAAACACATCTTACCTTTTCAAACACGTTGTACATTATTTTTTTTATATTACACGTCACTAAGTTCTAATTAAATTTTTATTTTTAATAACAAAGCTGAATACAGCGGATTATGTTGATGTTTTATACAAAATTATATGTACCGACAATCAAATAAATCTGGAACAATATTTTTGTAATGTTGAAATCGTAAAAATTTGTTGTTTTTGCATAACATTTTATTGGCACATTAATACTTTTTTTTTGTCAATATTAATTAAATATTTTGTGACTTTTTCACGTATTAATAATTTACAATGCAACGCGATGTCTATAGTAATGATGCGTCACACACCACCAAACAAAATATGCCATGCAAATTTTAATTAATTTAAGTCAGTGAATATAGTTTAAGAAAAATTACAGGTTTAAAATTACAATTTACGTTATTATAACATTTTGCTTAGTTAGTTTAAATTAGTTAATGATGAAATAAAACAATAACTATTTTTTTAACAGAAATAATTTATTGATATATACGTGGTGTGACAATGCGCATAGTTTTATCTCTAAACTATGACGTCAAGCGGGTAATAAAAAGTCGAATTATTATTATTCATTTTAACGCTTAACATATAAATGAGTATACATTTGTAGAGTAGTTAATGTAGAAAGTACACGTACGAGTAGATAATATACAAAACGTATAAAATATTTATAGTAATTTATAATTTTATGTTTAAAACAGTATTTGTATTTTAATTAGAAATATAATATTTACAATACTAAACTTTGAGATTTTCCGTTTTTTTTTGCTGTTTTCATGAAATTTTGTTACTATTTAAAAACTTGGTTGTTTAAAAATTCGCATTTTTTTTAAATTTTAAAGCAACTTTCTTCGTAATAAAAGTACTAAAAGAAATACAGGGTGTTTTAAAACATGTGTCGGAAAATAAAAGATGGAATTAGTTGGCTAATTATAAGAAAAAAAGTTCCCATTAACATGGTTTCGCAAACGCACCGTTTTCAAGATACCGAGTAATTTTTTGACAATATCTCAGGAACCGTTTAAGATACAAAACTCAGCTTTTGTACACATCTTAGCATTAATATTAGCTACTTTTTAAGCGCTTATTTAATTTTTTTCATGTGCCATTGACGGAGATTTTAGGGTTGCGTGAGGTTTTTATGGCTCTAATTTCTATGACACTTGGGAAATTGGCGTTCTAAAAGCACATTGTAAACCACCAATATTTTCTACACAAAAAATGAAAATACGGCATTTTATGATGGAAAACATGAAAAAAAGTTGCAACATGTTTTGTTGTTGATAAAAACATTTGTTTTTGATCTAGTCGTCAGCGTTCATGCGTTTGTTTTATGTATTTAAGTTATTGACAATTGTCGTTTAGTTGTTAAATAACCTTTTTTTTTAAAAGACTTAATATCGCAGGAACTTTTTGTCTTTATTACCCAATTAATTTGCTCATTCTTAGTATTTTGCTTGCGTAGTGATAGCAAAATGATTAATTGAATAATGTGATAGCAAGATGTGCGATATGCATTTTGTTTATGGCGAGGCCAATAGAAATGCATTAAGAAAGGTTTCAAAAACCGACAAGTACCAAATGAAAGAACATTCATTCGTATTTACGAACGTCTACATCAAACTGGAAGTGTACATAAAAGAGCTGCAGAAAATGGAAGACCTTGCCTGCTACCTCCGCAAATTGAAGAAGATGTTTTTCAAGAAATTAAAGATGATCCATCAACTAGCACTAGAAGAATAGCTTTAAACCTAAACTTTAGTCACGTTATAGTGTGGAAAATAATAAAAAGCTAGATGTAATATCTTTATCACATACAGCGAGTACAAGTCCATTTACCAGCAAATTTTTCGCAAAGATTGGGTATGTGTCAATGGTTTCAAGAAAGAATTGCGCAAAATCCTCGATTCTTAAAACAAGTTTTATTTACGAACAAAGCAAATTTTTCTTGCGATGCGATTTTAAACTTCCATAATAATCATGTATGGGCTGACAAAAATCCACATGCCATAATGGAAAGCCATCATCAGCAAACGTTTTTTGTTAATGTTTGAGCAGGTGTTGTAGAAGACCATTTAATAGGTTCATATTTTTTGCCGTTTAGGCTAAATGGTCAGTCATATTGTAATTTTCTTGAAGAAGAGCTGCCAGGACTTTTAGAGGACGTTCCGGTTTAATTAAGAAACAAAATGTGGTTTAAGCACAATGGTGCTCCTACACATTTTAGTTTAGTTATAGTATATGAACAGTATATGGATAGGTCAAGGAGGCCCACAGGCTTGGTCTTCTCGGTCTCCAGATCTAAATGTTTTGGATTTTTTTTTGTGGGGTCACTTAATAAGTTTAGTTTACACTACATCAGTTAATAGTGATGAACAACTAAAAAATCGCATTGTTGCATCCTGCAATACGAAACGAAACGTTGGTTGGAAGCCTGTTTTACCGTAGGAGGAAGTAATTTTCAACAATTTTTGTGATTTCTTTTTTTTTTTTGTAATATAAAGGTTTTGTGGTCATGTTGCTACTTTTTTTTTAAACGGTGCGTTTGCAAAACCATGTTAACACGAACTTTTTTCTTATAATTAGCCAAGAAATCCCACCTTTTATTTTCCGACACATGTTTTAAAACACCCTGCAAGATTTATTTGTATTATAATAAAGTTATTTACATTTAAAATAATTCAAAATAACGTAAAACTTAATCAAATCAAAACACTCTTACATTTCTTCTAGAACTACAGCAGCTGGCATTGTTTGTATAATATTGTTATTTTCATTAAGATTTAAAATATCATTAATTTGTGTCTATTTCTTTTCAACAAATTTCTCTGTTCCAATTTTTAAATATGTTGTCGTTTGTGTTTGTGATTTAGGTCATTAAACAAAAAGAATCTACTTTTAAATTGAAAAAGTTTTTTGGTTGTTAATTTAAAAGTCTGTGTTTTAAAAATAATTTAAACCGTCAAAGTGAATTAAACAAATTTTACCTATTTTGTATACACTTCTTAGAAAGTGCGTTGTATGATTTTCTTTCAGTTCAGTGTAGGCTGTGGTTTAGACATGCCATTTATTACAACTTATTTAGTTTAAAGGATGGTTAAAACCTTTACTATGTGGTAATCTATAATAATGATGAAATAAAACGTTGTATTTTATTATTATCTACTTAGTCAATTTGCTAGAATATTTCACATTTTTTTATTGAGTTAACAATAAAGTCAATGAGAATCCACAAAAAATGCTTAATTTGCTAAAGCAACAAAGAAACGACTCAAACTTACTGAAAACTAAAAATTTATGAAAAGAAATGTAGCATTATTTAGCTGAACACCGTAGACAATACAGATTTAAATCTTTTTCCAGAATGACAACTAATTTAAAATAATGTTTTTATTAGTTAAGTTATGCGCCAACAAAAGTGGAGTTGATATAGCAACGGAGCAGTTCTAGATAGTTTGCCAGTAAAAGCTACTTTTTAATTGCTACAATTACTAACTTTGATATTTTAAGTGCTAGTACTTTTTTTGTTGCTTAGTGAGAAAAATCTTTAAAAGAATTAGTGTGTCGGATTTAAGTATGGAAGCGCTTACTGACTTGATTTTAAAATCGGATGAGCTTTCTAGTCTCTATATTAAGACTCAATTTGTTTCAATTTCTGCCAAAACCTTGGTAGACTTTTCCATTGCTAGTAAAATGAGGCTAATATAGTCAATAACGGCTTTGGCTTTGCAAACTCCTTCAGCTGTTTGAATGTCAGATAGTGATATGATGCTCTTTTTTTTGAAAATGTAAAAACAAAAACTAGTCAATATTGTAGACCGACTTGACCTTCCTCTCTTATAAAAATCTAAAATTACAGAGTTGTGGTCTGAGCTAACAATGAAATAGCAATGTTCTTGAGTAACGCAATGTCAAAAATGTCTCTAAGATAACAGTGGCAATGGTGATGAGTTTGGATGTCTGGCCCTAGTACAGTATAGTATAACCGTTGATAAATAAATTTATTAAGACACGCAACTTAAGATAAAAAACCGTTTACAAGATATAGATGGCGTTCACACAAAAATTTATAAACGTTTATATTACATAAATTTTGTTTTCAACCGCAATGATATTATAGTAAATAATAGAGATCTGTTCAAGTAAAATATTTATAATAATTTTATTTATTACAAACGCCATCTACATGTCATAAACATAATACTATCGCAGGTTGCGTATTTTAGTATATTTGCTGGCCGTCTAGTATAGCATTGAGATCAGCCGTTACTTAATTTGCAACTAACATGCCAAAAGCAACTTTATCAATTTCAAACCAAAAACATTAATTGCAATGCAATCAAATTTGCCTTCAATTCAACAGTTGGGAGCGTAGGGACTTCATAGTAGTCATCTGATAGTTTGACAAGATTTGTTTCCCATATACGTGAAACTGTTTAAAATGTTGTAAGATTTTCCAAGATCTAAAAGAATTTTGGATAATAACATTACATCAATATAATAAAAAAAAAGTTTTTAGTTTTTCTTTTTATGATTAATGTCGTTGTCGTTCCAAAAGCATATACAAAGCAGAATGTTTTTATCGGCCATTATAAAATTACAATGCTAATTGACTTGCAATATTTTTTTTTAATCATTTTTGCTTTCTATTATCAATTTTGTCAGGAGATTTCTGCGGGTGTTTACTGATAAACTACCAGCTTTCTTTCCACCTAAAGATAGTGGTTGAGTGCTAAAACCTGTTGCCTGTGCAAAGGATTTCTTTTTTGTGACGCAAGGGTTATTCTTGACCTTCCTTGAAACTAGTTTTGGAGCAGCTGGTTTATTATTGGCAACACAAACCAATGCTTGTTTGTGCACAAAGCATCTGCTGAAGCTTGCAATGTGAGCTTTCTTATATAAGGCACACTTAGGAAAAGTAGGTTTCTCCTTACTTTTCTTCATTGATCTGTTGTATGAGACCTTGCGCATTGCACGCAAACGTAAGAAAGGTTGCACTAATTGGCCAAATGTCCTAACTTTGACATTGATAGTAAATTTCTTTCTTATCAAGATACTTGTATGTTGTATGTCATCTTGAGATCTTTTTAATTAAGTTTGAAGATTTTAATTTTCTTAGCCTGCTGTCATTTTGCCTGACCAATCGAAATTAAAACGTCACTTTAGCATTATTTTAAGAGATTACGCTTTGTTATCTTTACTAATAAACGTAGAATACTACGTTTATACTGGTCTATTAGTGTTATTTTGAAACCACATTTGTCCATTACCTAATTATTTTTAACTTTGTTTATACGAGTTTTTCTACACACACACTTTTTGAGTATCTAATACCAACCGCATTTATTTTACGTTTGTGTTTTTCTATGCTTTAGAGCTCAACAAAGCAAACTAAAACTAGTTCTAAAAGATGCGCATTTTTTTTTAAATTAACATACATACATATCCAGTCACAACCTTTCCTTTTGGAGTAGGCATTAGCAATGTACAATAACCTAAATTTTGGTTTTTAAACTTTACTTTGTACTATTTATCTTTGCGTTTTTTTATTCTTACACATGTAGCTTCAACATTCAACCAACTTTTACGTAGTCTATCTTTGCATTTAGATCCAAATACATTTCCATAATAGATTTGCTTTGTTACTCTATCGTCCCTCATTCTTTGAACATGGCCAAAACTCACGTCAAATACTTTGTTTGTACTAGTCTACCAATATTACCTTTTAAACACATTTGTTCATTACTCAGTAGTTTGCAAATCTTTAACCCAAAAAATAAAGACATAAAATATTGCATGTAATAATAAAACTTTATTCACAGTATATATATAAAAAAACCATTTACATCTACATCATTCTGTACATAAATCATAATGAATTACAAGCAATATTACAATAACACAAAAATATATAAACAGCAGAAGTAACAAAGGGGCTAAGTACCAAAATTGTTAAACAGAGAAATTAAAACTAAAAACCTTCACATACCAAAACAAAAGACTTTTTTTTTCAAATAATTACCTATCTGCTTGATTGTATATAGAATTTAAAGTCGTAGCACTTTACCGTCTGATAGGATATAGTCGATGGCACATAGAACTTATCTTAAGAAGTATTTTATTTTTTGGCAAATTGGCACTTAGCCCCTTTGTTACTTCTGCTCCTCAAATATTAAATAATAAAAGCATAGAAAAAAAATATAGATATATAAAACAAAACATAAAATTATTCATCAACACATTTTAATTGTCTTTTAAAACTACATTTTGAAACACAAATTAAATC
This sequence comes from Tachinus rufipes, assembly GCA_963932245.1. Classification (NCBI taxonomy): domain Eukaryota; kingdom Metazoa; phylum Arthropoda; class Insecta; order Coleoptera; family Staphylinidae; genus Tachinus; species Tachinus rufipes. The sequence continues at coordinate 80,188,635 of OZ010744.1, forward strand.
AATATTATTGAAAAAACTATTTGCAATTCTACACATACCAATTAGATTATTAAATCTATAATTGGTAGAACGTATAGATTCCCTAAATAATAAAGACTGTCTAGTTCGGCAATTATTGTTAGGAATTTAAAATGGATGAGTTACTAGTAGCTCTTAGCAGTCAATCTTGGACATCATAAGTCTACGTAAAAATATCAAATCGGCTCTTTTGAGCCGAATTTTCAGAGACGGATGATTATATTGCAATGCAATGAGGTTAAAATTGTAATATTTGGATAAAATGCCTAGTTTGTACGATAATGAACGGAAAAATTTGTTTTGAATACGTTCTATATTGCATATATGAATGTTGTAGGCTGGACACCAAACTGACGGAGCGTACTCTAAATGAGAACGTTTCAAAGCGCAATAAAGTAGTTTGAGTGTGCTTGGAAATAATTCAGTTGACATTCTGTACACAAACCCAAACATTTTCATAGCATAGTTGCACATATAGTTTATATGTTCAACAAAAATTAGTTTTAAGTCAAAAATTACGCCCAAATCTTTTATTTGAGTAACATGTTTCAAAACATTATTATCGATAGTATAGTCATACAATACTTTACTTAAAGTTCTGTTGAAGCTTATCAAAAAACATTTATTTGCGTTAAACAACAAGTTATTAATAAGACACCATGAATGAACAGAATCTAAATCATTCTGCAAACTAATGCAATCATCGATAGATGATATTCTTCTAAAAATTTTTAGATTGTCAGCAAATAAAAAATAAACAAACAATTAATAGAATAAACAAGATCATTAACAAAGAGTAGAAAAAGAAGTGGTCTACAATGAGAGCCTTGAGAAACCCCAAATAAAACAACAATAAGTTGTGATAAAAAGTTATTAATTTTCACACATTGAGTACGATTTTTTAAAAAGCTTGACCACCACGAAACAACAGAATCATAAAAATCCAAAGCTCAAATGTAGTTTATTTTATGTAGTAAATTTTATTGTTTAAATATTAAGTTGGTTATTGTTTTGTCCCACAAGAACCGATGTTAATTTAAAAATAGGATTTTAGTATGTAACGTTTGCTATGATATTTTTCCATAACAATAACAATCAAGACGCGGCAACTCTTTAGCGTTAAATACTCCATTTTAACCGCGCTTATTTTACTTTTGTAATTTTAATTTTTGCTACACTTATACAGAAATTTATTTAATTTGCTGCAACAATTAGTAGGTTTATTGAATTTTGTAGATTATTTTTATCTCTTATATTTACAATATCCATCCGTACATTGCTAACGCATTCACAGTCATTTCTTACGCGTTTAACCATAAATATATTAAACAACTACGAGAACATATATACATTGTTTTATGTTGAACCAATTGCTCAGTATATCATCCACCTCAACGCACGCTCTGCTACTATCATATATGGCAATAATGGCATTTACTTTTCACTTTCCATAACATACGTACGTACATACTCGATCATATGTTTTATCAAAACTAACACACACAAAATATACTTTTTTGAATTATTTGTTGAAATGCAAAAAATAGTCTATGCAGCTTCTACCTGCCATAAAATCACACTCCAAATCTTTTCACTTGTTTTGAATTCTGGATTTAAATAGGAGACCATTTTTACTGCAGTTAGGCTTTATTAGACTTTTTGTACTTTTTTTAGTAGTAGTAAACTCTTTTCCTCTGCCTCAACACACAGTCAACTTATTTGGTTGATGTATATTAGGACATTGCTTAAAAAGGTTTTTCTTAAGCTGGCCATGTTTAGCTTAACAAAGACATTTTTCTTTTTTTATTGTGGTTTTTACAGTTATTACATTTTTCTATCTCTATTGCGTAGAAAAACGTCGAGCCGTTTTGAAATTTAGGCAATGGTTGTCTACAACCCGTGTTATTATAGTATCGTATTTTAAATGCATGTTGTGTATTTATTTTTAGTGTGGTGCTAAGGCTTCTTAGTAGTAGTGCAGTCTAGGATTCAAGTTCACACATCTTGAGAGTTAATTTTTTGTGCGACAATCCATCAGCCTTAACGTTACCTATTGTGATGCAATTTAAATTTTTTTTATAATTATAATTGCTGCTTTACTGCTTGCTAATTTTGCACGTTTTTACCAGATATTTCTAGGGTTACTATTTGTATCTCCCAATGTGTTATTTTGGCTATTTTAGCATAGAGGATATGTCCTTAGTGGTAAGGATATTGAGACGTCTAGATCTTAGGAGTATTTTAGACTGCTATGCCAAAAATGTAAACTTGAGAATAAATTTCCGATTCAAAACATTAAAAACTGTATCTATCGGTCTCTTCTCAACACTTTGCCTGCAATACTCAACAAACCAATAGCACAATAAGTTTTACATGTTTTACATTCAGTTTTACTGCGTTTACTAAGGAACAATTACAGCATCCTTCCAATCATTTGGCACTTTTGATTTACCACAAATTAAATAGGTCAATCAATAAGTGAAATGGCTCAATTCTTTAACATTTTACCCGTAATCCTATCTACACTTGCAGCTTTATAATTTTTTACAGTTTTAAAACTTTTTGGAAAATTATAGATAGTGTGCTGCACGGCATTAGCGCCACCTAAAAACTTAGTTTTGTATCCACAAAACGCATTTTACAGTTTTTTTACAATTATTAGTTTTCGGGGAAAAAAGCTTATTCAATAATATTTTTTAACAAAATAAATGATTATTTTTCACATTCCAAAAAAATAGTAAAAGTGTTTAAATGATTAAATTATATTTTTGACTTTTTTGATTTTAGTTTTAACTTTCAATATTTATTTAATACTAAATAAATAACTAATAATTAAAAATAAGTTGAACCAATTTATTTTCAAAGAAAAAAGTGATTTGTGATTAAGTTATTAAAGCACATCCCTTCCATCTTTTAGATGTTTAGATATAATATGTGTCATATAGTATAATAAGCACTTTTATCATTTCACGTTCGGTAAAGTATAAGCGACAGTGAACGCGGAGGTCAATATGCTGCCTTTTTTAGAAATTATTACAATTCTAGTTATTATAAAATTTATATTAAAGTTTACTAATGGTATATGTAAAAGCAATGTGTGCTTGGTTGGAAAAACTGCATTGGTTACCGGAGGAAATAAAGGTACGCACAATATTATTTTCATTAATTGGTGTATGATATAAGCTGAAATATTTATGTACTAATACATAATCTAGGACCTACAACATAAGGAAACCAAATAAAATGATTTCATTTTATCTAAACCATATTTAACACTTCTTTATTTAATGCAAACTATAGGTTTATATTTCATACTTTTAAGAATAGTTAGATTAATGTATGCACTACGGGTGTTGCAATGATGATAGTGATCCGACGATGTTAAGTCCATAAAATGTAGTATTAAAATTAATTATAATGATAAATTTTTATTGTAATTATAGTATAGTTGCGTAGAGTGTAATATAAGTATTCTTAATCAGGAAATTATATGCAAGCGTTATACACTATAATGCTTTTCCATAATGATTTGGTTGTTATAGACTTGTAATCATAACCAAAGAATTATTAACAACTAATAAGAAACTAAAGGATAACACAAATTTTTCATTAGTCATATATAAACCTATAGCAAAACGTGCATTAAATTTGGAAAAAAAAGTGAAAATACATTACTTATACAATAATTTATGAATATGCTTAAACACTAAAAAAAGATTACTTAAATTATTTACATACAAAAACACAATGTATATTTGAATAAAAAATTAAGTTTTAAACTGCATCTGATACTTTTTTATAAGTGCAATCATGATTATGATATTACATTCACAGTATTATATTAATTAAATTGTTATGATTGTATTTTACGGTTCTATTTTTTATATTTAATTACAAGTAATCTATATTAGTTGTGCAATTAATAGATGTATAAAACAGTCTAACGGTTTTTTTGTACGTAGTAAATGCTGTAATTGTCAATATGATTTGAAATTTTATTTACATTAATTTTTTATTCAACTTCTTAGTTACTGCAATTTATATTAATACTTAAATAGAACTTTAGAACACAAGAGAAAACATCATTTGAGGCGTGTAAAAGCAAAAGTCGTCTTATCCACTTTAATAAATTCCGAGATAAATAAGAAAAACGTTTGCACGGTATATTACTTAGTAATTATTATGAATAACAAAATATTCCTGTGTAAGACAATGATAAGAACTGTTAACAGAAATTTATTTAAACAATATTTGTAAGGTTTCTGATAATCATTATAATTAAATATGAATAAGACAAGTTTTGCAACAATAATATTGAAATATCGAAATATATATTTTTATTTTTTTACAAAAAGAAATACAGTTCAAAAAATATTATAATTTTATTAAATTATAAATCTTTTCGCATTAGAAAACCTAAAATGCCATGACGAGACGTGTTTAAAAAGTTCTTTAAGTTGGATTTTTTAATCTCTCACAGGGCAATCCTTACCAAATTCTGTTACGTTACAGTGACATGCTTTTTAAAAATTTTGAATGTCAATGTCACACGCAACTCAATAGCGCCTAGGAACTTCGTTCTTTTATTGGCTGCGTTGATAAGACCAGTTTTGATTTGCAACCTCAGGTGAATAAGACAAGTTTTGCAACTACATTGATATTTTACCATTTATTTTGAATAAGATAAATCAAGTTTTGCAGTACAATAATGTATTTAGCACATACAGAACTAAAGAATCTACACAATGACGTATGTAACTTATTTTACACCAAAAGTGGATAAGACGAGTTTTGCTTTTACACGCCTCATTTATTGTAATGTATTTTTAAAACTATTCTATTAGTACACGATGTATAAAATTAATTATATTTTAAAAAACTTAATTATTGGTTAAAACTATATAGTCTAGTATAAATCAATATAAATTTTAATCAAAATGACAATTAATATCTAAATATATTTTGCAATAAAATACGCAATCAAGTACGTTTATGATGGTGGTTTATCAATGCCTAAACAATTTAAACATTTATCTTTCTTTATTATCCAATGCCGTGACTATACAAAGCACACTGACGAGGTTTGTAGAACCAAAACAAATGTCTATGCTTAACCCTTGGCCGTTGAGGTTGTTAGATTAAGTTTGAATAAATTGTTAATACATTTCATAACTTAAAGTTTTTATTTTATGTTTTTCACCAAGCTATGAAAACAATATGTTACAGCAAACATTTTCTTATGTTAAGTTTCTGTGACATTTTATGTAATGTTTAAGATTGGTTCCAATAGCAACATAATTTGTCATTTTTATCATAAGTTTAAAAAAATCAAAATGAGTGATTTGCAACTTGTACACAAAAACGTCATACATTTTTGATCAAAAAACCCCAACAAATATCCATAGAAGAACAGTGCATGTAAAAAGTAACCTGTTCTATTCTCAAGTCAAATATTGGTGCAAACAGTTCAAATGGAGCAGACAGTTTATTCATAATGACCTATAGTGTGGAAGCATAAATTGATAAAATTATCAAGAAAACTAAAGATTTGGTGTTAATTAATTGTTAAATAAAAGTTTCAGTTATTGCAAGAGAATAGAAATATCAAAAACAAGTTAAAAAAAAATTATAGACAACAAATTTACGAAGAGAATTTGACTGAAGCAAGGAGCAACTTTCTGCGCAAAAAGTGATGCTTTCTGGTACTCTCACAAAAATAAGTTTTTTAGTTGAGTAAATACTTAAAGACTACAATAACGAAGAATGTCTACAAAGACGCAATTAAAAATTTGAAAGCTGCTATACACTCTGCTTCAGCACAACAACTACAGGTACATAAAGTGCAAATTGTTTAAAAATTAGTCAATATATTTTACAAAAACACAACATTTACCTTGCTCCCTGACTTAATTATTATTTCTTTCCAAAACTCATAAATCTTTGAAGAATGTGTTGTTTTTTATCAAATAAAAACTACGTTTTTGTTGTATTTTGCAAAATTATCAAAAGAAGGCATAGCGTTACTAGAAAAACGTTAGAATAAGTGTGTTAGAATTAATAAAATTGCTTGTACTGCAAACACTTATTTTTATAGCTATATCACTAAAAACTTCCGTTGTATATATGAGGTACTCAGTTAAGCAACTTTATTTATTTAATATTTTATTTACCCTAAAGCAGTACCTAATAACTTCATCTTAGATACTCAATATAGATTTTGATCAAAACTTTTGACAACAGATCTGTTGACTTATGTTAGTCACAAATGGAATTCTACTTTAGACAAACAAAGAAAAAATCTTGCAGTAATTTTAATAGGGTATAGCATTCTAATCTTGCCATCAAGCTTTATTGTATAGGTCTTGATAAAAAACTGCCCCTTCTTATTTTATATTTTTCAAAGACCATACCACGTCTTGCAATGTCTAGGTTAGAATCTATAGCATCTATATTCAAAAACCTCAAAAGTATATTTGATTAGGGCACTACCAACATGGTCAACTTTAACTCTAAAAAAAATCAATTTCTTACTGTTGTAAGTGTGTTTGTCTTCTGGGGTTACAATCTCACACATTTTTTTCTGGAACAACCATGTTGTTGACATAGCTTCAAAAGTATCTAGGAAACTAAGATTTTTTAATAGATGTAAAAAGTTTTTTACTTCTGTTCAACTTTTGCATATATATAAAACTTATATTTATTCTTGTATTGAATATTGTTTGCAAGTATGAAAAAAAGCATCAAACACTACAATATCTTTTCTATTTTTTATGTTGTTGTGACATATTAAGTAATTTGTAAATATCACATTTTAAAATTAAAAAAAAAATAGATAAAAAATAATTCTGTAAAAACTGCATTGATCGTACGTTGTTTTGTTGTTTCGGTATATCGTTCTGTACTAACCCGGTGCGTTTTTCTAAATCTAAAGTGTTATGTAGTATTATCTATAATAATTTGTATTCTTTTTTCAAGAAAATTAATAATTATTATTTTATTGGTCTTTCAAAATATTATCTATTTAGTTATTTGAAATGCGCCTAGTCACATCTGTAGTCATAAATTGTCCTTGCAATATTAGTTTATGACATACTTTGCAAATTTTTTTTTTTTTAGTATCTTGCAAACATCTTTAACCAATTTTTTTTTTAATATTCTAATTGTTTATATCTTATTTTGATTTATAATTAAAATCAATCAATATTATTAATGTAAATGTTTATATAAAATGAATTAATAATTTATTCAAACTCAATCTAAGTTTTGGTTTTACAAACCTCGTCAGTGTGCTTTGTATAGCCACGACATCGCATGATAGCAAAAGACAAATTTTAATAAATATTTGTGTGTTTATAAACACAATGATCTAATTAATTATTGGCATTATTTAGCATTTATGCAATTTGCAGTTATTTTGCGTTTAACAGTTTTTGTTTATTTTTTTTTTTTAGTTTTTTTAATTTTCAGAATTTGGCTACTGTCGTTTCTGTTAAAACCTAGGTTTATATTATTATGGTTACTTGGTGTGCTATTAGTTAGCCTCTGGCTGTTGTACTAAAAAGCACTCGAGCCTTGATTCTTCTTGGGGTTCCTAAACGTTCCGGACGTTGGCAACCATCCTAGCTATGATCACTTTATTCACTGCTGTTCTGAATCATTTTGGTTATTTTCTTGGCAAACTAGGTTCTTAAGTTCTTCAGCCACAAAATTCTTCTTCTTCCTGCAGCTTGTTTTTCTAGCACTTTCCCCTGTAAAATAACCTGCAAAAGATATCTGCTTTTGTTTTTCATAATATAGCCTAGGTATTTGAGTTTTCTAATTTTTACAGTGTTACTTCTTTTTTCTTTTTCATTCTACAAAAAATTTCGATATTTGTGACTCGGTCTGTCCATGGCACCCTCAGCATTCTTTGATAAAGCCACATCTCGAATGATTCTAATTTTTTACTTGTAGCTTTCGTTAATGCCCAAGCTTCAACTTTATAGAATAAAACAGAGAACACGTAACATCGCAGGAATCTTAGTTTAGTTTGTATAGTCAAGTTGTGGCTTTTAAACATAGAACTCATTCTATTAAAAACAACCCTGGCCTTTTCGATGCGGACCTTTACCTTATGCAAATGATCCTACTGATCATTTATTGTGATACCAAAATATACATATATCTGTACGCTTTCAATAGGTTGGTGGTTGATTAGTATTTTGCATCTTGTGATATTGTTTTTGCTAATGACCATTAGTTTTGTTTTGTTAATGTTAATATCTAGTCCTTGTCTATAACTGCATTTTGTTATTCTATCCATTAGTAGTTGTAGATTCTCCTGATTGTCTGCAAATATCACAGTGTCGTCTGCGTAGCGGATGTTATTTAGCCTTTCTTCGATTAACGCAATTCCTACGTGTATGTCTTCTAGAGCCTCTCTAAAGATGTATTTCTAGTATGCAGGGTGTAAATTTTTTTTTTTTTTTTTTGACGATATCTCAGGAATGGAAAGAAAAAGTAGCAACATGATCACAAAACCTTTATTTTACAAGCAATAACATAAAAAAAAAAAAAAAATCACAAAAATTGTTGAAAATACCTTTTCCTACGATAACGCAGGCTTCCAACCTACGTCTTAGTGATTGACGTGCCCGTTCAAAAACACCTGGAGTGTTTCGTATTGTATTGCTGGTACAATAATGCAATTTCTTAGTTCTTCATTAGTATTCAGTATTAACTGATGTAGTGTAAACTAAACTTTTTAAGTGACCCCACACAAAAAATCCAAAACATTTAGATCTGGAGACCGAGGAAAACAAAAATTTCTGTCAGCTTTTTTTCAAAAAAATTACGATATGATTGACCATTTAGCCTAAACGGCTAATGCTGATGATGGCCTTCCATTATGGCATGTAGATTTTTGTCAGCCCATACATGATTATTATGGAAGTTTATAATCGCATTGCGAGAAAAATTTGCTTTGTTTGTAAATAAAACTTGTTTTAGGAAACAAAGATTTTGCGCAATTCTTTCTTGAAACCATTGACACATGGCCAATCTTTGCGGAAAATCCGCTGGTAAAAAAGCTTGTACTTGCTGTATGTGATAAGGATATAACATCTGGCTTTTTATTATTCTCCACACTGTAACGTGACTAAGGTTTAGGTTTTAAGCTATTCTTTCAGTGCAAGTTGATGGATTGTCTTCAATTTTTTGAAGAACATCTTCTTCAATTTGCGGAAGTAGCAGGCAAGATCTTTCATTTTCTGCAGCTCTTTTATGTACACTTTACATTTTAATGTAGACGTTCATGAATACAAATGAATATTTTTTTCATTTGGTGCCTGTTGGTTTGGAAACCTTTCTTGATAAATTTGATGAGCTTTTAGTGCATTTCCATAGGCAACGCTGCGACGTTGCAATTGATCACATAGAGTTTTTAATTAGGTACAACAAAATACAGATTCAGTTGTATCACCTCGCTGAATTCTTGTGTTTGGATAGCCCGCCGACTAAGTGGAGATGGGCGTGAGTTAAAGGATTTAAACAGGGCTCCACGTGATTTAATATTATATCCAAACATACAGCGGTGCTGAGAAATCACGAAATTATGCAAAACTATGATAAAAACAAAAGTACACAAAAAAAGGATAATCAGTAAAAGATTTGGTATCCCTCAACTTAATTATTTAATGCGTCATAAAAAAAAAAAAATTATAAAACAAAATTAATTGTAGCGTGCACCACACTAAAACTAAGATATAAATTAAAGTATTATCTGATATTATATATAAAGCAAAAATTATCAATTTATACCAAGTTTCGATTTCGAAACTCAATTCATTTCTATGGTTAACCAAAATAGAATGTATATATATATATCTTAATATTAAACATGCACTAATAGGGTAGCTACCGTATTTGTGGGGGGTAAAGAAAATATTCAAATGATGAAAGTAATTCAAAAATTCGTGAGTTAACTATTCGCCAAATCTTATAAATAAAAGTGAAAAATAAATTATAAACTCTTAGCTGAATGTCCTTGGGTCCTTCCAAACGAGCGGCCACGTGGCTGGATTTCTCCGGAACAATTATTGTATCTCTATTGGATTAATTCCTTAATTAATCTAGGATCCACTTCCACAGTATTTAAGGGTTGGATCATCGGTAGACCGGATCTCCAGAAACGGGTAGCAATATTTGTGGGACCGAAACACGTGCTCAATATATACTAAAATTTATATACGCGCAAATTAGACATAATTAAAACAATTATTGATATACTCGCACATTACGCATAATTAAAACAATTAAATTGTAACAACAATAATTAAAAAGTTAAAATCATTGTACATACCACGCGGTCTGTTCCTATTTTTTTTTAAATCTGTTCTAATCAGTTCCTCGATCCAATTCGGCTTTAAAATCCAACTAATGTCGTCGTGGCCAGGATTCATCAACATTCCTATTGCCGTGACAGGTAATTAGAGTTGCACACAGAGAGCAATAATTGCTATACCTCAACGCGATTCACACAGTGCGTGAAGATTATTTTGTGCAGCTAATACCGCGCCGAACTGGGTTGCTTCGAGGTTCGCTACAGAAAAGACTCTCTGCAGCGCGTACAATAAGAATTTCGCGGATATGTTTTTGCAGTTTTTTTGCGACCGTGAAATTTTATTTGTGGAAACAATAAAAACAACATTCCTCGTGGAATTTATTATTATTAAAATCTATGTTATTTTTTTATTGATATTGATGAAATGAATAACTGTCGTATATTTAATTGTTACAGTAGCTAATTAATATTATTAATATATAAATATAAATTTAATTGTTACAAATTCCCCCCTTACTTAAAAGAAATATACATGTATGCAATACATATATATTTACTTAATTAAACATTTTGCTGTAGAAGAAATACGGTAGCCAAATCATGTAAGTCGTAACTAGCACATCGCATGACATAGCGTCAATCTTAGAAGATTTGTACTTCTACGGAGAATTCGTGGCCGAGTATTCCTACAGCCCCTGCGACCAGAGCAAATTCCAATTTTTTTAATCTGTAGGATGAGCTTTCAAATCTTTAACGTGCCACCGTCCACGTAAAGCACCGTCATTATCTTCGAGTTCATATACTCCATAAGATATCTTTTTCCTAATTTTAAAGGGACCTATATATTTTGGTGCCAGGCGCGAACTAAAATTTTTCGATGCATCAGACAGTACGTAATTCCTTTTCCAGACCGAGTCACCTTCCTGGAATTCAATGTTCCGTCTTCTCAAATTATATGCAGATGAGTTCTTTTTGTACGCGTCACCTATTTTACCCTTAATCTGCTCATATATTTTCTTCAAAACTTCTGCTTTTATTTGAGGATTGCGCTTACCAAAGTCCACATTCTGAGGGTCAATCTCTCCGGTTCTTTCAGGGTTTAGTTCTATTTCTCTACCAAAATTGATGAAGTAGGGCGAGAAACCTGTTACTTCGTGATAACATGTTCTAATGGCACACGCTATTTTTGGTAGATTTGAGTCCCATTTCTTTTGATCGTCATTCTTTATGTAAGAAATCATCATCGTTTTAATAACCCGATTGACTCTCTCACACGGGTTAGCTTGGGGGTGAAAGAAACAATTGAAAATAATTTTCGTTCCGTAGGAATTACACATACCCTGGAATTTATGCGACTTATATTGAACTCCATTATCGCATAACACATATTTAGGCACACCATATACTAGAACACTTCATTTTCAATTAAGTTCGTGACCTTGTCAGCGGTAGCCGCACGAAGAGGATACATAACGGTATATTTGCTGAAATAATCTGAAATTACCAGTACAAACTTATGGCCTTTAGTTGATCGTGGGAATGGTCCTATCAAATCTGTAGAGATCATCTCCCAGGGGCGACTTACCACCGGGTGACTTTTCATAAATCCTTTTATTTTCTGTTGTTCTGGCTTACTTGCCAAACAAACTGTGCAACGTTTTACATATCGCGCTATATCTGACTTCATTTTCGGCCAGTAATACAAGTGAGAAACACGTTTAAATGTTTTCAAGACACCTAGGTGTCCAGAAGTAGGGTTATCATGAGAATCATACAATATTTTCTCCCTGTCTCCTTTTCTCACTACTTTTTTCCAATAGTCTGTCTCATCTCGTAATTCTGGATAACTACATTCAAAGTATTTAAAGATATCATTGCCTGAAACTCTGTACGCTGCGTATTTTATAGGGTCCTCTAAAATCTTATTTCTTAACTGGTCATACCACTTATCTACAGCTTCTCCTAAATCTATTACTTCTAACTCTGGCACACCTCGGGATAATGCATCTGGTATCACATGGTCTTTTCCCATACGATGGATTACGTTAAAACTAAATTGTTGTAGGCGTACTGCCCATCTTGCCAAGCGACCATGGGGGTCTTTTAAGTGGTTCAACCACACCAATGAATGATGGTCGGTTATTACTGAGAAGCTCGCCCCCTCCAGATAGGGTCTAAGCTTTTCAATGGACCATATAACCGCAAGGCACTCTCTTTCTGTAGTCGTATATTTCTTTTCTTCTTTGCTCAGTGACCTACTTAGGTAGCAAATAACATATTCCTCTCCATTTTCATCTGACTGCGTTAGCGCCGCGCCAATTCCATATCCACTGGCGTCTGCCTGTAGCACAAAAGGTTTTTCAAAATTTGGGCACTTGAGTACTGGAGCAGACACTAATGCAGTTTTTATTTTCTGGAATGCAGTTTCACAGTCGTTCGTCCAAACAAACTTCTTTGACTTTTTTAGTAAATCGTGTAACGGGGCTGCCATAAGTGAGTAGTCAGCAATAAACTTCCTGTACCAGGATGCCATACCTAGTACGCGTCTAACTTCTGTAACACTTTTTGGGGTTTGTAAATTTAATATTGCCGTCACTTTTTCAGGGTCTACATTAAGTCCTCGACTATCTATCACATACCCTAAATATTTAAGGTTTTCTCGACAGAACTTACATTTTTCTCGAGACAGGGTAAGATTAGCTGCCTTTAATCTCTTAAAGATTTCTTCCAGAATTTCACAATGTTTGTCAAACGTTTGGGTGACTACAATGATGTCATCTAAATAAACAAACGCATAAGGCTCCAGCTCCGGGCCTAGCACACGGTCGATTAGGCGTTGCCAAGTGGCTGGGGCATTATGGAGGCCGAATGGCATTCGATTAAACTTAAATAATCCTCTTCCAGGAACCGTGAAACTTAGATACTCTTGCGACTTCTTTGCAACAGGGACTTGCCAGTACGCCGACTTTATATCTAACGAGGACAAGTAGGTAGCATTTCTTAGATTGTCTAAAATCCCTGCTATGTAGGGCAGCGGATAAGCATCCCTCTTCGTGACACTATTTAATTTACGAAAGTCCACGCAAAATCTAAAACTTCCGTCTTTCTTAGGGACTAGCAGGACTGGAGACGACCAACCCGAATTTGACCTCTCGACTACCCCTTGAGCAATCATTTCATCCAATTCTTTATTAATGCATTTTTGAACGTACGGTGAAACTCGATAATACCGTTGTTTGATTGGTGGGGAATCAGTATCAATGACATGCTCCACCAAATTAGTACACCCTAATTTATTACCCATCTCTTTGAATTTGACTTCTAATAACTCGTTCAATCTTGTTTCTTGAACAGTTGTCAACACTCTTAATGGCACTATCGTAGCTATTTCACTTGGCGTAAAGTGCCAATTATCATTTCTTAAATCGGGTACTATACCCATTTGTTTCCAGAAATCAATACCTAAAATTAACATACGCGGGACGTCAGGTACCACTATCATTTCAATCACACAGAACTTATCTAATACATACACCGGTACACTAACAGTCCCTAAACAAATACATTTTTCGCCATTTGCGACTATTACGTAAGCAGGTTCCTTCTTATTAACTTTCAACCCCAACTTTTCTAATACTATCCAACCATCACGGCCAAGAACTGTCTGAGTAGCTCCTGAATCTAGCAAACCCATAATTTTTCTACCTAGAATGTTAATTTCTAAGTATGGCCTTTGATCCTTGTTGTAGTGCGATAGTATGTAATCCAGAATGGTTTTGGTTTTATAGGTCGTCGATTTTTTTGTAGAAGGCATTGAGCAACCGACTTCTAATGCCTTCATCTCCCGTTTCCCGAAGACCTACAGTTGGGACAATTTGTTACTTTAAAACCTTCCTTGCCACATTTATAACATTTTACTTTTGGTTTGGTACTCGTACAATACCTAGCTATGTGTCCCGGTTGTCGACAATTATAACACGTTCTGGCCGTTGTCATTGTCGCAGTTTGCAACTCCGATACTCTACTAGGATAAGTATCAACATAAGCTAAATCTGGCTCTAGGCTTTTATTTTTATTCGGCGGAGGTGCGTATGCATCCGAAGCGGCTTTACGTTTTTCTAACTGTTTACATATTCCTTTCAAGTCTTCCACGGACTTTATTGTAGCATATCCCAATCTGTCTTGATAGTACGGCATTAAATTATTGATCATCACTTGTAATTGCGTAGACTGGGGAACGGATACGTTTACCATTTTCGATAGGTACATGCCCGTAGACTCATCTCGACCTTGAGTCCTATGTTTTATCTCATCGAACAACTTATCAGTATAGAAAGGCGGCTGAAACTCTTCTTGTAGAGCTTTTCTTACGTCAGACCAATCCATAAAAGAATTTCTGTTGGCACGGTACCAGGAAAGTGCGTCTTTTTCAAAGAGATCGCTGGCTGTAACATACAATTCTTGGCGTGACACTCGGCGAGATACACGCAACTCTTCTACTCGTTCCAGGAATGAGTTTACTGAGTGACCCGATTTGTTTCCATCGAAGACTAGGTTCCACTTACATACTGGGACTGAACTACCAGATCCACTTGCAGCTGTACCAGTAAATTTTGTTTGATTTACGGTTGGCGGTTCCTCGTCCGAACTAGCATCAGTTTCATTCTCCTCTGCCAAGGAGGCGGTCGATAACTCTAGTGCGGTGGAGTCATTCATGAGTAATCGCGATGCTGTTTTCACTTTCTTCTCGCAGTTAGTATGTACCATCATAAGGTCTAACAGTAGATGTGACTTCTTCGTTCGGTCATCTTCCGTCTTCGCGACTGCACGATTGCAACGTTCAACGGTATGGTTTAATTTTGTCAAAATTTTCTTATATGGACCTGACTCAGCTCCCGTATCTAAATCGTCTACTAACACTTTTAATTCTGCTATCTTTTCTTCAACAGCAGCACAGTCAACATCAAATTTAATAGTATAAGGGGGATATGTCAGCTTTCCGCCGGATTTCTCTAACTTACGAATTGACCTTAAGGCTGCCCGCATTTCTCTACAAGTACCTACATCTTTAAACCCTCTAAGGTGCAACTGATAAGTCAACTCGTCCTGACTAAGCCGGTTGATTTCTATTGTACGACCATCCATAATAAATGTCTATTTACTACTTCCACAAATAGCGCGATATTACACGTAATAATCTTTTTTTTTTTTTTTTTTTTTTAATTTTTCAAACACAACACAAAATATTACTACCCGTCAAACTAATAAGTCCACGTTTATCATCAAATTTTAAATATATGGAATTCTAACTATTTGCCCTACCAGCTAAGAATCTCTCAATTTATCACTTAAACAAAAATTTAAAAAAAAATATAATAAAATCAAGATATTTCCTTTCATCAAAATATTTTCTTTTAACAATACTTTCTTACATTCGGGCCCCACGTTGGGCTCCAATTTGCGACGTTGCAATTGATCACATAGAGTTTTTAATTAGGTACAACAAAATACAGATTCAGTTGTATCACCTCGCTGAATTCTTGTGTTTGGATAGCCCGCCGACTAAGTGGAGATGGGCGTGAGTTAAAGGATTTAAACATGGCTCCACGTGATTTAATATTATATCCAAACATACAGCGGTGCTGAGAAATCACGAAATTATGCAAAACTATGATAAAAACAAAAGTACACAAAAAAAGGATAATCAGTAAAAGATTTGGTATCCCTCAACTTAATTATTTAATGCGTCATAAAAAAAAAAAAATTATAAAACAAAATTAATTGTAGCGTGCACCACACTAAAACTAAGATATAAATTAAAGTATTATCTGATATTATATATAAAGCAAAAATTATCAATTTATACCAAGTTTCGATTTCGAAACTCAATTCATTTCTATGGTTAACCAAAATAGAATGTATATATATATATCTTAATATTAAACATGCACTAATAGGGTAGCTACCGTATTTGTGGGGGGTAAAGAAAATATTCAAGTGATGAAAGTAATTCAAAAATTCGTGAGTTAACTATTCGCCAAATCTTATAAATAAAAGTGAAAAATAAATTATAAACTCTTAGCTGAATGTCCTTGGGTCCTTCCAAACGAGCGGCCACGTGGCTGGATTTCTCCGGAACAATTATTGTATCTCTATTGGATTAATTCCTTAATTAATCTAGGATCCACTTCCACAGTATTTAAGGGTTGGATCATCGGTAGACCGGATCTCCAGAAACGGGTAGCAATATTTGTGGGACCGAAACACGTGCTCAATATATACTAAAATTTATATACGCGCAAATTAGACATAATTAAAACAATTATTGATATACTCGCACATTACGCATAATTAAAACAATTAAATTGTAACAACAATAATTAAAAAGTTAAAATCATTGTACATACCACGCGGTCTGTTCCTATTTTTTTTTAAATCTGTTCTAATCAGTTCCTCGATCCAATTCGGCTTTAAAATCCAACTAATGTCGTCGTGGCCAGGATTCATCAACATTCCTATTGCCGTGACAGGTAATTAGAGTTGCACACAGAGAGCAATAATTGCTATACCTCAACGCGATTCACACAGTGCGTGAAGATTATTTTGTGCAGCTAATACCGCGCCGAACTGGGTTGCTTCGAGGTTCGCTACAGAAAAGACTCTCTGCAGCGCGTACAATAAGAATTTCGCGGATATGTTTTTGCAGTTTTTTTGCGACCGTGAAATTTTATTTGTGGAAACAATAAAAACAACATTCCTCGTGGAATTTATTATTATTAAAATCTATGTTATTTTTTTATTGATATTGATGAAATGAATAACTGTCGTATATTTAATTGTTACAGTAGCTAATTAATATTATTAATATATAAATATAAATTTAATTGTTACAACGCCATAAACAAAATGCATATCGCACATTTTGCTATCACTGTAATTGTTCATTTTGCTATCACCTCGCAAGCAAAATACTAGGAATGGGCAAATTAATTGGATAATAAAGATAATAAATTCCCGCGATATTGACTTCTTTGGAAAAAAACGTTATTTATCAACTAAACAACTCAAATGCGTGAACGCTGACGATTAGATCAAAAACAAATGTTTTTATCAACAACAAAACATTTTGCTACTTTTTTTTTATGTTTTCCATCATAAAATGCAGTATTTCTCTAAAACGGTTTACGTTAGAGTTTTTGACTAGAAGTACCTTTTTTGTGTAGTTCACAATGTGCTTTCAGAATGCCAATTTTCCAAGTGTCATAGAAATTAGAGCCATATAAAAACCTCTCGCAACCCTAAAATTTCCGTCAATGGCACATGAAAAAAAAATTGAATAAGCCCTTAAAAAGTAAAAAACCGAGTTTTGTATTGAGATACAAACGGTTCCTGAGGCATCGTAAAAAAAAAAAATGTTACACCCTGTATCTTGAAAACGGTGCGTTTGCGGAACCATGTTACTTGGAACTTTTTTTCTTATAACTAGCCAACCAATCACACTCTTTATTTTTTGACAAACGTTTTAAAACACTCTGTATATTTAACAACAGCGGAGACAATGTACACCCTTGTCTCACTCCACGTAGAATCTTTGTTTCTTTTGTGTTTCCTCCGTCCAGTCTTACGGAAGCAGTTTAGTTTCAGTAAAAATTTATGACTATTCTTAGATTTTTTTTGTGTACTCCAATGTCTTGTAATATTTGTACCATTCTATGATGTTTAACCCTATCAAAGGCTTTCTGGTAGTCAATAAAATATGCATAGATGTCACAATTCATATCTCTACATCTTTGAAATAACACTTAGATGCTGAAGATGTGTGGGTGATATTTGTTCCTCACATATTTTATATATTTTTTGGTGGATAATCTTGAGGAATATTTTGAGTAAGTGGCACATGAGGCTTATCGTTCTGTAATCACTACACGACCTGGCTACAGGTTTTTTGGGCAAAATAATAAATTCTAATTGTAGCCATTTGTTGAGAATTGTAACCGAATTGTATATATTGCTGAACAGTGATGTTAGCCATTTTACAGTTTCTTCATTAAAAAGCTTCAGCACATTGTCTTGTTTATTGTCGAGACCTGCGGCTTTGCCGTTTTTCATTGCTTTTATTGCAGATTGAACCTCTCCTATCATAATGCTTGATCCAGTTCCTCCTTTTGTCTGTAGAAAATCAGGTCTGTCGTCCTGAAATAGTTGTTCTACAAAGGTCTTCCATGTTTTCTTAATCTCTTCTTGGTTGATAATTATTTGTCCCTCATTGTTAATTAATTTATTTTATTAAGTTATTTTTTACACTTCTTATCTTTTCCATCATTTGTAGGATTTTGTTAGTAATCCATGGTTTTTTTTTTGTTAACATCTAGTTTTAAAAATTTCTTTTTAATATTTCTGACTTTTGTGTTCAGTTTATCTAGTTTTGTGCCCAAATCCTCAAGCCCGATTTTTAGTTCTTTGTTTAGATGTTCCTTAACTTGAGTTTTTATTAAGGGATCTTTCATTCTTTGTAAGTCATATTTCTTGTTATTTTTCTTTTGCACTTTTTTTATTCTTGCTCTAAAGACGCATACCACAGGGTTGTGGTCAGATTGTATGTCAGCTCCTGGATAAGTCTTTTTGATTTCTTATTCTATTGTGATCTTTTAGTCATACCCACGTATATAGTTTTCTTGGTAGAAGTGTAAAAAATGTATTTGTTACTAAATATCCTCGTTTTTCTACAAACATGCTCAGCATATCTCCTCTCTCATTCTTTTCTACGAGCTCGGAGGCACCTATAGATTTGCCCTGTGTTCCTTTTCCCACTTTTTCGTTAAAATCTCCCATTATTATTGTTAAAGTAGAATTCTTTTACTTCTTCATCTCTGTGTTCTGTTGTTGTGGCATATACTTGAATAATGTTTATTTGTTCTAAGCTGGCATTTACCTGCCTTATCATAATTCTTTCCGATACTGGTACAAAAATTTTAATCTGTATTTTCTCTATCATATTTTTAGTCAAAAGTTTTTTAAATAAACAATTTATGTACATAGTACATACAGAGTGTCTCAAAATTAAAATCTTAAAATTTGATTTAGTTTTCCAATTGTTAGTTAATAACTAAAAAACAAGAAAACATTTAATTTTAGAACAATTTATTTTTCAGTTATGATATAAATTTATTTTTTTATAAAAAAGTAACAATAATATTATCTATAAATTTTTTCACAAATTGTGAAACATGTTTTCGTCAGTTAACGCAAACGCTGCGGGAATGCAAGCTATGACATTTTTAAGTCTAACAACAGGTTAGTGCTAAATTTTTGTTTTCAAATAGCCACAAAAGGAAGAAAAGATTCAAATTCGGTAATCTAAAAGACCATGCTTGGGGTCCACCTTTTCCAATTCTCATGTTAAAATAGTTTTTATTCGAAAATGTCTAACTTGTATACTATAATGTAACGGTTTATTCTGTCTGCTAACAGAATTTCATCGAAAAGTGTTAGTAATAATTTTTTTGTTAAAAATTCAAAGTACATCGTTGAATTAAGTCAATTAGGTAAAACTAGTAAACCAATTACACAATTATTTATTAACCCATACCAAATGTTTTTTAAATAGCAATATATAATTTTTTTTATTTTTTTATTCTTTTTGTTATTCTGAATCCAACCAAACAAAATAATTATATACTTCTATAATAATATTTTGCTATAAGCTTAAAAAATATGTTATTTGTTCTTAAATTTTAAATTATTGCTGTGGAAATAACTAATTAATGCTTAATTTCTGGAGTGTTTTTATGTTGTTATAGATAGTGTAGTAACTTAATAAATCACGTTTTTTAAATTAAAAAGAAAAAAATCATTTTTTTTAATAAAAAAACAAAAGTTTTAATATGTCATCATTGTTATCAATATAAAAGTGTTTAAAAAAATTCTAACCTAACTTAACCTAACCTAACCTAACCTACTACTACAGTTTTAAGTGCAGAAACAAACAACATAATTATTAGATTTAAGGGATTCAGGGAGGTTGCGCTACCAGGTATACCCTTACCTATCGTCAATAAGGATGGAAAATATTCAAAAACTAGTCGACCTAAAATGATTTTTTTTGAGACGTTGCTAGCTCTTATACTATAAGGTTAAGTTTAGAGTTTTGCTAAAACCAAACAAAATGGATTTTGCTATAGTGCAAAATAAACTAAGTTTGCTATCAAGACGCAGCTTAAGATCTTAATTTCAGACGTATTAAACAAACTAAGTGTTAATTAAACAATGTTTTTTTGTGTATTACACATGCTAAAGACTTTTTTTTGAACTAAAACTAAGTTCAAATCGATTTTTTGTTTTAATATTTATTAATAAGATGAAGGAGCTGATATTGCATTTTTTTTATTGTAAAATTCTCTAACAGTGAATTTATGATTCTAAATAGTCGTTCATTTTTAAGAAAATATTATAACTTAAATCTTAAATAATTAGATCTACAAAGTAAATTTTAATTTTTAAATTAAGCTTGAGTGAAAGTTGCAAAAGTTGTATGAGTGGTTACGGCGCCAAAAAGTAAGACGTTTTTGTAACCGGTACAATATTTGTCGAATATTGATAAGATTATAATATGCAAACATTTTAGTGGTATCTTTTTAAATATGTAATCAGTCTCTATTGTCAGCTTTGTTTTTGTAACTGTGAATAATGCAATTATCTTTTGAAACTGGTTTTAGCTTGTATAGTGCTACGAAAACTATGGCAGCACAGTATTGATAAACACTGTACTTGAATTAACTTCATATACAGTTATTTTGAGATTTGGTAATATTATTTTCTTTAACTCTTATACTCTTAAAGTTGTCTTAAAAAACTATTTAACAAAACGCATGCCCTATAGCCGTAAAATTATTGCATTTTGAAATGTACTAGCAAGTATTCCAAAATGTCAAAACAGATCGGAAGAGTAGTAAGACGTTTTTTTTATTAAATATAAAATTTACCTTTAAATATTTTTTAATTTTAAAATATAGTTTAACTAATTTTGTTTTTTTTTTTTTCAAACTGATACTTTGAGAAACCTTGTATAAATATAATATTTTTACTTTGTATTAATTGTGAATATAACTAATATTGATTGTGCTTTTTTTAATGACATTTGACAAAATACTCTATTTTATTATTTACATTTTACAGGTATTGGTTATAATACTGCTTTAGGATTAGCAGCTCGAGGATGTAGAGTAATTATAGCAAGTAGAACCAGTTCCGAAGACGCCAAAAATGAAATAATTAAACATACAAAAAATCCTAATATTGTTGCAAAAACTTTAGATTTGGCTTCATTGAAATCGGTTCGAAAGTTTGCAGAAGAAATTAATAAGACAGAAGAAAGATTAGATATTCTGATTAATAATGCCGGCATTGGTTATGTTGGAAATAAGTATACGGAAGATGGGTTGCAGTTAGGGATGCAGATTAATCATTTTGGGCCTTTCCTGTTGACTCATTTGTTAGTAGGTAAGAGTTTTAATTATTTTAGTAATTTATTTGTATATAAAAGCTATTATTGTTTTATCATTTTTTTAAATTGCATTTTAAATCTTACAAATTTTCATGTTGTTGCATTTTACCATCGGCGTCTATGACTATATGTACAATAGAAGTTTTTTAATAAACGTTTGCAGGGCCGTATAGAAAAAAAATTTAAAAGAGTTTAATTTTTTTAGAGCATACAATATTTAGTTAAAAGTATTTCAGAATGTTTTTATATAAATTTGTATTACAATACTTTTTCTTACTTTAAATTGATACGCGGGAACTGGATTTCCATCTCCTTGATGTATATCAACTGTCTTACTGTCACGACCCTTCTTTGACTTTTCAACGTCTAAGGTTAAATATTGCATTATCGAGAATGAGCAAAGCTTCAACTTTACCAGTTGAATATCAATCTGAATTTGTAAAAATTCAAGCAATGCACGTAAATGCCACTTGGATTTATACCGATGGCTCAAAAAGTAACGACGGTGTTGTGCTTTTCTGGGTGATGAGTTGCAGTTTACATTTGGCTTGCCAAGTGTTAACAGTGTTTATACTGCAGAACTGTATGCTATATACCAGGCTCTTCTCTACATCGAACTAAGTGCAGGTACATTTTATGTTATATGTACAAACTCGTGGAGTGCATTAAATGCTATTGATTATCAATATCCTGATCATTATTTGCTGAGACAAATTCACTCAATTTTGCTTTAGGTGTCTGAATTAAATGTCACTGTTTACTTTGTCTGGATTCCCAGTCACGTAGGTATCAGTGGCAATGAAAAAGTTGATAAGCTTTCCAAATTGGCTATAACTAGCGCTGATAACGTTACAGACAAAGCCTGTGTTAGGGATGGTTGTAATTTTTTACAACAATTGATGTTTCATTACACCGTGGAGTTTGCCATGCTGGCCGAAGCGTAGAGAAGAGGTTATCCTCATGCGACTTCGCATTGGTCTCTGTCGATGAACTCACAGGCATTTGTTGGCATCTATGGTGCCGCCAGTTTGTGATACTTGTAATGTTCCATTAACTGTTTGTCATATCTTATTGGATTGTCAGCAGTTTTTGGAACAAAGAGTTGCGTCTGAATTATCACCCAGTTTGTCGATTGTCTTAGGCAATCAGATCGTTGAAGTCAATCGTTTGCTCTTATTTATTCGACGTATCCTAAAATCCAGCAGTGTTTAGGACTTTTTACACCCTAGAAGCATTTTTGAAATGAGAATACCATTTAACAATAAAGTAGTGAAATTATGTTTTGAAAATGATCAGACAAATGACATGTCGTTTGTTTTCTGCAATGTACTGCTGTAGTCGTTCCTTAAGCTTCCGCATCATCCTCTCACACAAGTCAATGCTAAACTTCTGTTGTGATAGCTTTTTTCAATTCTTGCAGGTTTTGAGATTTATCAAAGTAGACCTTTGTCTTTGAGTGTTCATATACAAAATAATCGTAAGTTGTAAGGTCTTTGACACATCACCAAACCAGGAGATTACAAGTCTAGGTAAATGTTTTGCACAATTTCCAATAAGACTCAAGCTGTACGTGTTTATTGAAACAATACATTTCTTGTGTTGATTTTTTGTTGTTGCAATTCTGGGAACAAATATTTTTCTAACATAAAAACATATTGCTCAGAGTTTACAGTTACAAGGGTTTCTGCTGTCTAATATTTATAATTCTGTTTGTTAATAAAACCGTTCTTTGTTATCAGCAAAAATCATATGCAAAACCTTTTTTATTCAGTTGCTGGAGAAACATAAGCTTATAGGGGTAAAAGCAAAAATCTTGGCAAATTTTTGCAAAGTGTTTGACTACATATTTGAAGTGCCTGTTTTTGCCCGTTTTTGGACAGAGCACTATTTACTTTGAATTACTGCTTGTCTTACTTTTTTTACAACTTTACCTTACCTTACACTTTAGGAACAATCTCAAAGTCTTGGATGGACCAATGCCGTGGCTCTAAAATTCTGCACTCATCGTTGATTGTGTCACGTTTCGGAACCAAACCGTTACAACCAACTGTATAAAATTTCAAAAAAATTTATTTCTTTTTTTACTTTAATTAGATCTTGTCCTTCCATCTCTTAGGTGGTTTTCCTGGGGGTCTATTTCCTGCTGGTCTGTTCTGGAGTGCTATCCGCGGTAGTAGATCTTCTGTCATTAGGGCTTCATGATTGTGCCAATGTCGTTTCCTTTGCCTTCCCTATCTTACCACGTCCTGCACCTTACATTCATTTCTTCTATCATTGTTCCTGACTTGGTCTCTTCTTATCTTTCCGGGGATGTTTCTCATGGTTTTCATTTCTAATACACGCAACATGCTCTTTGTTTTAATTGTCTTTTCTCAAACTTTAATACCGTAGGTCATGATTGGCCTAACGCAGGTTTTGTATATCTTAACCTTGCTGTCAGTGCAAATATAATTGTTTGCCCATACCACCTGTTGTAAGAATCCTGCTATTGCGGTTTCTTTGTTAATCTGACTCTTCAGATTATTTACTGGGTTATGCTGGTCCAATATGTCTATGCCCATGTACTTAAACTTGGATACTTGCTCAATAGGTTGATCTTGGACTACGAGCTTACATCTTATGGGTTCTTTGGTTAGAGTCATGCACTTTGATTTTTCTACTGATATGTTTATATTTAGTTTTGCTGGTGTTAGATATAATTTATGAAGCTGTTGTTGCAGGTTATCTTTTGTTTCTGCGATGATAACTGCGTCGTCGGCGTAGCACATTATGTTGATTTTATTTTGGGTCATTCGATAACCGAGATCCATCGCTGACAATTCTTTTATAAATTTGTCCATTAGTAGGTTGAATAGAAATAGGCTGAGACTATTTTTTTATTTGATTCCTCCTGGTGTTCTTATGTTTTTTGTGTAGCTGTTTCCTGCTTTTAATCTTTGTATAGTTGCCGGCATTTAGATTGTGTATAACTTTGACAATGTTGTTGGGCGTTTTTCTCTCTTTTAGTAAGTCTATAACGTCAGTCAAGCGTACTTTGTCAAATGCCTTAGTGAAGTCGACAAAACATAGGTATGCTGGCACGTTGTATTTGATTCCTATTTCTTTTAATTGTTTGATTATGGATAAGACATCTGTAGTGGATCTGTTTTGTCTAAATCTCTGTTGTTTTTTCCTATTTTGTATTATCTCCCGCCTGTTTGGTCTATCGTGTCCTGGAGTAGTTGGTAGAAATGTTTGGACTCCTTTTTGAGTTTGCTGATATCTGGTGCGTAGATGCTCAGCAAATGTATATTGTCCAATCAAATATGCTCAAATATTGATCTCACATTAAAAAAAATTCCAAAAATTTTAAAACTTTGTAGACTGATTTATAGGTTCCTAATGAAAAATATACTAAAAGTTCTGACAAATATGACACGAGCTTTAGCGGTAATAACCAAAAACAAAGCACTTTTTTTGGTTTTTTGTTAATATCTCAAGAACTGTAGGTAGAAGGTAAAAGTTGACTATATACATAATGAAAGCTGATAAAATTTGCAATAAAAATTATTTTAAACATCTTTTTGTATTCACAGCGGTTACTGAGTTATAGGGCGCTAAAGAATTTAAAAAAAGTTCTTTGTATTGTTACGAGCCAAGAAGCCGGTCTTTTTTGTTTGGTCCTTTGTTCATTTTGACAGTCTTCCCTTTCTCCCCAACTACTTGCCTTTACTTCTACATAGCGTTCACAATACGCGTAGTATACGCATTAAACTGTAGTGTTAGTGCGGTCTCTCTTTTACCTTCTTTGTCTATGGAGAATGGTAGTAATCAACCCTTTAAAGATGTTTCATTAAGATAGCTATCAACAAGCAGAGTAATAAGGACTTAAACAACTACTTATAACATAAGCTTGCTCCTTACCTTTTATCTTTATTTGAAGAAACTGGAATGCTCAAAACAAACAAATCCCTCTTATACAATACTTTTCCTGTACTACAAGAAAAAGCCAATTTTTTTGATTTTGACATCGTTTTGGATAAAGAATTACTGTTACACAAAGTGGTGTGGCCTAAAAAATTTAAATCTCAACAATTTGCCAATGATATGTTGCCTATTTTCTCAAACATTATGCCGGCAAAAGCTGTACCATTGCGTTTGATGGCTATTCAGCGGCACCATCCAGTACGTAAACAGCTGAATAGAACCAAACAATAAGCTAAAGAGGTCAGCTGACATAAACTTTGAACACAAAACACAAATCACAGACAAACAGAAACAATAATAAATCCAGACTTATTTCATTCTTTTTAACTGCTCTTCACGACCATGGAATTAAAACAAAACAAGAATCTGGTAAATTGATCATCCGCACAGAAGTCATAAAATCTTAAACTAGTAACAAAGTTGTAATAGTTAGCAAAAATGTTGATCTTATTGTCCTCTTCATGGCTTTAACCCCATCTAAAAGACAAATATTATTTGTTAAAACAAGCCACGGCAGAATAGAAAGGAAGGTATATTCAAGTCAGCAATTGCAAACTGTGAGAATAAAAAACTGCATACTTTTGTGCATGCATTCAGCGGATGTGATACAACATCCGCTGCATATCAAAAATGAAAACTTGTCTGTTTCAATTTGTTTAAGAAGCAAGCTACACTGCAAAGTATTACTGATGTAATAAAGTTAAAGCTGGAATCAAAATATTCCTGGCATGGTACAATGCACCTCACAAGCAAACTTCCCTTAACATGCATTATTACAAAGTTTTTACCAAATCAGTTTTGAATGCTAAACCAAACCTCTCTGCGTTGTCGCCTACAGAAGAAGCAGCAATGCAGCATGCTTTTCGTGTATACCACCAAATCCAATTTGGGCTAGGAAATAAACTTCCTCCAGAACAGTGGGGTTGGAAATTTGAGGCAGCCGGTTGATCCCAGTAACTACAGAAGACGCAGCAGAACCTGAGGCAGTCCTCCATTTAATTTCTGGCAAATGTATAACCCCCTTCCCACAATGATCCAGCGTATCCAAAAGTGTAGGCAAAACATTGTTAAATATTGATTTACAAGTATCTAACAAATGATAGTAAAAAGTATACTTATTTTTTCTTGCATTGGTATCTTCAATAAATTACATATTGTGCCGTGCTGAATTTTTTTTTTTTTTAAACGCAATTATTAGTGCTTTATAACTCTGTAGCCGCTAAGAATACTAGAAAAATGTAGATGATTCTTATTGCAATTTATTTTTAGTTTTCATTGGGTGTATAATTAACTTTTACCTCCGACCTACAGTTCTTAAGATATTAACAAAAAACCAAACAAAGTGATTTGTTTTTTGTGATTGCCGCTAGAGCTTGTGTCATATTTGTCAAGACTAAATTAGTGTAAAGATTTAAAACTTTTAGAATTTTTTAGAGGTAAAAATTTGCTTTGACTGGACTATTAACGGTGTTGTTAACCTTCAGCGTAGTCTTTAGTATTCTTTCGTTTACAAACTTTATATTTTCTATGCTATGTTGGTACTTTTCGTAAAGTAAAAGCCCTACTCCGGTTTGCGCTCGTTCTTGCTTAACTTTCCCGATGTGGATCAGGATATTCACCATATTTAGATGTGCCTTGTTCTTTTCTCTTCGTCTCCGATAACGCACATATGTCTATTGTATGCTCTTTTATTTCATTGCATACTTCTTGGTCTCTACCACTCCAAGATGTTATGTTCCAGCATGCTAATCTAGTTACGGTTCTTATTTGTCTCCAGCGTCGTTTTTTCTTATTCATTGCGTGAGTTGTCATTGGTTGGTTTTGTCCGTTTTTTTGAGTCATTCCTTTTGATTCTGTGAGCAATGTGGGATTTTTTCCCCAGGCAGGGAGCTGTCCTAACCTAGGAACCCTTCTCTTTTCTCCGGGTTTGGGACCGGCTGTGATTTCACTGAGTTACTCAATCCACCCAGTTTTCTCACAAGCAGAGTTAGAAATTTTTACTACCAACCTAAAATATATTTATTATTTTAATCTAAGATCATAATCAGTAGCAAAATTAGAATTTATGAGCCCTAGCGCAAAATATTTAAAAAAGCCTAGTCAAAAACAGTTTTCAAAAAACGCATACAGTTTTGCAGTTTACAGACATGTGTAATAATCTTAAAAGCTAATAAATCTGTACCAAACTAGTCAAATTGTATACTAAACTGTCAAAAAAATTACTACGTTTATCAAAAACGTACTAAAACTGTCAAACAAATAACAGTAATAATTTATGTTAAAAGAAATATAGCAGATTTGTCAAACAGTTTTCTAAAATGTCAACAAATTTTTTCTAAATTAAAAAAAAAATATTTGGGAAAATTTATTCTTTATACAATTTAAAAAAAACATATATATTTTTTTCCTAAAAATGTAATCCTGAAAAATTACAAACAATCAAAAAATGTAAAATTAAAATTTAAGCTTATTTTCTTATTTTTAACTAGTTCGGTGGATACATTGTAAAATATTTTGGAACGTAGTACACGACACTTCCTGAAATTTTCAGGTTATTTTTTGCTCATATAAAAGCACGTTTTTATCCATATTTGAAAAAAAAAAGAAAATGCTTGTCATAATTTTTTTAAGAAAAACTCTCTTTTAAAGTTCTACAAAATTTTTGGCTATGAAAACGAATTGTTTAAATAATTTTGAAAAAAAAAAGTTACTTATAATTTTTTCCTAAAAATGCAATCCTGAACAGTTACAAACTATCAAAAAATGTAAAAAAACTCAAAAACTTTGATTTTTTCTAATTTTAATTGCTTATTACTCGGAAATAGCTCACTGAAAAAATCTGAAAAAATTTACAGAATCAGGATTTATGTAGAGGAAGGCATTTTCAGTAGTGAGCATGAGCAAAAACAAATTTTCATTTTGTACACTTGACTCAGACATAGCCGTATATATATATCTTACTTTTTTGGCAAAAATTATGATAAAAAATAATTATTTCTTGGTTTTTCATAATTTTGCAAAAAAAATTGAATTAGTGTAATCTAAACAAATATTCTCGTTTTTTTAAATTCTCTGTAAAATGGCCAGAAAATTAATAAAATTACGAAAAATCCAAGAAAAATTCCTTAAAAGTAATCAATTATGTGTTATTTTTCACCGTAGAGCCTGCACATTTTTTTAATTTTGGGATCAAAAATACTATGTTTCAGGAACGTCATATTCAAATTTTAAATCTCCAGGTGTAGCGGAATCGAAGATATCAAATTTTTGATAAAATGGTAATTTTTCAATTTTCCGCGGGAAATTTCGGAAAACCGGGATCGTGTTCTACGGAAAATTTCCTATAAGATACATATGATTTTTGATTATTTTTTGCTTATTTAAAGAACAAAAACTGAAAAAAACAAATTATTAAAAAAAAAAAAAATGGCTGCCATTTACACTGTATTGCATCTAGAGATCTAAAATTTTAGGAATCATCATATTTTGGTACCACAAACATGTGTACAAAATCGGAGACATTGATGTTACTAAAATTTTTAAAAAGTACTAAAACTGTAAAAAAAATTGTGAACAAAAGTTATGTAATGTAGCAAAATTGACAGATTCTAGTCTAAAACTAAACAACAAAAATAATCAACAAATAAACCAAAACTGTGATTTAATAAACAGATTTAAAATCACTTCCAATAATAGTTTGTGTTTTTGCATGTTTATCTATGTCTCTTGTAAATTACATCTAGGTCAGTTGTGAGTAATTTAAATTTGGTTGTGAAGATAGTTGTAGTCATATTGCTAGACCTTTGTGATTGCTCGACTACTGTGCATTAAGTTCTGGCGTGGTGATCTTTAAGCAGTAAGCTCAGGTGTGTCTTCTTTCAATTTTATTTGGCTAGTGGATTTTGGTAAAAAGTACATTATTAATACGTTTATTTCTTACCTTTCGGCCTTGAAAATTACATTTACAAACATATTTATAACTTCCCAAAATAATAAACCATAATCCTTATAATATTAACACAAATAAATTTGTTGCTTTTTTGTTTGTCTACTTCTTTTCTTTGTTTTTTAACTGCCCTCATCCACTCTATCCTTCTTCCGTCTCTTTTCATTATTTCATTTTTTCTCTTTTGTTCTTTTCTCATTTTGTTACACTTTTTAACATATGTTCCATAGTTTCCTTAGTCTCTCCGCACATTCTGCACATTTTCAAACCCTCTTTTATGCAAAATCTTGTCACTCGCTCTTCATTATCATATCTGAATCTTGCAATCATCTTTTTATCATTTTTACTATATCTATTGTTCTCTAGATACATTGGCAGTTTACTTTCTATAATATGTTCATAATTTGCATTGAACCTAGAAACTTTCACTCGTATTCTTCTTTCTTGCTTTTGTACATCTCTATCTTTTTCCATAATTTCGTGCCATGTCTCTCTTCCAGATTCTTTCCTTCTTTCAATTTCTTGGCTAGCATAACTATTTCTATTGTGATAATTTTCCCTGATTGGTGGAAAGTTTATTTTTGTTTATTGTCAATGATTTCATAACAGATGTGTATCTTTGTTTTAGTATTGTTTTCTTTGTGTTTTTTTGTATCTTACTTTATTAAAATGTAATAAAAAATAGTCGCTACGTATTTTTAAAAATGATTCTTTAATTAATTATTGTTATTATTACAGTCACTGCATTTTCTGAGCAAATATATGTTGAATTTAGTTTGTTTGCTATTTCAATAAAATTTTATCATGTAAGTTTAAGCTACAAATAAATGCCAAGAATTTTATGCTACTTATTGTAAATTTAATATGGTGTTTAGATTTAATAAAACCTTACTGTACTGTACACTTTAGTTTACTATTTTATCATTTTAAATTATGATGATGTCATCAGCATAGTTTTTATTCTAAGATATAAAAAAAACTACTTTTTCTTTTTGACATTGTTATTTACTATACAGTTGTTGTATAGTTAAGAATTGAACAATTTAAGAGCTTTAACGCGCGCCGTAGTATTAAATTTATAAAAAATATATTTTGGAGCCTTCTGTTGTTGTGTGGCTAGATAATTTTTTGTTTTTGCTCATAATATAATACATCATTGATTGTTAATGTTTTTTTTAATTATTACACTAAAATTTATCATTTTAATTTTTTTTTCTTATTTTTGTTTATATTACATAAAAAATAATTTCTTTTATATTATTAATAAAATTATAGTAATTTATATAATGCTAAAATAAACCTTTAACTATAATTTTTATAGGTTTTTTTGTTTTAGATTTATTAAAAAAATCAGCACCCAGCCGTATTATATATGTGAGTTCATGGATGGCTTTTTTCCACAATTTGAAAAACATAGAACTATTAAACAATCCCTTTACTGGGTGGAAATCTGCAGACAGAATACCAATGATGTATCCCTATTGTAACAGCAAATTGTGTAATATTATAATATCTAATGGATTTTCAGAAAAATTAAAAGAATTTGAGGTTACTTCAAATTCACTTAATCCTGGTAATGTAGTTACTAATATTTTAGAAACATCATTGCAATCTTTGCTTTTTTCAAACTTATTGAAACAATTGTTATATGGATTATTTAAAACGTTTTTTAAGGTACAATTATTTATTTAAATTTTATATTTTTTATTGATATAGTTAATTGCAGTCGCAATTTGAAGGTGTTCAAACAACTTTACGGTTGGCAGTATCTAATAAATTAGAGAAAGTTACTGGTAAATACTTCTGGGATTGTAAACCATTTATTATTCCAAGTTGTGCTAATGATGTCGATTTTTGTAAAAAGATTTGGAAAGAATCTGAAAAACTAGTTTGTTTAAAACCAGAAGAAAAATTATAGTAAATATTTGTTTTGTTATAATAAAATATTCAATAAAAACAAATAAATGTTAAAGTTTTGGTATTCTTCCAGGTAATCTTCTGTTATTCTTATCCTATTAATAATAATAATAATCTTTATTTACAGAAAAATCTATTAGAAAAAATAATATAAACTTAAACGGTATTAAACATATGGCATATTACAGTAAGTATAAACTTAAGTTAGTATAATTACATTAAACAAGTAATAAATAAAATTGAAAATTAATGTGGTTAATTTGTTTTTTAAACATAAAAAAAGTTGATCCAAAAATATTAAAATTAACATTGTTCATTAAACTATTGCATTCACGCATCAATCTTGTGATTGGGCTATGTTATCCATAATTTGTTGAGTAAAACTTTTCTTTAAAAATTAGTGTATTACGAGTTGTCCTAGTAATAGAAAAATTGAATTGATGTTTACTTAAGATCTCCTTGCAGTTTATACAACTATTAATAACTTTATGCATAAAGC
This sequence comes from Tachinus rufipes, assembly GCA_963932245.1. NCBI lineage: Eukaryota > Metazoa > Arthropoda > Insecta > Coleoptera > Staphylinidae > Tachinus > Tachinus rufipes. The sequence continues at coordinate 80,220,805 of OZ010744.1, forward strand.
ATAAGTCAAAAGTTAATCTTCTTTCATTTAAAGATTTTAAATTAATTAGAACAGAGCAAAATTTGATTTATTGGTATAACGTTAAGTAAAAGAATAGAACACGGAAAGCAAACATTTTTTTATAATTGCTAGATCAACGTTACTATGCGACCAAACCAACCAAAATTTACGGCGTCTACACACATCAACTGTCCAGGCCAAAATCAATCGTATGAATTATATCAAACAGTTACCGTTTTTGCAAGTATTTCTTAATAACAATCAAAATTTAAAATTAAACTTATTCAAAGTCAACAATATATCTCATTGTTAGACTTGACAATTTCTTATTGACAAGTTTCAACAAAAAAATTTGATCGTTATTTAGATTTACCATTTGGATTAAAAACAATTTAATTTGATTGCTTTCCTCTTGTTTCAACCGGTAAGTGTTGTCAATTCAAGGATACAAGTTTGAAATCAAACGCTTATCAAGCAAAAATAACCTTATTCAAATATTATATTTTCCCATCACCTTCCGTGTCTTTTGCTTGCCTCTCAAACCCGATAATTTTACATTATGTTAAGCCCAATCCCAATAAGTAGCGTTTAGACCTAAAACTTTTGCTATCTCTTTTAAAAAACCATAAAATGGTTTTTTTTGCATAGAAGTTATTTTATGTTTGTGAAAAAAAAACTGATGCCGTTGCTTATTTTTGTATACTTTTTGCTTTTGGAAGCAACTTCTTCGACTATTTTGCGTCTATAAAAAATAGTGCTTCTTCCTAACAAAATAAAATCAGTGGATTTCTTTGCGCCATTACCTTCTTTTACCAATTTGCAATTCCACATTTATTTCTGGGCGGAAAACATATGATCCCAAGAATAAAAAAACATTTTTTTACGTAAACGTGTTTTGAGTAGTACTAATTGGTCTCTATCTCAAAAGACAAATAAATACGTACATGTTCTGCCACCAAATTTTTTTTTATCAATGATATTTCCCAGTGTTTTTGTTCATCGTCTTTTCTTTTATTTGCTGATAATCTAAAGCTTTATAGTAAAATATCATGTGTAGATGATTGCCATCTGTTACAACGGGATTTATATTGTGACAAACTTACCTGCTACTGTATAATTTTGCCACAATTACTTGACGTAAATTTTTTTGTAAGGTTAAGTTCTGACAAATCTGTACAAGTTGTTTAATTATTTAATTTAATAACTTAATATTAATTTTGATTAAAAAATTAATTACTTGTAATTTGTTTAGAATAAATAATTAATGATAATTAGTTTATATATATTTGCGTTATTATTAAACAACCCAGTACCGCGGACTGTCCTAACCTTGTAATTATGTCATTTCCAAAGAGCAAACATCACAATTTGGCGCCCAAGCTTAAGAAAACTTGATTATAAACTGAATGCTTTATTTTAAAATTCAATTATAATAACACAAATATTATAACAGAGACACAATGACAAGCAAGAAATCTAGACGTCGTGCCACGCAGCTATTGCATGACATAGCAGAGAAGAGGTATCGATTGGTAGATGACGTAGAAGAGGAAAATTTAATTAAACAATTAAAGTAATTTGGTCTTAATACAGACTTTGATGAGATTGGGGAGTTAAGGGATAGGTTAATAGAATATCTAACCACAGGAAAAAAAGAAATTATACCTAAAAGTTACATAGCCAGTATAATAAATTCATGAAACATCAAGTGTGATGGATACGAGAATGGCACCTCATTCTTGGAACGGATTGAAGAATTGAAGAAGATAAATGAGATTACATTTTTTAAGATTTTACATAGCCTACCTCTGTTATTAAAAGACAAAGCTCCGTTATGGTTTTGAAATAACAGAAAAACAGCATTAACGGTGCTTAGAAGAGGTCTGTTCCAGTTCAAACAAATGCCGTTTGGGTTGCATTCAGCACCAGCAACTTTTTAACGTCTCTTAGATACCGTAATCGGCCCAGAACTTGAGCCAAGAGCCTTTGCTTACTGGATGATATTATTGTCACCGGCAAAAGCTTTGAAGAGCACATAAATAACCTAAAAGAGGTATTCAAAAGACTAAGAGAGGCAAAACTTAAGATGAATTTAAAAAAATGCATATTTGAAAAAACTGAGTTACGTTACCTGGGGCGTATCGTGACCGAAGATGGGATCAAAACAGATCTTAACAAAGTACAAGCTGTATTCCAAATTTCATCTCCTAAAAATCAGAAAGAAATTTGCAAATTCTTGGGCGCGACTTTATGGTACAGACGTTTTGTACCGTCCTTGTCGACAATTACTAGCCAATTGGATAAATTATTAAAAAAGGATACAAAGTTTGCCTGGATTGATGAAACCAAGGTAGTTTTTAAAAAACTAAATTAAATGTTGTGTTCAGCACCCATCCTGACGTGTCCTAATTTTGAAAAAGAATTTATATTAGAAACAAATGCATGTGATTATGGCCTAGGTGCAGCACTTACACAAAAGTATGACGGAGATAGAAAAATTATTTGCTACGCTAGTAGATCCTTGAATGCCGAAAAGAATTACTCCACAATGGAAAAAGAGTGTCTGGCAGTTGTTTGGGCAATCAGGAAGATGAAGCATTATCTGGAAGGATATAATTTTACAATAAAATCAGACCATCAAAGTTTGAAATAGCTGAACTCACTAAAAAACCCAACCGGGAGAGATGCGCGCTGGATTATGGATCTGCAACAGCATGACTTTACCATCTAGTACAGAAAAGGGTCCACCAATCAATTAGCAAATACCCTTTCTAGAGAGCCATTTAAGCCTGCACCAGAGGATAAAATTCTAGTAATTGCAGATAGCCCAAATTTGGTTTATCAACAAAAAATTCTGGATAAAACTAACCATGAAGAACACAAAAACTTTAAAATCCAAAATGGCAGACTATTTAAACAAGTATGGGATCAAAATCTTAGCCACGCTGAAATAAATAGTCCATGGAGATTATGTATTCCACCGGCACTAATACAACAAGTATGTGAGAAAAATCATTGTCCTCCAGTAGCCGGACATCTAGAAATAACCAAAACTATAAATAAAATTTTAGGAGGTTATTATTGATCAGGAATAACAAAGGACGTTAAAAGGACGTTAAAAGGTTTGTAAAGAAATGCATAATTTGCCAAAGGTACAAACTTACACAAATGCAGATTCCAAAAATCATCAAAAGTTGCTATGTGAAAGAACCATATTTAATGGGTCTCTTTTTAAGTTCAAAAAGAAAAACCTGTTACTTACTGATAATTTAAGATAAATTTACCAAATGGACGAAATGCGAACCAATTCAAGCTGCTACAGCTGTCAAATTAAAAGAAATTATTAGAGATAGAATATTATTACAATTTAGAACATCAATTAATATGATAACAGATAATGCTACACAATTTAGTAGCAACATATTCAAACAATTCCTAAAGGAATCGGGTATAATAAAAATTGATATCCTACCCTACACCTCAAATCAAATTCAAATCCAAATCCAGTAGAACGAGCAAACAGTAAACTTAAACCTATAATAGCAAGTTACTGCAAATCTAATCATTGCTGCTAGGATCAGTATATTTCGGGTTTTCAATTTGCTTTTAACTCAACCACTTTTGAATCAACAAAATTTTTACCAGCATACCTTAATTTTGGTAGGGAATTAAGGGCATCAAAAGAGTTTTTAGAAACAACAATATCTTACGTAGCTGGTCCACAACAAAGTGAAAGGTTAAAACATTTTACCGCAAAATTAGCACCAAAATTTGACGGTCCATTTATAGTATCAAAAATAATCTCTCTAGTGCGTTTATCTAAAAAACACAACAAACAACAAAGAAATTAAAAATATTCATGTTAAAGTTATAAAAGCAATCTAATTGCAGTTTCTTTTTACATTTGTATTTAAAGAAAAAAAAGAAAAAGAAAACTTATCTTTTGTTTCTATTTTCTAGACAGATATAGATATTCTCGAACTAACATGCTCACCGATAGCAACCAACAAAACTCCAGATGTAGATAAAAGAATCTTCTAAGACAGACAAGGAGTAAATAAAACATAATTTTGAGATATTATATGACTTGCCTCCAAGGCTCCATCCCAACGGCTCTAAGTAACTAACAAAGAGAGACAGAAACTTCATTTTCTTCTAGAAATTGAAAAAAAAATGATGCAACTTTAATTTAATTTTGTGTATAAGGACTTGTTAAGTTTATATAAATGTTTGTTAATGTTTTGTAAAAAAAAGAACTGTTACATAATCTGCGTTAATTAAACTGTTAGTTTTGTTCTGTAGCAGGTCATTTCTGTTGTTTGCAAGAGGGGAATGTGACAAACTTACCCGCTACTGTATAATTTCGCCACAATTACTTGACGTAACTTGACATTTTATTTTAGTAAGGTTAAGTTCTGACAAGTAATGATTTGGCAAGTATTACCACTTTAAAGTTTAATTTGTATTCGAATGCCTTCTCAAATCAACCAATGTAAATCTAATGGCATGCGAATAGAAAATTAAACATTTGACATGTGTTTTTGTAGGGATATAAGCGCGGCCGAAATCCATAAGGAGGGAGTCTTACCTAGTAGATCTACGAGGCAAGAACTCCTAACCTCATTAGTAAATTTGCTAATAGAGTGCACATTATTGAAATTATTGGCAGATTTGTCGATATTTTCAAAGTAGAATACCGAGACGGAATTTTATACTGCCATTATTGTCGTGTTAGACGAGCGTAGTAGTTAAAATCTGTACAAGTTGTTTAATTATTTTATTTAATAGCTTAATATTAGTTTTGATTAAAATATTAATTACTTGTAATTTGTTTAGAATAAATATAAATATTTAATGATAATTAGTTTATATATATTTTTGCGTTATTAATAATCAACCTTAGACCGCCGACTGTCCTAACCTTGTAATTGTACCATTTCCAAAGAGCAAACATAACAATTTAGCGCCCGAGCTTAAGAAAACTTCATTATAAACCGAATGTTTTATATCTAGACGTCGTGCCACGCAGCTATTGCATGACATAGCAGAGGAGAGGTATCGATTGGTGGATGACGTGGAAGAAGAAAATTTAATTAAAGAATTAAAGAAATTTGGTCTTAATACAGACTTCGATAAGATTGGGAAGTTAAGGGATAGGTTAATAGAATATCTAACTACAGGAAAGAAAGAAATGATACCTAAAAGTAACATAGCCAGTATAATAAATTTATAGAACATGAAGTATGATGGATATGAGAATGGCACCTCATTCTTGGAACGGATTGAAGAATTGAGGGAGATAAATGAGATGACATTTTTTGAGATTATACATAGCCTACTTCTGTTATTAAAAGGCAAAGCTCTGTTATGGTTTTGAGATAACAGGGAAACATGGAAAAATTATTCAGAGTTTGGAACAGATTTTAAATTATTTTTTGGTACAAATACTTCTAGTTTACGATTAGAAGGTTTAGATTTAGAGACTCTGAATTTGCAAAAATGTATATCACTCAAATACAAACACTAATAAGGCGACATAGGAAATTTACAAGAGAAACAGCCCTGGAAAGAATTTACAACAATTTGCAACCTAAATATAAATTTTATGTTTGTCGCACCGACTGTAACAATGTAACAGATTTAATTAAATTAACAAAACAATTTTAAAAATTGGAACAAGTTATCAACAGTAAAAAGTTGGAAACAAATTCAAATAATAAAATCAATTCTGATACAAGAAATGCAGTTACTCATTGCACTCCAAGAAACTATGCTCAATACCAAAACAACGATTCTGTAATAAATGTAGTAAGCCGGGATAATTTTACAAGTATTGTAAGTGTCATTCAAGAAACTACAATCAGGTTGAAATAAGCCAAGGTGTGTCTAGCCTACAAACAAAATATATACCATAGCACAGCAAAACAATCATTGGACGACACTCAGTAAAACATTAGGGGCAACGTATCAAGCTCTCATAGACACAGGCGCAGCTAAGTCGTATATTAGTAATGAGTGTTTAAACAAATGTAAAAAACAAAATATTAAGTGTGAATAAATGAGACTGGAGACACACTTAGCTAATGGTAATATTGTCTACATTACAGAATCAGTGTTGTTAAAATTAGTAGTAAACGGACATTCAGACAGAATTAAGTTATTAAAACTAGATAATTTAACATATCCAATAATAATTGGTATGAATGTATTAAAACGTTGGGGCGTTTGACATGACTTTGCAAAAAACAGTTTTAAAATTACAAAAACAAGTAATTTAATACAGACTAAACAAAATAAAATTGAAACACATTTTTAACAAAGCCAGGAATAATACACATCTACAAAATAAACTAATTAAAAAACAGAAAAAAAAAACAGTATATAGGGTTAGAGTACTAGATAAATCCGAAGTGAATAAACTCCAGGCAGAATTGGATGACAAGTTTGAGGCCGACAAAAGTATGAACCTCGGTAGCACGTCATTAATCCAGCATACCATCAAACTGAAGAATCCCACGCCGCTCAAACAGAAGTATTACCCTAAGAACCCTAAAATAAATAAAATCATTAATGAAGAGGTAAATAAAATGTTGAAGAACAATATCATTGAGCCATCTCATAGTGCATGGAGTTTCCCGGTATGCATTAACAAGAAAAAAAAACGGAAAGCCAAGGTTTTGTGTTGACTATAGAGAAGTCAACAAAGTCACAATGAAAAATGCTTACCCGCTACAGCACATTAATGGGATCCTGGATAAATTAAAAAAAGCAGCTTTTATATCAACGTTGCACTTAAAAGATGAATACTGGCAAATACCATTGAAACAAAAGAGTAAAGAAATCACAGCATTCCAGTTCCAGTTCAAACAAATGCCGTTTGGGTTGAATTCAGCACCAGCAACTTTTCAACGTTTTTTAAATACCGTAATTGGCCCAGAACTTGAGCCAAGAGCCTTTGCTTACCTGGATAATATTATTGTCATCGACAAAAGCTTTGAAAAGCATATAAATAACCTAAAAAAAATATTCAAAAGACTAAAAGAGGCAAAACTTAAGATAAATTTAGAAAAATGCGTATTTGAAAAAACTGAGTTACGTTACCTAGAGCATATCGTGACCGGAGAAGGCATCAAAACAGATCCTGACAAAGTACAAGCTAATTCCAAATTTCATCTCCTAAAAATCAGAAAGAAATTTGCAAATTCTTAGGCGAGACTTTAAGGTACAGACGTTTTGTACCGTCCTTGTCGACAATTACTTGCCAATTGAATAAATTATTAAAAAAGAGTACAAAGTTTGCCTGGACTGATGAAACCAAGGTAGTTTTTAAAAAAACTAAAGTAAATGCTGTGTTCAGCACCCATCCTGACGTGTCCTAATTTTGAAAAAGAATTTATATTAGAAACAAATGCATGTGATTATGGCCTAGGTGCAGCACTTACACAAAGGTATGACGGAGATAGAAAAATTATTTGCTACGCTAGTATATCCTTAAATGCCGAAAAGAATTACTCCACAATGGAAAAAGAGTGTCTGGCAGTTGTTTGGGCAATCAGGAAGATAAAGCATTATCAGGAAGGATATAATTTTACAATAGAATCAGACTATCAAAGTTTGAAATAGCTGAACTCACTAAAAAACCCAACCGGGAAAGTTGCGCGCTGGATTATGAATCTGCAACAGCATGACTTTACCATCCAGTACAGAAAAGGGTCCATCAATCAATTAGCAAATACCCTTTCTAGAAAACCATTTGAGCCTGCACCGGAGGATAAAATCCTAGTAATTGCAGATAGCCCAAATTGGGTTTATCAACAAAAAATTCTAGTTAAAACTAACCCTGAGAAACACAAGAACTTTAAAATCCAAAATGGCAGACTATTTAAAAAAGTATGGGATCAAAATCCTAGCCACGCTAAAATAAATAGTCCATGGAGATTATGTATTCCACCGGCACTAATACAACAAGTATGTGAGGAAAATCATTGTCCTCTAGTAGCCGGACATCTAGAAATAACCAAAACTATGAATAAAATCTTAACAGGTTATTATTGGCCAGGAATAACAAAGGACGTTAAAAGGTTTGTAAAAAAATGCATAATTTGTCAAAGGTACAAACCTTTACAAATGCAGATTCCTAAAGTCATCAAAGATTGCTATGTGGAAGAACCATGGTATATGGTAATAGTAAATTTAATAGGTCTTTTTCCAAGATCAAAAAGAGAAAACTGTTACTTACTTGTAATTCAAGATAAATTTACCAAATAGGCAGAATGTAAACCGATTTAAGCTGCCACAGCTGTCAAATTAAAAGAAATTATTAGAGATAGAATATTATTAAAATTTAGAACACAAATTAATATGATAACAGATAATGCTACACAATTTAGTAACAACATATTCAAACAATTCCTAAAAGAATCGGGTATAATAAAAATTGATATCCCATCTTACACTCCAAATCAAATCCAAATCCAAATCCAGTAGAACGGGCAAAGAGAACACTTAAACCTATGATTGCAAGTTTTTGCAAATCTAATCATTGCAGCTTTTCAATTGCTTTTAACTCAGCCACTTCTACCAGCATACCTTAATTTTGGTAGAGAATTAAGGGCACCAAAAGAGTTTTTAGAAACAACAATACCTTACCTAGCTGGTCCACAACAAAGTGAAAGGTTAAAGCATCTAAAAGATATACATACATTAGTCCAGCACAATGTTAATGAAGCTGCAGTAAAACATGCTCACTATTACAATCTTAAAAGACGTAACTGGTCACCAAAACTTGAAGATACAGTAATGCAGAAATTAATACACCAATCATCTGCAAGTAAACATTTTACCGCAAAATTAGCACCAAAGTTTGACGGTTCATTTATAGTATCAAAAATAATCTCTCCAGTGCGTTTCAATCTAAAAAACACACAAACAACAAAGAAATTAAAATCATTCATGTTAAAGATGGGGAATTCTACGTCAAGTGACCCTCTCCGATTTAGCTCAAATTTTGTACACTTATTTGAGTACCCAAAATATGACTTCATGCCAATTTTCAGACTAGTAGAGCTAATTGAACTTTGCGGCAATTTTTTAAGTTCAACTTTATTTTTTTTAAATTTCATTTATCTTAATTGCATTTTAATCTGGAAATTTTTTAGAATAGTCATAATTAATAGGAAATTTCCCCAGGAATCGAATGCACGGGTTAGATTTTTGATATCTTGTTGCGCACGCGCAGAAAATGCAATAAACCAGTTTTTTTTTCAAAAATTCATATCTTAAAAGTTGCCACCGATTAAAACTCCAAATTTTGGGCAAAGACAGCCAAAAGTATGTACTTTAAGATGCTTAAATAAAAATTTCCCACATTAGTGGTAGTTTTTGCTCTAGAGTCTCTTGAACGCACAAAACCATTTTTCAATCAAAATTTTAGCATATATTGATTAATATTCAGGGTGTTAATGTATAAGGGTAACAAACTTTTAGGGTGGGTAAGGGGGTTCATTTGAGACACTTTTTAATCATAAACTTATAAGCAAACATGTTCACCCTAGAAGCTGCACGTCAAATTTTTTTTTTTATACAATATTTGAAAAATCTCTCTTAAAAGTCTAAATAAAAAAAAAACAATAAAATAAAAAAATTATAGGCAATTAAATTGTCCATCTTTTTTTAACAGCATATTTGGATCTATCTCTAACCGTATTTATGTCATAAATTAAAGAATTATTTTTTTATTTATTTTTTGTAATTTTTGTTAAAAATTATGTTTAAAAGTAAAAAAAATTTAAAAAAAAATTTAATTCAAAATTAAAAACCATTCAATTGCGCATTTTTCACCTAATAACATGTTTTAATGTAACTCCTACCGATTGTGTGCTATTAAAGAAAAACTTCTAAGAGAACATTCTTTAACCTTACTTAAAAAAACATTAATAGAATGTTGTAAATTTGACAAAATAAAAAAAAAATATGTACAATACGTCATTTTAAAAGTTTTTTAAATTAAAAAAAATTATAGGCCTAAGCCTTATTAAATTCTAATTATTTTAGTTTACGAGTCTAATTTTATATTCAAAATTTAAAATATAATAGAAATATTATAATTTAAAAAATATATATACAAAGTATATTGATGTAAAGTTTTATGTGGAACCTAATTAGCAAGTACTCATTTGCTTTTTTGAGGACCCAGGGTATGCATCTGACTCAAATCTGGAAGCTAATGATACTTATTAAGTATATTAATTTTAAAAATTCAATGGTAGTGCGACACGTGTTCTTTTGAATCTTAAGGTCTGAAATTTCTTATGGCATACTTTTTTTGTATAAAGATCACTTTCTGGGGGTGCACACAAAGAAATTTTACAAAAAAATTTAAAAACCAGTCTAATATCAAAAATTTTGATTAAAAAATGGTTTTGTGCGTTGAAGAGGCTCTAGAGCAAAAACTACCACTAGTGTGGGAAAATTTTATTTAAGCATATTAAAGTACATACTTTTAGCTGCCTTTGCCCAAAATTTTGAGTCATAATCGGTAGCAACTTTTGAGAAATGAATTAAAAAAAAAAAACTTTTCTGCGCGTGCAGGACAAGATAACAGAAATTCGATTCCTTGGAAAATTTCCCATCGATTATGACTATAAAAAAGTTAAAAGTTGAACTTAAAAATTGCCGTAAAATTCAATTGGCTCTATGAGGCGTACTCTGTGACCTAGAGGTCTAAAATTTAGCATGATGTCATATTTTGGGTACTCAAATAAGTGTACAAAATTTGAGCTATATCGAAGAGAGTCGCGTGAAAAAGACTGCTCACTTGACGTGGAATTGCCCAGATATAATAGTTGATAATTGATATTCTCAAACTAACATGCTCGCCGATAGCAACCAACAAAACTCCAAATGTAGATAAAAGAAGTTTTGAAGGCAGACAAGAAGTAAAAAAATCATATGATTTTGAGATATTATATGACTCGCTTCCAAGGCTTCATCCCAACGGCTTAAAGTAACTAACGAAGAAAAGCAGAAACTTCATTCTCTTCTAGAAATTGAGAAAAAAATAATGCAACTTTAATTTAATTTTGTGTATAAGGACTTGTTAAGTTTATATAAATGTATATTAATGTTTTGTAAAAGAAAAGAACTGTTACATAATCTGCGTTGATTAAACTGTTAGTTTTGTTGTGTAACAGGTCTTTTCTGCTGTTTGCAAGAGGGAAATGTGACAAACTTACCCGCTACTGTATGATTTTGCCACAATTACTTTACGTAACTTGACAGTTGATTTTTGTAAGGTTAAGTTCTTATTCCTATTAGCGATCGACGTACCAGACAGATGCTATTGTTTAGAGAATTTACACATTGTACAAATTACGAATGCAATTATATTGATTAAATTGTGTACCGAAATTGTATTTTAGATTAAACTTGTTTTTATGTATTTTTTGTATATTATGTATATTATTTTAGTTGATGTAATATGTTTATTTATATATTAGTGTAGATGTAAATGGTTTAACTTTTACCGACAATAAAGAATTATTATTAAAATATAAGTTCTCTTAATTCCTAAGTTCTACATTTTATTTCTCTCTTTTTATTACTTATTTTATTTAAAAGGAACATAATATATACTCCTATATTTTTTTACATATCTGTAAATAATGTTCATTTCAATTCAAGGTTCTTGAAATTAATGTTTTATAGTTCGTCTTTCTTTTAATTGTTTTGTTTTTAAAAGCAGTTGTCTTTATGGTATCCTATTTTTTAATTTAGAATTTTGTTAATAAATAGTTGCTTAGTTCATTATCAGTCCAGTCCATTAGTATCCTTTTATGCTCTAACAATTTGATTGTAACATTACCTTTTTAACACATATAATTAATAAATAATATACTCTTTTTATAAGAAAATTAGTATCATTTAAATTTGTTAAATTGGATATAATAGTTCTTGTTCCTAGAACATTTTGAATCATTTATTGACTAAAATATAAACACATTAAATTTAATTCAAATTTCACGTGAGGTGACAGCAGCCATAAAAAAGGGGGTAACATTTGGTGCTATCAAGAAGCGCAACGGTAGTTACAAGTTAGATTCCATCATGGCAATGGCTGCAGCGCAGTCGAAGAATATAAAAATCAAGCCCAGGAAATAAAACTCGATCAATGTTAAATAAAGTGTCAATTATAGTATTTTAAATAAATAAATATGTTTTTATTAATAATTAAATTATATAATTGTACATATTACCTAATTCACAAACACACTACTTTACTATAAATACAATATAAATATACACACATCAAAATATAATTAACGCATGTAATAGAATAATAAATAACTTACTTATATAGTACATATAGAAGGTATTCCATCAATCATCGTTAAAGTTAATAACTTTTTAATTTTTAAAAATAATAAATTGAATCAAAGTAAGCATTTTAATAAGAAATTAAGCCGTTTCATAAGTATAAAATATATCTATCCTATAACAGAATCTCCTAAAAACCACACTAACATTTTTTTCAAACAAAACTTTATTTATTTTTCCACAGTTTTTATTATGTTGTATAAAAAATTTGAGCCATTTACGTACTTTATAATTGTCTTATACTGCGTACACACTTGCAACAATCTGCCGTATCGCAACACCGTCGCGTATCATCGTCGCGTACCATCACTCCGCAACACAACTGCGAACCGCAACATCGTCGCGTAACATACTCCCGCAACACAATGCCGTTCCATTGCCGTATTGTTGCGCCCTGCCGTACTAACTTGTAAAGGGAGCTGCAACATCGTCGCGCAACGTTCCTTTGATCCGACGGCATAAAACCGACAAGCGGTGGGACGCTAGAAAAGTCCCATGTTGCGAGGAAATGTTGCGCGAGGATGTTACGCGATGGTGTTGCGGTACGGCAGATTGTTGCAAGTGTGTACCGACTATTTAGAGGTATTGGATTGGAATAAGGGAGCGGCCGGGACTGATTATTATTCAACTATGCAGGGGAATACCCGGACGATGCGGGGAGTTACCGCCGGCTCAAATAAGTTTTTTTTCCCACGGGTCGGCAGAGAAGATTCACACGCGTTAGGTTGAGAATCGTTTCTCGGCGACCGCAGCCCCGACCATTTATTATTATTATATTTTATTCTAATTAAACTTAGTGAATACAACCGTATGAGTTTATAAAAAAAATTATTTAAGTTTTATTTTAATTAAACTATCATCAGAAGAGTGATTACTGCTGAATAATTTAAAATAAAATGAAAGAATATATGCAACAAATGAATGGACTATTTTCGCGGATGATCGAAAGCTTTGTCGCATCGTGTGCATCATCCACAGCAAGTGTAGCTCCAACACAAATAAAGTATAAAAAATAATATTTTTTTTCAAAACCGGATATTTTGCGCGTGGTCTATAAATTCTAGATACACCACTAAACCTGGGTAAGTTTTTTTGCATGAAGTTGAGCGTTACGATATCAATCGCATTCGGTATAAAAGATGCTACAGCGCAAACTACAGTATTGAACAGAAATTGTCAAACCGTAAGTGAGTTGATTTTATTATTAACAGGTTTTTATAAAAATAGAAATAATCAGTAAAACATATTAATGTGAGATTTATACTTTTGACAGTTTTTGATTTATGTGAATAATATGCCACTTTTTAACAGATTGGTTTTGATAAATTATAATTTTGACAATAATGGAAGTTTGTTTTGACAGATAAATATATTAATTTGAAATTTTGACTTGATAGTTTGTGCTCATGTCAATCAATCAATTATGCCACTTTTTGACTGTTAGATAGAAGTTTGTCACTTTTGACAGTTTGAACTCATGGACGATATTTTGATTTTACTTTTATATATTTCTGAAAGTCTGGAGCCATTAAGGTTAGTTCGTACTGCATTAGAGAAAGCTGGGTTTTTGCTGAATTTAGCTAACTGTAAGTTTCTGATGAACAAGGTATCTGCCAGTGGTATTTGTCCAAGTATGGATAAAATTGATGCAATTATTCTAGAAAATTTATTCAAAATCTTGTATCAATAATTGTTTCTATTTTTCGTTTAACAAAACAAAATAAACCATATATGGCACTGGCAAACGGCCCAAGAGCAAGCTAGACAGCTCATTTTAGATTTCTTGACAAGTCGCTCTTTGCTAGCAATATTTGATTCGGCATTGCCTAATGAATTGGACACCGATGCAAGTAGTATAGGATACGGAGCGATCTTTTAAAACATGATGCTAACATGCGGGTAGTAGCATATTTTAGTAAACGTATAAAAGAATATGAATAAAAATATTCGTATTTTTACTACTATACAAAAAGAATTTTTTGCCAAGAATAGATTAATAGTGGATTTATTTGCAAAATTACAATTTTGGTGTACAAAATCAAAAAGGTAACTCAATTTCTCATGTTGACTATTTGAACAGAAACTCTGTAAACGTTATTCAGACAGCAAAAAAGCTGGTTATAATACAACAGCGAGGAGATGTTGAAACCAAACAATTGATAATAAATTTGAAAGAGGGCAGGCTTGATACTAAACAGTATGTAGTTAAAAATTCCTTTTTGCATCATATAAATCAAGACAAATATTGTACAGAATTTGTAGTAGGTTAAGCTTATTACGATTGTTTCATGACCTGTTTGTTTAGGAAAAAAATACTAAAATCAGTAATGAAATATTTTTGGTTTCTACACATAACACAATTTTTAGAAAAATACATCAATATAGTATGTGCTATAAAGAAAATAAAAAGGGTTGAAAAGATTTTTACACTTATTCTCAAGGCCACTCGTCCGTTACATGGATTGCCTTGGACCGTTATCACCATCATCAAACGACAATAAATACATTTTTGTGAGTGACGCATACTTAAAATATTGTTTACTTTTGCCATTAAAATCTACAACGGCCGCCAAAATGAAAAAAAAAAAAAATTACTAACTGTAATATCTTTGTTTGGAATTCAATTAACGTTAAATACTACTCAACATAAAATAACGAGAATTTTACCTCTACAATTATTATTAAGTAGCAAAGGCCATTAAAGGCACAATTTCTGTGATTTAATCAATTTTAAATGACAACTCGATAGAAAATCGTATTATGCGCAATTTGGGTAAAAACTCTGGAAGATTTTGTAATACTTTATCAAAGGCTGTTAAGTTCTGGAAAACTGGCTGATCATTTTAATAGAGCTTACAAGATTGTCAAAGTGGCTGCAAATAATCGCTTTATTGTGTTCAAGGTTAGATTATAAAAACAAATCAAGTATTCAAAGTATTAACATTACTAATAGATGAGGATGAACTCAATGAATCAGTGTAATTTGATTAATGATTGCACTAAGTTAAAACTAGGTATGAGGAATGATGCAGTGTTTGTGATTTGTTTTTTCAAGATTCTGGTTTGTGACCTGGATATTTGATGTTTTTATCAGGACTCAGGCTTGTGACCTGGATGTCCGTTGTTTTTATCAAGACTCAGGTTTGTGACCTGAATGTCCGGTGCTGTTATTAGGACTCGGGGTTGTGATTTGGATGTCCGGCGTTTTTTTAGGACTAAGGCTTGTGACTTGGATGTTCGGTGTTTTTATCAGGATTCAGACTTGTGACTTGGATGTCCGGTGTTTTTATCAGGACTCAGACTTGTGATCTGAACGTTAGGTGCTTTTATTCGGATTCATGTTTGTGACCTGGATGTTTGGTGTTTTTATCAGAACTCGGACTTGTAACCTGGATGTCCGATAGTTTGCAACATCTATGTCGGTTACAATCTAACGTTGTTTTACAAAACTAATGCGCTTCTAATTTTTTTTAAGGTTAAAAACAAAGAAAATGTAGTGTATCTTTTGTCTTTTGTATTTAGCTGTGTCATAACCAGAGCTATTCGGTTCATTGCTGATCAAAAATTTGATACTTTACAACATAGGCCAAAAGTTGCAGATTTTTGCAAGACATATTGCCATCTGAATAAATATTTACTCATAGTACAAGCTATGCTGAAAATTTTAACAAATATTCACTGAGAGTTCTGAGATGTGGGGCTAATACTTTTTTAAACAAACTATTACCACATCAATCAAGCTTTGGAAGCATTATTTTCTTAAATTCATAATCTGCAAGTATTAAAGGTCATGTATACAGACTGCTTAAATCTGGTCTTCAATGTGATAGTTTCAACGAATGTGGTTTTGCTTTAAAGTTATTTTTATATAGTTGTGACATATTATTAGTAATTTCAGTAATTGTACAGATATATGAGGCGACCGTAGCACAATGGTCTAGTGCGAGGACTGTTGTGCAG
Organism: Tachinus rufipes; assembly: GCA_963932245.1. Classification (NCBI taxonomy): domain Eukaryota; kingdom Metazoa; phylum Arthropoda; class Insecta; order Coleoptera; family Staphylinidae; genus Tachinus; species Tachinus rufipes. The sequence goes on from OZ010744.1 coordinate 80,237,140, forward strand.
GCAGCCCGGGTTCGATTTCCGGCATATCTAATTTGTCGAATATATTTCGATGCGGTTGTCTCCTTTGCAAGACAATGGCAAACCAGCGAAGTATTTGCCTAGTAAACCCCTCTAGTGTTGTGGTTCGGATTCCACGTTAAAGTCGTCCGTGTAGGTCCCGTATGTTTGTGTGGAACTATTATCGCGAACTACAAACATACGAGAGCGGCGCCGAACACTCGTAGCGAGTATGGCACTATAAGAAGAAGAGGATACAGATATAAAATAAATTATGGAAATAAAAATGACATTCAATCAACATCATAAAAAATATTCTACTGAAAAAGCATGAATTTGTTTTTATGCAGATGAGAGTTATATGATCATTAAATACTGTATTTTATTGTTTCCAGATTTAAACATGTAATGCTAAATTAACATTATATTTACATATAATTAAAAACTGAAAACATTATTATTATTTTTAATAATAATTTGCATACATAAAACAACATTATTATATAACAGTTTCTACTAACGGTAAAATTGTTTTTAAAGCATCATAAAGTTTTTCTTAAATTACCATTTGAGTTTCTTTTTTTTTTAGAGATGACATTTAAAAAACATAAATTTAATGATATTCCAAAGTTGTTTGGAATAGAATCAAATGTACAGCGTACCTGAATTGAGGTTTCTTGGTTATATTTTGATTTTCTGGTTATTACTCTTTTAATAGTACCGATTTTTTTATAAAGTTTTTTCATAGGGAATCGTTTTGAGTTCATCTTTAGTTTAGCTTGTGGTTTTTAAAAAAGATTCTTTGTTTCTCATTGTATTTTGCACACGCTCAGCAGATGTAGTAAATTTTCTTCATCCTCCAGACATCTGGGGCATTGGGAATCCTTTTGAATTTCCATTCTATTCAAGTGTTTGTTTAAGCTACAGTGCCGAGTTATTAGTTTTGTAAGCTTTTGCAGCCTTGTTTGGCAGTATATGATGGTCCTGTTAGGAATAGCCGAGTGTGCTTCTTTTCTTTAGAGTTTTTTTTACAGGCTGCTGTGTTCCTTAAGTTATCTACGTATTATTTGTTTACCGGTGTTATATTCTCCCAAAAGTTCCGGTCAAATAAACGTCCAATTTAAAGTTTGCTTCTTTGGCCTAGTTCTTTGTTGTCCAGATTAAGCGTACTCTGCTGTGCTTAGCTCTTCCAGACTAGTTATGCAGTTCATGTCACCCTTTTTACATAATTTATTGACAACTAAATAATATGTTTTTTAAAACATTTTTTTTTACGAATACTTTAGTTACTAGTTTCAACTTTTCTAGTTATTTAAGTTATTACATCTTAGAGCCGAAACTAATAATGTATTCGTAAGAATATATTTGTGATAAAAACATAGTAAATTGTTTTATTATTTCATAAGTATGTATGATCACGTAGTAGAGGTCACAACCATCAATTATATTAATACAATTATCTCTAATTAGAATTGAAAGTATTAAACTATGTTGATACATTTAATTAATTTATATTGATTTTAGATTATAAATGCACAAAACAGCTTAATTGTAGAAGATTTAATTAAAGAAACGGTAAAACAAAGACACTTCTAATAGGACCACATTATGAAATATTATGACAAAACAAAAAAACGAATATTTTATGTAAATAGATAAATTAATTGATATAAAACATGAAGGCAAGTAGTTGAAAGAAATTGAATATTATATTTAAATGTTAAAAAAAAAACCTTTATGTGAATTTGTTAAAAAATCAGAATAAATCAAGCCTTCAAAATAATAATATTAATAAACAAATCATAATATACTAATAAAATAAGTGTTGCACATTTTTAAAATCAAATTTTAAATACATGAACAAAATTTTGAATCATTAGAGCGAATATTAACACAATTATAAATAAAAAGGACGGAGCACGTTCTGTTTTCATTCACTATTTGTTTTTGATCAACTTATTTAAGTGATTTAAATTAAAGTATAAACACAAATATCAGTTTTTATTTTGTATATTAGAATATAGATTGAAATTTTATTAATGCTATTTGTTTATACATGTTATAATAATTTTTTTAGAATTCCAAGTAAATAGTGTATTATGATAAAAATATTGATTAAAACATCCCTCCCATCTTCTGATATTTAAATATATGCCATTATATATCTTTTCCATTTCACTTTCTGTCGCTGGTAGTGAAGGTCAATATGCATTTTTTATTCGAAATTATTATAGTTCTGATAATCATAAAAATTATATTAAAATTTACTAATGGTATTTGTAAAAGCAATGTGTGTTTGGTTGGAAAAACTGCTTTGGTTACAGGGGGAAATAAAGGTACGTATTATATTTTAATATATTTATAAATCTATAATTCAGTAAAAGCATTTCGGGTCACTTACCAAAATTTACGGATTGGAGTATCCGGTTATACGAGTTGTTAAAGAAAGAAGATAAAATAAACACTACACATGCTGATATTTTCCCGCTGCATTCAATTCAATTCAATATACATATTACGCATCTAATTAAATTGTTAATTGTATATATATCAAAGTATCAAATAATGTTGAGTGTTGGGTGTTTTGTAGGTTTTATACGGCTCAAACTGTGAGATGATTCAGTTAAAATAAATAAACTAGAGTGCCCACCAACTCTTCATTACTTACATTTGATTCGACTGGTTTTCTTATTGAAAATATTAATTATTATTTCAATTGTATATTATTCTATCCAAATTGTATATAATATAATCTTTTCATGAAGAAGTTGAAATCATAAATTTGTTAAAAAATAAACAACTAGCTTATTGTTGACAATTTTATTACCAATGGCAATGCAGGCATTTTCCAAGGATATACAATAAAACCTTTAATAATTATTTGTAAGCGGACCACGATTTATTAACAATGTCGACAAAATACTTGTATATTAAACCAGTTTAAATTTTTATAAAAACGATTTAGATTAATACTAAAAAGATAAATATACATATATTAGGGTGTCCGTTATTTATTCCGATTTAGATATTCTAAATTTTTGTTGCTAATTTGATTCTTTGGTACTAAAAAGTACTACATGAATTTTTTCAGATTTTTTAGATGTCCGGAAAGCGTGCCTGTAGACCGTTTTAACCCTCATTTAAATAACATAGAAAAAAGTTTTTTTTTCTTTTTTTTTTCATTACGATAAATTAAAATTAAAAAAAATTAATAGTACTATCATAATTGATGTAAAATTTTCCATAAATTACACGTTTATGATTTTTGTGGTCACAAAACGCTGTCTGAATGACAAAATATGTAAAAAAATAGACCAGTGCAATTTGCTCTACATTTTTTTCTAATTAGACATCTGAATATCAAAGTATTAACATCAGAATCGTAATCTATGAAAAATTTCTTATCAAATTCATACATCACTTACCAAATTTTGACCTGAAAAATCGTTCTTACAAATTTTAAATAAATAAAATAAAAATGTTTTTATTTATTATGTTCAAATATAAATTTTTAATGCATCAAAACATTTGCGCACCACATCATTAATATTTATTTTTTTTAATCAGACCCTAATTAAATAAATATAAATAATACATTATTACAAAATCAAACAAATTTATAAATCTGAATAAAAAAATAAAAACTTTTTTGTTAATTAAAATTATTGAAAGTTATTTAATTTTATTATTTTTATCTAAATCTAATATTATTAATATGGACTTATATTCTTGTTTTTTTTATGTAACATTGTTTGTTTATCAGCATTCGGAAGTTTAGTTGTGTATTCTTTGATCACTTAGAGTAAATATTGCTTTTGTATTTCGATCAAAAAACTTTTTTGAATTACAATTTATAAAGTAATCGATTTCTTTACCTTTAAAATTTTTCATATCACTAAAATTGTTGACGTAATAACGTTTTAACGCGTCAACTCCGTGATCAATATTCAAATTGACTATCATCTTTTTTTTTATATTGGCAATCGATTCATCAAAAAAAGCAATTTCGCAACTTTCAGCAGATAGATACCATAAATGATTGTGGAATTTATTTAATGCTGCATCAGCAGCTGCAGCATCTACATTTTTAAACTCCGCAAGTCTCTTGATAAATTTAAGATCGTTATTAGCTGCATAAATTGCTAATGGCGCGGTGTACCAACTTTGAAACTTTGAATATAAACAAATATCACAAAAATCGAAACGTCGAATAAAGCTTTTTTTTTTTGGTCAACAATTTCAAAACAGTCTCTAAACAAATAAATTTAAATGGCTTTGCTCATCCATCTGGCGTGGTGAAATGCACCTGGTTTATAAAATTTAATATCCTCTCGAGGTACAAGACCAAAGAAAATTTTACTTAATATTAATAATTCTCTATAATTGTCTCTATACTGAACATTATTAACTAACTGATCTTGTGTAAAATTGTCAATTTCATTGATTTTTCTAACCAAAATATCATTTTTCTTTACATCACAAATTCCAAATTTATACTTTGTTTGATCAATTTTTGACCAAAAAGCTTGAAATTGCTTGAATAAAGCTACATTAGGTCTATTTGTATCAGGCAATTTTAAGACAAACACTCCAGATAAACATAATTCAAATATATAGTGGCGACAAGGTAGATATAATAAGTCTTTACCTAGACGTTGTTTCAATAAGACTGCAGCTCCATTATATTGTCCTAAATTTGAAGCAGTCGTATCTCAGCATAAAGCTTCAATCTCATTAATTAGTTCCCAGTCCACAAAAGTGTCAAAAATAGAATTAGCTTGGGTTATACCTTTACTATTCTCCAAAGCTGGACAACTTTTCTTTACCTTGTCTTGAAATAATTATAGGTAATCTATTTATCTGCTTGCACATAATCCTATCGGATATAAGTTTGCCATCCCAGTGCAATACTGAGCCACTGAATTCCTTAGCTTTCAAGAATTGGTTTTTACTATCGTCAGCAATCTTAGATCTATATTTCTTTCTCATATAGTTGAAAGATGATTTATTAAAAATTAAATTATTTAAATCATAACCTAAGGATTCAGCTATAGCCGCTACAATAAGAATAGTTTCTATATGAAACTTTTGCTTTATCTAAGGCCCCAACAACACTTTCAGTGAAAATATTTACGTTTCCTCATATATTTTGATTTGTATACTCCTTACCAGTAAGATAGAAATTAGAATAATCAGACTTTTGAGAATCACTGGTTGTGTAACTACCGGAAAGATTTTCTAATTCACCTTAACAAAGAAGAAACAAAAAGTAGATATTATTTGTATTAGGACAGGAAGCAATTTTTAAAAAGTATTATTTGTATAATATCAGTAGAATATTTTTAATATTTTTAGTATGAAATGATGCATATTCTAATATATAAAGAGAAATTAAAAACACATTTTTTAAGTTTACGAATTCAGAAAAATTCTTCTTCTAATTTTATAAATTGAAAATTAGTTATTTCTATTTGATAACTCAAAAATGTGATATTAGTATTACTTGAACAAATATTATTTTATAATTACCAGATATATTTCGAACAAATTCACCAAAACGTTCAGGTTGTTTATTCAATCTTTTTGTATTAGCTTCTAAAGATTCTACTGCACTACTATCTAAAATGTGAAATTTGTTTCAAATATTTTTTTACTAAATTATTGATATAAATGTGTTTGCATTTTCCTACCAAAATCTTCTAACGTTAGTGTATTGCTCTCATTGTCTACGTTGGTAATTACATCGTTTTCTAAATGAACTTCTTGATTATTAGATAAAATATCAATTTTACTCGTAGATGGAATGGCTTAAATATCATTTAAAAATATTGGAAAAAATTATGTAATATAGGTTAAAAACATTGTGTAATATTTACCATTTAATTTCGATGTTTTTTACTTTAACAAAAATCTCGATTCATAAATTTCTTTTCTGTTGCATTCACTTAATGTTTTTCTAAATAGTGACGTGGAAATGTCAAATAAAGAGTTTAAATTGCAAATAAAAATTTTTTCTGCTCAATAAATGGATGGTTTTCATTTTTTTTGAATATTTATATACTCGTCATACAACTTTTGAAGTTTAATTTCACAGTTAATTTGAGTTATTGTCGGAATATCAACTTTTTTCCAAATATTACAAATTTCTGCAATTGTCAATTTTTTACTCACATTTTTATTTTTATTTAGTACTCTCGGTAATTTTGAAGTAGAAAAAATTGGCAATTCATTAATATTGCCAATTAAATAAATATTATTTTGTTACTCGAACATATTAAGCTTATAACTTTTTCTTTGACACTTGTGATTTATGCGTTTGTTTTATTTTTTTGTAGGTTATCGTAAGGTTTTCACACATATATGATTTTATTTTTAATATACGGTCACATCACGTGACGGAGACTGAAGTACAACATGAAATTACGCGCGCAATATTTCAAAATTTTATTTAGCAATTACGCATGCGATATCAAAAACTTTTATTATTTGTCAGTATTTAGCTTTACTTTGTTTAACAAAACAATCATGGAATTTTTGTTGAAAAATCTATCAACTTTAAGAATAAGTCTAAATAATACCATCAAATTCAAAATGCTTAAAATTTAAAGAAATAAAGATTTATTTAATTTATTACTAATTTTAAAAACAGCTAAGAACTGATTTTCGTATTGCGATATTTGTTTGTGACAGGAAATTTTCCGTAGAATATGATTTTGATGATGATAGTTTGATATTCAAATGTCTAATCAGAAAAAAATGCAAAAGATTTATAGAAAATTGCACTAAATTACGTATTTTTGATATTTTTTTACAGTTTTTGTCGTTTAGAAGTGTTTTGTAACCACGTAAATAAAAAATGTGTAATGTACGGAAAAGTTTAAATTGATTATAATATGTTAAATATTTCCAATTTTCCAGTATGGCTTGCTACAGAAACGGTCCGGTGAAAACACATCCCTTTGGAAGGATGCCGACCGAGCAAGGTTTTAAATGAGTGGCGACACATATGTGCGTTTTCAACGAATAAACCGGCCGCCACCGAAAACCATGTTCGGTCGGGCATTCTTCAAAACGGATGCGTTTTTACCGGACCGTTTCTAAGTCATACTGTGAATAGTGTGACACCGGACTAAATATTGTTATGGTTTGCTAAGCCTTTTTATTTACTAACAATTAGTCAATAATTAATTGCTTCTTACTTCTCACGTACGTATATTCTCCTTTCTGTTCAATACGTACCACTGTTTTTTAAATTTACTTATTTTTTTTAAATACATTTATACAAATTTTTGTATACGCCAAGAAGTTTTTACAGTTTCTTTAAAGGCGTATAATTTAATCATTTTTTTTTCTTTGTTGGGTTTTTGTTTTTTTTAAGATCTTTGGTTTGATATGATCTCTGTTTCTTTCTCTCTTGGTTTCAATTTGTTCATTAAAGTTTTTTCTTGTTATTATTATTTTTCTTTTTACACTGTACTCTTTATTGAATTTTATTGTTTATTGCTCCATTGTTAACTGTAATTATTTTGATTTGTTTCATTTTTATCAAAAACTTGTTCCATTGTGTTGTTATTGTTGTCTCATGGACCAAATTGGCACGAATAGAGCGCAGTAAAGCAAAAGCAACTGGAGTGGAAGTTGTCTGCGGGACAAAAAAAGAAGCATCAGTAACTTTTGCGCAGTAATAATGTAAATATAACTTCCCAAAATAAAAAACAAAATCTTTATAAAATTAACACAATTAAATTTTTTTTCTGTTTGTCTAATTCTTTTCTTTGTTTTTTAACTACCCTTATTCATTCTATTTCATTTCCGTCCCTTTTTAATATTTTATTTGTTTTCATCTGATTTTTTTTCTTATTTTGTTACATTCTTTCAACATATGTTCTATAATTCTCTTAGTCTCTTCGCACATTCTGCACTTTTTCAAATTCTCTTCCATCTAAAATCTTGTCATTTGCTCTTCATTACTACATCTAAATTTTGCAATCATCTTTTTGTCTTCTTTACTACATATATCTATTGCTCTCTATGTACATTGGCAGTTTACTTTCTATATTATGTTTATAATTTGCGTTGTACCTAAACTTTTTTATTTGTATTTTTCATTTTTGCTTTTGTATATCTTTAACTCTTTCCATAATTTTGTACCATGTTGCTCTTCCAGTTTTTCTTATTCTTTTATTTTTTTGCTAGCATAACCATTTTTGTTGTAATAATTTTACCTAGTCTTCCTTAGTTTTCCATTTCTTGCTGTCATTTTTTCTTTCATTCATTCTTGTGATTGAAGATTTTACATTTGTGTCTCTGTCTCATTCTTTCTTCATACTTCATTGCTTTTTTTCTTGTTTCTACTTTTAACTTATTGTTTTTGACTTCCTCCAGCACAATATATATTGGAGTTTCTCTGTTTAAATCTAGCACCCATCTCCAATAGTTTACATGTATTGCTTCTAATTTTTCTTGTTTCTTCCATCCCTATATTTTTGACTCATACTACATCATATTTTTAACTAAACTATCAAACTAAGTTTTTTTATTCTTATACACTCAAATATTCTTTTACATATTTCTCAATCTTGTTCCACTACTTTATTTGCTTTTTGAGCCATCTCTTTAATGTGCCCGCTTTCGCTGTTATTTGTGCAAAAAACATAACCCAAATATTTAAAAGATTTTATTTCCGTAATACCTTGCTCATTCTATTTCCAGTCTTACACTTTTTTTCCTCTACCCCCCTTTTTGAACACCATAATTTGTGTTTTTTCTATATTAACTTTCAAACTTTTTTTTCTAAAATAATTTTCTAAACTTTTCATCATTTCTTTTATTTCCTTTGCTTCTTTTGCCAGTATTCCTATGTCGTCGGCATATGCTATTTTTTTCACTTTTTCTCTACTAACTACTGCTCATTGCTTGCTTGAGCCAACCTCAGTTTCTTTAACCCACACCCTGCTTGCTGTTTTCTAATACACTTCTTTTTGCGCAGTAAAATGATGCGGTTGAATGATTTTACGGCAATGGTCGTTTCTTAATTGTTTGATGAATTAGTGTTAAGTTAATTAATGTACAACGTTAAAGCACGGTGTGGTGGTTGGGAAGTTTAGCGTGCGTTGCAATAGTAATTTGAAAAAAATGAATTGTATAACTGGGCGTAAGATTCTACTGATATTTTTTGCCTGCCTCAAATTGAAACAGTAATTTAGTCAATTTTAAAGTTTGTCACTAATGTCAGTTTTTAAGAAATAACATGTGAACATGTAAACATGTGAAATTAAAAGTATTAATTTACTTGTTAAAAACATAACTAAATAAAATAAATACCTTCATATTCAAAAATTTCTAAACATAAAATATTCTGTATTGTAATGGGTCTATTATATTACACATAAAAAAATTCTATTGTTTAATAAGCTCCTTGGTAATATCCAGTAGCGTTTCATAATGACTTTGTTAATTATTTATTATATTAATTATACTTTGTAGGTATTGGTTATAATACTGCTTTAGGATTAGCAGCACGTGGATGTAGAGTAATTATTGCAAGTAGAACCAGTTCGGAGAATGTCATAAATAAGATAATTAAACATACAAGAAATCCAAATATAATTGCAAAAACTTTAGATTTGAGCTCACTGACTTCCGTAAGAAAATTTGCTAAAGAATTTAATGAAACAGAAGAAAGATTAGATATTCTTATTAATAACGCCGGTATTAGTGATGCAGGAAATATGTATACAGAAGATGGGCTGCAGTTAGGGATGCAGGTTAATCATTTTGGACATTTCTTGTTGACACATTTATTAGTAGGTAAGCAAATGTTTTAAAAACATGTGTTTTTTAATCAAATTAAACTTAACTTATAGTTTTTTTTTAACTCTGTAAATTTAAAACTGATTTGGTTTACAAAAGCACCTCAAATTTTTGCTGGAAATCTAAAATATAATTTTATTTAGAATAACAATATATAAATATAACATTAAAAAATTAAATTTATGAAAAAATATTCTAAACTAAAATCATCCATAGACGCGTTTCGAGGTTTACCTCTCATCAGTATGGCTTTATTTATTTAAACTTAATAATTGATTTTTAACTTACTTCGTCAACATTGTTCACGTCTCATTTGAGGACATTGCGTCTCTTCTTTATATATTCTATATATATAAATATAACTTTTTAAATGATTTTTAATCATTTTTGTTCTAGATTTATTAAAAAAATCAGCACCCAGTCGCATTATAAATGTAAGTTCATGGATGGCGTTCACCCATAATTTAAGCAGTTTAGAGTTATTAAACAGTCCTTTTATTGGATGGAAATCATCGGACATAATACCATATATGTACCTTTACTCCAATAGCAAACTGTGCAATATTATAATATCAAATGGATTTGCAGAGAAGTTAAAGAAATTTGGTATCACTTCAAATTCCCTTAATCCTGGCAACGTAATTACAAAAATATTTAAAAAATTCTTTCAATCTGTACATATTCCAAATTTATTAATACAAGTATTCTATGTATTTTTAAGAACATTTTTTAAGGTACAAAAATTACAATTTGCTTTAATTAAACTTTATTATATTTATTAATTTTACAGTCATATTTTGAAGGAGCTCAAACAACTCTTCGATTGGCAGTATCCAATAAATTAGAGAACGTTACTGGGAAATACTATTGGGATTGTGTTCCGTTTTTTGTTCCTAATCGGGCTAAAGATATAGATTTTTGCAAGCAGGTTTGGGAAGAATCTGAAAAGCTAGTATGCTTAAAAGAAAATGAAAAACTATAATAAATATTTATTTTTGTATAATAAAATATTATTTATTTCAAAATAAATACTACTTTTTTAATACATTATATATTATTTAAATTAGATTAACTCTAAAGTATTTTAGGTTCTATACCTGGAGCATAATTTTCGGACTACTTAAGCTAAGGTTGGAAATGGTAAGTATAAACACATAATTTTTTTGAAAATCAGACTTCTTTTTTAATATGTAACAAAAATGCCATTCTCAACAGGAAAGTATCGACTACTGTTTCTAGTTCAAATATGACTAGAATAATAAAAAATATTTGTATTGTTTATATTAATCTTTTAAAAGTTACCACATCTCAACATCGCCCAACGTTAGTGGAATTGTACTTACGGGTTGAGTAAGTTGAGTTGTCTTATGTTTGCCTTCCTGCAAGTTTTTTTTCTTGTGTTCATCTGTTTTAGTTAAATAATATGTGTTACGCTATATCTGTAATTTTGTCATGCCGTTCATTAACTTCTCATGGCTTCTACAAGAACTGTTTTATTTATTGGATTTTTGCCGAGTTTTTGGCTCATGTATTTAAGCCTTTTTCGAAACTACAATACATAACTTTTATTTAATTTTCAATAAAATATAAACCTATAAATATAATATTTCTATAGTTATTATACTAATGGCCGTGGCCGTAATATCCAACTTCTAATAAGCTAAATAACCTAACTTTTAAATAAATTTATTTAATTAAATTTATTTATTTTTATTTATGAACAGCCAATTAAATATACGTGTAACATATACGTTTATAACAAATAAAAACATTAAGCATATAATTTATTAGCTATAAATAAAAAAACTAATAAATATTTTTTCAAAATTATGAGTTTATTAGAAAGATTGGACATTTTCATTTAAGAATGAAACACAACATCATTCAAATGACTGCCATGGTTGGCTTGACAGTAACCCAACCAATTAACCCATTTTTTAGTACATTTTTGATTGTTTGGGCTCCAATCGCATGAATGGCAACTTCGGTTTTGTGCTTCAAAGTATCAGTCGTCTCTGGATGGTTAACGTAACACTTATACTTAAGGTCTTCCTTAAAAAAAAAAAATTGGGGTCAAATTACAGCTTCTAGGCGGCCAATTGACATCAGCATTTTGATCAATTATTCGATTTCCAAAAACAGTGCGCAAAAGATCGATGGTTACGTTGGCTGAATGGGAAGTGGCCTCCGTCCTGTTGAAACCAAATGACATAAATTTCATACTCTCAAATTTTTGGAAACAAAAATTTGTTTAGCATGACACAGTAACGTTTGCTATTGACGGTAACGCCGGTTCTTTGCTCATTTTTAAAGAAAAATGGCTCAATAATGCCGCCGGACTAAATACCACACTAAACGGTTACTTGTTGTGGATGCAAGGCAGTTCAATAGTTATGTGTTGGTTTTCTGATTCCCAAATGCGACAATTTTGCTTATTGGCGTAGACTCCGAGATAAAAATAAGCTTCATTGGAAACCACTTTTTTTTTATAAAAATGTTTATCTTTGGCCAAACGATTTTTAGCTCATTGGGCGAACTGAAAACGCACCTGATGGTCATGAGGCTTCATTTCTTAGACTGATTGAACTTTGTAAGCCTTCAAACCAAGGTCTTTTTGCAAAATTCTTTTCAGAGAAGTGCAAGAAATGTTCAGTTCCTGAGAACAATGACGAGCTGATGTTGATGCATGTTCACGCACACCCTGAGCAACAACATTATTTTTTTTACTGAGCGCATTGGACGAAAACGTGAACGTGTTGTTTTATCAACTAACCAGTTTTGCGAACAAATTGGTCCACAAACTGCATTGAAGGCACTTCTTTTCTATCAAATTTGTTTTGTAAATTTCTTGCCGTTTGAGTAGAAGACTCACCGCTTTGGAAGTAAGTTTTCATTATATTCCAACTTTGTTCAAGTGTAAAGCATCCCATTTCGTAAATGTCAAACATATAACTAAATTTCTGTCAACTCAAAAATGTCATTATACTTTTGAAAAACAAAATAAACGGTAGTTCAAATTCCAAACGTTATATGGCCCACTTTTTATACATCTTTTCTATTATTTTTCACTAGACGTCAGTATCTTTCAACATTAGTGGGATTGTACTTACGGGTTAGTTGTACTCATGTTTGCCTTCTTGTACGTATTTTTTCTAGTGCTCATCTGTTTCAGTCAAACAATAGGTGTTGCGCTATTTCTATGTCTTTTTAGTGTCAACGTTTATTTGTCTCTGACATCCAGAAATTATTTAGCCAGGTCGTATATCAACTTTTTATAGCTTATACAAAAATTACTATTTTAATTATGGATTTTTTGTTGTTGTTTAGTAAAACTCTGAAATATTTTCTTCCTAGATCTACGGATTTTGTTATATTAACTATCAAGTTATGAAAACAATTGTTATAGCAAAAAATTCTTATATTAAGTTTTTGAAACATTTTGTAGTGTTATCTCTAGTTTAGTTCTAATCGCTTAACACATGTTATTTTTTATTAGATTAAACAGGCAAAAATACAGAAGCGTAAACAGTAGCTCAAAAAATATCTTTGAGAAAATGGTAGCAGTGTATGGAAAAAATAACCTGTTTTATTTTCAAATCAAATATTGGTTCAAATAGCTCAAATTTGGCAGTGCAACACAAACTTAATCAAAGATTTGATTAGTTGGCTGCCCAATAAAAGTTTTAGTTAATGCTAAAAAAATAGAAACAAAATAGAAACCAGTAGTTTTAAAATGCTACATCAAGATTTAGGAATAAACAAAATGTTGGCACGACGGGTTCTCAAGTTTCTCAGAACCAAACAGAAACTGAACATTAAAATTGCTTTAAAATTTAACTGGGAATAAAACTTGGGTAAACCCATGGGATTCTGCTACAAAAACTAAAAGGTGATGGTTAAAGTTTTCTAAAACGCCGAGAAGAAAACACAAATAAAAACTTGGAAGCAATTATACACAAAAAAAAACACACAATTATGGTCAGAAAATGTTGCTTCTGCACAGCAACTTCAGAGTGCATAGAGCACACGTTGTATAAAAAGTAGTCAACAAAAGCGGTTTTAAGGAACTACAACATTTTTCTTACAGTGCCAACTTTGTTTCTTCTAACTAAAAAAAAAACTTGTGAAAGTTTTTATTGAATGACGACTAGTGTTAATTGTTAACTTTAAAAAATAAAACTTTGATTTTGTCTTGTAATTCCTAGTTTACCTAGATAAATAACCTAAAAAATATTTCTTGTAAATAACATATAAAATTGTATGTTAAAACAAAAATCAAAGATAATAAAACTATTTTAAAACGTAAATAGATACTTAAGGTTATTTAGGTTATTTAGTAGCTTAAATCTACGCTTAATTAAACCATAGTTAACTCTAAGGGTAGTTTTCATTTTTATTGCATTGCAACAACATATTTTAAGCTTAGTTTAATAAACAGAAATCCTCTGCTGTTAGGGGTTGGTTTGTTAAACTTTTTGTTGATGCTTGGAATAAACTTTATGTGTTTTTGGTCTTGTAAGCTTTAATCATGTATTTGTTATCTAGCTGTGGGAGTGCTTCATCAAACCATTTTGGGTATACGTTACATTTTTTCATACTTCTTCATTAGTCTACCAAGCGGCCATGTTGTGTTTGGCTTGCAGTCTTGCATGACCTTGGCAATCGCAAAATTACAATGTCTGGAATGATTTGCATTTATCTCGTATTTACACGTAAGTTTTTTATCAATATATGAGTAACTGGTGGTGGTTCTATGGGTACTAAATCCTGTGCTAGTTAGTCGTCGTTTTTTTCTGCTGTATTGGGTCTTGCTTCTGCTGAGTATGTAAAATTTTTATTTTGCAATATATATCATTTTCGTGACTTTGTAGTTCTGTATAATAAATGGGCCTTTTTCTTCTTTTGTGCTAAAACTTTGATTTTTTTTGTAAACCAGGCTTGGATCTTTTTAAATTTGTTAGTGTGTTGTTCATAATTTTCTTTACCAATGCTTCTGTGGCAGCTTGGTTTTTGTTTTTTTTAAATATTTTCCATGTTTCTTAAAATGAGTCACTTTCTGCAGTAGAGTAGTATCTTATCTTAATAACCAGCTTTTGTTGGTATAACATTCTTGTATTTTTATTTTTAAATGACTCTGTGTTATGCTTTTTTGTGTTTGCTGCTACTGGGTTTGTTTTGTACTGTGGTTGCCCTAGTACAAAAGTATCTAACGTATACAATCAGATTGTGGTCTAAGCAAATGTTAGTGGTATGTGTCTTATCGTGCACTTTGTGTTCAAAGAATGTGATACAAAATCTCAATTTATTTATTATTATAAATTTAGTTAGAGTTTTAGTAGAGTTTTCTCCTCTGCTGTTAGGGGTTGGTTTGTTAAACTTGTTGTTGATGCCTGGAATAAACTTATCTTTACGTGGTATTGTGTAGAAAAATGTTGCTTTTGTTTCTGCTCTTCTACCGTCATGAACATATACCAATATTATATGCAGATTGTACTGTTAGTCTATTTTCAGTGTTACTTGAAGTATTCTATTCTTCTGATACTTAAAATCTAATCACGTATCAACAAGAACGAACTTTTTCAAGAGAGCAAAAAACCGCACCATATCTATAAAAAATACTCAATGAAACAATTTCTGTTATACTTAGATATAGATTCTGAACGAAAATAGTTAAAAACCTTAAATTATATACTAAAAAATGAGATTATATAAGCAAAATCGCAAAAAACGCAAATTTAAAAAAATAGTTCATACGTGTTATTAGATCTTGGTCTTTGCTGTTGAGTGATGTTACGATTCAGCATCCTATTCCGAGTTGATTCTTTTGTTTCTGTTTTCTTGTTTGCTTCATTTCTGTTCCATGCATATATTGTCAATGTGTCCGATTCCAAATCGGGGTGAATTTGCTTAAGAATTTTTTTTAGTTTTTATAACTTAACTTATTAGTCATTTGTCGTTTTTTAATTTTTGTTTAAAAATCGCAAATTTAACTAAAAAAAAAAAATTACTAGTAAAATTAATAAAAAAAAATTTCGTAGAATCCAAATCTGGCGCCATTTCAAGTTTTTGTTTTCAGTGAGCCGGGCAAAAAGGAGCATTTTTTAAATTGTTTTAACCGCCAAAGTTGACGTATTTTGATGTAAATTAATAGAAAAATATAAATTTTTAGAGGTCTAAAATTTGAAAAATAGGCTTATTTTTGCAGAGGCCTATTTTTCAACATAAACTCTTTCAAACACACATTTAGCAGTTTTTAGAAGAACTATACACCAAATATTATTAAAAATTTGAGTTTTGCAAACAATTCAACATAGAAAATAGTCAGTGTAATATATAAGCACGTTATCTAGCGTAGAAATGCCCATCTAGAAACATATTTTTTTAAAGATTATTTGGCTTATATTTTTTTAAGCTCATTTCAGAAATTTAATAAAGAAATCTTTTGAAGCTTGAACAAATTTTGGGCCATTTTAATCTTTCTTTGATAGTTTTTGCGCTTGCGGCACAAATTTAGACTTAATCTATCGGCGCCATAATTTGAGAATATTATTATTTTTGGCATTCAAACATAAATCCGCCAGGCGCTTATCAAAATTTGATAAAAAAAGTTTTAAACTACACCCTAGTGTGTTTATAATATTTTTTGTGAATATGAAAAAATAATTAATTAATTCTAGATGGACTATGGCCAATGACACTACACAACTATTTTCTATGTAAAATTGTCCATAGAATTTAAATTTTTAATAATATTTGATGAATTGTTCCTCTGAGCGCGGCTAAACGTGTATTCGTAAAAGTTTATGTTAAAGAATAGGTCTACTTTGCAGATTTTATGAGTTTTAGACTCTTAAAATCCAAATACACAGAACAAATATATATTTTCCTATTAATTTACATCAAATTTACATCAAAATACGTTAACTTTAGCGGATAATTTTTTTTTTTAAAACTCCTTTTTGCCCAGCCTATTGTAAACAAAAACATGTTTTTATGACTTTTGCGGCTTATAGATAGGGTATAGACTTGATATGGCACCAGATTTGCCCCCCCCCCCCCAGTTGTCCAATTATTTGTCTAAAACACAAAACCATTATTAAATTTTGTTCTACTTGCTTTCTTAAAGTTCTTAAAGCTTTGTTTTTAGAAAAGTAAGATTACCAAAAAACAAAATTATTTTATAGTTCAAAATACAAAACTAATTTCAAACACAATCGTTAAGGTGTTTATAAAACTTTCACGTCATAACAATCAAACGTTAAGTTATATATATATCATATTATAAGAAATTATGGCTTTTATTAATTCAAGACGTTAATAAACATTTAATATGGGAGTGCGAGTGAACCAGATACTAGGCCTCGTCAGTATTCACAGCGCCTCCATTCTCTCAATTAACGGGTTTGATATTATATATTTGTGTTTTTAGGTTGTCAGTTCAATATTGCCTTCAATCATAATTTTTACAATACAATATTGTAAAATGATTTCAAAAACTTCTGAGAGGTTTGTCGATTTTAAAACAAACAAAAAAAATATAGAAAAGAATACTTTATTTAAATTAAATATAAATCATCCAGCTGAAAGAAATAAATACTATCACCTGTTTGAATTTTGCTTGTGTTATATTAGCAAAAGTTGTAAAAGTAACCGCACACCTAATTTAGGCAACTATTCATATGTAGCTATGATTAAAAAAATTTAAACAATTAAATTTTAGGATCTGTTTCTTTCAAGTTGAGCAACGTTTCAGTGAGTTCCCATAACTTTTTAGCCTTATTCATATCACTAGCTCCGGTACTAAGATTTCTTTCCTTGCAGTCCATAAAGTATTTACCATTCATCTTTTCCACTTCTTCTGATACAGCTAAGTATACACTAGTCTGACAACCTTGAAGAGGGGTTTTAAAGAATCCTTTAACAATCAACATCAACGGCCAACTTAACGGAGCAGGAACGTTTCTCCAAATTCCGGAATCAATCATTCCAGGGTGAAGACAATTTGCAGTAACGTTAGTCCCCTCTAGTCGTCTAGCTAATTCCCTGGTGAAGCAAATGTTGGCATATTTTGAAACGTAGTACAAATAAACTGGAAAATATGTATCCACAGGGTTTATTTTGTTGAGATTTAAAGATGCTAGGCGGTATAATTCAGAGGCAACTACTACGATCCTACTAGGTCCCGATTTTTTCAAAAGACCTAAAATATAAAAGTTTATAACTAAATATATAACAATATCGTATTATATTTACCAATAAGAAGATGAGTTAATAGGAAGGGTCCAAAATGATTCGTAGCCATGGTTAATTCAAAACCATCTTCAGTAACTTTGGTTTTGGTTTCAGCTGTACCAGCATTGTGGATTAATACGTTTAATTTTGATTCAGTTTTATTGATGTCATCAGCAAAGGCTCTGATAGATTTCTGTGATGAAAGGTCTAAAACCTTGACAACAATGTTGTTGTTGCCAGTATTCTTAATGATTTCATCTGAAATAAATTAAAATAATTGCGTTAATAAAACTAGATACATAGAGAAATTAACTAATTACTTAAATAATAATTATAAGATGTAAATCTACAGAAGTTATATATTATTCATGTATACTGAATACCCACTCGCGTTTTAAAAGTGACGCAAATTATATTACAAGTGTCATTTTGTGTGTGACTTAATAATACTAAACGTGTATTAAAAACATCTTACATTTTAATTTTTAAACATTTAAAACATGCATTGTATGCTATTAACATTGTAAAGTAAATATTAAAATGTTCCGAACAACAATTGGTTAATCGAATCCGAAGTTAAGACCAAAAATACGTTTGTGATAAACAATTAATACCTTTTAAACGGACGTATTGCTGACGTTTTACCATCATAATTAAACGCTTTATATTGCAAGCGATTTTTTATATGTACAATAAACAGAATTAATTTTTCCAGTGTAATTGCCAACTAAAATAAATTTTAACATTGTATACATTATATGCATTTTGTATATAATGATGAATTGGTTTGCAAATAAATCAGTGACGTGCAAAGAGATGAGTAAAGAGACTGAACAGTAAACTGACAGCGTTATTCTTGTGTGTTGTTAGAATAATTAAGTGTTTGTGTTATTGCAGTCCAATTAATAACAAAAACGAAATGGATAACAACAGAAAAAACGACGCGAGTGAAAATGACCTTCCTCTTAATAATGTCAATAGTGGAAGTTATGCTCCTCTCATCAATGAGAATAGTGGAAATGATGCTCCTCCTAATAATGCCAGCAATGGCAATAATCTTAATACTAATAAAGGCAATAGTGAAAATGATCTTGCTCCTAATAATGACGACAATAATCAATTAGATTTTAACCAAGCAATGGAGGAAATTTGCACAAATAAACCTACAGGAGAAGATAGTGACAGTAGCATTGGCATATTGGATCAAAGCTTGCTAGAAACAGTTGAAAATATTGTCCCCAATGATAATGCCACTGATCTGTCAGAGCTTAGCCGATTGAAAACTATGGAAAATAGTAGCACTACTGTAGAAGATGCTATACCTGAGACCAGTAATTGGTTGGATCCCGGTTTGGTCAATGCAATTGAAACTAACCGCAAGACTAGCACAAATAGTGGAGATTCTGATCCGAGATGTTGGCTAGATCCTGCTTTACTAACTGCTATGGAAAACAAGAGTGAAGATGATGGTAATTTCCATAACCTTGGTTGGTTGGATCCCAGCTTGTTTGATGCTATGGAAAGAAATCTTAGAAATAATACTGCTGGAGCCAATGCTGATCCTAATAGTTTTAAATGGCTAGATCCTGGCCTAGTAGATGCTATTGAAAGCAATCTTAAAAAGAACACTGATAGAAGTAGTAATTTGTTAGAAGCTATTCTGCAGGATATTCGTAACACTACTGAAAACCAAGCAGGTCCTTCTACTGACAACGGTCATGGCCAACGACAAACGCCTACACCAAGATTGAGTTTAGATTCTTCCGACCAGTCTCTGCCAAGATTGAGTTTGAAATCTTTGGATTCATTGCCAGCGTCACAAACCAGTTCAGAACCTGGAACATCCAGGAAACAAAGATCTACTGGGGAAAACAGTCCAGATGAAGTAGTGCATCAAGAGGTACAAAAGAAGCTAAAAATGTATTCAAAAAAATATTACTCTAAACCTTCGACTTCAAAAAGTGTGCCAAGATACAGTTATGATTGTGATGATGACAGTGACGACTTGTCAGTTGAATTTTATTAATTAAGATTAAATTTTCGGTAGCTCTAAGATTGTTAAATATTTATTTAAGATTGAAAATCAAATCAAACGCTTTAAAAATTCTTCAAATTATAATTAATAAAATATCATTTAATAGTTAAATATTTGTATATTAATTAATAAGTTATAAATGTTAAAACTTATTATTAAACAACTTTTTGCGTATAATAATCAAATTTATTGTTTAAAAATCAATCATGTTCTGAGTAACCATCAAATAAAAAATGTTGTGTTTTTGCTAAAAAAGCTTTTGAAGTTTTTCAAATAATAATAAAATTTGATTAAATAATTATATATTTTTGTAATGAACATTGTTAATTAATAAGTTGTGTTCAAATAAAGTATAAGTAAATTTGTTAAAAAAAAAAAAATTCTATAGTTACTTATTACCTTGATGAACTGCATCTTGCAAGCACGGAAATATTCTAGGCACCTTTGCCGAGTTTAATTTTTTTACTTACTATGAACTAACTAGTCTGTACTGATTAATTTAGTTTTATTTTTTGTATTTTTTATAAACTGCTTATTTTGTGAAATAAAAGCTGTTTTTGAAATAAAAGAACAAAATAATATTTAATAAAAAATAATCTGATATAATTTAGACAATCTATAATATTATATCTAAATATTTAGTATTTGTACAGGGTCCAGCAACTAGTATCACCTATTTTCTAAGACCTGCTTTAAATATAAAAAGTAATGAATTAAAACAAATTTGACATAAATATCAACTTCATTATATGCAATTTTAGTTCCTTAAAATTAGTTAATTTAAATGGTCTCCTTGAGAACGGACACAGTACTGCAATCTTTGTCTAAAGTTTTGCATCACTTTTATATAAAACGTCAGCTGATCTATCTACAACTAAGCTTAAATTATGTTTTTTTATTATGCTTTAGAGATACTCGGAATATTAAACGTATCCAAAACAAATTGTTTGTCTGTTGTCCTATAAATCGGGTATCTTGTTGGTTAATTTTGGTTGCAACTACATTTCTTTATTATACAATTTACAGTCACTAAACTTCGGCGCAAGAGATCAGATCTTTCAGGCTAGTGATATCTGAAGTAGACTGCCCTGAGTTACTTGTATCTCTTCCATTCTATATTCCTATCAGTAAATGATTGAATACTGTGCGCCACTGAGTGTATGTTGTTTGTTAAGTTTGTGCTAGTGTGATTTTGTGTGTAATAGTAAAATATTTTAAATCTTTTTCTGTCGTACTATCTGGTAATTGTATTAAAACTTTATTACGCTTGTAGTTCACTACGCATAGTTAATATATTTAATGTTAATTTTATTTGTAACAATAATTGTTTACCGCCTATTGCTGCATCCACGCTTTTTGCGGCAATATTTATTGTTATTTTCACCAGTGGCGTAACTTGGTGGTTTTAAAATTTTAAAATTATTAACTTGATTTTTTAAATTTTTGATTTTTGATTATACATTTTTATCTTATTCTTATTGTTTTATTAAAACCTATCCGTGGTCTGTCTGTTTGTCATTTAGTTAGGCTGCAGTATCATTGTACCACCGCCACCAACTATTGTTTGCCACTAACCACCAAAATGTACTACGGTCTCACTGCAGCCACTGGTAATCACCAAATATTTAAATTTCCTATTCATTTCTATGTCAGTAGAAGAGTGTTATATTTATATTTCGAGCCTTTTTTACAAATATAGTTTATCAATGTCGGATGGTGTCCATGTTTCTTTCATGTTACCGTTTTAAAAATTCTCATATATTAAAGCAAAAATGACAGATTATGTTTTGATTTGTGAAATATCAAGTTAATAAGTTTCAAATGACAATCAACCGTTGCCGCGCTACCACCAACCGGTTTTAAATTATGAAACGATGGTTACCAAATGACAGATACCGGCGAGAATAGTGAATCAGTCGGACCGTCGCCATATGATTTAACGTGTTCGAATTTTAGTTGGTGGCGATGGGTGGTGCTGTGAGACTGCAGCCTTAGTCACTAGGTGAAAGATCGCACCAGTGTGAAATTTTGTGTCCTTGTTATAACCATTTCTTTTAACTTTTTTTATCTATTTATTACTTGTCACTATAACAGCTTGTGAGTGCAATAGTGTTGCGCAGTCTGGCATTAGTTGTGTTGAGTGTGGAATTGTTTTTTAAAATAGTTGTGTTATTCGACACAAAAAATGTCACTGTGGTGCACTTTTTGAGCTGGACGATTCCAAACTGTCAAAATTGTATAAAGAGAATATTTCATTACACCAAATATTATCAGATGAAGTTCGTACAAATAATAAACTACTTATGGATCAAATATATTTTTTTGAAGAAAAGATAACTCAAAAAGATAATAAAATTCTCTTATTAAAAACTGCTAGTGAGCCTAAACCTAAAATAAGTAAGGTAATACCTAATGGTAAAGTGGTTGATTTGATCCAACCAAAAACTTTAGTTTCTTTACTCATCGTTGTAAGATCAACCTAAAGTGCAGCCAAAAACTCCTATTATTTTTCGAAATGGTCCTAGCAACGACAAACTTCAAGCGTATGTTCCATCATCGCATATCCACGTATCTAAACTAAAACGGAGAACAAAGAAAGTTGATATAGTTAACTACATTAAGTTTAAATATCCGTCTATTAACGTTGATGTTGTCGATGTAACAGTAAAGTCTGGAAGCTATTGCGGCTTTAAAGTAATTGTTCCAGCTGATCATACTTGTCAACTCCTTTCAAAAGACTTTTGGCCTGCCAATATTGCCGTCAACAAATTTATAACTTACGACCGGGCACAACACTTACCATCTGAACCAGCCGTGGATATTCGCACTCAGAACCCTGCCAACAATTTGGACCCATCCTCATAAATGACACCAGCTTTTTTTACTATTACCAGAACGCCGGGAGAATGAAAACCAAATTAAAACAACTATTGTTAGTCGTTTCTGTGTCCAATTATGACTTTATAGTGCTAGCGGAAACCTGGCTCTCTCCAGATGTTTGTGATTCGGAATTAAACGACTAAAATGTACATTATTACAACTTATTTATGTTACTGTTGATCATTTGTTTGTGTCTGTTATGTTTAAACATTTATATATTCCACCTCAATCGCCTGTAGATAAGTATGCAGATCATTGTTATTCTGTTGAAGCTATAGCTAACGATTTCCCGAGACATAAACTTATTTTGTTGGATGATTACAACTTACCCTCGGCTACTTGAATAAATGACGACTTAGGCATCCGAGTGATTTGCAATGACAATCACCCTGCGCATTTAGTTGCAAATTAATTTGGTTTTTTAAATTGTGTACAATGTATCTCTTCACCTAACAGTGGTGATGTATTTTTAGACTTGTGATTTACAAATGACCGTAATATATCTGTGATAGATGCCACTGATGTTTTATTAAATATTTGTCAATACCATAATGCTTATGTTATAGATGTAAAATGTGCTACTTGCTGTGATAATTTAGTATGCATTAATGTTTTTTATGATTTTAAATTTGCAAACTTTGGCTCAATTAATGATTGATTGGTCTATACTATTTTTAAACTGTGATGTTGAAGCGTGTACGGATTTATTTTATTCTGTGTTGCATTACGCTGTCGATTGTTTTGTCCCTAAAAAAATATGGCGTGAAAATAAATTTCCAATTTGGTTTAGCAAAGAACTAATCTCGCTTACCAATCTAAAAAAAACTGTACATAAGCGATATAGGTCTTCTAGACTATTATCAGATTATACTGAATTCCAATCACTTCGCAGTTCCTGTAAAAATCTAAGTGAACGTCTTTACAGTCAATTCATTTTACGTACCGAGAACGACATTCAAGCTAATCCAAAACATTTTTGAAGGTTTGTTAACAAATCTAGAAAAGCAAATGGTTTTCCTACAACCATGTATTATGGCGAGCAAACAAATAATAATGGAGACGATTGTGTTAATTTGTTTGCTGACTTCTTTTGTTCTGTTTATGATTTTAATACTCATATTGTACCTATGTATAAATTCGACAAACAAGTACTCCTTAGAAAACTTTCAATAAACTTATTGGATGTTTCTAATGGGATTGAAAGCCTCACAGGCAACTTTTCCAAAGGACCCGATGGAATACCTTCATTACTATTAAAAAATTGCATTTATTCAATTTCAAAGCCATTGTGTTTTCTTTTTAATGTGTCTTTAAACAAAGGTAAGTTTCCTCATGTGTAGAATCAAAGCTACGTCACGCCACTGCATAAAACCCAAGGAAGACATTAAATTATAAAGGTATTTGTATCCAATCTGCAATACCTAAATTATTTGATAAAATTATTACTAGTCAAATTAAATGGATGTCCAAAAATATCTTAGTAGAAGAGCAACATGGTTTTCGTGAGGGGCAATCCACATTCTGGATCTCTGCTATGAAAACGACTTGATAAACGTCTTTCAATCAAAGTTGCAAATTGACTCTATTTACACTGATTTTTCAAAAGCATTTGACCGTGCAAGCCATAGTGTTTTGATAGCTAAACTTTATGCACTTGGTTTTCATGACACTGTGATTTGCTGGTTAACAAGCTATTTAGAAAACCGTACAAAGTGTGTAAAAATTAATATTTTTCTGTCACAAATCATTGCTGTCCCATCAGGTGTGCCCCAAGGATCACATTGTGGGCCAATACTTTTCCTGCTTTTTATCAATGATCTTTCATGTTGTATTCATTCATCTTTGTTTCTTTTATTTGCTGACAATCTTAAAATTTATAAAAACATATCCTCTCTTGAGGATTGTCATCTTTTACAAAATTACTTAAACTCTATTAATAACTAGTGTGTCAATAATAGTTTATTATTTAATGCACAAAAATGTTTTTCGATAAGTTTTGTCCGAAATCATAGGCATATCACCTACGATTATACTATTGACAATGTAACACTTAAACAAGTAAATCAAATAAAAGATTTAGGTAGAATTTTTGACCAGAAACTTACATTCATTGATCATATACACTATATATGTAATCGCGCCACAAAAATGAGATTTGTTAATAGAATGTCATCCGATCTATCTCCCAATACACTCAAAATACTTTATTGTGCTCTAGTGCGCTTGCATTTAGAGTATGTTTTATCAGTATGGTGTCCATCCTACGAAATACACATAATATAGAACGTATACAAAATAATTTTTTTAGAGTAATGTCTTATAAATTAGGGATCTTGTCGGAACTTTGACCGAAATTTGATTTTCCTGCAGTTTAATCTTCCTTCATTGCAACTTTGGCGAAGAAAAGCAGATCTTTCCTTTGTGCGTGGGCTTGTAATGTCGGATATTAATTGTGAAAATCTACTAAAATCGTTACCATTTTATGTTTCCTCAAATGATAGGCGTACTAGACAAGTGCCAAAATTTAGGAAGCTTACGCATTCTACTAATTATGGGTTTAATCATCCACTTAGTAGAATGTGTAGATATGCTAATAACGCGTCGTCTGAAATTGATTTTTTGTTCTAAAAATAACTGTAAAACTCAAATGTACCAATTGTAAATAAGATCTGTTATGTTGTGTTTTTGTTTATTATTGTTTTTTAATTTTTTTAATGTGTAATTATTTTTAATATTAGTATTATATTTGTATACATATGTACTTGTTTTTCATTTTTTATATAGTTGTGAGATGCAGATGTATATGGTTTCTTATGACGTTAATCAAAAATTATTATTATTAATGATGTACCAGGCATCCGTCATTATTTTTCATTATATTTTTTGTCAATCTTTTTATACTATTTTTTTTATATTAATTATTTTATACATGTGTTATGTCATCATTAACATTGTATTTTGATGTAGATGTAAATGGTAATACGTATACCGTAAATAAAGAATGATTAAATACAATATTATATGTTAAACAAAAAGCTACTATTATTATTCAAGCATGTCTTGAAATCCTACAAAATAATTATATCTATTATAGTGAGTTGTTTACAATTTATCTACTACCAATTCAATCAAAACCTGAACAAATTAATTATAAAATTTAATTTTAATTTGCCAAATGTGACATTTGTTATATTGTTGCACTGAAAGGATTAATGACTAATCATTTTATTTTTTGATTGAGAGATTAATGAGAGGAAATAATCGCCATTATTGTATATTTTTTGCTCGTGTGCAAGGTACTATCTATTAACGCTGTCTAAAGTTTACAGAGTAAACGACGATTTTATTCTATAATTGTTCAATGCAATCTAGTATTTGCTAGGTAAACATATTATTAAAAATGATATGTAATATTATTAGACAAATATTTGATTTGATTGTTTGGTTGTTTGGTACAAATACGGTTTTATAATTTAGATGTAAAATCAATTTTCTACTTGTTTTATATATGACAATAAATGTTGAAGTTGCTTTCTCGTCGTATCTTAAATTGATAAATAGCTTTCACCTACATATTTTAATTATTCAATAATGCTAGAGAAATTTTAGTTAATATTTGAACATATCATAAAATGTGAAAACTGTTGATGTGAAAATCTATTCCTATTTTATGTAATTATTTTATTTTGTGGTCACGCACTATAACTTTATACCAGCTTGTCATACTACTATTACAGTATTGTTATGATTAAATTTAATTCATTTAAATAATATAAATATATTGATTGGCCATTTCATATAAGAAAGAAAAAATATTAAATAATAGTAATACATATGATATATTTTCTTGTGTACTAATAGAAAATTCTTAACGGTTTACTTATCAAAGTTATTATAGTAATCAAAATTAATATATTTTTAAATTAAAATTTCAATTAAAGAAATAACCTGGTTCTGGTGTGATTAACTTCACTGCAATAAGATTTTCCACTTTCTAATGCAATTAATTTATAATAAAAGTGCACTTTGATTACTCACTTTTTTATGCTGTTAATAATGTTTTATAACATTTATACAGTGCAATCAAAAAGTAGGGTATAATTTTGGTAAGATTGGTTTTTAAAAGTTATAAATATTATTTTTTAAATAGCTCACATATTTTATCATTTAAAAAAACATTTAGTTCAAAGTGTAATTAAACTAACGCCACACTTCAGTTGAATTTTCTTAACATCTTAGTTTTGTGGTCTCATTGTAATGGTAATCTTATATCCATAAACAACAATCAAACAAAATTAAGTTGATTTTCTTCTTACATACTTAAATTACCAATATAGAACACTTAAAAAACCCTATTTAAATAAATTAGATCTGTCTCCACTCATCGCAATACAGCGCATACAGAGTTTTTGTAGTACAATTTAATCCCCAAACTAAAATTTGTATATAATACAAACCCACAATTCTACTATTCTATACTATTTTTCATAATGCAGTTTTATTGTATAAATTGTGTAGAGTATAAAAAAATACAAAAAAAGATAGATAATTTCTTCATCTACTGCCAATTTGATGATTTTCCTCACCAAAATAACTAAAGATATTTTGGGCAAAATTAGTATTAATTAAAGGAAAATAAATATAACGTTGAAACTGATTTACTTATAAACAAAATTGAGAAAAGAAAAGTGATCTATCCACCCTCATTCCAGAACCACTAAGTCAAATCAATCAATTTGTATAAATAGATTTGTTAGTATTTACAAGTCTTTAAAACAATTTTATTTACAAAATATCACCATTTTCAGTTTATATTGTGACAACAAAAAACAAGCAATTAATTTTTAGAAAGTATTGAATACTGTTATTTTTATACGCACAATTGTTCTTTATGGGTCTATTGTGTTATGATTTAACAACAATATGCATACTTTATGTTGTTATTTAAGGTATAAAAAATATACATAAATAATGATGTTTTACAATATAAATATAAAAATACACAAATAACATTAAAAAAAAACATAAAATAAAACATTCAACGTGACGTGACTCAGTTGATTTCTAAATCCTAAACTATTTGCAAATCTACATATTCTACCGAGCAAATTATTGATACTATAATTAGACTCATAGAATAACAAAGAATGCCTGCTGCGTCTATTATTAGGGATCATATGGAATAAAAAAGTATTAAGGTTAATTGATCGCCAACATAATTAAATTACACAAAAACTACAAGTCGGTCATTTTGCGGCAAAGCTTCAAAGAAAGTTAAACTTTACAATAAGGCAATTTAAATGTGATCATAATTTATAGACAATACACCCAATTTATATAAGAATAAACAAAAAAACATTTGTTTTGTATATTAAAGTTATGAATTTTGTAAAAAGTGCTTTAAACTAACGGAAATTCTCTAATTGTGAACGCACAAAAGCATTATATAAAAGTTTTATTGAATTTTGTGATACATTCGCTGACATTCTATATACAAATTCCAATAATTTTATTCAACCATTTTAACTTTATGATAAAAATTAACGCATAATTTTTTTATTTGTGAACTTTATCCAATACTTTAGTACCAATCACAGTAGTTATAAAACATGTTACTCCAAGTTCTAAGAAAAAACATTTATTAGTATTAAAGAATAATTTATTAATAAATGTATTTTGCACAATAAATAAAAATTCAATGTTGAATCGTAAAGCATATTTATTGTTTTTATTGCGTATTTTGAAAATATGACAAATTTACAGTTCAAAGTTCAAATTTTTGTTTCTACGTCTAATATGGAACAAAAAATATGAAAAAAACTTATCACTAATAAACGAAAAATACTTTGAATTAAATTAAGGATCTTGAAGGGTATAACAAGTTCTACAAAAATCTCTTTAATGTATCTGTGAGCTGTCAGGAAGCCATTCTGTATAAAGACCAACTCTGTGCGTGCTTCGGTAGAAATTTCTGTTCAAACCATAACCGACCCACCAAAAAATGGAAGTAGCTCATCAATACAAACTGAAGCGTATCTTTCTCCGCGTCTTCTCCACATTTTCCAACATCCGTCTGTTCTATTGAGGCAAAAGCGCGACTCATTTGAAAACAATACCCTACTCCAGTCCTCATTATTCCATGCTCGGTGGTTTCGGGCAAAAGCCAATCTTGCAACACGATGTCGGCGTAAAGGTGGACCTGTAGTCATCTTTCAACAAAACAATCCAGCAGCCCAAAGCCTTCTTCTAACGGTAAATTTATTAACATTTACATCCATACCAAACACTACTAAACAAATGCTCGTACAAAAAAAAATCTGACAAATGGTAATCTTTAAAAAATATGATATTATAAAAGTAGACAACTACCAACCAATCAGCTTATTATCATAGTTATTCAAACTTAAAAAAAAAAAAATTACCGCCAGTCTTATCAACAAACTCAACGCAACAGATTACCTACAAACTATACGGCTACAAATACAGAAAACCAAACACAATATCACCCACCATCTGCTATTTGTAGAACATATTTATAATAATACGTCCTTCCATGTGAAAATGTACGACAACCTGATAACAAACAGAACCACAATCTAAAGAAGAATTTCCCAAGCAGATCCCATCGTACCGAAACTATTAACTCTGGCAATGGAAGCTGTCTTCAATTATCTAACATAGGAAAATAAATATAGACATGTTGTATTTGAATCACCTAAGCTTTGCAGACAACATAATTTTAATCTCAAGTAATGTAGAACTGAAAAGTATGTTGCAGGAATTAAATGATTCTTGCAAACAGGTAGGATTACAAATAGATAAATTTGTTTATCATGGATACATCAGCAAACTGTGTAAATCAAGAAGTAAATAAAAGAATTGGCTTAACATGAGCAGCATTTATAAAAATAAATTTAACCTAAAAAACCAAAGTATCCCAATAAACCTTAAAAGAAAAGTATACAAAGCATGCATTCTACCAGCAATAACAATGACACTCATAAAGAAAGGTGCAAATAGGTTAAAGACTACACAAACAACGATTAAAAGAACAATGTTGGGAATTACTTTAAACAAGAAGATTCAAATAGAAACAGGACTTACAGATGCGCATAACACAATTAAAATGGTAATAGGCTGAGCATACTGCAAAAGAACAAAAAGATAGATAAACAACGCAAATAAGAACATAAAGGCCCAAAAAGACAAAAAGAGTTTGGAAAAGTCCCAGAAAATATTGACAGATGACACTAAGCACATATCAAGAAAAATTAATTTCAAGTAGCACAGAATAGAGAAACAAGAAATTGAAAATGGCCTATGTCCAACAGTAGATAAAAATGACTGCTAAGAAAAAGTATAAAATTCATCAAAAAAACTTGCAAAACACTTACTCATGGCAAACTTGCTAAAAAAACCAATTAAGAAATTGTTAAAAATAGATCAAAACATCAAAAATGATAATGACAATTTTTCCAAAAGTGCATATGCATATCTATACAAATGAATTGCACACCTTTTAACTAAAGATTTAATTTAAAAAATAAGCAAAAGTTCCCAGTGGTGACAATAGTATATAGAGTATCAAGGCCAAAAATAGAAGCATGCTAAAAGAACTTTATTTGCAAACTGTGGATACAAACCTAACCTAACCTAACCTAATTTGCAAAGTTGGTTTTTAATAAATTTTAAATTATATTATTAAATTAGTTTTTATAAATAACTCATAATTCAACTCAAACATTTGGCCGTCGACACACTTGAAAGAAAAAACACTATCACATCTCGGTTGGCTAAATCACTTTTTAACTTTTAATATAGATTACGTAAATTCAGCGGCGTAGCTAAGGCCCCGCAGGCCCCGCGGTGCGGGGGGGCCCGACAGGTTTTGGGGCCCCTAAACCTCAAAAATTAAATAACCAAATTAATTAATATTTAATAAAAGTAATAATACAAAATTTTAAAAAATAAAAAAATAATGATTAATTTACTGTAAAGGTATTTCAGCCGGGCTGATCGTCGCCGTTGTCGTTGTTTATTTGGCTGCTTTTAGTGTTTCTGTTTTTACACGTAAGTTGCGTTGGTTTGTTTGCATACTTCAGCCAATAAAGAACTCGGTTGTTACAGGCACATGCGCTCAATTCTTTAATGAGCTGTTACCATACATATGAAATAGTGACAGTGCAAGTGATGTTATAGCCTAGAATAACATTAGTTTTGCATTTGTGTTGTTCTTCAATCTTCATACTGTCGCTCTCTCGCATTCTCGTGTTTGGTGTATTTTTTCTTGTCAAAAATAATGTTATTTAGTATATTTAAAATAAACGTTAATTGTGCCAACTTATAATTAATCCAATCATTAGAGTACCTACATTTTCAACAATAGACACGATTCTAGTAAAAAACTCCAATAATTATTCTAGCCTCCTCATCAAAAGGATTAAGACATCATTGAGAATTTGGTTTTTGATTCTTTGTCGATGAGGAAGATATTCCCTCAATTTATCAATTTCAAATGCATCAACAACTCTTAACTTCACTCAACGTTTAGTCAATGCAAAAACCTGAAGATGACTACATAGTCAAAACCGGTCGTTAATATATTTAATTAATAAAATACGAATGTAGATTATAAAGATCTCATTTTATTTTATTAATCCAATATTTGGATTAAAGATTAAAGATTAAAAATTTATCAACACATCAATCAAGTCAAATAAAAAAAAGTTTTTTTATGTATACGTTTGGTTGCAACCAAAAACAAATGAAACTTTTTCACACATACACGGTCCATATTGGGTTTTGTGTTTTTTTTTTTACGTAGGCTTAGTAGTAATCATAATAAAAAAAAATCAAATTGTTGCCACGTTGTTTTTCTACAGAAGAAAAAAAAAACGAAAGAAGAATACTATAATTCATTGGGAGCACCCTCTCATCGCTTTATGGGGGAGTATTTGGTGCTATATTGTATCTATTAGGTACCAAATAAAAACAAAAACAAAAAAACGAAAACAAACCAAAAACGAACCGAACCGAATGGAACCCCATACGTGTGAAACGAGTCTAAGGCGTGAAAAATTTATTTTGTAAGTATAATACAAACACGATAGGGGCCCCAAGAAAATTCTTGCGGGGGGGCCCAGAATTTGAAGCTACGCCACTGCGTAAATTATATTCTAGCTGGCATCAAAATAATGCAAAAACAACTCTACAATTTATTTTCAGTATCCATTCAAAGATCCAATTTACGGTAGAATAAGAAGTTAATTAATCAATAAACTTTTTAGATCTTACATTAACTAAAGAGAATGTAAACTTAATTTTTTTTTTTTGAAAACCAACATTTAGAGTCAAACCACCCTATGTTAAAAACCAAGTTACAGAATTGAAAACAATTAAACAGATTGGCACTCAAGAATGGTTATCCCATCAATGTCATAGACAACTTAACCATAGCAAATTATTTTATTACTTCATAATAATAAATAATTATTGATTGCTCTAAAGTCGGCAAGCTTAAAATTATTAAAAACATAATTAAAATTTAAAATATCACAGGTAGTATCACATTTTAGAGTTAATAAATAAAATTGACAAAACAAAAATATCACGATCGTTGCTCAGTTACAACAAATTGGCAACTACTTCTATACCTAACTTATTATTTAGCCAAGATGCTGTGGGTAAATTGAAATTAAAATTAATTGTATTAAATTAATCGTGTTAAAGCAGAGCTCAGCTGTGCATATAGAGAGTTTGGCCATTTAAAATTAATTTTTAATTTTTATTTTAAATGTGAAGTTTAATTCAACTTTTAACAGAATTATTATTAAATAAGATTTTAAATTTTATTAGCCGGATTTCTAAATTCAAACTTCTATTTTATTAGTTTAATGGTGTGATAGCTCAATGGTAGAGCACTTGCATATCATGCAAGCAGTCCGGGGTTCGATCCCCGAAATATGACTGAAATGATAACTTGCTCTTTATCCACCAGCGTGGTTCGGAAGTCACGTATTAAGCTGTTGGTCCCATCAAACCACTTTAAACAAGTCGTAGACTTACTGTGGCGATGTAAAATAGCCGTAAAAAGCATAATAATAATAATAATAATAATAGTAAAATGAATAAAAAATTTATCGTTTTCCTTTTAAAAACTAAGACATGTTTTTAAAATATCAATTTACAATCAAATTGTCATTTGTTCATTTTACAGACTTTTAAAGTTTCATCTAAAATTATATATGTATATAATTCAATAGAGAATTATAGATAGTGTCACGGAAATTATTTGCTATGAGCTTTCTTAGATACGAATCATTTGAGCCTTTTTATCTTTTTCTAGAAGCCCAAAAATTGAGATACAAAATAAGCTAAAAAGACGTTTTATTGTGAAATTTTTGACCTTTAAATGTGTGTCATTTTGAACAGGCAATATTCTAAGGTTCAAAATTTTGGGAATCTCTTTTTTTATCCATATTTTGATGAAAATTTGAGCAAAATCAAAGAGGTCGACTTTTTTAAATTAGTCGAAAAGTAATGGAATTACCCTTATATAAATGTTTATATAAATGTTATAAAAAAATAAATATAAAACTATTTACATTAATTATCGACATTCTAGCTATATTATATTTTTTTTTTTTTTAGATATTAATGCCCATCGACAAGTTTAATCCATCCAGCCTTAAGTCCTCGGGCTGAAACACTCACCTGTTGGCGTAATGGTTTTTCATATCATACAAAAAAATTGATTTTTAATACATCTCTTGTCAATAAATTATCAAATAATAACAATAAAAAATGTTGACCCTCTTCATACTCGATAACATTTTTAGCTGTATATAGAATATTTAAATTCAATTATTATAAGATCTTAAGTGACAAAAAAATAAATCAGTATCATTCATCAATTGATATTCGAAGAAATAAAAATACTTTTATTATTAACACATTTTTAGACTATGTATGTAAAACAATAATACTAAATATAGATATTAACTATTTTTAAATTAATCAAATATTAACTATAAGCTGTTCAAAAACTTTACAATATAAATAAGTGTACAGCAAAATCAAATATTTACCAAATTTTTATGCGTTGTGCAAATTAGCATCATTGTAAATACATTCAAATTTTCACACATAGTAATTCTTGTTATTAACTAACCAGTTATTATAAAAATATACTACTAATACATAACAGCAATTTGATGTAAAAAGAATTAAAAACTCGTATGTGATGAAATTAATTATAATTTATA
The DNA here is from genome assembly GCA_963932245.1 of Tachinus rufipes. Classification (NCBI taxonomy): domain Eukaryota; kingdom Metazoa; phylum Arthropoda; class Insecta; order Coleoptera; family Staphylinidae; genus Tachinus; species Tachinus rufipes. The sequence goes on from OZ010744.1 coordinate 80,271,361, forward strand.
ACCCGCTGAATATATTTCTTGAATGTAATTAGTGAAAATTTTTCTACATACCTTTAGTTGCATTTCCAGTCTCGACATTCCTACAAGCTAAGATGACTCTGGCACCTCTGTTTGCTAAATCTCTTGCAGTTTCCTTGCCTATGCCTCCTGTAGCCCCAGTCACAATTACCGTTTTCCCATCCATCCTCTTCTCTCCTTTGTAATAACCGCAGGTGAAATGTGCGTATAATTTCAATAAAGATAAAACTGCAATACCACCGAGTACAATAGCCGCTAGAAACACTATTAAGCAAGTGCACAAGTCTAATCCAAATAATATGGTCATCCTACAAGAACAATTCATTTTATTATTAGCAACCCAAACCGGTATTCACGATAACAATTTAGTAATTAACTTGGAATTATATTTTAATGTGCAATTAAATTTGCATTATTTACAAAATATTCCGCTGGCAAAGCATTTCTGAGAAATTATGTTGACATATATTAATTGATTTTTACTTACGTATTTGTGAAATTAGTGGCACGTTTCTTGCTTCACGTGAAAGTGTCTTCTCACTGCCACGCTAAAAGCCAAGTGCAAGATCGTCTGGCGATCGTAGGCTAAGACTGCATCTACCGTCGGGTACTTTCACCTCGCCTTTGTAACCACGTATGCAAGGAGGTAATCGAAATCACGCACCTTGACCGCCAAGTATTTTTTTTATTTAACATCTCATTTGATATTATTAACAATAACAAACTTGTACGAGCAAAACGTTGTTTCTCGAGCAAGGTTACTGATTGGGTCATGTGATAATTATTGTTTTCTCAATAATTAATTAACAAGTTGTTTATAAATGGAAATTACGTTAATTGTAAAAAAAGTTTTAAACATGCCTGAATAAAATATAAATATATTATAATTTTATTGTTGTACTATTATCTGCTCAACATTAATATTATATAAACAAATTATAACATATAAACTGTGATATTTGAGTAAGAATAAACATATACCGCTTATATACAGGGAGACTATTAAATTTATTAAATCATTTTAGCAACAAGTTCCCATGAACGTATATAAGGAAATTATAATATATCTTTCCTACATATCATTATTAAGATTAATTAATAGTTTCACGCAAAGAAGACTGTAATTGAGCAAAATCTAGAAACTGGTTTGAAAGATTTCATTTCATTACATATAATGTAGTGTATTTTGTTTTATTTTATTTTGTATAATAATTTATTTTCTATATCTATAACTATTTTTTATTAAAATTATTAAATAACAGTAATGATGACATTTTTCGAATAATTAGAGACCACCATTGCATTACTTTATCGATGCCTGTTCGATATCGATGGCGATGATAGACAGATAATAAGATCTGCTACTCATTGTAAATGCTATCGTTGATTGAAAGAGTATACACTTTTTTCAATCAACGGTATCATGTATACGGTGCGCTCAGAGCCGACCACAAGGGGTGTACATGCAATACATCTTGGCCGCAATTACACAGCTCTTAAAAAGGCTGAAGTGTATATTTTAAAATTAATTGTAAAAAAATCGATGTGTTTTTATGTAATCTGCCTAGCTGTGAAGACAAAAAGTTACAGTACAAACACAATTTTATTTTTCAACGTAAGAAGCAACATATTTATTCCAACGTTTTTCTAGTAACGCAATGCTTTAAATTATTTTTTTTTAAATTTTGCAAAATACTACTCTATCGCGTTTTTCAAGTCGTAATTTAGTAATTATAATTTAAATGTTGTTCAAATTTTACCAGAAGATATAGCAATATTTGTTGAGTTTGTAAAGTTCTTATTTAAAAACGAAAATTAATATATATATATATATATATATATATATATATATATATATATATATATATATATGTAAATTTGTCACCAATAATCAACAGACAAGACAGAAAAGAAAAAGGCCAGACAGAAAATGTTTTATGTTTTTATTTTTTTACATTATAAATTCTTTTTGAATGTAATGTTGATCCTTTTATGTTATAAATTCTTCTTATTTATTTTGTTTCTTTATATGAAGTTTTCAGTTCTTTTAGCAGTAATATGAACCCAGGATATCGATTAACAAAAAGCTTTCAATAGGATACTGTTGTTGTGGAGTCGTAGTTGAGTAGGATATTTAAATGAAATAAGGCCAAAATAAAATTAATAACATATTTTGACGGAATTTTAGGATTTACCTCGATAAAACGTTTACAACTTATATTAGACCCTAACAGCATGATTTTATATAATCAATGTTATCAAATTCCACTTTTAAAATATACCCCAATTAATAAAAACATTATTTTTGAAACAATTATTCCAGAAAATACTACAAAAACATTTAAAATACCTACTAAATTGCCTAACGGTGATTATTTAGTTAATCAAGGCAAACTATCTGGATTACGTAATATTGATGAAATTGTAACCTCTGTAAAAGATAATATTATTGAAATTCAATTAACAAACCCTACCGTTGAACCATTTCATGTAAAAATTAATCCAGATGAATTAATGAATAAAAAAGTAAAAAGTTTGAACGAATATATAACAACTGAAGAAATTCACTTTCACAATGAAAATAATAATTTCAAAGTTGACCTGACAAAATTAAGAATTAGTCATTTAAATTTAGAAGAAAACAAGAACTATTCAAAATTTTAGACAAAAATAGAAATGCTTTATTTAACCCAGATGGACCGTTAAATTTTACAGACGACATTCAACACGAAATTAGAACTTCAGACGAAAGTCCTGTTCATGCTAAAACTTATAGATTTCCTTTTAAACACAAGGAAGAAGTAAGGCAACAAATTAATGACCTTTTAGATAAACAAACTATACGTGAATCATTTTCTCCTTGGTCCTCTCCTATATGGATAGTCCTCAAAAAAACAGACATCTTTGGCATGCCTAAATGGCGTATGGTAATTGACTACAGAAAGTTAAATAGTAAAACAATTGACGACCGACATCCTCTCCATAACGGACTTATTAGATAAGCTGGGCAAAAGTAACTATTTTTCGACATTAGATTTGGCAAGCGGATTTCATCAAATCCGAATGAGTTCTGCCTCTATCGACAAAACCGCGTTTAATACTAAAGATGGACACTACGAATTCTTAAGAATGCCATTCGGGCTTAAAAACGCACCCGCTACGTTTCCGCGTATGATAAATCACGTTTTAAGAGATTACATTAATAAAATTTGTCATTTTCTCAACTAGTCTCCAGGAACATATGTTAAATTTAGATTTAATATTAAAGCGATTTCTGGAAAAAGGGTTAAAAATACAACTAGACAAAAGTGAATTTTTACACAAAGAAATTTTATTTTTAGAACATAAAGTAACAACTAAAGGCATTGAGCCTAACCCAAATAAAATTCGAGCTATCCAAAATTTTCCACTTCCAAAAACAACAAAAGACATTAAATCCTTTCTCGGTTTGGCGGGATACTATAGAAAATTTATACAAAATTTTGCCAAAATTACAAAACCCCTTACAAATTGTTCAAAGGAAGAATCAAAAATTGAACATACAAAAGAATTTATTCAAGCGGTCAGTAAAATTAAAGAAATCTTTACTAATAAACCAATACTCCAGTACCCAGACCTTTCAAAAAAATTTATTCTTACTACTGATGCATCCCAATTTGCTATAGGAGCAGTTTTAAGTCAGATAAATGACAAAGGACACGATTTACCAATTAGTTTTATATCTCCTACCCTAAATCAATCAGAAATTAATTATTCAACGATTGAAAAAAAACTATTAGGCATTGTTTGGTCCTGCAAAATGTTCCGACCTTACCTATATGGAAATAAGTTCTTATTATAAACTGACCATAAACCTTTATCATGGCTATTTAATTTAAAAGATCCACAATCAAAACTTGTTCGATGGCGCTTGAAGTTAGAAGAATTCGATTATAAAATTCAAGTATTTTATCAACTTGTTGAAGAATTTAATCAACCTGGAAAAACTACAATTCACTCAAATTCTGAAACACTTTTAGAACTGCCTATTTCAGATAAAGCTATTAACTCATTTCTTCGACAAATTTTTATAGACATGCATGGATCAAAAGTGGAATCTCGTGTACAAAAAAGATTTAATAAGCAAATACTTACATGGAAACTTAATCAACATGAAAATTTGAACGATCAGTTTATGACACTAACAAAAGAATTCATAAAACCAAAATTAAAATATGCAATTTATTTCTTAGATGAGATACTTCAAAATATTTTTATAACCTTTGCACAAACAAATTTAACAAAATCAATAGATTTTGTCATTTGCAAAGAAAAATTAATTAATGTAACCAACCCTCTCCAGCAGAAGGAAATATTAAGGAAGTATCACGAAAATTCAAATCACAAGGGCATTCTAGAAAATCTAAAAGAAATTCAAAAACGATATTACTGGCCTAATATTCAAAAACATTTAAACAAATTTATTAATGAATGTAAAATTTGTTTGGAAGCAAAAAATGAAAGAAATCCAATTTCCAGACCTCCAGTACTTCACAATCCTGTAGGGCAATACCCTTTTGATCATATTTATATAGACACAATCACTCTTGACAGTATCATTTATCTTACAATAATTGATTCATTTTCACGTTATGGTCAAGCAATGACAATGGAAAGTAAAAACCCGGTTGACATTAAACATAGCTTACTAAACCTTTTTGCTCAACATAATATACCTAAATCTATTACGAGCGACAACGGTTCAGAATTTAATAACGAATTAATTCGAGATTTTAGTAACGAATCAAACATTAATTGGGATTTTAACATTGCTACGAGACCTCAAGGAAGAGCGCTCATTGAGAGATTTCACTCTACTTTACTAGAAAACATCCGAATTCTCAAAGCAAAAAATCCAAATTTAAAAACAAAAGAACTAATTCTTAAAAGTTTAATTTATTATAATAACACCATTCCAGTTTTAATCAAAAACCTTTTGTAATCACTTATGGATATGAAAGTGACATAATATCAAGATTGCCAGACTTAATATCAATAGATGAAGAAAATAAAATTGATCAACATATGAATCAACTTCGCGATATTCAAGGTGAAGTCTTAAAAATACCATTCTTAACGAAGAATGTGCACCAATTCCGGTTAACGAAAAAACTACCTATATTAAAAAACCCACGAAAAAAACAAAACCCCAGTATCAACCAATAAATGTGACTAAACAAGAAAATAAATTTGTATTTTCTGATGGTAAAAAATACCATGAACAACAACTCAAAGTAAGAAAAAAATTTGTTCTAAATAATGAAACTGATTATCTTCCTGCTGATGATTGCGATCTTGGTCCTAACCCCGGCACATCTTCAACTCCACACTGAACCAATCAACAACCCTGTATTACCAGTATATTTTGGTAAAGCTCACATAAGTTTAGAAAATTTTCATTATTTCTATTACATCAATCTTTCTGATATCATAAATCAACTTTCAAAATTTCAAATTGCTATTAGAAACTTACCTTTACAACTTTTAATGAAAAATTCTAATTCTTCTATTATTTGTGAAAAAACAAAACATTTATATACTCTCTCAGATAATTTATTGGCAATGATTTCACTAAGAGGTAAACGTGGATTACTCAATTTTGTTGGTGAAGCTTCTAACTTTTTATTTGGAACTCTTGATGACAGAGACAAAAAGAAAATTATAGAGTATGTTCAGAAAATCCAATCTAATAAAAAAAATATTCAAAATTCATTTACTAAAGATAAAATTTTACTGCAAAATATTACTCAAACGTACGATCAAAAAATTAAAAATATTATTCAAATTAATCAATTTACATTACGAATTTATTGAAATAGAAAACTTTATAAAACAGCTGATTACAGCGGTGAATTTTGCATGAATGCACATGTTACATCCTACGATTTTGAACATTGCAACTCAACAAGATCTCATTAAAAATATGGGCATTGAACTTCCTCTTAATTTATATGAAATCTATCAACTAATAATTTGTGATGTCCAAATTGAAAAGAATTTAATAATTTTTATTATTTCATTTCCAACATTCTCAGAACAATATGCATACTACAATTTGTTATCAATTCCAATATTGAACAAAACACTTTTGGAAACCCCCTCATTTTTGTTATCAGGGCAAACAAATCAATGGATCTCAAAAACAGTGTTTAAAATTAGAAAGTTTATATTTTTGTAATCAAAAGAATTTACAACCTGTAACACCATGTATTCAAGAAATTCTAAATAATCATAAATTTACTAATTGTACTTTTGCCAACACTAAATTAATTAATGATATTGTAACACCAACTAGTTCGGAAATAATTATTGTACTAAAGAATAAGCTATTCATTCAAAGTAATTGTTCACTCAGTCAAATTATGGTTGATGTTCCTTTAATTTTACATAGGAATAATTGTTCATTAAAACTTGATAACATAAGTTTGATTCAACCTCTTAACGAAATCAAGGTGGCACCTTTATTTAATTTGTTCAGTGAACTAACAACCACACCTAATATTAACATTGAATTAGATTTAAGTGAGGTTCATAACACTGCAACTATTAAGCTAAGTTTTCAACTCCCAATCTAGAATTAGTAACAATTAGTAACCACGACATTTCCTTATATATTATAATAACAATTATTTTAATTTTAGTACTAACGTATTTTTTACTTAAGAAGTTTAACATTAGTAATTGTTTTGCAAAAATTTGTGAAAAGAAAACTGATGAATGTAACAAATCTCAGATTGATTTAAATCCGTCAAAAGTAAACTTAAGTGAACGTGGAAGTTCACATTTATGAAGGGAGGTGTTATATATTATAACATCCGTCGGCCCACACTCAATCTCCGATTTGATAACTCTGCAACTCTGCAGGTGGCCTTTCTCGAAGCACACCTGCAATGTCAATGGTCATTGTTGTAATAAACAGCTCAATAAGCATTTTATTACTATAAAACAGATTGTAAAAACCTAGTTTAGTTTAGTCTTAAATTATCCATCATGTAATTAAAAGTTTCGGTAATAAACGACAAATCAAAATTCAAGTAAATAAATATCCATTACAATACATTTTATCTTGTTATATTTAAATGAAATAAGTTTGAGGATGATAAACTGCTTATAATATTTCTTTCGTTCACAATAAATTAAAATGATTAAATATAATAACAAAATTGAAAAATTGTCATGGTTATGCTTACTCTCTTTGATCGCAGTCTCCCGACTAGAGGAGAGCTATTGATGACAAGGTCTCAAACAATATTAGATGAATGCGTTAAAAAATTTACTAAAACTGATATTTATCTAGTAGTTTTGTAAATGTTCCATCAAATTTATAAGAACTTTTGGATTAGAATTTTATTTTTGTTTACTGATCCTCTTTTTTTAGTCTATCAAACCGGGTTGGTCGTGAAAAACTAAATATAATTAATGATTCAGTAGCTCAAGTACGCAGCAGCATTTAATTTGCCTTTATCAATTCAAGCAATAAAAAAAAACATGATTAAAAAAATTATATCCGAATTGAAAGAAGCAAGTAAACGATTAAAACAAGAGTTAACGCGTCTCTCAAATTTGCTCAAAACATATCTGAAGCCTACAGCACGCAGGATTAGAAATTGTCTCCATTTATGCAAAAACACCATAAAAACACTAGCACAACTTGAGAAGCAATTATATGAAATCAACAAAAAAACCAAATATATTTCAGATGAGAAATTAGATAGAGATACCATAACGTGCAAGCTGAAGCATAAAAATTTATATTTGCAAGCTGAAATAGAAACAACAAACAAATGAAATTGGTTTTAAATCTAACCTAATTTTTTGGCGCATATAACTTTTTTTTTTAAATGTAATATTTACGAATTCATAACATGCCACAACTACATAAAACAAATTTAACAAATTAAACCACACTTGTTGAAATTATTACATTGAAGACTTTTGTTACATAGCAGTCTGTGAACATTGATCTTAAATATTTGTAGTTTATAAGATTCAGGAAATACTGAATTTGGAAGTGTATTCCACGTTTTGATGTTAAAAAAATCTTACTTAAAAGTTATAGTTCTACATCTCTGAACTGTCAGCTTTTTAAATGCATAGTTTGGACGGTTTGCAAACTCTTCAAACCGTAGGTTGGAACAGACCTATAGTTTTCAATTTAACTAATTTAAAGTTTTTTATACATTCAACTTTATATTTATCAATTTTTTTCAAACATTTTTCTTTGTTTTTCTTAATATAAAATTATTTATTACAAACATATTTTCTTACTTTTTTATTTCTGTTTTCTTAAACTTCTAAACCACAAGTGATTGCTATATTTGCATTAATGTTTCTACGTTTATTAAAAAGCAATGTAAACTTTCTCTAGATATCTACTAAAATATATAACTATTTTTTTCACAAATATCAAAGTTACCCTACATCAAAATGCGTAACGGTAAGTCAGAATAGTAAACGTAAGGCGTCTGCCGTTGCGTAGATTAATTAAATTCATTGTAAAATCATTCACAAGTCCTAAGTATGTCGCGTAAAGATAAAACACTTCGAGAAACTTCGTCAAAGGCTAAAGGTGACGGCAATGATGAAAAGAAGCCAAAAACTGATAAAAGATTCAAGCACAATTGGCGTATCGATATGCTAGCTATACCAAAAGGCCGTAAAGAAGAATTAGAAATGTTTAAACTTTCACCGCAAGAAAAAGAAGATTATGCAGAAAAGAAAAAAAGTGAAATCAGTATTAAATCAAAAAAATCAAAACCTAAGGTGCCACTTGAAGAAAATACAGCTCGTCTTAAAAGAATTCATGATTTATCTTACATGCCGGCAAGGTATATTACATGTTACAAAACATTAACTAATAATATAATCATTATTTTATTTATTAAAGATTCTACGATTCTCAAAAGAAAATATTTAAACAAAATCTTGGAAGAAGGTTTCAGATTAGAATGGAAAAGCGACGCAATGAGTCTTCAAAAACAATTTACAACGAATATAGAATTGCCAAACAACACACCGCGTAGGTATTTGTGTTTATAAATGTTTTAAATAAATCAATCCGTATATTAAAATATTTTGTATTTTATTAATCATGTAGTGAATTATTGAAACTTAAGGAAAAGCGCAGTCTCGTCATTAAGAAAACAAAAAGTACTACTAGTAAAAAAGCTTTAACTGGCAAGAAATCCCATGCCGATAAACTAAAAGAGGCCATCAAATGGTGTGAAAAAAATTCTAATCCAAAAAAAATATTTAAGCCTCCAAAAATTAATGTAATGTTACAATATTTTTTTGTGTAAATATTATTCTAATATTTTTTTAGCGAGGTAAAATTGTCGATGTGAGCGCAATATCGCACCACTTACAAAGTCTAGCCACACCATCTAAAAGGTTTATATATAAAAGACCTTCAAAAGATTCCATGAATATTCTAATAAGATATAAGGTAATTACTATAAATAAAATATAATAGATTTTATAAGTTTCTGTTTAGGTAACCCATGCTGCTTTGACTTATGTACCTACAGATAGGATACTTGAGATATCCAAACCACACGAGGGTATACAGCAAGATGAAATTCTACCGTTAGGAGCTGTAAGGCCTGAAGCTTTGGCATATAAACGTATGTGGTTACCATGAATATTAACATAACAAGTTTATTTAATCATTTCACGTCAAAATTTTTAGTGATCATAATCATTTCAATTCATTCATATCTATTCATCATGTGAATCTTGTATGTTTAAGGCATTTTAATTAAAAACAACTTAAACTTATAATTATGGTTACAGCAACACCAAGAGTTTTAGAATTAGCTGCACCAAAAGCAAGAGCTGCTGTCAAACAAGCAGACTTTAACGAAAATGCCTTTACAATTAGTCCCGCAGCTTTAAAATACGTTGCTTCGCCCAGAATACTAGAGCTCGCAAAACCTCTAGAAAGAGACTAAACTTTATAACATCAATTTGTAATAAGTTAACTCATTCTGATTAATCATGGCGCCCACGAAGAAAGGACCAAAATTATCACGTGCTGAGCGCAAAGAAGAGTTGGCAATGTGGTGCGAATTAAATTCGCAACCAAAAGTGGAATTCAAACACCCAAAAGTTGATGTAAGATGTTATATTTTAATTTAAAAGTTTAATCCAACAAACACTTTGTTCTGATAAAACATTAAAAAAAATGTTGTTTTAATTTATAGAGAGGAAAGAAAGCGCGATTGAAAGCTCTATTACCTCGGATATTAGTCCTCTCAGTAATTCCAAAACGTAAACGTTTTAATACCAAAGACGAGATAGATTGGGAAAAAATTCTTACGGTATGCATTTTAATATTTATAATACTATTCTCTAATCGCAATTTTGTTACATAGATAAAACCTGCAACTTTGAAGTATAAAATAACAAAACATGTAGATACATTGGCATTACCATCTGCTAGAAAATTAAAAATAGAAAAAGAGGATTATACTAGTTGCTTCGAGGTAAACATAATTTATAATACAAGAAAATGGTGTTTTCAAATTTGATTCTAGGTAAAACCGAAAGCTCTTAAGTATAGGGCAAGCAAACGTGTTAAAGTATTGTCTACGCCACTTCCACGCAAGAAATATATAAATCCAAAGTTGAGCAGATATACTAACTGGGACTTATTAATTCAGGTATTTTTTTAAAATCAATTAATTTCTAAAAAAACCCAATCAAACCTTAAAGCGGCAAACCAAATACAGACAATTGTTTTGATTTTTACAAACCTTCATTAGTATTGCTTGCTAGTATAGCATTGCTTAATAGTGAGGGACTAATTCAAATAATTAATTTATATGCACTTAATACAAGTTAGTAAATAATTAATTTTTTGTTGGCCATTTTTAAAGTGGTTTTAATAACAAAGCATACGTTAAAAAAAATGTCCCTATATAACATACAAAATGTTTATAAAATTAGCATGATTATAACTAACCACATAATCTAATCAATCTGTATTTGTAAAAACAAAATGGTTTTTATATAAATTGGTTTATTACTAAACATACAACTTTTTTTATCGATAACATTTTTTAAGGTTAAACCCAAAGCATTAAAATACAAAGCAACTGAAAGAACTATTAATTTAAATAAAAAAGTTCCAAAGCGATATGTCTATAAGAAACCAAAAAAACCTAATCCGACAGGTGTTAAAAAAGCTGCATTAAAAGGAACTGGTAAGTTTGCACAATGTTTTTCTTTAATACATTTATATATGTATTATTTATTGTAGCATCACCTCGAGTAACAGAAATAGCAAAACATAAAGAACGAGAAGATACAACAACAAAGAAAGATCCATTTAATGTAAGCAAAGCTGCATTGAAAGGAACTGCATCGGCAAGAACAACTGAACTAGCCAAGCCTAAAAGTATTACACCCAAATATGTGGCGCCAACATAGATAAATAAGCAGCAAACACTATCATTCCATACCTACTATTTGATTATATTATAACAATAAGCGACAACAATAAATGCTTAGGATACTTGTTTTATAAAAAAAATATTTTTGTATACACTTCTTAGAAAGTGCATTGTATGATTTTTTAGTAGAATGTAGGTTTTGGTTTAACACTCTCGCTGCTAACTTATTTTTGGCAGTATATAACAACGCAGTGCAACGACGCACCGCATGCGTCGGTAGCGGTGAAAGTGTTAACCATGCTATTTATTAGATCTAAAATTACTGGGTTGTGGTCTGAGCTTAGGTTGTTAAAGCCTGAAGTAGCAGTTTGAGCTGCAATGTTTTTGAGCAACGCAATGTTAAAAGCGTCTCCAAGATAACAGTGAAAATGGTAATCAGTTTGCATGTCTGACCCTAGTACAGTATAGATAACAGTACTTTGCTGGCCGTCTAGTATAGCATCAAGATCTGTGAAAAGTTGTCTGTGAAAAGGATTTCTTTTTTGTGACTTTACTTGGGGCTAGTTTTGAAGCAGCTGGATTATTGTTTTTGCTACAAGGCATCTTTTAAAACAAGCAATGTGAGCTTCCCTGTATAGGGCACACTTAGGAAAAGTAGGTTCATTCGTATCTTTTTTTCTAAAAGATTGGTCTGTTGGATGAAACCATTTTACGTAAACGTATGGAAGGTTGCACTTATTTGCTAAATGTCCAAACTTTTTACATCAAAGGTAGATTTCTTTCTTATCAAGATACTTGTATGTTTTATGTCATCCTAAGCTCTATTTAATTAAGTTTGAAGTTTTTTACTTTTCTTAGCCTGCTGTCCTCCGTTGTCATTTGGCATGGCCGACCAAAACATAAAGGGCTGTTTTAGCATTATTCTAGAAAAATAGGCTTTGTAATCTTCACTCATTTTTTTTGACACGACCAAACAAACGTAGAATACTACGTTTTTCTTAACATACCCATTTTATAAGCTGCCATCTTTGCCTTATTGACAATACTTTCTTTGCAATCATACACATACTTCCGAATACTTTTTGCTCATCTAAATTACCATTATTATTAAACAATCTTCACAGATACACAACAGCATTCTCGTACTCTAAGCATTTACCGTTTAACCCAATTTTACTATCACTGATACTTTGTCCTTATTAAAGACTATTTAGTTGGTTTAGTGCAGAATAGGTCATTTTCATTCTCACACACTATCTGCACATTCTACGCAAACGGAATTCTTATTTTTACATTGTCTAACCGTTAATGTTATTCCCGCAAGGTTAGGGGACAAATAGATCATACGAAATGGAGAAAATATTGGAAAATATTAAAATTAAGAGAAAATTGAAAGTAAAATAGATAAATGCAGTACAGATTTAAATCAACTAACATTAGAAAACGCTATCCTAAAGATAGTAACGAATAAACTAAGAAAATGTGTAAACGAACAAAACAGCTGCATTGAACTTCTGGAAAAAGAAATACGCAAGAAAAATCTAATAACCCAGGAGGTGAAAATAAATCCGCAGAAGTGCTAAAAGGAGAAACCGCAAGTATACTAAACAAAATAGAAATGAAAGCAGACATAAAAGAAATAAAAGAATTAATGAGACTGGGCTACTATTACAAAGAGAAAACAAGGCTTGTACTTATAGAAATCAGCACATTGGGTAAGAAAAAAGAGATAATGAAGACCGCAAAGAAACTCAAAGATATTGATTACGGAAGATTTCACAAAGGAGGTAAGAGACCAAAGGAGAATTCTTAATGAACATTTGAAAAAAAGCAAAAGAAAGCAGGAGAAGAAGGGCGACCATAATATACAACAAACTGCTAGAAGATGGCAAATGGCTCACAGTTAAAGAATTACAAGAGGTAGCACACGAAAAGGAAAACAAAAAAGCAGGACATTTAGTGAAAGATCGCAGCAAAACACAAGTAAAGCAGACAAAACTAAACAACTTAGCAAGAAACCTAATATTGAAAAAGATACACATGAAAAACTTAATAAAAACGATGACGACCACAATGAAAATAGAAAAGAGATTACAGAAAGATTACAGGACAACACAAAAGAATTACGAGAAATAAATACAAGACATATAAAATATTTAGGATGCTGGAATGTAAGAACAATGTTTGCAACAGGTAAAATGCAAGAAATAATAAAACAAATAGAAAAATACAATATCGAAATACTAGCAAATGCAGATGGCTGGGCACGGGAAAAATAAAAATGGATAAAGGCAGAGCAGTCATATATTCAGGCAAAAATAATAGAAAAATAAACACAAATTAGGTGTAGCAATTATGATGAGCGCTGAAACTCGCAAAGCACTGATGAATGAGAAGGAATATCACAAAGAATAATGACGGCAAAGTATAAAGCAAAATTCTTCGACATAATAATTATAAACGCATACGCTCTGCGCAACTGCAAAGAACATATGACACAATCATAAAAAAAATAAAAGAAACATCATAATTTTAATGGGAGATCTAAACGCAAAAATTGAAAACAATAATAAAGGACAGAAACAATAATGAGAAATCATGGAATAGGAAAAATGAATAAAAATGAAAATTTGTTTACAGATTTTTGCTTGGCCAATAGTCTGCTAATAGAAGGAAGCATGTTTCCACATAAAGAGATACACAAAATCACATGGAACGGCCCAGATGAAAAAACAAATAAACCAAATAGATCACGTAACTATTGACAAAAAACCTAAAAACTGCTTAAGGGACGTAAAAGCTATGAGAGGAGTGGATATAGGGTCAGATCACGTAATGGTAAGAGCCAAATTCCAAGTTAAGCTAAAAACATTACAAAAATCAACAAAGACGATAACAAGATACAACACATGGCGGCTAAAAAAGGCAGAAACAAAAAAAGAATATAAAAAAGAATTACGTGAACAAACGTGGAAAATAGTTGGCAAACATACAAAGAAAATATGATAAAAACAGCAGAAAAAACACTTACTAAGAAAAAAGGAACTGCAAATGATGGATGACAATGAAAATATGGAATTTAATAGAAGAACAGTCAAAAATCAAAACTAAAATTCTACTCGAAAGTGAGGAAGCAAAAATAAAGTAATTAAAAAAATGTACTGTAGAAAAGACAAAGAAATAAAAAGAAGTGCGAGACACAATAGAAGACAACAACAAAAAGAATTAAAGGAAGCAGCAGAAAAAGCAGCAGGAGTAAATGATTTAAATACCCTATACAAGATAACAAAAACGCTAGGAGGTGCAAAGAACTATGAGACACACAACGTAAAAGATAAAAATTAAAACATGCTCAAAACAAAAGTAAAGATAGTAAATAAGTGGTTGGAATTTTTCAAGAAAATACACACACAAGAAAAAATCACAAGAACAAAACCGAACATATCAAGAGGCAAAGTCAACCAAGAGCAGGATGACCAAATAGGTGAAATTACTCAGGAAGAGATAGAAATAGCAATTCACGAGATCAAGTAAGCACCCTTAGAATAATACTAAAGGAAGGAAACAAGTGGCAAAAAAAGATGCACAAGGGATTCGTAGACTTTATAAAAACATGATAAAGTAAATTGTAAAAATATGTAGAAAATACTAAAAGAATACGGAATACTAAATAAATACATAAGAATAATAAAACTATTATACAAAAATTATCAAGCAAGCATAATACACAACAGGAAAAGATTTGAGAAATTTGACGTAAAAAGTAGGGTGAGACAGGGATACAGCATGTTACCATTGCTCTTCTTAATTATAATAAACTGGGTGATGAACAAAATATCCAACAACAAAGTAGAAATAACATAGAGATTTTGTAAACAACTAGAAGACCTGGAATACGCAGACAATGTTTGCATAATGGTAGAATATTTAAAGCAACCAGAAGGAATACTAAATTCAATGAGTACAACTGCTAAAGAAGTAGTCACAGTAAATGAAAAAAAAACAATTACCTTAAGTTCACACTCAACAGACACAACAGACATAATACTGAACGGAGATAGAATACAAAGAGTAAAAGAAGTGACATATCTAAGCTGCATAAAAAGCTCAAAATAAATACAACATATTAAGGAACTTATGATTCTCAAAATACAACTCAAATAAAACTTAGGCACTGAACAAATATCAGACAACCCAACTACAGACATTTGTGAACAGAGCATTGCAAAGAATACTACAAATATATTGGGCGGACAAAATTTTAAACAACAAACTGTGGAAGTATGCACAAATAGAATCAGTACATAGCATAATAAAGAGAAAAAGGTGGAGATGGTTGGGACATATACTTTAAAAACCAAGCACAGACATAACCAAATAGGCTCTGGAATACACAATTGAACATAACATGGAATGAAGTAAAAGTGCGCGCACAAAAAAAAAAGTTTGTGCAATATATGTGACATTAGACATTAGTCATATTTATAAACTCAACTCTAACATACAGTTATAAATGATAGAAAAATATAGGACCAAAGTTAACAACTTCGGATAAACACCCCGTCATAGAAACGTCCTAGACACCCTATGGTCCTTCAGAATTCTCGGGATAAAAAAAAAGAAGAAAAACCGTTAATGTTTTTCTTCACATGCATTTCATACGTATTTATCCATAAAATATATATTAAACAACTGCCTGACATCTATGTTAAACCAATTGCTTAGTGTACCGTCCATACTACGCACGCTTTGATACTACCATATATAGCAATAATAAACATTTATTTACCTCTTACTTTTTTAAAACGTTCCATAACAAACATCCGTTCAGTTGATCATGTGCTTTTTCTAAATTGTCAAACGCACAGTACACTTTCATCTTCACTGCTATACATTTCTTTATCAATTGTTGAAGTGCAAAATTTTGGTATATGCAGCACCTACCTGACATAAAACCACACTGCACCCAAACAAAAACAGTGGAAATGCTTTGTACACTGCATAAGACAGAACCACAAATCAATCAATGCACTAAATTTTTAGGCTTGCATATTGATGCAAATTTGAGGTGGGAAAAGCACGGAACAGTAATGGCAAAAAAGTTATCACAGAACATGTACTGTTTAAGAAATCTTAGATTATCTGTCTCTAGCACTATTCTAAAAGCTGCTTACTTTGCGCTCATACATAGCCATTTGAAGTATGGTATTTTGGTCTGGGGTCATTCTTCATGTACCAGTAAAATGTTTTCGTTACAAAGAAAATCTGTAAGAATTATTGAAGGCTTGCATTATCAAGAAAACTGCAAAGAAAACTTTATCAGATTAAACATTCTTACTGTACCGTCAATGTTTATTTTGGAATGTCTGACGCATTTAAGAAAACACAGATCTCAGTATTGTACGCACGATCATCATAAATATGACACAAGAAAAAAGAAAGATAGATACCAAAGGCAAATCAGATTGCAAAGAACTCAAACAGGGTCAAGATACTATGCAATTAAATTTTTTAACAAGCTATCGGAATCTACTCGGGATCTACCTTTACATATGTTTAAAATCAAAATTAAAATTTACTTAATAAAGAAAGCATTTTATAACATTGAAGAATTCTTAGAAACAAATGATATAATATAACATCTGTCTAAACCCAGTACAATTAATGTTGTAATGTAATTATTATTATTATTTTTTTTTTTTTTTCTGTGTTATAGTTTTTATACTTTTTAATTTGTACTTTATGTGTAAACCTTTTTAACTGTTTTTGTAATATGACTTGTGTATGACTATTTAGTCTTTAGCATTAATAAATTACTACTACTACTACCTTCTACATTGTTATTTTACGCACACTTTCAATCAATACTTTTCCAAACACTTTTCCTGGGATACTCAACAAACTAATAGCACAATAGTTTTTACATTCAGTCTTACAGCGTTTACCTTTGTACAAAGAAACAATCACAGCATTTTTCTAATTATTTGGCACTGTAGATTTTCTAAAAAACAAACTAAATAAACCAATCAATCTATCAATAAGTGATATGCCCATATTTTAACATTTTACTCGTAATCTCACCTACACCCGCAGCTTTACTATTTTTTAATCATATAGCTTTTATCACTTTGTCTTTGGTTGAACTATCTGTTATTTTCCCAGTCTTTCTTCTGTTTTTACTACAAGATTCACACTGTCTCTATACAATTGCTCAAAATATTCTCTCCAGCGCTCTCTAATTCCGTTCTTATTCTAAATCATATCTCCACGATCATTTTGAAAGCCACAACTTTTTTCTTGCGCTTCTTCTTGTATTACTTTTTCCACCTACTTTTAATTTTGTTTTTTTTTTTTTCAAAATTATTTTGCATTTTCTCCACTATTTTTTTAAATTTTTTTTTAAATTTTTATTTACTATTTTTTTGCATTCAGTATTTTTTATAATAACCAACTTTTTCCCACCTAATTTTTTTTTGCAATTCACTTTTTATATGCTTCTTTCTTTTCATTAAAAGCTAGTTTCACCCACCGTGCATCTCTATTTATATTTCCAAACACCGTCACTCCACATACATTTTTTGCACAATCAACTGTTGTAATTTTTAATCTATTCCACACATTTTCAATGTTTTCATTAATATTTTCCTTATTCAGTTTTTTCTCTTGTTATACAAATTTTTCTTCAAAAAAATTTCCATACTTTTCTCTGATGTTGTTATTTAAAAAAACAATCCAAATTCAGCTTCACTTACTGTTCGAGTATTTCTAATTGAACTTGAACTCAATCTTTCATCACACACCACAAAGTCAACCACAATTTTGTACATGTGGATAAGTTTGTGCTTAAACCATGTGATTGATATAAATAAACTCTTTTCAACGCACAAACTCACTAATTCCTTGCCATTTTAGTTTACTCTATTGTCCATACTTTTCTAGTACTCTATCTGATTGAACTCTTTAAGTACCCACTCAACCATTCAAATCTTACACTCAAGATTTAATCCAAATGCTGGCAAAACTCTACGTTCTCATCCTCATCATTGACAAGCGCATACGTTTCCACTAAAAAAAACTCTATTAATGCTAATATTCATACGTATCCATAAGGTTCTAAATGAAATCAATTCCTACTTTCTTACATGTTGCTTGGTAAAAGGGTTTAGAATTATGCTTACACCTTGACAACTACTATCCATTCATCTACACCAGCCCACAAAGCTAAACTACCGTCATTCATAGTACCCACGTATTTCCTTTTACTATTTGTTTCACACACACATACAATATCAATTTCTCTTTCATTCATTTTTTTCATCAATTCATGTTCCTTACCAAATACTCGTTTTACATTCCAAGTACCAATAGTCCATGTCTTTGCCAAATGGGATCTGTTCTTTTGTCCTAAACTGTCCACCATTGCTTCGGCCTTCCAAGACTATTGCACATGTATTTTGTAGTACTCAACTAATAAAATAGATACATACAGTATTTGCTGCTAACGGTAAAGATGCAAATATCGTCCAACGTTGGCCTATTTTGCCAATATACCACAAATGCAATTATTGCTCAGTCCTATCGTGTCAAGAAAGCTTGCATTATTCCAAACAAGCCAGTATCACTAATAAAATTAGTTTTTATTGCCTTGTAGGTCAGTAAACCGTAGCGCGTGTCACTACCTCTAAGAGGTAAAGCAATTCATTGGAACACCAGGTCACAATAATCTGCCGTTTTTGGGTTTTGCTCAAGTCTTTGAAATAAATTGGTAAAAAAATGAACTTGAATGGTTTTGCCAGGTTTTCTGAGATGACAATCGTATGCAGATCGGTGTTAAAGTTTTGTTTCTTAACTAAAATATTGTTATACGCATATAAATAATAGTTTCAATATTTCTGTTGCAGCTCACACATGAAATTTTTTTTAAACCGTAAATTGACTTTTTTGTTGGAGATATGAATACGACCCCGGTATAATAATCAAATATGCTAAGAGTTTTTTAGTCTAAACTTAGCCCCAAATTGTTTTTGTTCTGTGATTAGTTGAAATTGAAAACAAGTTTAAACAAAAAGTCAGTATATGAGAGAAGGCGATTGTGATACTAATCTCCTAATTGGGTGGGTGGTTAGGTTACTCTAATTTATGATTATTATTAAGTAACTTTAACTGAAATCCCAAGAGATTAAAAGTTACTCTTTTCTGCAAGCGTTAGAAATCTCAATGTAAAAAGAAGCGATGATGATTGCAATTTCCTGATGACCAACATTTAGATGGGAGGGTAAAACACTCCAATTTATGATTACCGCCGTTTTTTAATAAAAAAACTTCTAAACGCTTCAAGAAAAAAAAACTTTCAATCCTTTGATAACACATATTTGGGTAAGTCAGTGAGCAGTCCAGTTTAAACTACTTAATGGTAATTATGAATTGGAATAGCCCACCCACCCATCCAAGTGTTTGTCATCAAGAGTTATTATCACTTTCTCTTTGAATATAGATTTCTAACGCTCGTAGACAGAAGTAACTTTTTAATAACCAACATTTGGACAGGTGGGTGGCACTTCAGTTTAAACTAGTTTAAATATTTTTTGCCTGATTTAAGTGTTTTCGACATATTATGGCTGGATTTTATTTTTGACATTTTATAGCCGAATTTTTACGTTTTCCGACCAAATTTTTGACATTGTTTTATTTTATGTTGCTTAACTAAAGGCAAGCGGTACTTTATTACAATTTTTAAGTTTTTTAGTTGGATTTTTAATATTTTATTATCAGATTTTACATATTTAGCTTATTATTAAATTTTATGTATTTTATAGCAAAATTTTAATTTTAGTATTCTTTATGTAATTTTCAAATTTTGTGGCCGGATTTTAGTGTTCCTATTTTTTTGCCGGAATTTGTAATATTCTTACAATTTTTAACATTTTATTATTGAATTTTAGCTTTTTATAAATCAATTTTGTTGTTTTGTGCCTGTATTTTAGTATTGCTTTACTATTTTATGACCAATATTTCTATTGTTGACTACTAACCGGATTTTTTTAAATTCTTATTATTTTATAATTACATTTTATTTTTATTTTTTATTTTTTATGGCCAGATTGTAATAAATATTAAATAGTTTTATTAAGTTTTCAGGTCAAATTTTAATTAGTTGTTTTTTTAATTTTTAATAATTTAAATAATTGAAATGAATTTTGAAAAGTTACTCCTTACAAGTATTAGACATTTTTATGTAAGAAAAGGAGAAGGTAATATCCAATCTGGAGCACTTCAGAACATGATCATTTTTTTAACTTTTAACTTTAACGTTAATGTTATCACCGGTGACAACAATAACAGAAAACACTAGTAACTTTGTTAGTAAGTTGATATTAAATGTTAGATAAATTTTGTTATTTAATGTTGGCACTTGAAACAAGCTTAATGCACTGACATCAAAGACGCCTTTTTTAAAAAGTACATGGGGCATCGATCACAAAATTGTTTGAAATCTTTCAAAACAGTAAAAGAAAAGCATCTATGATATTTCAAAATTATTAAAAATATATTATAACTTTAATATAATCTTAAGAATGTAATATAATTATAAAATTTGCATGAATTTTGTTCGTATATTGTTGGTGGGTTTATTTTGATTGTGTGACGTTATATCCACCTTTCTCCAACCTGTTTAGTTTAGACAATCGAACAGGCTTAATGTTAGATTAAACCTTTTCGTATCTAAAGCAACAACATCATCTGTCATATTCTAAATATCAATTAAAATTTTCAGTGTATTTTTGGCTTACCTTCTAAATTAAAAGTTATAAACTAAACAATCTTCAAAATTAAAATGTTTAAAATACCACTATTTCATTTACTTTTAATGTAAAACAATTTAAAAACTAAAAACAAACAAGATGGATCCAGAACCATGTCCACCACCTCGAAGTCGGTTAGAGATTTTTAAACTAATTAAGGAATGCGTTATAAGGCTTAATCATCCAAAGATAATTCCAAAACCTCCAAAAATTGTGGTAAATATTTCTTAATTTTTTGCCAGTTAATTGAAATTATTACGATAAATAACTAATTATGCATAACATATTTTTAATATATTTTAGAGAAATAGAGGGACTATGTCTGCGGATCGTATTGCTCAACTATCTGTGCCAAGATATAAATATATCAAGCCGTCCCAAAATCCTCGATGCTGGGAATACAAACTGAAACATCCTGTAATTATACCCCTTTAATTATTTCATAACGCAAACTTAAATAAACATTTTTTTAGGTTCAACCTGGCGCATTAACATATACAGCATCAGCAAGAATAGTAGAAATGGCAGTACAGATACCTTCAAAGGTTTACATTAAGCCTGAAAATAATCCATCTAGTTGGGAATATATTATGAAACATAGGGTAAGTATATTATAAAAGACGTGGGTTAATACGCTAGTTCAAAACATTAAAATACAAATAATATTTTGAATTCTTTACTTACAATGTAACAAATATTAGTAATTTAAATTTTGTGTCATATTATAATTTTATTTAACTTTAGATCCCACCAAGCGCATTGAAATTTTTGGCATCGGAGCATTTAATTGCTTTAAGTAAACAGAAGCCATGGAGAATAACCAAAAAGTTCAGAAGACGTAGAAGGCCAAAATCATCAGTTAGTAAAAAAGCGTTACAAGCTAAAGGTATGTATTCAAACATAATATAATTCTACATACAACACTTATTTATTTTTAGCATCTAAGCGGGTACTAGGATTGGCAAAACCTCATATAAAACCTAATCCAGGAGACAATGAATTTGCATTTAAGGTAAATCCAAAGGCTCTGCATTATAAAATAACTGCAAGAGTGAAAAGGTTAGCGCAACCAAAACCGCTGATAACTAAAATTAAAGAACGTCCTTCTTTAAAAAAAAAGAAGTAATTAGGATAACACCATTATATTGGAATAGATTAATAATTATTACAATTATTGAATGTAGATTTGTTTAGAATATAACAAGATTTTTTATATACATGTCAAGACTTTTTTATTGTTGCTTTGATTTACTTTGTAAAATGTAGACCCCAAAACTTTGTAAAATCTACTACAACATAAATCATATGTCAAACTAGCAACAGTGAGTACATTATATTATATTTATCATTGGAAAATATACAGGCGCAAAAACTAGGCTAGTAGGAGGTTCATAGTTAACCTCTGAAGTACCACGAAGTCACTGAGCGGTGTGATGCAGCTCAGTGGTTGGAAACTGTAAGGTTGCGGTGGAGGTTGGCAACAGCACTCTCTAAAAAATAAATCCGCCTAGAGCAGATGCGTTGGTTCTTTGCGGCCGGTTTATGCAACTCAGCAGTAGTTTTTCTAGTTTGCCAAGTGTTTCCGGGTGAAAACAAAAAATATGTTAGTTCTTCGAATGATGCGGTGGAACTAGTTATTGAGGTTTTTCGTGTTACCGGCATCTCTTCCGTGGGGGTGGCGGAGACGATCGGTTCAAAATCAAGAGCAAGGACGCCAAAAGTGTTACCTGAGGGTTGTGTTGTCGTAGAATGCATTTAACAAACAAATTAATTGTTAGGTTTGACTGGCGTCTTTACGTAGAAGTTCAACACTTCTAACACACTCACCCAGAGTGTCCTTTGAGCAGACACGCTTAAAGTCAAACCTCTGTGCATTTATTGGTGCTGCCAAATCTTAGATCTGGTGTTGATGGGTCGTCTGTTGGCAAGACCGTCGGTAAAAAATACGTTGTTAGCAAAATTGCAACAGAAGGACGTAATAGCCGTTCCGGTGGTCTACCAAAATCAAAGTTAACGTGACTGTTGGACGTCAGACAGAGTTTTCGTCGTTAGTCACTGTGCTTCAAAAGTGTGAAGTTGAATGTACGATTTGCGTTGTAGATCTGCGGTACAAAAAAAACGGCAGATTGCACTTCCAGTCCGATAACAATCCACTCTACTTTTGCGATTCTGCTTCTATCTTTCAGAGTTTACGGACAATTGTGAGCTTTTGTGCTACTAATGTCTCTTGCACTGCCCCTGTAAAAATATAATAATAATAAATGTCAATCTCCCTAGAATTTCATACTAGAATTACATGTAGGCAAACAGAGTTCCTTCACACATTATTGTATTGTTCAAAAATCACTTTTGGTGTCACATCCAAGATTTGTTTGTAGTTTCATTTACTACAGTTATGCACACAGTTTATTAGTAACTAGCCTTAGAAGCTTGCGGGCGTCGAGTTTGCGTAGCGCGCATAGGTCCTGCTAGGTGCTTTAGTGCCAAGTCAATGTTGTGTAACTATACAATTTTGCTTGGGTTTAGAGTACGGTTTTTTTTTAGACGGAAGCACTTGAGTCTAGTATGGGCTAAAGTTATCCTGGTGTTGCTCCAAAAGAACCACACCTTGGGTTTTGTTCCCGGGTGCTTGTTTAAGTTAAACAAAATGCAATATAATCAAGTACTGGTAAATCCGGTGTTAAAACGGAGGTGTTATTGGTCTTGAGTCCTCCTCGCTCAAATGTGTGTCCGACAGTAAATATACACTGTTGACTTAGAATTTGTCGGTTGCTTTTTTCAAACCTTTAAATATAAGATTCTCAGCTTCCCAAATCGGGTTTTTTTCAAAGCCTTCCTTCGGGTCTTGTTCAGGTTCAGTTCAAGAAATTTTGAAGGAAAGTAATCCTCCAAGATTTCTCGCTAAGTCAAAATCTTAGTAGACATTATCCAACAGATCTTCGTCAGGGTACCATGGGTAAAATATTATTATTTTTTACCTGATTAGCATTACAATATGACAGGTTTGTGTAGGGTACCTTTATCCTCTACGTTGAGCACCAATTTTTGCAGTCTAGTTTTGTCGGAGGTGGCAAACAGACAACGGTTCTAGGGCTGATGTTATGATTAAGAAATATAGGTTGTTAGTTATGTGGGTGGTGCAGTTCGGGTAATCTGTTCCTTCTGGATATTGCCGCTAGAACAAAAACTGGGCTACTGGAGAGTTGGTGCTTACTCTCCGTAGTACTACAAGATCACTGAGCAGAAACCGTCAAAAGTAGTTACTACATCAGCTTAGTGGTTGGGGACTGCAAAGTCTTAATGGAGGCAACGGCACCCTCTATCAGATGAGCAGTTTTGAAATATTGTTGGCCGTTTGCGAGCGGTCAATGCAACTTAGCAGTTGCCAGGTGTTTCCGAGTGGATGAAATGTTAGGATATCAAATGATGCGTAAACTCATTAAAAACTTTATACTTATACCGTAAAATATAAGTATAACGTGAGGTTTTATAATCAAAAAAGTGACATGAGCAAATTTACTAATGTATCAAGAACGACAAAATAAACTGTCAAGACATTGATTACTAGATACCGGATTATATGCAACTTAAAAACGCTAAAATATGCATGCAAATATGCAATAAAAAAGCCCAAAATATGCACAAAAATAGCAAAAATATGCCAAAATATGCAACTATATGCATATATAAACAAATATAGTTTAATAAAAAAAAAGAAAATATATAACAAATTTTATTTTTTTTTAATTTTTAATAACTTTATTAAAAATTAAAAACTTTAAGTTGGTAAAATGTGTCAAAATATAAAACTTCATATATATGTACTTAGACAAAAAACGTAATGTTAAATAACTCCATTTTGAATGGTTTTCTGAGTACCATAAAAGTAGGTTACATGTACCTTTCAATTTTTAGTATACTTGCAATAAAAACTAACCATCTCCAAGATATTTTAAATATAACCTAATAAAATTAAAAAAAAAAAAACATTTTATTTGTTTTATATTTAAAATGATTGTAATTGAATAATTGGTAGCAGTAAAAATATCTAATGTTTAATTTTTGGGATATTTTTATGATAATATGCATAATATAGTAACTTAAAAAATGACATTTATCAATATTTTTTTTTAACCCGGTGAATATATGCATAAATACCGAATATGGTCAAAATATAATCCGGTGTTAGCATCAAGTCTTGGATTTTTTTTTAAACAAAAACTTTATCACCATCATCACTATTAGAAGTTTTCAGCCTGTGCATATAATTTTACTGTTGTACATACAAGCAAAACACTGGTCGGGTCAAAGTTATAACAACACTGCAATGGATTGATAACACTAAAAGCACCAACGTGGTGATGGTAGTATTAGATTTATATGGGCCTCTGTCACGATCAATAGGAGAAGTGGTATACTTGTCTGTAGCTGTCGTTTAAAAAAACACTACGCAGGCTAGTACAAACAAGTTTCCCAAAAAGTATTTTCTTGAAGTAGGTACCGCAGTAAGAAAACTCAGTAATCATAGCTTTATTATTCTATAAAAAAACTTGAACTGATACATTGCCGCAAATACTAAAGTCCAAAACACTTGGGACAGCCAAAACAACCACCACTAAGCCAAATTTAAATTTAAATAATTAGGTTATGACAAAGTCTAGTTTATTACCTTGGCTATAAACTAACATGACAAAACTAAATACCTCTGAAAAAAACCAAATCTAAAAAAATATCTGACAAAAAGTTTATTTTCTTTTTTAATTTAATGTTATACTGAGCAGTATGTTATAACAATATAAATTGTAACTTTAAATCTATATTATTTCTTAAACTATAAATATTTCTTCATAATTTCATCAACATCATCTTGTTGAAAATCCGGTGATGTACGACTAGGCAATGCTGGTCCAAATATATTATCGTTCACACTAAATCGATTAAAATCAAATTGAGAATCGTCTTTTGTCAGCAGGAACTCTTCATACACGGCTGAATTACTATCACTAAAAATTTTTCCATCATACTTGACACCACAAACTTTATTCTTCAACGGAGGCTTAAATGTTTTCTTTTTTTGATGTTTTTGTTTGTTTTCTAAAGTTGGTATTATAATCGTACCACTGCTGGTTTTATGAACAGTGACCAACTGTTTACTAGACTGTATTTGTTTAACGTTTGGACGATTAAGCACTTCCCTTGCGTAGTCGTTACAATTACCACTAGCCATTAATTTCAAATCTCTTTCCATGTAGTAATTTTGAATTTCTTTTTTAGTCATTTTGTTCATTGCTTTTTGTACAGGTGTTTTAAATGTTGAAGTTGTTGATGCAAAACTTGTATCTACTGTTTTCTTGCCTGATGAAGACTCATATGATTTCTTTGCAAATTGAGTTTCTGAAGTGTCATATGGGCTTGTTGATGCAAGATTTGATAATATTTCGCTACTACTATTGGTTTTACTAGTTTGAATATTTTCGTCCCATTTTCTTTTTCTGGAGAATGATGTGTCTCCACATATGGCTTTGTTGGATTTTCCAGAACTGCTGTTATTATCACTTACTTTTTTGCTTGAACTTGAGATGAGATTGCTTTTATTATCAAAATAAAATGTTTTATTTGTGTTCGAAGAACTGTTATCGTTGTTAGTTGATTTATTTTGGTTTTTATTGTACATCAAAATATCATTTTTGATCAAATTTAATGATTCTGAATCAACAATTTGATCCAAATTTACTTCACTATCAAAATAAAATGTTTTAATTGTATTTGTAGAACTGTTATCGTTGTTAGTTGATTTGTTCTGGTTGTCATTGTAAATCAAAACATCATTTTTGATCAAATTTAATGATTCTGACTCAACAATTTGGTCCAAAGTTATGCTATTTTTGTTAGAATTAGTAGACACATTTTGGTTGACAAGTTTTGTAATAGGTAGTTTTAAATCAACTGAATTCAAAGTTACGTTTTCTTTGCTAACATCTTGCTTATCGAATAATTTAATTAAATCCGTATTTTGTTTAATAATTTCTAATTCGTGTATCTCTACTGTTTTACTTAGAAATGAATTGTTTTTGGTTTCGCTACAATCAGTTTCAGTAATTTCGCCTTTCCTTAATTTTTCCAAATAACTATAATTTGGAGAATATGTAATAGAAACATTTTTTTCATCATCTTTATTACTTTTATCTTCTAAATTTAGATTTAAGTCACAATTTTTACTTTCCAAATCTTCATCTTCTAATTCATTATTTTCTAATTCATTCTCTTCTAATTCATTCTCTTCTAATTCATTCTCTTCTAATTCATTTTCTTCTAATTCATTCTCTTCTAAATTACTTTGATTATCTTGATGGATAAAATTTTCATCAATTTCCAAACCAAATTTTTTTATTGTATCAGTTTCTTTATAAATAGCTTCAAATACAAAGCTTCCTTTAGTACTTTTTAGTTCATTAGAAAAATTATTTGTTCTTGGTGGCTGATCATCAAATTTAAATCCACTGTCATTATTGGCAATTTGAAATTGTTCTTCCGCTGCATAACTATGAAAAATTAAAGAATCTGCTTCATCATTTTTAAAATCATTGCCTACAATCTCAAAACCTTTGCCAATTGGAGTTGACGTTTTTACAATATTCTGTTGCAAAGGTTGCGAAAATGTTTGCATCATTTTTTTCTCTTTTGGATAAGCCTGTGTCATAACTAGTCTATTCATTATATTTGGACTATAATTAGTGTTGATGTTTTCCATTCTAATTGGACTTATAGTTTCAAAATCATATGGATCTTTAACAGTAACGCTTGGTTCATAATTTGGAACCAAAAAGTTGCAAGTGCCTGGTGCAAACAAATTAGAAGTTTCCAATACTGAATGTGTTGATTTATCTAAATAATTATTAACAGGTGTTAAATTATTAGAAACATTTTGTTCTAAAATTTCAGCAGAATTACTAGCATTACTATAAACAGCTTCCACACAAACATATTCATTATTAGTATTGAACGAATTGTCACTTTCAATATCAATATGACTAAGCGCATTAGAATTATCCAAATCTATATTAAATTTTCTTAAGTCATCTTTATATTCGGATAGTTTCTGACAAAGCATGTTGGGAGTTAAAAGCTTTTTGTATTTCAAAAGTTTCAAATCAGATTGTAAATCATATTTTAATCTTACAGCAAAAGGAATTTTTGTGACGTTTCTTTTCTAAAATATATGGAAATTGATTTGTGGTTAGTAATTACACAAGATGCAGCTAAAAATGATTATACCTCATCGTTAATATGCATTCCATCAAGAATATTCTCAATATCTCTAACAATATGTTCATGCCATGATGCTTTTACTAAATATATTGCGTATTTTTCCAATGATACGACTCCTGGAAGAACTCTATAAGTAAATTTTAAGGTTCTTTTGTTTGCTATAGTTTCAATCACATCTGCTTCTAGCTGCCAACTAACAATAATTACTTAAATTTACTTACAATTATAATTAAACTAACCATTTAATATTGAAGTACATGTCATATAATTTGGTGATAAATGTATAATGAGTTGTAAAGAATATAAACGCCTTTGATTTTAATAAAGATTCACATATTGCCATGGCCAATGCAGTACCTTCTTTAACAGAAGTCGAACGACATAACTCATCAATTATTATTAAAGAATTTTTGGTCATAACTGAAGTGAAATATTGGATCTCCTTGATCTAAATTAATATTATTAGTTGCGTTAAAAATGATTTTTATTAAGAAATACTTACTTCTAGAACAAAGGCGGATGCTCCACAATCCATGTTATCTTCCAAATAGATTCTTGCTAAAATCCTATCAGCAACTCTAAAGGTGGCGCTGATAGCCGGTACAAAGCAACCAACTTGAGCCATAACTTGAAGCAACACTAATTGTCTCATAAATATTGATTTTCCAGAACCGTTTGGGCCAGTTATTATATGCATGTTGTATTCAGGTGAAGCAAACTACAAAGACATTAGTTGCTATAATTTACAAATTCTAATTATGGTTGGTAACTTGAAGTGGAAATAGCAAAAACACGGCTTATGCAACCATTTCTTTTATTATACATGAATTATTTTTGCTAATTATTATTATTTTATTGTATGTATTGTAGTTATTGTTTAATAACGTGTACACCCAATGTATTGACTACGTACTAATAAAAAAATATGAATATAAATATTTCCAAGATTATTGATGGTGTTTGTTTTTGACCGCAGCGTCCATACATTAATCAAGTTATTTTAAAATTAATAAATGATGTATTTTATGTAAATTGCATTATTATCCAGTAAGAAACACATACCCATGTGTCAAGGTGTGCACCCATCATTGGTGTGTCTAGCATCTCACCGGTTGAAAAGACAATTTACATAAATTCACAGTAACTATTAAACAGTTTATGTTTAGTAATGTGTCAAAGGTGGTAATCAAGTTAAGTTAAGAAAGTGTTTAGGTATAGGCTTCAATATAATAGCGGTTAGATTACGTCATTAGATAGTTAAATGTAGTTAACGCATCCATCAATTTATAATACCATTGTACTGAAGACTATTTTGTAAGTAACAATTAAAAAAAAAATACTTTAATGCTTTAACAAAAAAAAATGTTTCTATTTCTTTTCAATATTCCATATTAAGATATAATGTTAACTCTTTTCACAAAAATGAAAAACTATAATTTTGTTTATTTTTTCAACGGTAAAAACATTTGTAGTGTGTGTACATAAGTTTAATAATATAAAAAATAATGTGTCATATCTTATCTTACCAAAAAAATTGTTAATGACAAAATTTGATTAATGTCATGTATCCGATAACCATAGTAAGTATCCATTTATTTGGTTACGATTTAACCTTCGAACAAAACATTGGCTGCGTTCAGAACGACTCATCATGCGAACTAAACGGAGTCATCGTTTGCTGGCAGCGCTTGTAATTTTATTCATTATGCATTTAGGTTTGCTTGCTTGCTGACAAATCAATTCAGTAGTTAATCGCCGCATATAAATGTACATATTATTAAAATAATTGAGAAAAAAAGCAATATAGGTAATTAATAATTATATAAGATTACAACGTACAACACTTGGGTGAAAGAATGAATAAATATAACAAAGTTTATTAGGGATATTATAAAGGGATTAAATTATATCTTATATTATTATATCTATCTATATATTAAGTAGCGACTTCATATACTAATTAAATCTTTTATTTAAATTCAAAACTTATTGTTTTTATGTTTATGTCGTTGATAACAGTTTACACGGTTGGCAACAGTCAAAAACATACCGTTCAGACGGGCTCAGCGCTTATTGATTGATTGATAAGTCTGGTGCTGGTAACTGATGAGTCGTTCTGAACGCAATCATTATTACAGCATTGTAGATTACAGCCAGACACAAATATTGTGGCCTCTATATAGGCAACTTAGTATACACAAAAATTATGTTAAATGTAGTTAAACTAATGCCTTTGTCCGTTTTAACACTTTTCATTTGCGCTTACATTTTAAACGTTCCATGGGCGACGTTGTTCTGGGTTTGAAAGATGTTAAAACGGGCAAAGGCATAAGTTTAACAACATTCAACATAATTTTAGTGTATACTAAGTTGCCTATACAGAGGCCACAATATTCGTGTCTGGCTGTATATGCTCTAGTTTTGTAATTTAAGTATGAAGTTTTAAAAGGGCATATTTATCTCTTTATTGCGTATATCATTTAAAATAGAATTTTTTTATAGAAAAACCTTTATACATTCTACCAACCTTAAGCACAAGCGCCAAATGCGTTAAATAATGTCCGTGTGTGTAAATGCACATAATAAAGTTTATAATAGTTTTTTATCAAAAGTTTTGGTAAATGTTACGTATAGTCCCGGTTCACCGAATTCAACCAAATATGTTTTTTTGGGTTCTAAGTGAGTAGATTTTACTAAAATTACAAAAAATTTGCCTCGCTCTCGTCGTTAAACAATTTTAAACAACAATTAAAAATACGTTTTTGACACATTATTAGGCAATTTTTGTTACAATGCTGCTTAAAGTGCAGTGTGTATTTATACATAAACGCCTATACTCATTCTATTTAGCAAGTATGGTTCACATAATAAAAATATTGTGCAAATCGGAATGAATTTACTAATTATAATTTAAATAAAATTACGTGATTTTTGACAAAATAATGCGAAAATTTTATTTTTCATTTTTTTACGGGCCAGGGTGAGGTTTGCCCAGTCGCGCGCGACTGGGCAAACCTCACCCTGGCCCGTAAAAAAATGAAAAATAAAATTTTCGCATCATTCTGTCAAAAAAAAATAATAAAAAGTGATGGGGCTAAAATCAAATTAAGTATTTAATAACATTTTAATTTTTTATAAGTAGTAAATTCATTCCGATTTGCACAATTATATTTTTATTATGTGAACCATACTTGCTAAATAGAATGAGTATAGGCGTTTATGTACAAATACACACTGCACTTTAAGCAGCTATGTAACAAAAGTTGCCTAATAATGTGTCAAAATCGTATTTTTAATTGTTGTTTAAAATTGTTTAACAAAGAGAGCGAGGCAAATTTTTTGTAATTTTAGTTAAATATACACATATAGAACACAAAAAAAAATATTTCGTTAAAATCGGTGAACCGGGACTATACGTAACTTTTTCCAAAGTTTTAAACATTCGTGTAGTCACGCAATTATAAGTGTACACTTTTATCTCCAGATTTACCAACCACAACCCAACATTTTTATTAAATTAAACTGTAAAAAGTAAGTAGTAAAGTGTCAATAAAAATACTTACAATATCATTAGGTGTAGGTTCGTTATCCAATAAAAACTCCAACAACGGATGTCGGCACTGTATGATTTCAGTAAACTCGTTAAACTTTGGTCTCACGTAGTTCTGGTTAAAAGTACTTGCCGTCGCCAGCGATTGAAACATGTCCAATTGTGCAATGTCATCGCAGAGTTTGTAAAACATTCCAATCCTCTTGCGCACCTCAATAAGTAAATCATAAATCATTCTGAAATTTAAAAAAAAAAATTGATTGAATAAATTTATTAATTATATTGTAAGCAAACTTTGCCACTTTGCAATTTTTTTTCTTTTTAATAAATATTATGTAAGCAAAATCATGTCAAAATCACAAATTCTTTGAATTGTGAAATTTGATCAAACAATGAGTGGTTTTGTCCTTATTTAAAAAAAAATTGCTAAATTTAAATAATAAAATAAAAAAACATCAGATTCTAACAATAAAATAATAACATTGTTAAAAACAAATTTATTGCATTTTTCAACCAATTCGCAAATGAGTCACATTAATTTAAAAGTAGATAAAAAATTAATTGAATCAGGAACTGAAGCAAATGAATTTAATCAACATTTTGCTAAACTTTCAATTTTTCCCGCTGTCAATAGTTTACCTATTTTAAATTCGCAACAATCAACTACCGTCCTACACTCAATTTTTCTATATCCAGTTACTATTAAAGAAGAAGAAGAAATAATTGCATTTTTAAAATCAACAAAATCGGTTGAAACAGATGAAATACCTATTCTAATATACAAAATAGGACAAACTTATTTATCAGAACCAATAACATATTTGGCTAATTATTACTTTCTATTGCAAGCTTTCCTCCGTTATTACCCTGTTCTAAAACTATGCCACTTTTCAAAAAAGGAGACAAAGAATATGTTAGAAATTATAAACCAATATCTTTAATAAATTCATTAGCAAAAATATTTGTAAAAATATTATTTACAAGTTTACTATATTTTCTAAACAGGAATAAATGTTTCAATTCAGTTTAGCATGGGTTCAGAAAGACTAAGTCAACAACAACTGCTTTACATAACATCTTAACAAACATCTATAATAATATTAATGATAAAAAAATTACAGCAAGTATTAACTACGACATGTCAAAAGTTTTTGACTTGGTAAATCTCAAAATATTTATTTTATATATTAGAAAAGTTAGGAATACGCAAACATTTTCTTCAGATTATCAAATTATATCTGTCTGACAGAACACAATTTGTAGAGATATTTTTGGATTGAAAAAGTCATATTTCTAATACTATAACTACTAACATAGGTGTACCTCAAGGGTCTATTTTGGGTCCGTTGCTGTTTTTATTTTATATTAATGATTTAACGGATTATATAGATTATCTATTAACAATATATGCAGATGACATAAATGCTTGTATAACCAGTAACTCTCCAAAGGAGCTGTTTAATGAAATTAATAATTGCACATATAATATTCTAAATTTAACAATTCCAATGCATTTATTAAAATTATTTATACATGCATATATAACATGGTGTCCCGAATTAACTAGTCATAAAATGAATGCCAGAAACCACAAGCAAGTTGAGTAATATTGTCCTAATAAATTAGTATATTATTTTTAATAAATTTGAAGTTATAGCTCTTTAAAGTTTACAAAAATTGTTTTTTTTAGTTAACTGTTTAATTTTTAATATTTTATAACAATTTTTTGTTTACATTAGTTTATTTCTTATTTACACAAACTGTTAAAGTTTGAATAAAAAAAGTCTTCAGGATAGTTCTTAATTCTTTAGATGTTTAACCTTCTGGAACTTTTTAATTTTTAGGTAAATCATTTTTTTTGTTATTTTTCTTTGTGGAAAATTTAATTTGAAATTTTGTCTGTCTTTTAATAAATTTTGATCAGATACACGGTTTTTGAGAAAATCAAGTAAAACCAGAGGTCATTATTTCTTAAAAATAATAAAAAATGTAAAAATATCATTTGCCAACAAAAAGTTTTTTAGTCTTTTAGAACTAAGTAATTTTATAGCCAAAAACGTTTTGTGTGATTGGCTTTCTGCTAAAATCACAAAAGATTCAGTTTTTGGAAAAAAGAGTGTTGGTTACTGACAAAGCAACTTTTACGCAAGATGGTAGTTTTAATCATAATATCCTTATTTGAGCTGAAGAGAATCCGCATGGAATTATCAAAAAACATCACAAACATGGATTTAGTATGAATGTTTGGGTAGGAATTGTGAACAATTGTTTAATAGATCTAGTCTTATTTCATCCGCGTTTAAATGCTGAAAATTATTTGCGTTTTTTAAATGAAGATCTACCGGCTTTATTAGAGGAGGTACCTCTAGCTACAAGAAGAAACATGTGGTATTTACACGATGGTCCACCGCCACATTATGCTCGCGTCGTTAGAAATTAGCTAACAATAAATTATCCCCGAAGGTGGTTTGGAAGAGGTGATGATGCATTTGTACCTTGTTCTTTAGACCTATATCCAATTGACTTTTATTTTTGGGAACATTTAAAACATAAAGTTTATACTACCTCTATAAACACAATCAAAAAATTGGAAAAAAGAATAATTCGGTATTCTAATAAAATCAAAAATTCACCTGAAGTATTTCCAAAAGTGTGATCTTCAATGCAAAAACGAATAAAAAAATGCATAAATCAAAATGGCGGGCACTTTGAACTATTATTAAAATAAACGTTTTTTGTGTTGATGATTACATAATATTTGTTATTTTCTTTTTATTCTTATTAATTTAATTCTACAAAACGGGCAAGAGCTTAATACTATATAAAATTAAAAAAGCACAATTACACCCAAATAATTTGAGAAGTTTATAAAATTTAGTTTGACGCCCACGGCTAATGGTATTTTTACTTGCATATCATGCGAGCAGTCCCGGGTTCGATCCCCGAAATATGGCTGAAATGATAACTTGCTCTTTATCCACCAGCGTGGTTCGGAAGTCACGTATTAAGCTGTTGGTCCCATCAAACCACTTTAAACAAGTCGTAGACTTACTGTGGCGATGTAAAATAGCCGTAAAAAGTATAAAGCATAAATTTATTATTTTTAAGAAATAATGACCGCTGGTTTTACATGATTTTCTCAAAAACCGTGTATCTGATCAAAATTTATCAAGAGACACAAACGTTTTCAAACTAAATTTTTCACAAAAAAATAACCAAAAAAAATAAATTTACCTAAAAATTAAAAAGCATGTTTGTGTAAAAAAGAAATAAACTAATGTAACCAAAAAATTGTTACAAAATATTAAGTTAATAATTAATAAAAATCAAAAAAATTTGTAAACTTTAAAGAGCTATTTATACTTCGGGACACCCTGTATATACAGATTGTGAAAAAATTAAGGTTTTGTTATAAATATAACATTCCTGCAGTACCGCCATCCATCCGTAAGGAATCCTGGGGCCTAGTATTAGAAAAGTTAGTTGTACGTAATTAATATATATACTAAAAACAGCAAAAATGTTGGTGCTAAAACTATTACCCAATTTAGCATATCTTTATAAGTTGTTCCGGAAAACATATAATACACTAGAAGTTTGAAAAACAAATTATTTATTTTAACCAACTGGCTTTATACGCCGTCAAATAAAGTTTACACAACAATAATCAGTGTTTGAGAAAAGTTTTATTGAAACCATAAAAACATCATCTGGTATTTACATGCACATCATAAAATATATAGTAGTTTATAATACCAAGATAGATATACCTAAAATTGGTAACAACAACGTCAACTATGATCATCACCATTGGTGTTCTGTTTTTCGCAGGTCCTACGTGCTTATCCTCCAATTACCTCAGTCCTTTGTATATTTTTTTATTTTACTGCTCTCTTTAAAACATTAGTCGTTTTGCATATTTTTCTTCTTTTTTATGGATTGTCATTCAACATTCTTTCAATCACGTTCTTCAATAAACAAACTTATCTCAACGCATACCCTATCCATCTTTTCATTTTTTTATGATTGAACTTGTAAAGCTCTTTCCTCACCTGCTCTTCTCAACACTTATTTATTTTGTATCTTGACCACTAATGCCTAATAATCTTCTCTATAACCACATTTTGAATGCTAATATGAGTTATCCATCTATTTTCCTGTTGTTCAAGTTTTACATCCGTATAGGAATACACTCCATACAAAACGTTTCACAATCAAATTGCAGGTTTATATCTAATCTGCTATTAATATGCGTACTCATATTTCTCTCTCGCTTTACTCATTCTCAGTAATTTCAGTACTAAGGTACTCATATCTTCCCACTTGTTTAGTGCACCCGTTCACGTAAACTAATTCTATTTCTTGCGCCTCTACAATTCTCATTCTTCGGTGCTCTCTGCAAGCACAATCATATCATCCAATTTTAAACCACTTAGTCCTTTTGTCATTTAACCTCATTGCTACTTGTTGTTTCATATACAAATTACGTCAAATACTTTTACTAATGGGTCTATTCTGAACATATTTTAACATCGATGTTACCTAACATTGCTGTAAAAATTGATTTTTAACCAATCAGGTATCGAGTTTTTTGAATATTGCAATATAGCAACGATCAAAATGCTAATTAACATAGCTGTAAAAAATGTTCAGAATACTGCTATAAGTTTATAAATCATGTCTTTGAATAATGCTGTACTACTTAATGAAAAAGTTCAGTTTTTTTCTAGTTAATTACAGAATTTTATAGACGTCAGTCTAGAGTGGTATGCTTATTCTCTAGTAAATAAAAGGTTTTTGAGAATTAACACTATTCGTGATTTAGGCATTACGTTTGACTCGTACTCGTAATGATTATTACAACGCTCTACTATGCCCCTATCTAAGGTATTGCTCAAATGTGTGGTCTTTATACACCGTCATGTCAGTAAACAAAAAATGCAGCAGATTATGCGCACCACTCCGCCTCTACACGTATTTTTTGGCACCAACAAAGTTGAAACGAATTTTTTTATTTTTTTTCAACAGCTTGCGCCTTGGACTTGTCAACCTTGTTAGCATTTATTAACTATTTTAGATTTTAGCTTTATTCTTAGTAAACAATAAATTTTATGTTTAATTTATGTATTTTGTAAGTTGTGAATATATATTCATTTCGTAAAAGCTTCCGTTGACTAATAAATAAAAAAATAAATAAATAAGCTCTGACGGTATTATAATCACCCATAAAGCCTTTTTAACCTTCATATATTTTATAACTAACACCACTTCTTCTATCATAATGCTTTCACCTCGTCTTTATTCACAAGCTCCTTTCTTTTCATATCAAACTTTTTTAATTTGTTATTTGATGTATAAAAATCTTCTATGTGCTCTTTTTATCTATTCAAAACCGTCTTTCATCTTTAAATAATTTTATTTGCTTTTCCCTTTTAGTTCCGAATTAAGACTTCTATATTTCTTTTTTCCTTCTTCTGTTTTTTGAGTTTTAAATTTTGTTTTTTCTTCCATTTTAGTTATTTTTTCTTGTGTTAGTAATTTCTTCTGCCGATTTTTTAATTCCTATTTTGATAGTGCTACTTTAAGTTTACCTATCTCATTTTCTATTTTCTTTACAAAGTTTTCTTTGTCTCTTTTTTTTAATTCTCCAGGTCTTATTTTCTTACTATTAGTGGTTTCTTTACTCATTTCAACCTTAAAACCACAAGTAATACTTACTGTTTACAACTGCCCTTGGTAACCCACATGTTCTTTTTACTTAATTCATAAACCTCTCATTAATAATTGTAAAAACGTGCTTCCTGTATCCGTACTCAAGTGCCTTCCAAGTATACAGTCTCCTCTTGTGGTTTGTAAACCACGAGTTTGTAACTATCAGTATTTTTTCTTTGCAGATTTACGATCTTTTCATTTCTTTATCCAAGTCCATACTTGTTACCATTCTTCCTACTCTACATATACCC
Organism: Tachinus rufipes; assembly: GCA_963932245.1. Taxonomy (NCBI): domain Eukaryota; kingdom Metazoa; phylum Arthropoda; class Insecta; order Coleoptera; family Staphylinidae; genus Tachinus; species Tachinus rufipes. The sequence continues at coordinate 80,309,396 of OZ010744.1, forward strand.
ACACTGGCATTCCAGTCTCCCATTATAATATTGCAGTAGTCTCGACCTTCTTCCTCTAAGATGTTTTCTATTCTGCTATATACTTCTTTTACCGCATCATTTTCATAAATGCATATAAACTTGTATGATTAGTATATTTTTCGAGACGCGTTATTTACTCTATACAGTTCTATATAATTTTGCTCACACACTATAACACACTCGTATTATCTCATTTTGTCTTCGTTTTCTCCATAAAATAGAACTTTAAAAGGAGTCTTTGATTGATAACCAAAAAAAGATTAGCTCTTCAAAGTTTACCACTTTGCAGAGACAAGTTCTAACTTTAAACTTTAAAAAATAAAATTAATCATGTAAAAAAGTAAATAAAAAATATCGTATAGTATACAAAATCTTATCTAAAACAAATAATTGGATTGTACCGTATGCGGCCACCGAGAAGTAGTTTTGTATCATTTCGGGAAAATTTTCCCAAAATGATATCCCCCCTCCCCGTGCAATCACTCTTCATTTGCAAAAAGTAATTAAAGAAACGTAAGTATTTTAGCCGTTCGACCTCTATTAAAGAAAAACAAACAAAAGCTACCATACAACTATTAGAGTTTTGCAATTCTATCAGTTGAAAAGATTTTTTTACCATAAACTCCACTAAAACTAGAATGGAATGTTGATTTTAAACCAGTTTAATCAATCAAAATATTTACTAATATTTAAAAATAATATAATTTGTCACTTACATATTACTAATTTTCAAAATTTCAACAATCATATCATCCAATCTTGCCGAATAAGTTAAAATTTCATTAGTCTTCATAGTTACCATTGTATTCAAATGTTCGACCTAAACATAACAATATATTACTGTAACTAAATAATAATCACAAGTTATACCTGTATAAATTCCTCGTCCAGATGAGATTTCCTAAACATTTTACGCTGTTGCATATTCAAATTCATAACTATATGATATCCCTTCTTTGTATTGTTAGATAACTTTAATTCTAATCTATACTTATCAGACAATTGTTTAACATAATCTAAAAACGAAGCTTTAAATCGTAATCAAACTTTATAACATAAATACCTCTCATTTCATCAATTCTATCTGAATATTTTGTTCTAATCATATCTAAAAATTCACAAACTCCTGCTTTGATAGCAAAGCATCTTGCCATAGTTCCTTGGCTTCCAACAGCAGGTCGCGCATCTGGTTGTATAATTGCTCCTAATATATCTTTAATCTCTATAAATTCTTGAGAATTTAAAGTATCACGTAATTCGATAAAGAATGATTCTTTAAAATCGCTTAAAGTATCGCCAAGCGGTTCCAAAATGTCAAACAACGAATTAAGTAGCAAGATGTAATTAAGTTGACTGGCAGAACAGTTTTGTGCTTGCTCTGGAAGTATCGTGGATAATATTAAAAGTTGATCAACATTGCTGATTTGCTTTAATAGTCCCTAAAATATAATTTTATATATAATGTAATTTTTTGATATATTGTTCTAATAATGTCAATAATTAATTATTTTACATTAATATATATTAAAAGTAAAATCATTTATTTATATATAATTTCTACAATAATTAATTAATTAATTTGCATTAGACATTGCTTAGGCGTATTATTACCTGTATAATTGGTATTTTTTCTGAATTATTAACCAATTCTTGGACACAATTCAGTCTGGCTTCTATTTTAGTTACGGAACAAGGTGGCTGTAAAATAGAAGCCCTTAATGTTCTCGCTCCTATTTTCGTAACGCAATGATTCATAACTTTATGCAAACTAGAGTACTTCTCGCCACTGCTCTCTGGCAAAGCGCACGAAACCAGTTCCAGTTTGTCAGCAGTAAAAACATCAATAATCATAAAACCTTCGGATTCTTGATACTCAACTTTTATGGATTCTTTAGCATAAAATGTAAATAGATTGTTTTCGACGTACGTTAATAAGGCACTTGTAGCAGTTAACGCATAATACCTATAAGGTTATTATTATGATTAGTTATTATTTTTTAAAAATATAGTATTTAAAAAAAATTATATACATTTGTATACTGTAATAACCTAATCTAACCTAACTTAGCATCATATGTAATACCAACCGTTTTATATTAACATCGACATCATTACAAAATCATCACAAAATATATTCAACATCACAGTAAACAACTATATATAAATTTCCTCGCTTATACTATACCTATACAATATTGTTTGGATTGGCCATTTATTTAGGCTTTTTAAATTAATTTGAGTTTAACAATGTCTTTATACAATTTAGATAATACATGTTAAAAACGTGTAAATGCAAACTCACTTATGTTGAAGGATTAGAAATATGGAATTCCATGCAGGTGCACATAAATGCCTTACAAAATGCATTCCGTCAGTTTTATTAAAGCTATTTCTTGGTATTCCTGTAATTGTAATCTCATGGAAACGTTCTTTAATTTTTATTGTTAATCTGCTATTAGCCATAGTCATTGGAATCAAAATCTAGAATAATTGCAAAAAAATGTCCAATTGTAAATAAAAAAATTGTTAATTATTAATTACCTCTTTAGGATTGAGTAAGTAAATTTTTGTTAAAACATTTAAATAACTCTGATTGTCTGAAATCTGGCATAAAATCAAAATAGGCTTTTTAATGTTGATAGAAGCAATGCCTACTTCGCATGTTGCTTCACCTCTGCCTTCAGTAATAACTAAAAGTAATAAATTAGCACTGCATACTAGTTAGTTTGCAATTATTGATACCTAAAATGACTTTAGATTCAGATTCTCCTGTAGTATTTAAAGTGTTTGATAGACTGGATGTGTTTATATCGGAAAAACTTAATCCGGTTCCATTATTTTTCCAAGGAACATCTGAACTGGTGCCTGTAGACTCAAATATATTCCGTTTTCTTGACGTTTTAGATTCTGGTGGAATTCCTTTCTGTATTGTAGTAACTTAAATTTTAAAAATTCAAGTTTGTTTAGAAATAAAATAAATGACTTAATTTTTATTTCTATGCTCAATATTATTATTATTAAATATAATAACTTGCTTTATAAAAATAATTGATTCATTTTATTAAGAAAGTATCTGTAGCGTAACCAACCAGGATTTTTGGGCTTCAATGCAAAATATAACAACAAAATTCGGCCTGAAGCATCCAAATATTGTCTAAAAGCACCAAAACCCAGCTACAAACTGTTAAAAACTGAAAAAAGATTCATTATATACTGTTTGAAAAAACCAAAATCCGGGCATTAACTCTTAAAAAATGCAAAACAATTGTTAATGGAGCATCAAAAACTGGCCATAAAATATAAAAATATTTTAGTAAACACTAAAATTTAGTCATAAACTGTTAAAACATACAAAAATTTATTTATAAAAAATCAAAAATAGTAAGTTCCGGTCATAAAATATTAAAACATTTTTAAAAATAACAAAAATCCGGTTAAAAACGGTTGTAAACTGCAAAATTCTGTTCAATAAATGTCAACCAAAAATAACAAAATCAAAATTAAAAATTTTGAACAATTGTTAGAAAGCACCAAACCTCGCCTACAAACTTTTAAAAGGTGTATTTTTTTAATAAAATCTTTAAAATAGCAAAATCCACCATTAAAATATCAAAAAAAAAACTGTTAAAAAATACAAAATCCGGCTATTAAACTTTAAACAACTGTCAGAAAGCACCAAAAACCGGCCATAGATACTTAAAAAGTGTAAAAATATTCATGAATTATTGTTGGTTTGTGATCTTTAAGAACTTAAGAGAACAGATATACTGGCAAAAGAAGCCACTAAAGACGTAACAAAACCAACTTTTGATAAAACACCGTTCTCGCATGTAAAACGGGTAATCAGAAAAAACGCGTGAGATAGATGAAGCTGAGGTTAGATCAATTTGACAGGCGGGAGATTGACGTATAATTTTATAAAACCAGTAAAAGGCAAAAAAACATCAATAAGGCAATCACACCGAAGATAACTCAGCTAATGACGGAACATAAAAGTTTTAAATTATTTTTCAAAAAAATAAAAAAATCAAAAGTAGACAACTGCAACTGTGAAAGAGGTATATAAAACTTTGCACACGTAATATTTTCATGTAAATATATACAAGAACAAAGAAACGACTATAAAAAAGTCAGTTTTGGAGATTCATTTAGGATTTGTGCGTTAAAATCGTAAAGGTTAGGTTAGGTTACTACAAAGACTGCAAAATAACGGGCAAACGGAACAAAGCAGCAACAACAATAGAAAACAAAAAGTTTTTAAGGCAACATTAGGCAAATCTTGCTTTTACGGAATGGGCGGTGAACTGAGTTGCAGTGTTGGTTCAGAGCAGCAAGATCAGCGCAAAAAAAAACCTGGAGAATAAAGCAAAGAACAAGAACGATGTTGAGACTACAAACAGCTATCTGCCAAACAAAAGAGAACCATCCTATAGAAGAGTTAATTTTTTGTGTAATTTTTATGTTTTTTTTTTAATTGCTGCAACATATGTTTATTTTTCCTTTTTAAAGTTTTCTTTTATTTTACATATTAATGTATTTTAATTTTTTTTTGTATGTATATTATTTTTTTCACACTTTTTTTATCATATGTAAAACTTTTTTTTCTAATTTTCTATGCGGGTGGAATAAAATTTTAAAACAAAGATTATTTTATATAAATTGATTAAGATGACTTAAAGTCGAAATCGGTAGTTTTAAAATAAAATACATGTTTGTTCTATGACAAATTTTATTTTAACCTAATACTTATTTTGGATCAATGATTATTAATCAATTTATACAATTACAATCAATCCAAATCATCGGAGACCAACCTTTTTCAAAAATTATTTTTATTATCATGCCTATTTTTTCAAATATAAAGTCGTCTTTATAGTAGCCTATACCATGTATTTGTAATTGTCAAACCTTTTTTTCAGTAGAGATTTTGACTTAAACACTATAGGACGTAATGATCAAGCAATTGAAGATGTGTGGAGAGGCTTAACTAATTAAGGAATCTCCGTTCAATCAATTTACCAAAAAATTCAATTATTAATCTCAACCAAAGAAAACAAAGAAATTTACAATTTGCTTTAAATCAACATACAGCTATTATACGCAGGATGATGGTAAAAACAGCTACCATTTATAAAAATAAGTTTCCTCTAATGTTTATTCCAAAAACATTAAACTCAATTTGTTACATTGGCACTATTTTAAAATCAAAATTAATGCCTTTTTTGAAAAGGTTAAAACCTTCATTTTCCAACAAGATAATGCAAAGCCCCAGAGTTACTATAAAATGTGTGGAATTAGCTAATGTTGATTTGATTCCATGATTTTTAAACCTATTGAACTCGTGTGAGATACAATCGAAAAAAAGTAGAAGTTTAAAAAGTCGGGTTAAGATTGCCAAGTTCATTTATAGAAGTTGCTGAGTGCTCCAAATCGTAAAGGGACAGACCAAAAAAGTAGCTCAGTTGTGTGAAATACCTAACTCGAATCTCGAAGCATAATTTGTTGAAGGTTTGAGCCCCAGCTCCGGCAGAAAATTTAAAAAAATTATGGCATTTATTAATTGAGGAAGTTAGTCTAATATATGGTTAGTGTTCATTTAACCATAATTACATTTAATATGAAAGTGTTTAAAATATATGTTATGTTATATTATGTATGAATGTATCTTCAAAACTAAATAAAGATTATTATTATTATTAGTATGTGGGTGGACCAGATACTAGGCCTCGTCAGTATCTACAGCTTCTTCATTCTCTCAATTAACGGGTGCGGTAGTATATATTGATTTCTTCACAGATACATATTCAAAGACAGTTAGTGAGGTAGTAACATGAGCGTAAGCCCTAAAATATCGGCTCTTGCAAATTAAAACAAAAAAACTAATTATTGAAGTGAAAGAAAAACTTTAATTTTGGTGCAAAGAATACTTCCGCTCAACCCTTAGCTGGTCGTAAATGGCAACCCATAAGCAAAAAAATAACCTCGTTAAAAAATCCACAGTTTGTCCGGAACAAATTAAACCTTATTTGTGAGTTTATTTTTGACATTATATACACATCAACATCTTGTGAAACTCATCTGCGTGTTTGAAGTGTGCGATGACTCAAAAGCAAAAGATCCTGGTAGTTGAAAGGCTAATACTCATGTTTAAAAGAATGTTAATTCCAACACACTACTTTGGCCCTAACTTCTGGTAAAACGGGAAGTTAAACCTAACTCAATTTTAACAAATCAGATTGTTATGTTTAACTTTAAAGTAAAAAAATAACTTATGTGATGATAGATGAAAGATTTGCATTGTGCTACGGTATGAAGGCCAATAGTATTCTTTGTGTTTGTAAAGTAGTCTTTCATTTACATTTATGAAACCTTTATCACTCAATTAGCCCTGGCGACTGCATCAGTTTAAAATATAGCAGTAAAATGTAAAAATGCACGTCAGTAGGAAATATTGCGGTGACAGTTGAGCCTCATAAATCTTTCAATATACAAAGGGTGTAGTTTCAAAAGGTATAATTTCCACTTTTTAAAATTATTGAGTTAGTGGTGTCATCTTGTAGCAAATTACGCACTGTACAACGTGATACTAATTTTATTTTCGTATAATACATTAAAAGTCGGCAGTACGGCAGAGAGGGCATGTACAAATACCAGCGCTAACGAAAGTTAAGCAACGGCCGCTCTGGTCACAACTTGGATGGGTGAAGCAAAAGTGATGCCGAGCGTAGCGTTCTTCCCAATATGGGTCCGTTATCTAATATAGGCATCTATATATACACATGTCTTTTCTGTGGCTCGGTGTGTCCGACACCTCGACACCTAACGGTATTAAGAGGTTATTGAATATATATAATACATTAAAATTGAGTTTAGTTTATTTATTTTTTTACTTATTTTTTCTTACAAAATATTTTGGCAAGATTTGGTTTAAAAAGACTTTATGCAACCTGTAATTTGATTTATTTTGATAATTTATTAATCAAATAATTTAAATTTATAACAATGTTAATAAATGTTTTGTATTTATCTCAAAACTCACAGATATCAGTTTTAAGAATTACTTTAGTTTAGACAGTTTTTTGAAGTTTCTGAAAAATTGATTAAAGTGGAGATTGTACCTTTTAAAACTAGATCCCTCATATATAATATCCAAGATAGTTATTTTATAGTATCAGTTCTTATACACAACTGTTAAAGAATGCAAACAAGAACTGGCGTTCCAAGGCGTTATTGATTTCAAAAAGTTAACCCGCAAAAAGGATGGAACACAATAGGGTGTTTTTACTTTGATCGTTTGCTGCAGTTGTTAAAACATCTATTGTTCAAACACCTTTTTTTTAATAGAAAATCTAAACTAATCGGTTAAAAACTGGTTGCGGGTTCATCAGGCTCAAAACTAAAACTAACTTTGTTTTTTGTCATAAACATTTGTGCAACCATCATCAAGCTCTAACACGTTTCCGTACCAATTCATCGTTCATGGTTTATTTTCTATAAACTTCACTGATTTCATGAGGAATTTCAACTTTGAATATTTTTGTAATGACGTCTGTGGCTTGCAGATGTAAATACACAGCACGCATGCGCGGAAATCAAACTTATTATATATATAGCTGATTAAAATAGTGCTTAAGTATGATGACAGTGTTCATGCCACTATTGACAAAGATATTAAAACTTTTACCGATTTCATCATAGAAGCAGTGCATGCAAGTATTCCTTTGTTTTCAGGAAAACTTTGCAGAGATCTCGTTCCTTGATAGAATTTTGATTGTGAACAAGCTGAACTAAACAAACGCCGTTCTTTTAATCACTCACCAACTAAAGACATCCTATTAGCTTATTTGAAGTACAAAGCTGTAGATCAAAAACTAGAAAAGCTTAATGAAAATCATGATACGTTACATTTATCAATTCAAATAACTCCGCCGGAAAAGTGTGAGAAAATAAAACAAAAAAATTCTTGCCAAACCGCATCTGTACTTGTTAGTAGGTTATTGTCAGGTGATCAAATTATTACCAATCCTTTCAATATCTCAAATATTCTGGCCGATGTTTATGTTGATAATAGTTACGATAAAAATTTCTAAGAGATCAAAATTAACTAATTTGTCTTCAACAAAGATAAAATTATTAACGCACCGTATAATGTTTGGAAATTTGGCTGAACATTATCTAAAGCAATCAATACTAGTCCAGCTGCCGATTTGATTCACATTGTTATGCTTAAGCATTTAAGTTGCTCTGCCAGACTTCATCTTTTGACAGTTTAAAGTCTGCATAATGAGTAGGGTACTGACTTGAGTCGTGGAAACTAACTATCATAGTAGCAGTACTTAAACCAGGTAAAAATAAAAACATTTACACTGCCACAAGGGTACCAAAAGTCCCGCTCAAATGCGCCTTTGGTTTTGCATTTGTACAGAATCAACATTTTAAGTGTGACGCTATTTATGATAGCTATTAATGGCATAAGTCAGTTCATCAAGCATCCGGTGAGCGGATGTATGTATGTTAATAGCGCAGCAGCTAACTATTGTGTTTCGAGAAACATGCCAACATAAAACGTCAACTTCAATTAACTATTAACCGCATTGTGAACTGAGCTAATAAAAATGGATTTACTTTTCTACCAGTAAAACGTTGTTTATCCATTTTTATAGAAGACAAACCCCACAAGATGACCCTTTATTAGATCTCAAGGAAGAACCTATTCTTGTACAAAAAAATGTTTAATTTCTTTGACCAAAATGTGTTTCTGAACTAAAGTTGCTCAAGTTGCAATATCCAGTAGTGTTTAAGACCTTTTACACCCTAGACACTGTTTAAATTATCTTGTTTTTTTTTTAAATTGTTTTTAATAGTTTGTAAAAGTTAACTAAATAAAATCAGTTATTTATTTATTTATTTTTATTTCTTAATATGCCATTTTATAGCTTACTTTACACTATTTATAGTTAGAGAAAAGAATTGGCATTAATAGTCTTTTAGGCTGATATGCCAAAAATATAAACCATACATATTTAATCATTTCGTAGTGTAAATAATTTACATATTATCTAAAGTTTTCATAAAAATTGAGCTACAGGTTCTTGGTGTGTTTTTACTTTTAACGACCAACATGTAAATTAAATAAATAAATAGATAAAACTTAAAAGTGCGCAATAATCATCGATTTTATTGTAGACAAGTTTAAGTTTTTCTGTATAATCAACGTAAAAAATTTACGCATTAGCAGTTTTAACAAAATAATTGGGTTATGTTACAAATGCTATTGCTCACATGTTATGCCTCAATTATAGTTTTTAAATTTTCAATCTACAGTGTTAAACGGGCATTAGGTGCATACTTTGGACGGTTTGAAAAATGTCCTCACGTCCTCAAAAACTTATTACAAACAGGAATTTTATTATCTATCCAACTCGTATTGTATTGGGCTCAATATAATAGATACTCAGTATGAAATATTTATTTAAAAAGGTTAGTAACACAAAAATAAATAATTGGATATTTTTAGATTATGTTTAAAAAAAAGTAGTTACAATACAGTTTTGTTCTGTAATATGTTAATTTATATATATTTATTTATATATAGAAATATTTATGCTCCTTACCCCATTATTACATTATATTTAACTTATATTAAATAAACAAATCTGTATTATTAAATCTACATAATGTATATTTACCATTTAGTCTCTTGGTGCGTGTGCTTCGCAGCCTAGCCCGACTTCTGCAATTAGCAAAAAATCCATCATTTAAATTCATTATTTATTTAATTAATTAATAACCATAAAATTATTTATGCTTAAACTAATGACAATTGTCAAAAATTGACATATCTTACAGTGTTGGCAGATTTATATTAAGGGCCCATACACCGTCAAACAAATTGCGCAACACATGTTGTTGCGCAATAATTTGCCAAAAATTACTTTGTTAAGTTGTTAACGCCATTGAGGATAAAATGTCAACCTGCTCCATGTTCACCAAGGTCATCCAACTACGCGTGCTTATCATATGATCGATATGTTTAGTGTTTATGTGCATTACAGTTTACATTAAACTAAACTTTTTTTAATATTAAAATATTGTTATATTGACATGTGATGTAAGTAAATTTATACATTAAATATAAAAATTATACTAATAACTTGCACATTGGTACACAACAATATAAAGGTATCTTATACATATTTAAAAGCAATTTGCAGATTATTATGTAAACAAAACATGACATTCCCCTGCACCGGGCGCAGCTTGGTTGGGGGCGCAGAAACCACCTTAATTTCATAACTTTAGAGTTTGAAAAATTTAAAGGAAAAAAATAAGAATTTGCTAGCAAAAATTTCAAAGAACGCAACGATCTACTTGACTGTGAATAAAATATATATAATATATAAAATTATAATATTTTAACTAAAACAGCAACATTGGCGTCATTGCTGTTTTTACATATAAGTTTATAATCAATTAATTTTTTTATGAGTACGTTCAGAAAAAATCAAAATATGATATATCAGAATATTTTTGTCAAATAATAGTTAAAATATATTTGAATGCATTTTAATGCTAATAATTATAATTTGACTAAAATACTTTGACATATCATAGTTTGATCTTTGAATGTACCGGTAAAAAAAATTGGATTATCAAGTTATATGTAGCGGTTGACAACTTGACATGATCATAAAACAAGAGGTTTTAAACTATTTTAAGTTTATTATGAAAACAATATATTTTAAAGCATGGCAAATGTTTAACTTTGTTGGTTTTTAGTTACATCTTTACTTTGACTACATGACTAGATACTTTAAATCATCTTGTCAGCATTTTAATTTGTATTGTTGCAAGTTGGTAAAAACTCTTGCATTTATATCTGCATGCTCATTACTTTATTTTTGGTTTGTTAAATGAGCTACCCAGGTGTTATGGCAAAGAGTGAAAACAAGTAACTTTAGATTATTAGACTAAAGATACTGCTAGATTCAAGAATAATTTTGATATAAGTACCAGAGCTACAGACCACAACTGAAACCGGGTATATTTATTAAACAAGCTAGACGAGCAAAACAGATAAGGGTTCCTGTGAAAAGATCAAATGAGCTAAAGTGGTTATAGAAGATTAGAAGAGAAATAATTTTTGGATCTGATTTTTTTCCTAAAACTAGCCATTAAAATGGATTCAAAAGAATGTTTGGGAGCAATGTTAATGCGCATTACATTACATAGGGGGGCACCAACATTAAAGATATAAAACTGCTAAAATATGTTTCAAAAACTAATTTATTATAAATAGAGGTAACTCGTCTGCTTTCATAAACGCAACAATATAGATCTAACACTAGCAAACTATAAAGGAAGTAAAGTAAACGTGGCACGTGTCAGACAAGTTTTTGTTGCCTGACTTAAAATATACATTCGATTCAACATTAAGTCTAAAGAAACGTTTTTATAAGCATACAAAAACAAACAAAAAAACTAACTGAAGTTTGTAAAATTGGAGACTGTCTAAAAACAGCAACAACAAGTCATAAGCTGAAGATAATGACTAACACGTTTATTAACTTAATCAAAATAGTTTTTAAAAGAAGCTGTCAAACATACTACTAACCAGATTATTTGGTACAATAAAGAAATTGACAGAACAAGAGCAAGCACTAAAAACTGTTCTACAATGCCAAGAACAACGGTCACGGCTTTATACAGAACCAGTCACACTACATATAACAATGCTATAAAACAGCAAAAAAGAACCTGGAGAAGATACTGTGAGAACAAAAGAAAAAGATTACAGAAAGTTAGTCAAAGGACTCTGCAAAAGCTTTACCAGATAAACTTTATACTTTTTACGCTGGCATAACCTCTTAATCAAAGGATTTTGAAATGTTTAACAAAAAACTAGGTAGAAACAAATGCCATAATAAACAAAAACATCTTAGAATGAAGAATTGGTACGTTTAAACCAATTAAGTCATTAGGAGCTAACGGAATCTATCTCATTATGTTACAAAAAGAGCTTGCTGTTTTTAGAGGTTTTTTATGTGAGCCTAGCATTTTTATATATACCAAACAGCTAGAAAGTAGTTAATGTATTATTTATACCAAAACTATGGTGACCAACTTATATTGTGCAAATCAATTGCTATGACTTCTTTTTTAGATACTGAAGAAGCATTTAACAACACTGGCAAATGGTTACAAGGCAATGTGTTATCACTTTTACTGTAGTGTTTTCTTATGACAAGACTGTATAATATACAAGTGTTGATGTAGAATGCAAACATTGTAGAAAAAAAATGCAAAAAGAAGGGACTATGTGTGATCTCAATCAATATGATGTACAAAACCACATTTCTTATGACAAAGGAAATATAGTACCTCTACTTACTTTTGATGCTAAACTAACCTTTCATACTCATTTGGATAATGTAACTATCAAGGTGCTGTTTGCAACCAAATAGTTAGTTGGGCAAAATGGGGACTAGTGCTTGGTATAATTATATGGCTATATACTGTAGTGATCAAACTTATCATTACATATAAAGGAGCTACTAAATAAAGTACAAAGAGTAATTTGCTGATAACGGGAACAATAAAAACAACTTCCATGTATCCGTAAAAGTAATGCGTTTGCTTAGTTGTGATGATGGAATAAACCAAAAAAACGTATCAACTACAAATAAATAAACACACTGTAAATCTTAGAGCTTACAGTTTGAGAATAACAAACGTAATGCATGAAGAAGAAACACTAAAGATAAGATCAATTTTGTAAACATTTATTGCATAAAGAAATTATTGACTTCAACAGACCGATAACTATTATGTTAGATAGCCAAGCAATACTACAAGCAATACGTTTGCTATTAATAAAATTCAAATGTGATAGACTGCATAACATATCTGGATATAGTATACTAAAGGATGAAGGTATAGAAAGTAATCTTAAAACTACTACCTTGATTTGTAGTATTTTATCAAAAACGACAACTTCCTCTTCATTGTTGCTTCTACAAATAATTTGATAATTGATTTATTTTTTACCAGTACATTTAGAAAGGATTAAACTATGATAGATAGCCCAAAGATAAATTAGCATTAATTTAAAAGATAAGAAACCGTTCTCCTGGCTCCGATATAATTATATAAAGTTTAATCGTCTGGAGTCGATCAATCTCCACTATCATATCTATGCCTGAGATTTGAAAATATTTGTCTAAATTAAACAAGCCGGCTAGCCGCATGTTATATAAAAATCATATCGCCGATAAACAAAGCCGGGAATGTTTATCAGTGCAAAGAAGTGTTCATTAAAATAAGACCGTCGACACGTTGACAAAACGCTTCTAATTTAATCGAAATTATTATACAAATTATCAGGCAGCAAGAAATTCTTCTTCTATATCGTGGCGGCTACCGTTATCGGAATTCTGAATTGACGACAATTTCACTTAATTCGGCCCAATTTGGCCGAATATCTCTTTACATTCTTGAAACAACAATGGGCATTCTGTGCGCCACCGCGCTCCAATATTCTTACAGAGATCCATATCTAACACCTTTAATTTGATGCTGGGAAAATGTCATTTTTTTTGTTTGCGGGGTACAAAACACTTGTAAAAACATCGGTTACATAAAGATCTAATCGATAGGATCAATCGCTGACAATAAATTGTAGCATTTAAGTGGCGGTATTAAAAAGTTTTTAACGATTCCGTATTTCTCAGGCAAAATATACAGAATGACACTGATTTCAGTTTTTAACTTATCGTCGGCGTCAATCGATGCTAAATAAGTATCTTTCTGTGGTATTTGCATTCCGGGCAATATCAAAGATATTGGCAAACATATTTTATGATGATCAGAACCAATCATTGCATAAATGTATACCAAGTATATTTATTCAATAAACATTAATAAGCAAAAATAAAATTTAAAGATATGCGTTCTTCACTACCCATTGCTCATTTGACATTATGCACAGAGGATCAAAGTGGCTACTGGGTTAACTGTTTTTTTTTTATTAATTTTCATTCTCAGGGCAGATTAGTGTGTTGATTATGGTTCTAAGTGCTAAAGATTGTGCAAAAATTGTTGCTCTTGTGGCAGATGGAAAAAACCAGCGGTATGTGTTCTTTATGTCAGTCTTTCTATCGTCCAAAGAGCACTTGAGCAGTTTAGGGAGACCGGGAGAAATACTCGAAGGCCGCGATCTGGCAGGAAACAAAAAACTACTGCTATCGATAACAGATTTATCGTTTGTACTACTTTACGGAATTGTCATGTGACTTTAGTGAAAACCAGAAACCAACTTCGTGAGGTTTGTCATTGATGGAGGATTACTGACTGCACAACGGTATATTGAGGAGGTTTTGGAAAAATACGTAGTCTCATTTGCTCCATTTATCGGAGATGGCTTTATTCTGATGCAGAATAACGCGAGACCGCATTCTGCAAGGTGCAGTTGAAATAAGATAATTTAACTAGCCTGCATGTACCTTAGATGAAAATCAACAAGCTTCGTGTGGCACTTCAGGAAGAATGACAGAATATTCCACAAAATGATATTTGTGAGCTCATTAGTGGCATGGGCCGCCGTATGTAGGCTATAGTTAGGGTTTGAGGAAGCAATATAAAGTATTAAAATCTTATTCAACTGAATTTTTTATTATTAATTTCGGTTAAGTTTATTTTGCAGAAATGCATTTTTTTTTTCGTGTATACATATGTACATTATTGTTTTTGCTTATTAATGTTCATTAAATAAACTGATAAGTATTATATGTTGTTTTTTTCTACATCATAATGGTCTTTTTGATTGTAAAACACTAAAAGTTTTATAAAAAATAAACTATTTGGGTTTTTTGCAAAAAATTACCCAATGACCCGGTTTTTTTGCATCTGAGTGTATAACTACAATTGTAAAAAATGTTACTGGATTATATCTTGGGTTATTTAAAAAAAAAAAGTTTTTATACATGTATTCAGAATTGATTTGACAGTGACAGCTGATCAAAACTTAAAAGCATTTATATTTGTTAAGGGGGCAGTTTGATGAGTGTCATAAAACTACGAGCAGAACTCACGTAATTTAGCTCCTTTTTAAAATCAGTTTTTTGCAACGTGTAGAGAATAAAATTTTCAATCTAATGAAATATATAAAAATCCAAAACCTTCAATTGTTTATTAAATTTTGAAATTAATTTGTAATTTTTTTGTTGAAATACATGCCTAAACTTATAGTTATACTTCATTGAACATCAAACTTAGTAGTCTTTTTATTGTGCTATATTTTTCTTAAATAACAATTGTTACAGTTCTGCTCGTAGTTGTGAATGTATGATAAAATGTAAAGTGTATTAATTTTTCTAACAGTTTGGTACTGCTGCCACATTAATTAAAATCATAATGAATGGCGGACGGTAACTTGATATTATTGTAATCACAATTATATACTATCAAATCATCATCTGCTATAACCTATAAATTTATAATATGACATTTACTTAATTTTTAAATATCTTTAAAATCCTGTAACTCTGTAACAAATCAATTCCAGACATATGTTCATACGAACCTATTTTCTTAAGGTGTGGCCACAACGGCAATCCGACCATCGAACAGCGCTCCGACCATCGAACAGCGCTCCGACCATCGAACAACGCTCCGACCATCGAACAGCGCTCCGAACATCAAACAGCGCTCCGACCATCGAACCAATGAAGTATTTAAGAGATGCTTCTGAGGATATGATATTTTTAGTTCTATTTATTAGGGGGATAACAGCGCTCCGAGCATAGAACACTAAAATGTGTTCTAAGCCCGGACCCTCGCACACCGCTCGGGCCTCGTATTTATATGAACTGAAACGTTTTTATCGGCGTGAGAGTAAAACTATTTAGTAATTAAAAAATATAATGTAATAATTTTACTCTCACGCCGCTAAAAAAGTTTTAGTTCAATAAAATTACGAGGCTCAAGCGGTGTGCGAGGATCTGAGCTTAGAACACATTTTAGTGTTCTATGCTCAGATCGCTGTTCGATGGTCGGAGCGCTGTTCGATGGTCGGATCGCCGTTGTGGCCACACACTTAGAATAACCTAAGATATAACCCAGTAAAAGTTTTTGTACCAATGTACTAAAAGTAATCATTCTTAATTATCACGATTTAAAACTAATTAAAAAAACTGTTGTACGCCACTGCGTTTAAATATTTTATATTTTGTTCGATTTATTTACCATTATAACAAATAAACCACAGGAATGTAATAATATAATAGAAATTGATTACATTTATTTAAATCTGAAACTAATTTATAACAAAGTTTTTTTACAAAATTCTAAGCTGGCAACGCCGCAAAGATCTTTCAAAAATATGTGCCAAAAAGTAGAGGGGGAACTTGACTTTAACCTTTTTGGGATTTTTTATCAAGGAATTTTTATTATTTTATTAACCTCTTCAAAATAATAAATAATTGAGAATGTCTCTGCTAGCCAGAAACATACCCAGAATTCTAGTCCAGGTAATTTGATTACATAACTAATTGATATTTATAAGTTTCAATAACATTTTGATGATATAATTGGAATGCATTGTCATGTGATCATCAATGTTATTTTACTTATTTTACAAATTGTAGGGGTCACAGAATTTAGCAGCCAGGAATGTGCATAGCTCGGTTGCAAATAGCGTTGCTGTAGTAAGTAATTTAACAAATACTTAAAAAAATTGTTACAAATAAATATTTATAGCCATCTGTAGCAGAGCGACCAGAAACCAGAACAAAATGCACTTTAATCCCTGGTGATGGTGTCGGACCGGAATTGATTTATTCTGTTCAAGAAGTATTTAAAGCGGCCTGCATTCCTGTTGATTTTGAAACATTTTTTTTCTCAGAAGTTAATCCCACACTGAGTGCACCTATTGAGGATGTTGTCGAGTCAATCACACGTAACCGTGTTTGCCTTAAAGGTATTTTGGCTACTCCTGATTACAGCAACACGGGAGAATTACAAACCCTTAATATGAAGTTAAGAACACAGTTAGATTTGTATGCAAATGTTGTTCATGTTAAATCTTTACCTGGCGTACAAGTCAGACATGCTGGTATTGATTGTGTCATTATCAGAGAACAAACTGAAGGTGAATATTCTGCTTTGGAACATGAAGGTGTTCCCGGTGTTGTTGAATGTTTGAAAATTGTTACTGCGAAGAAATCGCAAAGGATTGCCAAATTTGCATTTGATTATGCTACTAAGAATAATCGTAAGAAGGTAACAGCAGTACATAAGGCTAATATCATGAAGTTAGGTGATGGTTTGTTCTTAAGGAGTTGTGAAGAAGTAAGTTTATAGTATATTAAGTATCAAGGGTAAGAAAGCACTATTTCAGCACATTGATGTTTGACAGGCAGCGAAGTGCAGCATTTGAAGCTTTCTTGGCTGTGGTGCTTACGATTATTTTTTGCCTGCCATTCCTAAGTTATACAACTTTATTATCAATATTTGAAAAACTAAATTTCTAACATTTCAATTCATTTGTCAGATAAGAAAATTTGATTGCATACGTGGGCAGGAATAATGTTAATTAAAGAGTAAAAATTTGACGATTTTATTTTGTTTTCAGATTGCTAAATTATATCCAAAGATTGAATTTGAAAAAATGATTGTTGATAATTGTACCATGCAAATGGTATCGAAACCACAGCAATTTGATGTAATGGTTATGCCTAATTTATATGGAAGTATTGTTGACAATTTAGCATCTGGACTTGTTGGAGGTGCTGGTGTAGTTGGTGGTGCTTCATATTCTGCAAATACTGTCGTATTTGAACCTGTAAGTAACTATTTTAAAATTTTCAATTCAAATATACAGGGTGATAGACAGACAACAAACGTTTGGCTAAATAACATTGTTATTTTTAAATTGATTTGAAAGCATTATAAATGGTTTTTGGAATACTATGAAGGCATATATAGACAGGTATGCTGTTGTTTTAGTATTCTTGCAAGGACAATTAGCTTTAGTTTTTTAAATGGCAACATATATTTTTTATTTTAATTTTGAATCTATGATAACTAACTGTTAAATAATTATATCGACGCTGCCAAGCCAAAACAGCATAAACGTTAAAAAATCGATTTTATGTTAATAATATCTTCATATAGAATTTTTTGTTCTGTATCTAACAGTTCCAGTTGCATATCTGTAAACAAAATATATTTGTAGAATCCTAATTTTATGATTGCGCAACAACCTCCATTGGATGCACTTATACTACTCATTTGTCACATATGCTAGTTGTCCATATATAAGTCAAACACGACTGAAATAACCTTTAAAAATTATATTTTTTTAAATAGACAAAAAGTTATTTATATTTTTCAAAAAATCGACCTTTTTTAATTTATTTGCAATATTTAAATTAATTTAAGAGTTATGTCAAATTTAAAAATGGCATTACGTTAGTCTAGAATGTTTCTGACCAACTTTGCTAATTTAACCAACTCTGTAACATTTAAAACAACGAAGTTACTACCCCACACGTGTAGATTACTAAACCCTGTATAAAAGTATCTAAAAAACATTCTGCTGCTAACAATATTTGTTCAAATCACAATTTGTTTAATTTATGGCAAAATATTGTTATGGAAGTATATAATTATTTTACTTAGTTTTATTTAGAATATCATAGAGATTCTAAACAAACAAAACATATGTTGTTATTTAAAAAACAAAACAAAAGCATACATTTATGTATCTGCCCTTATAGTACTAAAAAAATTATTTAAAATGGTTTTTGAATCATTTAAATCAGTGTAAAAATAAAGGAGTTATTCAGTTGTACGTTTCTAGTATACACCCTGTATAAGAGTATAATGCATATACAATACTATTACATAATTATTTTTTTAGGGTGCACGTCACACTTTTGCTGAAGGTGTTGGTAAAAACATAGCCAATCCAGTAGCCATGTTGTTATGTGCTTCCAAACTATTAAATCACATCAACCTTCCAGGTTATGGTGGCATGATTAGAAGTTCGATTGAACAAGTTTTAATGGATGGCAAAGTACGCACTAAAGATATTGGGGGACAAAGCAGCACCCAAGAAATGACCTACGCTGTCATAAACAATTTGAAGCCTATCGATTAACTATTTAGTTAACGACAGTCACTTTTACTAACTGGGGAAACCTATACATTGTGCATTTCTACAATAATATTGCCTTATTACATTATTATTGAATCATTTATGTAGGTTCTTCATGAAATGCAATAGAAGCATGTGTGTGAAGCAGTATTTTATTTATTTATTTTATTTGTAATTATGTAAATTTGACAAAATAAAAGTGTTAATAGTAATTATTAATTAATAATTGCTATATTTGTTCAATAACATAATTATTTCACATTGCACAATTTTATTAAAAAAAACTTTAAACTCAATTTTTTACTACTTTGTAATCTTTGTGTGTAATTTTAAATGCTTACAAAAAAATACTAAATTACAAAAATAAAATCACACAATGGTTACAGATGTTTTAATTTAATTGACTTTAAATTTTCTCATTATGGATTTGTTGCAGGTTAATATAAAAGCTCAAATGTCTTAATTATTAAAACTTTTATTTTATTTAAAAATTAAAATGTTCATATGTATCACAAGTGCAGAGTTTGAGACCAATCTAATCTATTAATCACAAATAAATATTTATTACACTTAGCTTAGATTCCTGTTAAAATCACTTTTTAGACAGTGTCCGGCTGAATTTTTCAAATATTACCTAGCAACGTTAAAAATGTTAATTTGAAGTAACATCATTGTAAAAATGTTGAGAATACGGTTTAAGTATTATTTAAACAATATATTTTAAACAGAACACTATTATATGAATGGCGTTGCGGCACATGCAATAGCCAGCCGCAGTGGCGCTAACAACTTAAAAAGTAATTCCAATATCATAAATTGTTAATCGATGCTAATTTATTGTAAATAATGAAACGAAAGACTAGTATCGCCATCAATTGTGTTCATAAGGACAGAAATGTTTATTTAAAATTGGCTTCGCTATCATGCGATGCCGTGGTCGTACAAAGGCATACTGACGAGGTTTGTAGAACCGAAATAATTGTCTATGTTTGACTCTTGGCCACTGATTTTGAATAAATTATTAATTTATTGTGTTTTTTATGGCATATTTACAGCTAGAATTTATTAAAGCAAAATAATGATACTATTTTAAAACATCCATATGCAAATTTATTGTACAAGTTAAATAATTAATCATAAATAGCATTATTGTTAAAAAAACATTAGTGGTTTTCCATTTGACAAAATAGTCGCACTTGGCACTAATTCAGTAATTTTTGAATTTATTTGTCAAACGCGTCTTACATTTTCGATGTGTTTTTCAAGGTAGAGAATGTCCTACAATCGCCCAGTATTTTCTAGTGCGTTTGACAAGTGTGAGACGCTCTTACCCGCCATATTTAAAAATGCACCGAGTATATAAAGCGCTCAAATGGAAAACATCTATTGAGTGTCATAAATTAAACAAAATCATCTGAAATTTTTTAAAATATTGGTCAGATTTTGTCTCTAGTGAACAAGATATAAGTTTGTACTATTTATAAATAATATTTAAAATGTGCAAAATCAGTAAATTATTAATAATAAAAAGATATCGATGTACGTCGCAGAGTAAAGTCGTCTAGCGAGTCCCGTAATCAAATAAATATTATTTATTCTCAAAGATAGTTTTAACGCAAAATCAAGTTAAAGATATAGAAAGTGTAATACTCAATGCGTTCAAGAAAAAGGACATAATCTCTTCGCTTATTGAAATAATTGGTAAGATAATAGAGGAGAGAATGGAGAATATTATTAAGAAATACGAAGAACAAATAAATGAATTGTACACACACATAAATACAATAGCTGCAGAAAATAACAGATAAAATAGAGCAGCATTCCCGTAGAAACAATTTATTTTATTACAACAAAAATTAAATGTGAAACTAAATGAAATGGATTTTGATGGTATATATCGAAATGGTAAATTAGTAAAAGGCAAACCCAGACCGATTATTGTTAAATTCAGTGGTAAAAAACTCTAAATGATATTTTTTATTAAAAAAAATCCTCAAGGGTATAAAAATCACCATACGAGAAGACCTGACAGCAAAAAGACTCGCAGAGGTAAAAATAGCAGCAGAAAAATATCTGGACGAGAGATGAAATGATATACATAAAAACTGATTTGGGAATTACTAATATTACATATGAAATAAGTATCTTTGAGTTCTTTTTATTCATAAGTATATATATGTATATTTTTTTAATTTAATCTAATTGGAAGTATAATTTTAAAATAATAATTAAGATAAATATTAATAAATCATACTTTGTTGCATTAAAAACAAACAATTTTCAATATTTTATTGAAACTGTTTTTATAATATATTTTTTTTATCTGTCAAATAAAATATATAAATTTTAAATTGATACGGGACTACGCGCAAAAGAAATATCGACTAACAAAACAACATTTTTTAATTTTTACTTTTTCTACAATGAATCACAATTTATTCATAGCACATATAAATATTTGCTCATTAATTCCAAAGTTCCTTGAAGTAAGGGATATAATTATGAATAATAACTATGATATTTTAGCAATAGGTGAAACCTGGTTGAATAATGATTCCAACACTGATAGACTGCAAATAAATGGATACTAATTCAGACATTTTGATTGCCACGGACGTGGAGGAAGTGTTGCAATATATGTAAGATATAACATTAAATTTACAATCTACAATACTGATAATATTCAAAATGAATTATGTGAGCAGTTGTGATATATTGGTAAGAAAAAAATTAAGCTTGGAGTAATCTATCGGCATCCAAGTTCAAATGTAAAAACATTTTTATTTAAACTTCGAAGAAGCAATATCTGCTATAATTCCAGATTCAGATGAAATTATTTGTGTAGGTGATTTTAATATCAACCTTCTTGACTTTGAGAACACACACACGAAGCAGTTTAACGAAATTATAGAAAACTCGAATTTGAAACAGTTGGTGGAAGTCCCAACTAGAATTACACGAAAATCCGGAACGTTAATTGATTTCATTATTACAAGTAATTTGAAGGCCACACATGTTAAAGTTACTAATATGCATCACTTAACTGATTGAATGTAAATTAGATTTCAAAATACAAAAATCTAAAGTGAATCAGTATATGTACAGATCATACAAAGATATTGATATGGACAATTTTAACAGTGATTTATTTTGTGCTCCGTTTTTATGAAATCTTGTATGCACCTAATATAGATGAAAAAGTACATTTGTTTAACAATCGCATACTGAATCTGTTTGACAAACATGCACCATTTAAACATATTTCGTACACTAAATTCAAGCCACCCTGGATTACACCAAACATAAAATTATTACAAGAATTAAGAGATTCCGCGTACAAAAAATTCAAAAAACAAAAAAGAAACGCAATGGGACTACTACAAGCAGTTAAGAAATTATACACAAATTGCAATAAAAAATGAAAAAAATAAATTTTCGAAAAAAAAGTTTACCCTAAAATTCCAGATAGTCTCAATGACGCTAATTTAATAAATAAACATTTTAACAATTTTCCTTCTATTATAGACCCAATTGATAAACAAAACCAAATAAAACAAATAAAATACAATTCTTGAACCATTCTCGTTTGGGGAAATCATAAATTGGTAGAAATCATTATTAAAATAAAATCTAAAGCAATTGGTTCTGATAAAATATCAATTAATATGCTGCATATTTGTTGTCCTTTCATACTGCCTTTCTTAGTGCATATAATAAATTACTGCCTTTTTCAATCGGTATTTCCAGACATATGGAAAGAAAAAAAAAATCATTCCTTAACCTAAGATTAATAATCCCATTAGTATTGACCAGCTACGTCCAATCACAATTCTCCCATCATTTACAAAAATAATTGAAAAGGTCATTGAAGCACAACTTAAGCAACACCTAAATAAATACTACATTTTACAGGAGTTGCAATCTATGCTAAAGGTTACTGACAAAATAATTTCATCACTTGACCAAGGGCAAAGTACTGTATTTGTGTTACTCGACTACTCGAAAGCTTTTGATATGGTCGACCACGATATTTTATTATCAATACTTAAATACATTGGTTTCAACCAAAATGCAATAACCTTCTTTAGAAGCTATCTTCATAAACGGACTAGTCGAGTGGTACTCGACGGTATAAGCTCTCAAACAGAAAAAAAAAATAGGTATTCCACAAGGCGGAGTTTTAGGACTTCTACTCTTTACTATTTATACTGCGAATTTCTGTTAAATTTTTGAAAAAATAAATTTTATCTGCATGCCGATGACACACAGGTATACTTTTCTTTTAAAAATACAGAAGTTGTTGAATCAAATAACTTAAAATTAAATCCAAAAATGTTTTATTTTGTCAAAAACTGAAACCAGCAGAATTATTACAGAAATTGGATATAAAAGTGAAAGGACAGACCCTAAATGTAGTAGATGTAGCTTGTAATCTAAGCATAATGTTAGACACAGATTTAAGGTATAGAAGTCATGTAGAAAATCTAATTAGGCTTTCCTATGAGATGGTAAAATCACTGTATGCACATAGATCATACTTGAATCAAAACCTTAAGATTTTATTGTGCGAATCTTTAATTCTATCTAAGTTGAATTATTGTGACTATGTCTATGTACATTTGGTAAACATAAAAATTAAAGACTATTTAACAATACCAGCACACAAAACCACACTCTTTGAACGGTCTTTCTCTTATAATGTTTTTGGCGAGCTTTCTTAAGTTACCTAAAAGTATGTTTCAGTTACATTTGACGTCATACGCTAACGTCACAAAAAATCTACAAAAAGTTACTTGCTAGAAAACAAAAAGTAACCATTGCCTTGTTTACAATTACAAATGACAATTTTATAACTAATACTTTTTAACATATCATTTTTTTAATCTATTTGATGAGTTTACAGAAAAGAATCTTGTAGTTTTTCTGTATTTAAATACATGTCCGATGTTTCATTGTATTTTAATTTAAATTGTAATTTAAATTTAATTTATTAAACCATTTTGACGCTCATATAAACATAAAACGGCGCGCGCATTTTACTGTTTTTACATACGGGTCTCAGTAAGTTTTAGTAACATGTTTTTATGTTACCGAAGCATACTCAATTAGGGTGTGACGTCATCAGTAAAGTCGCCAGAATACGAGTAAGGTGTAACTGCAACTTACCGAAGCTTACTTTTTCTTGCCAGAAAACGACTATAGTTATATTATATAAACATTAATAAGTAACTTGATTTGATAAAGAATTAACTTTCAAATATCAAAAACTATTGACTTAATCGGCAATTGTCAGAAAATGTCATACTATAACATAAAGAAGTTCTTTCTTGGATAAACTTTAAAAAATTATGATATGACGTTTAATAGTCAAAAGTGTCGTGTTATTGGAACAAACTATTTGGATCAAAATCAAAAACTATCAAACGAATAAAAGTTGAGCAAGTTTTGATATTTATTTGACATTTGAGCAGGGGCGGCGCTATCTACTATGGCGCCTTCCCGCAAATTTCAAATACGGTGCTTTGGTATGTTAAAGTGTTAAGAAACATAAATATTACAAAAACAATTAACTAACTAACCTAACTTAACCACCAACCACGAGCGAAACCTACATACAGCTAACAATAGGCAAAAACACCAAACATTGTTTACTTCTTAATTGCACCAAATACAGGCATCTCGGTACTCATACAAGGGTGTTGGTGGTCTTTTGGGAAAATTTGTGCTGGTTTACCTGAATAATATTTACGTACTCTCAAAAAACTATGTTACGCCTCCAAGAACATGGTTTAAAGTACAAACGGCGAAAATAAAAATTTGTCTAAACTAAAGTCAAGTATCTGGATTACGGCAGAAAAAAACAACTAACACCACATAACTTTGACCCGTAATACGTATGCAAAACCGCCAAAAAAAAAGCTTTTAGGATGATCCAAACAAACATAAACAAACCACTTAAACTGGTCCGCCTAACCAGACTTTTGTTACGTCTTGCAAACAAATGCTTCAATGGCGGTGCTCTATCAAGAAGAAGAATTCCAAGAAACCTATTATCTTTATACGACTAACTGAGCTTCAGACTTGATTCAACTTGAACAAGCTAGAAAGTACGGCCATTGTCTAACCCATTAGTAAATACAAGCCGTACCTGGAAAATGCTATCAAAGCGTAAGTCAAAATAAAAAAATTGACAGATACTAAGGCAAATTTTACGTGATAGTTGCTGTTACTAGCTGAGTTTACTTACTACATTAAACATGCTCCCGGGTACATCAATCAATCAACCCCAGTGGCAAACTCATCAATGGCAACATAAAACGTATGGAGCAAACGCTACCTCCCAAAGTAAACGAGCACAACCACCACCGATCCTAACATGTTATTCTAACGACTATGTTGGTAGTATTGTCTATTACCGGATACATGTGTTCTAATGTAGGATAAAACCAGTGATGCCAGTACAAACTCAGAGAGAGATTTTTAAAGCACACAACTCTACCCAACAATCCACCAGACACTCAGGCTGAGAAAGTACTATAACCCGGATGCCCGCATATTTATTTGGAGCTACTTAATTTGCATTCGAAGAAAAAAGCATGTACCTTCGAAACCGCAAAAACTACACTAGCAGGTAACCCGTAAAAAAAGTAGCAATCGATTATATTGGCTTGTTTGACACTACAAAGCTGAGGAACAAAGTGGCACTGACTATTATGAACACAGCTGTTGAGGTAATACCAGCACCGTCAGGTACTAGCAATCCGTTTGTTGTAGAAGGTCCTGTTTCACCGGTTTGGTCACCCCAAAATAGTGTTAAGCAACATTAGTCCTCAAACTAGTAGCAAGCAGTTCCAGGAAACGGTAAAACATTAGAAGGTGATTTACTACACTACAGAAAATACCAGCTGCAGGCAAATTTGATTAAAAAAAAAACATGCAGAATTGAAAAAGAGCATTTGAGTGTTAACGAAGCAACGCTATAATAAGCCGCAGTGTATTAACACAACCGCCGGACTAACTCTGCAACTTGACAGACCAAAGCATATGGTGATGCTGAGAAGCTAAGCAAAAGGGTTCGTTAACAAATAGATAAGCCCGAAATTGCAGTAAGTTACAAGAAATTATTTAAAAAAAAGTTTTACTGCCTAGCGCCGTCCTTGCATTTGAAGTTGCCCTGGGGCGCCCCGAGTTTTGACGTAAGAGCAATATCAACTTTGTCGGTGCTGGTGCATATCCGTCTAAAACACAATGTGCCGGTTATGAAAAAGAGTGTTGTCAGCCGAACACAAAAATATGCACCGAGGGCATTTCAGTGCGCAAAAAGTGACATCCAAAAACGCTATTATAGTTTGTTTATTCGACATTTCCTATCAGTTGCATGCTTTTGAATTATTTATTATTATATTAATAATTTATTATGACAACTAATTGCTCAAATTGAATATTGTAAATAAAAAATTTAAAAAAGAATAGTATAAACTGCTGCAATTAATAAATGGGAGAAATAATAATCCTTAATTTTAATCAAAATTATTGTATCTTAATTTATTAAAAAAATTTCAAATTCTGCTGCAATTAAGTTATGTATATATTAATTTTATTGAATTTCAACATACACTACTAAATTTTTATTAGTTTTTGTTGCTGATAGTACATAAACTATGGTATTTAAAAAGTCATCATAAAAAGATAATATTATTATAATATAAACATCATTCAAGTTGTGATAATTTCTGCTCATCTATCTATCTTCAAATTAAAAAAGTGACAATTCTAATCTAATTCAAATGCCTAAATAGTCTTGACAAATGTACTATCATATTTACTTAGGAGTGTATTACACTGCAATTTACTTTACGGACTATGATTTTGAATTTCTTGTTTTGATGAGATCAAGGCGTCGCGAGTGTCAACATCACAAATGAACAATGGCAGACAAGAAAAAGAAGCCTTGACAGCAAAACCGAATAGTTTTTTAGACTGTCACCTAAGAGATGAATGGACAACTGCACATCCGGATCACAGGAAGCACAGTAGTTGAAAAATAACAAGACTTGTTCTACAATAAGAAGTAATCTTTAAATATCAAAAAATGTTGCAATAATTGAATTTTACAGTAAAAAGTATTATGACAATTAGCTAGGCAAACGGTTTTTGGTGGGGTCACATTCTTCTTAATATGGAACCACAACTATTCGTCTTATTGTGTGTGTGATTTAATTTAAACTACACATTGCGTTTGACCGTTGAGTTAGTTACAAAATTACATTGTGCAATTTATATAATGTTTTATATTGTGTGACTGTAGGCACTTTAGGAAAAATTATAATTGTATTTAGTTTGATATATTGCAATTAACAAAAATGCGTTTTGTTGCAAAATTAGCATCAAATTGTGACTAATCATAATGCAGATACTTAAAAATGTAGTGAAATTTGTCGCTTTTTTGATTTTAACCTTAAAAAAATGTGATTATTACGTACATAACCTAAAAACTGTTAACAATCAATCTGTCAATTTGCGATTATTTTTGCCCGCTTCTACCAAAACTTAAAATGTGTGCCGAAACGACAGTTAGAGACACAAGGGTTATTTGCGGTATTTGATAGGCTGTAAATCACAATTTTACATGGCGTCATACTTTCTGACAGTAGTGACAAATTATAATAAACTTTAAAATTTTGAGAAAATGTTTTGAAAAAATATTGAGTGTAACTTGTTTCAAAATGCTTTATTATACGTCTAACATAGTCACATCAGTATCAGTCGGTACCCACATCTTAACAATCCCAATCGTGTCTAATTCAATTTAACTAGGAAATATTAACATTTTTTGTTTCACGTTACAAACATTTATGATTTCAATATTTTCTTGGATTATAGAACTTAACTCTTGGTGGTTAGGAAAAGCTATGCCTAACCGTTGATTAATAAATTTACTAAGATACGCAACTTGAGATAAAATACCGTTCACGAGATATACATAGATAGCACTGACACAAAAATTTATATGAAACTATAAGTAAAATATTTATATATAATAATTGCAAAATAAATGCTATTACAATTTCATTAATAATTTGATTAATATTTTAATTTGTCAATTAACGGCCTAATGGTTATTAAAATCTTATCGTTGTCTAAAACAATTTGTAGAGTGTATAATACTTTTAAAAACATTATCAAAGTTTATCTATTGAAATAGTGAGTCTGTTTCTAGATTTTCGGATAGCTTATAATAATATATATGAATCTCATTTCCTTGTTTATTACAAGTACTTAGGAGTCACTCAATTTGTTTACGAATATCGAGGGCAATTAAAACAGTTTAATTTAGGATATTATTACAATAGTGAAACAAATACTGTTTCTAGATATATGGATAGCTTATGATACTATATCTTGCTTTTTATTTACCGGGGTGATTACAGATCTTGTCGTTTTTTCGTAGACAGTCTGTTTTTTTTATATATAGGTTTAATGATTTTCTATGAATATTTTACTTTGACGATTGTACTTTTCTAAAGTTTAACATTGCTCCGAATTTTCACAAATATCGTTTTACAGAACAAAAATTGTATTGATAATATTAGCAGAAAATGTTTTTTTGTCTAATTTAGACATTTTAAATTTTAATGACATCTTGTTAGCTTTAAAATAATTAGCGGTTGCTTCATAATTGTTAAACCTGTTACTGTGAGTATATGATTTAAAAGTTGCAATTTGAGTTTTTGCTGTGCCGTTAAATTAAATTCTTCTACTACTACTTTTTTAACATTTTTTGAAAATAACATAATGACATTGTAGTATTTAATGTAATTTTCTGCTTTTAGTAAGTAGTTTTTTGCTCTCTACCACGTGTTTTTGATATAGTTGTTATTAGCAAATATTGGTATTTGTTCTTTGGTTTAATAGCTTTATCTTTATTAGCTTGGATCTTGCTTGATGCTTTTTTGATTCAGTCATGTCTTTGTTTAAGATCAGCAGCATTAGTGCATTTCAAGTGTCCACTTTTACTTTGTACACTTCATCTTTGAACCAGCTCTATAAACAATAATCTAGTGCTGTGAGGTCTAGTGCCAACTAATAAGACTACTGCAATTAATCTAACGCCTTGGAAGCCTGTTGTCTAAAAGTTTCATGATCTGATGAGCAAAATGTGCAAAAGCTTTATTGCTACATTTGCATTCTGATGTTTAAAAGAACATCTTTTAGTAGTCTGGGTAATTCATTTTGTAAATTAAAATAAGCTGTTGTCTCTTTAGAGGCGGTTCTCTAAAATAAAAAAAAAATAGTTAACTATCTACCATATCACACCACACTATATTTGCATATTTTAAATTTGAATAAGTGGGTGGCAAGTTATCAAATGTATTTAAGCTTCAAGTGTGACATACTAGATAAACATTTTTAATTACGATACAAATTGAAAATAAATAAAAACGAATAACAACATTTGAGTTTTTTACATGTACAATACTTTTTTGAAGTTTGGTCTGCTCTTCCCGACTTATCCTGTTTTGGTATACATTTTCTATACCCAGCTAATATTGCAACACTTTTTTTTTAATATGTTGGTGGTCAGCAATATCTACGTTCACTGTAGGCACCTACTAATAATATATTAAATAAACTACCGGTTTGTTTTAAATGGAATACAGAAGTTAGTATGGGATAAGTTTTAATAAGACATATATCTCAAATTTATTACTAGATTTAATTCTGAAAAGTGCATAAACTTTCCTGTGGACAAAAAACCCTGCCAAAGTCTATTAAATGGTAGCTGTTTTATAACGTACGTATTTTAAATAATAATAGAATTTGTGCGACACCTGTGTACCTTAACAAGGTGGAAGTCAAAGTTATCAAACTGATTTGTGTGATACTATTTTGATAGTAGTAGTTAAGTTAAACAAATTGAGTATAAAGATGTTGATGGTGAACATCTATCTATGAACTAAAAAATAGATTCTAGAATTTCGTCAACAAACATTAATGTTCAGTAATTTTGAATTATTGAATAATTACACTTTGATTGATGAGCTACAAAAAATTGTCATACAATACATTTGTTTAAATTTTTATTTTCTTAACATAAATAGAGTAATTCCAGTACAACGTGGCCGGTATAACAAAAAACTTAATATAGACAAAAGTATTGTATTTATGCCTTTGCATCTTTTACTCGTGCTTACATTTCACACATTCCATGGACCAAGCTGTACTGGGATTATTAAAATTTGCATTTCAATAACAATGCATACGTTTTGAAGCTACGTAGATAACAATAAAATTATCTGATTAATTATATTGCTTTATTTTCACACTTCATATTCCAAATGATCTTTGGCCTATTTACAACAAATTTGGTAAAATCAATAAAGTGTAAATACTTTATAGTTATCTAAGTAGATTAAACTATTCCAAGTAATACTCTTATCTAAATATAATATCAAATAAATGCAATACATATTTATAAATAAAATCTTATGAATATTAGTCAATATAAAAGATTAGATATTATAAACATTAATATTTTACTACATTCGACGTAAATAAAAGTCGAGTATGAAGAATAAATATCTAACTAAAGTTTACTATTTGGTTATTATATGGAGTTTTGCAATTTTATTAGTTATGGGTACATTTGGTAAGTAATACAAACCATTACATATAAATTGTGCATAATTATTTTAAACAATTTTAGTTGCAGTTAAGAACCATGATTTAAAATTATTTAATAAAACACATTTGGAATTAAGTTGGAAATATCCAAACAATGACATAGTCGTACATAGTTTCAACACTTCAATAAAAATTCTGGACAACGTTACAAGTATAAATGAAAATTACACTTATATTAGCGTAAACTACACACATAAAACTGATTATACCGCAAGTATTTTACCAACATTTGGCAATATTTAAGAGCCGACCGCTACCTTGATTTCCAGTATTTTACTGAAAACAGCTAGGTTGGCGTGATTCCTATTTCCACATATAACTTGATAATCAATTTATTTTTTCACCAGTACATTCAGAAAGGATTAAACTATATTTGGACAAGGTATTTTAATCAAATAATAATTGGAAATTGACAAAATTTAGTTTAATCTTTTCTGAATGTACTACTGAAAAAATTAATTAGTTATCAAAATATATGTGAAAATAGGAATGTCGCCAAAGTAGCTGTTTTTACTACAATACTGGAAATCAGGGCAGCGGTTGGTATGCTTTTAAGCACAAGTAATTAATAGCGATACTTAATATTTGAAAAATTTTAGATTTTTGTTAAATACGATGAGGGAGTTAGATACCTATTAACAACTAAAACTTGCTTCAATAAATCATATTGCAAACATCCTTCAGAATCGTATATAAATACTCCTATCCGATTGGATGTGAATGTCACTGGTTGTCACGATAACAATTTTAGCATTATTAACAATACTAGCAAAATTAATGGGTAAAGTGGGCATTCATTGAAATTAAATTGAAATTCTAATTGTTTAATTTATTTTAGATATAAGTATTTATGTATTTCAAACAAGGATTTGGGTGATAATGTGCCCGATACTAATGTATCTTCAGTTCAAGAAACAGGAGTTTTGCCACCATGCAATATTAGTGGTAACATAATTGATTGCAATACAAAATGTTATTACATTAATGGATTTGCTCAAACGAATAAAACCAAAGAAAGATTCCCATTAATAATTAACGCAACATCTTCAAAATGTGTAAGCAGCGTGAGCGCAACACAGGAACAATTATCAATTATTCTTAAATTTATAATAATTACTGTTCTACTTGTTATAATTGTTTTGACAATAGTGATAGTTTACATCTGTCAAAAAAAGCAAGTATAATAAGCGAGTTATTAAACATATTCTAAAGTTTATTTTACAGAAACCAGTGGAAAGTTAAATCTGCCCAGTCTATACCGGTAAGATATTATTTCTATATTGTAGAATTAGTTATAACCTAGTGATGATAGGTATGCCGTATTCAAGAGCCCAGTTTTAGAAAGTGGTAACCAGTACTACTTAACAGAAATGCCCTACATTACTATACCTAAAAATTTAGAGTTAGCAAGTGACCACATTGTTTTTGTGGTTTTTTGAAAATTAGATTTTTATGGGTAAAACATAATTGAAACAATGGTGTAATATCCTAAGTACCAGTATTCTAATCATTTCTTATACTTTGTGCTTTGTACGACCACGGCATTGCATAACAGCGAAGACGATTTTGAATAAATATTTTTGTTTTTATGAACACAATTGATAATATAAATAATGAAACAAAAGACTAGTATCGCCATCTTGTTACAATTTAATACTAAAATGTATAATAAATATGAAGAGCTGAATGTTAATTATATGGAATCTATTTATATGAATAACTTGTAAATAAAATATAAATGATTAATGTCCGTATTAATTCTAGCCGGACGTTAGTCTAATATATGATTAATTTAACCATAATTACATTTAATGTGAGAGTGTGGGTGGATCAGATACTAGGTCTCATCAGTATCTACAGCGTCTCCATTTTCTCAATTAACAGGTGCAATTATTGATATTGGTACCAGTATTTGCTATTTTGAATTACTTTGTATATTATAAACATAAAACTTTGTAAAAAGCATTCTTACTATTTGGTAGAGTTTTTCTACCGATTAAATATTCTGCTTGCAATTTGTAATATTGATACGGTAGCCCAACATTTGCATTCTCCAAGTTATTTTTGTTGTCACAGAATTATTGGGGTTTGACATTCTATTATCATTATTTTAGATTTTTTTAAAGCACAAACTAAAGCACAAAATAAATAATAGAGTAATGACAATCTTGTATATTACAAATTGTTTTTTTAATGTCGGACATTTTTGTTTTAATTTACGCGCCTGAAATTTAATCTTTTTTATATTGTTCAAAAAAGGGTTAAAAAAGTTGTTGACTAAGATTTTCTGTAAGATTTTTTCGCAATCTTAAAAAAGTAAAAAAAGCTCGGGTACAAAACGACGTGACACAAAAATTGAAATTATAAATTTTTTTAAGTACAATCAATTTTTGTCGAGATATCTAACAACTAAGAAAAAAATTGAATCCGGTTTATTGATGTTATTTCATTAATTTTTTTCTTGTGTGAATTGGTGCAAAGAAATGATTAAAAATACAAAAGCGATGCATTAAATACAGTGTATAACATTTACACAAGTAACAAATCTTGGATTTATAGATGTAAGCCTAAAACTAAACAACAGTTGACTGTATGGGTCTTCCAAAATTAACCAAATCCAACAAATGTTGTTTGTGCTCACAGCATTTCAAAGCAAATGGTGGCTAATTTTTTTAGTATAAATAGTCATGTGGCAACCATGTTTTTATAACAACCTAGAACGATTAACTCACTAGTACTGGATTTTGGATTAAAAGTTGAAGGGTAAACCAAAGTCTACTGCACGTATGGTTCATTAGGCCCTTTGTACTTCCCTCAGTGGTGACCTTATTCCGTTGTCTTTGCATTTAACCACCCTATGTGGCTGATGTATGCAAGTACAACGCTTTTAGGGGTCTCCTTTATGCTGGCCATGTCAAGCCAGCAGCTCTCCAACGTGGACTTTCTATCGTATGAGAGGGCCGGACATGTGCATAGCACGTGCTCGATTGTCTTGTTGTCTATTTCACATTCTCTATACGTTGGATTGTCTCCAATACCAATCGTGTGCTGTGTTTCTTTAGTTAGCAGTTTCCTGTCAAGATTCCTGCCATAATTTGCAAGTTCTTTTTAGACAGTCGCAAGTAGTAATCGGCTGTCTTGGCGTTTAGAGCAGTCATTGCTTTCTTTGCTTGTCTGCAGCTCGTAGTATTATCCCAACGCCGTCTCAGTGCATTGTGTGTGTTAATTTTTAGTAGATTATTTAAGCTTTAAGTGTTAAAGCGGTTCAGGGTTCAGGACCAGATGCCATGAGGTTTTACTCTTTCTTTTACCTAAAGCAGCTCGATGCTCTTTCTATAGGCTGCTAAAGTACGAGCACGGTGACATTCAAAAATTTACTTTGATGTGATTTTAAGCATGTTTATAGTAATTAGGGCCGCCCTACTATCCTTTAGAACTTGGACATTTTTGCCACATATTTTGCGGTTTACAATTTTTAAGTTATCCCTACTACTTCTGCTTGAAAAATAGTTGTGTGAGCTCCTAGTGGTAATGATATTTTGACTTTTATTAGTTTTTGAGCCATCCGTGTAGATTCTAATCGAATCATTGACCACGTTCTGCTTTTCTTGTGCATGTGTGCCACGTTGTAGAGTCTTTGAAACACAAAGAAGGGTGACATGTTATCTGTTTGCGCTCCTAACAGAGGTGTTTTCTTAACAGCCTTTTCCAAGAGAGTACAGTGTTTGCCAGCTCTCCCTGCAGTGTGCCAAAGTTCAGGTGCATTCAGACGTAAAACTGCCATTGTCGCCATTTTCTCGACGTAAATGTCGAGGGGCGGCAGACACAACTTTGCCTCCATAGCTGCAGTTGGTGTTGTCCACATGCCTCCTGTTATACTTAGGCATGTCATTTGTTGCAACTGATTCAGTTTGCTTGCAGACGTTTTTTGTCTAGTTTTTAGCTACCATATTAGTGCCCCGTATGTGATCATAGGTCTTATGACAGCTGTGTACTGCCATAGCACTATCTTTGGAAACAGTCCTCATGTTTTCCCCACAGCTCGTCTTCATTGCCAAAAAGACATATGAACTTTTTTGCATCTCATATTTAGATGTAGTCCCCATGTGAGCTTATTGTCAAAAACCACCCCAAGATATTTTACCTCGGTTGATTGCGGTAGTGGGGTGTTTAGGAGTTTTGTTCAAATTTCCACTTTCTTGTCCGTCGAATCCCCTACATTAACAGTAACGGCTTTTTTCTCCAACATCTGTTTTATCTATCCACTAATTGTGAGGCTTACATCATGTGTTACAAGAGCAGTTTATATTTTTTTTAAGGTGGTTTTATCGAAAGCGCCTTTAATATCTATAAACACGCCCAAGGTAGACATTTTGTCTCTTAATGATCTTTTGACTTGGTCCGATACAAGATGTAGGGCCGATTCGGTAGATCTTCATTGGGTGTATGCGTGTTGGTTCGGGTGTATTGGCTTAGTAATAAGAGCCATTTACCGAATTGATCTTTTGCACAATTGTTCTAATGTCTTCAAAAGAAAAGATGTAAGGCTGGTTGGGCAATAGGATTTTGCAAGGGTGTAATCGTTACGCTCTGGTTTTGGTATAAATACGACTTTTACTTTCCTTCATAGATTTTTACTGAGTTAGTATGATATCCTTGCTCCATTGACTTTATCTAATCCTGGCGCTTTATACGGAGAGAAGTTTTTAATTGCCTATGCTATACGCACCTCTTTAACAAGCTGGTAAGCAGCTACCCAGTCCTCCTCTGATGGAGCTGGAATCGTAGCGTCGGACCAAACTTGTTCCGGGGCGGTACAGTCTAGGAAGTGAGTTTCTAGAAGTATCTCCGTTGTTTCCGATAGATTGGCTGTGTATGAGCCGTCAATTCGTTTCAGGCAACCCAGTTGCTATTGGAAGTCTTTGAATAAGATTTTTTTCAGCTTTGCAGCAGTTGAGGTGTTTTCAACATTCTCACAAAACGATTTCTATGTTTCCCGTTGACGGTGACGTATGCGTCTTTTATAATCATTTTGGGCATTTTTGTATAACATTCAGTCTGATTGGTTTTTTGAGTTTTTTGCTCTGTTGAAGGATTTCTGTGCAACCTCCTTAAGCCGGTCGAGTTCCTCAGGTATAGTGTTGTCGGATTTGGTAGCCAGCCTAAGTGGGCACGAGTCCTTGTACGTTTGTGTTAAAGAGTTTTTAACTTACATAGTTTTCTATTTCTTCTACACTAATAGGTTCACTTAAATCTGCACAAGTGCTTAGACTCCGCAATAGGTTGTCTTAAAAAGCAGCTTTATCGGGCAGCCTCGGGTTTTTGCTAGGGCTTGATTATTGCTTTTTGTTCATGTTCTACATTAAATTTTATCGACTTGTGATCTGACATTGAGACCGACGTAGATACGTGCCAGTCGTAGATTTTGTTTAAAATGCTAAGAGTTGCCAGTGTGATATCTATCAGTCTGGCTGCGGGACGTAACGAATGTTGGTTTAACGCTTCGATTTAGTATTTCTAGATTAATACTGATAATAAAATTGTAAAGTTGCTTATCCCTGCCATTTGTGTCTTCACTTCCCCAGACAATGTGATGGGAGTTGGCGTCACATCCAACTATGAGGTCAACATTTCCTCTTGTACAAGTCCTCCAGCTGTGTTGTTGAAAGTGATATGTCGTGCGCGAGGAATGCCGACGCCACAATGATGTCTGATTTCTGTTTATCTGCCGAGCTGATTCTGACGGTTGTGAGGTCACTGTCGGAAAGCTGTGCCATAAGAAACGCTGTTATGTGCTTGGGTATGCATATAGACGTTTGTAGCTTACCGTTTGTTGGGTTTAAAAATACCTTCCCACTTAGTTTGCTCAATCCGCTAATTCTGGTTTGTATGATCCAAAGTTCTTGTATTAAGGCTATTGTGTCCTGCATTAGCTTTAGTTTGCGGCACAGTGTTGCTACAGCCGCGCGACAGTGATGCAGGTTGCATTGTATAACATTAATAACATTAATGTGCCGTGTTTTTTATTCAATTTTAACTATTGCAATTTGTTTTAAAGTAAAATTTGATTAATCTTTAGTAAAACGCAAATAAAATTACCACCTCAGCACTGTTATAATTAAATTTTATATACTTTTAGAACGAAACAATTCAGTTATTAAATCAAAACCGAGAAATAACTAATACCGTTGTTGAACCACCTTCTGGATTGACCTTAAAGCAACTAGAAAATTTTCTTATAAATCAAGATAATATTAAGGATATAATAACAGAAGAATATAAGGTAAAGTAAAAAGTAATAGTTAATGACACAGAATAAATATTTCTAATTTTTATAGGCTGTTCCAAAAAAGTCAAATCAAAAATTAACTGAACGCAGGATAGAAAACCGGTACCCTTATAGTCGTCCTTGTAAGTTTCAAAATAATTTCAATGTACCCAAGTTTAAACAAACAGTTTTAGATGAGTTCAATAGAGTTAAGTTAAATAGTACAAACTACATAAACGCTAGTTATATAAAGGTAAATTATACATACACAATTCTAAAATATTGTTGCAATTACAAATATGTTGCATTTCTAGGGTTACAACAAAAAACTCAAATACATAGTTACGCAAGGACCAACTCAATGTACAATAAATTCTTTTTGGGAAATGTTATGGCAACAAAATGTAAATGTTATTGTTATGTTAACTAAATTATATGAAGACTCTAAGGTTATTGTTTATATATTATTTTAAAAATAAGTTGGATAATATTTACTATTTTAGAACAAATGTGATATGTATTGGCCAGAAAAATTCTACACTATAACGTTTGGTAGAAATATATCTGTTAGTCACATCAAAACTACAAAGTTTGTAGGATATTTAATAAGAGAATTTAAGATTGTTTACGATGGAGTTTCTAGACTTGTAAAACAACTACATTTTACTGCCTGGCAGGATCATTGTGTACCTGATAGACCTCAAACTATAATTAACTTTTTACGCGTTTTTAGGTCTCAAAACATGAATTTACCTTGCATAGTACATGACAGGTGAATTAGTTAATAATTAAACACATTGTATCTGACTAATACGTTGTAGTGCTGGCTTAGGAAGATCTGGAAGTTTTATCTTGTGCGACTTGTTAATAGACCAAGCAGAAATATCGCAATCGGTTGATTTTCCTTTGGCTTTGACCCAACTAAGAATGGATAGAATGGGTATGATCGATAACGTGGTGTGTAGCTTAGTTGTAAATCCAAATTCAATAATAATTTATTAATTTAAGATACAATACCAATTGAGTTATTGTGTTGTGTTTGAGTATTTTCAAAATAATGCAAGAACAATACCGGTTGAAACTTATAAAGTTAATTCTGCAAAATATATGCAAAGTGGTTACATTGCAAACGATTTGGATTTTATTGACAAAGCCTTTTATTGGTCTAAAATTCTCTTTCATAAACGTTTTCATCTTTCATATGAAGAAAATAAGCACAAACATAGATCTGATACAAAAGTTTTAAGTATATTTATTTTCAGGTTTTATGATAAACACTTAATTAACTTTTTTTAGGTTGTATGGGATTTTTGTATCTTGATTATTACCCACAAGATGACCACCAATCCAATTATATCAATGCAAATAAAATCAAAAACTTTTACAAAAACAAAACATACATTTGTACGCAGAGTCCACTTAGAAACACCATTGGTGATTTTTGGAGATTGATTGTAAAAGAAGATACTCCAATTATTATTGTTTTAAACTCAATTGGCTCTTATGAAGTAATATATTTATTTATTATTTATTTTTAACAATAATACATTTAAATTTTTAGAACAATCCAATATTTTGGCCAGAAGATAATACCATTATGAACCCGGTCGATTACATCCAGTTAGAAAAAACAGATATTAAGCATTTAGAAAATTATAAAATAATTTCATTAAAATTATCAACTGCAGACGTAAATATTTTAATCTATTTAATAGAATAAACTGAAAAAAGTTATTTTAGGTGTGCAGAAAAATTCAAATAATATATTTTAAAAATTGGATAGGTAAGTATCCTGATGAAAGCGAGTTTATCAAGTTTGTTTTTGGTACCATGGATCAAAGTTTTGACAATATCACCATTGCGTGCTAGTAAGTAATTTATATTAATTTTATGCTGTTATTGTAATAATAGAAACTGATATTATTAAATTTCAGTGATGGTAGCTTCGGTTGCGGAATTTATTTAACACTTTTGAAAGTTATAGAACAAATTCAAACTGAAAATATTATAGATATTTGCAGCATTGTCCGGACACTTCGCTTCTACAGAGACGATTTTATGACCAATCCGGTAATTTTAAATTATCTTCTAAAGCATAAAAAACATTTTTTAATTATATTTAATTACAGGATCAATTACTATTTATTTATAAAGCAATTGCATATAAATATAAAATTAAATATATCAATGAAGATAAAGATATCTATTCAACAATAGATTAAAACTAAACTATTATATTAGAAATAAAAACGATCTTATTGTAACCATAATTTATGTATATTTTGTTTAGTTATTAATATAATGAATATTTATTTAGTTTTGGGTCTATTTATTGTTAGTCGTTTTATTTATAACAAATACTCAATATGGCATTATTTTTTTAATAATTTTTAAACTCTTCATTTCTTCAACATTATTGTAGTAGCCTGATATTGCACATATATATTAGCATTGACTTAGCAATTGGTAAGATGTCTGTAATCGTATTATTTTACTAAAAAACCTAAGTAAAATTGTTGTTTTAGTACTTCTAGTTAGTCGTAGTACACTTACTTGCAGTTACCATTGTGTTAAACAATTACTAAATAAGAACGTATATTGCTAATTATTAGAAGTACTTTTACGAAATCGGCAAATAATTAGCAAGTTCATTTCTAATGTGAACATTATTTATTGTCTTGGTTCCGGTGAATTGTCTTACCTCTTAATAGTAGTGTGGCAACCGTCGAGACAAGGAATTTAATATGATCAAGTTATTTGATTTTAGTTACTATATAAATATAAAGATTATTAAGAAGATTTGTGATTAGTGTCAGAAAAAAGAATAAAATAAAGATTTAAAAGCTACACCCCAAAATGGTGACCCAGACGTGATTTTAAAAACAAATTCTAACGCAATCAGTAAGATGGAGAAGAACGAGCTGGTTGAAGCTTTACTGGCCGCGTTTTCTGTTAACCGTGTTACGTGTCTTACTATTTATCCCGGCCAATCCTGAGCTATGGTTTTCTATTATGAAAGACTGCAGGAATTACTATCGACGCAACAAAGTTTGGTTATATTACGAACATGCTGAAACCACGAAACGCCTTAGAGGTACGAGATATTATCGTAAATAAACCGGAATTAATTAAACGCCTCAGCTTATCCCAGGAGCAGAAGACGCGCCAGTTTTTAAAGCGCGAAGATATATCCCCATTTTTTAGAAAGCCATCACAGTTTCTAAAGCATCTGTAAAGACTTGCCATGTCAGCTCTTCCGAGCAGGATGCTTTGGACACTTTGGTTTGGAAGATTACTTCTATGCAAGCCAACCCCGCAGCTCACAAAGGTTTATCGATAGAAAAGATTGCAGATTTAGGTGATTCAATTTGGGATTTAACATCACAACGACCAACAGTTGTAAAAGCAGCAGCTCCAGTCTAAGTAAGTGACCTCTTAGCAGCACAGCTCCAGCAACTCACAATTACACTGCAACAAACAAGAAGTTGCCTCAATAAGAAAAGAAATCTCCGAAGTACGAAATTGCAGAGCTAGTTTTTAAGATAGATCGAGTTCTTGCTCACGGTCAGCTTTATATAATTGACAACGCAAGAATGACATTTGCTGGTACCATATGAGCTTCGAACGCGAGGCAACAAAGTGCACACAACTATGTTCATTTCAGAGAAACTTAACGGGTAGTTGTTAATGGCGACAAACAACATCACGCTGTATTTACATGACTATGATGTCACAAAAACAATTGTTAATAGACACCGGTGCTGATTTAGGTGTGTTTCCTTGCTTCTATATGCAAAGACCACCAAATAAATCGCCATATAAATTTACCACAGCCAACGGAACGCTGATAGCAACGTACGGCACTGTGACGTTATTATTTTAGACTCTGACGAGACTTTACATAGTAATTTGTGGTAGCAAATGTCACTCAATCTATTATCGGAGTGAAATTTCTCGCATTCTACGACCTTTTTGTGGATGTAAGAAACCGTAAACTAGTAGACGCAACAAACCTACTCACTCCACAAGATAAAGCAACAACAAAAAGAACACTTAGCATCAAAACAGTGCAGGTTCACCAATTTAAATTAAAAATTGTTTAAAAAGATTTTCACGCTATGTTAAAACTTGGAGTTGCTAGACCATCCCAGAGCTGTTAGACATTACCGTTTTACATGGTTTCAAAACAAAGCAACAAGTAGAAACTCTGTGGGGACTAGAAGATTAAACGCACAAACAAAACCTGACCGTTGCCCAGTCCTGCACATCCAAATCTTTTCTTAAAATCTGGATGAGGCAAAAATCTTTTCAAACGATGGATCTTGTCAAAAACTTTTATCTAATACTAGTTGCAGGCAAAGACATTGCCAAAACTGCAATAACAACGCCGTTTTGATTGTCTCCGTGTATAATTTTTCAAAGGTTCATTGACAAAAGCTATGTTTATATAGATGATATACTTATAGCATCGTCTTTACGGGAACAACACCTAAAACATTTAAAGTTTTTATTGAAACGCTTTCAATTCAAGACTACGGAGTGGCCATCAATCTATCCAAGTGTGTTTTACGCCAATTGTTTCTAAAATTTTTCAGCTTTGATAAGGGAACTTGATCACTGCCTAATAAGGTTGCAATTATACAATCGTATTTGCTACCAGACACCGTCAAAAAACTCAGGCAATTTTTAGAAAAGTAAAAAAAAAGAGACAGATAAAGCGTTTGAGACTTGCAAAGAAAGCCTAGCACAAGCAGCGTTGCTTGTCCATCTCCGGCTCAATGTTTTACTCACTATGTTTTGCAATGCTTCATACTTTGTAATTGGTGCAGCCCTTTAACTACAAGCCTACACCGCCTGGGAGCCCCTAGCGTTCTTTTCAAGAAAACTAAATACTACAGAATGTAAATACGCAGCTTATGATAGGAAACATATTGCTACATGGTTGATGCAAGAGCCTTTACTATCTATCGATTACAATCCGATCACATATGCGTAAAATAAAGAATGCGCACTACGACAGTTCCGATGCCTTGATTATATGGGACAATTCTCCACATACATACGTCACGTGTTAGGAAAGGAAAACATTGTCGCGGATACCCTTTCCCGCATCAAAGAAATAGCGCCGCCAATAGATCTAAGAACCTTAGCAAATGCGCAAAAAGTGGATGTAGAACTAAGGGATATAGAAATTAAGAAATGGTCAATGCTGCAGTTAAAGCATATTAAGATACCAGAGATATTTGTTGTGCAACTTGTCAATAACACGGCGTTATGTTTGGCCATCTATTAGGAAGGACTGCAGGAAATGGGCTTGGAGCTGTCAGCAAGCAAAAGTCAACCGTCATGTATCAACAACACCAGGTACTTTCAAAGCGTCATCTATGAGCTTTGAGCATATACATGTTGATATTGTGGTTATGCCAAACTCAAAAAACTGCAGTATTGCCTGATCTGTGTGGATTGATTTTTCCAATGACCAGAAACGACCCTTATAAAAATAAAGAAGCTTTCTATGCACATTGGATTGCTAAGTTTAGGGTACCATTACAATTGACTACGGACCAAAGAAGGCAGTTTGAGTTGCACCTGTTTTAACAATTAAACCACTTAACAGGTACGTTTTACTTTAGAACCACGGCTTACCACTCGGCAGCAAATAGTATGGTGGAAAGATTTTATTGTCAATTAAAGGCAGCAATCAATGCCATAAAAGCAATCAATAGACCGACATTCTACCGACCCACTAACTGCCAAGAGAAATGTTGACACAGGCATCTTTATCGCGTTTTTTTCTTATCAAAACATAAAAAAAAACTTACATTTTTAATAAATGCTTATCTATGAATTGTATATTATGCATCAAAAGCAAAAAAACAATGTTTGCAGCACGCCAATGTTTGGCCTTATGAGCAAAAAAAAAGGCGGCAGACATTAATTTTTTGTCTGAGCATTGTAAGTAAATTGAAAATTTTTAAGTAAAGTTATAAAAGTTTATTTATGTTCTGTACATACAGGTATGGGAGACAAATAAAGCAAGAAGACACTAAGAATAGAAGCAAGAACTATAATAGTGAGCAAACAGGGCGTGACTTGCTGCGACAGACTTAAATTCAGATGAAAAAATCTACATTCAAGAAGATAAAACTAAAAAAAAAAATTGTTACTAATAACTAGATCTAG
Organism: Tachinus rufipes; assembly: GCA_963932245.1. NCBI lineage: Eukaryota > Metazoa > Arthropoda > Insecta > Coleoptera > Staphylinidae > Tachinus > Tachinus rufipes. Next base: position 80,352,709 of record OZ010744.1, read on the forward strand.
GACTGTGCCTGTGTCTGACTATGTGTAAAAACTGCAAAATAAGCGCATAAATAAGCATTAAAAATCATCAAAATAAGCATAAAAATTAGCATAAAAATGTATTTCTCATATAAATCGCATTAAAAAATAATAACTTTTAATATAATAATAATAAACACAACAAAAAAAACAAAAGTAAAATTCAATAAATAATAATAATACTTTGACAATAATAATAATTAACATAATTTATTTTTAAAAGAATTAATAATAAAATGTTTTTTCAATTTTTTTATTAAAAAGAACCTTTTTCTGCCAAAAAAGTCGGGCAATAATCGCTCATGCTCGAGTGAGGAGCATGAGTCATACATGACCATGACTATTTTAAAACGTTTGCATATATATATTTCTTAAAAAAAAATATTTTATAAATATTTTCTTAAATTTTTATGAAATCGAAAATTGTTTAAAATAAGCATGAAATATACACAAAAATGCCGAAATAGGCAAAAATACTTAAAATAAGTATCAAATATGCATTTCAAATAATGAAAAACAAATAAATATTCTTAAAATATGCATTAAATATGCATAAAAACTAAAATATGCATAAAACCAAAAATAGGCAAAATAAGCCATTTGCTTTACTTTCTTATAATTTGTGGAGATATACATTCAAAATTGATATGCATATAATATTGGCAAAAATCATAACGCATATAAATCCTAGCTTTACTAATAACACAACAGAATGAGACAGAGAAAGACATGTAAAAAATAATAATTAGAATGGAGGGTTACAATGTAAGAAAAACTAATAACAAACCCAAAGGAGAACTGGTAATGATCAATTAAAAGGATTAGCGCTAGCAGAAAAAAACTGATGAAAGAAATTATTAACAAAGTGAATACAGAAGGATGTATACCATAAAAAAGGTATAGAGAAAAACAAAAACTGCTATAGTCAAGTAGGGCAAAAATCCAGCAGAACTAATAATATAAAGAAATAATAATAAACATTTGACTCATAAGATTTAGAGTAGAGAAAGTAACAGCAAACGAAAGAAAATGTTACAAATGCTAAACAAAAGCACATGTAGCGGCGGAATGCAAAGAAAAAGATAGGTTATTGCTACGCATAACATGCGGAAAAGAAAGACAACAGCTTGTCAAATGCAGGAAAAGAAAATACTGCATAGAATGCAAAACAATTAGACACAGAATAGAAGAGAGAAGATTTCTGGTTACACAAAAATTATTTGAAAAACAAAATAAGAATACACAAGACACAACACAAAGAGCAGATAATAAACTAAAATGTATAAGTTAACAAACATAGGGAAGAAAAGAAAAAATACAAAAACACATACAATTCAATACAATATAAAGCAAAAAGTAAAACAAAAAGATACAAAAAAAGATAGATGGAACGTAAAAAAAATAGTCAGAGAAAAGATAAAAAAAACTATTAAAGCAAAAAAAGTAACAAAAAACAAAAACATTAAAAAAAATGCAAAAAAAAGCAATACAAACAGGGAGGAATGTCAAAAAACAGAGAAAAAAAAAAGAAAACATAAAGAAAACGAAAGAGGAACTATAAAACAACAAAAAAACGACAAAAAAGCAATCAGAGAAAAAAATTATAAAATATATAGATGAGTATTTTTGGGAAAAACCGTACAAAATAGTGATAAACAAATTGGAAAAAAAACAAAGCAAAAAAGTCGTAATTTAGAAATTGTTTTTTAAGGAAAAACTGGTAAGAGGAATAGAAACAAGAAAAAACAAAGAAAAAAAACTGTTAAGTCATCAATAGAAAAGATAAAAGAGACCATACAAAAATTGACCAACAACAACGCATCAGGTTCAAACTGTAAAAGCAGTGCTAGACTGGAACAAAATAGAAATAATTTAAATAATCAACAGATGCCTAAAAGAAGGAACTTTTCCAGAATGCTAGAAAGAAACAGTGTATTAATAACTAAACATGTATTATAATCTTTATTTACTTTTTTATTTTCTTTCAGTATTTTATTTATAAAGTAATTAACATAATTATAAAACAAATATTTGAGTAATTATTTGTAATTAAAATTGTTTTTTTAAGTGTTAAATTTTTTCTCATATTTTTATAATTTATATTACTTTAAAAAAGTGTATTGGAGTTAAAACATTTTTGCCAATTTTTACAATTTTATTGTGCCGCTAATCATGTGAGGCGTTTGGCTATAAAACGTGTTAAAGGACAATTTAAGTTTTAAAATTTAAACTAAGTAAAATTTTTCAAACATTATTTCAATTTTATTTAAACTTATTATAAATAGTCCGGGAGCTGGTAACAAAAAAGTGCAAGAGTTTAGGAAAGGCTGATATTTTGAGATCGGACTGTTTATTGATCATAGAACGCCTCTGCAAAGTCAGCACCCCAGGTGTCGGGACACCTGGCGATGGCACCCTAAGAAACGTGTAATTTTAACACCTTACTTAGCGTACCCAAAAATTGTTTTGGAAAAGTTGAAAATTCATCGGCAAATAGTCGATGCATTACAAGACAGTAATAACCAAACGCACGGCGTCAACACAGTTGCGTACATGCTACAAGAACTAACTTAATGCAAATGATTTGAAAAAGCTGAAATTTGAAATTATGTCAAATCACGTAATTAAATTCATAATACAAACAGTCAGATATAGTTTTTATAAGAACCCAATCAGTCAGCACCCAATTGAAGTCGTGATAAGGCGCACGTCAAGAAATTAAAAAAAAAACATTCATTAATTATTAGAACTATGCAGCAAATGCAGCATAGTCAACCAATGCGACATAGTTGCAACAAATACGTCACGGCATCAGTTTAATAGAATCACTCGTTCCGTTCCTACGTGCCACGTGGAGAAAATATGGAAAATTTGTGTGCTATTTGTGTATTTTGTATGAGAGAAGACAATATATTGAAGTTTACCACAAGTACTCATACAAGATGCAAATCAATTTTAAAAATTTGTCAAAATAATAGTTTATCCTTCAATAATGTAGTTTTACCGTTACATTCTAATAATGAGATTCAAGGTTATCATGTAACATGCTATAGAAAATATACAGCTCTGGAGAAGAAATTCAGAGAAACCTTGCTTGATACAACCATTTCCGAAACGAGATAGAGAACAAAACTATTTACATTAATTACAATTATTGCTACAAATTTGAAGCTTTTGATAGAGTAGTAACAAAAATAATAGATGACACTTTCTTGTGTTTACCCCATGAAGAGGCAGATACAAAGATCATTTATCATATTTGCAATATCGAATATGAAGCGTACTTGTTATTCTACTGGGAAATATGATGAATTTAAAAAGTACTTCAAAGATTTGGATGGACGTTGGCGTTGGAAATAGTCAAAGAACTATCAATGTTAGTCAACTGTACGAGAAATTAAGAGAATCAATGTGTACTGCTCTCCCTGCGTTTCATGCATTTACTGGTTCCGATTACAATCCCGCATTTTTTAGGAAAGGAAAAAAAACCATATACGCTATTAAAATCGTCCATAGAATTTTAGGAATCTTTCACAGATTTGAGCCGAATAAGTGATGACAGTTTCAATAAAATCTTTGGAAAAATCGAAGAATTTGTTTGTCATTTATATGGTTTAAAAGTCAGAAGTGTAGATGAAGCTCGGTTTATACTCTTTAACAAAGCATACACGTTCAAAGACACAAACGATGTCTTTCAAATTACTACCAGTAACGTTGACGGTTCAAATTTACCACTATCTAAAACTGAGTTGAAAAAACAATTACAACGTGCTGCATACATATCAAACATCTGGAACAACGCACATAAAAAACAGCCAACTCAACTGTCTGCAGTAGAAAACGGTTGGCTAGAAATCAATGAGCAATATGACTACGACTGGTATGAAGGAAGTCAACTGCCCAACTTTATCAGTGACGTTCTAATTCAACCAAATATTACTAATACAGATAATTTTTTCTACAAACAACTATTGATTACAGTTAAATATTTTACACATAAACATATCATTTGACTGACTACACATTGAATATTTTTTTATGTACAGAAAACAAATTGGGTGCAACAGACGATGTGACGGAAAAAGCAAATGAAACAGAAGGAACCTCAGACGGCTTGGATAATGATTGCGACAAAGAAAACGACGAAATTAATAGCGATAATGATATAGAACCCTAAATAAAACATAAATAAATACTAAGTATTTTTTGATTGGTCAAAAACCTTTAATTACAACAAGCAGCGTGCGCGTCTTATCACGACTTCAATTGGGTGCTGATTGATTGGGTTCTGATAAAAACTATGTCTGACTGTTTGTTTTATAAATTTAATTATGTAATTTGACATATTCCCAACTTTCAGCTTTTTCTAATCATTTGCATTAAGTTAGTTCTTGTACCATGTACGCAACTGTGCTGACGCCGTGCGTTTGGTTATTACTGTTTGACTGCTTGATTAAGGTTTTGTAATGCATCGACTATTTGCCGATGAATTTTCAGCTTTTCCAAAACAATTTTTGGGTACGCTAAGTAAGGTGTTAAAATTACACCGTTCTTAGCATGCCATCGCCAAGTGTCCCGGCACCTGGGGTGCTGACTTTGCAGAGGCGTTCTATGACCAATAAACAGTCCGATCTCAAAATATCAGCCTTTCCTAAACTCTTGCACTTTTTTGTTACCAGCTCCCGGACGTATAGTAACTCCAAAACAGATTGGTCGGTATAATATGCAACTTAATATACACAAAAGTTATGTTTGCTTTGTTGCACTAATGCTTTTGCCCGTTTTAGCATTCTTCGTTCGCGCTTACTTTTTACACATTTTGTAAGCTACGAAGTTCTAGGATTGCTGTATGCTTTGAGACTTTTGATTTATAGTTTTGATTTTTACTGTTAATATTTACTATCCTGTTTATCAATGATTTTCATCATCAGTTTTATGTTTTAGTTAAACTGTTTTAATTTCAAAATCTTTAATTATTACGTCTGTCTGTTGTGGCAGTTTAAACCGCAACTGTTCGGGTATACAAATCAACGTTTTAAAGACGTGGTGATGCAAGTTCGTAACGGTTTAAAACTAGCGCGTGTAACTTTCCGCGATTTCCACAAACGCACGTTTTTATCTGCAGACTTTTACCTGCATAGTTCAAAACTGCAGATAAATGTGTTTGTCTATGTATGTGCTTATTTTTAACATCTCTTTTTTTCTTTTCTTTGTAGTGTTTATTCAAAGGTGGTTGCAAAATACTAAAGTTCCTTTCCATATTTTGTTATGGCTTTATACAAAAAATATTAAGCACGTATTGTAAACTTTTAGTCAATTCAGTCTGGTACTTTACAGTAAACTATAACTGAATGTTGTCTCTGTCTTGTATAAAAACTTATTTGTAAAAAAAAGTTTATACAAAACTTTGTTGCTAATTTTATTATAGATGCGTATTGGTATACTACATTATACTCAATAAACTGTATCTTTTATAATGTACCCATTATCAATAAGTTATAGTTGATCCAATACTACTACTTTCTTAACACGTTCACTGCGGCTACTCTTTTTGCGTAACTTCGTATCTGGCGGTACGGGTCACATATGCCCCTTGCTTGTCTTTCGTATTTGGCGTACGGGGCTCATGCGTCCCGCACCCTTATGGCGTTAGCATGTTGCAGAAAATCCGCCGCACGCAGAGAAGTTTATTGAAATTATGGTCCGCCAAATACGAAAGTGCTGCACGGGACATATATGCCCCGCAACGCAGTGAACGTGTTAAGTCACATTTTTTTTTTTTAATTTTATTACTAATTTTTGTTCTGTTTTTTTTTGTGTGAATTCAACATTGCTCAAATAATCAAATCTACGCATTGTTCATGTGAGTATTTGCAAGGGCTGCATTTAGCATCTACACAATATGCACTAAGCCAACTGCAAAGTTTTAGAATGGGTGAGTATGCCAATCTCTCAACAAACAACTAATTGCACGCAACTGAAAATATAAAAACTAAAATGTAAACCGTTTTTTCTCTTCTTCTTCTTGCTCCGCTCCGACTTGTCTCACTGCTTTTTGTTTAACTTGGGGTCCAGTACATATAGTTTTATTGCATCAGCACGCAACTTGTACAATAGCTCAATTGGTAATTATATATATATATTTTTTTACACAATTATAAAAAAAATAGTTACATTGTAAATCTGTAAACTGTATCACAAATGCTGGCTGCCATTTTAGCGCACGCGCAATCACCACCTCGTCAAATAATATCATTTTCGTCCAGCATAATTCAATATTTTAATTTATATTTATATTAATAATATAAATTATAATTTGACTGACATACATCAAAATTAATTTGTCAAAGATTTCTTTTCCATTTTCCATTCTTTTTAACCAAATATTTATTGTAGATTAATATGCAATTGGTAGCAAATTTTTCATTTATACAGTAGACCAAATTTAATTTTTAAATTTATTTTAATTACTTGAAAATTTTCATTTCAACTGATGTTAATTATAGATTCTTACTTTAGCATAGAACCGAGTCGTAATACCAAAATGCTTATTATAGAAAGTACATATATCTTAATACAAAAAATATTTATAAAAACTTATCATAAAGTTATGTATTTTACACATTTTCAAGATTCCATTGGTCTATAAATGAATAACCCTAGACAGTTGTGAAGTACCCCAAGACCCACTTGGTATATGTCTGAATAATCTCGACACGATCAGACAATTACTAACTGCAGCACTGAGCAGCTACCAATTGTTGCGTAAATTGGTGAGCAAATGCTAGAAGTATTATTTATTACAAGTTTCAATTAAATGTATGTGAAGTGTACAATAATAATCAATAATGCATGTAAGTTAATTATTAATATTCTTTCTTATGTGAATTATTAACTATGTTTTTATAATTGTTTACAATAAAATAGAACAATTAAGATTGATAAAAATATATTTTAACATTTGTGTTTTTGATGATCTTTTGCATGTATTTAGAAAAATCTTACTTGAGGTTATCTTGTAAATTAATTATACTATAGTGTTTACATTACATATTGTATGTTGTGTATGATGCAAAACATATAAAAATATAAGTTATTTACAATATAGTATATTCTTTTCATTGAAACACAACATTATAAGTTATTATGCATTTACTAATTAGCTTAGAATTCTATATTTTGAAGATTTTCTGCGTAGTTTTGCGTGTTTACAAAAACATTACTTCAAAATAATGTAATTTGCAGTTTAATTAGCTGTACTGAATTTTTTTGTGTTTGAGTTATAATAACTGGCATAGCAGCTAATAAAAGTTACAAAACTTATGAAAAAACTTTATTATCTTACAAAAAAAAATTCAACTATTATAAACAATGCTAACAAATGTTAAAATATGCAATATAAAACATAATACAAATCAGTATTTTAATATGTAAAGTTTTTTAAAAATTAAATTGATGAAATGATATTCTGCAGAGTATTAAAGTCAATTCTTCCTTTATAAAGTATAACTCGTTATATCGATACGCTACAAGATGGCGCCACGCGACTGTTCATAATTGAAAAACCCAGCAGAGGGCCAAACACTACATTGTTTCCTGACGTCACAAACAACGATCAGTCAGCAAGAGAAGAGAATGACGGCGTCAACGGCGTGTGTTAAGAACAAGTGATAGTTAACTGTGCACAAATTAAAAAACGTATTTGTGGATTATTGTTCAAAATTATATATTTTTAATTAGATAAAAAGACAATTTATTAAATTGTAATTATGTCTACCTTAAATCCAGTAAAACCGGATTATATAGTTGGTGGAAAATATCGTTTAGTTCGTAAAATCGGTAGTGGTTCATTTGGTGACATTTACTTGGGCATCAATATCAACAATGGAGAGGTGAGCATATTAGAATTATTAATAAAACGAATATCCGTTGTGGATTGCGGGCTATACATATGTACAACGTACATAGCAGGACCATCTGCTTTGTTTTAAAAACAGTCCCGAGTGTCTTGACATGAATGTATTATGGCCGCCATTTATACGTTCCCATCCGATACTATTTCGCATTTATTAACTGTTTGCTGGCATTTTAAAGCCATAATTGTACATCCGAATGATAATTCAACGTCAAATTTTTGTCTAATCGCGTGCGAAACGATCACCTGCAGTACAGGGCGTCGATAATTTGTGTTCATTTAAAAGTAGGTTACACCACCAGGATGTTAGCCACAGCATCGGGCTTACAACACATTTCACAATTTTGTCGTTATTTAATAATATTTTATTTTTTCGGACCGTTTGTATAAATTGAATTTGATTTACGGAAATTATGCATGCTTTATTTTTATGGTGTTTGTGGTAGATTATGTCATTGGTTTTCATTGTTCTTTAAGAGGGCCCTTTTTTGCTGGGGAAAGCAACATGTTAAAATGTCATTGTTGATAATTTAATTATATTTATAGAAAGTTGTTTGTGATGGGTGTATTATTTTCAGGGGGTTGTCTTTGTTACAGTTAATCCCATAAAATACTAATGTTATTGATATATGTATATATTCTTTATTATCTACTATTTTTATATAAAAAAAATGTGTAGAAAACTAAATCAATAAATGTAGTTTGAAAATCAATGCAGTTAATGTAATTATGCTAAAATGCATTTACTATTAATTAGGCTGCCATGTTAATATTGAAAGTATGTTATTGTTTTGTTTTTGATCCTGGTGTGTTGATAATAAAACTTCTTTTGATAGAGATGCATAATAAAATATGTTTAGAACAAAAAACAATAGGTTTGTCACAAATGCTGCTCCAATCATGTAAATCAATCAATATATAAGATTGACTAAATAGGCACTTATTTTAGTTAAACCTAAGTAGCATTTTGTTTCATTTTATTGACATGTTATTTGTTTAAGAAGTTGCTAATGGCGAGTCAAAGCTATATGAAGGGTGTGATCAAGTAGGCAAAATCATGTTCAATTATGTGGCTACAATTCAACGTATTCACGTTGTAGTAGTTTGATTAAAAAGTTCATATCATATCTTTTGTGAGAGATAGGATGTATATGTATTACTCATAGAAGCCACACAATCGTTGGTTTGTTTGTGATTTTGTTTATTTGATCGTACTGTTTGTATCTTTTCTTAGAGAAAATGCAGAGTAGTATTATTTTTGTTATTGACACATTTAGTGATAGATACATGGTGCTTTATTTAAGTGAACATACGAAATGAATTTACAGATGACACAATATTACGAATAATTAAAATGTTAATAAATTCTAGGATATTGTGTACCAACTTTAGAAACTAGATGGAATTTGGTTAGCTAAATCTGTCTATATAAAATATTTACTGTTAATTGCAAAATGTTATTGCATATATCTCGAGCGCTTAAATATGTGAATCTGGTATAATTTTTATAACTTTGATATGTATAAGGTTTTGAATTTGGTTTCTGCTATTACACAGTTTGCAAACTGTGTTATTGTTATGTTGCACTTTTTTGTTCTGGATTAGGATTTTTTAAAACAAACTTTAATAATTTTGGTGCATTGGTTGGTTTTAACGGCAACAATTGAAACAGATGAAGTTGTGTATGTGTTTACATACACTGCGATAAGTACATGTAGGATGTTGAGTAAAGCTAAGGCACCTAATCTAATGCACATGGAAGTACAAGAGATGTTGAATTGGTGTAGTTAGGGTAAAAAGAACTTGCAAGGAGACAATGGTACCAGCAAATGTCTTAATAATCTTGTATTTTTTAGCTGTCCACAAGAGAAATAATTTGCTAGATTGCAAGCACTAATTGACATAATTATTAGTTAGCATTGTACTTGTTACTGTAAAATTACAATTTTAGCGAATAATATCAAGCGTTTACTGTTAATGCATACTTATCATCAGGTTAAACAATTGCTAGCATGTATTTTATTAAAATGTTCTTTGTCTTTGTTAATAATATTAAAATACACTAATTTTCTACCACTCAACAGTTCAAATTTTATTGGGTGCTTTGGAACTTTATTGGTAGTGTTCAAAACAATGCCTACAGTTTTGAATGTTGACAGGCCTGTGTTTAATATGAAGTAAATCTTCCTCTTAAATTAAAACTTGTTTTCTTTAACTTCATTAAGAAAATTATTTTTAGAGTAAGATGGTGTCATGGGTGATAAATTATACAAATCTTGCAATTATGTTGGGACTGAGATTAGATGACGGTGTTTATTAAATCTAAAAATTTATCTTGAAGTTTGGTTAATTCTTAAATGTGTTAAGCTCAACTGATTCAAAAGACTGCAGTAATGAGGTTATGACTTTGATTTTTTTATGAATCATTATATTTTTAAGTCTTATAAACTTGTTTACAGATTGGAGTGATAAAGATTATTTTTTTCCTGATGAGTAAGCTTACTTTGATAACAAACTCTTATGTGTATAATTTTATCAGGGCCTCTCAGATGGTTGCCTACAGATTAATAAAAATGTATGAGGTATTTATACAATAGTGAGAGGTTTTCTATGCCTTAAATTGTTTTGTACATTACCATCCCAAATGTTAGATTTTTTTTGTTGAGTATATTATTGGTGATTGTTATAAAAATGTATGTTGGTTATTATAAAATTTATTTACTGTTTTTTAGTTGTTTTGGATAGTTTTGCTCAATTATAGTTTTTGCTTTTTTAAATTTTAATGATCATTATGCAAACTAAAAAAAATCACTCTTTAAAATGACATTTAGTAGAAAAGCTTTGCAGGTTCACAAACCTCTTAAATTATAATTTCATACAACAATGTGGATGTTGTATATGTTGTTTAGGATGTCAAATAGTTATGTTGTTACTATAAGCAATTATGTCTGGAAACTTTGCAGGGTCTTGAGAAAAACCTATTAGTGGAACTCCAAAATATACACAATTTTTGTTTTTTTAATTTGAACATTTATGTTTTTTAAAATTGACATTTGAGCTGGAACTACCTGTACTTATTCCTTCATGTTGTTGTCACTGTACTCATCCTTAGGGCTATAAATCTTGTAGAAGCAGTTAGTTTGTTCATTGGCTGTTTTATCAACATTGAGATATTTTGTATTTCAAATACTCTTTTGAATTGTAGGAAACTACACTAAAGACTAGATTAAAGCTTTATCTAATTCAAAATAAATTAATTGAAGTTTTCAACTTTATAAGCCATCTAAAGCTTAATTTAGAGATTAATGAAATTTAAACTTTATTTAAGGATGATTTAGATATAGACAGACGTATTTTTTAAATAATTAACACTAAATTTGATTAGATTGGAATTATATTTTGACTTGGAAACAGTGAAAAGTGTTGTTATCAAAAATAAAAGTCTGATAGTTCTTGTCATTAGAATAACGATTTTCTGTTACTATATTAAATCTGCGCGCACAATATTGCGTAACATTACGTCCGTCTGCATTTCGCCGTAATTTACCCAATTTGCTGTGCATCGATATTTGGTAAAGTTCTTAAGATTTTTTTATCAGCCTCATTTGCTTGTCTTTTTTGACCTGGTCTGACACTGCGCCATGCCGATCGCATCGTAATCAAATTGAAATGACGTCAATATGATTATACATGAACAAAAGAGTAACGCAACGTCAATTCGGTAGCGATGCGATCGGCATGGCAGAGTGTCAGTTCTTAGGCGGGCAATTCTGATTGTGGTGACTTGTCAGTGAAATCTGAGATATTTTGTCTTATTTTAACAAAATTTCGTTATTTCTATGACAAAAATCACTGCGGTCAGACCCCTGGTCCTAGTTTTTACCAAACGCAGTATTGTGTTACGTGTAAAATCATCGACAAAACGATTTTTTTAAGATGGCCGTTATACAATGAAATTTTGAACGATTTATGTGAATTTGAACACCTCCAATGACCTTCTAATCAATCCCACAAGAACAATTTTACTGACCTATACGGCGTTATCATGATGTGACACAAAACCGGTTCAATGGCCGCTTCTTTTTCTTTTTTTAGACTCATACTCTATCGGCACCACTATTTAAAACTCGACGGTTAGTTTTTCTGGTTAAGAAAAAATGTGTGATGTGTACGCTTTCTTTCGGATAAGAAGAGAAAATTTAGTAGGTCCCGTATACTGTCTCAATGTTGCGTGCACGTAAAAGAACCCAATAATTTAGGTTGTGGTAGTCTTAACCTATGGCGTTGGTGATTAGCCTTGTCTGCAGAAAAAAGTATGCCAAATACGTTTAGATCGTTCTTTATTATTAACCAGTTTTGCACACGTAGTTTAGAATTCAAAGCGACTAAAATCAAATAAATCAAACGACACGATAGTCTTTAAGCTAATCGCGAACTTCAATGCCCGGCCATATCTAACTAATATTATCAAGCGTTTTTGCCATCTTTTAGTGTAGCAAACTGGTTACATCCAAATGGGAAAATCTAACGAATTGAAGCTCGTCAGTTTGATAACGGAACACGAACTGAGAACGGAACTCTATTACGAGTATGTAGAATTGTATATATGTGTAAGAAGTCCGTACAGTTAAATCCTTATATGGATCAGAACCGAAACAAATTTGTCATTTCTTCTTCTTCTTTATTGCGCTTTTTACAGCTATTTTACATCGCCCCAGAAGTCTTACGACTTTGAAGGGGGTTGATGGGACCAACGGCTTTTTAGGTGACTTCCGAATCATCATTTAATAAATGGAGTATTTTCTTCTTTCTCTTCACACAGTGTGAGACACATACACTAGTGTTTTGTTATTAGCGTGTCTAGCATAGTATCTGACCAGTGAGATGCAACGAACATTGATGAAGGGTGCATACCTTGAAACACTAGTGTATGTGTCGCACACTGGATGGAAAGCCAATTTATATCAAATACATTTATTAAGTTTAAAAGAACGCTTTGGCTTCAGTTTTGGTTTGCTCTGTAGATCAGCGTTTTAACTGCATGCATAGAGTGCAGTTAATACAAAGTTCTTCTTTTTTAAACATAATGTCACTATTTATACCAACTATGTAAAGAAAATAAATAATTCTGTATTTGATACAAAAATATTGGACAAGTTGACCGTGACTTTTAATTCAAACAGAATTCTTCCTTAGAAAACTTGTAGCTCTTGACATTTTAAAAATATTTTATGGAGTATGGCTCGTAAATTTAATTTTTTTAAAGCAGCAATCTTCATTTGTTATACTAGTATGTTTTCATGTTTTCTTATGAGCATAGATGAAATTTGTTACGTGACCAATTTTGGGCGTGATAAAACGCAGTAACCACTCATGAAATGTTTGAACAGTGAACATTTTATGTTTATGAAATACATGAAATTTTATATATTTTATGAAATTGTGTGAAATGTTATGAAGTTTTGAAGTTTTTTTGAAATGTTTATTGTTTTAAGATACGGCTTACAGAGACTGCTTGGATCGGTTTTTCTGCTGTCAATTTGTTAGTGGGTGCAGGAGAGGAAGGCGAAGAAGGTGTCATAGCGGGTGGACATTTAAATTAAAGTTAAATTGAAAGTACATTTTTTTCAGGCGGTCCCTCAAATCTAAAAATGTCATGGACAGCAAATATTGTTGTTGCATCCGGTGTCGAAGCCGGTTTTCCGGAAAGTTGTTGCTACGAAATTCTAGATATAGCTTGAACTTGTCGCCGGAAGGGTTATTATTCGATGTGTTTTTTGGTGATCGCGTAATAATCTTGTTGGCGACAAGAAAAATTGCTGTATTACAGTATTTTCTTCTTCACTTCATAAAAACTATGTTCTTGATTCGAGTCAGAAGGTGGAACCTATTTCCAATGCACTTTGGCTTCATGTATGTAACACAATATCAGATAAATGGCCGCGTGGTGACTGCTGGCACTTGTTGGTCCTTTTACAACATTTTTGATTTTAGCATTTTTTCGGTTTTAGCAGAAATCTGGCAAGCACCTACTTACATTTGTAAGTAAATTGTGAACAAAAAAGACTGATCCGCGGCGTCTCTGCAGCCTTTTGACTGTACAAAAATAATTTAATATGGTGGGTGAGGGAGGGTCAATTATTTTTCTGGGAGTAGACGAGATTTTAAAATAAAAACTTTTTTTTTCATCGGTAGTCTTGTGCATTTTTTTTACATAAAACATCTCCTAAATCTTATTTGGTTGTATGAATTGAATTTCAAAAGTACACATGTGCTGTTTGCGAATGCAAATAGTAGTTATGGATTTAGTTTGTATGGGTTCCAAATGTTTGGTTTGGGATTTTTGCCAATTTTAGCTCTTTTAACAATTTTGGGTTTATGCGTAAGCGCCTTGCATATAAAACAAATTAAAAACTTAATTGAAACAGTTTTTATTTTTTTAGTACATTAGTAATATGGCTGTATGAATAATAAATGTATTTTTCTTTTAAAATAATTTACCGTTAAATTTAATAAGTAATGATAATTTTATGTCATAAAATTAGTATAATTGGCTTGTAGTTCCAATAAAGTATTACTTAATTCTATTGCCGTCATGAAGCTAGTGGTATATATTGTGCAATCTTCCAATTACAAGGTATAATGAATCAAAATATTAGCTTGTTATAGCTAGAATCTCATTAGAAGAAGCTGCACTTGCTCAGGTGGACATAGGATGGGAATGATCTTTTTAAATGTGCATCCTTCGACGTTCATTCCGTTATTACGGGATTTTAGATTATTTTATTTATAACAAAAAAGACCAATAACAGTCATTAATATGTTGTTGTATGCAGGAAACTAATGAATAATTTGTAATATAATGTTTTTTTTTAATTATATGCATGCACTGGTGGGTTAAGAAAACGAACACACCAAATATGTTTCTAAATGATATAACCGCAAAGTTACAAAAATACTTCATTCTTAATATATATTCTTAATAAACTGATTCGATTTTCTTTGGTATTGGTTTAATATTTTGTATATACAAATGTGCTTTGAATATGTAAATGATTGCTTCTGGATATTTTATGCATATTAGTCGTAATCAGTATTCACGGACTTGTCCGGTATAAAATAACGGTCGAATATTTTGTCGCTTGATAAATAATGTCTGCATAACTTGGTTTATGCAGTGTTCACTTAATCAGTGTATTGGATATCTATTTTTATTCTGCAATTTATCTACCATTGCTTTATAGCTAGAAAGTTGTAAATAATTGTGTGTTAAATTTATTCATGAGTTATTTATACCAGAAGCAACAATATACGAGATAGTGTTATTATGAGTAGTTATATGATTTTAAATCATGCCACGTTAAGGGTAACGAAAACATCAATTTTCTAAACTTACTATATAAACTTTATTTTTGAAACAAACTTCGAATTTAAAATGAAATGGTGTATTTAATAATCTTTTTTTTAAGATTATTCTTTATAGTTTCACAGATAACACCATTGACCTAACCAACAATTGTGGTGCAAATTTTGGAACATATTGGCTGTTTTTAATTGTCAAAAGTATGCAATATACCAACTTCAACTCTATATTTGAATCTTTTCTTTTTGTCTTGAAGTTACTATTTACCAGTTGAAAGTAAGTTACTATACAAATTATTATATAAATTATATTGATATTGTTTAGTACGAATTGCATTAACTTAGGGATATTGTAATATATAACTCTCTAAAAGAACTGTTATTTTACAACTTCCTTGTGCCATCACCAACAGAACTAATTCATTATTTGTATTAATTTGCTCTCAACATTACTACATATAATTAAATTTGAGGACATTCAACTTCCAATAAAAAAAGACAAAGCGCAGCTTTGGATATTATGTAATGTTGTGGAAAGGAACTCCGCATGGATGCATTTAAAAAAGGTTTTTAAACCGAAAAAAGAAAATGCACTATTTTATGGAAAGAGAAAATAATATTTTACAAATAGTAAAATAATAAGAAAGCAATTTTCTTCAAGAATTGCATAAGTAAAAGTATTGATGAGTCAATGAGATTCAACAGCACCAAAACAGTCGTGAATATGTTTAAAATTTTATTTGATAATATTGATCGAGTATACATTTTCTAAAGTAGCACACATTGTCGCCTGCTTGCTATAGCGGCTTAATCGTACGTCACCGGAACTAGAACGAATGTATCTCAGCTTGAGCTTTTTTTTTTTTTCATTTAGAAACGAAGTATATTAATTTTTATAATAGAGCCATTACAATTGTCTAATTAGAACTTTTCAGACATAATATGATAATTCACAAAAAGAATGATTTCAATTTGGGGTATAATTAAATTATATAACCTATTCAAAAACCTCCGAATCTTAACTATACAATTACACAAGTTAATTTGAATATTGTTCTATAACATAATCTACAAAATAGCTTATTGTTGTGAAAGTACAGCCAGACTATTTAGTTATAAATAAAAAGGAAGTCTTATTATATAAGCGCCCCCTTTAAATACAAACATAAAAAATGTTCTCATGTAAGTTACACCTATATTTAAGCGCAACCTGGCAGGATGTCTGCATGGCCGCATTTTAGGGGTGTATTTTTTTTTATTTTCCAGATTTTACATTTAAAATTGTATTTTGGGTATATGGATTGAAATACTTATATTTAATAGCATAATTATAATTAATTCATAATTTTTTTGCATGTACTTATTTCTTTAATCTCAATATTCAGATCTGGTTGTATTTTTAGTTCTTGATATTTGTGGAGGTAGTTATAAATAATTTATAAATACATATAAATCATGACACGAATAACTATAGATTTCAAATGAATGAATCTAATAATAGAATTTTATTTATTGCAATCAAAAGGTCATACATGTTGATCGTTCTATAAAGAAATTGCATTAGATTCTACAAAATTCACATATAAATATTTCTTACCTGATCAATTTATATTTTTGGATATCATCGTTGCGTCGCAATTAAATCTAATATAAATCAGTCATTGCGGTTATGAAGTGTTCTACTTGATTGTAAAGTGAAATGGCAGACTTCTGATTTCAATTAAATATTTATTCATGGGTATCGAAACCATATTTATATTTAGTCCAAGGTGAAAATTTTCACTGCAACTATGATTATTTTTAGGAAAAATTTCTAATGATGTAATTGTATGGTTACAGATGTTTACGCCATCTTAACATTTAAATCTATTTTATCGTGTTTAAATGTTAGGATGATTAAAATATTTTATATGTAATTAAATCTATTTAAATGTAATAAAATTCTATTAATATTTACATGTTTTACATGATTATAGGTCAACTATTTTTTTTTATGTATATGGGTAATTCCATTACTTTTCGACCAATTTGAAAAAGTCGACCTCTTTGATTTTGCTCAAATTTTCAGGGATCAAAATATAGATGAAAAAAATGAGATTTCCAAAATTTTGGACCTTAGAACATTGCCTGTTCAAAATGACACACATTTGAAGGTCAGAAATTTTACAATAAATCGTCATTTTTAGCTTAATTTGTATCTCAATTTTTGGGCTTCTGGAAAATGATAAAAAGGTCTACGATAGCTCAAATTATTCCTTATAACATGTACTTTAAAACCCATATTATTATGTTTACTATCGTGGCAGTCATTTTGATATATTAAGCTTTAAACATTATTCCAAAAAAACCGTAAATTTAGCAAAATCGCAAAACTTTGCTTTCTTTAAACCGTTCTAACTTTGTCAAACCTTAACATAATTTGATTCGCAAAGTCTAGATTTCCTCGTGTTTAATCTCTTTTTGAAGTGATCACACAATACTTATAGAATCAATACGTATACACCATTATTTTGATGCAGGAAGTTGCACATGTTTTTGCGATCTTCAAAACTTGTAATTTTCAGGTCCCGAAAAAGCGCTGTTACCCTATGTCGATTTTAGTCAAAATTTCAGTAAATACTCTTAAGAACACAAGAAAAAAGGGTATCTATATGAGAAATGGTATATCGGGCATTATCAAGAAATTTTTAATATTCAAAAATTTTCAAAATCGGCAAACCGCACATTTTTGTATCTCAATTTTTGGGCCTCTGGAAAAAGATAAGAAGGTCTACGTTGGCTTAAAATATTCCTTATTGCATGTACTTTAAAACCCATATTTGTATAATTAATGTTGGGGCAGTCATTTTGATATATCAAGCTTTAACCATTAATTAAAAAAAAAACGTAAATTTTGAAAAATTGCTAAATTATGCTTTGTTTAAACCGTTTTAACTTTGTCAAATCTTAAAGAAAATTGATCCACGAGGTCTAGATTTCTTTGTGTTTAAAAGCATAATTTTGCATTTTTGCTTAATTTACGGTTTTTTTTAAATAATGTTTGAAGCTTGATGTATCAAAATGACTGCCCTAACATTAAATAGACAAATATGAGTTTTAAAGTACATGTAATAAGGAATATTTTGAGCCATCGTGGACCTTCTTATCTTTTTCTAAAGGCCCAAAAACTGAGATACAAAAATGTGCGGTTTGCCAATTTTGACAATTTTTGAATATTAAAAAATTCTTGATAATGCCCGATATACCATTTCTCATATAGATACCCTTTTTTCTTGTGCTCCAAAGAGTATTTACTGAAATTTTGACTTAAATCGACATAGGGTGACAGCGCTTTTTTGGGACCTAAAAATTACAAGTTTTGAAGATCGCGAAAATATGTGCAACTTCCTGCATCAAAATAGTGGTGTATACGTATTGATTCTATAAGTCTTGTGTGATCATTTTAAAAAGAGATTAAACACGAAGAAATCTAGACCTTGTGGATTAAATTTTGTAAAGATTTGACAAAGTTAGAACGGTTTAAAGAAAGCAAAGTTTTGCAATTCTGCTAAATTTACGGTTTTTTTTGGAATAATGTTTGAAGCTTAATATATCAAAATGACTGCCACAATATTAAACATAAAAATATGGGTTTTAAAGTACATGTAATAAGAAAAAATTTGAGACATTGTGGACCTTTTTATCTTTTTCCAGAAGCCCAAAAATTGAGATACAAAATTAGCTAAAAAAGACGTTTTATTGTAAAATTTCTGACCTGCAAAAGTGTGTCATTTTGAACAGGCATTATTCTAAGGTCCAAAATTTTGGGAATCTCATTTTTTTCATCTATATTTTGATCCCTGAAAATTTGAGCAAAATCAAAGAGGTCGACTTTTTCAAATTGGTCGAAAAGTAATGGAATTACCCATATACATTTGTAAGTGCAAATACAAATCAAAACCAAATCTTTTGAGATAGAAGAGCAGAAACGACGAGGATTGTTTTTTTTTTGTAGACAATTTTATTTATATTTATAATTAAGTAAGTGCAGGAGGGGGTCGAAGAAGGAGTAATAGTGAATTAAAGTTGAATTGTTTTCTTGCTGTCGACTGGAACAATGTTTTTAAGCATCCCAACAAATCCAAAAAAAGGTTATGGCTAGCAAATATGGTTGTCAAGCTAGAATTTTCGTTGAAATTGGAAAAAATGTTCCAGGACGCGGAGGTTTGCAAAATGTTTTTGTCACAATTCGTGGCTTAAACATAGCAATATGTTTTTTATTTGGTGATGTAAAAATACTGCATATTAATCTTTATGGCGACAAAAAAATTGCTCTTTTGGCACAGAGCGGGGCGTTTGTTGGTGTGCAGGTAGTTTCTATTACTCTTGTTGTTGTTGTTATGATTCTGTTCAGTTGCTGTTTTGCGGACTTGGTTGGTTGCTTCATTCAACTGGAATTTTGCTTAGATTTTTTTCTGCGGAGTTGTTTCCATGATGACTAGCGCGGCTCGACTTCACTGGGATGTAGGTCAGATGTTGCTTGGTGTCCTATTGGAACGCTGGCAGGGGCTACTCTGGAGTTTGCTTGCCGGTGCGACCAATATGTAAGTTAGTGATACGACTTTTCTGGACTCGGATATTAGGTGGCCTTTACTCTGTTTGGCGTTGTTGTTATTTGGTGCCTCGACTGCATTGCTTTTTTCTTGTGATTTGCGATTTGTTTAATTCACTCTTGTCTCCCTCAGAGGAGAATGCCTACATACTAACGCTATATACCTTCTGTTTGGAGATTGTATTTTAGGAGAAGAAGGTTGGTTGGGATGCTTTATTGGATGTTGGGGTAAGCTACTTTAAGAAGTAGTGATATTGATCGGTTTCTTATAAAACTATTCAGCAAGTCTGGCCATATCCGGGTTGGAGTGAACTGCAAGGTTAGCGAAGTATTTTTCTGCGCAGCGGAGGATATCGAGTTTATTACAAATCTTTGTTTCATACGTATGACTTTACGAGCCACGTATAATAAGACTTTGGATGGTTTTGAGACGATTAAGGTGCGTGTTTGTATCCGTTCTTCAGACTGAAAACGCAAAAGTGGTTTGCGAATGATGATGGTGTACATCCGAATTTGTTCCGGGCCGACATGCCGAAGAATTGGAAGGTTTTTTGTCAATCTGGCTTTGTTTAGGATGAACTGTACGTGCAATTGTGATACTGATATACTTGGCTCCATCCAGAGTTCTGCGGTTTAGATATGAAGCTATCAGCTTTATACGACGCGGAGGAAATTAAATCTTTGTAGACCTTTGTGCTAGATCTTGTCAATAGCCTTTTCAACGTCGAAAAAGGCCATCCTTGTGGTTCTTTTGAGTCTGAAACCATTGACAATGTGGTCAGCCACTAGGTTTATTTGGTAGACTCTGGGCAGCGAGACGATTGGTACATTCCGGTGATCTTTGATTATACTCAAGATCACCTTCTCTATATGCTTACTTAATGTGCATAGAAGATTGATTGGCCGGTAGTTTTGAAGAAACTTACGGTCTTTTTTTCAACATTAAAATGCCGTTCGCCTGGAAGGTAAACTAAAAAGAAGAGATAAGATTTGACGTACTGAGAAATGGACAAAAATATGATAAAATGAAGAAATCTGCTGCGGATCAAGAGGGATTGAGGAGAGGCACATAGGACTTGCGATAAGCATAAAGCTAATGGTAAAGATACTGCTGGTATCACATGAGGTATAGGTGGGTAATTTCAGCGCTAACGAAATTTAAGCACCGGTCACGAGTTGGATGGGTGAACAACAAAGTGATGCAGAGCGTAGCATTCTTCCCAAATGGATCCGTTACCTCATATAGGCATCCAAGCATACACATGTCTTCTCTGTGGCTCAGTGTGCCCGACCTCGATTGTCTACTTCTTAAGGGAACGCTAGGTATACAAGTAGTATCATTTAAGTTTCTGTTGTTTGCAGTTTTCTTAACTCTGTTAACTTATTACATCTGTAGAAGGCTCTAGTGGAGTAGAAACTAGTAATGTATTCGTAAAAATACACTTTTGATAAAAAACATAGCTTATTGTATTCAAAAGCTGTACATCCATATTAATTTGTTGGTGATGCTGATTATAATCTATTATTGATTTACGTTTATAAAAAAAATAGATTCAATTCTCATTATGAGATGTTTTTTATTTGTTATACATACTTAATAATCTAAGGAATCTTTATAATTACGATAATGTAGCAAAGTTAATTTTCTGATATATATTCATTAGTTATAATCACTTTGTAAAATTTTAATGAGACATTAGCAGGCGCTTTGTATGGCATTTTAATGAAGTTCTTAACGCAAAGCAAATCAGCCAAATAGCTCGTAACTATGTCCTTTATACAAGAAATATTTTCTATAAAGAAGTTTTAATTAAACTTCAGCAATTGAAACCTTAAATGAACTTCATTTTACAACATAATTAAGTCTACTTTCGGCAATTGCAAGCGAAATTTATATTGCAAAAAATATACTTAAAACGTAATTGTACTGCAAACAATTTAGGTTGCACAATTAGTAAACAACAAAGGATAATTTAACCTATGTCCCAATTGATGTAGACGTAACCAAAGTTAAACGCATCGAATCGAAACAATGCATTCAAATATCACCGGTAATTATCGTTTGGCTTACATTTTTAATAGAATTTGGGTCATATTTTATTAGGACAAGATAACAGTACTTTATTCAATAAAATAAATGTATTATTATAAGATAAGAATACCAAATTACTGTTTTAATCGCAGCATAAGCATTTATAAGGCGGGAGTTATCTTTAAATAAATATTAAAAATATTAAATTTGCATGTACATATGAATGAATGAATTATTCTATGATCATTGCAAGATTATGATACCTAGTTGTACAAAGTTATTGTGTTCTTGACCAATATTTTAGTTTAAATTTGATAATTTTGAAAATACTGATAACATAAATGAAAGTACAATTGATTATAAATGCCATTGTCTTGTTAACAAACATATCATGTTGTTTTTTATTATTTTTACTATATTTCATAACAAATTTAAACACAAAAACAAATAATTTGAGTAAACTTAATAAAAAAAAATAAGTTTTTTATAGTAAACTACCCCTAATTTACTACTTGTTTGTGTTTGAAGCTAGAAAACAGATTCATTATCTACTGTTGTTTACATGGTTGCACTTTGTATAATATAAATAATAAATAGCCTAGCCAGAGATAAGCTATTTGCTATTATAAATAACCAATGGGAACTTAACGCTTGATAATTTTAAACTATTTTACTTGTAAATTTCTGGATGTTTGTACATGCGCCGCACAGCATACACTGATTGATTTAATGCCAAGAATGCTGGAGCAAATTTTAATCAAATGCTGAAATAAGTAGGATTAACAGCGGTATTTTAATTAAGTTCTTAATACCTTTTCGCTCTGAGATATCGCACAGATGGGAACGTACAGCGATTTTTTTTGTAATAAAATGATGAGAGTAATAACAAGGCCAATCAATTCAAATATCCGCGGCCAATAATGATAGGTCATTACAGCTTGAAATCTATTTGAATTTTGCATTACCATTGCTTTTATATTCTATATTAATTAAGTATTGTATATAGTTAATTACCAATACATGCCAATAATTATATTATAATTATTAGATTGATCAATGAAACTAAAATAGGCCAAATTTGTTTTATGTTATAGCACCAGGCATATCTCATTTATTATGAAAATTGCGCCAAAATGCAAAACGTACAGAATTAGTTTTATATAAATTGCATTCTGAAGAAATTATTACATTTAATACCTGCCAAGAGTTTGATATTGGTTTGGTGACTATAATTTATAAAAATAAACATCGACTTCTAACGTATCGTAATATTTGTTGTGCAAATGAATGGTGCAAAATAAATAAACATCGAGTATTTGGAACGCAGTAGTGAACACAAATATTAAGATCTAAGTTTGATATAATTATACACATTCTCAGACAAGATCCAATTGCCATAATTTAGTCCTTGTGATGATTTTTAGTGGTGTATTTACAATTTTATAAAATTGTAAGTTGGCAAAACAAAGGTTGATAATTTTATTGACAATCTAGACAAGAGAATGATTATAATTACCTGGAATAAATAATGAGTCATAGTTTTTGGCTACAATTCATGACATTTATTTCGTCGAACAATGTATGTTGATAAATTTTATTCCAGTCGGAATAGTTGACACTTATTTTAGATTGAAATATTTGTCTCTCTATGTAGATTCGATAATGTTTCGAATACCTCCTCTTTTGAATTGGAACAGATATATGCGTTTGAGGTAATAACAACAGGATTAGGATTGAGCAAACTTATTGGCATTCCTTAGGATTATTAACAAAATTCTTGTTTGATTTATGCTATTTGAGTAGAATTTCAAAAGTTCATTTAGATATTTGTGCCATAAAGCCATCTTGTGCGGATCTTATAGGTTAATCTCTGGATCATTGCAATTTGCTAACTTTGTTTGTGGTTGGTCGATGAATTCAAATGATTTCTTTCATACTAGTTTTAATTTGAATTGAATAGGGAGTTTTTGCGTGGACACCACTCATTTAGAGCTAGACCAATTTACTCGAATTTTGTCGAATTATTTTGTTATTTGGAAACAAATTTGCCTAATTTGTTAAAATCTTATGAGGGGTTTATTTATACTTTTTTTGGACAATTTTGTAATTTTTGCATTGAATCACAAACGAATACTGAGGGATAATTTTCATTGTGTTTTCTTTTGACGACACGTTTCTAAGAAAGATGAGACTTATTTTACATTACTCTGCTAAATACTTTTCTAAGAACGAAACAATCTTTTAAAATTTTAATGATTCTGGGGAATAAAGAGGTCAATTATTATAAAGTGGGTAAGCAATACACACGAGACGTGAAAAACACTTCCAAATTCTACTTATAGTTATACTTACTAGGAATAGCAAATTTATCTTAATTAATCTGAAACTGACTTAGTTGGCGCAATTCCATTTGAGTGGGCATGAACATAAATTACAGGTACTGCATACACGGCTAGTTCTCATGAATTATGATTACAATCGGCTAAAATTATTCTGTACATTGTTGGTATTTTGTTTAGTTATTGATTTTTCTTGGTATTTATCAACGTATATACATAATATATTTTATCTCGTAATGTCTAGCAGGCCATACATAATTAATTCAACGAATTGGCAAACAAATTAGATAAATCATCCATGATCTCAGTATTGAACGATTGTATTAGATCAAATGTATTGTCATTAGAATTTGTACTTGGTTAGCACGCATTTGTCGGTTGTAAAGGGTGTTCTAAAATTTAAGAAGTAATTTTGATAGAAAACACAGGTTTATAATTAAAAACTTATTTTTTATTGATTTATAAAATATATCAGGTAAATAGCTTTTACGGGTTTGCAGACACATGTCGAAAATTTACATGATCTTTTTTCATAAATATTCCTTCAAGGCGTGTGTGGTGGTGGGTGTTGGCATAAATCTTAGACTTCAAAAATACGAAAAAATGGCTTTAAATCGCATGATATAGGCGGCCAATTCTGTTCATCAAAACGGAAATTACACGATCAGGAAATGACTCACGCAGCAATTAAATTGTTTCTTGGCTTGTATGGCATGTGCCACAACATATATGTCGTCCACATTCATATCTTGCAATTTAGGCACATCATGTCGCGATAGCAAGCACCATTAACTGTTATTGTCTGATCAGCCTCATTTCTGAAGAAGAATGGTCTGATGATGCATTTAGCCCAAAATCTGCTCTAAACAGTGACACATTGTGGATGTATTTGTTTCTCAACAATCATTCGCGGATTTTTTGAATCTGAAATGCTACAGTTTTGGCGATTAACGAAGCTATCAAGATGAAAATGAATTTTATCCGCTGAAAATGATTTTCTTAAAAAAATTAACATTTATTTTTTGTTGTTGTTATATAATCCATTTATCGAACTCTTTTTGCTGTGCGTAGTCAGTAGGCTTTAGTTCATGTATTAATTGAATATGAAATCTTTTGTGAGAATACTCTGTAGAGTTTTTTTGTTGGCAACACTTTACCGTACAGATAGCGCAAAATTGAAACATTACAAGCTAGTAGAATACTATACCTTATCTAAGACATATTTTTATTAATAATAGTAATTTAACTACTCTATGTGGCTGATATATGCAAGTACAACGTTTGGAGTGGTCTTTCTTATACTATGTCCAGCCAGCAACGTTCCAATCTATTGTATGAGAGGGCCGGGCGTGTACATAGCACGTGCTCGATATTGTATCGTCATTTATTGCCAATACCAATTGTGTGCATGTTTTCTTAGTTGACAAGTATCCTGTCATGATCTTTGTCATAGTTTTCAAATTTTTTTCTGGACACTTGCAAGTAGTAATCGTCTTTGCGCTTGGGGCCTTTATTGCTTCCTGCAGCCCGGCTGTCATTCCAACGCCTTCTGAATGCGTTGTTATTTTCACAGGCTGCTAATTAAAATTTAGCGTTGATGTCATTTTAGGCTTGTTTATAGCTCTACTATTTGTTAGAATTTGGACATTCTTGCCAGATATTTTGCGGTTTACTGTTTCTTTAACTCTACAGGTTATTCTAACTACTTTTGCTTGGAAGATAGTCGTGTGCGTTCCTAGTGGTAAAGATATTTTGAGAGAAGATTTTTGATCCAGAATCTTTATTGGTTTTTGAGCCAGCCGTGTAGATTCTAATCGAATCATTTACCACATTTTGCTTTTCTTGTTTATGTGTGCACACGTTGTAGGGTTTTTGAAACACAAAGAAGGGTGATTTGTTATCTGTTTGCGCTTCTAACAGAGGTATTTTTTTAACAGTCTTGTCCGGGAGGGTAAAGTGTTTGCCAGCCTTCCTTGCAGTGTGCCAAAGTCCAACTGCATTCAGGCACAAAGCTGCTATTCGCCATCTCCTCAACGTAAGTGGCGACAGGCACAATATTGTTTCTATAGCTGCAGTTGGTGTTTTTTGCATGCTACCTGTTATACTTAGGCATGCCATTTGTTACAACTGGTTTAGTTTGCTTGTAGACGTTTTCTGTGTAGACTTCCGGCTACCATATTAGAGTTCCGTATGCGACCATAGGTCTTATGACGGCTGCCTACCATGCAAGCTTGTAAAATCACTGTAAGATATTTTACCTTGGTTGATAGCGGTAGTGGAGTGTTTGCGAGTTTTGGTAGATTTGGTTTTTTCGGTGAAGAGAACCAGTTTATTTGCATAACTAATTGTATAGCAACCACGATAATTGAGTAGCTGCTGTCAACTACTGTAATACACTTCTTCGAGGACAGCCTTTAACAACTTTCCTGACCGTCGAGTTCTCTTCGGTAACTGTCCCGGCTCTCTTCTCCAACAAGGTGGTTTTATCGAAAGTGCTTTTAATATCTAAATAATACGTCTAAGGTGGACATTTTGTCTATTGGTGATTTTCCGATTCGGTTCGTTGCAAGAGGTAGTGGTGATATGGTGTATTGGCTTAGTGATAAGAGCCGTTTCCCGAATTGATTTTTGCACAATTGGTCTAATGTTTTTAAGAGAAAAGACTGATTTGTCGATAGGATTTTGCAATGGTATAATTGGTTTGCTCTAGTTTTTGTATGAATCTCTCCTTGTTTTAGGTATGTATCGAAAGCAATGTATACTCTATAGATTTTTGCCAGGTGGGTTAGGATGATATCTTTGCCTTATTGTAGAATAATTGCCCATGTAATGCGTCCTCTGACGGGGTTGGGATAGAAGCGTCGGACTAGATTTGTGCCGGGAACATGCGTTTCTAGAAGTATTTCCTTTGCTTTTGATAGATTGTGTATGTCAAACCGAGTTGCTGTTGGGGGTTTTAGGACAAGATTTTTAAGCGTTTCAGCAGTTGAGGTGTTTTCAACATCTTTACAAAAAGATCTCGCAAGTTTTCCGTTGACGTATGCGTCTTATAATATTTTTTCGTATTTCTGTATAACATCCAATCTGATCGATTTGTTGAGTTTTTTTGCTCTGTTGAAGGATCTTCGTGCAGCAGGTCGAGTTTCTCGCACTACGAAGATATGGTGTTGTCGGATTGGATAGCCATCTTAAATGAGCACGAGTGTTTAAGAGTTTTTCAAGTTATTTACATGGTTTTCTATTTCTTCTACAATAATGGGTTCACTTAAATCTGCGCAGGTACTTCGCGATAAGTTGTCTCGAAATGCATCCTTATCGGTCAGCCTTCGGGATTTGGCAGTGCCTGATTTTTGTTTATTTAATTTTTTTATCATATACATTAGTTCTTTTTTCATCCAATGTTTAATAATATGTCAGATGTTGGGCTGCAAGTGCTTTCTAGTCCGTGGTGCTTGAAACTATTTTGTGCCTGTTCAAGTTGCAAAAAAAATTAAAAAGTTTTTTTTTAATTAAACAAAAATTTCTTAGCGGGCTGCAATTAATGGATTTAGCGCTCTAGGGCCCTGCATATAATTTTACCGCAAAATATCGCTTTTTGAGTGGGCAGGCAAAAAATGGTTTATTGTCAAAGTGCATGCAAACATGTTTAATTATTTAATATTATTTAAAAGTTTTGTGTTAAAATAATGAAATATGCTTAGGATTGTCTAAATTGAAACTGAAAGTTGAAAATGCCCACTAAACTTGAGTGGAGTCAATATGCAATAATAAACACCTCCAGAATTCCTCGAAGTACCCATAATTACTAAAATGGGCATACGTCATTTCTTAACCAAAATCACAAACACAAATTAAATACTATATCACGCTAGTTTGCCGTTACATGATTCGGTGCGAATGACAAATGTAAATATTTCACAAGAAATCCTTCATTAGTTGGAATTATTTACATCTCATTGTAATATGATATTAAGTTACATTCTTTTGTAATAATACAATTGTTAGCACTTCAAACGGACATATACAATTTCATATTAATTAATTTTAATCATTCAGCAATTTAAGTGTTGCTATATTAATTTCTGAATGAGGAGATAATAATAAGAAATTTTGGTTATATTTTTGTCAATTAGAATTAGATTACAGCATATAATATTACGGGTGTACAGTAAGAGATAACATTTGTGACGCAATCACTTGCAATTGAGCATTTTGTTATGGTAAAATTGTGCTCGCTCTTATATACTTTGGATATACAATGTGTTCACAAAGTAATGTGAAAATTCGTTTTGAAGTTTGTAATTTTCAAGCGATTATAATTTTATGTTTTTCGGAATATGAGTAAGAATTTGATTTAAAAAAATATTAGATGGAAAACTTTCATAAATATGAAATGCTATTATTGATACACGCAAATAGATTATACGATCGATAGTATGCGAATGGCAGTTTCCACGTGCTGGCAAATCCCGTGTCTCGTCTGGATGGTTCGTGCATGTTAAAGAACTCGCAACCGATTCAAGTGGGAATCCATGAAAATAATATGTCAATCAAGTTCATGAAACCATGTAAATTTTCCAAGACATGGCAGTGTAATATTATTGTTAAGCTTTAAAGATTAAAAACTAATTTAAAGCTTTTGGGTATGTTCTAAAGTTTATTAACTGTCTATAATATGTCCAAGCTTTTTAAAAAGTTTTGTAACTTTGTTTAACTTTCTTATCGATTAGAAAAGAAAGGTTGTTTGTTTTTTACCCTTTTCGATGAGCTTAAAAGTTTTAGTTTGAAATTAGATAAGCTTCTTAAAAATAAATATTTATTATTGCTTTGAAATTATTTTTTAGTTATAATAATAAAGAATTAAATAAAAAAATTACATTGCTAGTTTTGATTCAACTAGCCGTTAGAAAAAAAAATCAATAATTTGGATTAAATAATAATTGAAAATTGACAAAGATCGTTTCAGTCACACATACGAACAAACTAAGTAATTCCAAGTCTTACTCATTTACTTTTAATTACCCGGTAATATGCCTAGTTATTGCCCACTTTTACTGTGCAAAAATACTATTAAGTCATTGATCGTTTTATCTATCTAAACGTGTTACTTGTTTTATGTAACTCGTCGAGGTAATTTTTTCGACAAAGCTAAAATTTTAATTGAGGTCGTGTAGTGGAGATATTAACAGGACCTTCGCGTTTATTCTTGAGTAGAGGTGAAACTACTAATTCCTTGTTGCTATGCAATTTAAATTTTAAACATAATATAAAAGAAATTTGTTGGGTTCTATTAAATTGTAATAATAATTGTGATAAAATTCTATTTTAAATGTTTTATGGTTAAATAATTGTAATAGCAAAAAACAAAGAAAGTTACCATTTTACTTTCTTTTGTGGTAAATTTCAATCAACATTTATTTTACAAATAAAATTTATTTTTATTTTAATGAATAAATAAATATTGAGTAAATAATGAAAGAATACACCTACAAAGTTTCCCAACGGTATTTCGAAATAATATAATTAAACAATTTCTTATACATTTGCACGGCAACGACACAAAGAAAACGAAATGGCGCAAGGTGTTTCATGGCCTATCCTTGAGTTCACAATAATAGACTAGGAGAATGTCCTTTGTGGGTGTCAATTAAAAATAAGCAACATCCACGCTTTTTCAAATCACGGTACACAGCCGAACCGAAATGGGAATCGATTTCATTAATTTTTTGTAGTATAACATTTAAAATCAAATTAACCAACAAATTCTGTTAGCTTCCTGGCAGCCCGATAGTTCTTGACCAAACAATTATAATAAATTGTAAAGGCATATCGGAAAATAAAGCAAACGATTAAATAAAATATAACGATACCAATCTAATGCAAACAGCAGTATTATATACAGTGACGATTATTGTATTTTAGCTACTGGAGGTAAATAAACTAGGAAATGGGAGCGTTAACTCGTGTTGTGCGGCAACAATACGCGAATGTCTATTTTATAAAACTAATGGTTCTGTAATATACATAAAATCCATAAATGTCAACCATTTTCCTCATGAAACTTTGAACAACCTTGCAAGTTTTTCAATATCTACTTTAACATTTCGAATAATGTTTTCTCGAATAAACTCTCAAGCTTTTTTTACAAAAAAATAAAAATGTAACTATTTACAAAATTACTTCATATACATTTAAACATATTTCAATGCTTCTATATACGTAGGAGCAACATTACCAAATATGTATTTTTTAAATTATTTGTATTAAGCTATTAAGTATTTGTTGTATTCATTATGGCATCGATACTATATTCTATAAACGTTAACTTTTGAGGTTAGTAAAAATTTATCGTGTAAAAACACTTGTCTGACTGTTTAATAATTTCAGTATTATGATATTAAAATCAAGTAGTTAACGAGACCCTAACATTACGAATGACGTATGACATATGCATCTATGAGTGATGACCATTACTGACGGGCACATGTGTACTTGTGAGTAATGAACCATTACTCACGTGCAACAGTTTTTTGCAAAAAAAATTAACATCAAAATGAGGAAAAAAATTTGGAGGTAGTAGGTTTTGGTGAGGCAGTTGATGTTTTATTATTAACTGATAAAATATACTCTTCTGCAACGGAGGTGGATTTCTACCCGCCATGTTGGTTTAATGGTGTAAGGTCTCATATCGCATCAACTAACATAGTAGTGAATGACCTGCTATTTTTGAGACATTTTTATGATTATATTAATTCATATACGAGGTCTGGCTAATAAGTAACCAGGCTGCTTATGAAAAAGAGCTTCATTTTAAAAATTATTCTATAATCCAATGCTCCCCTACAATGTACTATCCTCCTCTGGCCACACACCGTTCCATTTGTTTTTTTATTGGTCAAAGCAATGCTGTCTTCTTTTGTTAGAGCATTTAAGAGTTCTGCCGATTTTTGCTTCAGCTTGAGATAAGCTGGTCAACTTTTGTAGTTTGCTGTGTGTGGCCCTACATTGCACGCGGCGCATGTTGGAACATGCCTTGATTTTTTTGTCTTGGTACAGGTGGAGCTGTGATAAGCTTCTATGCGTTTGGCAGAAAGAGGAACGTACCTTAGAGCGATGTGCTCTGCTTGCACCGCATCAGCCTTGATGCATGCAGATACGTTCCTAATGACGTATTTTAGGGTCTTTTCGGACTTTAAATGAAAAGTGTAATGATACACATCACATCGTTGCTCTTGCAGTATGCGATCGGAGCGCAGAAATCCTCTAGCGGCGGGGCTTCCTTGTGGGCTGGTTGCTTTTCCACTGGACTTTCATCCGGTCTTCGGATAGACTGGACCGGGGTGTTTGCGGTTTTGGTGGGCTGCAGCTGTAGAAGACGCAGGGGTTTTCTGGATCTTTTTAGGGGAGCCTGGCCGGAACTTCCGATGTAGTATGCCTAGCGATACGCGAAATCATGGCGGTTTTGCTTTATTCTCTGGGTCTTTTGAAGAGCCAGCCTGCTCTGGATGTTGTCGGCAACGATGTCGATCTTTTCGGCCTCATTGTTGATCATTCTGATGACGTGTTTCTCGAGGCTGTAGATCTTCTTGTCTTGCTTCTCGAGATTGTAGATCTTCTTGTCGTGCTTCTTCAGGTGGGTCTTCATTTTTTTTAACTGGACGTAGAGGAAGCTTAGTATCTGGCTATCGGTCATGTCGGGGTCGGGCTTCATCCTGAAAAAAATACTTAATTAATTATGAAGTTCACTTTGATTGGTAAGTTAATGGTAAATCAAGTTATCTGTGCTTTGATTTGTGGGGTTGCTATTTAAATTGCATTTAAATGGGCTACAGATTTGCTTCCTTTATATGGTGAAGTGGGTTGCTCTCGGTGTGGTCGTGTTGGCTGCTGGCAGTCGAATGCATAGATAATCGAATGACTGATCGCTCTTTTCATGGATATTCGTTGAAATAATTGGTTAACTATGGTATTCTACTCGTGAGTAATGACTTATTCACTTGTTAAATAATATACTATTAAATAACTCTTTGCATCACATTTTGTTGATGACCAAGTAAAGTAAAAATTAGTATGAATATGAAAAACGCTATTGGCTCAAGTCTTTCTGCCCTACACCCAGAGTATATTATTTTACACCTTTGTGTATATAGAGGAAAGAATCGGCATTAATAGTCTTTTTAGGCTAATGTCATAAAATAAATGCAAATGTGTTTACATTGCAGTTATATACATATATCAAAAATTCAAACTAATTAAATTAATTGTATATTCAGATGAACAAACTATGATTCAAAGAACTCGATACGAGCTTTAAATATTTGCTTGGTATTTCTAGATCAGAAATTTGACTTCTATATTGTTATATTTTTGTTATGCAGTATTTTTTTAATAATGTTTAAAAAACTTACTCTTGTCTGTAAACACCTTCGTATATTTACGTGTAAAACCTTGTGCAGTTTGATTGTATGTTAACAATAGTTACCAAAAGTTGGATTTAAAATATTCTAACATTAAATTGACCGTAGTTTTACGATTATTAAGAATCTAATCAGTTTACTATTCTTTTTAATTGGAATAAAATTATTACAATTGGAAAACATCAGAATTTTGTTGATTAAATTAATCATAAGTAAAACATATAGAAATTTTACATTTAATTGGACGGCATCTATAGAAATTTAAATGTCGAAACATGGTATTCGTTAAAGAAAGTCGGCCTTAATCTCATCAAATTAATCAACATTAGCCAATAGATTGGTTTGTTTAGATTAATCAGTCGGGGTTTTAAGTTAATATATATCTATTTGTTTTGTCTGAAACTATTTCAAGCATGTCCTTATGCTTTAATTATTCCTAATTTCATCATAATATTGTTCTATATTTTTACAGTGATACTGTTATCATAACCACCATGTACGTCATCAAAACCACTCTAATTTTTTGCAATTAAGATATTAAAAATTGTTCCATATTATTATAACTTTACAACATGGGGTATTTTTTTAGAACGATTAATATAATGAATAAAAATGCATCTCGTTAGAAAGCACTTAATAACGCCACGTGATAAATAAAAGAGACTGAATGAAACGGCATTGCCTCAGCGATTAACACCCACAATTCCATGAGAGCTATGCATTGAATTAAAATAAAACTATATTTATATGGATTGTGTTCCGGTGCCAGAGGTATTCGTGGCTCATGCCAGATATATTACTCGACCATACAATATCTTCACCAAATAATGTAATTTTCAATTTATTAAATATGAGAAGTATCGTCAATAAGTTAATATTACTATATACTATGACATTCAAAAATAATATAATGAGTAGCTAGAATGTTAGGAACCCTAATATGTTTCGCCTGATATATTACACAAATACCTTGGAATGTTCAGATTAATCTAAAATGGCAACATATTATATATCAAGTTTTTTTGATGCTGGTTATAAAAAGTCATCGTATTCAACCACTAACATAATTGAATTCTTTGGATTTAGTTCTAGCATAGTAATTATAAAAAAATCCATTGGTGAAGGTCACCGATTCCTAATTAATCTAACTGTTTTCATTTTATGATAAAATTATAATTCTGTAGATGAAATTATGTTAATTAATTTGTAACAATAGAAGGAAATTTTGTCTGGCTTTATAAGACAAACGTATTGTTAAAATTGTTATAAATCTAATCCCATACAATAATATATGTAATTATTTTATGTAATATCATTTTATATGATAATGGTTTCATTACACAAGATTTTAGTATACACACAGTATTACATAAATTGATTATTTTTAATTTTGTTCTACGAAAATGGAATGCAATTAGTGCAAATATTAAGAAGCAAGCGAAATTATTTTTAATTGTAGCTTCATGGAATCTCTACTAGATAATTGATTTTATACAGTTCTTAAAGTTAATGTTCGTATTTTATTTTAATAACTCTTAATTTTGGTTTGTAATATTATATAAAAATTAATAATTAAAGAAGTTTTTATTTATTATATGGCAGTGTCTCATGTGCTCAGATTTTAATTATAAAAGGAACATTTCTTTATTCTTAAGTGGTACTATTTTTTAACAAATTCTGAGATTATTAGTGGAAAATGATATTCCGTAAATTCCCACCTGGACTGTCTGCAAAGAGTCATTCTTTTGAGGAAGTTATACATTTTTGGGCTGGAAAAAATGCGCCTAAGAAATTTCTCGTGCAGCACTGTTTCACGGCTTGTAGCACCATCCTGCTTGAAATAAAAATTGTCTATGCATTCTATGGTAGCGATTCGCATTGACCTTTGTCGTTCTAGAAAAAGTAGGTTTCCCGACTATTGTTCTAGGAACCTCGGATGCGGCAGTTCTGTTTATTGACGAACCCATTGAGATGGAAATGGGCTTCGTCGTCAAAGATGATTTTTCTATAAAAGTCGTGATTTTTTGCCTGCATTTCCAGCACCCAAGAAACGAAAGTTTGGCATTGTTTATTATCAGTCTTTTATTTTAAATCTTGCGAACTAATACTGACAGGTTCTTTCTACGCTTAGCTTCCTGGTGAAGCTGAACGTACATTTTTGGGAAGGTTGTCCCGTTTCTTCCGATGCGTGTATTAGAGGTTATACTCTTGAGCTCTGAACTCGGCTTTTACCACATCAGCCGTGATGCAGTCGGGTATATTCCGAATGACATACTTCTTTATTTGATAGGTTGATCACTGCACGGAAGTTGTAGTGGGCAGTGACGTTGCTGTCCGAGAGTACGATCTTTATCTTCTGTTTGTCGTTGTATGATTTTCAGTGGATCTCTTGAGGGACGCCTGAGGGTATGAGGTTGTGACTGGCTAAAGTGGCCAGCCAGGTGGCTTCCCTTGTTGTCATCTCTTTTTTGAATTCTTTGCGGATAGATTTTAGCTGCTCTTCGTGTTCTTCTTTGACTTGTTTGAATTTTTTTTTGTTGTTTTTGATCCGGTCGGTTTTTCTGGAGGCTTTTGATCTTGTTGGCACAGGAGTTCTTTTGGAGCTGGACGTACATATTGGCGACCATGTCTTCCGTGGTCAGTCCGGGCTTCATCTTTCTCTTAATTCATTAATTAATTTAGACGAATTAATTGTTTGGTTGATTATTGATCAATTATCTGTGAGTGAAAATTGCAATTTTCTTCTTGTTTGCTGCAGTCGGATATGGCTACGAGGATCCTGAAGGTGTTGTCTCTTGACTCATGTTTTTTTTTTCTGAACTGTACTGTTACGTTACCTCTTGCTTCAATTCCTGCATCAGCTGCTTTTTGAATTCTTTTGGGGCCAATTGTTCTATCTGATAATTTTAAGATAACTGAATTATTTTACATTGTGGTAACTTTCTCAGTTACTAAAGATGAGTACGAGGCCAATAATTATATTTTGACAAGGGTTTTGAGAACATTTTGGAGCTTGATGCGTCATAAAACTTATATTATTATATGCAATGTACTGCCATCTTGCGCATTTTATTTGAATTACATTAAAAAGTATCTTTGTAATTTTGTGGAACTAATAGCTTATTATGAACTGCTTTTACATAATTTAGAAGTTAAGAACACTCAGAGTATTCTCAAAATTTTGAACAAATTTTTAGTATTCTTTATTTTATATTTAGATTATCAATTTTATTTCAAATTTGTGTGACTTTTGAATTGAACTGTTGATCAAAATTAGTTAAATTAAACAAATGTTAGTACATTGTTTGTTCAAATCTTATCTTTTAAACAAGCATTTGATTTAGTCGATTGTGTTCAAGTATATAATTATTAATTTATATAAATAATCTATTAGGTGACTAATGCTTACATTGGCATTTTTTAAGATGGATATACATACCATACACATTTATTCTTAATTTTTATAGTTTTTGATTACAACATTAATAACAGTAAATAATTAGTTACTATTTCATTAATGATGAAGTAAAATCTATTTTTAATGTTACGCACTAATTAATCAATTGCCAAAATTATTAAGTTATTATTAAAAGAAACCATTATTAATTATCCTTGTCTAGACCAGTGATAGTGTCACTCGTTACGCCACGAAGGTCATTTTTTCGCTTACAAATGAACCATAATACCTTGCTATCAAATGTCAAGCGCTCTCATTTCCTGTTAACACTAACATAAATTGGATATTATATTAATACATGTTTTATTTAATCTTTAGGAAGTAGCTGTTAAATTGGAATCTGTCAGAGCAAGACATCCGCAACTTTTATATGAAAGCAAATTATACAAGATTCTACATGGAGGCATAGGAATTCCACATATCAGGTATTTATAATGTTTTTTATTTATTTCTCACCGATCTGATTTAATGCCATAAATATTCCCGAAGGTGTGTTTGAAATGGAGAAAATTTTATTTTATTTGTTTATAACATCAAGGTCGATCTAGCTGTGAATGCAATCAATATAATTACAAATATCCATATATGTAAAAAACGATGCATTGGTTGTCTATGATTTTGTTCTTTAGATTAAAATCAATAAAAAAATCGATAATATAGCGATTTCTCTTAATTAAATTGAAAGTCAATAAAATGGTGATTACTTAATTTTTAATGACTGAAAGTCAGTCTATTCTATGTTTTTTTGTTTTTAATTGCATTTTTTACTATTCGTGTTAGTTTTGCATAAAAATACTATATCGGAGATAAGCTGAATCATCAAGATAAAGCGACAAAGGAAAATTTATATTAGTCATAAATTAGCCATGCGTTATTTTATGTAGAATAATAATTGGGATATAATTGCAGTGCTTCAGGTGTATTTACAATTGCGCAATAACGTGAGATTTAATTAGAAATTAGATTAGACACAGATTTTCATGTTAAATTTCTTTTTTATTTGGTCGTGTACTATACAAATTTCCTTACAATATTTATTTGCTATGAATATTCAAATTGCAATGTGTGCGCCCTTTACTGTATAATATGTATGACCGATTTAAGAAGATATGCGTTGCGTTAACCATTCGATGATAATCAGTAGGAAGACAATGTTTTTTCAAACCGTGCACACAAATATACTTTTGTCATGCTTAGGCAATCTTTTATGCGCAGTATTTTGTGTGTACGTAGTTTGAACCATTAACAAATTGGAACATTTAGCTTTTATTTCAAGTTTTTATTAAGTTTATACTTTTTTTATCAAAGTAAGAATATAAAAGT
The DNA here is from genome assembly GCA_963932245.1 of Tachinus rufipes. NCBI lineage: Eukaryota > Metazoa > Arthropoda > Insecta > Coleoptera > Staphylinidae > Tachinus > Tachinus rufipes. Next base: position 80,390,163 of record OZ010744.1, read on the forward strand.
ATATGTATGGGTAATGGTAGTAATTATTCACGACGGTTCTCTAACTATTTCACTTTGATTTTAATAAATATTTTACTAAATTTGGTAACACTAACAAATAGTGTTGATTACTATAATATCCGCCATTATTTAGATTATATACAGTACCCTAGAACAAATTGGCCGTATAATAGGTACCTTAATATACTCAAAAGTTATGTTCTCTTTGTTGCACTCATGTCTTTGCCCGGTTTAGTATCCTTTATTCGCGCTTACATTTCACACATTCCATGGGCCACGATGTTCTGGGATTACTGTACTTACCACATCATTTTTATCTAATCACATAATTCAACATTAACAATCCCGTCATCTTACCACTATTTCCATTTATTGTATGCCGTTTTCGATTTCGTTTTTTTTTTTCATTTTAAAAATATTATTCAATTTTTTTTTTTTTTTTTTTTTCATTTTACTTTAATACTGATCTAACTATCAAAGTTGATTTTACTTATATTATTATTTTAAAATCATTCATTTTTTCTATGCATTATTAAATAACCTAGAAATCGACAACTTGAAACTTTTAAAAATTAAAAAAATTACTGCAGTTACAAAAAATGTAATGAAAATGGGAGAGGTGCTGAAGATTTTACATCTAATCCGCATTCAAATGGGCTTCTTTTTTCTCGATCTATGAATGTTTTTTGTGAGAGTAATTTTTTGTTGGTGCAACGTCTCAAGCTTTAGCTACAGTTTAAGTTGCATTGGTGCAACCGGGCTACTTAAAGACTTTTTTCTAATTTTATTGTCTCTTAGGGGCGTTCCTTAAGCTTAGTTAAATAAATTCGGAAATGAAATCACTTGTCATAACATATCCTAAAAATAAACGTTTTTGAAATGTATATCAATCGTTGCACATAATTGAAATCTGCCCACATATAGGGTGGTATTTTTTATTTTTTTAAATAAAAACTTAGATTGCGCCAATGTATAAAAATAAAGGTTTCTACATATTGGCGCAGTCTGAGTAGCGGTTTAAGCAAACTCAATTTATATTAATAATAAAATATCAAAACACCATAAATGTAAGCAAATGTCGTCCATGTGTTATGTGAAGTCGAGGTCGCCACTCAGGTCGCGCCAAATCTATTTTATATGTTTAATAAATAACAATTAATAACATAATATTAGCGTCAAACATTTAATCGTAATTAAGTTATGGGGATCATGAATTTCACTAATAGAACGGTACATTTTTAACGTGGTTAAAGCGAACATTACTAGAACACTGGTAAAATTGTTTTTTGGTTTAATTATTATTTTCACACTATATATAATTTGTTGAATATACAATATTATCTTGGCAATTTATCGAGTATATTATCTGATCAGTATGACTAAATATTGATTTTTTTGATCATCCGATCTTGACGAATTTTGATGAAGCGTATTCTCTGTATATTATTTACTATAATTCAAATATGATTATGTCGATAACGATAGATGTATGTGATCTCTTATCTGACTAACTAAATTATAAGTTAGAACATTAGTATTTTGCTTGAATATAATCAACTGTATTTGGGGTCAGAGGTTCAAGTTATGTAATTACCAAACTCGACAAACCTGATTTATTCTAGTTTGTTTTATATAAATAGGTCAAGTTTTTCAAGTCAACATGTAACATGGTTAAATAATACGAAGTATTATCCTGCGTTTTTAAAATACCATATTTTAAATTATGCATAAAATTAAATAATATATTTTAATTTAAAGAAATGTTTGTGTTGTGGCAGAATTTAATAAAAATGATTTCTAAAAACATGCTTTAATTCAATGCATGCTACTTTTTTTATAAATATAAATTAATGGATATAACATGTAAGAGCAGATTTGTTTTAATTTAAATATGTTTTAGAACCACTTTCTACCATACACAGCCCATCTACCAGTGAATCTTCCGCAGAGAAGATATTCATTTATTTAATAATGAAAAATTAGTAAGTGTGGCCTAGTATAATATAAAAAAGACTTTTGTTTATGTTATGCAGATTTAACAGCAATCACATCTTTATCCAATATAAAAAAAGGATTTTTAACGCATTGATAGTACGGCTTTCAATAAAAAAAACACTAGTTTAATACTATTCTTTGACAAATTGCAATAAAGCAATGACGGCTCAACTTTATTATTTAATAATGAATAATGTTTTATAATAGTGAGCAGTTATCTTCAGATACGTAATCAGTTTAGGCCATTTTATAGGTATAATAATATAGCAGTATTTTCCAATTACGCTAATTAATTTTTGTCAAGTGTGGAACTTTTTATTTCTGATTCACAAAGTTGTGCAATCTTATCTAATCCAAACAAACATTTTATTAAAAACTGTTTAACTTGTCATTATTTTAAATCTTTTGACTACATCAATCATTCTATACAGGGTGTATCAAAAGTGACTCTTGTAATCCGATTCATTCATCACATTTTTCCAATTGTCACTTGTTAACGAGAAAACAAGAAAACATTTAACTTCATAACATTTTAGTTGTAGATGAAATGTAATTACACGTTATATAGTTTTTTCATGTATATTTTAGAGATTATTGGGCTTATACGTAATAGTCTAGGAGCTATAGTAATAAGGAGATGGTTAATTGGGGCGCCCTATAGGTTGTTAGGTGGGATGTGGTGTTATTCACTTTAGGTTTTTAGATGGTCACTTGGTTCATTGGACGTTTATAAATATGTTTTTTTGATTTGAATTCCGAGGTCTGCCGAGTTTCTTTGTTTCGGTCAAACCTTGAAGTTCCGAGGAGCATCTGCAAAGTCCGACTTTGGAAGGTCTTGAGGTGCCAGTTTGAAGTCGTTTCTCAGATAGGAGACACATATCATTGGTTTGATGGTAGAAGTATAGAGCCGCATTTTGTTCTAGAGCTACAAGTCATTGTGGCTTTTATGAGAATAGACCTTGACTTGCCAGTTGTTCAACCAGTCTTTGAGGTCGGTGTTGGCTTTTTGCTGCCTTGATGTGAACATTATGGGTAAATTTGAGAAACTTCTTACTTCGAGAGAGGGCCGAACGCTTACCAGCGGTGCACCACTGTCAGCGTCTTCCAGGAAGTTATTGGACTAGCTGGTGGATCCTTTCGACCTCTTCCAGATCAATATTCTTGGTATATGTATTGAACTTTATTTTTGCCATGAATGGTTGGAATTGGGGACTCGTCTGTTCCGTAAGGCATTGGATTGTTATTTTCTGTGATGGATTTCAAAGTGTTTTTCCACACAACTTTATGGTCTTTCTGACTTCGCTGTGAAGCGAGTTTAAGATCTCGCGGTCTCGGGGATTGCGATGCTTCTGTAAAAGAAATGCCGCCAAGCATCACTAGGCTTGGCGGCATTTCTTCTATGGCTTGTGTATTCCGGGATTATCCGAGAGGATTTGTATTTCGGGATAACCCGAGAGGAAAATCGGCGCGAACCGGACGGGTTTAGAAGCCTTTTCCGTCGTTTGGTGGATTTGGTTAGTTAAAAGTGCGACTCTTTCTATATTCTCAACCGTTTTTCTTGGTTGGGGTCAGGCTGTCAATGTTCTCAGGGATCGTGAGAAGAGAGTGCAATTTGTATGTGCTACGATTTTTGTTCTCTGCCCGGTTTCTCTTCCGTTGAGCCCTAGTAATACTGTGTTGTGGTTAGAGCTAAAGTCATTGATGACTTTAACGTTGGCTTGGAAGTTGACGTTCTTTTTCTACGTCAAAAAAGTTCTCTTGATGCGGCGTTTAAGAGGTATAGTATATTAAGTAAATTTTTGATTTAGTATTAACAACATCTTTCCAGAACTAATTATATTGTGTGTATAAGTTTTTTTTAATTTTTAGAGAAATATTTATTTTTAATAAAAATATTATCTTATTCTGAAAATTAATTAGCCATAGTCAGAATGTAATTATAACATACACGGTGCTTAAAGAAATACGAAAAATATAAATTATAATGGGAGTGCCAGCTAGTTTAAACAAATTGCGCTGCAAGTCAAAAGTTATTTCCTGAACTTGCTTAATGTTATATTATTAAGGGCTGGTATTTCAATCATACCTTAATCCTACGTTTAACTAAGTTTATTTCAGATTGTGATCTCAGATTAAAATAATTAATGTATTTTAGGTTGGTATATCTGAAATTTCTTTTATTTATGACATTTTATTCTGTAAAATGTTGCAGCAAAATGATATGTATAGACTATTAAACTCCATAATTATTACGTTTTTTTTTATATTAATTGAAAACATGAAATGCACAATTTTTTTAAGCAATCGTCTTGTCACAATTTTAACAAAATTTATTTTAAATTTAAATGTTTCGCTTTTCCCTGCCTCAGAGCTTGATACATAACTTATTTACAAATAATGCATTATGACAGATTACATTTTGACAAAATTTGTCAGTTTTTTAATTAAAATACTAAAATTCTGATTTGAACTGAGCTTAAACTCCAATCTTAGCTTAAGCGGAAAGTGAAAGACCTTAAGCAGCTATCAATAATTTGTATTAAAATTCCGTCTTATACTTTTCTATCAAAATCTCACTAAAGAGCGGTATTTAGATTACCTATATCTCATAAAAGAACAGCTGCGAGCTGCCAGGTTTGATGCATTTGAAAACATTAATGGAATTACTATACAAATGTCATTACTAATAAAATGGCTTCTCCTAAAGTGTCGCCAGCTCTTCTATAATATTTTAAATTTGTAAATCAATCATATTTTATGTAATCGCCATTTGAATTTATAATTGTATGCTAATCACAACATTGCAATAGATTTAATAAACAATTATTGTAATTAAAATAGTTATATTTTAGTGTTAATATGGTATATTTCTCATTTGATGCTCATTTTCAACATTAATCGATACATACAAAGAACTGCGTTTCATTGCAACGATTTCATCATCTACGTTCTTTTGAAATTTCAATATAGCATTAATATTTGAAGTAAATTAAAACTTGCTAGAATTTTTTTATTTATATTTTAATCACCTCGAATGAAACACACATGTTTCTTATGCATAATAAATAGCAGTTGTGTTGTAGTGATAATAAACAAGGAAGAGATTATATAGCATGGAAATAAAATTGATTATTTTTAAAACGTGCGCCAAACGAAACTCGTTAATACCTGCAAAAAGTGGTCGTAGTGGCAGGCAACAGAGGTGATTCACCGGCTCTTCCTCTTTGTCGTTGACTGGAAATAACCCATGTAGGAGTTACTTTTTCGATGAGGTTGCACATTCAAGCTTGTTGAAACTTGTCATAACCAACATAAACCAGCAATATATACAAATATTACTGTAATATATAAAATAATCACACATAAATAAAAGTAATTAAAATATCATAAATTATTTATACAGTTGGCGAATCTGGATTGTAATTTTATTAATTATAATAAAAAAAATTATCAAATTTATTTGTTATGAAAATATATTACTGGTGTGTCGAATTTGTTGGTTGGGTTTTTCAATAACTTTTTACTGATTTACTAAACTGATTTTATAGCTGGGAGCAAAAATATCGAAACATTTCACGTAGGAAATTAAAAAAAATAAATTATTATTTAATATCATTTTTTGATATATCTTACGCAAGGAATGTTTAACCACCACCATATTGTGCGTACATGTAGTATATTATATTAATTAAACACTAATTTACTTGGAAACGGCTTGTTGCCACTGGGATTCCCTTCTTTGTTCTGCTTTAATTGCACTTGCCTCATTGCTCTCTATTCGAGTTGGTCCGGTTCATCTCGTCTTCTCGCATCAGCGCGCTATTGCTACGGCCCGCCACGTTTCCGCGTGGTTTTCTATAAATTGAATCTGCACATTATTAATATATTTTGTGCAATTAGCAAATATAGAATATCTTTGTTAGGACGAACGGGTCGTGATGCAAGAAATTCAATAATTACAACACCGGTCATTAATAGTTAACACAACCACAAGGCATACTCTAATACTATTGTGTTTATAACGGACCCTATAATATGCCTCGGATACAATCTCTGAAGTCTAAACGTGTAGGCTAGGTAATCTGTTGCAGTTGATCTGAAACTTCAAAGTCTTAAATGCCAGTGCACACAGCATCCTCTCAACGACTGTTACATTTAAGACCTTAATGCTACGGTGTTAACATACAGTCCCAAGGCTTTAAATGCCAGTGTATGAATAAGAATCTTTTACAGCCTGGTACAACTCTAACTTTGACAGCGTACCTAGCATGCTACAACTAAGCACTTTACACTGAATAATCTCAGGCAGTCGTGAAGTATCTTGATGACCTCATAGTCAGTGTACTTGCCCTTAAGCCTTAATGGGTCTATGAATGAATAAGCTCAACACGCTATTAGACATACATGTACGTAAATAAGAATGTGTACTATTAACCATTTTGCCATCTAAAAACGTATTTTTAAAAAATTAAAAAAATACTTCTTTTTCTAGTTTTAAAATTCACTTTTTAAATTGCAGGTTGGCATGGATTTTGAATCACTAACGTGAATGAAATATCAAACATTTCCACTAATGCTTTGGGAGTCAATTTGTTTGTTACGAATACTAGTTATTTAGCACGTATCATAAAAGCCTCACATTTGCGAATTTACGATTCGCGGTTCTTCAGACAATTTTTATTTTTTTTACAAATGTAATTTAGTCATTCTTATTTTACGAGTTGTGTACACGCGGAATGGTTTTGTGAAAACGTGACTTACGATCGTGATTCACAACTAGTGTAAAAGCGGCTTTATACTGCCACTCCAAGGAGAGTTTCTTAAGGCGTCAATTTCTAAGAATAAGCAAGTTTATGCGAATATATGTACTTATATTCACAAGTGGCACTACGGCGCGCAGGCAAATAGCGCATATACGTGAAATAGGCCTATTTGGACGTAGCTTTGGATAGGACTTGCTTTTTAATTTCGTCAGTTTTTTCTTTAATAACAAATAATGATGCGATATCTGGTTGCCAATATTCAAATTTACATTCTATTTTTTTACATGCTCTGTTAAGAACACATTTCTCTAAGAGCTATGCTAAAACATGAATATTTAAGTATAAATTATGTTAATAATAGTTGTAAGTAAATAGAATAAGTATTCGTTAACATAATTTTGTTTGTGTAGTTATTGCAGCAGACAAATTTGAATCAATATTCATTTAAATTTAACACAATTTTTTTAAATGATAAAATGAAATGAAAATTACGTCTGTGTTATTGCAAATATTGTAGGATTAATGTTTGTGGCCTCCAAACGTAAAAAATATAAACAATAATACATTCAATGTTAATTGAATTTCTAAATATGAATTCTAAATTGCTATCTTATCAATAAATGTATATCAGTCTTTTCAAATAAGATTATATATAAAAGTACATTAATTTAATTAAATGATATGAAGATTAATTATATTTTAATGGGAAATATTTGAAGTAGCTATTTTTATTTAATATTCATATTTTATAATTCGTATAGGGAAAATATTAGAGCAAATAAAACTACTCTATATAATTATTTACTAATCATTAATTTCCAGATATTAATTAATAATCCATTACGCTAGGTTTTATTGAAAAGTTGGCTTTGCCAGGCCAAGCATGGACTTGCTCGTAATAAACGTCCTGTTTTCAACATCTGTTCGACCCGTTCGAACTGTAAAGACTCGTTCAAAAACCTGCACTAGCAACATCATTACAAAAAAATAAAATAAAACGACTCATCGTCACAGAAAAATGATGAAATTGAGGTAGCCTGGTATTGTTCTTGTGCTATAATATAATTGTAAGCTTCGTATATTGTGCAAATACTATTGTGGCCACTTTCTATCTCGACTAATATAACAGTAAAAGTTGGCCGGTCCCGCCTCGTAAATATATTTTACTTGTACTGATGAAACTTTTTTAAAACTTTTGTAGGACGTGAAAAGAGATTTTATGCTGTGACGGATCTGTTTGTATTGTAAAACCGCATTATTTTTATTCTTTTATTTCATTCAAGCGGTTTTTGTTGGTTTGGCTTATCGTGATTGGATTTAGTTGGATCCGCAAGAATCACTTGAAGCAGGTTGTATCCTATATCGGCGCTAATGTTATTTGATTTCTGAGAAGGTATTTTATTCTCTATGCTTTTAGCTGATTTGATTTTAATATATTTAAATTTGATTTAAAAAGGGGTACATTTGAAATTATATTAATTAATCATGTTTAATGGATATTATATTTTTCAGTAACGAAACGAACATATTTTACATATTTTGGAATTTAAACTTCACTATAAATATATTTAAGTATTTAGAGTATTTATTATATAAACAATATAACTATCTTTTCTTAGGCTGATATGCCAAAAATCTAAACTACTAATCTAACTATCTGCAAAAGTATTGAACATTTGAACCGAAAATGTGATTTTTTTAACGTAAGGACCATTAAAACTGATACCACTTTGGAATGTGTTTTTTCACGATATATTGAGCACTTCTACATGAATGTAGTAAAAAAGCACAGAAACATTTTACAAAATATGTATTTTTGTGTTTAAAATTTTAGGTCGTTTCATTACAATCACACATAAAGTAACATTGTTCAAATGACCGCCTCGGCTCCTAAGACATGACGTAATCCGCTTGTCATTATTTTCGATAAAAAACTGGCCAACTATGCCATTTTCTTTTCAAAAATCTCTCTTGGATTTTCTAATCCCCAAATTCGGTAGTTCTGCTTGTTTATGTAGCCGCTTAGGTAAAAATGCGTCTCATCACTAAAGAGGATCTTTTGCGAAAATCTGTTTTCTTGTTTCTGCATCAATTCGGCAAACACAACGCTGTAAATGATATATAGGTTTCAGTTTTTGTGTTATTTGGATTTTTTAAGGATGTAAGTGTAAATTCTTAATCCAAATTTGTTGCGTAGAGAAGTACGTAAGGGCCAGTTGCTGCTTGTTAAGGTACTTTGGCGTTAGTTACAAAAAGTGAGTTTTGTGTGGAAAAACCATTACGCAATCCAAAACAAAGCTTGATAAATAGTATGCGGACCCTTTGTCCATTGATTCACAAGTGGTTTACTTGATTTTTGTTGTGGTTGTACTACAACTGATGCCAAACGTTCAGCTCGTCCAAATGAGGCCACCACACCAGAAATAATGAAAGTTTTTGAGGTCGCAATATATTACACAAATATTTTGATATTTTGCGTTTGCTTACAATTGACAAAACCGCACACATGACAACCCCAGAGGCATATTTAGCTATGATCAAGCGCAATAAAAAAGTTTTTGCGTCGTTTTATAACTGTGGATGAAACATGGATCCATCACTATACACCGGATACCAAGAGGCAGTATAATCAGTGGACTTTTACTGGAAAATTTGCGCCGAATAAGGCTGAAACGGCTTTATTTGCCAACAAGACCATGGCCACAATTTTTTGGGATGCACGCGGGCGGCGCAATTCACATCGATTACCTTCAAAAGGAAAAAACTTAATATATAATATATATTACTGCAAAACGACCGCATTTCTGTTCCGTCAAGACAATGCATGCGTGTGCAGTTGTAATGGCCAAAATTTATTAATTAGGTTTCGAATTGCTTTCACATCCACCATACGAGGAGTGGATATTGAATAACGAGTCTAATGCTGTAAAACAATATGATTCTAAATGTATTTATACAGGGTCCATTATGAAACGCTTAAAATTCTTCAAAATACTCCCCCCCCCCCTGCATCAATACACTTTTGGAGACGTGTCTGCTAGGCCTGGAAGGCACCCTGAAACCTCTCGACAGGAATGTCTTTTAATAACCTTGTAACATGTTTTTGAATGTTTTCCACGGACTCCTAATGCTTTTCTTTCAGCTCTCTCTTCAGTCGGGGAAACAAAAAAAGTTGCATGGAGCCAAGCCGGGACTGTAAGGGAGCTGGAAGACTACCGAGGCGTTGCTTTGGGCCAGGAAGTTGGTAACGATGACAGCCGTTTGACTAGGGGCATTATCATGGTGGAGCTTGACCGTGACTTTGATGTCAGTCAGCGCGCGATCCGGCGTTTTAATCTTTTGGGCACCTTGAAGTAAAAGGTTGAGTTGACAGTTTTTCTTTGCGGCACAAATTCAAAATGGACGTCAAAGGTGCGAAACTTGCTCATTTGCACTTTTTTTTGGGGCGGGAGGGGGATGATTTTGTGTGCCACGTGCTGCTCTGCCTTTTCGGTTCTGAGTCGTACTCGAACATTTAGGATTCGTCTCTGGTTACAAGAAAGTTAAGAAAATCCGGCTCATTTTGATTTAAATTCAAAAATTCTTGGCAGCGCAAAATCGTGTCGTGTTACAAAGTCGAAAAACACACTTCACGCGCAGACACGTCTTTCAACGACCGGCTGCGTTCGAAGGGTAGATTCTCCACCACATTTTCCGACCGGTTTTACCGGGCTGGGAAGGATAGTCGCGTCACAATAAAATCATGCGCATTACTTTCATAATGGACCCTGTATTTAGTTATCTCTCTCCTCTATCTCTACAATGTTCTATGCGAATTTTTCATTGTTTGAAACTGTGCTGGAAGTCTTCTTCTGTGAGCTTTTTTATGACGCGTGCCGCTTTTTCTTTCACATTTTCTTCGGTTTGAAATCTTGTTTCTTTTAATGCATGTTTGATCTTGGGGAACATACAAAAGAAACATGGTTCCAGGACAGGCGGAAGGTCTAACACTTGGATCTGATACTTGGCTAGAAACGTCTTGGCAAATAATGCAGTGTGAGAGTCGAGTAAGAACTACCTGAGAGTTGATCAACAGTCTGGCCTACAGGATGTCATAACATGTCATTGTCAATGGCATTCAAAGTGTCGGTACAAACATTTGCACGGGTTTCATTTTGTTAGATTGTGAGAATTGTAGGCACCATTTTTGCAAACACTTTGTACGTGTGAAAAATGTAAAATTTGTCTAGCAAATTTCTTGTCAATTCTTACAGTTTGAGCAGTTACACAAATTGTTAACCAACGGTCAGATTAAATAATATTTTTTCAATAATTTTGACGTGGAAGGGCGACCCGGTCTGCATCATCTTCAACTTCTTCTCGACTATTGGAAACGCAAGTTTCTGATACAAATCAAAGCCACGGCTAGGCTAATATGTCTACAGACACGGGAGCGGCGCCAATCAAAAGAAGTTTTTTTACTAAAGCTATCAGTTGTACGACTTTTGCGCATGCGTAGTGTTTCTGTAGAAGCATCAATCTCTTTATTATGTAGCCACACTTCATATTCTCTAAACTTGACCTTCCTGCGACTATTTCCTTTTTCTGAACTAGATAAATGGCTCGGCGGAAAGAATGATACAAAACGCCTGTTTTTTAATGTTGAAGAAGTATTATTCGGAAGCGATTGAAAAATTGGAAACACGTTAGACTAAGTCTATCGAACTAAAAAAGACGACTACGTTCAAAAATAAATTGTTTTTTGGCCAAAAAATTATTCTTTATTTTATTTTTACCAGACTTTTTACTTCTACCTCGTATTTTATTGGGAAACAAAAATGAAAATTAACGCGTTTTTATTAACGAGAAATCACTGCTTTTCTACACGCACAGGTTACATAATAAAATGAAATTTAATTTTATTGATAGTTTGGTAATCTTGAATTACATTACTTTTTAATTGTAGCAACAAGCAAATCAAATTCAATACTGCTGCCAAGTCGATTAAGATGCAAACATGCAAAACTAAGCGAAGTAATAGATTCAAGACCAATATAAGAAATATTAACTTATCAGTTCCAATCCAAAACGTTATTTTAACGGTCGGTAAGCACTTTTCTAAATTATGCTGAGGCATCTTTTGCCTTAATTTTGATTTGCGAATAATTTTAATTGGTTCTGCACCTCGAATACAGTATAAACATGGCCGTCATAACTAATTTGTCGCTTGTGTTGATGTAATTGATGTTTGTTTTGAGTTTTTTTTTTTAATTTTTGCTCATATTGTTATAAATTGTAGGTTAAGTTTAAAAATATGCTAATTGTTTTTTTTTTTTATATTTTTAAAATATTCTTTTTAATAAATTTTAATGGCGTTAATGGACACGTTTTTTTTTTAGTTTAAGTATAAGGTTGAACGTTTAGGGCTAATTTTTTAAATTAAAATTACCACATTTTTGTCTATAAATTTATTTCCAAAAATGTCTCCCGAGCTATAGAGTTAATAAAAATTAGAAAAATGAAAAAAAAAAAGATTTGAATAAATTTAGGATTTCTAGAACGATTTTACATTCTGTCAGTTAAATGAAATAAATTCATAGACAACAAAGTCTTAAACGTTTAACTTTGGATCACCCTGTATAGTTCATTCCGATTCAGAGAATAACGATCAAATGTTTAAAATAACCAAATTTAAAATTATTCATTTACTTGTTAGATTGGGTTTAGAAGTATTATTAATTGAAAATCCAACTTTTTATTACTAGCAAATCTGATAAATTTCTTCAGCGGTTGAAAGTAGCTTGGATAATTGCAAACATTTTGATGAATTTAATAATGGAAAGAGCTATCGATCCATTCTATATCCAGACGTGGTGATACGTTTAGAATTTCCTTGTTATTGCAATTTTCAATAAATTTTATGCTTATGAAAATCCAGTCTCTATTCATGACTCGCATAATTTGCACCCTCCACCCACTTTGTTCCGTAACTGGTTTTACCCTGTGTATATTATTATATCATGGCAAGTGCACCTATTTCCTTTGTAGTTTATATCATATTTTATTAATGTTTGTTTATATTTTTACAGTTCTCATCATTTACTGTATTTTTACTGAAACTAGTTTCTTTAGTGTGTTGGCCTGTGGCTAAATTAGGTTCTTTGTGTATGTTCATTATTAGTTTCTTAAATAGCATTAGAACGGTAATTACTGAATCATCTTTATGAATGAGAAAAAAAAACTGGACTTAATTGATAAAGGAAATGATTTTAATTATTGATTACTGACTAACGAATGCTATGTTTATTTCCCATGCCGTACTGAAACGTGCCTTTATTTTTTTCGTACAGTTCTACGTGCATAACTATTTTAATGTTTCGTTTATAAATAGGCGTGGTATATTTGGGGAGACGTGAGCTTTGATTTTTGTTGTGGGGAAGAATGCGTTGCTCGTTTTTGTTTGTTGGAATTGGTTACGCGTTGTGTTGTTTGGGTTGAATGTCTTCTTCCGCATGATGTTTGCATCGAAGGAATTGATTGCGATTTGCTCATATCGCAGATGCTCGCTTTTTGCGCGTACATGTTCTAAAAATAAATTATATCTATTATGCATCTCTTCCCATACGTTTTTTTTGTGTTGTACATGTGCACATTTCACAGCAGCGCTTCCCTATACACGTTGATAAAATGAGTCTTGTGGCTCCTTTTAACAGGCTTTAGTCTATCCTACACGGTTGTGTTTGTATTTCTTCAGTTTGAGGTCACTAAACTTTCGTTCCTGATCTGTACTACCAATGCGGCCGCTGTCATGTCACCAAATCGTCTCTTGCATTCCTAATATAATCAATCATTTTATATTTTAATCTTATAAACAATAAAAAGGGATCCAAATTGCAGGAACATTATCGATCATGCTCGTGTAACAGTCCCATTTGTAATAAAACGCACAGGGGTTATCGTCCCCTTTCACATTGGGAAATCATTATACTGAAAGGTGTTGTGTCCCAACCCGATTTTATTACTGTAAAAACCCATTAAGATTATAAACCATCTGTTTATGGTCAAGGGTCGGTTTCATCTTCATCCCTATCTACCAATATAAATATGCGAGGGATAGTTTTAAGTTAGTTATATTTTAAGTATTGAAAAGAGCGGTAGCTCTGAGCTTGGGCCGCAAGGCTCAAGTAAAGAAATAATTATTAATAAATAATATTAAAGTATAAAAGTAGTGTTTTAATTTAACAACAACTCACAACAATCAATAAGAGTTACAACATTAAAGAGATACAACATTTTGGAGACAGCGCTGGGATCGAACAGATTCCAGTTGCCTTTGCCGTTCTGCCGCCACCGCCACCGACGCCGCTGCCCAATAACATACAAAATGCCATCCACGCCGTCCGAAGAATCGAAAATATCACCATCGTGTTGCCGCTCGCACGAAGATATTTTCGCCGTTTCTCCGCTGCTGTGTTGTGAAAATTATTCTCCACATCATGTTTAAATGTGGAAATGTGTTTACAGTAAATTTATTAAGGTATGAAACATATATCAACAAAACATACATATTGTATAGTCATTATTTAATTTATAAATAGATTTGACTCTATATTAAAATTTTAATTGTAAAATCATAAACAATATATAATTCTACATTTTAACTTTGAAAATCAATACATAAATCTTTGAAGATTGTAAATGGTTTTAGTTGATTAAACCTTAGCTAAGAGCTGGCGGGTAAATCAAGACGTATCCTGCTCTTGAAATTTAGCTATGTGCGATTCAAGAAGACTGGCGTCTATGTTTGTAATTTATTTGTTTCAAAGTAAGACAAATTTAAGTATTCAAAAATTAAAAAGTTTTCATATGAAGTAGTATTGACATAAAAAGTTGTAAAGGTTGAATTAATTGAATCAAACATTTTTAAACGGTTTATTTAGTAAAAGAAAGAATCAAAACTATTTATATATTGTATTCAAATAAAAATAAATATATATATTTAGTTTAATGTTATTAGCTATTAATTTTATTGTATTTTTTTAGTTAATTAATTATTATTATTATAAATGTAAATTTTTAAACTCCACATAATTATATTGGTAAATTTTTCTTTCATAAAAATTTCTAATTTGAGGGGGAAGTAATGTTGTGTCCCAACCCGATTTTATTACTGTAAAAACCCATTAAGATTATAAACCATCTGTTTATGGTCAAGGGTCGGTTTCATCTTCATCCCTATCTACCAATATAAATATGCGAGGGATAGTTTTAAGTTAGTTATATTTTAAGTATTGAAAAGAGCGGTAGCTCTGAGCTTGGGCCGCAAGGCTCAAGTAAAGAAATAATTATTAATAAATAATATTAAAGTATAAAAGTAGTGTTTTAATTTAACAACAACTCACAACAATCAATAAGAGTTACAACATTAAAGAGATACAACAAAGGGTGACTTTCAGAGCAGGTGGAAACGCATATTTGTTTGCTGTCCCATAAGGAAATTTTATATCCATACCTGCATTTAATCCGAGAAAGGGACTGCGCCTAGTTCCTGAACGAGACTAGACATTCTAAATATACACCGGCTCTCTCGCGTCATTCAAAAAGATCTATTTTTGGTGCGTTTCAATCAAAGCGTACCGTTCAACATTAAAATGAAAATGTCAAGCCACACTGTTTATTTTAGAAAGTGCACGAAACCTGACGAGTTTTCATGCGTGCAAATAATGAAGAATTTGATTAATCGAGTATAATTTTTTAGCCATGTATTGTTTGAATTTATGGAATCGTAAATAATAAGTTTTAAGAAAAGTATGATTCATTTGTGTTTTCATTAAATAATTATAGGTAATTAGCTTTTTTATTTATTAGAATTTCCATACAATACAAAAAATACAATTCGTACAAGGCAACTTTTTAATATTATTGTACAGAAGTTTGCTTTTATTTTCAATGAACGCAATTGAATATATTATTTGTTTGCTGCTGGCGTTTAAAATAATTACTAGATCAAGGAAAAATAAATATTTACCTGTATCCATATTATTACATTGCACGTTTTCGAAAATATTTAAGTGGTGCATCCTGGTCACGCAATTCTAGATTATTGCTTATTCTGTGCAGTAATTTACACAATAAATTGGCTAAAAAATTTAAAATTTTACAGATTTAACGCTGCAAATATAGCAATATTGTATGCAATTTCCTGCTGTCAAAATTGATATAAATTAGAAAATATTATAAGATAAGAGTTATGCTCTGTTTAATTCATATTACAATCTGAAAACTAAATTACAAATCGTCAATAAATTTGTTTCTTGGAATTATTATTATATTTTGCACGTTTTATTCTTTTTATCACTAACAAATAAATATCGTATTCCAATATTGGCTATAAAATATATTACTTATTCTCTTTCAATGCGGTTCTAAATAATAGAAAAAATGATATTAAATAAATATTGATCGAGTTACGCCAACATATTTGAATTTATAATAAATTATATTTGTCAGTGTCAATTAAAAGCATTTTTTACTGTTTATTGCATTACTAATATGAAATAATAAAACAATTAACTGTTTTTTATCATCAATTTATTCTTATGAATACATTACTAGTTTTGGCTCTACTAGAGCCGTCTGCAGAAGTAATAAATTTAATGATTTAATTCATTGTATTCGTAAAACTAACAAGATTCAATTTATTCAACTTCTTGCATCTGTAGAAGGCTCTAGTAGACCCGAAACTAGTAATGTATACGTAAGAATAAATTTGATAAAAAAAACATAGTGAATAGTTTTATTTCATAATTATCACGAAGTAGAGGTCACAACCATCAAGTGCATTACTAATAGTACAATGTAATTTTTTTACAACGAATGTAATGATAGTAGTTTGCTGTTATAGTAAAGTGGAAATTATAGTATGCTTGAAGAGAAAAAATCATTTTTTTCAAGAGTACTATAGTTTCTACATTATTTTACACAGCAAGTGGATTCGTATCATTACATTTGTGTAATTGATTTTAGATATTTATTTCTAGCATTCAAATTACTTTTTCAATGCCACTTTTAAATAGGTCATCATTATAACCATTTTTTTTTTAATAGACTGGATTTAGATGAAAAAAAAATAGTGTATGCCTATATAACTTGCATCGACTCTGCTATCGCCTTGCCAGAAACCATCTGACTTGTCAAAAATGACATCGTTTTTATGCTCAATTTTTTATCCAATTTGATATTATGTCTGCGTGACTAGTTTTGGTGATACTGAGCTATGTAATATAGCACTACCGTCAGCATACTAGGCTAGTATGGTGCCACTGGTCATTGAAACATTATATAGAACTGATAAGATAGATGATCCTTGTGGGACACCAGTTGTCATTTGTTTTGTTCTCATCTATTCTAACTTGGAATGTTCTCCTTGCCAAGAAATTTTTGATAATTTTTCCAAGTGGTGTGAGAATTTTGCTCTGTATAATTTGCATGCCATATTGACGAACGCTTCCTCTACATCAAAGAGAATGATATGGTCCGTCACTCGAGCAAGATGGTGGGTCGAAAAGAATATACCTTCGATAACCATATTGTTGATGATTTGGTTGTTTGTTGTGTGAGTGTTGAATGCTTGAGAATTTGTCGGTGAAGTGACCAGCCCTCAGAATTTTATTAAAGATGGTTAAACCTACAACGGCTTTTTTTATGATAATACTTTGGCTGGTTCTTTATGGTGGTGTTACGTCTGCGACATTGTTCAGGTAGTATTTTCTTGTCAACGTCTAATATGTTGCAAGGGGGCTGCATTGATCTTTCAAGGATAGAGCAATGTCCTCGGCTTTTTTTCGGATGTGTGCTGGCGCAGGGATGTTTTGGTGCTTCTTCCTTATATGTACATTTAGAGATTTTCCAGGTTTTGTTATATTCTTCTTCATCATGTTGGAATAGATTTTCTCACTGTTGATATTTAAAAGCTTGATCTCAGTTTTCACTTTGCCCTTAAGGTGATTTTTTCGTCTTTTATCTTCAGTCGTTCTGGTTGTTTCAAATTTTCAATTTTTTTTTAATGAGACGTTTGCTATGCGTTGGCAGTCTCAGTGGATTGTTGTCTTTGATAATGATTGTTGTGCTGGCTTTATTGTGAGCTTCTTGGATAGAATTTGTAAGCTTTTTACAGCATTGTCAATGTTTAGTGGTGTTATTGTCGGTAGGGGCCCAGGATTATTGTTCATGAATTAGTAGTATTGTTTGTATAGTTTGTTCGCGTTAAGACTGCAGTAGTAGTTGTCACGGCAACTGAAAAACAATGCTCTGGTTGGCTTAGAGGCGTACCCAATTTACAATAGAATATCTACCAGATTAAAACAAAGCTACTTGTAATTGAATAAATTTAATTAACAATTTTTACTATTTAATATTTATCGATTTTTTTTGCGTTATTGTAACTAGGTTAACGCATTTGTAAATAATTATATGTATTTCAACTTTAAATTACAATTTTTTGTTGCTGACGTACAGTATAACCTCAAAAACTTAAATATGAGTAAACGTCACGCAATTCTAGGAAGTATTTTTAATAAATTTTAGTATTAAAAGTGACTAATATACATTTCTATTAAACATACTAATATTTATTAAGAAGTAATAAACTATATTGTTTCTGCTTTAAAGTTTTTAAATAATTTAAAATCATTTTATTATAATATAATAAACAAAATGTGTTAGCTGTATAATAATACCAACGAGGAAATGTTGCAATTACAGTTGTGTGACACTGACTTTATAAACCACTCCCATCACTGCAGTCTTAACGCGGACAAACTATAGTTGGTTCGTTTTTTAACCCTTTTTTTTGGTCAACTAATGAGCCATAGATTTTTATTATGACAGGTACATTTTTTGATATGGCTATGTCAAGAATGTAAGAATTTTTTTTGGGTCAGAAATTTAAACAAAATTCTTCTTTTGGTAATAGTTGTATTCCAGATTTTGTGTTTTGCGTTAAGGTCATCTTCCAAAGTTGTTAGATATTGTCTTCGAAGGTCATTTGGAGGTCATTCTCAATCATGAGTTTGCTAGGAGGCTGATATACCGAAGAGATTCTTATTTTGCCAATCGGGGAAAGGTTGATGATAGCCTCCTTCTTTGTTAATCCTTTTGATTTGATAGATGTTATATTTTTGGAATTTTGGGTTGTCTCTAGTCTTGCATCCTGTCTCAGATAAGAGCATGATGTCAATGTACCGTGTTCGGATAGAAGTTTTATTTCTTTGGTGTATTTGGCCGAGCAATTGGTATTTCAGTAGCTTATTGACAGTATTTCATTTTGTGGGTTTATTATAGTGATTGTTTCAGTATTATGGTCAAGATAAGTTTTAGCATATCTTGGTCATTGTTACTTGTTTGGATGGCGTTTAATAATTTCGGGAAATACTTGGAGGCCGGGATCTGGCAGGAAACTAAAAACGACTGCTATTGATGACCGATTTATCGTTAGTACTACTCTGCGGAGTTGTCATGTGACTTCAGTGGAGACCAACAACCACCTCCGTGAGGTTTGTGGTAGAGCTGTGAGTGTGTGGACAGTTCGTCGAAGGTTGTAAGAAGCTGGCTTAAAATCTTGTAGATTATCAGCTGGACCAAAATTACTCCCACGTCACCGAATAGCCAGACTCCAATTTGCTTGCGAACATTTGAATTGGACGGCACAATGGAGGACTGTACTGTTTACTGACGAGCCTAGATTCCGCCTACATTTGCCAGATGGAAGACAACGATTTGCGGAGCGCATTCTTCAAGCCCCGGCTTAGACATGGTGGAGGTTCTCTGATCGTATAATATCAATGGATGCCTGCACCGAATTCATTGTCATTGATGGAGGCTCGCTGACTACACAGCGGTATGTTAAGGAGGAAAATTACGTAGTCCTGTTTGCTTTATTTATCGGCGATGGCTTTATTCTGATGCAGGATAACGCCTGACCGCATTCTGTGAGGTTTGTCACAGAATACTTGGTTGCAGTTGGAATAAAAAAAAATCAACTGGTCTGCATGTGCCCTCAGATTATATGGAAACTGCTCTTGCAACACATGGTGTAAATCCCAAAATCAGTAGATGGATAAAACACATGTTGGAGAAAAGAGCCGTTACTGTTAATGTAGGGGATTCGACGGTCAGAAAAGTTGATGTCCCCAGGG
Organism: Tachinus rufipes; assembly: GCA_963932245.1. Lineage (NCBI taxonomy): Eukaryota > Metazoa > Arthropoda > Insecta > Coleoptera > Staphylinidae > Tachinus > Tachinus rufipes. The sequence goes on from OZ010744.1 coordinate 80,410,096, forward strand.
AGAGGTGTATTATCTCCACTACTATGGAATATAGAAGTCGACAGCTTTATATGGCTACCCAATGATCATGACTTCTATACAATTGGTTATGCAGATGACATAACAATCCTATTAAGGGGCAAATTTGAAAGCATACTCTGCAACTTGATGCAAGAGGCTTTAAGAATAATCGAAAATTGGTGCAAAGACCAGGCTTTTACGGCCACTCTCTGAAAACCGAACTGGTTCTCTTTACAAAGAAAAGGAAAACTTACCAAAACTCCTAAATACTCTACTACCGCTATCAACGGAGGTAAAATATCTTGGGGTGGTTTTTGACAGTAAGCTCACATGGGGACCACATCTAAATATGGGATGCAAAAAAGTTCATATGTCTTTTTGGTAATGCAGACGAGCTGTGGGGAAAACATGGGGACTGTCTCCATAAGTCATAAGACCTATGATCACATACGTGGCACTAATATAGTGACCAAAAGCTAGACAATAAACGTCGGCATGCAGACTGAATCAGTTGCAACAAATGGCATGCCTAAGTATAACAGCTGGCATGCGGACAACATCAACTGCAGCTATGGAGACAATGTTGTGCCTGGCGCCCCTCGACATTTACGTCGAGGATATGGCGACAATGGCAGCTTTGCGTCTGAATGCAGCTGGACTTTGGCACACTGCAGGGAGGGCTGTTAAACATTGTACTCTCCTGGAAGAGGCTGTTAAGAAAACACCTCTGTTAGGAGCGCAAACAGATAACATGTCACTCTTTTTTGTGTTTCAATGACTCTACAACGTGCGCACACATGAATAAGAGGAGCAGAACGTGTATATAATATCATTACCACTAGGAGCTCACACGACTATCTTCCAAGCTGTAGTCGGGATAACCTATGGGGTTATGGAAATTGTGAACCTCAAAATATCTGGCAAGAATGTCCAAATTCTAAATCTTGTGGAAACACCATCGAGCTGCTTTGGGTAAAAGGACACTCAAAACAAAGTAGGTAACATTGAGGCGAAGGAGCTGGCGCTTAAAGGGTCAACCCTCATGGCGTGTGGTCCTGAACCCTGGACCGCGTTAACACTCAAAAGCTTAAATAATGCACTGAGACGGCGTTGGGATGACACTCCGGGCTGCAGACAGCCTAAGGAAGCAATGACTGCTCCGAACTCCAAGACAGCCGATTACTACTTGCGACTGTTCAGAAAGAACTTGCAAATTATGACAGGACACTGCCAACTAAAGAAACACATGCACACCATTGATATTGGAGACAATCCAACGTGTAGAGGATGTGATTTGGACGACGAGACGATCGAGCACGTGTACATGCCCGGCTCTCTCATACGATAGAGAGTCCATGTTGGGGAGCTGCTGGCTTGACATGGCCAGTATAAGGGAGACCCTTCCAAGCGCTGTACTTGCATACATCAGCCACATAGGGTGGTTGAATGCCAAGACAACGGAGTGAGGCACTACTGGATTAGGTACAAAGGGCCTAATGAGGCATACGTGCAGTAGACTTTGGTTTACCCTCTAACTTTCAATTCAGAATCCAATCCAGATGTACTCTCAGATGGAAATCTTATCGAACACAATAAACGAACTTCGTGTTGCACTTCAGGAAGAATGGCAGAATATTCCACAAAATGATATTTGTGAGCTTATTAGTGGCATGGGCCGCCGTATGCAGGCAAAAGTTAGAGCTCGAGGAGGCAATACGAAGTATTGAAATCTTATTCAACTAAAAATATAATTGCAGTTCAAAAATGTTAAAAAATACATTGGTCTTTTTAGAACTAGACTACAGAACTAATTAAATTAAATAAAACAAGGCTTCTAAGCCCATTCGGCAACGTAACACATGTCTTTTTACTTACACAAAATGATGTAAAAAGGCACTATTATGGACTCAATGAGTTTGATTTAATTTATAAAGAACTACATTCACGATGACAATAAGTTTGTTAAAAGATTGCTTTACATACAAATATGTTAATTTTAATTACTTATCATTAGTTTTCAAGAATTAATGAGTAAAAATAAATTTCCCTCAACTTGACTTCATGCTGGTTTTTTGAAAACCGCGTATAAATCATTATTTATATTTATAATTTAACTTACGAAATCTGCAATTATGTTATGTTTATGTTTTAATAAATATAATTAAAACTTTTATAATTATTGTACAGTAAATGAATTAAAAGTTATGAATACAAGATGTAATATATTCTCAGTTATTATACTTTATTTCTATATTCCTATTATTCCATTAAAAATAATAAAATAAATTTGTTTAGTTTAGACAATTGCGTTTACACAAACATGAAGAACACAATTGATTCTAATTAACGTTTTACGTAATTGAGTTATCAATTACACATTTGTAATATCTTTACCATGCACGAATGTGATTAATAAATATAAAATATCCTATCTTTTGCTTCGTAAAATGTGTGTGGCCTGAATTACGTTCGCTTTTAATAATATGCAAATGAGCGATCTTGAAATTTTTAAAAATAACTTGTTTATAACAGCCGACGTCCAGCAAAGAGATGCACTGTAGTAGCAAATTTGATGATGGAAGAAGGGATTATGCAAAACGTGTTCAATTTCTTCAAGGATAATGCCAAATGTGCCCACAACAAATAAAAATAGCACTTATCTGATAAGACATACTTAATTCAAATCTGGACATATCCGCACTATATAGTTTAAATGCTTGTTGACATCTAAAATAACATAATTATTTTGCCTCCAACATCATTTCCTTTAATTAATAATAAAACGACGCGCAATTACCATTTAAAATGAATATGAAATAAAAACATTAACGACATTTTCAATGCAAATAGAGCCGTTACTTTACAGTAAATTTACCTTTCGTAAAACGTGTTATTTTTACAACATATGTGGGCGAATGAATTGTTTTAAAAATTGATTGCTAGGGTTAAATCGATTGATCGCATTGAATAATTCAAGCACGTTTTATTTTTATCGTCTGGCACTTTCTCAAAAACATGCACCCGCATAATTCAATGCGTTTTTTTTTTGTTTTGTGTGCACGAAGCCATATTTTTCGATCTGTAAACTATCGAAAGTAGGACAAGGTTGCGGTAAAAACAGTTCGCGTTAATTAAGTCAAAAAGGCTATAAATAAAAGCAAATTGGGGATAGATCTGGAAACTGTGAATACAACCTCATTTATATGTATCGGAAATAATTATGGGTCGCTATAGAAATTGTTTATTATCATAATTATCGCGTTTGGAAATTTTGCCTTGCAAACTTATTTTATATTTCGACGAGTATCTTGCATGTTATTAATTAACTACGCAACCCTGATTTTTTCAATCGATTTTGGAAACCGTGTTTGTGCAAAGTGTGTCATTATTTTGTAGGTGGTATAAATAATCGAGTCTTCACTTTCTACTGTTTTAAATGCTATGTGATGTACTCGGAGCTTCAAATACAGTGTAACCCCTTTTTAAAGTAGCTCACTGTTTGCTTGACACTGTTTTACAAAACATAGAATAAAAATAAAGATCTGATAAACATTCAGAAACGAATTAGTGCCAGTGGACGAGCTTTGCTTCATAAATTAGTTTTTACTTTCTATTAGAACACAAATTGATGCTTGTTTTAATTCTAAACTGGCGTCATAGAATACAAGTGTCAATGTTGCTGCTAATATAATTCTTACCCGTATTGATTGCCACCGTTATTGAACCACCCCAGCAACGGATTGTTACGCATTCAACTGCAAATTAGATTGTGAATGGGATTAAAATAAATGCTTTTGGAGTATAAAATAGAATACCTAAAAATTTTAAATAAATCTGGTTATCAGAACACGCCTTATATAAATTAATATTATTTAATGAAATTTTAAATAATTTTTTATTGGTTATATTTTGTATCTATAATATAGACGAGACAAGTTACGACGGCCATGTTGTATATTACCTAGAAGTATTTGAATCGTTTCACAAATAATTAAAATTGTCTGTGCGGCGATAGTTTTATCTTAACTTACGATTGAAAACGTTTTGTTTCTGTTATAACTATTAACGATTTGAACCAGCCGATGCCAACGAAAGTTTTTAATTTTTTTACTCTTAGATTAATTTATCACTTTTTCTTTCAGTATGCATCATTGACGTGAAATAAAATTGGGCTGTATGGCACTGTGAGCATATCTGAGACATTGACAAAAAATGTTACGAGTTGCCAGGCAAACTTATATTTTATGTTTCTGCTTTAACAGGTTGCCGACGCATATGAAATAAACTTATTTTTCAATTCTATGAGCAATTTTCAATTTCTTGAGCTATTTTTTTTTAATTTAAATGGATTTTTACTTGGTTTTAGTACATTACATACATACATACACAAAAAAAATAATGATTTTTCTTTAAAGTTGTCTAACTAATTTTTCAAATATTTAGCTTGTAACCAAGAAATTAGGACATGTTCTTTAGTTTAGGCATATTGCCTGTTTTTTCTGCGCCTCTTAAGTCGCTTCATCGTTTGCTCGGTCTTCCTATACTTTTTTTTCTCGGCGGAGATTTATCTCTTGTCATTCATACTATCCTTTCTGCTTCCATTCCGTTTATGTACTTGTATCATTCATCTTTCTTGATGTTTTTTGATTTGTTGATGTTTTTTACTTTGCAATTTTGTCTAATATTTTTATTCTATTCTCTGTATAGTAGTGTTTCCCGGAAATTCTGCGCAAAACTTTCATTTCAATTGTTCTCAATAGCTTTTTTGTTTTGGCAGTGTCGGGCCAGGTCTTTGAGCTGAAGGTCATTACAGGCTTTATATATTCTGGTCATGTGGTCGAATTCTATGTGTTTGTTTTTCCATATTTTGTTATTTAGAGATACTACTGTTGTTTTGTTTAAGGTCTAATCTCCGCTTCTAAATCTCCTTATACCCTGAAACTTCTACTCAGATATTTGAATTTCCTTTCTTACCGCATTATTTTATCACCTACGGCCTGAGCGGTATTTTAGATTTTGTATTTTTGGTGGAAATAGTCAAATTACATAGTTTTGCTGTAGAGCGTGATATATGTTTTTAATTAATTTAATTATGGTGTAAGGTGTATTTGTCTGTTATAGAGAAGATGTGTTATATCTTTTAGTTGGGCACGGTCGAACGCTTTCTTCAGGTCTATGAAGCTTGTTATATTTAAAAGGTTTTTTAGTTATTTGTCTTCGACAGCCATTGATAGCAGACTACATCGTGGTTTGAGGAGAAAATGGAAAAAAGTGAATTTCGTCTGCTTATTAAGCATTATTTTTTGCGGAAAAAAACCATCACTCAAACAAAGGCTAACCATGGGAACTCTGCACCATCAATTTCAATTGTAAAAAAGTGGTTTACTGAATTTTGTTGTGGCCGTACAAGCACGGAAGATGCCAAACGCACGCCAAGTTGAGGTCTCTACACCCGAAACAATTAAAAATATTTACGACATGGTGTTGCCCGATCGAAGATTGAAAGTGCGAGAGATTGTGGAAGCCATAGGCATCTCACATGACTTAGTGGTTTCAATTTTGGATGATCACTTGGGTATGAGAAAGCTTTCCGCAAGATGGGTGCCGCGTTTGCTTACAATTGACCACAAACGCAATTGTGTGACAACTTTGCAGGAGTGTTTGGCATTGTTTAACCGCAATATGGACCAGTTTTTGCGCTGTTTTGTAACCGTGGATGAAACGTGTGGATACACCACAACACACCAGAGATCAAACAGCAGTTAAAGTCATGGGGACCGTTTTTTTTGTGATGCATGCGGTATAATCCTCATTCTTCAAAAGGGTAAAACAATCAATGGCGAATATTATGCCAGTTTATTAGGACGATTTAATGAGGATTTGAAAAAAAACGGCCGCATTTGGCCAAGAAAAAGGTTTTTTTCTGCCACAATGCAAGTGCACTCATGTGCAGTTTTTATGCTAAAAATCCACGAATTAGGCTACGAATTGCTCCCTCATCTGCTCTATTCTTTGGATTTAGCCCCGAGTTGTTTTCAAACCTGAAGAAATGGCTCGGCGGAAAGAGATTTGACTCCAACGATGAAATCATCTCACAAACAAATGCCTATTTTGGTGAATTTGGAGAAACGTTGGTCAAAATATATAGAGCTCAAAGGAGACTACGTTGAAAAATAAAATGATTTAAAAAAAAAAAAACCTGTGTTTCAATTAAAAAATCACGGACTTATTGACCCACCCTCGTAGTACTAAAGGGTCTTTCAATAGGAAGCACGAATTTTGTAAGGTTATAGCAGCCATGTTATAGCAACATCTGTCAAATTTGTTGGGAATTGTTTAGTAGTGTATGGCAAATCATCAAATTTTATTATCAAAATTAGTGCTTCGTTCAAAAAACGTTCTGCGCATCACGTTTTTATCCTCCCCACAACCGTCCTGTCGAGTTAACTATTCGACGTTTTGTCCGCACGTCACCGAAACGCAAGATTTGCTGAAAACATCGCTGCTGTGCGCGAAAACTCAAGGCAGTAAATATCTTGTTTCTGTGACTCTAATTTGGCATATTTTGTGTCGGGACTTTGGTCTGCACCGGTATAAAATCCAACTTCCCAGAAACTTAAAGTAAACGACCATACGCAACGCCGTGTCCTCTGAAGCAGTTGGAAGTTGACCTAAATTTTGCCAAAAAATCATGTTTAACCCATTTTTGGATGAATGCGTATGTAAGCAAGCTAAGTTTTCGGATTTGGAGATATACACCAGCACAAAATGCATCCCGAGGAAGTTACAGTTTGGTGCGGAATTTGGTTTGGCGGAATTATTGGTCGGTCCTTACTTCTTTCAAAACGAAACTGGCATTTTCACTGTCAACGGCTAACGCTATAGGTCGACTTCTTATGGCCTAAACTGGATGATATGGATACCGACAACATGTGATTCTAATAGGAGGGCGCTACGTGCTACACAGCGCCTGACAGGATGGACATTCTGCACGAACGGTTTGGGGGCATGGTTGTCTCGTGAACTTGCCACCAAGATCGAGCGATATAACGCTTTTGGACTTTTGGGGCTGTTTTAAATCGCACAACTGATTGTTGTCCGGATTATTTTAATTTTTTCTTGGCATTGTTAGTAGTTTAAAAACCCAAAATGATAATTTGAAAGATGTTTTTAATACTTGTTATAAAAGTCACAAACAAAATGGCCTTAACGTAATTTGCGTCATCTTACAAATACGAGTCGGGTATCTATAATTATAATATAAAATATATGTACAACATAACAATAGTTATTATTACTTGTGATGTGAACGTCATTTACGGTAATAATATTCATTATAGCCTCGATGTATAATTCGCTGTTACCGCTAAATTTGTCAATATCGACCAGCCACTCTATACTTTTTTTTATTATAAACACGGTACGGTAACTAAATTGTGCTATTTTTGCAAAATTCATAAAACATCTTATAATGCTTGCTATTCAAGTTGATGTGTTTTTGTATTCAATAAATTAATTACGTTCTTATCGCTACATCTTTTAATAAATTAGTGTGTATCCATTTAATTGATTTTACCTTTTTTAGTTTTATTTTAAATGGACGAGAAAAAGCATTCCGTAATTAACAAAGTGAAGTTTGCAACATTATTTCTAAAGTAGGTATTTCTCATATGAGGAAAACGGCTTAATTGAATAAAAATACTTCGACATTCTGATTCGATAATGCTTTTGACTTTACACAATTAATTCTTTTGAGCCTGAAGTGATACAGCATTCTACACAATTCGACATTTCTTATATTCTTTTGTTTCGAAGTTCCAATTACGGGTTCAAATCATTGTTAAAGGAATTTTGTTTGTTATGTTTCAAAAGGAACAACCCTTTAATATAAGGCATTTCAAATTCAATACGTTAAATGAGTTTTTTTTAAATTTTTATTAACAGTAAAGTATATGGAGTATATGTTATCTTATTAAATAGCGATTAGAATAAATATTTATTCAAGTTACTTAAACACAATTAATATTTCAAGGTGTCACTTTCTATTTTCTATTAGAGGAAAAACTAGGCTTCTCTGCTTTAACTTGTACATATAGTTTATTTATATACATCTTTATAACAAACAAGTAACATTCAAATGATAATTTAATATGCTTCGCATACACGTGCCTCTTAAAAACGTGGCACAATATAATTATATTTGACACGTGCTTTTCCTACCTTCATAATGGAACAAAGTCCATTTAAAGGATTTAATATACATTTGGCAGAAAAGGGTTACTATTCAAGGTATAGGGGAGGGGTTCAATCTGAGTGAGGTCGGAATAATAATGTCACTTTTGATAAAGTTTATTTTTCAGCTTAAAATAGATAATTAACACAGCAGCTTTGATATTTATAATTTGATCAGTTTATGTTTTACGGACATTTTTCTGTTTATCATACACTTGCTGATTGAAGCCAGTAGTAAACTAAATTTAGATCAGTATTACAATTACTACTATTAAGCAATTTTAAACAAATCGATCTTGTAACAAAGTGCCTTATTTGGAAATTCATGCAGTAAAGCTATTTTTGGCGTTTGTTGGAAGTTCACATTAATTGCTGTTTGTTTATATGCATGTTTATAGTACAACGATAAAAGTGTTTCAATAAATCAATCATTAGATTAACAATACGAATAGTATTGTTATTAGTTTAGCAATCAATTACGAGGATATTATGTTTTTTATTTGCATCAGATCATGTTAATTGACAGTTACTTATTATGTAGATTTTCTCCGTTCTTTATAAGAAAAACGTGTAAATAGTATGTATGTACAAAGGTCGATAGAACGGTTTCCATCCTAGTTATAAATAGCACATGGTGTATTATTATTGAGCGAAAAACATTTCTACGATTTCAATATTCACTGAAATAAATAATAATCTTTAAAAAAATACAAAACGTAAATATTTATTTCAATAATTCAAAACATTGTTTTATTTACTCAGAAAATGTGTAAACACTAAACTTGTTGCTCATTAATAAACGTAATTATATCGTGATAAGTCATCACATATGAAACATCTTTATTGCAGTGACGTGCTTTTCAATTGATCAAATAATAAACAATGGTTTGTTGTATGTACAGTACATGCGTACTGACATTTGCAATTTGCAGATAACAATATATTACAAAATTTTTCATTACAATAAACATACTTGAAATAAGGATGAGTAATTGACTGCTCAACTACACTATATTTATGTATTGTTGTCGTCCTTGTTTCTATATTTTTCAAATTAAATTGTTAACACTTTATAAAAGCATATTAATGACTTTTTTTTTTTCAAATTACTACTATGACAATATTTTGATACAATAATCAAAATATTAATTCAATGGAGTTTGACGATAAATACTGTTAAAGAAGTAGGAGAAAGACCCGAGAACTAACTTGAAGGGACTACTCGCGTTTGGAGTAGAGGTGGGTATGGACGGACCAATTTGGGTTGTTGGTGTCTCAGATTGAGTGCACAGTGATATCTAGTTCATGGTTTTTCGGCTAGGATCGACAATTTTAATGGTTGAATTTGTTTGTTTTTTTTGCCAGCCGAGTTTTCACTGCTGAACACGTTCCAAGGGGCCAGCCTGGTTGAAGGCTATTTGGTCTTGGTGGCTGGTGGTCTTGATTTTTGTGCTGAGTGACTTGAGCGGTTGATGACCTACTTGCAATGATTCATGAAGACTCGCCCAGATCTTTTCATTTTTTTGACTTGGTGAATTGTATTTTTAGGTATCCATGACCATCTCTGTCAGCTCGTTTTTTACAGGGCAATGGAGTATCGGCCTGGTTATTGCTAGAGACTTTTGTAGCTGGTTCCGTCCACGGTTTTGTTTGGTGGTTGAATTGTTTTTTTTTTTTTAATAGGTGCTCCAATAGTTTGATTGAACGTAGCCTCAATATTTGTGTGAAAACACAGCAGAAAGACAACAGTTTTAAACTGTTAAGGAATTATACATGGTCGATCGTCTCGTCATCAGTTTTGCATTATCTACACATTGGGCTGTTTTCAATTCTCAACATATGCATGTGTTTCCTAAGTTGACAATACTCTGTCAAGTCCTGTGTTAATGTTTGCAGGTCCTTTCTAGATAGTCGTAGGTAACAATCGGCTATCTTAGGGTTTGGGGTATTAATTGCCTGTCTATAGCCTGGGGGATTATACCATTGTACTTACAGTGGTACTAGGCCCAGGTGGTGTAGTGTTTAGCGTTCTCGACTGCTACACCAGGGATTTTGGGTTTGAGTCTCTTATTTGGATAGTCAGTTTTTTTGCTTAAGAAAAAATATGTAGTGATAAGTACGCCTTCTTTCGGATAGGAAGAGAAACTTCAGTAGGTCCAGTGTGCTGACTCGATGTTGTGTGCATGTTAAAGAACCCAGTAATTTAGGTTGGAATTCTTAAATTTGCGGCAAAGTTTTCAGATGTGGTAGTCATAACTTCTGGCGTCGGTGATTAGTTAAATAAATAAATCGGTGGTGTGTGTTTGCTTTTAGTAGGATGGTAAGGCTTTTTAGAGGCGAAGCGGTTTTGGTTGATACATTTTGGTGGTTGTTAGGATAGTCTGTGTTCTCAAGGGTAAGTATTGAGGCATCTATTATCTTGCGAGTAGATTCCTGCTTCAGAGCCTTGGGATGTTTTAAAGTCATTGGTTTTGTTTTGAGTTTATCTTTATTTACGTTTTGCTCTTGTTGTTCTTGTATTTGTACATTGTAGGGTCTTTAAAATACAAAATAGGGTGGCATTGTGTCTGTTAACAGAGGTGATTTTTATTGTTTTGTACGGATTAACCATACATTTTACGTTTGTAAAAGCATTTAACAGAGGGTTTAATTGTGATATATTTCTGAGTATAACTAGACCAAGCAATTTTTGTATATCTTTACCAAAGAAGCAGCGTATAATAATGCAGATTTGAAATACACGTTTGTTGGATATTTTTAAAATGATATGCAAATGAGTGCTTTTATCAGTATAGATTAAAGGTTACTTATTAAAAATCAACACAGTATTCAATGTTGTTGCTGATAATTACTTAATTGCTAAATAAGATAACGAAATTGCCTTACATCAATAATATTAGATAATTGATCAAATATTAGTGGTTCTTTTGAGTAAATATTTTGCGTTAAACTTCATATAATAACAACAAACATAATAAAATTATATGTAATAAAATCAATAACTGAAAATTAAAAAAAAATAACTGATTCAAATAATAAATTGCACTAATAGAATAAAACGATTACGATATGTTTTTCTATGAAACCATTTTATTGACACGGTCTCACGGCAATAATAAAATAAAAACTAGAGTTGCTGATAGATAACATATATTTGATATCACCTTGTACATTATTTATACTGAAAAAATATAACGTGAAGGTTGTCCCTATTCATATTGTACATTTTACAGCTACATAATTGCAGGTCATCTGCGATAGTTTGTGTGTTGAGTACAGTTATGCGCCTTGAACCTTTCGCAGAGAGGAGACTCACGAAACCTGAAGAGATGAGGAAGAAATAAAATAAGACTAGACCCTGCGCGCTATCTTTTTAGATTGTTATTTTTGTAGAATGGTGCGTCGGAAACATTATTGAATCGTGTATAATTTATTCCTACGTAACAACAGTGTGGGCTCTCTCTCAATTGGAATACGTCCTTTCTAGCGTTACATCATTAAGCTATATACAAAAATAATTGCGTCATTAATAATTAAATGTTGGTTATGTTATGATGTATTTGAAAAGACGAGAAATTCGTATCGATCTTGCCGAGATATGTAGTTATTTGTGTACTTAAAATAATTCCTATTGTTGTATATAATTATAGGTTATAAATCTGCTAATAAAGTTGATATGATCAGGATTCTGTTGTTATATTTTGTTCAACAATCTGTTAACCAATAATTTTAACAAACATCTCGATGCATGATTAATTGGTAAAATATCCAGAAATATTTTAATAAGTATAATTTGACAATACATATTATATTTAATTTCTAAATATATTCTACAATTTTATATTGATCAAAAGCCTTGGGTCTCACCACGTATATTTTTATAACTTGAACCTTGAATTCAATCGCTGAGGAATTATACCTACAATAGTATGCTTGGTCGTCATGTATTGATATATTCATCTGCGACCAATGTTATACTCATTATAAAAATATAATAATAATATGTTTTGCAAATATAACAAATATACATTAGAAGTAATTTGCTAATCAAGAAGAAGTAAGTTATATGTAATATTCTGCAATAGTTTTACCAGTTTGTAGGAATATCGTTGGTTAAATGTATATTAAATTATAATTATTTGCTACCTGAATATTACTTTATCGGAAGAGGTAAATTCGATTTTTTCGTATCCATATTGAATTGAAAAAATATTGTAATTATAATAACTTTTTTTTTAATTACGTTTGAACTACGGTGTGTTTTATATAGTGGTAAGTCGGATCTTTGTGGTATACCCCTTTACGAAGTTGTATTTAAGTAGTTTTTCTACTTTGATAAGCAAATTGTTATTCAGTTTCTCTGAACACAAAATTGGTTAAAGTTTGGCTAAAATCATTCCTCATACTATACATAATTTTCTTCATTTCAAACCTTTTATCTAAAATTAATTTTATTACTTAATATTATTTGTATTTCAAAAATACGTATCGGCGATCTGTAAGTTACCTACTATATTTTTTTATTTCTTTTAGATATTATGGTCAAGAAAAAGATCACAACGTCCTGGTTATGGATCTGTTGGGCCCATCACTCGAGGATCTATTCAATTTCTGTTCCCGCCGTTTCACTATTAAAACTGTACTCATGTTGGCTGATCAGATGATCGGACGCATAGAGTTTGTGCACTGCAAGTCATTCATCCACCGCGACATAAAGCCGGACAATTTTCTCATGGGCATCGGCCGTCATTGCAACAAACTATTTCTTATCGATTTCGGCTTAGCCAAAAAGTTCAGAGATATGAGGACAAGGTAAATTAATCGTCGATTTTTGGAAATGTCAATTATTACCGATGCTTACTATTTAGGTTACACATAGGATATCGCGAAGATAAAAATTTGACAGGAACTGCCAGGTACGCTTCCATAAATGCACATCTTGGCATCGAACAGTCACGTCGTGATGATATGGAGAGTTTGGGATATGTGCTGATGTACTTTAATAGAGGCTGTTTGCCCTGGCAAGGTCTTAAAGCTGCCACCAAGAAACAGAAATACGAAAAGATCAGTGAAAAGAAAATGTCAACGCCTGTAGAAGTTTTATGCAAAGTAAGTATATTGTTTTTAAATATGGAATAAATTATTATATAATCTAGCCAACATACTAATCTTCAACTTAGTTACATTATGGACGAAAATGTTATTTTGTCTTGGCTTCTAAAATGTAATATTATCGCCGGGGTTTTATTAGTCACGTACGCATTTATTGGGATCAGCAGTTTTATCGTAATCCGCGAATTTCCTCTCGCCGATCCATTTAACAATATCTAGTTTGTCGAGTTATGAAAACTTCATTTTTATACGTTTACGATATTTTACCTTCGCATGTTATATCCATCCGAAATTTATTATTTTATATTAAGCTAGATGGAGTGCAAATATGTCCCTAGAGTATTAGCTCCATTAAAAGTTTACAAATTTTATGCGTACCTCATTTTATCTTGATACCAATAAATAATGATTTATTATAAAAATAATTACATTTAAAAGGGTTATTCATGAAAAGTAATAATATAAAAATAACTTTAACTTAGGAAATGGTATAATCAATATTAATACTACTTCAATGTTTTTACCTTTGAGACTATCTCAATCGTTATATTTTGAATGAAAATAGGTTCTGCAATTTTATTGTTTGATAGACTTGATCGATAATTCTCAAATGATTGCATGGAATAGTCGTCTGATTAAAACAAAACTGAGCGTTTCTCGCGTTATTTACGTTTTGCTAAAATTATTTTTCTTGAGACCACAGCTACACACGATTGAATGTCCGTTTGTTAATTTGTCGTGTGAGGTGGGCCTCTTTCACACCCGGGTTCATCCACCCAGTATGGATAAATAATAAACGTGCTCTTATGAAAAGTATCTGCGTCTGAAAGGCTTCGTATAACGCATTTATAACGTGAATCTAAGATTCGGAATCGCTAGAGTATTCTGAAGCAGGCATTCGGTCACCCAAATACGTCTGAAAGTTCCCATTTGAACGTATGTATCACCTGAATCTGAGATTTAGAATCTGCGTGTGAAAGGAGCTTTAGGATTTTGAAAGAATTGAACCAAGACTTTATGCTAAGTGCAAGCATATGAGCCATGTGAACAAATCTATTTTCACAGTAACACATTTGGTTTGCTTAACTATGTTTGGTCGGCATCCTTCAAAACGGATGCGTTTTTACGGGACCGTTTCTAAGGGATAGTGTGACACCGGACATACTACTCACTGGCGCATGCGCGTGACTGGAATAAAACTTAAATTTTAATTTTACTTTGCTAGGTAATTTCTCACTCCAAACACGTGCCTTTATTGGTAGATATAGCCAACTAAATTATATGTAGTGGTAAAATATGAAATATAGTGTAGCCATAAATTATAGTGTCTTTACGACATGGGCTTTACTAGCTAATCTACTCATGATAGTATTCAAAGGTGAAAATTGTATGTTCATTTTCACTCTTGAATACTGTGTATTTAACATCTTCCAGGTATATAATACAAACATAATTGTCTTCCTCGAGGCGGTAGGTAATGAAATAAACCGCTGAGACACTATATCTATGGCTATACTATACGTCAATATGCTCTTCATTGTTCATTCATTGTATAGTCAATTCAATTCAAAGGTATAATGCGGGAAAATATTGGCACGAGATGATCTGCAAGTTGATCACTCGTTATATTTTGGTCCGTAGACCAAAAATGTGCGTTAACCATAATTTTGTAGCCATTTTTTTTAATAATGTTATATCGTGAGCATTATATAGACAGTTTGAAGTTATTATATTTAATCAGTACTATGAATGCAGCATATACACTGTATGCTGCTGTTTTTAGTATCTTGTTAAGTAGTTGATTGTGTATTTAGGAAGATATAATTTATTAATACGGGGCATTAGTAGTGACGTCACACGACAGTGGCTCCATTGGCGCCAATGTGGATTATCATAACATCTATTTTATACATAGGTGGAAATACTTGTTGGATTTAATTGTGGCCTTATAAGATATTTTTCAGCAATTCAGTGTTTCTGCAGTGATTATTTGTTCAACAAAGTAAAATTTTATGTATAATATGTAGATAATTAATAACACAATTTTAAATTAACACATATTAAAACATTCACTACAATATAACCTCACAAAATGTTTTAATTAAATTTTAAAATACATTTGTTAAATTGAAGTTAATTAATATATTTTTTATTATATCTATAGTATTGTATATTCAGTAAAACTAATTTATGATAATAGGTAGTGTTTTACTCAAGAATTGACTCAAAGAATTGCCTCGATTATCCAAGATAATATTTTTGTTATTTGTTTATTAATTAATTGTATATATATAACAGTTTATATTTTTTAGTTATTGACTTTATTAATGAAATTATAATAAACAGCTAAACTTTTTATTAAATCAAATAAGATTTTAGTTGAGTAAATTTTGATTATTTAAGTTTCGGATTGTATTATTGGCAGATCAAAAGCAATTATCTATAATATATTTGTAAAATAAAACATAATTTATAAAATTTATTGTTAATACACAAACAAAAGCATTATCAAATAAAATATAATTGCAAAAACAATATATGCATAGTTTCGTTACACATAGTCGGAACATAGATAATCAAAATTAATTATTACTCGATTAAATTCTTAAGACAATTTAATTAATTGATTATGTTTGTTTTCATTATATAAATGTTATTATAAAATTATAAAAACTGTTTGATGGTTCATTATTTAATATTAACATATTTACATATTTAGTTACTTGGTTAATAATTTTTCTAAATTTATGAAATATTAAAATTTGCTAAATAAATATTTAAACTTAAACTTTAATAATAATTTGTTGCAGTTGATCAAATTTACAGTATAATTAACATTGAATTCAAAAAGTATTTATTAAATATTTACAATGTTTGTGAGGTTATGTTGTATTTCCGAATTTCAATATGTGTTTATTTAAAATTGTATCATCTAATATATACAAATTGTACATCAAAATATGTCTTAATATAATATTAATTCATTTTGGTGCATTAGATTGCAAAAAATATCTTATAACGACACAATTAAATCCAACAAGTATTTTCACCTATGTATTTTTTATTTATTTTTTATTTTATGCTTTTTACGGCTATTTTACATCGCCACAGTAAGTCTACGACTTGTTTTTAAAGTGGTTTGATGGGACCAACAGCTTAAAACGTGACTTCCGAACCACGCTGGTGGATAAAGAGCAAGTTATCATTTCAGTCATATTTAATTTTAATCTCATATATAAAATAGATGTTATGATAATCCACGTTGGCGCCAATAGCGCCACTGTCGTGTGACGTCACACTAATGCCCCGTATAATATCAACTCAATTTTATTATTACTGATGTGATATGTATTCTATAGCATTTTTTATTAAATGATGTGAACCATACAATCTAATTAAAATGTTGTTAATGTAATGCAAATTATCTTATTTTAGGGATTCCCAGCAGAATTTGCAATGTACCTAAATTTCTGTCGAGGATTAAGATTTGAAGAAGCACCAGATTATATGTACCTGCGACAGTTATTCCGTATATTATTCCGCACGTTGAATCACCAGTATGATTACACTTTTGACTGGACCATGTTAAAACAGAAAGCAGCAACAGCAAGTCAAGCTATAGCAGCGACAGCCCAAGGACAAGTCTCGCAGGCTATTGGCCAGCAACCTGGTTAGTAACTTTCCTCACAATTAGTTGTAAACAATTATTATTATTGTAATCCGATTATTATTATTGTCTTATAAGAAAAAAATATAATATAATATGATTGTAATCTCGTGAAACCTATGATCGGTATATCCAAAACTATATACTTATAATATGCTTTTTTGTAAAATATACTACACGTAAAATAATATGTTTTGGATACACACGGTTCTATTTAGTTTTGTTAGGATGTAATTGAAACAATATTGTACATTTATAATTTTAATCCTTTCCTATTGTAGATAATTTAATGACATGAATTGGTGGAACTATTTATAACCATTATGTAATGGGAAAAAGAGTTCCACCTTTTACATACACAATAATGTCCCTTCCCCATTTCAGTAAGCAGAGATGTAGATAAGAAAATGAGTTCTGCAAAAGCCAACGCACACTCAAAAGCACATGTCTCCTCCGCTACCGACGTTGCCAAACCTGTCAAAGGTCATTAAAACCTATGTTCTCCCCTATGTTGTTCATTACTTTTATAGTTGTTAAATACATTCAAAATTGTGTCAATTATCATTGGAAATATAAATTATTTTGTTATTTATTTAAGTTGATTTATTTGTTAATTTTATATGAAGTTGTAACCCATTTAACATAATAACCCTGCTGTAATCTTGCTTTGGTTGCAAGGTTGACCAATTCAATTCAATGTGTAGTTTCTTAATAAATTAGTGTTGACTGGGTTATGACTGAAGTATTCTATTCAAATCATTATCATTAATATAACAATGTTTGCATGAATTAATCGAAGAGAATGGAAGAATCATTGAATTAATTTGACAGGGTAATCATTGGCAACAAGATTCCCATTTCATCATCCTTGATCCATTTAAATGTACTGACTTGGATTTGGAACTATTTAATTTATATTTAAGATTCATTTACACTGTCTATAATTCTAGAAGTATATTAATAATTTGTGCGTAAATTCACATATACAACAGTTTTATTAAATATAATTGCTCTAAGTAAACTGCCATCAAAACTTAAGCTGTATCACTTTAGTTTGAAACTGGCTATGAAGGGATAACTATTTGTAGTTCTTTCTTTACGATTAAACTAAATACCATTCAGATAGGGGCATATTTCTGTGTCAACCATCACACATATTTGTTCAGTTTAAATTTCATTAGAAACTTATTTGTAGCATAAGAGCGATAAGTAAATAATTAAAATAAAAGTTGCTAACTTTTTGTTAATTATTCATTTGATATTTTATAATAGGAAAATAAGGCACCAAGTTGAACTTTAGTTTATAGACAGTGTAAAACCAGCTTTACATTCACCTCTTATCTACCAATGCGCATGCTTATTCTATTTTATTTTAATCTCATTATCATCTTTCTTAATATAAAATTGAATTAATTATTAAAAAACATTAATTCGATTTTATGTTGCACATTTTTTTGTTGTTTTTTTTATTCACTAACATTGCGTTATTTCATTTTTTTAGGCAACCGCTAACAAACGAAATAAACATACATCATTCAACATTGGATGCCCACAACAGAAATGAGCATGTCACATTTAAGCCTTGTGTTTTTTTTATTTATATGTGACATTTTTATAATAATACATTATTATAATATAAATTTATGAAATATTATTATTAGTTATACATTTATTTTCATTTAACTGTCGAAAGGAACATAACTAATGGGGAGTCGTAAAAGAAAAATGCTAAACGAATTTTTATTGCTCCCGGTGTATGATTGTGCATTGTGTGCGAGTGCAAGCAAGTCTGGCTGTTTATTATTTAATAAAAAAGAAAAAGAAAAAAAAATAATACTTTATAAGCTTAAGTGTAATGTCTCATTCGATACAATTAAATCAATACCAATCGTCAGTGGTTTGTATGTACATGACGCATATTTATAATTTTTCGTTTCTACTGAATAATTCAATCAGAAGAATTATTTTTTTGTAATATATAGTTATTGTAATTAGTTTTTTTTTCTCAATGAAAAAACTTAATATATACTACTCACTGCAGTTAGCATATTTAGGTTTCATTTTTGATAGGATTATAATTATTTTTTATGATTAATCTGCAAGGACGAGTAGTATAAAGAAAATGTTTATATATATATAAAAATTGTAAAATTGTTATGAACAAACTGGAAGTATTTGTTTGTGATAGATTTTACCGTAAAAAATCATTGTCCATAATTAATTGTCTTTTAACTCTATTATCGGGCTGATTTTCTGTCATTACATTTTGTGTTAATTTTTTATATATTATTAGTAGTACAGAAACAAATATTTGTAAAATTGATATACAAATGTATAATATTTCTTCCTGTAGCTGAAACTTAATTGTAAGGAACTGCCATGGGTGAACCAACAGACAGTTATTAACAAAAAATTAAGTGCATGATGATATCACACTGTCAACTTGATGTCTAATGTACTACTGGCGAATTTATATCCATTAGTTCATCATGATTAATAATAATTTTGTTTTCATTTCCTCTCAAATATTTTAAGTAACATTTACTATAATAGTTTGTGACGCTATTATTGCGCCCCTTATTATTTAAGTTGTATAACAGTGTTCGACATTTGTAATGGAACTGTTACAGTTGCGGTATAAGAGAATAAAATTTAAAACAAGAATTGTTGACTTGTAATTTATACTGTTCATTAACTAACTCCTGCTGTGTTATTAACTACTTGCTATGTAATTAACTCTATTCATATTTTACTAATATTGAATAATGCAGCAAATGGGTTAACTGAAATATTTTTACTTATTCCTGTTTTAAAAACCTTCTTATAAATATTATAGATATAAATATCCTATATTTAACTACTTGGTAATGGAAATTGTTAAATTGAAAATGATATTAATGAACGTAATGTAACTATGAACTCCTGGAATGTTAAAAATTGGTATAATCCATAAGTTTTTATAAACCATTATAGATTGAAAGTATTTCTGGTATGGTCAGTTGAAGATACATAGGGTAAGTAAGGAAATAATTTATAGAGAACTTTTTTAACAAAATTGCATATGTCGATTGATTTATTTTATATTTTTACTGCAAATTGATGACCTCGCTTTATCTACAATTCTATAGGTTAGCATAGTTCCAAAGTATCAATGCTGCTGTGGGCATTATCACACCTTAATCCAAAACAACCAACTTCATGCTTGATTGAAAAAAAATTGTTAGTTCTTCGAGCTAAAAGTATCAGTCTCAACATTGTAGCTAATTGCGATTGCTGTAGTAGTGGGTTTATGTGATAATTGCGATTGCTGTAGTAGTGGGTTTATGTGATCAACATCAAATTTTTATTTTCAATTTAGGACACATAAAAATGTCTTTAATTTCAACGAATGAAACTATCACATTGAAGATGAGATTTTTGAATTTTTGCTGCTTATAAGTCGTGAAATTTGAAAGTCTCTTAAAAGTTTTGGTCTTACACACTTACATCTCTGAACCGTTAGTGAAGTGTTTAGATGACAATATGTTTTTGTACTTTGTTTGAATAATGTTCATGGAAATATCTAGAAAATGCCTGCAACATTACTCCGATGTAAAATATCTAAAAGCCATTAGTCAATTTTGGATCGGCAATGATTCAAATACCTTATTTTTTAATAGAATTTAGAAGAGATAGTGTGTACAGTAATCCCCGAACATTTTGGTCCATGGAATGTGTGAAATATAAGCGCAAATATACGTATTTATTAGTCGTAGAAAACTATATCATTATAATTGTTAAATTTTTCTAAAAATAAAAGAAAATACAGGGTGTTCCATTTAAAAAACTGATGATAACGTAATATCTCGTGAAACAGAGCTAGTATTAAAAATCAAAATACATCACTATATAGATTAAAATTTCTACAAAAACTTTTATTAAGGTAATTTTTTACATAAACTAAATATGCAGTCAATATCGGGTGTTCCCATACATTTACCTAACTGTATATAAAAGTTGTATAGAAGTAAAAAACTGTTTGCATCTAAGTTGACTTTTTTTAGAGTAAAAATTGACCGGTTTACATCTAAGTAAGTTTCAAGGTCTTTGTTTATAGATATTACAGATTCTAACCTAGAAATTTGAAGATGGTGTGTCATATTTGTGGATATGGTCTTTGTAAAGTATGAAGTATCAAGGGTGCTATTATCTGCAAAACTATGAGTAAGACTTTTGGTTATTTGAAGAAGTTCATTATTGTAAATCAAAAATAAAGTCGGCGAAAGAGCAGAACCTTGAGAAACATCAGCATTTATGGTACTGGGGTCAGAGTAAAACTAAATAAGTATAAACTATTTAAATGTATTATTATTATATAAAAAAAGGAAGGTCCTCCCGAATTAAAAAAAATCACCATCTCCGCAAATAAATTTATTTTAATTATGAACAGTATCATATGCTGCCTTTTTACAGCTTTCTTTGAAGAGGTTTGATGAGATCAACGGTTTGTTAAGTGGGTTCCAGTGGATAAATAGAAAGGTTTTATTTAGTCAATTTTGGATATCTAACTACTTTTGTACCTACATTGCCAATTATTAAATAATTAGTTAATTCACTTTATGCAATGAGTTATCAAAAAATATTATTAATTTAAAAACATTCAGAAGTGAATTAGCTTTCATTCTGACTAAAATATATACCATAAAAAAGGAAATATTTTCGAATTGTTGTAAAATTGCAAATGTTCATCCTATGTGGTCAATAAACATTGAAGTTTTTAAAATAAAAAATTCTAGTGCTTTTCTAGTTCCTTTCTAACTATAGTTCATAGATAAATGTAACATAAGGTATAAGAGATACCGTTGACGTCGTGGTATGAAATGGTTTTAAACCGTTGCGTTGTCGCGAGTTACCGGTTATTTACTTTTGACTGAATGTACCAACCAGCGAGGTGAATTTAAAACCCTTGTTGGAAGCAGTTTAATAAGTCCGGTATGTTAAATTTAAATATGATAACCTATAAATAAGATGAATTGTCAAGAATGATTATGAAAATAATTAGTAAAAATTGCTATTAAGTATAAATAAAATGAATATTCTTTGTAAGTAAATGTATATATATATAGCAAATATTTTACTAAATTAATAATAATCATAAGAAAATTAATGACAGGTGTAACCGTTTATAACCAGTACGTTTTCGTGAGATTTCCGCGATCACCCAAAAATAGAGAGAGATGGAAATAAAACCGCTATTTGATCGCTGGTATGTACGGTTTCTCACGGCAAAACGCCTAAGGTTTTTTTTTTTTTTTTTTTTTTTTGGGGCTAGGCGGTAAAATCTTCTAAAGACTGGCAAGTGTCGGATTCATTTCCTCAGGTTGAAATGCCTACCGACTAAAAACCGCCCAATAATGAATGCCAAGTGGAAGTTCGAGACCATACGGCTCATGTACCTTCCTTTGATAGATTGATAGATATAAATTGAATTAGCCCTATAGGCTGTGATAGGTGGTGGGTATGCCTGAACCCTAGGTGAAGATAAAGAAATTAGAGAGCGGCTATTATGTTAACCGGGCGTTTGTAGAAGAAGGTCTCCCTGTCTGGCTCGGCAAGTCGGGCCAAATCGGGATTAGGATGAAACGCGAGATTATCGAAGTACTTTACGGCAAAAGTTTCGATTTGATGGCGCAGAGGAAGCAGTCCTAGGTCCGCCCGAATATCTCTATTCCGACAGTACCATGGAGCACCGAGGAGGCTCCTCAAAGTGACACTTTGGAATGCCTCAAGACGATCGAGATGACAGCGCGAGGCCGTGCCCCAGATCGGGGATGCGTATGTCAGCATAGGCCTGATGGTAGATGTGTAGAGCCGGGTTTTATTCCGAATCGACATGCCGCTGTTTCGACGCAACATCGGAACAAGAAGATTTTTAGCCATTTTGGCTTTATCGAGGATGGACTGCACGTGTAATTTATACGTGAGTCCCTTGTACGCCTAAGGTTTACCAAAATTGAGTTGATTTGGACTTATATATTTAAACAATATTTTTTAATAAACAAAAAAAACTTAATTTTACGATCTTTTATTAAAATTCAGGACTATTAACATTAACAAAAATTTATCTTAATTTCTTGTTTAAGGAATTGCAGATAATAAATTAGTAATAACTGTTGCCTCTCAAAATGCTGCTCCAACTAATCAAGTTAAAGTTAAGTAGTAAGATCTTCAAATATAAGTTGCGTGCTCAGTTGTTTTGTTATCAATCAAAGGTACCTAAAAGTATTATGAGAAAACGAAACGATGACCTAGCGGTAGTCAGCAGCAGCGGCTTTTAGTTCACACGACTGGCAGTCATGATTTTTAATAAAATATAAATGTTTTTACTGTATATTTATCTTTCTATGCCTCTTGCATACTAGTTCTGGTATTTTATCATATCATTGTCAATGGGCGATTTCTAGAAGATTTTTTTATGAATATAGGCATTTTGTTATGTATTACAGGCATCTATAATATGGTTCATAAAAACTACTTATCTCATAACTAAATTGCTACAGGTGATATACGAGTTTAACCGCTATAAATTCTGGCACTAACCAAGAAATCACTTATGAGAAAAATATTTTATTATTTTTCAATATAATCCCCTTTAAACTCAACACACTTATTACATCGCTTAATTAGTAATTCCATCTCCTCATAAAAATATTCTGAAGATTTGTAGTCAAAACGCAAAGTAGTTCAAGCAACAATCTGACTCTTTTTGTTAATTTTCCTTGACGCTTTCTCCGAATATTTTCCAAAAACCTATGTAATAAGGTAGCATAATAAGCCATTTTCACTGTGGTGTTTCTTTCTTTAAAATCAATCATCAAGATGCTCTCACAAAGATTGTGGCCATGATATTTTTGGTTGACGGGGATACAGTGGCTTTTCTTGATGGTGGTTTACCTTCACGCCGCGTTTCATGGAGGATCATGATACAAGACCATAGTTTTATCCCTAGTAACAATAGATTTTAGAAATTCTTCTTAATCTCTTTCAGAAGTTTTGGGAGCCATTTTGCACTCACTTTATTCATACCCAAATGGTTATGGAGTATTTGGCAAATCGATGTATCTGACATTGCTGATAATTTCCTTACATTTAGTCGGCGATCACTTTGGTCGACCAGAACGTGAGTCATCTTTTAAAGAATCAAAGCTCATCTTAAACTTTTTAGCTCAATTTTTCACGGTGGAATAAGGTGAGGGATAAGACCTTAGAATGGAAAAAATTTCATGGCCGCTTAGTATTTAATTTTTCAAAAATCTGCATAGTTGAATCCTAACGATGTCTGTCTGGATATCACTACAAGACTAATTAAAGTAGAGGGTTGAAATTGCACATGTACATTAATAATAATCTCACTTTACTGACAATATTTGACATTTGGTCTAAAGTTTTTAGAAATGTAGTAGGCCTGAAATTTATGGCAGTTACTTCGTATAGTATTTAATTACTTGTATTGCATATATTACAAAGCTCAGTTTATTAGAGAGTATGATCATGAAATTTTATGTTGCTATTGATGTGAAGACCAAAAAATTTTACTCACTCATTCAAATCTACTTTTGCATATTCTATAACATTTGCCTGCAATAAATGAATTTAAAATAATATTATAGGGCTAGGGCCATCAGTTGTCTCTGCTTTATACGAGGGACACTGCCAAAGTTTGCGGAAATTGTAAAGCAAAACACAAATTACGTTATGTAAATCGCTCTATTGCTTCTCAAAATATTCTCCTTTAAAATCTATACACTTTTGCATCCGATAAAACCAATCTTCAAAACAATTTTGCCACTCTGAGGTACTTCTAAAACAAGTGATTTAAATGCTTCAACAGCCTCTTCAGGCAGGATGAAAAACGCCCGCCACGCATTATATTTTTGATATGTCGAAATAGGAAGAAGTCATTGGGCGATAAATCAGGCAAATATGGGCAATGAGTCATTAATTGGATGTTGTTACTGGTCAAAAACTCCACAGTTCGTTGTGCTGTGTGAGCACTTGCATTGTCATAATGAACAATGATTCGCCGGTTTATGTTGGTCCTTTTGATTTCAGCGATAACTTCCGGCAATCAAATTGAAGTATACCAGTCAGCATTAACTGACCTTTGATCCTCTAATGCAACAGGTGCAACATGACCCGTTTTTCCGAAGAAACAAGCAATAATTCTTTTTGAAACGCCTGCGTGAACGCATCACTTTTGTGGGTTGAGGTTCATTTTGAAACACCCATACAGTCGATTGATGTTTAGTTTCAGGCTCATATGAATATATCCAAGATTCGTCACCTGTTAGGATGTTATATACCAAATTTAAACGACTCCTTTCGAATTTCTTTAGCATTTTTTGCCCCACTTGACACGTTCTTCTTTCAAATTGTGTGGGATCCAATGACTACAAAGCTTCTTGACATGCAAATGATTGTGCACAATCGTATGTATTTGTTTTGCTGCAATGCCTAAGGATGCCTCTATCTCACTATAGGTCACATGCCGATCTGACAAATTCATTTCACGCACAGCATCAATATTTTTCGCGACAACAGAGGTGCATGGACGACCTTCGCGAAAATTGTCATCAAACGTTGGTCTTCCACGCTTGAATTTTGCGAACCATTTGTAAACCATAGTTTTGGATGGTGCTTCATCTCCAAATAACAAACTAAGTTTTTCCACACATTGCTGCGGTGTTAAGCCGTATCGAAAATCATAAAAAATCATCACTCGATTTGAAATTTCCATTTTGCACAAAATTATTACTTTCGTTAAATTTTGTTGAAACGAAACCGAGCAGTTTGAAATCAAACTGTAAACTGAATTATTGGCGAAAAACGTAAAATTTTACGAATATGATAATCGCAGAACGCTGGCAATACAGACATTACTTGATTCCGCAAACTTTAGCAGTGCCCCTTGTACAATATTCAGTTCTATTATATATTGTGTTGCATTGGAGAAAGCTACAGCACAAGATTTTTACAGCCTTGGTCTGAATCACGTGATTGCTTCAGTTCTCAAAAATATAGTATAATAATAATATTTATTCATTTCAATATATACATACATAAAAGGTGTGTGTTTAGCGTACGGGCCAGTATTATCGCAACTTATTTGCTAAATATGTTTATTTGGTTTGATAGTTAAATTTTGTAGTGTTTATTAATTAAACTCTTATTATTATTGCACTAATGCAATTATAATATATCAAACTAAAGACGTTATATATAAGATTTAGTATGAATTTCAAACAAGTTAGATGTGGAACAAATCTGAAATAGATAAAAACTGAAATTTCATTTCTTCACTTATAATTAATAAAGTTTATAATATAAGAAAATAGTTTTCTAAATTGATTTATTGCATTGTAGTTTACATAAATAATTAAAATAAAAATAATTTAATGTTTTTAAAATAGTGAGGGAATCTTTCCATCCATAGTGTTCTAACTTGGCCAATGATTTTTTAATCATTTTTCTGCCTGTAATCTACCAAAAACCATCCTAATTTATTAATTAGATTTTTTAAATGTTTTCAGTAATCATGAGCTTATTTTGAACCAATTTCACAAGTTGTTTATTCTGTCCAAATGTCCGCCGCTGGTTATATTAACAAACATTTGTATCTATAACTGAAATATATATTTCTATGTTGGTCAAACTGCTGATGTACTACATAACCTAGTTTACCGATAATGTTTTTTTTGAATTATGATTTTAATTAATTTCTGATTAATAAAAATAATGGCTTTAAAAGAATGGAATACTCTGTTCACTGATAGTGCTGCTTTAATTTGGCAGAATGAAAGAATAGAACTCAAGAGAGCTGCTATGCTACTGCATGTTTTAGGATTAGAATTTGCAAGTATGTTATTAAATTATTTTGTTATTATATTAATGTTAACAAACAATTTTAGAAATCAAAATTCAAGCAGAATCACAATTGGATCAATATCGAGCTAAATATATCCAAATTGATAACTGCATTGCTGTGAACACTATTAAAAAGTAAGTATTAATAATGTTATATTATATTAAATTTTATCTATTAATTGCATATTAGAAACTATTGACCATTTGTTAGTCTTACATGGTGTTTGCAACGTACTACAATTTTATGGCAAAAATTGACAGATGTGGACTTACTATTCTACGTTTAGTATTACCTTTACAGATTGTCTGTCCAACTTTCTGTTCTAGATCTTTTGTATCTAAGTAGCACTACAATGATTTTTGAAAATTATTTTAGTATGAATTGTTAAGTTTTGTTTTACTTTCAAACCGACTATATAATATATTAACCCTTAAGTTGTTGCTACCTCGCACTCAATGCTCTGGCGTCAAATATTGAATATAATCAATAAGTTTTTTTTGGGAACCAAACACGTTTAAAATTTAAAGATAAATATGTTTTATACAAGATATATAAATAAACTTTTCTATAAGGATTTTTATTCATTACCTTTGTGCACCTAGCGATAACTTATATTTTAGAAGATCTAGAGACAACTTAAGGGTTAAACATTAGTGGATCTATTGTATAAGTAATAGCAACTTGAACTGATTACAGAAATGCAGTAAATTGAGATATTTTTACAGATCTCCACCAGAAAAGTTTAACTTTAAAACACCTACTTTGACTAAATTGAAAACTTCGGCTGCTGAAACCATCACAGGAATCACTCCATTAAACATTTCAACTAATTCAAATGTATCTAAACAATCTTATGTTAGTCCTGATTTATTCCGTTTTTCATCACCTGAATCGACCTCGAAACTAGATGAAAATATTAATGAACAAATTATAAGTAGTGATGAAGACATCATTTTATCACAAAGTCCTAAAATAAAAAAGAATCCAAAACTAATGAAAATGCG
Source organism: Tachinus rufipes (assembly GCA_963932245.1). Classification (NCBI taxonomy): domain Eukaryota; kingdom Metazoa; phylum Arthropoda; class Insecta; order Coleoptera; family Staphylinidae; genus Tachinus; species Tachinus rufipes. The sequence goes on from OZ010744.1 coordinate 80,438,015, forward strand.
ACGAAGTAAAGATACATCAATTTTACATTGTAAAAAGGCACTCATTAGAGATAATTGTTTGGAGTTAATAACATCTCCGTTACATAGTAAACCTTCAACTAATTCTAAATTAATGTTTAATAAACTTAAGCTTGTAAATAAAGATTCCACTCCACCTGCAAATGCAAAATGTGTTGATGAAACAATTATAGAAGCTACGCCTGAACCAGTTAATAGGAATAAATCTAAATTATTACAAAGCTGTATGACAGGAAATAAATCTAAGATACAGAAAACAAAATTATTCAACAACACTACATTAACGCAAATGTTTCCACCAGTTATAAAGTAAATAATATTTTATTTATTAATATTAGCAATTAATAATGTAATTTTTAGAATGGATGATTCAGATACTACAGTACGTGAAATACCTGAACATTCTATGAAGGTTGAAGATATATTAGGAATGTTAGAGAAGGAAAAAGAGAAAGAAAACATAGTGAATAATGATGATGATTTTCAGGATTATGTTGATAATTATGACAAGTAAATCAAAAATTTTCAATTATTTTTTGTTCGGATTAATTATGGTTATTATTATATTATAGAGTTCCGGAGAAGAAACAAGCTGTACCTGTAGAAAAATTATGTAAATTATGTGATAAACTAGGAAAGAAATGTGCTAGGCATAGAACTGCTCCATTAACTCAGGAGCATCGCACATATACAGGTTTAATTGATTTTGAATTATTTTTTATTAATTTTAATATAAAATGTATTTTAGGGTTTTGGGACTTGGATTTCTCAGTTGAAGAACTCAATAATGAAAGTGAAGATTCTACTATTTTTTAAGTATGTTTTCTGATATAATATTTATTGAATTTTTATACTTGTTATCATTAAAATAATATATATCTCTATACTTTTGAAATTTGTAATTGGCTCCCCTGTGCAGAATGAATGAATTAATATAGTTGATGGAGTTGACCGTTACTGCGTAATAATTTATAATACAAGACTAAATAAAACAGTTACTATGTTTTTATATCACCATTTATTTTGTCACACTGTGACTGCAGTTTTGGCTGAATCTTGGCCTTCTTCAGACAATACATGAAGAAGGCTGATGTCACAGTGTGACGAAATGATGATATAAAAACATAGTAATTGTTTTATTTAATCTTGTATGCATGAATTAGATTATCTACTTGAATTATGTTTTTGCACTTAATTCCTATACTTTACTATATATTTTGTGAATTAATAAAAGCTAAATAAATAAAATAATACAGGTGCGAAAATCAACGATGAATGATTAGGATATTGTCTACCAAATTGCTCTTGTGTATTATATATTGTATATACATGTAAATTATAGTCATTTTGTACTCTTCTATTGACAATTCTATGATGTTAGTTGACTAGTACCGATTGAAATTATTTACATGTTTGTACCATTAAATTAATAATCAATTATTCTGCCAGCATTTTTTTTTGGTTAATCAAAATATTTACAAGATGATTAAAATGTAACTTATCTTAGAAAACAAAACATTTTAAATTACATATGTATATATTTTCTTAAAACTGACTAAGGAATTGGAATAATGTCAACTCCCTACGAATTTATGCGTTTTGCCAATTTGGAATAAAGTACTTTCTTTCAAAATAAATTTTCAATTATTTTCAATAAAAATGATACTGATTTTATTCTCAACCGACCTAATTGATGTGGCAAATCAGACAAATTTTTTGCTTCTACCATTTTATCAATTTCATTCACTTTTTATTGGTAAAACGTTTGGTTGTCTTAGCAATCAGGAACTTGGCGATCGTTTATGTTCATGATGTCGAGAACATGGAAACTTTCTTTATACGACTTCCGAGTTACAATTATTAGCGGTGGTCGGAGGCTTTATATTGACGGTGCACATTACCTTTTGAAATGTATTTTATTTATTTATTTATTTATTCCATACCCTTTCTACCTTTCGGCGTTACAGAAGTACATGCTAGATATTGTTATATAACGCTCGAGTTCTGTTTGTAGTTGTTTGGTTTCTTATGTATTTTATCATAGTTTTTTGGGTACCAGGTGTTTGAAAACCCGGAAAGTAATTGCTTTTGCAGCTGTTTGGATATTCTATAAGAATAAGGTTGATAGAAGTCTTTGAGTTATTATAATACCTTGTTTAATTTTACCATTTTTATGATATTTTTTGAACTTGAACAGAGAGGAAGTTTTTTCTTTCCAACACTAATAGTTCTGTCAAATTAGATATAAAAATGACAAATCTGTGGAAAAACGGTGAATTTTTGTATGGACCTTTGCATTGTTGTTCTAAACAAATGTCTGAAAAGTCCTCATCGATTTTACAAGAGATCAAAAGGTCATAAAAGCTATTGACAATGTACAAACAAAATTTTAGTATATAAAAGGTTTAAGTATCAATTTTTGGTATGTTTTTCAGACACTTTGCATACTTTATTTTTATCTACATATTTATTCAACTTTGTAACTACACATAATTTGGAGATAACCTGTTTGAAGTAGGCAGTATTGCTTGATTGCTATATCTAGATATATACTTCTGGCTTTTAAGGAATAATATTCTGCTTATCATTATAGTTTAAAGAATATAAATAAAAAATAAAAATTGTATACAAGTAACACAATATATGTTAATGTAAAAACTTTATCAATACATTAATAAAGTGATACATGCATACCGGCTATGCGATTTGTAATAAATAAATAATAAATAATGTAAACTAAAACTAAAATAATCGTAATCAAAAAAGGTTATTTAGAAATCGTGCTGAAGGAGGATTTGAATCCCATTCTGTTGTTAGTTTCTTAATTTCCGCAACTAGGTCATCAATTCTTTCGTCTTTTAGTGCTACCATTTTCTTCATGTGCTGCACCTAATTGGATATAATAAAATAAGACCATGATTATATATTATAGATGCTTGTTTTGATGTGTAAGGACTGCGTTATACTTAAACAAAGTACACATATTTTTTTAGTTGATATCAGAATCTGCTTTCTTATCTCAAAAAATTGTATTGCTGCGTTAAGATCGAGTCACCACATTATTTAAATACATTATAAAGCTATTACTTCACGTTTAGTTAGATAATAATAAAATATTGATAAAATGTTTATATTTAGAAGATATTTCTTAGTATTTTGTAAATTGAATTTAAAGGTGTAATTTGGTTTAATGGCGATAACTTTGTAAGGTATTTCTTATGTTAAATTATAAATATTTTTGTACAAATAGATAACATCTATGAAATCTTTATTTGTACTTAACATTTTGATTTCAAATAACATATTTACGCTTAACTGAGTTATTGAGCAGCAATGAATGACCCAATGGTAGTCAACGGTAGTGCTTAGTTTGTAAACTGGCAGTGATGAGTCGAACTGAACGCATTCATTGTTTCACTATCAACACGTGTCATGGAATAATGAGACAACCTACATGTTGTCTTATTGTGTAAGGCAACTGTAATATTGAGTTTAAAAAAATTATATATGATTTAAATTGGTAAAATCTAGTCTTAAACTGATTTAAAGTTTGCATCTCCATACTTTTTGCGAATATTAATTTACTTTAGTTTATTTAATATTCATCACTTTTTTAATTCAATTTATTGCAATTAACTGCAATTTATAAATATTTATGTGGTACAAACCTTTAAATTTAATTTTTCAATCATATTATCCTTCTCGTCAATTTGTTTAACCATATCATCAAAAATTTCAGCGGGAACAATTTTTCTTTCAGATATTCTTGAACCAAGTTTCATTTTAATTGGAAATATTGCACCATTTGCATCATCACTCAACCCTTCAACCATATAAACATCATCCTGTTCCTCTTTACATTTTAAATTAATTTTGTCAATAGTTAATTTAACTTCAGATAAAACCTTTTCAATAGCTCCAGGCTCTGCTCTCGCTAACTCTTCTAATGTATTTCTAGATAAATGTATTCTGAGCTTGGATAGAACTTTTCGTTGAAGCGTGTCCCAGTTGATTAATTTTTGTGCTACTGCATTTTTAGGTGTATAGTTATGGAGTTCTACTAATTTTGGGAAATGTTGTTTTAGTATTTCAGCCAGAGAAACTATAATGCAATAAGTTAATATTTAATAATTATTGTTTTGATTAATATAGGTTACCGGCGTCTGAAAAGTCTCGATTGATGTTTTTCTTTTGTCTTGATAATTGGTACGAGTCTATCCATTTATATATCTCTTCAGTGTCCAAATGCTCCATTGTAAAATCATGTAAAATATTTTAAAATAATTTGTTTGAGTAATGTGTCAACGATTATATACTTTAGTCAGATTAACGCCAACAATCTTTGATTAAAAAAATATTAAAATATTAAAAACTTTAACCAGGAACTCATTGCACAATCGATATATTAGTAATAATATTACTATTACAGTACTTAATTAGTAACTGCAGTTTTGATCTTTGGATAAATTATTTTTTAACCAACTATGCTCACTAATAGGATCACAATTTCTAATATTTGACGCTTTGTGTATTTTGTATTTTAGGCGTAAAGGCGCAACATCGTTAAAAGTCACGTTCTCTTTGCTAGACAGTTAAAATATTATATCTAGTGCAAAAAGTAAAACCTTGTAAACTTTCCAATAGTTTAATATTTCTTAATGCACTTGGTCGACGCATCTCATTAGAACGCGACTCTATGCGGTGCTTATCTTTTTTTTTTTTTTTTAATATATGTTGTTTTAGAAAAGCTATACTAGCCTGTGTGGAATTCTTCTACACTAAAATTTTAGTTTCACTTATGTGCTAGATTCTGGAATAAATTTATAATGGAAAGAGATAAAGAAGTAGAAAGAATGAGAAATAGTGGAATAGTTGTATGGAAAGAACTGAATGAGTTGAGATACAACGAGAAATATGCTCTTATTATAGAAAATTATATTCCACAATACTTTGAGTACGCAAAAACAGAAAAAAAGATACTAGCAAAATTTGATGTAAAAATTTTAGTAAATATTTTTGCCTCTCCAAAGTCTTTGAGAGTCTCCCTTATTGTTAGGTAAGAAACTACTTTAATATTTAGTGGTGCCTTGTTTTTTTAATTTTATTTTAATTTTTTTTTATTTATAGCGTCGACTACTAAGGTCATTGGCTAATTGTTTTAATTTAATAATAATAACCCTAGGTTATAAACCTGAGGAAACAAAACAACACATTAAAATGGTTAAATAAATAAATCAATAAATACTAAACGATGACAGTACCTATACATTAACTTAACCTATTATCACAGATGACACCGAAGCTGTAAAATGCTTCGATGCCAGACCTTAAAAACCAACTAAACCTAATATCTCAGATGACATCAAAGCTGCAAAATGCTTCGATGCCAGACTCTAAAATAAATTAATTAATATGAAAAACATTAACAGACAACACAAAAACTTGATTACACCTGTTTGAGGAGTTTTGCGTCTTTCAAAAACTATGCTTCACCGTTACGGGGTCGTGACATGTTAGACATGCGGGTTGTTTGTCGCCGGTCAGGAGATACGAAGAGGTCAAGTTGGTATGACCTATGCGCAAGCGACATAGGAAGACCTCCTCTCTCCTGTTGAGATCTACCGACGATTTCCATGCCTTCACGGAGAACTTGATTTCCTTTAATTTGCTCTCGAATCTCCATACTGCCAATCCTCGATAACCTGTGATATAAAGTATTTTTTGAGATCATCGGGTGTTGCTAGAATGCTGTCCGTAGGATCCGCGTGAGCTGCCTGACGAGCGGCTTCATTGGTCAGCTTGTTGCCCTTGATACCCACATGACCCGATGTCCAGACAAAGATAACTCTCTGTCCAAACCCGGCTAGGAGGAATATCAAAGCTTGTACGAGCTGGACCAGCGGATCGACCGAGTACATAAACTGTATACTCAGGATGGCACTCGAAGCGAGTCAGAGTAAAGGAGGAAGGAGCTGTGAGATGACGTCTCACAGTTTAGCAGGGTTTTATGCAATGCATGTAATTTTTGGTGTATACGGAGGCCTTTTTAGGGAGAGACCATGAATGGGCCGTACCGTCTAAAACAAAAGCACTTTCCACCCTCCCAACTGTTTGTATACAACCGCGGAGAGTCTAGGTCCAACATTCACACCAGACGGTTGTTTTTATTTTTTTTTATTTTACTGAGACAGCAGGTAAGTGAAATCGGTCTGTATCTGTTAACGTAGTTTGGATCTTTGCCCGGCTTTAGCAACAGCATGATAATGGCCTCTCTCCAACATTCCAGGTAGACGCCGCTATCAGGTTGTAGATTTCCAGCAACCGCTCCATCATGCGGGAAGGAAACTGCTAGATAACTTTAAAGCACGTCGTCTAGTCCCAATGCGGAGGAAGTACCCATACCGTTAGTTGCCATTTCCAATTTTTTTGAGGAAAAGAAGGAGTTGTAGGGCAAAGAATCTGAGGAAGAGAAATTTATCTGAATTTCAAATTGTTCTTTTTGACGCAGGAATTCTTCGGAATGGGACACTTCGGCGCCGCCGTTTCGGCGCGGCCAGTTCGGCGCGGCCGATTCGGCGCGAGGACACCTCGGCGCTGGCCGTTTGGGCGCCGGCCGTTTCGGCGCCAGAACTTTTCAAATAAAACAAAAATTTATATACACATTATAATAAAAATTGATTTGTTTTATGAGACATAACAAATAATGTATGATAAATAAAATATAAAATACATATTAATTACATAACATATCAAACAAAAATTATACATAAAAATCATAATATATGTACGTACATATTTAAATTGTCAAATATACAATATATGTTATAATAATTAAACATAATTTTGGCTCGCAAATAATTTATGGGTAATTAATTATTACTTTTTAATAATGGGTAATAACCTGAAAAACATAAAGGATAATAGTCTAACTAAAAGAATTAAAAATATAAAATAGTAAAAAACACCAAATAAATTTTTATGATTATAATATATATGTATATACTATGTTTTATTTGAAAAGTTTTGGCGCCGAAATGGCCGGCGCCGAATCGGCCAGCGCCCAAACGGCCGGCGCCGAATTGGCCGCGCCGAAACGGCCGCGCCGAAATGGCGGCGCCGAAGTGTCCTAGACCCGGAATTCTTCACTGTAATTTTGAGAGCTACTGGTAGACGCAAATTGAGTTGCCAATGCATCTGAAATTTTTGCCGCTTTATTGAATTTGCGTCCGTTGACAGTTAGCATTTGAGCGCAACGGCGCGTTTTTTTTAAAGCAATCATGTTTCGGAGTTTTTTTAAAACCATTAAAAGCTCTCTTTGTTTCTTCCACAGCTACTCGAGTATTGTCGTTCTACCAAGGAACCGACGGACCGGCCAGCTGACCGCTGGACTTTAGAATAAATACTTCTGCTGCTTGGTCTCGACATTCTCACCATTTGACTCTGGTGGGACCAGACTGGTTTTGAAACCTTGCCAGTCAACGGGAAGATAAATAATTGTTTAATGTCAGAACCTTAACATGAAAAGAACAATTCAAATACACAAATGACACCGCAGTGCCGATACAAAATAAAACTGAATTAAAAAACATATTAGAAGGCCTATAGCTGGTAGCGTAATCTGCCCTTTTTCCAGCCAGGATTCTTTCTTTTTCTGCTTCTGCTACTGTCACTGTCGACAACAGAAAGTTCTGAAGAAAGATCATCTTGTTTTCATTTACCCGGATCAGACTGATAAAAATCTGTTTGTTTTGGCGTATTTGCCAAAACAAATTCAGTCAGGTCGGTTTTAAGGCTAACCTGAGAATGTGTGGAGGGTGTTTTCCCAACGTTTTTGTTTAAGAAGACTACAGAGTCTTCTCAACCGCTGTTGCCCCAGAGGATTTGGCGAGAGCATATTGATTTTGATGACCGGTATTGGTGGTTTCTTTGTTGCAGGAAGTGTGTCCGCTTAGTGCAGCAATAAGAGGCGGTAAAAGTTTGTTTATTATCTCGTTTACGTCTACTGTTTTTATTGCAGTCGTTGCTTTGGCGTATATTTTGGCTGTTGGTGTAGAGATTGACTAATTTACGTGCTTCAAAATACGATAATTTGTTTTTAGTTATGGCTTTTTTGATAGTAAATTCTTCTTTATATTTTGGAAAATTACTTAATCTTGCGAAGTGTTCTCTTTTGCAATTGATACACGTAATTGGCTGTTGCTATTTGCTATCTTCATGCAGAAGTTTACCTTGTTATTGGTGGCTTTGTTCAGTTGGCGGTGATCGATGCAGAATCTTCGCGACTCGTCTTTTTTTTAATTATTATGACGGGGATGTAGTATTTGCGTTTTATGATGCCTGAAGCCAACAGTTCATCCTATTGGTGTGTTGTTGGTCAACTCAATCTTATAAGTGTTTGTGAGTGTGGTAACGGAACGGGGGTTTTTGATAAAGACTTACGGAAACACTAGTATAATATTTTGATATCGTTGTAGCTTCTCCAGTAAGGTACCCACCGTGTCGTTGCTTGAATCGAGCCATAGTCTTTTCATTTACCGTATGTATGTATGTGGTGGTTTTGAGGTTCTTGCCAAAATAAATGCATTCAAAGTCACAATCTATATTTACGTGGTTATCGACCAGCCAATGGTCGGCCTAAGTTGGTAACTACCAGGAATTTTACGTTTTTGGTGTTCTTTCCGATCTGGTTGGTTACGTGGCCTTGGACCGTGGTGCGGAGTATCGTTTTTAGGTTTGCTTGCTGGTTGCGTTTTATATGGGTTTTGCAGTCGAGAGGTTCAGCCGAATAAAGTTGAGGCTACCTCCTAAATCAATCAAAGTTTTGTGGTTTAGGTTATTGATTTGGATTGCTATTTTGCAAAGAGGGGACCGTAGCACAATGGTTTCGTGCGAGGACTGTTGTGCAGACAGCTCGGGTCCGATTTTCGGCAGCGGCAGTATCTAATTTGTCAAATATATTTTGATGCATTTGTCTCCTTCACAAGGCAATGGCAAATTAGCAAAATATTTGCTTAGTAAACTGTAGGTCCTGTATGTTTGTGTGGAACTATTATCGCACACCACAAAAATAGAGAGGGATGCCGACATACTCATGGCGAGTAATGGCACTATAAAAATCCGGGGCAAAAAATTGGCATTTCTTGCTATTTCGACTTTTTTGATGTTTATAAACGGGCGTCCGTTGTTTTGTTTTGATTTACGGGTCAATCGGCGTTGTTCGACTTTTGACTAACCCGATGCTTGTTTTCCAAATACTTTGTAGAATCAGAGCGGTTGTTAGCTTGTGTGAAAGAACGAGCCATTTTTTGGCATTGGTAGCTAACTTTAAAAAATTCAAAATATCTTGTGTTGATTGACAGCTGGATCCGGTGTTTCACAAGTACGGTCAAGGTGTTTGTTATGGTTGCTCGGTGGTGACTTAGGTAGATGCGGTAATAAAGGACCGCTTGTTGTCACAGAAATGCCTCAACAGGTTTTTAGCTTGCTGGATATTTGTCATCAAGCTGCCGGCCATGTAAGCAATGACGGTAGGGTCAGCGTAGCCGGCCTGGCCTTGCACCTTTTGTAGTTTGGTTGCGGTTTCTGTCGGAAATGTTCTTTAAAGTTCTTTGCTTTATTTTTCAAGCTTTGTAGGTAAATCATATGATAGGTCGTATGTAGGATTTGGTGTTTTCTAAAATAATCTTCAAGTTGTCTCAGGATCTTTTTTGGGTCTTTATAGGTTTCTCTTCTTCATACATCTTGGAATGCTGCAGACCATGCCAGACAACGGCGGCGTTTGTGTTATCCGGTCTTGAGTAAGCCGGGTAGGTTCTTGGTTTAACCCGGAGAGGTGCTGTTTTGGTTGGTAAGTGTTCGGGTTTTAACCTTTGTTGACGGCGTTGGGTACTGGGGCCATGCGTGGCTCGATTTTTGGTGACTTCTACCTAGGGAATCAGCCGGTGCTAGTGGTGGGTAGTTGAATTGCAAAGTTGAAATCCTCTTGTTGCAAGCGTCGGATCGCTGGGGTTTACCTCAGTCCCACACATTTAACTTAATATTATACGTTAGATAAAACTTGGGACCGCTTTCCCACAACAAACAGTACAACAAATGGTTCCAGCTGCACAAGAGCCGACGGCTGACTAGCCTGTTGTCACCGAGGGGTTTCCAAAAAGCACTTATGTTGCCTTGTTAGCCTCCCATCCCATATTTTATGTTGCCTGACTCTAACTTATTATAATGACGGATGTAATAAGCTAACATTTTAAAAGTCTAATGGGTCTATTCTGAACATATTTTAACATCCATGTTAGCTAACATCGCTGTAAAAATTGATTTTTAACCAATCAGGTATCTAGTTTTTTAAATACTGCCTAGCAACGATCAAAATGTTAATTAACATCGCTGTAAAAAATGTTCAGAATACGGCTATAAGTATGGGGCTAGACTGGAATATAAAAATCCGACCTTTTGAACTAATTAAACTTTCAAAAATATTTAAAGAAATTAATAACTTAAAACAGTTCAAATTCAAGTTGTATGATTACTTCTGCAAACTGGAACCATACAACATGAGTGAATACTTTTGACGCATTTTCTTTACTATATGTATACTTTATATTATGTATGTTGTGTATATGTACTTTAGAAATAAAGATTATTATTATTATTATTATTATTCATTCTGTAGATAAACTAAAAAAAGTAATGAGACATCTTGGTGGCGGCGGGCCGTTAAATTTGCCACTGCGTTTAATTTAAGTCTACCGCTGTTACATTGGCAGCTATTGAAAAATAGTAAACAATTCAAGATATTTTTTAATTCATGGAATTCACTTTTATTGTAAAATTAAACTATTACAACTTCATAAAAGAAATGTATACTATTTTGATATTTATATTGTAAAGTCTAGACACATAATATTAACAAAAAATTAACCTTTCAAACATTTCAAACAATTATATAATTATTATAACAAACACCACAAGTTTTTTTTTAACTGTACAAATTTTATACATTCTGTTGAATTTGCATTTGTAACATTTAATACTGTACACAATGTTGCACTACATCATTGCTATTTTAATTTTCTTCATTTGTATAAATTAACAATAATATATTATTTACGATGGAATAACTGTTACACTTGTTTAATTGGAAAAACGGCTATAATTACGGGTTCTAATAGAGGTAATTAATAATAAATTATGTATTTTATTGTACTAATAAAATTTATTGATAAATTCTAGGAATTGGATACTGGACGGCTCTTGATTTTGCTAAGAGGGGTGCCAGAGTAATCCTAGCATGTAGAAATAAGGAAAAAGCTGAACTGGCTAGAAAAAAAATTATAGAAGCAACTGATAATAACAATGTAATAGTTAAATTAATTGATTTCACATCGCTCAAGTCAGTACGACAATTTTGCAATGATTTTAATGCAACTGAAGATAGATTGGATATTTTGGTAAATAATACAGGTGTTGCTGGATTAGAAAATTATTATACTGATGATGGGTTGCAAGTAACATGGCAGGTTAATTATTTTTCAACATTTTTACTTACACATTTATTTTGTATTCATTTTGAACACTAATTTAACAAAACAATTCTAGACAAACTAAAAATGTCAGCACCTAGTAGAATTGTAAACGTAAGTTCAATAACAGCTAAATTATCTAATTTAAAACTTGAAGATATAAACGCTACGGATGCGAATAAACGGGATTACTTAATTTACAATCTTACAAAACATGCATGTGTTATGTTTACTACAGAGTTGGCTAAGAAATTGCAGGGGACAGAGGTTAATACATACGTTTTACATCCAGGCTTTATTAATACTCAAATTTCCAGTCCACTTCCTGAATGTGTTGACACATTTTTGAGAATTATTTTTGGAAAGGTATAGAAATAACATAAATGAGTAGTATTTCCCAATTGTTTGTACTAAAGAAAGCAAGAATATAATTGTTTTAAATAACAAAACAATTGTCGTTTCAGCAAACGCAATCGTTTTAAAATATTATTCACATATAAAAAATAATTTTGTTTAAAATTACAACGGTTGCGTTTGCTGAACACACACTGTTGATGTTGATGATTTTCATTTTATTATTTTAGACTCCAGAAAAAGGTGCACAAACATTAATTTAACGTGCCGTTTCTAAAGATATATCAAACGATTCAGGTAAATTGTATCACGAATGTGAAGAAGAGCCAGTATATAAATCATGTGATAACCAAGAACTTGCTAAATATTTGTGGATTAAATCAGAGGAATTAGTTAAGTTACGTGATGAAGAAAAATTACGTTTATAATAATATAGTTTTGTAAAAACGTAATATTAAATAATAATAATAAATGTTTGAAATTTTTATTTTACCAACTAGTTACAATGCTAATAATCATCTTTAGGCTGATAAAATGTTACATACTATTAAAGTTTTAGTGTTTTTCAGTTACAGCTATTATGTTTTTTTTAATACTTTTACTGAAAAACAAAATTTTGTTGGGAGATAAAACTTGTAGAAAACAGAACAAGAATTTTTGTGCAAATTCTATAAGTACACGAAACTGAAGTAGATCTTGATGTTAGTAGGAATTATGTTAGCTAGAAGTATGGAAGTTGTCAGCAATCTCGTTCATATGATCACCGCACGATGGCAGTGATCAATTCTTTGGAGCCAATTTTCCACAACTTTTGCACACATATCGGCCGAAACGATGGGAATTTTGCTTTTGATATTATTTCTGAAGTTTTCTAACGTTGTTGGCTTGTTGGAATAAATCAACGACTTAACGTGATCCTATAAAAAAATCCAACGGCGTTAAATCGCATGGCCAAGGTTGCCACCTGACCGGACCGTTTTTCTAGACTACACAATTACCAAACATTTTCTTTATTAGATCAATTGTTTGGTTAGCTGTGTGGCATGTGGCGTCATTTTGTTTGAACCACGTATCACTGACGTCAAGTCTATCCAACTTTGGCCAAAATTTTCTTGCAACATATCAAACTTTATTGATCGTAACATGACGATCATTTTTATCCACAAAAAAAACGGTTCAATTACATCTCCGGCATGAAATCCACACTATACATACGGTCATTTTTTGTAGATGCAATGAAGTTTTGTTTATTGACAAAACCATTAAGCCAAAAATGGGCCTTATTGCTTAAGATAATTTGTTGATCAAATTTAAGATTTAAACATTTGCGGAGCCCAATCAGAGAAGTTTTGGCACGTCAAATGATCAAGAAGCTTCAGTTTTTACGGAAAAATTGCCACAATGTAGACTAAGAGATTCCCAATTTCTGTGAACAGCGTGGAATTAACTGATTTGACTCATTTTGAACTAAAGCACTTACGGCTGCAATATTTTTGGTGTGTTGACGCACCGTTGTCTTACTGGCACAAGAACATTTAATAGTGAATATGTTAACTTGAATATTCACTATAGTTTTATTTGTTTAATTTTATATAATTATTACGGCCAAATAGGTTGCGACCACAGATTCGGAAATTCGATAGTAATTTTTAAAATTTTCATACGTTGTTTGTTTGTGAACTTTACTATGATAAAAATGTAAGCTTTGATTGACGTTTTGACATTGATCAGAAAAAAGTTTAAAAATGAGTTTTGTATTTAAAAATAAAATTGTTATGTTTTTATTGAAAAACCCGATACTTACAAGGAGATCTTTACGTCTAAGGAAACACATAACATTTGTTATGGTTAAGAAGTACGCCTTTTTTGGATAAAAACCCAATAATTTGGGTTGAAATTTTTAAACTTGCGGCAAAATTTTCAGATGTGGTAGTCTTAACCTCTGGCGTCGGTGATTAGCATTGACAGCAGAAATAGACTAACGTTAAATAAATAAATAAAAAGTAAAGAGTCTGAAAAAGGTATTTTTTTTAATATCACGTATTGACCCGAGTCTTTGCGGAGCTTTTTGCGATAAAGACTTTTAGTTTGATGTGGCCTTGGGTCCGGTGGCATTAATGTTGATTATGGATTTAATTGTGATGATAGGTTGTTCTGAAAGCTAGCACGAGCTTTGACGCTTTTTTCTGGTTGTTTGTTTCATGCTTTGGTGTACAGCACATTTTTTTACACTAAATGCGAATGCGATGCAGGATAAAGTTCTGTATTTTTTGGTTCATAGATGTTTACGAAGTATAACTAAAAACTAAAAAAATACCAGACGTTGGATTTGTGGGGTAATATAGGGTTTTCCAATAAGAGGTTTCATTTTGATATAAAAAAACGGGTATTTTTTAAGAAAAATCAATAAATGTTTATTTCATTGTAAAGAGGAAGGTATGACATTAACATTTGAAAACGATATCAGTCAAATGGCCGCCACGGCTACGGTTGCAGTATCACATTCTTTTCATGCCCAATTTGCACATTTGCGGCTGTATGTCCTCGATAACTTCACAAATTCCATCTTTAAGGTTTTGAATTAATTGTGGAGCATTGGCATAGACCCTATCTTTTACGTGGCCTCAAAGAAAAAAGTCTAAAGGTGTTAAATTACAAGATCTCAATGGCCAATTGTGATCACTTCTTCGAGAAATAACACGGTCAGGAAACTTTTCTTGCAAAATTGCGATTGTTTCGTTGCTTGGCACGTAACGCCGTCGTGCTGAAAATAAACGTTGTCCACATCAATATCTTCCAATTCCGGCCATAAAAAAACATTAACAGTTGCACCAGCCTCATTTTTGAAAAAGTAGGGTCCAATCACACCGCCAGCTCAAAAACCGCACCAAACAGTGACACGCCCCAAATGCAACAATTCTGCTTATTAACGTAGCTCCGAGTTAAAAATGAGCCTCATCACTGAAAATTATTTTTTGATGAAATTCCGGATCATTTTGATGCATTTGAAGATCCCAATCAGCGAAGATACGACGTTTATGGTGATCAACCGGCTTGAGTTTTTGTGATATCTGAACTTTATAAGCTTTAAGACTTAAGTCTTTATGAAAAATACGGTGTAACGTCGTTTGTAGAATGTCTAATTTCAAAGATCGACGAGGAATTGACAAACCTTGGTTTTCTTCAACACTACGGGCTACATCAGCAATATTCTCATGTGTTCTTGAGCGATGCACACGGTTTTGATTCTTCACACCACAAACTTGTCCCAACAGCTCAAATTTTTTCGCCAGGTTTACTATTGCCGGCCGAGAAGGTGCTTTACGACAACCAAAAAGTACTGCATTTTTTTTACCATTTTTGTAGTGAATTTTAATAATTTCAATGCTCTGTTGAAGCATGTATCGTTCTATTTTTAATAATTGCGTAGTTTTTACTGTCAAATGTCAATAGATAATAGCTTCAAAATTGACAGCTGCTCAAATAACCTGCTATTCAAAATGAAACTTCTTATTGGAAAACCCTTTATATCTAAGTTAAAAATAACTTGAAGTACCAGTAAATTTATAAAAGAAATTGAATCAAAAATTTAATTTAAATGCAGTTTCTGGATTACTTAATACGTAATAATTGTCATCTTTTATAAAATCGACAAATTGTAAGCATATTCCTAAAAATACTATGTGCAGACAAGCCAATCAAGAAATGGCTTTGCAGCACATGTGCTAAAACAAGTATTATTTAGGACAAGGCTAAAACCAAGAAGGGCTTTGATATAAATACCGGAGCCACTGCTGAATCCGGTCATCCTAATAAACAAGCCAAAGATTCGGTATAAACACCAAACCTTGACAAGTGGTAAACTTAAAACTGGACGTCAAAGGTACTCAACATGTCCTTCTCATGAATACGGGCGCTTGAAAAAGATTTAAATTTTAAGAAGCAAACTGCACTTGGTTTTTAATAACCTTCCAAGCACTGTCCCATCCTAAAATGAACAAACCGGAAAAAGCGCGTATTTTTAAAATGGCAGTACAAAAGCAAATATTCATTGAACCTAACGTCATTATGAGTTTTTTGTTTAGATTTTCTATGATCAGCAGAATTTTTTGCTGCCAGAATAGATATGAAATTGTTAAACTTCTCAATATTGCTTTTGCATCTAGAATTGTGCAAAAAGAAGAGACTATTAGTGCAATATGGCAAAGGTTTTTTTTACAAATCGACAAAACACCAAGGACTAAAATTTAAAAATGTGTGGATTTACACACCCAATGACAAAGGAAATAAAGTACTTGAGACCTCACCCTTAATACTAAATTAACCTGGATATGTGACTACCAAGGTCAATTGGGTGCTTTTTGCAACTGAATTAATAGTCGGGCGTTTACGTTTGAAGACTGTCCTGATATGGTTAGAGAGCTATATAAAGGGTGTATTTTTAGAGGCGGCAAACTTTAAATTGGTAACACTTTTATCTGTGACAGTTGATTTGACAGTTCTCGGTTGTTTTGAGGTTAGTTTGGTTTGGCAACTTATCATGAATAAACTCATGCCGGAACAACGTTTGCAAATGTATCAAATTAATTTTGAAAATCATAGTTAAGTTCGAGAAATTTATCAGGCGGTTAATTTGGGAAACTGTGCATCGTTTTTCCAATACGTTTAATCTAAACGATAATAAACATCTAGTACGACGTCGAACAGTTTGCACACAAGAAGCAATTGATAGTGTGAAGCGTAGTGTTAATGATAATCCAAATGTGTCAATTCAGATTCAATTTGTACAAGAATTGAAGACACAAAGTCATCGTTCGTGCTGTACATTTGGTAAATGGGCCCTGGAAAACATTGCTATTGATCAACAATTTTATTTAAAAATTTTGTTTATTGATGAAGCACACTTTTGGTTAAATGGCTATGTCAACAAACAAAATTGTTGCATTTGGAGCGATAAAATTCACAAGCTATTGTCAAAACACCATTACATCCAGTTTGGTGCGCTTTATGGGCCGGTAGAATCATTGGTCCATATGACTTCAAAAATAGTGATGGTCGGAACGTTGCAGTCAACGGTGAGCGGTACAGAGACGTGATTGCTAACTTTTTTTTGCTTCAATTGGAAAGCATTAATGTTGCAGACATGTGGTTTCAGCAGGACAGCGTCACATGGCACACATTGCGCGATACAATTAATTTACTGAAAGAAACATTTCACAAACAAGTATTTTTACGACCTGTTAACTTTCCATTTTGTTTGTGCAATTTGACGCCATTAGATTATTTTCTCTGGGGATATATAAAGTCTCATGTCTACATCAATAAACCAAAAACCATTGAGCACTTAAAAGCTAACATTTGACGCATTGTTGCCAAAATACACCCTGAATTACTGCAAACAGTGTGTGAAAATTTGAGCAGCAGATTACGCCATGTACGCTTCAGCTGCGGCGGTCACATGCCCAAAATCGTATACAAACATTAATTAAAGGTATCTGTCAAATAAAGCCAATTTCATGGATATTAAAAGCATTTTATGTATCATTTCCATTTAAAGATCTTCGCTTCTAAAAAACACCTTTTCTATGGTTACCATATAGCGGTCATATGGCGTGAAAAATCCAACTTTAAAAGCACGGCTACCAAACAAGGTAAAATACAAAAATTGAAATGTTACTGATAACAGAAGCAATGAAAACACTGCTAAATAAACACACAGTAAATCTCGGGATTCAGAAATTGGAAATAGCAAATGTGCTACGTAAGGTAAAGACACTAAATATGAGATTAAACTTTATAAGAGGTTATTGCATACAATTTGTGATAATACCATCGTTAGACAAGTACATAAATCAAAAATACTTTGTCACAATAGTAAAAATTATCTGATATACTGATAGAACTAAAGATTACAATAGCGCCGGATCTAAACTATACAAAGGCTGGAGCCAGGGAACGTTGATAATGTTATTTTTGGGAAAAGATGATCGATTTGGCACAATACTTTAACCGACCGACAATTATTTTGTCACACAGTCAAGCGATATGCTTGCCAGTACTAAAATTTTAACTGGTAATGAATTCTATAACAAAGTGCGAAAACACTAACTACAAACAGGTGTTGTCAAAAAAGGAATAACAGATATGTTCATTGAACTAGTTTTTAAAATTTTATACAAAACTCTATAACAAATAATGTAATGATTTACAAAGTGCATAGTGCAGCCATTGAATATATATAATACAGTACAGTATTTTAGTCAAATAATAATTGGAACTACCCAAAAAATGTATCCGAATATTGAAATAAATGCGTTTTTTAGTACTTTTAATGCTATTTGCAAATATAATTTGACCAATTATAGTTTAATCTTTTCTGAATGTACAGGTGAAAAAATAAATTAAATATCAAATTGTATGTGAAAATAGAAATGAATCTTAAGTAGCTGTTTTCACTACAATACTGGAAACCAAGGTAGCGGTCGGTATGCTCTTAAGCTTGCAATTTATTCATGTATGTATTCTTTACTGTTATATTTACATGCGATGAAGCCAATGTTATTTATTCTAGTTTTTTTTTATATTGAGTTGTTATTATGTCTATGTATTTTATTATAATTATAAATAAATAATTATTAAATAACTTAGCGCGTGTAATTATTTTTTTGCAGAAGTAATTGCTAACTATAAAAATTTATATATATGTAATTAGGAATCCATAACAATTAATTTTTTTAAAACATTTATTCAAGATGCTTTGATAACAGTTTGTACAATTTGCGTATATATGTATATATATTGATAGCATTTCTAATGTTGTTTATATTACTTTAAAAATGTTGATTTGTATTATATTTTACATTTTTGTGATCATCGCGCTTTTATTGATATACTCTAAAATAAACATTAAATATTGTTTGGGATGGAATAATTCTTACACTTGTTTAATTGGAAAAACAGCTATTGTTACCGGGTCTAATACAGGTTAGTTAGTTATATTTTTTATTATTACTATTCTATTTGTTAACATTTAGCATTTGCAAATATTTTTTTAATAAAATATGTACAAGAATCTATATTTTTTTAACTGAATGATTATTGCACATAAAGATTAGTATTTATTTATTTATTTAAGTGCTTACCATCTTGGTATAGCATTAAAGAACACTAGAATGAAACATTACAATTGTATTCACTTCTTAGTTTCAGTTTAATATTGTCGAAGCTTTGTTTGTTTACTAAAAGTCTAATATAATAATAATAATAATAGTTTATTTTCTTGCCAGCCTTGAAAAGTATTTACATTTTACAATAATTTATACGTAACTTAATTATTATCCTTATTTAACAAAACTTATACTATCATAATTTGTAACAATCTACAAATTACACCACGTGATCAACATAATATCATATAATACCATTTAAACTCTACAGTCTTTGTTAATTTTTTTTCTTCTTTTAATGACGCTTTTCATTCACACTACTCCTCTTCCATCTTCTTTCAACACATCCTTTCTTTCCATTTGTTCTTCTCTAATCTCAATACGTTCTTTTAACATATGTAAAAGGTTTTCTAATAAGAAGTTTAATTTTAATAGCAGGCTATTTGGACAGCTGTCAATTATGAAGCTATTATCTTTTGACATTTGACAAGTAAAAATTACGCCATTATTAAAAATGAAAAGATACACGCTTCAACAACGCATTGAAATGATTAAAATTCACTACGAAATGGTGAAAAAATTTCAGTCACACTTTTTTGTCGTCGTGAAGCACCTTCTCGGCCGGCAATAGTAAACCTGGTGGAAAAATTGGAGCTGTTGGGACAAGTTTGTGATGTGATAAATCGAAACAGTGTGCGTCGCTCAAGAACACATGAGAATATTGCTGATGGAGCCCATAGTGTTGAAGAAAACCCAGGTTTGTCGATTTCTTGTTGATCTTTAAAATTAGACATTCCACAAACGACGTTACACCGTATTTTGCATAAAGACTTAAGTTTTAAGGCTTTTAAAGTTCAGTTAACACAAGAACTCAAGCCGGTCGATCACTATAAACGTTGTATCTTTGCTGATTGGGTCCTTCAAATGCATCAAAATAATCCGGAATTTCATCGAAAAATCATCATCAGTGATGAGGCTCATTTTCACCTCGGGGGCTACGTTAATAAGCAGAATTCACAAAATTGTTGCATTTAAAGCTCAGAAAACCCAAGAATGATTATTGAAATGTCTTTGCATCCTCAACGTGCCATTGTTTGGTGCCGTTTTTGGGCACGCGGTGTGATTGGACCCTACTTTTTTGAAAATGAGGTTGATGCAATTGTTACGGTAAATGGATGGCGCTACCAAGCTATGATTAATGATTTTTTATGACCGGAGTTGGAAGATATTGATGTGGACGACGTTTATTTTTATCACGACGCCACTACGTGCCACACAAGCAACGAAACAATCGTAGATTTATAAGAAAAGTTTTCTGACCGTGTTATTTCTCGAAGAGGTGATCACAATTGGCCACCGAGATCTTGTGATTTAACACTTTTAGACTTTTTTTTTGGGGCCACGTAAAAGATAAGGTCTATGCCATTGCTCCACAATCGATTCAAGACCTTAAAGATGGAATTTGTGAAGTTATCGAGGACATACAGCCGCAAATGTGCGAATTGGTCATGGAAAATTTCATGAAAAGAATGTAGTACTACAACTGTAACCGTGGCGGCCATTTGACTGAAATCGTTTTCAAATGTTAATGGCATACCTTCCTCTGTACAATAAAATAAACATTTATTGATTTCTCTTAAAAAAACTCGTTTTTTTTTAATATCAAAATGAAACCTCTTATTGGAAAACCCTTTATTATTTCATTGGCTTCTCCACACATTCTGCACAACTTGCTTTCCTCATTCATCCAAAATTTGAAAACTTTTTTTTCATTTCTACATCTAAATCTTGCAAGTATCTTTTTTTCTGTTTTTGTGTATTTTGAATTATTAAGGTATTTTGGAATATTATTTTTCATAATCATTGCATATTTCTCATTGTACCTTGAAATAGTCTAATATGCATTGCGTAGATTATTGTTATGGTGTAACTTAAATAATAAAAATGTATTGCTACGTATAAACGCCATATGTTGCTGTATTGTTTTGTGGTCCTTATGCAGCGCCCTATTGCGCACAAATCCATTGCAACCCGCTAAAATAATATAGAGTTATATAAGATATAAGAGATTAGGTTACACCATAACAATTAATATTATTTATAATTATATTTTGTTTGCTTTTTTTAACAAATTTGGTGGTATGGTATCTCTGATAATTACGACATCTGTGAGCTTACGTCTGTTCCTGAAGATCTCAAACCAGAGATATTGAAAATAAGAAGTCGACGACAGCATATTTCTCTGCAACAACTTTTTTTGTCTATCTTGCTTCGTTTCCGAGATAATAAAAAAACACACATTATTTAGAAAACTTTTTTATTATTGTATATTAACATGATGCCGTATAAAAAAATGTATGGTTTTGTTTGCTGACCTTAAAATAATGTAAATTTAAAACCAAGAAATTGCAAAAAAAAACATTCAACAATAAAATCGTTTCTCTTTTTGAATTGATGAAATTCATAAACTATTTTTTTTAGAATTTGCAATTAAATTCTAGATTAGTTAATTAATGAGCACATATAATTTTTTTCATTATAAAACTAAAATTACTGGGTTCTAATTAAATCTGTTGTATGATAAACTAAAGCTTACTTATCTAAATCATATTAAGCCAATTGATTGATACTATTTATCGCTAAAACTTATTAAAATTTAATGCTACTTTCTTGCGGTTTAAATTAATAACACGTAATTTCTATAATAGTAATTTGACAGTTCTAGTTCAGTTCTAAAAAAATGTTTTAATAATAACTTTTTTAATTTTTATTGGCGGTTTGAAAAAAGGCTTTTTGTTTTATACTACATGGAAAACTACATAATTTTGTGTATGGTTTGAAAAAAGTTTTTTGAATAGAAAATTTTATATTTAAAGATGGAGATGATATACTTTGTGTATTGACACAGTCAATGGCATAGCTTAGGATTGATGAGCATTTGTGCAAAAAGTTGATCTTACTGCTTATTTTTCCATGCGATGGAGGGCGTTGTTTTAAATATCTGACTAATGGCGTTGCCAGATACGTTGCAATTTTAATGCATCATCTTTTAAAATTTTAAGTACACAAACATTAATTAAATGAGACCTTTATCCGTAGCATATTGCCTCTTACACCAAACTACTACACCATGAGTTAATTACTTGGGACAATGTTGAACAAATTGTAAATTTTGCTTAATTCTTAAAAGTCAGAGTACCATAAATACAATCTGGATTTGTACTTAAAGGCAATATCTGCTCATTTATAAACCCAGTTTTTTTGATCTGGCACCACTGCAGCCTGCTGGTTTTATGCGGAGCACAATCCAAAAGAGATTCCATGTCTGACAAATTTCACGGAATTTTAAACCACTCTTATGCGTTCTGATAATTTGTCATTTTGATTAGTGTAATTTGGTAAAAATTTGCACTTAGGGCATTTTTTAAGCCAGTAACTAATAGATTAAAAGAAACTAAAAATTAATGCAATAAATAAGGTAACAAAAAGTAAACTTTAAAACGATATGAAAAAGATAAATATAAAACGACACATAGCGTTTAAAAATTAATCAACTGTATCTCAACATAAACAGGGTGTTTAAAAAAACAGTAAAGTATTTAAGGGGGTGGTAGTACGAACCACAACAAACAAAAAAGTCTTAATAAACATGGGTTGTCATAGCAGCGGTTTCAGAGATATGGAACATTATTTATTTTTATTATTCTTTTTTCTTCTATTTTTTATTTTGCAAAAACGGGCATTTTCTTATCATAGTTGGCTGATGTTTTGTGAAATAAACATTCAGTATTTGACAGTTGTTGTTAGTGCACAGGTTTTCATTGCTATGGCTGATTAGTCAAATGCAGAAATAGCCGACATACATTTCATGTATGGTCGTGCTAATGGGATTGCCACTAAAGCGCTACGTCTTTATGTAGAAGCTTATCCAAATTGTATATTTGGAAGAATTCACTAGAGATTGAGAGATACCGGTTCACTTTGAAAACTGTGCTATATTTCCGGCAAACCAAGGTCGGTATCTACTCCTAGAGCAGAAGAAGAAATTATAGCACGAATAGAGCATAATCCAGGACGAGTGTGCGGAGAATATCAGCTGAAGTAGGAATTGATGCTACTCTTGTTTGGAGAACCCTCCAGGAGCAGCTGTTCTATCCATGCTATGTACAACGAGTACAGGCCTTAAATTTAACTGTTTTTTTTGTTGCTGGTTTCTACGTAAGGATGCTGAAGACTCGCAGTTTCTTGCCAACATTCTTTTTAAAATCTCTATGCTGTAATTAAATGTGGACATCAGACACGTTTTTTAATAAACATTTGGATGGGTATTGTAGGCGACAGGTTTCTAGGTTCTGTTGTTTTACCTAACCGATTAACAGACCTCAACTTTCTGCAGAACACAATGTATGATATTTTGGAAGACATTCATTTGGCCCACAGGCAATAAATGTGGTTCCAGCATGATGGTTCGCCAGCTCATTTTCGATTGTCGTTAGAAAGCATTTAGACCAAACTATTCCACATAGGTGGGTAGGAAGAGGCGGACCAGTTTTATGGCCAGCAAGATTGCCTGATTTAAACCTGCTAATCCTGTAAATAGCCTCGAGGAACTGCAGTTAAAAATTAATGAAAAGTGAAAAGAAATTCGAGCCAATGAGGGGGTTTTAGAAAGAGTACAAATGTTCTTCAGACAAAAATGTTGTGCCTGTTTGGAAATGAAAGAAGGGCACTTCAAACATCTTCTATAACTCTGTTCATTGTAAAAATATATAAAAATAAATAATGTTCCTTATCTCCGAAACCGTTGCTAGACTTGTGTTTGTTGTGGTTCGTACTACCACCTCCTTAAATATGTTACATTTTTTTATGTATAGTACTTATGTAGGCCGCACACCAGAGGTACAAATGTAGTCGCCACAGTTTCATATCACAAATGTGGAGACACATTTGTATTGCTACAAATGTAAAAATTCATTTGTTGCGCGGTTTTCATTTATTTCGCAATCATGTCGTTGTCATCATTGTCATCCGACAAAGACAATTTATTAAAGTAGCAATTAATTAAAAGTAATAAAAAACTGTGTTTGTTTTTATAATGATTGTTGTATTTGCTACAAAATAAATTAGTATGTTGAGAGAATTTGGCAAATATTAACTAATAATATTTCTATAAAATAGGATTTCCGGTTAACTTTTTACTACATCTCTCAACTCAACCTTTGGATTTTTTCAAATCCCACGGTTTGTTTTGGAGGTATAAACACTGGGTGCGTACAGGAAGATGGAATCCCTCTCCTCATAGCGGGAGCGCTTGCTCCTCGTTCCGCTTTGCAAATCGGCAGCAGGGAAGGTGATAATTTATTGTTTATTTCCGGAGTTTTGCAAAGCGGAACTAATCAGAAGCAAGCGCTCTCTTTGATATATTTGCATATAATAATAATATTTCGTTATGATATGTTCTAGGCATTGGTTACTGGACAGCTTTAGATTTTGCTAAAAGAGGCGCTAGAATAATCTTGGCGTGCAGAAATAAAGAAAAGGCCGAATCAGCTAAAGACAAAATAATAGAAGCCAGTGGCAATACAAATGTGATTGTAAAATTAGTTGATTTTACATCATTATCATCAGTGCGCGGTTTTTGTAAAGATTTCAATGAGACTGAAGAGAAACTTGACATTTTAGTAAATAATGCAGGTGCAGGAGGATTTTACAATGTTTACACTAATGATGGTTTGGATATTACATGGCAAGTTAATTACTTATCTGCATTTTTATTAACACATTTATTAATTGGTATGTAATAAGATAATAAATAATCAAGCACCAGTTATTATATGTGTCTTTGTAGATAAATTAAAAAAGTCTGCATCTAGCAGAATAGTTAACGTAAGTTCAAGTTCTGCAATGTTTTCAGATTTAAAAGTTGAACATATAAATGTCCAACATAAGATTGAGTGGAAAGGGCATTATTTCATGTACGTTCGGACAAAACAATCTAATATCATGTTTACAACAGAGTTGGCAAGAAAATTGAATGGAACTGCGGTTAATACTTATGTTTTGCATCCAGGATTTATTGAAACTGATATATATAGAAATATGATTCGCCCGATAAAAATTATATTTGATGTTATTACAAAATATATAGCCAAGGTATGTACAAGAATTGACTGTTATTATATTTATTTCATTAATAATTATTGAAAATCAACCATGAGCATAAAAATACAAGGGTTTTGTTTGTTAAACTAAATTTGTTAATTCTAACAAATAAGGTTGAAAGAAAAAAAGGTACTTTATACAACAGGAGTGGCCAACCCAAATGATCTTGCGGGCCACTTTGGAAATGCATAATAACTCCGCGGGCCGCATATAAAATTATATTGCCATATATTAGATTTAGATTCTATAGTGAGTACTATAGACATTTTTTTGAAGTGAAAAATTGAAACATAGAATATAATTTAATTATTCTGCAAACTCTAAACCCTATACTCTTTGTAACATTAATAGAAGTTATAAAGAAAAGTCAAAAAAGAGCCAAAGACACGAGAATATGATACAAAAAAATGGAACAAATTAGTATTCAAATCTTAATGTTTGCGCATGACATGATATTAATAGCAGACAAAGAAGATAAACTACAAGAAAACAAAATAATATACGAAAAAGAACTAAAAAAGATAGACATGGAAATAAGCACAAGTAAAACAAAGACAATGGTAGTAACAACAAAACCTAAGAGGCATAAGAATTGGACGACAAATAATTGAACAAGTAAAATATTAAAACCACCTTAGTACAATAATAGAAAATACAAGGAATATAGACATGGAAATAGGTGCAAGAACTAGAAAAAAAGGAAGAATATTTAATGCACTCAAAAGACAATTTTTGGTTAAAAAAGAAGTAACGAAGAAAATAAAAGCAGAAATACAAAAGGTAGTAAGACCAGCTCTAATATACTCGAGCGAATCTTGGTCAACAACAGAATGAAATAAAAGCAAAATTAATGCAATGGAGATGAGATTTCTAATGAAGATTAAAGAAATAACGAGAAAAGATAAAGTGAAGAGTTCGGAAGTAAGAAATAAACTAAAAATTAAACCTATAGAAACAGCAATAGAGGAGAGGCAGCTAGGAAGGCTAGGACACATACACAGACTGGATAGAACCAGAATAACAAAGAAAATACATGAATTGAGAATACAGAGAAAAAACAAAGAGCAGGTCCAAACAGGCTCACAAAACAGCAGAAAAAAAGAATAGGGTGGAGCGAGATAGCAAAAATGGTTAAAAATAGACAAGCTTGCAAAAAAGAATAATGGAATTATAAAATATTACAGTCCGACACCCGAAAAGGGTATTATGGACTAAGGATAAATAATAATATTCTGCAAATTTATAACTGTAAACTCATAAATAAAACAAGCAATATCTGTCATATATGCGGAAGAATATTATTTTAAAATTAAAGTTAATTTTTTGTCATTATTTCTACAGTAATGCACAAATAATGTATTTTTTAAATAAATTAATTTTCACTACTTTGTTAATTATTAAATACATACATATATTTTGTAAAAGTGTTATAAATCTCGCGGGCCGCAAAAATGTTCTAAGCGGGCCGCATGCGGCCCGCGAGCCGCGGGTTGGGCACCCCTGCTATACAAACTACTATTTAATGACGTATTTAATCTAAAGGCAAGAAGGTAACTTTTTTTTAACAATACAAAGATGAGAACTTAATACATATAATACATACCTAAAGTTGACAGCTGTATTATAAAAAAGTAAAATTTAAAACAATTTAAAAATAAAACACAGTCTATAAAGTTCAATCAATAAATTGTCTTAATTTATAATTAAGACAATTTATTGTCTAAAAGCGGTTTCTAAAACTTAATGTTTTCAGTTTCGGCAAGGGGAAGAAAGGCGTTATATATGTATAGTTTTTAAAAGCAAATGTTATTACTGCACTTTTGAATTAATACTAGCTTTTAGGGTAATTAGCACCAGTGTGCGGGGTGGGTGTGCAGGGTGTCATGATCCGATTGTTTTGGAGTAGTTTTGAACTAAAAATAAAAAAATTGCTTACTTTTTTAGCATAAAAATAATTTTAAACATTTTGTTTCCAAATAAAGTTTTTCTTACAATTTTTAATTAGTATATTAATATTAACTTAAATTGTCATATTGTCGTCCAAACTAAATTGCCAAAAAGTGCTTAATGTTTTTTTATTACCAGATTGTACCAATTTTTGAGCAGGAGCAGTTGAATTCAAGCAGGGTTGTGCCAAAAACTGTCCTTAATTGCGCAATGTTATACCCAAAGTGTACCTTACAGTACAAGTTTAACTTGACCATTTTACTTAAATTGGCTCAAATTGCTTTTTGGCAAGGCGATTCATACCGAACAAAAACACACTTTTCTTCTCTCTCTTTTTTTACCTTGTCTATAATAAATTTTCATTATTTCTATACATTACTGAAAGGTGTATTGTATCATTTTCTTAAATCGTATAATTTTTAATGACAAACGTCAAGGAATCAATGCATGTTATTTTGCAAATAAAAAAGCAAAATGGAATTTTATATTGAAAACCCTTATAGTTTTCCTCACTTTGATTGACTTGGTTTTAAAACAATCCGTAGTTTTGAGTAGTTTAGACCGATTTAGTACTTTTAGTGGGTTTAATCCTGTTTAGACTTTTGGTTTTGGGCTTGCAACCAAATTATAATTCTTTAGAAAGTGTTTTTTTGTGTGGAGATATCTTGTTTTTTTTGTTAACAGTTGTTTTTTTCTTGCTATAAACTTAATGGCGGGAGTTTCAACGACAGTGTCAATTAATTTAAAAAAAAAATGGGAACTGCAAATGCTCTATATCTTTTTGAGCATCAAAATAAAAAATATTTTTGGGCGATTCCGTAAATACACAAGGTGGTTTAATCTATTACCACATAAATCATTCTTTGCCCTAAAATTAAAAGTTTTCCAGGAGCTAAGGCCAAAGTAGTGTGTTGGAACTAACATTCTTTAGTCTCTAAACTACCAAGATTTTCTTTTTTTTTCTTTTGAGTATGTATATGTTACCGGAAATGTATGAAATTTGGTACTCTATGAAATATCTGTGCATTTTTAATAATTTTCAAAAATAGTAAACAAGATATAATAAAAGATTATATACCCAATCTAGGCAGTCTATAAAATGCCAAATTAATTCTTGGTAAAGTCCCGAATTACACATTAAGTGTTTATTACACGTGTGTGCGTGCGCATGAGACACTAGAAGCAATTGCGGCGGCACTACCCGCTGATTTGATGGTGGAAGAAAGATTAGGTATAAAGAAAATAATAAATGAAAGAACTAGTAAGCAAAAAACAAAAAGACAAACGAGAGAGAATATGATGGAAAGATGGCAAAGACAGTGGAAAGAAAGAGAAAAAGGAGAATAGACAATGGAACTAATAACAGAAATAAAATACAACTATGCAATACAACTACTTACCGGACATAGAGCTTTTGGAAAGTATTTACAAAAATAAATAAGATGAAGAAAGAGGAAAAATGTATATTTTGTCAAGAAGACACACATGACGACGCAGAACATATGCTAGTAGAGTGCGAAGCGTGGGAGAAAGATATGAAAACGCTAAAAAAAGTATTGGAAAACAAAGTAGATAAATCTACAATCATTAAAGTATGCCTGAGTGACGAAAACAAATGGAGAGCACTAAGAAACTATGCAACGATAATACTGAAGAATAAGATAGAGGAGTTTGAAGCTTTTAGATTTAAATAAACCAAAATGAAAGAAAACACACAAATTAAATGCCACATAAGACAAAGAAAGGAAGAGCAAGAAGCTAAATGGAAGCAGAAGAATTTAGAAAAAAGTATTAAAGAGGAAAAAAACAAAGAAGGTCAAAACAACTTTGGCTGCCAAGAAATGGAAAGTGAACAAAGAGACAAGAGAAGAACATATACTGAAACATTAGTATTTATTTTATTTATTCAATTGCCTTTCTACTTTTCGGTGTAAAGCTGTATGGCGTATTATTAATTTATATAATATTCACGCCATTTCTTTCTATTTTTGGCTATCTCCTTTATTTTTTTCCAAGTATTCCATTTTCTTTTAGCCTCTTCTTTTATTACGCTGTTTCATTCTTTTCTGGGTCTTCCTCTTTTTTGTTTTCCTGTTACTTTTGTCTCATAAATTTTCTTAGTGTTTCTTTATTCATTCATTCTTCTGATATGTCCATACCATCTCATTTGACCTTCCGTTATTTATTCTTGTATTGGTTTTATTTTTAAACTCCTCCTGTATGTCTCGTTCCTTATTTTATCTTTTCTTGTTTTGTTTTCAATCTTCCTAAGAAATCTCATTTCCATTGCATTAATTCTTTCTATTTGTTTTTCTGTTATTGTCCATGTTTTGCTACTATATGTTAATGTTGGCCTGATTATTTTTTTTACAATTTCTATTTTTGTGATTTTTGATATTTCTTTATTGTTAAAGAAAGTGTTTTTTTTAACATGTTATATATTTTAGCTGTTTTTCCTATTTTGTCCTCTATCTCTTTGTCAAGTTTTCCGTTACTTTGTGTTATTGTTTCTAGGTATCTGTATTGTTCAACCTGTTCTATTATCCTTCCTTTTATTCTGATGTTGTGGTTCAGTTTTTCTCTCGCAATTATCATTGTTTTTGTTTTTTATATTTTGTTTTTATGTTTATTTTCTTTAGTTGTTCCTTTAATATTTCCATGTTGTATAGAAGCCATATCGTCTGCAAATAGTAGTTCTGCTATTTCTATTACTTCCATCTTTCAATACCCTATTTTTAACATTTCTATCTTTTTCTTTGCTTGTTTTATAGCCTTGTCTAAAACAATTGAAAACAATAATGCGCTTAGCACGCATCCTTGCTTCACCCCATTCTTTGTTTAGAATTCTTTCGATTCCTTGTTGCTCATTCTTACTACGTTTCTATTTTCTGTGTACATGTTTTTAATTATGTTTATTATTTCCTTCTCAATTTCTCTCTCTTTAAGTTCATTCCATATATCTTCTCTTTTGATCCTGTTAAATGCTTTTTCGAGGTCAACAAAGCATACGTGCATTATTCTAGTTTTTTATCATCTTCTCACTTAGCTGTCTTATTATAAATATTAGGTTTTGTGTGCTTCTTTCTCTTCTAAATCCACATTGGCTATCCTCTATTGTCGTTTTTTATTTGTCTCTCATCCTTTTTTATAAAACTGTTAATATCTTGCTTGGTATGCTTGTTAGTGTGATTCTTCTGTAGTTTTCACATTTCCGTTTATCTCCTTTTTTATGTATGGGTAAGATTATTCCTTTAATCCATTCCCTTGGCGTTTTCCCATTTCTGATCATGTCATTTATTAGTTGATTTGTGCAATTCCCTCTTCTCCCATGTATTTCATCATTTCCGGCGTTATTTCATCAGTTCCTGGTGCCTTTCCATTCTTTAATTTCCTTATTTGCTTCTATTATTTTGTCTTTTTTAATTTCTTTTATTTCTTCCGTTTTTCTGTCCTGTATCACTTTTTCATCCTTTCTTATTTTTTTTTTCTACTTCTTGTTTTGTTAGTTCTTGGAAGTATTCCCTCCATCTTTCCATTATCTTGACTTCTTCCGTTATTATTTTACCATTTATATCTTTTATGTTCATCATATTGTGTTCTTTCTTTTGTTTTAACTGTTTTAACGTTCCGTAGAATAGTTTTTGGTTCCGGTTGAAGTTCTCATTCATTTCTTTTCCAAATTTAGTCCATGATTTTATCTTTGCTTCTTTTATTATTCTCTTTGTTTCATTTCTCTTTTCTTTGTATTTTTCATAATCTTCTATTTTTTTTTTTTTCTAGATATCTTTCCATTTTTTTTTGTCTTTTATCTCCTTCTTAACTTCCTCTGTTCACCAATTGGTTTTTTTTATATCATTGTTTACTATTTTTGTTGTTCCACAGCTCTTTTTTGCAGCTTCAAAAATGATTTGTTTAAAAGTTTCCCATTTTCCTTCCTTGTCCGTTCTGTTTTCTTTCTTTCTAAATTTGTTATGTAGTATCTCTTGGTATGCCGCTTGTATTTGTTCTTCTTTTAATTTGTATGTTTTTATCTTTATCTTAACTTTTTTCCTTCTTTTGTCTGGTTTAGTTATTGCTTTCCATTTCATGTCAGTTCGTAGTAGATGGTGGTCGCTTCGTATTTCCGCCTGTCTTAATACTCTTACATTCTTTATCTTTTTCCAGTTGTTTCTATTAACTAGGTAGTAGTCGATAATTAATTTCTCGTTTCTGGTTGGCTGTGTTCTTGTGTATTTTTGGATTTCTCTGTGTTTGAATTGGGAGTTTGTTACTATTAGATTGTGAAATATTAGTACTAACAAAAATTGTAAAAATAAGGAAGAAAAGGAGAGAACTGTTTAAAGAAAATCAGTTGGCGGAATTGACTAAGCAATTTGCAAACGGAAGATACGCCATCTCGAGGTTGACAGAAAATGCAACTTTTGAAATGGTCAGAGTATATCTGGCAACCAGGGGACACCAAGAACTAATTCCAAATGAAGATTCAAGAATCTCACTAGAACTTAAACTGGTAAATGTAGGACTACCAAAGGGAATGCACTTAATAGAGCTGCACAAAATATTTATGAAAGAGGATATGACAAAGAAGAAGTTAATGAAGATATAGAAAAACTAAGAAAATACCTGAGAACAATGCAAATATCTAGGCTGAATAACACAAGAATGGGAGAGTGGGATGCAAGTGTAGGAAGTTGGGCAGAAAACTAGGGTATAGGGAGAGATGAGCCGGGGACAGCATGTTTTGCCGCAGCAGGCTGCGTGACTTCCGCAAAGCTGAAACCATTTCACCTCAAACTAGTACCATATTAGAGACAATGACTAGGACAAATTAACAGCAGTACTTACGCAGAAAAGAAAACTGAAAGGTATTGCCATGGGCTAGTTATTTTCAAGTGGCACTTGTTGAGGCCAACACCTCACTACGTCTTAAAAAAAAAAGATTTGTATTAAAAATCAAAATACATTACTATATAGATTAAAATTTCTACAAAAACTTTTATTTATGTAATTTTTTACATAAACTGTTCCCATACATTTACTCAACCTTGTATAAAGGTTTTAATAGTCTACATAGTTTGTTTGTTTTACGTTTTACTTTGACATCTTTTAGCATTTTATGCAATACTTTAGTCATTCTATAGAAAGACTAAGAAGAGTTTAAAACTCAATTAGAAATTACCAAAGTTTTACACTTTGCCAAAAATATCAGGTATTTTATACAATGTCTAAGTTTTTTATATAATACTTTTGTTTTATATTTTTTGATATATATTTAGTAATAATGTCAAAAGACAACTCACAAATAAATTAGACTTGTTTCAGACAAACTGTAGGTTTTTTAACGAGATTATCTCTTTGCTCATAATTTGCCTTTTAAGACCAGCAAAAAAGCTAGCAAGAGTGTTGTTAAGAGATTAACTTCCCGTGGGAGTGAAAACAGATATTTAAACAGCTATCACCGACTAAGCGTTTTTTCGATTTAATTAGCTGTTTTTTTTTTAATTCTACTAAATCAAGAGTTGCATTTTACTTATAATAGTTTTAAAAAAAGTTTAAGCTACGACAACAAATACTTTTGAATCCTTTTTGCAAAATTTATTCTCTTTGCTGAATAACTTACAAACTCTGTTTTGGATTTTTAACAGACATTACCGCATAAAAGATAAATTAATAAATTATAAAACAATGAACTAAAACGATTATCAGTATTTGATTTAAATCTTATACTAGTCAGAGTAGTCGCAAAACTCAACTTTTTAATTTTTTATTATTTGCTAGCTAGTTTTTATATCCAAGCATAGATGATTTAGAAATTATGCTTCCTTATGTTAAAATAGTAAATATTCAGCATTATTATTCATATTTGTGGTGAATATATTTACTATGTTTTTATCAAATGGTTATTCTTGCAAATATTTTAAAGGTATATGAAAAATTAAAATTAAAAATGCAAAAAATAGAAATGTGATAAAATATTTTTTTTTTAATTACATAATAATAAATCATTTAGTATAGGTCACAACTATCAAACATTGCAAACGTATAATTTTATAACTTCAAATTTTCTAAATCGTAATCATGAAAAAGACAACAAAAATGTTGCTAATAATTATGTATTAAACAAGTACATGGTAAAACTACAAACCTTAGAAACATTGCAATATAAACTTTTTTTTATTATTGTATATAATTTTTTTTAGACTCCAGAAGAAGGTGCACAAACATCTATTTACTGTGCGGTTTCCAAAGATTTAGATAATCATTCTGGAAGATTATATGAAGATTGCAAAGAAATTCAAATTTATCAAAACTGTAACAATCCGGATTTGGCACGACAATTATGGTCTAGATCGGAAGAATTGGTAAAACTGCGTGAAGAAGAAAAAATAAAATAACTAACTAAACACAATGTATTTAATGTACTTACATGCAAGGTATATTTAATAATTTTTAAATTAAATATTATAATAATATTGTGCTTAAAATTAAGATGATTTAATTTTATTATATATTATAGTAAATTAACTCGCAAACTATTATAGGCTGCTCCAAACCTACAGTTATAGTCTAAAATAAACCGTTTTTAAAGTACAGAATGTTTAAATAATATTAATTAAATAATTACAATTTCAGAAAAATCAATATTTATTTTATTTAAATTAAAAATTTACTATAAAAATTGTTCAAAATGACTACTGTTGCTTTTGAGACATATTTTGTTTTATTAAAGAACACCTGGTTGCTCTACGTAACATATTATTGTTATTCCAAATTAGATTTGCTGTCTCAAAAATATGTCTCCTAGATCTTTTTTAACAGTCTTTGATAGTGTTTGGTATGCCAAACAAGAAAAGTCTGGACATTTTGGAGGACCGGGCTGTAACTTTAAGAACGCTTACTCCAATTGTTGATCGTGATAATTGTTGTAATTATAATGAATAAATTTGAGTCATTATATTTATTATAGAATTGGTCCAGTCAAATAGTTACCTAGCTCATGCAATTAAACGCCGTTGAATTTCTTTTTGTAGGGTTACGTTAAATTGTTGGTTTATGCTAACAAGCCAATAACGTTAGATAAACTCAGAAACAATATCAAACGCAAAATTGCCAACTTTCCGTTCGATATGTATAGAAGAGTGGTGGAAAATTGGCCCCAAAGAATCGATTGCTGCCATTGTAAATGCGGTGGTCATATGAGGGCAATTCCATTTCAAACGGAGCAGAGCTAGGGGGGGGGGGGGGCGTTGAGAAACTTGCTTATGAGTTTTTTTTTAGTTTCTATAAATTATTAGTAGTCCTTTGATCGAAATATGAGAGTATGAAACCCATAAAAAAAATTCTACGATTTTTTTAAATTTTTTTGTCGTTTTTTAACTTAATCGCATTTTTTGTTTAAAAACCGCAATTTTAACTCAATAGAAATAAATTTACTAATGAAATCAACCAGAAATTTTTCGTAGAATCCAAATCTGGCGCCATTTCAAGTCTATACCCTGTCTATAAGCCGAAAAGCCATAAAACCATGTTTTTGTTCTTAGTGGGCTGGGCAAAAAGGAGCATTTTTTAAATTTTTTTTAACCGTCAAAGTTGACGTATTTTGATGTAAATTAATTGGAAAATATAAATTTGTTCTGTGTATTTGGGTTTTAAGCGTCTAAAACTCAAAAAATCTGCAAAGTAGGCCTATTCTTCAACATAAACTCTTACAAATGCACGTTTAGCCGCGTTCAGAAGAACAATACACCAAATATTATTAAAAATTTGAATTCTGGGGACAATTTTACATGGGAAATTGTTAGTGTTGTACTCATCGTCTATAGAAAAGTCCATCTAGAAAAAAATGTTTACAAAATTTTTAAGCAAAAAATGCTTAAAAATTAATATTTTTTTTATATTTACAAAAAATAGTATAAACACACTAGGGTGTGGTTTAAAACTTTTTTTTAACAAATTTTTACAAGCGACCGGCAGATTTATGTTTGAATGCCAAAAATAATAATATTTTTAAGTTTTGGCGCCGATAGATCGAGTCTAAATTTGTGCCGCAGGCGCAAAAACTATCCAACAAAGAGTAAAATGGCCGAAAATTGGTTCAAGCAACAAAAAATGTTTTTGTTAAACTTCTGAAATAATCTTAAAAAAATATAATCCAAATAATCTTTAAAAAAAATAAAAAAAAAAAAATTTAAGTAAATTTTGAACAAATTTTTTTCTATATATGAGTTTTTTTTTGGCTAGATAAGCACGACACTGACTATTTTCTATGTAGAATTGTTTGCAAAACTAAATTTTTTAATAATATTTGGTGTATAGTTTTTCTGAAAACTGTTAAATGTGCATTTGTAAAAGTTTATGTTGAAAAATAGGCTTATTTTTGCAGTTTTTTCGAGTTGTAGACCTTTAAAACCCAAATACACATAACAAATTTATATTTTCTAATTAATTTACATCAAAACACGTCAACTTTAGCGGTTAAATTTTTTTTAAAAAATGCTCCTTTTTGCCCAGCCCTCTGAGAACAAAAACATGGTTTTATGGTTTTTGCGGCTTATGGACAGGGTTTAGACTTGAAATGGCGCCAGATTTAGATTCTACGGAAAATTTCTGATTGATTTCATTAGTAAATTTATTTTTTTGAGTTAAAATTGCGGTTTTTAAACAAAAAATGCGATTAAGTTAAAAAACGTCAAAAAAACTTTATAAAATCGTAGAATTTTTTTTATGGGTTTTATACCCTCATACACCAATCAAAGGACTACTAATAAGTTACAAAAACTAAAAAAAATACATAAGCAAGTTTCTCAATGCACCCCCCCCAGCTCTGGTCCGTTTGAAATGGAATTGCCCATGAACGAGATGAAATTCTATACTTAAATTTAAATCGTTTTTAAAAACAAATAGACTAATAGGCATGTTTTCAATAACTCTACCATAAACGTTTACTGAAAACCTATGTTTGACACTGTGATTTTGTGTGGTTTTTTTGTTTTTAAATCCATTCTTTGTAAATGTTGCCTTATCCGTAAATACAATTTGTAGGTGTTGATTTTGAATGATCCAGCGGCAAAAT
Source organism: Tachinus rufipes (assembly GCA_963932245.1). NCBI lineage: Eukaryota > Metazoa > Arthropoda > Insecta > Coleoptera > Staphylinidae > Tachinus > Tachinus rufipes. The sequence goes on from OZ010744.1 coordinate 80,474,257, forward strand.
TCCATATGACTAGCAAAACTTGTAGATAAAAAAGCTTGAACAGGAATTTCATGTTTTTAAAATTTTGTGGTACATTAAATTGTGCAGATTCACTACAAACAGATAAGCCGGATTATTGTCAAGTTTTTGCAATATGTTGTCTTTATTGCTTTATTGTCTACTTGCCGTACTGTACGCTTAGTTGACGGTTTTGGAAAAACTTTGTGTTTACATAAGTAATTGTACATCCGTTAGAAATTTTAACCCATATTCTCAAACAGTTAGTTTTAATCTGGCGGAGGTTACAAAGTAAATTAAAACAATAAGTTTTTTCAAAAGTTACTCTAAAGAGGCTTTCTCAATATTTTAAGGTATAGCTTAAAAATCGTAGTTATGCTATTGATTTTATCACATACTCTACAAGTTTTTGTAAATTGCAGTTCATTTGATTCCGCATTAAATAGTGTTTGGCGGCTAGGTACCAGCTAAAGCCAGTGTTGCATCCTGATGTTCTAATTGTTTTTTGATTTCTTTGAAGAAATCATGTTGTCAGTTGTCAAGTTGTGAAGTGAGTGAGTAATATTTTTTTTAATAACTTACAATTTTTTCAACTTTATTGTGGCTCTTTTGCGAAATAATAAAAAATAAAAATGATTCCTGGTACTCGTAACTAACGCTGCCTATGATCTCAAACTAGTCAAGATTCTTGCAGGCAAATGAAGTTTGTTGATGAAGGTGATGTTATTTGTATCTGTAATTAACTTGTGTTTGCCATAGCATAGATAATAGCTTTATCAAAGTTTATTCTATTTTGAACTTGTTTTGTTGTAAGCAGCATTCTCCTTCTTGCCTCTGTATCAATATTTTTTTAAGTTGAAAAAATATTAACTAACTAATTGACTATTGGCTTAATAGTAGTTAGAGTTGTAGTCGAAATTTAGGAGTGTGTTTGGTTAAGGTTGGTCGGAGTCGGTAGATGAAACTTCAATTGAACTATAAAAATTATGGCTGGTACTTATTGGTCAGGAAAATTGTTGAAGAAAATTGTGTTTGGGATATGAATCAAAGTGGTGCAATCTGTAGGTGAAATGTTTTGTTTTTTTAGTTTGTTTAAGTTAATATTCCTTTTCAAATTGTTTGTTGAAGAGAATCATGTCTAACATAGGAATCAAAATGACGCAGTTGGTAGGTAGAATATATTGTTTTTAATGGATATCATGTCTGATGCAGTTTGGTCAGGTACCAAAATAATGTTGGATAAAACCAGTGTTTTTCATGTTTGGCATATGCACCAAAATGGTCCATTATTGCAGGTTTTTTGTTTGTTATTTGTGTTGTATTAAACATTAAAAGCACTGTCAGTTAATGCTCTCAGTTAGATTTGGTTTTTCTTGATGTTGTGGGTACCACATATAGTTAACTTTGCACTGTCAAACAGGTGATTGGTCATTGTTTAAAATTGTCCAAAAACATATTTGTTAGTAAGCAATTTCATCTTTGATAAAAATCTTATTAGTTGATGTTGCATTCTAGTACTATGATTGATTATTACGTAGTTTAGATTTGTCCAACAACACATTCCTTGATGGGCAATCTTTTTGATAAAAATCTTTTCCAATACTGACACAATGTTGCATTCACACCAAATTGGCGTAGTAGGTAGGTGCTATTTCTGTTTAACTAAAAACGGTTTTTATGTCATTTACTCAAATTAAATAAGATCCAAGACATTTATAATCAGTGAAAGTCTTATTGGAGTGACATGTAACGTCGATACATACAGAAAAAGTTAGATAGTCATACTGCTTGTCCAAGAAAACTGTCTGAAGGTTTACTTAGCTTTGTTAATATTGATAATACACATTTTCTAAATAAATGTGGAACAGACTAATTACCCTTACTTATTATCGTAACATATGTCGTCAGCATTCTGGATTTGCTTTAGTAAGTCGGTCAGAAAATTGAGAAGGTAGCTTTTTGTAATCTTCTTTTGGTAATTTTAAGAAAAAAAAATTTAATCCAGTTTTATAAAGGTGTTTTACAATTTTATCTTTTCACTCTTTACTTTAGGAAGTCTTATAGCAAGTGGCATTACATTATGCCGCAGACAATCTTTGTAGCATTTCATCAATGCTAGAGAAGAGTAAGAACTGCTTGAAACATTTTGCTAAAACTAAACTCATGTCATATTTGTCATGCTTAACAAACTAATATTTCTATGCTGGTGATTATATCTTTGAACAAATACGTTTGTTTAAGATACTTTTAGGATTTAGATAGTATTTTTAATTGTAAGATGAAGTACTAATAAAGAAGTGGATATAATAATTTATTATTTGTAGTGGTGTATTAAGAATTGGAGCTACATAAAAAAAAACAAGGTCTCTAAAGGGGCTTTTCTCAATGTTTTGCATTGGGGCTCAAAAAGTCTAGCACCGCCACTGTTCTCGAGCAGCTGCTATTAAGTTTTGATCCCTAAAACCGTAAATGTAATTGGATGTTGGTATATTTGTTGTAAAAGTAACACTGTTAATAACTGCAAACTGAGAAATGAACGTAGTAGTCGTAGTACTGTTTGATGTTTTGGGTGGGTCTCTATAAATCTCTGGGATTATGTAATCACTTTAAATGTGCCGACTTTTTAAAATGTTCACCAAACTATTTACTTTGTTTTTAACAGTTCAACTTCAACTATTTTACTAGACGACACAAACGTACATTGAATGGTTATATAATCCCAAACTTTTATAATGTATAAGTACAGCCAAACACGAATACTGTGGCCCATGACAGGCGTTTCCGCGCATCTTGAGAGAAAGAAAACTATAGCCAGAATGAAGGATGCATAATGCGAGAAAGGGAAACAATACACTCAGAGACACAAACTGAATTTATTCCCGGGTAGCGCCGGCTTCGCAAAATAACAAATAAATGTTTCGCAGCATCGATGTTATTTTCCTCGCAGTTCATGCTAGACTGACTCGATTTAAAATTGATTTTGCATGTGAATGTACCTAAATTATTATTGGTCTCGCTTAATGGTTTCAACCCACTTTTGTCTACGGAGTCACCGGCCACAATATTAGTGTTTGGCTGTAAACATTTTCATAGTAACGTAGACAGTCTGTAGTAAATAGGTGAAGTAATGACCTCACGCTGTTTTGTACAGGGTGTCTTAAAACAATCCAACTACATCAATTAAAAATAAAAGAACTTAAAACTGATTGTAATTATTATATTTTTGTACCAATACAAAGATAATAAGAGAAACTTTACTTTTTAAAAATAACATTGTTTAAATGTCTCAGATCCAACTATTTCTGTTAAAAAAAAGATAAAACTGATTGTAATTGTTATTTTTTGATCTAATACAAAGATACTTGCACACACATAGGGAAAGAAATTTGTCTAGAGAAACAACGCACTTAATAAAATCTATAAATTCATTGTAGACTATATCATTTATAAAAGTTTAAAAAATAATATATACAATATATTTTATTGTAACAAACAAATATAATATTCATACATTACAAAATATTTATTGATTTTATTTTAATTTTTCGTCTTCGCGTAGTTTTACCAATTCTTCCGATTTAGACCATAGTTCATATGCCAAATCTCTATTCATACATGATTTATACATAGGAATTTCTTTGCAATCTTGATATAACCTGCCAGAGTGATTGGATACTTCTTTGGAGACTGCACAGTAAATTGATGTTTGTGCACCTTCTTCGGGAGTCTGAAATTGAATAACTAATTAAATATATTGCATTTAATATTGTTATGTAACAGCAATTTTTCTTTAAACAGTTTACCGCATTTTTTTTTTTAATTTACAGTTCCATAATGTTGAGTTGTTTTTGTTATTGCAAAAATTGCTGCCAATTTATTTTACTTTAACGTTTTGTGAAACCGTGTTGATTAATCGGTCACACACAATTTAATTTAGTGGGTTGGGAGTAAAATGATACATTATTACAGCAAAATTATAATAAATTTCTAATCTTTTTTTTCATATTCTGCACAGTTAATTGCAAGAAGAGTTTTTTATGTTATCTTCTTAGTTATGAAAACAATATGCTATCGGGAAAATATATAAAAGTTTACACTTGGGATGACAGTTCCTCTATGCGTCTTGTGAAAATTGGGAAACCGAATTAGAACTGCGATGATTAGTGTCCAGTTTAAAACTAAACATGGATATACTCAGGAAGGTTTCGTTAACAAGCAAGCTTCTACTACTCAACAAGTAGTCTGTATCACAGATTCTCGCTATTCTGGGATGACCAAACTAGTGACTGTAGACGTAAGTAACGTTAACATAAAAACAATTGGGAACACTTCGGAGAACCCAAGCTTGGCAAGCAAAGCCTAAACTGTAATTGCAAAACTAAGGTTAGTTTTTGTGACATTGTATAGTGTCATTTCCAGGTTTGGTTCCAATCGCTTAACATTTGTCATTTTTATATCAGTTTACTATTGGGGTTTGTCAGATCTTCTATGGGTGCGTTTTGTAGAAATAAAATAGTCAGCGCAAAACAAGTTTACAAGAGAAGGATAAAAGATTTAAGCATACAGAGCTGATGACTAGCAGACCAGTTCTTATGCAAGCCTCGTACATGCATCATAGCAAAACATGAAATTAATCTAATGCATGTATGTTTCAGAGACCTAGCGACAGCCAAGGTAGTGAGATAGTAAAAAAAACCAAGAAAGAGATCATTCTTTGAATCTGGGTACCACCTGCAAAGTTATTGCAGCTGACGAGCATTGCGGATAACACGCCGCAAATCTTTAGTTGTAATGCCAACGCCTACTATGTAGCCTGAGAATGCAGGGACATAAACCTAAAATGTAAGAAACTTTTAGAGTTTATAGTATTATAAACAAAACTAATGGGCCAACGTTTTGCAATGCGTTGCGTAAAAAGGTTATCAACCTTATATTATCAAATCATAAAACAAGTAAAGTGTCAAAAAAAGTGGTATGTGTTGGACAAATCCTTATTGTCTCCTCATGCATACATTTGATTCAATATTAAATCTAAAAAAAAAGGTTTTTTTTGTAATACAAAAACCCTAAAAAAACTAACAGATCTATATAACAAAATACTAGTTAGCCAATCGAAGTATGACCAAAAACCGCACAAGCTAGAGATAATGATAATGATATATTTGTCAACTCCATTAAAATTCCAAGTTTATAGTAACTAAACCTCAAAAAAATTTGTATTATACGTACGTTATTTTACCAACTTTGCATTTGTAAAACTAGTCTCACGGTTTATAATAATGCCATACATTCCAAATGGTTTTACATGCTCTCACTTTCAAAAACATTGAGATCCTTGCGGACCAAAAACAAAAAATACACAAAGTCGGTCGAGAGCACTCTGCAAGAGCTGATACAGACACACTTTCTGGGTCTATTCTTATGGAAGATCCTGATCTAGAAAACTTGAATTGCCAAACAAAAAATACTGCAATAAGGCAAAATCCACAATCAATAAAGACAACCTGGAATGGGAGGTTAACACATCTAAACCATTTAAGTTACTAGGAGCCGATAGAAAGTGTTACAAATTAATCAGCACCCATTATACAAAAACTATTAAAAAAATGTACACATGTACATACAGGATAGGGCACTAATGGTTTGGCCACTGCACTAGTACCAGTATACCTACTAAACGGGAAAATCCTACAAATTAGCTATACACCAACTGGTTAGTAAGTGAAACATATTTTTAACTGTTGATGTGGATATTGAAGGGGCATTTGACAACACTACCTTCAAATCCATTGCAAAGGCAATTTAAAACCAGGGAATAGACTTTTTGTTTAACAATTGGTTAACTCTATGCTCAAGAACCGGATTATTGGAGCTAAAGTTACTTTTGGGTCTCATAGAGAAGTGTACTATTGCTCTTACTATAATGCCTTGTCATGAATGACGTCCACAGATATTTAACGACATGGGCGTTTAGGCTACACCAATAATGTCAGCATCCTTGTACACGGGAAAAACAATGCCAAACATGATACAGAATGCACTAAGTTCCGTAGAAAAGTGATGTGTAAAGAAAGGGCTATCAGTAAATCCAAACAACGACAATTGTACCTTTCACAAGACGGCGGAACAATACAGGTTTAAAAAATCTAATGTATGGAGCAGCATAAAAACTGCAAATAAATAACTTACAGTAAACTTTGAAACCCACAGACCTAGCATAATAAATATGTTGCATAAGGAAAAACTTTAATAATGAGATCGGACTTTATAAAAGGCCATTGCATTAAATAAACATTTGATGTGATAATACCTTAGCAAAACGAACGGATTAACAAAAATTTGTTGAGAAAAGTCAAGGGAACTATCTGATACATAGATAGGGCCAAATACCAAATGACACAAGTACTAGAATCTACAAGGACCAAGATATAAGACCAACAAAGAAATAATCCGCAGCAGATTTGAGGCGGAACACAATAGAAAATTTGTAAGGGATTGACACACTCAAGAATAATCCTAACAGGGTCATTACATAATACCAAAACCTTGATAACACAAATGAGTCAAAGTAGACTACAAAGGCTCACAGGACTGATAACCCGACACTGTGGCTTTAACAAGCACATGCATAGAATAAGAATGGATATTCTATGTCGCGAGTGTATGGAAAAAGATAAGACTCCGCGACACCTGCTAAGTATTTGCTAAGCTTATAAACTGCAACGCACGACCTTTCCGAAATCGAACTGAAAATTGTTTCTCATAAAATTTGGAAAAGAAACAGAGCAAGAGTAAAACATTAGAGATGTTTAACAAGTCTAGGAGGACCGCAGTGCAAAGCATCTTGAAGAAAAAAAGGTAGAGTTTTTAGTTAGTAAAAACCTGATACTACTAGACAGTACGGGAAGCTCAGAGTATCTATTTATTTATCTATCTATTTTGAAAAAAAATTCTAGACCACGCACAAAAATAAAATGTTTAAAAAGTGTGAAATAATTAAAGTGCAATTTGAACACAAAAGCGTGATGAAATTTTAATTGAAAAAGGTACTATAAAAATATCTATGAGAGAATAGTGACAGTGTGTGGAAGAATAACTAATACTATTTTTAAGTCAAATATTGGTGTAAGCATATCAAATGAGACAGAAAATTTATTCATAATAATAATAAGTGTTTTAAGACTTCTGAAAACACAAACTGACAAAGTCATTATTTTTTATAAAATTGTAACAAGAAGTGAGATTAGGGTGCACCAATGGGACCTTCACACAAAACAAGATCACTCAACAAAGCGAAAACGCAATTTTCTTCTCAAAAAGTGATGGCTACAGTTTTCTGTGACGATGAAAAATCTTTTAATTGAGTATATGCCAAAATAGTTCAAAATAATTTATTGTAAAAATAAATTATCAGTAATATTGTTAAATATGTAACTAATCAAAATTATTTCTGAAATTGATAAGTAATCTCATACTTTTGATAATAAATTTGGATTGTTCTATTATGTAATAAAATTTTAATAAAAATAAAAATTATGGTAGATTCTATTTCTAAATTTTGTTTGCAAAACATCAAATGACATAATTAGAAATTCAAACAAATATTTACCTATCTAAATTAAGTGAAAAAAAAGTATTTTTTCTTTCAATTTTTTTTTATTATTTTATTCCTCGGTGTTAAAAAAAACGCATACTTTGACATTGATAGCAAATAACTATGTAACAATACCAAATTATTTAAACACCTTTGGCAATAAAAGAAAAATTAGCTTGTCAAATATAAACAATTTGGTTGATCTCACAAATTCTAGTTTTCAAAAATAACAAAATTGTCTACAAAATGTCTTACGAAAACTTTAAACGTAATAGACTTTTTCTTAGAATATACAAACTTTATGTTTTTTAATAGAAATCGTGATTTCGAAAAATTTGTAAAGCAAACTAGACAATAATTATTACACTTAACTAAAACGTGAGTTCTGTTTGACATAAACAACATACTTAGTACATCATTGTGACTGCTGTCGTAAACACTCTTCGAGCGCGGATTAAGTACCCAATTAAGAATTCTTTAGATTGAGCATACTTTAACACACTGAAAACAAAGAAAGGCCGTGTGGTAATGAAACCACGTAGGCCAAGAAAAGTTGGATAATATAAATCAGTACCGGCCTAAACACCGGCGTACTAAAGTTTATCAAGATTTAACATAATAAATATTAATTTCATAATTTTTGCGTTTTATAAAAACACTAAAAAGTAGTTATTCAACTGTTTATAGATTAATTATAGTTTTGTTGTTACTTTTTAGAAAGTGTAGATAAGTGATACAATGTATATGTATGTGGACTTCAGCATACTACAATGTTGGATTCAAATTAATTTTAATTGTTTGATAATTTTATAATCTTATCAAATACAGCACATAACTTATTTTATTATTACATATGAACTTGTAATACTTACGCAATTGCAACGTATACTAAAACATTTTTTTACATAATAATGTACATTAGTTTTTATTGCCTAATACACCGTTTAGATGTTTTATGTTTATTTTAATACGTATATTTATTTGAAATTAATTAATTAAAAAATTAATTAAAACCATCTTACAGCTAAACCTGAGTTCCACTTTGGTGGACAATGGTGTTAAAGCCGGAACATAAAACTAAGGGATCTACTTTTTCAACAATCTGTTTTTTGTACACTTTTTAGACTATTATGATATTTGTATTTACCGTAAGTCACTTGTCTTTCACAATTGTTTTTGTATTTACATAATATATTAATTACCTTGGCCATAAAGTTTATAAGCATGTCGAGGAAGACTTTTGCCAAACGAGGAACACGTCTAAATATATCAGTTCCAATAAATCCTGGATGCAAAACATATGTAGTAACTTCACTTTTATCCAATTTTTTTGCTAGCACTTCGGTGAACATAACATTAGATTGTTTTGTCCGATTGTACATTAGAAAATCCATTTTAAATTGATTGGCATCGTGAACATTTATACATTCCGCCTTTAGATCTGCATACTTTGCTGCGACTGAAGCTACATTAACAATTCTACTAGGTGCAGATTTCTTTAATTTATCTACAAATAAAAATATTATTTTTTTATAAAATGTTAATTTCACTGCTTACCGATTAACAAGTGAGTTAGTAAAAATGCAGATAAATGATTAACGTGCCATGTGATTTGTAAACCATCGTCGGTGTAATGATTTCCCAAACCACCTGCACCTGCATTGTTTACTAAAATATCTAGTCTTTCTTCAGTCTCATTAAAATCTTTACAAAAGTCACGCACAGATGATAATGAAGTAAAGTTTACTAACTTTACAATTACATTTTGGTTACCACTAGCTTCTATAATTTTATTTCTAGCTGATTCAGCCTTCTCTTTATTTCTGCATGCTAGAATAACTCTTGCACCTCTCTTAGCAAAATCTAAAGCTGTCCAGTAACCAATGCCTATAACACAAATCACAATAATAATGAAACATCAATAAATAGAAAGGTTATGTTATGTTATATTTAGAAAAGGAAAACACATATTGATATTTGACTAAGGTTGTAATAACTAAGTATGCTCAGAAGGCACAACATTACTATAAATAATATGATTAGCTAACCTGTATTAGATCCAGTAACAATAGCTGTTTTTCCAACTAAACATGTGTACGAATTGTTCCATCCTAAACAATATTTAATGTTTATTTTGCCATAAAGTAATAATAACGCAATGGCAACAATAAAGTAGAACAAAATGCAAGTCAACATTTTGTAGAAATGTGGTTATAATCAATTACATCCACTATATAAGCGTTATCAATTTTAATAGTACAACCTTCAATACAATTTTATTATAAATTAAGATAAACTTGTAATCACTTATAACATATACTAAAATAGATTAAATATTTGTAATATGGTTGTTATGATATTGGTATGAATGTAAATGATATATTACTCAGCTTATATTCAACTCTTTTACATACAATACAAAAATATTAATACATTTGAATGCAATTAAGATCTGATTGTCGCAGTTATTTACATAATATAATAATATTTGTATTGTGAGTAATTATAATTATAATTTTTATTTATTATCAGTTTAGTTTTCTGATAATCAAACGTAGTAATCTTTTCCACCTGGTTAAATATGATTCATTTGAACTATAATTTATTAATCTGTTTTAAAATTATTATGAATTCTTATCATTTTCTTGATAGTAAGAATATGATTTCATAAAATTCAATCTTTTTGAAACAAAATACTTACAACAAATGTCACGTACTATACTATGCGTATAGTTCCTTAGATGAAAAATGTTGTATAGTAAACAATTTTAAAAAGGCGACACATTTAAAGTGATTACATAATCCCATTTATTTATAAACTCCCTGTATAAATAAACAATATATAAACAATTTCTGCTTTGGTGTTTATGGACATTGTATTGTTTTGTATAAATATCCAGTTCACGTCTAATGTAAACTGGAAGTACTGGTGAAAAGTTAAAATCTGCTATAACAAAGACATTTTTATTAAAATTAATTGATCTAGTTAATACATTTAAAAATACAGGGAGTTTATAAATGAATGGGATTATGTAATCACTTTAAATATGCCGTCTTTTTAAAATCGTCCACTATACTACATATGTTTTCATATGTTTGCTTGATAGCTGTCAAAGTTGATCTGTCAAAACAAATAGTTTAGTGAATAATTTAACAAAAGCGGCACATTTAAAGTGATTACATAATCCCATTCATTTATAAACTCCCTGTACATAAAAATTTCTTAAAAGAGAATATAACAAAATTATTATGCAGTTAGTGTCATCATTAGGAGTTGCAAAAGTTTTACAATATAATATTCAAGATAAATAAAACACATTTACTATGTACTATATCAACCTTCTACAATGTTATCATCAGGAAGTGATACAAACAAGTATAAATATAAAAGAAAAATTACAACGCATATACAGGGTGTCCCGTGACTCGATGCGCATAGCTTAATAGCTTATTCTTTAGACAATTTTAAGTCGAAAATGCCGTATGCACTTTTATTCAAAACTCAATAGTTATAGAGTTATAAGCAATATTAAATTTATGTGAGCGTGAAGATAAAGTAAAGGCCATATTGAATAAAGTAATGTAAAGTTTTATTATTTAACTTTTTTTTTTAATTTCTAATAAGTATTTTATTAAAGTTTTTGTTCAAAATGTTCTCCCGCTGCCTTACAACACATTTTTGCTCTTCTAACAATTGAAGACGTAGGTAGCTCTTTGAATACTATCTGGGTTTTCTCGTATAAATGCAACTGTAGCCATAATATTTTGAATTAGCTCATCTCTGGTTTGTGGTTTATTAGAATACACCAAACTTTTCATGTGTCCCCACAGATAATAGTTGAGAGGCGTTAGGTCTGGTGACCTAGGAGGCCAGGAAACTGGAGCTCTTCTTCCAATCCACCGGTTAGCAAAGATGTTATTTAGATATGTTTTTGCATTTATACCAAAATGTGAAAGTGTGCCATCTTGCTGAAACCACATATTAACTCTATTGTGAAGTGGTACATCCTGGCATTTCGTTTTGTAAAAAAATTAAATAACGTGCAGATGTTAAATGTTCTTCAAATATGAATGACCTAATAAAAAGGTTATTAAGGACACCACACCAAACATTCACTGAAAAGCGATGTTGAAAATGCGATTCCGTAATTTTAAAAAGGATTTTAATTGTCCATGAATGTGAATTCTTTGTATTCGTGATTCCTACTCTTGTAAACGTAGCTTCGTCCGTAAACAGAATTTGTCCGCATAATTGTTGATTGGTTGATTCAACATCAAACAACGACAAAAGATAATACGCTCTGCGTAGTCTACTGGTTGTATTTTTTGTAACAGATTGTATGTGATAGAGGTACAAACCATTTTTTAATGTTCTCCACACTTTCATTCGATTAACATGAAGACGATTAGATATTCTTTGTACAGTAGTGGAGAGACTTTGTTCGATCATGTTAAGAATAGCTTCTTCTTCAGCAAGTTCTTGGCGTACGGGTCGTTCTGCAGTAGCTTTCGGAACACCAACTTTTACTGTCAAATGACGATGCACATTGATGAATACTTTCGCGTTAAGTGTTCTTCGACCAGGAAACCTCATTTGATATTCCCGCACTGACTCTCTTGCATTTCTATTGCAGTATCCATAAATAAAGTGAATATTGCCATATTCTTGATTTGAAAACGTAGCCATACTAAGTTAAACTTAAAATGACAACGTTAAATTGTCATCATCAAAACACTTGACAAAAGAGTATATAACATTTATCACGTCACGTTTACTTGAATTTAATATTGCCCATAACTCTATAACTATTGAGTTTTGAATAAAAGTGCATAAGGCATTTTTGACTTAAAATTGTCCAAGGAATAAGCTATTAAGCTATTCTCATCGAGTCACGGGACACCCTGTATACGACAGTAAAACATAACATGTACAAAGAGGTAGAAATTACATTGGAGTTATTATTATTAAAATAATTATGAATTACATACAATAATACAAAAAGGAAAAAAGGAAAAAAACAAATTAAACAGGTAGAGAGAAGATTAACGAATAACGGTTTTTCAAAGAAGATTTATACTGGTCGGTTTGATTATTAAGCAAGTTTACGGAAGATTATTTTTTGATTTAGTAATTTTAAGAGCTTCTAATAAATTTAATTTTCTGCTTTTAGAGCAGTTGTGAATGATTTTAAGTTTATCAATATCTAAGAATACGTGATTATTTTCTAAAATATGATTTGCAAAAGTACTATTTGATTGGCGTAATCTGAAAGAACGGTAATATTTTTTAAATCTAGTTTCAAAATTTGTTTATGTTTGTCCTATATATCGTGCATTACTTGTGGGATAACTTAACTCATCCACTCCTGATGTTAAAATTGTATATGTACGGTCTTTAGCGTTGAATAAAATGTTTGATAACCTATTTTGACTTTTAAACGCTACTTTATAATTTAATTTGCTAAAAATAATAAATTTTATGGGTTGGTATGAGGCTATACTCTTTTTTAGTAATAATAATTTTTAATTGTGTTTTTTGGAAAATCATTGTTAGATTGATATAATTTTAATAAGCTCTTTTTGCCGAGAATTTGGTGTTAATGGTAGGCTGAAGGCTCTATGAACCATTGAATGGTAAGCTGCAAATTTGTGACTGTTAGGGTGTACAAGGTCAAACGTAATGGTTGAGTCTGTATAGGTTGATTTACGGAAAATATCAAATGAAAGACTACTATTATTGTGACATATTGTTAAGTCTAAAAAGTTAATTTTATTCTGAGTTTCGGTGTCTACTGTAAATTTAATACTGGGATAAATACTATTGAAGTAAATTAGAAAAATGTCTAACTGGCGTGAAATACTTTTATAGCAAGCTAAGATATCATTAACATATCGATACCAAAAAGAAATATGTTTTTTAACAAGGTCTGAATTGAAAAACTTTTCTTCGATAAAAAGCCATATAATAATAATCATTTATTAGTGCCAACTACAAATAGATTACACAGACAGGCTATTTAAATTTGAATTAACAAATAAAATATACACTAAAACATTTTGGTGCTTTCCAACAATATTTTGATGTTTTAAAGTTAAAGCCAGCAATTGCTGATTTTGAGATTTTGTAAGTAAAATATATTAAAAATTTATGACTGCATTTAACAATTTTTATTATTGAAAATTTGTGCACTTTAACAGTTTAGACTAAATTTTTGTGTTTTTGACAATTTATACTTTATGACCGGGTTTTGCAACTTTTGACATTCCATGAAAAGAATTTTGCTTTCTAACAACATTTTTGATATTTTAAATATTTTTCTGATAATTGTTAAAAATTTCAAAACCGGAACTAGATATTTATGACATCTTTTTTTGCACTTTTTAATTATTATTTTTGAAGATTTATTTGAAAAACTGCGAGTTTTTCAAATAAATTTTTGAAAACCAAATTAATTATTAATTATTAATATATATTTTTATATTTTTTAAACAAATATTGCCATTTTTGACTTTTCATAAATAAAAAGTTGCAGTTTTCAACAGTTTATGATGAATTTTACTACTTTCTGTCAAATTTTTAATATTTTATTCCCGGATTTTCTTATTTTTGACATTCTACAATTAGAATTTTGAATTTTTCAACAATTTATAGCTAAGTTTTGGTGCTTTTTAACAATACTTTTATGTTTCAAGGCCGAAAGTTTGATTTGATAAATAGAATTTTACACTTTTAAAGAGTTAAAAATTAATATTTTATGAGCGGATTTGGGTACTTTTTTCAACACTTTCCGAGAGGCCCTTCTCAATATTTTGCGGCCAGCGGCAAAAAACCTAGCTGGTTGTAATGTTTCAATTTCAAAATGATCTCAAATACATAAAATTGAAAATGGATTTTTACATTCAATTAAAATTATTCAATTTTATTTTGTTTAGATTTAGTAGTTATATCTTCTACGTTTCCATAAGTTGCTGTTTCCGTGGTAAAAAAAACGTCTAATTCTTATATTTCTCAGCCAATTGTTAGGATTAGTAATAATTTTGTTATATAACAAGAGGGGTGGTGGTTTTTATTGTTATTTATATTATTTGTGTTTTTATTTTCTTTAGGATTGCATTCAGTATTGCTTTTTAATTTCATGAACGGATTTCTGTTGTTACCATCTTATTTTATTTTTGATGTATTTGTTACCTGCGGTGCATTTTTTGTAGCATTGGAGTATTTTTAATATTTGATGCAATTATCAATTTAGTATTTAGTAAACCCGCATTACCTATAATGTAGTTTTAATACCATTTTATTTTTTTAATTGCATTACCTTTTTCTTTAACTAAAAAATTTTAACGGTTTTACTTAGCTATTAACTATTTCTCGCAATTTTTTTTTTTTTAAGTTTATACTTTTTAAAAAGGCAATGAGTGTATCTTCACTTGCATAACTTAAATCTAATCACCTCATTATAAAAAAAAAATGTATTAAGCATCTTTGAAACACGTTTGTTTCATGCGACGAGGCGTTAGCCATAGGTTTAAATAATTCAAAAGCCATAAAAGCAAGTGATGTTCGTGGTACATACATAACTTTATGCTTGTTCAAAGATTTTCTAATTATTAGCTATTTTGGTCAAATTTATTGTGCATAACTATATGAGCAAGAAAGCAACCCTATGTTTGTTATTGCAATTCTGCAGTTTTATTTTGTATACTTCTAATTTAGTGGTATTAAACACAACTTCTTTTTAATACCACTAAATTAGAAGTTTAATCTAAAAAATAGAAACAATTGTATGAAAAAAATTATAAAGAATATCAAAAACTGCAACTGCCAAAGGAGTTTGTTTTACTTGCATTTGTTGAGAAAACAGAAACCCTTTCTTTTTTTTATTTCATGTTTAAAGCGACCATCAAAGTCAATCATAATGTTATTAGTAATTATAGAAACAAAAAAAAAAGTTGGACGGTTTAGGCCCAAAAGGTTTAAATATGGAAGAGACAGAAAACTTATATACCAAACTCTAAATGAAATAAATTTTATAAATAAAGTAAATAGATCCATTCTATTATAATTTAAAGGTATTTAAAATGAGGGTACCAAAACCTGGCGAGCGCTTGTGAGACAACCGCCTAAAGAGAGAAGGAACAAACGATGGGAATAAGTATGTATAATGCATGCAAATATTCTGTCCAATTCTATTAATAATCTTGTTATCAAGCAAAATTACATATCTTGCTTGATTGACAGGAACAATTTTTTAATTTTGAAAATTTTTTGTATTAATTTTTGTTTTGTTTTTATTTCAATCAAACAAAATAAAAATCATTTTTTTTAATTTTGTTTTTTTTTGTCAACCAAACAAAATAAAAAATGATATTTCTTAAATTTTTTTTTTAATTTTGAAAATTTTAATTTTTTTAAATTTATTTTTTAAACTAAACAAAATAAAAAAAGATATTCTTTTAAAAAATTATATTCTTTTTTAGAGGGCTGCAATGGATTTTAGCGCCTCTGCTTGATATATGCAATATACGTAAAAAAACGTAAATAATAAAAAATCTTGTAAAGTAACACACACACACAATCTTTAGTTAGCAGTCTTGCTTACTTTTTGCAATGTGCATAGAGAATAGCCTCGAATAATATTATTATTAACTATAATATTATTATAACAATGCTTTGCTCATGCAAACACAAAAACACGCTCCGAATATATAGTCACACGAGGTCGTCTTGTATAGGTTTTTCTAAAATTTGCCGGAGCGCTACATGCAAGCAACGCGTTGGACTAAATTTCGAAGCGCGCATCCAATTATTATTAATATTTAATTTTGCAAATAACTTCAATGATTATCATCATATAAATATAAATTTTGGAATTGATACTCAAGTAATTGTTTTTTAGAGCATAAAACCAAAATAAATTTGTATATAATTTATTCATTTAGAAACAAAAATAAAACTTTAAATAAATTTTATTTTTAAGAAATAACATATTCATGCTTTTTTTTGTTCATTTTTACATATAAATTTTGTTTTTTCAATTTGTTATGAATAATACTTTTTAAGAAAATTGCAAATTACGAACTAGTGTAAAAATTCCTTGCTCTTAGCTTACCTTAGCTACGAATCGATAATATTCAGGATCTAAAATCTCTATTGCTGCATACTTTTCGAGATATTAAAACCAATAAAAATTAAGTATTTTGTGTAGTTGATAACCACAAATTGCCAATTCCTTTAGAGATTTATAAATAAAAATATGTTTACGTTTGATAAGTATTAATAATCGACGTTTTTTCTAATATTCCAAACAAAAATAGCTGTTTACCGCAAACTATTATAATGGGCACTCATTTCGTCGCTCATCGGCAATATTATTAGGAAACGCTGAAGAAAAATAATTGGTATAAAACAAATGAGGAGCTGAAATTCAACGTCAGTTGTAGAACAGTAAATGGAAAATTTAGTGTCAATCAAAATTGGACTTGCTAAGAAAGTGCCAATTGAAAAAAAAAAAACAATTTAATTGATGACAATAAATTTGCAGTCAACCTCCAATTATGTTGTCAGTAGTTATTATACAGCCAATTTCTCTCATCGTCTTACTTCTGGCCCGTCTATCTTTTGCATAACAGTGTTTCCTCACAGTAGACTTATGCGCTGTTGTCAGCCAGGTTCATTTATTTCAAATATGTTCCAAAGCAGCCATGGCCTGTAAGAAACTATGATGTGAAATAGTTTACTCTGCCGTAATTACGTGTTAGCTATGGTGTTATTCGGTATATCAGCGTTCTGCATCTCCGACCGATTTCACTCAGTTCACTCCATTCCACTTACCAATTTTCAATAGTGCGCTGTTTGGGCGCAATTCTTTCTTGTGCTTCTGGCTAGTAGCACCGCTTCCTTGCTCGTGTGGATACCGTATGGTATTTGGCTTTATCCTAGGCAAACTTGTATCATATAGAAGCGCTATTCAGCATAAAGAAGATTAATACTGCGCGTAAAGTGTCTTGCTCTTGCACTTTGTAGGTTAGGCATTAGCTGAATGAAAACAGCTTTTTCTGCATTTATGGAAGTTTTTACGATGTGCGCTTCTATATACAGGTTTTTACCAAAAACTACTACTTCTATCTTTTGACCTAATCTGACCACAGCCCGTTTCGCACCTTCTTTAATCGTTTTTTCATCTGCTCGTAAAGTATTATTGTAAAGTTATCTGCATAGCCTATCACTGTAACGCTTTTGGGCATTTTGAGTTTTTAAACATTGTCGTAGTTAATATTTTACAAGGTTGGTCCTAAAAGCAAACCCATGAAACCCGCATGTCATAGACATTTTTTGGTTATTCTCTACTTGGATTTTTCTATGTTTATCTTATAAGATCCTGATTATTTTTTTCCAGGGAACCGAGTTGAATGCATTTTCTACGTCCAGCATCACTATGACGGCATATCTTTTTTTACGACTCTTATGTTCTTTCACCTTTCTCTCTGAATACTGATTAGTTGAAAACCTATCGCGATTTAGTATTTCCTCCGATAGCCGTTTGTTCAATATAAGTTTACTTGTTGTGTTGGTCAGACACAGCAGCCTGTACGCTATATTTCCAATGGATGTTTTGTTTGGGTTTTCTAATATTGTTAGTTTGGACAGTTTTATTTGTATTTTTTTTTCAGGTACAAAGGCCGATATTTTAAAGCCAATCAAATCTTGTGTTATTACCGCACAGCTACCTTTGAATATATATATATATATATATATATATATATATATATATATATGTATATATATATAAGTATATGTATATATATATATATATATATATATATATATATATATATATATACAGGGAGTTTATAAATGAATGGGATTATGTAATCACTTTAAATATGCCGCCTTTTTAAAATCGTTTACTATACTACATATGTTTTCATATGTTTGCTTGACAGCTGTCAAAGTTGATCTGTCAAAACAAATAGTTTAGTGAACAATTTAAAAAAAGCGGCACATTTAAAGTGATTACATAATCCCATTCATTTATAAACTCCCTGTATATATACCTGTAAATTAATTACATTATTTATACTACCAAACCTGTTAAATTTAGAGAATGGAAACGCTGTATATACTGACTAGGCCTAGTATCTGGTTCACCCATACTTTCATATTAAACAAAATGTATTAGACTAATGTCCTGAATTATTTATAAGTTTATTTTATAAAAAAAATTCTTTGGTTAACAGACCGTTGCAGACGTCCGCTACTAACCTTGTTTCTTAGAGTTTATGCTATTTCCGGTAACATATTAAAATGCATCGTTTGATTAAAGGTAGCAATCTTTATATTAGAGTGGATCAAATTATATTTAAAAAGAAGTAGCACTGCAAATGATTGAAACATGCGGATGTGTTTTTATCATGACGTGTGGTTGCTATTTTAGAATAATTGTTAAAGAATTACTGTGTATATTCTTTGCAATTAGTGAACATACAGATTTCAGCTTAAAAAATAAATATTTTTAAGACTAGTGTTTTTGCCTTAACAAATGCAAATTTAGTGATTGAGAACTAGGTATGTTAGCCGGGTCTGATTTGCGTTTACAGACCGCTGCTTCTACTATAGGCAAATTATAGCAGCAAAGTGATGTCTAATAAAGTTTTAATTACTTTATACTTTTGGTGTTGTTAACCAGTTTATCTAGTAATATGTTGCAATGCTATGGTTAGTCACCGCAACAAAATTTAAAACATTCTCAGATTACCTTAGTTTAAGACAATTTTCTAGACGTCATTTAGGTAACAATGCGGACACAAATCAAACGTTGATAATTGCCGCCGGCCACAAAATTAATAAATATTTTATAAATAGAAAATGAAAAAAAGTTTTCAGCTAGTTAAATAAACAAACATAATATAATAAAAAAAACTATTTTATTTTACCTAAATGTTTTTTATGTTTAAAACGTTTTGCAAGCTATATATATAGTTATTTATTTACTTTTTTGTAATGTGTTGTAAGGGATTCTATAAAATAGCACTAATAAGTTTCTAATAAAAATGTTAATGTCTAGTAAACGTTGTTACTGTTTGTCTTTAATTATAGTCTTAAAATATTTATCAAAATTAGGATGTCTCTTAACAAATCTATGAAAATAAACCAATTCTGCAACAAACATACTTAGACTTATAAAATACCCAATAAACAAAACAACAAGAGCTCCTATAAACTTATCAGTGCTCATAATGGCTTTATTGCCCTCATCAGTAGCAGTTTCTGCATTTAGTGTAGTTGCCATAACGTCATCCAACCACTTAGTAATCAATCCTGCTTCAATGACTCTTCTTATAAACTTATCCACTCTTGGTTTAATTGGAGAATTTTTTTGCATACCTATTGAAATGGGCATTTTTATAACACAGTTAGACATTATGTGTATATTGCGATCTCCTGAAATTATAACTGTTTCATAAAATTCAACAATAAAATTAATAATAAAAATAATTAACCTGGTGGTATAGGTGTATTGCTTCCGTTAGCTTTTGCCATTTCTGTTCTAAACTGACGTTTTACTGCAACTTGTTTGAGATAATGTGTGTTGTCATATAATGCAAATTTTCCCATTGCAACTCTATCTATTGCTATATTGGTATCATTAATAATTTCAAAATTAGTTCCTAAATGAGCAGCATTTGGATCTAGGGAAGTAATAAAAAAATCGCGACTGATTTCACCCCAACTACCCACTTGCAATTTGCTTTCTACCAATTCTTCTAAAGTATCTATAGTTACTCTAAAAAACATTTATTTTAAATTCGTTATGCTTTTAAAATTATATTTACCTAGGAGCAGGATTTGCTAAAATAGCAGTCATACTGGCTCTATAAGCAACCACTACTAAAGTTGTATATATCCAATAAATGCCTATTAGTACTCTCAAAGACCACCCATCTGGCAACTTGGGTAAGGAAACCATAATTACCATACTATAAGTATAAAGAAAACTGTTAAATAATTCGTTAAATAAACTTAAACCTTCAGGTGTAACGTCAGGTTTTGGGAAATCAAATTGTTGCATCATTAACGTATATTTTGCATTTGGGTTCATTTTCTCTATTGCGCTTAATGGAACTGTTATTGATTTAAGCTTAGGTATTTCTGGCACTTCTTGTGATTTCATTTGCAAATACAATGAATAATGAAATCGTGCAAAGTAATATAATAAAACCGCACATATAACCATTGATAATAATACTCCAGTCCACATTAACGGTCTAAAAATTTAATATTTAAACTAATATTTATATTTAATATATGCTAGATTAACTTGAATGGCAATATAAGCGTCTTCCACGAGTTATCAGTAAGTGCTTCGGGTGTAGCAAATGTTAAACACTCAGTATTGTATGGCAAAGTGAGATCCATTATATCTAATATCTGTGGAGTATAATAAAAGTCCCCTAGTCCAATATCAGCTCGACTTTCAATTAATTCTCCAAACATGCCAGAGTATTGACCATCGGGTTGTTTGTTTCCCCAAAATTCTGTATCTGCATTTTCAGGCTGATATAATTCCGGGAAGAAATTCATATTTTGAGAAACTGTAGACAATATCTAAAACATAATAAATTAATAATGTATTTATCTAAATATTTTAAATACCTCAATTTCAATTCCTGTAAACCCAGTATCTCCCGAAACCAACACTGACTTCGCCGTTTTATATTCTGGAATTGGAGTTTTAGTAGCTGCAGGTACATGTTGAAAAGTAGCTACTTTAACGGTCTGATTTCTTAAATCTGATGTTTTGTCTCTAAATAAATCTGCACCTAAAATGTATAAAATAAGTATGATAGATGGACTAATATTATCATTACCTGTTCGGAATTTGTTTTGTCTCCAAATATCCAATCTTCTGGGAATTAAAATACCCTTAATAGGTGATGGAAAAGGAACTGTGCTTAGTTCAAACCAAGGTATAATTTTTTTCTCACCACCAACTTTTTTTATACCTGTGTATTCACGTATAAATATAACGTTTACAATACGTTTCCATAGATAATGAAGTTCTTTATCAAAAAGTCTGTTGTCGTATATCATAACAAAGTTGACTCTAGTGTCCAATACGCGATACCTATAAATATGTAAAATATCAGTTTCTTCTAATAGTGTTGTTGAGCAATATATGCTTAAATTAAACTTAAAAAGAAGATATAAATTTGAAACAACAACCACGTGTTTCAAATTCTAGAATAAAAACAATTCTACAACTTTTCCAAACGGCAACTCAGCTTATGTTCAAGTAGCCTTTGCTTATTTTATATAAAAGTTTGCTTGTGATACTAGTGTAGAGTTCATTTAACTTTTACTTTTACGCTTTTGTTGATTCGATTATTTTCTTTAAGAAATTCAAGACATTAATCTAATACATGATTAGTGTCCATTTAACCATATAACATTTAATATGAGAGTATGAGTAGACCAGATACTAAGCCTTCTCAGTATCTACAGTTCTTTGATTTTCTCAATTAGCGAGTTTGATAGTACATAAAATCCTGTTTAATTTTAGGTACATGTTTAAATTCAACTGTGAGGTAGTAACGTAGCGTAAGGCCTAAAATATTGGCCCAAGCACAACAAAAAACTACTATACACAATGTTTCAAGTTTAATTATTATTTGAGTCAGATAATAAAATTGTATTAAAACAAAGATATATCAAGTATGGAAACGTTTAATAAAATTCATATTAAATATATAAAATAAAGTTATTTTGTTTTAAAAACTTGATAGTGTGGAAATTAATACACACTGCACCAATAAATTAGCGAAATACAAGTAAAATGGTTGTATTGTATTGTATGTCAACTTTAGTGTTTTTATAAAGATAAGTTAATAAGTGTATTTCTTCTCCATAGGAAAAGGGCAGTAGCTAATCAAACGCAATGCTCTTACCTCTTAAAAGATTATAACCTTGCCGTCATGGGGCTTGCGTGTTTTTTCTTAGAAGTGTCAGTCAGTAAGTCCGGTTGGAAGGATAACCTTCTCATATTGAAGAACAAGCTGCTAAGCAACTAATAGCATAGTTGCAGACTAATTACGATTACCTCGCAACGTAAAAGTCGCACTGCGAGTTTATGGAATAACTACCCACGTGTTTGTGTTGTTTAGTCAATGGCCGACAGGGTGAGTCCTAGGAAGTCATTTATATACATTCTTGGGGCTAAATTTGTTTGGTAACACTGGAAATCAGTTTTAGACGTCTCTAATTTGCAAGTTTTATAGCGGGTGGGAAGCAGGAAAAATAAATTTTTAATCTCTTTATCAGGTGAATCTTTAGATACCCTAAAAAGCACAAACTTGGTGAAAGCGTCTACGGATACTTCATTGGCGCCCAAAACTATTCTGCTGTTAAACCACACCCTACTGACCGGTGTCAAAAAACATAAGAATTAAACCCCTATTACGGCAAGGCAAACACTTCATGTGCAGGGCCAGCAACTGCTAACATAAAACAGAGTGCCTTAAAACCAAACCAAAGTACTCTGCAAAAGGAACAAAGTCAAAAACCTTTAAGCAAAAGAACACTTCCTATGAAACCGGGAACATCGACAAAGAAGATTTGTTTCTCCACAACTGAACCCTCACCTGGATAATCCTGGAAGAAAACTCAAAAACTTCTCTGCAAGAAAGAAAAAAGAACCTAGCTACAAAAAAATTGCTTCATGTAGAGGTTACCAGTCTGGCTCACCTCCTGAGTAAAGCCATTAATGAGGCTAATTTAATACAAAATGTTTTTAACCAAGAACTGAATAATACTTTATCCACCTCAGGCAAAATACTGTGATAATGACTCCTCACTGGGGTGGCTTTAAAAAAATTCCGGTCTACAACCTCTGTAGCTATACAATAAGATTCTGTGCCACTGAGTCGGCTTTTTAAGCTGTCAAAGGTCACTCTGTGTGTCTGGAAAAGCAGAACCAATAGATCAAGGTAAATGATTAATAAAGATAGCAAAAAAATAAAGCGCCGCAAAAAGAAGCAATGGCAACGTAGGTGATTGATCCACCTGCACACATTAAAGTTATTCAATGCAACCTGCATGTAGGACACAATAGCCCTAGTCCAAAAAGCAAACTAAGTGGACATGTGTATTTAAATCCAACTAACGGTAAGCTAAGGACGTGCATGTAACAACGTTTCTTATGCCACAGCTTTTCAACTTAAATCTTTTTTGCATAAAACAATAATGGCTCATAACAATATTGCTAATGCAATTCTTTGCACTGTGCACTTCCCAAAAGCTTGAAAAGGCTCTCACGTCATGAACATTTTAAAGGCCGGAAAGAACCAAAAGTTTCTTCAAAATTACTGGCCAATCAATCTTTTATGTACCTTCAGTAAGGTTATTGAAATGGTGATCTTAGACATAATCCAAAATTACACAAAATCTAAAAATCCGATCCACGTGGGTTTTGACTAATTTGTAGTCTATCAAGTAAATTAAGTGACTGACTATATTGATAAAGATTTTAGACTGATAAAAACTACAAAGGTGCACTTTTGTTAGTTGTTTCAATGGTGTGGTATTTATGCTTCTTTGCACAATCAAACTAATTATTGTCATAATTCCCGCTGAATTGCCGACATTTTTTTTTTAAGATTTAATTTCTTTATCACTTTTACAGTAGTTGTTGATTTTGTAAAATACAACCACGTAAACTTTGTAATTTTTGTTGGTCGTCTTTGAAAATAAATTAAATAGTAAATGTGTACGTCATCTTCCTTAGGTTGCGCATTTAAGAACCTTTCCACCTTTTCTCCAGTTTATCAAAACGCGCAAAGAGCAGCATGCAATGACCTTTATTATCTTATTCTGTTGATAATATTCTTGATCAATTACGTTATTTGCCATCTTCACTTCATAATGTTTTCTCATAAAGTCTAGTACACACTAGTATACATGTTGCGCAATTTTGGTCTCTGACACGTGTCTTAGGTTGTCTGCGTAGACATGTCTATAGACCAAGCCTGTTTGCAAAACCGAAAATCACTGGTCTAAAGTCTCCCGATTGGAATGAAAGACCGCATGCAACGTTAGACATGTTACGCAACATTTTGATAGTGTAGACGTCACTCGGCGTCTACCTAGAGGCGAGACACGTTCCAGTCTGTCTCCAGCTACCAAAGGGTGTGGTTTTGCTGTTTACAATTATTTTCTAAAGTTTTACAGTTTTTTTGAAAACATGTAGTCTAACGAGAAAGTTTTAAAACTATTTGAAGACTACCATGCGTTTTATTATTTATGGCATGTTACAAGTCTCGTCTGTAAAAACTAGATACGAAGAAAAGTGGGATGGTTTCTCTTTACTTTATATATTGCTTCATTGTTATTCCTCCAACCATCAAAAGCAACTCTTCAAAATCAGTAGGCGTCAGTCGGGTAAAATTCCAAAAACCCATGGCGTCTTCCAGTCTTAATTTATTTAATAATACCTTACCAAACCTACCTCCTTCAGGAAGATCTGCGCGCGTCTACCAACGTTTAGGTTTTTGCATTCCTTCACTTGTAATTAGCAATAAGCAGGAACTCATTCTACACAAAACAATGTCCTCCATGGTGGACTGCAAAGATGAAACTGAGAAATTCGCATCGTAGTGTGGACGCTAGACAAGACAAAGACCGGTGTCTCTAGACGGTCTATAGAATAGTCTAGACGGTCTATAGACAAATCGCGCAACATGGGCTACTAATGTGTACTAGCCTTAATAGAGTAAAGACATAAACTGTCAACATGATTCATTCTGGTGCCCTGTACGTGCTTGATCTCATATTCATATTGTTCTAGCATCATTACCGGGCTGCCATTGTGCTTAGGTTCTTCTTGTAGATTGTCTTAGTAAATGCAACGCAATCTGTTACTATCTTGAGTTTTTGTCCTAACAGATACACTCTGAATTTTTTGACTCCACCAATTATCGCCATAACTTCTAATTCATAACTTGAGTATTTTTTCTCCGTTTCCGTTGTCTTTTTGCTCAGTTATTGAATAGGATAGAATTGGTTGTCAATAGAACTTTTAAGTAATACTTCTCCATAACTTTCTTTACTTGCGTCTATGTGAGCATCAGTTTCCAAACCTGGTTAATATAACTAAAAGACTCAATTTTCTGTAAAAGATTATTTAATGCCTCAAACACTGTTTTGCTTCATCCGTAAACTTTAAAGTGTCTTTGGTAATAAATTTTTTCTTAAAATCTGGGTTTTTGTTTTCGTTGAGTACTTGATATTATTTGTAATTGCTTCAGTACCTCAATTTCGCTTTTGCTAAAATGACAAGATAATCTATGTAGATTAAAAGGTTTTTTTATCAGTTCTCAAAATACAGTGCTCACGTAACGCTGGAACATTGCAAGTAAATTACAAAAACCGATTAAAACTATTGTAAACCAAAGTTGACCGTTGTGCGTAGCAGTGTATTTTTACTTTGTATATTAACTGTTACATGGAAAAATTCATTCTTCAAGTTCATCACAATAAACAGTACGGCGTCTTGTAATGTGTTTAACACATCTTCAATCAACAGCAGTAAATGACGATCTTTGACCACCACCTTGTGCCTGACAACACTACATATTCTGATGTACATTATTCCATCGTCTAGCCATATTTGCACCAGTTAATCCATAATTTCTCGATCTGCATATGACAACCTTGTGGGTGTAGATTAGACGTATCGTATTGATGTATAATATTTTACTATTTCTTTAATCTTTAATTGTCTTGTCTCGCTTATTTCCTGGCCAATGTTCAGCTCAGTTTTGTCTGCCACGTCAACCTTTATTAAACCTTGGTTCTTCACTTGCTATTTTATTAATGATTAAGTTATCTTTAGTGATTTTTACTTTTGTCTGGTCTAAAAGATGTCGTCAGTTACAACATAAGCCATGATGTTAAAAGTTTTATCTTCTATCTTTAATTCTAGTTCTGTATAGCTAGATGGTTTCATCTTATTTTTTCCAAAACCTATTAGTACTAAGTTCAAGTCTTTCAGCTGTAGTTTACCAACTTTTGTATTCACTCAGGATAATATTAATTTGGCTGTCTGTATCTATGAGCGCCTCCCACAACCGGTCCCCTATTTCTATTTTTTTCATGTTACTCTAAGCATTATTTAATGAAAAACATGTAGGTGCTGGCCTATTTGTCTTTTTTGGTTGACTCTCAGTTTCTTTGATCTTTCAGTTACTAGCCTAGGACCTACTGTGATTTGCGCTCTTGCAGCTTTTGATTTTTTCGTATTTGCCTAGCTTTATTTTAAAATCTCTTAGACTATGTACACCAAAAAGTACTGCTTATGTACTTTGTCATAAATTGTATCTATTACGTACTGCAGCATGTTTCATCATCTCTTACTTTCTTGACTGCTATTTCTTTCATTAAAATATACTTTTTAACCAATTCTTCTTTTTCGGAGCATTAATGCTACGTGTACTTCAGCACTGTTGCACTTCAGCAAAATTTCACGGCGTAAAGCTCTCTTCAATCTCAACCAAGAATTCAATTCTTTTTCGCTGCTCAAGAACAGCTTTGCTAATCCTGATAATCGTTTCTTTGCAAATATAAATTGCTGCAATTTATTCTAGTTAAGTAACATTCGGGGCTATTCTCTATGTACATTGCTAGAATGTAAGCAAGATACATATATCATGCTAGTTAACAATATGAACTGTCATTTAAAAAAATCTATTGTTAGCAAACAAAATGATAACATGATAGTTCATACTGTTAAGTAGTAAGATTTGTTAAAATGACAGCTCATATTGTTAACTAGCAATATTTATCTTGCTTACATGCTAGCAATATGCATAGAGGATAGCACCGATTGTCTAAAAACGCTGGAGCTTACTACATCGCACGTAACGTTTATATTTTTTGTTATAGCGACATCTGTTTTACCATTTGCTTTTAAATTCAATAAATTACAAATCAATGCCAATTCACTTACATTGAGTTTAAAACCTCAACTTGATCTATGTATTCATTAAAGTCAGTTTCTACCAAAAAATCTCTAAGATTTGTGCAATTATTGCAATTCAAATCCTTTTTAAAAATAGCTTTGTGCGGTGCATGTTTATGGATATTAAAATTACTCTAAATAGACACAAGACACAAGTGATCTTACTTTGAAAAGTCAGATCAGATATGTCTGTTTAATGTAGTAATAGAAAAACCTAAGAAGACTTAATTAATGCCGCACCAAAACTTTGAATGTAAGCTGTAAGCTTTCTAGTGAAGCAAAAAGATCAAAAAAAAGAAATTTTAATTATTTTGAAAACTTTCCATACCGTACATTAAATATTTCATCAAACTATTTCATATTACCTATCTCCATATCGTAACAACCTAGACATTTGTATTCCATTTGCAATTAACATAATGTAGGTTTGACAATCTTGTAGTTTAATGTAATTCAGTACGATTTGAGTTTCGGGGTATGGCGACAACAAATCATCATGATCTTCCACTAAAATCTAAATATTATGAATTAATAATTTTATAGAATAAATTATTAAACAATATTAATTAAACTTACTATAAAATATGAGATATATAGACCCATATTAAGAAAAATGTCTTCCTTAAAAACGGAATAATAAACAGAGTCGCATAATATTGCTACACATTTGTAAGGTTTTAATGTATTCAATAATATATCGGTAATTAATCTTTCCATTTCTCTTCTTTCTTCCACAACTTCATTAACAATAATATTTTTTCTGAAAAATAATTCTAATAAATTTGTTTCAGTAGTAAAGTAACAGTAAATTTGCTTATTTCGTACTTTCATACAAGTAACAAAGACATTTGAGGCAACAATATAAACGGTTATTACATCAGGAGGCGTGGCAAACCTCTAGATAA
The DNA here is from genome assembly GCA_963932245.1 of Tachinus rufipes. Lineage (NCBI taxonomy): Eukaryota > Metazoa > Arthropoda > Insecta > Coleoptera > Staphylinidae > Tachinus > Tachinus rufipes. The sequence goes on from OZ010744.1 coordinate 80,502,765, forward strand.
AATAATAATATTATATATAACAAAATATTTTGTTTAAGTTGTTCACATTGTTAGTAATAAATATTGAAGATATCGTTAAAATAACAGTTCATATTGTTAGCTAGCAATATATATTTTGCTTACTTCTAGCAATGTGCATGAAGAATAGCCATTATATTTACAATCTATTGAGCAAAGCAAGAGTGGTATAATTTAAAACCTTTACTTTACAGTGCTATTAGAAAAAATATTTATAGTTAATATAGATACTTGTTAATTATTTATTGTAGTTAATATAAATAATTGTATAAACTGAACCAGAAAATAAAACCTAGTAACAACTCATATTTATTTTGAAATATATTTAAAATAAGGTTTATTACTAATTTTTTTAAATGAATAATATTATGCTAAAGTATTTCAAACAATAATGTTTCCACTAAACTATAACACAATTTCATAATTATTGAGTATATCGGTACATAAATTAACTAAAATATTGCCCAAAAAACTAAAATTATGTCACTAAGATATAATATAAATTATCTTACCCATCTTTTGCTAAAGTATAATGCAGTAGGTAACATATAATTATTAGAATTTTAAACATAACTCTTGTACCGTTGGCGAGTTGTTTGCATTATTCTTCATTCTAGTTGAATGATTTGTAAATTAAGACCCGCATTTAATATGCAGATTAGGAATTAATATTAAAGTACTCATTTACGTCGTGCGATAAAAAGGTCGAAAAATATATTACAGGTAATTTATTTTAATTAAAGAATAGTAAAGTAAGCTTCACGAGTGGTTTAAAAATGACATTAAAACAATGTAAATAAAAAAATAGACAATTATTTATAAATAAATAAATAAAACACATAATGTACCCAGCTTGTCCACGGGTCTTAGTTAGAAGTGCCGTTTGTTATACCATTAATGTATTTATTAACTAATTGAAATGTTTATTATTATAATTGAAATGTCGATATAATAAACCGAGTAGACAAAAATAGGGAAACAAAATTTAATAAATCTTTCTTTTTGGTTTGGTTTAGAGGAAAAAAAAACACTATGCAAAACGAAGTTAAATAATATAATTAATTAAATATAAATAACCTCTAGAACCCACTTAAAGTTTAAATAATTTTATAAGTTGGTTTTAAAGTACAAAAGCAGTTTATATACTATTATCAACATTGATTGTTAATTAAAACCCTATTTATCCTCAACTAATTGTGCAGTGTAGTACGTTATGGTCAAAGAGAACTGCAAATCGAACCAAATAATACTCTAATATAGCTTCGTTATTGAATGCACTGCAGTCTTGATTTAAAAAAAATAATTAAGTCTAAACATTTTAATCAATTTGTTAAAAATAAATGATTAAGTGCATACGTAACCATTTAGTTTATTTAATTCAAAATTCAAAGAGATTTATATAAATGCACACATTCATAAGGTAATTTTTTTTTCTTATGAATCGACTCTTATATCAAAGAGTATATTTGCGTTACGCAAATACTATTTATATAAAAGTATTACCATTATAACTCTAAGCTAAACTTCAAAAATATTACTATCCCTAGTTGTACAAAATTTAACACAAAAAATGTAATTTAGGTTTGGAGAATGCTTTCAAAAAATACTTAGTTCAAGTTTGTCTAGTGTTTACATTATCCCAATGATCGTTGGATAGAGTTTGAATAAATTACTTACAAAGTAACCACTATAAATTTCCGAATCTTGGCGCATAATTTGTCGCAGGTTTGAGCTCCATCTCCGGTAGAAAACTTTTAAGAAATTATGGCATTTATTAATTAATATTTTGAAGATTAATTGTTAAAATGCTTCAAAAAGCAGTTTTCACCACTTTATAGTCAAGAAATTGTCTACCCCAAGGTTATTTTTAATTTAAATAAAAAACAGGAAGTAGTCGTTAGAGGCCAAGTCTGGACTGTAAAGAGGATGAATAAGATTTTGAAAACCGCATTCTCTTATAGCAAGTTAAGCAACCTCAGGTTGCACAGGTGCGTTGTCGTGCAACAACCTGACTGATTTTTCTTGGCGCTTTACCCGTAATAAAGTAGCATAATAAACGCCATTCACCGTGGTATTTATTTCTTCAAAATTAATAATCAAGATGCTCCCACAATCCCAAAACAGTGTGGCTATGATATTTTTGGTTGACAAGAATACAGTGGTTTTTCTTAGTGGTGGTTTACCTGCACGAGGCCATTTCATGGATTTTTTGAACAGAGGGTTATGATACAAGACCATAGTTTTATCCTTCGTAACAATATATTGCAGAACTTCTTCTTGTTCTCTCTCAACAGACAGAAGTCTTGGGACTCATCTTGTACTAACTTTATTCATACTCAAATGGTTATGGAGTATTTGGTAAATCGATGTATCTGACAGCCCTGACATTGATTGATAATTCCCTCACTTTTAGTCGGCAATCACATTGGACCAGTTCTTCAATAAAAGCGATGGATTTTTCTGCAATCACTTTAATTAGTCAACCACAACGTGAGTCATCTTCTAAAGACTCATAGCTTATCTTAAACCTTTTGGCCAATTTGAAATAAGAAAGTTGAATCTTTACCGTATAAAAAAATTAGGTACAAACTAAAAAACGCATAAAACTTTTTTTTTTGTTCCGTTTTGGAAATGAAGTTTGACTGCATGATGCGTTTTTTTTTTCCGGTTCTCAGAAATCACACGATTTTCCGACGTTTTGTTGAAATCCATTGTATTGTACCAGCAGATAAAGCAAACAACATCCAGTTTGCAGTTTTTGTTGTATGCTACTCCCAAGACGGGATAAGATATTTGAATGCCCGGAACAAAAACCAAATTTTACATTGTCAGAATTGAACAAAAATGTCGGCAAAGTCCATCAAAAAGAGGCCAAAATAGCATAAATTTTCCAGAGAATTGTATCAAACTTGAATAAAATTTAAAAAAAAATATATGGTTTGCCGCCTCCTTCCTTCTTTATAACTCTGATTTTGTGTCTAAATTAGCGCTGTTATCAATAGTTGGTAATGCAAGTTTGGTTTGTCGAGTATAAAAGTATACAAAAAAGTTAGTTCACCAAAATAGAGAATGTAATGTCACAAATGAAATACTTACCAAAATTACCAAAAACTATGCTTAGATTAAAGGTTAAACACATTAACGGACCTATTCAACAAATTATATGAATCTGGTAACATACCATACATACAATACAATACAAAAATAGTTGAAATAAACCTTCAGTATCTTACCTAACAAGAGCAACCGTAAGAAATGTAAAGACTACCAAATGATCAGTTTAATATCACATACACTTAAAGTGTTTCTAAAAATAATACATGATAAAATTTACCAAAAGCTCAAAACCCAAATGTCAGGCACACAATTTGGGATCGGAGCTAAAGATGCACTTTTTGCTAAATAAGTGTTAATACAACACGTCTACTCTGAAGAATTATTCTGAGGTATTTGAAAATGCACTGGAAGGCTTTGTTATTAATAGAGTTAAGATCAACAACATGTGTTATGTCGATGATGTCATCATATTGGCAGACACATTTGAAGATAGGCAGTTAAATAAATTAGTAATGCATCTAAATCATTATGGCCTATAACCTAACACAAGACATGCACTGCGGTAAATCAGGTTTGCGTAAACAACACATAATATAATAATAAAAAAAGTGGATCATATCCTTTATCTCGGGTGCTCACTAAATGAGGAACGAGACCATTCCAGAGAAGTACTCCAAAAAATCTAAAGAGCAAGAGCACCTTTCTCAATAAAAAATGGGTTTTGTATAAATAGGTTAAGTCTAAAACTCCGAAAGAGACTAATAGAATGATATGTATACTCAGTGCTGCTTTATGGCTCAGAAGCATAGACACACCAAATTTGCATCTAAAAAAATCAAAGTATTTAAAATATTTCTCTTTATAACATCTTGCTTAAGCAAAATGTTATAAAGTGAAGCCCGTTGTTAATCATCCTCGATAGCCCCAAATACTGATTCAAAAAGCAAAAGTAATAATAAATTTGCTGTATTAAACAATTAAACATAACTATATTAATGGGTCTATTCTAAACATATTTTAACATCGATGTTAGCTAACATCGCTGTAGAAATTGATTTTTAACCAATCGAGTTTTTTAAATATTACCTAACAACATTCAAAATGTTAATTAACATCGCTGTAAAAATGTTCAGAATCCGTCTATTAGTTTTCAAAAACGTATTCCATAGTACGTGAACAAATACATAATAATTCCACCACGTATCTACGAATATGTGTACTTATATGTTTCACCATTTCTAATATATATTGTATTTGCTTTTTCATACATATTGATAAATGGAACAAACGGTAGTAGACACAATAGATATTATTCAGAGTTCAGTATATACAACTTAAGAAAAATTATACTAGAAATATTGTTATGCTTGGTCTGATCTAAACAATTGCTTCATTGCTGTTGATCAGATGCGTTTTATTAATAATTATATTGTAATCTGTATAATTGCAGGTAATTTCATCAATCCAATATGCGGATAGCACATTATTTTCCATGATGATACAAATTTTTGCATTTTTAAGTTGAATAAGATTATTATGCTTGCATTTTGTCTTAGTTTATAATGGTCCTAAATATTCTCTGTACTATCTTTTTTGACAGCTTGCAACATCTTTTTTTGGGGTTAACTGTTAAACAAAGTTTATGTGGAAGATTCACTGCAAACAATCGTCCTAAAACAACGCATTCCATTTGAAGTGGCTCAAATCCCACATGAAATGCTGCATAATGTGATGGCAAACTCCAGAATCCGACTTGACCAATTCTTAAAATACTTTTTTCTTTCACAACCGTTTTAAAACAGTCCTTAACGGACCTGCCATTACCCTGTACAAATATTCATCAGGACCGTTATTTAGATTACGAAAATATATATGTATATGTTTTGTCCGTTTTTCATATGTAAATAATGAATTTTAATAAGTTGCACTGAGTTCATTATTAATTTGTGCATGGAATCATTCATATTGCAAACTGAGCATTAATCAATATTCGCGTTAGATTCAAAAGCAATTAAACCACTAGTTATTATTTGTGTAATCAGTCAGGAAATCTGTAATTAGAAACATGTTTATGTAATTAAATGTCAAAATCAATATTTCATCATATCATGTACAATGTAGGACAACATTAATTTCCAATATTCTATCATATGATATTAAATTTTTGAGGCATTATTTTATCATTACAGATTATATTAAAAAATGTAATTCAAATATACCATGATTAATTTTTGCTTTATGTTTTGAGTTTTTAATATAACGTTTGCATTTTTATTTTAATAAACAATGCAAAATTGAAAAAAAAGTATAAATAGCTCGTTTTATAAGATCAGTTGTCAGTATTGCATTTGTTCTTACGTTCGGCTGCGTTTTTTTACTTGCACACATGCATAAAAATGAGTCTTATAAAACTCGTTCTTATATGTACTATTATTATCCTTAGCTTTTATATATAAACCCTTTGCTATATAAATAATTTAATAAGTTCTCATCGAATTTCATTTAATCAAAACTGCCCAACTTTTTTGACTTGAATGGAATTTTATTTGCCTATGCAATTTCAGGATCTATCCCAAATAAATTAAGAGGAGTAATTGCTTTACTTATATCAATTAAAAATGTATTATTTAAACCATTTATTAATAAAAAAAAATGTCAAAGAACTCAATTTGATCCAATTAATAAAATTTTATTTTGATACTAGTTTTATTAAATTTGTTGATTTATACTTACCCATATATTAGTTGCATTAAAAATTAAAAACTTTATAAAAATATTTAATGAACAGCTTTTTTTATATATAAACTACATATCGAAAGAAGCAACATTATTAAGTAAGTAATATAAAAAATAAGTACAAAAATATATATTTTACAATTCTGTGTGAGGTTGGTTGTGAATGTTCTTATCTGCATTCGCAAACCATGTCCTATATACAGTAAGAGGATCCACCATCCAATGCTTGTGGAACGAGACTGCACTGTGCGACTTTAGATAACCGCTTGCATAATCCGCAGGTCGAGCCTATAAATAAACAAACATTGATCAATATGATTTATAGATGCTCCAGAACGCAATAACTCAAGTAACATTCCGATTCGAATTTAAGTTCACTGGATTAATTGTAATTGACTATGAATAGCTACAATGACAAGGAATAGTTCAAGAGATAAATTATTTTATTGAATTGCAGTTTTTATTTTCTTACGGCGAGTTTAACTTTGAGCTACCAATATAAGCTAAGAAAGCAATTTGTTAAAAAAATCGTAACCCTAAAAAACTTCTGTACTGAATTTAAAAGAAAATCACATACTCACAATAAACTCTTAACAGTCGATTATAACTAAAGCAAACACTTCTATACTGTGATTTTCCAAAACACAAAAAAAAACATTTAGCAACTTAACACTAAATAATTTAAAAACTGTCAACATCGCAAAGCGTCGAGAATTGAAACCTGGGTCAGTAAATGGCAAAGCAAATCTTTGTATCAGGTAACCAAATAATTATGCGGTAGTTGACACATTTCGATATCGCGTTACGTCATAGATTTCCTTTACCGGAGAAGAGACATGTGTCATTTAGCATATGTTAACATATGTTTGCCCAAGTTCTAAAGTGAGACAATTTTTAAAATGCAATTTTAAGAAAAACTGGATTTAAAATTGGAAAAAATGTTATAAATCAAAAAAATTTAGTTTTGAATAAATGATTTCAAAAGGTTTGACTTTTACTATAATTAAGACTATTTATAATCTTTTTTTGCATAACGTTACAGCAGTTCTTAAGGAAAGAAGATGTCCTTGTAAACAAAATTATTATTTTTAAAAACCATTTATGTGTAAACATGTTTCTAATCTGACCAAAAATTTCTCGACAAAGCAGACCAAGCGCAATTTCTCGTCTGATATTCGTTTTTAATTTCGGTATGATTTATGGTCTATCAATGTACTATAGAAATCTCCTCAAACAGTAGCATGCAGCCAAATCTCAAAGCTCTAAGAAACTTCTTCTCTAACTACTAAGAAGCAGCAAACGTATTCCACAGTGCAAAAAAACAACAATTAATGACTAAATCAGCTGCTTAAGAGTTTATTGCACTCTTAACAAAGTGTTATAACCCTATTTTTTAAATTATATAACTTTATTGTAAGCTTACAGTATCCTTTTAGAACCAAAGTAGACTTACTTCAACTTATATATCCCATAGTCTTTCTTATTAAATTTTTTTCTCTCTCCAATCTCTCTTAGTTTAATTTAACAGCAGTTTTAGATATTTTATTATTTATAATACTTATTTGTTGCTAAGCTTAAGTTTATCTATAACAAAAAAAAAATCGATTCAAAGAATTACGATAATATTAAAAACTCAAAAAATCTTATGACTTTTTGCATTGCTTTAATTTTATTATATCTGCAAATTTCAGAAACTTACAATTATCTGATCATGACTAACTTAATAACTTTATTTTAGACAAATCTGTGAACTCATTTCAACAAAACAGTTGAAAACAATTTCATAAGTCTGTCATATGAACTGCTGTCAACTGTTAATTCTACAATGCAACCGTCTCCCAAATTTGTTAAATAAACTGTCAAATGTCAATTCAACAAAACAACATTTAACTGTTACAGAAATCATATAAACTATTAACTATCAACTCAGCAGCTGCCAACTGTCACAAAAAACTGTCATATGAGACTATTGACATTGAACTGCTAACTTTAATATTCATTTGACATATAAACTGTGAACTGACAAATCCACCATCAACTATTTCACAAATCTGACTTATGAATAATCAAATTATAATATGTTAACTCTCGATTTGACAAAAAAAGTCAACTGTCTCACAAGTTTATCAATCCTTTAAATAAACTATCAACTATCAAAAAAAGAAACTGTCAACTGTGAATTTTATAAAAAACTGCTAACTTAACTGTTTTACAAATCAGTCATATAAGTCGTCTATCAGAACTGTTCCCCACAAAGCTGTTATTTGAACTGACAACTGTTAAGTTGACAAAGCTTTAGTTTATTTGACTTACAAACTGTCATCCTTCTTCAAAGAAAATATGTTATATATGATGTAAATTCAACAACCCATTAGCCTCTTTCTAATATTCACGTTCACTCAACAGTATAACTATCTGACGTTTCAACTACCTAACAAGTAAATTGTTCATCTACTTCTCGACAAATCTATTATATAAACTGGAATACGATTCTCATGGTTTTTGTCAACTTTTTCCACAAATACATTTTATAAACTGTCAGATTGACAAATTAATGATGAACTTTCTGAGAAACCGTATAACACAAAATATAATAAAACCAAACAAAGGCCAGCGGCAGCCAACAAATCTAATTAAATAAATATTTACAAAACTAATTTGTTTTTGAAGAATATAACTAATTAATTTAATAGTAAGATTATAAGTCAATTATCAAATAGCACTTCTTCGTATCATAAATATCAATATTTAAGTGAAATAAATATTATTTGTTAATTAAATAATTAATAATAAATAATAACAATATTATAGACATTTTGATAGTTGTACACCAAGCTACTTGCTATGTGCGCGTTCTTGCCCACATTTGCCGTCACACGCAACCTTCATGTTGGTTTAACCGCAACGCCAAAAGGCGTGTCTATAAGTGTATATGGTCTAAGAATAATACACATCAAACAGTCCTCTAAATATATTATTCTTGGCAAAATTCAACTAGTACCTAACCTCTAAATTATCGTGTCTATAACAAAAGAAAAAACAAAACATATCCATGACCCATAAAATCAATTTTTGTCGTCTAATCACGTTTATCAAGCAAAAATGATGTAGAAAAGAATCTTAGAACTTGAATCAATTCATGTCTTGGAAACTCGTCCTAATAGAGTTATACACAAATGTATCTAAAAAAACTGGGACAGACAGATAGTTGGATTCTGAAATCCAAAACCATGTTCACTAAGATCAAACAGTGGTATTTGGTCTTTTTTTTCATTCCCAAGTCTACGTGGATAAGCCAACTACGATTGGAGAATTGGAAACCAACATTACATCCGTCATTTGCCAAATACCGCTCAAAACAAAATGCTTCAAAATAATCAAAAATTAGAACTTCTGAATAAACCATGTTAGCCGTAGTTACAGACAACATTTGAAAAAATAATCATTAAAAAACAAATGTACAAAATTGTTCTTTTGAAAAATCATAAACATTTCCCGATAAAAATGTTTTTTTTTTTTAATTTATAAAAAAAGTACCTCTAAATGGATCACCCACTATTATGCATTATTTTATAATATACAACAACAAATACTATCTACATACAAGGTATGTGAATTAAGTAATGAGACTGACTTTTTAATTTTTTTTATTTAAATCCCTCAAAATAACTTTTTTGAGAAGCCACACAGCGCTGGAGACGCCTCTTTCAGTCTTCATAGCAGTGTTGGAATTCGGATACTGGAATAGCCTTCAGATAGTCGCTGGCAGCCGTTTGAATGTTTTTGAGTCTCAAAATGACATCCCTTGCGGTAAAAATTTAATTTCGGAAAGCGGAAAAATCACAAGAATTCATGGAGAAGCAACATGGATGTTTTTACTAAATAAAAACTCATTTATTGAAATTGCTGTGTGACAATGCGCATTGTCGAGATGACGCATAACCCATTTCAAAGTTTTTCATGAACCTCTCGGTAAAAGTCTGCAACATGAAAGCATACCATTCCTCAAAACTGATGTCACTCATTTTTAGAAAGCACTACAAAAACCTGTTTCGCAAAAAAAATCGCTTCGGGCAACCAAATAACTCGAGTTCAAACTAAAGCCGTATCCCGTTCACCTGCCCCCTCCAAATCCCGTGTCCCAAGTGTTGTCAGTCTCATTACTTACTTGATTTACATACTTCGTATAAGGGTAATTCCACGATAGTTCGGACAATCGTTGCAAAAAAAGTCAAAAAGAAATTGAATTAGTATAATCGAAAAGAAATTTCTTGTAGACCTCGATCTTTATGTACGTTTTTAAAAATTCCCCTGAAAAAAAGCCGGAAAATTAGTAAAATTACGGAAAATCCCTAAAAAGTAACCCATTTTTAGAAATTATGTGTTATATTTTACCCTACGGGGAAAATGGTAACTTTCCCATTTACCGCGGTAAATTTTAGAAAACCAAGGGATCGTGTTCTACGGTAAATTTCCTATAAGATACACCCTTTTGAATATGATTTTTGATTTTTTTACAGCGCAAAAACTGAAAGGAGACAAAATATTCCTAAAAAATTAAAATGCCACCATTTACACTGTATTGCACCTAAAGATCTCAAATTTTAGAAATCGTCATATTTTGGTACCCCAAACATGTATACAAAATTTAAGCAAAATCGGATATATTGATGTAGGGACGATGGTCCGAACTATCGTGGAATTACCCATAAGCTATGCAATACTTATCTTTTATTGCAGATAAATTCAAATTTACTATATTTTGTTGAAATACTCGCATGAATAAATAATTAAACCAAATAAATATTAAGAACATGTTTCAATATCTTTGTAGGTTTATTCCACAAACAAATAGGATAAAAAAACTTATTAATCAATGTTAATGTGAAATTGTGTTTGTAATATATTTTAATTTTTTGTCATTTCTATCCAATTTCTGAATAAGTAATTTTTTTCATTAAATCTTATTATTAAGTATTAAACACAAACAAATTAGAAATAATCGTAATATTTTAAAATATATTATTATAATCTTTATTTTTGTCGTTCGTTCAAAGCACCTTAATACAGTTTGAAATGTAAACGTTAAATTCTGAATAAAATATTGTATAGAAAATTAAATAGAATTGTACAAGAAAAATAAATAAGTTTGTTTACTAACTTGATGAAAGAGCGGCGAGTGTGTTATGGAGACATCCAATTGTAACAGACAGAATCCTAAGTACATGTCATCAGGAGCAGAAGGGGACGGACAATCGCAGTTTTCTGGGTCAGCAAGTAAAAGCAGTAATGGCCTGCTAAGAACAATCCCGCCACCTCCTGTAATGTAATTATATCCACGGGAAGAGTGGACTCCGTATCCGTATCTTTCTCCCAATGCAACTTCCTCAGAAGAGTCGTAGCAACTTAGGAGACTTTGAAGTTTGGAGACACTATTGAGAATAATTATTTTACTTTTGTAAAATTTATATTTTAATTCTACTAAACAAACCGACTTACATAAGTTTATGCTTATAAACTTATATAGAATATTACATTTCTACTAAATTGATCTCATATTGTTTAATTAGTTTCAAACAATAAAAACTTCTTAGGTACGTGTAATACGTTATTTAAAATTTATAATATAAATGATTTGGAAGCAATATGTTTACCTTAATATAGTATCATCATCTGCAATAATAACCCACTCAATCTCATCCATGTCATAAATTTCCGCCGCGACATGCCTTATGATAGAGAATGTTTTCTCACAGTGTCCGTGTTCTGTGTTGGGAATACCTAACGTAATTGTGGGAATGGTTTCGTCTGGGCAGCCAAAAAATAAATTTAAAAAATTAACAAACAAACCGCAATATCCATGTAACTTACCTTCCGCATCGCTGAAGAATTTTATGAGCCCCGCATGTTTGGCCCAGGTCTGCTTAACAACGCGCACACGATCGGCATGGAATTTGCCGCATGTTTTCACAGCGAAGTATAGCGATTCCTTCGCCGGCGCTTTTTCCTGGAAAATACAATATTATTAATCCGATTTATACGGCCGCTACACACAGTGTTTTGTTTTTCTTCTTTTCTCACTTACGCAAGGTTTGAAAGGTTCGGGATAAGTGGCACATTCTTTTTCCTCGCGGATACAAAATAAGGGTTCGTGCCGTAGGCCAACACCGTTTCCGTCCTCCCATGCGAACAAGGCCAGCTCGTGGGCATTGTCAATGTTAAAATCAGTCTTTGATGCATTCGCTTGCATTTTTTTACTTAACCTAATCGAAACAGAATATATTATAGCAAATAAAAAAAATTGATAAACAAAACATGCATAGCTTTTCAAAATTTAATTTATATTGACAAACTCTTATTAATACAATACGTAGCAGTTAATATAGTGACTCTATATGTGTTACTAATTTTAAGACAAACAGTTCTTCTTGTCGTTCAATTAAAACAGACCAACATTACCTAAGGAGGCAAGGCTCCAAAAACAAGTAATTATTGCGGTAAACATAAATATAAATATAATAGCTCTTCAAACGCGAGAGTAAAATAAATCAAAAGAATAGTGCTGCAACTATTCGCCGAAGTCCTCCATCAAAACCCCTCACTTTTTTATCACAAATTTATGCTCACAAACTCATTACAAATGTAACAAGTTAATTGGGTAGACTGTCGATGATTGGATGAAGCCAAACTCACTCAATAATTCACAATTTTTTTACTAAATTGCATATAAAAATTCAAATAATCCATAAATTCTTAAGAAAAATTTCCCGGTTAGCTACATTAACAAATGCACTTAGTTTGTAATAGATGCAGATAAGAAATAGTAATAGATTTGTAGCTATCTTTCGGCACCCTAACAACAAAGAACCATTTGATTGTAACAATATTATATACAGAATATAATTAAGTTTTTTTTTAGTTTTCCAACTGTGGTGAAAATTACAGGTTCTGTTGATGATTGTACTATTTTTCTAAAATGTTTCCAATACATTTTGGTGCTGTCGGTACAAGAGACGGGACATGTCTACCGTACTATTTATTACTTATTCATTCTCTTGTTGATTGATAGCTTATTATGCATAAAAATTTACAATTATTAAAAGGGATTTCAAATGGCAATAAAACCATATTTTCACTCAAGTTTCCCCTCACCATCCATTTTATCTATATAGTTTGAAGTCATTCCTCAAGATAAAAACTTTCTTAAGATTTTGTTCCTAATTTATTTAGATATAGTTAATCGTTGATTAAAGTACCTTGAAGGCAAAGTTTATACCAACTTGGGCCAAACAATATTTCATCTTCAGTCTGTCTGTCTAAAAAGTATCCGACCTTTGGCCGGAAAAAAATATTTGTTACATGACGGCATTGGGACTTTAATCCCTTTCAAAGTAGTACCTTTCCGCCTCCACAAAACTTGGCCCACCGTTCCACTGCCAAAAACACTTCTGGAAATCTTTTTTTAGAAAGTTGTTCAACTCCGCCTTTGCGTTCTGCATTATCTCTTTTCTACTCTAAAAACAAGATCCCTTCAAAAGCTTTTTCAATTTTGGAAACAACCAAAAGTCGCAAGGAACCATGTCAAAAAAGTAGGAAGGTTGACAAACGATTGAAATTTCATGTTTTGCCAAAGAAGTCTGTATCAGGTGCAATGAATGAAAATGAGCATTATTGTGCAACTGCCACTTTTTTGCCGTCCAGTCTGTCTAGTATTTTGCGCCAAACTGCATCATGGAGTCAGTGAAGTACTTCTTGGTAGTATTCTTTTGTCCCTGTTTGTCATTCCGATGCGTATTCACGATGACAATTCCACGGATATCAAAAAACGCTGTTAGCATCACTTTGATTTTGCTTCTCACCTGTCGCACCTTGTCGAGGAGGGATGCTTCCATTGCAATAACTACATTTTTGTTTGAAAATCACCAAACTTTTGACAAAATTTTATGCAGTACCATTGTTCAACTTGTTCAGACATTTAAAGAGAAATCAAAATCTACCAACAAACACATATAAGAGCACCGTTATTGACGACTAGTAAGCAACAACTGAAACACCGGAACACCTAGAAAAAAATCAAGCATGCACATTGCCTAGCCTAGCATCACTACTATGCGACGGATACTTTTTAGACAGATCTCGTATCATCTTACAGGAATATTCGTTGATCTTTATTGTAACTTTGTGAACTCTTAAAAAACTTGTTGTTTCGTTATCGTAATTACAATTCTCCAAAGAACTATTAAATGAATGAATGCATTTTGGATATAACTTCTCCCAGTAAAGCACTCAGAAGGTATTACTTCTCATAAATGCAGATCTTATTTTAAGCCTGTTACAATTCTTCATTGCAAACTAGAAGTAATATCATGCTTTGATCACATGTTTCAGTAGTTTTGGTTAATTGTTGCTAGAAATTTTAAAGTATTCCGCTGTTCAAAAAAATCTGCAAAAAGTAAGACCATACAATCACTGGATAAAACCGCCAAAAAAAATTCAGCAGTCTCATTTAGTGATTTGTGATTCGGTCCACCAGACGTATGATAAGCTAAGCAAATAACTTTCATACTCTGTTTAGATTTTTATTTTTGCTTATTTATACATACTTTGACATTATTGTCTAAGAACTGTCTGCGTCAATTTTCAGAATAAATAGAGACCTAGTTACAAGTGACTTTTCGACATTAAATTCTCATTTAAATGGCCCTTCTTGAGTGCAGCAAGTACACTTCTCAAGCCATAAGAACTTATGTAACTATTTCCTGGAAATGGGTAAAAGAAACCTCAGAATATGTGTATAAAACGCGGTAAAGTACCCCGCTTTGTAGTCTTACTTTTTCTTTTAGTGTATTGCACTTCAACCAAAGTTCCTTAAATAATTCCAAAATTTTCCTCAAATAATCAAAATGTTCTCATTGGGAGTTGGAAAAAAACGACAATTTCTAGTCTAACTAGAACCTCATTATTTAAGTCAAAACCAACAATTACAAAACCATCACGTTGTTGCACCGAATAGCATAAAATAATACATTCGTAAGAGCAACAGGACTCCAGAAACCCTCAAAAACCTCTTGGCATTCATAGTGCCATTGCCAAATGTTTTACCAAATCTCATAATTGCACCAGGAACATGTCCATCATAATTAAGCATTATACCAATATATAATAAATTCCAAATTGATTTAACCATTGACGGTGGTTATAAAATAGTTCTTCCTAAATTAGCCCATTCAGTTGCTATTTTTTCCCTAAAGTTCTAATTAAAAAAAAAACAGCAAGCAATTAACTACCTCTAATCTTAGTAAAACAATAATCTATGCATTATAGCTAAAATGACGCATACCCCAAATAATCAAAACAGTCGACATTTCTACTAAACACTAAGTTAAAATATTATATCTAGCATGAATGCCATCTGATGTAAAGTAAAACTCCAATACCAGTTACCATCAAACAATTCATTGTCTCTCAATGTACTTGGTTGGCACTGTACGCAACCCATCAGACATTGCGCCGCAAAACGGTGCTTACCTAGTTTCTAGTCTTAGATTTAGCGTATTTACATTTGACATTTGTCATTTTTCTATTGCTCAACAATTCCATCTCATTGCTGGATACCCAAAACGTAAAACTTTCAATTCCGTAACCTTGACAATTGTGGTTTTAGTCTAAGAGCTCGGAACAAAAAAAAAACTGTTAAAGTATAAACGCTAATTTTTTAATATATCATTTTAATAGTGGTATACATTAACATACTCGGTCAGTCAAACCCTTGTTAGGAAAGGTGCCATTGGTGCGTCCTCAAAGATTTCGTAAATACCGGAGAACTAAAATGAGTTTATAAAGACTGAAACTTTGTACGCTGATTAAATATTACATATAATAAAGAATTATAGTATATAGTAGTCAGTCATGTGTATGTAGGGATAGGAGTTGGTCAGTCAAGCCTCAAGTATATATACAAATTTTATTTGATTTTCGAAACTGACACATACAATTCATTTTCACATTTTTAAATTTTTTATACAATCTTAGGGCTCGACTAATCAATTCCCGTTCCTACATGCACCTGGCTGACTACTATAATTTTTCATTATATGTAATATTTAATCAGCGTGCAAAGTTTCAGCCTCTATAAACTCACACTACTACCTCGGCATGCACGACAAAGTTTGAGGACGCACCATTGGCACCAGTCCGAACAAAAGCTTGACCGACCGTAGTATGTTAATGAGACCACTACAAAAATAATATATTAATAAACTAGCATTTATACTTGCATAGTTTTTTTTTTTTTTGGCTCCAAACTTTCGGTCTATTGGTTTCCCTTTCTCATGCCAATAACAAAATAACATCATATGATTTTAATTTTAACATGATGTAGGCATTAACATTTTATATAAAATATTATTCAAAATATCATTTTTGATGTAATATTTCACTATAAACTCTTCTAAAGCCTTCTACACATGTTATATAATAACATCATCACGTGAAAATATTAGAGAGCTCATAAAAAAAATGTCTTCATACATTAGACGACAACTTAAGTTAAGTTTATAAACACAAATAAAATCAATAAGTAAAATATTACAAAATACAGATACTACGGCTAACAATAAAATTGGCCGATGTAACCCAAATCCCATACTCTAACCTATCTTGCCAGACCTGCTTTTACCTATTAAACAGTATCAGTACTAAAAGTAGAGTATCAAAAGTAAATGTTATTGCTAGCTCATTAATTAAGTGTGACCAAAATAACATTTCTTTTCAAAACTGTTCAGTTTTTTAATTTACTAAAAACGTCCTTTACGGGTACTACCGTTATTTGCCGTTCACTTTCATCAAATTCATAATATGTTCATAGTTCATAAACATTTAGAATGATCTATAGATTTAAAATAAATAATTTTTGCGTTTTCCTTAAAAATATTTACTACCATGACATTAGAACAACAGAGGCAAAGTTAAATAAAAGCAGCAATCTAACATTTTCCAAAAAAATTATGGTTATCCCTCCTTAATTCGTATGCCAATTTGCAAAATTCATTAAAAAGCGTACTACTGTATTGCAAACCTACCACAAAAACATATAAAAAATATAAAAATCTAACATATTGCCTGAAAAAATTGACTCCAAAAGTATTTTCAAATATGTGCATATATTCTATTTCTAAGATATTGCACTTACTTTTTAATGCTTATTTGAATAAAACTAAGTTTCGTCAAATATAGAAACAAAACTATATTACGCTTTTGTTTAAATATGTACCTTCAGTTATTGTAACAGTGGATGTGCAAAAATATCTTAATTGAAAAGCATCATGAATTTCGTAAAATTTACTTACTAATTTACTTAATAGTATTTGAATTTAAATAACAAGTAGATTCTATCTACACCAATTCTTCAAAAGCGTTAGATCGTGTGAGTCACGGTATTTTGATAGCTAAACTCTAGATTTTCACTATAATGTAATCACAATCTCAATATTGAACACATTCAAAACCATTTTTTTCGTTTATTGTCATATAAATCGGGCATATTGTCTGTAAATTATTATCACAACGTACAATCTACCGTCGTTGACGCATCGCCGCAAAATGGCCGATTTGTCATTCTTGCGTAACTTAGGCTGAAAACACATCATCCGTTTTCCCAGATTATAATAAACCCGTACGGAATTTAGCATCCGGAATCCCGGCTTGTTTTATAACGCCACATTTTTCGGAAAAACCGACCGTTTTATGAAGTATTTATTATAGTTTGCTATAGATAAGCAATTGTCGCATAGAAATTGACAAATATTGTGATAATGGGTTGAGTTTTATGTAAGAATATTGTTTAGTAACAAAAATAAAATTAATTTATAATACCCGTACGGAATAAATAGAATAAGCTTTTATTTCCGAACGAGTGTGGCGCATTAAATTTAAATATGAGTGTTATGTTTGCCGGGATTCCGGATCCGGGAAACCGAAAAGTGTGTTTCCAGCCTTAATATGTGTAGATTGCATATAATTTACTAACTAATTTTAATCTTGTGTTTAAAGCTGGCGACACACTTTACGGTTTTCCGAATCCGGAATCTCGGCATGGGATTCCATTAAAAACTTAACACTCATATTTAAATCTATTCCGCCACACTCATTTAAAATTTATTCCGTTCGGAAATAAAACGGAGCCTGTTCTATTTATTCCGTACGGGTAAATTCCGGATAGGTTTTTCAAACGCTCAATAACGCGTGTAATTCGATGATGAACGACATACCATTCGGTTTTCAGAATTAAGAATGACTTCACAATAACAAGATTTTTATAAACCAAAAACAACTTTTTTGTAAAATGACGCGTAAATTATCGGAAAAAATAACATACACATTCAGTCATTCAGTCCCCACAGTCCAAAGAATTCCGAATTTTTGTCTTTGAAGAACGTCAACGCCAGAACGTTTTTTCGTTTTAAAGTCATTCTTTGTATAAGCCGTAGGTCTCTCCGACGCACCATTTTCAAAATATTGTTGTTTTACAGGATGGTCAAAAGGAATTGAGCACTTTCTTTGAACCGCCGCAGCTTACCGCTCACTGTCCGATTTCTCATCCGCAAGTCACCGGCGAGCAAACCGATGGTAGTATCCAATCCGTTGATGACAATCAGTTAGGCGGGTGAGTCACTCCAAAACATGAGTACGGACGGATGGTTTGAACGTTAAATTTAATTACGTAATTTGACATATTCCCAAATTTCAGCTTTTCCAAATCATTTGCATTGAGTTCGTTCTTGTAACATGTACGCAGCTGTGCTGACGCCGTGCGTTCGATTATGTCTGACTGCTTGATTAAGGTTTTGTAATGCATCGACTATCTGCCGATGAATTTTCAATTTTTAGGTACTAATTAAAATTACACCTTTCTTAGCGTGCCAGCGCCAGACTGACTCTACACAGTGCCGTAACTAAGGCGGTGCCGTCGGTGCCCCCTCACCGGGCGCAGCTTAGTTTGGGGGCGCAGAAACCACTTTAATTTTATAACTTTAGAGTTTGAAAACGTTAAAGGAAAAAAATAAGAATTTGCTAGTAAACAAATTAAGAAAAACGCAACAGTCTACTTGAGGATCCCCTATACCCTATAGTTACGGCACTGACACTACAAAAGCGTTCTATAGCCAAAATACAGTTCAATCTAAAAATATCAAACTTTCCAAAACTCTTGCACTTTTTTGTCACCAGCTCCTGGACTATAATTTTGTGACTAGATTGTAATATTTATAACAATTAATTGTAGGATTTTTACATTGTTGATTTCTAATAAATTGATTTACTACTTTAAAGCTAAATTTTGATATTTTTTGTCAGGATTTTAATATTTTTTTCCATATTATGGCCGGATTTTTGCATTGCTGACATTTTTTTTTTAATTTGTAAAATATGTCAGCTTTGCTATTAAATATAATATATTATGTAAAACTTTTCCTGTCAAATATGTCATTTTTGTAAGGTATTAAATATCCCCACCACTTTTTTTCCAAATCTATGCACAGTACAGACGGTTCAAACACTGTGGTTGATTAAAGTATAAGCACATAAGGGTGGTGTATGAGCAACCAAGTTTAAATGAATTGCTTTAAAAATTATAATTTGACAATTACTGATGATGTTTCTTTTACAACATATTAGCACATAGTTAGGGCATGTATAGTACAATTTATATAATATAAATTTAAATCAAACCCTTGACCCTGAAATAAAGCAATTTTGTGCAACTAAACTGGAATGAATTGCCAAGAAATTAGAAGCTACTTCTCTGCAGCTGTTAGAAGTTTTTAAGTCAAAAGAAGAAGAGCCAGCACTTCAGAGCATAATTGCTCCGACAAACAAATTTAAGAAACTATGGCATTTATTAGGACGTTATTCTAATATATGATTAGTGTCCATTTAACCATAATTACATTTTATATGAGAGTGTGGGTGGACCAGATACTATGCCTCGTCAGTATATATAACTACAATCTTCATTCAATATACACATAGGGACAATGCCTTTTCCAGCACTGAAATGTTACAACTTGCATACTTTTTGGATATCAAGCCAAACCTGTAGACTACCCCAGTTTCCGTAAGATAATTTTGATCAAAGGCATTAAAAGATTTGGTACTTTTTTAGCAATGGCAGCCAATATGTTGAAATATTTGACAATATTGGTTATCATTAATGCGTCAAAGCAGAAGCTGCAATAACTGATTAAAGTAAACTCCCTAGCTAGAACGGCCTCAACCACCCCGCATCATAAAATATGGCAATATTGCAAAGTTGGTGTTTGTACAGTTTAACAGATTAAAAAATTAAATCATTTAATCTATATCGCTGTTAACCCCGCTTAGCTAAAAAGTAACCCATGCACAATTGTCTTAATACCATCACATTTGAATCCCCAAAAAACCCAAATATATGACAAAAAACTAGTAATAATTAATAAATCCTACATATTCATAAAATATTTAATATTTAATATTTAATATTTTAAATAAAAATTATCTTATAATTAAATATAAACTAAATTAATAAAATTAAAATATAATAAAAAAACAAACCTGCGTAATAGCGGTGTACTAATAGCGAAACCCGATGCCACATTGGGATATTTGAAGCTCATCGGATCGTTATAAAATGCAAAGTGGTGTATTATAGACGGCTCGTTGTCGTGTAACGCGAAACCAATGAATTCCTCCTGCAAAACACAATTTTAATATTTGTCAATTAAAAAAATGCGGTTTACCTTGCCGGCATAACTGCCGAGTATCCGGAGCAGTTTCAGTAATCGCACCTCGGTCCTATCCTCAACGAAAAACACAAAGCTGGTATTAAAGCTATGAAGCTCGGCCAGTTTGGGAATCAGCGGGATTATCGTCCATCCCCCCACGTGCGGGAAATCTATATGTGATAAATGGACCACCAACTGAAAATCCTAAAACAAAAATATTGGGGGTAAACCGTGAGAATGAGTAGGCCGGTGAAATTTTACTGGAATCCGATATCGGAGAGAAATTTATTATGGGTCTAAATAGGGTCGAAATAATACGAATACTTCTTGTGGGATATTTTTGGGAACGTTTTATCTTCACATACAAATATTATGCTGGGAAAAATAATAAAATTCTGTACTTTTAATAAAAATATAAATGACAAGACTCAATGATTCTGTCGATTCAAACGTATATATTTTGTATATTGTAAGCTTAAAAAATTTCATAAACGGTGTACAATTAAAAAATGAAATAAATGGTTATAATTATCTATATTGTAAATAAATAAATGTCTACAATTTTATCGGTTGAGTAAATTATTAATTACTTCATAGCTTCAATAACTCTAGAAAATATTAGTAGCAATATACATATAAAAGCTTAAAAAAACGCACTATCAAAATTCTCGAAAACGTAAATATTTATTATCATAATGGTTAATTAGTTAATTTTTATTTAAAAATAAATTTATCAAATTATAAAATAAAGTTAAACCATTTTTTTTTTAAATTTGAATCGGCTATAAATAAAAAAAAATGAATATTTTCTCAAAATTATGAGTTTATTAGATAAATTGGACAATAAAACATAACATAATTCAAATGACTGCCTGGCGGTTGGCTTGACAGTAACCCATCCGATTAACTCAATTTTTTAGTACATTTTCGATTGTTTAGGCTCTAATCGCATGAATGGCAACTTCGATTTCATGTTTCAAGGCATCAATCGTGTCTGGATGGTTAGAGTAACACTTATCCTTAAGGTCTCCCCACAAAAAAAAATCTAACGAGGTCAAATCACAGCTCCTAGGCCAACAATTGACATCAGCATTTCGGATGAATATTTGATTTTCAAAAACAGTGCGCAGCGATGGTAATGTTATGGCAAGTGACCCCGTCCTGTTGAAACCAAATGTCATCCATTTCATACTCTTCATTTTTTCGTTTAGCATGGCACGTTAACGTTCGCTATTGACGGTAACGGCGGCTTCTTGCTCATTTTTGAAGAAAAATGGCCCAATAATGCCGCCGGACCAAAAACCACACCAAACGGTTACTCGTTGTGGATGCATAGCTGCTCAATAGCCATGAGTGGATTCCCTGATCCCCAAATGCAACAATTTTGCTTATTGACATAGCCTCCAAGATAAAAATGAGCTTAATCAGAAAAACAATTTTTCGATAAAAATGCTCATCTTTGGTTAAACAATCTTTAGCCAATTGAGCAAACTGAAAACGCATCGGATGGTCATAAAGCTTTATTTCTTGGACTAATTGAACTTTGTAGGCCTTCAAACCGAAGTCTTTATCCAAAATTCTCCTCAAAGAAGTGCAAGAAATGTTCAGTTCCTGAGAACGATGACGAGTTGATGTTGATGCATGTTCACGCACACTCTGAGCAACAGCGGCTGAGCGCACTGAACGATAACGAAAACGTGTTGTTTTATCCACTAACAATCCAGTTTCGCAAACTCGCTTCACAAATTGGTCCACAAACTGCGTTGAAAGCACTTCTTTTCTATCAAATTTGTTTAGTAAACATCTTACCGTTTGAGTAGAAGACTCACCACTTTGGAAGTAAGTTTTCATTATTTCCCAACTTTGTTCAAGTGTAAAGCGTCCCATTTCGTAAATGTCAAACATAAAACTAAATTTCTGTCAACTCATAAATGTCACTATACCTTTGAAAAACAAAACGTTACATGGCCCACCCATTAGAAAGAAGCCAAGACAAAAATTAAATTGGAAAAGGAATGTCAAAAAGAAGTTAATTTTATTTTATGAGTATATTTTTTTATCACTGGTGTATAATAGGTATTACTCAATATTTAAAAATAATACTTACACAAACAAAAGTAATGTGTCCTCTAATGATTTTTTAACAGTATTTACATTTCTTCCAGTTTGTGGACAAATTTCATAAGATTTTTTATGCCATACATGACAAACATCAGACGCGATTCTGCTGAGATATTGTTAAACTATAAGTTGTAAAAAAAAGCGTCAAAAACTGTGTATTTTGAAGTGTTACGTTGGTAATAGAAGTAACAATCTTGAACCTGACAAAAAACAGTCATAAAAAAAATACTGAACATAACAAAACTTAGGTTAAATTTCATCGCTAAAAATTAATGTATAGGAAAATCTCTAAAAGAAAATTGATGAAGAAATCACAGCAATCACATGTATAGAGCTAAGAGAACACGGGTAATAAAATACATAAAAAAATTTAACTGCGTTGAAGCACATTACACAAGATCAGATACATGCATAAGACGGTATTTACCCTCTGATTTAATCATAAGCAATATGGCAAAAATGTATAATAGAGAAATGAAAGATAAAAATTTAAAAATAAAAAAGTGTTATTTTCGCAGTGTGTTCAACAAATCGTTTAATTTAGGCATTGAGACCCTTCGCACTATTCTACCTATTTGTCTCTAGATGAAAGAATTAAAAATGTAGCAGCAGGTTCAGTTAACAAAAATAAATTATTAACAAAAAAATGTGTTTACAAACTAAGAGCTAAAGCGTTTGGACAATGTTTTGGAGAAATAAAAATTGTTATTTTAAATTTCGACTGTCAGAAAAATCAAGTGCTTCCAAAGATCCCAGATCAATCTGCTTATCACAGCAGACAGCTATATATTTAACTTTTGTTTCGTTCATGAAAATAATCTGGAAAGAAACATATTGAAGATTTTATGTACACACGGACAGAAAACAAATATAACAAGTGCTCTAGCAAAAACCTCTCTGCCATCTATCATAGACTATCTCAAACGGACTTTAATGGTATAGAAACACCGCGACTAGTTTGTGATAGATGTGGAGGCCAAAATAAAAATTGCATCATCATTGCAACCTGTGTCAAATGGTCCAAAACAATTGAAATCAATTGGTCTGATTTATACAGTCACAGAACATTCTTTTATGCTTAGTGGTAAAGTGTTCGGACAAATAAAAAAAATTAGGTGCGGTTATTGAAATGTGTAAGGATTTACAAGTTTATGACTGGAAAACACGCTCGTACGATTAGAACATTATTTAAATTTTGATCCTAAAATTCCAGCAAAGTGGGCCCGTAACTAACGCCAAAATACTTCAACATACTCGTATAGGTCGCTCTGTGCTGAATATTGCCAATGTTCGTTAAGTGTAACTGCAGAACTAGGAACCTCAATTCGTCATCAATCGCAGCAATTGAGCCATACGTACAAATTTTGACTGATATACACTTACATCCTTACAAAATCCAAATAAAACAAGAACTGAAACTTAGAGATCATTTATAGTCGTGTTTACCAAATGGATGTAGCAATAAGGACAGATTTTTGCCAATGATCCTCTTTAGTAATAAGGCCCGTTCTTATCTAAACGACTACGTAAAAAAACAGATCTGCCGTGTTTAGGGATTAGAAAATCAAAAAGAGATGTTTAAGAAGAAAAAGCATTTTCAAATGTGACTGTATGCCTGGTGGCATAATTGATTCGTATTTTATCAAAAATTATGACAACCGGATTGCGTCTTAAACCACTTGAACAATGTTATTTTTCATGTGCAATTGTAATGAATCGACGTAAAATACTAAACACAAACACACCGTGGTAAACTGTATTGACCTACAGGCTAAACTAAGCGAGGGTTGCCAGATATGACAAAACGTAGCGTCTGGCCCAAAACGGGCGGCTACAATCAGCTCCTTGTTAGGGGCAGCTGAGCACCAACCGGAGAAAACAACGGAAAACCATTCTGGTATACCAATTCCACAGAAAATCACTACGACCGGAAACTAAATACCATTAGCTCCTAGTCCTAATCTAAACTGCGCATAGATACGTAAAATGTGAGAAGTTTTTTATGGCTGAAAAACTTGATAACGTGGTCTAGACAAAAAGAAGACTGGTTGTAAAAATCATAAAAATCAGCAAACTCAGATAGCCAGGTGCAGAAACATGCCGCCACAAACATTAAACATTGTACTACTCAAGAAGCAAAGATGATGACCGCAACCACCAAAATAAAGTTAGTATCTTTGTTATCTCTAAACTTATCAAATAAGTAAAGAGTTTTACATCAATATCAGACAGAACCACGCTGCTCCAATTACAACACTAACATCAATATCTTAAACGCACCAACATCTAATGTTAAAATCAGAAAATTCAACACATCATTCGGAAATGTCTTTAAAACACTTCCCAATGACAACTATCATAACTGGCAATTTTAATACTAAACTTGTAGTACAAGGATGCCGTGTTGACAAAGTAGGAGAATTTTGCCGAAAAACAAGGTTGGTAATGGCTAACGCATAGTTTAAGCTACCATAACGGACATACCAACAATAATCCAATCATAAACCAAAGGGTCCCCCCGGTTAACATAGGTGAAATGCCCCCCATCACGAATATCCAAACTACCTTAAAAATTACTTTTCTAGCATCAAAAAAACATGTTTGGTAGAATTTTAAAATTTTGATACCACCCCCTTTTCCATAGGGGGCAAAAAATAGCATTTTCTCGTTTTAATTTTTTTTTTCTGCACCTATTGAATGAAAAATTATAAAAAAAATCATGGAAGTAGAGTTTTGGGTGGTCTTCCAACACAAATTTTTTCAACCCCACAAATTCTGTATACAACACTTAAAAAAAATTCTAGAAGGGTTGAAATTTTCATCAATTTGCAATGATTTGACAGCTCAAAACACGATTTATCGTATTTTTTACGAGACAAAAAACAAACGAAGTATTTTTTTTTCAAAGTTTTAAAAGTCAGATTCGTATTCCTGGCATCAAAATTAATCAGTAAACTAATTTTCATCAAAATTGGTAAAGGTAACAAAACCACCCCTATCAAACTTTTTTCACAATTTTAAGACTTTTTGCACTAAAAAATCAAAACTTAAAAACGGTTAGTAATAGAGACTATGGACAAACTCCATCATTTTCAGAAGGATGAAATCTATAAAATGGTTCAACTTTTTCAATTTTTATTTTTTTATTGGATAGAGTTTATCAAAAACTTTCTAATGATGTATAATAAAGCAGCATTATCTATGCAATCGGAAGTTTAGATAACTTAAAATCAATTTCAAAAAGTTAAAAAAACAATTTTTCATAGTGGCGCACCACTCGCAAAAATCTCTAAAAAATCATAAATGTAGATTTATCAATTGCCCATTAAATAAAAAAATATAATTTGATGCAATCTGAGGTTTAGAACCTAAAATCAATTTCAACCCTTCTGGACCACCCAAAATCAAATGATACAATTTTTTTCGGGTTAGTATGACCAGCAAAACTGCTTTAGTGTACATCGTTGGAAAGCTTTTAATAAACCCTATAAAAAAAAATTGAAAAAGTTGAACCATTTAAAAACGACAGCCAATAATGTGAATTTCGTGTTTTTTTTTCTAAAAAAAAAAAGAGCTGAAATAAAAAAAAAATGAAACCGATTAATTTAATTAATTAATCTATCAATTTCATCTTTCTGAAGATGATGGAGTTTGTCCAGTGTCTCTATTATTAACCGTTTTTAAGTTCTGATTTTTTAGTGCAAAAAGTCTTAAAATTGTGAAAAAAGTTTAATAGGGGTGGTTTTTTTGATCTTTACCAATTTTGATGAAAATTAGTTTACTGACTAATTTTGATGCCAGGAATACGAATCAGACATTTAAAAAATTGAAAAAAATTTACTTCATTTGTTTTTTGTCTCTTAAAAATACGATAAATCGTGTTTTGAGCTGTCAAATCATTGCAAATTGATGAAAATATTATACCCAGGATACCTACTCTGTGTAAAATTTTCCGTAGAATCCGAATTTCATTATATTGAAAGCTATAAATGCATTGCAGAGTCACAAAAGCAGAAAAAAAAACAGTATAAATGGCAAAAAAGTGAAAAAATCGATTTTGAATAGAGGCGCACCACTCGCAAAAATTCCAAAAAAATCATGGATGTAGATTTTTCAATTACTTATGATGTTAAAAAATAAAATTCCATGCAATCGAAAGTTTAGATAAGCAAAAGTAAATTTCAACCCTTCTGGAATTTTTTTAAGGGTTGTATACAGATATTGAGGAGTTGAAAAAAATTGTGTTAGAAGACCACCCAAAACTCTACTTCTATGATTTTTTTTAGAATTTTTCATTCAATAGGTGCGGAGAAAAAAAATAAAAACCAAAAAATGCCATTTTTAACCCCCTATGGAAAAGAAGGAGGTATCAAAATTTTAAAATCTTATCAATCATTGTTTGATGCTAGAAAAGTAATTTTTAAGTTAAGTTAGATATTCGTGATGGGGGGCATTTCACCTATGTTAACCGGGGAGACCCTTTATTACCTCCTAATAAACAAACGTTAGACAAACAGATAGACCGGGTTAACACTCAATTCGCTTTTAGAACACGTGAAACCTTAACGTACTTCTACAAAATGCCGTGATAAAAAAAAATTGTTTGCATGCTTACAAAAAAGTCTAAGCTAGATCCTGCATAATCGACTAATCGAGTTACTTCAATTTGGACTGGACAGCAAAAAAGTCCAAATAATTAAAAACCTTTACTGACGTCAACAAGCAGAAGACATAAATGTATATACAAAATCCGGTATAGCTATATTCTTTCCCCCCTCTTTTTTAAACTATCTATACGTTAGCAAAATTTCCAAGCACACCCTAGATGAAATAAAATGAAACTTGGCATAAAAATTAATAGTGAACGTATCAACACAATTTCGTACGCAGATAATATCGCCATCTTGACCAGCAATATTGAACACCTCCAGTTGCTTCTGAATAAAATCAGCAATATCAAACACCAACCAAGTCATAGTATTTAGCCGCCAAAATTATCCACCGTTCTACGAAGACAATCTTAAACTACAACAAAGAATAGTGAAATGCTATATGAGGTCTATTTTACTATGGCGTGGACTTACAAAACAAGTGCGATAAATCGCCTAAAAGCATTTGAGATGTGGCTGCATAGAAATGACAAATAATGAGGTGTTACGAAGACCAAATGCACATCGTGAGCTACTCTCTAACATAAAATTCAGAAAAACCTGATACCTTGTCTAGAAGTATCTTGAGAAGGCACATGTGTAGCGTGTTTTATTTATACATTATTTTTGTATTTATTTGATAAGCAAGCGTGGTTATTTAAATTGGTAACTAAGATAACAAAAATGTGAATATTTAATTTTTTATGTTGTTTGTCAGAAAAGATAATAATTTTTTAAAAATATTAAATAATTTATTATTTAATTAAATTATTTTATTAAAGTAATATTGTTACCAAATATTACTTTACATTAGTGACCCCGACGAAGGAAAAGAAGAGGATTTTTACGTCAAGAGGATTTTCAATCCGAAAGCCCGCATATCTGAAGATCATCAAGCCCTGGATGAGCAGATCGCAGAAAAACTTAAGCAACAAGAGGAGGAATGTGAACGCGACAATCCGCAGCAGCAGCAAAAACAGCATCAGCTAATTGCCAAAGCGCTCGAAGAGAAGGAAAAGGAGGATTTGCAAAGCCCGACGGATATAGGACGGAATAACGACCAAAAATTTTAGACATTCAAACAATTATTTTTAAAATTCCACAATTTTGGGTTGCTGGCCCAGAATTGTGGTTTGCGCAACTTGAAACTACTTTCTCTCGGCATCGACTTTTGTCCAAAAAAACAAAATTCGAATTAGTTTTATCTTTGGCCCCGGAAGTTGCTACTGAAATTCGCGACATAATTATTAAACCTCCATTTGAGTCTCCTTTTGAAAAACTTAAAACCGAGTTAATTTTGCGAACTTCAATTTCCCAACAGAAAACATAATAACAACTTTTGACTGACAAAGAAATTGGTGATCTCAGTACCAAAAGACTAGACGAAAACCTTTTAAAAGAAGTTCTCATGACATCTGACAATAATTAGTCGATAAAATTGTTGAAATTTCAACAATTAATTCTATAAATACAATTTCAAAAGAGACCAAACAAAATTCATTGCAGATACAAATTTCGAGACTGAAACAACAAGTTAGTAAATTAACAAAAATTGTTTCAACGACTCTTAGGTCTCGTTCTCTTTCAAGAACAATATCATTTTCTAAATCAATTTTAACAAAAACAACAATCTAAATAAAAAAAACCCGTAACTCCAATTGAAGTTGCGACTGCTTCATTGGAGGTTTTACTTAGTCGCTTATTTTATCTTTTTGATATAGATACAAAAAACAAATTTTTAATCGACACAGGTGCAGCAGTTAGTATTTTAGCTATCAAAAACAATTCGTCAAAATTCAAATTAATTCCATTGACTCTTTTAGCAGCAAATGGTTCACATATCCAAACTTATGAATATCAAACTATTAAAATTAACTTAGGTCTAAATAAAATTTTGTCTTGGCGTTTCTTTAGCAAAAATAAGAAATTCAATTATCGCTGCGGATTTCCTGAGATGCTATCACTTGATAGTTGATCTAAATAATAACAAGTTAATAGATTCTAGATCTTTCAGCTCTTGCAGTAGTGTATCATCAAATATTTCTAAAATTTCTCCAATTTTACTTAATAGGAATTTAGATCTTTATAACAAACTATTAAAAAAAATTCCAAATTTAACTTTACCATTGCAATTAAATCTTAAAGTTAAACACAATATAACTCACTGCATCACAACTTAAGAATCACTTATATTTTTTAGACCCATACTGCTTTTACAAGAAAAAATTAAAATAGCAAAATTGGAATTTCAAAAATTATTAGACCTTGGTTTTGTCAAACCATCTAACAGAAATTGGTCTTCACCTTTACATATAGTGCCAAAATCTGATGGTTCTTGGCGTCCTTGTAAAGATTATCGAACTTTAAATTAAATTACTAAACCCGATCGCTATCCAATCCCACATATTCAAGATTTTACAAACAATTGTTACAATTGTAATTTTTATTCTAAAATTGATCTTATTAGAGCTTATCATTAAATCCCAATAGATCCAAAAGATATTTCAAAAACAGCAATTACGACACCTTTTGGCTTATTTGAATATCTAAGAATGGGTTTTGGTTTGAGAAATGCTGCTCAAACATTTCAAACATTTATTGATAACACTCATAGAAGTCTAAATTTCTGTTTTGCGTACATAGATGATATTTTAATCTTTAGCAAAAATCAAACACCTCACACATTTAAAACAAATTTTTGAACAATTAAATAACAATTTTATTCAAATTAATCCTGATAAATGCAAATTTGGTGTTAAAGAGATTACTTTTTTAGGCCATACAATTTCATCATCAGGTATTATTCTTGCACAAGATAAAATTAAGGCAATTTTAAATTATCCTCAACCAACAAAACATCGTTCCTTGTTACGTTTTCTTGGAATGGATCATTTTTACCATAGTTTTTTAAAATCAGGTGCTAATATTGTTACACCACTTAATAATTTTGCAACAAACAACCGAGACTCCAAAAATTTACCTTGGGCTCAATCAACCACTGACGCGTTTGTTAAAATTTAACGTTTTAAGCAAACGTTCAATTTTAGTTTTTCCTGACGATAAAGCTGAGATTAGTATCATGGTTGATGCTTCAGATTTTGCAGTAGGAGCAGTTCTACAACAAACATCTAATGATAGTACTCAACAACCAATATCATATTTTTCAAAAACTTTCTCTAAAACAGAAGAAGAATTATTGGCAATTTTTTTAGCCGTTAAGAAATTTCGTTATTTAATTGAAGGACAAGAATTTTTTATATTAACAGATTATAAACCATTAATCTCAGCTTTCAAACAAAACTCCACTCATTACTCATTACGAGAAATGAGAAATCTAGCTTTTATTTTTCAATTCACTTCAGACATCCGATATATTAAAGGATTCTCGAATAAAGATGCAGATGCTTTATCAAGAGTTGAGATAAATGTATTTCATTCTCTGAATCAATTAAGCGACTTACAGCTCATCGATGAAGAGTTACAAAACCTACTTAATTCAAACAGTACAGACTTGATTTTGGAACCACAACAATTACCAAATTTCAAGCAATCAATTATTTGCGATGTTTCTCATAACATGGTACGTACTTTTATTCCAAAATCATTACGCAACACAATTATTAACATATTCCATTCTCTATCACATCCAAAAACTTGTTTCTATGAACTATGTTTGGCCAAATATGAAAATTGACATCGCAAATGTCGTAAAATCTTGTATTGATTGCCAAAAAGTCAAGACGCATAGACATACTAAAAGTTCAATCAAAAATTTTGATTTACGTATCGATTTCATAAGACCTTTACCTAATTGTAATGGATATCGTTACCTCATGGTTTGTATTAATCGCTTTACCAGATGGTCTGAAGCCATTCCATTATCTGATATTACTGTTGTCAGTGCTGCCGTTTTGGAGTACCAAAAACTGTAATAACAGATCCTGAAAAACAATTTCATTCAAACTTTTGAAACAAATTTAGAAAACAAATAGGTTTTGATCACAAATCTACTACTTCATATCATCCACAATGTAACGGATTAACTGAAATTTTTAATAAGCAAATTAAATTATCTATTAAAATGTCAAAATTATCACCTAATTGGGTTGATTTTTTACCTCTAATTCTCTTAAGTCTTAGATCAATTATTAAAGATCCTTTAAACGCCACACCTTTAGAATTTGTTTATGGAACTTCTTTAAACTTGCCTGGTCATTATCTGAAGTTTAATGATCATGTTTCACCAACAGATCCAAAATAACCGCTATTTTTGACAAAACTAAAACAAACTATGAATGTACTGCTACCTTGTCAGACAAGATTTACTAAACAAAATTCTTTTGTAAATCCTGATTTAACAAATTGTTCATATGTTAACTTTTTCCGGACCCTTTTCATTTATTTCTAGATCATCAAAGTTTTTATAGTTCAAATTAATGACAAACAAGACTCGGTTTCAATTGATCTAATGAAACCAGCTTATTTAGAGTTGTCATCAATTTCAACTTTTAAATCTATATTAAAGTCTACTACTGTTTCATTTAAGCATTGTGTTTATTTTAGTGGTTAATAGTTTTTTGTTTGTATCGTGTTTTTATTTATACATTATTTTTGTATTTATTTGATAAGCAAGCCTGGTTTTTTGAATTGGTAACTAAGAAAACAAAAATGTGAATATTTAATTTTTAATGTTGTTTGTCAGAAAAGATATTAATTTTTTTTAAGTATTAAATAATTTATTATTTAATTAAAGTAATATTGTTACCAAATATTACTTTACCATCTACTCCAACTCATTTTGAAGATAAAAATTGAGTGCCAACGTAGTACCCAGAAAGCCTGGTTGATGATTGTACCTTGTCGGTACTCTGAAATTGGAAAGGACCAAACTAAGATTAAGTTTAAAAGAAAAAGACACAGTACTGCTTAATGGCGCACATAACTTAGATTATCGCAAAAATTCTTCATAAATTGATACTGGTTTGAACTAAGATGTGATGCACGACAAGATCCGCCAAAAAATATGACAATTGCTTTTACTGTGGTATGCTCGATCAATGTTAGAAGCATAATAAACTTATATCAGAGAAAGCATATATGTAGGTGGAATTCATGCTGAATGCTGAAGCGCATGCAAAACTTGCGTGTCATTGTTGACTACTCAACATATCATACAATTTGATTATATAGATTATAGAGTTTGTAACGCCATATAAATAAGATAGTTTATCATAAAACTTAAACTATGATTATCATGCGGCAGTCTGGGTTTCGATCTCCGACATGAGTAAATAATAGCCTGCTCTATAACCACCAAAAGCCATCTAATCAACCGCTACTGCCACAAACCCTTTTCAGATGTTATTAAATTAATTAAAAAAATAAAAATAATAAAACAAAAAATATAAAACCTACAATTTGAATAAAAAAATTGAAATAGGCCGCATTTTTCCTACAGTGTTTTAGTGTTGTAGAACTAACATTATTTAAACAGTACAGCCTAGTATGCTTATTGAGAAAGAAACCCTAAACCTATAGTTACAGCAAATAAATAAATGAAACGTTTTTCACTAATTATACTACCACTTATAAAAATAAATTTAGAAGTTTAATAAACAATTTAAATTAAATTGAGGATCGCAATAGTATCTGTAGCTCTAATTTATACACAACACAAACGCAATGCTCAGTGCAATTAAGATTCCGGAAAAGATGATGTAATCTTGCACGAAGCGAAAAACCACATCCGCACGAATCAATTAAAAGCGGTGACACCCCTTTCAGCAAGATACAAGCAAATGCAAATCGCACAGGCCAAATTAAGTACAAGGCATGAGAGAACTCGCGCGAAATAAATAACGCCATAGATCACTCTCCCACGCTCTATCACTAGTATTTTGTAATTTCCTTCTCCCTTCACAGTCGATAGCGTTCTTTATTGTAACATCTTATCTCGATATAAGATCGTACAGTAATAGATGTAGACGTATTGAATCGCTGCACGCAATCGAAACACGCTTATCCGAAATTAATTTCTATTTGAATCGAATCGATTTTGCGATTTTTACCTCATTAATTGCCGCCGCCTGTGTCTGGATGTCCCTTTTCAAATCTCTAGCCAAGTTGATGTGATGGCTATTGGGCTGACTCAGTATAACTATAACGATCTCATTGAGTTCTGAAACAAAACAATACAATTAGATTTTAATTATCAATCTATTTTTTATGAAATTAATTCGTAACAATTTGCAAGTACGTAATGAATGGTGATGGATTTCATGCAGGCGGTTGGGAGATTGTCAGGGGGTGTCGATTGTTCTACACTTCATCATTTCATCAGCGCACTTTGCCCTTAATAAATCATCGATTCACGGATTATTTTGTGGCCGCAGAACTTTATTATTTCACGGTAATAAATTAATCCGGAAATTGAGGGAATTTCCTGCACAAGATCTGAATTATAACTTGCGATAAAATATCGACGATAATTAATTATATAATAAATAAACAATGTGTCAATAAAGTCTGTAGTATGGATTTTACTTAATACATTACTCCAAATTGATATCGACTGTTGATACAACAATAAAAATATATAATGCTTTCCATATTTAACATACATATTTAAAATGATTATGAAAAATTAAGTAATGTACGTTAATAAAATACACTTAAGGTTGATCTTTCAAATTAAACTAATGTTTTAAATTAAATAAGATTTATCATGTTAATCTAAGACCACAATTAAAACTAAAGATAGCCTTAAGCTATATTAAAAAAAAACACTTCAGTTTCTCTGTAACTATCCCAAATCTTAAGTATCTCAATTTCTAAAGAATATTTTTTTGATACATTATATACGTGTCCAATTTAATGCTTCCCTGACCATACCAAAACAAATATAATATAAAACATTTTTTTAAATTTTGTTATGATCAGATAGACATTTAATTTACGTATAATGAAGTAAAAAAGTAAAGTAGACTAAATAACTATTTTAGATAAAAAAGTAAGTTAAAACTAAAAAAATGGGGTAATTTAATAATCAGTTTAAATTACAAAAAAATGCTCGAGCACAACTAAATGCAACTGAATCTATTAAAAAAACATTATTTGACGTGTTATTTATTTATATTAAACATTAACCCAGCAGTATCCTCATTGTATAAGATATGCTGACTAGTCAATAAATTAAATGATCGTTGCAACGAATATGGACTGAAAATTAACTACAATAAAACCAAAATAATGCTAGTCACAAAATCTTTACAAAACCAAAACCAGTTAAATCTAAGAATTGGAAACACCATAATAGAAAATGTACAGACATATAAATATCTAGGGGCATGGATGGAACAAACGGGAGACATAACAAGAGAAATTAGATCGAGAATTGAGGTAGCAAGATCTTCCTTTACAAAAATGAGGAAGTTATTCATAAGCCGAGATATTAACATAGAGCTTAAAATAAGAATGCTGCGATACGTTTTCTCCACGTTGCTTTATGGGGTGGAAGCATGGACGCTGAAAAAATGGCACATGGACAAACTGAAAGCTTTCGAAATGTGGTGTTACCGAAGAATGTGGAGGATCTCGTGGACTGATAGGGTTACCAACATCGAAATCCTAAACAAAATTCAAAAGGAATGCAAAATCATTCACACCATTAAAACGAGAAAACTACAATACTTAGGACATATAATGCGAGGCCCCAAGTACGAACTTCTGCAAATGATAATACAAGGGAAGATAAACGGGAAAAGGAACATCGGCAGGCGACGAACGTCTTGGCTCAAAAACTTAAGAGAATGGTTTGGCTGTACCAACATCCAACTGTTCAGAGCTGCCGTCAACAAAGTGTGCATTGCCATGATGATAGCAAATCTCCGATAGGAGGAGCACTAGAAGAAGAAGATCCTCATTGTCATATCAAGCATTTTTGATATTGTGTTTGAAAACCATATATTAGATATTTGTGTAGCTACAAGGGTTACTACTTCTGTATTAAGAATGAATAACTAAAACAATGATTGGGGTGTAAAAACTTTATTATTTTTAAAAATACTTCAAGGTCTACACATTTTTGCATTTGATTAAACCAATTGACACAACAATTTTTCCACTCCACTGTACTGCACCCAATAATTCGATGTTTTGAATGCTCAAATAGCCGGTGGTTTATGAGCACTCATTGTCATGGTGGAAAATCATCCTTTGTCGGCGGTGGTTGTGTACCATTTAGAGTTGATCGTTCTACGTTGCTCTAAAGACACGGTTGTCACATGACCTTTTATACCAAAAAAGCAGGTCACCATTTGGTTTGAAGTGAAGCAAGCACGAACAACTTTTTTTGGATTTGGATAATTTTAAAAAACTCATACAGCCAACAGATGTTTAGTTTTGTTCACCCGTGTAGATGTTAAACACTTTGTTTGCTGCACCGTGGCACAGTTTTTTTTAATTCACATTGTCCCCATACAATTGCTCAAAATATTCTCTCCATCGCCGTCCATAAGAATGCCACAATTATTCTCTTGCTCTGCTATCTTCACTCAATTCCAAAATAATTTTTTATTTCCTTCAAAGTCATTCTGAATTTTCTCCGATTCTATTGTTCTTATTTGTTCCTTACTTTAATTTACTACTTTCTTTGCATTGCATTGCAGTCTCTTCGTACGCATCATCCAACCTGCTAGTTTTAAGTGTTCATGATGCATCTCTCTTGATATTTCCAATCACCGTCACTCCACACACATCTTTTCAATGTTCTCATTCATCATTTCCCCATTCAATTATTTCCTTGTCAAACTAATTTTTCTTAAAAAATTCTTTCATATTTTTCTCTAGAAGTACAATAAATTTTATATCAACAATGTATTGTCTAGCTATTTTGATATTATTGGCACATACATATATGTGTTATTCTTTCAAAAATAGATTCTTCTAAAACATACTCTTTTAAGTCTGAAGAGATATTGAATCCAGAACTTGTGTTTGTAAACAAACATCATTATAAGTATAAAAACCACTATTTTAACTAAATTGTTATTATAGCAGGAGTAAAACGTACATGTATTTTTTTTTTAATTTAATTTAACAATAATAAAATTAATTTTAGAATGTCGAAACAGATTATAGATGTTTGTTATCAATGTTATTAAAAACCCTTATTAGAAGAAATTATTATCGTCGGCAAAATTAAATAATTTTAAAATAAATAAACAATGTTTTAAGTAGGTTGTGTAAAACATGAGTACAAAACGTGATAATTGTAGGCTCAACATAAATAGAAGAAAAAATTTACAAAATTTTCAAAAAAATCATAATTAATCAATTTAATTTTTGAAATAAATATTAAGTTTAAGATATTATTCAACAATGTTTTAGGTATTTAGTGTGAAAATTTTGACCATAATGTAGAAATTGTAGGCTCAATATATATAAAAAATAATTTTCTTGTATCTAAATCCAAGCACACAAGAGGTAGAACAAATCCATTCATCCATTCATGACACAAATTAAACTTTGTTCCCACCCAAGCATTGATTATCAAGAAATTTAT
This sequence comes from Tachinus rufipes, assembly GCA_963932245.1. NCBI lineage: Eukaryota > Metazoa > Arthropoda > Insecta > Coleoptera > Staphylinidae > Tachinus > Tachinus rufipes. The sequence goes on from OZ010744.1 coordinate 80,539,667, forward strand.
TGTTAAACAATTTTTTCGTATCTAAATCCAAGCACACAAGAGGTGGGACAAACAATAGATTCTTCATAACTAACAGTTGAGTGGGTGGGTGGGTCACAGTAGAAGAAGTAAATTGCCCACAAATTAAACTTTGTTCGCATCCACTCAAGCGTTAGTTATAAAGACATTTATTGTTAATCAATTTTCTCGTATCTAAATCCAACCACACAAGAAGTAGGTTAAACAATAGATCTTTAATGACTAATATTTGGGCGGGTGGATGGGTCACAGTAGAAGAAGTAACTCGTCCACAAATAAAACTTTATTTCCACCCACCCACCCAAGCGTTAGTTATTAAGAGATTTTTTGTTAAACAATTTTCTCGTATCTAAATCCAATCACACAAGAGGTGGGACAAAAAATAGATTCTTTGATGACTAACATTTGGGGGTGAGAGGGAGGAAAGTCATAGTAGAAGAAGTAACTCGCCTACAAATTAAACATTGTTTACGTACCGTTCGAGTATCTTTAATTAAACTTACCAATCTTTCATTATATATCACATAGTCAATCGTTGTTTTGGACTCATTCCTATGCCATGTATACATGTAGATAAGTTGGTGCTTAAAATATGTGTTTAATATGAATAATCCCTTTTCAACGCACAAACTCACCTTGCCATTGCCATTTTTGTTCACTTTATCATCACCATATTTTCGTAGAACTTTTTCTGATTCAACTCAGCTTGGGTACCCACCCAACCAATCAAATCATTTTTTCGAAAGGTTCATTAGCACTCAAGACTATACATATACATATTCTGCCAAAACTTTACATTCTCATCCTCACCATTGACAAACGCAAAAGCTGCCACTAAAAAAATTCTATGTATGCCAATTTTCATTCGTATCCATCCAAGATTCTAGACAAAAGCAATTCATACTTCCTTACATGTTGTTTGGCAGTAAAGCTTAGAATTATAAATACACCTTGACAGACACTTATCCACACCAGACCACAAAGCCAGATTGTCATTTATAGTGCCCACATCTTTCCGTTTCCTTTTTGTTTCAGACACACATACACATAAAATATCAATTTTCCTTGAAATTATTAATTAGACTATTTTGTTAATTTCCATCAAGAAGTATTCAAGCTTTCAAATTACCTTTGTTTGTAAATTTAAGAAAAAAATTGTTAAATGATATAGATCGAATAACATTGGTTCTCCAAAAATAATATTGTTTCTGAATAAGTTGAAATCATAGCTTGTTGGAAAATGTAATTTAGAAAAAGAGCAAGTTAGCTACTAGTATTATTTATATTTAAATTTTCTCCTTAAAAAAAGCATCAACATGTTCGAATAGTTAAAAAAAAATTTAGAGTTGCTTTACTTGGAAAGCAAGATTTAGTTCAAAAGAAATATGTTGTTATAAGTCGATAGTCTAGAACAGGGATCGGCAAACTTATTTTGGAACGGGCCAGATTGTAAAATTTTTAAGTTTTAAATAAGGAAATTTCTTTTGTACTTACATCAAAATCCCAAAAACGTTGTTGTAACCGTAGTTTAACTTCAGAAAATATATCCGTTGCAATTTTTTTTTAAATGAGGACTTTGTTGGCCGAATTAAATATGAGCCAGATTTGGCCCGCGGGCCGTAGTATGCCGACCCCTGCTCTAGAACAGTAGTTCTCCACTATGGTGCCGCAAAAGTGCTTTTCTTCAATATAGAATTTCTTAATGAAATCATTTTCTTTGCTTTGATAATAATTTTATATTATTTCTTCTTCGACTAGAGCCAATCACTCATATTTTCTTGTAAATAAATTAATGTTGTTTTTCCCGATCTGGATTTTTACTATTTACTTTGGTTTCAATCAAAAATAGAATAAAAGGTTCAAGGTGCTGATAATCAAATTCTGTTTAAGCCCAATACAAAATATGTATTAGTAAAATTTATTTTTTTAAGTTACTACAATGTCAGATTGAATACATTGGTTTGTAAAACTAGATTAGATTAGACTAGATTTTGTTCAGCCAGCCCTCACGAAGTTCCCATTCGGGGTAAGCAATTGAGGTGTCTACATCACTTTGTTGGGGACAATAACAAACCAATAAAATAATGTAATGCCAGCTTGTCATTATTCATTGATTTCATGATGATTATTCAACTGATGTGAATAAAATAGTTCATTATGTATTAACCAAAGATTAATTTTATCAGTAAATAATTAAACGCCTCCGTAACCTAAATCCATCGATACCTGTTTGGTATGTAGTGCGCAATTTCATCTGTAATTTGTCAAAGTATAAGATGTTTTTAGTATTATATAGTAAAAAAAAATGAACTATATTATATTAATAACTAAAACTCTGGTATTTATTTTTAAATTTATCTAATTTAAAAGTTCAAAATGTGCACTAATACAGCGTAAACAATCTTCATAACAATTTTGCAGATCATAGAACATTTATTTATAGTTGCTAATTGGTTATTATCTTTTGTCGTAGTTCTCCAATATTTGCTAGCAAATCTTACCAAAATATTGACTCCACCAGCATGTGAGAACCATTTTCAAGACTATTTTTACTACCGACAAATAAACTAAATTTAACTTTCTTGTATTAATTTATACTCAAAAACCACAACTATTGTGAGTTTGTTAAACAATAAACTAATGATTTTTTTTTAATCAGCATATTACAGAGATTCCAACTAAATTCCGTTCTTTCGCCAGCATTTTTGGCATATTTTTGATCCACCACACATTATGACACACATTACCAGACTCCTTATTTGAGCTGTAAACTTGCAAGTAGTAGGTCAATCAATTGTCAATCAGACTATTTGAAGATGTAATATGTATTAAAATTGTCTCGTTCGTTTTTTCACTGGGTTCAGTCTTCTTCTAAGATCATCAGTTTAGCAACTCAAAAATCATAAAAAAGTAATCACAAATGTAATCACGTTGGTTCCAAGTAAAACTAATTAACATTAATACTTGTTTTAGGCTGATATCCCCTAAATCTAAACTAACTAACTTTTACTTGTTTCCAACAAAGCAAAACAAAATTAGCAAAAAATGATAATGAGAGAACTTCTATTAAAAAAATTATCAAAGACACAACAATCAGCATCAGTACCAAACCGCTCAAAGTAGCCATTGATGCAAATTACACTTCGTGAATATCAGATGAAGCACAAACTGTCTACAAAAAATCCGCTTCTTCGTCAATTAAATATGAAGCCTCAGTAACTAAAACAGTCTTAGAAAAATAATCGCACTCCAACAAAGTCACTGCGGAATCTGTTGAGATATCGCAGATAGAAGTCTAAAAAAATCTTGCAAAACTAAAGCAAAACGCCGCCGCATACAAACGGGTAAAATTAACTTCTACAACCTCTCCAATCTATGCAGAAACTATCAACTTCTATATTCCGTACAACAGAAAGCGCCCCTGCCAACAAAAAACGCAAATCTTGCAGTTTCAAATCCAATTTAATCGCCCTCTTTGAGCACTTACACCACACCACTTATAATTCACAAAGTCAAACTTAATAAGTAGTGCAAGCTAATAATTGTCCGTGCTACTAAACCGTGCAATGGCACCTGCTTTACTTTTAACAACTTAGCTGACTACCAAAATGCAAAAATATTTTTGAGAAAGATAAAGCTGACTTATATGTACGTAAGTAGTAGTTTATACGTTCCAAAAGTCTGACGAGAAGTCCGTCAAAGTGATGATTCAAAACATCTTCGCAGAGCCTTTTGTCGCAAACAAATGTAAAAAAAAATGTTTTGCAAAGATTCAACATTCTTTCTGTAATTCGGTTAAGAAACAAACACAAATAAATCAAATATCTAAAACTACACGTCTTGCTGAAAAAATCCGCAAAAACAGCAGATATTTTTTAAAGCTCTTTGTATTACTGTATCGGTGCACATAGAACTTCATTAAAAAAAAAACAACCAGTGCCACAAACGTCATACAAAAATACGCCGGCAACATGAACTTTGTGCTAAAAAACGCACAGAACTTCATTTTAAGACTGCCCAGTCAGCAAAAAAAGTCAAATGAGCAAGAGAAGTAAGACCAGACCCTTTGCCACGCGTCGCATGTAAATTAAGATCTAGCAGTAATTCTTGCAGTTTCATTGTTTAGAATTAACATGTTAACCAATAGTACGCTTAATGAGTCAAAGTTTAGTATTTAGCTAGTTGAACTTCTGCATAAATGGTCAATTATTTCATACGTTTGTCAATGTATGCCTATTAGATTAAAAAAGATAAAAAATATAGTTACCTACATTATTTTCAATTAGTATGTTCAATTAATTATTTAATTTTCTAATGTTTTTTTTTAAATTAAATTTGTAATTTTCTCTATCCTATTTTTGTTACGAAAATAAGCCACTAGTCGGACACCAGCTTTAAAATGACCTTCTGATATCAATCTAATAAATGTGTGTTGAATGCATTGAAACCATATCAGATACTTATTCAAGCCAACGTGTCTGGAAGAAAATAAATTAGATAATCTTCCCAGGAACAATTTTCATTTTCCTTTTTCTCATTTTTCGCTCGACAGAGGGCACGGGAGGTGACTTTAGGGGTTTGGGTGCTCCTATCGGAGGCGCATTTTAAGCAGGTGAGAAACCGCGCGCCATCGGAAACAGATAAAGTGTGTCTATAGTCGTGGGGAGCATTTCGGGGATGGATAACTTATTCGAGCCGGGAGTTTGTTTTCGAGAGGGGACCAGGGGAGGTCGCTTAATAGTGATAGCACCTCTATCGCCACCCGCCGACAAAGCCGAGCGCATAAATGCCGCGGAGCGCGGAATTATTTTAAGGTCTGCAGTTTTACATTATCATTACGCGAATCGAATTCGGCAAGCAGCGTTTAATGGCCTGTGACCCCTTTCCATCCTCTATTTTGCTCCTCAATGAAATGAAGTGACTGAAGAAAAAACATTTGCATGATTTAATATTCAATCGTTTCACCTGATTTATTAAAGTACTATAAAATTTAATGATAACATTGACTACCTATATCTGTTTAAAGAAGTATACTTATGTATAAATATTAAAACATGAATTTAGGTGTATCCATTTATATAACTTATTTACTTGAGTATTAAGAATACATTAGAATAAAAAATATTAAAATACCTTCAAATACATGCAAATAAAATCATTGAGTAAAGAAAATGTTTAGCCTACTTCGTGTAGTATAAAGAGGAGCGCTAATCTAGGATTACGGCAGAAAACATTAACAAAATGGCACAAGGCACAACACTCTTATATTAATTAGTATTTTATGAATACAATAATTATTATGTAAATACACAAATGCGGTAATCTGTTGTAATCTATATTTGTTCCTCTTGTTGATCTTCCTTCTTTTCTTATACTATACATCTCGTACTAAGTGTAATTCAGATTGCCCTTTTAAAAGGTTAGTGTGTATTGAGAAATTTTAGCGAGCTTCTTGAAATAATTTATCTTCTTGAAAGATTATAATATTTACACTAAATTTTATTTACAATATAACTTTACAACTTCAAACTCTCATATTTCATTTTAGAAACCAATCTTAAATTATTTTACTGTTATTTATTATTAAATAAGTTATAAGAGACTACACAACCAGAAAATGTCTAGTGCTGTAATGCCATTGTTTCACATAATGTGTAGAAAGCGGCATTGTCCTGTATACCATGCCTTGTGTGAAAATCGCTCAGTACGCTACGACACTGTTGTACACTTTAAAGCATCCGAAAGTCATCACGCTAAAACTTCAAGCGGCTTGTAACGCACTTGAAACTTGGCTTAAAAATCAATCCTGAAAAAAGCAAGGCTATACTTTTCTCCAAAAATTACAAGCTAACTCCTCACGAGAACGTTTATCTCAACGACGTTCCAATTTCATATATGAGTACTACAAAGTACCAAGGAATAGAGTTAGATCACTAACTATCTTTCAGATTACACATAACAACCATCTTGAAAAGAGCCAAGATGATAAACAATATGCTAACTCCACTGCTGCGCAGGGACTTCAATGTGAACACTAGCAACAAATTGTGACTATTCAAAACAATCAATCGCCCAATACTGATATGCACATATCCTGTATGGGGTATGACTGCTTCTTTCTATCTAAAAAGAATAGAAACATTTGAAAGTGAAACTCTGAGAAGGAGCTTCAAAGCACCCAAGATATCACATGTTGGTTTTAACAAAAAACCTCTTCAATAAAATCGCTAATCAGTCAGATCTTGTGTTATTTCTGTCTTGCAGTACAAAACAAACAGATTTCAAAATACAAGCAATTAATCAACCTGTTCGCTGTATAAGGAAAACTCGTGGCTCATCAATCGACTCTGACGTCATTACACATGACCCCAACCCCCATCGGTGCATCCCAAAAGTGACATAGCTAGTGCAAACTATCGATACCACCTAGCACACAAGAGTAGAAGTAGATTCTTGATCTCTATCATTCAGCTCACCAGTCCAGCAATCGAAACACTGACTCCTGGACTTGTGAGGTCAAGAATGTATTTCAAAAAAGTCCTACAAAAGTAACAAATAGAGCTCCTAAACGCAAAAAACGTGCACGCACGATATAGTCACGACGCTCAAACCCTGGCAGAGACGTGTACATACCGTACACCTATAATCTCGGTCGCCAGCAGTTAAAAATAATCTACAACTAGAAATATCCAAAAACAAACATTGACAGCCGGTCCTATATACCGCACGGTTTCCTGTTACCGTAACAACCTCCGAGCAGGTTAAACAATGAAAACGTGTAAAACTACAAGTCGAGACCTATATCGACATGCAGATAGTTGTAAACCAAGTTAACCCTGTACTACGTCCCAAAACCGACGTGACTAACATCATTCGCGGTCAAAAGAACTGGGTACGCGAGCAGATAATCCAAGTGAACGCTGATTTGGCATTAATGCAAAATGTGAAAAAGTTTTTGAAACATTTATAGATCGCAAACACAATAAAAATCAAAGAAATAAAAGCAGCAAACGGAAACATCCTAGAGATTCCTAATCAATTTGCAACCTGCCCCACGGATGCAAACAAACCCATTCGCAAAGCTGTACCAAGAGGTATGAACCACCAGACCACCTACCCGGCAGAAGAAAACTTTGCACCGATACGCTTGTAAAGTAACCGACGTAGACGCACCGGAATACAAAATAACCAAGGAGTTGTATTTGAAAGTAATACCGGCGGAGATAGAGATTAGCATCTTTGAGGACAGAATCTGCTTCACAGCTGATGTCAACCTACCGAACGTGACAAAAACAGAAACACCAAACGTAAAAGAAAAAGGAAATTGTCAGGTTATTCATAATCTAGACGCAACAAGCAACACCCTATCTAAGCACATACAGTCGGTAAACAAACCTCAAGTGTTTCGAATTTGTAATATAAACATGAACAAGAATAGAAAAAGAAAGAAAAAGATCCAACATGGCACTGCTGAACTTTACACAAGTGTAAGTTAAAAGTTTGACCACGTTAAATGCAAAGTACCAATACGCAAAGCGAGATAAACATTTCAGTGCATATACATACATCAACGGCACAGAAAACGCAATGAACACTATCACGAATTACATCATCACCGCAAGAAACGAGCAAACCACCTGCTAAAGCTATTAGTATATGATGATAGACTTGTCAAATCAATTGTGTACCACTTGGTAACCGGTTGTCTACAAAACCAATGCCAAAACCTAAAACACAAGTTGTGAATAAAAACCCGTGCCTCAAGTGTCAAGACAATATGATACAGTAAAACAAACAGCATATATATAGTAGAACCCATTGTAGACACTTTTATTTTACCATTTTCCAATTCAAATTTAGAGCAATAGAACCAGATTAATATGATACCCTAATAACGTGCCCAGGAACACATCGATCGTTAGAGACAGACAATCCGTCCTAACCCTTCTCGCGTAAATACAAGCAGACACATCGATTGTTAGAGACAAGAAATCCGTCGTGGAATTATGCTTTTGTGTTAAGTTGTCTGCATAAAATAATAACCACATAATCCATATCCATTTGAAACACAAAAACTAGGATATCATTCCCAATACAGTTCGCCATTAACTGTTTGTGCATTCCCATAAACGCCATCAAAAAAATATGATCTAATAATGCACGTAACATGTTTGAGATTAATTTCCTTTTCATAAAACACATGCGGCAATTTTTGCTTGTTTACAAAGCCATAAAACATAGAAAACCTTATAACTGAAGATGATTTTGTTGAAAAACTCTCCGTTTACTTATTGTTGTTCAATAAACCAACTGACAAAGAATACGCTTCAAAATGCTTATTGAAATGTTCAATTCTTAAGCATGATGTCAAATAGATGTTCCCGGACTTTCGACTACATTCTGACAAACAGCCGTAATGTTTTCTGCAAAACTCACTCTTCAAAAATGATTTAGAATATTTTGATTACCAAATAAGAATGCGATGTTGAGCCAAATATTGATCTAATTTTAATAATAACAAACTGTCTACCATCAAACTGCCATAATAGTTTGACTATCAAGACCGAACAGCTCTTGTTATGACACCCTTTAAATTGGGCTTTAGGGCTTAAATTAAAATAAAATTATTGTTTATTTTTCGTAAGTAAACATCTCAACTAGCAACGGTAATTCTCCTCCAACTCTAACTATGTGAAAACTCGCGGAGTGTCAATGTTGTTTCAAGGTTTGTAGCTGGATTGCTCAAAAATGAACAAAAAGTGTTGCTTCCTTATCTTCTTTCAGTTAATAAAAGCCTAAAGATATAAATTAAAATAAACGATGTATGCAACAATAGATAATCCCGATCAGCAGGTCTACATTGTTAAAAGTTTCGACCAACAACCACCATCATCAAAGAATCATTAACATTGAAGATAATGTAAAAACAATAAGGCTGCGTTCCTAAACACGGGGTGAGGGGAGAGTGACACTTCGGCGAGTGTGATGTCACATGATCAAACCGGGAACAGATTTTATGAACAAGTCGGGCGAGTTTAGGGTAGGGTATAAGGTAATGCCAACTTCATTGGGTAAGGCTGTCAAAAATCAAACGTCAATGCGTTAAATATAAAAAAACATTTATTAGTTAATATGGCACAAGCTAATAAAAGAAGAAAATTTTTAGCTGGTGTTGTTCCATTAGCAAATGCAGTCAGAACCATATCATTTCCGTTAATAGATTATTTCGATGAAGATGCCAGAAACAGAAAGGCAAAAAGTAATTAGAATTAGGGCCGGAATTACAATAGTGGTTTAACTCACTAGTTAGGCTAATCAGCAGTTTACTTAATTTGGTTTGTATTACATAAGTGGTTTAATGCTAACTGTAGGTTAAAATATCTCGATAGTTAACTAGCGGAATCGGGCGATTAACGGCTTAACTAGCAGTTTATATAACCTCAAATTATGAAAGTTATGACAGTTGTTATTTATAAGGAATGTGTTTATTATATTACAGTAATAATAAAATATGTGAAAGTGTTAGTGCATATTTTCAATAGTGTAGACTAAATTTTAATTAATTAGTGTTACCTACTAGAAACATTTTGTTCATAAGGAGATTGTATAACATCAGTAATGGAAGATTTAACAGATGATGAAGATTATTTACAATTGATAGATGTTGCATTGGAACCCAGGCGCCCTAAAGTGTTTCGACAACGGGTTGATCATTTTGTTAAGTGGGACGAAGAAGAATTTAAACAACGCTTCAGATTAAGCAAGAACGTGGTAATGCATTTGATAAATCTTATACAAGATAAAATATCACACCCCACTAATAGGTAATTACTTAATTAAATTATGTTATTATTTATACAACACGATTTACTTACTCGGTCATTAGAAATAATCGTAATGTAATCATATCATGTCGGTAATGTCTGTCGAATAATTTTATTATCACATATTTTTTTTCAGAAATAATGCAATTACACCGATAGAAATGCTTCTAGTAACACTTCGGTTTTATGCAACAGGAAATTTTTTGCAATCAGTGGGTGATTTTAGTGGTCTTCACAAAGCTACAGTAGGGAACATTATAAAAAAAGTAAGTGAAGCAATAGCTTCTCTTCGCCCACAATTTATTTACATGCCACAAAATGAAGAAATACAGATAGTGTGTCAGGACTTTTATAAAATTGCTCGATTTCCAAAATGCATTGGTGCATTAGACTGCACACATATTAAAATTCAGTCGCCTGGTGGAGTAGATCCTGAGACATACAGGAATAGAAAAGGGTATTTTTCAATAAACACTCAAGCTGTATGCGATTCGAAGCTAAAAATAAGAAATATTGTGGCAAGATGGCAAGGATCAGCACATGATTCGCATATATTTAATAGCTCAAACCTGAGAGCTTCTTTTGAGCACGGAGTGTATGGTAATAAAGTAATTGTTGGTGATAGTGGTTATGGAATAAAACCATATCTTATAACCCCACTGGCTAATCCACAATTACCAGAAGAACATTTATTTAATGAAAGCCAAATAAGAACTAGAAATCCTATCGAAAGATGTTTTGGTGTTTGGAAACGCAGATTTCCAATTTTATCTAAAGGCATCCAGGTGCATATAGATAAAGTTGAAGCAATTATTGTTGCATGTGCTGTAATGCATAACATTGCCTGCGATATGCAAGATGTTTTACCAGACGACAACGATGCAGAAATAGAAATGGAAATCAACGAAATTGATAATATTGTTTTGCAAGAAAATGTTGCAGTAAATAATTCTACAAGATATGCATTAATTCATGATTATTTTTCTTTATTATTGTAAATTATTATTGGACATTTTTAAATTTTTTTTTAATAATGAAAATATATTAATAAAACAAATAACAATTTGTCATCAAATATTTTTATTTTAAATAAATACAAATTTGTTTATTTACCCATCTGGGTATTTTTTAACACTTTGAGCTTTATTTCTTTTTCCATTTGCAATAACTCTATTTGCATCTTGTGCACTTTATCCTTGCGGCACATGTCTCTTTCATGTGCATCCCACATAATTTTTTCTTTGCGGCACATGTCTCTTTCATGTGCATCCCACATTATTTTTAATTTCAGTTGATGCTCTTCGTCCATGTTAGCACCCAATGCCGTAGCAGTGGCTGCCTTTAAGTCTGACAGCCTACCGACTTTACCAATTAAATCTTTCCTCGATTGTGCTTTTGATCCTATAAATTGAATTAAATAAAGTAAGTGTAAAATTATTATATATATATATATATATAAACATATATAAGCATACATTTTCAATTATAGTAGAGTTAAAATTAGTAATAAATTTGCAAGAATGATTTTATCTTGCTTTATAATAAATACCTTTAATAATTTGAAGTGGTCCAGATTTTCTGGACTTTAGCATTTTTGGGGTGTACTTTGACCAATCTTTTACATTGGTGCTAACTTCCAACCGTTCTATAAAAAAAAAAGTGTAAAATGGTTTACAAAGTATTTATAGGTAAATAATATAAAATTACTATCATCAGCTGTAGCAGGATAGGCATTGACGGGAGGTTCGATTGACTTTTCTGGGATTGGTGTTTCTTCTAGAATAGTGAAATCATCTAAAATAAAAATTGTTGCATTAGATTGAAGTTTGTTTACACATATTATATTACCATTCATAATTAAAATGTCATTATTGGTCCAGTTATCCATATCTAAAACAATAAAAAAAATCAGAATGTAAAAATTACTTGTAATATTTATTATTAATTAGCAGCTACACTTTATATTAACTTCTTACCTTCAGTGTGTTCGGGTGAAGCAGGAGTAAGTTCAACCGCTAGAAAGTGAATTTGTGTTTTTTATTTTAAAATACTAATATGTATTAAAAAATATACTTACCATCATCATCAAACTTACTGGCTCTGCCCGTAACTTGGTTACCGATAATATTAATTATAGATTTTTCGGTCTCATTATAATTTTGTTCAATGTTGGGACCTCCGCCAGTTCCCATTCTGCGAACTTTCTCTTCTGTATACTTTTTTTTAGTATTTTTTTTAAGATTTTGAAATTTTAACTTTAGTACTGTATGGTCCCTATGCTGTTCCCCAGACATTGAATTAAACTCATCAGCAAGTTGCATCCATTCTTCTACCTTTTGCTTGTTTGCCACATGATCGGTTTTTTTACATTCTAATATGTCTTTTCTTTTAGCGACTAGTGCTGTTAAAATGCTTTCTTCATTTTTTGAAAAGTTAGTTGTTCTGCTTCTTTTGTTCTCCATATTTATTAATTCAAATAATTTTTTTTTATTTATAAAATAAAATTTTATTGTCAACAAACGATTTATTCGCGTATAAATTATAGGTTATAATTTTAATATTTTGTTGACATGATATAGTGATTTTATTGAAATTTAGTACCAACCCCCGAATCACAGCCAGTTAACTAAACGCGAGTTTGCCGATGATTGTAATACGCGTTCCCGCTAACTAGCGATTAAAATTTTAACTCGCAGTTAGTAAACTTACAGTTTAAACCACTATTGTAATTTCGGCCCTTACTAAACTAAATAAACTAAATTACTTTTTCTAGCGTAATTACCAATTAAAATAAATTTTAATATTGTATACATTATATGCATTATGTATATGATGATAACGTTAAAGTTTTGTAAAAGTTTGAAGAAAATTGGTTTGCAAATAAATCAGTGGCATGCAAAAAATCAAAATAAGATTTAAATTTCAGAATAACAATTTTTGTTCTTTTGCACGTTACTGTTTTATTTGCAAAACAATCCAGTATCCATGGCATTTTCACATTAAAACAGACTAACTTCGGTCGGGTGTGATATTTCCCCCGCTCATAGAGGACGGTAACAAGGGTACGGTATGAACGCCGGCGAGAGTGAAATGTTTCCCTTTACCTCTACTTTAGGAACGGCAAAGGTGATCATTTGGGTCACTCTCACCCTTGCCCAAGTACTTTAGGAACGCAGCCTAATATCGTCAAAGAGGTCAAGATTGAAGATGATAATGATAACACATTGCTTGCATTAATGACCAAGACATGCTAAAAAATAAACCAATTAAAGAAAAAAAAAACAGATAGAAGAAAAATAACAAACAAATTAAAATAAAACTTTGAAATGATTGTAATTCGAAATGTTCATTTTAGAGGTGGTAACGCAATGCCTCCTATTAAGACAAACATTGAACTGAGTGGTGTGTAAGAAAGGCTGTAGTACTCCTTACACCGACAGGCTGCCAAAACAAATTTATTATTTCAATTTAATAAATGATAAATTTTATGTAAATTGTCTCTCCACCCAGTGTGAGACACATATCTTAATGTTTACACATCCGTTAATAAACGTTATTAAGGGATTGTCTTGATCTGGGTGCTCCGCAGTGTCGCTAGAGTGGATCTGCTTTAGCACTTCTTGTTGGGCAGCAATTAGCTCTATCAACTAACCGTGACGTTTCAGTGTTCATAACAGCTCTCCTGCTTTTCCAAGGTTGTATCCTATGTCTACTTCGTTTGAAGGTTCAGGGTTATCCAGTATTGCATGGCACTGCCTCATGACTTCTTGGATTTCTAAACAAGTAAAAAACTCTTGGTAAATCAGCGACCAACAAGAACTTGGCATGTGGACTTATCAATCAACACAAACGGTTTGTTGTCTGTCCTTTGAATACATGGGACATCCTCTAAGTAAGCTCTCTACTACATACAAATTTGTTTAAATATCATTTCTTTTGCTGCTTTTGGCTAAACGGGCGCCACATTAAAAAAATGTGTCTGCAGGACAAAAAACAGTTCAAGTTGGCGTCGGGCTAGTTTCAACTGTCAGTCTAAAAAGTTTTGGCCCATAAAGGTTCAATGATCCGGCAAAGGTAGAAAAAATTAAAACGTACCATGAACATATACTTAAAAATCTCTAGAGCTACTTCCAAATCCGTGATGGTCGTAATTGTCAGAATATAGTAGTAGATCATGCAAATGAACAAACCTTTCTAACAACCCGGCCAACACTCCCAACTTAAGTTTCTGAAACGCCAACAGGCGTTTTTTTAGTTCAAAATCATCGGGAGCAGTAAACGTGGTGTAATATTTTTAGGCCTCCTGCTTTCAGATCCAATTTAATGAACACTTTCGCGGCACCAAAGTCTTTCAAACTCTCATTTACTTTTAAAAAAAGAGCGGCCTCGTTCTTAGTTTCCGCGTTAAGTTTTCTGCAATTCATACAGAAATAAAGTAACCAACCACTCTTCTTGTTAACTAACATAATTGGAGCACAGTAGACGCTAATGCTTTATTCGATAATACCATTTGTAAGCATTTCCTTGACCTGCTTGTAGATCATGCTTTTCTTACTAAAGTTATAAGATTAACTGGAGGTATGTACTGATGCGCCACACTGCTCGGATAGTATCGTCCAAAAAAACGTAAACTAAACTCACATAACAACTGTTTAAACCAAAGCGCTTCCGAAAAATCGTGGAGCCAAAATTATCCCAAATAGAAAGCTTGAACCGGCCACAATCGCAAAAACATAACTCCAGAATTCAACTGACAAGTATTCACCATGTATCTTCGAAACAAAGGGCTTGTTCAAAAATCATCATAGGACAAAATATTCTTAGAATAGGCCAAGAATTAACTCCTTAAATTTTTGCCGCATGTTTACCTAACACCCTGAATATCTCAGTTAGTATAACCACTCTGCTAGTTTGAAATTTTTTTTAGACAATTCTATGTTTAATTTGTAGAAGATAAATTATAAAACAAGTTTCATTTTATATATCTATATGTGACCGGATCCAATAAATTATTAATCGTAGTTGAATAATTTTGTCTCTGATACAGTAAACAATATTTATTAAACGTTAGATATAAAGCATGTAATTCAAAAAGTTTTACACTTTTATTATTTATTCCCGCAGAAATATATCTTCGCAACAAATCGACAAATCATAACTTCTCGCATCGAATACATGGACATATTTTATACTTAATTTATCACCGATTGGAGCGGCAAAGTTCTTTTTTATTGCGGCCATGCGATATGGTTTTATTGCATGGGAGACGACCGAGCAATCTGCCACCTGCAGAAATCGAAAATTGCGTCCAACCGTGTGAAGACATGGAGATATCAAGAATGCCTTTTTAAAATGGGAAGGGGGTCGTATCGAATCTAGAACGTAACCGATGCCGGCGACAGGCGACAAAAGTTAGAGGCAACTGCATGCCAGCACGTGCCCATGTGTCATTTCACATATATCGTTCGCGCCCCCAACTCACACTGATGACAAATGTTATCGCCGCTATTTGTTGGACTAGCTGAAAATCATGTACGAGATTTTGAAATAAAAGGGTCTAATAGTTATAAATCAATCGATTTTACATGGATGACATTTTTTTGTTATTGATATCTTAAAAACTCTTATAAAATAAACGCCATAAATATTTAAACATATTCAGCATGTTATGCAGCTATTAATCTAATTATTGTATAGGCACATAAAAGTTAGAATAGAATGCAATAAAATTTGTAAATTACAACAAAATAATAATCATTCGTAATTATAAATTTCACAAAACCAACCATTACTTTTAGCGCTTTCCGTGGCACCACTAAGTATTTTTTATGTGTTTTGCGGTTTCTCCCCACTCTCCACAATCAAGCTTCGGTTGATTCTCGAGCAATGCAACCTTCTATTTCCTTTCATTTCCGGGGGGTATGTTTGCCATTTGTGTTCAAAGAAATCAATCGTATAATGAAATAAGTTGGCCCAGAGGGCTGGTTACTTTGAAGAGGTCCGCCGGCTTCGTTAGATTGTGTTAGGTTATGCCCGAAGACAAATCGTCCCGCAAACAAAGTTGCCTCCTATATCCGTCCTTCGATAATAGCTGCGGCCTTGTCTTCGATCACTTCCCGGATTATAAAGTACGTGACACGATTTGACAAATTCGACCATGCAATATTGAATTTGAAATGTGTAAGGGTGGATAAATATTTTTTGTTCTTGTTATTTCTGTTTGTGTAAAAAGGGGTGCTGAGTAATCCAATTATGTCTATAAAATATTACAACTGGTTTGGTCATTAGGTATGCTAGTCAGCGTTCAACAAATTGTATGCAAACAAACTAATTGGGCAGGCTTTACAGCAAACACGCGGAAAACTGCTAGTGAGTATTTTCTTTGCTCCATCGATTATTCATAACATTTAAAGCGTTTGGATTAATTATTTAAGTTATTCGCGAGACGGTCGATAGATGCCACCCGAAAATCGAGCATGAAAATTTAATGCGTCGAAAGTGCATTTTTATCAGAATCGTGATTGATGCGCTGTTGTTTCGTAAAATAGTAGAATATTACATTCAATGAACGAGATTTAAATCAACGCTACCGTTGTAAGATAATTGGAGAAGAAATTCATTTAATGACAAGTGCAATTTATTAATCGCGTTAAATTGGATTGCAGCTAGACTTAATTTGCTGCAATTTAATAATTCAAGTAGTTCATTCGTTGCCGAGCTGTTCGTTGTCTATGAAAATTTGATCATCTTTATCTTTATTTTTAGTGTTACATATGTTATTCCCTCGGGTTACACTTTAATATTCAAAAGACGCTGCAGCACTAAGAGTGTTTAAAGTCGCTCAGCATTTTGCCGGTGATTAGATTTGCGCCTTTTGGTCCCAAGTAAAAGGATACATGCACTACATGGGCAGTTTTTTTACATTTATTTATAAAAGTCTGTGCGGACTGAATTCATTTATATGCAACAAGTGAGGAAGCAATAAAATAAGTATACACGTCGCAAATATATCTGTTATTTCTCTTGACCCTACAGTGAATTTCAATTTAATTTTTAATTATTAATTGAACTCCTATAATATAAAGCAAATTTATACAACTGAATGATTTATTGATGCCCGGCGCATGCACCATCATGTACAATAGATAGTTTTCTTCTTTGAACTGAACGTTCATTTATAATTTAAAAAGAAAACATTTAATAATTCAACCAATAAGCGTAACATTTTCAAACAAAGATAAAATTTATAAATTTAAGTCGGTGCACAATTACCTCTATTTAATGTAATAATTATTAATGTCTGTGTATAAAATAAATAATGAATAATATATGTTGTTCAAAAAGCGGGTAATGATAACTTGTAGTCAAAAAAATGCGTAGTATACAATTTTATTCTTGTCTAAAAAATACGATGAGCAATATAAAAGACAAATTAAATAATCAAACCAAAAATGACTTAGTTGGGTAAAGCCCAAAGTAAAATCTAAGCACATAATTTGTCGAAGATTTTAACTCCAACTCCGGCAAAACATACAAAAGTTACATATTTTTGAAAAAAATAATTTTTCTTAGAAAACATACTAACAAATCCTGAATAAATAAAAATAGTTTTACGTTGGTTTATTTATTAAATAAAAAACTTAAAACGATAAAAAAAGTGTATCTCGTTCAGGTTCACACATCTTGAGAGTTCCTTTTCAGCAGCACAACATACATCAAATGTTGTAAAGTTGTAAAATAAATTCAATCTGGATGGTATTTTCCCGGCTCTTCTATATCATCCTAACCCACCTAGTAAAAATCTATGCATGACATCACCTTTCGCTACATCCTTATAGCATAGAAAGAAGTAAAAGCTGTATTTACACCAAAACCAGGACGCTATGACTACAGTCTCAGTCATTTCTTCTGAAAACACTCGAGAAACTGTGTAAAAGATTAACTCAAAAAAAGGCACTTACCACAACACTAATAGAGCCAAATCAACTTACATACACCCATGAAAGATCTACAGAATCGGCGATACACCGTGTAACAGACCAAATCCACCCTCGCTATACTCATAGATATCAAAGGTGCATTTGACAAAACGATCTTTCAGAAAATAGAAATACATCACACATCGCGTTGACACCACAATCGGTAGATAAATAAAAACAAATTCTAAAAAAAAAATGCCGTAACTGACCATATTGTGTCAGAAAAGTTGTTGCCAATGCTGCGCCACTATTATAAAATGTAGCCTATTCAACAACTGAATGACCAAGATCTCTACAGAGTTGGCAGATGACATAACGATTTTATTAAGTAGTAAATTTGAAAGCGTACTAATGCAAGAAACCCTAAAAATAATAGAAAATTGGTGCAAAAACCAGGCTCTTACAATTAACCCTCAAAAAACCAAACTGGTACTCTTCACAAAAAAAGGAAAATTGACAAACTCAATCTACCAAAACTCCTAAACACTGAAAGTAAAATACTTAGGTGTAATTTTTGACAACAAGCTCACATAAGTTCCACACCTAAACATGAGATGTAAAATGCCATAAGACCTAAGACTAAGCTAAAACTTTCTTCAAACCAACTAAATCAATTGCAACAAATGGCATGCCTAAAACAAACACACTAGTAGACCATGTTGCGCAATTTTCTATAGACCGCCTAGAGACACGGTCTATATATCGTCTAGAGACCGGTCTATAGATCGTCTAGAACACGGTCTATAGATCGTCTAGAGACAGAAAGTAAATTTCTTAGTCTCAGATTTGCAGTCCACTTTAGAGAACATTGTTTTGTGTGGAATGAGTTCCTGCTTAGTGCTAATTACAAGTGTAAGAACGCAAAAACGTAAACGTTCGCAGAAGGATCTAGGTTCGGTATGGTATTATTAAATAAATTAAGATTGGAAAACGCCATGGGTTTTCGGAATTTCACCCGGCTGACGCTGATGAAGCAAGATACAAAGTTAAAAAAGAAACAATCCTAACATCTCTTCGACTGGCAGTCACACTGCGTTTCCTAACAGACTTGGTAGCTGGAGACAAACTGGGACGTGTTTCGTTTCTAGACGCAAAGTGACGTGTACACTGTCAAAATGTTGCGCAACATGTCTAACGTTGCATGCTGTCAAATAGCCAGATTGGTCTATAGACATGTCTACGTAGACAACCTGAGACACGTCTCAGAGACCAAAATTTCAATCCTGGTGGGCGGCCGCTAGATTTTGCTTTTGTGACATTCCGTGAATAGAATGACATGTTTTGACAGTTTATGCCGAATTTTACTATTTTTGACTTTTTATAAATACAATTTTGCATTTCTAACTTTATTATCCAATAATCCATATATTTAAAAAAAAATTATACTTTATGGCCGGATTTTTGACAATCTATAAATAGAATTTTGACAAACTATGGCCGGATTTTGCTATTTCTAACAATATTTTGATATTTCAAGACAATTTATACATTCAACCGTTTATAGCCGGATTTTGGTGCTTTTTGATATTATTTTGATGTTTCAAGACTATTTGACTTTTTATAAGTAAAACTTAGCACTTTTTAAGTTTTTAGCTTTGTTCTTGTTCTTTCTGAGAATATTGTAATATTTTATAACTAAAAATTACTATTTTTGACTTTTAATAAATAAAATTTAAATTTTTATACAGTTTATGACCAAATTTTGTTATTTCTACCATAATGTTTATGTTTTATAGCCAAATTTTGCTATTCTTGAGATTTTCTTTTTTTTACATTTTACCACAGTTTATGGTTTAGGTTTGGTGCTTTATAACATTAATATATTATTTAGATTTAGCTATTTTTGACATTTTATGAATGAAATTTTGCAGTTTTAAAAAGGTTTTGTTTTCATTTTGACCGGATTTAGTTGTTTTTGACTTAACAGTTTCTACACATAATTTTTGATGTTATATTAATAAAATTTTGGACGTTTCAACTGTTTTTGATTTTTCTGACATAATTTTAATATTTATGACCTGATTTTATTTTTTTATTTTTTATTTTAGAACTTTATACACCGGATTGTGCAAACTCTTAGATATAACGTACTTTATTTCAACAAAAATTTTCTCATAAGCTCAATGCTTTTTTTTACTGATTTTAACAAACCTCTTTATAACAAACCAGCCATAGAAGCAATCCGGCAACCTCAACAACACTGCGCCTAAACAGGCACTGTTGCCTTCTAGAACACTGTAAAAAACACTTTTTCTAAAAATGCAAACAGACATCATACCACCCCATTTTGTATTTAAGAGATCCTACAGTGTACACATACATAAACAACAAAAACATCGTGTGGATACGGATAAATTCATTAGCAGAAAAAAAGCTAACATTACAATATCATCATGTCCTCACATTGGCAGCTCGTGTAAAGAGTTCATGTTATAGAATTGCTGGCTTAACATGGCCAGCATAAAGAAAACCTCTCCAAGCAACGTTCTAGCGTTCATCAACCACAAAGACAAGCTTTGTGCTGGGGCGATGTGAATAAGGTTAAAGATACAGTAGGTAATAAAACCTAACTTCAGTAAAAAAACCACTACACGCTCATTAAATAGTGTATTGTTAATATTGCTACTGTTGTGTAAAGATTTATAAAGCGTTAGAGTAGCACGCTAACAGTCCGAGGTTCGATCCCCAAACAATGACTTACTAATGACTTGCTCTTTATGCAAAATAAAGATAAATAGTTTTCAAACAACAGAATCTTTGCGACCCTAAACTGCACGTAGATATGTTAAACTGTACAAACCAGAAAATGAAAAATTTCATATAGATGAAGAGTGACTTCCTTGGTTACCAAACCTTGTAACTACTTTTTATGGAGCTACCTAAAACTTTAAGTTTATATTGACACCAGTTACTATTAAATACCTTTTCAAACGAGGCAAGAAATTCGAAGAGTTCCGCGCACCAAGCTTCAATAAAAAAAGATAATAAATAATTGTAATGTCAGAAGATAACTCTTTAGGTATATGCTCTTACTAGCAAATTTAAAAAATAAATTCAAACCCATTTAAATTAAATCTTTTATTCTCGTATGTACACAAGTGGATTTATCGCGAACTATTTCGCAAGAATTACATCAAGTTTGCCCAACACTAGATAGTTAAAGAGTTATGAGCAATACTAAACTTAACAGTAAATAAATCTGGTCGGCCATATTGTTATGATGGCTTTATTTGACGTTAATACTGTGATAGAAATGTAATTGCGACTATATGAGCAAAAGTTTCCTGCTCCTAATCCAAAATTGTCCTAAAACTAGTACGCGACGTACAGCAAGAACTTGCTGAAGAGACAGCTACTCTTAACATAATCAAAAATAGTCCCTATACTAGTGTACAAAGAATATCTAATCGTGTCATGATAGTCAAATGAAACTGTGGAAAACATTTACAATTTTGGTTTGTACTCATATCATATACAATCTTTTCAAATGTTGTCCTGCAAACTATACAAACTCTCAAAGGTGTTAACGCAATGCCCCCTATTAGGAGAAACATTGAACTGTTTATGTGTAAATACAGTTAAATCCTACACGGACAGGCAACGGCATGTTTGTCCGTTGGGGGCATTGCGTTAACACCTTCGACACATTAGTAAACATAAATTGTTTAATAGTTTATAGTAGTTTACTGTGATTTTATGTAAATTGTCTCTTAGACCAGTGAGATGCTAGGCACACTGATGATGAGTGCATACCCTAAAACACAAGTGTATGAGTCTCTTACTAAATGAAAAAGCAATTTACTTAAAATATATCATTTATTAATTTTAAATATACAAACTCTATTTACGGATAAAACCACGTTTTTTTTTATTTTCTGAAAATAGAATTACAATTACCAAAAATTTACATTCATGAAGACTTAAAAATCATTTTAAAACTACGGAAATGCATTTTCAACATCGCCTTTCAGTGAATATTTGGAGTGATGTTCTTAATAGCCTTATTACTGAGGCATTCGCATTTCAAAAACGTTTAACAACCAAACATGATCTATTTTTTTAACAAAATAAGTTGTCAAGATTAAAACAAAATGTTCTATTTCAGAACAGAGTTAACATGTGGTTCCTGTGTTTTTTTTGGTAAAAAATGGAAATTGAAAGATCTAGCCTCCAAAGTCACCAGATCTAACGCCTCTTGACTATGACACATGGTTAGTGTATTAAAAAAAAAAAACCAAAAACATACACAGAGATAAGCAAATTCAAAATATTATGGCTGCAACTGCATCTGCATCCATACGAGACGAGCCAAACACTTTTTAGAGAGCTACATCATCAATTACTAAAAGTGCAAGAATGTGTTGTAGCAAGGAAAAATATTTAAATAAAAACGTTGCTAACCGGTGGATTGGAAGAAGAGGTTATCTAGCCTCAAGAGTCACCAGACCTAACGTCTCTTGACTATTAACTTTGGATACACATGAAAAGTTTTGAGTATTCAAATAAACCAAAAACATACACAGAGATGAGCAAATTCAAAATGTTATGGCTCCAACTGCATCAGCATCCATACGAGACAAACCAAACACTCTTCAAAAAACTACATTTCAATTACTAAAAAAGAAAGAATGTGTTATAGCAGGAAAACATTTTGAACCTAAACTTTAATTAAATTTTTGCATGCCAATTTTGTTATATTAGAACAGGTTCTAATTTCTTGGATGAAATCTTAATAAATAATTGACACATAAATCCATCAATATATATATAATAATATTATATATATGGCCATGTATGTGTCAAGTGTACGGAATGAAAATTTGTTTCTGCTCAAACCTTAGTGGTTTAATGCCTTCCAAGTAAGCAATCAAAATTTGAACAAGGTTTTTGAGTTTTTTTTAAATTTTTTGATAGTTTGTAACTTCTCAGAATTGCATTTTTAGGAAAAAATTATAAGAAACTTTTTTCTTCAAAATAGTCCAAAGAAAGTTTTTTTCCTTGAATTTTGAAAATTTTACATAACTTTAAAAGACAGTTTTTCTTAAAACAAAATGATAGGTATTTTCTTTTTTTCTCAAATATGAATAAAAATATGTAAAGCACAATTTTATCCATATTAAAAAAAAAAAAAAGATAATACCTATCTTTAAAAAAAAACTGTCACTAAAAGTTTTGCAAACTTTTAAAATTCAAAGAAAAAAAATTGTCTGTGAAAACTTGTTCATTAGACAATTTTGAAGAAAAAAATTCGTTATAATTTTTTCTTAAATTCTGAGAAGTTACAAACAATCAAAAAATGTAAATTTAAAATTTAAGCGTTTTTTGCTACTTTTAAGTATTTCTGTGAATAATAATACATTACAAGATATCTCAGAGCTTAATGCAAGGCACTTCCTGAAACTTTCAGGGTATCTTTTGCACATACAAAAGCACGTGGTTATCCATATTTAAGAAAAAAAAAATATCAGTAATCTTTTTTCAAGAAAAACTCAAATTTAAAGAAATAAAATTTTGGCCATGAAAACTTCTTATAATTTTTCCCTAAATATGCAATCGTAAGAAGTTACAAACGATCAAAAAAGATTAAAAAAACTCAAAAACCTCGATTTTTCGAAATTTTGATTGTTTATTACTCTGAAATGGGTCACTGAAAAAATCTGAAAAAATTCAAATAATCAGGATTCATGTAGAGGAAGACATTTTCAGTGGTTTGAGCAAAAACTAATTTTCATTCCGTACACTTGACTCATACATGGCCATATATGTATATGTCACCAAGAAGACTGGATAATATAAAAAAAATAATAATTTGCGCGCAAAACAGTTACTGTGTTGATATAAGCACAAAAATCAGTCTCGTGTCAGACGGCTCAAAGAAATAAAAAAATTACAATTAATAAAAGGTTAAACTACTTTATTCAATATGCTTTTTACTTTATTATCCACACTCTCTTAAATTTAATGTTGCCCTGGACTCCTTTGGACAAAAATGTATAAAGCATTTTTGACTTACTCCAACGTTTGGGTACCAACCAAAAAAATAACAAACAGCACAGATTAAAAAAAATCAGCAAACCTAATTAAGTTTGTAACTGATAATTTAGAGCTAGTTGTCCATGTAAAAACATTTAATATATAAATGTATATTACTAATGTAGCTAAATTTTCTCAATCATAGCAACACAAATTAGTGTTTGTCAACAAAATATCTAACGGATTATTGAAAAAATGATTTCTGTGAAAGGTACTGTAAATGCAAAAAGTAACAGCTAGGTGTCAAAACACGTTACAGATTATTGTTTGTTGTTTATTATTTACTACTTACTATAATTCTACTCTATACTTTATGGTCTCTACTATCGAATCTGTCAAAAAAAATTGAAAAAAATATTAATTTCCATATTGTCAAGTTCTTAGAACAAAATAACTTTATCTCAGATACTCAATATAGATTTCGATCAAAACGTTCGACAACAGATTTTCTGACTTGTTAGTCACAAATAGAACATGGAGAAAATCTTATGGCGGGGCTACACTAAAGCAAATTGGCCGGGCGGCCAGTGTCGCCCGGCATAGTTGCTCAAAAAGTTCTTTAAAATATTGAAACCCGCGACCAAATAAAGCCGGCGGCACAACCTGCGCGGCAAGAAACTCCGTGCGGCCAAATGTGGATAATTTAGAGCAACCTGCGGCATAGCATTAATAAAATAGCTTATTTATATTCAATTCAACAGTTTGAAATTAGATTTGAATAAAGTTTTGTTATAAAACTAGTTTAATTTTTATTAAATATAAAATTGCAGATGTTATTGTAAAATTGAATTAAAAAAGGATCATTTTATTGATTTAACTTTACAATTGTAAAGTTAATTTGTGGAACTTTTGGGTTTTCTTTTTTCTTTAATTAATTTTGCATTCTTGATAAATGTCGTACATTTTTACTGATTAAGAATAATATTTAACCCGCGTCAGTGTAGTCCAAAGTTTCCGTGCTGAGCACCGCGGCTTTTGGCCGGCATTGCCTCGTGTGCCGCCTGGCTTTCTTGCTTTAGTGTAGCCCCGCCATTACAGTAGCTCTAGAAATTTCCAAAACATTTGATAAAATATAAATCTGTAAATGTTATCAGTAGTTTTCTTCACAATAGAAAAATTATTGTTAGAATTGACAATTTTAACTTTGACCCTAAAATCATAAATGCTGGTGTTCCTCAAAGTTCTGCTCTTTTGTCGACTTAATTTCAAAATCAAAATCCATAGTATCATCAGTACCAAGTATTAAACTAACAACGAATCCATATCTAAATCTATTTTAATATGTCTATAAGGGGTTACAAACTCACATGATCTTCTCTGGACAGACCATGTTGTTATAAAACTTATATGCGTCCTAATAAAGTTGTAATCACGTTGCAAACAGGCGTGGCAAGTAACACAATAAACATGCTTAACGCTAAAGAATTGCCGGGTTTAGTCTTATATGACCTACTCAATATCCAAACGATAAGATTATAGTCATAATTCTCTTTATATGTTGAACTACATACAATATTTTATGTCTTCATGTTTTTGATTTGAAGTTATATTTAACAAGTAAAAAATTATTAAAAAACTAATTAAAAACGTCACTTTTCAAAAATTAATTGCAAAGAAACGACTTATTGCATCGAATTTCTACAAATTTGAAGACACACATTGAACATTCTTCTACAATGTGTGAAAATTTTATTCAATTACATTCAGACGTTTTCTTGCTGAGTTGGATGCTGTAAACCCTTATAATAGAGCAACTATTCTACCACCTTAAACATAAATTGTTTAACAATTTAAAATAATTGCGTGTTTACCTTAAATAATTAACATCCATCCATTAATTTATGTTAATCTAAAAATATGTAACATAACTTTTAATTAATCATAATTCGTGCTTAATAACAAATTTAGTGAATACATATTCTATTCAATGTCACAATGCTTGAATTATATAACAATCGATAAACTATATATAAATAACCAAAACAATAATCCCAAATTGATATAAAACTTTAAACCCATTGAGTGTGGTAATAAACACGTAGAAATATTTCAAGATTATTTTGCTTATGTATATCATATAACTTCATGTATAAAATATAAAATGATACTATCACATCAATCAGTCCGCGACAAGGGTGTATGGAACGTTGCAGTAAACTTGATAACATCTCACATTATATATTCAGTGCGCAACCCATTTAAGTTTCAAAAATTTGTTATTTTTAAAACTGTATGGAAACTGCTCTCATATATAGGAGAAAATGATAGCTAACAATGGGCAGTCGTTTTAGACGAAATTCAATTTGATTCTATACAATTCGACGAGCAATATACAAAAAAATTTTAGTTTGTGAGTAATTTAAAACACCATTAAAGTATGACAAAAAATACTTAAAGCTGAATAGGCATAACTCTAACAAATAATAAATGTGACTGTATCTTAATACATCTGACATTCAATATTATACTCCATTCTGTCTTTATTTAAAATATTATAATATTATGTGGTTTATATTTCAATTTAATTCTACATATCGGTAACATTTTTATATGTCTCAAGTTTCACTAATGGCTAGCTAAAAGATCATACAAAAAATGTAGATTTAGTACTATGTATTAATATTTAAATAAAATATTTGTTCACTTATATCAATTAAACTACTATTAGATATTTTTATCCAAGTTATCACAAAATAAAATAAAATTTTAATAAAATCATTTCCATTACAATTTTATCATTGTATATTTAGTTTCCTACAAAGCTAAAGCAAATATATTAAATTGCGAATATAATAACAATCGTGATAGTTAAATGTCAGACCGCGAATAGAGCACGTCATGCAGATATGAAAGGTACAAGTGAACTAATTAACGACAGTATTCAACAAGTGGCGCGTCAAATTGATTTGATCAATACTAGTATTGCATACAATATTTACGCCTAAATATCTATTATGCAAGGTGATTCATACTTTTATCGTTAGTTGGTCTTTAGAAATTTAGTTGTTGAGGGGTCCTTTAGTAAAACACACCGCCCTTTTGTATATGACTATATTGAGAAAACAATAATCTTTTGTTGTTGCAACAACTTAAAAATAAATACCTTTAAATTTTAACAAGTACAACCACAATAGTTTAAACTATCACATTGGAAACCAAATTTAAGCAGTCTGTGAACATATAAATGTCACATCAAATAGCTTATTCCATTTGTCGATGGCCGGTTAAAAAAAATCTCTTTTAAAACTACGTATCTGAACTGTCAGTAAATAACTGTTAGAATTCCTAGAAAGCCTTGAACTACAAGTAAATATTTGATTAGTTGGCAAAAATATGTCTTTTAAACAATAGTCCATAAAAATGTCAATAGAAAATGCAAATATTGTATAAACTTTCAAAGCTAAATCAACAACCATGTTCATTTCAGATTTCTTTGTTTAGTTTAATATTTGATATTACAGATTTTGATCAAAATAAAAATCAAGTTGAGAGTACCACTACGGTACTCTCAACTTGGCATAGACATTGTTTCAAAATCTTTGTTTATAAATATTATAAATTCTAACCTAAATATTTCTAAACGCTCTGCAATATTAGTCAATATGATCTTTGGAAAGTATAAAGTATGATAGATGCTATTAGCAGTAAAACTGCAAATAAAACTTATGGTTATTTCAAAAATATCATTAATGTAAATCAAAAACAGAGTCTTTTTCTGACAAAACCTTCAAGAACACCCGCTTTTATAATTTTGAAGTCAGAGTTACAACCAATTTAATTCTAACTATATTTTTTTTCTAAAATAATTAAATTGAGTCTGATTCATTTCTTATTTGTTTAGTTGGGCAGACTTACATATTTGTGAACAAGATCTATACAATATTCTTTGAGTGCGTCTTGCTACAACAAAGCCAGTCCCTTAGGATCAGCTGGAAAATTTTGAATTTGTGGCTTCTCATTATGTGGTCTAAATATTAAAGCTTTCTTTTTTTTATGTTGTTAATAATATCACATTTCTTTTGAATTTTATTTACTACTTCAATGTTTGTAAAATAATTTGTTGTTTGTGTTATTCAGGTTTTTATACGCCTGCACATTTTTATAACGGTATTTACTATTTATCTAGTTCTAATTATGTAATGACTTATGTATTAAATTTACTTTTAGGCCGTATTCGTTACATAGATCGATTAGTTTTTCTAGAAAGTGTTGTATATCTTTAAAACTGATTGCTAACAGGACGGTGTCATCAGCATAGCTGATGTTATTAACAAGTACTCCATTTATAGTTATTCCCACTAATTCCTTTTCCAAGATTTTTTTACAAATAATTTCATTGTAAAAGTTAAATAAAAGTGACAATGAGATACATCGTAGCCCTTTAGTCCTAATATAAATTACTGATTATTTTAACGTCGTCCGAGAACTTAGAAGAACTTAAGGTATGACTCATGCTAATAAATTTGCTAGTAAAACTTCAATTTTAATAACAAGCCGACTTTTTATGTTACCATTGATCAGCTTTCAATAAATAACAAAAACTTCAATTAAACAATAAAAGATATTTTAAAATCTCTAATACCATCTCTTCAAAATGATCAGAATAATCAAATTATTAATCTAAAAAAATAAAGTATATTTTTGCAATGTTTCAGCGGTATACACGCCACAGCTGGCGCAGCCTCTTCTCCGCCCGTAAGTAATGATGGCAAATAAATTACATTTGAACCCACAATATTTGGTGCAGTAGTCGGATGCCTAGACTACTGAACCACGGTCCCCATATATTTGCAAAGCCAATAGTAAAATAATAAGTTTAAACAACGGATTGTTCAGTGATGTCTTCTTATCATTCTTAAAATATTTGCAAATAAATTAACTCCCATTCCGTCCAAAATATTTTTTTTATTATTTAAAAAAGAAACATTTTTGAAAACTGCAAATGTTCAACTAAAGCTGGTAACACACCTTTCGGTTTTTTGTAGCAACATTTTTATACACATAAACCTTTGAAGATACAGCAAAAAATTAGAGAGCGGGTTCGGGCAGGTATAAACATCATTCCGCCTTATTATAAAAACCAGATAATGCTAATGTATTCAAACTATGTATAAACTGCCAGTACTGTAAACCAAAAATTATGAATTCATGTCCGTTAATTGCTGGAAATACTTATGGCATCAATCGCAGAATCACATTTGTGTTTCGAATAAGTGCGCTGCAGAAGATTTGCAGACTCATACACCTACGCGGGTTTTCGTCGCTTTTCGGAGTCGTTTCCTTGATTAGATTTCAAAGTTCACAAGAATGACTGCTGAAACAAACATCAAGAGTCATCATGACAGCGCTCCCTATAAAGACATCACAACCACCAAAAAGAACGCATTAAGCAAAAGCAAAGCGGCTTCGCAATGTAAAAAGAGATTAAAGAACTTAAAAAACAAAAAAAATTTACGGACAAACTGACGATATCCTACGGCCTGCTATTCAGCAAAACTCCGAGGAGCAAGGAGAAATTAAAGACGGCAATTTGGCAATAATTCTTCATAGGCTTTCTACCTACAAACATCTTCGACATAATTAGTGTGACAACTTTTAGTGCTCTTATATAAAAAGAATGCAAAACTTTTAACACTTATGTCCAACCTCAGCCTTTGCCAGAAATCGTTCAGAAGGCAATTCAATCAATTTATAAAAATCCTCTGCTGAAAGATTTTTATAAATTGATTGTTGGAACAATGCAAAAGAGGTTTTAAGCAAAACAGCAACACAAATTTTAACTTCAACATCTGGTCGATTGCTCACAAACGATGGCTACACCACCATT
Source organism: Tachinus rufipes (assembly GCA_963932245.1). Lineage (NCBI taxonomy): Eukaryota > Metazoa > Arthropoda > Insecta > Coleoptera > Staphylinidae > Tachinus > Tachinus rufipes. The sequence continues at coordinate 80,569,348 of OZ010744.1, forward strand.
TTACCAATGATGACACTTCTGGGATTAAACCAAGCAGCCACTACCTGTAATTGGTGATCAACAAAGAACGTATCTTCAAAGCAAAGGTGAAACAAGCAGTAAAGAGTCAAACGAATTGCTTGCTGCTTCAAGAAAGGACGCCAACAAAAGCTATCTGCAGTCCAACAAAAAGCTTTATAGTGCCGGAAAGGACAACTCAGATCTTTAAAGGCGTTTTTCGTAAAACCATGTTTTTTACCTGGCAGCACTAATATCTCAGAACCTATTCGATCAATTTTGCCGTTTTGTTCGGTTAACAATTTTATTATATCAACTTTTTTATTTTTAATACGTATTTTAACCAAAGAGTTCTATAACTAGAAATTCCAAGCTGCAGTTTATACAATGTATAAGCAGCGTACAGTCTCGGTATCTCCGTCTGTGTCGCACCATGACGTTTCTCTATCACCTACAACGTATAGCGGCTCGATCACTAGTAGAGAGAGTATAATGTTGTGCGACAAAAACAAAGATACTGATATTGTACAGCAAAACGTTGGCTTGGAATCTCTAGTTATAGAACTCTTTGGTTTTAACAGCGTTTAAAAAGCCGTCATTTTAGTAATGTTGCAAATTTGAGACTACAAAATGCTAAGAATTAAGAATTTTTTTCTACAGTGTTTCAGTACTTTCCGGCGGTTGCCACCAGCATCCAAAAAATGTTCAAAGTTAGTTTAATAACATACTGAAAACCCGAAGTGATTGTATTAAGTGTAATGCTTTAAAAAAAATCACAATAACTGCCTTTTTTAGAAGGTTTTAACTTTGTTACTGAAATAAAAAAGCGTAATGTCCTCACTAAAAATGTAATAGTCTATAGTCTCCAAAAATCTAATTATAAAATTGCTAAATAAAACAATATCGCCGACGCCGCAACTGTATCTTCTATACTTGTACTTGTCTATTTAGGCAACATGATGTTATTGAAATATTCAAAATATTTAAAGCAAAAAATTTCGGTCTGATTTGACAATAAACAAGGAAATAATGAATAAACTATTTCAAAAAATTACTAGAAGAAAATCAAATTACAAAAAGAAATAAAGAAGAAGAGAAACACTACTTAAGAACAACATAAAGAAGCAGAGGACATAACACTAAAGAAGAAACAATAAGGCAAAGCAATAAACTTTTCATAACGTGTGTATTACACCTACTTAGAACAATAAAAAGCATTAACAGAACCAAAATTAATTATAAAAAAACTGAAAAAGAGAAATCAAAAAAATTTACGGATAAAAAAGATTGAGACAAAAAAGAGCGTTAAGCCCATTACTATTTATCATTTTCTTAGACAATATATTAAAGAATATAAAAGATAAAACAAAGAAAGTGGAAATCGTATAACATAATCTCAGAAAAATAACAAAAGTAGAATATGCATTTGCTGGTGATTTGGCTATAATAGCAAAAAATAAGGATACATATCTATATACATACATAATATAAATTTATGAAAAAAAAAATTACTAAAATACAACAATTACTTTCACTTTCACTTTTATCCTATGCATTCAACTATTAGTTTTATTGTTCTCATTTTGATTTAGCAATCAAATCCGGTATTTACCAGATGTTTTGTCAATGTCGTATTCGTATTCTTAAACAATCTATACCGCATAATATAAAAACTTTTTGGAGATATGTTCACAGTGGTAGTAACTTTAGACAGTGACTAGTGACGTTCGACTTTCTGTAAGCAAGCCTATGCCTAAAAACTCTGCGACGTTTATTCTAAAACTGAAGGGGTTGCAAAATAAATAACAAAATAATACACGTTTATGTCAAATCTATTCTAATAAGGCCTCTCAATAATACGCCACTGATAGTAATAGTCCGGGAGCTGGTAACAAAAAAGTGCAAGAGTTTAGGAAAGGCTGATATTTTGAGATCGGACTGTTTATTGGTCATAGAACGCCTCTGCAAAGTCAGCACCCCAGGTGTCGGGACACTTGGCGATGGCACGCTAAGATAGGTGTAATTTTAACACCTTACTTAGCGTACCCAAAAATTGTTTTGGAAATGCTGAAAATTCATCGGCAAATAGTCGATGCATTACAAAACCTTAATCAAGCAGCCAGACAGTAATAACCAAACGCACGGCGTCAGCACAGTTGCGTACATGCTACAAGAACTAACTTAATGCAAATGATTAGAAAAAGCTGAAAGTTGGGAATATGTCAAATTACGTCATTAAATTTATAAAACAAACAGTCAGACATAGTTTTTATCAGAACCCAATCATTCAGCACCCAATTGAAGTCGTGATAAGGCGCGCACGCTGCTTGTCGTAATTAAAGGTTTTTGACCAATCAAAAAATACTTAGTATTTATTTATGTTTTATTTAGGGTTCTATATCATTATCGCTATTAATTTCGTCGTTTTCTTTGTCGCAATCATTATCCAAGCCGTCTGAGGTTCCTTCTGTTTTATTTGCTTTGTCCGTCACATCGTCTGTTGCACCCAATTTGTTTTCTGTACATAAAAAAAATTCAATGTTTAGTCAGTCAAATGATATGTTTATGTGTAAATTTTTTAACTGTAATCAATAGTTGTTTGTACAAAAAATTACCTGTATTAGTAAAATTTGGTTGAATTAGAACGTCACTGATAAAGTTGGGCAGTTGACTTCCTTTATACCAGTCGTAGTCATATTGCTTATTGATTTCTAGCCAACCGTTTTCTACTGCAGACAGTTGAGTTGGCTGTTTTTTATGTGCGTTGCTCCAGATGTTTGATTTGTATGCAGCACGTTGTAATTGTTTTTTCAACTCAGTTTTACATGGTGGTAAATTTGAACCGTAAACGTTACTGGTAGTAATTTGAAAGACATCGTTGGTGTCTGTGAACGTGTATGCTTTGTTAAAGAGTATAAACCGAGCTTCATCTACACTTCTGACTTTTAAACCATATAAATGACAAACAAATTTTTCGATTTTCCAAAGACTTTATTAAAATTGTCATCACTTATTCGGCTCAAATCTGTGAAAGTTTTCTGAAATTCTTTGGACAATTTTAATAGCGTATATGGTTTTTTTATTCCTTTCCTAAAAAATGCGAGATTGTAATTGCAACCAGTAAATGCATGAAACGCAGGGAGAGCAGTACACATTGATTCTCTTAATTTCTCGTACAGTTGACTAACATTGATAGTTCTTTGATTATTTCCAACGCCAACGTCTATCCAAATCTTTGAAATACTTTTCAAATTCATCATATTTTCCAGTAGAATAACAAGTATGTCGGTGTCTGAACATCTTACTAAAATATTTGCTTCATATTCGATATTGCAAGTATGATAAATGATCTTTGTATCTGCTTCTTTATGGGGTAAACAGGAGAAAGTGTCATCTATTGTTTTTGTTACTACTCCATCAATAGCTTCAAATTTGTAGCAATAATTGTAATTAATGTAAATAGTTTTGTTCTCCATTTCGTTTCGGAGATGGTTGTATCAAGCAAGGTTTCTCTGAATTTCTTTCCCAGAGCTGTATATCTTCTATAGCATGTTACATGATAACCTTGAATCTCATTATTAGAATGTAACGGTAAAACTACATTATTGAAGGATAAACTATTATTTTGACAAATTTTTAAAATTGATTTGCATCTTGTAAGAGTATTTGTGGTAAACTTCAATATATTGTCTCCTCTCATACAAAATACACAAATAGCACACAAATTTTCCATATTTTCTCCACGTTGCACGTAGGAACGGAACGAGTGATTCTATTAAACTAATGCCGTGACGTATTTGTTGCAACTATGTCGCATTGGTTGACTATGCTGCATTTGCTGCATAGTTCTACCAATGAATGAATGTTTTTTTTAAATTTCTTGACGTGCTCCTTATCACGACTTCAATTGGGTGCTGACTGATTGGGTTCTTATAAAAACTATGTCTGACTGTTTGTTTTATGAATTTAATTACGTGATTTGACATATTTCCAAATTTCAGCTTTTTCAAATCATTTGCATTAAGTTAGTTCTTGTAGCATGTACGCAACTGTGCGGACGCCGTGCGTTTGGTTATTACTGTCTGACTGCTTGATTAAGGTTTTGTAATGCATCGACGATTTGCCTATAAATTTTCAGCTTTTCCAAAACAATTTTTGGGTACGGTAAGTAAGGTGTTAAAATTACACTTTTCTTAGCGTGCCATCGCCAGGTGTCCCGACACCTGGGGTGCTGACTTTGCAGAGGCGTTCTATGACCAAAAAACAGTCCGATCTCAAAATATCAGCCTTTCCTAAACTCTTGCACTTTTTTGTTACCAGCTCCCGGACTATAACGTTTCCGGACATTTCCAACCTATTTGTCACTTTTTTGCACCTTTTTATAAACCAGACACTGCTCCTTCTTCATCCTTTACTTTTAATTTTTCCGTCAATCTTAGCAACATATACTATAATTCTGCAAATATTTTAGAAAGACTTAAAAATCCCTAAATCTAAAACTAAAAACATATCTTATGTCTCACCAATTCATAAAATTGATTCAAAATCTGACGTCAAGAACTATAAGACAATATCAAAGTAAAGTAGTACAGTAGCAAAGAGCCCAAGAGTACATGTAAAGATAACCAACAATCCTGAAGGCGGAAAAAAGGAAAAACCTTAATGATAGAACAAGCAAAAGAGCAAACGGTGGATAAGACATCAGAACAAAGTCAGTAAATGGAGACTACAAAATACATTTACTCTGTTCAAAATCGAAAGTAGCTCCAATAAAGGTTTTGAGCTGTGCGGTGCCTTGTTACTAGTTCAACTTATCGCAGCTACAAAAGATGCACTACATGAAAATATTACAAAGGAATATTATTGGACAGATTCAACAATAGTTTTAGATTGGATCAAATATCAATCAAAACTTTATAAAACACTTGTTGCAAATAGAATTAGCAAAATACAATCATTAACTTTAGCAAATCAATTGCATCATGTGGCATCTTTGAACAATCCAGGAGATGCAATCTCAAAAGGGACAAATCCAATTCAACTAACTTCTCTCTCTTTGTAGTAACACCGACTAGAATGTTTAACAAAAAAATGAAGAACAATGGCCTTTATCACTATATCAGAAACCAAAACTACCAGATCTTAAATTTACAACAGTCAGTTTGTTGATTTTGGACGATGATTCACAGTATATTTTTAACCGAACAACGTCATTGATTCGTCTAAAACGCACTATGGCCTATTGTCTACGATTTGTCTCAAACTGCAAATTTAAGTCCAAGGAGGAACGTGATTATGGATCACTATCGGTTGAAGAATTAGAAAGGGCACTACCTCAACTGATTCGACTGGCACAAACATCCGAATTTGCCAGTGACATCATGGATTTGAAAGCATCAACCACAATAAAAAAATCAAGCAAATTGATTAGATTAAATCCATTTCTAGATAATAGTAACATATTGCGAGTTGGTGGACGTTTGTTACATTCAGAGCTGGCATATAATGAACAACATCCAATCATTTTGCCAAAAAACCACACCATAACTAAGATGATTATAAACCACGCTCATCTTGAACAACTACACGGTGGGGTAAACTTACTGTTAAACACTTTGCGTTCTAAATTCTGACCAATTAGTGGAAGATTCAACAGCAAAAAAGATACTGCGGGAGTGTGTAAAATGTTGCCGGGCTAAACCAATATTTGCATAACCAATAATGGGCCAATTACCCAAAGAAAGAATAATGGCATCTCGACCATTTTTCCATTGCAGTGTGGATTTTTGTTGGCCATTCAACATAAAACCTTATCGAACAAAAGAATCCCGTACACAAAAATGATACATAGTAATATTCATATGTTTTTGTACAAAGGCCGTACATCTTGAAACGGTCACTAGCCTCACAATAGAAGCATTTTTAAACTGTTTAAAGAGATTCACTGCACGAAGAGGAAAACCGCATTCCATACACTCTGACAACGGGACTAATTTTGTCGGAACAAATAATGAACTTCAACGACTGATCAAAGAAAACAAATTAGCAGTTGAAACTCAGGCAGCCCAAGATAGAATACAATGGAAATTTATTCCACCAAAATCTCTACACTTCGGCGGCTTGTAGGAAGCTGCTGTTAAAAGTACCAAACACCATTTAAAACGAGTGGCTGGCAATAATCTCTTTAGTTATGAGGAATTTGAGACATTGCTAACGCAAATTGAAGCATGTCTTAACTCAAGACCACTTTCCTCATTGTCCAGTGATCCTGAAGATTTTGAACCATTGACTCCAGGACATTTTCTAATCGGCTGGAAGCTAACCGACCTACCAGAATCAAATGTCCAGGGATTGCCAAGCAATCAATTATCTTACTGGCAACAAATATCTTAAATAAAGCAAGACTTTTGGACACGATGGTCAAAAGAGTACCTCAACCATTTGCAAGAAAGAAGTAAATGGACATCATCCTATAACGCACCACTGAAGAAAGATAACTTGGTATGCATCAAGGAGCAGCACATTCCTCCATTACAATAAAAACTAGGAAGAATTGAAGAAGTTCACCCAGGAGCGGATGGAATTATTTGCACCGCAACAGTTAGAACAATCAAGGGCAATATAAAATGTATTGTTAGAAATTTATGTGTGTTACCAATTAATTAATTGCATTGAAATTCATTATTTCAAGGTAGGCAGTATGTTGAGTGTATTTCAATCAATCTTACGTCAGTCATATTAAAATACATGTCATTATTAAAAATAAACATTCAAGAATATTATTATTTTCAATTACAAGGGTGCATTTACATAGTATCGCAGATAATTACAACATCTGTGAGCTTGTGTCTGTTCCCGAAGATCCCAAAACAGAGAAATTGAAAATAAGAAATCGAGCCAAAAGAAGAAGTCGACGACAACAGATTACTCTTCATCAATGCTATATAAACATATGCAAGAAACCATGCATCTAGAATATATGACTAGCAAACTAATTCGCTGATGACCAAGTAATTGTTGGTCAGTCAAAAAAAGATCTAAAATATATGATTAGCAAACTATTAGATGAGTATAATAACTAGGGCTTTTATAGTTATAAACAACAACAAATAACATTTTGATAAAGTAGTTTTATGCAAAACAAATTTTGCTAACTTTAATAGAAAAATACTTAATATGTTCATTCCATTTTAAATGTTTTCCAATATACACCCGTAGCAATTTAGTGTTTTTATTGACTCAGTTTTGTCTAATTTAAACCTATTTTTTGTTTGGTTCATTACTTAACATCATAAATAAAAATATTGACAGATATGTTGATCCCTCTATAATAGTTATTAACTTTATCCATGTGAAATATTAGAAATGTTACAAACTTCGAAAGATGCAGTATTGATTACATTAAACATTAATACGAACTAATTATGAGTTTAGATAAAAAAAACCATGCTGAACATAGTTTGGATGAGTCTCACCCCGTCGGAGCTAATTTTTCCGAGTTCATTCCAAAACTTTTGCAGGAGTAACTTTTTTCGTCCCTTCAGTTTCAGCGCTAATAAGTTGTGTCTGTACGGAGCACTTCCTGCACCGAATGCCTAACCCCATATACGTGCCGGCAAACAGTTAAATAGTCGGATCCCGTGAGCCCTCCTGAACAGACTTACATAAACAGAAACAGTAATTAAACTCCACTTTACATATTTATTCGACCACATGTGGGAAGTTTGGGAGCAGTATTACATAGTTTTAACCATATATACTGGGATTCTATGTACCCTTAGCCTATATCTATATCTCATGCACACATTGCAAAACTAAAAAAGGGGACGATTCTGCATCTATGTGTGCGCGCACGATTTTCCACATAAATTTCAAGTGGTGGATAAAGAAATACATAAATCAGTGGGAATCACGCAAACGATCCTTTTTTATTCGCATCTATAATCACGGTTCGAGAATTTTATATCGTGATTCAATTGAAGCAACGCGACTGCATAGTAATTATTAAATCGATTAATGGGTTCATCCAATATTTATAAGTGTCGTTTCGTTAGATGACTTTTATTCTCAGCAGACTGTCATAAATTTTAATTCGATATTTTGAATGCTACAATATTCTACAAGCTTAATATTTAATTCCTTGCAACCCCTGGGGAGAAGTTGGCAACTATTATTATAAAAGTATTGCAGTTGACAATTGTAGTTTTATAATTTATATTTTTATAAAAGTTATAAATTTTAGATAAATGTAGCGCTAGCTTGAACGATGACTTAGATATTTGAAATTATATAAAAGCTCATATAACTTTTCTCTTTATATAATAGACCAAATAGTTTAATAAAGTATTCATTTATAATGTTGAAATGTACTTTGCAAATATCATTCACCCAATTTAATTATTAAAAAAATCAATGTAAGATACAATTCCATCAAATACAAAATTAAAATACTTAAACAAAAAAAAAGCATTAAAAAAATATATAAAGTATAATAAAGTTATAAATTAAAAAAATAAACAAAGCATATATTTAAAATACACAATACATCAATTAAAAAAATATATACAGGTTGTCCTAATATAATAATAATAAATTTTGTCTTTACTTTTGTGATACTACAAAAAAAGAGAAGTTCATCACAATGATGGTATTCCACTTAATCTTAATTTCAACGATTGAATTGAAACATAAAACATAATAAATGAGTCCTGGCCACTTTCTGATGTTTTCTGATTGCTCTCATCTTCAATTTTCTAGTTAGTTTATCATATTTTTAGTTATTCAACATGCGCTGCAGATATCATTTTAATAAAATAGTTAACTACAAATCGTTTGTCAATGTAACATAAAAAAATGAAATTGGCGTTTTTATACTCTATCGACCTCACCAACCTGGTTCTAACATGCCAAAAGTTCTTGTTAATGTTTGTAAATTTTGTTTGTCGCTGAAACCATGAATACCGAAGCGATTAAAGCGACGAACACATTCATAAATATACGGTAGAGTCGGGTAGAGTAGGATTTGAACTCAGTAACATATTATGCTACTATGCTACTATTAATGTTTATAGAACTACAGCCAACATTGAAGTTGGTTATGTATATGAATTAAAATTCTGCTTTTTTAAATAATATTATTATTTACCTCATCGTCAAGAAAATGTTTCTATAAATATGTGTGATGAATCAATATTTTGTTTATGTTTTGTTTTATTAACAAAATATAAGAAGTAAATTTTAGAACAAATGCTCAAAATGTGGTCACAGTTCAAAAATAGTAGTGTTGTAAATGATATTACAATCTTCTACAATAAAATTTTGAAGACTTTCTAGTCATTCAATTGAGATTGTGACATGGCCGGCAAAATACCCAAAAACTGGTTATTATCAGCATTTCACTCTCCCAAAAAACACACGCTAAAAGTGCGGTGACCACCATATGATTATTCGAATAAGCCACACACACTAAAAATCCTCCATAAAATCATTCATAATAGTATTTATAAAAAAGTAGAAAAATATAGATAAACCTCAAATTGGATTTCAAAATAAATATGGAACCCGGGTTTGCTTTTAATATCTTAACCCAAAGATGCCTAGATGTAAACCAGGAAGTATTTGCATGCTTTAATGACTACAATAAAGCCTAAAAAGTTAGACACAACCAACTTGTTGAGATATAAGAGCAAAACAACTAGTCACGTAAGATAAAAAATAATAATGTAAACCGATAAGAGAAGTTAGGCCAAGATGTGTGCTGTCAGATTACTGCTTAATATCTACTTTAAAAAAAATCATGTAAAAGGCGTTAGAAGAGGAAGAAATAGGGATGGAGATCAATGAAAATCCCATCAACAATATTAAATACGCCGAAGATACGGTTCTAATAAGAATAAGAATTCAAAGAGCCCGTGCGCATTTTCTGTAGTGGCGACAAAAAATACAAATAAATTAGAAACTTTTAAAAGCTGGGTGTATCGGAGAATACTTGGAGTATCAGAATCATCAGAAGAATAAATAAATAACCAGAAATCTTAATAACCATTAAATGACAAAAACTTGAACTTCTTTATAATAAGTCAAAAATACCAATTATTGCAAGAAAAAAATCAGAAAAAAGGAAGTACTGACCACCGACAAATATCTTGGCTACAAAATCTTAAAGAATGATACCAGTGCACTTCAAATCAATTGTTCAGAACAGCAGTAATTTTAAGTATTCCCACACAAAATATCCAGAAGATTGTGTTTGACCTGGAAATCCAAGAATATAGAAATCACTGTCTTATCCAACGGTCGAGATAAAAGTCATTCAAAAATTCCGTACAATTCGTGCAAAATGTCAAGAAACATGGATTTGCATAAGCCACTTACGTTTTATAATTCCAAAAAAACTTTTCAAAAAAAAGCTGTTAGTTTCACCATTCAATCGCTGAAGAAAACAAAATAGGCCTTTTAATAACTGCCAATAATATCAACCAAAAAATTGACAGAAAAGTAGAGTGTCCGTACCGTGGGCAATTCCATATTAAATTTGCTTTAGTTTTTTTTTTGTTTCTATAACTTATTACTAGTATATTGATTGTTTCATAAAAGTATAATATGTTGTGAAAACGTAGTTACAAGTTTCGCACGGTTATGAATGCGAGGTGATCAGAGCGTGCGGGCTCGCAGTCGGTAACCTAGTGAGAATAAAACAATGAACAATGATATTTATGTTTATGTAAAAGTGTAAGTGTCAGTCTGTAAACAAGCTGTAACGTGAACACACGAACTTATAAACCTAACTGAATAAATTCTATTTGATACTTGTTTTGTTGGCTGTGAATTATCAACGTTCTGCTACCAGAATTATCAACGCTCTGCTACCAGAATTAACAACAGGTTATGGGCCCAGCACGCTTCCACTGCGCCACAAAACTGTGAAACAGGTTAGTGAAAAACACGTGTTGTCGGACATTTTGGACAGTAAAGTAGTTATCGTTTATTTTTTGTATTTCGTGAGTGTTTCGGGAATAAAATCAACATGTCAGATAAAACAGACATGCCACATTTTGAAAAGCTGAAGGGCTCAAATTGGCCGTTGTGGAAACAATGTATGCTGCAATATTTCAAGGTGAATGCCTTGCTGAAATATGCACAAGGTAATGTTTTACGGCCGGAGAGCAATGGCAGCAATGAAGCACAGATCGAAGCATGGGAAAAATGCGATGGAAGGACTACTTTGGCAATACTGTCAGCGATCGATAACAATCAGCAAACATTCGTGGCAGCTTGCGAGACCGCAGGTGAAATGTGGAAAAAGCTACTATCGGTGTACGAACGTTCCGATGGAAGTAGCAAAATGGAGGCAAATCGCGAATACCACGCTTATCGTTACATGGGCGGGTCAATGGCTATACACATTGCTCAAATCGAATTGTTGGTTGCAAAATGCAAACGCAGCGGTGACATTAAGTCACCTGAGGACATCATGGTGAAGCTAATGGATAATTTACCAAGAGAATTCTCTACAGTGCATGTGGCATTCCATCTGGCTAGTGACGATAAGAGGACGCCAGATGAACTAAAGAAAATCATACTTGCCGAAGAGGCTCGTGTGAATCCAGAAATGACAGCCGAAGCAATGTTCGTCAAAAAGTCAACAAGGTCCGTGTCGCAAAAACCAAGGAACGTCTCATCAAAGAAAAGGGCAAAATGCTATGGGTGCGGGGAACATGGACACTTCAGACAAGATTGTCCGAAGCGGAGCAAACAACAAGACAGCGGCAGCACCAGCACCAGCACCAACATGGGGAACATATGCTTCAGCGCGGCGGAGGCAGCGATGGTCGGTGAACGCGATGACAAAGTGTTGTGTGACAGTGGGGCAAGTTGCCACATGTTTAATGAAAAGAAGTGGTTTGTTGATCTGAATGAAGACAGTGAAAAACTAAAATTGGCGGGCAAATATGAACTAGAAGCTGCTGGTCGGGGTTTGGTAACCGCATTGGCAAAAGTTGGAAATAGATGGAAGCAGGTCGACTTCAAAAATGCTATGTACATTCCAACTTTGCGAAAAAATCTGATCAGCACTGGATTATGCCAAAAGGTAGGCGCTAAAATATTAATGGCTGGTGAGGGGGTCAAATTCAACCTAAATGGACAAACCCATCTTGAAGGCATACTCACGACAAGCAACTTGTACGAGATGCAACTAAAGCCGTTGGAATATGAAGCGGCAAATTCGGTAGAAGAAGAACTCATAAGATGGCATCGGAAACTCGGCCATCCGGGTTTGGACCGAATGCGTCAAATGGCTGATACTGGTCAAATTAATATTAGAATTAATGCTAATGCCAAACTGTTTTGTGAAGCGTGTGTATTCGCGAAATCAACAAAGAAATCATTCAAAACCACACAACCACGAAACTATGCAGCAGGTGAATTTCTGCATTCAGACGTAAATGGACCGATGACACACAAAAGCCATGGAGGAAATCGATACTTCGTTAATTTTGTGTGTGATACCACCAATATGACCTTCGTGCACTTCATAAAGAACAAAGATAAAGTGTACGAAAAATTCAAACTAGTGGTAAATCTGATCGAGACTCAAACCGGAAATAAGGTCAAGGTATTGAGAAGCGACAATGGCGGTGAGTACGTCAATCACCGGATGAAGACGTTCATGGCGGATCGAGACATCAATCATCAAACTACAGCTCCCTACACTCCAGAACAAAACGGGATATCCGAGCGTAAGAATCGTACGATAGTCGAATCAGCAAAAGCAATGCTGTTTGCAGGGGACTTGGAGGAAGGACTGTGGGCTGAGGCTGTATTGACAGCAACGTATCTGGCCAACAGAACTCCATCGAAACGATCCGGAAAGAAATCTGCGTACGAGTTATGGTTTGGCCGGGCACCGCAGAGTGCTCATTTACGTATATTTGAATCAGTTGCATATGAACATATTCCAAAGGAGTTGCGAAAGAAATGGCAAAAGAAAGCGAATAAGCGAATAATGGTTGGGTACGATTCGAACGGTCCGAACTATCGATTGTTAGATCCAATAACAAGAAAGATCTCCATCAGTAAGCATGTTACTTTCAATGAAGAGACTGCAACAAAAGAAACTGATAATCATTGGCCAGCAATCGATTTGAATGATTCGGACGTGGTGAACGAAGAAATTCCGCTAGAAAGAAACGAACCTGATGAACAACTAGAAAGAAACGAACCTGATGAACAACCAGAAAGAAACGAACCTGATGAACAACCAGAAAGAAATGAACCTGAAGAAGAAGAAAAACGGTACGAGCTGCGCACCAGAGGCGAAATAAGAAGACCTGCCAGATACGAAGCAAATTCAGTCCAGGTCGACGAACCGACGTCACTCTCTGAAGCCTACAACGGATCTGAGTCAACAAACTGGCGGGGTGCTGTCACGGAAGAAATGAACTCTCAAGAGAAAAATAAAACATGGATTGAAGTTGATCAAGTGCCAACGGGTGCTAAAGTGGTGGACTCGAAATTTGTGCTTAAAAAGAAAATGAACTGTGACGGAAAAATCGAGCGGTTTAAAGCGCGCCTGGTGGCTCGCGGTTTCTCACAACGTAAAGGGATCGATTATCACGAAACATTTGCACCGGTAGTAAGGTATAAAACAGTTAGAATGATGTTAGCATTAACAGCTAGGGAAGACTGGGAACTTGCTCAGTTTGACATTAAGACTGCATTTCTATACGGCGAGCTGGAGGAAGAAATTTATATGCGTCTTCCTGAAGAAGTCGCACACAAGCTCGGCCGTATAGTACTACTCAAGAAATCATTGTATGGTCTGAAACGATCCCCACGTCAATGGAACAAATGTTTTGTCACGTTTCTGAAGCAGTACAACTTTATTGAAAGCAAAGCAGACCCGTGCATGTACACAGGAAACGTGGATGGCCACATGATCGTGTTGTTGCTCTATGTTGATGACGGGCTGTTTCTGTCACCCAGCGGAGCTGCGATTGAGATCGTCATGAAAAATCTGACGAATGATGTTAGCATTAACAGCTAGGGAAGACTGGGAACTTGCTCAGTTTGACATTAAGACTGCATTTCTATACGGCGAGCTGGAGGAAGAAATTTATATGCGTCTTCCTGAAGAAGTCGCACACAAGCTCGGCCGTATAGTACTACTCAAGAAATCATTGTATGGTCTGAAACGATCCCCACGTCAATGGAACAAATGTTTTGTCACGTTTCTGAAGCAGTACAACTTTATTGAAAGCAAAGCAGACCCGTGCATGTACACAGGAAACGTGGATGGCCACATGATCGTGTTGTTGCTCTATGTTGATGACGGGCTGTTTCTGTCACCCAGCGGAGCTGCGATTGAGATCGTCATGAAAAATCTGAAAGACAGTTTCGAAGTTGTGGTCGGAGCTGGGAAGGTATTTGTGGGTTTGCAAATATATAGAAACCGTGCAAAGAAACAACTAATACTTACTCAAACCAATTACCTAAGGCGAGTGGTTGAAAAATTTAAAATGGAGGACGCGAAGTCAGTATCGGTTCCGGCAGATCCACACACAAAGCTGTGCACCATCGGTGAAGCCGTTGGTCACACGGTACCCTACCGTGAAGCGGTTGGATCACTGATGTTTGCGGCATGCGTGACTCGTCCTGACATTATGTATGCAGTAGCTGTCGTCAGTCGTTATGCTGAGAAACCACTGCAAGAACATTGGATGGCGGTCAAAAAGATCATACGATACATCAAAGACACGTCTAGTTACGGGATCATGTACGGCGGCAATGAAACATCTGAAACGATGAAGGCATATTCGGATAGCGATTCCGCAGGCGATCCTGATACACGAAAATCCACCAGCGGCTATGTGCTTATCTTTAACGGTGGACCAGTGGCGTGGACATCGCAACGACAACGAATTGTGGCCCTCTCGACAACCGAAGCCGAATACATTGCAGCTAGTGACTGCACCAGAGAAATCATATGGATTCGACGTATTCTGGCTGCAGTGAGGTTCGACGAGCCGGTTGCAACAAGGCTCCATGTGGACAACCAGAGCGCGATCAAGCTCATAAAGAATCCCGAGTTCCACAAGCGCACCAAACACATCGAAGTGCGCTTCCATTTCATCAGAGAAAAATATGAAGATGGACACCTAGACATCATCTACGTACCATCAAATCAGCAGCTGGCTGATATACTCACAAAGGCACTACCAAAGGAAAGCTTTCATGAACTCCGAGACGGACTGCAAATCATCGACACATCCGTGAAACATGGAACTGGTGAGAGTGTTGTGAAAACGTAGTTACAAGTTTCGCACGGTTATGAATGCGAGGTGATCAGAGCGTGCGGGCTCGCAGTCGGTAACCTAGTGAGAATAAAACAATGAACAATGATATTTATGTTTATGTAAAAGTGTAAGTGTCAGTCTGTAAACAAGCTGTAACGTGAACACACGAACTTATAAACCTAACTGAATAAATTCTATTTGATACTTGTTTTGTTGGCTGTGAATTATCAACGTTCTGCTACCAGAATTATCAACGCTCTGCTACCAGAATTAACAACATAATATCCTTAAAAAAAAAAAAAAATTAACAATCGTATTTCAATTAAAAAAATTTACTAGTAAAATCGATCCAAAATTTTGCGTACAATCCAATTCCGGCGCCATTTTAAGTCTATACCCTGTCTATAAACTGTTGTAAATTAGTTGGAAAATATAAAATTGTTTTGTGTATTTAGTTTTTGAAGGTCACAAACTTCAAAAATATGGTAATTATTTCATTTTAAGTCCTTATCGTAAAACCGTAAATGACATCAAACCAATGTTTTGTTCTCAGTTATCTGGGCAAAAAAGAGCATTTTTTGGATAAGTTTACGTATTTTTATGTAAATTAGTTAAAAATATAAATTTGTTTTGTGTATTTGAGTTTTAGGAGTCTAAAACTCAAAAAAAAAACAGCAAAAATATGGTAAAAATGCCTGTTTTTTTTTTTAAATTAACTCTTACAATTGCACGTTTAGCAGTGCTCAGAAAAACTATATACCAAATATTATTAAAAATTTAAATTCTGCATTTATTCTACATCAAAACTAGAGAAGTGTCGTGCTCATCGGCCGTAAAAAAGTCCATCTAGAAAAAAAATATATAATTTTTTTAGACAAAAAATGCGTTTATAATTAATTATTTTTTCATATTTACAAAATGTACGCACTTTTTTTGTCAAGCTTTGTTAAGCGCGGGGCGGAAAGTTCAAATGCCAAAAATAATTATATTCTGCAATTTTAGGCCAATAGATTAAATCTAAATAGTAATTGGTTTAAGCAACAAAATATTACCAAATATTTTTCATGTAGAAAAAACTTTTTATTTGACAAAATTCTTTCTTGTACCTATCTCGTTTCTTTATGTTCCTTCCGTGTATATTAGACGCTTGCATTCAAAGCTCATATAGCCTCTAAGATGCTACATCAGATAACACAATTTTTCGCTCATCTTCGGCCAAACGATCTTTAGGCCATTGGGCGAACTAAAAATGCATCGGATGGTCATGAGGCTTCATGTGTTTATGCAAAATTCTCCTCAGAGAAGTGCGAGAAATGTTCAGTTCCTGAGAACGATAACAAGTTGATGTTGATGCATGTTCACGCACACTCTAAACAACAACATATTTTTTTTAGCTGAGCACACTTGACGAGAACGTGAACGTGTTGTTTTATTGACTAACAATTCAGTTTCGCAAACTCGCTTCACAAATTGGTCTACAAACTGCATTGAAGGCAATTCTTTTCTATCAAATTTATTTCGTAAATTTCTTACCGTTTGAGTAGAAGACTCATCACTTTGGAAATAAGCTTTCATTATTTTCCAACTTTGTTCAAGTATAAAGCGTCCCATTTCATAAATGTCAAACAAAACTAAATTTCTGTCAACTCATAAATGACATTATACCTTTAAAAAACAAAACAAACAGTAGTTAGAAGATTTTCGACAGGGTTCAACATAATCGGTAAATCAAGCTACTTCAAAATAATTAAAAACTGGCGTCAACAAGCAGAAGTAAGAATTGAAGATTCGTCCGTAGCTGTATTCTTATTTATATAAATACATTTAAATACGCAGACAAAATCATCATCTTGGTCAAAAACATTGAAAACCTAGAGCTGTTTCTGGATAAAATCAGCAATATCCGAGTTACATATCAATATACCCAAAACAAAACTTGATATCTAGCCGCTAAAATCAAAAAGATATATTTCTTCTTCTAGGTAACACACAAATAGAGAAGGTTAGCAAATTCAAATATCTAGGTTGCCTCATAACAACAGATTTGGACACGGATACAAAAGTAAAACGTCGAATTAAGTGTCCTCGCACAACATTTAATAAAATAAGACCGTTTTTCTGTGAGACAACCATAACCTTAAACTGCAATAAAGAATATCAAATGCTATGTGCAGTCTATTTTATTACATAACATGAACGCGTGGACTCTCAAGATAAACAAAGAGCCGCCTAAAAACATTTGAAACGTGGCTGCTTAGAAGGATTTAGTGAGTACACAAATTGACAAATAATGAGGTGTGCAAATTTGAATCGTGAGCTACTCTCTAAAAAACCATCTACCTTGGATAAACCTTGAAAAGGCAGAAGTACCATCTACTTCAACTCATATTGAAGAAAAAAATCAAGGGCCGACATAGTACAGAAACCAAAAGTCCTGGCTAAAGAACATTCGCAAATGAACTGGAATCCAACGACAACTTTTTACGCTATATAATTATAGTTGAAAAATGTCAGATTCTATTGATGTGATATGTATGTTATTGTTGAACCTTTGCCAATTAAGAATACGCTCGCTCCAATTCTGAAAACTGATGTATGCTACCAAAACACTTTTAATTCTTGAGATCGTATAAGCAAAATCTGTTCAAATTAACTTTTAAAACGTAATCTACAAAAACGAAATGATGGGGAGATTCAAATAGCTAGAAAAACCTTGTTAAAATTAATAAATAGATAAAAAATATGTTTATAACTGACTTAACATCTCAACAAAATAGCTGTAGATCGTGCTGTAATTTTAAACAAAAATAGTCAAAATCTTTAACGTACAACTGTCCAATATTCAGCATTTAAGATATATTAGAATACTAGTCAATACTCAAAGCGCGTTAGGCAAAGTAATAAAAAAATAACTAAAATTCGAAACCAATTTTTAATGATTTCAAGTCTTCATAATCTTATTTATAAAGAGTGGGCCATGTAACGTTTGGAATTTGAACTACCGTTTATTTTGTTTTTCAAAGGTATAATGACATTTATGAGTTGACAGAAATTTAGTTTTATATAGTTGATGGATTTGGCCGTTACTACGTGATAATTCATAATACAAGATTAAATAAAACAACTACTATGTTTTTATATCACTATTTATTTCGTCACACTGTGACTGCAGTTTCGGCTGAACCTCAGCCTTCTTCAGACAATACATGAATTGTCTAAAGAAGGCTGAAGAAGGCTAAAGTTCAGCCAAAACTGCAGTCACAGTGTGACGAAATAAAGAGTGATATAAAAACATAGTAGTTGTTTTATTTAATCTTGTATTTAGTTTTATGTTTGACATTTACGAAATGGGACTCTTTACACTTGAACAAAGTTAGAAAATAATAAAAACTTACATCCAAAGTGGTGAGTCTTCTACTCAAACGGTAAGAAATATACAAAACAAATTTGCTAGAAAAGAAGTGACTTCAACGCAGTTTGTGGACCAATTTGTGAAGTAAATTCGCAAAACTGGATCGTTAGTGGATAAAACAACAGTTCACGTTCTCGTCCAGTGCACACACCCAAAAAAATTATTGCTGTTGCTCAGAGTGTGCGTGAATATGCATCAACGTCACCTCGTCATCGTTCTTAAGAACTGAACATTTCTCGCACTTCTCTGTGGAGAAGACCTCGGTTTGAAGGCCTACAAAGTTCAATTAGTCCAAGAAATTAAGCCTCATGACCATCCGATGCGTTTTCAGTTCGCTCAATGAGCTAAAAATCGTTTCGGCAAAGATAAGCATTTTTATCTAAAAATCGTGTTTTCCAATAAAGCTCATTTTCATCTAGGAGGCCCTGTCAATAAGCAAAATTGTCACATATGAGGATCAAAAAATCCACACATAACTATTGAACAGCTTATGCTTATTATTTTTTTGGTCCGGCGGCATTATTGAGCAATTTTTCTTTAAAAATGAGCAAGGAGCAGCCGTTACCGACAATAGCAAACGTTACAGTGTCATGCTAAACAAATTTTTGTTTCCAAAAATTGAAAAATATGAAATGATCATGACATTTGGTTTCAACAGGACAAGGCCACTTGCCATACAGCCTACGTAACCATCCGATTTTTTGCGCACTGTTTTTGGAAATCAAATAATCAGCCAAAATGCTGATGTCAATTGGCCGCCTAGGAGCTGTGATTTTACCCCGTTGAATTTTTTTTTTGTGGAAAGACCTTAAGGATAAGTGTTACTCTAACCATCCAAAGACGATTGATGCCTTGAAACACAAAATTGAAGTTGCCATTCATGCGATTGCAGCCCAAACAATAAAAAATGTACTAAAAAATTGAGTTAATCGAATGGGTTACTGTCAAGCCAGCCGTGGCAGTCATTTGAATGATGTTGTGTTTCATTCATAAATGAAAATGTCCAATCTTTCTAATGAACTCATAATTTAAAAAAAAATAGTCATTAGTTTTTTATTTATAGCCGATTCAAACTCTTAAAGTTAGACGGCCCACCCTTTACATTAAAAAAACCTCTTATTTTCCCTCAAGACAACGTCCATACCTCCCTCAATATCAGTCCAAACAGTAAGAAACAGGTCAAGAAAATCAAATTTGAGAGTAAAACAACCCATCCAAAAACCCTGTTTGACACAACATCGCAGAAGAGCTTCAACAATGGAAGTATGTGCTCTTCACAAATAAGTCAAGACTCCGCATTTTTTGTTGCAATGACTAGGCACGTGTTTTCAAACGCCCTGAAAAACGTTACGCTGCTGCAGCTTTACAAGAAGTCAACTGATTTGTAGGTAGTTTGGTCATGGCGTAGGTTGCAATTAGTGTAAAAAATAGAACCGACCCTGTTGTCTACCACAAAATCTTAACAATAATTGATATGTTAAAACTGTGTTAGAAGAATATGTTGTCCCTGTAGCATATAAAATAAAACCAATTTATTGTTAATGGAAAACCATAGTGTATTCTGCGTTTTTGTTCGTTTTAAATTTCAACTACCCTCTATTTATCAATTTGAAAATAGAATAACTTATTTAGACAAATCAGTTTATACTTACAAAACTCAACCTAGTATGCATACCTAAACAACTAAGTACTAAACCAGCAAACAAAACTTTAGAAACCTAACTTAGATGGTCAATGTAAAAGTGCTATATCCGTGGTTCCATTTTTTTTATTTAAAAATATTTCTCGTACTCTGAAAGTCCAATTTTCAATTACTTTGTCTCATGAATTTGCTGGATGGCGTTTGTTATGTTGCCTTTAAGAGCATCAATTGTTTGCAGTTTATTTGCATAGAACTGCGATTTAAAATAGCCCCAAAAAAAAAAAATACAAAGGAACTAAATCGCACAAGCCAATTCACGTTGCCGCCGTGCAAGATAACCATGCTTTCAAATTTATCGTGCTTAATGTGTGACACGTAGCACCGTACTGTTGAAACCACATGTCGTTGGTATGCATGCCAGTTTCGTATAAGAAAAAGTACAGACCAATGAGTTCGCAAGCACAAAACCCGCACCAAACAGCGACTTTCTCAAGATACATTTTGTGCTAGTGTATCTCGTGGGGATTAGTATAGATCTAAATCCAACAATTTTGCTTGTTCACATGTCCATTCATCCAAAAATGAGTCTCGTCACTAATGTCGCAGATAGGCCAAATTCTTATAAACGACAAAAAATTGACAGTCTCGGGTTTTCCCGTACACTTTCAGGCACAGCAGCAATGTTTTCAGCAAACCCTGCGGCAAAACGGTTATAGCAAGGATAAAAATCACGTAAGGCGCGGAACGTTTTTCTAACGGACGACTGATTTTGATAATAAAATTTGATGACAATGTGTGCAGTTGTTTAACGCTATAACCTTCAAGGTGATTTGCTATACACTACTAAACAAATCACAACAAATTTGACATATGCTAACAACATGGCTGTTATAACCTTACAAATTTCGTGCGTCCTATTGAATGACCCTTTATGCATGTGTTGTATGCACACATTTTTCGCATCAACGCGATACAGCTCACTCTCGTTTCCGCATGCTTTTCTATCAATTGAACCTGTACATATTTATTAAATACAGTTCATTTGGTAATTATAATATCTTCTTTTAGCATTAAAACAATAAGTCGTGATGTCATAATCCTCATCCCATAGTATATCATAACACCAAATTACTCCAAGGCCTTACCAGCCAGTGCAATATTACTCCAAAAGAAATAGCAGATATCGTTTTCGTGTATGGCTTTTATTTACGAGAACGCGTCAGCAGCCGTTAGGGAATACCACCGCAAATTCCCTAACAGAAAAATCCCAAATCATCAGGTTTTTACTTTAGCCTTTCGAAAACTGGGCAAGGTTGGTCTTCTGCGAGCTCTTGAGGCTAATGCACCACAACGTAATAATGTAATACAATTAGATATTGTATATTCAGCAAATGTATGAATCGCATGTACGACAGTGCAATGCTTGTATTGAGGCTAAAAGGGAGCATCTTTATACATTAATTACAAAAAAAAAATCATTAACACAATGTAATTTTTTAAGAGAGTATTTTAGTACTAAGATATATTAGGTTAATTTATTTGTTTTGACAACAAGAAACTTTGGTTCAATTATTTACACCTAATCATGACAATTTAATAAACTATTATAAATAATGTTAAGAAAAACTACTGTTAACATACTTATATAGACTATTATAGAAATAACCTATTCTTTAACGTGTATTTTATTAAAACCTATGAACATCTAATGAAAATAAATGTATGCTTAATATTAACATGTTTAACAAATAAAAAGATTAAGCATATTATTTATTAGATGCTCATAGGTAATAATAAAATATACTAAACTAAAAAAAAAGGCTATTCTGCTCATAATTTACAAAGTTGTTATTAGGAGTTTGAAATCACAGCCTGTAGTACATTTATCAATTAACGTTAATACCATAGTACGAGTATTATAGTATAGATAAGTAGAATGTATTTATCATCGCGTGTTAAAACATAGACTTTATGCAATTAGTGAAATTTGATTGGTAACAGTCAGTTAATTGAAATTTTACACTCAATATTTACTGAAATAACAAAATTTTAATATTTAATTTTTATTGTAATTATATAAATATAATTTGTCATAAAAACATTATAATACTTTCCAAATTCAACTGTAAAATTTGTACATTATTAATAACAAACTTTAAAAATGAAACTTTGTCTTCGCCTAAAGAATGTTTCATGTGAACGACTTCCGTTTAGAACATTTTATTGTTTTCCACTTGATAATGCTTTTCCAACTACCCTACATTCCTCCACAGAGCTACATCGTTATTTTCGACTTCGCATAATAGACACATTCGTTTCCAGTCCGTACTTCTTACGCCCTATTTTGTAGTATAAATATTTTTATAAGAAGCTGCTAGCAGTTACATATCTTCTTTTCCGTTGTTCAGATAGACGAGAATGATATCAGTTTTCACGGTGATATATTTTATGAATAAAATAATATTGAAATCATAGAAAAATGTTAAACTATAATTCTAAACTTTACCAACCAATATTACATTAAGGTAGAGATTAGTTTTATATTTTTATTTATAAAGTCTTTACTATAAATATTACATATTTATTTTATAAATTTATCGATAATTACTTTTTTTTTTAATTAAAAATAAAACATTTTTCTGTATAATTATATGTTATTGAAGTTTAAAATTTTATTTTATCATGTTTTAAAAATAATGTCTGATACATGCGAGCCACGAGGAACTACGCAATTTTCAGCTCATTTAAAAAAAAATCTGCTGCAGCCAAGGCACACGCAGAAGAGGGTGATAAAATCACATCACAAACGAGACTATAACAAATGACAAGAAATAGCAGAAGTCGTCAAAACAATGTAGTGCATAAATAAGAAATCAACTGAACGCAACATGAACTCACAGGACCAGGCGTACTAAAACTGGAACTAATACACGCCACAAAATAACATTAAAACGCCAAAGCCGAACAACATCTACGCAGATTATCTTAAGCAAATGGAAGAAAAAAACATAGACGTAATTCTAAAACTGCTCAACCACATATAAAATACTAAAGAACTCCCAGAGAACTGGTAAAAGTCTACGTTCGTTATTCTCCCTAAAAATCAGAAAACATCCAAATGCAAATATTAACGGCAAATTTCGCTGACAAATTATACATACCAAAATATTTAAGAAATTTAAAGAGCCAAGTGGATATTAAGTGTTCAGATTCAAGAGCGGTACCGGTACACAAGAAACATCATTCTGTTAAACACATTAGTGCAAAACTACTATGACCACAAAAAAAACATCTTTCATCCACATACGCATTATCTAATATCTAAAAAACGCCGACATAGATGGCAAAGACGTAAGAATACGACAAAATAATCTAGATAAAAATAGGGGTACGCCAAGGACGCATAACGTCATCAATGCTTTTTATTCCGTAAGTCAAACACATATTCGCAGAAACTTTTGATAATTTAAAAATCAGCGCAACACGGTAATCATAATAATCATCCATTAACATAAACAAAAAAGAAACAACAGCCGCACTAAAATAAACAGATCCAAGACTAAATGTATGGTCATATTAACCAGCCAGAACTGTCCAACACAGCACATTACAGCGTTCAACAAATTATTACCCCTGCTATGCAATAGAAATCCGTCAGAGTATAGTCAAATAGTCTTCGTTTGGCCAGTCCTACTATATGAAACCAAAACCTGGACAACAAAAGCAGTTTCAATCAATAAGATAAAACCTTTCAAAATGTATGCATTGAGAAGAATGTAATCCTTATTCAACACCATAAAACAGCGTAAGATCGGCTACGTAAGCTGATTCTCAAAGAGAAAATATAAAGTATAAGAGAAAACAAACGTAAACAGCTATCATGGATCAAAAACTTATGAAATTAGTCAAAAACAAACAAAAAATTAGTATTTAGTAGCAAACAGTAGTAGTTGATAACAATAGTGCAATAGGACTGCAACCGCAAACAACAAAAGTTTCGAATACTATTCGTGTGTCGTAAAATAACTTGCAAAAATCTAAATAGGTAAAAAACCGTTTTTTTTTCCCGTTCATCTTTTGTTTTAGAGATATCGAGGCATAAAGTTTTCTAAACTTATTTAATTTTTGTACATAAAATTAATAGTAAATCACGGAAATTCATATGAAACAAAAAATATTATTATTGCTTTTAAAAGTTAATGTAAAAAAAAAAGCAATTTTATCAAGAATGCAGTTCGGCAGTGAAGAATATGACGACATTGTTTTTGTTTACGGCTTTTGCAACGCCAAAGCAAAAGTTGGCGGAAATATCAAAGAAAGTTCCCAAATAGACGTAAGCCATCTTGCCGTGTATTTTCCGATACATTTCAAAGACTGCCACAATGTGGAATTGGTAATCGCCATACTGGTGATGTAAATCTAGGCGCGGTCCAGTTCAGTGGCCTGGTAAAACAACTAGTTTATGCAGAAAAATTTCACAATCAAGAGCAATTACGAGACAAAATTATTAACGCTGCACTTCAAATTGAAAATTAGCAACATTTTGCTGCAGTTTATAATTCAGTGGTTTTGCGTTGCCAGGCTTGCATCGCGGCTGGCGGTAGACTTTCAAACATGAGTTGTAAATTGAAGAAATGGTGATTCTATAAAACTTTCATGTGACCTACTATTAAGATTTTGTTTTATTTATAATATTTTTCTTCTTCTTCTTCTTTAGCCCGTGTTTATCCACTGCTGGACGTACGCCTCCTTCAAAACATTTCATCGGTGTCGATTTTGTGCGACTTGATACCATCTCCTTCCTGCGGTCTCCTGTATGTAATCAATACACCTTTTCTGTGGTCTTCCTCTATCACGGGTGGTTTTTTTTGGTCTGTGAGTCTATTTCTCGGTGTCTGCTCTTGCCACGTAGCCTACCTAGCTCCACTTCAGTTCGGATATTCGATGAATTACATCTTTCACTCCGGAACTTCTTCGGATATCCTTTTCCTCCTTCTCTCCTTAGACTTGAGTAACATGTCGCGCTCCATCGCGCGCTGATAGACTCGCAGTCTGTTCGCATTTTTCACGGTTAGCGCCATAGTTTCGAGGCCATATGTCGTCACATACCCTAGGCCTTCCGTTTAAGGCTATTTAGTATATCGGTGTTTTTGAGTATGTGTCCGAGTCTGCCAAACTCCGCCCAGCTCTGTCTGATCCGTCGCGTTGTTTCAGCAGTTTGCTTTCCTTTGCCTAGTTTTATCTGATGTCCAAAATAAATATAATCATTCACTTGCTTTATTACTTGGTCTTCTATTTAAAAGTGATTAGCATGTGAGATCATAATTTTAATCTTTGATAGAATCATTTTTAAGCCCACGTTGTTAGAAGCTATATTTAGCTGTTCAAGCATACCTATTAGTTCTTCTAAGTCGTGACTAATAAGAATTATGTCGTCTGCAAATCTTGAGTGATTTAAGTACTTTCCATCTATGTTTATGCCCTTGCCTTCCCATGTTTTTAAAAACATCTTCCAGTGCCAGAATGAATAGCTTAAGAGCGGGACTTCATGAAACTAATCCTACAGATGTCGCCACGTAGAACGCGGCGGTAAAATAACATCATTTTCTTTACCACAAATTTTAAATTCTACTGTATTATAATATTTCACGTTTGTACACTATGTTGTAATTGGTTCTGCCGAGGTGATGCATAACATTTCATTTAAAAATATTTGTTTATTATAGCATAATGTATGATAACTTATAATGTAACGTATACTAATAAAATCGAAATAAAACATTATTTTCAATGTACAACTAAAGGTATTTGTAGTTACAATCAATATACACGCATGGTAAAAGTTGCATGATATACTGTAACCTAATAGTGTGTATTAGTGATTCAGAAAAATATAGAAATATAGGCGTCCGAATAACATTCCATTAATCTTAGACTCATTGTAATATTACAGTTTGCGATAATATTATTAGTTCGTCAATAGTGGCGCTGAGCAAATTATCGAAAGCAGACAAAACATTAGGGTTGCAACTTGCCAATAAAACCCAGCGTTCCTACAATTCTTACATTGGCCACCTTGATATTTGGTATGTCTTGTTTTATCTAACTGATAAAAAGATTTGTCGAACTGACGCGTGCCTGTTGTAACGCTAAATTATGACTGGATGGTAATATATAAATAAAATAATAAATCTAGACCTGTTTTGTCAGTTTTATGTACGTTTATTTAATTTACGGCAGATTTTTTTGTTTTTTTTTTAAATAAATTATTTCAGAATAAATAAACTCTTTCAAAATAATTAAATATTTAACATAGAAAAAAGTATATTATATTATACGAGACAGCTTTTAGATGCATTTACAACCTTGCTAATAGATACCAGCTTGGCTATAAACGCTTTGCTAGTAACGTAAATCTCTGTAAACAAAAGTAAAACATATTATTT
Source organism: Tachinus rufipes (assembly GCA_963932245.1). NCBI lineage: Eukaryota > Metazoa > Arthropoda > Insecta > Coleoptera > Staphylinidae > Tachinus > Tachinus rufipes. The sequence continues at coordinate 80,596,141 of OZ010744.1, forward strand.
TAAATTTAAGAAAACATTTAATTTAGCGACAAATCAATGTAATATTGTTATGCAAAAACAAAAACAGAAATATAAAAAATAACTGCTTTTGCAAATTAATCTGTAGCAAATTAGTAAATAAAATAATGTAGACTATTATTTTAATTATTAATTAGGATATTATTTTAATTATTAATTTTGCAGTATTTTTTTGTGGTGTAATATATTGTAATAATAATTTTATGAACGTTATTTAAATATTGATGTCGTGCAAACAATCTTCTTATCCGTTCGTTTATCCTATTCTGTCAGGCCGATAAATCTAACTACATATTTAATTTATCAGTTTACATAAAAATCTAAACAATGTCCATTTTTAGATGTAAAAATTATTCATTATAAATAAAAGGGTGTGTAATTGGGGGAAAATAATATAGTTAAATATTATCGATCAAAATCAATCTTAGATTGTGTATCAGTGTGCTAGTTATCAATTACGACATTTGATAATAGATTTTACTCTTATTTATAATTAATTTAAATTAAATGTACTGAAATCGATAAATGATGAATAAAAAATATGTTTTAAAACGAATCGTCACAAAAATATTTATGAATGTGAGCAAAGTTCAGAAAAAAAATGCAATTTTTTATTAAATATTTAACCGAAGTTATGTTATTTATGGTCATAAAAGTTATTCATTTTTAATTATTTAACTTATAAAATGGATTTGACAAAATCGATATTTTGAAATTGCATTATTATTTTTAAGCATGATCGAATTTAATAATTTGCAAAGAAAAATTTTTTTTTATTCTTGATATAAAGAAATTATATCTGACAGATTGTCAAATTGTTAAGTTATGTATAATATATATAAATATATAATTGACGTTTGTGAATTGAAATTTGTTAGATTTGATAGAACGTTGATGTAATTAGCCGTACAACAATTTTATTATTTTCTGTGTTTTCAAAAATAGATGATCCACTATACCACGTCTCGGTATCACTTCCTTTATTACATTTACTATATATATGCAGGATGTTTCAAAACATGTGTCGTAAAATAAAGGGTGGGATTGGTTGGCTAATTATAAAAAAAAAGTTCCCATTAAAGCCTAGATCATACTTATTCGATTTTTTCATTTTTTCTGCAATTAAAAATGGCCGCCCTTCAAACCAAAAAATTGCGATTATTTTAACATTTTGCCATTGAACTTTTATTAATAATGTAATTAAAATGAATTGTAATTAAGTATTATTATTAAAATAGCTGTAAATTAAAAGTTTAATTAACTAAATTTAAATGAGATTTTACAGTTATTAAATCAAACCCCAGTTTTGTAATGAAACAGATCAGATTGTGGTTATGTTTGTATTTGTAACTTCACTTCATTATGCCCGTATAATTCTTTATAGAATTATATATATAATTATGGATAGAACTTTAAAAAGTCTGTTAAATGCACAAATGATCATCAATTTTATTGCAGATTGAAATTATAAAAATATTTTTAGCTTTTCTTTATAATTGCCACAAAAATGTAGGAATTAACAGTTTTAAAAAAATAGTTAGGTTATATTGTAAATGTTATTTCTTACATTTTATGTGTTAATTATAAAGAAAACCTAAAAATATTTTTAAAATTTCAATCTACAATAAGATTGATGATGTTTTGTGCATTTTACAGACTTTTTAATATTTAAATATTTTTATATATACAGGGTGTCCGGAAAATACGTGTACAACGTTTGACGACAGACTCCTGACGTCAAAATAGGTCGATCTAAGCCGACTTAGTTATATCCAAAATTGTCTCGTTTAGCCGGTAGAGGGCGTCAAAAATTTGTAAATATTAAAAAGAAATTACCTGTAACAATAATTTTTTAAGTGACCTTGTTGCTATGGCGCTTAATAATTTGACAATTATTGACAAATTGTCACCAGTCTATGAAATTTACTCAAGTATACGATCAACATTCTTGAATTACAAGTTCATTTTACCATTAAAAATGGAAAATTATACAAACTCTCAGAAAGTTGACATGCTCCTGGTATACGGGTTTTGTCAAGGAAATGGGCGTCAGAGTGTTAGGGTTTACATGGAGAGGTTTCCTAACCGTCGAATACCAAACCACCAAACATTTGCCAATATTGAGCGTCATCTTCGGGAAACGGGCAGTTTTGAGAAAAAGTTTGAAGGCAGGGGTCGTATGCGAACAACTCGAACTGTGGAAACAGAAGAGATAATTCTGGAAAAAGTTGAAGATGAACCAAGTACCAGTACCCGTCTCTTAGAACGTGAGTTAAATGTTCCTAAAACGATTGTCAATGAGGTTTTAAGAGAACAGTTGTTACATCCTTACCACATACAAAAAGTCCAGGAACTTTTACCGACTGATCCCCCCATGCGGCTTACATTTTGTCAATTTATTAGAAACAAAAGAATCCTTGTTCCAAATTTTTGTAGAAAAATTATGTTTACTGACGAGGCATGCTTTACAAGATCTGGGGTAACCAATCTGCACAACGAACATATTTATTCCGATGAAAATCCACATGCCATTAAAGTTGCACATCATCAGCATCAATTTAAAATTAATATTTGGGCAGGTATTATTGATCACTACCTTATTGGTCCTATTGTTATTCCAGACAGGTTAGATGGAAATATTTATTTAAATTTTTTGCAAGACACATTACCAATTCTTCTGGAGAATTTGCCCCTTTTACTTCGGAGGGAAATGTGGTATATGCATGATGGTGCCCCGCCCCATTTTTCCGTTGCCGTTCGGCAATACTTACATCATCAATATCCCAACCGATGGATTGGAAGAGGCAATGATGCACCAGTAAAATGGCCACCACGTTCTCCTGAGTTAAATATGTGTGACTTCTTTTTGTGGGGCGCTATTAAAACAGAAGTTTACAAGACTCCGGTAAACACACGCGATGATTTATTGCAGCGGATTTTAAATGCAGGCAACCATTTTAATAATCCCGAGACATTAGATAGGGTCCAATATCATTTTTTAAAGAGTGTTAATAAGTGTATTCAGCAAGATGGCGGTCATTTTACACATTTGCTTAAGTAATGTTTTTGTTTTACTTAGTTTCTTACAATAGATACTTTCAACTTTGTTATACTTTTGTTTTTTTTGACGCCCGCTACCGGCTAAACGAGACAATTTTGGATATAACTAAGTCGGCTTAGATCGACCTATTTTGACGTCAGGAGTCTGTCGTCAAACGTTGTACACGTATTTTCCGGACACCCTGTATAATTCAAGATATAATTATTGACAGTGTAATACGGGCATTATACTCTTTGTTTAACCGTCGTTACGCGCGCTGTTGCCAATTTTACGTACAATAATTTAAAGCTTAAACCAAATTATTTATTAAGTACTGACAATCTCCAATGTTAATTATTAAATAAAACATCAAATAATGTAAAATAAATCAACTCTAACAATATTACAAAAATATAAACATTTTTTTACGCGTTTTGTAACATATTTACATTGAAAAATTTAATTTCTTAAATTGTATTTTTGGAAGTTATTTTTGATGTTATTTTGTATTTTTATCAAACGGACAAAGTTGAATCAAATTTGAACATTGTGCGATTTTATTTTTAATAAAAGTGCCTAACTTCATTTCATTTAAAGGTTGATATGTCATATAAGTTATGTATTTAAAAAAATAAAAAAAATCTGATTATTGCAAATTACATAAAACTATGTTTACACAAATAATTAGTTTTAAATATGTGGTCAAAATTGGTTCATACAAATACTAAAAAAAAAAATATTTTACTTATAAACTTTAATTAATGTTTAAATACAATAAAATAATTATTGTTTAAGACAAGTATAATTAAATTAAAACATATTTTTAAGTTTTGAAAGATATTATAGATATATTTTTAAATAAAGTATTAGTACAAATATAAAAGTCACTAAAATAAAAACAAAATGTCACTAGAAAAAATCGGAATAAAAAAATCGGATCAGTATGAACGAGATTTTGCGAGAAATATTTTGCTACAATAAAAAAAATCGCAAAACGCAAATCGGATGAGTATGAACGAGACTTAACATGGTTCCGCAAACTCACCGTTTTCAAGATACAGGGTGTAAAATTTATTTATTTTTTGACGATATATCAGGAACTGTTTAAAATACAAAACATAGCTCACACATCTTAGCATTAATATTAGCTACTTTTTAAGCGCTTATTCAACTTGTTTCATATGCCATTGACTGAGATTTTAAGGTTGCGTGAGGTTTTTATGGCTCTAATTTCTATGGCACTTGAAAAATTGGCATTCTGAAAGCACATTGTGAACCACCAATATTTTCTACACAAAAAAGGTACTCCTAGTAAAAAGCTCTAACGTAAACCGTTTTAGAGAAATAAGGTATTTTATGATGGAAAACACGAAAAAAAGTAGCAACATGTTTTGATGTTAAAAAAAATATTTGTTTTTGATCTAGTCGTCAGCGTTGATGCATTTGTTTAATGCATTTGTTTAATGCATTTGAGTTATTGACAATTGTCGTTTAGTTGTTAAATAACCTTTTTTTAAAAGGAGTCAATAACTTATTATCTTTATTACCCAATTAATTTGCTTATTCTTAGTATTTTGCTTGCGTGTTGATAGCAAAATGAATAATTACAGTGATAGCAAGATGTGCAATATTCTTTTTGTTTATGGCGTTGCCGTTGGAATGCAGTAGAAGCTCGTCGAATTTATCAAGAGAGGTTTCCAAACCGACAGGTACCAAATGCAAGAACATTCATTCGTATTCACAAACGTCTATATCAAACTGGAAGTGTACATAAAAGAGCTGCAGGAAATGGGAAACCTTGCCTGCTACCTCCGCAAATCGAAGAAGATGTTCTTCAAGAAATTGAAGACAATCCATCAACTAGCACTAGAAGAATAGCTTTAAACCTAAACTTTAGTCACGTTACAGTGTGGAGGATGATAAAAAGCCAGATGTTATATCCTTATCCCATACAGCGCGTACAGGCCCTTTTAACAGCGGATTTTCCGCAAAGATTGGCTATGTGTCAATGGTTTCAAGAAAGAATTGCGCAAAATCCTCGATTCTTAGAACAAGTTTTATTTACGGACGAAGCAAATTTTTCTTGCAATGCAATTATGAATTTTCATAATAATCATGTATGGGCCGACAAAAATCCTTATGCCATAATGGAAGGCCATCATCAGCAAACATTTTCCGTTAATGTTTGGGCAGGTGTTGTAGGAGATCATATAATAGGTCCAAATTATTTGCCGTTTAAGTTAAATGGTCAATCATATCGTAATTTTCTTGAAAAATAGCTGTCAGGACTTTTAAATGACGTTCCGGTTTAATTAGAAAACGAAATGTGGTTCATGCACGATGGTGCTCTTGCACATTTTAGTTTAGTTGCGCGTCAATTCTTAAATGAACAGTATAGGAACTGTTGGATAGGTCGAGGAGGCCCACAGGCCTGATCTCTTCGGTCTCCAGATCTAAATGTTGTGTATTTTTTTGTGGGGTCACTTAAAAAGTTTAGTTTACACCACATTAGTTAATACTGACAAAAGAACTAAGAAGTTGCATTATTGCATCCTGCAATACGATACGACACTCCAGGCATTTTTGAACGGGTCCTGTCACTAAGACGTAGGTTTGAAGCCTGCGTTACCGTAGGAGGAGGTAATTTTCAATAATTTTTGTAATTTTTCTTGTTTTTTATGTTAGTGCTAATTTTTGTAAAATAAAGGTTTTGTGATCATGTTGCTACTTTTTCTTTCCGTATCTAAAATATTGTCAAAAAATAAATAAAATTAAAAAAATTTACACCTTGTAACTCGAAAACGATGCGTTTGCGGAAGCATGTTAATAGAAACTTTTTTTCTTATAATTAGCCAAGAAATCCCACCTCTTTTTTCCGACACATGTTTTGAAACACCCTGTATTTAAGTTCAGTATCATCAATAAAAGGGCATCTTAATTGTAGTTCAGGTAATGACTGAGAGGTAGAAGTGCTTTCCATATCTTTATTAACTGGACTTGATTGCAAATCAGACACTTGTTGCGATGTAAATAGTAAATCAGATTACCACCCATGTTTCAACTGCATCTGCTTTTTTTTCTTTGTATACCAGCTTTAGATTTTTTATTATTTTAAGAGGTTTGAAACGGTTTAAAACGGTTACGGGTATGTTTCTTTGTTTTTCTCATAATAAGTTTGCGTTAATAATGTTTGAAATCGAATAGAGTAACCTAAAGTCAAATGCGTTGTTGTAGTATAATAAAATTCAATCCAAATAAGTTTTTTGTGCCTTTGCGTTGTATTTAGACACTTTCACTCGTATTTTCCTTTCTGGCTCTACTTCTTTCCAAAATGTTGTGCCATGTCTCTTCGCAGATTGTAAGATTTTACATTCGTGTCTTTGTCTCATTCTTACCTCGTACTTCATTACTATTTTTCCTGCTTCTACTCATAACTTATCTTTTTTGACTTTCTCTAGTACAATATGCGCTAGAGTTTCTCTAAAACCCATCTCCAATGTTTTACATGTATTGTTTTTATTTTTTTTGTTTCTTTTATTTCCATATTTTGACTCAAACAATATCATACTCTTAACTAAACTGCCAAATATAAGCCTTTTTTATTTTTATACAATCAAATTTTTCTACTACTTTATTACAATACAATTTTTTTAATGTGCTCACATTCGCTGTTGTTTGTGCAAAATACATATCCCAAATATTTAAAAGATTTCACTTTGCTCATTTCATTTCCAGTCCTCCGCTTTTTTCATTCCACCTTCTTTCTGAAGACCATATTTTTTTATTTTTCTACATTAATTTCCAAACTTTTTTTAAGTTATTTTAGAAAAATAAAGTATTCCAAACTTTGCATTATTTCTTTCATTTCCTTTGCTTTTTTGCAACTATTACCATGTCGTCGGCATACGCTAGCGACCACTTTTTTCTACCAATTACTATCCGCCCTCTTTCAGCCAACATCAGTTTTTTTTTTCTACATCTGTTATGTAAGTCGCAAACAAAGTGAGACTCAATAAGCATTTTTTTGTTAACCCACACTCCGTTTGCTGTCTCATACACTTCTTCTATTCTTTTTACCAGGTGCTTGCTAATTCCTTTCTATCCCATAAACTTCTACAGTTTCTTTCTATCCCCACTATCAAATACCGCTTTTAGGTCCAACAATAACGCATATACTTTTTCCTTTTTCTGTTATTTCTTTTTTGATCATATGGTGCAAAATATATACGTTATTTATGGTATGGTATGATTTCCTTTCTTGAAGCCGGTTTGCCCGCCTGGAAGTATTTCATTCATACCCAGTTCTTTATTCAACTTGTTTTCTAATATCATAGTTTTGATTTTGTATACCGCAGTCTTACTATGTAGTTATTTACTAGATTTTTGCTTTCACTCTTGTGTATAAAACATAAATTCCATGTTTCTATGGTATTACTTAAATATCTTCCTTTTTCAAATTTTTTAATTTATGTATTTCTATGCTTCTGTTTCTGTTTTTACTTTTTTAGTTCTAGTTCTAGTTCTTTTTTTTATAAACTCACTTTTAGCTTTTTTCACTGATTTTTGTATGCCTTCTGTTCTTTTATTAAATATTCTTCTTTTGTGCTTTTGGTGTTTCTCCAGTGCCTTGACATCTTTCGGGTTTTTTTGAGTACATTTGCTGTTTCACCATTTATTTTCATTTTTTCATTTTTTTTCTTATCTTCTATGTTTTTTTTAACTACCGATTCCTTGATTATTTCCTCTAATTCTCTTATTTTCTATTCTACATTTTTCTTTTTTCTCAGATATTTTTTATAGGTCTAAAAAAGTAGTAACCAATACAAATCTTCTCGCACAATTCAAAATCCAAATCTAATCCACAACAGTATTCCAAAATTCAAATACGTTGTAGTTTAATAGTATCAATAGTAATCGTAATCCATATTCGTATGACAATTTCAAAACAAGGTTGTATAAAAAAACACAAATTGCAATAAAATTAGTTTTGCTTGAGAACAAAAAAACGTGTACACGCGTGTATATCAAATATCACAATAAGGATTTCTAACTACCACAGATAACATAAATAGATCATCCGCTTTAGGCGACTGTGTGTTATATTTTTAATGCGCCGGTTGACGGGTAATAACTAAGAAAATGATACAGTGTACAGAAATAAAATGCAATTTTTGTCAGAAATACAACAATTAGGACAACAGATTCATTTGTAGATTAATTAATATTTTTAAATTCTTTAAATATATTATAATAATATAAACTTTATTAATTATAATTAAACTAATAAATAAAATTTTACAGAAATATGTAATATAAAAAATAGTTTTATTTTATTTCTTATATACATATATTATTAGAATAAACAATACTGAACAAAACATAAAAGAAAAACCACTGAAAAAATATTAAGTATATTATCCGAAATATATAATATATAGTGGCAATGTATTTATTTCTAGCATATGCATTTTATCGCTTTTCTAGAGGAAGTGGGGTACACGGAGTAACCGGTGAAAAACGATTCATTCATCTCTCTATTGCCGTGCAAACCTCATACACACCAACAAAATTATTATCTTTTGTAATGTGTAAGTTTGGCTTGCCGTCTTCAACCTTCTAGCAAAATAATAAAAATGAAATGACATTTCTGACATCTATTGACAGAAGATTCTGTTAAATATTACGTTTGCTACTACTAGCACTTCAACGGAATTACGATGAACTATTATCCTATTTTGTGCGATGGGAGGTTCCAGAGGCCCGCTCTTAAATTTATAATATTATATCTTTCAAAAGTTTGAACTACAATATTACGTATTTTTTGTTTAAACCCCAATCTCAAACACAAATGTTCATTTATCGCCTCGTAGTAATCACCCTATATATGTAGTACAAACGTAAAATCTAAAAACTATTCTTCAAGAAAAAGTAAGATGAATACAAGGTAATTTTGTAAAAACTCTGTAGCTGCATTATTTCCATGTTAGATCTAATACTTTTAGTTAGATGAGTAAAACGTATCGTAGATGAGCTATGAACCTCGGTCATAATGTCACGTATTAATTTAATCTACTTCGTCAATGCTTCAAACCTTAAGTAGCTTCTAAAAGCCGCGTTCATCAGATATTACGGCAACTTAGATGTGTTCCAAATTTCCAAATTCAAACAACTAATAAAAAAACAAAAACAACTTGTCAAAAAGCAAAAACATACATATCAATGCATCATAGATTAAAGAATAGACAATACTGTAGATGAACGGATAAAAAATTGTAAGTGTCAATTTTAACTAAAGCCAACAAAAGTCATGTTTATGCTCTGTATGGATAGACAAAACCAAATGTCCTAACTACAAGATATTTCTCAGGCATAATCTCTGCCAAACTAACAACCACAATTATCATTGCCAACCTGGAGCTCCTACTGCTATCAAACTGTTAAAGAAAATCAAAAAAAGATAATTTTAGATTTACAAAACAAAAAACAAAAATCAAAATTAATTTTAACAACTTTAAGATACATTCACAAAAACTGCTCAAAGTGACGCCACCATTTCCAATGCAAAGCTCACATGAACGTCAGGCTAAACAGTTGCACGGCACTCTGCTGTTGTAATCTCCCAGGCTGCTTAACCAATCCTTTCCCGAAAGCGACTTCGTCTTTAACAGGCTTCATCGTACTTTGAAACTATCAGATTACTTTATCATTTAAAAGCATGTCGTCTCCAAGATTAATTAAGAAAAGTTTTAAAAAACTGAAAAAAAAACTAGAGTATTTAGGTTAGATACCAGCGCTAGTGAAAGTTGCTTCGTCAATCCAAATCAACGTCCAAAAAAAAACATCATTTGTTGTTTGTAGAACCATTCAGAAAATTCTCTGCTTGGCGGCAGGTCTTCAGATAACAAATTCTAAACTTTTTGCAGATGATATAGATGACGCTTTCAAAATCCTGTTAACAGTGCTCCGCGTTTACTCGAAATGCAAAAAACATTTCCGTGTGATGAAAAAATATGTTGAAAAGTATTAGAAAACACTGATTTATTAAAACTACGCAAAAACAAAAAGTCTCATTTCAACCTGAAAAATCACACCTGAACGTTTAGTGGTTTAACTATAAATCGTTTTTATTAGGAAAATTATTAGTAAACGAAGAGCCCAGTAGGTATTTATTCCGAAAGGGACAAACAGAGCATAGTAAAAAGTGGAAAATTATATTTATATTTTATTTTAAATGAATTCTTTTTTTGTAAAATTCAATGGTTTACTGAAAAAACAGCTCTAAACTGAACATTGCCGTTTTATACATTCTACAATAGCAGTATTTAAATAAAGATTATTTAAATATGTGTAGAAAATGTATATACAAGATGTTAAAAAAAAACACTTAAGTGGGAGGTAGTACAAACCACAACAAACAAAAAAGTCTTAATAAACATAGGTTGTCATAACAACGGTTTCGAAGATATGAAACATTATTTATTTTTATAAATTTTTACAAAAAACAAAGTTATAAAAGATGTTCGAACTGCCCTCCATCCATTTCCAAACAGGCACGACATCTTTGTCTGAAGAACATTCGTATTCTTTCTAAAACCCCCTCATTGGCTCGGATTTCTTGGCACTTTTCAATAATTTTTAACTGCAGCTCCTCGAGGTTATTTACAGGAGTATCATACACTATTGATTTCAAATATACCCAAAGAAAAAATCAAGAAGGTTTAAATCAGGCTGACCATAAAACTGGCCTGCCTCTTCCTACCCACTTATGTGGAAAAGTTTGGTCTAAATGCTTTCTAACGGAAAGCAAAAAATGAGCTAAAGCACCATCATGCTGGAACCACATTTGTTGCCTGTGAGCCAAAGGAATGTCATCCACAAGATCATACATTGTGTTCTGCAGAAAGTTGAGGTAAGCAGCGCCTGTTAATCGGTTTGGTAAAAGAACAGGACCTAGAAACCTGTAGCCTACAATACCCTTCCAAATGTTTAATGAAAAACGTGTCTGATGTCCAGATTCAATTACAACACGAAAATTTTCGTCAGCCTAACAAATCCGTAAAAAGAATTTGCTCGTGGAGGGCTCTCCAAACAAGAATAGCACCAATTCCTACCTCGGCTAATATTCTCCGCACACTCATCCCTGGATGCTATAATTTCTTGTTCTGCTCTAGGAGTAGATACCGACCTTGGTCTGCCAAAAAGATAGCACTGTTTTCGAAGTGAACCGGTATCTCTCAATCTCTGGTGAATTCTTCCAAACATACGTTGGAAGGAATCTGGCAATTTGGATGAGCTTCTACATAAAGACGTCGCGCTTTGATGGCAACCCCATTAGCACGACCATACATGAGATGCAAGTCGGCTAATTCTGCATTAGAGTAATCAGCCATAGCAATAAAAACTTGTGCACTAACAACAACTGTCAAATACTTAATGTTTATTTCACAAAATATCAGCCAACTATGATAAGAAAATGCACGTTTTTGCAAAATACAAAATGGAAAAAAAAAGAATTAAAAAAATAAATAATGTTCCATATCTCCGAAACCGTTGCTATGACAACCCATGTTTACTAAGACTTTTTTGTTTGTTCTGGTTCGTACTACCACCCCCTTAAATATTTTACATTCTTTTTTTTAACCTAAAGAATTAAAAAAAAATGAAACACCTTGAAGAAGCTGATGTAGAACCAAGTTACATCATATTAAAAGAACAAATAATCAAAACCCATGTTAGTGGCTTAAGATCCACACCACACGCCAGCGTAAGTCAAATTTTGAGAAATTTGCAGAAAATCAGCATAAAAGCTCGTCGTAAAGACAGCGGACGTCCAAGAATGATACAAAAACGTAAAGATGAACACTTAAAGAAAAATTCAAATCAATATCCGGCAAAACCAACATAAGCAATTGCAACAAACTGAGTAAGAGTAATTGATAATCAAATATCTATGAGCACCTGTTATAAGCAAATATGCTCTTTTGGATTGCGCTCTTATCGTCTCCCTTTAACAATTCAGTATGAAGCCAGTAGTGCCAAGACAGACAAAACTGAGTTTATAAATAAGCAAAAATTGTCTTCAGCGCCAAATCCAGATTCTTGTTTACAGCACTCTAACATTTAATAATTACGACCTAAAGGTCAAAGACAATTTACAATTTGTTCAATATCGCCACACGTTATTAACTCCTGTTGTAATGGTTTGGAGGTACATTAATACAATTTTGAAACCCTTTCTACTTCTATTCATCCGAAACCATCTGAAACCATCCAAGAGCAGTTTTCAAGCAAGATAATCAACTTCATACTGCTAATGTAACTAGATAGTTCTCAAACAAAACAATACAAATTGTTTGCCTGGGCCATCAAGAACACCCGACTTAAACCCTATAGAACATGTCTTTGATACAAGACATAAAAATTACTTCTATCTTCCATTAAATTAAGCATATCTAAATATAGATAAATTTGAAAAAAATCTATGATTATAACGAATATTTAAACTGTGATAACATACATGTTGCTTTTGTATTGTCTTTGTTAATGTAATTATTTCTATTTATTTTCACTTTGCTCAAGTATTACACTACATTGTAACATCTGTCAAATTGTATGTATATTTTTTTTAACCTTTACACTGCCCAGGTCTGTGTAAGGTGTAAGATATATGCATAAGCACGCGGACATGTAACGCATTATTAATTTTTTTCTTTGTGAATATTATTATTTTTCTTTGAAAATTTAATGAATTGTATATTACACTTATTATTTCCAATAAATTTCAGAGTTGTACTCCTTCAGAGTGGTTATTTTTTAAACCAGTACATATTGCAATTTAAATCGTATAAACTGATTTGATTTTGAGCAAATTAAGTGTGCACGTGAGTGAAAGAATAATAAAATTATGTACTTTTTATAAACTTTAAACTTGATTAAAGAACTTGTATTATGGTGAAACGGCGTAAAAATTCACAATAAAATATGTTATGTTATATAAAAAGTTCTATAATAATAAAAACACAAAACATTAAAATATTTATTGTTTTAAAAACATATATTATATTTTACCAAAATTTAAAAAAAATATAATCCCAAGATATGAGATACAGTGCAAGTGCAAGTCTCAGTTTGCGTGGAAGTGTTATGTTTAATAAGTAAAGGCCTGGCGTAAAAATGTAACATATGTAAGGATATCAAAGCATTAATAAAGAAAGTACCTTAGTAACTAAATCAAAAACGATATAATATACAATTATATCGTAACGATATGCATTTCGCATGCTAAAATATACAGGGTGAGTAGGGAGGAACGGACTAAACTCCAGGAGTGTATTCTACACGTGAAAATAATGTAAAAAAAACTCAAATGTTATCCAATTTTTATTTGTTTTTAAGTTATAGCATAATTAAATTTTTTTATCTAGTATACCATGTTCGACGTTCTAAAACATTTGATAGCTTTTTGTTCTGATAATGTGACGGTAATTTAACGTTTATTTTGTTTGTACGATTAAAGTGTTACAAAATGCCACACACTTATTCAAATTTAGAATATGCAAATATAGTGTTTGTTTATGGTTTTTGTGATGGAAATACTACAGCTGCTGTTGAAGAATATCGTCAACGGTTTCCACATCAGAGATATCCTAATAAAAATGTATTTATCAGAGTTTTCAACTACTCGACAAAATTTAGAAAAGGTAGAAGATATTCTGGATGTAGTAGCAAAAGATGTAACGACCAGCTCACAAAGAATAAAATTAGTATTCAATTGGGTATTCCACAAACAAGAGTAATAAACACACTCCACAAGCAAGGCTTACATCCCATGTACAGAGAGTACAGCACCTACAACCAGAAAATTATCCTAAACGTATGGAATTTTGTCGGTGGATAAATAATAATCCTCGTGTTGTATCGCGCATACTTTTTACAGATAAAGTGACTTTCACCCGTGACGGCATTAATAACACTCACAACTGTCATGTATGGTCAGACAAAAATCCCCACGCAACAGTCGAAAGTAATTTTCAACATAAGTTTTTGGTAAACGCGTGGTGTGGTATGGTCGATGGTTATTTACAATTCTCATTTTGGAGAATCGCCTCACAGGAGCCAACTACTTAATTTTTTTACAAAATGAATTACACGAACTACTAGAAGATGTTCCATTAACCATCAGAATGCAAATGTACTACCAACACGATGGAGCTCCTGCACATTTTGCTCGTCAGGTCAAGCAACATTTGGACAAAAGGTTTCCAGGGCGTTGAATTGGTCGCGCTGGTCCTATTAGTTGGCCTCCAAGATCTCCAGACCTTACAGCATTAGATGTATGTTAATGTTTATATACAATTGTAACTAACACGTTTTACTACCACTTACAGTCAAATGTAAGCTCTCTCCTCTAATATATATTTTAATACCAACAATGGCCTAACCGCTGAATCCGGTCTGCACAAAAAAACACCTCAGTCATTAAAAAATATATATGCAAATCGATCATCTAAAACATATCTTGATAATATTGATTATTTTTTTAAATTGATGATATTAACTAGACTAACAGGCATGTTTTAAAAACAAGCTAGGAGAGCAATATAAACTTTTTCTATCCTGACTAAGGATTTACACTTACATCCAAACAAAATCGAAATAACATCAGAACTAAAACCGATAGATCATTTAAAGCATCGTGTGTTTGCGAAATGGATGCAGCAGCAAGAAAACAAATTTTCACAAAAAAATCTCTTGGTGACGAAGCGCATTTTAATGCATTTGAGATATAAATTTTTTTTTTTAAATTCATTGTAATAGATTGCGTGGTTGAAAACTGAGAACCACAAAATTTACCCTTAAAAGAACTTCAACCACCAAAAAACTAATAATTGCAAAAGATTTCAATTCAAAATCGCCAAAGTAAAGCTCAAAATAATGTGATAAAAAGAGAGAGTTAGTTATAGAATTGCTATCAAACAATAACTTAGTTATACAAAATAAAGGAAACAGGCCGTTCTAAAAAGCAAGCAAATGGAAAGTACTAGATATAAAAACGCTAGCTAAACCCCAACAAATACGTGCATTTTGAGTTGGCGGAAAACCCAGCAACACACAGGAAAGATTTTAGTAGAAACCTTAACAAATTAAACTGACAAACATTCACAGAACATCTGAACGCGGCAAAAAAAAGCATAAAACAATGATAGCTAAGAGCAACAACTCCTAGAAGAAGCTATATGTAGCAAAACAGAAAAAAAAATGTGTTGACAAGGATTATAAGATCGTAAGAAAAAAAATTAAAACTTCGTGATACCAGGAAAAGCTAGTACTAATAAACAAGACAACAAACCAAGCGCTTATAGGCCAATATGTCTCTTAAACACTCCAAGAAAGCTACTGGAATAAATTATAGCCAAGGAACTTCAAGACAAAATAGACAAAAAGACGGGATGTCCTAAAATTAGAAAAGGAACATCAAACATAGAAGCAATTCAGAAAATAAAACAAATTGCTACAAAAAAAAAGAGCTACAAAAAACGTCAATAATGCGTTCAACAGCGCCTGGAGCTGATAATAAAAAAGCACAAAAATATGAAAATAGCACCCAATCTGAAAAAACTAGTGGGCAGCTACCTCTCCATAAAAGCATAATAGACAAAAACAATAAAAAATAAAAGTGCTATAGAAGGATAAGCATGTCAACTTCAAGAAGCATATTCAACAAATTGCGTCCAAAACCAAAGCAGTTAGTACCGCACTGCTAGAATTATGCCAAGACTAGACGGTGCTAGGTAAAACAAAACCAAAATTATACAACTTAGCTGAACCAGTGATACTATATAAAGCCAAAACCTAGAGGAACGCATTAAACATCCAAAAACTCAAAAACTTATAAAAAAGAAACTTAAAGAACATGAGCCCTCAGAATATATATATAGAAAAAAAATTGGAAAATGCATGTTTTGTGATGAAGCAAATAGTGCCTTACACACAGTCTTTCACTGTAACAAATAAGAAACCCTCAAAAAGGAAACGGAAAGACTGGTCGGAATCATCAAATTGTTTCAGTACTTCTTTTTTTCTAATTTAATATGAGAAAAATAGTTGCTACGGCATAAAAAAATGTTCCCCAATTTTTTTAATTATTATTTTATCACTATTTGCAGAGGTAAATTCTGATCATTTTGCCATTTATAACTTACATTTTGCTGCCATGTTTCTTCGTTTGTTTGTCTTTCCTTTCCCTTTGTTTTGGTTATAATATTGCATATGTTTTCCTTTCCACGGTTTTTTCTTGAACTACTAGTACTTGGCCAACCTTCGTCAGTTCATATTCACTGCCTTATGAATCTAACTGCTCATCAACGCTATACAACATATATAACTATTCACAACAGAAATAGCGGCCTACTAAAACAAGTGTCAACCCCACTCAGATGACTCCTTCTTCACGGAACCTATAATTTGCACAAGTCCTAGATTTGTGCGCTTTATGCTGTCAGCAACAAACGCAAATAAATCCATGAAACAAATAACTACGTTATTTGTAATAATGAATGCGACTTGCTTGGACCAATCGGTCAAAAGTTTTTTAAAACCCGTATATCAATAAAAAGCAGATTTGTCTCAAACATAAACTTGACCGGTTTTTGCACAAGAGTCGTCAACTGGAAAAATGTTCACTCTTAATTTTTAATTTGTTTTGGCATAGGCCAAAATCAGATTTCAAAAGTTCGGGCGTCACTATTGAAACACCCTGTATATACTGGGTGTCTCATTTAACTTGACGATGTCAAAAAAAGTAAAAAAACATCGTACAAAAAACTGTCCTAGACACAAAACTTATATATATATTTCCAAAAAAGGTATCTTCCTGTCCTAAAATCAGTGGATAAGGAAAAAGCAACTTTAAAATTTCAAATAAAAACCCCTATTTTTTTCAAATTCTGTGGAAATCTAAAGTTTTGTGAAAACATTTTGTTTCATTCGTGATAGATGATTCTCGAGAAATGACCATTAGATTGAAAAATTTAAAAAATACCTGTTCGATATTTAAAAAAAAAACATATGCATCCCCTTGGGGTAGCGTGGGTGGTAACGTTTAAATCTCAAATGGAAACCCCCATGTTTTATTACAGAATTAGATTTCAAGTAAAGTTTTTTGAAAATATTTTTCATTCGTTGAATTTTTTAAGAAACTACTTTTAGCGTTACCCTGGAAGAACGACGAGAACGTCTCCTCGCCTCTCACTATCGGAGGCTTGTTTTCA
This sequence comes from Tachinus rufipes, assembly GCA_963932245.1. Lineage (NCBI taxonomy): Eukaryota > Metazoa > Arthropoda > Insecta > Coleoptera > Staphylinidae > Tachinus > Tachinus rufipes. The sequence goes on from OZ010744.1 coordinate 80,613,469, forward strand.
GTAAGTTCCTTGCCTTGCTTGAATCAGTTGTGTTTCCTCGCCTCTCACCATCGTTTGTTTTAGGTGAAAAGACACCACTAACAAAATAGTTTTAAAAAAATTGTTTTTTTTTTAGATTGCAGCATATTGGAATTTCTTTTCAAAGAAAGTATGTATTTAATTATTCTATGAATGAATGAAAAAAATTATATTGATGTAGACTTTATTCAAAATGATTAACTATTTACCATACAAAATATTTTTTACGTTTTAGTCTACTTGATACTTCCGTGCTTGTGTTTTTTACTAATTCAAATTAGCAATTTGCAATTATTATTAGGCAATACATAATGTCCAGATATAATTAAATTTTGAAAATTCTTGAGTAGCCTCTAAAATATGTAATAAATACATTGAAAACTGTATAAGCATCTAAAGCATTGAAAACAACTTCAGTAACTCTATATTTTCCTTGTTTAAAGTTTCATAGAATTACTATAAAACCTTGTTATATTATTCATTTTCTATTATTGTTTCAAACTTTTCAAAATAAATTTAGTTTAATTGACTTATTTACAACTAGTTTCGATCAATTATTATAAAATTTTACATCTACTTGCTCTGCACACTGTAAATAGTGATAAACATTTAAACCAATAATATCTATAAATTGTAAAAAAAAAACAATTTTATGTATACCTTTATTTTCTGTATTTGTATACTTTTCGAAGTATAAAACACATAGACTTTGCCAGATAATGTCTTGTCGAGACGACTTCACTCAACAAAACTTACAAAAAGAACAAAGTACATAATAAAATAGAATAAATTTAAATAAAAAATCTTCACATCAACAAAAAACATGAGTTTTACATTTGAATGATCAATTACTGACAAATTTATTTAAATCGAATATAAATACTAGTTTAAAACTTTAACTATAATAATAATAGTTTACATAACCAATTAATTTTCTCTACAAAAATGAAAAACGTCGAAAGACCAAAACTGCAATTTCTATAAATACTTTATGATAAACAATTTATAATTAAAATTAATGTAGTTGGAGATTTAAGTATAATTAATGCTTATTATTATTGTATATGAAAAATACTAAATGAGCTCAGATTAAAAAAACTTTATACACAGTTTTTCTCACATTAATGTTTATGATAAAAACTCACCTAAACTTCGTGCGGATACAACGCAGGTGGTCGTGATCCAGAAGAGAAGCAACGAGCCCATGTTATCTGGAATATGCAAAAAAACTCGATTTAATACTCTCTCTAAGTTTGGAAACTTTTTTCTCTCCCCCTTTTTTGGCGTGCGTGGTTGCGAGAGTGTTGGGCGCGCAAAATTTTAGATTTATCGAGTTTCACACTTCAGGAATGAGGCGGAATGAATGGGCCGAAACGGGAACGCAGGAAATATTATTCGCGCACCCTTTTAGCGCCCTCCGCTACAACGAATCGCGCGCAAGAGCGCAAACTTTATTTTCTAACAATATGCAATTTATTATTATTGTTCCCTATCCATAACCAAGTACCAATATAATAAATACTTAATACAACAGTAATAAAATATGCAATATAAATATATTTTATTACAAAATTAGTGCTTCTTAATAAATAATACAAATACATTGTATTTTACAAACCTTAACAAGGTAATGATTGAAACACATATATTGTACAAAATTCTAAAGAATAATTCGAGATATAATATTACCAATACATGTAGGTATGATTTTCTTTTCAATAAACTTATTATGACAACTATTATGATTTACTAGCTTCATTCGTTGAAGTTTATATAAAGATGTAAAAATAAACTTTTAATGTAATCATTATAATTTAATATACAGAATCAAGTTTAAAATCTTGCTCTACTTTGAAGCGGATCTGCTGTATTTTACCGATAATTCAATACATTTTACAACAAGCGATAGCGACTTGGAATTGATTCACGAGGAAAACGGTCATGACAAGCTGAACTTATAAATGATATACTATACTTTAATAGTTTCTTACTAATCGATTCAATTATTTTTAATTTGTAATTTTCTGTACTTTCTTCTTGACATAAATTTAAGTTATATATCAAGTTTCTTACAATAACATATTTTTTAAATTTCAATTTATATTATAATTAATAATTTACTGACAAATTTATTTACAACACGGTGCTCTTTTAATAACCCTTAAAATCACAAGAAACTTCTCTAATAATATTACTTAATTATACAAAACGTTTTAAATCCTGTTGCAAAACACTTAATTTCATTTTACGGAATTCCTTAGTACGGATAACCGTTGGTGCCATTTCAAATCTTGTAGGGTAATTTTAGCATATTTAAGTGAATATTTGTATCGCAACGGAATGTTTGCTTGCCTGCTCCTTCTAGCTAATATTAGTTTCAAGAGTAAGTATAAACAATAATGTTTATTTTATAAATTTATTCCATTACTATTACGCGGTAAGCCAATTACGCTTAATCAATCGTAGTATTTCCATCCTTACATACCACCACCTTTGCTTCGGCCATATCCATCCACTTTTATTTTCGTTCTCATTCATCTACCACATTCATCCTTTCCACGGTCTCTTTCTTTCGACCATCATAAATTTGATTTTCCTTCAGTCATTTTCGCAACATATTCAAAACAACGTAAAGCACTTTATAATTTTAATAAAAGTTACTTCTAAACTACATTTCTTTATTATACACTAATTTATAATAAGTTTTCCCACACCTCATTCAAACCCTTATTACTATACTTTTGCGTTTTTCCTAACATACCCATCGAATTCTGCAATTCTAATTTGCAGCAACATTCAATCAATTTTTTTTTAAGTTTCTAACTAGCATGTATCTAATTAAATATTATAGAATAAGAAATGTTAGTTGTCAATAAACAATTGAAATATTTAACAACAAATATCCAGATGTATAAGAAAGTCGTGCAATATGTAAACTAATAAAAAAATGTGATACCACAAGAGACGTTAAAATTAAGAAAAAAAATATACGACAACACAATGAAAATAATACTGCTACGGTGTTAGTTACTGAATAAATACAAAAAAAAATTATCTTTACAAAGCAAAGCAATCGATCTAGGAATAAGCAAATCCAACATTTATTCATAAACTAAAAAACAGAGATAATGTTTGTGAAAAAGAGAAAAAATGTTAATCTTTTAACAACCAATTTTATTTAGTTAATATCAACTTTTACAACCAACAACCATAAAGTTTCACAAAATAATTGTCATCATTGGTGTTCTGCTTTTTGCAGGTCCTACGTACCTCTGCTCCAATTTTCTCGGTTCTACGTCCTTTTCTTCATTTCACTGTATCTTTCACCTTTTCTTAGAACAGAGCTTCTTAAGCTATGAGTCGCAACCCCAAATGGGGTCTCCTAGAAAAATCTTAGGGTCGCAACATTCTAAAACTATATTTTTTCTTATGTATGTATATATAATTACTATAGTTATACGGGGTCGCCCAAAAACTCGCATTCATAAATGAGGTCGTGAATAAAAAAAGTTTAAAAAGCCTTGTTCTATCATCTTGCATTTTCTCCTTCCTCTTTTCAGATTTGGATTCACCATTCTTTCAATCCTTCAATAAACAATCTCTTCTCAACGCATGCCCTATCCATCCTTTCTTTCTTTATATGATTGTACCTGCTAGAGCTTTGTCCTGCCCTGTTTTTTTCAACACTTATTTATTTCAGATCTGACTACTTAATGTCCATAAATCTTCTCCAGAGCCACATTCTAAATTCTGAATTTGATTGGAACAATGATACCATTTTCACTGCGCTTAGACCTCATTAAGCTTTTTATATCTACTCCAGTGGTAAACCTTACTCCTCCGTCCCAACACACAACCAATCTATCTAGTATATGTATGCTAGGGCATCGCCTGAAAGGATTTCCCATATGCTGGCCATGTCAACCCAACAATTCCTTAGCATGGGCTCTTTAGCGTAGTACGTGCTCGATCGTTTCATCTTTCATTTCACATCTTCTGCATAACGGGCTGTCAACAATGCCCATAGTATGTATGTGTTTTTTTTTTTTTATTAAGAGTGCCCTGTCAAAATTCCTGTTATAATTTGCAAGTTCATTATGGACAGTCTCAAGTAGTAGTCGGCCGTTTTGAGATTTAGGGCAATCATTGCCTCCTTTGCCTGTCTACAACCCGGGTTGTTATATCATCGTGCTTTAAATGCATTGTGTGTATTTACGTTTAGTATAGAGTTAAGGCATTTTAGTGGGAGTGCGGTCCAGAGTTCGGGTCCACACACCTTGAAGGTTGATCCATTGCACATCAATCCATCAGCCTTAACGTTACCTATTGTGCACAAGTACACTTTCCACCAGCATAGCTCAATGCTGAGGTGATAAAATGATGTCTCTTTGGCATTCTAGAATTAGCTTTGATGTGATTAAAATTACTGCCCGTTAGGATTTCCACTTGTTTACCAAATATTTCTCGGGTTATTACATCCATAGGTTACGGCTATATCTGCCTGGAGGATAATCGCAAATTTCCACTTCAAAACCTCGAAAAATGTTTAAGCCATCGGTGTAGATTTTAAAATTTTTGTCCTTATCCACTTTTTGCTCTTGTTGTTCATGCGTGTGTACTTGCAGTGTCTTTAAAATACAAAGTAGGATGGCATAATATCTGTTTATAATCCAAGTAGAGCTGTTTTTCTACAGCCTCTTCCAACGTAGATTTAGTTGACCTGTTTTCTTTTTTTGTAAAAAAAAAATACCAGTTCGGTTTTTTGTGGGTTAACCGTAAGAGCCTGGTCTGCACCAATTTTCTAATATTTTAGGGCATCTTGCGTTAGGTATGCCCTTAAACTTGTTATATCATCTGCATAGCCAATTGTGTAGAAACCACAGTCATTGAGTCATTAAATTAGACTGTCTACTACTATATTCTAAAGTACTTTCCTAACTATTGTGTAGCCTACATGATAATTGGATTAACACCATGTGTCACGTGTGCTGTTTTTATTTTATAGAAGGTAATTTTGTCAAAAGCACCTTCAATGTCTATGAATACTCCTAAGGTAGACATCTTCTCCTGTAATAATCTTTCGATTCGATCTATTACGCGTATTGGTTTAAGTGTATCGGCCTAGTAATAAGTGCCGTATTGATCTTTCGCAGAGTCTTTCAAGTGTCTTCAGAAGAAAAGACGTAAGACTTATCAGGCGATATGATTTTGTCCTGGCTTTGGTATAAATACAACTTTCACTTCTCTCCATGATATAATAATAAAGCGGAAGGCAATACATGCCCCATAGATTATCACCTAGTAAACTAGAATTGCAAAGAAGCCAAAAAAATCCGTTCAGTACTGTTGCCTTGTATGGTGAGAAGTTTATGATTGAATAGGTCATACGCGTATCTTTTACAAGGTGGTGTGCAACATTTCAAACACTTCTATGCGTTTTTTATCTTTTTTTCCTATTGTCCAAGTTTCACATCCGTATTAAAACACACTATATACGAAACATTTCACAATCCTTGCTACTCCAAATCTTGCTCTAAAAGCTTATTAATTGGTCACTCCTATGCGTACTCTAATTTCTTTCTCGTTTTTCTAATTTTCTGTAATTTCAGTACCTTTCCAATTGCTCCAATTTATCTCCGTTCATTCACGTACTCGTCCGTTTCTTCCGCATCTCAAATTCTCATAACTTATGTCTTTTTTTTTGTTTATACATTAATTCTATTTCTTCAAGTTTTTTAACAAGCATCTTTAGTTCTTCTGTGTTCTCTGCAAAACACGATCATATCAATGGATTAATTAGATTCTATTCTTTTTATTCTTCATATTAAACAACGTTGCTGATAAGCAACAGCCCTGTTTCACTTCTTTTCCAATTTCTAACCACTCGGTCCTTTTGCCATTTAACCTCATTTCTACTTATTGTCTCCTACACCCAGACACAAATATTGTGGCCTCTATATAGGCAACTTAGTATACACAAAAATTATGTTGAATGTGGTTAAACTTATGCCTTTGCCCGTTTAAAACTGGGAATTATATGCACTTATCAAGTTAAAAATATGCGCATATATATGCACGCAATTTTGCCAAAATATGCACTAAATATGCACACAATTTTGCCAAAAATATGCACTAAATATGCTAAATTTGGTAAAAATATGCACAAAATATAAAAATATGCAAACATTAATTCTTTGCAATTGTTTAAAAGCTTATTTTTTTTTAACCAATATAAATTTACAAAAAGCAATTTTACTTAAAAATAATTTAAAATTATACAAATATGCACAAAATATGCAAATACCCACCAAATATGCAAATATGCACCAAATACGCACAAAATATGCACCGATATGCAGTTGTTATTAAAATATGCACAGAAAATCAAAAATATGCAAAATATTCAAAAAAGTTATTGGTTTTTAACACTTGTTTTTTTCTAATTCGTGTAGATACAAAATTATTTAATTGGCATATAAGTATTATAGAATATATACGTTGCAAAAAAAACAATTTTAAAAAGAAATTAAACTGCGTTCAAAGTTTTATGACACTTAAAAAACCGCCAGCATAAGCGCATATATTTTGGAAAGTACGATAGCCTACAATATTTTTAGTTACTCTGCTTTACGTGCAACTTTTTTAGCGTTTGTAAATTTAATTAAATCTAAAATAAACCATCGCAGATATTTTGGTAGACGTGTGCATTTAACTGGAATATATTAATAATAATCATTTTTATTTTGCAAAGTAACCTCCGGTCAGTATAGGGAATTACATGTATACGGGCGCCAAGATAACTAATGCATCGGTTAAAATAATTACAATCCGAGACCAAATTTAGAAAACTTAAACGTTTTTCTACAAATGAATCGAAGGGTTTTAAGAATAATGTTGTTATTAATCTGTTATAATGGATAAAGCTTAATTTTTTTTAATTCTTAAAATCCCACAATCCAATCGTCTGTTATAATGGATAAAGCCTAATTTTTTTTAATTCTTAAAATCCCACAATCCAATCGTGGATAAATGTTTAGGTTTTTAAAATCTGGTTTCAGATTTATGTTAACTGATGCATTAGTCATCTTGGCGCCCGTATACATGTAATTCCCTATACTGGCCGGAGGTATAGAGGCCTCTTAACCTTAATTTAAATTTATAAATTAGAACACATAATAAAATAATTGAACCATTTAGTCTATATTACAATTAGAAAAAGGTTTATTCTAATTTACGCCTGCTAAATATTTAAAATCGTAAATGATGTTTTCATACTCGAGATTTTCAAAGAACACATTAATACTGAATTCAATAGAATACGGAATAGGGTTTAATTAGTTAATATCTAATCAGAAATTACAAATATACAAAGAATCTAAAACATTCGGAAATAGTTTGAGCAAAAACCAACAACAATTACCTAAATTATCGAAAGAAAAATATTATAGAAGTATGAATTTTACATTTATGTTCAGAATATTACTGAATTATATTTTCAATAATAATGCAGTACAACATATGAAGCATCAAACGGTGATCGTTATACGAATATCTGAATACGCCACCGATAAGAAGATTATGCAATGCTTTCCGAGATTAAAACAAATAACTGCTCCACGGTATTACAATCTAATTCTGTTTTACTGGAATTAAATTGAGTATAAACTGCAATTAAAACTCCGCTACCTCCACATTTTTTAGTAGTATTTGAAAAAGAGGTGAAAAAAAAAATCTAAAAAATGTCAATTAATTTAAAGAAATTTCAACAGTTCCTAAGAAATACAAATTATTATATTTAACCCTCCTGATTAGGTTCCCTATTATAAATATGTTTTTATATTAAATTATGTGTATTATATGTAATAAAATAAAAAGCAATTATTATTACTATTAATATTTTAATGAGTCCGTAATATCACAGTTAAGCCAACTTTTCACTATAATTATAATGTCATAAACGCTATAATTATACAAAATCGCTTAACTTAGTACGTATATCACCAATATTGTGAATCTAAACCTTAAGTTGTTTCTGTTAAAAAAATAAGTGGGTGTATTAATCGTTACAATTCAATAATTGTTATTAACTAATTAAACTGTTATGATTGTTAATAATGATAAACATTGTTATTTGCGTACAGGTAGAAAGAGAACAGTATTGGTAAATCTATATCTTACAAGTTCCAAGAGAAAAAGATTTAACTACACAATACCTAGGAGGGCTTTTAGAGGTGTAATTCAGAGAACATACATATTCACACATAGACCGTGAGAGGTAATACAAAGTACATTGGATGTGAGGTTACTTTGATAGCTATAGCATAACTTGGAGGGCTGTAAAAGATTGTTATTCACACACTGGCAATTGAGACCTTGGGGTTGTGATAACACTGAATCTAGCAGTAATGCCTTATACGTAACTGCCAAAAGCATGTTGTGCGCTGGCAGTTAAGGCCTTGGGGTTGCGCAATAATTGCAAAAAATAAGCTTACAAACTTCAACAGGCACATTGGTATTAGAGTATCCTTGTGTTCATTAAATGACAGGTATTGTGCTAAATATGTATTGATGATATGATGGAGATTCTACCATCACAACCTATAGGGTCATATGCTAGAGAGAAATTATATATTTGTTTGCACAGAATATATTAATAATTATATGGTTCAATTTATAGAAAAACAAGCGGAAACGATCATAGCAGCAGCGTGCCAATGCAAGAAGACAAGGTAGACCAGACCTGCACCAATGAAGCGCTTTAAAAACAACATAGAGCAAGAATATAAAAACTTCAGTAACTTTTTAACGCAGTTAGCTGTAAATATGTAGGCCGGAATGGTAGCATGTAATCAAACCTTACCTTCTCTAAAACCACTTGAATAGAAAACAATTGTTTTGTTTTCTTAGAAAGCTTCTTAAGGACTTGGCATTAAACTACTATAAGACTGGGATTCTGGTTACAGCACGATGGGGCACCAACTCACACAACACAAAAAATAACAGCACTGCTAAACCAAAAACACTTAAATATGTAGACAAAGAAAAGTATATACACTTATGGACAAAATTATCAAATATTTTTTGTAATCACTATTACTTAAAAATAGTTTTAAATTATCGCCGTAAACTTATATGTGCTGATGTTAATCATCTAGTATGCTAATTACTCATTTGTTTTAAAATAATTTTGACGTTTAATTGACATTAATGAAGTTATTATTGTCTCTCGCAAATTTTATCATAAACAATTGATAAAATATTTTAAAAATTAAAGTGAATTATGTCATTGTAATGTAATGAACTAAATTACATTGAATAGTGTTTGTGTTTTCCTCAACTGAAAACAACAGTATGTCAGCAGTCGGACACTGCAATAAAGTTCAAGGAGGACTCTACATAATAAAAGATATAAACAAAAAGAAATCGCATAACGTCTCAAGAGAGGTCAATCTACCGTATCTAATATTTCTTCTTCTTTATTTCGCGTTTTACAGCTATTTTACATCGCCCCAGAAGTCTTACGACTTGTATGAAGAGGGTTGATGGGATCAACGGCTTATTAGGTGACTTCCAAATCACCCCAGTGGATAAAGAGCAAAGTTATTATTTTAGTCATACTCGAGGATCGAACCCCCGGACTGTTAGCGTGCTACGCTAACGCTCTATTACTGAGCTATCTCACCGTCTTTTCAGTCTTTTGATACTTTTTTGAAATAAAGTGTCAAAAGACTGAAAATTTCTTACGAAGACCCGGGCAAGGGCGCAAGAGATGTACAACAGCAATTGATGATCAATTTTTGATACTTAATTCTACATGAAATCGCACATTGACATCGACGCATCTCAAAAATGATCTCCTAAATGCAAGGCAAACTAATGTGAGTTCAAAAATAGTCAGGCAAAGATTAAAAAAAGCTATTCTAAAGCCAAAACGTCCGACCAAAGTACCACGTCTTCTTCAAAATCACAAAACTCGTCGATTAGAAATTACCAAAACACATATTCAGTGAAATATTAAGAATTGAAAAAGATCTCTTCACGGATAAGACTAGAATTCAATTATGGAAGCCAGACGGGCAAAACCACGTCTACACAAAAGTTGGAGAACGATACGCCAGCTGTAATCTCATAGAGCCCGTTAGTTTTGGAGGTGGCAGTATAATGCTTTGGCAGATATCAGTTGGGAGAGACGCACCAAACACGTGGAAGTGATTGGACAAATGACTAGTAACTTGTATATCAAAAATATACTGAAAGATCATGCTGTGCCATATGGCGGCCATATTGGACACAAAAGATTCATATTAATGCACAATAACATTCAACCTCATGCAGCTGGCACAGTGACTAATTACCTCAATGTGGTCCAGATTCAAAGATTAGATTGGCCACCATCCCAGACTTAAATCCAATCGAACATGTGTGGGATTATCTTAAACGCCACATGCAACAAAAAAAATCTGTTCCAACTACAATAGAACAGCTTCGGTTTACTGCACAAAAAGAGTGGAACGCTACTCCTCAAGAATATATTCAAAACTACTTGGCAGTTTGCCGAGAAGAATGCAAGCAGTAATTGGAGCTCAAAGGGGAAATACTCGATACTAACTATGCACTTACTTTAATCAAAAGATTTGTCTTTGCTATCTAGTGGCATTTAAGTATAAAGTTAATATACATAATTTTGATAACATTTAGCTTTTTTTTCATAATTTTCTTCATATAAAAACTCAAGATTGTCCACTGAATTTCTTTAAAATAAACTGTTTGTCGTAGTAGATAGTGTTTAAATGACGTATTTCATCAAATTTTATTTTTACAACAAAATATATAAAAATTTAAAAATATTCGATAATTTTGTCCATGAGTGTATTAATACCTCCTCGTATATTCCCATCTACTTAAATAACATAATTTAATTTGAATTAAATATAACGTATATTTAATTCAAATTAAATTATGTTATTTAAACTATTGTCAAATCTGGCCAAAGACAGTTATAAGCTTAAAATTCTTATAAAAAAATAATAAAGTTTATAATTATATTGTAAACATAAGTTAGTCAATTTAATCTAAATGGAATGCTTAATATCACAACATCTTGAGTCGTAACTTATTAATTATGCTTAAAATAATATTTTTTAATATCCATTGCTATTTTACTATTTTTCTTTTAGGTGTAATCGTTATTTAAATTAATTCTTTTTATAGTCTCTGTATGTTAATGCTTCCAAATTAATTAATTAATTAATATAATAACAGTGCGTTCCTCGGTTGCTTAATTGACTTTTGTTTATATACAGCAAGTTATCGTTTAACATTTAGTATGATATAATTACTCCCAAGTAGTAAACGAAAATTTATGTTTGCTTAATTCGTGCTGATGCAGATAACCTCGTGCAAAGGGGTATAATTTAGTCATTACTCTTGCTGTATGCATTTTAAATAATTAAAGAATAATAGGGCGCTTGTGTCGTAAATCTGTTGGGTGTGATTTAAAATACATACCAAATATTTTAACTTGTTATTTTTATTTTCTAAACATAAAATTAAAATTAAAAAAAAAAGATATTTAGTTAAGAACATTACATAATTTACACAACTTAAACCAGTACATTTATGAGGTAATTATACACACAAAAAAACTTTATATATAGTGTGTCTGCTTAAGTTCGCACCATATGGAAAACTTTTTTATTATTAATTTTACAAAAAAAAGTTATACTTTATAAAAAATTCTGCATGGTCTTAAAGCTAAAATGCAACCATCAGATATTAATTTTTTTCAGTCGTATACGCGATTTCTCAAAAAATATGAATTTGGCTCAACAGTCAATTACAAAAAATTAAAAAGAGTTGTTTGACAGTGAACGTCAAATAAAATTTGTTAGCATGCCGGTGATATTTAGTGTGGAAGAAAAAGTAGAAATTGTGTTAATCGTTCACAAAAATTATAAAACTTATTGTGAAGCAGCTGAAATATTTAACAACAGACATCCAGAGAAAAATATACACCATACATCAGTAATGAGAATTATAGAAAAATTCAAATCATGTGAAGATGTTAATAATAAATTCATAAACAAAAGTTTTAAATCTGTTGCAAGTGAGAAGATGAAGTTAAATGTAATGTCATCTGCAGTGGAAAACCCTAAATAGTATCTGCGAAAAAGGGCATCTTCGCTTCCAGATAAAATTGGTAAAGATACAATATCATTTTTTTTTTTAAGAATAAGTTTCATTCATATAAACCACAATATATCCATACTTTAAAACCTGGAGACTACGACAGACGACTAGAATTTTTTTTCTTATCCAAGGAAAGCTAGAAGACGATCCGTTTTTGCTAGAAACATATTTTTTTCTGACAAAGCTACATTTACGTCTAATGGAACAGTGTCTTTGTTGTCTTGTCGATGATGGACTGACTCCAATCCTCACTTAACGATAAAAACTCGCAATCAATATTATTTTAAATGTAACGTTTGATACGGCATTTACAAGAATAAAATAATTGGCCCTTTTTTTTCGACAATGTATGACTTCTCAAAGATATCCATTTTTGTTACAAAATCAGTTGCATGATTTGCTTCGTGATCTTCCAAGACATGTACGGCAACAGGTATGGTACCAGCAAGACGGCGCAACATGTCGTAGTACGATGGAAGTAAAGCAATACCTTGAAAATATCTTTAATGGAAGGTTAATTCATAGATATTCCGATATTTTTTGGCCAGCTAGGTCACCAGATTTAACCCCACTAGTTTTTTTCTTATAAGGTTATTTAAAAGGAAAAGTATAACAATACAGGCTATTCACAAACATAGAACATTTGGAAACAATTATTACAGAAACAATTCAGGGTATAACTCCAAATGTAATTAGAAATGTATTGAGCGAGTTTTCATCTAGAACTTATATGATACGTTGAAACAATAGTGAATTGATGATAAACTATAACACGCTTGTTACGCAATTAACATTATTAGCAATGTATTTATGTAGTTGATAATTATCGTAAAATAAATTATTTTGTTATGTATTATTTATTTTAATGCATCATCAAAATAATGCAACATAGAGGTTAAGAGACGTAAAGGTTATCAAATTTTTAACAAATAAAAAGATAACAGATAAAAATTTCCGATATTTTCAAAAATAAATTTACTTTACTGTTTTAATTAATATTTTCTTACAAACCTCGTACATGACTGAAAAAATTTGAAATCTGATGATTGTATTTTAGATTTTAGAACATGCAGAACTTTTTTATGAAGAATAACTTTTTTTCGTAAAATTAGTAATAAAAAAGTTTTTCATATGGTGCGAACTTAAGCAGACACACTCTATAAGACTCTACTTTTAAGTTGCTATTGAATTTGAACTAATTTGTACTAGTGGAAATGTTTTTTATTTCTAATTTTTTTTTCATTTGTAATTAGGTTATAACCTGTTTAGGAAAATAAAAATATTATTATTATTATTATTATCACTAGTATGAATTAGTGGACATTCGAATATGTTTGGCTGAGAGTACTTTTTATTATGCTATAAGTTATATCACAATAATATACTTTTAAAGTTTCAGTGCAAGTTGAGCTCGAAGTTTAATGACACTCAAAAAAACGGCCTTTTATATCACAATTTGATATATTCATTTCAACTTACACAAGTTCAAGAGCTATCTGCTGCAATCAGTTAATAAAACATACGCAAAACATTTTACCTGCTAAGAATTAAGAAATTCATAAATAACTTTTCATGCATAAAAGCCTCCACATTTTGCATACAGGATGCAACTGTTCCTGATAGTTGAAATAGACCCAAGAAATTATACTGCACAAAACTCATTATTTTTGAAACATTTAATCTACTTAATAAATAATAATATCAATCTATTAAACAATATTTTTATAAAATACTCTAAATTCAAACGTTTGTTAAACTGCTAAGTCTAACAATAAGCAGATACGATTTCATAAAAGTAAGCCAATACTTCTGAAATAGTATTTGTTTCTGAAATGTTGCTTGGTTCAATGATTTTTTATTGCAAATAACGTTTTTTAAATGACGTTTTGCCGTTTCTCCTTGATTTAAAACAATTAACACAGCGGCATAAATGCCGAACAGTAAACACGTACAGTATTCGACTCCGCAATAAACCACCATTTAAATTGTTTCAGTGTTAAAAATTATATGTTTTGTATGTTTATAAAAGTGTTAGTTCAAGTCAAATTGTAAAAGCCGTGCTAATTTGACCCGAAAGGGTCAAATTATGAGTGGTACCTAGCCCGCTCATATAGATGTCTTTCTTTTGTATGAGAGCAAGAAAGACAACAGACTCGACTCCGGCGCAGAATATCCGCTATCCCAGTCCCAGACTGATGCCGATACGGACTGCGGGGAGAATTTTTTAACGCCAAAAAAAACGAAGTAGGCCAAAAAAGAAGCAGAACTCAAATAAAAAGGGATAATGCGATGGTTTTTTTTAACACTTCACAAATAAATAATTTAAATAACTACACAACAAAAACTAACAACACTACTGCAACAAATACTTTATCTACAAGAACAAAACAATATCAATCGACTCCTCAAAGCAACACCGCATCTACATCTGCAATTAACATGTTAATGGCACAACCAATTAACAACAAAAATACCACCAAACAACCCGCAAAACAACATTACACGCCTACAAAAATTAGAAACAACGCAATTAATTACAATTACGTATACTACATTGAAACGATATAACAGGTTACACGGACACAGCTTTCCGATTTATGGTGCAACTCTAGTATAAATACCAACGATACTATAATGAGCACAAAGCATGGTTTCATTATAAAAACCAACACAACCAAAGAAACCACGTTAAAAATGTTGCTAGAGTTGATGACTAACTTAAAAGTTCTTAAAAGTTTCAAGGAAACATCATTAAATAAACCACAACTGCCAAAAATACCGTCTGCATCATATTCGGCTGTATAAGCATCAGTGGACCTCGAAATTACCGACGACGAAATGGAACAGGATCTAAAAGCTATCGACATAGACCACCGTTTCTGCAAACGAATAATATCCAGAGCAACGGAACTACCGACATATAAAATTCGCATCATTACGGCTAATGTAGATGCTTACCAGAAACTGTTGCGTTTTCTACAAAAGCCGGCACTTCCCTGTTTACGAAAGTTACGCTCCAGCTCCCCTACCGATACCATGTGGCAAATGCAACGCATTTGACCATAAAACAGAAGACTGTACAGCTCACCCCAAATGTAGCAAATGTGGACTTGCTCACAAAACCGCAAGCTGCACAACAAACCTACCAACCAAATGCAGCTCTTGTAACGAGGAAGGACATGAACCATGGTCTCTAAAATGCAAGAACCGGCCCACACAACCTATAGAAGGCATACCAAATGTCATAATTAAGGCAGCAAACAAAAGGTCAGGAGACATTGAGCCACACATAACAAAATCATTTCGAATTCACTCACCTATCACCATCCATGACCATATAATCGACACATACCTTGACAAAGACAGACAAGAAAATTAAAATCACGATTCATTGAGACTTACAATATAGACACAATAGTTTCTTTTTCCGCCAACCGCATGTTTATATATCTTATAAATCCTGACCATGCACCTCCCACGGTCCCTATAAACGGCATACAAGCTATCATCACTCAATCTCAAAATGACTAGCATAAATATCCTATACTCCAACATTAATAGTTTTCCTCGTAAATCCACCCTTATTAAAAATTTCCTTATAAAGGAAAATATATCCTGTGCCATGTTTGTTGAGACCAAAACCCAAAAACCTATTTTATTCCGTAACTGGTCCAAAATCCAAAACCCTTCCAACATCCTTAATCGTTATAATAGAGGAGGTTCCAAAGTAATGACACACCCAACTGTCCGTTTGAAAAAAGATAACCCTCCTAGCATTAACAATCCATTGAATGACTGTCTCCATTTTTCTATCCCATTCCTACAAAATTTAATCCATATTTTCTTAGTATATATTCACCCAACCTCCAACATTGAAGATAACATCTTTGTGAAAGCTGCCCAATACCCGCATGCTATAATTGTAAGTGATTTTAACGTTAACCTAATAAAATCCCGGCACCTCCAACAATTTCTCTCCAACTCCGATTTTTCCAAAATTCCTACTTCTCCAACGTTTATAATGTCGGATAATCAATGTACTATTCCTGATATACTTCTTTACACATCCAGTTTAAAACCACTTATCCAGTCAGTTAAGGTTATACCTGATCTCTGCTCCGACTACCTTGCAATATCTTTTCAAATCAATGTTCAACCCTTACCACCAATTATAGAGAGAGTTTCGACTGACAAACGATAAGACTTTAAAAAGACAGTTCAGTGACCTTAATAAAAATATTCACAATTTAATACTTCAATACAGAAACGACAAATACATCACCGCATGCAATAAAATTAATAACAAACAAGGAATAGACTATTTCAATGAAATCAAAAAGCTTACGAAATACAAACGGTCTAGCCAAATCTATTCCATTACTGATCCAATGACAAATAAATGCTGCTCGACAGATATTGACATCGCTTGTACATTTAAAAAACATTTCAGTGAAGCTTTTACATTTTCACACTCGGACAATTTTGACAATGACAATTTAAATATTATAAATAACTGGTATGACAATTTTTGTAGACAGACCCATATTACACCAGAGGACGAAACAATTGACAAAGACGTTTATTACCTAGACCTGACCTGGTGACAAGAAAAATATTAAAACAGTTAAATGACCATATTCACAACTATATAATTGACATATATAACTACTTCCTTTCACAACAATATTTTCCTAAAGAATGGAAAATGGAAACTATTATATGTTTACATAAGTACGACTGCAATATGTCTTACCCTTACGGAAAAATATTTGAATCTATTATCCAAAAGAAAATACTATCTTGGACAGAAAATATGATTCCTGTAACCCAATTTGACTTTCGCAAATCTAGATCAACATCTCACCCAATCATAATTCTTACATCCAATCTACAAACTTCCCACCTTGAAGGTATTCGAGCGTCCTGTTTATGGATATAAATAGAGCATTCTATTCGGTCTGACACAAAGGTCTTCTCTTTAAACTGTCTAGCCTAAACCTCCCTTCTTACCTCATTAACCTAATTCACCAATAACAGAATTCTTCAAGTTCGAATACGCTCCACTTACTCCCACTCGTTTACTCTGCACCAAGGTGTCCCGCAAGGTTCTCCGCTCTCGCCCCTCCTGTATAATCTGTTCTGCCACAATATCTACAGTTTTAAGCCAAAACATTTTGATCCAAACAGCTATATCCTGCAATATGCAGACGACACTACAATCGTATCCCATGCGAAGTCATTAAAATCATCGGTCGTACAACTACAAGCTTTGTTGGATCACACTGTTACGTGGTTTAATAAATGGCGCCTCCTTGCAAATCCATTATTTAATTATCTGTCAACTCCCCGTACATCCATATGAATCAACAACAAATTCAACCATCACAAGTGTGCAAGTACTTAGGAATATCTTTTGATGCAAAACTTAAACTTCATTCATACGCCCGTTCCCTTAAATTGAAAGTCACCACCAGAGCAAAACATTTCCGCTCACTTATATATAAAAAAGAGGGCATTGATCTTAAATGTGCAACTCACATCTACAAATCGATCTGTCGCCCTCTTCTTGAGTATAGTTCAATTTTATTCCTAAACCACTAATCCAACACTCCATAACCTCTATGTCGCTGAACGATTCTCTCTACGCTCTATCACTAAAATCCGTCATCCAAATAATCCTTTACATAATCCATCCAACAAGCTACTATATGACAAAACAAAGATAGTCCCATTTGAGCAACGATTACAAATGATACATTTAAAATTTGCTAAAAATCCTAAAAATCACGAAATCCTAAATATCTTAATAACACCTAGAAATCCAGCAGTTGTATCCAAATTTAAAACCCCATCCCAATCACTTTATCAAAATATCCGATCCTTGACTAATGACATGTAAGACTGACGTTTCACTTATTCATTTATACCCCATCGTTTTTTTTTTAATTGTATCAAGTATGTATTGTATAAGACTCAGGCTGAAAGACTACGGTCGATGGCCATTTCACAATAGGTTTCTTTTTTTTTTGTAATTATTGTATTGTAAATAATGCTTATACACTTCCTGTGATGTTTCTTTTTGTGAATAAAAATGTTATATATAAAACTATTAAAAATATATTTAAAATTAGCCGATCCCAAAATATGCAATTTAAATTGAAATTTTGCTGTAATTTGACATACTGTATGAATTTTAAATATAATTCATCATTCAATAAAAAAATCAATAAATGTCATAAATAAATATATAAAATATATAAAGAAGAGACGCAATGTCCTCAAATGAGACAGTTGTAAAAGCAATAATTTCGAATAAAGCCTAGTTAAATAGGTAAATTTAGACGAATGCCACAACGACATATGTAGCGCTCGTTACTATTTGTTCAATCGGACAACCCAATAATAACATTAAAAAATTAAATTTATGAAAAAATATTCTAAACTAAAAAACATCCATAGACGCGTTTCGAGGTTTACCTCTCATCAGTATGGCTTTATTTATTTAAACTAATTGATTTTTAACTTACTTCGTCAACATTGTTCACCACCACAATTCAAAGTGAATATTTTAAAGGGTGTATTGACTATTTATACTAACTGACTTAATGACTTTATTTAATGGCTATGGTTAATAGCATTCTGAGAATGAACAAATAAACTAATTATTTCGGGATATTAAGCTGATGGTAATGACATGAAAGAATTAAAACAGAAATTTGAAAATTAAAAATAGAATAAATTTTTTGCATAAATTATAATTACTATTATACAATTTCGTGTATATCATATGTCGTTGTGGCATTCGTCTAAATTTACCTATTTAACTAGGCTTTATTCGAAATTATTGCTTTTACAACTGTCTCATTTGATGACATTGCGTCTCTTCCTTATATATTTTATATATGTTCTGATATACACGAAATTGTATAATAGTAATTATAATTTATGCAAAAAATTTATTCTACACTCCGCGACAAAAGTCTGGGTTCACTAACAATTTTTCCGATTTTTCGTCCTATTTTTTTTTTTTTTCAAATAAACCAAAATGTTAATGTTTGTTTATCAAAAAACAAAAATGAAAAACCACCTTTGGTGATAAATTAATAATTAATCTTTCTTTACTTACATTTTAGGATACTAAAGAAATATAGTGTTTATAAAAAAAAGTGAAAAACACGAACTATGGGTACAAACGAAACTTTCAATATCTGGTGTTTCCACCACGAGCCCTAATAACACAGTCCAGACGTCTAAACATGCTGTTAATCAACGTTGCAATGTTTTCTTGCGGCAGTCTGTCCCACTCTTCAACCAAACATGCTGCAAGGTCTCTTAAGGTCCGAGGGCGATCAGGGCGAGCTCGAATGGCTCTTCCCAGTTGGTCCCACACGTGCTCAATAGGGTTCAGATCTGGTGAACAAGCAGGCCAATCCAAACACCTAATTCCGACTTCGTTAAAATAATGGAGGGTAATGTTCGCCACATGTGGGCGAGCATTATCCTGCATTAATTGAAAGTTTTCTCCAATAAAGTGACTGTATGGTACAACATGTTCCTCTACAATATCCCTAATGTACCTATCTGCGTTAAGGGCTGCTCTATCACAAATATGTAGTTCTGTACGAGCCTCGACAGAAATCCCTCCCCATACCATTACAGAGCCTCCGAAAAAATTGGATCTAGGAGCCATGGTACATGCTGCGTATCGTTCTCCTGGTCTCCTCCATACCCGTGTACGACCGTCTGGAGCATCCAACGTAAAACGGGATTCATCAGTCCATAAGACATGTCGCCACTCGACAGCCCCCCAGTTCTGATAAGTTCTAGCAAAATTCAGTCGGTTTTGTTTGTGACGAACCGTAAGTTTTGGACCAGTGGCAGCCCGATAAGACTTTAGATTATTTTCTCGAAGTCGTCGCTGAACTGTACGTGCCGATATTTGAACATTTCTGACTGCAGCAAGCTCATTAGCTGTAATTGTTGCAGTTTCAGTGCGATTTCTCAAAGATTGTAACAACATAAATCGGTCATCTTGAGCATTAGTTTTTCTTGGTCTTCCTGACCGTGCTCTGGCTGTTAGTAGACCATCTTCCTCATACCTCTGCCAAATCCTTCGGACCCCGTTTTGAGAAACTCCATACCTACGGCCTGCTTCTCTCTGGCTATGTCCTTCTTCAATGTGGGCAATTATCCGTGCACATCTTACTGGAGATATCGGCATTTTGATCACAAAACTAAATTTCAGCACACACTGACACTTGCCAGCAACATTTGAAGCATGATAAACAAATCCCTGACAACACCTACTTAATTGTTAACCAAATCTCAAAAATCTGAATAAGGCACGTTAGAAGGAAAACATGCACTATATTAAAAATTGTACGGCTATGCATTTGGCGACTACGTCATTAAACTTGTTTTTTGATAAATAAGCATTAACATTTTGTTTTAGCTGGATAAAAAAAATTCTGTACGAAAAATCGGAAAAATTGTTAGTGAACCCAGACTTTTGTCGCGCAGTGTATTTTTAATTTTCAAATTTCTGTTTTAATTCCAAATATGAAATAATAGTACTTAAGTTATTGAAATAAATAATATGTATTAAAAATCATTAAATATTATTTCAATATATGATTAAATTGTGTTAGTATATGAAATGACTATGTATATATAATAGAGTTAATAAACCAAGCCTGTATTTCACAAGAAAAATGAAATAGAAAAGTTTCCGTTTGTTTTCTCGCTAATAAATTTATGGCTTTTGTGTAAATTAAAAATGTGTTCGTACGTCTTTGGCATTTACTAGGATAATTATGCACATAGATTAGAGCAATTCATCAATTTAAATGCACTAAAATGTAAATAGTTGATTATTTTTAAAAATCAATTTAATAAACTCAAAAAATTAGAGAATAGATATTATTTAATATGTCATAAAAACATAAAAATACCTTTGAATTTTAACAAGTGGAATTTTCGTAGAAACTATCACATTGAAAACTAGATTTAGGCAGTCTGTGAACATTGACGTTGAATATTTGTGGTTTATAAGCCTCCGAAAATACTAAATTTGAAAGTTTATGTGTCAATAGTACAGTTAAAAAACATGGTCAATCCAGAAAAGATCATGTAAGATTGTAACCCCTAGAAGACAAATAGAAGAAGAGGGTAGATATGAATAAGTTGTTTAGTTTAATATTTGGAACTGATAATATATCGAATTTTAATTTAAAAACAGTAAGAAGGAAACTGACCATGTTGGGAGTGCCCCATTCAGATTTTGTTTTAAAACGTTCTGCCTTATTTGTCGTCAAAATGGTCTAGAAAGTATGAAGTGTGCTATCAGCTGCAAACTATAAATAAGACCTTTAGTTATTTGAAAAAGTCATTAAAATAAATCAAAAATAAAGTTGGTGAAAGAGCAGAACCTTGAGAAGCACCTGCATTTATAATTTTGCTCAAAGTTAAAACCATCAATTCTAACTATAATTTTTCTATTGTCAAGAAAACTATTGATAAAAATTACAAATTTATAATCAAAACCTATACAATGGAGCTTATTGATAAGATTAGATTGTCATACCCTAGCAAATGTTTGTCTAAAGTAGAATTCCATTAGTGACTAACATAAGTCAGAAGATCTGTTGCCAAATATTTTGATTGAAATCCATATTGAGTGATTTATGACAGACTGGACAATATTGCAATTGGTCTATAAGTTAAAGAATCAGACTTGTCTCCCTTTTTAAGTATTTGCAATCTTTCAACAGTTCGAGAATGAAAACCAATTCATTTGGAAATGTTTTAAGAATAATAGGTGGAATTTCATTTATACCTAATGCCTTTCTGGTATTTAATTTAAGAAGATATCGTTTAACAACCCGTTGTCTAAAATAAATTTAACCACTAGCAATTGTAGAAACAACAGTAGGAGAATTTATAATAGTAGAATTAAATGCTTTTTCTTTTGAATCAATAACTAGATTGTTTTGATAATTTCAAAAAAGGCTATTAAAGATTTTGAATTACCTACTGGGTAATTCCACTGAAATTCAGACAGTCGTTCCCACATCGATATCTCCGATTTTGTTCAAATTTTGTACACATGTTTGGGGTACTAAAATATGTCGATTCCTAATTTTAGATCTCTAGGTGCAATAGACTGTCAATGGCGGCCATTTTAATTTTTTAAGAATATTTTTGTTTTTTCAGTTTTTGCGCTGTAATTAAGCAAAAAATAGTCAAAATTTATATTGAAAAAGATGTATCTTATAGGAAATGTTCCGTACACCTCGATCCCGCTCTTGGTTTTCTAAAATTTTCCGCGGAAAATGAGAAAATTACCATTTTATTAAAAATTTGATATTTTTGATTCCGCTACACCTGGAGACTTAAAATTTAAATATAATACTCCAGAAACATAGTACTTTTGATCGCAAAAATTAAAAAACTGGATTCGCTTGCCCTAGGGTAAAATATAATACATAATTGCTAAAAATGGGTTACTTTTAAACGATTTTCCGTAATTTTCCGATTTTTTTCAGAATAATTTAAAAAAACGAGCATAAAAATCGCTTTCTACGTGAAATTTCCTTTCGATTACTCCAATTCAATTTTTTTTGGCCTTTTTTGCAAAATTATGAAAGATCAAAAAATAATTACTTTTTATCATAATTTTCGAAAAAGTAAGATATATACATATACTACTATACTTTTTTGAAAAAAATTATGATAAAAAATAATTATTTTTTTCTTTATGTCCGTTTTTTAATTTAAAAAAAAAAAAAAAAAACTGAAAATTAGTAAAATTACAAAAAACCCGAGAAAAATCCCTTAAAGTAACCCATTTTTAAGAATTATGTATTATATTTTACCCTAGGGGTCTATGTTTCAGGAGTATCATATTCAAACTTCAAGTCTCCAGGTGCAGCGGAATCGAAGAAATCGATTTTTTCATAATACAGTATTTTTTCCAATTTTCCGCGGAAAATTTCGAAAAACCAAAGGCGGGATCGTGTTCTACGGAAAATTTCCTATAAGCTACATGCTTTCCAATATGAATTCTGACTATTTTTTACTTATTTACAGGGCAAAAACTGAAAAAAAAACAAAATATTCAATATATTAATTTACACTGTATTGCACCTAAAAATCTAAAATTTTAAGAATCGACATATTTTGGTACATGCGTACAAAATTTGAGCAAAATCGGAGATACCGATGTGGGGACGATTGTCCGAATTTCAGTAGAATTACCCTACTATGAATTTATTGTTTTATAAATTGTGTTGTTTTTTATAAAAAGCTGATAAATTTGATTAGCTTTGTTTTTGTTAATCCTATCTCTTTCAAATTGTATTAGATTGTCACAATTCAATGTTTACTACTCGCGTATTTGTTAAATGCTTTTCGCTTCTTATTAACTACTTGTTTTGTCTGAATGAGTACAAGTACTTTTATTTTGATATAACAACAGAGAATGGAACAAATTTATTGATGACATTTTGAATAGTTTCTGTGAGATTTTCTGCTGCAATATGTGGATCAGAATATAAGCATTATCCTAGAATAATGATAGATGAGGCGCGGTTTAGGTTTGGTAGTCTAAAGCAGCCTCAACAGTAGTTGTTGTAATCTCTAAAATAGTTAAAAGATTCAGATCTAATAATATTGGTTCACCAAAAAGTCCATCACAAGGAAAATATGTGGGCTGTTGAATAAGTTGAGTAAGTCTGTGTGAAGCACCACAAATCATAGCTTATTGTCCGGATAGTGTTGTACAAGAGGAGTAAGTTAATTATTCAGTATTATGTCCATTAAAATCTCCTAACAACATTATTTCAGCTTTTCTATGATTAACTTGAAGAAGCTTGTCAAAACTTTCAAAAATGTTTAGAGTTGTCTTATTTGGAAAACGGTATATACCTATTACAAAAATAGTTTTATCAACAAAATTTAGTTTAAAAAATATGTTATTATAACCAATCCCCTGAATTTCGTACGTCATCAGATATAGGCACAAACACCTTCTTTCTTTATTGTATCATTTAGCATTTATGCAACTGGTCAGTGTCCTATTTGTTTAGACAAACACATAACCTAATACTCCAATGCTTTATGCATGAGACAAATAATTGATTGTAACTCAAGTTAATATTTAAATTAGATATAAATATGTTTTTCCGAAGAAAACAGATAGTGCAAATGGTGTGGAAAGTAAATATCAAGCCGATTGATATTAATTATGTGAGAGGAAATAATAAAAGTGATAAAGAAACTCAACAAATTTCTCCAATAATAAACACAGATAATAATATTCTTGAATGTTTGCCAGGTCCAAGTAACGGTATGTATTTTGAATTTTTGATACAACGTACATTAACACTACAGAGTGGTCAAGATAAAAAAGATCCCATGTGAATAACTTAATAATTTTTTTATTTAAAAGTAGTAAATACAGAATATTACAAATAACAACATACACCATTAACTTCGATACACATATCAACACGTTTCAACATGTTTTGGAAAACTTTTGCCAATTCATTTGGTGTGATTTCTGTAATCGTATTGCAAATGTTCATTTTCAACTCTTCAATTGTATACGGATTGTTACAGTACAGTTTACCGATTAAATTACCCCTCAAATAAAAATCGCAAGTAACAAATAGCATTCTGCAGAACTTATTGACAACCGTTATTAACATGTGACAACACAACACTGAGCAATTCACAGTTAACACGATCAATATCACTTTAAGTACACGGGGCCTCCTTTATCTTTGCCCCAAGCGCTCAATATCACTTTCAGTACACGGGGCCTCCTTTATCTTGGCCACTCTGTAAATAATATGTGTATATTTCCATTATTTTAGTTGTTACAAAATTAATGAGTAAATTTATGGATGACTTTCCAAATAATGAATCAACCAAGTGAAGGAGGATGCAGTAATGATGAACTAAACAGTAAAAAAATCTAAAGGTTTAATAAAAATTCTGTCGAGAAATTCGAAGAATCTGAAACTGTAGTCCACTGATAACAGTCTAACTATGAAATGATGTGAAACAAAAGATTTCAAAAATAAGAACAAGGAATCCGACAAATTAGAAAAGAAACACAGCTAAGTCGACAAAATAAAAAGTGTTACATTTCTGGCAAAGGTATAGTTCCAGCAAAAAAAAACGCAATTTGGTATTTTGTGTAATAAAAAATGTAGACTAAAATGTAGTAATAAAATTGTTGAAGATCAAAGAAAGGTTATATTAAGTAATTACTATAATCTCGACGTACATGCAAAAAATGCCTTATTATACAAAAGTATTATTCCTAAGGCCATTCAACGCGACCGTAAGAATGCAAAAAAACACAAATCCCAATCTTACAAATATACCATTTTTAATAATGAAGAAATTACGGTATGTAAAACAGCGATTTGTTCATTATATAAAGTAGAAATAGAAAATAATATAAAACCTTCAAAAACCACTGCCTCTACAAAATAATTGACCATACAATTTAATTAATGGACCGCTGAATGTCCCTATCTGAATCCATCATGCTGGTGAGAAAGGAAAAGATTGTTAGCGCAAAAATGTAGCGGAAACTTTTGGTCATTCCCAGGCTTTGGGATGTTGATAACAAAAAAGCATTTTTGTTCCGTAGAAAAATGTCCGGTTCTAAGAATTGCATTAACAATGTTAGTGAGCGTCATTATTGTTTTATGCAAAAACTATTTTACACTCTGTTGAAAATGGAAACTTGTCTGCCCCGTAGGGTTTTAAAAATTCTCTACGTTGGATGGTCGTCCTCCGTAAGCACAATTTTTTGTTCAATTTTATAGCTTTTCTGCTGAGTCGCATTGCCTCTGCCATTAATGTTTTTCTGCATTTTTTTTTTCAGATCAATTCTTCAGTTTTTTGAGATAATCTTAGAGGATTATTGGCGCAAACCTGATGACCTTTAGAAGCCTTTGAAAAGCTTGCTGAGATTAGAAAGTTAAAAGTTTGACGGTTCTTTCTACGTACTCAACAGTTCTTACTGTGGCTAGGCTGCCAATGTTCTCTTTCAAGGATTGTGAGAAAAGAAACCAATTTATATGTATTACAAACTTTTCTTCAAAACCAGTTGATACCCTTTTGAAGAGCTTCAGTATTACTGGGCTTTAGTAAAAAGTAGTATGCTATTTAACTCTGCTAGATCTTTTTCTTAAGGCTACGTCCCGCAAACAATTCCAGCCCTTAAAAACAATATTCGAGCTGTAATTTGCTAATTAGACTTTTGCAAAAACGCCTTGCAAAGCTTTCTCAAAAAAATAATTCTTTGCAGACACAGTCGTGGTAAGATATCATTTTTCACAAGTAATCGCAGAGTTTTTATTATAAATTTAAATAAATTGTTCTCAAACTGTGTCGACCAAGGTTTCTAATGAGCTTTCTCCGCCACTTTGATAAAAGTATAAAAAACTGATTATGATAAAAATTGTAGCCATATAATTGTTGCTTTTTACGCTCTACAATTTAAGTTATAATACTTTTTTACGTACTATCTCGTAATATATCAAAAAAATGTTCAAAAATGTATCAAATTTGTAGAGTGTCAAATACCTACAAAATATTAACAAAAATAACAGCTACCGTCACGTCACGCTCTATAATAGTAGTGCTCTCTAGAGTTTTACAGAAGTAGTAGGTATAAAAGACCCATTTCTATTACAGAACATCTCTTTTTTCAAGCATTTCAAAGCGATCGTGCGTATCTTTAACAAATCTTTAATAAACTGACAATAAAGTGTTCACAATGCGTGCTAAAAAAAATATGATAATAAAATACTTTATCTCGTCTCGGTATCATCAAACATGCAATTTGCGTGTACAAACCTGCTAAAAGACTAAGAAAGAACAATTTACCAAAAAACAAAGTAGACAACGCCATGCAAAAAATTTCTCTTTTCTAATAAACTATTTCGACCAGTCTTAACTTTCTATAAAATCATAGATAGAACAAATACAAGGAGAATTTGTTCCTCATATGAGAATCTTAAAAAAAAAATACAAAGAATTTACGGACATGACTTTTGATTACCGACTATCGATTATAGGCGCAACTGCGTGATTTGCTTTCAGATTGCTGATTACAAGATTCTTTCAAAAAAATGGTACCTTAAAAAAAACTACAAGTCATTCACAAACCTGAATCAAATGTCTGCAAGAACATTAGAACAGCCTTTTGCAAATAGAAAAATTACATCCCATCGAATAAATTCATAAAAAAAGTTGAAACCGTTGTTCCTGAGACTTTGGAAGATTTCCTTTCCGTAATCATTACAAAAGATAAACCTGATGCATTGGGGAATTGGAAACAAAAGTTTCATTCTGTGCAACGTACATATAAAAAATAACATTTCTTTAGAATTCGTCTATACATTAAACTGAATTCAATATTTTGAAAAACAATGCAGACTTCAACAATAACACCATCGATGATCAATAACTTCCCGTATTGTCAAAACTAAAGCTGCCTCAAAAGTTACACAATTTAGCATGACTTCAATACTCTTTTTCAAAAAACATAAATCAATTACGACACAATATTTATTTTGCTTCTTAAAGCTATCGAAAAATGCAAGGCGTTGTCATTAAACTGATCAACCTAGAAAACTCGCGACAAACCGTTAACTCAACATTAAATTTAAAGAACGTGTTTGTATGGCTTAGAGGAACAATCAGTATAATCATGTCAGGCAGTGGAATTTAAAGTTAATCTAAGCAAAACATTATGCATATAAAATTATTTTTGGTCATGCAAAAGCGATACCGTTCAAAAATCAACAACGATCACTAGTACGTAAACTACAGTTAACGCCGATATGCTCACGCCTGTAATGAACACAATTTTTTTAAGTTTGGATGTAAACGTGCAGTTTTAGATGTTTTTGGCCACTTTTCACTATTCTCTTTCTTCGCAGATAATGGTTTCCTCATAAAACAGATTGAAAATAGACATGTATATAATTAAATTACTAGCATCCTAAATGGTATTGGCTTTAATGAAATAGTAGCAGTGTGATGCAACTTTAAACATTTCTCTCAATCAATAATAGTTATTTATAATATTAGGCTGGTAGCAAAACGTTTATCGCCAAACTTATACATCAAGCACGTTAGCGCAAGTCGTATTATATTTTTGTGCATGCTGAACATATAACCATTTAACATATAACCATAAAATCATTTATTTAATAATTTAAAGTAAGTTTAATATGGTCCTTCGTAAAAATAATAAAACATGACAAAATCAAATTAACCTTAATCAATCAAATTTCGTTTTTTACCTATCGAACATCACCAAAGGCGTTGTTAACTGCTAGCGGCCTATGCTATATGTACCTACCGGCCTCGCTGCTACGGTAGACTGATCGTACAAAAAATTCAATTAAATCTGAATTATTATTTCTTTTCACACCGATTGTTTTATGTCTAATCACCACAACAGCGCTCCGTAGCAATAATTTTTATTCTTTTATTCTATGTTTATTTGTTTTAATGATTAAGTTTTATGGGACAAATTTAATGGTAACCGGAAGTTTATTCTAAAGTTAGATAAATTACGGGCGTTCTATTTAATACATAGCTATCCTTATTCTCTAGCCTTCCAAGCGACTTGAAAATGCATACAATTATAGTATAATTGCTCCTGTTAAGTTAAAGGAACTTAAATTGAAGTTGATTTTATTATCTATAGCAATTAATTATCATTAGTGTAGAATAGTTTTGTTTCTCCTACAAAGCGCAATTTTAAAATAACTGATGTGAGTATACTTATTAAGTGAATACCTACACCAATCTTGTTTTTAGCAATACTTACTGAAGCAATTTTATATTAGGTGCATGCGGTTCCAATTAACTTTGTTCAAATAAATTGTATTTAAATTTATTATTTATATTAACTTGTTATTGTAATTACCATTTATGAATTTTTGAAATAACTTATCACAATTTCAATTCAATTTATTACATCAATTATTTATACTTAGATTACATTATAATAATATATGAATCATATTAATTATAGATCACTGACCTATACTATAAATATTTACATTTATAATTATAATATTTATGTATGGGTTTCATTTAATATAAATACATCAATTAAATTACTTTTAAATTAGTATCTTTAATTATTATTAAATACTTACATTTTATAATATGGAATCATCATCATGTTGTAATTAAAATAATCAAACCAATATGAAAATAAAATAAAACCGAGCTTATTTCTAGTCACAACATATTTGTTTACTAATGCGACATTTCTATACGGAATCAGCTGTAATACTGACATAAGATTCTTATAGCTAACGCCATCTAACATATAATTGTACAACTCAAAACTGTATTTTACATGATAAATTCATAAGAGAATAAATTAGAAGAAGAATTAATTTATAGTATAATATGATGCGTCAATTACTTAGACTTTCTATTTTAGAGTTTGTAAAATTAAAAAGTAGGAAACATATTTTACAAATTACAATTTATAATTTTTTAAGTCTTTGTATTTCTAAACTTTAAATTTAAACTTTACACTGAACTGAACAGTTCGGAACAAGTTCGGAACAAGTTACTTTTTTAAGTATTCTGCATTCTGTACGTTTGTGTAAACTGATTATTATTTTAATCTACTTGAAGATTGAGTTTTAATAGAGTGTATGTCAATTAGTAGTTATAATATCAAAACAACTTATCAACTTTTAAATTAAAATGCAATAAGAAAAAAATTAGAAGACATGAAAATTAGATCAAGCTAAGTGCTCATTTAGTATGCAACAAATTTGCAATAACAAAAAAAATTAAATTAAAAAAAAAAAAACTGTTATTGGAATTTCAATATTCAATAATAAAAGTTGATATTAATGACTTCATTTTTCAATTATAGTTGTGTAGACAAAGGAAAATAATTGCTATAACTTTTTCAAAACTTGAAAATTGTATTTTTAAGTAATATTTACTATGCCACAATAAAAAAACAAATAATTTCAAAACTAAGTGTTATAATTTAAGATTGACCGTATAATTACATTTAGTATTAGAGATCTAGGCCTTACTGTTTTCGTATTGTATATTGTGTAACTAATTTACATGTATTTGCAAAACATAGAGGTCACTTTAAAATTATGACTTATTTTTAGAGATTGTTGTTTTAACTTTATGTTTGCTGTTTTAACTTTATGCTTGCAAATTGTAAACCAAAGTAGGCGTCTAATAATTCATTTCTTGTTTGTCAAGAAATGAATTATTAGATCTATCTGTCAGTTATTATCACCGTGTTACAGACTTTTATGAAAAAGCATCCATTTTGATATAATTGAACCTACATTTGTTGTAGTTTTTTTACTTAGAGTTGATTTTTTTTCTGCAAAACTTGTCATTCACATGGTGAACTGTACTTAAACAGGTCATAATGCTTTTAGGCCCTATTGTTGTGGCAAGAATTATAGCATCAATTTAAGAGCGAGAAAAACGTAAAACTGCAAGGATTGTTGGTAAAGCCTTTGAGCTGCACAAAAGGTGTATCAGCGTTACTTGGATACTGACCTGATAACCAGAAGATTAAAATCCAAACAAAAAAAAGTCACCACAAACAGACATAACCGTTTTTTGGTGTCCAAAAGTTTGCGGAATAGAACAGCTTCTGCAGTTTATCTACAAAATCAACTCCATGAAGTTAAAGATGTAAACGTTAGTGAATGGACCGTTAGAAGAAGGCTTCGGGCTGTTGCATTGTCTTGTAGTAAAATGGCTACAGGTCCACTTTTACAACGCCGACATTGTGTTGCAAGATTGGCTTTTGCCAAAAATTACCGGGCATAGAATAATAAGAACTGGCGCTTTTGCTTCAATAGATTAGACGAACGTCAGAAAGTGTGGAGAAAACGAGAAAGATACGCTTCAGTTTGTATTGATGAGCAACTTCTATTTAGCAGTGAGTTGATTATGAGCAGGAATTTCTACCAATGCACGCACAAAGTTGGTTTTTATAAAAAATGGCTCTCTGACAGTTCACAGATACATTATAGAGGTTCTAGGAGATCATGTTATGCCCTTCATAACAACTATAGAGAGCGCGGCATTTTTATGCAAAATAATGCTAGAACTCACGTAGCCAGAGTTGTCAGAGATTAGCTGAATGAAATAGAAATTTTTTGGTTTAATTAACCAGCTCTCAGCCCGGACATGAATCCTATAGAACATGTCTGGGATAAGCTGGGAAGACGTATTTGAAAACATACACCTGCTCTAAAAACTGTTCAAGAGCTAAGACAGTTGCTATTGCAAAAATGGAATAATATTGACCAAAATGTGATCCTTAATTTAATTCAAAGTGTTCTTTGTCGTATTCAAGCATTCATTAATGCAAAAGAGGGCAATCCTTTTTACTAGTGACAAGTTTTTTTGGAACAAAAATTTGAACTTCGTTTGAACTGTAAATTTGTGATATTTTCAAAATACGCAATAAAAACAATAAATATGCTTTACAATTCAACATTAAATTTTTAATTTAGTGTGCAAAAATACAGTACAATTGTTTACAATTTGCTAACATAAAATTAAAACAAAAAATTCTAAAATTATGTCATAATTTTAAAGTGACCTCTATTTTTTGCTCGCCAGTGTATAATCTTGGCTTGCGTATCTTAGTAAGTTTATCAATCAACGTAAAAACTATCACATTGAAGACTAGAAAAAGCAGTCAGTGAACATTAATTTAAATACTTGTGGCTTATAAGTCTCAGAAACTTATTAGCAAATCTTGTACTACGAGTAAATATTTGTTTAGATGGCAATACGTCTTGTATTTTGTTTAAACATGTCCATGAAAATATCTATAGAACATGCAAAAATTTGCAATTTATGCCGGTTTTGTAAAGTATCAATTTTGGCTCGGCTATGATTCAAATAGCTCGTTTTTCAATAGAATTTACACCTATACATTTATTAAAAAAACTTTAGTTATCTAAATACTTTTAAAGCTATGTCAACAACGTAGTCACTCCAGAGAAGGTCATGTGAGATTGTAACCTTTAGAAGACAAGTTGAAGAATATTTAGATATAAATTTGTTGTTTAGTTTAATTTGGTACTGTTGATACCTTTGATTTTAATTTTGTAAGTAAGAAGTTGAGTTTTTTACAGTTAAAATTGACTATGTACTCTCATTCAGATATTGTTTTGAGGTTTTTGTTTGTTTTGTTTTATGTTTGTAGTAGATCGTCTATGACAAGGCATTACAGTAGAGGTGAAAGCACATGTGGGCACCCGCCCGCAACTTCTATATAGTGTTATAGTTACTGTCTAATTTTTGAACATATAATTGACTTCAGATAAGAAGATTTATTTCTTGGTTTTTCATTGCTATTAATCAATTTAAAAATAGTATTATCAATATCAAATGCTACTTCAATGTAAAAAAGCACCTTTTTGCACCACTAGCTCACTAGCAGGTGTATAGACAGCTTGCAATTTTTTTTTCAGGCTGGTTAACGTACTGGTGCTAGTGCAGTAACCTAGTATTTAGTATCCTATACCGTATGTACAAGGGCGGGTCAATAAATCCGTGACTTTTTAAATAAAACAGTTTTTTAAATAAAAAATTATTTTGAGCTTTATACACTTTGTCCAACGTTTTTCCAGTTTTTTAATCTTTTTCATAAAAATAAGATTTGTCAAGGTCTTCAAAATAGGTATTTGTTTCCGAGATGATTTCATCGTTAAGAGTCAAATCTTTTATCGCCGAGCTATTTCCTTAGGTTTGAAAACAAAAAATATTCACTCGGAGCTAAGTCCGGAGAATAGGGCGGATGAGAGAGCAATTCGTAGCCTAATTTATAAATTTTTGCCATTACACATTAAAGCACCCTTGCATTGTCCTGGTAAAAAAAAACTTTTTTCTTGGCTAAATGCGGTTGTTTTCTTTTCAAATTCTCATTAAATCAACCTAATAAGTTGGCATAATATTTTCCATTAATTTTTTTTACCTTTTTGAAGTTAGTCAATGTGGATTATACCGCGTGCATCTCAGAAAACGGTCCCTATAACTTTATTGGCTGACAAACCCACCTTGTTTTTTTTTGCACCGTTTTATCCCAAAAAACTCACTGTTTTGACTGCTGTTTGATTTTTGGTGTGTTGTGGTGGATTTACGTTTTGTCCACTGTTACGAAACGACGCAAAAACTGGTCCATATTGCGGTTGAACAACTTTTTTCTATGTCCTCCTCAAATCACAAGGTAGTCTGCTATCAATGGCTGTCAAACACAAACTAAATGACGCAACTTATTAAAATTTTGACAAAAGTCAGCTAACAGATGCCTCTTGATAAGAGCAGTGTTGCCCTTTCAGTTAATAAACTGAAAATTCAAAAAGTCACGAACAAATTGACCCGCTCTTGTATCTGCCGACAATTTTTTTTAATTGTTTTTGTATAAAAGATATATATATAGCTGATTGGTTTGTAATATTTATTCAAAGCATAAGTAGGCTGCCACGCCCGGATTTGATATAAATACTACCTTAACTGCTCTCCAGCTACTCGGTATATGTGAAAATGATAGCCTTGCTTTGCGAATGTTGTATAGAAACCATCTCAGAGTTGCTAACGTTGTTTGTACCATGATATATCATATCCTAGCAACTTAAATGGTTTAAACGAATTGATTTTATATTTTTTGTTACCTTGGTTAATTATGTTGTTTGTTCAGTCTCATTTTGTGTGTTTTTTTGTTTAACAGTTCAAAATCCTCTGAATCAAAAATTTACATTAACGTAGAGCCTGAAAAGTGTGTCTGCATAGATTTTGCAGAGTACATTTGACTCTATATTTTCGGCCTTTTGTCAGCAGGAATCCAATGTTCTTAGTGCAATCTTTGCTTAAAGCCTTTTGGAGGCTAGAACATGTACTTTTTTGTTATCAATTTTAAATATGTATATTTACATATTTACAATAAATTTTTTTTTTACTTGCTGTTTTACACCGTTTTCATATGGATGGCTATAGAGATTTGTGTTTGAGGCGCTTCCTTATCTTTTGTTGTCCATGTTTCTTATCTGTTCTTTGTGTTTGTTGTTTATTTTTATTTTCTTATTTATGTTGTTTTGATCTTGTTATCATATATTGTTCATTTATATATGTTTACAATTCTTTATAGATTTTAGTTGATAGTTTCAGGTAGTTGATTATACGTTACTAGTCCATTGCCTAATAGTGTTTTTTTTTTGCTTTTTATCGTTTCTTCTGAACATTTTTACAATATTTTCTTTAAACGTCTCTTTTGAGATTAGTTCTATACGTATCCCAAACATTATTTTTTTTTAGTTGTGTTGAGCAGTTTTTATTGCTTGCCTTTGCTTTGTAAAACTTTTAATTCTACCAAGTGACCTTGTTGGAAGTTTGTTTGGAAGAGTTTGGACAAATTCTTTCAAAATCAATTCTCATAGAATTAACAATTAAGGCTATCATTATTTTTAGTTTGTGTGACGTTCTTGCCACCTTTGGCCAGACTCCAATTTAACCAAATATTATTTTGTTGTATAAATCTCAGTTAGTTTTTGTTGGCTTTTTATTTTCCAGAAGGAACGTTTTTTTAGTTTATGTACTAAACCAGATGATTGCGTAATCAAACATCGTAGGTTTATCTGACACGTACGTACCACTTGTTTATTACTTCACACTGCTTTTCTTATTTATTAGTGTGAGGACGACAACTTTGCTATGCAACGCATTTTCAACATGAGCGTGTTGTCTTTGTCTATGAAAATTAATCTCCCTCTTAATTTTTTTCTCTACTATCTCAACTTTGTCACTAGTTTTCTGACATAGGTCTTATAATGGCATTAGATTTGTTATGTGCTATAATATGTACATGTGGTTGGATAATGGTTTGACTGCAAACAGCCATCTGCCTGGAATACTTAATTCTTTTATCTATCTATCATTTAAGTTCTTAAGTAAAATAATGATACCAAAGTATAGTAAGGCCACTGAACTAATTATACTTTGTGTTCTAGAGCCTAATACTTTTATTTTCTAATTTCAGAAAAAATGATTATTTTAAAATGTTATTAACCATAATCAAAATGTTATTAACCATAATCAAAATGTTATTATAACATATGGAGACAATCTTGCAGAAACTCTAGACATTTTCAAAGCATTTGATAGGGTATGGGATAAGGCTCGTGTCACACGTATACGGTTACATTCGGTTTGGTTCGTTTTTGGTTGCAACCGAAAACGAATAAAACTTTTTTACACATACACGGTTCGTATTAGGCTTTGTGTTTTTTTTTTGTACACAAACTCAGTAGTAATCATAATGGAGAGAAGTCAAGTTGTTGCCCTGTTGATTCTCTAATAAAATAAATAAAATTAAAAGTTAGGTTATTCAGCTAATAGTTTACTAGCTGCCTTATTAGGAGTTGGATATTAATATAACCTTAATTTATTTAACAATAAATGGGCATATGTAAAGTGAAACAAATCCGCAATAAGCCACAAATATTCAAAATCAATGTTTACAGATTGCTTAAATCCAGTCTTCAATGTGATAGTTTCAGGAAGTGTGGTTTCACTCGTTAAAATTAACATTTTGAAATTTATAAAAAATATATTTTATGGGTCACGTTCAGGGGGATTATTCTGGTATGTGGCGATATCTCTGATAACAATTAATAATAATAATAGTCTCCGCCACTGGAATAATTATTTATAAAATCCATGAATTCATGGTTGCCTACGTACATGTATACCATAAAACCAATGATCTTTGTATAGATAACCAAAACTGCAATCGATTGATTGACAATACGCGCCATCTCTTATTGCATAGCAAACGATACTATAATTATTGCCCCCGAGGCTTATATGCATCCCAAATTACAAACGCAAGTGTCATCACTCATCAGAGAGGTGCAATAAACATCATAATGATTTTCTATACACGTCAGTGGCAAAAATGTGCTAACCTTTAACTTTATCACAACATCAACAAGTTGCCGGCGTTAGATAATACTATCGGCTTGGCCACGTATATCACCCTTTCACCATGGTCGTCAACATCTCATCTACAACATTCAAACTATTCTTGAGCCATTTCTTGCTGTGCTGTCTAATATCATATGTTAACAGTTTGGGACAAATAATATATGCTGTAAATTGTGGTGGTGAAGCCCATACAGATGCCCTAGGGGTACATTATGACAGAGACCCTTTACATGGCCGGATAGGGATAGCCTCGGACTATGGAAAACGATTAGTTATAGGGAGAGTGCTACCAAATGACAACGTACTATATCAAACTGAGAGATATCACACAAACACTTTCGGGTATGACATTCCTTTAAATTCAGATGGTGATTATGTTTTGGTGCTTAAATTCTGTGAAGTGTACTTCAATTCACCTGACCAAAAAGTTTTTGATGTAGTTTTAAATGGGGATCACACTATAGTCACAGATCTAGATATATATGAAAAGGTTGGACGAGGTGTTGCTCATGACGAATACATTCCATTCACAATATCTAAAGGTAATTATTTCTTATGATTAAATATACACAGTAATAAACATAAAAGGCATATACATACATATTCAATATTTGGATACAATAAATATTATTTTTTTATCATATTTATTTGTTGTCTGGTCAAATCTCTCGATTTGATAAGTATCTGCCAGAGTGATTTAGAAATGGATTGTCTGAAAGCTACAATATATTGTTCTATATTTTACATATATTTTTAACAAATTTCACAAATCTATTTAGCTATAAGTCATATATGTAACTATTATTACACGATAAATATAAGTATATAGAGGGTGCTTCAAAACATTGTTTCCAATTGCTATGAGGTGCTTTTCTTTTGCCAAGTGACTTAAGTCAAGGTAAGCAAAGATACTCACTTTACCTCAGAAATATATATATATTTTTTTAATTAAAATTTATTTTTAAATGATTTAAAATATTACTTTATTGCCAGTGAAATGGGTAACATTTTTACTTTGGCTTGTTAGCTATTTTACAAGTGGGACGGTCTATTAAGTAAGATAAAGTAAGGTGAAGTAAGAATAACTAGTGGCAAAAGGAAAGCCTCTATAATTTAAATTAAAATTTCTAGATTTTCAGTAGTGGTTTATTGCTACAATTGCTTGGCAACAATATGTTAAGCGAAATTTGTGATTGTCACTTATATTAAAAAATAGCCAATTTATTAATTTAGTAATTAAATTTAAGCAAAATATAGTACTTGTGCTTGCCAAGTTTCATATGTACATTTTTGTGATTTATTTTTATTGTAGTCATTTGACTTAACTTAATTTTTTTATGGATAATAGGTGGTTTTAATTGTATAGGCTTGTACTTTCTAAGAGCTATCTGACACGAGACTGATTTTATATTACATTTGATATTAAATGCGCACACATCTTTGCTGTTTTTGCTTGTTCTATTTGCATCAAAAACTACCCAAAAGTCTTGTCAGGTGGCTCTTAGAGTTTACTATGGTCTACTGGTGTCCTCTAGCAATATTAATATAGTAATATAATATTTATACACTTTTTTAAATTACTAAATATTATATTTAGTAATTACTCAATATGTCACAACAACATAAAAATACTTTTGAATTTCAGTGAGTGAAACCACACTCGTTGAAACTATGAGTTTTTTAAACAAGAAAATATTCTTACATGTACTGGAATATACATCTATAAAAGTGTGAAATTTATATGGATTTACAAATATATTTTTAACCATAATAAACTTTATATTATGTATAATACCTAGACACAGCAAAAAATACATAAACCCATCATGTAAATTAAACTTTTTTGGAAAGGGGCCTCACTACCCTCTCTAAAAATTTATAATGATTTACCAAAATCTATAAAAGAACAAAATCTTTACAACATTGAAGTTTGAATACTTTTTACTCTTTCTAATTCAAAATATTAGAAAATATACTTTTTTTTGGTTGATTTATATAATAAAATACCTCGTCAAATTATCTGTCTGTACTCATTTCCTGGAGTGACCCACCCATCC
Organism: Tachinus rufipes; assembly: GCA_963932245.1. Lineage (NCBI taxonomy): Eukaryota > Metazoa > Arthropoda > Insecta > Coleoptera > Staphylinidae > Tachinus > Tachinus rufipes. Next base: position 80,651,775 of record OZ010744.1, read on the forward strand.
GCCCAAGTGTTTGTCATTAAGGGATTGGATATTACTATTACCTCCATTGACATAGAGACTTTTAACGCTTGCAGAGAAGGGTAACTTTCCATTTCTTGATAACTAATACTTGGGCGAGTGGGCAAGAACTCATGTTGTGCAGTGATTGGACATCACCATCATCTCTTTTGACATACAGACTTTTAACACTTGCAGAGATGAGAAACTTCCAATTTCTTGATAACGAACACCCCAAGTGTGGGTTTGTTCTTTGTTTGTCTCTGAGCTATTATAAATGTCATAAAACATTTCTAAAGTGTCATTAATTGTTTCTGAGCTGTCATAAAATATTCATGAGATGCCATTACTGTCATAATATATTTGTAAGCTGTTATAAACAAAACATGTTTGTGAGCTGTCATAAAATGTTTGGGAGTCATAAACTTCATAAAATTTTCCTGAATTGTCATAAACGTTATAATATATTTGTAAGCTGTTATAAACGTCATAAATTGTTTGAGATGTCATCTATTGTTTCTGAACTGTCATAAATATTATAAAATGTTCTTAAGCAGTCATAAACGTCATAAAATGTTCCTAAGCGGTCATAAAATGCTTGAGATGTTTCTGTGTCAAAAAAGATGATTGTGACATCTAATCTTTTTATCTCCACTTATCTTAATACAATAACACGCACGTCGCCCACTCACCGGGTATTGCGGTTTAGAGCTCAAATTCGAGTTTTGTCGTTTTTCCCGGTCCAGCCACGATCGGTCGGCGATTCGGTTCTTTTGGCGATCTGGAAAAACAACAATATCTCGAAAACAGTGCGTCGGGGAGAAAAAATGACCACAAAAGCCCATGAAAAAAAACGTTCCGGCAGACTTTGCAACAAAAACATTTTATACTCTTTTTTACTTATAAAGATCTGGGTTTTTGCGCAATTTCTGGCTTAGTTTTTATCTCGTTTAAATTATTTATTTAAAACCCTCTCATATTTTTTGTGTGTTGTTTTGTGATAATTTTATTTAATTATTTTAGTCAAATAATGATGAGTTGTTAATAAAATCATCACAAAACGTGTTTGTTTAATCCATTTATCAGAAAACCTTACCATTAATATTAAATATCATACATAAGATTTTATTATTATTTTTATAACTGGTAGAATAATATAAATGTGCACAACTCGTTCTCTATCAATACAATGGCTAAAAATAAAATCAAGTTGAAACAACCATTAAAAAAATTACACCAATAAAATCTGCTTGCATGGTTGTAAATTATAAAATTATAAAGCTTAGAATTAAAAAAAAAATGTATTCACTAATTTTGTTGTGGTGCTGAGTTTTATTAAATGGAATTATAATTAAAAAGAAGTTTCTTTTGTCCTAGAAAATTTATGCAATAGATTGATTTTCTAAACTTGACTAATGTTATGAAAATATAATGAGATAAAATGTTTTGTTTGATTTTTGACTTAATTTCTTATATTAATTAGTTTTCTGATCAGTTTTTGTTTTGTTTCAAAGGACAAATAATTATTGTGTACAAATTTTACTACATAAATGGGTTTTTTATGTGATTAGTATTTGCACCAATTTTTGATAAATAATAGCAATAAATGAATTTGAATATTTCTTGGGATAAATTAGTTTTCTGTATTCGATTTTTAATGATTTTTTGATATTACATTGGTTAAATCACCAAAAAACTTTGTGGTTGATTAAATTTCCTTCTTTCACAAAGCCGTACACTACTTGAACTTTGGAGGAAACTTAAAATAAGTCAAAGTTACTTCCTCGACTATGGGTTGTAAATTTGTCATTCTTAAAGTAACTCTAACCTCGACATAACTAAGTTTAATCATCTTGTAGAAATACAATTAATAATTTCTTTTTGCTCCAAGTGCAGAACAAAAATGAGCAACTGGTATTATCATTATGTTCCAAATATTTTTCATTTTGGCTATTTTAGGAGATAATTTAAATTATATTATCAATGTTTTAACAAAATTGAATGGTGATGACACATTTACTTGTTTCTATCACCTTCTGATGATGGCCTTGTAAAGGTTGAAACATGTTACGGTTTTTAAATATATTCATGATATAGTACATAGTAAATGTGTTTTATTTGTCTTCTATCAAAATGTTTTGTTCTAAATTGAATATGTGACTATTTTAGTTGAAATTCCGAATTCTTTCCATTTTAAGAAAGTATCTAGTCTGATTGAGCCTTACACCGAAAGGTAGAAAGGCATTTGAATAAATAAATAAATCTAGTCTGATTAAGCAAACATTTTAATATATTATGCAGGCAGGCTCAGCTTTAATAAAAACCGTTGCTTTTGTTATTAATAATCTGGCTGCTTTGTATGATTGTTTACTTATGCAAATATGCTGCCTGTTTTGGCAATAATCTGGCCATTTGATTAGAAAATCTGGATTTTTATATTAATGTTTAGACATTTTACTTGAAAAAAAATGTGCTCTGATGGTAAAAATTTGGCTTTTGTTTAAATATTTGGTTATTTTAGGATATTAGATATATTTTTGTTGCTATTTTGTTTGAAATTGGTTTTTGTGATTAATTATCCGATTGTATAAGGAAAAAATTTGGCTTTGTTTTATAATATTTTGGTTTCACGATTCTTATTTTTTGTTGAAAGTTATTATTATTGTATAGTCTAAAAAGCGTAAATCATGTTTTTTAGTATTTTGTTGAGAGTTGGTAAGATTTTATCAAAAATTTGATTTTCAATTAAAAATCTTGCTTTTACAGTTTTCAAAATTTTTACGCTATATTTTGGAAATTGTTTGACAACTTTAATATCAGAGCAAATCCTGTTTCAAATTGAAAAAAATTGCGTTTATTGGCAAAATTTTGATTGTTTCAATTAAGAGAAATATTTAGTTAAAATTAAAATTCTTCTGGTTTTTAATTCAAATATAAAACTTAATTTAACGCTAATATAATATATAAACCTTAATAACTCTAAACTATGTTTATATTTAATTATTTATCAGTTTTGATTTCATTTTCTTTCTTCTTTTTCTTACCCCCAATTTCAATTTCTCTCCTCTACACTTTCTTCTTATTTTCACATCTGAGTCTTGCAATTATTTTTTAAATTTTTTTTCTATACTTTACACTTTCTAGGTATTTTGGTAGTCATCAGCTATAATATGTACGCATAATTTGCATTGTACCTAGATTTATTTATATTTGCTCTTGCACTTGTATATCTCTTTCTACTACTTCTACTCCATTCCTGTTATATATGCATAGATTTAATATAATTATTCTGCCTTAAATATGGTCAAGATTTAATTAAATTTGATTTAGTTATTAAACAATTAGGTCTATATTAAGTAAATAAGAATACATAGTTATGGCATGTTCTTAAGAGTAAGAGTTGGTATATGGAAATTTAGTTATTTAATAAAATTAGTGGACGGAGTAGTATTAGTATTATTAATCATTTTAAAAGCAAAACAGCAATCTTATAAAATTCATGCTATAGCAAGTTATGCCCGTACTAATAGTCCGAGATTAAATCTCGAATTAATCCTGGATTCATGAATTCGAGATTCATTTTGTTAATTGTTGATTGACTCTAAGCCAATTCACGGATATCATTAGTCGCGATCGACCAATGCATTCCTTGCTAATTTTCAGATCGAGTTAAAAACTATGCAATCGTCAATATAATCCTAGATTCAAATAATCTTGGGTCCACCCAAGATTGTTTATTAGTGTGTCATATATTAATTCTGACGTTTGGTAATAAAATACATTGGCCGATCGCAACTATATTTACCATCTCGATATCCATGAATTGGCTTAGAGCCAATCAACAATTAGCAAAATGAATCTTGGATTCATGAATCCGAGATTTAATCTCTGACTATTAGTCCGGGCATTAGATACTTATTTGATCAGGAGCCAGACGTATGCCTTATTCAAATAATTTAAAATCAATAATAATTAATAAGACATTAGTTAAAAATGTAATTAGGTATTGGGTGCTTGATTTGGCTACAACAAATTGATGAAGCTAATTTGATCTTAATTACTATTATTTATAAAGGTGTTCAGTTAAAATATCAGGGTTTGTGATGTGTTCCAACATACACCAAGTTTGGGAAAGGTTGTACTAGAGAATCCAATTGAAATTATTTTGTTTGTCACGAGGTATTAGTTCTTTACCGATGATATAAAAATTTAAAGATCTTGATTGCTAATCAACTTTTTTTAAAAATAATTAGATTAACGTTTTCTTATAAAAATTATGACATATTTATTTACTAATATAATATTAACTGATATTGTCTTTAGAGCAATGCATAGTTTGAATATAAACTACAAGAAATTGATTATACATTAAAAGTAGTTTGAATAATGTTGCATATGGCTGTCCAGTAGTCTGAAAACCATCTTAGTTAATATCAATTTTAATAACAATGATGATTATGAATGACAATTTATGACATTGAGAATTAGTGCTGGACAATTATGTTATTTTAGTGCGAATTGAATTTTTGGCAAATTATAAAAAATAAAGTCTCAAATGTTTAACTCTTATGTTAATTCTAATTATTTTTTATTTATGGTGGTAAGTGTTATTTGCTATGAAGCACTAAAATTGTTAACAATGACTAACACAATCGTATATGCCTGAATAAAATGCTATTAAAGATAACTTTTCATAAAAGTAAATGAATTTGCATTTATTTTAATTATAGACACATTGTGTAATATTGAATTCTACTATTCTGGGATATGTGCAGTTTAAATAATTATTTTATTGATTATTTCTAACTATGAGTATGCTATTATTGTTTTCTAAGTTCAGGAAAGGTCAGATTACAATTATGATACTAATACTTATGTTGAAATGAATAATGCAGTCTACACATTACCATACAATATTTACCAGGAATTAAGAAGAATGAGTTTGGAACAAGTCATGTGACATAAGTAAGTTCCAGTCAAGAGAATATATGTATTTTGTTACCTTATTATAGGGATTCAAAATGTAAGGTATTGAATCTAATATCAAATGATTAAATAGTATTCAATATGACAGGTTTTTAATGTGGACTGATTCATAAGTTATTGAATCAATTTACCCACCTTCTATCAAATGGTGCATTTGAGTGGTTTTTTGTTTGGCTCACAGCAACCGGTGTCTAGTATCATAATCTGTATTACTAAATATCTTTACAAGATTTTTCCTATGCAGATACTGTTTTAATGAGAATGTTCTTGGGAAAAGATGCCGGATATTGAGGCATAAAATACATCTGCTATTTCAGTATTTGGCTAAGTAGGTAAATTAGAAAAATTAGAATAATTATTGTTATGTAATGTATGATTAAACTATTGTTTTTTTCAGAAATAACAATTTGTATTGCTGCAGTATATGTAATAAATATATTGTTGATGTTTCATACTTAATTGGTTTTATCGTTTTACTATTTGTGATTGCTCACAATAACAAATTAAACTATTGTTATGAGCAATTTGCATGTTCCGGATCATTTAGAAACAATGTGAAATTGCTATGAATGTAATTTTTAATTTAAATATTTTTACACATGTTAGTGAAAACCAAGGACACAAATTTTACAGTTGACTTATTATAATTTACTGATATTGTTAATCTATTGGTTCATTGAACTATAATATTTGATGACTGTTGCTGTTTGAAATATTTTTACGCAGATTGATTAAATGCATATTTTACATTATTTATAGATAGCAAATACTTGGATTGGCATGTATTTTTCAAATATTGCAGTTCTTCACAAAATAATATTTTTTATGTAAACTATAAGTAGATACAGTTTTAAAAAAAAATTAATGATGAGTTGATGAATATTTATATAGTTGATATTTAGTACAAGTTATGAATTCATTGTATATATATTAAGGAAAATGTGTTGTGACAATTTCAAAATTTAACATGTTTCCTATAAAAATTGTTTTTTTTTTTTCAAATTTTTTATAAATTTCTCATAATTTCATAATTTTTTGGATAATTTCATAAAGTTAAAATACTATAAATGCAGATGCGGCAACTTAATATACACAAAAATGCCGTTTCCTCTCTCTTTTCAAATATTTTCTAAATTTTACATCATTTCATATTTTTTAAAGTATTAAAATACAATAAATATAATACACATAAAAGTTTTGTTTGCTTTGTTGCATTCAATGCTCTTGCGTTTTAGCATCTTTTTTCTATGCACACATTTCTTACATTTTATGGGTCAAGCTAAAGTAGTTGTACTGTACAGAGAGCGCTAGAAAACTTGTGGTTTCCGATTTAGGCAACCAAATATACACTATTGGTATAAACCAACAAAAAAAAATGATCATAGGCGTAACACAATTTTTTTATAAATAATTAAAATTTAAGATATAAAACCTTTTTTTAACGTGATTTTCTGACTTATTTTTTTGTTTGCAATTTTGTTGGTTCTGTTTTTCTTAAAATCGTCGACTGTCACGTTTGCCTATGCGAGTGGCTTTTGAAATTATAGGCGTCAATTTTTGCGTCATAAAGAACAAGTGTTAGTTTTGTTAGTATTCTCTTTTTCAAAATCTTTGCATTATAATTCTCTCATTTTCTTCAGAAACGTTTTCTATCGGAATTAAAAGCAAAAAGCACATTTTTTTGTTAGTTTTGGCCGTTTAATTATTATTCTAATGGCGGAGTTATTTAATTCTGTACTTACTCGGTTTTTATTGAACATATTCTAATTTGATATGGGAAATGTTGACTTAAGTTAATTAAGTTAAAAAAAACACCAGAAGTAACAAACATCAAAAAACCTGAATTTGTTTGTACTCAAAATTTCCTTACCTAATGGAAAGTAAAGGATTTAGGTTCACTTTCTTTGGACTAAGTAATTATTTTTTGCATGGACGCGATATCATTTTGTCTTGTGCTCAGACAATGTCTATAGAGAATTGCACGTGTGTCTCAGACGAGGTGGCAAATATTAACACGCACCACGGGCTTGTGCAGTGCTTACCCTGTGCGATAAAAAATGCGAGGCCAGTCTTTAGCACAAGAATGAGATGTACTATAGATCATCTAGTTTATTTAGAAAATTTTAATAAATTTGCTTTTGTAGAGGGAAAACCCTTGTAAATGGTTTTTCCATAAGGGCGGGTAGATGTTGAAATGGAATAAAACAAGCTGTGTCTGAGGTATTAACAAAATTCTTTTTTTTATTTGAAAGGTCCATGTATGCCATTAAGTGTGGAATATGACATCTTTCAAATGCCCGCCTGGGCTTCTTATGGTGGCACGGATCCGAGTGGTCTAATTTTTAATTACTCTTCCGCATAGATCCTGCTAAATCAGAGCGATGGCCTTTGTTATGTTCATTTTTAGGGCATTGGTTGATTGTGGTTTATTTCCAGACTTGCGACTTTAAGAAACCCCACAAGAAAAAGTCTAGCGAGGTCAAATTGTGTGACCTTGATGGCCAATTTACATCACCCCTGCCAGAGATAACCTTACCCTCAAAACGTCTATGCAGAATGTCAATTGTGGCGTCTGCTGTTTGGCACGTGGCGCCGTCCTGATGGAACCACATGTCGTCTAGGTCTATATGGTTCAATTTGGGCCATAAGAAATTTGTTATAAAAAAAGTACGGACAAATGACGCCGTCGGCCCAAAATTTACACCAAACGGTAACTTTTTGAGGATGCTTTATCACCTGGTGAACCTCGTGTGGGTTGGTGTCGTCCCATATACGGCAATTTTGCTTGTTAACATAGCCATTTATCCAAAAATGCGCCTCGTCTCAAAATTGGGGTCCTCTTCCAAACGATTTGAAGCCCAGTCAGCGAACAAACACCGTTATCTACGGTCATGAACTTTGAGCTCTTGGGTTAATTGGATCTTGTACTGGTATAGGCCTAAGTCCCGACGCAAAATTCGCCAAACTGAAGTTTGCGAAAGCCCGAGTTTTTGTGCACGGCAAGGAATCGACTGCCTCGGGTTCTGCTGTACACTTTCACGGACCACGGCTATGTTTTCTGCCGATCTTGCGTTCCTTGAACGTACAGGTGTCTTAAATTTGGCCACCAAACCTTGAAGAGTCGACTGTGAAGGGCCACCACGTTTACCGTAAAACGGGCGCAAATCGCGCAACGTTTGCACTAACGAATACTCGTTTTGATAATAAAGTTTTATCATTTGAATGTGCTATTCAATCGTGTAACTTGCCATGGTGATTTGGCATAAGTAACTGAATAACAAACAAAAGAGTTGATAGATGTCACCAAAACAAAATGGTCGCCACGGGTTGCCAAAATCTATCCGCGCCAACTGAAAATCTTTTTAGTTTCTGTGGTTACCTATTAGGAAATGCCTAAACGTCGAGAATTTGAAGGTACATAGCGGGAGGTACCATCTCGTCATAAATAAAAACAATCCATTCCTATGGCTCGTGCTGGATAGAACTGTCTTTTTATGAACATATATGAATGAACTAATCACAAGATGCAAAGTAGCTTAAACGTAATTGAGTTGTAAAAATACGTCAAAAGAACATAAAGACTCCAACACTGATGGTTTTCTATTTCTGAAGGTTATTATAATAAAAAATATCCGAGTCATTTTGCGATCTTAGCGATTTTTTTGGCTTCGGAACGAGATACCAGCTTGAGACGACAAGTCAGTAAGGCGTCAATCTTTAGATTTTGATGAATAGGCCCTTCTGGCGTCTGTTGAACGAAAGTTGCACTACTAGGACATTGACTGGGAACTTCAACACCGATCAGTCTTACGATTTTTTGTATTTCAGAAAATCAGAATGTGTCTTTAATGAGTATTTAGACAACCACAAGGCCATCCAAGTCCAAATTTTTAATGATTATGCATCAACCTTACAACATAATAAAAAATTAAGACTTTTTACTACCTCTCCACTCCTCCCTTCGTGTTAAATACCTGGAAGTTTGAGAGAGACCGTGTGTCTCATGGACCTTCTGTTTTGAGATAGGAGCTTTCTTATCAGGCTCAGCGATTGTCAGATCAGGATTGGAGTGAACCTCGAGATTATCGAAGTATTTTTTGGCCAAAGCTTTGATGTGTTGTAGTGTGGGAATCCCGAGATCGGTCCGAATTTTTCTGTTTCGGACAAACGATGGAGCTCTGACGAGCATCTGCAAAGTGGTTTTTCGGGAGGTCTCGAGATCATCGGGGTCCCAGTTTGCGACTGTGCTGATTGGGGAAGCATAGATGATTGGTGGTTTGATGGTAGATGTGTAGAGCCGGATTTTATTCCGGATCGACAAGCCACTGTTCCGTTACAGAATCGGAACTAGGAAGATTTTGAGCCATTTTGGCTTTATCAAGAATGAACTCTACATGCATTGTGTAGCTAAGTCAAAGGTTATCCACAGATACTTGGCGGCATGGGAACATCGTTTTTGTGAGGGGTGGTTTGTCGTCGAGTGAAGAGAACCTTGCTTTCCAGATTGGTTGTGGCTTTTTGTAACTTTACTTTTGGGTTTCTTTGAGGTGTAGAGAAGAGCTGTATCGTCAGCATATTGAGCCATTTTAACCCTGTGTCTCCAGAAGTAAGAGAATGGAGCCGTGAGGTAGAAATGTGATTTTTATGTTTGGCTGTCAGACTTCTGCGGTTTATATACGAGAAGCTATCAGCTTTATAAGACGCAGAAGGAAGTTTTGTCTGATCAGTTTTAAGAGAAGGTTCTTGTGCCAGACCTTATCAAAGGCTTTTTGGACGTCAAAAAGGACCACTCCTGTAGTGTACTATACTTATTTGTTTATATTATTTTAAGGTATAGGTTAGGATCATATATGATAGAATCTCACAATGTATAGTCTCAGATTCTACAGTGATTTCTAAATTGAATTACAATTTTATTGTAACTTTCACATTTAGCATAAATTCATACGGGTAATTTATTAGACCCGTTATCCCTACCCGCTAGGACCCAACTCGCGACTCATAACCTTTGGTTTATCAAACTCGTACAATACTTACAAAATAGAATGCAGACACGATTTGCTTATCAAACATGTACAATACAATAAAAAATAGTAGTTATTTGTTTATCGGACCTGCTATCAACAAAAATATTTATAAACCCAACCGCTACTATACCACATTGTGTAAAAACCGACTCGCATGACTTAGATTTAATAAGAATTATTAAATATAAATATGAGCTCATGTTCAATTGAAATATAATTAATTGTATGCTTATCTAATAAACTTTTATTAATGTTACATTTTTTTATTTCAGGAAAACTTTTTTACAATGGAGAAGAATCAGACATAAGAGGAGGAAAAATCCGAGTAGAATTTATAAAAGGTTACAAAGACAACCCTAAAATTAATGCAATGTATGTTATGAAAGGTAAATTGGAATCAGTGCCGAAATTACCCCCACTAGCAGAACCCGAATTAGTAAACGATTGGGTTAAAGAAGAAGAATATGTACCGAAAAATCGCCGACCGAGCGGGCCAAAGATGCCGGATCCATACACAATGGACGACTCATCAGCAATGTTGCCAATATTTATAGCCTTAGGGGCATTTGTGCCTTTCCTATTCTGTTTATGCAAATTGTGATGCAGGCGTTTTATTAATTTAATGAAATTTGTGATCATTGGGTTGAGTAGTGTTCGGTTCTCGTTTAGGTAATTAGAGCACTTATTTGTTTTATTGTTCTATTCAGTTTGACACGTACTTAATTTATGTTTGATGGGATTGCTCTACTACACGGCCATTTAAATTAATTTGCTCAATTATGAGGTTGACAGGGAGGCTGTAAGGATAGGGCCCCCATGACACAATATGTATTACTTACAGCATTCAATAATTTATTTTTAAAATAGGTTACAAACTGTGTTTTTTGTATTTTAATTTATTGTTTAAGAGTTATATATTATATTTCTTTTGTCTTTTAAGACTATTCATAGTTTATTTTAAATAAACACACCATACACATTGTTTTATTTTGTACTTAACTTTGTCTTAAATAGCCACTTCCAAGGATCCTTTTTATTTATAAAATTTAGTTTCAAGTAAGTATCGATCAACGCTCGCACATGTAACGGATTTTACCAATAAATAAGTAGGTGTCCTAGTGTTAAGGAATAACATTTAATTTTGAGATCATTTTATTTCAATTTTAAGTACAAACATGGATGTTAAGACATCTAATATCATTAAATGCGGACTTTGGATTTTCTTGCAAATGATCATTCTTTTGAAAATATTTTTCATGGCTATTGGTGATCTTTGAATTCCTGAGAGACCATTAGCATAGATAGACTATTCCTTATAAATATTCCACAAGAAACATTGTCGCTATGTCCTTCAGATCTAATTTAGGTCATAAAATGTCTACACGATAACGAAGTTCATTAACGGAAACCGTTTTTCCTGTTAATTTTTGAAGAATTACGGCATAATGACAATGACACACCAAACCCATAACCGCAACAAACATCATGCGTTGAGGATGTAGTCGTTTCAGTATTTTTCTAGGGTTTAATGAGCTCCAAATGCCGCAAGCTTTGTCAACTCTTATAATATGTCGTAATAATTGTTCTATCAATTTATTCTTTTTTTTGTAAATTCTGAAAAAACTAATTAAATGAGATATAACAAACTGTACATTTTTGAAATCAGAAAAATATGAGCTTCAGCTTTTCAATAAACTCATAGCCAACTAAGGTTGCCAGTTAAAATAAGGCAAGTTTGGTTTATATCTAAAAAATGCCATGACTTTTTTGTTAGTTTATTTGAATTCTACACAAAAATATCTACATAATACATTTTTTATTTTTGCTCTAGAGTAAATAGACAAAAAGTTTTTTTAAGTTTGAAAAAAACAACCGTTTTTAGTTTTTTTTTTGAGTATTTAAAAAAGTTGAAGACCTATAACAAATTTAAAAATGGCATTACATTTTTCTGTAAATTCTGCTCAACTTTGCTAATTTAACCAACTCTAGCATTTAAAATAACGAAGTTTCCCATAGAACACACGTAGATTATTGACACCTTGTATATGTGGCAGTGTTTTTTAGTGTATTGTAGTAAAGGCGGTTTTGTAAACAATGTACGAAAGTTTATTGAGAGTTTACTTCAGAACGGAGATTGTCACTCGTTAATTTAACAACAATACAAAAAATAGTCCGCTACTAAAAATGGCGATATACGTCATAAGTCGGTAGCGATAATGTAACATTTTATTATTCATTTCAGGTAGCGATGGGTATTGTTACAAATCCAGTCCGCTCCCGTCATCCTGGACGCACCCAATATATTTTTATTGGTAAAATCACAGATCAAAGTTGCTGCACTTTGGAACGCGGTGGCAACAAGCTTTAAACTTAAAAAGCAAAATTAATTACATAATAATCGTTTTTTTTTTAATAAAAAATATTTTACGTTTAAAAAAAGCAAATAAAAAAATTACTATAATTATTGTGTTGTTACAATACTAAAGCAAATAGAATGATTATATAAACTCATAGACAAAATTACCGCACCACCGCATGTACTTTGTGTTATTCCAAAATAGTGATGATTTTTAGTTTTCTAACTATATAACAAGTAGGTTGTGGACCTACTTTGGCAGTTTAAGTAAATGCTGTCAACAAATGTTTTGTTTTAAAAGTACAATTGCAAATAAAAGCATTTTTGGCAAAAATTGATTTAAAATCTGATCGAAAATTGTTGCTTGTTAAGACTAGTTGTCTTTAACCACCAAGTTTTTTTGTTATTGATAGTGTCAGTGCGAGTGTAATACATTTTAGTAATAAATCGCAGAACAAATTTGTCAGTGGAGGAAGCAGTAAAAGCATCAACTTTGCTGGATGAGGGATATTTGATGCTTCATGTTGCTAATGTGATAAGAAGAAACCATTTCAGCATAAGTTGCATGGTTAGACGATTTAATGAGACAGGTCAAAAACGGTGTACTAATCGAATAGATGAGCGTTTTCTTAGACTTTTAGCTCTAAGAAAGAGGAGAACGACTAGTAACATCCTAAAAAATAAGTTTGTAGCTGCTCACAATCTTCTTGTATCTTCCCGAACAATTAGAAGGCGCTTAAATGAAACTGGATTGGACAGCAGAAAACCGGCCAAGAAACCCTGCTTATCAGAAAGGATAAAATTCAAAGATTGCGTGCGTTTTGCGAAAAATTATCATTGGACTCTTAATGATTGGAAAATGGTTTTATTCTCAGATGAAACAAAGATTAGTCTTAAATCTCCTGGTTGGCAAAGGCCCGGAGAAAGATTTGTTAATTGCAATATCTTTCCAAGAGTCCCGTTTGGTGGTGGCTCTGTAATGTTTTGGCCGCACAGAGTTGGTCTTTAGACGTGTTAGGTTAATGAATGCGGATTATTATCTTAACGCTAGAGAATTGCTCCGTCCTGTTGTGGTGCCACTAGTAGTATTGTTATGGAAAAATTTTAAATCCTATCACATCTACGAGAATATCAGTAAACTTTTCTCTCTACAAAAATATTAACACGTACAGCGCCGTTTTTAAATTAAAATTAGTTCTTGTAGATTTTAGTCATTACTTTTTTTATATGTTGAACTACATACAATATTCTATGTCTTCATGTTTTTAGATAAAAATTTAAAGTTATATTTAAAGAGTAAAAAAATAATTAAAAACGTCACTTTTTAAAAATTAATTGCAAAGAAACGACTTATTGCATCAAATTTCTACAAGTTTGAGGACAGATTGGACTTTCTTCTACAATGTGTGAAAATTTTATTCAATTATATTCAGGCGTTTTTTTGCTGAGTTGGATGCTGTGAACCCTTATAATAGCGCAATAATTCTCCCCCCTTAAACACTTTATTGTTGCCTATTTAATGCCATCTACTTGTTTTGTGAAGCCAATTTTTTTGTTTATGTAGGATAATGCTCGTCCTCATGTGGCAAGTTATTTGCTACTTAAATGCTGTTGCTATTCCATTGATGGAATGGCCAGCCAAAAGTCCTGACATAAACCCAATAGAGCATTTATGGGACGATATTAAAAAAAAAGGTTCGACGTCGTACATCTCCACCTGCCAACCACAATCAACTAGTAGACGCAGCAATTCAAGAATGGGAAAATACTCGTCAAGAAGTCATTCAAAAATTGATTTCTAGTATGTCAAGACGCATGAAGCAGTAATTAGGAGTAGAAGAGGACATACACGATATTAGAATAGATCTAAGTCTCTAAATTCTATTGTTTTTGTTTGCATGTTTGCGTTGTTTTCAAGAAAAACAGTTTTTTAATAAAAAAATATTATAAATAACGCCTTGTTTTGCTGATTTTATTTACAAACTACTAGACAGTACCTAACAAAAAGCTTTCATGAACATTTTATTGCAATATTAATTTCAGTATTGTAATTATACAAGTTTAATTAAGTGGTTCGTTAATTTTGTTCATGAGTTTAGTTAAAATCAAGGTACATAAAAAAAATATACAGAAAATAAAAATATTATATTTACTCTACTGCCCTACTTTAGTACCCGCCAATGTTTCGACAATGAACGTAACAACAGCTTTCTTACGGATATAACTTCAGCTGTATCGAATTTACTTTAATTTGACAGTTTTTTTTGACACTTTGTTGACAAATAAAACGTCAAAATTGGAAATGTAAATTAGTTAAAAAATGTCTTGTCAGATAAAGCCAACAGCCGATATTGTAGATGTAGTTACCATTAGGAGACATCTCTTCCCAACAGACGATAATCGAGGTCAGTGGGTACTTTTTGACACATACATCCTGAATTTGATCTTCTTTTGTTTACTTCAGGAACAGACAGCTGGTTGCAGTCATGTCAGGTGTCTGTGTCACCTACTGGGGACATCATCGCCTTATCCCATGGTAAAAGACTAGCCGTATTAACCAGCAAATGGGATGCCCAAACGTCGAAAAATCAGTTCATTGCTGCTCACGATTCGAATTATTCTGACTTTAAAGAGAACATCAAGGCTGTATTATGTTTACCTATAGTTGTACAAAGTCAAAGTTCACAGGTAATTTGTAAACTTTAATTAACATAAATAAATAAACATTATGTATTTTTAGGTTGGTCCGGATTGGACGTGTATTGTGATAGGTTTAGAATCAGGTTTTGTGCAATTCTACACAGAGGACTGTACATTATTATTTGAAGAACAATTGCATAATGAACCGGTTGTTAATATAAAATGTCAGTCGCAACACAGTCCTCGGCCAGATATATGCCCAGAATTAAAACCCGAAGAAATTTATGTGATTTATGGTAGTAATGTATGTGTCATAAATGGTGTTCATCTTTTTGGAACATTACGTAATTGTCGGAGTCAATTAGCTAGAGGTATGTTATTTTTTAATTATATAATTGGATAATTGGATTAATAGGGAACAAGTATTGATTTATTGTTTTTGAAATATGTTGAAATATTTAAGATGTTTTTATTAAGTAATTTATTATTATTGCTCGTTTGATGACATTGTCTATAATTATATCTTGAATTATATATATAATTATACAGGGAGTTTATAAATGAATGGGATTATGTAATCACTTTAAATGTGCCGCTTTTTTTAAATTGTTCACTAAACTATTTGTTTTGACAGATCAACTTTGACAGCTGTCAAGCAAACATATGAAAACATATGTAGTATAGTGGACAATTTTAAAAAAGCGGCATATTTAAAGTGATTACATAATCCCATTCATTTATAAACTCCCTGTAGATAACTTTTGAAAGTCAGTAAAATGCACAAATGATATCAATATGATTGTAGATTGAAAATTTAAGAAGATGTCTTAGTTTTTCTTTATAATTGACGCATTTGCAACATAATCCAACAATTTGGTTAAAACTGGTAATGCGTACATTTTTTGAATCATACAAAAAAACTTGTTCTTAACTTTTTAATCTACAATTGATAATCATTTGTGCATTTCAACAGACTATTAAGTTTCATCTATGATTATATATATATGTATATAATTCGAGATATAATTATAGACAGTGTCAAACGGACATAACTGATAAACTTTGATTGCTTGATCTATTATTAGGAAGATGATTAATGCATTGTCAAAAACTTTAACTTTGTATTCCAAAATCTTCTATGTCTAACATTATACTTACGAACAATAATTTAAAGCTAAATAACAATAAACAGTTCATACATATAAATTGACAAGCTTCAATGATAATTAACACGTTGACTGCGCTACTGGACATATATGTTACGTGCAGCATTTTTGTATATATGGAGGACTATAATTTCAGTAAACTTTCCCGATCAATGACAACTAAGTATTGGTAACATGCATTATATGTTGGGAACAATGCAAAGAAACAATTAATATGGTTTACAATTGGTTAATTGGATCCAAAGTTAAGACAAAAAAATTTTGTGAGCTGCCAATTTAAAGCAAATATTTGGATTTGCATGAACGCTCATCGTGGCCATTTTGAGAACTTATTAAAGTAATATTGTTTTATTTGTTGTTACCATTGTTACAAATGTTTTTTTACTTGAATTTTGCTAAATAAAAAGTTTTCTAAATAATGTCTATTTTTCGATTATCTCGAAAATGAAGCGAGATACACACACTGTATAATAAAATTAGAAATGACAATGAATGAATTTGTAGGTCAAAATAATATTTATGTTCTGAACCAAAATAAAAACACAATGTATAAAATAAAGAAATTAAATAAATTGGGATTTGGATATTTTACCGATACCAAGCTATGCAATTGATTATTGTATTTATGTTATTTTTTGCCATAAAAGGTTATATTAGATACCTAATTTAAATTATAAATTTCAGATCAAGCTCATGGTAAGTCAGGCGAGCCAAATTTATTTTCAACAAATCCTAAGAAATGGGGATTTGTTGATCAAGCTGCTGTAAATGATGTATCAGTTGTTGGATTAGATTTATCCAATACGTTTGATCATCTTTTTACGGCTTCAATGTGCGGAGGCTTTGATTCAAAATATCGTGCCATGCCACCACATAATAGTTTGGTTTTGGGAGCTGGAACTAAGCCATTTGTTGGATTTCATTATGCTTTGGAAGGTGGTGCCCAACCGGTTTTAAGCGATGTTGCCAAAGCTGTGGCTAATAAATTGAAATCAGCACTTCCGTAAGTAATTTAATAAATATTAAGATTGTTGATATAAATATGTGTATTAGGGGTTGGTTAACAGGAACGAAATCAGCACCTGAGAAATCGCAAAGTGTTTCTATGCTTCCAGCTGATGCTATGGCATGTCGTTTTGGATTATGCGATCTTCGGCGTGGGGGAAATAGAATAGTTTTATCGCCTGATCGTAAATTAGCAGCAATATCAGATGCACTTGGTCGTGTTATATTAATTGACGCCCATCGAGGAGTTGCATTACGTATTTTTAAAGGTTACCGAGATGCTCAGTGCTCGTTTATACAAGTTCCTGACGAACGTAAAAATCGTCGTACTTCTAAAGTAGCTGTAGCATTATTCCTAGTCATTTACTCGTCAAAAAAAGGAACTATAGAAATATTTTGTGCTCAACAGGGTACTAAAATAACTACATTTACTGCCTCCAAAAGTAGTAAACTTTTATATATTAATTACGGACTTATGGGTTTTCAAAATACATCAAAATCTCGATACGTTTGCCAGTATACATGTGTCCTTATAGATCCAGATGGCCAAATAAAGGAAATTGTGGTTCCATTCCATTTTGCATTAACGGAAAAAAATAGTAAACGGGCTAGAGATTTACATTTGTATAAACGGCTTAAACATTTTATTAAAAATGGTGATTATGACGATGAGAAACTTGTTCAGGAAACTGTTAATACTTGTTCAGAGCTTAAAACAAGTGAGGTTAAATTGCAATGTTTGGATATGCTTGTTGGTTGTAAAGAGATTGAGCCAGAAATATTATTAAAAATCAGTCAAAATTATATTGACAAAATAAATTTAATCGAAGGTGATTTAGATGTAGAGAATAAACAGTTAAAAATAATATCGGATAACATAACTTGCCTTGCTGATTTTTATATGTTTATTTCAATGGATTCAACTGAGGAATTAGACGAGAAAAATGGCAATAGTATTCAACCAGATGATACACGTTTAGTTCTGCCACATAAGGAAATGAATAACCTTCAAAAATTGTTAGATTTAAGTACACTGAATGACCAAGTTAATCAACAAAAATCAAAAGTTACATTCGAAGAAAAGCTCGATTTTACCATATCAGAATTTGCAACAATATTTGATTATACTAATATAGAATTTATTAAATTAAAAGAAGATGTTAGTGAGTTAAAACTATTTCATGCTTCTGAAAAAGTATTCGGTAAATATATAAAATGCAGCAATAATTATAATGAAATGGAGGAGCAAGTTAGGAATTGTAAAATATTTCCTAAAGATTTATTCAAATTATTGTTAAGATATTGGGTGCACCGACCATTAAATACTTATGTTAATTTAGAAACAGAAATGGGTAATTTTAGTAAAACGTTATTAGCCCTAACAAAAATTATAAGTATTGAGGAAATTAGTGTAGAATATAACTGCTTATCTCCATTTTGGGAAAGTATACGAAGTATTTTAGCAAACTCTGCAAAACCTTTCCCGGCTTTAATGGCAGCTATGTTATGCAAGAGCGTAGCACAAAAAATAGAACTAGAAAAAGATTTGCAACAATCCAGTACTAGTTTAGAAGATGAAAATATTGAGATCTGGGAGAAATTGTCACAGGAAAATTGCCAATGGACATTACTCATTGGTAAATTAGAAGACGTATCATTATTAAATATTATTTTATCAAATAAACCTATATGTGAACCTATTTTACCAAAATTGCATTCCGAATGCATTGATATTAGTTTAAAACATATTTTGGAAAAAGGCAAAGGTAGTGTAAGTGAAATTGTTGCTCAATGGTTAACACTTGGTGGAGTAAGTCCTGAATTATTAATATTGAATGATTTAGGCAAGGGTAGTCAAGAAGCAGAAACACCTACGGAACCATCAATAGATCAACCTGTATTTTATCACTTGAATATTATTAAAAAGCAATTTCCATATAGCCTAGAACCAAGCATGCTATTAACAAATATGTGCTGGGAGTATGCATTAATGTGGCAAAAAGATATACAAGCAATTAACAATTTAGAGGCTGCAATGAAATGTTTGATTTACATACCAAGTCTACATATCAAATGCGGTTTATATAATTTGGTTTGGAATACACATTTAAAAATCATATTTGAAAGTGCTTGTAAGTTGATAAATAAGGTTGGTAAGTTACCCAAAGAACGCCTTTGTCGACAAGATACAGATATGAGTGATTATCAGATAACATTATTTATGGAAATTTGTGTCAATTTCTTTGATGGATTCATGGAGACATTATCAGAGAGTGAGAATTATGAACGACCTAAATTAAGATATGAAGCTATTTGGGAGAATGGTGGTGTTCCACTAGCAGAGTTGGCTTTATCACAAAAGGATATAAGTTACGATTTATTACATTTGCATTATCAACTTGCTATATCTATGCATATGATGACAGTCTTTGCCGTCAAGCATACCAAAATGATTAATAATGTTTTTGATATGTCTGTTATTTCATTTTTCTTCACCGATTTACAACAAAAAACTAATATTAATTGGCACAAGACTGATTCTAAAGTAAATGCATCAAGACTACAATTTTTAATTAAGGTAAGAAATAAATATTTGTTGACAGAACTCAAAATATACTCTGTATATAAAGACAAAATATTGAGCAAATGGTTGATATAGTTTGTTTAATTCTAAGGAGATTCAATATGTTATCGATATTTTTATTTACGTTTCTCATTTTTAATCATAAATATAATTTAAATAATGAAATGAGATTGTGCTTGACTCTTAGCTGCTGTGATTGTTGAATTGAAGGTGATTTAATTTTAAAGACCATAGTTGTGTAGTGGAGTCAATAGGACACTGCTGTTGTGCAAGGTCACATGTCATGTAAAAGCAGTAAATCTTCTTGTTTTCAAAGCTTTTAATAACTGTTTCCAACAGATGATAACAGTTCTGACACTCTTATTTCAAAGACAAAAAAGTACTGCAATGTGTCTTATGTTGACTTTGCTTCTATAAAGGCTATTAATCAAATTTCCTATCTGAAAGGTGTTGAAAAAAATTATGCTTTCTTTTAGTTATGAATCCTTGAATTAACTGGGGTGGTAGTAACATCCTATGATTATTTATTAAATTAATTTAAAAAAAGTTGTATACTTGCTAATAATCACATATTGTTGCGCTATTCCCTCACTGTTTTGGAAAAATGAGTACACTATTTTGTAATTTTTAGTTGGGTCATAAACTATTGAAAAATGCTAAACTATTCATAAAAAGTAAAAAATTACAAAATCTTGCCTTGAAATATTGTTAGAACGCACCAAATCCAGCCATAAACTGTTAAACCATGTAAACATTTCATGAAATCTCAAAAAGCAAAATCCGGCCATGAAATATTAAAATATTGATGGAAAAAACCAAAAACATTAAAATATTTTCAGATAGAATCAAAACATAAAATGTCAAAAATAGAAAAATCCGGTCTTTAAACATGAAATTATTGTTACAACTCGCCAAAATGAACTGTTGAAAAATTTAAAAAAAAATTATGAAATCCCAAAACTTGCAAAATCCATCAATAAAATATCAAAATATTGTTAGAAATAGCAAATTTTGGTCATAAAATTTTGTTTTTAGAAGTCAAAAATAACAAAATTTGATCATAAAGTAAAAATATTGTAAGAAAATTTGACCATAAACTCTTAGCACGTTGACTGTTAAAGCAGATAGATTTTAATCACACAAGGTCTGGGGGTTTAGGCAAAATTCAATTTTGTGAACTATGGCTTTCTATTATGTTTCATTTATATTTTTATGTTGGTATGACTTTAACATTGTACTTCTTGCCATGGCTGTTTTTAATAAATACTTCAAAAACCGCAAGTTGCAGACCTATAAAATCTTATGTTGTAATTAATGAAGAAAATCTTTTTCTAAAAATAAAAAAAATACAGGGTGTTCTATTTAAAAAAACTGATAATGACGTCATATCACGCAAAACATGACAAGCATTGAAAATCAAAATACGTTACTATATAGATTAAAATCATTTTTGAAATAAACTAAAAATGCAGTCAGACATTGGTTGTTCCCATACATTTACCCAACCCTGTATTGATTTTTTTAACAATTCTTATTGTACAAGATTCAATATTCTACCACATGTGTTCTATGGGTAACTTTGTTATTTTAAAAGTTACAGTGTTGGTTAAAACAAGTATTAAGTTTATTTTAAGAAAAAAGTTTATATAGATTTGGGTCTTTGATACGAAATTACAGCCTTCAGAAGTCAATCGTATACAATCAATTTCATATTTTATAATAATCTGAAAGTTTGCTTTTTATGAGCAAAACTATCAATTTGCCATGAAAATTAAAATACATTACTATGGACTTTGTTTTAAAAACTCTTTGTTAATTTTTTAATCATACTGCCAGTAACTGCATAACAAAACTTATTTGAAACCAACATCGTACAATGTTTTACATTTTACTTGCTTATAACGTATAAACAAGTCCATAACAATCAGGCATTATAATTTATAACACCCGATTTAAATGGTTTTTATTATAGAAATTTGTATCAATAAAATATGAAACTACATGAATTGGGTGAATGAAACTAAGTATACAAACACAACAAAGAACATTTACAATTTTAAATAAGCTCTAAACTTAATTATTAGATTGGTTTTTGAGTTCTGTCAACTTAAAAAAGAATAATATAATTTTATTCTTTAATATTTGGTTTAGGTTATATCAGCGAGCATGGATACATTAACCATGTTTGAAGAAAAAATATATTCTGTGGAACATGTAGCATGGATGTCGAAATGTTTATCACTGGCAAGATTCTGGAACTTAGATGTGGATTTACTAAAAAGGTATCAAGTGGCACAAATTTTTGCAAATGGTTATGATTCCTTAGGTGAGGAACTACTACCAACAATAGCAGAACCAAATAAATTAGGACCCGATTTAGTTACAATAGCAGGAAAAAGACTATCGCAATTATTATCATCTTCAGATGATTTAGGTGAAAAGATTGCTGCATTTAGTACTACATTGACAAAATATTTAGAAACATTAGTAAGTAGTAGAATATATTTATATATTTAGCAAATTTAATATTTAAACTTTCAGCATGGTGATTCATGCTCACCAAGTGATTTAGAGGCCATAATGACATTAATAACTCATTCATTGAGATGTTTAGAAGAAAACCAATCAGAATACAAAACAGCTTGTTTAATGTTAGAGGCATGTTCAACGTTGCAAGGTTTGAACTAAAAGTGTTTTTAAGTAGGTGAAATATGAATATGTAAAATATATTTATTAATTGTATCGTTAGTTTAGATGTTTCCGTCCTGTAAACACCTAAAAATAGTCTCATCCCACATTCTGTTTTTTTTTTGTAAATTTAAACACCTGTATATAGCCTTTTGTTAAAAATTTTATATATATTTATGTTACCCCGAATAAATATGTTGAAAAAAATTAAAGTTATTAAACAAAATCTATTCCTTCTGTTTGTCGACGAGGTACTAGTTTGGATTTGTCAAACTGGTATTTTTCAGCCGCTGCATTGCTAAGTGGTGGAGACATATTTGGTATTATTTTTGGTGGCGGTCTTAGAATATGTTGATAGACAGGTATCTAAAACAAAAATATATGCGTTAAGGTAAGTCTGAAGATCATATTTCTAATTACATATGGGAAAGTAGAATCCAATGAAATTTCATATTTATGAGTAGTTTTGGTTGGTAGATGAATATATTGACCCAATATTGGATCCTCTAGCTTTTTTCCATATACCCCAACACTACCTTCTTTATAAATTAGTTCTTTTTCAGCTTGTGCTGCTTGCTGTTTTTTTGTTAGCTTCTGTTCAAACTTTTCTCCCATGAAAACCTGCAATTAAGAGAGAGGTTTATTGAGATGAAATTATATATTGAAACTGGATAGAAACCCCCATGCCCATAGAGTATGTAAGCATGCTGTCATTTTTGACTTTCAATAAGTACTCCTTTTTAACTATAGATGCTATTATTTGTATATTGTCTAATAATCGATTATACGAATAAGGTCCTGTGAGGTGTTTATTTCTCCTCAGTAAAGTGTAAGTTTTATTTTAAGTGAATATTTCTTCTTAGTGAGGTGCAATGCAATGTGCAGGTGAGGTGGTGGGGTCGGAAAAAAAGATGTTTATATAACCAAAAAAATTGACAAACTTTTAAAACAATGCAGGATAGACTTAAAAAATGGGTTAAAATAGCATATGTATCTCCGCTTGCCTTAGCAGGCATGCCAGGAGCAGCTTTTCACTTGTACATTGTGCCATTAAAGCCGGGAATACAAATGCCTGCTACTTGCACAATTTTATACCAGCTCCTTGCACATGCCAGCTACTTGCACGTGTATTCTGTCAAATGGCATGCCTCTTGATGTCTTTGAAATTTGAGAAACACTTTCAAAAATATGCTTATGTAACTAAATATATTATGCAACACATTTTGATATCGCGTTAAGTCATAGATTTTTACTACCGGATCGCTTTAAACTTGTTGAAGTCTATTAAACTCTAAATTAATATTTACTCTTAGAGTCGTAGAACTCATCACTCTTCTAATATCAGGTGGAATGGTATGTGGAAAGTCTTTGTCTACTGGTCCATCAGGATTGACTGGTGTCCATGGTTTAAATGTACCCAATGTTCCAATATATCTTCCTCCTAATGTCCATAATCTTGCAGTGCGATCTGTACTTGCACTAAAAGTATCTAAACATTATCTTTACATATCAAAAAATGAAATATTACCTAACAATTATCTCATTAAGATCGATGTAGAGCATACAAGATACAAGTGAACTATGTGATTTAAAGCTATTTAATAAAATTGGTCTTTCTTGGTCCCTTAATGCACGCATGGCTCGTCCAGGAAAAAATCGTTTCCATAAAAATGGAAATTTAAGTCTGTAATATGGCATGCAAATTTTTTCTTCAACACCAGAATAAAAAGATTTTAACAAAAATGTTTTTATGTATCCTTCAGTAGTTCCTGAAAATAGTATGTCAATTAAATGAAAATTATTTAGTATTATAACCACCAATAAATAAATATTCATTTTGAACATCACTAGCCATTGCTACAGCATAGTCACCAATGCTATGAATTGATTGAAAAGCTCCCATAAATCCACCGCTTTGATGGTGAGACCACATTTGAACATCGCCGTTTTCTAGAGCTACCAATAAAGTTACAACGTTAGCTTTCATTGGCCGATGTGATAAGAATAACATGCATCTAACAGCCAAACCACGGATTGGACATATATTGCGTGGTACGTCTAAATTTTGTTTAAACTTTCTAGAATACTGCATAATATTTTCAACATCAGGCCTTTGGCTTTTATTGGCAAGACTTTTCCTGGATTTCTTTTTAGCTTGAAAATTTACTTGTGATTGTTTTTTATACTGTTGTTCCGTTTTACGTACTATTGGAGGTTCCTTAATATCTTTTTTTAAACCGTAACGTTTTTTAAGTGTTTTGCTTTCTGAATGACTGGAGTGACGGGTTCGTTTTTCAAAATCATATTGTATCTTAATTCGTGCAGTTGGATTTGCAACGCTATATTGTTTGTATGGTTGTCCGGTCTCTAAAGTCCACAACACTAACTCACCGTTATAAGTACTGGTTGCCAAAGCTTGCGGTACTCTGGCTGCAGCACATAAAACATCGTCTGTATGTCTAATGGCCCAACTTTTACTAAATTGTCCACCATATGCGGCAGCGCGCCCACTATCATCAAATTCAGTAACATGTCGGTTCCAACCAATGGCTAATATACGACCTATAATCCAGCAGACGCCAGTTACTTCGCATCCAAGTTCTATGCGCATGTTTCTCAAACAAGTACCTGTATTAAAATTCCATGTTTTTAAAGACCCATCATAGGCTCCCGTTAGAAGCAATTGGTATCCGGGATCAAAAGTACCAGACGTTATATCTACAGGAATTATTTCACCATGGAGTAATCTAGTGTGGGCATCACGCACTACCGAAATTCGTTTACCAGAAAAAGGGTCCCATACAATTATGAAACTATCCAACCCACAGGTAATAATAATTTTAAATAAAGGATTATATAATGTTACTGAAATAGCACCAGAATGTGTATTTCCATCTGTATGTTCCCCATTTTGCAAAGGTCTTAATGGAAGCACAGCTATCATTAAGCCACCAATAATCAACTGCCTACTATCGGGGTTGTAAAACAACGTCAGGCCAATATAATTACCAACCTCTGGTCCTAAACCTAAATACGTTTGAATGCATTCCTGTACGCCAACGTCCCATATTTTAATACATTTATCTTCAGACATAGAGCAAAGAATTTCACCTTTATCTTGCAATATCATAGCTACCACACCTGTGTGGTGCCCGTGAAATACAACTAACGGTCTTTTAGTAACGTACGGATTCCATACTCTCACCATGCAATCAGGGCCACCTGTTGCAAATAGTGGAAATCCGTCAGCGGTAGCAAAGCACCAAGCACCTTTAGGTATATTGTATGTATAAACGCCTCTATTTGGATTGACATCCCGCATTACTACTGCTCTAGATGAAGAAGAGCAAGAAATTATAAAGTTTAAAGTATTGTACCATTGAATTTGTCGCACCCAGTCTTTGTGGAGACGTTTAAACTCGACTATACGAAAGCCTTGTATCAATCCATGTGTTAACTCAACGTATCTTACTATCAATAAAGGTACGTCTAGTTTGCTTCTAAAAGGCCCTCTATTAATTGGCGAGAAAAACATTACAATTACGTTGCCACCCATGTCTCCCATCAAGAGCCTGCAATCTTCATTTATATCTTTGTTGAATGTGTAGTCCATAGAACAAACCGGATATTCAAGCATGGTTACTTGAACTCGAAGTTCAAATTTTCTTGCAGATGTGTCATAGAATCTTAAATCACGCTCGGTGCTTGATGTACAAATTACGCTTACATCGGGAAAACAGGATACACACAGCACCCAAGTATCGCATACTTTTAAGTCCGGAGATTTTGAATACACTGTGCGTTCTACTTGTAAATCTAATGACCAGTAATTTATACAACCATCTTTGCTTCCAGTTATGTAGCTTCCGTCGCTGTATGCACATGATCGGTCAGATTTTACTTGAAAATTGAATGTTATTGAAGATATTGGATGACGGTGGTTGCTTTTAATTAATCGAGGTTTTTTGGAGATGGGTGCTTCAAGTGCTTTTACTTCGGTTGAAACTTCTTGAATTTTAAAGCCAAGTATTAAATGTGATATAAATTCGTCCCATGTCGCCCAGCCATCCCTGAAAACGATAAATTAAATATTTTATTATTTGTGTTATGATATTCATTTTTAAGTTTTTAATAAAATTATATTTAATATGCTTTTGTTATACTTTCCATAGTTAAAGTTAGTTTTATCACTACAAATAACTTATTATCGCCTGGGTTTTACCACTTTGTTCACTGTCCCAACTTAAAAAAAAAGGTGCGTTCCATCGAAGAAGCAGTGATAGAGCAGTGTTTGTTAAACGACAAAAAGAAAACTAATGGTAAGTACATGTTGAAGGTTGCAGATAAATATATATCAGTGCACGGCAGCCAGCTCGCCTCTCAGTGCGTACATTATAAAACATAGTCCTTAATCAGAAACAAGAAAAAGAAACAGGAGTTATGTATTTCTTATCAACCGAAACCTCATGCAATCGCCGTACATGCATTATAACAAAACATGCATTAAACTTAATATTATTAGTTGTTAGTTATTCTAGAGAAAGAAGGGGATCAGGAAAGAGATTATTCTTGGATTCGGATACTATCTCTACAACCATCAGGGTTTTCTGTCATCAAAAAAGATTAAAAATACTGATTGTTACCGGAAAAGACACACCGCTACTTCTTGGTGGAATTCCAATGCACACCACATTGCATTGGAGAGCATCAACATCAACCCAAGAGGTGAGAAACTTTTATAATTTTTAGAAATTAACATAGTTATTAAACTATAAAACAAGTAAAATAATCAAAAACTGACAGGTGTCAGATGAGGTTTTGCTGTATGACCTTGCATATATCCGGTTCAACATTGAATCTGAAAAACTCTTTTACAAAAAGACAGAAACCCACACAAGAAAAAGTGGGATTTGTAACAAAATACTAGTCACATTGGGGACCGTTCAAAGGCAGCGAGAGAAAGTCACAAGCTGATTATGCTAGACACGTTTGTTAATTCTATAAAAACAAGTTTTGGAAGAAGCTGCTAAGTATATATATATATATATATATATATATATATATATATATATATATATATATATATATACGGGACGAGATACTAAGACATCAGGAAAATTCTGCAAACTGGCTATAAATCAGCTAGTTAACAGATGCAAAAAATCTTGGGAGCTTTTTTGAATATTGAAAGGGCATTTGATAATACTACTTTTGCACCAATTACAACCGCAAATGTTAAGTAAACTTTATGCTCAAGAATCAATATATGGTTGCTGGCGTATTCCCACAGGGTGATGTGTTATTAGCAGTAATGTACGTTATTACTGCAGAACAGTTTTTACGCTAAATCATTGCTTACACTATCAAAAATCACATTGGCATTGCCCTTGTCAGAAAAAATGGATTTACAAAAAAAGATTAAAAAGCTAACAATTCTTGGGATGGCTTTTATCAAACGAACCATGCGGATTTTATTTCTAGAGTCTAAATAACAGCCAAGATAGCAATAGTATGGAAAGAATTTAAGAGGGAGATTATTCTGGAACCTTGATAATTTTTCCTACAATCAGCAAAGTTTTTTGCACAAAAAAGCATTCAGAGGCGGAAACAATACACCGCTAATCTTTGGGTACAATATCAATGCACACCATACTACATGGAGAAGCTCCAACATCAGCCCATATTATATTTTTTTAGAAATTAACAAAGTCAACATGAATAAGTAATCCCAGAATAGATTGTGTAAAATGTAAGCGCAAATGGAGGATGCTAAAATGGGCAAAGTCATGAATGCAACAAAGAAAACATAACATTTGTGTATAATAATTTGCCTATAATTATACCGACCAATCTATTCTTGGGTTGCTATTACATGACCACGTTTAGAATATCGATGTGGAATGAAGTTATAGAGCTAACACTAGCAAATTATAATGCAAGTAAAGGTATTAAAAAGTAGGACGTGTCAGATGGGCAACTTTATCTTGCATGATGCAAAATGCACTAAACATTGTGGAAATACGATGCAAAAAGAAAAAAAAAACTATCAGTGAACCTAAGCAATTGTTCCTTTTAAAAGACCACGAAACACCGAAGGTTTAAAAATCTGAATTTGTATAGAGCCACACTCCTGATGACAAAAAAAGTAAAGTAAATGAGACTCAAACAACCTTTTAATATTTTACATAAATCTGGATAATGTGACAACAAATTGCGAATGTCATTCGGGCAACAAAATTGATTTATCTGATAAGCATGAAAACTAACATTGAATATGACTAGATGGGAATATATTGTGGTGATCATACCTATCACCACATATCAAGCGCTAATATGCGGTGAAAACTGCACAATCATTAAAAGAACGGCAACCAAACTAGATAAAGTACAAATAGCAGCATGTTTGCTGTTAAGGCAAGGAGCGTACCGACTACGGATACTCGGGCACAATCAAAAGAACCATATGATATAGACTATTTAATGCAAAGAAATAGCTTTGGGTGTTTTTATAGATATTGAAGGGGCTTTTGGCAATATTACCTTTGTCCAACAAATAGTCAACTCTATACTCAAGACTGTATCCATAACATTATACGGAAAAACTGTATGAGCTAAGGTAATCTGTGGGTGCCCACAGGGAAGTTTCTTCCAACCTTTACTTAGGTTCCTTGTCATGGACGAACGACCTACCATAGATACGCAAGGGCCTGTTTGTCTTAGGCTACGCCGATAATCTTACCATCTTCGTACACAGGAAGTTTGGGGTAGCAGTGTCAAACATAATACAGAGTGCACTAAACACCGAAGATAGGGGTGCGTAAAGGTAAGGCTATTAGTGAACCCAAGCAAAACGGCAATTGTAAATGTACCGTTCACAAGACGGCAAAACACAAAAGGTCTAAAAAACCTGAGGATGTATGAAGCTACGCTTCTGATGACAAAAGCAGTAAGCAGTAAAATATCTGAGGTTCATGCTTGGCACCGGGCTAAACTGCCTGGATAATATAATAACAAAGGCCATTTGGGTGTTGTTTGAAACCAAAATGATAATCGGGCTCACATGGGGACTGACCAGATGGCTAAATACGGTGATGGTAAAACTCATTATTACATACGAAACGTGTGTATGAGGAGAAAACCACTCAAGTGTACGACCAACAAAATAGGTAAAGTTCAGACAGCAGCCTCTGAATACACTGTAAACTTCGGGACCCAGAAAACTGGCATAACTAATGTAATGTATGAAGAAAAAACTTTAATGATGAGGTCGGATTTTATAAAGGGTTACATCAAAAAGACATTTGTTGTGATAATACCATAACGAAAAAAAATAAAAAAAGATACGTGGTAACAGTAAAGGGAATTATCTGGTACACAGATAGGGCTAAAAAGCACAATGACACCGTTACTGGACAACGACCAAGGAAGCAAACTTTACTACTCCTTGGCGAATATGCTTCGGTTTTCTAGGCGTAGGTGGCCGCCATCGAGTATCTTCTTGAGATGTGATTGAGACGGGACTATACCTAAACAGACCAATATCCATCATGTCAAATAGTCAAGTGGTACTGCAGGCACTGCAATTGCCAGTAACAAAAGGTCAAACTGGTTATGGTTTGCATAAACAGTTTGGAAACAGTTTCCACAATTTGTAGACCTTGCCTGATCTGGATACCAAAAGATAAAAAAAATCTCATGGCAAATCAACTCACCAAAGAAAAAAAAGGAGACATTTTCTGAACCAGAACCTGCTTTTGAGGTCTCATACGAGACCGGAAACAAAACAATCCGCAGCAGATTTGAGGTGGAACGAAGCAACTTATGGAAAAGCTGGAAGCGTTTGACACACTGAGTCAAATTAAACTGCAAAGGCTGTGAGCATGAGGACTGATAACAGACATTGTAGTCTTAATAAGCACATGCATAAATTAGAAATAAGAATAAATTCTTTATTCCGCGGCTGTATAGAAGAAACTTTGCTATACCTGCTGGGTGAATGCAACTTAACCGATGTAGAGCTGAAAGTAATTTTTTGAAATAAAATACTGGACATTTAAGAGGTAGAACTACTAATGGAGAAAGGATTTAGTGGTATACAACAGGACGGCAATGT
This sequence comes from Tachinus rufipes, assembly GCA_963932245.1. Taxonomy (NCBI): domain Eukaryota; kingdom Metazoa; phylum Arthropoda; class Insecta; order Coleoptera; family Staphylinidae; genus Tachinus; species Tachinus rufipes. The sequence goes on from OZ010744.1 coordinate 80,682,337, forward strand.
ATGAAGCCAACCACTTCGAAAAAAAAAAGGTAAGTATTTTAGTCAGTAAAAACCTGAAATTACTAGACAGTATGGGCTGCCCAGTGTCTTCTAAAAGTTTTCCTCTTCCCATACAAAAAACAAGATTAAATCTTACAATAGCTGCGGAAAAGGAATATATGAAGGTAAGAGTAGTAGGATGTTGATTACATTAGCGGAAGTAGATGCAATCAAATGGTGCGCCAAGCGGTACTACAAGTAATGCGCTTGCTTGTATTAAAATCTAAACTAGTGATGAGGTAGCGTTTGATCTGGATACCAAATATTTAGGGTATAGAAAAAAACCTTAAGGTGGACTAAATAGCAACAAAATATAGAGACAATTATTGGACCTAAACTTAAAACAGAACACAAGGTAATTTCAAACATAATCACCGTACATTACTCACAACATAACATAGTAATGCGGATAAAACAATTAAGGGAGCTTATAGAACTATAAACACTGTGGTCTAAACAAACAAGCATAGGTTAGGAATCCAGACGGATTCATTTTGCGGCGGATATCTGAAAGACAACAAAATTCTACTAGATCAGCTGAGCAAATGCAAAGCTTACATTACGCAACGTAGTGCTTTCTATGCCAAGCGCAACTCAACCAAAAGATAGCTCAATCAGTTCTTTGGCAAAAGTTTCTGGATTTTATTGAAAATACTGAACTACTAGAAGATTAACAACCAGAGGTGCACAATAGGTCAAAAAATCCGCAGTGTATGGACGCTAGACGTACTATCCAGAAGTAACTCACACTATAATATAGACCTGAAGAGGTTTTTCCCTGTTTTTCATCAACAAAATATAATTAATTTTTAATGTACTTCTATGTACAAGCTGGGACAATTGATTTTGTGTTGGCCGAGACAACGGCACACAGTTAAATAAACAGGAACGTATGGCAGCTCTAAGGTACATGTCAGATTCTGTACTTTATTAATAAATTTATATGTTACAATACTGCAAGTTCTGATTCAGAAATAACGTTTTCCAAAGTTAAAAATAAGCAACAGTAAGAAATTAGCAGTAAACAAAAACAAATCTTATACAAATTAAAAATTGGCAAACGTTAGCGGCCCAGATAAGTTTCTTGCACAAAAGCTTTTTGATGCATAGCTACGCTACTATCGGTAAGTGAAGTTATAAACATAATCGTGCAAAAAACTTATTAAACGACTATTAGGAAATATAGGACCTTTCAAATTTATTTCAAATCTACTATATCGCTATATCGGCTCAGATTAAATGATTTGCAATATCAAACTTACCTCTGCTTATGCTAGAAATAAGAAGTATGTATCTTAGTATTATACATTTAGATTTTTTTAAATCTAACTTGATTAATTTATAAAAAATATTATGTCTCACACTGTGTAAAAAGGCAAATTACATAAAATCATTTAGTAAATTTAAACATAAAAATTACCTTTTGATATTAATTCTCAAAAATATTAATTCGAATTGACCTTCGTCGAAATCTAATTTAGCAGAATCTTGTATTGCCTGTCTCAACATTTCCAAATTTAATTGTTTATCCTCCACTTTGAAAAAGCATCTTTGAATCTGGTTTATATGCGCTTCAGAAAGAACCTGATGGAGTCCGAAGTTACCTAATTTTGTCAGCACCTCATGTTTCTTCTTTTTCCCAATCTCCTGATGAAACGATTGCTGAGGCGAGAGCGACTGTGGCGTTGATGGTTGATTGTTGACTTCTTCAGCGGACATATTATCTTGTAAATTCTATGTAAATATGTATTAGAATGAGTGACATCTGTCACAAAAGTATATATTGTTGTTTCTATATTTTAGAATTTCAAGCTTTCAGATCTTAAATATTAGATTAAAAAGTTTAATCGTGAATTAAAATAAGACCTGTATGTTTCAACCTTTTATGGAAACTTATAAAAAAAAGAATCAATTAAAAATTAAATTGCACTCTTTTAGCTAAAGGGATACAAAGCAACAATATTAAATGTTTATTGTTTTTTAATATATTAAATCTAAATAAAGCAATTAAAAGAATGAATTTAAAAACAGATTTATTATTTAATTGTTAATTGTTTTTGCATCGCCCTCATTGTGCGTTAAATTTCTATTAAATATATCGTTATCTAATATTATGTTGACGGTTTTTTTTCGAATCTGACCCCCTATTCTGGCGCTCATTGCGATCTCGCAACACGTCATAGACTTCCCCTACTGGAGGGGAGTGGTGTCGTTACCGGTATTCTGGCACTTTTCTGCGATGTCGATTGACGTCATTATTTGCGAGAATTTTATTTTTAAATGCGACACCTCTCAAGCTGTCGCATTTGCAATTGCATATCGCATATGTTATATGAAGTTGCAGTTATTGTAGTGAATACACAAATAGTTTTCTATAATTTTGAAATAATTATTTAAAGGTAGGTAATAATATTTTGCTATGTAATAAGTTACCTATAATAATTGAATTGAATCACTATCACAATATCCAACTTCTAATAAATCACCTAATAAACTATTAGCTGAATAACCTAACTTTTATAAAACTTTAATTTGATTTAGTTTTTATACACCTCTGAGCGACTAATAAATTATATGCTTAATGTTTTTATTTGTTATAAATGTATATTTTATGCATATATTTAATTGGCTATCCATAGGTTTTAATAAAATAAATAAAATAAAACTACTACTACTACTACTACTGATTTTGAGTAACTTCCTATCAGGCGGTACGGGTCACATATGCCCCTTGCTTGTCTTTCATATTTAGCGGTACGGCGCTTATGCGTAACCGCGTTAGCATGTCGCAGTAAAAACCGTCGCACGCAGGGAAGTTGAAATTATGGTCCGCGAAATACAAAAATGCTGCCCCTTAACGCAGTGAACGTGTTAAAAAATTTACATACTACATAGTACATTTTTAGGATATTTGCGAGTATATATTATTTTAATTATTAAATAAAAATACATTATAACTGGATTAAAAAAATAATATAAATATCAATATCATTGAGTCAACTTCAATTCATTCTAAATTACTTCATACACAATTAAAAAGATGGCGCTCAAATGGCGATTGCAATAGCCTCAAAATACCGTCGAGTCGATCGTGCAATTAGAATACGTCATTAAATGCGACACGATACGTTGTGTCGCATATGATGCAATATGCGACAAGCGATACGAGATAGTCGCAACATGCCAGAATAACCCCCCTGGGGGGTTATTCTGGCACTCAATGCGATCTCGCACTACGTCATAGATTTCCCCTACCGGAGGGGAAGTGTGACATTTAAATCATAATTGTAATTAATAATACATATTTACGTTTAAAAATGCAAATAACTTGAAGCTTGGTATTGAATTTATATTACTAGATAGTCCTGTAGTACGAAAAGAAATCACCAGCAGATTTTTTTAATTAATGATGACGTCATTAATTGCGATAAGCGATACGAGATACATGCCAGAATAACCCCTCTGCTATTCCGCTCATGAATGTAAAATAAATACAAATCTGCGCTTGTGCAGCAACAGGTAGCTTGAGTTGCTGTGGAAACTCTTTTGATACAAACATTGGTAGTTCGATTAATTTGCTTCAAAATGGATATATTGTATACAGCATTAAGCCTTTATAGAAAAAGGCATTACGATAAATGCGTAGATATTTGTACTCAAATACTCGACAAACAACCATTAGACCAAGCAGCATGGTGTCTGAAAATGAAAGCCATGACTCAAAGAGTATATGTAGACGATATCGAAGGTGAAGATGTTACAGAAAGCGATTTCCTTGATGAAAATGTCGTGGCTACAGCACCGCGTCCTGGTACCAGCATGAAGCCATCAACTAGCGCCACAAATATGCCAATGAGGTAATAAAAAGAAAGTATATTTAACAATTATTTATTAATTTAATTAAATTTAGTTCCAGACCGAGGACATCAACTGGACGTCCTATATCAGGAGTAGCACGTCCAGGTACTCAAAATCGTCCTGGTTCTGCATTTGATCGCCTCAAAACTGCCCGTCCCATGACTGGTCAATCAGCAAGAGCGATTCGTTTAGGCACGGCTGCGATGTTGAGCCATAAAGATGGTCCATTTATACAGGTGTCTCGTTTAAATTTGACAAAATATGCAAAAAATGCATGCTTGGCTAAGCCACTATTTGAGTATTTGTTTTATTGTGAAGGAGATGTTCGTAGTGCTATGGAACTTGCGGTACAGGCTACACAAATTAATGAATTTCAAGATTGGTGGTGGAAAGTACAATTGGCTAAATGCTATGTGGTGCTGAATTTAGTTAGGGATGGAGAGCAACAGTTGAGGAGTGCTTTGAAACAACAACATCATGTGGAGACATTTATTCGATTAATTAGAATTTACCTCCGATTGGGTATGTATTTCTTTTTTAAATAACATACTATTTACATTTGAAATCTTGAAATTTTTTACTTCAGAATCGAATATATTTTAATGTCATGTAGACCTATAAAATTAACTATTTAAGTTATTTGTAATAATATATTAATACTGGTTGCATTATCCAAATAATAGCTTGGTTTTCTAGGATATAGTTATTTACAATAGCTCCTATAGGTCTTTAGTGTTATTCTAAGATAAACCAAAACGTAATAGAATTTTTTTGTTCTAAGATAAGTAAGTATTTTGCAGTTTTACGGGGTTTGAAATTTTAAAGAGGTTAAAATTACTCTACTACAGTTATTAGGTTTTAAATTCTTTATACAAAAGATGTACTTGATGGAAACTAAAATGTTCCTATTTAAAAGTATAAATGTTTGTTAGAGTTCTTATTTTTGTTAAAATGAAGACTTTCATTATTTGCTTCATTGTGAGATGTTTGTAAAAAAATGTAGTTTTGGATGAAGGGACGAAAAGTCAAAGGGCAAAAGAGTATGGGTACGGTACAGAAAATTGGAAATAGATAGAGAGATATACAACTGGAGTGATCTAGATTAAGAAGTTTCAAAAGAGAGCGAACGCAAAGCAAAAAAGTAATTAATAGCATAAACACAAAAAAGTAGTAGACAACGCATGCAAGGACAAAGGACATGACTTAGATACATGAAAAAAACAAAAAATAGTAAAAAATAAAGACAGTGAAAAAAAAAACAGACAGCAGAATTTTGTTTTTGAACGTAGCTGGGATCGACAACAAGGATCACGAGTTCTGGGAGTACATAAAAACCTTTGACATAATTGGAATGGTAGAGACGTGGATAGATGACAAAAAAATGGGAAAAGTTGAAGCTCAACATGCCAGCCGAATACATCTGGAAATACCAACCAACTATAAAAGAGAGAAAAAAAAAGAAAGAGCCAAAGGAGTCATAATTGCCGACATAAAAAAAGAAATAAGTCAAGAAGATTATTGAAAATGAGAGAATACAAAAACAAAACTTTTTGAAGAGATGAGAAAAATATAAAGCAATAACAGTATATAGGAGAGGCATAAAAACCCCTGGGCAAAAGTTAGAAACACTAATACCAGAAACTGAAGAAAGAAAATTGATTATAGGAGGGGATTTCAACGCAAGAATTGGAAAAAAAGGAGAAAAAAGATGACACGAAAAACAGAGAAAGATACCACAGAAAATAGAAAAGGAAAAGAAATGATAGAAGAGAGGGGTTGGAACAATAGAAACATCACAGGAGATGAAGAGGGAGAATTTACTTATATAGGGACAAATGGACAATCAGTAATAGACTACGTAGTTGTAAATTAGGAGCCATTAGAACTCAGCTTAACTGAAGAAACTGTGAGAAAACAGGAAAATGAAAAGAAAAGTGAAGACAATATGGACGGAAGAAAGTGTGATAACGTACAAAAAAAATCTAAGAAGAATTAGAGAAAACGGAAGAAATGTCGAAGAGAAAATGAGGGAATTAGAGAAAACAATAAAGGAAGCGGTAGTAAAAAAAACATAGAAAAAAAAAAAAGAAAAAAAATTAAAAAGAGCAAACGGTTTCTACGAGCAAATGTACTAAGAAAAAACTAGAAGCCAGAAAGATGTTAAGGCACTGGAGAAACAACAAAAATACAAAAGAAAAATATCTAAAAGAACAGAAGGCATACAAAAATCAGTGTAAAAAAACTAAGACTGAATTTATAAAAAAAGAAGAAATAGAAATTTAAAAAATAAAGATAGAAGCAGAAGCATGGAAATACATAAACAAAAAACTAAGAAAAAAGATATTGAGGCAATACCAATAAAAGCATGGAAGGAACACTTTTCAAATTTGTTTGTAGGAAAAAAAAAGAAGAAAAACTGGACAGACAAGAGCCAATCCTACAAGCGGAAGAAATTTCAAAAGAAGCTATATGGGAGAAGATAAAAAAAATTAAAGAAAAGGAAACCGCCAGGTATGGATGAGATACACAATAAAGCGTGGTTGTATGGTACGAAAGAGCTGATTGAGAGATTGAGTGAGGTAATAAATAGCGTATGGAAAAGAGAAGGGTTTCCAAGTCAACGGAGAGAGGATCTTGTGTGCCCTATAGTCAAAAGTGGAACCAAAAAGCTAGTAAATAACTACAGAGGTATAACACTACTGAATACGGCATACAAGATCTACGCCATGATATTAAAAGAAAGTTGAATGAGGAACTGGGTATGAATCAGATAATTTCAGACGAAGAAAAGGTACCATGGATAACGTATATATTTTACACCATATTAAGGAAAAAGAAATAGCAGAGAAAAGGGGAAAAGTCTATGCGTTATTCCTGGATCTAAAGGCGGCATTTGATTGTGCGGATAGAGAAAACCTGTGGAAGTGTATGAAAGAGAATGAAATTAGCAAGCACCTGGTAAGAAGAATGGAAGAAGTCTATGAGGAGACAGCAAGCAGGGTGTGGGTTAACGGAAAAATGAGTGAAAGATTTTGGATAACAAAAGAAGACAGGGCTGTCCATTGAGTCACACTTTGTTTGCAACCTAGATAGCAGATATAAAAAATAAAAGAGGTTGGTCCAAGCTGGAAAGGTAGTAGTCGGTAGAGAAAAAGTGTGGTCGCTAGCATATGCAGACGACATGATAATTTTAGCAAAAGAAGCGAAGGAAGTGAAAAAAAATAATGAAAAGTTTAGAAAAATATTTTATAAAAAAAAGTTTTGAAGTTAATGAAGATAAAACAAAAATTATGGTGTTCAGAAAAAGGGGTGCGAAAAAAAGTAAAAGACTGGAAATTGAATGGGCAAGGTATTACGGAAGTAAAGTTTTTTAAATATTTGGGATATATTTTTTGCACAAATAACACTGAGACTTGCTTTCACATTAAAGAGATGTCTCAAAAAGCAAATTAAGTAGTGGCACAAGTTTGGGAAATAAGTGAAAGAAAATGTATGAGAACAAAAGAACTTATGTTTGATAGTTTAGTTAGGAGTATGATATTGTATGGGTCAGAAATATGGGGATGGAAGGAACAAGAAAAATTAGAAGCAATACATGTAAAATATTGGAGATGGGTGCTAGGTTTAAATAAAGAAACCCCAGCATATATTGTGCTGGAGGAAGTCAAAAAACATAAGTTAAGAGTAGAAGCAGGAAAAAGAGCAATGAAATATGAAGAAAGAATGAGACAGAGTAAAATCTTACAAGAATGCATGAAAGAGAAAATGAGAGCAAGAAATGGAAAACTAGGGGAAATTAGGGAAAATTAGGGAAAATTAGGGAAAATTATTACAATAGAAATGGGTGTGCTAGCCAAGAAATTGAAAGAATGAGAGAATCTGGGAAAGAGACATGGTACGAAATTATAGAAAGAGATAGAGATATACAAAGGTAAGAAAATAGAATACGAGTAAAAGAGTCTAGGCACAACGCAAATTATGAATATGTTATAGAAAGTGAACTGCCAATGTACCTAGAGAGCGATAGATATAGTAAAGATGATAAAAAGATGATTGCAAGATTCAGATGTGGTAATGAAGAGCGAGTGACAAGATTTTGGATAAAAGAGCATTTGAAAATGTACAGAATGTGCGGAGAGACTAAAGAAACTATGGATCATATTATGTTGAAAGAGTGTAACGAAATGAGAGAAGAAGAGATAAGAAAAATGAGATATTGAAAGGGGACGGAAGAGGAATAGAATGGATGAGGGCAGTTAAAAAACGAAGAAAAGAAGTAGACGAACAGAGAAGAAAATATTTTTAATTGTGTTAATTTTAAGGATTAGGTTTTATAATTTTGGAAAGTTTTCAAGCCCAAAAGGTAAGAAATAAACGTATTATTATTATTATTATTATTATTATTATTATTATTATTATTATTATTATTAATACTTGTTAAGGTAGATGCACAAAACACTAATTACGTAACTATTGTTTTAAAAATATCTTGTTCATTTGTGCAAGCAATCTTAAAATTAAAATTAACAGAATAAAATCATTATATTCAAAAGATGAATAAATGACATTTACATTTAATAATGATTTTGGGCATATGACTTAATCACTGCTGGCCGTATGTCACAAATAATTTGAATAATATTGGTTTCTATTTTAAGACCTCAAGTAACTTTCTGGATGCAATATAGCCGGAAGGGTCTATTGCTGAACACAATTTTGCAATAAGTAGTAGAGTAGTAGAAAACTTTGGGTAAGTTTCCAACTACTCTAGAGCACAATCCGCAGAAAAACAACGCATAGGATGATCTGGTTTTAATTCCTGCACCAGCTTGATCTTATAAAAGGACTGAGATCCAATTGCTGCGACCGACGACGAATCTGGATCTTCTTTTGATGAGTTGGTATTTATAAAACATGAACGAACGTTGTATGGAATAGCTTCCAAGGAAGAGCCAGAAAAAGTCTTTAGGAGTATATCACACTTCTGTGCTAACTACCTACCATGAAATTACTACGTCTGATGTCGCACCAGTAATACCTATTCAAAGAAGAAGTCGACCAAAAAAGCCTACCTAAACCTAACCTAACCTAACTTTTGGTGATTCCTGTTTGTTCACTCCAAAAGTAGTGGAAGAGATTATTTCGTGCCAAAATTCCCACGACAGTGCAAGAGCGTTCCCACGGCCAGAAACAGTGGTAATGGACACCAATAAACGGCTAGAGCTAGTTGTAATGGATTAAGAAGTATGAAAGGGGAATCATTCCAAGCGCTCAACACAGCTGAAACGCACTCGACGTGACGCAGAAGTAACTCTGTCTGCTCCTGTCTAACCTCAACTTTTTCAATAATTATAACGCTGCTGGCATTAATTACGCTCATACGCTTATAATTAGATTTGATTGATATAAATAATAATTGTTGCGCTGCCCTGTGGCAACATTATTGTGTATTGCGACTATAGGAATTATGTTTGCGCAGTGACAATTTTCTGTGGCTTTATTGCGCTGCGTAATTGCTCATTGCCGAGGTATAATTTCTCCCCAATTCCAATCCTCGGCCATATTAATCAGCAACTTCTTCGAATTTATTTGCAAATAATTTTTAATTGCACTTTTATTAGCACCCAACAAAATCCCATAGAATAAATTATCAACGCTAGATGTTCTGTCACCCGGGGCATAAACAATTACACACATCAAAAGTTGTTATAAACTAAGTTTTTAATTAAAAAATTTATAAAACTATATATTTAAACATTTATTTTTGACTTTATAGATAAGTTTTAAACAAGTTATCAAAAATGCGATTTTAATTGAAAATAACATTTTTTCTAATATTATTTGGTTTTAACTTTAAAAATAAAGGTTTTAAACAAAACTGACCTAAAAATCAATTTTAAATCAAAATATTACATCAAATATTTTTCAAATTTTTAATGTAATTTTTAAATTAAATTATCAAAACGTTTAGTTTCGAATTTACATATAAAAGTTTAGAATAAAAGTATTTTTTTTATTAAAATTTTAAATAAATTTAATTATTTAATAAACATTTAGTTTTGACTTTACAGATTAAACGTTAAAGCAAAAGTGATGTAAAATTCTATTTTAAATACAGTATTGGTGGTTAGTATTATATTGAATATAAGAATTAAAAAAACTTACGTTTGGTATATAGATACATTTGTGATGATTATATGAAGATAATATATAACGGTTAGTATAGTATATAATGATAAGTTAGGTTATAGGCGGGAGCACAAGGCGGGAGAGTTGTGAGAGAATAGGGTTTGTGGTAATGATGGGAGACGACGCCCATAGTACTGTTTGGTTATTTATTTTTAATTTACTTGGTGGCTGCTTATAAAAAGTGTAAATATATTGAATTATTTTTGATTTTGTCAGTTTTGTACGATAAAGGCTCGTTCAGTTTAGCATTATGTATTTCTGGTTTTTCAAGGAAAGCTATTTTTTGTTTATTCTGATGTTTTTGGCATTATGTGATGTTAGAGTAACTCTAAGTTAATATGATCGTTAGTAATTGTAGTTCATTTAATTATGACCTGTTGGAAGAATAAAAGAGATGGAGTGAGAAAGGGGAAGGGGATTTTTATGAAAGTTGGAGCGGTTGGAGTCATAAGGTATTATAGTTCTTAATTTTAGTTACCATATATATATATATTGTTTTTAGCCAGATTTTGGTTTTATTTGATTTTTTTATGATATGAGTTCTGCACTTTTTAACAGTTTAATCATTAATTTTGGTGCTTTTTGTCAGTATTTTATACTTTTTGGCCGGATTTTACTATTTTTGACACTCATTTTATGACAAGAAATTTGTACTTTTTAGACGTTATAAATAGTTATAGTTTATGGCCAAATTTTGTTTTTTTGACAATGTTTTGATATTTCATAGTAGGATATTAAAAATTTTCAAGGTTTTATAAATTTTTTTAAATTTTTTATTAGTTCAATGCCGTACTTTGGCTTTTTTGATAATATTTTGATGTTTTAAAACAAATTTTGTATGTTTTATCATATTATAAACAGAATTTTACACTTTTCAACCGTTTCTTGGCCGGATTTTAGTTATTTCTAAAAATATTTTAATATTTTATGACAGCATTTTGTTATTTTTGAATTTTGATGGATATCATTTTTTACTTAATGAATAAATAATTTAATTAAAAAAATTACAAAACTGTGTACGCTTTTTTCTAAAACCCTTTCAATAACGGTGAACAACTAAAATGGCGGTAATCCTAATTAATATTAAAAATGCCTCCAAACCAATTAGTCAATTGAAACAAACAGTAGGCAAAAAACACTATTTATAAGCGACTCTCGCCGGACGCATTACTCTTTCCTACCCCCAACAAACTAACCCAGCAGGGCAAAAAGTACTGTTCAAAACCTCTCAACTATTGACACTATAATCAACTGGACACGACAGGTTAAAAGCAAGATTAATAGTTTAGCAGTATATTTGACACGTTAGTGGCCAAATTTACACTTTAAAAAGCACACGGATTTATAATTTATTTGCCGGATTAACAGTTTGGTAGTTAAATTTAACACCACACAAGACCACAGAATGGTAAGAGCGAGGGTAGAAATAAACCTTAATAAAGAAAGATCTAAATTAATTAAGAGAACAAGCAACAAATGGAAACCGTTCAAAGACATTGCACTCTACCAGCAGGAGATAGAGTCAAAACTATGCACAACTCTAGACGAGAACGAACAAAATGTTGAAGCACTAGGCACACAAATTACAAATATAATCCAAACTACTAAAAAGAAACACCAGAGCAAACATCCAAGACGAAACGATAAATTGAACGAAAATACTAAAAGAATGATGAAGGAGAGAACAGATCTTCCAGAAAAATACTCTAGAAATATCGGACAACTAAAAATATTAAACAAAGAAATAGCCAAGCAAATGAGGAAAGATATAAGAGCATACAACACGAGTGAAATATCAAGAATCATAGAAGAAAATAAGGGTATGAAAAGCATCAGGAAGACCTTCTCCGAAGGCAGAAAAAACATCAGCAGGTTAACAAACGCAAGCGGGCAGATAACATCAAATAAAACAGAGATACTAGACTGTGTAAAGTCCTTCTACTCAATTTTGTATAGTGAACAAAATACCCAGCGGACAGAACTGAACGTCCCAAGGATCCAAAACCAGGGATCAGAAGAATTACCGGACATAACGCCAGACGAACTCAGAGGAGCCCTGCGTGAAATAAAAAACAACAAAACGGCAGGAGATGATGAAATAGAAATAGAAGCTATAAAGCAGGGCGGGGAACAACTGCATCGAGCAATATGCAAACTCTTTAACGCATGCCTGATAAACGGTACAACGCCTTCACAATGGGACAAAGCTATCATAGTAATCATACATAAGAAGGGAGATATAACAAAACTGGAGAACTATCGGCCGATTAGCCTGCTACCCCATATGTATAAATTACTAATGCGAATAATCACAAAACGCATAACTAACAAGCTAGACCAATACCAGCCATGCGAACAAGCAGGCTTTAGATCTGGATACGGTACGAACGACCATCTACAGGTGATAACAACCCTCATAGAAAAATGCACGGAGTATAATAAACCACTGGTACTAATCTTCGTGGACTACGAAAAAGCGTTCGACACTATAAACCAGCAAGAAATGATCTATGCCCTTGCAGAATGTCGAATAGACGAAAGATACCTATACTTAATTAAGAGCGTATATGAAAAAGCTAAAGCGAGTGTCAAAGTGCACGAGTATACCGGAGACTTCCGTATAGAGAGGGGCGTACGACAGGGTGATGTCATATCCCCCAAAATGTTTACGGCGCTTCTGGAGAGAATGTTTAAGCGATTAGACTTCGAGAACATGGGCATAAACATCAACGGCGAAAGACTAAGCCATCTGAGATTTGCTGACGATATAGTTATAATCACAGATCGGATGGATGAAGCAAAAGAACTTCTATAAAAATTAAACAACGCCTCCAGAACTGTTGGACTTAAAATAAATGCTAGCAAAACGCAGTACATGACAAACCTGGTCATGAGCGGACATATCACAGCGGGGGAAAGTAATATAGAGCAAGTAAGCTCGTACAAATATCTAGGGCATGCTATACGCATCGGGAGAGACAACCAAACTACGGAATTCACACGCAGAATAGGTCTCACATGGGCATCCTTCGGAAAATTAAAAAATGTATTAAAATCCAGCATTCCTAACTGCCTAAAGAAGAAGGTATTCAATTAATGTGTGCTCCCAGTACTTACCTACGGAGCGGAGACGCTCACTCTTACAAAGAAAACCGATGTTGATCGATGTTGAGCTATTCACTCAGAGACAGAATCCCAAACATAAGGCTACGAGAAATGTCTGGAGTAACCGTTGCAATAAAACAAATAGCAACACTCAAGTGGAACTGGGCGGGTCATGTGGCGAGGATGTCGGATGAGAGGTGGACAAAGAAGATTCTAGAATGGAGACCGCGCCAAGACGCTCTGCGGAATAGGGGCCGCCCTCCCACGAGATGGAGAGATGACATCAGAAGAATAGAGTTAAATTGGATAAACGCGGCGCAGGATCGTAAAAGATGGGCCACATTACGGGAGGCTGATGTTCAGCAGTGGACAAACCAAGGCTGATTGATGATGATGATGATGATGAAGACCAGGTTTACACTTTTAAACACCGTATTAACAATTTAGTAGTAGAATTTACATTCAAAAGAACCGGATTTACTGGTCTGATTTTAATTTTTAAATGCAACCCGTTGGTTGCCAAATTTTCAGTTTGGAAGACCTGATTTACATTTTTAAGAAACAGATTTATAATTTGAAAGCCGGATTAACAATTTGGCAATAAAATTTAACACGTTAGAAAAGCATTTTCAGTTTTAAAAGTTTGATTTACAGTTTTAAGGGCCGGATTATAATTTAAAAACCGAATTAATAATTTGACAATAAAATTTAACACTTTGATTTAGATTTATAATTAATAGTTTGGCAGCCAAAATGAAACACGTTGTTATCTGTATTTATAATTTTAAAAAAGAAAAAGTGTTTTTTAAGTTCTGCAAAATTCTCAAAATTTAAGAAAAAAAATGTTTGGCTGTAAAAAATGAACAGTTTTGAAAAAAGTTTATTACAGTTTTTTCATAAAAATGCAACCCTAAGAAGTTACAAGCCATCAAAAAATGCTTGTGTGTCAACTCAACAGTTACTGGTATGGCACGTTGCGTTGTTATGTAAGTTGGCGATATCGAACAAAACCAAGGGGTACTGAGATATTAAGTTTGATTACATTAAATTTTGCAGATAGTTTTATAAAGTTATGTATTATATGTTTAATTAAATTTTTATGTTATTTGTTAATATATTGGTGAGAAGAATCTAATATATATATATAATAATGTTTATAAAAAAAATGATTTTTTAATTTTGTAGTTTAAAATTTAATACTGCTTTATAATATATAATTTTATACAAAAATTACAGATCAACCAATGTCGGCAACCGAAATCTGCAAGGCTGGTTTAGACATCTTTCCAAACGACGTTTCAATTCTTACTGAACTGGCTCGATTGAATGAAGCTGTTGGTGATGTACAATCATCAATTAAGCATTACAGGAGTATTGTGATTGAAGATGCCATGAATACTGAAGCTATTGCATGTATCGGTGTTTATCATTTCTATAACTACCAACCTGAATTGGCTTTGAGATATTACAGGTAATTGCAGTACAGCCATAAATTTTAGTGTATATTAAGTTGTCAAGCTAAAGTGGCTAAACTAAGTACTATCTACGTATTATATATTATCTAATAAGCTTTAAATATGTAGATTGGTACTATATTTATTCAAAAATAATATAATCATATTTAACTTTTCGAGAAATAAGACGGTTTTTTTTAAATAAGGATGGTGCAATTGTTACGGTATGGCGCTACCGAGCTATGATTAATGATTTTTTATGTCCGGAATTGAAAGATATTGATGTGGACAAAGTTTATTTTCAGCAAGATGGCGCTACGTGCCACATAAGCAACGAAACAATTGCAATTTTGCAAGAAAAGTTTCCTGACCGTGTTATTTCTCGAAGAGGTGATCACAATTGACCACCGAGATCTTGTGATTTAACACCTTTAGACGTTTTTCTTTGGGGCCACGTGAAAGATAAGGTCTATGCCAATGCTCCACAATCGATTCAAGACCTTAAAGATGGAATTCGTGAGGTTATCGAGGACATACAGCCGCAAATGTGCGAATTGGTCATGGAAAATTTCATGAAAAGAATGTGGTACTGCAACCGTAACCGTGGCGGCCATTTGACTGATATCGTTTTCAAATATTAATGGCATACCTTCCTCTTTACAATGAAATAAATATTTATTGATTTCTCTTAAAAAATACCCGTTTTTTTTTTTAATATCAAAATGAAACCTCTTGTTGGAAAACCCTATATAATAATATTAAAAAAAAAATGAATGAATGGTATTAGTATATAATTTATTTGGACAAAGATAGTTTACATAAGATATGTGGTATGATTTTAATATAATTATTCAATTTCAGGAGAGTATTAGCAATGGGTGCTCATTCTGCTGAATTATATAATAACCTCGGACTGTGCTGTTTATATTCCCAACAATTAGATTTGGTATTGATTTGTTTCCAACGAGCTTTGGAATTAGCAACTGATCAAATGATTAAAGCGGAAGTTTGGTATAATTTATCTCATGTTGCTATAGTAAGTATTATATTGGGTTTACTCAATTATGCTTTCATTTAAATAACTTCAAATTGAATGAATTATTAAATCATTTTGAAATAACTTATATGGTTTAATTCATTTTGAATTAAGCAAATAAGTGTTAACATGGATAAATGTTAATTTAATATTAGCCAAGCGATGTTCCAATCATATTAATACGTCAATCCGTGAGAATTTTTGATTGATTTTATTGTTTAAGGTAATATAAATCAGTGAATCAGTATAACTTTTTTTTTCAGGGATCAGGTGATATAGATTTAGCACTGCAATGTCTTAATTTATGTCTCTCGTGCGATGCTAGTCATGCACCAGCTTATAATAATTTGGCTGTACTTCAGCATAAGTTGGGAAGAGTGAATCTTGCCAAGGCGTACTTTTCAACGGCATTAGCACTTGAACCAATGTTGACGGAATCAAAAACTAATCTAGAGTACTTGCAAAATAAGTAATTAATTATGTTATAAATAAATAGCTATAAATATAATTCTATTATTATTACTATCTAATCATTATTTATACAGTATTACTATGTTGTCTATTTTTTAATTAGAAAAAAAAGTAGAATGTTTATAGTTTTGTATTAATTAATATATAGAATAAAATCTATTGTGTACATTTACAACAATTGTGAATTATTTTAATCTTGTATCATGTTTGATAATTGTATAAAAGTATGAGTTGTGTTAACTGTTATTACTCGGTTAGTTTTTAATATATTTAAATCAAATTTGGATAAAAAGCAAATAAAGATACAGTCAACCCCCGTTAATCTCCCTTGCTCTCGTTATACTATTTAGGTTTTGTTTATGCTTTTGTAAATTGTTCTGTTGAGAGCTACACACCCGTATCATTATTCACTTGTTTATTAGGGATATTTCTTAAAATGTCAAAAACAAACTTTTTACTAAATATTTGAATCCAACTGTAGAATTTTCTTGAAATTTTTACACAATGCACAACATTTTATTCTCTAAATCATTTTAGATTTTAAATCCTACGGTTTGTTTCGGAGGTCTTATTATTTTTAGCAATTGAAATTTTTGCAATTTTTCGAAAAAAATAAACGTCCGTAACTTACTGCAGTGTTCATTTCAACCAGACACGCACCATTACCAGATCCATGACTACTTTTTACTGAATAAAAAAGGGAATTTTGTTTATGTGCAAATTTCAAACCAGTGGATTGGGAGTTTTTTTTAAACGGCAAATCGCAAATCAATCTTCTGCAGTTGTTTTTGGACAACTTCAAACTTTAATAATCTAATAATGCTGGGCTAGTTACATAATTTTTTAGTCTTTTTTTAGACCATTTTTCATGAATTCATCTTTCTCGACAAAGGTCGCATCTACTTCCGCTTTTCACTATTCTCTTTAAAATACTTGCCCTTACCTAGTAAATTATTTCAATCATTTATTTCAACAACTACTTACCCCCTCCATCACATCAAGTGCAAATACAGGTTTTTTGATAAAAATTTTAGTTTACTTGCGCTTCTTTTGACAAAATTGACTATTATTACCAGAAAGGGATTACTCAAGACAATGTTGGTGTCTAAACCAAATAAATTATTTACTTTAACTTTCTTTATGGAGCCAACTTAACACGTTTTTTAGTTAGGCTTTTGTTTTCCATCAGTGGCGTGTCAAAAATGACAGTTAACAAGGGCACAAAAGGTTTTTTTTAATAGCAATTTTTATGCGAACTAAACATTGAGCAAGGTGTTCCGCAAGGCTCAATTTTAGAGCCATTACTGGTTTTAATATTTGTTAATAGTTTTAATTGTGTTGTTGAAAATGTTAATAGTCGCATTATATGCTGATGATACAACTGTATCAAATTAAGGATCCATATTAAATGATATGATATAATAGCATTACTTTCAAAGCAACAAGTTAATTATAAATTATGAAAAAACTTTTAACACAAATATATGGTATTAGGTTAGAAAGATACTCTACTAGAGTATGCTATTTTCTTACGTTTATTGCTTTATTTTTTTTTTGTCATTCATCCCCAATTTAAAAATTATTAATCATCATTCCGACCTAGGCTTCTCTCTGTGTTGCGTCAGAGCCGCCGTGGTTCCGGCTCGAGAAGAGTATAATCATTTTATAGAACGTTATGGCAATTGTTTAAACAAAATTAAATACAATTAAATTGCATGTTTCTGTATAGAGCACTATCATTTAATAATATAACATTATTACGTATATGAAAAAAAAACTTCAAACTACAATTTTATTGAAAATAGAAGTTTCTGTGTTTATATTAAAACTATTACTGACCACTTTAAGGATTTGATAACTCAAACGTGAACATATTATTTCTCTTTTATTTATTTACTATTAATAACATGTTCTAAATTTGAAACATGTACAATGGTGCAGTTGGGGTCACAATGACGCAATCACATATTTACCAAGGAAATTGTGCAATGACTGTTTTATTTCTTCTCTGTTTTTGCACGTACAATTTCATTTCCTAATGTAAAATTACCATGATTCTTTAACGTACTGCGAGCCTAAGTGTATTCTTATTTATTTATAATAATACATGAATGATATAATAACATAACATTTTAATATATTTTTTGTCACAAGTATCAGATATTAAATTAGAATAAAAGGATCGATTATTAAAAAAAAAATCCATTAAATTAAGTTTTTGGTTTTTATTTAAACTGATGTAAATGATATTTAAGGTTGGTGTTGTTATCACCGTATATTAGTAATACTTTTAAGTATGTCATCATCACATTTATAGATTATTCTGTTTAAAACTGTTAAAGGCTTAGTAAGTTTAATAATGTAAGATCACCTTTTAATAAATCTAATTTAACCCTTCAAAGGACCGTATTTAAATAATATTTAACTGAGTTTAATTAAATTGTGATCTTATAAAATGATAAATGTATTTTAGGTTGGCAGTAAACATTTTTGAAATTTATTTTGTTTTAAACTTTTTTTATTTTTTAATTCTGTAATTTTTTTGCAGCCATATGACAAAATAAACAAATTTAAATTATATTGTTACTACATTTTTGAAAATATTGTTAATTAAAAACATTGTGGCAATATTACGTTTGTAAAATTGTTAGCTAGAGAGAGGTGAGTACAAAAGACGCATCGGGCAAGATTGAAAGAGGAAAACGACCCAAAGATTAGTTTTAGGTTCTTACATATTATAACAGAAAATGATCTCCAAATTGGTTTCAGGGCGACTCGTGGACTAGATGTTTTCTACCAGATAGTTAAAAATCGATTAAGGTAAGTTAATTTGAATTACATTTAATTCAGCTGTTTATATTTTGTTTGTATAATAATTAACTTGACAATAGATAGAAATACATTTTAACTTTGAATCAAGACTCTATCTTATACGTTATGATGGTCAAGCACGTGTTTACAGACGTTTTGGAAAACGGTTTTCTACTTCTGCTATACGAGATACGGGTAGAATAAACGACCTTGTAGTAATGCAAAACAATCAAAGTTGCATCAATAATATATTAAGAACATGTTGTACCTGCAGCATATAGTGTAGGACAACATTTTAAACTGATGCAAGATAATGCAAAACCACATACTGCAGCCATTTACTATAAACTTCTTACAAGAACGAAATATGCATACTATAGATTGTCCCTACTTGAATTCTATCAAAAATGGTTGTTGTTTAGAAACGTCCCAATGCAGCTCAAACTCTCCAGCAGCTTGAAAAGACGTTAATCAATAAGAAAATATATATTCAGAAAGGGTTTCAAAAAAAGTTATAGAGACATAAAAAATGTTTTCCTAATTTTTTCTGCAGTGTATGTCTAATTAATAAAAAAAAACAAAAAACTGACTATTTTATTACAGAAATTTTACTGCTTATCGTGTGTATCCGATAGTAAAAAAGTTGTGGTAAAATAAATTTGCATTGATTTTTGCAAAATAATTATAAAAGAGAAGTAGAAATGATAACAGCTCCGGAAAGAATACAAGATACAATAAAAAAAAAAGACATAAATAAAAGAATTGTGACAGTAGAAATGAAGCCAGTAGACAATGAAACATAGACCATGATAGCAGCATATGGACCGAATGAAGACGCAAAGAAAGAAATTAGTAAATTACAACTAGAAATAGACGAGAGAACAGAAAACATAATGATACTAGAAGACCAAAACGGCGGTATAGAAGAGGCAATAAAAAAATAAGGAGAACAATTGAAAAACAACAACGGAGAAAGAATGATTTAACTATGCATCGAAAACAATCTAAGAAATCAATTATCGACTACTACCTAGTTAACAGAAACAACTGGAACAAGATAAAAAATGTAAGAGTAAGAAGACAGGCGGAAATAGGAAACGACCACCATTTACTACAAATAGACATAAAATGGAAAATAAAAGTTAAACCAGACAAAAGAAGGAAACAAGTTAAGATAAAGATAAAAACATACAAACTAAAAGAAGAACAAATACAAGCGGTATACCAAGGGATACTACAAAAAAAATTTAGAAAAAACAAATATAAACGTGCTTAGAAAGAAAATAAAAAACTTTCAAACAAATTATTCTAGAAGCTGCAAAAGAAAACTGTGGCAACAAAAATAGTAAACATAGATCTAAAAAAAACTAATTGGTAGACAGAGGAAGTCAAGAAAGAGATAAAAGACAAAAAGAAAAATAGAAAAGATACCTACAAACTAAAAAAAATTGAAGACTACAAAAAATACGAAGAAAACAAAAATAAAACAAAGAGAATAATTAAAGAAGCAAAGATAAAATCATAGACAAAATTTGAAAAAGAAATAAATGAAAACTTCAACCGGAACCAAAATAAAGAAAGAACACAATATGATAAACATACAAGATAAAAATGAAAAAAATAATAACGGAAAAATATAAGATAATGGAAAGATAGAGGCAATAAAACAGATTAAGAGAAGATAAAGAAGTGCTTATGGACAGAAAAAACGGAAGAAATAGAAGAAATTAAAAAAGACAAAGTAATTGAAGCAATTAAAAAGTTAAAGAACGAGAAAGCTCCAGGAACAGATGAAATAACGCCAAAAATGATCAAATTCTTGGGAAAGAAAAAAAGAATTGCACAAATAACGGAACTAATAAATGACATATTAAGAAATGAAAAAACGCCAAGGGAATAGACTAAAGGAATAATTCTATCTATACATAAAAAGGGAAATAAAAAAAGGTGAAAACTACAGAGAAATCATGCTAACAAGTATACCAAGTAAGATATTTACAAAAAATTTAGAAAAAAAGATGAGAAACAAATTATAAACAACAATAGAGAACTGCCAATGTAAATTTAGAAAAGAAAGAAGCACACAGGATTTAATATTTATAATAAGACAGTTAAGTAAAAAGATAACAAAAGAATCGAGTAATGCACGTATGCTTTGTTGACCACGAAAAAGCATTTGATAAGATCAAAAAGGATGATATATGGAAAAAACTAGAAAAGAAAGAAATTGAAAAGAAAATAATAAACGTAATTAAAAACATGTACACAGAAAACAGAAACATAGTAAGGATGAACAACGAGAAATCAAAATAATTTCAAACGAAGAAAGGGATTAAGCTAGGAAGCGTGCTAAGCGCATTGCTCTTTTCAATTGTGCTAGATAAGGCAATAAAACAAGCAAGAAATAAAATGAAAACGCTAAAAATAAGATATTGAAAGATGAAAATAACAAAGATAGCAAAACTGCTATTTGCAGACGATATGTCAGTGATTGCAGAGACAGAAAAAGAGCTTCGACATACAGAATAAATTTACAAATAAAACCAATACAAGAAAAAAATACGAAAGGCCAAATATAGGCATATAAGAAGAATGAATGAAGAAAAAAACATTAAAAAAATATATGAGGTAGGAGTAACAGAAAAACAAAAAAAATTAAACAGCGCAATAAAAAAAGATACTACAAGAAAAGAAAACACTTGGGAAGAAATAAAAGACATATCCAAAGATAGAAAAAATAGCGCGAATATTATTACATCGATTAATAATGTACGCTTTACACCAAAAGGTAGAAAGGCAATAGAATAAATTAAAAAAAAAACAAAAAATCTACATAATTGCTAATCATTTAATAGAACGAAATCACATCTTTAATGGTAATTTTAAAATATTGCATAAATGTAATAAAGCCCTTAAGCTTAATCTTCTAGAATCAATGGAAAATAATAATTTCAATAAAAAAGGCATTCTATTAAATGATCAGAGTCTAGTTCACTAATTTTTATTAATCACTTTGTGAATTTGTTTTTAAGAATTATTCATTTTTTTTTTGCATTCTCAATTTAAAAGTAATATTATATCTAGCTAAAATAACTGCACAAATTTAAACCAAGCATTGAAAGACCACGCAATCTTGCAAAAATCATTTTAATTCCACTGAACTTAAAAAAAAAGATGATCGATTATACTCGTATTATCAATTGGATTTTGAAACTAATGCTCAGGAAAATTACGGACAAAAAGTTTTGAAATGATACGACTCCAAATATCTGAAAGAACTCATCATAGAAACATTAAAAACTTTATCATTAAGTATTAAGAACTACCGTGGCTAAACGTATGATAACGCAGCCAACATGGTAGGTAAATATAATGGTTTGCAAGCCAGAATAAAAATGTATGTGAAAATATTTGTTTCGTGTACCAGTCATACTTTAAATCTAATTGCAAATTGTGTCATGTTCTGCAGCTGTGAATTACTTTAATTTTATTAAAGTATTTAAGTATTTGTTTGGTTATCAATATTATAAATATTTTGACGAATGCTAAATTGCTCTATTAACGGTATTGAATAAATTGCTACATACAGTAATTACAAATTTACTACAAGGAGTAAAACTTTTTGAAATACAAATCAAAGAGAATAATAAAGATCATTTTGGCAAAAATAGTTTTTTATTAGATATAAATTTTGTAAAGTTTAACTCATTGTTTAGTATAATAATAAAAAAAGGTATATCAAGTGCTTAGTTTTAATCCTAGATGTTGCTAACCTATTTTTTACTCTTATTTACTTTGTTGAGCTGAAATATGGAGCCAAGTTGTGACATTGACAATACTCTAAGTACTGCAGAAATTGATGACGCTAATCCCAATTATAGTGAGTCTGGTGATGTTATAAATAAATGGTACAAATTTTTAAGACGTTTAAAACTAGATACAAAAAAACCTGCAAATAGTTTAAATCATAATAATTTCAAAAACAATCTTGAATACAGTAAAAATGATATTAATAATAATAGTTTGCAAGCTTAATACAAAAAAAAGAAGAATAAATACTTATGAAAACAAGAAGCACAAAAATCAAACCAAAATAGCAGTAAGGCAGGAGTATTCCAGCTTGAAAAAACTTTGATTGCAAGTGTCGCAATAACTGTACACAGAATTTGCCAGAATATGTTAATAAAATGACTTAAAACTCAAAAATTTGCAAGAAATTGGAAATATTTTCTATAAACGTCAGTTGTGGGTATATAATCAATGTTTTTATTCTGGAAAAATTGGTTCATTATTGATGTATACGTATAATGAAACTACCGGAACGAATTTTTACTGTAAAGATGTATAAAAGTTTTGACTGTTTCTACTCTCCAAAACATTAAAAACAATCAATAAACTATACCAATGTAAAATTGTAATAAAGCTCAAACCAAAAATATACATAATTTGGAATACAATTAAATACTTAGATGGGAATGATAACCAAGTATATTCATTAAAAACAAATTAAATTGCACTAAAACAAGAAGAAATATTACTGTTTTTTTTAGTTAAAACAGTTTGTAGTAGTACCAGTATAAATGTTTATCGAAAATTTTTGAGCATTAAAGTAAATAGAAAATGTTAAGTTTTTTTGCTCTCTTGTAAAATTGTATATTTGGTTTTTACCAAGTTTAATTGTTGTTTCAAGATGTACAAAATACTTATTATAATTGATGATAATTTGCAATCAACATTTCTTAATGTAGACGTTTTTAATTTTTTTAATAAAATTAACTGTTTCAAATTGTATACAGCCCAAAATTATTTTCAATTTAACAATCAATTTATCAACTAACTACAGGTCTAGCAATGGGAAGAACCCATAGCCGTTTGCTAGTAGATATATTCATGTCAATTATCGAAAACAAAATATTTAATTTAAACTTTTTTAACAAATATATATCATTTTGGTATCAATTCATAGACGATATAATTACGTGTTTTAGCAGCATATTGCGTCTACTTAATCAATTCTTAAATAAAATTAATAACAAACATACCAAGACTAAATTCACACACAAAATAATCAAATTAATTTACCTTAATTCACAAAATAACAAAACTAAATTTAATATATTTTGAAAACCAACTTATTCATTATCAAATCACAATCTTTATTTAAAACTGAATAAAATTATATCCATAGAAAATATGAATGGTTTTTCAGTTAGTCTTATTCAAACTTTATATTATATTAAAACACAATTTCTTACATTTATCCAAAGATTTTAAATGTAAACAAAAATTTATTTACAACATTAACTTATTTAAAAAATATATATATATCGCAGTTTTTTTGAAAATAAAATCAACAAATTGCTTTTAGACCAAGTTGTAAATTATGAAATATATTATTTAATGCTAAAAATAAAATTAACCCCGAATATCTAGTGCTTATAAAATTTCATGTTCCGAATACAGTTTGACCAACATAATATACGCTATGTTGATCAAACTAGCCGACCGACGTTTTAAAATAAATGATATACATAACATTTTAAAACGTTTAGACTAAATCACAATACAAGTTCGTAATCATACCATTCCCAAAATTCATAATATTAAAATTTAATACAACTGTGCAAAAAGCATTAAGTATCTGTTAGAAGCTGCCAAAATTTACAAAAAAAACATTGTAATCCTTTTGTTAGTCTGGTGAATGAGCAAAATATAAATCACTACTTTTTAAATTCATTTAGATAATCAGTAATGCTATTTATTTTTTCTTCACTTTCATTTTTATATATTTTTTTGTATAAATGTAATTTTGCTTTAGTTTGTTCTCACGTAAACTTTTGTTTTTATTGATATACAAGGTAATTCTTTAATATTAAAAAAAATTATAATACAAACAGATCATTGTTTAAAAAAAAAACAAAAAAAATCTTATAAACGCATGTCCAGAAACGTTTAGTTACCAAAATATAGGGCGCACCATATCATACCTCATCCCTCTATGTTTTCAAGAAAAAGAAAATAACATTTGGGTATTAATACACATCAGTGGATGCGGAGTTCACACAAATTGCTTTGGCAAAACATACTGTCCTCGGCCCATCTCTCTCCATACCTTCATTTTTTGTCTTACAATACTGACATCCATCTTTCCTTTTTCTCATTCTTGCGTTATTCAACCTAGATATTTTACTTTTTTCTTTATTAACTTCTTTTTTGTTTTATACTTTATCAAATATTTTGTGTAGTTCTATAATGGACATAGTTTTTTAGGTAATTCTAGGTTTGCCAGTTTTACTTCTAGTAAGATTTTAGAATCTACGTTTGAAATTAGTTTTTTGTGTTCCTTGGGTGCCAGATATACTTTGATTTTTTTGAAATTGCATTATGTTAACCTTGAGATGGCGTATCTGCCGCATGGAATTAATTGCTTAGTCAATTCATTCAGTTGATACTAATGTTTTATTAAATGTTCTTCTTTTGTTTTGGCCTTCTTTGTTTTTTTGCTTCCATTTAGTTTTTCGCTCCTCGGCATAAGCTATTAAACATTCCATTTATTTTTTTGTTCTCTTGCCGTTTTCTTAACATGTTTGTTCCATCCTTTTGCGTCAAGTGTAACTCTGAGTTATTTAATTTTTTTTCTTATGATTATTATTTGTTTCTCTACTTGTATTTTTCTATTTCCTCTATTAGCCCTTTTTGTTAATAGCTATGCCGCTTCAGTTTTCTGTGGAGCCAGATCTAACCCTTTATTTCTCATCCAGCTCTTTATCATATCTTTTACCAACTTTTTCTTTGATACTTTTATGTCTACCTAACAATATGGGTAAACTTTATTTAAATATTGAAGCGTAACTAAACTAAAATGTGGTGAAGCCCCATCGTTCATAAAATATATTTAGCGTCTTAATTGAAGCAGGACGTTTTTCAATAGTATTGGCAACTCATTTTGCAGAAAGTTATGATAATCTTTTCTAGATAGCCTCCCCGGTAGAAAGAATGGATCAACCAAGTGATTCCAGTGTTCATGATAGCTTTCTTTCAACTATTACGAGTATACAAAGTTAGTCAAAATGATTGGAACACCTAAATAATTCTCCAATAGTTAAAAATTTCAATATAAATTTCAAATAAATTGTTTTTTGATTCTTTGTGTGCGGGTGTCGAATCGACGACCGACGATTTACTTGGAGCTGGTGTACTTGGTGACGGCCTTGGTACCTTCACTGACGGCGTGCTTGGCCAACTCACCGGGCAACAAGAGACGGACGGCGGTCTGAATCTCGCGACTCGTGATCGTCGAACGCTTGTTGTAGTGAGCGAGACGGGACGCTTCGGAGGCGATGCGCTCGAAGATGTCGTTGACGAAGCTGTTCATGATGCTCATTGCCTTACTGGAGATACCGGTGTCGGGATGGACCTGCTTCAACACCTTGTAGATGTAGATCGCGTAGCTCTCCTTCCTCCTGCGCTTCTTCTTTTTGTCTCCCTTGGAGATGTTCTTTTGGGCCTTGCCGGCCTTCTTGGCGGCCTTGTGCGCCGCGTACAGCGGCAATAATCGGGCGGGTTGATCGTCTTCGCGCCGTTCACTTCTTCTTTGGGGCCGGCTTCTTGGGAGAGGCGGCTGGCTTCGCGCGTTTCGGTTTTGGCGCCTTGGGTTTCTTAATGTTTTTAAATAGAACAACTTGTATATTTTTAATTTTTTTTATTCTAAAACTAATTCTGAGTGTTTTTTGTAAAAATAACTTTTTTATAAAATGCACCATTTTTGAGTTATAAGCAAACTTC
The DNA here is from genome assembly GCA_963932245.1 of Tachinus rufipes. Taxonomy (NCBI): domain Eukaryota; kingdom Metazoa; phylum Arthropoda; class Insecta; order Coleoptera; family Staphylinidae; genus Tachinus; species Tachinus rufipes. Next base: position 80,709,085 of record OZ010744.1, read on the forward strand.
TGAACTTCAAATAAAGAACATTTTTACATAATCAATCATATTTGTTTTAACCAAACGGATAAAAAGAGTAATAACATTAAAAACAATTAATAAAACAATCGTTAAATCATTAAAAAATTTAAAAATATACAAGGTGTTTTATTTAAAAACATTAAAAATCTAAATTTTTATAATAAAATAAACACTGTATATTTTTGCATTTTTAATTTTGATTTAATGATTGTTTTGTTAATAGTTTTTAATGTTATTGCTTTGTTTTTTTTTTGGTTAAAATAAATGTGTATGTCTGTGGGAAAATGTTCTTTATTTGAAGTTCAGGAGTTTGCTTATAACTCAAAAATGATGCATTTTATAAATAAAATATTTTTACAAAAAATACTCAGAATTAATCTTAAAATAAAATAATGTAAAAAATATGCAGGGTATTTTATTTAAAAAATAAACAAGTTTTTCAAATTTTCGCAATAAAATGAACACACCCTGCATATTAAAAATATTTTTATAAATTAGTTTGTTTAAAACCAAAAAACTTTTTTGATATATTTAACGGTTAGAAAATTATTTAGATATTCTGGTAATTTTGACTAACCCTGTATGTGAGTTCTTTTCTGTCTATATGTGAGTATTGTAAAAATTTATTATGGCATCTCTATCAAAATTAATCTCATCTGTAAAACATATTTTTGCCACAAACTGAGGATTTTGTACATTTCTTTCTTACATCCATCGACAGAAAGCCTTTATTGAGGAAAATTGCCTTGCAAAAGTCCCTGAACCTGTTGAATGATAAATACAAAAGTTGAGTTGAACTGTGCGGGGGCACCCGTTTTCAGCGGTAAGTTTATTAAAATGTCTAGTTACATTGAGTTGATTATGATATCTTTTCTTATAAATTTGCCTAGCTGCTAATGCATTATCATTGGCAAGTCTATACACAAAAAGCATATTACTTATTTCACAAATTTGTGTAATTATTTTTTTGAGAGAATTAAGCATAGAACTATACTTTTACACAATTCTAAGCGTAATAACGTAAAACAAATGAATGCATAGCAAACGCTATTTTTTAAACAGCAAAAAGTTTGACGAAAAAAAAAGTTGTATTTTTTATTCTTTTAACAAAATATAAATATTGGACTTAAGCAGTGTCGTACCCTCTTTTATTAATATTAATCTAAATGCACCCCAAGACGTCTCTAGATTGAATAAGCAAATTGTAATAACATAAAGAAAGCCTACATAAGTAGCATCCAACCTGCCAATTATCAATTAAATCAAATAAAAGATTTTTGAAATATTAATAATTAATAATTATCAAAAGAAAATTAATAGAAAAAAAAAAAAATTTGTTAGTTTATTTTTAACCAAAAATCTGACTTCATTTTTTTTTGCAATATTAAAGAATCTCACTGTATATTCTTTAGTAATATACATTTATATCAATAAAGTATTCTTGCTAAAATCTTAGTTATCGTTTTATTTTATCATTAAAGTTTACCGTTAACTATTTGAAATTTTTTTCTTCACAGCTTTTTGTAAAGAAAAAAATAACAATTTAGTCAAAATTGTTTAAAATTATTTATAATTTCTAGAATTTTGAATAATAATGATTATTTTAATAAAAATAAATAACACTTTTTATTATTTGATTGCTACAATTGAACAAATTAGAATAATTGCAACATTCTCAAATTTGATATAATAAATAGATGATTTGTAATTTTTTGGACTATAGATAAAAATTTGAAACAGTTAAAAAATTATAATTAAAGATGCTGTATAACTAATTGCATTAAAATTATGTTAATATAAAATTTATAATTCGTTTATTGAAAAAAAAATTAATATTGAATGATTGATATTTGTTAATATAGTATATAATTTTATTTAAATTTGTTACTCAAAACTGTAATAGTTTATTAATTAATAAAAAAAAAGATGGCCCCGGCTATTTAAAAAAATTATAACTAAAGTGTTGATTGTATTAATTTGAATTGAAACCAACTGGGTCAACGGATAGAAATAATGGATTAATTTCAATAGATGCTAGTACTGTGATAAATACAACAAATGAAGAAAACGATAAAAAGCGTAGTATGATTGATTGAATGAATTGGTATGTGGTATTAGCAAATATGTTGTTGGAATAAGTAATTGTGGTAATTTTTAAAATTGTTATTATTCGAGTCAGACAGAATATGTTGCAACCTCTCGGTAACAATGTAAATAAAATTTGATTAATAAGTTGCAGGCGCGATTACAGTACCTATATATTTTACGTATCGGTAAAGTATATGGATGAAGTGAGGTGAAGGTGCCGGAGGTAAAGAGATCCGTGCCTTTCTAGAGGCTACATTGATTTCTCCGTTCGGAATGTGGAGCTGCCTCTGGAATGTAGTCTCCAACCAGGTACCACACACACCTGAGTTTTGTACACTCTGCACAACGGCACCGAGCACGCTCGAAGCGACTTAAGTACGTAAAGAAGTGACTCGATTGGTCGTGCCGCTTGCGCTGTGGAATGTACCCAATTACAGCCCAATTAGTTGGTGAAGATAAGCTCGCAGGTAGCGGCTTTCATCGTGCATTGCCCATCTGGTCTGCTGCATTCCAGCAATGTTTTGCCCCGGAGTGTACCTGACCGCAGTAAAACTGCTAAGGGATTTCAGTTGAAAAATATCTGAGCCGGTGGAAGGATACGCGGTACGTGGAACGGCACACGTGAATACACGTGAATTCGACCCCGGTCTTATTGTGCGGTTTATTTTGATATTAATTTTTTATTTTGGTGATTTTGATATATTTTATACTTTTTGGAGACAAGTGCACCGCCTTTTAGCGCCTTTTATTTCAATTTTGGGCCGGTTTTTACTCAATTTTGGGATTATATGTGTTACACATTCATGGAAGCAATTCACTAATTTTGGATTTTTATTAAAACACATGGTAAGTGTACTATTTTAAGAAAGTAATTCGTTGGTATTTATCTGAAAATAAATAACTCACTGTTTACATTTGATTGCTCACCCAAATTCCTTGATAGTCAAAGAACATATATTTATCAGCCATGTATTATTTTCATCACGTAACTCAATTTAATTGAATCTTAAATATTTATTCTGATATAAAATATTGGTTTTCTAAATAAAATTTATGAAGTATTTGATTTTACTCAAATCGATAATATTATAATTTCATTTTCAAATTTAAATATAAACTACCTTGATTTCAACATAATATATTTAATTTCCATTAAAAGATACTGGTGCCAGTTATTTTGTCCCCAAAACATATTTCGAATGTGATCTTCATAACTTGAAATGTAATTATAATAATGATACGTCTGAAATGGGTTATGAATAACAGACTCGGTTCTTGGCTCTTGACTCATTAAGTAATTTTCTTAAACGAATATTTGAATGTTAATGAGACATCAATGAAAGTTTTAGATAAAAACAAGGAGGGCGACTGGCAATGGAATTTCTGTGTTCAGAACGGGAATGTTTTAACGATAATTATTTATAAATCATTTAAGATATTTGATATGCTTTGCTACTTATTTTAAATATCATTTTGGGATTTAAATTTAGAATGTTAATTGGGGACAATTAAATTTTAACAATTAAAATTACGCATTAATATAAATTTATTAACGGATTTATTTATAAAACATAATTAACTGTTATTTAAGATAAATTATTGATGATTAAGCAACAATAAAAACTATTTTATTTGGAATTTTATGTAACTGATACGACATTGGAAACGCGATAAAAAGCTTTATCTGTTTTGCTGAAATTATTCAATGTTGATTTACATAAAAAATAGCATTATTTTCAATGCATATATTATTTCACGATATGCAAATTGTATGATAACATACATACCATGACAATGTACAAAGATATTTGTTAGTTCTAGTGATTATTTTAGTGCGAAATGTTATGTTTGTATTAAGTTTAGAGCTAGCTTTGTTTGGGAATTGAAAATGCGAAATGCAGCTTATCATTGGTGAGTCGATAATTATGGATAATTATTTAGAAAGGAATTTGAAGAAATGCCAGTTTATATGTAACGTTATGAGTGGAATTTCAAGCTGTGATTATTAGTTATTTGATAAAATATTTTTATGGAATTTATTAAAAAGGAAAATTCAGAATCGAATTAGGTACATTATATTACTACATGCGTAGTATTGCAATATTTGGCAACACAAAATATAATGACGATGTCATTAGCATACGAGTATGACACAGGTAATTCAAGTAAACAAAAACTACTATACGAGGTATTTACCATAACTGATAAATTATTTAATACCAAATTGTTGTATATTACAATTATTCTGAATATAGTATAAATCATCATTCAATTTCTAAAATACCTATAATTATTGGTCCAAAATAAAGTAGAAAATTGTCAACTTTAAATGATTAATAATATAAAATTAAAATTCTTGATTGGTAATTTTATCCTGAATAATACAGACAGAATCTGTATGTTATGTTATTTCATAAATAATGTTGCAAAATTACTTGAAATATAGTCTTTGCTTCTGTAGACAATTTTTGGATTTCTAAGAACTCCTTACAAACATATTTGATCACATACAATAAAAATAAAAACTTTCTCTTATATGATTTTCTATCATAGGATCCACAATCTTCTTGTCATCAACTATCATTTTTTTACGACGCGATTCATGTCGCAAAGTCTGTTAAAATTGTCTGTGTAAAAAGTATTGTACTAGCATTATTATTTGGTTTATGGGTTTCGATAAACAATTGAGACACTAGAACCAGGCAGTAGACGCAAATGTCCGCGTTTAATTAGAAATGTTGTTTGAAACTTTTACAAATTGTTTTCTATGGTCTTGTTTTAGTTTACTGTGCTTTGGTGGGTTGGAATGGAATTTTTTTCTTGCAAACCAATTAATTGACGCTTTAAAGATAGTCAAAATCAGGTTTAATTTTCAATTGACGAGTCTTGGGTGTTTGAATACAATCCGTAAATTAAACGCCAGAGTATGGAATAGCACACTTCAACCTCTTCAAGGCCTAAAAAGGCAAGCATGAGCAAGTCTGAGATTAAATGCATGCTGTTTTTTTTATAGCCAAAGAGTTTGTGCCTCAACGCCAAACGGTCAATCGACACGTTTAACAAAAGTTTCTTGAAAAACTTTGAAATAATTTTTTTGCGTGTGAGACCAAACATCATGAACAACTGGGTGTTGCATCACAACAATGCGCTGTCAAACAGCAACTTCAATAAACGAGTTTCTGTCTGGTCAGTCAAAACATTCCTGTGGCTTTTCATCTTTTTTATTTGCTTGACTTGAATCTTGTGACATTTTCCTTTTTCCGAGATCAGTATCAGCGTGCAGACTGCAACACCAGGGGTCTCGAGTTTGAGTCTTCTATCTAAAGGTTTAGTTTTTTTTTTGGTTAAGAAAAAATGTGTTGTGATAAGTACGCCTTTTTTCAGATAAGAAGAAAAACTTTAGTGGGTTCCGTGTACTACTTAGATGTTGCGTGTACGTTAAAGAACCCAATAATTTTTGTTGGAATTCTCGAGTTTGTGGCAAAATTACTAGACGGACGTCCGACAAACGAGGAGCCAAACTCGCGCAATAAAATACTTGGTTGGATGACTGGATTGGAGTGACTTACCCACTTTTGGTCATTAAGAAATTGGTATCACCATTTTACATATTGGTTTTTAACGCTTGTAGAGAGCAGTAACTCCCAATCTCTTGATGACAAACACTTGGGTGGGCGGGCCGGAACTCCAGTTTAAACTATTTGTTTGTCATCATGCTTTGATCAACCAAAATCAAGGGATTGAATGTTACCATCACCTCTTTTGACATAAAGAGAAACTTACAATTTTTTAATAAGTATCTGTTAACAAAATATTAGATATTACCATCACTTACTTCAGCATAGAGACTAATTATTGATGAAAAGAATAAAAAAAAAACAAAAATTTATGTTTTTTTAAGAATAGTGTTTGATGGTCAATATGAGAACGGGCACTCAGATATGAGAGTTAAAGGCGTTTGCTTGTCATTATGGTTATATCTTTTGTCATGCCTATTGAATATATGGTGGACTACAGGGTTAAGTCTCACAAGAAGAAAAACCCACAAAAGAAGAAAACTTAAAAGGAAGTACTGAATTGTTGGCAGAACAATTGAAAGCGAGACACAGGGTAGTCAAAATGGACCAAAACATGACATAAGACCAAACTACGACGAGATCAACTACCAGGTGACTTAGTTTTTGAGTGGACAGGGGTGATTCAAGGAATACTTAACAAGGTTTAAACCAGCGGAAAACTACATGTGTGGTAAGTGCAATATATCAGATTTGGCAAGGCACGTTTTCTACAAACAAAAAGAAATCTAGGGACGGAATTGGAGTAGACAATAACACCTGAAATCACAACTGAGATTATGATGAAAAGCAAAAGTAACTAGCTTAAACCAAAGCAGTATATCAGAAAAGATATGTGTGTATTAACAAACGTTAAGCAACAAAGTGATGCAGAGCGTGGCACTCTTTCCAAACGGATCCGTTACAACATATAGATGGGCATCCAAACAAATACGTCTTCTCTGTGGCTCGATATGCCCGACACTTCAATTGCCTACCACGAAAGGGAACGGCGTTACTAGGTATAAAATATACATGGAGACAGAAGAGAGGACAGGGAAGGATATAATTCCAATAACTAGAAATGCTCAGGGCGTACTTATTCTGAAGAAAGGTTAGAGCTAATCCGAGAATAAATTTACTAGTTGTCAAGTGGAATCTAGGGTTTTAGTGGGTGAAAGCCCCAATACACAGGCTGGTAGAGCTTTCCTAAAACTACATAAAAATGTGTGTCTTTGTAGGCATTCCCCGTTATTGTAGTTTCTTTTGGCTTATACTTAATTAATATAATAATATATACTTAGTTTTTGCTTTCTTGGATGGTGGGGAGCCTTTATAAACTTTTGTTTTATGAAGGATCTTATTGGTGTACCCAGGTCTCATCTCCAGTTACAATTTTATAGAAAACCACCTTGCAAGTTTGTTATTGTAGTTTTTGTTTGGGAATTTGCTGATGATTTTGCCAGTTTGTTTTTCGTTAATAGTCTTCTTAGGCTGATACGCCAAAAATCTAAACTGTCAATTTGTTTTTCTAGAGGTCTTCTATACTTTGAGTCATTACGAATGATTTCCTGCTTCATTTAGACTATTTATTCTTGACCACCGAGATTGCTAGATCCCTCTTGGTTCGATTATTTCCTATGTTAAAAGTTTAGTATATGAAGTAAAAGTTAATACCAGAACTAATTATTAACACCTGTGAGGAATAACTCTGAGGTTTTACGTCCAGCTTCTTAGTTTATTTTAAATTGCTCCTTACAGTGTATCAAAGCTAAAAGAAGTAATTTACGTAATTTATGTCAAAATCTATAAATCATTCCAAAAACTCTTAGTTAAACTCTAAGCAATTGTTGCGAATCGGACTCTTGTTTATATGATTTTTCTACTTAAAATAGTTTCAGGTGAAGTACAGTCCGTTATGCAACGTATTAGAACTAAGGTGATGAGTTAGTTTTAAAATTATCAATTGTATAGAAATATATGAAGTTACGACGGCAGCGTGGGTTAGTTGCTTAGGTGTTTGCCTCACATTCAAGCTTTACAAGGTTTGGCAAACAGGTATCATTTATAAACTCATTAATTACCATTTTCCGGATAAAATCATTACACTTATCAAATCATACCTTGATGGGCGCTTGTTTAAGATCAAAGTGAATCAGGCTCTAATTCACTTTGAGACATTCACAAATCAATGCAGTGGTGGCACTCCGGGATTCCATTCTGGGACCCAAGCTGTTCAACATTTATATCAACGACATGCCGACAAGTTTGAAGACAAAAACAGCATTTTACGTCTACGATACAGCGATATACGCTCACTTGCACAATGTTATTGTGTTGAGTAAGCAGGTACAGATATACGCTGATGTGCTGGTCAAATATTTTGAGAGATGGCAGATTAAGCTAAACGCTGCCAAAGCGAAAGCAATCACATTTTTTTTAAACTTACCGATACAGTGTTTGTACCGTAGAAACTGCATGATAGTACTGTGAAAGAGTCACATTACTGGTGATATGCTACGAAGCAATTCGAGCACTCTGCCTCTGATGAGCAAGACCAGTAATTTTAATCAGACCATCAAACGACTGATTTAGACAGCACTCATCAGACCAATCATGATATATGCAGCACCATTTGGTGTGGTGCTGCAAAAACACAAATTAGTAAACTTCAATTTTACCAAAATAAACTTTTGAGACTAATTCTGAACCGAGACAGATGCACGAGAATTGATGATCTTTATGGCACTTTAAGCATACCAAGAATTAGTAACTACATAAACGTACAGCCACAAAAATTCTATGTCACACACTGAAACATAACCGACTAATAAGGACAATCACCGATCATCAAACATTAACTCCAAACATGGGATAACTTATCAAAGGCTATATTCAACCAGCCTTTATAAGAAAGGCAAATGTATAATTTTTGAAAGCAGGGTTAGGGAAGCTTTTCCTGCAAAATAAATGTAACATTTGTAATATATTTTTAATATGTAAAAAAAAAAAAAAAAACATAAACGTCAAAAATGTCAGGTTGACTAATATTTTCTTTAATTCAAATTTATGGTGTAATTGCGGTATTTACATTAGAAGATTAATATGGAGTATATGGAAACAATCTAATACAAGATGCATCTTCAATATGACTATACTGCAGAAGGTTTACATTTATAAATTAATAAAATTATTGTAAAATTTAAATGGTTATGTGGAAGAGCAGCAATTTGCTGAACATCGCCTTTTTCTGATATGTAATCAATATATCTAAGAAATAAAGTTTAATACAATACAATATGTAATTATCCAAAATTGAATTGTAAATATTTTTTCTTTCTTTAGTTGTCTTTTATTATACAGGGTGATTATAAATGTTTGGGATTATGTAACCATCTAATGTACGTTTGTGCCGCTCCAGTCTATTTGTATACATTCTTATAACCTTGCATGCTTGACAGCTGTCAAAGTTGAACTGTCAAAACAAATAGTATAGTGGACAATTTTAAAAAGGCGGCATATTTAAAGTGATTACATAATCCCATTCATTTATAAACTCCCTGTATATGTTAATATTGTTAATTGTTAATATAAGTTATAGGAGAATGCCCCAAGGTTTTGGGTGGTAGTCATATTGTATATATTTTGCCATTATCGTTAATTTGCTTAATTTCCTGTAAATATCTACATAATAGAAAATAAAGGATTTTTAAATAAATTGTAAATTGCGAGGACTTGAACAGCGACAATATCTAATTTGTCGAATATATATATAAACAAGCAATTATTTTACCTAATAAGCCCCTCTAGTTGTATGGTTTCGGATTCCACGTTAAACTGTAGATCTCGCATGTTTGTGTAGAACTATTATCGCACACCACAAACATACGAGAGACGAGCTTCTTTACTAAACTTCAAAGCTAGCAGACAAAGCAGAAAAATATTGTTTAGGCACTGAATAAAGGGTGCATAGCCAATACCCATAACTTACGTTCCTTTTTGTCTCTCTTGTTGTTTTACGTGAAATGAGGCAAACCGCAAGATGGGTTTGAGGGATACTTGCTTTCATTTTTGAAATCGAAATATAATAATATATCGAAAAGTAGTTATATTCACATAAAAACATGTTTTTTTTTTTTAATATTTGTATGTACTTTATCAAATTTATAAAGGTATATATTTATATTATTTTTATTCAAAAATCTCATTCGTTTCGTAAAATATATTCTGATTGCGACATTACAAGTATGTTATTATACTCTCTAGTTTTACTCTTACTATTTGAACGTAAACAATTCTATTTTTACCGGTATCATTAGCTTCGTCACGCGCAATAATAATTGTTGTAGTAGTCACTATTACTAAAAACAATACAGGAAGGACACTATTGCTTGCTTAATAGTTTCCACTTTAGAAATTGGTTAATAGGTTAAATGACCGAGTTAATAAAACAATTATTTTTGCTCACTTATAGTTATAAATAAATTTTAATAAGCAAACTGTAAGTTAAATTAAGAAAGAGAATTTTAAAATAACGATAATTTTAAAATCTAACTCGGAATACAATTGTTCGAATAGGAGTTTTAAGATGTTGTCTATTTCATTCTAATATAAGTTCTATTATACACTTTTGCAGTATTTCATGATTTTTTTTACTATTTAGATCCAAAACGACTTTTTTCTTCTGGTCGCTCAGTATGATAAAAGGTCGCTTCGGCACGCTTTGCTAAGTAGGCGACAACCTTAAGATATTGAAGCGTGTATTACTATTCAATATTTATTTAAATGCTATGTTGATAAGATTTAAGACTAAACAATGCTATTTGTGTTGTGACGAATAACTGATTGATTAAAGAATGTAAATAGTTTATTAATTAACCCAGCAAACACATTTATTCAATGAGTATGAAGTGTGAATAATTAATTACCTTGAATTGCATTTACTCATAAATTACCATGTGTCATCTTAATCAAGGGCAATATTTGTTGAGAAAAATATCGCTTCATAATGTAATTATATAATTATAGTTAGCATAAATTACATAATATAATTTTATTATACATAATATCAGCATTTTGCTAACATATTTTTGATAGTATAATTAACTGTTTAATTGTAAATAGGTACATAAAAAAATATTTAGGATAAATCGAATTAAAGGGTTTTTTAATAAGAAGTCTTATATTAAATTTTGCGGCATTTTTGATCTGTTTTTTTAATTTAAGAAAATGGTACGTATAGAAATACTGAAAATTTATTATAGATACGGTGAAAATTTTACAGAGTTCGTGGTGTTTTTGGTCGGTATGAATCACATTTCCGCAAATTCATTGTAAAGCTAATCGCTAAATTTGACAAAATGGTTAAGTTACTGATGTAAAATTGGCAGTTTAAACTTCTAAGTTTATCTATCCCAAGACGTTCTCAGCAATTAAGGATATCGCAGTCTAGTCTTCATCTCATTCGTTATAAAGTGCAGCTGGCGTAGATAGAAATTGAAGCCGGCTGATTATATACAACGGCGAACTTTCGTTTTTTGGGTACTGGAAATGCAGGCAGAAAATGCTGACTTTTTTAGAAAAAACCATTTTTAGCGACGAAGCTCATTTTCAGCTCAGTGGGTTTGTTAATAGATAAAACTGCCGCATTTGGGGATTTAAAAATTCTAAAACAATAGTTGATAGACCTCTTTATCCTCAACGAGTTAGTATTTGGTGCGGTATTTAGGTGACGACTGTCTTTGGCCTATATTAGACAATTTGGGCATAGATTTGTATTTCCTGCAAAATGGCGCTACGAGCTACACAAGCCGTGAAAAAATTGCAGTGCTGCACGAGAAATTTTTGACATGATTATGACAATGCTAGTGCTGCGCATATGAGTCAAAGTTTTTACTTTGGTGTTATCCTGACATAACAGCTATCTATAAGTTGAACAACAAGAAGAAAACTTTTAGGACGTCCAGACAAACTTACGCTTGCTCAACCAAAATAGATTTTGAAGTTGTTGAAGCAATGCCTAAATAATATTGCATGATGATGATACGCTAATATGGTTAAACTTTTGTAGAAGGTAGGCCAAATATATGATAATGCGCTTTTTATAAAAAGTGTTTTTTAGTGTGATAAACATTTGTGAATTAATAAAATAATGTTCAATGTTTTTACAATTTTATTCTTAGGAACACATTACAAGTTTTGGATTGAGGCTTCTTGGTGCGTACTTTAATTTGCTTCATTCTTCTTCTTTAAGTGATTTGGGTCTTTGGTGTAGTTCTACTCTATGGTTTGTCTTTGGTTGTTGCAGGTCGTTTATTAGGCATTTTGATTGAATAGGAGTTGTTGAAGAACATAGTGTGGCAATGGTTAGCGCTAGTCTGTTTTCTGTAGCTGGCGGTAATGTTAGTTGACAATACCATCTTCTGAAACTTTACAGGTTACAGATAATGGAATTTAAGTCGGTCATATTGATCATGATTAATATTTGCATTTTTTAAAGCGGTATGATTGCAAATTACACTGTTTTTTTGGTAGGATTTTCAGTTTTATATTCTTTTGAGTGATATCAAAAAGTTTAGTTTATGCAGGCTATTGTTGATTTAGTTGATCCTGTTATTGGATCAGGTCGATGAAGTGCTATTCTAAATTTATAGAACACGACCTACAGTTTAACGGCGATTAAATAAATACTGTCGGGTCGTTTTGAATATTTTGAGCCTGGATTCTGGATTTAAGGTAAAACTATTTTTACTCCATTTAGGCTTCGTACATAGTACGTGCTTGGTCATCTTGTCTTCTATTTTACATTTTCTGCATATCCGGCTGTCTACAATGCCTACAGTATGGATAAGTTTTCTTAATTGAGAGTGTTCTTTCAAAATTCCTGTTATGGTTTGCAATTTGGGAAAACCATTGTTTCTATTGTCTGTCTATAACTCGGGTTTGTTATACCATCGTGCTTTAATACACATTGTGTGTATTTGATTGTAGTATAGTGTTAAGGCTTTTTAGTGGTAGTGCGGTTCAGGGTTTGGGTTCACACATCTTGAGGGTTAATCCGTTGCGCGCCAATCTATCAGCCTTAACGTTAACAATTCTATTGAAGTGCTCTTTTGCCCAGCATAGCTCTATGCTATTTGAGCGATTTTAGGCTTTTTTATAGCTAACATTGCTTATATGCTGTCCGTTAGAATGTGTACGTTTTTACTATATATTTTCTATTGCTATTTCCATCACCCTAAGGGTATTCCGACTATATCTGCTTGGAAGCACAATTTTTTGATTATTCTTACTATGTACCGCTTAGCAAGATCGTTATATTATCTGCATAGCCAATTGTATAGAAACCACGATCATTGAGTAGCTGTATGAGTTTGGCAACTAATATATTTTGTAGTAGTGGAGATAATATACCTCCTTGTGGACTCCAACGTGGGTTGTATCTATTCTAATATGTGTTGCGAGAGCAGTTTCTAGTTTTTTGAAAAGGTTTTATCGATTGAAAGCGCCTTCAGTATCTATAAATACGTCCAAGGTGATTATTTAGTCTCTTAGTGATTTCTTGATGCGATGCGTTACAAGATGTTAGGCGGATTCGGTGTTTTTTTTTTGGGTGTATGCATGTTGATTTGGGTGCATTGGCTTAGTGCCTCGAGGGCCGTTTTCTACAATCGCTCTAATGTTTTCAGGGGAAAAGACGTGAAGGTATGTATCAAAAATTAATGCATGCATGCAATAGATTCTTGCCAGGAGTCAGGGCACGTTAAACATAATACTTCAACAAGTTTTTTTTTTGCTTTGGCAACTTCAAAATAACGTTGTAACTATTATCATTGACTCAACCTGACGCAGCAAACAGCAAGAGTTAACTGTTATCCGGAAAAAAAATCAATTTCTTCCAACAACTGATTACCATACAGAAACAATACCGTCAAAATATCGGGTCTAAAGTTTGGGAAACGATGAGATAGATCATTTACAACATAACAGAATAGATGTCAACATTTAAAGATTATCAGTGACGGTTAGGTACCTATATGCCATTTTTTTACAATTAATGCTAAGAGACATTTATCATCTCTACAAGTCGATCACGAATGTTACAATTTTCTGGTCTTGATTCCAAATCAGGTTAGCATTTAAAAAATCCGTTTTAGTTAATATTATGAACGATATATATATAAGGTGGGACAAAATGGAAGGAAGTTTTTTAAATGAGAATAACTCAATTGTTTTTGAACTTATTAAAAATTAATTACAAAAAATAAAAGATTACATGTTACTATTTAACAAAGAAATGGTGAAATTATGTTTTGAAAATGATATCAAACAGATGACGTCTGTTTTTTGCAATGCACTGCTGAAGTCGTTCATGTCAATTGGCTTAACTTCTGTAGTGATTTTTTAACTCTTTCAGGTTTCGAGTTTTACCGACGTAGACCTTCCCTTTTAATTGTCCCCATAAAAAATAAGCACAACTTCTGAGGTCTGGGAACGAAAGGGCTCCGGTACATCACAGAAACGAGAGATTATGTGTCTACGGAAAATGCAATGGGTTGTATGTGCTGTGGCACCATCTTGTTAGAACCAAACATTTCTTGTGTGGCGAGCTGCTGCAGTTGTGTAAAATCTCCTTCATTCAGTTGTTGGACAAACATAAGTTTATTGGGGTGAAATTGAAGGTGTAAAATTCTGCAAAGTATTTGACTACTCATTCGAAATGCTGCAGCTCGTTTTTAGACAGAGACCGCTGCTGAATTAAAGTTTTTTCTAAATTGTTCCATTTTCTTTTGTCATGAGCTGTTCTTATCCACTGTCTTCAGGCTACTTTCCTGATGTCGTCCTCCCATCGCCTTTGTGGTCTTCTTCTTCCTCGCTGTATTCTGCGTGGTTTTCAGTGCATTATTTTGTTTGTCCATCTTTCTGAGTCTTGTCTAGCGAAGATGGGCGGAGGCCTATCTTTATTTCTGACCCTTAATACGCTCTCTGATGTCTGCTACTTTTGTTCTTTCTCGAATTTCTGAATTAATAATTCGATTTCAAAGTGATATATATTCCCAGCATGGTCCTTTCTATAGATCTTTATGTTATTTGTAACTTGTAAGCGGTTTTCTTTGTGATGGTCATTGTTTCCAGTCCATAGGTGCATACAGTGTCGTATACTTTCTTTTTTAGGCTTATGGGAATGTTTTTATCGTTGAGTATATAGCTTAACTTGCTAACTTTGAATTACTGCTTGTCTTTTCGGAACTGAGCCGTTACAACCAATATTTAAGCGTTGGCGAAAGCGTTTCAGACACTCCTTAACTGCAAACGTGCTTCTTTGTCTAGATAACTATTGTGATTAAGCACTACTAAATTGAATGACATCTATCTCCTCCCCTTGGCGTGTACTACCCGTTCCAAAAAGGGGACTGTGAGAGTTATAGAAGCGATTAGGAAACTGATAGAAGAGCTTTTGTAGACACTATAGACTTTTTGTTTTTTGCTCAAAAGCATCTACAGTACAAGAGAGTAACTATTTTTTAATAATCAACAACAAGCGAATATAGATTGCAGTCTTCACTGATTGAACTAAAGCTGATATAAACTTGAAACAACTGAGCTAGTACAAAGTCGCACAAAATATAGTGTTTTAGCAACATTTGAAAGAGAATTCAATCTGTACAATAGAAGACAAATAATAAGATAATAGCTAATGCAGCATGTCTATAATTATCAAAATTTGTAGTAGTATTAGCAGAATTAGCAAATGAATTCAAAAATTCCAAAAAATAATTAAACATTATAAAAATACTCTATTATGTTACTATTGAATTATGAATTCAATGATAGTTTCCATATGAAAATTCGACTATATTTTCTACATAAGCAACATAGAAAAATGGTCTATTTTGTATGTAAAGCGGAAATGAACTCGTTTTAATCCGGTGGCATTTAAAAAAAACGTATTTCTGTTATACAATTCGATCCGTTTCTCATCTATAATAATGCATACAATAGTAGTGAAAGTTCGATTTAAATATGACGGTATTTATGTGTATCCAAATCATGCACAAGCTCCTTGTTCGATTGATTGTACACCTGCGAGTGAATTTCTAATATATTACACTCGGTGGCAGATCGTGTTTTTCCGCGGGGGCTCTTTAATAATTTTGATTCATTATTATATCAATATTTTGAAATAATACTGTTTGAAATTTTATAATAAAATTCATACATAGCTTTCTAATTAATAACAAAAAATTGGGAATTCATTTTTATTTGGATAATTAATAAAAATAATTAATAAACAATCACAAAATATCAATTTTAAGATTCAAATTAGCTATTACAGTGATTGAATATAAACTCGGCATTTTTTACAACTTGCAAACTAAATATAGTCGATTGGAAGAACACGTGCTGCTTTGCTCATTGCATTCATCTTTTCAACTAACTGCAAGTGAAAATTTCTAATATGTATATTCAGTATATTGTGATGCGCATTGCTCAATGTTAAAAGGAATCAAACGAATCGAATGAATGAAAGCAGCAACGATTTGTTTGTGTTTGTTTATTTAAGTGTCGCAAACGCGTCGCAATGGTAATAATAGGTAACAGCGGCCGGACTGAATGCGAAATATCGGACGTGCTGCTATTCCAAGGTGAATTGTGATATGGCCGTGCTGCGATGTGATATATTCAAGTCCTATTTGTGTCCATCACGAACGACACTCGTCGATTTGACCACGCGCCTTTACCAATAACATTACAACAAAAATCGTATATTTATGCAATTGTTTTTCTAATACTATTGGTGAAATGCAATACGTGCACAGAGCACACGGCTACTTTTTTTAATTCATTTCGGTTTACGGTTGTTCTCTTTTTTTTTGTCTTAATCGATGTTTTTTTTCGCACGCGTGCCTCACTTAAAAAAGTCAAACAAAGATACATTTTGAAGCCGTGTGACTAATGCGGTATTAAGTAAATTAACAGCCGGCAATAATTTAATTACGGTACAGACTTCGATTTGTGCTTTTTATTTTAATGCATTCCTTCGAGCATTAACAACACATGAATAAGTTTATGTAACTTCTTGTTAATTCATTACCAAGCTGTTTTATTGCTTTATTACGGTCCAATTTGGATCGAAGCTAATAATTAGTATTGGACTAATTACACATACTAGGATCTATAAAACATACTTAAATATTTTTGTAATTTTATTTTATGTGTGAATATGATTTACAATAATTGGAACCATTTAAAGCAGAATATTTATTTTATTATCATTTATCATCTCTTATGGCATCAATGCAATCTCTTGCGTATTCTAACTAATAACTATTCTAACAAAGAAGTGTTGACCGTCTGTAGATTAAGCGAGTGCTCAGTGATTTGTCGACCTTCTCTCCATGTAAAGGGTGGGCCATGTAACGTTTGTTTATTTTGTTTTTCAAAGGTAATATGACATTTATGAGTTGACAGAAATTTAGTTTTATGTTTGACATTTACGAAATGGGACGCTTTACACTCGAACAGAGTTGGGAAATAGTGAAAACTTACTTTCAAAGTGGTGAATCTTCTACTCAAACGATAAGAAATTTACGAAACAAATTTGATAGAAAAGAAGTGTCTTCAACGCAGTTTGTGAACCAATTTGTGTAGCACGTAGCGTCCAGTGCGCTCAGCCGAAAAAAAAAAATGCTGTTGCTCAGAGTGTGCGTGAACATGCTTCAACATCAACTCGTCATCGTTCTCAAGAACTGAACATTTTTCGCACTTATCTGAGGAGAATTTTGCATAAAGACCTCGGTTTGAAGGTCTTCAATTAGTCCAAGAAATGAAGCCTCATGACCATCCAATGCGTTTTCAGTTTGCCCGATAGAGCTCATTTTTATCTCGGAGGCTAAATTGTCGCATTTAGGAATCAGAGAATCCATACATGACTATTAAACAGCCTATGCATCCACAACGAGTAACCGTTTGGTGTGGTTTTTGGCCCGGCGGCATTATTGGGCCATTTTTCTTCAAAAATGAGCAAAGAGTCGCTGTTACTGTCAATAGCGAACGTTACTGTGCCATGCTAAACGAATTTTTGTTTTCAAAAATTGAAGAGTATGAAATGGATGACATTTGGTTTCAACAGGACTGGGCCACTTGCCATACAGCCAACGTAACCATCGATCTTTTGCGAACTGTTTTTGGAAATTGAATAATCAGCCAAAATGCTGATGTCAATTGGCCGCCTAGGAGCTGTGATTTGACCCCGTTGGATTTTTTTTGTAGGGAGACTTTAAGGATAAGTGTTACGCTAACCATCCAGAGACGATTGATGCCTTGAAACACAAATCGAAGTTGTCATTTATGCGATTGGAGCCCCAATAATCTAAAATGTACTAAAAAATTGAGTTAATCCGATGGGTTACTGTCAAGCCAGTCGTGGCAGTCATTTGAATGATGTTGTGTTTCATTCTTAAATAAAAATATCTAATTTTTCCATTAAATTCATAATTTAAAAAAAAAATTCATTAGTTTTATATATAATAAGAATATTAATTCACATCACCGTCAGGAGTACTCAAATGAGAACGGACTTTGGCACATTCTGCAATACAGAACACTAGGACCAACACTAAACACACTTCTTATAAAGAAAACATAGTTCAACCATAATTGGTAACATTGAAGTCAATTAAAGTCATAAGCGACAAAACCGGTTCCAACGTTTAAAGATCAAATCAGTTACTAAGTCATCGTCAATATATATATTTCAACAAATAGATCGGAACAAAATCGAATATTTGAAAAAAATTAATTTACTAAAGTTAACTCATAAAACAATTTCAAATTCGCCAAAGTACAAATCACATTAGCCTACTCCAATGACAATCATAATCGCGGCCAGCATTATCAAATAACTGAAAATAATGGAAAATTTGAGGGCATACTCTGCAGCCTAATGCAAGAGACTTTAAAAATAATAGAACATTGGTGCAAAAACCACTCTTACGGTTAACCCACTAAAATCCGAATTGGTTCTCTTCACAAAAACAAAAAGAAAATTGGCCAACTAATTCTACCAAACACTCTATTAACGCTGTCAACTGAGGTATTGGGAGTGGCCCCCAAACGCCTACCGACTAAAAAACCCATACCTAAACTAACGTAAGTTGCTGTGGAATTACCGTTAAGTATTTCGTCGCAGCGGCTACCCATTTCGGTTATTCTTTACTTTTTCATTCACTTATACGCATAGGTTCCTGATTAGACCCTATCCTGCCTGGCTTCGGATTGAAGGTCCCTTTCTTCGTGATTTTTCTTCTTGATAATTTTTGTAGCCTGATTTGCTATTATCCTCCATGTATCCTTGTCTTGGAGCAAATACTTCATTATATTTTTGGCTGTCAGAGCTAAGCCTCCGGTCGTTCTTTGCCTTGTGCACTGCCACCTATCGCATTGGAACATGGTATGTTCGGGTGTATCCACTTCGTTACAGTATACGCATCGGTCACTTTCCACTATATTCGTCCTTTTCAGGTAGGCTTGAAAGCACTCTTGACCTGTCAGGATCTGGGTAAGGTGGTTTCCTCGTAACCCATGGAATCACTTTTGGGACACAAAATACCTGGGTGTGATTTTTAACACTAAGCTCACATGGATGTAATTGTTGTTTCCAAAGGTAGTATTCTGGTTAAACACTGCTGTCATAAGACCTATGCTCACCTATGGGATCAAACCAACTAAACCAGTTTCATCGAATCGCATGCCTAAGTGCGGAATGAAGTAATGGAAGCAATGTGTCTGCCACTCTTTGACATCTTTGTCAAGGAAGTAGCAACATCGGCGACATTGCGTCTAAATGCAACCGGATTTTGCTACATTGTGGGGAAGACCGGCAAACACTATTCCCTTCTGGAAAAGAAGCTGTAAAAAAACATTTTTGCTATAAGCGTAAACAGATCATCATGCCACCCTTCGAGGTTCTGAAACAGAAGTAAATACTCTCAAGATCTAGATGTCTCAATTCTCTGAAATCCAAACTAGTTCTCTTCACAAAAAAAAAGTAAATTAGAAAACTTAACTTACCAAAACAGGTAAAATATCTTGGTGAGATTTTTGACAACAAGCTTACATGGGGACCACATTTAAATATGATATGCAGAAAAGTTTATATGTTTTCTGGCAAATGCAGACGAGCTGTGGGGAAAACTGGGGATTGTCTCCAAAGACAGTGATATGGTAACCTTCCCCGTGATATGGAGATGACAGATAGTCGATAGCTAGTGTGTGAGGAAGACACTTACATCTATATAGCATCGTCATAAACTCAACGGTAGTAGCGACAAGAAGTGCGGTATACATATTATTCTATTGAGACTGAGAACGAGTTCCTTTCTTGCTCGTATTTTATGCTTTTACGGGACATTATGGTGACTGCTGTTGTTTGGGACGATGAAAAGTTGGCGGTGTTGTATATGTTGCAAAGGATTTCTGTTTGCGCTTTTTCTGGATTTTTATGTTTGGTGTAGATGTGTTGAGTTGTTCGGCGGTGAAAACCTGTTTGCCAGTTTCAATTGAAAGATTAATCTTCCCACGGGAGCGTTGACAGTGACTGTGAACAAAATCAACCAATCAAAAGATTTTTGCTATGTTTTCTGACTAGTTGGCTAGGGGCATCTTGGCTGTGTTTTGTTTACATCGAGCCCTACGTTTGCGGGTTTTAGATTGTGACAACTTTAGTTACGTCACGTGTGGGTCTTTCAGGCGAGCCGAGTTTTTTTCTTTGATATTGTCGTTTTTCTCGAGTGTCTTGAGAAGCCGTTAATTGCTCTCAACGGTATAAGCTAGAATTGCGTGGAGCTTTTAGAGTTATATGAAGTTGACTAGAAATACATTCTACACTTCACTGTGTGCTAACTAATGTTTACTAACTGGCTTGGGGTGTGACTTGGCAACTGGTGGCTTGTATGATTGCTAGAATTTGTTTGCTTAGTTTCTGCACTGTTTTCTTGCTGACTTCGGGAGGTTTGCCGTGACTCATAAAGCTACGCCAACGGGTGAATAGGTGAAAATATTGTATATTTATATAATATTTTTACCTTTCAATAACGAGGTGTTAAATAGCTTCCAGGTATACAGTACAAACATAAATGCCTCCCCCGAGGCGTTTTGGTAATGAAATAATCTGCTGAGGTCTTTGGCGTAGAGGTAAATGCAGATTTGGCAATTTGGACAAAATTGATGACAATTGATGAATGTCTTAAAATATTTGTAACAATTTATAAAAACTTTTAACATTTGGGAACAAATTACGATGTCTATTTTAGTTGAAGTATACCTTTCAACATAATTTATGATTAAAATATATAAATAGTTTAAAACATTTATACATACTAACTAAGAAACACACACAAACGTTTTAACCCTTATAAACACAACATCCTAAGAGGTACATTGTATAAATAAATATCGGCACCATCAAAAATATTTTTAATTTAATAAAAGAATATCATTTTTATTGTCTTTAAAAATATAGATAAAGTAAAAAAAAGCGTTTATACATTCATGGGTCTTATAAATTTTTCGAATATAATAACATATGTCTGGTTTAGACAAAGCTTAACCATTTATAAAACTGTAGAAATTATCTGCTTTTAAAACACAGATTTTCACACATTTTGTTAAAATTAGTCATGCTTGTTTCAACTTTTTATTTCTTGGGATTAGTGAATCGACTAGTTTTTATTTAAAGATTTAAATAAATGCCAATCGATTACTTCACCGGAAATGATTTAACTTATTATTTGCACAGATCCGAAGCGGCATTATTGTACTATTTTCATGTTTGATTTAATATTTTTTTGAGTATTATAATATATGTATTGCCTGTCACTGCAATTAATTTCATTATTCTGTTTTAAAACTGTTTGATTGGAAATTACTTCAACTCATCAATCATAGGGCATTCTTGGCCATCTCACTTAATTGTATCTTTTGGGTTAGGTTAAATATTTGTACCCTAGTTCTTTTGGTAATTACTTTGTACCTGAGTTTTTTTACACAAATACGTTTCTGACAATTTAAAAAAAATGTCGGGTCTATTGTTCTTGATAAACCAGTCAAACCAAGGGGTACTTTATTAATTTATTGTTTTTGTCATCAACAAACTTATAACATAACTTACTGAAATAGTTTGTTCTTTTACATTTCTAAAAACTAATACTTGTTTTAATATTAAATACGAGTATTTAAATGTTTTTTAAATCAATTCAAACTTACTTAATACTATATGCGTTCTGTATCTTGTAAATTGCAATAAAATTAGAAATGCCGGACGTCCTAGTTTGCTGGGGTTGTTTCGAGTTTAGGTCACAAAGTGCGTACACAGTACTGCGTTATGGAACCTTGTTGCAAGTGTGTACGCACAATTATCTGTATTTTGCGGATTGACATTAGTGAATTTTTGCGATTACTGGCAGACGACGTCCATATAATCTAAAAATATTAACAAATACACGCACGCACATAACTTACAATTGGTGCGTACAGTAAGGTAAGAGCGCTGATCGGAACGCTCTCTCTGAGCGTGGTTCCGCTTTGCAATAGGCTACAGGGAGGTGACATTTTATTGTTAATTTCCGGAATGTTGCAAAGCGGAACCAATCAGGAGTAAGCGCTCACGCTCAGAAAGAGCGTTCCCGAGAGCGTTCCGTTCAGCGTTCTTACCTTACTGTACGCATTGACATTAAATTTACCGCTTTGAGATTAATAGATGCTGCACACAGTAACTTAAAAAAATACTGTGATCTAATCAGTCAACGTACAATAACGTAAAGTATTGACTTTTATTTATCGCATTGCGATTGACAGTTGTGAAAAAGTGACGTTTTTGCGAGTAGTGTGTTAAGGCACTTATATAACCTCAAAAAAATTATTGTTCCTTTGTGAATGATGATGCGCGACGTCACATAAATAATCTGAAAAAGCGGACACTCAATAGATTAATATTAGTATTTTAGTAACTTAGATCTATAGGGTATAAACCGCTATTTCATTACGACAGTTTAATTTTGGTTATGTAATAAAAAAAATATTTAAAGATCGATTAACATTCCGAATACATTGGAATGGCCATAAATGCTTATATAATATTTCGTCCTCTCGCTTTATCTCGCTAAACTTGCCCTTGGAGTATGTTTATCCAGTTACACCATAAAACCTTATTTTATGAGTGAAATACAATACATATACATACTTTTTTTAATATGCATAAATTCCTCTTGAATGCTGTAATGGGATAAATTATCTACACTTAATCTCAAAATAAGTTCCGGCATAAATACAATCAATTTAATCAATAATGTAATATTAAATTGTAATAGTGTGGTTAATCGTTAATAACTAGTTAAGAATTAGATGACCAAGAATTTTCTGATAAATTCAATCTTGATTCATTTGAATGAAGAATATTATGTAAATGATTTATGCAATGTTGTAATTATTGGTCTACGTTTACCACTACACATGTTGAGAATAATGGATATTTTTTTTGTAATACAAAACTATTTAAATAAAATAACTAATTAGATAGTTTATTTGTGTCAATTAAATTAGATTTTCTTTTTAATTAAATTAATTATTTAATAATATAATTAAGTAAAATAATTTTGATTGACTATTAATTATTATTATTTACACTGGGTTGAAAAATAAAATAGTTTTGCTGTGACCTATAGTCAAATTATTAATCATTTATTAATTTGCTGTACTGTACTTTTTACCAAATTACTTACTAGTTTTTCGATAATTGCATTTGAAGTTATAAAACAAATAGAAACTGATCAGTAGCGCGGGCCTCTTGACAAATTTGTATTTGGGGTCTCCATGTAAATACTTTAATGATTCAGAAAATGTCGATTAATAATCCTATATTGGCCAATGAACGATTTTCTGAACGTTTCTTCTGTTTTTGGCTTTGGTTTCTTTTTGTGTTTGGGAAGTATTTTTTTAGTTCACGGTTTTTTCTTTTGCTTTTGAGTTTTCTGAAGTCAATGTTCTTTTTACCACGTTTTAGCAATTTTTAACTTTCTTAGGTCCTACATGCTTAGCAACGCTATTTTACATTTGATGTTCTAGCAACTTTAGCTTTATCAAAGTCTTGATGGGCATTAGTAGAATTATGTGGGACATAAGAAGCTGAAAATTGTTTCTTCCTTTACGCCTTCTCTTTTCGGACAATGTGCATATACGCATTTTATGTGGGACATATAAATAGAATAAGGAGCAGTAAGTGCATTTGTTTGTTTCCGTTTTTTTCTGCGGTTGTGTAAATATTTTCTGAAACACTCATGCTCATCGGACCCACTTTTGGATGTCAGTTATTAATTTTCACGTCAATTGTCCGTATATCCCGTTTTTCTATTTGTTTTGCCATCTGCCATTTGGATTTCTTTGGCAGTATTTTTTGGTGCTCTACTATGCTCCTCAGCTCTTCACTTTAATTTAATAGGAAGAGTTTTTACAGTAACCTCCACAGCGCCGATATTGATCTGTAAGCACTGCATACTTTGATGGACATTGTTTTCTGAATCTCAGTTTTTTAGATAACATTTTATTGCCGGTCACTGTATGCCATGCTGGAGCTTCATACGGCAACTGCGACTGAACAACGCTTGCATTTTTTTTTGTTGATCTAGGTCAGTGATTCCCAAAGTGGGCGCTACCGCTCCCTGGTGGGCGCTGCAGCGATCCAACGGGGGGGGGGGGGGCGGTGATGGCCACTTTTATTTACTGTATTTTTACGAAAAGGTAGAAACATTAATACATATATCTTTCTGTTTAATTGTTACTAAAAATAAAAGAGTTCTAGGGGGCGGCCAAATAAGTTTGGGAACCAGTGATCTAGGTCTTCCAACATTAGGCATTAGATTACTTAGGTCAGATACCGTTTTTTGTCTTTTTAATGGTCTTTCTAACATATTCGGAAAACTTTAGATTGGTGTCAAGCCATACTTCTAGGTATTTATCTTTTTTGCTTAGCGTAACTACTGTACCAAAGATGTCAATCGGGGTTATTTTATTTTTTTGCGTCAGAAGTACCGACTCGGTTTTTCTTCTACAGAAGTGCAGTGTTGGTCTTTATTCTGTTTTCTGCCTCTAAACTAACTCTCCTTTCTTTTAGATAAACAGCTATAATAGCAGTCAGGTTGACTTTTATCTTACTTTTTTTACAAACTTTTTGTACGTTTTAGTTTCTTATTAAACTGACTGCGTAACTTGCCAAAAGATTAAGGATTCTCGGGCTTAGATTTGCTTTTCTTTTGCAGCAAGACAAATAGCGCTTGGTTCCACATGGTTGGAAGGGTTGCTGTAACCGCAAGATTGTTATAAATCTTTAGCACCAGATTTGAACCGTATAGAGCTACCTCTTCTAGTAATTCTTTCTTTGTGTGCAATGTCGACAAATCTATCACTAGTGGAACAATTTCTTTGCCACTTTCTTCATAACTTCCAATATCAGCTTTGGTCTCAGCGGGAATTTTACCAGCGTAATCCAGCGATGTCTGCGATCTACTAATATACCGGCAGTTCTTTTACATTGGATGTTTTTTTTGGTATGTATCGATTTGTCATAGATCTTTGCTACGGCTGTACAGAACTTTTTGGCTGAAGTTATCTCTTAGTACGACTCTGTTTTCATTAGAGCGTTCTGAAGTTTTTTCTTGTCTAGCTTCTTAATTGCTTAATTTTTGTTTTGCTACCGAAAAAGGCCACTTGTTGCTTTGTTGCTATTTTTTATGAAAAACAATATAGTTGTGATTGCTTAAAGTAGTCCTGCTGTTTAAAAGTAACTCTTTCACTTCAATTCACTATGCATAGGTCTGCTATACAGTCAGTCACAATCTGTCCTATTCTATCGGCAATACACTGAGGCGATTTTGCATTGAAGTCACTGGCAACAATTGCACCTGATTTGCAACCCTATTCTGTGCAGGTTATTTTCCAGGTAATGAATATCATTGTTTCCATAGAAGTGGCAACTATATATTGTGAAAATTGTTGTTGTGATGAAGGTATATCCAAGACTTTGCTCATGTTTTTTAATTATTAAGTTAGTGTCTAGTACTTTGATTGCCGTATCCATCTTATCGTCATAGTTATTCCTATTTCTAATGGCGTTTTTGTTTTGTTTACTTATTATTAGTATCTCTGTGTTGATATCCATTGCAAAGCCAGAACCAGATCGTGGGCAGGACGTCTTATGTTGGTATTGATTTGAAGAATTTTGATCATTATTGGTTTTTGTTGTCTTTTCAGTCTTTCCCTTTTTTTTTTCTTGGCATTTAGAGTTTTCCTTTTTTTGCAGTGAACGTAGTACGCATTGTTTTTGCTTTCAGTTGCCTCCCTTTCTTTTGTGCACTTTAGACACATTTTTTTCAGTCTGGGCCTTTGCAGTCTGCTTTGACATGGTCATTTTCTCAATCATTTCTCTTCAGATTCTGCCAGATGTTCAGCCAATTCTAATTGTCTTCTAATCAGCTTTTTAGCGTCGACTTCTTACATTCTTATGGAAACATTTTCCTTGTTTATGTATGCCGGACGAAGGAATTTTCTGAAAATCTTTGAGTTTTATGGTTGTTGCTTTGGATATGGCTTTGCTTATTTCATTTACCGTTGTTACCTTGGAGGGATCTAGTTGTTTCCGATTTTTTTTCTTTTAATTCTTTTAGAATTACTGCTTTCTCAGATCTGTTTTGTATTGAAACTTTCTTATTTTCTCATTTGCTATCTAATAAGTCCTCATATGCCCGGTTTTTTATACTGATGATCAACGCTTTGGTTTTTTTTCTAATTTTGGTTTTGAAGTTCGTATTTTCTGAGCTAAAAAGTTTTGTTTTATTGCCGGTTTTTGGTTTTTTACCGACATCGTTTGGGTTATATAGTACAGTATTGTTTGTATTGTCAAATAGGTATTCCATAATTCAATCATAATTCCCACAAATTTAAGGATTACCGAGTGAGTTGGCTATTTTAGTCACTTCTTCCTTTATTTTGCTTTGCTAAAACCGATATGTTCGGCAAAATTCTTGTTACATGAAAGAATGATATCTATTCCTGAGGGTGCTTTATGTATCGGACTCTTATGTATTTTTAACTTGCTGGTTGAAAATTTTTGAAAGATTTGTCAATCTCTAATATCCGTCTTTGGTTTAGTCTTGTTCCCTTGCATTGGATGCTGCCAGTTTTTGCGGTAAATGTTTCTACTTTTTTTTATGTTAAGTTTGCGTTAGTTTTCTATCCTCCGAAGCAGTTGGTTTTCTTTGACTAACAAATTGTAGGCTTTTTTCTTTTTGCCAATGTACAGTTTGTTTCAGTCATTCAGACAGTTTTTTTTTTTATTTGCAATTTCTCAACATTTGTTCAGACACCTTCTTTTATTTCGTTCTTTGGTATGTACATTTTTGTAAACAAAAATTTGAGTGACATAATCTCGTTAATTGTGCTTTTGTAACTAACGCCTGTGTTCTTATTTTCTCCTCCTGTCTTGCTTTCTGGTGATTGGTTTAATCTTTTTTGATTTGTCTTCTTTTTTTTTGACAGAGTTCTTTGTTTTTGCGGCATTTTTGTCTTAAGCTTGATTACTTGATTAGCATATCTACAAGTTTTAATTTGCTACACTGAAAGACTTTCTGTTTTTTTTTTTGCTCAGATGTCTTAGTTTCCGCTTTTTTTCTATTGGCCAGGTCAAAGGCCAAGTCCGGGTTTTTAGAGAGTAGTGTGCAATCTCAACGCTTGGTGTCAATCTGGGTAGTATTTTCTTTACGAATGCATCTTTTTCCATCTCTAATTTTATTGTCGGGTCATTTTTATTATCATTTTGTGCCCGGAGTGGGATTGCGCAAATTATTTGTGTCTACCGATATTGCATAAACAATAGTTCTATGTTATATACTGGCAGGCAAAAGAAAGAATTTAGAGATGTTGGTTACCTAGCCCTCTATACTTAATAGCATCGGTAACCGAAAGAGGGTCAAGAGTAGTCTTGTCTACGACGAGGTTTTAAGCTTTTCTTCTGCTAATCTTCTCAAATGCGTCTTATACCGCCGTGTGGTTGACCAACACCAACCATTTCACAGATAATAGCTTATACCTTATAGACTATAAATGTTCAAGACCTGATTACACATTTTTTTTTGTTAAAAATTAGTAACAATCTAACTTAACAGAATTTTGCTCGACCACGCCGAATAGTAAATGTAATAGAAATGCGCTGTTGGTTTAGTCTTTTTCAGATTATTCGGAGGTAATAATTACTTGTTTTTCTGGATTTTTTTTGAAGTTTGTTTTTTACTTCAAATTGTTAAAAAAAAATATTATTTGAGGTTTAGTAATGCATAGTTACTACTGGGTATCGTAGATATAATAAAAACTAATATTATGTTTGCAATAATATATGATGAATAAATTACGCATAAACAAAATATTGACAATTATATATTAATGTATTTAAAATACGAAGATAAAACGACTTTGCTGCATCTCGCTTTCATTTCTAAATGGAATCAAAACCTACATCTCGGAATATTATTATGTCGAAAGCACGTTATCTAATGTTGCTGCTGCTGCTGTCGGTAGCATAATGGTAATGTATCAGCTCTGGATTCCAAAGCAGTGAGAGGTGGCTCTAAAAATAGCCACAAAATCCTTGCCCACCAAACGTTCGGGTATTAATAATTTAAACAATAAATCCAAACAAACAATAAATTTATAAGTGTGGTCACATGACGTGATGTAAGCGTCGAATTCCACAACTCATTCACATTCAAATTAACGCCGCGTACCTTACGTAAGCTGAGCCGACGACGCATCGTCCCGGAAAAAAGCATAGATATACATCTCGCTTGATTTTAATTGCATTTAGTTGGATAATTGTGGGAACTGACGTCGAGTCGCCGGATGCATTAAATAGAAAGTCCGATTTATTAATTGACGCCATTTTTTTGACAGTTTTTTTTTTAATCTGAACCACTTATGCAGAAAGATGTGTTATTAACTGCGCACTCGCATGTGGGCATATCGCATGTAGATAAACTATTATTGTTATCCACATTCCATGCTCATTAGACTATGACGTGCCGTGGGCCGTGAATACATATATACCAACATGCACATACACATACATGTTTCTAGAATTTTGTACGATCAATTCCAATTGCAAAGCGCACATAATTACAATCACATAGTTTTTTTTTTAGAAATCACTTTTAATTGTTCTTGGAAGATAGAGAGATCCCTTTAATATTTAACAAGCAACGTTACGCTTCTTGGTTACGGAAGCCTGAGGTGATCGTTATGCTAATTTTGGCACGAGAGGAAAATCTGTAGTAATAATTATAGGTTTTTGGTAAATAACAGAAATTTGAGGTTGAAACAGTAAAATTATTCTATAACAAAATTAATTCGTAATCTTTTTATGCGGATTCATATAAACATATTAAACCATAATTAATTTCATATTAAAGCACCGCAAATCAAATGAATGTTACGAAGTAATTAGCCTAATTATTATATTGCATTACTCATCATGTACTCTCACATTGTTCCATCTTAATTAATTGATGAGCTTGAAACAAAAAATAATAGAAATTTATTGAAGAATGCAGCTGGTTAATTAAACGGTTATGTTAATATTTTTGTGAATAAAAATGTTAATACATTTTTCACTATCAAGTCTTACTGATTCTTCGATCAACATTGATCTTCTTCGTTTATCCTCTTTGTAAAGTCGTGATTGTGGTTCTCTTGTTTGTTTTTTTTTACAATATTGCGCTACTTTTTCCTGTTCCTGGACCATCTTGCTGTTTGTGAGGCCGTTTGGTTTGTTGTCGTTTTTTATAAGGTTCATTCATCTTTTTGGTGATTGTTCTCTTGGTCTCTTTTCTCTATTTTTTTATCTACAATTAATTTCTTCAGGTTTTTGTCGCCTTTTTGTGTGATTTCTCCGAAATATTTGAGAATTCGGGAATGGATTATATTCAAGAGTTTCTGGGGTTTGTTTATTTGCTAGATAATAGACAAATTGGTTCTTTTGGCTGTCCAGGGTACGCGCAGCATTCTTTGCCAACATCATAGTTTGCATTACTCAATCTTTCGCCTGTCTACTGCCTTTAGCGTCCATGATTTGCACCTTTCTGCATATTTTGATATTGTTGCTGGTTTTGTATACTACCCTGATAATTTCTGTTTGGTCATAGTGCAGATTTTGAATTATGAAGATGTCCCTAGTATCTAAGTATTTCTTCCAAAGGAGCTTGAGTAGTTTCTAATGTCGGACTTTATCGAACGTTTTTAAAAATCTATAAAGCATATGTATAGGTCAACATTTATATCTAGACATCTATAGATTAATACATTCATCCTGTATAAGGATTCTCTTATTTTGAGCTTATTTTTAAACTCTATGTTTTCTTTTAGTTTTTTATAGATTCTGTTGTGCTTAATTTTTAGTAAGATTTTTAGCGCATGACTCATCAAGTTGATTGTTCTATACTTAGAGCATTCTGTGGCACTTTTTTTCTTTAGTATGGTTATAAAAGTCGTTGCAATTATCATTCGAGTTGTTCCTTGTAGCATTCCTATTCTTGAACAGTCATTGTTCTTTCTTATTTTGTTACTCAATACTTTTTTCTCGGAGATCTGATTGGGGGAATTGACATAACAAATTAGAATTTAATAAAGTTATCTTTATGATTTTTCCTGAGGATATCTATAGACATCTTTAATGTAATGGTATTTTGTTGTCTTCTACATCCTATTGATCCGCTTTTGGGGGTCTTTTATTGCCCCCCTGGACAAGAGGGTGATCATCTTTTTTCCGAAGGAAAAAGCCTTCCGTTACTTTATAGTTTTATATTAAATTGGTATTTTTTTTGCTTAGAAAAGGGAAATCATTAAAAGACACTATGCAGCCCGTATTTTCTAGTAGTGCCAGGTTTTTACTGACTAGGAGGCTGTGCTTTGCAGTTTATAAGCTTCGCATTCACTCAACTAGTGCATAGGAGTCTTATCTTCCTCTATACACCCATCCTTATTTCCATCTTATGCATGTGCTTGTTAAGTCCGTTTATCAATCTTGTGTTAGGAATATTCTTGAGCCTGCCAAACCCTTACAGCTCTCTTCCACAAGTTGCTGTATTTTGTCTCAAGTCTGCTGCGAATTATTTCCATTCCGGTCTTGCATGGGACCTCAAAAGCAGGTTCTGGTCTAGAAAATTTATCTATTGTTCCCTTTTTGCAAGTTGATTTGCCATGGGGTGTATAGCTTTCCAGTTCTTACTTGTGTCTTTGTAGACATTCTGTTATTGTAGTCCCTTTTGGCATATAGTCAATTAAGAGAATGCCGTGAGCGTTTCAGAAAACTATAGCTACAATTTTTGGGTGGTGAAAAGCTGTGTACTCACTGCATGGACTTTTGTTTTGTGAAATCTCAGTGGTGTACTCAGGTCTCATTCCTAATTACAATTCTATAGAAGATATCTTGGATGTCAACCAAATTAAAATCTTTAACTTTATTGATGATTGTCAGTTTGCGCTTCTAGAGTATTCCACACTAGATAGATCATTTTCTCTATACACTGCTACCACTTTCTTATGGATATTTCTTGGGTATTCACTTAAAAGATAATATTTTTATTATCAAAGTTCAAAATATTTTGTTTATTGTATTTGTTCTTTAAATCGAGCTGGATAAATTACTTTTAGAATATCTTAATTTTAGGCTTATTTATTTAATCTTGTATTAATTTAGTTAATTTATTCCACAGGGCAATAAAACTAATAAAATAAAATGAGTTCAAAATCTTTAAATTAATGGTTTCATATAAATTTAATATAAACAGTCTGTTAACCATGAATGAACATTACAAAACACTTAGAATACAGATTATGAATAATTACACAGGAGATTTGCATTCTAATTTAAATCCGCCATATCCGCGAAACGTGACTCATTAAAGATACGATTCGAAATATGCTATCCGGAATCGCATGTTTGCTTATATAAGTTACATTAGTAGGTGTCGTTAGAATTCCGTGCGTTTGGAATAAATTAATGGATCTAACCTACAAACCATTTTCCTTTCTGATTCTTACTGAACATCCAGATTTTTACATTCATTAAAATTAAATGACAATTTCCAACACCATCTATCTCACCGGCCATTCATTTAAAATGCAAATCCTAGTGGGAATAAATATATTTAAAAAATGTATAAAAAGCAGTCCATCCGATCATTTCCTGCCCGCGTTTTTTCCCATAGCGCATCCTAGGCTTTCATTAAAATAATAATTATGATTAATTAAAATGTATGTCTATAATGTATTCAGGTTTAAATTAGCGCCGGTCACCAATTACGCATGCACTGTTGTTCCCAGTGGAAAACAAATAAATTGCAAGTTAAATGAAATAATTGGCGGTGATGAAGGATAATTACGAGATGCGTGTGCAAAGGCTGCCCTTAATCGATTTCAGGCGCAATTAGCTTTATTAATTATGAAAGGCGCGCGCTCCTATTCACTCAATGGCAATTAAATTAATTGCTCACATTTTTATCATTATTATTTCAAGAAATGTCTAATTGCAATTAATCGAACGAATTAAATAAATATCGATGGAATTTGAACTTGTAACAATCACTAATGGATATTAATGGAATACATTAAAACTATATTCATTATGTTGAAATGCAAAAAAAGTGGATAGCCTTCGGAAGACAGCATTAGGGGAGTACTTGTTGAAGTTGTCATGTTCTTCAAATAAAACTACAACAAAGGAGTGATTTCAAAAATATTTTAAAGTGAAGATGGTTATTTGTTGAGCAATCAGAAAGTAAGAGTTTATTTTTGTGAAATAGCTGAGGGTTTTCGCTCCACATTCATGATTTTTCGTCGAAAACATTGCATGGAAATGCGGGTAATATTGGAAACATATTAAGGTCAGTTGTGACCAATATAGGTATACATTTGCAGGAATAAGTTCCGGTTATGTAAGAGAGTTTTTCAGCAAACTTTGTTTTGTGACAATTTTCGAAATTCATTTGAATTATATGTTATCTTTTTTTATTTTTTTATGATTATTTTAATAAATAATAAAATAATTTTTTTTTATACATTAGGACTCCTGTGTTTTCACCAATAATGGGGGTAGTAATGTTTGAGATGCTGAACTCCAGTTCTCGTACCATCGCTTTGGGGGCGTTCGGGTGGTCTGGTTGTATTTGTTTTTTTTTTTGTTAGCAATATTAGGCAGGCGATCAGTAAGCATCTCTTCACTCTCCCATTCCTTTGGATAAGTCATTATCGGCATTACGCAGGTTTATAGATTTGTACTATACTTTCTGTACTCAAATTCTTAGTTTGCCATATTATATTTCTTAAGTATCTAGGCTACTTTTATTGTTTGGGCTTTTGTTTCTTTCCTCAGATCCCTGTCACTTGTAATAGTTGCTTCAACATATTTGAAGGTAACTATTAGTTGTTCATTACTCTGATTGTAGGTTGCCAATTTACATCTTTATGGTCTTTAGACACAGTGAGTGATTGGATTTTCTTTACAAAAAATTTTATGTTGATTTTCTTTGCTGTTAGTTCAAACTTATATAAGAGCTTGCAGGTTATCTTTGTTTTCAGAGATTATAACTAAAATTTCTCCTAATGTCCTCTTTTGATTGATCGAATTTCTTGGTTGACTCTATTTTTTACAAGTTTGTATACCTCATATGTAATTGCAGTAAACCTGTACTTCAACTAGTACCTTAACTTCATTTGTGAAGCAGGGTTTTCTGATAGTTTTTACACTACTTCTTCCGAGTGCTTCTTATGCAGTTTTTACTATATTGGAGCTTAGTTTCTCAAATGCTGCCTCGATTTAGTATTTTGTTTGCGATTATTTTTTGTTTCTTAGATAGTTGAGGTTATTCTTGTTGAGTTGTCTGATAGGAATTTTACATTGAGTCTATTAGTTTGTTCAGTGGGTTTTCTTTTTGTTCGGTGTTGAGCAGTTCTTATTTTTGCCATTACGAGGTTATGATTGGTTTTGGCATTCACAGAGCTTAGAGTTCTGACGTTCTGTATTTTGAAAGGGTGGATATTTCTATTCGTAATTATGTAGTCTATTATTGACTTTTTTGGTGTTTTCAAAAGTGAATTTGTGTTGTTGTTGTTTGTTTTACAGATTTGCCAAGTTTGTAAGTGTTTTTCTTATCATTTACTGCAGTCTTAAGTAGAACTGCAAGTGGGGTTTTAGCACCTCATTAACATATTGCCGTATACCATAATGCTCACAGTCTTCAGCGAACTTTTATGCGTCCAAAGTTTATTCCCAAACAAATGTTTGATTCATCGCTTTACTCTAGGTCATTTGAAGTTCTAATCCAATCTAAACCAGCATAATTCCAAACGGTACTGTCGATGTTGATCTGGGGATGGTTACACAAGATGTGATCTGTATGATTTCAAGCCAAAAGAAGATTTAGTGGGCAAATCATCCAAAGATTTAGCTGTCTGTAGCAACAGGTTAATGTGAGTTTCTTAAAAAGAATTTTTAGGAATTTTGATACGCGGACGGTTATTATCTTGCAGAAATAAAGGATTTTCTGCCGCTTTAAGCAGAACTGCAGACTCTCGCACTTCTTAACTCTTAACATAGTGCCTGGCGATCATTCTTAAGTGAACACTATAGGGAACTTAATTCTATAAACAACCCGTCCATTATGCAAAGTATGGTGTAGATGGCTTGAAACTATAACTCAACATTTTATCTTTTACTAGATCTTCAGAAAACTCTCATGCATCCAAAGTGCATCCCTAAACTAAAAATTTATCGTTATACACTACTCTACGCCATTTGAGGTTCTAATCCAATTTAAACCAGCATTATTCCAAACGATGCTGTCGATGTTGATCTGGGGGTGGTAACACAAGATGTGGTCTGTATGATCTCAAGCCAAAAGAAGATATAGTGAGCAAAACATTCAAAGATTTAGCTGTCTATAGCAACAGGTTAATGCGAGTTTTTGAAAAAGAATTCTTGGCAAGTCTTATATACGGACGGACATTATCTTGCAGAAAAAAAAAGGATTTCCTGTTGCCTTGAGCAGAACTGCGGGTTCTAGCACTTCTTAACTTTTAACATAGTGCCTGGTCATCATTCCTAAGTGAACACTATAGGGTGCTACCCCGTCCATTATGCAAAGTTTGCTGTAGATGGCTTGAAATTGAGAACTCAACATTTTACCGTTTACTAGATCTTCGGCGAACTCTTATGCGTTCAAAGTGCATCCTCAAACAGATGTTTGATTTATTGCTGTAGACTACTCTACGCCATTTGAGGTTTTAATCCAATTTAAACTAACATCATTCCAAAGGGTGCTGTTGATGTTGATCTGGGGGTGGTAACACACGATGTGGTCTGTATGATCTCAAGTCAAAAGAAAAATTAGTGGGCAAAACATTTAAAGATTTAGCTGTCTATAGCAACAGGTTAATGTGAGTTTCTTTAAAGAATTTTTGGAAATTCTTATAAGTGGACGGCCATTATCTTGCAGAAGAAAGGATTACCTGCGCCTTAAGAAAAACTGCAGGTTCTAGAATCTTTTAACATAGTTCTTGGCGTTCATTCTTAAATGAATACTATAGCTATAAACAATAGCACCCCGTATTATAATGCAAAGTTTGGTTCAGATGGCTTTAGAATTTAGAACTTAACATTTTACCGTTTACTAGGTGTTTGGCGAACTCTCATGCGACCATCATGCGTTGCCAAACAAAACTTTGATTTATCAATAAACATTCCTTTGCGCCGTTTGAGGTTCTAATTCAATCTAAACCTTTATCATTAGAAATGGTGCTGTTGATGTTGATATGGTCTGTATTATTTCAAGTCAAAAGATCTTATTTGGCGGTAAATTGTTTGAACGGGACTTTCTTTATTAATTCATTAATTACCATTTGACCCAGTACTTGTGAACAATCTCTTACAGCTATAATGCAAAGGTGACGGTACTGAGCCTTTGTTTTCTCTTCTGCGACTTTTTTGTTTTTTTTCTAGTTTAGGTTTGATAACATCTTATTACGGTGGATTGGTTTTGGTTAAGACAATTTGCGTTTTTTCTGTATGAATTACGACTTTTACGTAAGTTGACAATTCTACCTCTATCGAATTTGCCCAATTAGTGAAAATGTACTTTTACTCTATGGCATAATTGCAACTTCAAAACACTTTAAACTAACTACTAAAGGAACCCGGAAAGTGGCTTAGTTGGGTGAATCGCTTAAGATGAATCTCGGAGTCGCAGGTTTGAGCCTTAACTCCGGCAGAGTATTTTTAAGAATGTGCGGCATTTATTAATTTAGGACATTAGTCTAATACATGAGAGTGTGGGTGGACCAGACACTAGGCCTCAGTATCTATAGCGCCTCCATGCTTTCAATTTAAAAGTATATATTCAAAGGCAGCTTGAGGTAGTAACATAAGCTCTAAAATATCGACCCTTGTAACTGAAAAAAAATAATTTAATCAATGTTTTAAAACAACTTATTTCTTTTTGTTGTTGTTGCAATTTTCATATCACACAGCATATTTTATGGTATTATCTAAAAAAATACTTTGAGATTTTTATAGCATTTTAATCTATTTATTTAAAGTAAATGTATGCAAAACAAAATTGAACAAAATTAAGGTATTTAATTACTAACGGGCCTTAAAAAGATAATATATTTAGGTTACATGAACCAATTTATATATTTTTGTAAATTATATTAGTATTTAATACACTTCTTAAGATAACCCACTATAAACTAGGTCGTTGATATATGTGAATAATAAAGCTATTTAAATTAATTTGCTACAATATGCTCACCTACGTATTATATCGGTTTTCAGATATGAAACGAATTCCGCTCTATTTACATTATAGTTTTAATAAAACAAAATACTATGAATATAGAGTCTTCCAATAAAAACACTCAATTTTTAAATGTAAATACCATACAAATTTTGTGCGTCCTATTAAAAGACCTTTTATCAATCAGATATTTACATGAAGAAGTTCAAAAATAGTTCAGCCTAATATTAACACCTCTCTCTTTATTAAAGCTACGATACTAGTGCAATTTTGTTGTGATATATGCCTGCGTACAAATTTTGGTAATATGAGATTGTCCCCGATATAATGAATGCATCAATAGATGTCTACATAAATCATATTCTTTCTGAACATATGTGTTCACAGAGTACGAAAACAAATAGCTTTAAACACCACAATATTTTTTTATGCTAACATTGCTACTCGGAAAACAAGCCAGAAATGTTATTCTTTATTCTGGAATAATTTTCTTTTTTTCGAAATGTTTGGTTAAATTAATCTCATAGCTTTATTCCACTTTTTAAACTAATTTGAATACCACTGATTTTTAAATTAATTTCATAACCATTTTTAATTACATAATTAGTAATTAAAAAAATGTGGGCTTTAAAGAATGTTATAATTATAAAAAATTACATCAAAGTTTAAATAATAGTTAGGAATTTTGTTATGAGCTATTTAAAAACATTTTATTTCAAATTATAAAAAAAAAATCCGCACGTAACTGTTTAGAATCTAATTTCATAAGCATGCAAATAAGAAATTTCAATGAAATGCAATTATATTCATAAAAAAGTATTTTATTTTTTATGTACAATTATCGTCAATCAATTGAAAAACTCACTTTACATAAAAAGCGAGCTCGATTTACATTTTTTTTAATGCGTCCATATATACATTTATAATTTCATATCTTCTTGGAGCCATACAGAAGAGATGTAACTGTTTACGTTATTTCTTCTCCGTATTTTAATTGCAATAATTTTGATAATGAGGATAGCGCGGGGCGCCGGCCGTCGACTGGCAAGCAAAGTGTCCGGAATGCAGACGGCCTTCTAAACTCGAACGTAAACACGTCGCTCCGTCCGTAGTCTTTTCGAACGCAGTCAATTGTTGCGTTTACCCGAAAAAAATAAACACGCGCACACGCATAATTCAACACGCGTGCGCTCACGTTTTACATCGCGTAACGCATGGATGAAACATTTTTTATATTTTTGCAATGAAGAAGAAAGCAGCTAGTAGTTTTCTAATGTACACATTTTTGTAACATGCATTCCACCTGGAAATTTGATGTAAACATGTTTACGTTCGTTTTTATTTTTAAATGTACAAGGATCGTTTTTACGGTTCTAAAAAATTATGCTCAGGAATGTTATGATAAATGTTTTTAAAATCTGTTTTGACTTGAAATCAATAAAATTATTAATTATGGAAAATAAATCAAAACAATATATTTAACAGGAATTCATTTGCAATTTGTAACTAGTTTCGATATACAAGTGACAATATAATACAATTGTTTCAAATTTATGTTTACTTAAAAAATTTCAAAAATTCTTTTAATATTACATAATTATTTAATTGTATATAAATTAAATATGATTTAAAGTAATCAACTTTGTTGACATATTTTTGGTTTCATTTTTGTATTGTTTTTCTAGAATCTTATCGATAATTAAATGTTAATTAACTAATGTATATTATCATTAAAGTAATTTAGTGTAATTTACACCAAATTTAAATATAACTTTTACGTCTTTGAACGACAGTTTTCCAATAAGAAGTCACATTTTAATTATAAAATAAATTCATTTATTTTTAAGTAGTACATTAAATTAAATTTGAAGTACAAACTCTGCGCTTTTACTAGTAGAAAATTATATTCAGTAAATGTTCACCTTGACAGAGACTGAGTGTCTTCAAAGGGTTATTCTTTTGAGAATGTATTGCAAGACATTTTTGCACAGCTGAGGTTTTATCTGGCGAATAACAGCTTGAATATTGTCTTTTAGGCCTGGTATTGTTTGAAGGGCATTAGAGTAGACTCTTTCCTTCACGTAGCCAATTAATGCCCGAGTTTTTCGAAATAATGCGCCCAGGAAATTTTTTGTGCAGCACTGCAATTGTTTCATGACTTATGTGGTTTGTAGCACCATCCAGCTGGAAATAAAAATTGTCTATGTCTAAATTGTTCAATATAGGCCAAACAAAGCAAGTTAGCATTCTGCGGTAGCAATCCACATTGACAGTAATCGAAGCACGTTTGTCGTTCTAGAAAAAATAAGGTCGTGACTTTGCCGACCCAAAAACCGCACCAAACAGTAACTTGTTGGGGATAAAGAAGTTTCTTGACTGTTGTTCTAGGATTTTTGGAAACCCAAATGCGACAGTTCTGTCTATTGACTATTGAGGAACCTACTGAGCTGGAAATGAGCTTTAATATGATTTTTGTAAAAAAGTCGTTATTCCCTGCCTGCATTTCTAGCACCCAAGAAACGAATGTTTGGCGTTTTTTATGATAAGCCGACTTCAATTCCTGCGTCAGTTGCATTAGTCTATGTGCTTAGGCTAAGATTTTTATGCAGTATGCCAGAGATTGGCAAACTTATTTTGGAGCGGGCCAGATCGTAACAATTTTAAGTTTTAAATTAAAAAAAATCTTTTGCACTTGCATCAAAATCTAAAAAAAAATGTAACTTAATTTCAGAAAATATATAATTAAAAACATATAGCGGGCCGGATTTGGCCCGCGGGCCGTAGTTTGCCGATCCCTGCAGTATGCGATGAAGGCTATACTGTGAGATCCTTAATTGCTGTGAACATCTTTGGATAAACAAACCAGGGTTTTCTGCGACACTGTTAGCGACTGTGGCAATGTTTTGGGTTGACCTGACAGTATGAGTTTGAACTGGTAATTTTACATCAGTAATTTAACCATTTTGCTCAAATTTTGCGATTAGCTTTGTATTAGCTTTGTGAAGGTGATTCATACGGACCAAAAACATCATGAACTCTGCGACCTGTCTTGACGAAATTTTTAACGTGCTTATAATGAATTTTTACGTTGTTGCAGCGTGTATTGTTATATTTTCTTAAATTATTGGAAATTTCTATGTAAGCAGTAACCTACATCAGAAGCTGGTATCACGTAGTATGAAAAGATGGCGATTTAAATGATGTAATTAGTTTTTCTTTCATTACTCAATGTTCATCAAAATGCAGTAGTATGCATGTTTTTTGTTGAGTCTATACCAGTGGGTCAACAGTGGTTCCTTAAAAAAAAAAAAAGAGTTGCTTAGTGATTTGTGGACAGCATCATTCCTGGTTTTTGGGTGTTTTTATTATTACACGTGCACAGCGTGTGTGCAGCAGAAGGCGTACATTTTTCAATAATTGGGGCCTATGATAGGTGCTTACTCTACGATTGGTACAACTTTTATTCTTAGCCACTCAATGCTTGAAATAGATTTTTGCGTTTACAGACTCTTACATTGTAACATTTTTACTTTTTGTGGTATCGAGTAGATCTGCTGCGGTTGGTTATACTTGCATACAGTCTGCTTAGTTGTCGTATACGAGTTGTAGGGATCTATATATAATAACTTTTGTTTTGCCGGTCTAGTTCTGTCAGAGGCGGCGATCAATGTGTTTTGCCTGAGTAATGGTCGTGCAGTCGTCGGGACACCTGTTACTCCTGGGGAGGTCACTCTCGTAAAGCCTGGTCTTTGACTGATCAAAACCAGTCACTACCCCTAGACTATTCTTATGGAGCATCGATCGTCTATACCTTGACACAGACGACTGTGCCGGGAATAAACCCCATGCATCTTGGCCTGCACACGACTACGTCATTGCACCGACCGCCGTAAGTCGTTTCTCGATCCAGGAAGATATACCGTGTATTTCCAGCACCGGGATAGCTTAATTTTTTTATGACGCAACAGAACGACGAATGCTCTTTTTTTGACATATACACAATTAAGAGAATTCTCTAATCGTCTCAGAAAACTGTAGCCATATACTTTTTGCGCAGAAAATTGCGCTTTTATAAACTTTAGTTCTATGGGAGGATCATAGTGGTGTGCCCAAGTCTCATCGGCAGTTACAATTCTATAGAAGAAGTCTTTATTTTGGGATAGTCAGCAGCAGTCAGATATTTTTCAAAAATATGTTATCTACACAGTTTTTGTTTGGGACTGAGTTTGAAATTTTTTTTGCTTTTGCAATATTCTTTTCATAGTTGGGTAGGTAACATAATTAACTCACCTTGTATGTTGTACAGTTTAACACAGTTTGCTTTTGAATGAAACTACGATTGAAGACTTGCACTTGCTAACACAAAGACGAACGGGTTTTCCATATTTTTTCTGTGTTTAGTCTTGTAAAAGTGTGCCACAATTGAAGGATTATTCTAAAGTCGGTCATTCCATCATTAGGTTTGTGTAGGTAGAATCTTTCATAGAAGATTGTGTGTGTTGTTTTATTGTAGATTACATAATTGAGCAGGTAGGGAATGCCAGTATTGTACTGCGGTATTTTACTATCTCAAAAACCTTTGGTTTTTGCTATTATGGCGGTATTATTACTTGCAATGTTATATATTTAACTGGATCTTTGCCTAGAAACCGCTAAAATTGCGCTGGCCTTTTTTGACTTAAACGTAGTAAGTCTATGAGGGATAAGCAGGGCAAGTTAATAAAAAGTTAGTCTGAGAAGAGAAGACGACATTTAGAAAGACTAAAGCCTTTTTAGACATGATTTCAAATACAATTGATAACAATGCTAAAGTGAAAAAATC
Organism: Tachinus rufipes; assembly: GCA_963932245.1. NCBI lineage: Eukaryota > Metazoa > Arthropoda > Insecta > Coleoptera > Staphylinidae > Tachinus > Tachinus rufipes. Next base: position 80,750,451 of record OZ010744.1, read on the forward strand.
GAAAATAACTCGGGGAGACCAAAACTAACCAAACTGAAAAACCAGCATGGAGTCATAATTTTATATCTAGACCAAATATCCCAAATTGTAGAGAACTTCTATAACAATTTTATTTGTACTTGTCAAAAAGACCGGACATGGAACCCGATTTGCATACAAGAATACTAAATACGGGATTAGAGGACATACCTGATATATTAGTATACGAAATCAGATGAGCCCTAAAGCATATGAAGAACATGTCTGGGAGAGAACTGCATTACAACAACAGGGTTATAATCTGTTATCAAAAATTACCGCCTCATCAATTTGCTCTTACAACTATATAAACTGTCTATCAAAATTATTTGCAATCACTTAACAAGAACTATACTTTTACCAACCTGATAAGCAAGCAGGATTTTTCAGTGAATACAGTACACACTACGTAACCTAATAGAAAATACCACTGACTACAATATCGCACTCCATATGGCGTTTGTGGATTTTCACAAAGCCGTTGACACTATTGAATTGTGGTCAGTTATAAAAGCTTTGGAGAACACAAGAATAGACTCTAGATAGTTTGACATGCTTAAAAACATATATAAAATGCAACATTGCATGTAAAGATTGACGACGGACACACAACAAATAATATAAAAATTGCCAGGGGGTGCGACAGGAAAACCCTATCTCTCCAAAACTCTTCACAGCAAGTCTAAAAAACTCAAATGGCACTCGAAATGAATAAAGATAGACCTGAACTACCGACGACATTGTCTTAATATCAAGCGACCCAGAAAAATTAACACCTAAATCAAACGTCTTAAAAATTTGGGCTGAAAATGAACACCGGGAAGACAAAAATTTTAACTCTGCCGAATCTAAAAGCATTACTAGACAATAAAACCATCGAGTGCATAGCTCACTACATTTGCTTTGGGCACATAATCAAGCTAGGAAAAGTAAATCAGTAGAAGTCAACAAACGCATAAACCTTACTGGGGTGGCATTCGGTAAACTGCAATACATTTTGGGAAACAACAGCACCCACCGTTGGCTTTTTACGACTTAAAAACCATGAGTCTTACCAAAAAGAGTATGAGTACAATGCAAACAACACAAAGAGCAATGGAGCGCATTATGATTGGAATCTCCTTACGGGACAAAATCATGAACGAGGTAATCAGAGAAAAATTGCGCACCGGCGGCCAAGAGATACAATGAGGAGCAGAGGCTGGCTACAAATGAGATGGTTGGACGATATTAGTTCAACTGCGGGGAGAAATTGGTTTCACAATATTCAAGATTGGTAGACATGGAAGATGTACGGAAAGCCCTACTTCCAGAAGTTGACTAAAGAATATCCAGATTTAGTATCTCGGATTCAGGTGACACATACGTTTAAATGGGACATTTTAATCGTATTTTGGCATTTTGAATAGCGATTTTGAATACCTGCGTTGGGATACTCCAGCGATTCGAATCTGAGGTTTTATATGCGCAAATTTATTGTTTACTCATATTGTATATATTCTTTGAGGTTTATATTCTATGGCACTGTATCGGCAAACGAATCTGGGTGGCTATATATGGATTCGGAGTTTTGCATTCAGAATGTAGGCTGGCTGGTACGGACAACTTTTAGGAATACCATATGCATTTCCAAGTTATTTTTTAAGTTAATCCGTAATAAGCAGACCAACTTGTGATATGACCATTCAAAGTTGGTTTTTAAATCAAATTTGTTGTGGTTAAAGAGGAGTTTTGAGTAAGCAATGTCAAAAAAATTGACCGCGTTATTGGGCCATAGAAGTTTTTTTTTCTGGGATTGGAATTACATTTATCTTGTTGACACACAATCTAGCGACTATTTACATCTCCGATTTGAAAATATTATTGCTAGCTTGAGCAGGAACGACTACTTGCTTGAACAATCTTCAACCAATTAGGGTGTACTTTTCAATAGCTAGGCTAAGTCTTGTTTGGCTAGGTTCTTATACTGGCTATTAATATATGGAAATTGAAAATCCATTGTAGTCATTCTTGCTTTATTGCAGTGCCATAAAATAATATAATCATATCTTTATAGAAGACGACTGATTCCTACTTAGAGGCATACTCACTTACTTCCACTAACCCTAACATTTCTTTTTTTTACGAAAAAATTATATTATCATTTGAAAATCAAATATTATATTATAGTTAAAATAAAACGCATCTAATCTAAAACAATAATTTAATATTGTTGGAAATGATGTTTAGTTATTAAAGTTTTACCTAAAAATCCAGTTTATAGCCGGCATTGAACGCGTTAAAGATAATTGCCTATAAACTACCAATCATTTCATTGGCACCTGCTCTCCATATGGTTCCAATTAAAAGAAATGTTGCTACATTCAGTACAAACACTAATATCTGATGTAATAATATATACAATCAATTTAGGAATTATTTAATTATACATATAAAAAGTGACATTAACACCTACTCTTGCAAATATAGCAATAAGACAAATTGCTTTTACAATAATAACATACGCAGTTTTTTATATGCAGCAAAATGTTGCATATAAATTATATCAAATACCGAATCTTATTAATTGTCAGCCGACTAAAAATTCAATTAAATTAAATTAAATTAACTATGCATGAATAAATAATTAGTATATTGCCTAAGTTGTATATAAATTACAACCAATAATTTCAAAGATACATGAAAAGGAAAGAGTCAAAATTCTTATTGGAAGTAAATTATAATAATATTTTGTTTTTGAGGGTATCTTATGTATTGTCTGCAACAGTTTAGATCAGGGACGGTCAGACTTAAAGCATCAGCGATCTACCAGCATTAAGCGGGAAGCGATCGACTAGGTTCTAGTATAACCTAGTCATTACGTAAAAATAATTGTTTAAAAATAAATATTTAGTGTACTTTTGTACATTGAATGTAGGAAATATTAAAAATAAAATATCTGAGGCGATCGACTTTAAAACCTCACGCGATAGACTGTTTGAGCACCCCTGGTTTAGATTATACTGACAACTCTAAGTATAGTAGGTATTGTGCTATATAAAAGAGTGATTTATTTGGTAAGCCTATTGTAACTACAACACAACTGCCCATGTTTTTTTTTTCAAAGATGTTTTAAATCCTTATGCTTTTTTTATAAATAGCTTTACAAACTTTTTAAATTTTTCAAGGTAAACAATGTATTTGTATTTTTCCAATGTTTAGAGAATTGCATTGTCACAGAAAAATAATGTTTCCTACGAATATGTTTACACAATTTATAAACTTGTAGCAACAACTATATACAATACGACATATTAATAATGATTTTGTTTTGTTATTTTAGGTGAGACGCGGCGAAGAGCCCCGGTTAGAGATGGTGGGGTCATGCGTGCCGGGCTGTGCACGGTGAGCGCCCCTCTGGCCGCGTGCAGCCCTGCAGCCGGCCATCTTCCACCGGCCGCCCGCTTCCTGGCGCTTCATCTGCTGCACCAGCAGACCCTTTACTTCATAGTACAAGCCAAATCCAGAGTACGAGAACTCTATCACCAGACATGTCTGCACTTTGCCCAACAGGGCATGCTCGACACCGATCTATTCGGCCTAGCACTCATTTGCGGTAAGTAACATACGCAATAATTTAAATAAGGTAACCTAACTTGACTTAAGACGTTTTAGTATCATTAATCTTTTAGAACAGTTTTGTTTACGATCTATTTGATGACTGGACTTGTCCAATTGTCATAGTTGATGTAATTATACTCCAAGAACATTTACAGTTACAATTTACGTTAAATTTTGTCAGATCGATAAAGTGCAAGAAAAATTAATCAAATTTGAAGAAAATTAAAAATGTTCTTAAATTATGATAAGGCTTCTTTTGCCTTTTTTACCAAATACATGCTGTATACTGTGGTAGGAGTAGTGACTTCGATGCATTTGTAGTATTTTTTTGAAAGGTTACATACAGGGTTAGTCAAAATGTATGGTTCAAATTTAAAGGTGTAATGTGGGATGCTGCAATAAGCAAAAAATGTTAATAATTTAATATTCAATTTACATTTATTTTTTTAATTAGAACAACCTCTATTATTAAGAAAACATAGGTATACAATTACAAGAAAAATTTAAAATAATCATAACTCAACGTGGGCAATTATGTTTGTATTATATATCTTTAAGCTATTTAACCTGGAGTAGTATTTACGGGTGAAAATATTGTAAATAAAGTGTATCCCAAATACGGCATCTATGCAGTATCCAGACGCATTCTGTATTGCAATACAAAATTTGTCGCTCAAATACGTCGTAAGGTTTCATTTAAACGTATGTATCACATGTATTCGAGATGCGGAATCTGGGGCGCTATATCTGCATGTGAACACTACACTATAAATTTTAAAATTATTCAAATATTAACAACATGACAAAAATATTTTGTCTAGCAGAAATTATACGCAAATATAAAAATATCACATTATGCACAAACTAATTTATGTTAAAATACAACCACTCAAACAATAACTTAAGCTAACAATCGCCGTCCATTATCTTAAACCTTTTCAATTACCCAATCGATTATCGTTCACGTGTAAACTTATCAATTAGCGGTTATTTAAAAATAACTCTTTAGAGGGATCTCTTTGTTTCCAACACACAGTGTGCGGCTTGTTACGTTTCGAATTAGAGTTAATTACATTTTCTGAGCGCAGTGTGTATGCCGTATTTGCCGGTGAAATTAGTGGGTTTTAAAATCAGTGTAAAGCCTTATTATGCGTATTTATAAAAAATAACATAGAAATGTATTCAGTGCTCGTTGTGCGGCTGAATTATAGACAATTATATGTAGATTAGTGAGCTTTGGGAAAGAGAAAGCCGGAGAAAATACAGTTTTTTTTGTTGTTATTTTTAAGTTTTTGTCTTTGGGGTATTTTCGTGAGATTTAAGTATGATGAAACAAGTAGGATAAATTTGATGCAGTAAATGAGTTTTTAGGGTCAGTTAAATTTTATATATACAGTACGTTTTTTTAAAAAACAAAGTAAGTTAATTTTATTTATTTATTTAGTTTAAATATACATTTTACATTTAGATTCTTGTAAAACATGGTTTTTACTAGTAAATTGTAGTCTACCTAAAACTCTCATATTCGAAGCAGTTATTTACAATATTAGACCGGCAGGAAAACGATGATCGAAATCAAAAATCAAGAAGTCATGTATTTTAGTTACTTTATTTGAATTCTACACATTAACATTCTCTATATTAAATGGAAACAAGGTGAAATATTCAAACAACGTTAAAGGTTGTGTTAAATTTGAGATTGGCATTAAATTTTTCTGGAAAATCTGCTCAACTTTGCCAATTAAACCGATTTTATAAAAACTTTAAACTAACATTATGTTGCGCATAGTTCAGAGGCAGTTTATAGTCAAATGTATTTACATAACTTATTTATTTCAAAATGTATTATTATTAATTTTTGCATAAATGCGCGATAATTTACAGTCAAATTTAAAAATTTCTATAAAAGCTGGACAAATATATTTTTGATGGTGAAAATATTGTAATTACTCACGATAGCGTGTAGTGCCTATGCAGCATATGTTCATATATCAGGTAACCAACAAAATAAATGCGATGTTTTATGGTAAAATATAAAAATTTATTAGAAATAAGAAAAATAAGAAGGGCATAGTAACGTTTCTTTTTCTTGAACGTTTTTCTTCGTCTTCAACAAATGTTGCATGTTGCCTACCATCATGACAATGTGAACTATGTTTACTGCTGCCTTAAATAGTTGGTTTGAGGTGCATCTAAACTAATCTCAGAGATAAGCAATATACGATATTTTCTTCCCAACTCTTGCCAGTAATTTTTTTTTGGGTTATGAGTTGTAGAAGTTTGTACAGGGCACCTCTCATAACGTGACCAAAATACTCAAACTTTCTAACTTAAGTGTTGATAATATTTCTTTTTCTTTTTCTATTCTTCTCAACATTTCTTCGTTAGTAACTCTGTCGGTTAATGGTATTTTCAGAGTTTTGAGGTATATTCACATCTCAAATGCCTCTTTTTTGTTTGTTAAAAGTTGTTTAAGCGTGGAGGCCTCTACACCATATAGTAGTACAGAAAGAATGTAACATCTTACTATTCTAATCTTAAGAGAGTTACTAATATATTTACTGCAGCAGAACCGTTTCATTTTAATGAAAGTGCTGCGGACTGTTCAATCCTGTTTTTTACTTCTAGGTTAAACATTGATCTCGTTTACCCATGCGCCCAGGTATTTGTATTTATGAACTTTTTTGATGTTTTGTTGATTAATCGTTAGATGTGTAAGTCTGTAGCGTTTACTGACTTTTCGGACGTGTTTCAGTAAATTCTAATGTCTTAGAGTGTAGGTAAAAGAGAGTTGGTGGTAGGACACATACCTGCCGAACAACTCGTTTAATTGGAATATTTTTCAATGTTTATGGTAGCATTTTGGTTGTAGTAAAGAGACTCTAGAACTTGTAAATCTATGCTGCTCATTCCATTTTTTTGAAACAATTGGATTAGGTTTTTGGGTATATACATCAAGACAATGTTGCACAAGCACATTGAAACTAAACAGTGTTTCACCTGTTTCATCCCATTTCTGAAGCCAAACTGAGTATCACTAATTTCTCTGTTCAGTTTGTTGTACATTTTCTTATATATCACTTTTAGAAGAGTTTTCAGTATATCGCACATTAGGTTTGTTGTGCGATGGTGTTCACATTTTTTGCATTGGGTTTTTTTGGGGATTGTTGCAAAAGTTGATGTTAGCTATTCTGGATATTATCACGGCCGAGCGTTTTTTTGTTGTTGTTGATGTCGTGTATGACTTCTTTCTTTGATATTTTAGGTCTTGTTTCTTCTTCTGTTGGCGGTCTATTTTATTCCTCAGAATAGTTATTTGATATGTTCTTGTCCTCTAGTGCTTTTACTTGCTGAATCTGTTCAGAATATAACACAGTAGTGATGGTTTAACCAGTTTAAAAAAATTTATAATAAACAACTTTGGCTGCTGTCCACCAAATAAAAGTAAAATCTTTTCTTTTTTTTGTGAGTAAAGTAGCCTTTTGAACAGTTGGTGACAACCAATGAGAAAAGAACGCTTAGAAGTGGAGTACAGTATCCACTTTTTGTCGAAAATTAATAACAGAGCAAGAAAACGATTGAGCACATGCTCGGCGTTCTCATACGATAGAGAATCCATATTGGGAAGGTGCTGGCTTGACATGGCCAGTATAAGGGAGACCGCTCCAAGCGGTGTACTTGCATACTTCAGCCACATAGAGTGGTTGAATGACAGGACAACGGAATGAGGTCACCTCTGGAAGAGGTACAACTTTAAATCCAAATTCCAGAAATTCAGAAGATTAATTTCTATTGCATAATAAGTTTGCCAAACAAATGGTAAGACGGTTTGATTTGTTATCATTTGACAATTTATGTAGTACCCATATATAACATATAGGGATTTGTTGATGGTAGAAACGAATAGTTTTATGACTTACATTGAACATTTATGCAAGCTCTATGCATTTTGCGCTGGAATTTGCCTTCACAAGTTCTTTAATATGCATTGCAAAACACAATCAAATTTTTTTGGTTATCCGAATATTATGATAACTTGAAGAAACTTGATTATTATTAAAAAAGTTGAATCATTATAATTTTTTGATAATCTTATAAAAGGCAAGTTTAGGATACTGTTAAAACGTATATACAATCGAAGTTATTGAGTGGTAAATATTCTAAACGTATGTAGTCATGACACATTTTTTATATTAAATATGGATGGATGAACAGCTTAAAACGGTTTCACTAAAATCATTTGCGTTGTTACGTGGGGAATTTTTATGTTGACTACCTAGCTATGCGAACAATATGCTATTGCGAAAATTTTCAATATTTAAGTTATGAAATTTTTATTGAAAGAAGTTGCCCCAAGAACATCCATGAGAGAATGATGACAGTGTATAGCTCGTCTTATTTTTACATCGAGTATTGGCACAAGTAGTTTAAATGGGACAGGGCATCCATTCATGTTAACCCAAGTGTGGAAAACCTTTGAAAGCATGAATTAACAAAATAATCAACTAAGTTGAAGATTTGATGTTGATTGGCCGCCGAGTAAAAATTTCAGTTGTTTCAAAAGATTTCAAAATTGTACACAAAGATTTGGGATTGAAAATGTTGCATCTTTTTTGATAATTGTAGAACATTTTCTGAGGAACTTTTTTGATAATCATAAAAGGTTTTTGACATTTTTTGTACTTTTTAACAATTTTAGAATTTTTTTGACATTTGGTAATTATATTTATTTGATAGCTGTGAAAATATGTTTATAATCGAGGAACATTTTTAACAAATGTAGAACATACACACTTTAGTAATGTTTTTGACATCTGTCAATCAGTTTTTGCATTTGTGGGACATTTTTGACAATTTCTATAGCGTTTTATGAGCAGATTTGAGGAATATTTTTAACATTTTTGACTATAACTTGTTACATTTACTGGTTTGTGGACAATTAATTAACGTTTTTGACAATCGTTTTAACATTTGAACAGTATTTATTGTTTATGAAAGATTTATGAAAACTAGGGAACATTTTTGACAATTGGAAAACATTTTGTGACAATTCTGGAACATTTTGGACAATTGTAGAAAAACACTTTTGACAATTTAGGAACATTTTTGGATAATTTTAGAGCAAACATGAACGCAACTGTCAAATAATGACAAAAAGTAGCCACTTAACTGTCAAATGATTATTTAGCAGTTAAACTTCGAAACTGTTTTTAATGAAACATTAAATTAAAAAATGGTTTTCAGTCATAATTGTTCTAACACTTATTGATGACAAAACTGTCAAATGATGACAAAAAGATCAAATATCAACATGTATCTGAACTGAATTCAAAACGCTGTAATAATAAACATTTGTCAAACTTGAACACAGTTGTCAAATGATTATTTAACTGGCAAACAATGACAGATGTTGACTTAATTGATCTTGAAATTTGGCAGTTTTAATTGCCTCAATAGCAAATGTCAGATTATAACAAACCGAAGTTAAAATTGCAACTGTCAAATGATGACACAATTATCTAAAACTAACATGTCAAAGCAACAAATAACCAAATTATATAAATTATGACAAGCAACAGTCAAACATGGGCACTACTGTCAAATAAAGACGCAACTGTCAAATAATGACACAGTAGACTTAGGATAACACAGCTGTTATAGGATAATATACCTGATGATGACAAAAAGTAAAATCTCAATATTCATATTTGTCAAACTTAAACTCAATTGTCAAATGATTATTTAGCTGTCAGTGATGATTTAATAGTAAATTAAAATTTACTTACTTTAATACCTATTGATGACCTAGTGGCTAGGATTTGTGAGGTCTATCGCAAAATATTGAAAAGAAATAATAATATATAATGTTGTCTTACTTCCAGGTTTTGAAATAATTACCAGGGCTAGAATTATACAAGGTGCTCTTGAATTCTAAAATTCAGTAATTAGGAGAACATTTTTTTCAATTATCTTCGTTAATTAACGCAACCGCTGCGTGAATGCGAGCTATGACAGTTCAGGTTCGACAATAGGTTTGTGATTAATTTTTTTTAAATACCTCTAATAGAAGAAATTCAAAGAATTTAATTTTTGTGATCTAGGATGTTATGTTGAAAATTTAGTACTTCTACACCACAATATGACGGTGCGCCATCATATTGGTACCAAAAATGTATTCTGTCTGCTAACGGAACATCCAGCTGTGGCAGTGGTAAATTTTCTGTTAAAAATTGAAGATACAAGCCTGAATTAAGTCAATTATGTAGAAGTTGTGGACCAATTACACAATTATTTTATGAACCGCACCAAATGTTTAATGACTATCTTTGTTGATATTATTGTCTACAGATTCTTTGAGGGTTTTCTTCTCATTGGGACGTCCCGCTAATGTTTTTTGAGGATTTAAGTCACAAGTTTTTAATAATTGTTTGTGAACACGACTTATGGTTTTAACATTAGGGTGTCGACTTTGGAAACTTTTCCGCATATGCCCTGGGCATTGTCGTTACATGTACTTAATATTTTCAGCATATCAACATAATTTCGATTACTGTATAATCGTTCCATTTTAAACACAAAAATGAAAGAAAATAACCAAACTACATATTATTTTAAGTCAATAAGACTAATGACTAAGATGACATGATTGCCAGTATTGTATTGTTCTAAAATTTTTTTGTTGTGACAGTTGAAAAATGTTCACTCCTAATTTATTTTGGTGTACTGAATTGGGTTTCAAGAGCACGGGCATCACTTTTGAGACGCCCTGTATAGTTATAGAATTAGTAATAAAATTAATCTACTACAATTGCCATCCTACCGAACATACAAATCATTACTTCATGATCAATCATTTTTAATTTAGTTTTTTGTCCTTCGGTCGATGGTCATTAATAGTGTATATTATTTTGTCCACCTACATATCTAGAATACATAATGTACCATCTACTTTTATTAAATAAAGATACTAATATATAACATAATATCTTTGCATAGTTTAGCATTTTAATATATTCATTCACTGCACAACCTTCATAATCTTCTATTTAAATTTTTAAAGTTAAACAGCTGGAACGTATTAGATATTTCTTTAATGATTAATATTAATTAAAACTTTGCTTTTTATAACTCGATCAGTTTTCTCAGATACATAATATGAATGTTTAATATGATAATTGAGTAATGATATGAAATAATTGTTATTGTATTAAATAGTAAATAATTTAAATTCAAATATTAATTATATAATGTAAATATTAAAATTGAGGTTTTTTTCTACTTTATAATTATATTTAGACAACGTAAATGTGTAATTCTCAAAATAGAATATGTTTAATGAAGTTTCATTAATAATTCACATTTAATCAGTTTTAATATAATCAAGTATTTTCGTAAGGGTGTGAAATAAAATATTTTATTTTAATTTATGTACGAACTAAATTTTGTACCCTGGCTTTTTATTCGTAAATTCTAAATTTTAAAGTTTTTTTAAGTAAAAATAATTATCACAAGATTTTTTATTATTGTTTTGCTATGATATTAACTAAAATACTATTTATATGAAGTTGTAAGACCTAAGCTCAAAACATTATGTTTAAGAATTATATAAGTACAGACCATTCTGTTTAAATTTCAAATATATTTTATAATTTAATAATAAACTACATATTGTGAAAACGCTATTAATATTGATCCGATTGTATTGCAATTGATAAAGAGAATGCGGTGTTACTATAAAATTTGATTTTGAAATATCTCGTTTGCAATAATAATAATAAGTAAGGTAGGTATACGCAGGAGGGAAGTCGTAATAAGCACGAGTCGTGAGCTAGTTTAAGTAAAGCGAGTAAACTATGTTAGCCTACTATATGCCGGTACCATGGCATATCATACTTTACCATACCATGCCGCGCATACCAACGCATTCAATGGTACATTAGCTCCAGCTCACTACTCGACTCCAAACTACAACTCCTATCGCTGAGTGTACCGGGCTGGGCGCATTCCCCAGGTATACAAATGACCTGCCCCCCTTGACCTCCCGGACCCCCCCGCAGACAGCTACCTGTCTTGAGCTCCGTATTGTTTTTTTGGGCCGTGCCCCGAGGCCGCAGTCATTTTTTATACTCGACCGATGCTACCAAATTCCTATCGTCGTTTTTTTTTCTTTCGCTCCACTCTCCTCCTCTTCTTCATCATCTTCGTGACTCTTCTTTATCTCATTCCCCACGGAATTACAAAAAAAATAATTGTATATATATGAGGAGCGAGTGGTCGCGCGCTGCATTTCGCATGCGCTCGCTCGGGCCCTCTTAATTCCATTTCTCCAGCGCACAGATTATTATTAAATAATATTTATGAGAGGGCCACCGGATCGCGCATTATATAAATAACGACCGGCAGAGAAATACCAAGTTTTATTTTTTTATTATAAGATTGCCTAATTATCGTTCGAATTAAGAAGAAAGAAAGGAATATGATTTAAAAAGTTATTTAGCTGTAAATATAACAAATTTATAATTCAACATTTCGGAATGTAGGAATTCAATATTAAAATTGTTTAAACTATACGATGTACTAATTGTACCTCACGAAATTAGAGCGGTTATTTCAATCTATCATTACAGTTTTTTGAAATGTTCAGTTTTACTATAAAGTTGTGATATGTAGCACAGACAATTACAGTCCCTTTTCACACTAGTTTACATACTACTATCCCAGTAGTCTCTAGGCACAGCAATTAATTTTATGTTTATTTCATGGTTGCAAATGATATATACGATTCTTCTCTCTTCATTGAGAGCAAAACAAGCAATTTGAGGAACCAATTTAAGTAAATAAAACAATATTTTTGAAATTGTAATTTATTTATCATGTAAAATAATCTAATTTTAGGTGTTTTATTAACAAAGATTTTAAACCTTCTTATGTATTTCTTCTACACACTAGTTGTTTGCCTGTTTGTTTGGAGTGATCTCCAGGTGTGCAGGGTCTCATTTACGTCTTACAACAAGCTATAATAATTAGTTTTTTTCTACGTATAACTATTGTTCATTGATCAGGTAATAAACGGAATGTTCATAATAAAAATAAGTGCTTTTAAATACAAAGAATAAGTTATGGGATTGCAAAGTTATATACAAAATAAAATCAAATTGTAGTCTTATTTTAATAAAATTATTCCAAAAAGAATAAGTTGATTGAATTTATTTAGTATTGAGGAAAAAGTTTTATGCGTGTCAAATAAAATTGATGTTATATTTTTTAAAGAATTTGTTATATACAGGGTTTCCCATGTTAAACTGAATATTTTTTTATTCGAATAAAATCTATCTAAGTCGAGTAAAAATATTTTATGACACTAATGTACAACCAATTTTGTTGGATTTATGCTGATCTTAACATTTGATCCATACAACTCTTCCACTATTTCTCAATCTTTCTACATCTTTACAGTCATATTCCTTTTTATTATATTTTTTTCCCACTCCTATTCTTTCATTCATTTTTTTCTTCAGACATTCTTGCAAAATTTTGCATTTATCTTTCTTCATATCTTGCCGCTCATTTTCCTGTTTCTACTTTTATTTTATTTCTTTTCGCTTTTTCTAACACAATGTATGCTGGGGTTTTCTTATTTAATCCCAGTACCCATCTCTAGTATTTTGCCTGTATCGTTTCTAATCTATTTTGTTTTTTCCACCTTCAAATGTTTGACCCATAAAGCATCATACTTTTAACTAGACTATCAAACATTGTCCTCCTTATTTTCATACATTCAAGTTTCTATCACCTATTCCCCACACTTGTCCTACCACCTTGTTTACTTTTCTTGCTAACTTTTGTATGTAACAAACCAATACAAATCGCCGTTTTTTGCACTGAATACATATAATGATTTTACTTCTTCAATGTTTGTTCCCTCTCATTCCCAATCTTTTTTTTTTCTGAAATATTTTTTAAAAGATCTAATCATTTCTTTTATTTCTTTTGCTTCTTTTGCCACAATAAACCATGTCATCTGCGTATGCTAACGACCTTACTTTTACTCTACCTATTACAACTTCACCTGCTTGTGCAAGACTTAGCTTTTCTTCTATGTCTGCAATATATGCAGCAAACAAACTTGGACTGAGTGGGCATCTCTGTTTTACACATTTTGTTGTCCAAAAATGTTCACTCATTCTACCATTTACACATACTCTGCTTACCGTTTTTGCATATACATCTTTCATTTTTCTTACCAGATGCTCACTAATACCTTTTTCTTTCAGGCATAACCATAATTTTCCTCTATCCACACTATCAAAAGCCGCTTTAAGGTCTACAAACAATGCATATATTTTTTTCTTTTTTTACAGCTAATTCTTTTTCAACTATGTATTGTATTGTATTAAACTTTATTTTTTAGATATATTTATTACATATCAGAAAAGGCGATGTTCACCAAATTGCTGCTCTTCCACATAACCATTCAAATTTTACAATAATTTTATTAATTTATAAATATAAACATATAGCCATATTGAAGATGCATCTTGTATTAGATTGTTCCCATATACTCCATATTAATCTTCTAATGTAAATACTGCAATTACACCATAAATTTGTATTAAAAAATATTAGTCAACTTGACATTTTTGACGTTAATTTAAATAATAACCTATGATATATATGTATATCATTAAGTATATATACCTTGTCTATGGTAAAATTCCTTTTATAATTCTAATTGCTCATTCAATCTTTTCTCCAGCGTCATGGCGCACATCTTGTATGCCGTATTAACTAATGTATAGTTTTCAACTTGCTTCTTTTTCCTTTTTTTGTGTACAAGACCCACTTTCCATTTGCTAGGAAATCCTACTCCCTTTCATACTCCATTTATTACCTCTCTTAATCTTTCAATCAGTTATTTTGTTCTATTCATCCATGCTTCATTCTCTATTCCATCAACACAAGGCGTCTTTGATTTCTTTAGTTTTTCTATTTGTCTTTGCATTGTTTTCTTTGTGATTTCATAATTACTAGAATTTATTTATTAAATTATTATCTTGATAAAACAGAAGACTTAGGAGATAATATACAGACATAATAGGTAAAAGTTAATAATCATGATAGGATTACATAGTGTAGTTATAAGAAAAATAAACAATTATTAATGATAAAAAAATAAACAAAAGTAAAAATGTTTAATTAAATGGTCGATTGGGCGCTACTGAGTCTACAGCATTTATTACTCTGTTCATTGCTGCGTTTAGTCCTAAATTACTGTGCGACCTAAAACAAGTAAATTTCTGGCTATTAGTACAGGATTGGACAATCTATATCTCCGCAAGCAAGCTTACTGACCAGCAATATATCAGCGTTTCTACAACAATCTTGAAAAGAGTCAAAATCAAAACAGTTTAATAGAACATCATAATCTAAGACCAAGAGGTGGGTAGTGGTCATCTTCTCGGTAACATACATACTTCAAATAGCGTTTTTGAACAGAGCGTAGAAATAACTTGCGTAGTATGGAGACCACACCGTACTACAATATTCTAGTTTACTTTGGACAAAAACATCGGCGTTAATAGTCTTATTAGGCTGATACGCCAAAAATCTAAACTAACTTGGACAAAAGCAAAATGGGTTAAGTTCAAAGATTCTTTATTAAAGAATGGTTTTGCTGATCTAATAATAAATCCCACCAATTTTAATGCAGCGTTGACAATGTTGTCTATGTGACTACTAAATGTTAATTGACTATCAAACAGCTCACCGAGATCTTTGCAAGTCGTAATCTTTGATAAAGGTTGGTTACTAATGGTATAATCAAAAACTATATTCGATTTTTTGCAAGAGTATGTATTATATAGTAGACATTGTTTTTTTAAGTTTTTGCATATATCATTAATAAAAATGATAAAATAATAACCCTAAGGTGGACCCTTGAGGAACACCAATATGTGCTAGTAGTAGTAGTAGTAGTAGTAGTAGTAGATATGAAGTTTAAAACCTCAACATATTGCAATCGGTTATAATATGACTGTAATAGATTACAAAGGTTGTTATCGCAACAATACGTAAGTTTATTTATTAGAGTATTAGCGTTTTGCAATTTGGATTTTTTTGCTGGATTTAAACACTTTTCACACGCTTTTAATTAGTTATGAACAAATTTTGTATATTGTTGTTAAGCTTAGGTGTCTAAACCATTTTTTAAGTTTTGATTTTAAATCTTAAAGCGATAACACACGCCAAGGTTTGGAAAAAATGCAAGCAATAAATATTACTTAATTTTTAAAAAGGGTTTTGTAAATCGCATAAGAAAGCTTATCTTGGCACAATAGTATGATTGTCTTGAGGGGTTGGTATTTATTTAAACAAACCGTGGTTATATACACCATTTAACGGTATTGTTGATGGAACTGAGTTGCAGGCCATAATCCAGAATCTCTACAACTTTTTTTATTGCTTTATTAAAACCTGAAACTTGGGTCTGGCAGATTTAGTAGATCTAAGGCTGTAATATTCAGAGAAGTAGTAACGTAATGCTCTCTATTGCGAGCCTGAAGTACAGTTAGGCCTTTTTTACACGCACATTTAGAATCTCGGATTCATAAAATTTGTAGAATTGAATTTTGCATTAAATCCACTTATTTTAGAAAATTTACAAACAAGTTGTCAAAACTATCAAAAACCATATTTCACTCTAGTTCAAACTACTTATGATCTGTAGTGAAACACTCACTTACCCAAGTGTTGGTCATTAAGAAATTGCATATCACTTTCTCATCTGGCTAAGGGACTTCTAACACTTGCAGCGAGGAGACATTTTCAATTTTTTGTTAACAAATACTCGGGTGGGTGGATGGGTACTCCAGTTCAAATTATTTGATGGTAATTATGTTCTGGAGTAATACACCTACCCACCCAAGTGGTGGTTATCAAGAGATTGCATATCATCTTCTTTTCCTCTGACTAAGGTACTCGGATTCAAAAATATCGCATTTTTATTAGTGGACAACGGCTTTTTGTGCATTTTATTTAAATCAGATTACTGAATAAATTTATCTTTAAAGTTTAGTATTTTGGGGTATGCGCTCTTTATCAGTATACCTAGCACCTGACTGGCCAAAGAGATAGTTTACATAAAATCATTTTGAGTTGCGTTACTACGTCTCAATATTACGTAAAAGGTATAATAGTAATTAAGTTTACCTGTGACGGAGCCCGATATCGTATGTGGGCCCATGTTGTTGCGAGAATGGCTAGATGACTACATAAAGAACGTACGAATATGCGATTTTCTGTTAGACGTCAAGGTGTATTTTACTGAGAGGTCATTATTTGAGTTTGAGTGGAATGGTAGAACCCTGCAACCTAACTTTAAGTCAGTGGTGATATCGTATTACCAGAACAACTCTATTTGTTATTAAATCGTGATTTGCCCACATATGACAAAATTACTTTAGATTTATTTAAAGCAAGAACAACCATTGACTTGTCTAATTAACATGTTTGGGATAACGTAGATAAAAGCAGGACAATTCTATCACTTCTATAAAATTTGAATGTTTGTTCAAGGTGTTAGTAATAAGATCCGTTTGAATTAATTATATTAGAAATGTTGAGGGGCCTATTTTGAACTGAATCTAACTTAATTTTTTAGTCATTGTGTTGATATTGGCAGTATTAAAATGGTCTTTAGTACTGTTTACATTTTATCTAGTTTCAACTACTCTATTTACTATCATCATTGTGAAAGTGTATAATTTATTAGTGAATGCAATATTGTTTTTATTATTGGCGATTACAACAAACGTTGTGGATAAATGATGAATTTGGTGTAAGAACGGAGTCCACTTGTCCTATAGGTTGTTAAGTTTGATATTCTCATCAGTTCAACTGCATACTAAATATAAATTTATTTTTGCTAGATTTGTTGTTACCGCATTCAACATTTTATTCAAACTTGAGTCTTACGTAATTGGTGTTTTCTATTGTATCATGCGATCGTCAACATCCTGTTTTAAATCTAGTTTTAAAACTTGAATCTTTACATGATACACCAGACAACGTTTGGTGTGGCAAAGATAACTTGATTCGTATAATTTCAAAGATGCTTACGTTTCCTTAAATGATGTCTTCCTAAATACACGGTGGGGTAATATGTTTATCAATTGTAATAATGATGAAGCATGTCATCGTTTTTATTTCTTAGTTTTTGACACAATTGACCTTTATGTGCCCAAAATAAGTACGTGTTATAAACAAACTTTTCCATATGGTCCACAAGAGAGCTAAAAGATCTTGATCACTAAAAAAAGTTACACAAAGCATAGGCAGCACCTCGATCAGCATATGATGACAAAAATTTAGTGCTATAAGTGATAAGTGTAAGCAATTGGCTAATACCTACGTGTTATTCTGATCACATTGAGAAAGTGGAAGATTTGATTAAATCTAATCCTAAAGCTTTATTCAACGTATCTCTGGTCATGGATACTTTTTCTACTTTCTGGAAACAAACTTTTATCACTCCGCTTTATAAGTGCTAAAAATGATAACAAACTATAGGACCTATATTCATTTTATCATTCCAAAAGTTTTTGAAAAGTTAACCAGTTGTCAATTGACTGCCATTCTGCAATCAGTCTCAATCAACACGGTTTTTGAACTGACAAATCAACATCTTCTAACTTTTTTTTTTATATGAATCTTATATAACAGATGCGCTTGAGGACAGATTTGAGGTGGATTCAGTTTACACTGACTTTTCAAAAGCTTTTGATACCGTTGACCACAATATACTAATTATAAAACTACGTTGTATTGGAGTTAATGGCACTATGTTACTGTGGATTCAATAATTGAATAATAAAATTATTCTATTTATCTTCTCGTAATATTGATCGGCTGTTCCACAAGTTGGACATCTACTGTTTAATATCTTATCATTGATGTAGTACACTGTTCTACTAATGCTCGTTGTTTATTGTTTGCTGACGATATAAAAATCTTTATGAAAATTCAGCCCTTAGATGATTTTTTCTAGTTGGTACCTAATAACTTACTGTTTAATTTAAATAAGTTGAAAATAATGACGTCAGTTTGCGGTAATGTATGGTTATTCTCAAATGAATGAAATTATAGTTAACACTATTTGTAATTTGAACATTACGTTTGGTTAAAGCTTATCATTTACATTACATATCGATACTGTCGTGGCTTACTAGCTTTTTGGATTTTGAAGCGTAACTTTAAGGAATTTACCCTTGTACTAGCTATTATGCTCCATCTCAAGTATTGCTCAAATGTGTGGTTTTCATACACCGCCGTCAGTAAAGATAAATTCAAAAACAGTTTGTGGCTGGCAGCTACATGGAACTGCTCTACATTTAATATGACTAGTTTTGAGAAAAGTTTTCATTTTGACTTAACACTAGTTTTTAAAGTGCTTCGTGGGATTATTAATTGTCCTGACTTGATCAGCTCAATTGGTATGTATGTCCCAGTTTGAGTTTTACGCAATGACTATTTATTTAATATACCGTATAAACGTACAGATCATGCGCATCACTCTGCTTCTACACGTATTTTGCGGCATGTCAAAGAAGTTAAGGTGGATTTTTAAGGATTCTTTTAAAACCCTGCGCAGATTTTGAAATTTGTACATCTTGATCTATTTCTTTTTTTTTCAAATTCGTATTTTTCTACAAAAAACATAATACTTACATGCAATCAATATAAATTGAATTTTTGAAACAAAAAAATTGTTCTGCGTTCACTTAAGGGACTATTTTATTATTTGATGAAATAAATTATATTAATCGAATTTAACTGGGGGAGATATTTATATTTTATGATTATTACTATTACATGTTTAATACACGTTTGACGAAAATTATAATTTTATTTTATTCTGTTTTATTTTGTTTAATTTATATATTAAAATGATAGTGTATATAAAATTCAAACACACCAAGCTGTCTAACTTATTCAATTGCATAACAATTGTTACTATTAAATATCATGAGTAATAAAGCCATAAATATATTTAAACAAAATTTGACCTACATTATTGTTTTCATAAATTGCAAATTCATGTACGAACAATTCTATTGTGCGCCATGAATAGAAGAGAACTAAGGCAAAATATTATTGATAAGTGTTCAATAGATGTGGGATGAATCTAAAAATAATCTTTAAACTATATATAAACAACATTATCATTTATTTGTGAATATGAATGAGATTGTTGTATACACAAGATATGCACATGTTTTTTTGTTGTTGTTGTCATTTCCTGTAGTTTAATTGGCAGAAAGCGACGCGTTACTAGACACATTAAACTTGACAACTTTCTTTCCCGTTTGAGCAATACTTCAAAACTTTATACAATGTGGAAAAGTAATACGATTTTGATAAAGGTCAATATATGTGGGATTTGATGACCTTTATCACGCACTTATATGGCTATACGCGAGGAATTTCACTTGAGCTATTAAACCTTTCAAATTACAAATTTATTAGAAATTTCCATTTTAAGTGCATTGTTATTACAGTCTTCGATTGAGTACCCATTCGTGGCTGGAACGAAAATCATTTCACAAATCACTATTATTTTTTAATATTATAATATCTATGAGAATTTAAATATTTTACTATTAAATTTGATTAATTTGAAATCCTTAACAGTTTCGATTGTATGACTAGTTGGAATTTGTATTTTACTATTAATTATTTGCGTGTCCTTTTCCTTGAATGGAGTGGTTCGTTTGGATACTCGTAGCACATAGTATCTGTTCCAGCGGACATCCAGCTGAGACACGCTCCCAACGGTCTGACCCGAGTTGGACGGGGCCCCAAGAATTTCTCTCATCATTGTGATAATTTCGATATTAATTTGTTGGTGTGTAATTGGAGTTGATTAGTGTAGATGTTATCGAAGTGTCTGCCCAGACCACGGGGGACCAGGGGGAATACACGGAATAAGTGAGCGAGAAAGAGAAAGATGGAGAAGGCGCGAGGGGGCACGGGGAGCCGGACAGGCACTCTGAAGGAATGTTGCAGCGCCGGACAGCATTCCTCGCCGACGGGTACACTCTCAGCTGCAGATAGTCCGCGGTCAGGCGTACACCTCCTGCTTACGATTTGGCGCGAACCGCTCTTAATAGGGCTTACCCACTACCTACACTAACACATAGATATGCAAAAGATACCTTCGCAGAAATATTTGCGCAGTTGACTTTTAAAACGTAATCAATTCATATTTAAATTCACGCGAGCAATTTTATTTATATTATTTTCACTTTGCATATGAGTAATTAGAAATAACAAACACACTCATAAAAAATAGAAGATGACTATCTAGACATGAGAAAGATTTATTGCACACCTGTGAATTCTTCTCAAGCCTATTGTTTAATTGATCTTAATTTATGTAGCGTTTCTTTCCTCTAATCTGATTCTCTTTAACCGTAAAAGTTTAATTTATTCTAATGATTCTATTTTGTGTTGTTACAGATGGAGAATATCTCTTTGCCGAACCCGATAGCAAACTATCAAAGTACGCCCCGAAAAGTTGGAGGTCTTCGCATAGCCATGGATTGGACGCGAACGGCAGGCCCGCCTTGGCTTTCTACTTCCGGGTGCAATTCTACGTCGACAGCCCTCTCCTCCTCCGGGATGAGACTACCCGCAATCACTACTATCTGCAGCTGCGGCTCAATGCCGCCTCAGGAGCTGCAGGTGAACATTCCGCGCGTATCGCAGGGCTCGCTTTGCAGGCGGACTTCGGCGATCGTTGTGAGACGACGGCATTCCGTCCTGAAGATTACGTCCCTCCCAGCATGCGGGAACCTGCGGCACTACGGGCCGTTGAAAATGCCCATCGTAGCCTCAGGAGCATTTCGAAGAACGAAGCCCGGGCACGTTTCATAGCCGAAGCGTGCAATATACAAGAACCCGTAAATGCTCATGTTTTCCGATTAAGGGCTTCAAAAATCGAACAGTCTCCCGGTTCTCTATTATTAGCAGTATGTGCTCGGGGATTGAGAGTCTGTCCGGATAACAATCCGCCATCAATGTTCCTATGGAGCTCAATTGGAAAACTCAGTTTTGAACGAAAAAAGTTTGAAATACGAACTGGTCATGAAAAACTAACCCTGTATACCAGCAGCGATGAAAAGAGTAGGTTATTATTGGCTCTCTGCAAAGCAGCTCATCAGTTTAGCATGGCGGTTGCCCCTAGGCTAAGCGAAGCTAAACGGGAGGAAGAGGAACGTCAAAGATGGGATTGCGACCAACGGGTCTCAGTTATATCAAGCACGTCCTCTAATACCACTTCCGGAATAGTAAGTGATCGCGTACATTCAGAGGATGAGCTTGAAATTATGATAACGAGTCCACCAGCACCATCTACTGAAAGTTTAGCATTAGCTCATCTCTTAGACAGCGCGCCAGCTAGCAGTCGAACTTCCAACGCATCTGCTAGTGTCGCAATGGCCGCGCTATCCATCAAAGATGAGGAATCTGAAAGCGGAAAACAAGCATGCAGTGAAAGCAGTGCTAAAACCACCAGCGGAAAATTTGCTGGATCTCAGTGCAGCTCTAACTGTAGTACTGTAGTCGTTACTCCTATACAAACAAGTAAGTAAAAATATTAACATATTACTCATTAAATTATAATTTGTAATAAATTCAAATAGTAAAATATTAATTATTTTGCAGAACCTAAAGGAAGGCGACCCTCCACTAGCAGTAGTCTAGAGTTAGGGTACTCGCATACAGCACAAAATTCCGTAGTCAGTGATGCCACATGTATAGAATTGGATAATAGGGATCCCGTGTATACTTCAGGGCCGGCTCCAAGCAGTCATACGAGTGGAGTTTATACATTAAGTTCAAGCGAGCAGTATGCAACCTCAAGCGAGCAATACAGTACATTACCCAGCGAGCAATACAGCGTTCCCAGCGAGCAATATAGCATTCCCAGCGAGCAATACAGCGGTCCCATTGAAGAAGATCAAGTAGATGGATTTAGAGACCGCTCAAATTCTAACGTGAGTAATTCGGGATCGTTTCGAGGAGACGGCAGTGACCCTACCGATAACCAACAAACCTTACTATCAGCTGAGGAATTATCAGATCTAATTGTTGGCCGATACCCGTCTTGTAAGAGCGTCAGCAATACGCTTGATTCGGATTCTGATTATGTCACGCTTCCATCAACGTATCAAGGCTACGTACCTGTACCTCCAAAACGTGTGGATTCAGCTGAACCTAGATTTAGGCCTCCTCCACCACCATATGGAGCACAACTTACAACTTCTAGTATTTGTACGGATTTTGATGAAAGTATTTCAGAGATACTATTACGAGATCCGCCACCATATCCTGAAAATTCAACGACCGTACCTCCACCTGTTTATCCATCAGAAGAAGCTGCCGCAAGATTTATAACAACCCGACCTCCAAGTATACTAACAGCCCATACAAGTATAGTTAGCATGAGTTCAGCACCTAGTTACTCGTGTCCTAGTTATTCAAGCCCTAGTTACTCAACATCATCACCTCCAAGTGTGCCTCCAATACCTCCAAAAATACCTAGACCACCTACAATTAACACTATAATATCGCCGAATAATTACCTGGACGTTGCAGCTAGTAAGGCGAGTGTTCTAGTTCCTTGCACCTTTTTACCTCCACCACCTCCTCCAGCCCCAAGACAACCTCCTCCGCCACCACCATTAGCTACAGTATACACCAGTCAACTATCACGATCACAAATAGAACAATATCAACAGCAAATGTACAGTGATGTAGATTTTGTTGTGTTTCCATTAAAAGAACCAGCGATTAGCAAGCAAGAATATTTGGAAGCTAAGCAAGGTTCACTTCTTGCTGCTCTAGCGCAACAACCTGTTTTTTATAGATCGACACCTTATTTAGGAAGATACGCTTCTAGCCAAAATTTATCAGATACGTACGTGCAACTTCCTGTTTACGGTGCACCAAGTGTATCATCGACGGGAAGTTTAGACCCAGTTCCACCACCTCTACCTCCAAATCGACCAAGTAATCGATTTATGAGGACACGTTCAGATGATAACATATTAAATTCTCTGGAAACACCGCAACCTCCTAAATTTCGCCGATTACCACCTCCTCCTCCTCCCTCGTCTGAAAAAGCTGGTGATAAAAATACGCCACTGGATATACGTACACTAAGGGAGAAATCAAAGAAAATGGATTTGCCGTTGATATCTGCTCTCTGTAACGATCGTTCTTTGATAAAACAAACAAAAGCGTTCGTGATGCCGAAACACCCCACCGATTTACGTGGATCCACCAATAGCACTCGCGCTAAATATCCTGTTTCCGGCTTGAGTAGCAATAGAATCAACAAGACGGCTCGCAAGGCACCGAGCATCAGTCACAGACATCCCGGAGATAAATTACCCGAAATCCCGCGCGATAAATTGGCCGAGATTCCGCGGGCCACTCCCAACAACTATGTGCTGACCGATCCAAGGGCCAAACACAAGACTGTGCAATCGCTGCACTCGTGATGAGAAGAACCGGAAGCATCTTCCGGACACGTGTAACTCAGGGTGCCATCAATATTGCAATACTTCTTTTATGTTTTTTTATTTTACTTTTCATCATTTACTTATTTAGTGTGTAAGATCGTACGGAATCCTCGGCCAATTGCTGCGATACTTGGCCAAGGGTTTCTTTCTCACAATTTATTATGATTTTTTTAATCGCTACATTGTATATATAGATAAAGCCCCAGCAAATTATTTCTAAGTTCTAAACTAGCAATAATGTATACACTTGCTCAAACTATGTTTTTTAATTATTTTTACTCATTAATTACATTTGTGTAATATTTTTTATTTATTTTTGTCGCATTCCAAAATTAGACAAGGCTTCATTCAAGTGTATGGTGCTGTCAACAGTCTAAATAAAGTCGTAAATATCAATACAGTATATTGTATGTTTTTAAACCACATCCCCTTATACAATTTTTAGCAATCAATTTATGTTTTTGTTATCTTGATTCCACCTAAATAAAATACAAAAGAAAATATTCAATATGTAATACAACAGTAATTTTTCTAAAAAAAATCAAGATTCTCTAAAAGGTTTACAAATATTTAAATAAAGAAATCAAACAATAGCTTCAGCACATCAAGCTTCACGCTAATCTTAGTCAAAATAATATAAAATAATGGTTCCTAAAGATTACTTTCTGTTACTAGAGAATCGGCCGCACATACTATCTATCTGCTGCTTATACATTAAAGAATCCATGCACTTGTGATATTGCAATCAAATTTTCTATTTATTTAAACACCACTACATATTAAGCAATTAATCTAGCTCAAACATTAGACCCATACCTCTGGTGACCCGACACCAGCCCGAATGCATGTAAGTATATGGAGCATACCTCGCCTAGTGTCTGCTGGTTCCGCTTCCTCAGCGGACTACGCAAACTAAGTTTAAAAAAAAAGCTAAGAGAAAGTCACAAATATAAACCAATATTTAAAAAATATGATTGGAAGAAGTCAGATTTATAGTTAATATAACTGCTGCAGTCTTTCTTGGGTGCCCGTTTAGTAGTAACCAGAGTGTTGTCACTTGTTGCGCCTTACGGGTAGCCCGCAGGATATGGCTCTTAAGCTTCTACTATTGTCTCATATGTAGCCTGCAGTATATTTATTAAAATTTGCGATGATTTGAAGAGCAACACATAATTCTATCTTGGCATAATACAATTTAAGGTGAAGTCAACAAGGTAGAAGTTGGTTTTAGTAGAACTATCGTTTTTGCAGTCTGATAGAAACGAAAGTATACACTCGAGTTACAATGGCATCAGCAGATAGCTTTGCTGATGTTACTGATGTGCCAATTTGCTCTCAAAACATTTTGCAGCTTAACTGTCACAGATTTTTTGAGAATTTTACGCAAAGCTTAAGAACGGACGAAATGTTTTGAAATTTCTAAAGGTCGGAAAGATATGGCAACGGACGAAAGGCTCAACTGAAACAAAGCTTAAAGTGTTTAATAAGCAATATGCCAGAAATAAGTAGACACATTGACAGATGGAGAAATCTGTTTCACAAATGATATATGTATATGCTGATGAACTCAACAAATTATAAATTAAACGTACATAATATAACGGATGTATTGGGTAGTGTTTATCTAAGCTGTTCAACATGCTGATCATATTTAATATTTTGAAAAATGAGATTAAGTTGTCTAAGTGAAAGTTACTACATTTTTTCGGTTTAATCCACTCAAAATAAAGTCAAAGCTACAAAGTAGTTGTTATATATGTATTAGGTTAAGGATTAAATATATTTTGAGTTATGCGCAGAAGCGACTTAGATTGGGGAGAGTTAAGTATCATCCACCTGTAGGGGATATGTGTAGAACCAGTGAAGAAATTAACTTGAATAATTCAACAACTAGTCTGTTTTGTTACTCTCTTTTTAGTGGTATTAGGGCCGTTTGTACAATCCCCAGTTAAAGCATAGTTAGGGTTTGGAGAGAGATAAACCCGGGATAACTTATCCGGTGCTTGGAGCAGTAGTTATACCTAGTATAACGCTTATAACCTCGTAAGCGCCGTACATATATTATATTTGTGAAAATGAATAAGGAAAAAAGTAAGATTTGTTGCTCCAAATTTTGTCTTTTCTCGTCACTATCTGATTAAAACACATTTACGTTTTGTAAAGGAGACAATCTAAATTTACTTAGCAAGTACACAACAGTGGTACCTTTACAGCATTTATCAGACCAATTATGTCACATGCTGCACTATTTTGATGTTGGCAGCAATTACCAAAAATAATATTAAAAGATACTATATAGAAACTTGTGGTCAGAAAAATTCTTTATTAGCCAAATGAAAAACCACGTACTAGAATAGTTTATTAAATATCTGGTGTATCCAAAGGAATGTGTGTAAAGTCATTTGAATTATTCGAAAAATAATGACTCTCAAAACTAATCTATAAATTATAACCACAGTTCTGTCCACATTACATGGATCTAGTTTACCTTTATAAATGTTGAAGAATTTATGGAAGCAAATTCTGCAACGTGCTTAGAACATTCAAAATGTTCAGTGATGAAACTATTTCTTTGCACTTTTACCAGATACGGTGTGACCTTGTTTTCATTATTTAATAGTCAAGACCATAGACCATATTCAAAACTATAACGGCCACCCCGCACTAGCTCAATAGTGTGGGTGTGGCTTTTACTAAACACATTTCATAAAAAACGTTTTCATATATAAATATATTCAATAAAAAACTCGTGATGTCTATTACATAAATAGTTACACAAAATATTTGTAACTAAATTACAAGAAACCTAGGGCGCCACCTAGATTGCGTTATCATTATAAGAATTCTTCTGTTTTAACAAAACTCACATTTATCTGCATATACCGTCAAGTTTGCAGCTTTTAAGCAACGAAAAATTCTTCAAGTGTTTTCATGTGGTCATCAAAGGTACTATTGACTACCACTATATCGCCCAAGTAAACAAAAACTTTTGCTTCAAGTTCCGGACCAAATATTGAGTTCATTAGTGTTTGTTGTGCTTAAGCAGCGTTACTTAAGCCAAAAGCCAGGACTTAGAACTGGAATAATCCTCTTCTCAATACCGCAAATGCCGTTTTTTCTTTCGAGTCTTCCTCTAGAGGAATTTGCCAATAGGCTATCTTTAAGTTGATACTTGATAGATACTTGGCATCGCGTAAACTGTTAAGAATTGTTTCCAAGTGAGGTAGAGGGTAAGTTAATAGTTTAGTAACGGACTTGAACTTTCGGCCATTAAATCAAAATCGGTAATCACCCTTTTGACTAACAAGACGGGTGAGCACCATATGCTCGATGATGGCTCAATCACTCCTAATTACAATATTATCTAGGTCTTTGTTTAGGTGCGTACACATATATAGCAATAAGGGTCGTGTGCGCTGTTTAATTGGCAATGAATTACCAGTGTCAATCACATGGGTATAAACATGTGTTCTGCCAAGTTTTTTACACGACATGTTCAGCTGAACATACAAACGTTTAACTTTATTCAACACTGACGATTGCTCAACAGTTAAAATATTCCCGCTTAATATGTCCACATATTTGTGGGCTTGCTTTTAATGAAATATTATGATTTTGACCACCCATGTAGAAAGAAAAATTATTAAAGTCAAAAATCATTTTATTCTGCCAAAAAAAATACGAGTCTAGTATTAAACCTAGTGAGAAAGATGGAATTACTAATACGCGGGCAATTGTCATTGCATTATATACTTTAATAGGCAAACCTAAGTAACCTTCAATATTACGTCTAAAATCCATTTTGTGCAAAGCCTCGTAAGCTTCTTTGCCCATTACTGATATATTGGCTCCCGTATTAAGCAACGCAAGAAAATTACATTCCAAAATTTCAATTTCATGTTTACGCAATTGTCACCATTTATTACAGAAAAACAAGGAAGACATTGATTCAAACTAAAATGTTTGATAATACTTAACCATTCTAACCAATCTGAATCTTTGTGGCCGACTGCAATTATATTATTAGGAGTGCAAGTGTCGACATTTTGCACTCTCGCTGTACGTTTTTTGAGCAGGTTCATCAGATAATTAATACACAACCTTTGGACCCACATTTATAACAAATTTTTCCTTTCCGCTTGACTTTACAGAACCAATACCCATGTCCTTCAGTATCACAATTCAAGCATTTACGTTTCAATCCTAAATTTTTATTGGGAAACTTTACTGAAGAATCTACTACCTTAATTGACGTAACAACTTTGGGAAGTTCAATTATAAAGATATCACGAACATCATTTTCTAGCTTACGACATGCATCACTTAATTCCTGTATACTTTCTATCGTGGTTAAACTAAGATAACTCCAAAAAGGATTCAAATTTCTACGAATAACGCGCAACTGTTCTAGTTCTTCCGCCTGTAATTGTGACAAACGAGAAAAAAGGTTTTCCATAATTGATATAAAAATAATAGTTTTTTACCACTCAGCTGAGTACGTCTTCTTATCTTATCCCATAGGCTATCATCGTAATGTGCCGGTAGAAAATCACGTTTTAACTTATTGACAAGTTCATCCCAATCATTCACTCTAGTTTTCGCAGAACGAAACCAAGCTAAACCTGGACCGGAAAATAAATTTATTGTTTGTAAAAATAGATTACTTTTTTAAATTCCTCTAAGGAACTAAGGGCGCCACCTAGATTGCATTATCATTCTAGGAATTCTCCTGTTTTAACAAAACTCAAATTCAATTCATCAAATTATAATGAATGATTCAATACTAATGAAATATAAAACAGCATTAGAAAATATTTTTTTTCTAATATTAAATATACAATCAATAATGACAAGTTTAACGATATTAAATAAAATATCAATCCGCATTAAATAAATTAATTCTTTCAAATATCAAAAAAATATGAAAAACTTAACGACTTTAAATAATTGCTTATCTGTTTTGTGGTTCGAATGCATCAAAAATCTCAGAAAACCATGTGTGTTCTTATATTATACGGCTTAACTTTTCCTCTATAGATATAGATCACTCTCGGATCCTGTGGAAACAATCCCGGGTTCATTACGGGTCTTATGCAATATCATCAGCTTCATCAATTCCATATTTTCATGTCTCGTGGCATTTTCGCCAATAAATAAACAGGCGGGAGGGAAACCAATATAAATGATAAACAAGAAGACCTAAATGTCGTTTTGGTGAGTTAATTATAGTTAAGTATTTAGTTGCTAAATTACCTTATGTTGTTATGCGGCTTTATACGATTTATTTGTTAACAAACAAATATATTATATTTAATATACACGCCCGCACGAAATACTCACGCGGGCCTTAAGGAACGAAGTAACCCGAGTGCTGGCTGCGTCGTAAAAGAACGTTTCCCGAAGGTCGCGCCAGAACGAAAACTTTTATCATTTTTTTTTAAATTATTTTTTACTATTTTGTTTGCATTGAAACCATTTATAATAATAAAACTACAATACAATTTATAACTAAAAAGATATATATTATGCATTATTATTTATAATCATTATGGTCATAATAATTATGATCACAATAACCATTCTTTTACACTCGCATTGTGCCTCCCATTACAACAAAACAAAAATGTTACTAAAATTAAACAACAAAAAGTAATTAATAATACTAGTTTATTTATGTAGCATGAAAACGACATGAATTCAAT
Organism: Tachinus rufipes; assembly: GCA_963932245.1. NCBI lineage: Eukaryota > Metazoa > Arthropoda > Insecta > Coleoptera > Staphylinidae > Tachinus > Tachinus rufipes. The sequence goes on from OZ010744.1 coordinate 80,780,356, forward strand.
TCATATTTTAGCTCTTTTTAACACTGATTTCTCATAGCTGGATGTTTACACTTTTTGGCCGGATTTTAATGCTTTCTGATAACTATTTGAAGTTGCTATTTTTGATATTTTATATATAAAATTTGACATTTTATTAAAAAAATTTAATATTTTTATTTATATTTTTTAATTTTATTACCTGATTTTGCCATTTTTGACAGTTTATGCTATTTTTTTAACTTTTTAACAATATTTTAGTGATTTCAAAATATATTTTGGTGTTTTTGACATTTTATGAATATAGGTTTATCTTCTTGATATTCTATGATCACTTTATTCACTGCTGCTCTGATTAATTTGGTCGTTGTCTTGGCAAAGGTTTTTAAGTTCTTCAGCCACAAAATTCTTCTTTTTCCTGCAGCTTTTTTTCCTAGCACTTTCCCCTGTAAAATGACCTGCAACAGATGATATCTGCTTTTGTTTCTTGTAATATGGTCTAGGTATTTGAGCTTTCTTATTTTTACAGTTTCCTGGTACTTCTTTTTTATTCTACGAAGAATTTTGGTATTTGTAACCGGGTCTGTCCATGGTACTCTCAGCATTCTTCGATAAAGCCACATCTCGAATGTTTCTAATTTCTTGCTTGTAGCTTCCTTTAATGTCCAAGCTTCAACTCCATAGAATAAAACAGAAAACACGTAACATCGCAGGAATCTTATTTTAGTTTGTATAGTCAAGTTGTGACTTTTAAAACTTAGAACTCATTCTATTAAAAACAGCCTTGGCCTTTTCGATGCGGACCTTTACCTCATGCAAATGGTCCTACTGATCATTTATTGTGGTACCGAGATATAAATATTTCTGTACTCTTTCAATGGGTTGGTGGTTGATTAATATTTTGAATTTTGTGGTGTTGTTTTTGCTAATTACCATTTGTTTTGTTTTGTTAATGTTATTATCCAGTCCATGTATTTGACTGCTTTCTGACACTCTATCTATTAGTATTTGTAGATTCTCTTGATTGTCAGCAAACATCACAGTGCTGTCTGCGTAGCAAATGTTATTTAACCTTCTTTCGTTTAACGCAATTCCTACGTGTATGTCTTCTAGAGCCTTTCTAAAGATGTATTCCGAGTATATATTGAACAACAGCGGATACAATATACACTCCACGTAGAATCTTTGTCTCTTCCGTGTTCTCTCCGTCCAGTCTTACGGAAGTAGTTTGGTTCCAGTAGAGATTTATGACTATTCTTAGATCTTTTTTGTTTAGTCCGATGTCTTGTAATATTTGTACCATTCTATAATGTTTAACCCTGTCAAAGGCTTTCTGGTAATCAATGAAACATGCATAGATGCCACAATTCATATCTTTACATCTTTGAAATAGCACTTGGATGCTGAAGATGGCTTCTCGTGTGCCCACTGCATTCCTGAAACCACACTGTGTGGGTGATACTTGTTCCTCACACATTTTATATATTCTTTGGTGGATGATGTTGTGAAATATTTTAGTAAGTGGCTTATGAGGCTTATCGTTCTATAATCACTACACGACTTGGCCCCAGGTTTTTTGGGCAAAATGATAAATTCCGATTGTAGCCATTTGTTAGAAATTGTACCCAAGTTGTATATATTGTTGAACAGTGATGTTAGCTATTTCACATTTTCTTTACCAAAAAGCTTCAGCACATTGACTTGTTCATTGTTAGGACTTGCGGCTTTGCTTTCTTTCATTGCTTTTATCGCAGATTGAACCTCTCCTATCATAATGCTCAAGTTCCTCCTCTTGTCTGTGGAGGATCAGGTCTGTTTTCCTGAAATAATTGTTCCACATAGGACTTCCATGTTTTCTTGATCTCTTCTTGGTTGATGTTAACGGTTTTTTTTTATTCATTCCTGTACTTTCTCTGATTTTTCCTTGAACATTAAAATTATCTTATTTTTGTTGTAAGGTTTCTATATCATTGCACGTTTCTTTGGCTTGTTTTGCTTTTGCTTTTTTTATTTTTTTTTTCTAATTTTCTTGCGTAAGATTTTATATTCACTTAAGTTATTTTTTACATTTCTCTTCTTTTCCATAATTTGTAGGATTTTGTTAGTAATTCATGGTTTCTTTTTGTTAACATCTTGTTTTAGAAATACCTTATTGATATTTCCGACTACTGTGTTCAGTTTATCTAGTTTTGTGTCCGAATTCTCAGACCCAATTCTCAGTTCTTTGTTTAGATGTTCCCTCAACTTGAGTTTTTATTAGGGGATCTTTCATTTTCTGAATATAATTAATCTGGTTTCTTATTCAGTTTTAGGTGAGTTTTTTGGTGATACCCATGTATATAGCTTTCTTGGTGGAAGTTTAAACAATGTATTTGTTACTATATATCCCTGTTTTTCTGCAAACATGCTCAGCATATCTTCTCTCTCATTCCTTTCTCCGAGCTCGAAGGCATCTATAGGTTTGCCCTGTGTTCCTTTTCCCACTTTTGCGTTGAAATCTCCCATTATTATTGTTATTTCTTGTTTTGAGATTTTTTTTAGTATAGGTATAATCTGAGAGTAGAATTTTTTCACTTCTTCATTGCTGTGTTCTGTTGTTGATGCATATACTTGAATAATGTTCATTTGTTCTGAGCTGGCATTTATTTGTAGTATCATAATTCTTTCCAATATTGGTACAAAATTTTTAACACATTTTGCGACTTGTTTTTTCTACAATAACAGCTACTCTTCCTGTCGTTCATTTGTTATGCCTAATTAATATATTTAGTGTTTGTTGATATCAGAATATCCTGAGTTTACCTAGCGCATTTCACTAATTTCCATTATCCTAATCTTCATCCTTTCCTCCTGTTTTTATATATATATATATATATTGATTTTTTCTGATTGTGCTATAGTTCTGACATTCCAAGTGCCTGTTTTGATCTTATTTGTATCTTCTCTATCATATCTTTGGTCAAAAGTCCCCCCCCCCCCCCCCCGAGATTTGATTGAGGGATTAATTGCTCCGGATAATTTATTTTTGATCATAGCCATAATGGTTATTTTGCGTGCAGGTGAGGTTGTCATTTGGGCTGCCTTGTTCACTACCTCTTACACCTCTAGGTTTATAGCATTCTAAATATATTTTTTAGCTATTTTTGACTTTCCAAATAGAATTTTACTTCTTTCAAAAATTTACAGCTAGTTTTTAGTGCTTTCTGACAATATTTTAAAGTTTCAAGACCGAAGTTTGTTATTTTTACATTTTATAAAAAAAAAATTGTCTTTTTCAATCGTTTTTTTAGTTTTTTTCTGAAAATATTTTAATAATGTACGACCGTATTTTGTTATTTTTAGTGTTTTGTGAATAGAATTTTGCACGTTAATAACAGAATTAAAAATAAAACAAACAAAATTTTGTGCGTTTTTGTTTTCAAAACCGTCTAAGAGAGGTCTTCACAATATTTTGCAACAAAGTTTAAAAATCCTAACTACGCCACTAGTTTTTTGAGAAATACAAATATGTTTTTCTAGGATAAAATTTATGCATAGACATGCATAATTTAATAGAGATTTACGTGGTTATAATAATTTACATAAGTCTTGTAACGTTTTCAAGTAAAATGCAAAAAACTGTTAGAAAATCAATATTTTGTTACAACTGTTCTGTTTTATTGAGAAATAAAATGTTTTTCTAAAATCAAATTTATGTCTAAAGATGAGTAATTTAATGTAGACTGTTGATGATTCTTTCGGGAGCGCATAAATCTAATAAATCCTTGACCACGCTTGTCAATAGAAACACGCAAAATCAAATTAATGTTCATTGAAACTTGGAACAGTTTACGTATAACTCTCAACAACAACTCGAATTATAGTTGCACTTTAAAATTCTTGAATGCAACTCACTCACTTACTTAAACTGATAACTTTTGAGAGCTGCTCACATCACATTATAATAACAATATTAATCAAAAATACATCATAAGCAACTTGGAACTGCAGTGTAAGTACCTGCAACTAAAAGTTTGCAATGTGGAACAGCCCACAAGCCACAGAGCCGCCCAAAAATCTTTAGTTATGTTACATTGTATTTCAATTCTTATCATTAGTTGTCACTTTATTTGGTCTAATAGCACACACTACAAAGGCTTTTTTGCACTAAAAAAATATTGTGTGTTTGGTCGGCAGCAGCTGGAATTGCCTATTATGACTTTTGGAAACTTTCACTGCTGTGTATTAGTGTAAACAGTTGCAGAGAGTACAAGTAGCACCAATCTAGAAACAGCATACTTTGACTAATTAAAAGAAAGTGCTTTTCTTACAGGTTAATGCTAAATCTCATACCGCACAAGTAAAATTACTGTACTTAGCTGGGAAATGTTATTATACCTTTCTTATTCTCCTGATATTTTGCCAAGTGATGACAAAACGCGAGTAGTTGTATTAAATGCTTTTTTACAAACTCATGTGCATTATTGTACCAGACATATATATGAAGATCTTTACTATCTTTTTAGAACAAAAACGCGCTTCGGCTATGTTGTTGGATCCATAATGTAAAAGTATAAACTAGTGAAGTGCTGTTCGCAACCCATTCGTTCAAATCATTGTGAATCGATTGATCCAAATCAGCTCAGTTTTATGTTCTCAAAACAGATTGATTACAATATTGTTCCTACAAATACTAGCACTGAACGTCTATTTTATGTATTATGTAGCAAATTTTTATTAATTATATTTGAGTAATTATTACTATAAGCAATATAATATCAAACGGGTCAAATTGAACAAATCATTTCAGTGAGCCGATTTGAATCATAAGGGCGAACAAAAGTTTTCATCACTAGTAAGAACTACTCACAAAGTATCTAATATTAGTGCAATTTATCATCATATATGATTTCAGCAAATTCACATACGTTAATCATCTCGTTTATTTTCATTAGGAAGAATTTTTAGCCTAAATAAAGTTGATATTGCACTTTTTTACCATTTTTTTCATTACCTTTTTATAAACTTACAATAAATAACGTTAAATGTGGAAAGGAATTAATGAAACAATTTTATTAAAATATACAATTAATATTTCAAAAAGAAGAAAAATATTAAAATTATTTGATATTTTTAACCGATTCTTCAAATAAATGGTTCTGTATGAAATAACATAAAATTTTAAACATAACATGTTAAAATAACATTCCGAGTATTACAAAATAATTGTTTTGTCATGATTCTTGCCCTACCCCAGTTCTTTGAATGCGGTAGGAGAATAGAACAAAAATATTCTTCGAGTTGTTTCAAAATTTTAACCCAATGTAAATTGATATTTATTGGTACCATTTATTAAATTTGGCACTTTCACATATTGTCTTAACATTTAATATCTTCAAATACATTACATTGGATTAATCTAAAGTGATTACTACAGATTCACCAGGCCATAAAGAAATTTCTTTAAAAGAAATGCTTTCTGGTTTAGAATCAGCTTTAGGACCGACAACAATATTACCACTGTAAAGCAATTTTGATAAATCAGCGGTTTGCAAATTGGGTCCTACATTGCTAACAACTACATAAGACTTCCTCCTTGGATAATACCTCTGAATTACTAATAAATCTCCTTGCGAATATTTAACTTCAGAATTAGCCTTATTGTTGCCATCTTTCTGTACTGAATTTATATAAATTGAAGGTGATTGAGATCGTACGTGAACCATCCTAGATATAAGTTCTAATTGTTTAAAATTAGAATCGGTAGGTTGTCCGTGCATCCAAGGTAGAAGTCCCTTGCGTGTAAATTTAAATTTAGGACCATCCCAAACCATTACTCCCAATTGATGGAGATCTTTGGTATCCGGACGATCTCCATGTACATCTTTAACTTGCTGCATACCTACTTCATCGCCATAGAAAATAGATGGAGTTCCAGGTAACATTAGTTGCAAAAGCGTTGCTCCTAAAGTAGCATTACCAAAATGTAACCTGTTTGCTAAGCGAAGTGTCTCAACATCTCCTAAACTCCAATGAACCCATGGCATTGAAGGTTTTGAAAACAAAGTGCCGTTTTGTACACCTTCCAACTGAGTTTTTATAGTATTAGCACCACCTTCCACATTAATTTTAACATCAACAAGATCAACATTATTCAAAACTATGTTTATGATTGGTTTCGGACATGTTGTTACGGTTGAATGATCAATTATTAAAACTCTATCTTGTCCTAAGAATCTTTTCCATTTACGTAGTGAAGATGCAAAATGCGGATCTTCAACAAAATTCTCTATACCTTTTAGATAAAAACCGTCAACTCCTTTTTGCAACCAAAATAGAATAGCTTCGCTAATCTCATCAGAATTTGGATTATCTACAACTGAGCGCTTAACATATTCTAAACCTCTAATTTCAGTTTCATTAAATTCCTCAACGTGATTAGCTGATAACTTCTTTATATATGGAAAAATAGGCAAATCTAAAATCAACGAAATGTTTCTCAAATGAAGCGAATCTACCATAATCTTAAAATCTTTCAATGTTCCCAATTTAGATTCAATTTCTACCAAGGTAGAAATATTTTTATAATCTTCAGGGTAATGCAATGCTGGAAATATGGAATTAAGACGCACGCCACGCACACCTAAGTCATGAATGTAATCAGCGTAAAATGATATTCCTTTTAAATCTCCAATGCCATCATCGTCAGTATCGTGGAAACTTGCAGGAAAGATTTCATACAGTAAATTTCCTTGATACCACTGTGTTGGTGGGTTGCAAGTACGTGGTAATGAAGTTATCATTGTAACTACCAATGCTACCATAGCAATCAGCCCTGACATAAAAGTCCAAAGAGATGCTTTTCGAATAAGAGGCCAGTTCCATTTCATGAAGAAGTAATCGGGTGATTTGCGGAAAGTAAGAGCTAGTGGCTGTACTTTACCATTAGTTTCCTAAAATTTAAAGTTTGATTAATTTTATATAAAATTGATATGCAAACTTACCTCGTTTGCATTATCATCCTCTTTAGTCATATGTTGATAATGATGTCTATGGTTAAGCAACTGTGTACAAACAGGTTCCGCTAATATTGAAGAGCTGGAACTTCCAGAATCGCCAGCTGTTTTATCGTCATCTAGAAATCATTTTTAATAGTGAGGTTAAGCTAAATTGTTTTAATAAAAAATTATTACCGTGTCTCACATGGTTTAACTTGCATGCGAGTTCTTCACCAATGGTAAATGTTGGAGTTTCAGAATTTTCTGGCATGGGATTAATCAGATCGTTGGTAGGTGGCGAGGGAGTAATTAAAGGACATGTTGAAGCTACTTCATCAGCCAGAAAGAGGTTTGTTGGAGATGTTGGTATTGTTGTTGTTGCTGCATTCACTCGCAGAAAACCGTCCATGATTCTAAGTTAAAAAAAAACATTAAAAAGTGATTAAATTTGCATGATAGTTTGTTATTGCCGGAGAAAAATAGAAAATATAAGTATGTTGATTTTTAGAAACAAATTTAAACGCAGTGACAAAAGCAGATAAATGCCTTATGATTCAAGTAAACAACTTGGTATGCAAAAGTTATGTCTCTAGATTTCCTAAGATAGTAGCTTTGTTTGTAAATTAAAAAAATTGTTTGATTATAATATAATTGATGGTTGTGACCTCTACTACGTTATAATTCATATTTATGATTTTTGAATAAATTACTAGTTTCGGCTCTACTATAGCCTTCTACAGGTATTTAGTAACCCCAGAAACAATAATGTTGCTTATTCACGTACCCGCATAAGTAGAAATGCTTCTAAACACACCTATCGCAGTCGAGGTTTATAAGGACTTGGCTAAATTTTACAAAAGCAGGAGAGTAACTCATTTGGGTAAAGCACCTAACTCCAATCTCGAGTTTCTACTTACGCCACTGTAAACTTTAATTTAATTATAAAGTGTAAATGTAAACATTAGAGCAAATGTCTAAGAAGAAAAGTAAATTGTTGATAGCCCCAAGGAAGACCAGAGACCCTCATAGAAAAATACTTAATTTGACAAGTGTCTAAATAACTTGTCAGTTTTTTTAATTAATTAGTTAATTATAAATTTGACGCTTTTGAATAAAGTGGACGCTAAATTGCATACTACACTACCCATGGCACTAGTTAAAGAAGCAACAAAAGCCTTTGAGACAACGGTAAGGATAACGACCCTCAAGCGTAAATTATCTGAGAAGCGTGGATCTACCCACGTACAACCAATTCCAGGTGCTCACTCCGATGAACATCTACAAGAATGTTGTTGTGAGCAGTATTCCATATTTGTCAATAAACCTTTTAATTGATGCTTCTTAGTAAGTTAATTAAAATCAATAAACTCATCTAAATTAGTCAAGCCGCCGACTATAATCTTGCATGTAGAGCTTGATAATATAAAAGACCTTTTTAGTTTTATTAAAAAGAATGTAAATGACACGTTATTTGTAAAACACGTTTTTAAAAACCGTTTTTCAATACAGACGGAGTTCTGTAATAGATTATAGGCTGCTAAAAAAGACATTTAAGGAGAAAGTTCTACACATTTACTCAAAAAAATAAAAAACTTATTGTTTTGTGATGATGGGTATATATTTTGATTACCTCTAACAAAATTACTATTAATGAGCTTATTGACAAAGTTAAATTTATCTATTATACAACTGTCAGGTTCAACAGATATATTAATAAGATAATAAGCTAGTGCCACCGCCACCGCTGCAAAAATTAGGGCCATACAATTTCAAACTGCTTCTTAATCCGCGTTGTCTAAAGAACATCAAAGCAAGAGAAAATGCTGCTTTATTTGTCAACTGTAGTGGATCCTATCCAGCAAATTCCATTCAATGCACTGTTTACCTCAAAAAACTTCAAGAGATGCAGCAATGGGAAAAAAATGTCACCTGTGTCAGAGCAACTACCGGCAACAAAACATGTTTATACTCCAGGTCCAACAACTAACGCCTAGACACAAAGAAGAAGACGCCAAATATTTATGCACAGTTAGGTGGGACACAATCAACAACGACAGGAGCAGCAGCAAAACGACAGCAAAAGGACATTTCTTCTTCCAAAATTTTTATGTTTTACGACAGTGTTTATAATAATGTGATGTGCAAAATTAAAAGAGTAAAAGGCATGGTGGACTTTTCAAAAATGTTTAGTCTTTTAAGAGACATAAACGATAAACTTGTCGCTCTAATGCAGAAAAGTATATGTCTCAATTAGACTGAAATAGCAAACAAACTAAACATTTTTGAAATAGAATTCAAACAAAATTGGCAAATTTATAAAGTTTCTCGCAAAATCGGATGTGGATATTTTGATCGTAACAGAAACTAAATTGGAATCCACTGTTAAGTCCAATGTGAAAAGGTACCGCGTTAAACGATAAGACCAAAATATAGCCGGTGATAAGTCGCCGTTCTTGTGAGAAACTCTATAAGTTACATGTATCTTGAGCATGTTGAGTCCTAAAAATACTCGACAAAAAAAAAACAGAGTTCTTCTTGTCGGGGACTTAGCGTCATGGTACCTGGAGTTGTCAACGCAACAACACCAATGGCACATGCCATTATAACATGTTCATTACACACAACTTAACTTACATCATCATGTATCCACCTTCTCACATTCATTACCCATTGCAATAAATTAAAACGTGACAGACCTTAAGATACTGGACGAATTGAGCTCAGACCACAAACTTATCACTTGTTCACTGCACAACACTATCAATAGACTAAGAAAAATTGTGCGGAGACCTGAAAGTGCCAATTGGTCGCTTCTTGAAAGGGTCTTAGATAGAGACATCATCATTGGCGGAAACATTGATATCCCCAAAGACATTGATAGACATGTCAACAAATTCACATTTCACAAAACGCTATAAAAAGAGCGTAAAATTCAAAACGATTGACTTTTTGAAAGGCCGATTTATCGCCAAATTTTAGAAAGTAGCTCAAGTAATGTTGAGTGATGAGGCTGTCTGTCCAGGTTTATGAATGAACTTGGACAGACAGCCACATCACTCGACTCATACCGTCCAATGTCTTTACTTACAACGTTAAGTAAAGTGATAGAAAAAATATAGAAAAAGAGTAGATTCATTTGATTAGCACAATCAACTGACAACCGACCATTAATTTGGATTCAGAAGTGGACACGGGACGGTTCAGCAAGTTGCTCAAATTGACAACAACATTAAAATCAATTATAATAAAGACAAAGTGACTAATTTATTCATAATATCTCATGAAACTAATACACAATTATGTAAATGGTAGACATTTTCAGGTAGGGGTAAATGACAAAAACATTGATGCTGATGTACCGCAAGGTTCCAGTTTAACTCAAAAAATATTTAATTTATATATTAATGACATACCTGTCTTTGCAAAGACAAATTTAGCAGACGACACTGAAACTTTTTCAAGTTCCTTTTATGCAGTAGCCGAGCAACAACAATTAAATTTACCTCAACATTTTGCTAAAATATCTCTGTTTATTAAAATGTGGCTTATGACTATTTGACAATAAGCCCTTTAATTATTAGACCATATTTAACCTACGCGGCGCCAGTTTGGTGTAGATAAATCAAAAAAATACAAGTCATGCAAAACAAATACCTGTAAATGGCTCTGCGCAAAGAGAAGTATATAAAAATTAAAGTTTTGCAAGAAAAAGCAAAAAAAAGTATGGCATTTATTTAATTCAGAACATTAGTCTAATACATAAATAGTGTCCATGTAACCACAACTACAATTAATATAAGAGCGTAGGTAGATCAGATACTAAGTCTTGTCAATATCTACAGCGCTTCCATTCTTCAATTAACAGGTTCGGTAGTATATATTATGTAATTAATTTAAAAGTTAAACATAAATTCTATAATATCGGCTCTAGTACACACAAAAATGACAATTTGCAGGGAATAGTTCTGCACTTTGTACGGAAACATCTTCAAATATTTTACTAAAATTCTCTGTAAAGACCGTCTATTAACGCCTAGTTGCGTGGGCCGTCGTCCAATTGATGTTAGAGGGTTCTTTTCAACATTTGCGATATTTTTGACTATAAAACCAGTTTCTTCAAGGCAGGCAGCGCAGTGTTTATCCAGTTGGTACCACACAACCAGGAAATCAACAACAACAACAACAAAGTTTACGTTAATCCAAAACCACCAACCGATTATTTGTCAATAACATTGACACAACTATTTTGCGTTCTTGATGAGTATATTGATTAATAGTTTCTCTACGTGTATTTTGCTTCTGTTTACTTCACAAATGTCAAAACTGCAATAACATGAACCGTCCTTTACAAAAATTGGAGCATCTTTCAGTAAAGTGATAATTTTTGCGCTACCTTGTAAAATTTAGACATGCGTGCCTTTATATTTTATTACCGCTTGAATTCGGATTGGTATTGGTTCAACTAACGATCTGCACTTTTAAAGAGCAAATCCATTCCAAATTTGCTTTGCGTTGTCGGTTCTTCCTCAATGTTTGTTTCATTTTATGCTGCACTATTTCAAATAACATTAACATTAATAGCAGGACTGCACTGGAATGCCAAAAAAGAACATATACGTTGTAAATAAATTACGATTTTGTGGTTTTAGTTAGTTGTATGACAAGCCCTCTCTAATGCTAAAAAACAAAGTTTTTGCCAACATTTAATTTGAGATATTAGGTTGCAGTATTTGTTGACATTTTGTAGCAATCACAGTACCAACAATAAATTTAAAGCATAAATACTTCTGGAACTGCCATGCAGCCTCAAATAATCATTTTTTTATTGTACGTTTTAGGCAATTCTTGTGGAAAGACGCGAATCACGCGTATATGGTAATAACTAATCTTCTGCCGACCAAGATAATTTAGAGTTTGCCTATGTGAGTCTGACTTTCTTTTGTTTTCCGTCAACAGTGGCTTTTCTTTTGCCTACAAAAACATTTTTTTTTAAATTTCACTTTTAGATTGTTACTTGTAATTCAACTTTATAAAACTTAAGTTCTTATTTATGAATTCACTGGCAATAACATTTCCTTGATAGATTTAATCAAGGTTCGTTATTCCATTCAGTCGCAGTTTTTCTTAAAGTCTTTCTTCAACGCTTTTTGCATAATTTTACTAATATAGGGTGTCCAGGAAGTAGTGACAAATATTAAAAAGCTAAAGAACTTATAAAATTGATTGATAATGTAAAAAAAATTACAAACATATTAAGTAACATCTCTCATTTATGTATGAAAAATGATGCAATGAGCAATGCTTTCATTAAAGTTTTTCATAACACGTTCACAAAAATCTGGTGGGATGCTGCTAATAACCATTTGAATTTCTTTTTTCAATTGGTATATTGTTTGTGGTTTGTTCACGTACACTTTTGAATTTACAAATCCCCACAAAAAAGTCACAAGGCGTAAGATCGTATGATCTGGCAGGCCATTCTTGGTTAACATGCAAAAAGATAATTTTTTTAGGAAACTTTTCATGCTGCAGAGCAATCGTTTCACGGGATGTATTACGTGTTGCACCATCTTGTTGAAACAAAAAGTCGTAATTTTCATCTACAACTAGGAAAAACCAATCAGAAAGCATGTTTTGTAACGGTCTCCGTTCACAGAGACGGCAGCTCCTTCATTTTCAAAAAAATACGGGTCAATCACTCCTCCTGCTCAGAACCCACACCACACAGTCGTGCGTTGTGGATGCATCTCATTTTCCAGTCACTCCTGGATTGTTGGTACCCCAAATTTTGCAGTTCTGCTTATTGACCACTGAGGTAGAAGTACGCCTCATCTGTAAAAATTATTTTTATTGTGAAGTTTTTGTTCTCCGCTTGTCGAGCCAAGACCCACTGAGCAAACTGATGTCTCTTTCCATGATCTGCAGGCTTCAACTCTTGTGTAAGTTAAATATTGTACGCAAGCATTTTCAGATCTTTTGAAAGAATTACATGCAGTAAACTTGGTGATAAATTTAGTTGTTGGGCTCATCATCAAACCTATTTTCTGGGGCTTACGGTCGCATTATCACGCACGACAGCAATGTTTTCGTGTGTTCGAACTAACGCGGTCGTCTTGTTTTCTTAACATTTGAAGCAGAACCCGTGGTCTCAAACTTTTGGATTAACTTACAAACTGTGGATTTGATTGAAGCAACGTTACGTCCGAGTATCACACGCAATTCACGAACGCTTGCTGTGGGACTTTCACTGTTTTTATGAGAAAAATGAACATCAAACAACACAACTCACGGCTGCCAACCGTAACAGAACAAAATGGCGCCAAATTCAAATTCGTCCCTACTTCCTGGACACCCTATATTTTTTTTATGTTCGAAGACTCTGTTGGAAAAAAGTTTGCATTTTCTATCTAAAATTTTTTAATTAAATTCCTTGCTGTAGTTTTAAGAGTATTGATTTCATTCACCATTTCACGTATTGTTCTATAGCGGCAATAATGTTTAAGCACTAACTTACAAATTTTAGAACTTTTGTTCAATAAATGCAGTAATTTGCCCAATACGATAAGAACTTATTTTGTTTCATTTTTAATAAATTACTTCATACTGTCCCAAAATTTGTGCAAATAGTCACATGACACATCAAAACTTTTTGAATAAAAGTTGGTGATGATTTCTCCTTAAAGAAAAGCTCAATAAGTTGACCACACACGTTGACCAAAAATTATCGTTAAAAGTTAATTTCTATTATGCAACGTAAGTTTTTATTAGACTGTAAAATACAGTCTTCAGGTTCTAGGAATATAATAATTTCCAATTTAATGTTTGCTATGCTCTCCATTACGAGTAGAAATTCTTTTGGTACTTAATTAATTTTGAAATGCATTCAATTCGTAAAATGTTTTCCACCTTATCAAATATACGGGACGTTTAGCTTTAGTGAAAACTGTTAAATTAAATCTTTTGTTCGAAAATTGTAGCTGACACTCCTTTTGTGCAGCACGCACATTTTCATCACAAAATCATTTCAAAACTGTATAGAAATTTTTACACTAAGGTTAATAAACTTGCACAACTTTAAAAAGTGATACAACACACCCACTTTATAAGTTTACAATTCTTGACAAGCCGAAACTTAATAGATGGACAACCGTTCAAAACTGGACGCACGTTTATAGAACATTTTCTACTTAAAAATATTTCAAAAACTTGCTGTTTGAGTTTGTACTGTATATCATGTAAGAGGTAACCGCCATTCATTCCTGGCTTACTACATTTCTAAAAAACGTCAGTAAAGTATGATGCTTTATTAACGTACAATGTGCAATTTTAACCCTCTATTTTAATTAGTTTTATAGTGATATCCATACAAACATTGTTAGGTCATCAAATTCTTTACATTAAAAAGTCTTACCCCTCATCAAATTAAACAAAAATTGGATGGCGTATACGGTAGAGATTCACTTTCTTATTCCAGCGTAAAAAAATGGGCCACAAGATTTAAGATTTGCTATGAGTTTTTAGAAAGTTGCTCACAAACGGTCGACTAGTCAAAGTGATCACAGTAGAGTCGATTGTCTTTATTGAAAAACTAATCCAAAGTGATAGCCTAGAAATTATCAGAAATTTGTCAAATATTTTATGATCATTTGGGAATGAATAAAGTGACTGCAAGATAAGTACCAAAACTTCTGTCTGCTGTTTAAAAACAGCATCGAGTTGATTGTGATCGATATTTGTTTTGTTTTGTCCTGTGAGAGGGGACAAGAAGAAGTTCTGCAATCTATTGTTACGGAAGATGAAATCATAGTCTTGTATCATGGTCCTCCAAAAAGGAATCCATAGAATGGCGGCGTGCAGTTAGAGAAAAGCCAGAGTATCCGCGTCAACCAAAAAGTTTATGACCACAATCTTTTGAGATTGTGAGAGCATCTTAATGATTAATTTTAAAGAAAGAAATACAACGGTGAATGGCGTTTATTATGCTACCATATTACATAGGTTGAGAGAAAATGTTTTAGCAAAACGTTAAGGAAAATTAACAAAATGACATGACAACGCACCTGTGCACAGTGCTGAGGTTGCTCATTCTTGATGATGAAAAGATGAAAACTGCTGTTTTAAAGCAGTTTGACGACAAATCTTCAGAATTTTTTTATGAATGGATAGAATTACTAATTAAGCAATGTAATAAGTGTGTTGAGTGCATGATTTCTTGATTAGGCCGGAAATTTATGCCGGTTACATCATATACATCCTAACGCTATACATAGGTCGTAAAGTATAAATGTGAGCTAAAGTTTAAAAGAAAATATTAACTAAATTATTCTACATTAAAGATAGAGTTCTAGTTAGCTTTCATCTATTTATATGAATTAATAGTTAACTAGTATTGCAAAGGTAATTCGTAAACATCATTTGATCCATAACTCAGTAGGAACTAGTCTGCATCTAAATAAACCACCTAAGTATGTAAACATCATAATAGCTAAATTTCAGTACCCGCTCATTACTAATATGGCTGAACAAGCACTTTGCCAAATATCATAGCCCAAATGATATTTTATTACTAAACGTCTAAACACTTATTTAACTTTAACTAAACTGCTTCTGAATCAACTACAGTTTTCACTAATTTTTAACATATATACAAAAGTTTTAAAATAATTTATTAAAAACCAATTTATTAAGATTATTAGGTTATTATAACGGTATGTAAGATTATCAAGTTCTTATAATATCATGGAATGCGTATCTACTTATGTACTACATTTACATGTTTTTTATAATAATTAATTATTACAATACGATTCCATAACTAAGAATTAGAACAAGAAACCATTTATTAACACAATTTATTATCTATACAAAAAAAACCATGATTAAAGCATGTTATATAATCATATGTGGATAAGCAGTAAATTATTATTTTATTGATAGTAAGTAAGCACTATAGATTTTACTATCAATGTAATGAATGTTGATTAAGTGAGTAATGGTTTCCGGAAACATATTTGTCAATTGATTATTAATCATAACGCTCAATTGAGCATAAAAATATTATTAATTTGTTACTTATCGTTATCATATTAATGAACTGTACGTAGATTGTATATTTGGTACTCTGATCTGTTTATGCTGTAGATTAATAATTGCATACTAGTAAACATGTTCGGTCAGCTATAAAACTTATGCAATGCGTATTTTCATAACAATTTTATGATATTTGGCAAAACTTACGTTTCAAAAGTATTGATTTTATTCAACAATATTATGAAGTTACTAATCACTTTACAGATTTACTTATTAAAGCATAAGTTTTATGATTTATACAGAAGCAACTTTGTTTATGTTATAATGTTTTTTTAAGAGTTATATTACAGATTCCTCAAAAGAATCTGATTCAAATGACAAATAATTGATACCGATGATGAACAATTATATTTTAATTTTGTAAATTATATTAAAAACTATTAATATTTAGAATTGAAGCTTGCTATGGGTAATTTACGACAACCTAACTGCATTTTGTAATTATATTTATAAGTCTGTCTATCTGTTTTCTATGCCAATTGACCTTCATTTATCAGAAGTCCGTAGTTTTCGATTATACCATACTTGACAAATATTATTATCCACTAAAAATAAGTTTCCGTCCACTTGTGTAATTTTGTAATGTTATTTATAAAAGGACTACAAAGTCAAGACAAAGAAAAACACAAAAAAAGATCTTGAAAGAAGAACGTACTCCGCTGCGCTTGTTGGAACATATCAACTTAAAACAGAAAAGACAAAACGCATTGGGAAAAGAAAAGTAGCGTACTCTGAACATACTCAAGTAGAGTCTAAACGTAAAACACAAAACAGCAAGAACAGGAGTAGGAATATTAATATATAATAAATACAAACAAAACATAAAAGATACATACTGAATCAATGAAAGGATCCTCAGGGCAGTGGCGGAGCTAAGATTTTTGAAAAGGGCCCACTCAAAGACAATTTTGAAAAAAGAAATACAATTTTGTCGTTTATTTAACCTCTATGTTGTAAATTCTGGAGACTCCAAGTTTTGAAATAATTGTCAGGAGCCCCCTATGCTTGTGGGCCCTTCCGCATTGCAGACCCTTGCTTGCAGGTAGCTCCGCCCCTGCCTCAGGGTAACCTTAAACACCAGTACACATTAGTGTCTACGTAAGTATAAAATAACAGGACAACTTCTATGAACACCTCCAGATCAAAATAAACGAAACTCCTACCGGGCACAAAGTCTTGATCATGGGGGACCTAAATGCAAAAATTAGCGACTTGGCAATACAAGGGGTAGGACAAAGACACAACAAACAGCATACCAACAACAACACTCAGAACATTCAGTGCGCAAAACAAGCTTAAAATAAACAATACATACAGGGTTTTCCATTAAGAAGTGTCATTTTTATTTTATAATAATAATAATAATAATAATTTATTTACGGATTTATTTTTTACATAAAACGTACAAAATAACAAACAAAAAATAATAAAAAATAATTTATATTAATTTAAAATAAAAAAAACATAACAATAATAATAATAATAATAACAAGTAACTATATTTGTAGTTCAATTTCAAGTAGAAACTCTCCGTCTACTTGTGGAACACGATATCACTTAAATGGCCGCCACGGCTGCGGCTACAAATTTCCATTCTTTTGAAAAAATGCTGCATCACTCTGCCGCACATTGGTTGCTTTATTTTGCGAATAACAGCCCGAATATTATCTTTGAGCTCTTCGATTGTTGTAAGATTATTGAGGTAACCTTTGTCTTTAACGTAGCCCCACAGAAAAAAGTCTGGCAATGTTAAATCGCACGACCTAGGCGGCCAGTTGACAAAAATAACACGTCGGAAAAATTGCTGACGCAATAGTGTTATTCTGCTAAAAATAAACATCACCTACAACCATCTTAGCACAGCTTAGCCATAAAAAGTCTGTAAGAATTGTACGGTAACTCTGTGCATTGACTGTAACAGTTTCACCTTAATTATTTTTGAAAAAATATGGCTCCATCACACCATCGGCCCAAAAACCGTACCAAACTGTAACTCGTTTTGGATAAAGTGGTTTCTCAACAAACCTCACTAAATTGGCCAAATGTCTCAATTTTCTTAATTATCTTCACAATTGCTGTTCGAAACGGTGCTTCATTCCGACCTAATACACCGCGAACTTTACAAACCGTCTCCGCTAAATTTTCACCATATCTGTAGTGAATTTTCACTATTTCTATTCTTTGTTGAAGCATATATCGTACCATTTTCGTAAATGAGATAGTTTTTACTTTTTAACCGTCAAAAAATAACATTAATATCTTTACAGGTACAAAAGTGACGCAAACTTTAAAATGACACTTCTTAATGGAAAACCCTATTCTTAGACCACAAGCCCGTTTTTGGCTGTGTCACTCTTTATGCACTGAGCACCCCAGTGCATAAAGAGTGACACAGCCAAAAACGGTGCATATTTTTGTGTTCAGCTAATGCCTCAAATGTCACAGCCAAAAACGCCATACATCATCACAAACAGAGCTATCAACACAGATATTGGATATACGCTCAGTAACCGCCAACATTAGTTTAGATCATAAACTAGTACTGACAAAAATCTAACCACCCATAACATGGAAAGAAGTAAAAGTTGTATTTATACCAAAACCAAAACGCTGCGATTACACTCTGGCAACATTTTATCGCCCAATAAGTCTTAGTTCTTTACACAGCGTGACAGATCAAATCAAAAAATCTTGATACATGGTCTTAATTCAACAATAAGTGGATAGATAAAACAGATGTTAAAAAAAAAGAACCGTAGCAGTAATTATAGGCAACACAATAGTCAGGGGTGAGGTACTACTAAATAACCGTGGTTTCTGCACAATTGGTAATTCTGCAAAGTGGATAATTTGAAGGCATAATTATGCAATCTAATGCTAAAAATTACAGAAAATTAATGCAAAAGCCAAGCTCTTAAGGTTAACACTCACAAAAATCCGAACTAGTTCTTTTCACAAAGTAAAGAAAAATCGGCCAACTAAATCTTTCAAAACTCTTAAACATGCCAGTAACGCTATCAATCGAAGTAAAATACCTGTGCGTCATATTTGATACATGGGAACCATACCTAAATACAATACAAATTGGCAATACATGGGGGCTGTCTCTAAAGATAGTACTATGGTTATACGCAATCGTCATAAGACTTATACTCACTTATGAGACACTAGTCTGGTAGCCAAAAACCAATTAAAAAACGTCAGCAAACCAATTAAATCAGTTTCAACAAATATCATGCCTAAGTGTAACAGGCGGTATGCAAGCAACACCAACTAAAGCGATAGAAGTAACATTAGCAGCACTGCGCCTAAATACCGGACTTTGGTACACTGCAGGGAGAGCCAGCAAATACCGCTCCTTCCTAGGAAAGGCGTTAAAAAACATTTCTACTAAGAGCGCAAACAGATATATTATTATACCGACCTACTTTGTATTTAAAAAACAGCAAGTGCAAATAGTGGATAAAGACAAACTCCTTCAAATCTACACCAATTTCTCTTCAAGGTTCAAGAGCGGGAAATTACTCCCAAAATCTAAAGGTCTCAATATCCTAACCACAAGGACACATACGACTATCCTTCAGAAAGAGATAGCCAAAATAACCCATGGGGTGTGGAAGTAGTAACCCGAGAAATATCTGAATATCTGTTAAAAGTGCAAATCCTAACAAACATCAGAGCAGCAATTTTAGTAGAAAAAAAAACAAAAATCACATCAAGGCTAATACTAGAATGCCATAGAGCCCTCACATTGCCAGTTTGCGCAAATAGTATTAAGTTGTGCTTAGTAAAAAGGCATTCCAAGACAATAGGTAACATTAAGGCTAATGAATTGGCCCGCAAAAGATCAATCCTCAAGATGTGTGCATCCAAACCCTGGACCGCACTACTACTAAAAATCTTTAACATCATACTAAAAGCAAATAAACACAATGCGTTTAAAGTACGATGGTAACAACCCGGGTTGTAGACAGGCAAAGAAAACAATGTTTGCCATAAATCCCAAAAAAGTCGACTAGTACTTGGAACTGTCCATAAAGAATCTGCAAACCTTAACAAGAATCTTGACAAGGCATTCTCAATTAAGAAAACATGCATACTATGAGCCCGATATACAGAAGATGTAAAATGAAAGACAAAGCGACCGAGCACTTACTATGTACTTCCGGCACTCTCCTTTGAAAAAAAGATTCTCTGTTAGAGAATTGATGGGTTGACAAGACCAGCATAAGAGTAATCCCTTCTAGCATACATCAACCACATAGGGTGGCTGTGTATTGGGACGGAGGAGTAAGGTTTACCACTGGAAGAAGTACAAAAGGTCAGATGAAGCCTGTATGCAGCTTAAATATTGTCTTCAATGAGATAATTTCAACGAGTGTGGTTTTACACTACGTTGTGACATATTAAGTAATTTCTAAATACCACGTTTTGAAAACATAATATAAGAAAAACTACAAATAAATTTGAAACTCTACAGTTACCCAGCAAGTTGTTGTATAGCAATTTTTAGAGAAGAGTATCTAAAGTTTGTAACAAGTTTTAACACAAAATAGTGCAAAAGTTGCCTAAATAGTATTAAATTCCAGTACCCGGCCTATATACCATATTAAAAGGCTTGCAAGACATAGTAGACATTAGGAGAACCAAAATATCAAAATAAAATAGAATTAGGTATATAATAAAATACATTATTTCAATAACATCACGTGACATTTTTATAACTTGTTGGCTATAATTAAGAATAATCTACTTACTGTAAGTGTAAATATATGTTATATTGTAAAGAAAACACTTTATTATGTTATTTTAATTAATAATATTATTATTTTAGATAAAGTTAACTCATACTGCGTGTGTCTTATCGTAAATTGCCTTATTGATGTAAAAACTAGCACAATATGTTTTTCACAATGTCACATAATGTTAATGAAATAATTAGTTATCTGTTAGTATATACAAATATGTATATTCTGTTGAAGTCTTCGGAAATGTACTTTTAACGTAATTTATTTACTTACATACCACAATAAAACTGATATATTATTAAGTTTAATAAAGTCAGCCGCACTCTTTGATGTATCCGAGTTGACTGAGAATTGCATAATATTTGCTAAACTTATGCTTATTGTAATACGTACTAATTGTATGGACAAATATATACTTATTGATATTATACTGCAGGATTTGTACTTAAAATATCTATATAATAAATAATAAGCACAGAAATATTTATTCAAAATTGTCTTCGCTATCATGCGATGCCGTGGTCGTACAAGGCATACTGACGAGGTTTGTAGAACCGAAACAATTGTCTATGCTTGACCCTTGGCCGCTGTGATTCGATTGACTGATTTTGAATAAATTATTAATTCATTTCATCTATATAATAATCTTAACTAGATTAAAGAATGTGCAATATTGCAAACAATGACTAAACTTTTTTTTAAGTTATTAATAATTGTCATTTAATACTAACTAACTTTTCATGGTTTAGTCAATGTTCTGATAATTATTATATGTTATAATTCAATCAGTTGTTAGCTCTTAATTATTTGTTTTTTTAATTTTTTCCACAAAATCATGATTATTGTGTACAAAAAGTTTTAAATAGAAGTAAGTTAAATTTACAGATATAAATTTTACTCAAAAATAATCGCCATGTAATTCTAAAAGAAAATTGTATAAATATCGATAAAAAAAACTATCACTTACAGCATATACGATTAATTTTTTATACAATTAATACTTATTGTATTAAAAACTAATTATTTACTTTAAATTGTTTACTTTAAATTACGTGTATATTATAGTTATGAGTATTACGTGCTTAATAAGTAAACACACATTTATGTGTTCATCTAAAATTACATATAACACGTTAGGGAACTGAACCAAAGAAAATATAACTAATAAGAATAGATATTAACAAACGTCAAATTTAATAGTAATAAATAAACACTTTACACTTATCAATTTATTGTTAAAAACCAACTGACCTTGAAGACCAAAATGATTAACAAATGAGCGTATGAAATAAACTAATGAAACCAAATAACCAAAACATCACTTAAGATATTTAAATGATATAAACCCAAAAACGTATATTTACATCATAACTATTTATGCAAAGTAAATATTTTTCATCTACATACCTGCGTCAAAGTGACTCGATTTTTTATTAATTTATACATCATAAAATTTTACAATCATGTTTGAGATTACAAATTTGCAAAATAACTTACTATAAATTATAGAAGTACTACTCCGTTGTGTTTTTTGCGTTTCTAATTTATTTAATTAATCATTACTAATTCTCAGAAACACAATATGTAATGACGAAATAAACCATATGTTATCTTCATTTTCAAACAATTTCATATAATTAAATTTTTTGAATTAAATATTAATTGATTATATCATTGTTATTTAATAATATTGTTACGATATTGGTTTTATTTATAATAATGTATTAGATGTGCTGATATATGTCATGCTACGTACCAAAATTGCAGGATAGACACACTTATATTTTTATTATTTTTGATAGGTGCTATTGAAAAAAAATGTTAAAGACACTGAGTAACTCACTTGTATTTTATTGAAATGCGGCTTTAATCAGCTTTAATAGGCGTTAATTTACATTATTATTTGTCGCGTGTATGCACCACTGATCAGCTGTTTGTTACTCGTGTATTAATAGACGGCGACGCTAGGCTTCGCTGTCGGCGTCCCGACGCGATCGATATTAAGCGGCACATTTAAATTTACTTATTGTTTTACTATAATATTAAAACTATACTATATTGATGTAAAAATTAAATTATCTTAATATTATTATAAGACGTTTTTTTAAATTTGTTTTATGTTCATTGGAAATGTTATTTAAAATAATAATCACTGAATATTAACAAAATAATAAATTGTTATAAATAATAATTGAAATAATAATTAATAGATTTTTAATTAAAAATCTTATATTCAATCTGTTACATGCAAATAAAATAACGACGTTGATTAAACAGTTCTATATGATCTATACATTTTACAGAAACATAACGAATTACTTATTGTAACTGTAAATATCAAAAGTTATTACAGCAAACTATATTCTTATAAGTATCTTAGAAAGCATATTATTATCAGATGCACAACGCGGGTTTGGCAAAACTAATCACCAATCTTGAAAGCATACTTATAAATTTTGTTTATTTTAGGATTTATTGATACCTGATTAACAAGTTAAATTATGTAAAAATCACACAATCAGAAATAAAACGAGTCTCAATCTTTGGTCGAAACTATTTATTAGATAGAAATTGCTGCAAAAACGTTTACTTCTATTGTGCGTTAATTATGTAGTTTATTGTAGATCATTGATAAGTTTCCATTTAATAAAAGCGTATATTAGTTAAAAGTCAATCACTTGTGAATACTGAAAGACAGTTTTGTTGCGAGTTTAATGTTGAAAGACATGGACGATTTTCAACACAACAAACAAACAATAATGAGGACTTTAAATTAGAGGGAACGTTGGCTCAAAATTTACTGAAGGCATACGTACAGTAAAAACACTCGAAAATATCGAACGCGGCAGACAAGCTGTAGAAAGAACTCCGAGACTATCTACACTTCTACCCAATTAAAATCTGATAAACCAATTCGTGAGATAAATAAATTGATAAATATCTAATAATTTTTTTATTGATGTCAGATAAAGCTTATTTTTTATGTTAATAAGCAAATCTTCCAATGCTGAGCTAAAAGTTTTATGAAAAGCCCCTTGATGATCGTAATATCACCGTTTGGTGTAGTGTTGCAATATTTAAAATCGTAAGACATATTTTTTTGAAAAAAATGTTTAAACGGTTACCATTAGTTTTTAAATTGTTTTTGAGCTTTTGAATGAGATAATAGTCACAGAGGGCCAGGTCGGAACTGTAAAATGAATTTGGTAATTTCTTCCGGATTCATTGAGTACTTCTTGATCAACTTGTGCTTTAAGCATTCTGTAGTTGTCGTGCAGAAATCGAGTTTTCTAAGCATAATTGTTTTTTGTGTATAGCCACTTTAATATATTTAATTGTGTCTTTGTAGACATTCCCCGTTATTTTAGGCGTTTACTTAATTTAGAGAATTTCTTCAACAACTTAAAAAACTGTGGTCACTTTTTACGCAGAAATATGTCTTTGCGTTTTTGAGTGGTAGGAAGCACTTATAAAACTATTGCACAAACTCTTGTTTTGTAAAAAGATCCCAGTAGTTTATTCAAGTTTTGTCCCCAGTACAATTCTATAGAAAAAGTCTTCATCTTGAAATAAAGCAGTCAAATTTTCTTCGTAAATATGTCGCCTACACAATTTTTGTTCGGGATTAGGCAGCTTGAAAATTTATTGTGCCAGCACTTTGCTCATTCTCAAATTGTTAAGTGAAGTTTTAAAAACATATTTTGATATTTTATTTTACTTACAATAACATAAACTTCTACTCGGCAATCATTTAACACTAAATCTCTGTTGATGATTTAGTTAGTTTGTGCTTTTACAGGTCTTCTACACTTTGAGTCACCATGAATAAATTCTCTGCTTCTTAAACTGCTTGCACATATATTTGATATAAAAATAAAACGGGTTATTCTTTCCTTATCCTTTTAATAAAAAGCTGGCTTATGTGTTTAAGTTGAAAATCACATTTTTTTTATTAATATATAAATGACAAATGTTGAGCGATTTTAAACAAACTGAAAAATTACTGTAAACCGTTGAAAAATTTGACATAAGGAAACTTTTGCAAACTTTTGTTTTAAGTATCAAGTAGAACCGGACTCATTCTTGACTTTTACACTAAAAGCTGTTTAATAATTAAACTGCGACTGGGTTACTTGTAGACTGAGCAAATGTGTGTTGAGTTACTTTAACAACAAAAACCTATTTCAAATACGGTAATTTTGCCAGTTATTTACGGCGTTGATCGTGTCACAAATCCGTATGTAGTCCAACGCCACTAGTGTCTATGTTTTTTGTTTGTTTTGTAAGTTTAATGCAAAGTAGCTTCTGGTTGGGTAGCTTCAGTTTGTATCTGACTGCAAGTCAAATACCAGATATTTACGGCGTTGATCGTATCAAAAAACCGTATGTAATTCAGCGCCACCAGTTTCTATGTTTTTTTTATTTGGTAAATTTAATGCGAAGTAGCTTCTAGTTGAGTAGCTTCAGTTTTGGTTTGTCTGCAAGTCATATACCTGAGTACAAATGTTTGTATATTTTTTGACCAGTGAAAGAAGAAAATGTCGCTGTTTGTAGCGGGTAGTACTAACTAATTGATTGTACTCGTATTTGTCTATTATTTGGTAGAGTTTTCTTGTTTTTCTTAAATTATAATCTACGTCATGGTCTTTGAATTCATCTCTTATTTCTACGTATTGACGTATTATTTGCCAAGTTTGTGGGCATTCTAATTGAACTCAACGTACTGCGCTAATAAATATTTGCGTGACTAGTAACGTAATTCGGTGTTGATAAATACAATGAGGTCTGGTTAGATAGTTATATAGAGTTTTTAGCAAAAAGATTGCCAACATGTTTGTTGTGACATCATCAGACATTATTTGTAACAAAGTATCGGAAAAACGATAATGTAGTATAAAGCATGTATTACTGTGTAATCGAATTCTTTTAACAGTAAATGCTTCTTTCTATTTCTATTTCTAATACTTCTTTAAAGCACAAATTATTGTTATACTTTTGAGTTTGTTTGATTGGTAATGCTTCTAGCGCTCAGTCAGCTTACAAACACAATAAAATGTTTTTAGAATCTATTTTATTGGTGCAATATAGCACTTTTTTTTGTATTACAAGTGCAAGTTGCAATGGCTGATTCATCAACTTTTTACATCTTTAAAAG
Organism: Tachinus rufipes; assembly: GCA_963932245.1. Taxonomy (NCBI): domain Eukaryota; kingdom Metazoa; phylum Arthropoda; class Insecta; order Coleoptera; family Staphylinidae; genus Tachinus; species Tachinus rufipes. The sequence continues at coordinate 80,806,302 of OZ010744.1, forward strand.
TTTCTTAAATTTCTTAAGTTTATTTAAAAGGTTTATTTTTTGGCTTTGAAAGTTGTCTGTTTGAGCAAAGTTTGATATGTATTTGCGTGCATAATTCCATTAAATATTTTACTTATTTGTTGTTAGTGGAATGTAGGTGCTTCCTAATTAGCTTCAGATGCTAGTTTTTATTGGACGTGATTTTGTGAACTAAATATTTTATTTTTTTTGCCCAAAAACGTATTTGTTTATTATAGTTACTTTCAGTTCTGTTGCTGAATCTGATTGAGATATAAATTTGTTGATGTTGGGTCTGTGGAAAAGTTTTAATTTAAAAAATGTTTACTTGGGAAATCTATAAGGACCTCAAGTCATTTTTTATTAGTTTTTACTTTAATGTAAAGGAGTTGTAGCATTGGCCTAGCCTCACTTTCCATTTACAAAATATAATATAGTAGCGTATTACAGAAAAGAATCAGAAAATAACAAAAATTCCTGACCGTGTTATTTCTCGAAAAAGTGATCACAATTGGCCACCGAGATCTTGTGATTTAACAATTTTAGACTTTTTTTTTTGAGGCTACGTGAAAGGTAAGGTTTATGCTAATGCTCCACAATCGATTCTAGACCAGATAGAATTTGTAAAGTTATCGAAGACATATAGCCGCTAATGTGCAAACTGGTCATAGAAAATTTTATAAAAAAAATGTGGTACTGCAACTGATATCGTTTTCAAATGTTAATGAGATACCTTTCTTTTTACAATGAAATAAACATTTATTGATTTCTCTTAAAAATATCCGTTTTTTTTTTAATATGAAAATGAAACCTCTTATTGGAAAACCCTATATAAAAAAAATGTATATAACTGTACTAAATAATTATTAATTACCTACCGACTGAGTTAGATTTTTTGTTATATCTTTTTTGATTTGACAATGACTACACGTAATTTTACTGTTTGTTTAAACAATGTATTTTTTTAAAGTGTTGTAAAACGTAATGAACAATTTTAATTTAATAGATCTGACAATTGTAGCTAAATTTTAAAGCTCTGAAGAAGATAACGATGTTAATAAATTATTAGCACACGCTAGTTTTTAATTTTTGCTATCCTATTTCCAAACTATACTAATAAAAAAAATAGATAATATCTTTATTAAGTATTAATTTAATTTAATTCTGCAATTTGGTCATAAAACTTGAATTAAAAAAATTGCCTTCAAATTACAGACGGGATAAGCGACATTAAAAGTCGGTGTACGGCTATGATACCTATACCAATTGACGAAAAAAAAAATAAGGTCATTCTAGCAGTGTGTATAATTTAATATTGCCAATATTGTCGCTTATACCATTTTGCTTTTTAACCATCAATATGTTTTCTTTTTTTTCTTCTCTGCCATTATTTATCTACACTTGGATGTAGGATACTTCCAAAAATTTTTACGTTTTATTATTTGCTGCAGTTTGAATCCAGTTTTTTCTTGCAATATTTTGGATATCATTTTGCCATCTTCTCTGAGGTCTGCCAGCACTTTGTTTGGTCTTTCTTGGACGCCAAGTTGTGATCTTCATTGACCACCTGTCTGGGTCCTGTCTTGCTATGTGGCCAGCACATTGCCACTTAAGTTGCGCCACCCTAATAAGTACCTCTGTCACACCGCTTCTTCTTCGGATTTCCTCATTTCGAACTCTGTCCCTCAAAGTAATTCCGAGCATAGACTTCTCCATTACTCTCTGTGTGGTTTGCAGTCTGCTAGATGTTTTTCTCGAGGCCGTAAGTGAGCACTGGCATCACGCAGGATTTAAATACCTTCCTTTTGAGGTTTATAGGAAGCTCCTTGGATTTGAGGATTTGACTTAATTTACCGAAAGCCGCCTAAGAAAGACCTATTTTTCTTGACATTTTGGAAATCTGATTTTTTTTACCAAGTTGAATTTTATTTATTCCTAGTTTTTAAAGACATCTTCTAAGGCTAATATGAAAAATTTTGGAGAAACTGTATTTTTTGCCGCACTCCTCTTTTAATTAGGATATTATCTGTCTTTGAGTCTTCGTCAATTTTAATTTGGATGGTCGCGTTTTTTCGTTGATTTGTTTGATAAGGTTTGAGTATCTTGAGTCAATTATTGCATTGTCTAAAAATTTTAGTACAGCCCACGTTTTGACAAAGTCGGACTATTTCTTGTAATCCACAAATGCTACGTGCATTGTTATATTATACTCGGTGCTTTTTTTGATGAGAGTATGAAGTGTCTGCAAGTGGTCTATAGTCCCAAATCTTTTGCGGAATCCCGCTTGTTTGCATGGTTGGTGTAAGTCCATTTTGTAAGTTAATTGGTTTGTTACAATCTTTATTATAAGCTTGTATATGTAACAGCAAGTTAATAGGACGGTAATTCTCGATTCTGTTTCTGTCACCTTTTTTGTATAGCAAAATAACTTCGACATTTTGCTTTTTGTTTGGGATTCTTCCTTCCATCATACATTTGTTTAGTAGAATTTGTACACTTTCCAGAACGGCTTTGTTGCCTGGACTTTTTCTGTTTTTTATCTAGTTTAATGTTGCTATTAGTTTGTCTGGATCTATTTCGGGAATTTCTTTCGATCTCACGTTTTGAATTTTTGATTTTTGGTATTGATTATCCTGGGTTATAGAGCTGTATAGCTTTTTATAGAAGTCTTAAACAGCATCTGTAATCTTTTTTTGGTTACTGACTATGATGCTATCTTTGTTTCTAATTTTGGTAATTTTTGATATTCCATTTGATAGCTTGGATCTGAGAACCTTCATTTATTGATATGTATAATATTTCCACAAAAAATGATAAGTTTTTAAAAATTTCAATAATAAGTTGTCCTTCCACAATTTCTAAAGCTTTTATCAAATTGTCTAAACATGCTGGAAATTAAATTGTTAATCTGAAGGATTGAATCTCAAGCTTCCTGAATTTGCCTTCGAATATCAGGTAAAGTGAGTGAGAGCGGCTGAAGAATGGCTTCTATCAATTGTATCCTGCACGTGATTAATAGGTGGTAGGTTTAGAGAACAAGACATTAAGTAGTTCCAGAAATTTTATAGTAATTATATGTGGATTTGCATGATTCTGTTAGAAAATAGAGGTTTTTATAAGCGATTGCTTTTTATGCTATCGCTACGCGTGTATGTTGTTCTACAGCAAGCAGTAAACTTTTCAGTTTTTGTTGGTAACGTCTAACTATCTTACAATCTTTGTAGGAATATAATTAAAATCTTAACTTTTTGGTAAAGATAACTTTAATAACGTTTTTATTGATTGACCATCCATTGTAGTTTCTTAATGCACCACTTCAGAAGAATTATTTAGACAAACAAAAGAAAGAGCGGTACGGCTTAAGACAAAATAAATCAATTCTCCGGTAAGTTAAGTCTTTCCAGACATCTCCAATTGCTTTTGTTGTTAAAAATCGGCACCGGAGAGAGACGAACCACAGAACGTAAAAATCGGGACTTTCTGTAGTGTTTTTAGAGCGCCCAGGTTTGTAATTTTTGCCGTTTTTCTATTCTTTGCCATCTACGCCAACATAGAGCTATTGTACTGACAATTTGTTGGTCAATTTTACAAATTGACAAACCCTCTTATCTGAGCCCGATTACTCTACCGCGTTTAAAATTGCTTAACTGTTGAAAAACGCCGCGCTGACTTGGATCATATTTTTATTTTTATTATTTTTTAGTAAGAATAATATACATATTATTTGAAATTTTATTCAAAACTGAGGTACGAGTTCTTGGTATTCTTTAACTTTGATAGGGTAGTATACATTGACATCTCTTAAAGATAATCAAGATATCTGACTTTTCTATTGACATAAGTCTTTCTGCCCGATGTACTACAATTTTATTAGATGTATGCTTTACTGAGTTTGTATTAAAACATTGATATAATAATCTAATAATAATAATCTTTTTTATTGACTTCAAAAATACATACTTAAAAAGAAGAACAATACAATAAATGATAAAGAGAATGTAGAAGTCAATTAGAAACTAGTTCAGTAAACCATTAGATGGTTTTCTGGTCTTCCACTAGCACTAATACTAATAACTAAAAACTAACAATAACAAGAAAAATAATATACGATACACACAACATTTATACATACATACAGGACAAAAATAGTACTGGTTTTATGAGTTTGTAATGATATTATGACAATGTTTTTTTAATTGCGCCGTAGTTATGTCTAAAAAACCTTTAAAATAAAAATAATTAGTAGCTTTTACAATGTTATAAGAAAAAGATCGCCTAAAAATTTCTGTTCTGAAACGTGGAGTAGTTAATAGCCCTTTATTCCGAATATTGAGGTTGTGAACATCAGTGCGAAATGACAATTTATTGGCAAGATATGGTGGTGTTTTACTTGTAATAATTTTATGATAAAAACAAATAGAATGTAATTTACGTCTATTGCTCATGTTTAACCAATTAGTTTCTTTCAATTTGTGTGATATTTGTTGGTGTTTTCTAATGCCGTATATAAACCTCAAGCAAGATTTTTGCATTTTTTCGATTCGATTTCTATCAAATGCATCAAGACAATTGCCATATACTACATCACAATAATTGAAGTGACTAAGTACTAAAGAGTCGCATAGTGTTGTTTTTATCTTTGTATTCATCACATGCCGATGAGCATATAGCGATTTAAGTGTCATATAAGCTTTTCCAATCATTTTTGAAACTTGTGTTTTAAATCTAAGAGTAGGGTCTATATGTAATCCCAGGTTTTTATAACATTTTGAAAATGTCATAATTTGTTGATCAATGATCAGCATCATATTGTTTTCTACAAGCTGTCTATTTTTTTTATTTCCAAATACTATTACTGCAGATTTTGATGGATTAATTTTTAGTCCATGTTTTATTGATGATTGAATTAACTTTTCTAAGTCTTGATTAATTATTTCTTGCGCACTATTTAACTTCGTTTTATCAAAAGAATAATACAATTGAGTGTCATCAGCATATGCGTGATACTGACAGTTTGCTATAGATTTCGGTAATTCTGATGTATAGATTGTGAACAAAAGAGGACCCAGAATAGATCCCTGAGGAACCCCTTTATTCACTATGACAGATGACGATATTTCATTTCCTATACGTACACTTTGTGAGCGATTTGTTAAATATGAAGTTAACAATGCTATAGCCTTTTCACTTAAGGTCATGAACCGTAACATTGAGCAGAGTATTTTATGATCAATAAGATCAAAAGCCTTTGAGAAGTCAAGCATAACTAAAACAGTCAATTTGCTTTTATCTACAGCGCCTAAAATATCATCTGTAATATGTGTTAATGCAGTAGTACAACTATAACCAGGACGAAAACCTGACTGAAAATCTGGTAGTAGTTTGTAAGTATATAGATATTGGCGTAACTGTTGTTGAATAGCTTTCTCAAAAACTTTTGATAATGTAGGAAGAATGCTTATTGGTCTCAGATCTTTTAAACTTTTAGGTTCACTACATTTCGGTAACGGTGTTACAAGAGCATGTTCCAGGCTTTAGGAAATGCGCTTTTCTCAATGCAAAAGTTAATAATAAAAGTTAAAATGTTAATATAAATTATCATTGTTAACTTATTCAAAAATGTCATTAAGTATAATTTAATGTTAATTTGATTATAATTGAATGTTTATATAAATCTTACGTAACCTAGTTTCAATTATACCAAAGTTGTTTTGGAATATTGTTTAATTAAACAATATAGTTATTCTATTTACATAAATAATGACTATTAATCTAGTTAATTAGTTTCAACTACAAACAAAGTTTGAACGTCCAATATAGAACAAACTTTACGAAGGTCTTTTGTTAACGTCAATAACCATAAGTTGTAATAAATTAATTAATAAAAAATAAAATAAAATAATTTGGCTAAATTAATTAATAATAATAATTAATAAATATTATAAATTGTTATTTATGTTAAATCTTTTTATCTATACTGTGACATTGAAACCGGCAAAATTAGGTTTACTCTTGAAATTTAATTTTATTGCTTTATAACGTATTGTTCTGTTAAAAAAAACACTAAAAAGACGACTTATAATCTATATTGTTATTTTGGAAAAGCCATTTCCGTATTTTAAAAACACATTATATTTAATCAATGTAGGACATACACATGCTAAACATTTAACCTTAACTAGTTTGAAATTTGCACGACCTTTCAAAATATTACACAGTACATTAAAGTTGATCATAACAAACATTGATAAACAAAATGCTGTAAAATAATGCATAACAATGTGATTCATGACGTTTGGGATTTATAAATTACTGTCATTTTGATAAATAATTAAAAACAACATTTAATATGAGATCATTTTCTAGTGTATACTATATCGCCATTCCGAAGAAAAATGACGCAACTGCAAATAAATTTTGTCTTTGGTTATCCGTCGGTTCTGATATACTCACAACACGAACAATTCGAATGGGAGACCTTCTGCATAATAAATCAAATTTGAATGATACTAGTTTATGTTTAAGTACTTTTGTAAATAGTTTACTCAATATGTAGTATATGAGGTTTTTATGCAGAAATAGTATTTAGACTTAGACACAGTTATGTCAACTTTATTTTTTGTTAGGGTACTACCTTAAGTCATTAAAAGAAAAATAAAGAAAATCTACCTCAATTACTTATTTTTAAGAAAACTATTTATATTTACAATTTTAACTAATGTTACAAATTACTCCGATTTATCAATCATTTCATAATTGGCTGATAAAAATTCAATAATTGATAAATTTTAATTAACTGACTTGACTTTGCTTGAATAACTATGTACTTTAATAACATAAAATTGAAAAAAAAGTTACTTGCGCATAGCGTATGTAAGATTCAGTTGCTTGGAGCTTAATATTTAAATATCTTAAGATTCTGATTACTATACTAGGAAATTTAACCCTGTTTTATGATGCTAAATTAAATATTATGTTACTTTTTTAATAAATAAAGATTTTAGCGTTTGTAAAAAGTAAAACGTTGCAAAAAGTTAGACAAAATGTTCTTGATGCAGTTAGTAATATTAATAGAAAAGTAATAAATTTTTTTTTTAATTTTAAAATGTATTATTTAAGAATTACTTTATATGTCACAAAATAAAAATACTTTTGAATTTTAACAAGTAAAACCACACTAGTTGAAATTATCAGATTGAAAACTAGAATTATGCAGTCTGTGAACATTGACCTTGAATATTTGTGGCTTATAAGTCTCAGGAAATACTGAATTTGAAAATTTATTGTATGTGCCAATAGTACGGTTAATAAAACTCTTTTAAAAGTTTTGGATCTACATCTCTAAACTGTCAGTAAAAATTTGTTAGAATTCCTAGCAAGTCTTGTACTAGGAGTAAATATTTGTTGGCAATATGTTTTGTATTTAATAATGCTATAAGTCTATAATTTTAAGAATTAGACTTTTTTTTGTTCTACTAACTAATTATACCTTAATTGAACATATGCCATTTTTTAACAATTTAGGAATATTTCTTTTCTTATAATGAAGCCAATAATTGTGTTATAATACAAGCTTTTACATATGTTTTAAAAATGTATGGTAGAATTTTATCTTTACCTGAATCTTTCTTCTTTTTTAGGTGCCTTTTCCATTATTGGCAACAATTATTGCAAATTCTCCCTGATCTTTTGTTGCTCTGAATAAGGTGTTTAGGTCTAATGAATCTAGTCTTGTCTAGTTTCTTATGTTTTTGAGTTAGGTCTTCTATCTTGCCCTCCATTATAAGTTTCAACAGACTATATTTTGCTTTTTAACAATTCCTAGTAGTTCTCTGTTTCATCCCATGCGTGTAAGGATCTTAGCGTTTGTGATGTGCTCTACCTAAAATACTTTCTGCATTTGCCAAAACGTCCACATCTTCAAGTCTGTTTGTAGAATTGACCTTTAGTGTTCGTGCCTCAACACTATAAAACAGCCTAGATTCTCATTTCACAAAACGATATTTCAAGTTAAGTTTTTTTTTTAATTTTGAGAAAGGTTGTTTAGCCATTTCTATTTGCAATCTTACTTCTATATTTAGATCTAGGTCTTAAGTTGTCCAGCTGTCAATGTATCTAAATGTAGCAACTTGCTCTATCTTATTACCGTATACCCGCAAATTAGCTTAAACATTTGGTATACTACTAATCAGCATAACTTTAGTTTTGGCCGTGTTTAGTTTTAATTCAAGCGCATTGCTTTCTGACGTCTTCTTCTTCTTCTTCTTCTTGTTTCTTCCATTCTAGGCTATTAGCCTGTTCTTCATCGGTTTCGCAACGGTCATAAATTGTCACTCCATCTCTTCTTCGGTCTTCTTATGCTACGCTTCCCTATTGGCGACTTGTCTCTTGCGATTTTCACGGTTCGGTCCTCGTCCATTCTGCTTATATGCTCATCCCATAGTCTTTTGCGTTGTGTCACCCAATTATTTACGTTATCTACCTCACATGATCTTCTTAGGTCGTCGCTTCGTTCCCTATCCCAAAGTGTTTTTCCTGCAATTCTGCGTATGATTTTTATTTCAGTCGTTTCCATTAGCTGTTTCGTTTTCTATGTTTCTGCCCTTGTTTCCGACGTATAAGTCATAATTGGTCTAATGACTGTTTTGTAGATGCGTGATTTTGTTTTCTGCTGGAGGTGTTTGTTGCGCCATATTAAGTCATTCAGACAACCTGCTACCTTATTAGCTTTTGCTACCTGTTGCTTAACTTCGCCCTCTGCATCACCGTAACTGGTCATATCAACTCCCAGGTACTTGAGCCTTAGTTCTTGTTCGATTATTCGGCCATCCAGTTCTAGTTTGCATCTTAGAGGATATTTTGATGTTGTCATGCATTTAGTTTTTTCAGCAGAAATCCTTATGTTAAATTGTTTGGCGGTTTGCCTTCTGACGTGACTTAGTTAATCAAGCGTTGTAAACCTTTAGAGCTATCTGAAAATATTGCCGTACCGTCTGCATATCTGAGGTTGATTAGTAATTTGCCGTTAACCTTGATCAGATTCCGAACGCACCTCTTGTCTAATAAATCTATTGCTGGTCATATCGTTTTTAACTCTTATTATTACTGGTTGATCTTTGTATTTATGGAGGCAATGTCTTTTTGGTCAAAACCTTTCCTGATTATGTGATTTTTTTTAGATTTTTTCAGTAAACCATTTCTTATTATTCAATTTTCAAAAACAGTGCGCTAAAAATCGACAGTTACGTTGGCTGTATCCATTTCATATTCTTTAATTTTTAGAAACTAAAATTTGTTTAGCATAGCACAGTAACGTTTGCTGTTGACGGCAACGGCAGCTCCTTGCTCATTTTCAAAGAAAAATGTCCCAATAATGCCGCCGGACCAAAAACCACACCAAACGGTTACTTGTTGTAGATGCATAGGCTGTTTAATAATTATGTGTGGATTTTCTTATTCCTAAATGCAACAATTTTGCTTAATGACATAGCTTCCGAGATGAAAATGAGCTTAATAAAAAAAACACGATTTTTTAATAAAAATGAAAAACGATCTTTAGCCTATTTGGTCGAACTGAAAACGCATCGGATGGTCATGAAGCTTTATTTCTTGGACTAATTGAACTTTGTAAGTTTTCAAACCGAGGTGTTTATGCAAAATTCTCTTTAAAGAATTGCAAGAAATTTTCAGTTCTTGATAACGATAACGAGTTGATGTTGATTCATGTTCACGCACGCTCTTAGCAACAGCATTAATTTTTTTGGCTGAGCGCACTAGAAAAGAACGTGAATGTGTTGTTTTTTCCACTAACGATCCAGTTTTACAAACTTTCTTCACAAATTGGTCCACAAACTTAAAGGCACTTCTTTTCTATCAAATTTTTTCGTAATTTTCTTACCGTTTGAGTAAGAAACTCACCACTTTGGAAGTAAGTTTTTATTATTTCCCAAATTTGTTTAAGTGTAAAGCATCCTATTTTGTAAATGTCAAACATAAAGCTAAATTTCTGTCAACTCATAAATGTCATTATACCTTTAAAAAACAAAATAAACGGTAGTTCAAATTCCAAACGTTACATGGCCATTTTTTGATCTTTACATTTTTGCAAAAAAAAACAGATAACCCAAACAAAGCTTGTCTTGTACCAAGTCCATCACGGAAACAAATTGTTTTTTACTAAGGTCTTCTTTACATTTTCTACGTACTCTGTTGTGTATTATTTAAAAAAATAATTACCTGGATCATCAGGCTAATTAATCGAAATTGATCATATTTATTGGTGATGGATTTTTTGGGATGTGTTATAAATATTGCTTTCAGTCAATCTTTTGGAATGTCATTCAAATCATATATCTTGTTGCAAAAATAAACTAATATGACGATGTTCTCCTCTTGTATAAGTTTTAGAGTTTCAATGTAAATATCATCTGGATCAGCCGCTTTACCTAATTTGGATTAATGCTTTAATAATTTCTGATTTAATAAAATTTGAGCCAGTGTCACTATCGTTGTTTGGTTTTGGTAGGTTTGTTTTATTACTGAATTGTTTTTGGATGTATTTTGCTCATTCTTCTTTCAGTTCTTTTTTATTTGTTAAAAAATAGCCGTTTTCATTTATTAATCTTATTGGTGGATAGTTTCTAGTACTACTAGTAATGTTCTTTACTTTTTTGTAGGTTAAACATATTGTGTTTTCTTTGAAGTTCTTTTTGTTTTTGGTATTTTTCTTTTCTTTTTTTTTTGGGTTTTTAATTTATTTCCTAATGTTTGAGTTGAGTTTGCTGTATTTTTAGTGGTTCAGATTTTTGTATGTTTGTCTTTCATCTATGAGTTCCAATATTTTGTCAGTCATCTACTCTTTCTTTCTGTTATTGATGGGGCTTTCCAATATTTTTGCCTGAATGTTTTTAAAACTCTGGTTAAGCTGCTTCCAGGCGATCTCAACTGTTTTTTTCTTTTGTTCTCCCTATTTTGCTTAGCTCCAGGTTTTTTAGTACCTTTATATTTGGTTTATTGATGTTTTTACGTATTAACATTTTTAACTATTAAAGGTTAGGTTATTTAAGCATTTTTATTATAGGAATAGACACAAATACCAACAGTTTTCGTAAAATAACTAGAAATGTGCAATGTTGCCATGTGTAATCTATTTTAAACTTCAGTTTGCTAAACTACGCTTGTTGTGTTTGTGCAATGCAATGAAAATTAAAACTACCCTTAAAATTAATTAAGCGTCGATTTAAGTCAACATGGAGCAAACGGGCCTTATTATTTTACCACCAACCGGCATTGCATGTGCAACAATAGGAAGATTTAGAATAGTAGAGTTAGATACAAATTGGTTTTTTGTTGTTTATTGAAAGCTAAGAAATTTGATTGGTTTTGTTCCAGTCAATGTTTTTATCAGATTGTATTAGATTGTTACAATGTTAAGTTATGTTTTTCATCTTAATTAGTTAATGTTGTATTATTTTATAGTGTTTGAGGTCGGCTCTGGTGAGTTTCTACCTTGGCTTTTATACGCATTGCACAGAGCTCTGCAATACTGTGAGATGTCATTACAGTTTGTTCCTCCTATGCTTTAATTTGTTGAGTCTATGATTTGGGTAATAACTTAGCTTAGTGTGGATAAAGAACTATCTTTATTAATTAAGAAACTAACATAATATGTTTATTATTGTTATTCCGACTTAATTCTGTTACCCCAAATACGTCTTTTAGTGCAATGTTCTCTTTTGTTTGGTCTCCAAAAACTCCAAGTTTAATTTGTTTATAAAAAATCTGGTTTACCAAACACTATTTGAAATCTTAGATACCGTTTTTTAAGACAGCAAAACTAGTTTGGAATATAATGATATGTTACGTAAGGCAACCAGAATTCTTTTAAGAAAAGCCAAAATATGTCTCAAAAACAACGTTGGAGCAATAAGTTCAATAACATTATTTATTTATTTTATTTTGAATCTAACTAAGAATCAAATTATTTATATCTAAAAAATAAAAACTATACAAACATAAAAAGTGATTTTGATAGTTATAGGTCTTCTCAGAAAGTTAAATGTTGATTTGTCAAAAACTGACAAAAACAAAAAAAAATGACAATTTATATGTATAGCAGTTTATATGTCAATTAGTAACACGTTTTGTCAGACAGTTGACATTTAGTTTGCTAAACTAGCAGTTAACAGATTAACAGATTTCTTGAAAGAAAGTATTTCTTTGGAAAGTAGACAATTGATTTGTCATATTCTAGACGTTAGTCTACGGTGATGTATGGTTACTTTTGCATGAATGTAATGTTGTTAAGAGTTAACACTATTCGTGATTTAGGGATTACGTTTGAATTAAGCCTTTCATTTACACAACATATCGATACTCTTGTGGCTAAAGTTTATCAACTTTTAGGATTTGTCAAGCGTAACTCTAAGGAGTTTTGTGACCATCGTACTCTAATTATCCTTTACAACGCTCTAGTACGCCTCCATCTCGAGTATTGTTTAAATGTGTGGTCACCATACACCGCCGTCAGTAAAGGAAAAATTGAACAGATTCAAAAAAAGTTTGTTCGTTTTTTGGCGTATAAATGCAACATTGCAGGCAGCTACACGGAACTGCTCTCTACATTTAATATGACCAGTCTTGAAAAAAGACGTTTTAATTTTGATGTGACACTAGTTTTTAAAGTGCTACTGTCCTGACTTGCTCAGCTCTATAGGTTTTATGTTCCAGCTTGACTATTTATTTCATATACTGTTCAAAAGCACTGATTATGCGGTGCACTCTGCATCTACACGTATTTTGCGTCACGCTAACAAAGTTAAAGTGGATTTTTTAAAGATTTTTTTTAAACTCTGCGACGTGCACTTGTTTTTTTCTTATTTTTAATATTAGTTGTTTTATGTTTAATTTCTGTTTTTTAAATTGCACTTATTTTGTAATGGCTTTTGTTGACTAGTAAATAAATAAATAAATATTGACAGATAGCAGTTTATATAATAAATGTGTTGAGAAAAAGTTGAAAATTTATATACAGGGTTAGTCAAAATTACCAAAACACCTAATTAACTTTAAAATCAAAATTAAATGTCTAAAAAAATCAAACAAATGTCTTAAAATAGTCAAATAATATATGACATATTAAATGCATTCAAAATTTATTCTCAACAATTAAAATTAAAAAACTAAAGTCTAAAAATGTGACACAATTGTCCAAAAGCGGTTGCACCATTTTGTTTAACTTTTTAAGTGATACTGTATTTTCAAGTAAAACCTCTAAGTATAATTTTTAATTTGTTAGTTAGTGTGCAGAATATAACCTTATAGCTTTGTTCTTTTATATAAAAAAAACTGTGCTTGAAGAGTATTACACCTACTTCAAGTTTAACTAATGGAAGATTTCCAAGACAAACAATTGAATTGAAATGTAAAAGATTTTTTTGTTTGTTTTTGTATTAAAAAAAATACAGCTCTACCAAATTAAGAATAAATTGAGTTTCTTTACAATAGTGCATTAATGACTTGATTGAACTTAAATTAACTTAACATAATTATTGCTTCAAATATAGTTTTTGTCGAAATAATTGGGTTGTTCCTATAGACCAGCTGTTTCTAATATTGCGATTTTATGCAACAAACAAGTGTAGGAGGCTTTGCAAGAGTGCACATTTCTACAGCATCTTGCATTATAAACAAATGCAATAATACTAATTGTTCAGACGCTGTCTGCAGTGTCTGCTGTCAAAAATAAATAAAAGAATAAAGCAAACATCGTTTTTCTTGTTACATGTTCCAATATTTTAACCTCACAGCTGCTTTTGAATAAGTATCTGCAAACACAATCATACATTACCAAACCTATTAATTGTAAGAATGGAGACGCTGTAGATACTGACCAGATAATAAGTAAAATAGTTGACAGGTTACAATTGATATGAGAGATTTGTCAATATTAAAGTTTATATGTCAAACGGCAGATGTTAAATTCACAGTTGACATTTTATATGACATATACTAAGAAGATTTCCTAAACTGCAAATTATTTAAATATACAATTGAGTTTGGGTATGGTTTATGGACCGGGGCCCGAATGTCTTGCATCCACAGCATCTAATCTAATATTTGTAAAGCTTCTTGGAGTATTATTACTACAAAATGCAAAGAAGCAACAAAAAGCAACATTTTACCGGAAAAATTTGCAAAACATTTTGTTGAGATGCCATATAAAGTTATATCTAGTATTGACAAAAATGGATGCCACGCACCAATAAATTTTGTACTAAACAGTTTTGTCACAACAACGCCATGTGTTACTCATAATGAAATAAGAGATATTATATATAACTTAAATTCTACTAATAGCAAAGATATTTTTGGAATAAACTCTAAGATCATTAAATCATCTATAAATTGTATTATTAACCCATTAGTTAAACTGATTAATATCTGTTTTAAACAAGGTTTATATCCTTCCATTCTAAAAATGACTAAGATTATTCCAGTTTTTAAAAAAAGTGATCCTAATAACATAGATAACTACCGGCCCATTTCTATTATACCATTGTTTTCTAAAATATTAGAAAGTGTGCTTAAAAATAAAATTGTAAGTCATATAGAGGAAAATAAATTATTTAATACAAATCAATTTAGTTTTCGTAAAGGTTTGTCAACGACACAAGCTATATATATATATATAGCAACTACATGCAAGTTGTGTACTGTGATTTGACAAAAGCTTTTGACTGCGTATCTCACAATTTACTATTATTTAAATTAAAACAATATGGATTATGTGACAATATAATTAATATAATAAAATCTTATCTTTCTAATCGCCAACAAAGACAATACACTCTTTCAATAATAAAGAATTTTCAAAATGTAGTGATGTTACTGTGGGGGTTCCCCAAGGATCGATTTTGGGACCAATTTTGTTTATTATATATATAAATGATCTTTCTGAATATATGTCACTTATTGAGACTATATTGTATGCTGACGACTCTACTTTAATTCTTAAAGACTCGTCGCTTGAAAAAGTATTATCATCTGCTAACGATGCTTTAAAGAAAGCTAAAGAATGGTGTTCTGCAAATGATCTTTTACTAAACGAGAATAAAACTACAAAATTGACATTTACTATGAGACCTATGCCAATACAACTAGATAAATCAGTTAAATTTCTTGGTGTACATATAGACGCCAAACTTAATTGGAATAAACCTTGTAAAGAACTGTCTAAAAAATTAAATAAAAACATATACGCTTTAAGAAATTTGCAAGGAACTGTATCAGAATCCGTTTTAAAGATGTGTTATTTTGAAAATCTGCATTCACATTTATTCTATGCTATTGTAATTTGAGGAAATTTGCATGGGTCTAAAAGGATATTTTCTTTACAAAGAAAAGCTGTAAGAATTCTGGCTGGCCTGTCCTATAGAGCAGACTGCAAAGAAACATTTAAAAGAATGAATATTCTGACCCTACCTTCATTATTTATGCTTGAAAGCATTTTATTTATAAAAAGAAACATTCACTCATATACTGCAAGTACTACTATCCATAGTCATAACACCAGACAAGGGCATCATCTAAGACTACCTCAATATAGACTAACTAAGTCAGTCACAGCTAGTGAATTTCTTGGCATAAAACTGTATAATAAGTTATCAAAATCAATAACTGATTTGCAAAGAAATAAATTTAAGAACCTTATTAAAACATATTTTGTAAAAAAAGCAACGATTTTTTAAATAATATAATTTATGAATCTAATTTTTTAAGTACGTCCTAGTTTAGAATGATATAAATCGTTTAGTAAATGTAGGTGTAAACTATTATTGTGGTTTTTTTAACTGTTTTAATGTAGAAAACTTTTTACTGGTAATTTATTTTATTATTTACTGTATTTTTTTAACTATTACTATTAGGTTTAATGACGTATGTAAAAAATGTATTTTTTGAAAACATGAATAAAATTATTATTATTATTATCCTCTTTAAAACCGGCTTTGGAGAGCAACACTATCAAACTATCTTAGTTAGAAAAACTGCAGTTTCAACTGCCAGCCTGTCTACAAGTAACATAATGAAATAAATTTTAAAAAAAGCAAAGTATGTTTATAGATCAGAGTCGTATCTAATGTGACAAATGCGGTAGATAAACTAAGAAAAATTATAGAAATATACATAAAATGCATGTCCTGCTACTTACAAAAATCAAATTGTCTAAGGAGATGACGCATAATATAACATTAATATCAACTAAATATAAAAGAGCAAAGAATAATAATTTATAAATGAAAGGGATTAAGTAATCACTTTAAATATGCCGTCTTTTTAAAATTGTTCACTATACTACATGTTTTCATATGTTTGCTTGACAGCTGTCAAAGTAGATCTGTCAAAACAAATAGTATAGTGGACAATTTTAAAAAAGCGGCATACTTAGAGTGATTACATAATCTCATTTATTTATAAACTCCCTGTACAAAAGAAACTTGTCAACAAAAATCACAATAATATTATGCGTGACTTTGACTTAAATTAATAAACAGCTACAACCGTATTATATTTTATGGTTAATAACTTATCAATACTTTCTCTTATGAATCAATTATCATAATTACTTCTTATGTACTAATAATAGCAATTAGAATGATAAGCATACTATTAATACATGCTAATAATGTGTATATATTTTGCACCCCATTCACGAGCATCCAAAGTCTAAAGCAATTTATCAAAAATTACATAAATTTTGATAACTATAGCGTATTCTATAGTGTATGCAACTGAACGGCAATTTTTTTGATAAGACTTGACCCCAAGACACAACAACTAACTACAAAGCGGATCAATAAACACTTCGATTACATGTATCGAAAGAGTAACTTGTATTATTACATTGGCCATTCATCTTAAGAAACGAATAATATTAAACACAACTAAAAAAAGTTATTATAATTTGGTTAGTTTATGGTTTTATTAAAATAAGTTCGAATGTTACGACAACGATTCTAGTGAAGTTTTAGTTCCTATTTAATAAGCAATGTAAGTATTATTAATTAATTAATTAATTAATTTGATTTATATCAGAGGTATTATTTTTAAAATAATAAAATACATCTTAATTGAGATGTAAAATGTTAAATATTTAATATAATATTTAACATACTAACAACTGAAATATGTATTAATTAAATATTTAAAACAAATTATAAATCATAAAATCTAGATTATTTTGAAGACTTTTATATGAAAAAAAAGTTTTATTTGCTATAATAATAATAATAACTACAGTATATTATGTATGTCAAGTTTAATAAAATGCTCTATTAATTTTTCTGACATATTTTATAACAATATTAATCAATTGAATATTTACAAAATAATAAAGTAATTGAATTCATAATCTTTATTGATAAATATGTTTAAATTATTGTTTATTGGGAGATAATATTCATACTTAAGTCTAATTATTTGAATGTGCTTTAATAAATTATTATTATTTATTTTTCATTAGCAACAACAATGTTATATGATAGGTATTATTGCAGTTGTTAAAACAGTGTAAAATATGCATAAACACGTGAATGTTAAAATTTGTGCACATAACAAAATATTATCATCAAGTGTTTGAGAAAAATTTCTCCCTAATTATTTTATGATGATGGTGTGACTATTTTTGCCCAGTTACATGTTGCGATTTTGTGAAAATTAATTGCACCTATTATAAAATCTTATACTGCTGTAAACTAATACATGTTATCTATACGATTTGTTTACGGGTGGCTGTAAAAATTCGCATGATGATCCCCAAAAATTTTCTGATAAGTTTACCGTTCTCAGCCCATCCAAATTAGTTCATGGAGTGGTCCGGAGTGAAAACGCCAGAACTCTATCCCTCGCATCTCTGCACATTCTCCACCTACCTGCTGAATCTTAACATTTTCGTCGACATCTATCACATTGAAAGTCCATGGCTCTAGATTTCTTTGCAGGATGTCTTGGTGGTAAGCAAAAATTTATATTTGAATCAATATAACTCATTTATCATAAAATTAATATTTGATCAAATTGCAAATTTTAATTAAATCTTTTGACTTTTAACAATAATTTTCAGTTCAAAATGTGATCATCAAATATGTAATAAGAAATTTTGATTAAAATAAGTGACCACAATGCTTTTTATTCTTTTAAATAGAATATGTTATATAATTTAGAAGAAAATTACTTGTATTTGTTAACTTATATTCATTTAATTATTATAAACATCCTAAAAAGTTGTTTTTTGCATCTTTGATGTAGTTAACTGTAAACTATTAGTAAAATTATTTAGTATTTTATACTTACGAAAAGGTTTAAAACTTGTTGTTAAAAAGATGATTTATTAATGTCATTTTGAAATTCGTGTTTTAACTATTTTATTAGTATTTATAGTTTTATAACAAACATTCAATACTTTACACTTTAAGAAAAGTTAAACGACCTTGACATAGACTACATACAAATTTAGGGTTAATATTAAATTTAGTTTTACAATCTGTAAAATGTTTACAATGTTGGTTGACAAAATTGTCTGGAAGATATAAGATGCGAATGTGTCTAAACACTGGAAAAAAAAGTTTTACGTCAAGAGCACACTTGTTTTTCATATAACGCTTTCTCTAACAGTTTAATGATTTAGTTTAGTTTACTGTCTATTAAAATTTTTATTTTTGTTAATAGATGAGTTTACCAGTAGTTCTATTAAAATATTATTTTACATCCGGTTTTACTTCACATTTTTTTTAGTCTTGGTTAGTTTTGGCTCCCAGTCAACATGTTTTTTATTCAGGTCAACTATCAAGATCTTACTTTTATCTTATTTTTTCAGGTTATCTGAATAGTTTATTGTTTTAATTCTAACCATTACTTTTATATCAAAGATTTTATGCTAATTATCTAACTTGTTATGTTTTTATATTTTGTAGATGGATTTCTTTATAATGGTTAATAGATACCCTTTCATTATTGTGCACTTCTGGCAGTTCCATTTCTTCAATAAAATTCAAAAACAAAATTGTCAAAAAATTGCTTTAAGCTATTTTCTGGTTAATTTGTGTTTGCTAAAGAAGTCTCATACCAACCTTGCACCACAGTCTAAGAAGTAAACTTCTAAAAACATCTCGGTTGCTTTCAATAGGTTGGCTGTGTATGTGCCGTCTGGACGTATTAGGCAACCAAGTTATTCTTGGGGGTCTTTTGATAAAAATCATTTTTAACCTTGCAACAGTAGAAATGTTTTCAACATCTTTGCAAAAAGTTCTTCATGTTTTCCTTTGTTGTTATTTGTCCAATAATTTTTACCGTTTGTAGGGTTTAAATTTTTTTTTTTTTTTAAGTTTAGCAAACTTTTGATTTAGTATCAATGGTTTCTGAACAATGGCTATTGTATTCTACATCTCATCTAGTTTACGGCATGGTGTTGTCACGGCAGTTTGACAGTAGTGCAGGAGAATCACATCAATGCAATTTGGAACCATCTACAGGGATTTGAAAAGGTGCTTCTTCTTTACGGCTTTGCTCTGCGGGTTTTTGTCTTGACCTTGACTAAAGATTTTGGGCGAGTGGATTGATTTTCTCTTCTATCTTTATGTTTTTCTCCTGTTGCATATTTTTGGTGGTTACTTTAATAGGTGGTTTGATAAACATATAGCTTAATTGGTTTTTTTCCCACTAAATTTTTTGGTTTCTTTCTTTCTTATACTTGAAATAAAAAACCGACTTTTTGGATTTTTCTTCTCGGTGGCATAGAAGATACCCCAGCTCTTTACGTTGAGTTTTTGGTTATGTCTTTCCAAGCGACTCAAGACCGTTTGAATGACATCTGGAGGTCTCGGAAGCCAGAGAGTAGTTTTTATCTATCTGTGAAGGTAATCCGTCTGCATGACGTTTTAATTCTGACCACAGTTTTTTTCTGTTGAAGATTGTTTTCTTTAGCCACGTCAAAAATGTGTCATCATCAAAGATGTAATTAACTTTGTCAGTGCTTTAGTGGTTTTGCTTAAGAAATAGGAAAAGATTGGTACTTGTAAATGTTTGAGTACAGCCTTTTTGTAGTTCAATCCTCCATTTTTTGTTATAGAAGAAGTACTTTTTAGACTTGACTCAATTTTTTTTGCTTTCTTCTTAGATCTTTTGACTTTGGCACTGCAAAGTCGCTTCTTGAAGCGGCTTTGTGGGGCCTGCATCGCGGACGTTTACAGTAAGGTGTCCGACACGCTCGTACTGCTTTTAGCAGTTAGCAAGGTATCCAAAGACGCACCCGTCGCTTTTTTTTAGATGTCTAAAAATGCATTTTATACAGTGTTTTATTTTTTTAATTTCATCCTTCATGTTTATGAGAATAATTTTTACTTGCTAGGGCTACCAAAAAAGTATAGTCCTTGGAAGAGGGTTGTTCACGCTGTTTGTTACGCACCTTGTCACTACTAAAAATTGTCGGCTATCTGACAAGGTAGCCAATCTATCAAAGTAAGTTAGTCTAGACCAGGGGTCGGCAAACTACGGCCCGCAGGCTAAATCTGGCCAGCCATTTGTTTTTAGTGTGACCCGCAAAATCTTCATTTCCAAAAAAAATTGCAGCGGATATATTTTTTGAAGTTAAACTACAGTTACAACAACGTATTTTGGATTTTGATGCAGAAGTACAAAAGAAATTTCCTTATTTAAAACATAAAATTTTTACCATCTGGCCAGTTTCAAAATAAGTTTGCTGATCCCTAGTCTAGACCACCCGTTAAAAAAAAATAAGGCTGAAAGTGCCAGTGACTCAGCTACCAGTTCTTTTTATCTTTTTTTACAAGTTTTAACACACGGACATACACGAGGGTAGTTCCAGATCCACGACTATTGCGCTACAGGGAGATTGTAATAAATCTTTGCCTTCGGCCGCTTACCACCTTAGGGCTCTGATACGAAAAAGTCTTCTTCCCAACCAATTAGGCCCTGAGAGTACATTAAAACACGCAAGCTCCATAACCACGGAGAAAAAATGTAAAAAAAACACAATTTCTTTGTACTCCAGTTATCTAGTTTATTAAGTGTTGTATTAAAAATTTAGTTTTTGGCTAATTCTATTAACACCAGACTAACTAATTTTTAGTAAATTAATAAGCTGGGCTTATTGACAATTTCTTGCATTTAGGCATTAATCTATAGAGCAACACAGCTAAAAGTTTATGTAAAATAGAACAGTATTTTGGCTTTAAAACACACGTTAAAAGACAAAACGTCTAGAGAAAACCAAACAGCTTAACTAAGTAAAGTTGATAAATGAATAAAAGGTAACACGCTATCCTATAGCGTATTATGGTACTATCGTATGTAAAAATAAAGACACTTGGCAATTTTATTTATAAAAAAATTATTAAAATAAAATTATTTTTTAATTATAGTTTAAAAAACATTTTTTTTGTTTTGAATTGGAGACGTTAACCTCATCTTAATAGCAACAAATTTTTACAATAATACTTTACGTACAAGATGATTGTAAAATATAAGATAGACCAGTATCAACAGATACAATTAATTATTATTAGTTTCTATACTAAAAATACTATTGCGTTATTTTAAAATATAATATTGTGCTTCAAATCAGTTAAATCAATTATATTATATTATACTGAAAGTATTTGCCATCCATGACGTTTTAACGATATGGCATCGAGTAATAACGTTGCCGATGTTTTGCGAAAACAATGTTCAGTAATTTCTTTTTGGTTTTAAAGTCTCAAAATTTTTATATTTTCTTGCGGAATTCAGCTAATTAAATGCACCCACAATTTCATAAATAAAAACAACTTGCAATCTCCAAATTTGTGAATAATAAATTTAACGTTACATTTACCTTTTGCATTAAATAATTTTTGTGCAATAAATCGTGAAAATATGCAAGAAGAACGTTGTCAGAAAAAAATCCCTGTCTATAATCATTAAATTTTGAGACTTCTGAGGTAATAATTCCAATTTCACATTATAAGCAGCTTATTGAGTTTTCTCTTTGGTTTTTTACAATGCTTTAAATTGCATTAAAAGTTATGTATACAAGAATAAAATAAAAATAAAACTTTGGATTCATGCCGTAGCTATTTTCTTCATTTATCCGAAATATAGCATATTTGTCGTAATAACTATTTTAAATCACTGTAATAATACAGACAAACAATATATATTTTCAAAAAAGGAATAATTTGTGTTATCTACAAACAATATATCAGTTAATATTAAGTGCAAATAAATACAACGTCTTGTAGATATAAGATTACATTATGCTCAACATTAAATAACATGATAGAAATAAATAAAATTTAAAAAAAGTTCCATCAAGTACGATTAATTGTGTATCTTAGATTTGATTATTAGCATTTTCTTTGTTGCATCTGCAAAAATACAGTAAGAGTAAGAGTATTGTTTAAATAGGTTCTGCTTTAATAAGCTTGTAATTGACTGTGGTAAAATGCTAAAATCTAATATAAGATGACAAACAACAAAATTGTTAAACTCTGATATAAAACGTATTGTAAATTACGTTTGTCATAACGCTAATATAATTTACCTTAACCTTGACACGACCTATTGCCTTATATACTTAGTAATACATTAAATGTTTGTAAAAATTAGCAAAATAAACATTATAAAACAAATTTCTAAGTACATATTATACTAATTATACTATGGTTTAATTGATCGTTTGTGCAAATATGCGAATAAATTTGCACGGCTTTTATTATCTTTATTAAAACTAATTTTGAGTATTAGTCATCATTATATATATTGCTAAATTAAGAAAACTCTATGTCACCATGAGTGGTTATTGGGTCTTTTTGTCATTTTGAAAGTAAACTTTATGGCCGGTTTTTAATTGAAATATTTTATTTATTATATTACTTCTTAGTGTCAATTGCTTTGACAATAGTTTTGTTGCTTCAGTAGATAATGTCTAAAATATTCCTGCAGAAAATGTGCATTTTGATATGCAATATTTTAACTCTTTACTGCGATTATATCTAGTTGGCTAACGCTTTGTTTAAAATGAACTATATTAAAATAAGGTTTGTCATCTTTGTTCTTTACAATTGTTATTAGAGTACATTAATTGCTTTTTAATAATAATAATAATGATATTAATAATACATTTATTGTCAAAAGAGGTAGGTAGAGGTAATACATTAATTGATACAAACATAATATTTTTCATTGACAACTAAATCCAGAAATGGATGTATGATGATACATTGTTATGACTACTATAAATGAATTATAAATATTCCTGTAACTGGTTTTAACTTTGTTGGCTTTGTAAGGTTTTAAAAGTCTTATTACTTAATTTAATTTTTTAGCTTATCACCTTATATCTTAAAGTATTACAAGATGTCTAATTCCTGCAAGTTTTTTTTATTATGTAATTGGATTTGTAGATTTCATTGTTGAGTTGATTGCTGTAAGTAATTATGATCATTTTGTAGACATGAGTGAGTTCTGCGTATAGTACAAAAGCGTCGCAAAACACCAAAGATCTTCTCAGACCTAAAAATGTTGGTGCTTTTGTGGATGATGTGAAAGAAAGTTGCGTTTTAAGTATACACATAAATGTCTAATGTGACGTCTTTTAGAGCAGCTGTGCAATTAAGATCTACGTTTTTGCAGTTCTTCCAACGCTCACAAATTATATTTTAACAGTTAATTGTTATTTAAGTTTGATTGTTTTATAAATAGTTTTCTTAATTTTAAATATAAGTCTTTTCTGTGCTTTTTTATATAGTTCTGTTTTGCGCTAGTTGGTTTCATTTTTTTCCCGCCTGTAGTTTTATGTCAACCACCCACTTTTTTTGCATTTTTTTTATACTCCTCTTTGTCTATCTTGGTCTTCATTGGATTGTTATTAGTGTCCATCTGTTTTGGTGTTCTTTTGCTACGCATTCTGCTCATCGAAATCTGAGTTTTTAGAATATTTTTATTATGTCTGTCACCCTTGTTCTCTGTTTGATTTCTTCACACATGATTTTAGTTCTATGAGAACCACTTTTAACATGGCTTGTTACATTGTTTTATCTTAAGTGGTCAGCGCTTTTTATTGTTAGTGTCATTGTTTCCAGGCCATATGTTGTTACGGGCAATATACATGTGTATAATACTTTACGTTTGAAATTTATTGGTATAGTCTAGTTTTTGAAGATGTGGCTCAGTCTGGTGAAGGCCATCCATGTTAGGTTTGATCTATGTTTTATCTCGGCTGGCTGGTTTTCTGTTCCTAGTTTTATAACGTGCTTGAGGTATGTATACTCCTTTTATGATTATTACGGTGGTGTTATTTATAGTTATTCTCTCACCCGAGTTACTTATTATTTTTGTTTTGGATAGGTTTATTGTTAGGCCCACTTGGTTTGACTATATGTTTAGTTGTTTAGGCTTGTCTTTTATTTTCTAGGTGTCGCTGTTTATAAAGACGGCATTGTCCGCAAATCTCCAAGATCATTTATGATGATGTTGTCAATGCTTATATCTTTATTGTTTTAAAAAACCTTATTTAGCTCCGTGGTAAACAGTTTTGGGAATATAGTATTTCCCTGGCGTATACCCTCTTGATTTTGAAGTTGTTTGTCAGTAGGGTACGCATTGAACTTGTTAGTTAGTCAATTTGACAGCAATTTATATAGGTGAGGAGTAAACTGATAGAACGGTAGTTTTATATGTTGGTGTTTGAAATTTTTCCCTCTGCTAGACATTTATTAAATAGTATTTGTAGAGTATTTTTTATAAATATTAATTGTTACTATTTAGAAAAGAACTAAAAGAACAGTTTGAATATGTAAAAAACTAAAAAAAGAAATAATTCACATCCATTATATTAAATATGTGAAATATGTGAAATATGTGAAAACGATCAGTTATTATCTTTTATGTTCCTTTATAGTCATCAAAGAACAAAAACTATCAAAATTATTCAGTTATAAACTAATTGTTAAGTTAACAATACAAAAAATAAAATGTTAAATTAAAGTCTTACTTTATTTAAAATGACAAAAAGAAATGGTAATGAAATAATTTACATAAAACTCTTATCATAGTGATAAAACAGTATTGCCTTTATATCAGCTGTGCCGGGATTTTACGTCATTCATCTGGATTTAACAAGTAGTAACTTCATAAATATTTACACTGGCAATATTTATGAATTAACTATTCTTTAGTAATATAAAGTCCAGATGGAAATAAACTATTCAAAATCAATACATTCTCCGATATGTACTGAATCTACAAAATATGTTTTTATTTAAGAAATTTTAAATATGTGTAGCAAATCATTTTATTTGTTATTAAAATCTTAAAAATAAATTTAATATAATGTAATGCAAGAATATAAATTATTATCACAATAATAATTTCACTGAATTATTATGACTGGCAATACACAAATATATTTTTTTGATTTGATAATGTAATTATTATTAAATAAGACATAATAGGGCACAGACCTTTTATTATATTGTAACGATTTTACAAATAAAAAAAAAGATATTCATTTAATCTAAAATTTTATTCATTTATTATTATATAAAATTAATTAAAACCAGTATGTTTCAGTATTTATAATATAAAAATATAATACTTATATTTGTTATGATAACCAAAGATAATCAATTGCATTCTTCTTTATAGTAATTCTGTTGTAAATAGCATGTGTTTGCATCATATTTCATTAACTCTTATTATTTTTCTAAATGTAATTTACATGGGAGACAATATTTTTTTATAAATAACATGTTTGCCTATCTTTTAAGAGACACATGCGTGCAGTTTGTTTTGTTTATTCTTATCTGCAAACAACGCGTTTTAGCAATTTATTCATGTACGTCCTTAGATATTATGTATATACATACTCATTATTACTCATAGTTTATATTTAACACGCTCCAAACTTCATGATCATAAATTATAAAATGACACACGCTAATATGTATCATATAAAAGAAAAGCAGATTTGCGAAAAGAAATAATGCAAAATTAGTATATAATCTGAGGTTTGAATATTCCTCTTATTTTATTAAATTTGCTGTGCTTTGTAATTAAAAAGCTTAATAGGTTAGTTAGTTTTGCTGGCTCTATTTGCAGAGTAATAATTGCTATTTATGTCCAGAACAAAATTCCTGCACTCCAGCAATTTTCTTCATTTGACGTTTTTATCAAGCAGTCCCGGCTGTTGCATAGATTCAGGACAGCCGGTCTCAACGTTATGTCAGACAAGTTCTTAGAGTTTTGCAGTCATGTGTCCTCAGAACGTGGGGTTGCTGTTTTTGAAAACTGGATCTTGCAGTCGTGGGCATGAAAGATTTTTTTAACCGGTATTTGATTGTTGTTGAAGTAAAAAACTGCCTTGCAAGATGTGCTGCAAGACGCCTTACTAAAAGCTGGTCTAATACCAAGAAAACCTGCACATGCATGCTTACTGGGCAGCATAGAGTAAATAGACTTGCATTTGCTGGCAAACTATATTCTCATTCAACATTGTTTATGATGACCTGTCATTCAAGGGCGGCGGTTGGTGTGAGGTGGTATTTCTGCAAACGCTCGTAAAGACTTTGCGCTGGTGGCGATTACCACACATAAGTTGTTGTTGCTGAATAGATGATTATAGCTCTGTTGTGAAGTTAATTGCATCTTACTTGACTCGTGTGCTTCCTTTTTGTACTTTTTAGTCATTGCCGCTTTTTTTTTATCAATGTGTTTCATCAAACACTTGAGCCTACCAGTTAAAAGTGTGTACACACTAGTGGCACCAAAACTAAATTAAAATTATTATTACTCTTATAAAGAGACATATAAAATTCTTTTCAAGCCGGAGCTCCGTTGGCTCTGTAACAACACAGAATGAACCTCGGTCGGAAAGGTGTTAGTAGTAATTGTGTAAGTTTTGTTTCTAAAAAGTATTTGATAAGAACATCGTACACTTTGATCAGATGCAATAAGTAAACCCATGGAGGTTGGAAGCATCAACTCACAATTAATTATTTTCTGCAAAAATTTGAGTTTTTTCTGTTTAAATCTAATGTTAGGTACATTGACCACAACAACATAAAATATTGTTTACTATATTTAGCCTGTACAGATCCCGTGGGGATCTATGGTGTCTTCATTTTGAACGCAGCACTATTGCACTACATGTCCTTTGTTTAGCAACAAGATTACTTGGATTTTGATGTGTGACACCCAAATATTGTGTTTAATGTTGCATTCCGCAGAGCATACTGCATCAAAAGTACTCCAATGTCTATAAAAATGGATGTTTTAGGCAAATTATAACACAAAATCAAAATCACAGCTATTTAGTTGTCGTATAGTTTAGCTGTAAAAGTCGAAGCATGCAGGGAAATTTTTTGTAATTATTCCAAGTAGACTTTGTAGGTAGCCAAATTTAATTTTTAAAAATTTAAATTTTAAAGATCCGTTGTAAATATGTAAACAAACTCTGGCCAACCGACGTAAGTAAAACTTAAAAAAAATGGTATTTACTGAGCTGTAATCAATGACTTTTACACTCTTGTTGATTTTTCTTTGAAATTGGGAAATTTTTTTGAAAGCAGAAATTATCATGAAGCATTCCTGTGAGTGCCAAAAGGCCCGTTTGCCAAACTTGCCACTTGCTTGAGATAAGGTTTTGAGTGCTATACCTCTTCTTATAGCAAACAGTTTTGCAAAGCATTATGCTATTTACCACTTCCATGATATTGATAGGTGTGGAGTTTATTGCTCTTATACAGATTCTCATACCTCGGTTTTAAATTTTATCCAGTATAGCTGTTTTAGCTTTGTTACAAAAGGAAAAAACATATGTGCTGAAAAATGTTCACGTGAAGAGCCAAATGCTTAAATGCTTGTAAGAAAGTAACAACGTTTCAGAGTCTCTTCTCCAATCAGTACCAGATACACACCTAAGTATATTGATTTTTAATCATAAGTTTTGTAGTGCACTTGTAGGTATACTCCACAATAGTTTGTTGTAAAATACTAAAAACTTATAAAATGTGTTATTGGTAGTTGGTACTAGCAATGAGGTGCCATGTTTCTAGTGCAAGACAAAAAAATTATTGATTTGCATTTGTCAACAGAAAATTTTAAATTTCTGTAAAAAAAAAATGTATGACTGTTTTTGCCAGTACTGTATTGATGTTATGTAGTATGTTTTCGGAAAACGCGCCGGACGTGTGTATTGCAAAATTATCTCCGTTTGATACTATTTTAACAGCGAGAATTGTGAAGTACCATAAACTAACAAATGAATATACATATAGTCTTAAGTAGGAAGTACTAGTGTTTTCTTCTGGAGACGTTCTTGACAAATGTAGTTTATTCCGACACTAATTAAGATGTTTATAAAAGTCGATGGCATATTTAAGGTTATGATGACCGATTTGAGATAAGCAATACATAGTACTTTATCATAAGCTCCTTTTATATCTAAAAAAACTTTTTTACAAAACATGTTTTTGTGTCAAGCCTGAGATAACATCACTGTATAGCGTAGTAATGTTCTCGTATATGCTGTGATTTTTCTGAAATCAGAAACTTCATTAAGAAAAATTAAGTTTTTGTTGGCTTCATCTCTCTAGTCGTACTTTTAGGTTGTTTTAAAAGGTTTTTCAAGTTCCAGACGGAATTGCAATAAGACAAGTAGCAAAATCTAAGTTTGGAGACGGTTTGCCTTTGATAAGGGGACAATTTTTTATAGTTTTTCACTTATCAGAAGTTGTTATATGTTTCAAACAAGCATTAAATATTTGCACAAAATAGGCTTTCACAATACCGGAAGATTTGCGTATCACAGAATAAGAAATGTTGTCAAAACTAACAACATTGCTACTTTTTTAAGCATAGTTCAATTTAAATTTCTGTATCGGTTTGCTAATTATATGAGAAATATTGTGAAGTGGCATAATCGAAGTTACCACCAAAAGATGTTCAACGAATGAGAGGAAATAGTTTTATAATTCCCATACATAAGAAGGTATCGAATTTTTGTTCAGAGAACCGCCAAATTCTCTGAAACTTTTCTTTTTTGGCTTCTGCCATAACTTTCCTTGCCGCAACCAGTTGGCAGAACTTTCAAATTCTACAAAAAAAAAGACGGCGATTTTTCTTGTTTACTTCTTTAATGCACTCTTTGTTTCACCATGAACAGAGGTCGTCCAACATTACGGAGCAGTATAGAAAGCAATTTTGCAGCATCTACCAGCCAGGTCTCAAATTGATTGTACTTGGAAAAAGGGTTATGTTTCCATTTTGCCGTAAGATAAATTGTATAAAATGCCAATTAATGTTCTTTAGATTGATAGGACAAAGAAGATTGTTAGTAGGTAATTAAGTTTGGTTAAGATAGATTGAAAAATGGTTACTCTTGTATGTATCATGCAAAGTTTCAGATGCTATCACCAAATCAATGACATTAAGATGAATGTTTTTCAGAGATCCGTCATTTAATATTACTAGGCTCAATGAGTTTATAGCCGTTTCTAATTCTATTCCGTTTCGATTGTGATGATAGTGACCCCGTAAAAGACGGTGTGCGATAAAGTCAATAACAATAATAAAAATGTTTGTTCAATTATTTATTTTAAGTAACTTGTTATGTGGACAATAGTATATAAGAATAATGAAAAAAGAAATAGATCATTGTACAAATTCTATGAAAAAAGGAACATTAAAAGATGTGGTTTTAATTTGAAAAAAAAAATGTGGGTTTAAATAAGAAGAACTTTCTTCATAGCCGTCTTCTTTCATGTTGTGGAAAAATCTAAATCGGAGAAAAGAAAAACAGTAGAATTAAAAGATGTTTGTTTTAGTACTCAAGTGTTTTCTTGAGATTTGTTGTTAGTTTTTTTTTTCTTTAGTGCAATTGATGTCTTGAGGTTTTGCCAATCAACCCGTTGCAATTTCTATAACGATTGTCGTCTGTATTAGGAAACAACGTCTTAACTATTAAAAAAAAAAATAGGTTTAACTGTTGTAAAAGTGGTAGGAAAGTTTTTGCTTTGTTGGAGATTAAACTGTTTGGCCGGATTCAGCAACAAAGCTTCATAAAAAGAGTAACCATAAAAGGCTATTGCCTCTTTAGTTTTGATTTGTTGTAAAAATTCAGGGCAGGTCCTGTTAGCTAATAAAGTTTAAATTTGATTGGACTAGTGGTTACATTTGCAATACAAACAACAAGGCGAGAGTGCCGTAGGGCAACTTTCCAGTTTGTACAAACCGTAACATGATGGCCATATTAGTTCTATATCTCATAAAATTAAAATTCCGAACAACTTTTGATATGTATAGAAACACTAAACATGAGTTAAAGCTTAAGATAAAAGTTTTAGAAAGAACGTGACCTCAAAAGGTTATGAGTACGTTATTGAAGAGTTCTAATCAAACCCTTTTTGCACTCTAAACTTTTTTATTAAAATGCTCGAGTTTTAAGATCCAAACGTCCAAATTTTTATTATTTCTAGCAACAATTTCTATTACGTCAATGTCTTTCTCTATGCCGCAAAATAACTCTTTGCACAAAATGTGGTGAAAGTAAATGTAAGTTTTTAAGCTATAATTAGCTAAAAAAACTTTTTAAACATTTATTTTTCCATATATTCCATGCATCCATAGATTTCTGCCTCGCAATTCTACTTCAAAAGCTAGAACTTTATTATTAATTAGTTTGAACCTATCTTCATAGGAGTGATAAATTGCTTGTTAAAAAGTTCTCGGTATGTTTCATATGAACAAGTGCTGCAATAACAGGTGTAGGAGCGATGGTTGTGTTTCCAGAATTATGATTACTCATGAGTCATGACTATTTAAATAACTTAAACTAACTCAACGTAATTTTCATAGAAATTAGTAGCAGAACACTTTTGATCACTTTAACAAAGTTTAGTTAGAAAGTATTTATTTATTTATAATAAACTAATAGAGATAATGAATACATATGAAGTTTCTAGCTAATTTATAAATTTATAAAAAGTGTTAGTCATTACAAGATTTTTCTACTAACAAATTTGAATCAATAGTTATTTCTACAACCATTAAGTAGACATTATAGTCTACTTATCATCAAAAATATTTATTTTAACCATTTTTGAGTTAACTTCACTCTATTGCAATATTGTTGTCTGATAGATGAACTATTTTACATTATTGTTGTTACAAAGTATAAGCCATAACAACATAGTAAGTACCTTAAGTTTTTAACGTGTAAAACTACACTTGTTGAAATCACATTGAATACGAGATTACTCTGTTTGAGGACATTTAATAGCTGAGCTCAATTTACAGGAAATAATCAATTTGAAAGCCTATAGCATTTATTGTGAATTGCCCTGTTAACATAGTAATGTTAGCAGTTTTTAATAATTATTTATTAATTATTATTAGTTTTAGTTATAAATAATAACAAATTACACAAACAATTATATATTCAAAATTCATTCATAAACCAACGACAAACGTTTTATAATGCACGACATTTATTGGTGAAAAGTACATAGATTCTAACTCTTTAAGTAGCATATGTAATTGAATTCATTGTAAGTGAAGTAGTGTATAAAAGAAGTGACTGTTTAAACTTGTTAACTTTAGTTTTCATAAAGCATTTAATATGTTTTATTGATTTATTTTTTATTCAAACCAAATATATAGATAGATAGAATGATACATTTTGTAAATTTTACTAGATGGCGTTTGTTATAAGGTTTTGTACATTTATTAGTGCAATATGGTTTTAAATATATGTTTTATAACTATCTTTATTAATTTAGAATTAATTTTACTATAAAATTTGCTTAAATAATGCATACAAAATATCATTAAACTAGATATAGTGCATATAATTTTAATATTTATTTTTGTTTTCAGGATGTGCGGGGGTTATTGTTGGGCATCCTCTGGACACAGTAAAAGTCCATTTGCAGACGCAAGACAATCGGGCCCCGAAATACAAGGGCAGCTTAGATTGTATACAAAAGCTTGCCGCCAAGGAAGGCATACGTGGCCTCTATAAAGGCATAAGCAGTCCCTTGGCAGGCGTAGCAGGAATCAATGCAGTTGTGTTTGGCATTTATGGCAACACACAAAGAAGATTCCGAGACCCAGACGCTCTAAGAACGCATTTTCTCGCCGGTGCAGCAGCTGGATTTTTCCAAAGTGCATTAGTGAGTCCCATGGAGTTGGCAAAATTACGTGCTCAAGTCAGCAATGATAATTTAGGCCCCGTGGACTGTATGAGAAAAATATACAAACTTGAAGGAATGCGGGGTATTTTTAGAGGAATGAATATGACAGTGTTAAGAGAAATACCAGCGTTTTCTTCATATTTTCTCACATACGAATACTTAACAAGAGCCGGAAATGGTAACCATGTAACTACATCCAACATGCTTCTTGCGGGAGGTTTTGCAGGTGTAGTTTCCTGGATAATAACATATCCTATCGATGTCATGAAATCCCGTGTGCAATTTGATGGTATAAGTGGAACTCCGCAGTATTCCGGAGCTGTGGATTGCTTGAAAAGAAGCATAGCAAGTGAAGGTCATGGTTTCTTATACCGCGGACTAACTCCCACTCTTATCAGAGCGTTCCCAGTCAATGCTGCAGTCTTTACAGTGGTAACTTGGACCATAAGACTTTGCGATACCAACTTTAAAATTAACTGGGACTTTGGCATCATGTTTCCCGAGGCGGTTGCGGCGTGACGCATTCGCTCCAAGTGCTTACTAAATTATGCACACCCTCGCCTCCACTCTGAGAAATGGCCCGTACTCTTAAATATGATCCGTGTGATGAGTCGTGAGTGTTTCTCCTGTTTGTGTAAGATTGATGCAAATCATACACAAGCACGTTATCTACATACATACAACTAGTGCGAATATCATTTTTCATCAACATAATGGAGCATTTATTTTACTTTCAACATACACAATATACATTCTTGGATAACTCAGAGGTGCAATTTAATATCCAATCTACATTGATTTAGTTTGAATTATAGTAGATTTATATGAATCTAGTTTTTCATTTTTAATCGAAAAGGCTTGGAATGTTAATAAATATATTGGGTTATTATTTCGGTTGCATATGTTATATTTAATCTAATAAAATATTAAGCATTTAAAAATATTTAACTATGTATTTATTTCAGTTTCAAGAAATTGGTGGAATCATTAAACTAGCTTGTGTAAGATAACAAATATTGTATATTGTATAAAAAATATTTTATAAAAAAATTAATTTATAAATTGAGTGTGTATGAAAACATTAATCCAATCAATTAAATATAAACAATAGATGAGCATGATTTGGATTATAACAAAAATTGTATTATAATCAGAAACAAAATTATATTTAATCTATTGATTCAAATTACTGAAAGAAGTTTTTTAAGTCTGCTAAAAAAAAATTGTAGATTTTTTGGCTTGGTGTTCTTAAATTTAAGTTTTGATTGCAGTTATATGAAATAGAAACTAACCGTTGGGAATATTCATAAAATTAATATCAGAGTATTGTAGTAGAAAATTGTTATAAAATACTATATTAGTTGGAGTTAAAACTTGCTACAATCTTAATGAGTACTTTTAAAGATAACATAAACCGAGATAATTTAAATGAATCGATAACTAGGTAAGTTACATTGTTGACTGTTGCAGGCGTTTTAAGACACTGTTTATTAAATTTACTTTGTTTTTTTTTTTAATAATTTATTTCTGTTATGTGCTCAAAAAAAAATTATAAAAATTTTATTAAAAAAATTATACTTTCTCAAAGTACTCTCCTAAAATCTTCAGTGTTTAATTTTTAATTTAAGATACAAATATGTTGTTTAAATAATTTTGAAAACTTTTTGTCCTACTCAGTGCTAATAAACAGGAGCTCTTATGCACTATTAAGTTTTCTAAAAACCTTACACTGTTTATGTTTTCAATATTACTGTGGATTCAATCTTTTTGGTTATTTTAAGGTTTAATATTTTGTTTTTAACTAATCATCTAAACCTTACTACTTTAAACCTACTTAACTTAGTTAAACTAGCTTGGCAAGGTATATTAAGTAAGACGACTATTATATAGCGTCCCTATACTGCGGGCTCTTAATTTCATTGTGCACCTCTGGGTGTTACACCTTTAGTAGTTTTTTTTAACAATTTTTAGAAACTTTTGCCAAATGATTTGGGTAACATGTGTTTGCTAAAAAAAGGCACTACGTTGCATATTGTAAGCTTTGCACTTGCTCATCAGATGTAGCGAAGTTTCATTGTCCTCCAAACATTTTTGGACTAAATTCCTTTTCTATAATATGTTTGTTTACGCCACGCTATTCAGTTATAAGTTTTATAAGCTGTTGCACTTTGTTCTATTTGCATTACCATACTTTAGGTAATGTGTTCTGTTAAAAATAGCTTTATGTGCTTTATACCCTAATAGTTTTTCCAGAGGTTGTAGCGTTTCGTTATATGTTTACTACAAATTATTTCTAACATTTATCAAATTAACCAATTAGGGGGTTGTTTTGCAGCATTTGTAATAATAATTTATTGATTTTAATGACGTACCATTGGTATTATTTATATATGTTAGCTTGTTACTAAACTATATAATAAAAGTATTAACAGTTACCCGTTATGTACAAAATTCTTTTAAGAAAACTATATCATTTATATCAAGATTTTTTAGCCATATTTTTTATTTTTGTAACTGCTATGTGCAGATTGCATAGGATAAGCATTTGAGATTAATTGACTGAGATGAATAGATTTTTAATGGTTAACTTTTTTTTTTTTAGTGTAGTGAGGTGTTGGCATTAACAAGTAGCCCTTGAGAATAACTAACGCATGGCAATACCTTTCGGTTTTTTTTTCTGCTAAAGTCCTGCTGTTAATTTGTCCTAGTTATTGTCTCTAATGTGATACTAGTTTGAAGTAGGTTGGTTTTGGCCTTGCGGAATTCACGCAGTTTGCTGCGGCAATACATGCTGTACACTAGCATTCTTTTCTCCTTTCTCCCATTCTTGTGTAATTCAACCTAGATATTTGCATTGTTCTTAGGTATCTATTTAGTTTTTCTGTTTTTATTTCTATTTTGGTTTACCTAAATCTCAACGCTTCAAACTCTTCTATTTTTTTCTTCAATACTGTTGTTGCATAGTTTCTTAGTGTCTACTAGTTGTCTACTTTGTTCTCAAATAGCTTTTCTAACGTTTTCCTATCTTTCTCCCACGCTTCTCACTCTATTAACGTATGTTTTGCGTCGTCATGCGTGTTTTCTTGACAAAATATATTTTATCTTTTTCAATCTTATTTATTTTTTGTAAGTACTTTCCAAAAGCTCCAAGCCCGGTAAGTAGTTGTGATGTATAGTAACACGTCTCTGGTTTTTTCTCTACTCATTCTTTTATTTTTAGTATTAGTTCCTTTGTCCATTCTCCATTTTCTCCTTTTTTTTACTGTCTTTGCCATCTTTTTACAATATTCTCTTTTGCTTGTCTTTTTGCTTCTTGCTTACTAGTTCTTTCATTTACCTTTTTTTTTATACCTAATCATTCTTCCACCATCAAATCTACGGGTAGGATTGCCGCAATTACTTCTAGTGCTTCCTGCGACACCGTCCTGTAGACCCTGCAGATCCTTAACAAACTTGCTCTTATAGCTCCTCTTACTTTCTCTGTTTTTTTTTTTTCATGTTTTTGCGGCATACAATAGTTTACTTTTAGCCGCAGTTGCTATTAGCCTTTTTGCCTTTTCTCCTGGTCATCCCTTGTTCGGCATAAGCTTACTAAGCATTCCATCTATTTTTTTTTCTTTTTCTTACCGCTTTCTTAACCTATTCATTCCATCCCTTTGCTTCAAGTGTAATTTTAAGGTATTTAATTTTTTTTCCTATGGTTATTATTTGTTCACCTATCTGTATTTTTCCACTTCCCCTGTTTGTCCTTTTGTCGATAGCCATGCCGCCTCGGTTTTCTGCGGAACCAGATCTAACCCATTATTTCCCATCCATCTCTTTATCATCTCTTTATCATATCTATTGCCAACTCTAATCTTTTATATAGTACTTCTATGTCTATATCCCTACCTACTAGAACCGCGTCATCCGCAAATGCCGTTATTGTCACTCCTTCCGGCAGCCGCATCCTGAGTAGCTGATTATAAACTAAATTCCATAGTTTAGGACCTAGTGCAGAACGCTGTGGTACTTCTCTAGTCAGCTTAAATTTTTCATGTTTGGTTAGTAGATTTCTCTTTTGAAGGTAGCTTCATATTATCTTGGTAATTTTATTTGTTACTTCTCTTTTTTTTTGCTGCTTCAATAATTGCTTCCCATAGTATGCTGTTGAATGCATATTGTATATCTAGCGCTATTATGAGACAGTGTTGTCTTTTTCTGTATGGTTATTACCGTTTCAATGGCTCCTAAAGTTGTTCTATCCTTTGTAAATCTATATTGTTCCTGTTTGCATTCTTCTTTTTCTTCTATTTTTTGTTCAATTCTTCTCACGATAACTTTTTCTATAATTTTTGCTAATGTGTTGATCAGGCATATTGGTCAATACGTTGTTGTTTTGCCTGCTTTCTTCTTTTCTCAATTGGTACAAGGTTTGCATTCTTCCAGCAAGCCGGAAAAATTCCTTCCTTCAGACATCTGTTTATTATTTGTGTTATCTCTATCTCATTTCTTTCTAGCGTTGCCTTTACTATTTCCATTGTTATCTCATCTAGACCTGGTGCCTTATTATTAGATAGTTCTCGTATAACCTGTTTTATCTCTTCCACTGTTGCAGAGACTGCTTCTGTTTTGTTAACTATTTCTGCTGGTTCTTCTACCGTTCCTTCAGTGGAAAACAATTTTTTAATGATTACTACTTCATTTTCTTCTTCCTTTAAGCACACTGCCTTCATTCTTCCTAATTTATTCATTACTATTTTGTATGTTTTGCCCCAGGGATCCAGGCTTATGGATTCTAATATTTCTTTTCAGCATTTTTTCTTGCTGTTTTTGATTGCTTCTTTTAAAACCATTCTGTAATTTTTCAGTTCTGATTCAGTTTTATCAAAATCTTCTCCCCTTCTTTTTTGTCTTTTGACTTTTCTTGCTGTTTGTATTGCTTTCTTTCTGTTTTCCTTGACCTCTTTGCACTACCAGTACGGTCCTCTTCTTCCTCCTTCTCTTTACCTGGCAATTGATTCTTCTTCTGCCTTCTTTAACTTTTCCGAGTACCTTTTGCATTTTTTCTTTTTGTTCTCGTTTTCAGTCATTTTCTCTGTTTGCATAACTCTATTTATCTTTTCTCTGTCCATTCTTCTTATGTTCTATTTTTTTTTTGCTTCCTTTTCTCCTTTTCCGTTTGTGCTGTATTGTATGTAGTTATTTAAACCTATGATTTGGACCTTCCTCTTACAAACGTTGGTTTATCTCCTTAGATGAATATTGTAAGATTTACGGCTGCTTTTATCTCCTCAAGAATTTGGCCTATCCTGTCGCACTTGGTCTTTCCTCATCTTGGCAATTTTGCGTTGAAATCGATTCTTATCTAAATTTGTTTGCTCTTTTGTTTCCTTAAGCTGTGTTCTAGTTCTTCTATCCACTCCTAATAATATTCCATATTGCAGTTTAAACTGATGTAACTACTGTATACTATCAGACCTCTATATTGGCCCACACTATTCCTTCCTTGGGTGTTTCTCATCTTTCTACTTTATCTCTACACTTACCCTTTGCTAGGATAGCTGCGTCTGAATCCTTATCTTTTATCCACTCCCTACTTAGTTTGTATTTATTTATTTCACTCAATATTACTATGTCTATTTTTCCACTTACTGCTGTTGACATTAATAAGTCTTGCACCTCTCTGCCTCTGCCTACATTTGTTTAGATGATGTTATACATTTTTGTTTGTATTCTTATTCTCGCGTTGTCTCCAATTATATGGATTCTTGTCTTCTACGTTCTTTCTTGGTCTTCTCATTTCTCTTTTGTATGTGAGCGGGCATCTTTTTGCTTCTGTTCTGTGTCCTGTTACTTTACACTCTATACAATATTCCCTATTACTGCATTTGGCTATCTGATGCTTCTTTTCTCTGCATCTTATGCATAATTTTCATCCAGCATTTATAAAATTTGCTTTCCTTATCCGTTACACTCTCTGTTCTGCATCTTATAAGACTTATATTTATGCTTCCCTCTCTTATTAGTTTTCCCGCTGTCTCCTTGTTTGTCCTAATTTTAGCCGTTTGTATATCCTTGTACCCTTTCTTCATAGAAAATGTGAAACTGTGATTTTTTCGTTGTTTACTCTACCACCAATTTCTTCAATCAGTTCCTCTTTGTTTGTCTCCGGGCTTATACTTTTGATCAAAACTAGTTCTCCTGTGGGGTCATTATTTGCTCGTCTTACATTAAAATCCTCTATTCCGTCTTTTACTTTTTCTATTACTTGTTCCGTCTCCAACACTTTTGTTACTAGTAACAGCTTTCCTTTTCTAGTTTCTCTTATCTCTTTAAAGATCGTTCCTTTTTTTTGAATTTTTGCTTGTTTTAATAGGTCGGCGTAAGTTGCACTCTCTTTCCTTACTTCTTTTTCTGTTTGGTGTTGTTTGCAGTTGTAACGGGACACACAATATTATCTTCACTTGTGTACGCATTCCAGCTACCTCCATAATTTCTGTCGGTATGGGTATATCAATTACCTCTATACCAAGCTGTTTTGCTTTGTTTAATAATTTTTCTAGTGTGTCTAGAATATTTTTCTTTCCAGTTTTCAAACTTTTGTTTGATAATGTGTATTTTTCCAATTTTTATTCATTTTTTTTTTAATTATTTCCACATATGGCGTTTCATCAACTTTTTGTTTACAGTTTAATATTTAAACATAAGTAAACTTTATGTTGAACAAGATATGCTTACTGTTTTTCATTGCCGTGGCAATAGATGCAAAGGTTGCCGAGCATTTGACAATATCTAGAAAGTATGTTGAATGCCCTGGCGAAATTAAGCAATTAGTCTAAAGGATTCATATGTGAGTTGCTCCGGCTTTAGTATAAATACCACTTTGACTGTTTTACAGTTGTTTGGTATATATGAAAGTGCTATACTAACTATGAGAATTTTACATAAACGTACTCTCAGGGCAGTAAGCTCTTTCTGTAACATAATAAAATAGATTGCGCCAACTCCTAGAGACTTAAATAGTTTGAACGTGCCCAAGTCAGCATTTTTTTCTTTGTCTTTTTGTTAAGCGTGTTAAGGTTTTCTTAATTAAAACCTTTAGTCTACACAAAACCTGAGAAGTGTGTCTGCAGTAGCTCCAGTAAAATTATTTTAATCGGTTCTGAATAATTTCTTTCTTTTGTCAGTAGGGATATTTGTATATTTGAGAGAACATGTTGGTTCATTTTGAACGCTTTTGCAATATATTGGTAGCTTTTCTGTAGGATTGCTGAACAGCATTCTAGTGTTTGTTCACTGAAAGCTTTTTATTTCATAAAATATTTTTGTTGCTAGTATACTTGACAATGCTTGGGCAGCTTTCATTAAAATCTGTTGATTATAATCTTCAGTTTATTACAGCAAATGCTTATCTGACACGTGTCACTTTTTGATCACTGCACTTCCTTTTAAAAATAGGCAAATTACTTTTATTCATAATTATGTGAGTTTTTAAAATATTTTTTAGAAATTTTTTACATCTTAGGCTGATGAGCTTTTTTATGCAATATAATGTACATTGGCATTGCATCCTACGATTTGTGTGTTGTTTTTACTAATAATTCTTTGTAATGTAGGTTTTTTGCTAATTTTAGTATAGTATACTAATCCAAAAATAATTTCCTTCTTGATTCCTTTCTCTACTATAGCTTATCTTGACTGTTGTTTGGTTTCTGGAACAAAAATTTATAATAGCATTATGTTTAACATATGTTTCAATATAATAGTTGTACAAAGATTTTATGAGTTGCAATGGCTGCCCTGTAGTGTTACACAGAGTCATTATAAAAGTTTGGAGTTATGTAACCATTTAATGTACGTTTGTGCCGCTCTAGTGAAATAGTTAGGTAGATGTACACAGTTGAAGTTGAACTGTCAAAACAAAGTAAATAGTTTGACAAACATTTTAAAAAAGCGGCAAATTTAAAGTGATTACATAATCCCAGACATTTATAGAGACTTTGTATATTGATTTAAACAACTTTTAACATTTTTACTTACTTTGGAACAGCGTCAGGAAAGTTATTCTGGTAAAACTTAGGTGCTACTTGCTTCCATGGTTTTGATCTTTTTGCAAGCGTTTTTATCTATTAGTAAAACATGTTTAGTAACTTTGGGGTCCAGTTTTGTGTTTATCACTTGCTAAATCTTAGAGTTTATTCTGTTCTACTCTTTCAGTCTGTTTGACAAAGTACCAGAGAAATCTAAACAAATTTTTATTGAGCAATTTAGGCAACCACAATTGTAGTAAGACACTGTAACATTTTGATTTAGCGTGCAGCATAGTTTTTATTTAAATATTGACGCACAACTAAGCAAAACATTAAAAAAAACTAGTTTTGGTAATTGGTTTGTGGCCTGTGAGTTTTCTACAACATACGTAAAAGTTTATGATTGCATTTTAGGCTAAGCAATATTTTTTTGTAAACAACACTAGAAGTAAAAACCTTGAATTGTTGCTATTTTATTCTGTAACCAAGTGCAAAAAGCTGCTGGTTTCTAAATGTTTTTTATACATTACATGTTTTTAGATGTATAGTAGCAGTGCAATTTTTTGGGTACTTATTAGGATTTCTTTCAATTTTATTAAAAACAGTTTTGTTTTTATAAACTATTTGTATTGTTGCGGGTT
The DNA here is from genome assembly GCA_963932245.1 of Tachinus rufipes. NCBI lineage: Eukaryota > Metazoa > Arthropoda > Insecta > Coleoptera > Staphylinidae > Tachinus > Tachinus rufipes. The sequence continues at coordinate 80,847,198 of OZ010744.1, forward strand.
TTTTTTAAACCGTGCTTGGACTGGATTAATAATAGTGATAAAATAAAATTTTGTGTGACACGTTTTTCTACGCAAGCGTTACATAAACCATTCCGTATAGAAAGCGCATGTCTGCCGTTTTGTTGTTTTGTTGAACTCGACTATTTTATAAAGCGTTTTTTAGTTGGCGCGGGTAGATTTTTTTGGCCCGTGGCGCCCATTTTGTATTTATGACATCTATCAAATCTTTTGTTTATTATTCAGTTACTTATGCCAAACCACCATAGCAAGTTACAAGATTAAACAGCACGTTCAAATGATAATATAACTTTATTATCAAAATGAGTGTTTGTTAGTGCAAACCTTGAGCGCATTGCGCCCATTTTACAGTAGACGTGGTGGCCCTTTACAGTCGACTCTTCAACGTTTGGTGGCCAAATTTGAGACATAATAAGCCAACACCTGTACGTTCAAGGAACGCAAGATTGGCAAAGAACATCGCCGCGGTCCGTGAAAGTATACAACAGAACCCGAGGCAGTCGATTCCTCGCCGTGCACAAGAACACGGGCTTTTGCAGACTTCAATTTGGCAAATTTTGCATTGGGACTTAGGCCTACACCCGTACAAGATCCAATTGACCCAAAAGCTCAAAGGTCATGATTATAAACAACGCTGTTTGTTTGCTGACTAGGCTTCAAATCGTTTGAAGGAGAACACCAATTTTGGCGGAAAATCATCTTTAGCAACAAGACGCCTTTTGGATAAATGGCTATGTTGACAAGCAAAATTGCCGTATATGGGACGACACCAACCCACACGAGGTTCACCAGGTATTAATGCATCCTTAAAAAGTTACCGTTTGGTGTAAATTTTGGGCCGGCGGCGTCATTTGTCCGTACATTTTTGCAGAACAATTATAAACAATTTCTTGTTTCCCAAATTAAACCATATGGACTTAGACGACATGTGGCTCCAGCAGGACGGCGTGTCACGCGTGCCACACAGCACACGCTACAATTGACATTCTGCATGAACGTTTTGAGGGTAAGGTTATTTCACCAAGGTCATGCAATTTGACCTCGCTAGACTTTTTCTTGAGAGATTTTTTGAAGTCGCAGGTCTATGCAAATAAACCACAATTGACCGATGGTCTAAAGGTGAACATAATACAGACCATCGTTCAAATTCAGCCGGATCTATGCGGATGAATCCTTTAAAATTGGACCATTCGGATCCGTGCCATCATAAGAAGCTAAGGCGGGCGTTTGAACGATGTTATATTCCATATTTTAAATAAAAATATAAATAAATCGATTATTTACTTTATCAGACATCTACAAATAACTACTTTATGATCAAATTTTAACAACTGTCAAGTAGTTGACAGTTTTGAACAACCGAACTATTATTTTAAAAACAAAGCATAACTTTACGTGCTTAATGGGTTTATTTTTCTAGTGCAACATACTTCTAAACCAAACCAAAAAGTTAGAATCTCTAAGTATTCTTTGGAACACAACAACGCGCAGCCACACATGATGCGTACAATGGCAGTTATTATTCAAAAGTCTCTAAGCATTATCATATCTTTGGTCTAATTAAAAAAATTTTAGATAAGCTAAAATTTTAGAGTAATGATAAAATGATTTATATAGTGCACATAACCAAACGGTTTGTTATCTTCAGGTATTGAAGCACTTCTAAAGTGGTGGAGGTCGTAAAATCTATGCCCTTCCTATTCAAAATATTTATAAAAAAAAAATCAGGACAAATGTCCTGAGTAGTGTATAAACAAATCTTGATCATTCTGACAATTTTACAAAAAATCCAAATTTAAAATATGAAACATTACTAAATTTTATTTATGTAATAAAAAAAAACAAAGTATTTAAAATTAACAAAAACTAATAATAAAAAGAATTTTGATACACTTTACTTATTAGTTTTGTAATTTGCAATAAAGGTTAGCTTACTTAAAATGGATCTTTCATGAAATGTAACTTGTAAGCCCAGTTAACATCTAGAAGGCGGAATTACCACAAGAAGTATGCAAAGCAATTTAAGTAAATACTTTGTTAACATAATACCAAAAACAAAACAAAAAATACAATTTTGTAACACAATTTGTATTGTTTTAAAAATCATAAAACTTATTATTATTTTAACGCTCTCTACATCCACCTACATATCAATATTTTATATATGCATACACCAATGTGCAATATGTATATATGCTATTGTATTTTATAATTTGACAAGTTGTTTAAACTACATCATTAATAGTTTATTTAATTTAACTTTACTAACGTAAAATCAAACTCATATGAAACAAAATTTGTAAAGCATTCAAAACATTCTTCCAATTAATCAAGTCAGTAAATTATAATTTGAATATCGATTTTCCTATGTGCTTGATACAGTAGTTATTGTTATTCAATATATATTATAATTTCACATTGTATTTGACCATATTAATATGTAAATTTACTTTAATAAAATGCAAATCATATTGGTATTCAAATGCATAACATATTTTAATAGAAAACATAAAGTATAAATGTACTTATAACATAAAAGCACATTCACAAGAGACTGGGAATGATATGTTACAACACCCTCTTTATTTAAATCTTTTATACTGTGGAGATTGTTTCATATAGTTGCGTTATAATCAGTGTTTCCTATTTAGATGGTCATTAATTAACTAATATGAAGCAGCTGGCGGTATACATGTCTAAACTTTCAATAATCGTTATCAATTTTAATAAGATAATCGTTGGTTAATGATAGTTTGGATTATATTACACTTATTTGATTTAAAATACAAATGTTAATCAATTATTTCTGAAGCACGAGTGTACAGTATTGATCGTACGTTGAGACATCGATGAAATGACAAAATTGTTAGCATATTTTAAAATATAATCAGTATTCATTAAATTGTAAATGCAATTAGTTTATATGTCATAAATTTTATGTTGTTACATAAATACACTTAAAACTATTACATTGAAAACGAGATTTGATCAGTATTGCTTTTAAAAAATGAAAAATTGTTTTACAATGAGAAATAATGACTACAAATTTATTATTTAGAAAAATATAGGGTTTTCTAAAAATTGAATATTTGTTTTTCTTTCAGGTAACAACTTTATTTTTAAATCTAAAACCATTAATTTTTTATTTTACCATACTCTGCACAAAATAAATTATAAATCACTCTTTTTGCGATTGCGGCAAATAATATCGTGGCTTTGGTGGTTACCTGTACTTAAATGCCTATTCGTCGATGAATTGGTAATCTTGGAAGGTACCATATCTGCCACAACACGTCAACTCCAGATCAAAGTAGACAGAAAATCTGAGGCTTTTCTTTCTCGTACTTCTTTATACTTATCCGCCAAAAAATCTCGGTTAAAATCCATAAACTTAGTCTACAACGCAGGAATCAGATATGCCACGAGAGCATTTTGAAAAAGTTTTTGATACGAGTCAGGTGTACTTTTGCTTGCAGTTGTTTTGTACTCACATATACTGAGGGAATGCAAGCAAAAAGAAGTCACAACAACCGACTTATATTTACTGCCAATGCAACGCAAATACAGACTCGGGCTTAACATCAGTAGGCCGGTGTGCGTCCAAACGCAAGAGCTGGTAAAAAAATTCAATTTTAACTATTCGATGGTATATGAGGTCAACTTCTACCTTGACTAATAGCGGTAGTAAAGATGTGACTTTCCAAAGCAAACAAAAAACTTGCCCTAACGTTTTCAAAAACTAGTTTCCTGAAATTATTGCCGTATCTCCAGACTCTCGGTGGTTGTATACTTCAATTCAAAAATAAATCGGAAAGTGGGAAATGCTACCTTAGACGGTATTATATTCATGGTCTTTTCATAAAAAGTTTATTGTATACACCGCAGAATTACATGCGTTGCATAAAACGTCATCTCACAACTCATTCTTTTGTGTTCCAACGAGCAACGAGCTAGTCGATAAAGCCGCCCGTTAACAGGCTGACGTGGATTCTACGGACAACAGGCCCAATGGCCTCAAAAAATACGTTTATTTTTTTTAAGATTGAAGATTGGAAACAAATATAGAACAGCTTTAAGAGCAAATTAAAGAAAATTTTGATCTATAATAAAAAAGTTCAAAAATCTTAAACAGATTGGACAGTTATGCAATTGGTCTATAATTTAAAGAATCAAACGTGTTTTTGTTTTAAGTATAGGTTGAAACTACCTGGCAAAAGTCTATTATTACAACATAGATACAAAAAGGATAATAGTCAACAGGGTAAGCAAAACTAATAACAAAAATGTGCAACTGAACACCAAACACAAACTTAAAGAATTTTGCAAAAGTTTTGAAAATAGATAAAACGTTACAAAAGAACACTATATAAGAACTGCTATTAAAAAGAGTTGAACAAGTATAATGGCAGGCAAAACTAAATACAACTTAAACTATTGGAAAATGCAAATATAAACGGAATCAAATATATATGCGTTTGTCACATTTTTTTTAAAGTTTGACCAAAAGTGAAAACTGGAACATATAGAAAATCAAAAAAATAGATATTACAACTAAATACTAGTAGTGTTCTAAGGTATATAGTAAAAATATGCAACATAAACCACTAGACACATGATACATGTGCAGAGAAGTAGGCCATAAAAGTAAAAAAATAACGTCGTTAAATATAAACCGCAAACGATGCGTTGTTCAGAATATCAACAACTTGTTGAAACGCCAAGGACTTAGAATAAAGAGAAAACAACGTAAACATAATAAACCTAATACAAACATAATAACATTTGCAAGTTAGCAGCTCTTTGAGTTTGATTTAAAAAAAATTAAATTCAGCATTTTCAAAGATTTTGGTATTTTGTTGTATGTTTTTATAATAATAATAATAATAATTTATTCGTGTTAATAATACAAAGATTTTTACACATGTCAAAATAAAAAATATTACAAGTTACTAAGAATTAACGCATACATAATAATAATAAAAACCAACCGCCATTACAAAAAATGATAACAATCAATAAGAAAACAGTACGTACATTCAACTATATATTAAAATTTATGTTATTTAAAAACTCATTGAAGCTATAAGAAGCTTTTTTAAGTAGATGTTTTTTTAATTCTAGTTTTGAACATTGCTAACGGCAATTCTTTAATATTATTTGGCAATACATTAAAAAATAGTAACAATAATAATTAAAGCAATCTTTAGTTCTTTGTAATCTAAGAGCCGGTGGATAAATATTATTCCTATGTCGTGTGTTATGCAGATGAATTGATGCATATGTATTAAAGTTTGCCAAGTTAATTTTTATATAGAGAAGAAAATTTAAAATATACAAAGAAGGTAGAGTTAGTACATTGCAGGTTCTAAAACTATCTTTGCATTCTTGTCGGTATGGTGCGTGATTTAATACGCGTATAGCCCTTCTTTGTAGCAAAAAAACTCGCTGCATAGCAGATGAATGCCCCCAAATTATCAAACCATATTCAAGATGTGTTTGAACAAGTGCAAAATAAGCAGATCTTGCTATATTATAGGATACTGAATTAATTAGATTGCGCAGTGCAAATATACCCGAGCATAATTTATTTGCAATCATATCAACATGGTCTTTCCATATCAGTTTGGTATCTAAATTTAAGCCCACTAACTTTGTACATCGGGGTGTATCTGTAATTGCACGTAAAGTAAAAACCATGTCAACATATTTATTGCTGTTCAGCTTTAATTTTTTAGTTGCAAACCAATTTTCAGTATTTTTAAGAGTTTGATTGTGTCTCAGCATTACTTATTCTAAATTTGCATCGCTATTAAAAATGGTAGTATCATCAGCAAAAAGTACACTTTTTGATAACAATGAAATACAATGAGGTAAATCATTAATGTAGATTAAATATAGTAGAGAGCCAAGAACAGATCTTTGTAGTACTACATGAACTATTGGTAGGAGATCTGAAAAACTACTATTGCTAATTACGCATTGTTTGCGCATAGACAGATAGGATATTATGAGACGACAACTTGCTGGACTAAGCCCATACACATATAATTTTTATAGAAGAATTTCATGTAAAACACAATCAAACGCCTTACTTAGATCTAAGTAAGATGTTGAAGTATATTCTCCCTTCTCAAAACAAACTGAAATTTTCTTGACAAACTAAGCTATGGCTGTTATTGTTGACTTGCCTTCTTTAAAGCCAAATTGGTTTACTAAAATAATATTATTGTTTTCAAAGTGATTAAACAATTGAGTTTTAAGAACTTTCTCAAATACTTTTGGTATTATAGGTAGCAACGATATTGGCCTATAATTATTTACATCTAATTGATCACCTTTTTTGTGAATAGGAATCACTGTTGCAAGTTTAAGAACATTAGGAAAAATTGATTGTTTTATGCATTCATTGAGCAATTTTGTTAAAGGACAAATAATAATATCTGCCACCAATTTCAACAAAATAACATTGAGACCATAAATGTCTTTGGATTTAGAATTATTAAGTGACGTTATAAGGTCTCTAACAAATATTTCCGACACTTCTACAAAATTAAAATATGGTACATTTACCGACGACACATTTTTACACATTAAAAGTATAGGATCATCTCGTGTGGACGGAATACCATTAATAATATCTTTTGCAACATTCACAAAAAAAAAAAAAAAATTATTAGGTGTAATATTACAGTCTTTCTTAAAGCTTTTTTTATTAATTTTGTGCGAGTTTATCAAGTTCCACATTGATTGAACTGAATTGTTATTTGAACTTAAATAATTATTATTAGCTGCCACACGTTTAGTTTTGATAGCTTGTAAGTATTTATTCCTATAATTCTTCATTGCATTTTTTTAAAACCGGATCACTATTACTGCGACACACATCGTTCATAAAAGATAAATTCTCTCTCATAGATTTGAGTTCATTGTCAAACCATTGTATCTTTAATTCATCATTATTGCGTATTATTGATTTAGGTGGAAATGCAATGCTTGCATTATCTATTAGAATATTTATAAGCATGCTTGCTTTTGCGTTAATATCTAAATTATTGTTATCAATAAAATTCCAGTTAATTGCCTGTAATAAATTGAAAAACTTAAATTTACCAATAGCTGTAATTGGTCTTAGTATTACTTTAGTATGCACGTTTAGTACATTGATATTCAACCCAATGTCCAACGCAAGATGATCCGAAAATCCGGCATCTATAGCTTTTAATACAATGTTTTCTAAGTTTGAGTACACATTGTCCAAGCAATTATTATTTCTTGTTGGCGTATCAAAAGAGGTCATGAGACCATAACTGTTTAAAAAATCGTTTAAACGCTGTTTTAAAGGTTCATTACTGTTAAACTTAACATTAAAATCGCCTATTAGTAACACATTAAAATTTAAAAAATCAATTTTTATAAAAGCTTTTGTTAAAACATCAATAAAAACATTAACATCTCCATCGGGGGTACGATACACAGAGATAACAATACATTGAAAATCAGTTAATTTCACAGCAGCAACCTCACAGTGTATTTCAACTAATAAGTGACTAACTGGAATGACACTACAATTTAGCATAGTACTGATTGCAATGAGAACACCGCCATGTATATGTATGCCCCTAGAAAAATGAGACACTATTTGCAAGTTGTTAACTTTCAGTAGTTCGGATTCGTTATCAGTAAGCCAGTGTTCATTTAAACATAACACCGAGTATTTATTTTTTTCAACTAAAAAAGATTCTAATAAAAACATTTTATTTCTTACTGATTGTATGTTTAAGTGTAGCAAACATAATTGGTTGCTATGCAGCGCTATCGCCATCCTTCGCTTCTATCGGTTTGTCCTTCTTGAAGAAATACCTAGATAATTTTATTCCTCTCGACCATTTCTCGGGATCTGCTACTAGTTCGTAGTCCTTTTCATCCAGTTCAATTCGAAAACAGTTGCTACCATAATAAGTTTTAACTTTCTCGCACTCCAAGTTTTTTTTATAGACAATGCTTTTAATGTGACATGTGACGTCATTCACATTATTAGCTGGATTTACATTCCGTACAAACAACCACTTCTTTTTGACCGCTGATTTTAGATTGCTATCAGCTGTGCTTTTTCCTACCATAAAATTTGTTTTTTTTGTTGATTGTTTTTTTCTGTTAATTAACTTCCAATTATTTTTGTCAGTTTCAATTTATTTGATTTCATTGCTTTCCTTAATAGGAAGATTGATTTTAGTTTTCTTTGTATTTATAAAACTTATAGATTGCTTCTTATTTAAATCAACTTCATTTTTATGTGGATTTGTATTACTTTTTATATTTATCTCGGTATCAATTTCAATGTCACGAGGCAAATATGGAATGTTTTTTGGCTCTACATTCTTTCCAGCCTGATAACTGTTTGAGTTATCGAGATGATTCAATTTTTCTTTTAATAGGTTTACATTCTTTTTTAAGACATTAATAATATCGTCTATTTGAGATACTAATTGATGCAGATACCTTATCTCAATTTTAAGAATACTGCTTTCTATATCCAGTTCACCACAGCAAATCAAATTATTTTTATCTATAACTTTCACTTTCTGCAGCTTATTCTTGGCACAACTAGGATGATATACCATTGCACAATTAATACACTTTGGGCCACTAAGAGCATTTTGTCCGCATTTACACGGTTTATTCTCTGTAGGTTCATCGCGTGCGTCTTCACTGCGCGGCATTGTTACCAGGAATTATAGCCAGATATTGTGGACTTTTTTTTGTAAATGCTCAATTTATGTTGTGGTACTTCAAAAATGCTTGAACCATATCTGGTATTGTATGTATGAGAAAAGTTTAAAGGTCTAAACTCGCCGTTTTTTTGTTTTGCATATATTAATAGCTGATAGATGAAAATGCACGGCGCAGTTAGTATCTTTAGCTGTTTAAACAATGGTCTACATGAAGTGAGGCTATTTACAGCTAACATAGAGCGTATTGCTCGTTTCTGCAATACCAATACTCTGACAGACTCGATAGAACATCCCCATGCAATATTTCCATACGACAACACTGAATGAAAATGTGCGTAATAATATTTTAGTAGTACATTTAAATCTAAAATTTGGTGTAATTGTTTTATTACATAACAAGTAGATGATAGTTTTTTGCAACGTAGTCTACATGAGCACTCCAGTTGCATCCCTGATCAATAATTAGACCTAAAAGTTTTGTGTTTGATTTTTGTGTTATACTTGACTTATTACATTGAATAAGTAAACTACTGTCACCTTTTATATTTGTTTTGCAGATTTGAAGAAATACGGTTTTTTCCTTATTTAAATGCAAACCGCTCGCATCAAACCATTGCTTAACTTTAGCAACATGTGCGGTAGCTTTTAAAGAAATTTGGTTATCTGTAGAGTTAACTAAAAGGGAGGTATCGTCAGCAAACATAAAAATATTTTCTAATTTTAAGTCATTTGCAAAGATAAAAATAGTAGGGGACCAAGCACCGACCCTTGTGGAACCCCTTTTGACATAGACAACATATTTGATTTCTTGTTTGCTACTTCTACGTAATGATATCTTCTATTTAAGTAACTCTCGAACCATTTAAGAGTATGTCCACGTATACCGTACATATGCAGCTTTTTCAGCAAGGCGTCATGACAAACCAAATCCAACACAGGTCTTACCTTTGTATAATTTATTTATAAAAACAGTTATAGCATCAAAAGTTGAAGTACTAATTTCAAAAGTAGCGCTATAGATATTGCACAATCATAAAGTTAAGTACTATTTGTTGCAATTTTTAACCAGCCATGGACGTTTTAAAGAGAATCTGCTACGTTTTAAGATATTAGAAAACATGATACACACAATCTTAAGTCTTAGACATAACCAATAAACAATTTAATTATATTGGTAATTTTGAAAATCTATTTATCTTTTAAATCAAGCATCTTGTTTGGTAGTTCTGGTTGATATGTGTGGTGTTGATAAGTTTTTTTAACTTTTATTATCATCATCTTTATGGATTCATAGTTTAAGAAAACAAATATATTTTTTGTCAAGAGAAAGATAAGGTTTTATTTAATTAGTCGCTAAACCTTAACCCAAAACTTATTGCCCAAAACACGTGGAATTGGAAGCCTAAACTGTTTTTACTAAAATTGAGAAGCCAGTTACTACTCACCCTCCTTCATTAAATGGTTTAGACTATTTAATTAAGCATTTGTTATTATTATTGTTTTTTATAAATTAGTATTCAGTTATTTTTGTTAAATGTTTGTATTTTGTCTCTTTTTGTAAACATATCAATTACATATCATATTACCATTATATCTTCTATGGTTGTTAATTATTTTTTTAAATTTTTTGTTTGTTTAATAGATGATTTTTTTTGTTACTTATATTACATTACAGTTCAGTTGCATCAAACTCAAAATTTTATTCCGTCTTCCTTTAATTATTTAGGACAAAATCTCAAGTATTAAGTCAATATTTGTTTTATTTCTTGATATTGTTACTTTGTCACTTAAACTTATTTTGTTGAACCCGGTACAGCTCCACGAGTTAACCCAAGCTACTTTTTTTAAATTTACCTAAGGGCTAAAAGGTGCGTCTCAAAGTCACAAAAAAGGTTGGAGCGCTACAACCAACAACATAACTGTACACATGCTGGAGAGCAAAACCAAGTAGAGGGCAATTAAAAAAACAATGATCAAGATATTTATTAACAAAAAGAAAAAGACAAACGTTTCTTAACTGTATGGAATCTAAAATGAAATAAGATGCAGTACAACAATACAGCAAGGTCATTTCGCTGTATCACTATAAAAACTTATGAAGGCCCCGTTTTTTGCTAATTATAACCAATTAACAATAATATTTGGAATATTATTGCTGTAGAAATAACCAAACTAACACCACTAAGCATTAAAAAATACAAAACTTTGAGTTTATTTTTGATGTGGTAAAATAAAAAAAAATCATTAAGTACCAAATCAAGACTATACGGCAAATTACTCAACAAATTAACATATTGAGTGCTCAAAATGTCATTTGTTTAAGTTGATGTGTGCTTGTATTGTGGTGGTGAAAAATAATCCAATATTAACGGTTGTTTTTTTTTGTTTTTCTAAAAACTAAATGGTGGTATACCATTCAAAATTAAATACGTGGCATTAATGGTACGGTTGAATCGATAAAATCACTATGCCATAGACATATTTTAAAAGCGTATTTTTTATTATTTTTTTTTACCAATTAACACAAGCTGTTTTTTGAGTAATTGTTAAATTATGTAGAATCCAACGTAAACAGTTTTTTTGCGGCCAAATGTACAATATTGAATGTATAATAAGTCACATGACAATTTTGCAGTATCAGTTCATGCGCATAGTCCTTGATAGTGTTTTATTAAAAGTCAAATTAAGTTTGTCAATGCACAGTTGTTGAGTTAATCCGTGTCAAAAGTTGTAAAACATAACTGCACAAAAATACTCACAATTTAATTCCATTTCAAGCACTAGTGTCGCGCAATAGCAAAACACAAAAAACATAAACTAAACATCAAACATGTCGTTTTTCAGTTTACATATGCAAAACACTTACATACGGTGTTTTGTAGTAGAAAACCAGCAAATAAACAGCGTCTAGAAAAAAATTAACAACCTCACACAAAAACTTCAAAAAGTACAAGTGAACATTTTGCGCATCAGAGAAGTGAGGTGGCATAACAGTGGGTACACACAATGCAAGACTATATAATGTATTGTTCAGACAGCGATGGAACACACAAATACCACAAACATGGAGTGGCAGTGGTAGCAAACAACAACACCCGAAAATCAATATATAATTTCCAGCCAATATTGAAAAAAGTCATCACAAATGACCAAAACTTGTAATAAACGACAAAGCTTTATGTAAGCTATAGTAAAAACATGTCAAGAGTATTTTTGACTGCAATAGACCGGAAATACCAGCCAACTATACTAAAATCCAAACTAATCCACATTATAAAGGTCTCAAAAAACAACAAAACACCAAAGCCGGACAACATCTATACATAATACAGGAGAAAAACATAGACGTATTTTTAAAATTGTTAAACAACGTATTTACGACACCGGACAACTTTCAGTGGATTAGTTAAAGTCAACATTCATAATGACTACAAAATGACGTTTGACAACATCAACCACGTAGATCTCATTAAATACTTGAAAAGTGTCTGTATTGACAATAAGGATGTAAGAATAATCCAGAATCTGTACTGGCAACATGCTGATAATGTCAGGATTAATAACCAAACCATGGCAGAAACAGTCAACATAAAACGAGAAAAACGGCAAGAGTGCATTTTTTTCTATTAACTATATACGTGCACGCCACTGCTATTATTGCTATTTGTCATTAATGAACATCTCTGGAAACTGCTGAAATGTGCGCAAGTGTGAAGGTATCTCACGGTAATGAATACGCGTTGATGAATTAATGAATCTATGACCGTCTGTAGGCACTAAAATTAATGGCTGCGTAACGACTCATCATTGTCAATCATGCAAACTGAACGCCACGGCTGAGTCATCGTTTGCTGGCAGCGGTTGTTATTTTACTCATCATACATTTACGTACGCTTATTTGCTGACAAAGCAACTCATTAGACAACAGTGTTTAATCAGCAAATATATAAACAAAATTATTGCTTATCTCCGATTGATGACTCAGCGAGCAGCAAGTGATGAATCGTACCGAACGCAGCCAATAACTGTATATAAAATTACATTTTGAAATAAATGTGCTAGGTACACAACTAAACTAAAAAATTACCGTTGTCAAAAAAAATTACATTTCTATTTTTATTTTATGATGTCAAAGTTGTGTATTTACAAATCAAACTCAAGATAACAAGTTCTTAATATTTATAAAATCAAAAGGTTTCATTATTTTAAGTATAATCAAAATTTGTCATTTAAATAACTTTTTACAGATAAAAATCATTTTAAGTAGAACTTTAAAAACAAATTAAATAGCACAAAAATATATTTCGACAACAAAAAATAAATAAGAAATTTTTCACAATTATACACAACATGTAATCTTGTTTTTATTTATTTGTATTTACCACACAATTTGAAAAAAAGAATTTATGAATATAGTGGTTTAAATCGAAAACTTTATTCTAAAATTTAAAATGCATGCTCAACAATAGTAAAATAAAGAACCCAACTAGAAATAGTTGGTTGAATTGTTAGCCGATTTAGTGACCCGTGGAATGTTCGGTTACCTAGTAACTCGGTGGTTGAACGCCCCATTTTATTTCGAATAATCAAATTTGACTTTTCGTTCTTTTTTCTACCCATCATTTTACGCTACCCTAAATTACCAGTGTACGAATTTATTCAATACTCTTAACCCAGTAAAAACCAAAACCGAAAATAAATGCACTAGCAAGAAGAGGATAGGAAGATGTCGGATGACGACGGGACAATAGGCGAAGGAAGACGTCTCAGCATTCCTGCTATGCAAGCTTTATACGAGCTGCAGCAGTCGAATCAGCTTTGTGATGCTACTATACTCCTTGATGATGGCGCCGCATTCCCGATCCATCGTGCCATCTTATGCTCTTGCAGCTCATACTTCAAGTATGTATTAAAATTGTTAAAATTGTATTTGTAATTCCTGTGTTTGCATTAGGGCTGTATTCACAACATCGCTACACGGTAAAAATAAGACAAATATATTACTACCAGGAGTTTCGCCTGATATGATGAAGCTGCTTATAAACTATGCTTATTTACGAAAACTGGATATTAATCAAGAAAATGTTTATAAAATCATAGCTACTGCTGATTATCTTAGTATACTAGGCATTTTAGATATGTGCTGCGACTATTTAGAAAAAACCATCATACCTGCTAACGTTATAGGTATTATGCAATTTGCCAAAGGTCAATTTTTACAAATACTTCATGACGCAAGTTGGAAGTATATCATGCGACATTTTCCTCAAATTTCTATAGAAAGCAATGAACTAGTGTCGTTATCCGTAGAAGATTTGCAAAGCATTATCAACGCTGACGAATTAAATGTGAAAAGTGAAGAAATTGTATGGGAGTCTATATTGCGTTGGATAAATCATAGCCCCGAAGAACGTAAAAAACACATTGTGACATTAATGAAATGCATACGACTTGGATTACTGGATACGCAGTTTTTTCTTGAGCACGTCAAAGACCATGTTTATGTAACTAGTTGTGAAGATAGTAGACCAATGATTATTGAAACTCTAAAATTTCTCTATGACTTAGAGACCATTTCACATCGCGATGGTGAAGTTCCAACGCCAGAAATAGCTAGGCCACGTGTGCCTCACGAAGTGCTGTTTGCTTTGGGTGGTTGGAGCGGAGGATCGCCGACTAATTATATGGAGACATATGACACTAGAGCGGACCGATGGGTTAAAGTAGAGGAGACAGATCCAAGTGGACCCAGAGCATATCACGGCACCGCTGTTGTTGGATTTGAAATATATGTAATTGGAGGTTTTGACGGTATGGATTACTTTAATTCTTGTAGATGCTTTGATGCTGTTACGAAAGTATGGAGAGAAGCAGCTCCTATGCATGCGCGAAGATGTTACGTTAGTACTGCTGTTTTGGGAGATATTATTTACGCAATGGGTGGTTATGATGGACATCATCGTCAGAATACGGCGGAAAAATTTAACCCAAAAACAAACCAGTGGAGTCTTATTAGTCCTATGAACATGCAACGATCTGATGCCAGCGCATGTACATTAAATGGTAAGTAATTTATACATATTAATGTAATCATAACACTATAGATAAATTACAAAATTTAAAAAAAAACAATATATTTATTCTAGTTAGGTATTGCTTACGTATTAATCAATCAATTTAAGTTAGTTATGTATATACCATATTTAAGCAATGCAAAATTATTTTTCCAATTGCCTTATCAGCAACTACATATCGATGAATTATTTTACATAACAACATTACGGTATAGGAAAATAAATAATTCATTTTTTTTTAAACAAATTATTTAATTAATAACTTTTTTTTTTAATATAGTTTAACGAACAGCTTTTTGCTACTTCATTGAGTTAACTTTAATATAGTTATTCTACTGGTTATATTAAATAACAAGATAGCATGGTTACAGTGTTTGATCAACCCAATGCAATTTTTGTTGTAATTTAATAACAAAACCATGTAAACATAATCATTCTAATGATTAAATTATGCTTATTAGTATGGTTAATATGTATTGTAATTTATAATTGAATTCAACCGCACCTTGAAGGTAGGAGTAAGCATGTAAATTTGCTTATATATTTCTTAACAAAGTATTATTTCTATAAGGAAAAAACTTTATTATAATATTTTTGAGAATCGATTTCCTTCTGTATAGAATGTAAAAACATGATAAGATATGATTATTTACGCGAAATGTGTAGGTGGTAGTATTATGAAATATTTTATAATTTGTAAAAAAATACGTATATCAATCGATATCAGTCGATGTGCATTTACAATGTTATTTATCATTATTTTATTATAACTTCAAATAACTCAAAACTTACACGTATGCGTCTACGAGCCATATATACACAAAATAAGTAAACGTACTTTATATGTATGCATAATCGTTGATAAATAAATGTAAAGATGCAATTTTTGACGTATTGATGGCACTGACACAAAAGTTATAAACGTTTGTACTATGCTAATGGTTAATAAGCCCACATACAGAGTATAAAACCAAGAAAATCTTAATAGAAAAAGTATTTAATCCCAATGTAAACATATTGAAGACAATGATGCAAGATATGATAAAAGAAATAAAAAATATTAGAATCAACTAAAAACAACACAATAAAACAATGCAAGAAATTAAAAAAAGCTACCAAAAGTTGAAAAATTAATTAAATAAACAAGTAGATAGAATGGAAGCAATATCATTACAAAGTAAAAATCATGTAAAGATAATAAAATATGAAACAAACACAAAAAAATGAAAGGAATAATAGAAGAAAACATAATGAAGGCAGTAAACAAGCAACCCAATAAAAAGGTCCAACCAAAAAAACACTAAGTGAATGGAAGATAGGAGTCATACTCAAACATACAAAAAAGGCAATAAAAGAAATTGCAAATTACAATAACAAGCGTAGTCAGCAAAATTCTAACTAAAATATTAAACAAAAAGAATAAAATATTAACAAAAAACAATATAAAATAATAACAAATAAGTATTTAAAAAAGAAAAAAACGCCCAGGATTTATTATTTATATAAATAAGCAAAAAACTTATTAATGGAAAAGAAACGTACACATCAGCTTCGTAGATCTAAAAAAAGCTTTTGACAGAATTCGAGGAGAAAATATATGGAAAAAAATTGAAAAACTAATAAGAAAACGATCAAACTCATAATAAATATGTTTAAGAAGAATACAAACATAGTAAAAACAAATAATGCAAAATTTATTACAAAACAAAGCTAGTAAAACTAAAATATGTAGAAACAAAAAAAGAAGATAAAAACACTAAAAATTAGATATTAAAAAATAAAAATAATTGAGTTACTATTTGGGAACAATTGTAGCTGCATTGAAAAATCTTCATCCAACACAGTAAACGTAACACGCCAAAAAAGAAAAGAAAAATACAATACTCAAATCTGGACATGGCAACAAATATAGTTACCAGCAAAAGGAAAGCAGTAATACAAATAAAGAAGACGCAATCAAAACTTTTTTAAACAAATGTAAAGAAAAAATCAATCAACTCATCAGGGTTTTAAAAACTGTATACCACAGCAGATCATCTACAAACACTACAACTAATAATAAAAAAAAAACATTTAGTACAATGTTCCTATATATCCTTTCATAAAGTTATGATGTTTATATGAATATATGAGAAATAGCGCAACAAAACTGTTCAATTAATGTAAAAATAATGTAATATTTTTATGTAAGGATAATTACCTAAAACAGCTTTTTTGATTGATTGAAAATTGGTATTGTTTACTGTGCAAATATAAAGTTTTGTTTAAATTTAACAAAATGCGTAATTTAATCTGAAAAATAAAACAGGTGCTACATTTTTTTGAGAGAGATTTGTCAACAATATAATTATTTTAAAAATGCTGAGCTATAGGTTACCAGCAGGGTCACAGGTGGCGGACAGTGAACAACCCCTCAAATATAGGAGGCAGCTTCGAATATATTGAATAAGCAGTTCTCGATCAAATAGCGGTAAGACTATTAGGATGAAAGGACTGACCCTTGGGAAAGACTAGCCCATTCAATATTTCAGAAATATAGTGACGGTGTTGTGACATGGCGAGTATTGCCACCAGCAAATAAGCATATCTTTGGACGATGGGCAGCAGTATTGTCTGTAATGGGTTAAGGCAAAGAAGAAAGGCTTTGGTACGGCTTAACACCAGAATATCGGCAGCGACGACTAAATAATAGTTTTTCAGGTGTCGGTACTGCGTGAGGAAGGCAAAGGAAAACCACCTCATACAACTCCCTAGTACAATCATCATGATAGACAAACAAAAAAAAATGGCCTCAAGTATCGGCGTCCCTTAGATAAGACAAGGGTGCAAAGAATCTCCGAGTCTAAAACAAAAAATACAACACCAATAAGAATATGTACATGGAACGCTAGAAGTGCGTTCGAAGACGAGATAATCCATAACATCATTCAAGAAATGAACAGACTAAAAGTAGAAATAATGGGGATAAGTGAGATGCAATGGAAGAGCTTAGGATACAGCAAAACATTATATCATTCAGTATACTACTCTGGAAATGACAACTACCGTCAAAATGGGGTAGCCATCATAGTAACAAAAAAAATTAATAATCAATCATAATGGTACAAATAGAAGCAATACCAATTAACAATAACATTGTTTAGGTATACTACCCAACTGCGGATAAGAATGATACATAGATAGAAGAGGTATATGGGCAATTGGCAAATATCTTAAAATCTACTAAAAACAACAAAGTCACAATCGTAATAAGGGGTTTCAATGCAAAAATTAGACAAGGCAAAACAAAGCAGGCAATACGGTTTTGGGGTTTTGGGACACGTAACACACGAGGAGATAGACTTTCCCAGTTTTGCAGAGTAAAAGAGACGGCAATTATGAACACATTTTTTAAACTTCCACATCGACAAATATACACTTGAGCATCGCCGGCACATACCGTGTAGAGACCAATCAGGAATCAGATTAATTACATAGTAATTAATCATTGTTTTTGTAACAGCATAACATCTGCAAAAACTTATCCTGGGGCCAACATAGGCTCTGATCATCACCCTTTTATCGGGGTACTTCAGACAAAACTTTAAAAAAATAACAAGTTAAACCCCCCGTATACAATATAAGACAAATGAAAGAAGACAGCATTCTCAGAGAAACAGTATCTGAATCTCTAACAAAATACTTCAAGAAGAAAAACAGTGAAAACTCAGGAGCAGAAAAAGACTGGAGAAGCTTACAAAAAGAACATGAGACAACAATTGAGAAACACGAGCCACTAAAAAAAAAAAATCACAAAAAATTCATGACATCTGATATTCTTAGAATGATGGACGAAAGAAAACCAGGGCAGGTATACTGATCTGCAATGACAAATAAGAAACAGCGTACAAAAATCAAAGAAGAAGGAATAAAAACCAAATGTCTCAAAATAGAAAAAAAATATGATCTGTTCAATATGCACCGCAAAATAAAGAAAGCTGCAAGCACATATAAAAAGAAGCAAAGCGGTAGATTCATAGACGCAACCGGAAATTAAATTACAGAGATCGAAGAAAAACTATCGACTTAAGAAGAATATATTAAAAAGTTATTTGAAGACGATTGCACAGAACATCACGGCATAAATAACACGGATACCGGACCTCATTATTTTAAAGGAAAAGGTTCAAAAAGCTATAGACATAGCAAAGACTGAAAAGACTGTAGGTCCAGATAAAATACCAACAAAGAACCTTAAATTATTTAGCAAAGAAGGTATAAACACTCTTACTCGTATAAACACTCTTACTCGCCTATATAATGTGGTGTATAAAAAATACCCACAGATTGGCTCCACTCCACTGTTGTTACTATTCCAAAAAAAATCAACAACAAAACAATGCAAAGAATATCGAACCATAAGTTTAATGAGTCATACATTCAAGTTATTTTTTAAAATTATACATAATAAAATATACCAACAATGTGAAGCACACAACGAGGAAATTAAACGTTCTGATTCAGCGATGTAGAGATGTCAACTGCAATGTATACCTATGTTTTATTAATGTTAGCAATGCTTTTGACAGGGTAAAACAGGAAAAACTGATCAGGATACTTAGAAAAACGGGAGCTGAAGACAAAAACATTTGCATTATAGCAAAAATATACTGCCAACAAACAGCAAAAGTAAAAGTAGAAGACCATAAAACAAAGAAAATAAAAATATGTAGAGGTGTGCCGGCAGGGGTGTGTGATGTGGCCTATGCTTTTTAATATATACTTGGAAAAAAATTTCAAAGAAGCACTGGATGAAGTGAAGAAGGAAATCATAGTTAACGGTAAACTCCTCAATAACATCAGATATGCAGCCTTCAACTTATAATAAAAAAGATTAAATCCACTAACGAGAAACATAAAATCTGTTTAAATATAAAAAAGACCAAATGCATGGTAGTCACCAAAAACAATCCACCACCGGTAAACTTGACCCTCGACAACATACCTATCAAACAGATTGACAATTGACCCCTACCTAGGTACCTGCATAAACTAACAGTGGGACCATTCTAGAGAAGTAAAATGCAGAATCAATAAAGCAAGAGCTGCATTCACACAAATGAGTAAAATATTCATCAGTTCAGATCTGACTCTGCAACTTAAAATCAGAATGATACAATGCTATGTTTTCTCCACTCTGCTGTACGGCGCAAAATCCTGGACACTAACGAAGGACTTGAAAAGCAGATTAGAAGCTTTTGAGTTGTGGACGTACAGGCGTGTACTGAAGATTACATTAATGGATTCAGTGGCGAATGAGGAGGTTCTTCGGAGAGTTGGAAAAGATCTTGAAATAGTAATGACCGTGAAAGCCAGAAAACTAGAATACCTTGGACATATTATAAGACACAAAGAAAAGTATAGAATAGTCCAACTTATTCTGAAACAAAAAGTGCTAAAAAAAGTCCAGGGAAGAGAAGAATATCCTGGCTTAAAAATCTGCGCCAGTGGTTTGAAGTGACCTCAATCTAACTGTTTAGAAGATCCGTTGACAAGGTAAAAATAAACTTATCTTATTTGAGTGGGAAACAATGATAGTAATTAAACGCTGGCAACATGCCGTATTCAGAGCATGGTTGGGCTGATTTGCTCCCTTTTGTCTTTTTTTTATTGTCATTTCTCACTCTAACAAATCAACTTGGTGGTAGTATAAATATATATTTTAAAATTAATTCCTAATGATTTGAATGTTTCTTAAAGGGAGGTGAGATAGCTCAATTATAGAGCGTCAGCGTAGCACGCTAACAGTCCGGGGTTCGATCTTCAAATATGATTAAAATAATAACTTTTTACTAACTCTTTATCCACCAGGGTGATTCGGAAGTCACCTAATAAGCCGTTGGTTTCATTAACCTCCTTCATAAAAGTCGTAAGACTTCTGGGGCAATGTAAAATAGCTGTAAAACGCAAAATAAAGAAGAATTTAAAAATAATAATAAATTTATAAGTGTGCAACGTACAAAACTGTAAAATAAATTAAAACCAATATAATTGATGGTTGTGACTTTTACTACGTGATAATTTATGTTTATTGAATAATAAAACAAGTTACTATGTTTTTTATCACAAATTTATTCTTACGAATACATTACTAGTTTTGGCTCTACTAGAACCTTATACAAATAAAATAAGTTATATTTAAAACCAAACTGAAAATATATTCTTTATTATGTTTAAATTAGTTTTGTATTTATTAAGACTGAAATTGCTGACGCTATTCTATAAAAATTAAAATATTAACAATTATTATTTTTATTGAAAATGTAAACAAATAATTTATGGTTACAAACTTGACATTTATTCATTTTGCTCTTTTTTTTTAATTTACCATACTGCAATAATTGACGTGATGTCATACATTTACACTACCACAAAGGTACTAAAAGTCTTAATCAAAAACGCGTATATTTGTTTTTAATTTTTGGGTGTCAAACCGCAGACCTTGGCTACGTTAAGTTAGGTATTATACTACTGATCTACCGCCGTCAATATAATAAATCGAATATTTACAGCAATGCCTATTGCGGTGTTAATTAAGTACCAACCTAATAAATATCCCTGTTTAAATAAACTTGTATTGAAAGTTATACGCAACGTACAACATAGCAAACTAATCTTTGTTTAAAAAACTGGCATTAAAAAATTGGCCTTAAAAACCGAACAATTTCAATCAACCTAAAAAAAAGTATACAAAGCATGCATCGTACCAGTAGCCACATACGGCATTATTATCACTTACAAAGAAAAGCACAAATAAACTCAAAACAACACTAAGGGCAATAGAGCGAGCAATGTTAGAAATAATACTGATGGCGTTTTTGGCTGTAACATTTGAGGTTGTCTTATGGCGTCCCGACTTTTGACGTAAGAGCAATATCAGTTTTGCCGGTGCATATTCATCTACTCTACAATGTGGCGGTTCTGAAGAAAAGCGTTGTTGCCAAATACAAAAATATGCACCAAGAGCACCCCAGTGCGCAAAAAGTAACACAACCAAAAACGCCATAAGAATAGGTTGGACATGTCGCAAAACAACACAAAAACAAACAAAACAAAACAACAACAAAAATAACAACTTCAAAAAAACTATATTCAAAGAAATTAAAATACAGAAAAATAAGATAAAACAAGTAGAATAATTTAAATACAACTTATAACAATGGTAAAATAGATAAAGAAATAGAAAACAAAACAGGATGAACAGAAAAGACATTTAAAATTCTTAAAAACACTTTTTTTAACAAAAAAAAAAATAGATATCACTACAAAAATAGATTGTGCAATTGTATCAAAAAGAAACACAACTCAACATACAGCAGCAAAAACTGGACCATAACAAGAAAACAAAAGACAAAAATAAAACGCAATGAAATGATGTTCCTCAGAAAAATAAAAAAATACCAGAAAAGACAAGATAAGAAACAAGATACGCAGACAGAACCTTCAAATACAACCAATAAATGAAAAAATAACAAAAAAACAAATGAGATAGTTTATTTTGCAGATATAAATAAAGATAGAAGCAAGAGAAGAATGTTAAAAACATGAGCAACAGGAAAATCTAAATAAAAAGATCAAGAAAAAATGTAACAATGCATTAAAAAAAGAGACAAAAAGAAAAAAATCAACTTTGGTGACTTTTAAGACCATTTTGACCACTGCCGTAATTTGTAGTTTTATAACAAAAACAGCAACTTTGGCGTCATTATTGTTATTTCTAAATATCATTTGATAATCGATTAAGAGCATCTAGACCATTCCCTTGATTTCCAGTATGTATCTTTATTATAGAATAAATATACTACAAACAAAAAATAAATTTCATAACAGTTTAGAAGTTTAGTTAGTCTTACGACTATTAACTGCTCTTCCACTTATAACTATATATTTATAAATAAAACATAAATAATACGGTATACTTTTAAAATTAAACAAAAACTATAAATTATAAATTATACATATTGTAGAATAAAGACAAATACATAAAACATTTAAAACTTGTTTCTCATCAAGCTTTGACTAAATACTGCGTTAAAAATTGATGTAAGTTTTTTAAGCTGCACGGGTATTCTATTATAAATCTTATATATTATATGTAAAGAACCTTTCAAACAATGCAGATTTATGAAAAAATGGAGAGATAGTGCCTCTAAATCTAATAACATTGTGTACATCAGATTGAAATGTTATCTATTGTAGAGATACAGAGGCGTACGAAAATGTATGTTTTGTATGTAAATTATAGTTAAAAATAGCCGAAAAAAATACCCAAATATTTAAATAAATCCATTTATTATGTACTTTTAAATGCATATTAATGCAATTTGCAAATATAATTTGACTAAAACATTTTGAAAAAATATAGTTTGTTCCTTTCTTAATATACTAGTAAAAATTAATCGATTATCAAAATATATGTAGAAATAAGAATGACGCAAAAGTTGCTGTTTTTGATATAATACTACAATTCACAGTAGTGGTCGGAATGGTCTCAAGCGTCACCAAACTTAAATAATAATAATAAAACAATTCAATTTAGTATGTGTTTGCATTTAATAAAACTTGTAGTTTTAAAATTAATTTGTATACATTTATTTAAATTGGATTTGAGAAACATATTAACAAAGTTTTCAGTTTAAAATAAAGCATGCAATTTCAAAGTTATCACTACAAACTTTTGTTTTTTTTTTTATTCCCGGTGTTTTAATAAAACGCACATATTTAGAATTACTGCTAACATCGTTTTACTTAATCCCATTTCATATTTCAACTAAATACAATTTTTTTAATACTATAATATAATAAACTACTTCCGTCGCTTTACTAAATTTAAAACCCTATTTTGAAGCATAAAAGTGGTCATATTTATGTTAATAAAAATTTTATCTTGTTTACAGGAAAAATATATATTACTGGTGGTTTTAACGGCCAAGAATGCATGCACTCAGCAGAAGTGTACGACGTAGAAGCAAATCAATGGACGTTAATAAATCCGATGCGTTCCCGACGTTCAGGAGTCTCTTGTATTGCATATCACGGACATGTCTACGTAGTTGGTGGTTTTAATGGTATATCTCGTATGTGTAGTGGTGAAAAATACAATCCGGCTACTAACAGTTGGAGCCAAATTCCAGATATGTATAACCCACGTAGCAATTTTGCAATCGAAGTAATCGACGATATGATATTTGTAATAGGTGGATTTAATGGTGTCACTACTATTTATCATGTAGAATGCTATGATGAACGTACAAATGAATGGTATGAAGCTACTGATATGAACATATACCGATCTGCATTGTCAGCTTGCGTAATACAAGGACTACCCAATGTGCGAGACTATATCCATAAACACCGCGAAAAACTAATGGAAGAAAAACGACAAAAAATGATTGCTCTAGAAGCTCAACGTGAAGCTGCTGCTGCTAATAATAATAATAATAACAACGATATCCAGCCAGCCCAACCCCCAAATGCTCACAACATCCAACAACTCAATGTCCTTCAGCAATTAGCAAATGTCAATTTGAATATAATACCCAATAATGATAATAATAATAATATAGTCATGGACTTAGAAGAGGCGGATGACAATCAGTGAAGCAATAGACTATTGGCATTAATAGTATATGTAGTTTTTCCTGTAAATTTTAGATGTATAATAATATATTATTAATGTAAGAACTAGTAGCAATCAAGAGCAAAGCGGGCATTCATTCCTTTTTAGTATTGTAATAATTTTAATAAAAATAAATTTTGCTCTAATTTTAAATTAATTGAAAATATTGCATGTCGCATTAGCGAAGCGCGTGCTTCAATCATATTCACCCCGTGACGCCGGCGCTCCTGTTTGGTCCCGTCTTGTATGAAGAGCAGCTCCTGCGGCCCGTGGTAAGTCCACATCCTGCAGTCGCGCGCGATCCTTCCAGACAAGCAAGGTAAGCTATTATATAACAGGTGGTTGTTGAATGCAACATGTTACATATTAATTATTTAACATGAGATAATCGTTTCTATTTTGAGATGATAATTAGTATTTGATTAAATAATGGTCTGTAAAGATTAGCTGGCATACAGGAAGGATTGTATTTAATAATTTTCATCATGTTTTAGGATGGAAATTAAAGTTCTTTCCGGGTTATGTCTGCTTTTGCTAATGGGATTGTGTCGGTGCCAGGTGAGCGTGATTGAAGCAGGTATGAATGCCAATGGAATTGATTCCGGCGGTACATTGGAGTGCCATCGACGGTTTTACACTTATCGAGTGACCCAAGCTGATGTTAATGGAAAACAATGCTGGGATACATTGTCCGTTTGGGCTTGCTGGGGACGATGCGATTCTAATGAGGTTAGTTAATTATTTAATATCGATGCAGTTTAATAAATATGGTGTCGTCTATCACTTACTTATTCAAGGCAGTTTTCTGTTTTTCTAAAGACAAATTAACTGCGTAATATCAAATATTGCAACATTTATTCAACAAATTTATAAGTTTATTAGTTAGTTTCAATTATGGTATTGACTTGACGTCAATCAATATGAGCATAGAGTTTTAACTGAAGTTCAATTATTCTTTTTATTCTTTTAATAAATTTAATAAAAATTGTTTGTAAAAAACTCATTATGTATAATTAAAAAAAAAATCTTTTTATTTAATCTATTTTATTAATATAGTCAGACAATATTTCATACTTGTAAATTGAAAACTTAATTGCTTGGTGTAGTTGTTTAAAATGCAGTATTTATAAAAATTAAATTAAAAATGCATACAATTTATTAAAACAATTTTTAATTTTATATGATACAAAATAATAATATTTGTAGTCTGATGTCATACCATTATAATATGTAGTTGCTTTACTGTGAACATTTCATTTTTTAATTAGCAGCTTGAATTTTAATTGATAAAATCTGTAAATGGCAATTGCATTAACAGATTTTGTCAATCAAAAATCAAGCTTTATCTGATAAAAAAGGGTTTAAATCGCTTTTTATTATTAGAGCTAACATTTCAACAACACTTTTGTGTTTGATGAAATCTTGTTATGATTGGAATTATTATTATTATTTTAGAATGAATTTTTAATTGTTTGCAAATTTGCGTTATTGTTATCAAATCAAATCGGCTTTCAGTAAATTGTAACGCATTGAATATGGATATTTTTAATAAAATTATTTATACATATTTTTATAACTGCCTAAACCATTAGAAATTTAAAAAAATAACGCCGTAATATATTAATCAACAAAAATTGTAAGATTTTTGACATCTCAGATCTCCTCATTGATTCTCATTGACGTAGTTACAAGAAATTTATTAAAACACTGCACCAAAAATTGAGATTAAAATACAACTTGATCAATAAAAGAAATTGATATTATATTTACAGATAGACTGTAAATATATGGCTATTTGATTTAGAAAATAAAATATGTACACGTTACTGGAATATGACAATACTGACTAACAAAACAATTGTTCACAATCGTCCTGACCTTATAATTAAAATAAAAGCAGTATCACTGAACTTATCTGATAGATATTGCAATGCCAGTTGACCATAACATTATAGTTAAAAACAAATTTCCATAATAATGTTTCCTACTGAAATAATCCAGGAAACTATAGACAAACAAAAAATAATTAATAATATTTGTTCTTCAATCATTTGATATTTAAAGTTGCAAATATCTTCCAAATATTTTTTAATAATATATTTACTAAATTGCGTATAAACTAATTGCTTTAAATAAATAAGAATTATATTAAAAAATATATTTTTATATACATAGAAGTACATAGAAATACTTTGATATTTAAAAAAAAAATCTTTATTTCATTTTTTTTTTTATTCTTTGACTCATATTTTTGATTTTTTATTATGACAACAACATTTTTTCATTGTTTATACTAACTTTTTAATTTCTTTGTTATTATTAAGCATTACTCACATTCTTGTTTGGTAAGAATTATGTTTGGGGATTTAATAATATTGTACCTATACTATTCTGATTTTTTTTAATTAAATTTTTTTTTTTTTTTTTAATTATTATTAAGCATTCTGCACAATCTTGTTTGGTAAGAATTGTGTAGTTTGTGAATATACTAGTTTTGTTTTTTTACTATTTGGAAGATTTAAAATACAAACAAAATTATTTTAAATCATTTTATTTTCTTAATTTTTTTTTTTTTAATTTTTTTATTATAACAACAACAAAATAGTATTATTATTTTTTTTAACTCTTTAATTTCTTTGTTGTTATTCAACGACTTTCTTCATTATTATTAAACTTTTTCAGACTTTTGTTCATTTTCTTACTTAAAAAAAATAATACTTTAATTAAACAAAAATGTGATTATTTATTTGAAAAAAGCCTAAAGTAATGACAAAAAAAAAGTTACTGCAATAAATACACTAACAAATATAATTCTTCAAAAAATTAAAAATATTTTCAAAATAAACTCAACATAATTTTGTATAAAAAGTAACACGGTAAGTTTGAAGTAAAAATCAAAAGGTTTCGCTTGCTTTTGGTTTAATATTAATGAGCTTGAGAGACGCTGTTCATTCTGCTTTGTGTCATTAAAAGAGAAAACCTAATAAATGTAATAGACTCTCGAGCTAAAAATCTATCTTTATAGATAATAGAAACCCATTTAAAGACACAAAGTCAAGTAGTTTTATCAACAATAAAGCAATAACTATACAATAATATAAGTTTTCTACTCTCAAATTAGGTACACAGCCAACCTCACACACAACTCTTCTTTAAAACGTTTATATTATTTGCAGATTATTTTTTTCAGATTAAAACTAATCTAAATCTAAACAGACGTAAAATAATTGCTTCTGCTGTGCGTGTAGCAATAAATAATAGAAAAGCAGTTGAGTCTGGTCTAAAGTAATAAATTAATATCAAAATTATATTTCATTTTTGCAAAAAACCTTTTCAAACATTTTTAGAGTATTAGATCAAACTAAATAGACATTTTAGGAACTTTGTTTAAACCAGCGGTACAAATATACTTAAAGCCTGTGACTCTATTTGTTTTATTTATTTATTTATAGTATAAATTTCTGCTTCACACAAATAAGTAGTTGAAAATGGCAGCTAGTTGCCGAAAATCAACAGTGGCGTAGCTAGGGTTTTTTGTTTTCATTGCAAAATACTGAGAAGAACTCTCGCACGGTTTTGAAAAATAGCGTACACATTTTTGTTCTTTTTTTTGTCTGGTCATAAACTATCGAAAAATAAAAAGTTTTCAATAAAAAGTCTAAAATAACAGAATACAGTGATAAAATATTAAAATATTTGCTAGAAAACAAAATCTGACCAAAAACAAGCACTATTTGTAAAATGTCAATTTTGTCAGAAAGCAGCAAATCCAGCCATAAACTGTTCAAAATGTAAACATTTTATGAAATCTTAAAAATGGCAAAATTGTTAGAAAGCACTAAAATATGGACACAAAACTCTTGAAAAATGTAAAATTTTATACATAAAACATCAAAAATAGAAAAATCCGGTCATAAAATATAAATATTGAAAAAAAAACTTAAAAATAAAAATATTGAAAAATGTTCTACTGTAAATCCGGTCATAAAACATTAAAATATTTTCAGATAGAATCAAAATCCGGCCAAAAACGGTTTAAAATTTAACCATAAACGTAAAAACTTGAAAATCTGGCCATAAAATATTGATATATTGTTTGAAATAGCAAAATTAGTCAAAATCTGTTGAAATGTGCACAATTCTACTCATAAAATATTACATTACTATTGTCAGAAAAAACCAAAATCCAGCCATAAACTGCTAAAAAGTGAAAAATCTTGTTTATAAAACCTTAAAAATAATAATGTCCAAAATCCGGTCAACAGTTAAAAAAATGCAAAGTTAAATTTTATCTTTATTTGAAGGTTTTCTGCCATTCACCCACATACCTCTTACGACCCAAAGTTAAGAATGACTGGATTAAACTGCCTTGCACAAAAATTGGTTATTTTAAACAACCCATTTACTCTGTATTAATAATCCGCAAGTGTTACCCACTTACTGACAGAGGTACCACTGCTATTCTGTTGCCCATGCATGGTTGCTATTAGTTTAAAGATAATTATAGCATTTCTGCGAATTATTTCAACCGTGTTATTTCAGTTATTATGCTACTTTTAATTAATGTCAACAAGCTAGTTGTTATATCTCAAAGGCCAAAAATAGGCTTTAGCAGCTCGCCGGTTTTAGCATCACAAACGTCTGCTAAAGCAAAGCGCTGCTAAAGCCTTTTGGCACAAGTTACACTCAATATTGTTTGCCTGCCCCAACTAAAAACATTCTTTTCAATGTTTATTATAATCTGTTACTACTAACGGATTTTTAGATACGACGTCATTATACGAAATTGTGATGCTTTCGGTAGAGGCAGGCAAAAAATAAATATTTTGTTATAAATTGCAAATTAATGTCTCTGTTTTATTACCCAGTACTTTTTAATGCTTGTTTTTTTTTATAAAACTCAATAACCAACAAAAAATTGTTAAACGTAGTATTCATATTGAAATTTGATTACTCTACCGACGGCATTATTGAATTGCTGCAGTACTAAACAAAAATTAAACCAAAAGTTAAGCAGCATATATTATGATAGTTCACTGTTTTGTCACTCAATAATGTTTAAACAAAGATTAAAAATTCTATTAGTTTTGACGCATAAATAGAGAACTCGTTACTTTTCTATTTATCGTCATAAATCAAACAGCAAGATTGTTTCAGTGGAAGTTAGAGAGAGGTTGAAAACTCTGGATAATGATAACATTTTTGAATGATTTAATGACGCAAGAGTGCTAAAAAGAAACGTATTTATTAGCTTAAAGAAAATTAATCTAAATAATGACTTTTTGGGGAACAATGACTGGCGTACGTTTATTTGATGATTGTAATTTTATGATTTTATTAAATTACAAAATGTTTATCATACTATAACATTGTTTATATAGAGGTTAGCAATTTACCATAAAAGATTATACAGAATAAGGTTTTTTCATACATAGAAATATTACAGGTTTTTTTATTATAATGTAAAATAGCATTACATACAGTAGATTAAAAATACAATCTATTGTTAAAATATCAAGAAAAACATGAAAGGTTATTTCAAATCCACGAATTTTCGTTTCGTAACAAACATCCACACCGTTTGGTAAATGTACGTCAGATACTAGGAAAGCACGTTGAATAGAGTTTAGTGGGCGTAAATAGTAGATGCTCTGATAGTTTCTTCAAACTTACAAAGCTATTCAACATAATCATACAATTCATTTTTAATATAGTTATATAAAAATAGGTATATTGATTGGCAATTGAAAATGTCTTGTAACCGATCGATATCGCAATTAAATCTACTATATTAATAGTTACAATGTAGCGTGTAAGCAGTAGAGCAAATAAGACAATTAAAAATTACCGAGTACATTTTGCTTTTTTTCTATTAATGTAAAGTAATGTTAAAATATATGTTTAAAAATAGAAATCGATACTTTAAATAATTAAATTTTAAAATAATATTAAAAAATATAATTATTAAAATTGCTGTTTTCTTGATATTTATAATTTTTTAATTATATATTTTAGGTAGGGAATGCAATATCGGAATCCCGGGATCCCGAACAAAATTTAGCAGGCTATACAATACCGGTATTAAATATAAAAATACCGGTTTTTCGATATATATTTTTTTATTGATGGGTTGGCATGTGTAAATTTATCTTGGAGAATTTTCAACAGTGGTTGGAATGGGGTGAGTATCTCCAACAAGTGTAGAGTCAGAACGAGCATGTTTAGATGCTTTTCAGATCAGCACTAAAATAAAATCCAGACTAGTGACAAAACACTGGATTAAATTTGTTTATTAAAATGATATTTTACCACCAAAAAATAAAACTAAAATATTGGTTAATTATTCTTTTTTTTGTAATTCAGTAATCAATCAATATGAAAACATAATTTTATCTTCCATAATTTAATATTTATGCCCGTATTCATAAAACATGTTTGTAACAATTCATTATCAAACGAATCATTATAATTTTATGAACATTAAAAATATAAAGATATTCATAAATAAATTGTCATTAGTTAAATTATTTAGTAACTTTTTAGTTACTTTTCTTTTTTATATGTTATTAATATGTTAACCTATACAATATCCTCAAATACTGTGAATTAATACAGATAATTAAACATTTTCAAATCAAACAGATGTGTTAATTTAATGATTCGTTTTGTTTTAATGGACCAAAAATAGTGCGTTAAATTTAATGAATAATTTAATAAACATTATTGCTAATGAGTGCTAATGAATACGAAAATTCGATTAAACGTTTTGTTATATTTTTAACAAATCATTATATATTTAATGACGTTTTATGAATACGGGCATTAATATCTTTTATATTAAAAAAGCAACATCTCTAGTTTGATAGTCAGTAAGCAGTCGCTAGAAGTAAAAATAGCTAATAGCTCTTGCTAAATTAATAAATTGTAGATTGCACTCACTTGTTATCTTTGCTTCCAACGACTTCTGACTGACAGGGTTCCAACAAAAATGTGCCTGACTGTTAGTTTTGTGATTTTTATACTTTAAATTAATGTTTTGGCAATACTTAAGCCTTGAGAAAACATTTGCGCAATCATCATTTATTTGACATGTATAGTGTATCGCTGACTCTACGCGTCCCGTTATTTTGCTGTCTGACTGTTGGATTTGTGTTTTAGATTAGATTCACTAATGATATACAAACCTTGAGTTTTCCGAAAACAATTTGAAAAGGCTAATTAATTTTACATCTTTGCGAGCGTCTCAGCACCAGGTGTTCCGACGGCAGACCTGCTGACTCTAGGCTAGCTTTTCATGATTGAAATGGAACCCAATTTCAAAATATTAAGCTTCCAAAAACTCTTGTGTTTTTTTGACGAGAGCTCTCCGACTATTACTATCTCTGACTAAAAGAAATTAAAAAAATCTTTGTTTCATAAACTTTCATCACACAATAGTTTATATAAAATTATTAAAAAAATTGGATTTCTATCTGATCAATAACAGAAACTTGTTTGTTTATTAACAAAGACAGACTAAAGCAAAATTATTTTAAACTTTGCCATTTTATATATTCACTTTGTAAAATTGTAGAAATATTATTATTAGTACAAATATTTTTAAATATTATTATTATAGACTGACATTCCTTTTAATTCATCAAACATTATTTTGCATTTTTGTGCGTAACGACGTTTCAACTCCTGCAATTGCAACACTTTCTTATATAATGAAAAACCAAAAAAATATTTTTTTAAACTACAATAACTTTGATACAAATTGACGTTATTTGTGCACCACTTTAATATATAATAAATAAAAACGGTTGGTTTACACAGCAAAACTAAATGGGTTAGAAAGTTTTTGGTATAACAGCCTACAAAGACTAGTAGTAGTAGTAAACAAATTTATTTCATATACACATACAAAGTTTTATAAAGAAAATAAACAAATTTAAAAGTAAAAATGAACATGAATATGAAAAAGACTATTGACCAAAGTATTTCTGCAAATTAATAAATTGTTGAAAAATTGGTTTACTTGTTGTTGCCAGTTTTATTACGTTTGGATTAGTATTATATAACAAATATAATTACCTATTTACAATAAAAATCAAGAAAGTAATACTTTATTATAGCCCTAGACATGGCCCGTATTAACAAAACATTTTTTTTTTTTTTGACTTTTTATAAATATATTTTAAGCATTTGTAACTCACAATTTGGTAGTATACATAAAGCGTGGTTTACAACTTATGTAAACGAGACATAATTTTATAATATTTCATAAACAATTTTAACAAAAAAATATGGCTGTATTAATTAAATTTAATTTGACTTTTACAATTATAAAACTTTATTTAATTGTCATATGATATGTAATGCATTCATTTTTACTAGGAACGTAGAATATACATAGAAATTTTAATTAATGTTTTACTTGTTTTCAAAAACAAATTTTTAATACACAAACATTGCACGTTATACAGTGTGACTCAAAAATCTGTGCACAATCGGACGACACAGGATATCTAACCCAAATTTTGTCTGTAATATGTTATTTCAGCTTACTGAAGAATTGATTAGTATATTGACGTAAACTTTGTTTCAAGTATTTCTTACAGAAAAAATTAAGGCCGTTAAATCTGGCAAACGCAGTGGCTACCAGTTTGCGATTCTGGAAACTGGAAACTTCATTTTGTAGAAACAATAATCTCGGATAAAAATGTTTATCATAACAATTTTTACTAAAAATGCATCTCCGTTGGGTTTCAAAAAAGTAATTTTGCACCAGACCGTACACTTTAGTAGGCTGTTTATATTCTGTTGAATTGTTTATTATTAAATCTATTAAGTTAGAAGTAAACTTTGTCGATCTTGATTAGGAAATGAATTAAATATATATTTCTTCAATACCAAATGTAGCTTTTTTGTTTGTGAAAGTTTTTCAACAACACCTTGTCTAAAAGGTGTAACTAACATTTTTTATGTACAGCTCAATTATTTTGTTGCGTTGTTTTCCTGTACAGAGTGTTATGAAAGTAAGGCGCATTTTCTATGAAAAATAGATTTATTGTAGATTTATTGATAAAAGCCGTGTGATGTCAGCCCTCACGCGAGCGATCCGGCGTTTCAATCTTTTGAGCAATTTGAGGTAAAAGTTGACAGTTTCTCTTTGCGGTACACATTCAAAATGGACGATTCCTCGGACGTCAAAGAAGATAATGAACATTGTTTTGATGCTAGACTTGCTCATTTGCGCTTTCTTGGGGCAAAGAGATGGCTCATTTTGAATCAAATCCAAAAGTTCTTGACAGCGCAAAATCGCGTGTTTGTTACAAAATCAAAAAACACATTCACGCGGAGACACGTTTTTTTCCGCTCAGATAGTCGGAGCAAATTGGCGACCATCTGCGTTGGAAGGGCAGATCTCCCACTACATTTTCAAACCGTCCCACCACTTTTTCCAACCGTCACAATAAAATCATGCGCATTACTTTCATAATGGACTGTGTATATTTTCCCAAAATTTAAATTAAAAATTATTGTCATTTATAAGTAACAATTTAAAAAAATTACACACAAAAAAGTTATTACCAACCTGCATCATTAGTCGTTATGTAAGATTGTTTTCTTTAACAATTTAATTAATTGTGTCTGTTTAGTAAAATCTACAGATAATATGTAAATTATTCAAACAAAAAGTTTGGGACTACGGTGCTTAAGAATCTATGCTTTGCTTTGCACTTTGCTCATTTCTAAATTATCATGTAGAATTTTGAAAATATTTGTTTTTGATGTTTCTATTTCTCTAGCATAAACTGAAACTTTTACTCGGTGGCCAATCAATACCAAATCTTCAACTTTGTTGATGATTTTTTTAGTTTGTGCTTTCTACACTTTGAATTTTCTGCCTTATTTGAAATGTTTGCACCAATATTTGACTTAAAAATAAAACTATTTCTTTATCCTGTGCCACCATTCTTTCATGGATATTCTTTGGGCTACTATGTTTTTTGATCAAAATTGTAAATAATTTATTTTGACTTTTGCTTTTTTACACTAATATAAAAAATAACAAATATTAATAAATTGAAACCAAACTTCCAGCATAAGTTTTGATAGCTAGATATTTATATCAATAAAGTATTTGTGGTAAAAAACTTAGATAGTGTTTTATTTTATTATTATTATAAATTACCATATAGTAAAGGTCTGAAACATTCTTTATATACAAAATATAAATGTTAATATCTATAGTATTGCCCTGTTTATTAATGGGTCAAAAAAACTCTTCTTTTGTTGAATGTGAAATAGTTGAAACAGTTTACGGGTTTTCTGTCAAGTTTATTCCAATACACAGAAAAAATCCTTGTTTTATTTGACCCGGAAAGGTCAGAGATAACAAATATAAAAGTTAGGTTAAAATAGTTGGAACTGCACAAAGGTTGGAGTAGAGGCAATAAATAAAAAAAATAAAAACAGTGTCTAGTTGATTATTGTATTAATAGCTGAGACTGTATTCAGGTTTTATGTCAAGTGTTTTCTAATACAGGGTCGCTCCGCACGCGCGAGGCTGGTTTTGGGTCACATGTGGATAGTATTTCTTTGTCTGTCCCTGCGGGCTGCATTGTTGAGAAAAAGTGATACAAAATAAAGTTTGCATTTAATTTAAACAAAATTTTTATAAACTATGCTACAAAATGAAGTTAATAATAATTTTAGAAGAAATATTTCGAATTGTGCTATAAAATAAAGTTTGCAGTTAATTTAAGTGAAATTATTAAGAATTATGCTAAAAAATAAAGTTAGTAACTACACTCAGATGCAAAAAAAAACGGGTCATTGGGTAATTTTATGCAAAAAAGATTAATATTGAAAATTTAAGTTGAATAAGATTTCAATACTTTGCATTGCCTCCTCGAGCTGAAACTATTGCCTGCATACAGCGGCCCATGCTACGAGCTCACAAATATCATTTTGTAGAATATTCTGCCATTCTTCATACAAAACTCGTTTATTGTGGTTGGTGCAACTGCATGTTCTCTAACACGCTTGCCCAGCATGTCTCAAACATGTTTTATAGGATTTCCATCTGAGGTACATGCAGGCCAGTTAAATTTTCTTATTCCAACTGCAACCAAGTATTCTGTGACGCGCCTCGCCTCAATATACCGCTGTGCAGTCAGCGATCCTTCATCAATGATAATCAATTTGGTGCAAGCATCCATTGATATTCCTGCTCATACTATCAAAAAACCTTCACCATGACTAAGCCGAAGCTTAAAAGTGCACTCTGCAAATTGTTTTCTTGTTTGTCTCCATACTCATTTTTGTTCATCTGGCAAATGTAGGCAGAATCTAGACTCGTCAGTAAATAGTACAGTCCTCCATTGTGCTAATGTCCAATTCAAATGTTTGCGAGTAAATTTGAGTCTATCTACTTGGTGACGTGGGAGTAATTTTGGTTCATTTGGTCTACAAGATTTTAAGCCAGCTTTTTGCAACCTTTGACGAACTGTCCACATACTCACAGCTGAACCACAAACTTTACAAAGTTGGTTTCTTGTCTCCACTAAAGTCACATAACAATTTCGCAGAGCAGTAAACAATAAACCGGTCATCGATAGCAGTTGTTTTTTGTTTCCTGCTAGATCCCGGCCTCGAGTATTTCTGGCGCTCTCCCTAAACCGCTCAAGTGCTTTTTGGACAGTAGAAAGACTGACATGAAGGAATCTGGACACGTACCCCTGGCTTCTGCCACAATCTTCAGCACTTAAAACCATAATCAACACACCAATCTGCCTTGAAAATGACAGTTAATTAAAAACAAACAAGTCAACCCAGTAGCCACCTTGATCCTCTGTGCATAATGTTTATTGAGCAATAGGTAGTAAAGAACGCATACCTTCAAATTTTATTTTTACTTATTAATTTTCATTAAATAAACTGATAAGTACCATATGTTGTTTATTTCTACATCCTGATGGCCTCTTTGATTGTAAAACACTTAACAATTTATTAAAAAAAATACCCGGGTTTTTTGCAACAAATTACCCAATGACCCAGTTTTTTTGCATCTGAGTGTATTTTACGGAAATCACAATGAATTGTGCTACAAACTGAAGTATTCAGTTATTTTAAAAGAAATTTATATGTGTCAGAGGTGTTATAGGTAGCCTCAAAAGCGTTCAATTGCACAATTTTTTTTTTCTAGTTCAAGTGGCCGCCGCGCAAGATAGCTATGCCCTCAAATTGCTCACGCAAAATGTTTATGCATGCGCTGTTTGGCACGTAGCGCAGTCCTTTTGGAACCACATGTTGTTGGTATCTATATCATTCAGTTTGCCGTTGACGGTTATAACAATGCCAATTTTGTTTTGAAAAAGTACGGACTAATGATTTTGCCAGACCAGAATCCGTACCAAATAGTGACTTTTTGGCATTGTTTCAAAATTAACTTGTTTCATTTATCTAAAAATGGGCTAGTTGCTAAAAATCGTTTTTTTTTTTTGGAAAAATTTACACAAGTTTGTCATATTGAAGTTGCAGAAAAGCCAAGTTTTTGACGACAAGAAATTTACTGCTTTGGGTTTTCTATTAAACTTTTACTTGATGTTTTTAGCAGACTTTGCGTTTTAGTGACGTAAGGGTGCTGGTTGCATATTAACCAATCAAATGATTTAAATTTAGCCACTAAACGTTAAACTCGTCAACTCGGAAAAACGGTTGTGGCAAATAAAAATTACGTAATGTGCAGAAAGTTTTTTAAACAAAGCACTAATTTTAGTAACAAAATATAATAATTTGTACACGTTGCTCAACGCTATAACCTTTTATAGTAATTTGCTATACACTACTGAATATTTCACAACAAATTTGACAGATGTTGTTATAACAAAATGACCTTACAAATTCCGTTTGTTGTATTGAAAAACCCTGCCAATATAAACTTAAACAACAAATATATAAACAACAAGCTGATTCACACTGTATATACAGCTTTAGTTTAACACAATAGTCCGAAGTAGATTATTCAAGATAATTAAAAAAATCTCATCAATAACTATTCACCAACTTACGGCATTACGTACTGCAAAGCTGCACAAATGTCTATGCTACCCAATTATAGCTTCAGAATAGGTAACCACTAATTCCAGATCTAATTAAATTGTCGTCAAATATACTACACCCACAATGATAGTCCGACGCAATAGAGAAATGAGTATTTAAAGTCATTTAATTAACTTAGCACACGCGAAGGTGAATTAATGTCCGTTTGGCACATATTACACCCGAGTTCTGACATTTCCAATATGTAAAGTGCGCGATGAATTATTTTTCACAATAGAGAGCTTTAAACACCTGATATCAATGGTCAATTTATTCACAATGTGTTTTATACACTACAGTATACATGATATTCAAATTTTGAAAACTCAAATTTGATACATAAAAATATGTTAAAAAAATGAGTAATGAATCACTGCAAATACAAATTAATTAACGTTTATTTTTTTGATCTGCGTTTTATGCTAATTTGGATCTATGAAGCCAAAGGTCCTTCTACATTATCTATTAAATATTAACTTTTGATTTTATATGATTTGATTATTATTATTCCAAGAATACTATAAAGTCGATAACAGTATAATATTTAAAAAAATTAAAAAAATAACTACAAGATTGATATATAAAGATTGGTATGACTGCTTTAACACAAAAATTAAAAAAAATTGAAAAATACATAAATAGTAAAAAGTTTTTCAATAAAACCGCTCAACTTTTAAATGTAAATAAAATAAGTTATGTGTGATATATCTATTCAATTTTTTTAATTTAAAATGATATTTTATGACATTAACGCTAGAGAATTGCCGAGTTAGTCGCCCCGTCCTGTTGTGGTGCCACTAGTAGTATTGTTATGGAAAAATATTAAATCCTATCACATCTACAAGAATATCAGTAAACTTTTCTCTCTAAAAAAATATTAACACGTGCAGCGCCGTTTTTAAATTAAAATTAGTTCTTATAGGACAAAACGCCAACCAACTCAATATCCAAACGATAAGATTTTAGTCATTACTTTTTTTGTATGTTGAACTACATACAATATTCTATGTCTTCATGTTTTTAGATAAAGATTTGAAGTTATATTTAAAGAGTAAAAAAATAACAAAAAACTAATTAAAAACGTCACCTTTTAAAAATTAATTGCAAAGAAACGACTTATTGCATCTAATTTCTACAAGTTTGAAGACACAGATTGGACTTTCTTCTACAATGTGTGAAAATTTTATTCAATTATATTCAGGCGTTTTCTTGCTGAGTTGGATGCTGTGAACCCTTATAATAGCGCAACAATTCTCCCCCCTTAAGTATAAAATATTACATTGTTCAAATGTTGCTACTTTGCTTGGTGGCACGTATTTGGAAGGTCTCATTTTCTATCATTTTGTTGCAACAATTTGGCTGAATTGGCTGGATGGCGTTTGTTATGTTGATTTTAAGAGCTTCAATCATTTGCAGTTTATTCGCATAGACCTGCAGTTTAAAATAGCCCCAATGAAAAGAAAAAGTCTAAAAGCGATAAATTGCATAATCTAGATAGAGAAGATAACTATGCTGCTCGTGCAGAATGTCCATAGTGGCTTTGTAGCAAGTAGTACCTATCTGTTAGAACTACATGTCGTCGGTATCCATATCATCTAGCTTAAGCCACAAGAAGTTGTTATCATCAATTTGTAGCGCTTGCTAAAGACGGTTATGGCAATGCCAGTTTTGTTATAGAAAAAGTACAGACCAATAATTCCTCCAGATCAAAATCCGCACTAAACGGACTTTCTCGTGATGCACTTTGTGCTGGTGTATTTTGTGTTAATTGCTATTGATGCAAATTTAACAGATTTGTTTGTTCACATATTCATTTATCCAAAAATGGGGTTGTCGATAAAGATTAATTTTTGGTCAAATTTGGGTCAAATTCCAACTGCTCTAGAATACAATCAGCAAACACACGGCGTTGTCTATGGTTGTCTACCTCAAGTTCCTGCGTCAGTTGGATTTCATACGGGTGCAGACTCAAGTTTCAACGCAAAATTTACCAAATTAAAGTTGCTGAAAAACCAAGTTTTTGTGAACTACAAAAAAATGACTTCCTCGGGTTTTTCCGTACACTCTGGTGCGCCAGCAATGTTTTCAGCAGACCTTATGTTTCAGTAACGTACCGGCTGTTTATTATTCAAACCAGATGACTTGAATTTGGACACCAAACGTCGAATAGTCGACTTGGCAAGAGGCATATTGCAAGAATAAGAATCACGTGTTGCGCGGAACATTTTTTGAACGGAGCACTAATTTTGATAATAAATTTTAATGTTCAACGTTATAACGTTCCTTGGTAATTTGCCATACACTACTAAACAATTTACAACAAATTTGACAAATGTTATAAATTTTGACTCTTTATATAAAATATTTGTTCAGAAATGATAAATATAGTTTGTTTATTTTACAAAACGGTAGGGCCGTGTAATAAAAATAAAGAAGATGGGCGTAGCAATAAAACCATTACAACAATTAAATACATGCATTATATTCTGTTTCAGTACGACTTGATTTAGATATTATAATCAATCTCTTGAATAAAATGCTTACCAATCAAAAAATACGCCAAAGATGCATATTATTGCTATTATTTTTTAACACATAATTGTAAATCTTCTTTAAAGGAGCTCTTTTTAAAACATAGAAAGTGACATTTTAACAGCTGACAATGACAAAAGATTGATAGGTTGAGTGAAACCTAGATTTTATTTTAATCTTTTAAAATCTACAATTTTGTTACACATTGTTATTTTAATTTAACTTGCACAACAAACGTTCAACCACCACACCAAGCGTTTCGGTTATTGATAACTCAAAGCACTTTAATAACACTAAACGCAACTATTTTTGTTGTAACCGCCGTAAAGTACTATTTCTATCAACTGCTTTACTTTACTGCGGCAGGTGATCTATTTATTTTTCCCGCTACGCTACCTCTTAACGTTTATTTATCAGTTTAGTTTTAGTTGAAGCATCTCATTCTATTGTTGCGTGTAATATATTAATAAATATAATTAATAAATAAAATACAAATAGCAAAAATAAAATCTCTTTCTAGCATAAAATTAACAGCTTGTATCGTAATGCCAAAACTTTCTTTGACATAGAGATTTTTTACGCATGCAATGCAAAGAAATTTTTCAGTTTTTTAATAACTAACACTTGTGTGAGCAAGAACTCCAGTTCAAATCATCCGACTTTACTCATATTTTGAAATGACTCAACCACACGCCCAAGTGTTTGTCATCAAAAGATTTGATATTACTTCCTCAAATTCTGACTTGAAAATTTCTTACGCTTGCAGAGAGAAGTAACTTTCAATCTCTTGACGACAAACACTTGGACGGGTGGGTGGTGCACTACAGTTTAAATTACTCATTAAGAATCATCAATTGAAGACTTTTAACGTTTGTAAGAAAATAAAACTTTCAATTTTTTGAAAACTAATACTTGAGCGGTGGAGTGGAAACCTTAATTCAAACTATCCGTCCGTACGTATGTTTTAAAATGACCCAGTCGCCCGTCCAAGACTGCGTCAACAAAAGAGATTGGATGTTACCAATCATGCTCTGGAAGGGCCTCCTACCCACCAGGTGTCAGTCATCAAACAATTAGATGTCACCATCACCTTCTTTGACATATTAACGCTTGAAAGGAAGGGAAATTTCCAATATCTTGATAACTAACACTTGGGCGGCTGGGATGCAACTTCATTTTAAACTATTCATTTGTATATATGTTCTGGAATGACCCAGTTACCTACCTAAGTGTTTATCATCAAGGGATTGGATACTTGAAAGTTCTTCTTATTTGATATAAACACTTTTAACGCTTGCAAAGAAAAGTAACTGGGTAGATAGGTACTCAAAGTTTAAACTTACTGGTAAATTTTGTTTTGCGCGTTCTTGGTTTACGGACGCGTTTTGGAGTCTAAAAAACATGTTATACTTGTTTTTAAATATAAAAATCTGGCCACTCTGTGGAATTGTGCAGTTTTTGAGACTAGTTTTAGTTTTTATAATTTATCAATTGGCATCCAATTTTAAAAGTAATGTAAATCTAGAGAAGAAGCATACCTTACTGCAACAATCTACTAGACAACGGTGCGTTATGTGCTATTGCAATTTAAAAAATAAACAAGAAAGAGAAATTGCTCTAAACAAATGTTTTCGTACTAATAGCAGCAGTGTTTTGAATGTAAAAACTATTACTGTATGTAGATCATTGTTGTCAATCTAAAAAATAATAATCATTTAATAATTGAACTGTTTAATGTTTTTGAATTTAATAAAATTAATAAAAATAAAAAATATTTTTTGTAAAACAACTGTAACTAATATTTTTTGTTTTTATACATTCAAACCAACAAAACAAAAATTCCCCGGACCAACCAAAGCTATAACGTGGTTCACTGAGCCGCACTTTTTTAGGTACCATAAAACAACTATAGCGGTGAGACATGTATATGATACCGCAGCACAAAATAAGGTAGTCTGTGAGGCACAGCATTTGTGTTGCAACGTCTCTAGAACAAATCTATGTGTGGCACGCAAGTTATACCTTATTGCGTTTAATGCTTAATATGTGCAATGCACTATCAGCAAAAAGCGTTAATAAAGATGTGAAAATCAAAACAATTGTCTGTGTTTGGTAGATGCTTTTGGGTTGTATTAAGTTTGAATAATTAATTTTTATTGTATTATTGTATTATTCATTAAATTATATTGACATACTACAACTTAGCCAAATGGTTTTCAACAGAGCTGTTATAAACCAAAATGTATCAAGTAAGTTTAAAGTATAATATGTGGTCCCTTAAGGCTCAACTCTGGGACCGTTTACTATATAGTTAATGTATTAACAACCTGTTGATTCAAGTTAAAAATAAATTAATAATACAATTTGCAGACTAAAAAGTGTCCAAATTTTACTTTTTGATTTAAATTGGTTGCTATTTATACCAAACTTTATTGACAGTTCTCCTATATTGTAAAAATTTTGCGGTTAGTTGTGGCTTGCTTATCATGAAACAATTGTCTATCAAAAAACGCATATTTATTGTAAAAATTCATTACTAAAATGAAGAATGTTTTGCTACAACTACAAAAAGATGTCGCATTTAAAAAATCAGTTGGCACTATCCTAGAGAGTGGCTCAGTTGGGTGAAGCGTATAACTCGAATCTAAGCACATAATTTGTCGCAGGTTTGAGCCCCGGCTCCGGCAAAAACATTAAGAAATTATGTCATTTATTAATTTAAAATTTTATGTTTAATATATGATGATGTCCATTTAACCATAGTTACATTTAATATGAGAGTGTGGGTGGACCATCAATTAACGGGCGCGATAGTATGTATTTGTGTTTCAGGTGCG
This sequence comes from Tachinus rufipes, assembly GCA_963932245.1. NCBI lineage: Eukaryota > Metazoa > Arthropoda > Insecta > Coleoptera > Staphylinidae > Tachinus > Tachinus rufipes. Next base: position 80,890,141 of record OZ010744.1, read on the forward strand.
ATAAGAGCTAGTGTTGATAAAAACCCAACGTTTACAACAAGTCAACATTAAAACTTTTAGTCTGCATCACATTTAAAAAAACTATATTTATTTAAAAACTTATAAGATACAGTTGATGATGAGTAGTGTGATTTGTGGGCGGGAGGCGTGATTGGTCGTAACAGATCATTTGTAGAATAAATTGAAAGGTTCAGAATGTGTGGTCAACCAAACAATTTCTTAAAGAGCTGACGTTAATTGGTGCAACCTCTCACCCCATGGTTGTTCCTGCACAATTATTTGAAAACAAAAGTTTACTTTAACACTTCTCAAACAATTAAAGCAATTGGAAAAATTGGACAATATGTCTATAAAAACGATGAAAAAAAAAGATAACGCATATAATTTTTCTTTATACTTCAAAATAAAATTATCACTTTTCTGCAAGTTTTGACAAGCTTTCCTAAAGTAATCTTTAAGAAACTAAATATTTTATTTTGTTAGAAGTTTTTAATGTACATACTACTAAATGACTAAGTCACTCATCTTCTACAACACTATCCGGCCAAAAAACTTGTTTTTTTTGTTTGTTTTTATAACCTTACTCAACTTATTCAGAAACCCACGTATTTTTCTTGTAATGGGTTTTTGGTCAATCAAAGTTATTAGGTTTGTATTTTGTAACTATTTCAGAGATTACAACTACTGAGTTGAGGCTGTTTTAAAAAATTCTAATCATATACTTATTACTTCTATAGTTATTACTATTGAACCGCCCTTCATCTATCATTATTCCAAAATAAAAATAAAACATTCAATAACATTACAATAATTTTGATTTTGATACTCATTTTTTTATATTATAAAGGTTTACATATTGCAGCAGACAATCGCAATAAAACTCATTTAAAAAAATCTCTTTTCTATTAATAAACCATAAGAAAAGGCAGTTAATAATATGCATAAAGCATTTAACAAATAAATTAGTAATTGTTTCATCATTGTGACAATCTAATACAGTTTGATAAAAATGGGTTTGACAGGAACATAGCTAATCAAATTTTTCCATAAACAACAAAAACATTTCTTAAAACAATAATTTCATTGCAAAGTAGTTCAAAATTTTCAATACCATTTTTTTAAAATAAACAAAACAATTTAATCTTGCAGTAGCTTTAGAAATTACTGTGGCATTTGATAAAGTTTGGCATCCAAATCTTAATATCAAGGTCTATTGTACAGGTTTTGAAAACAGAAAAATGTATGGTTTTGTGTCTGACCTCAAAATAATAAATGCCAGTATTGTTCAAGGTTTTGCTTTTTTGTCGACTTTATTTTTGATTTATGTTAACTAAAAAAGTTTTGTAGATGATAACACATTTTATAATTCATACTTTCCGAAGACCATTGACAAACTTGGCAAAGCGCATTAATGTAATGTACTATTTTGAAAAAATATCTAACTGTAGCGCAGTTGGAAGAACTTAGCCAATTTTAATTTTTTATTGTTTTAAAATTAAAATCCGTACCATATTAAATTAAATCAATAGTTTTCAGATACATATTTAAAGGCAGCTTGTATTCGTAACGCAGTATCACAAGCGTAACCAAAACAAACAAAAAATGTTATTTCCTTTCTCATAGCTTCTTCTTTTACAGTTAGCTTTTTCTTTTGCACTTTTTTGGTTTTTCTCGGTATTTTTTTCTCGCTCTTCTTGTTTCAAATTTTTTTTTTTTTTATTTTATTAAATTTTAAGAATCTTATTTATTGTCGTTTTATGATTTTTGGTTTATAACATGAGGGTATGAAACCCTTATGGGTTTTTGAATATTGCGGCTTATAGAGTATGAACTTAAAATGGCTCCAAAGTTTTTTTGCGTTATAGACAAGTTATAGAAATTAAAATCACTAAAACAAGTCTTGTTTTTTTTAGTTCTTCTCATATATTTTATCATTTCCGGTGTTATTTTGTCTATGCCAGGCGCTTTTCCTGTTTTCAGCTTCTTATGTAGTCTATCATTTTTCCTTCTTTTATTTTTCTATTTCTTGCTTGTCTATTATCTTCCTCCTCTTGTTTGTTCAAAAATTCTTTTCTGCCTCCTTGAATTGTCGTCTTTATCTTTTTGTTATTGTATTCTTTTCTGTGATCATATTTTTATTTTTGATTTTTATGTTTATCATATTATATATTTTCTTCTTTTTCATATGTTTTAGTGTTTCGTAATATTGTTTTTAGTCATCTCTATGGTTTCCCGCCATCTTTTTACCGAATTTAATCTATGACTTCTTTATTTACTTTCTTTTGTTTAACTTTGTATTCTTTATAGTCTTCTTTTTTTTTAATTTTATTTTATTTGTCTATTATTCAGATTTCTTTGTGTTTGACGTTTCCCATTTTTTAATACCCGGTGTTCTTTGTATAATATTACGTTTCTTCTTTACTATCTCTTAGAATTTATTTCTGCATTATTTTTCTTTTAGTTTGTAACTTTATATTTTTTATTTTTTTTTTTTATTTTTCATGTCTATTTTTACCAGATAATAATCGCTTTCAATATTTTTTCATATTTGTTTGCTTACTATAAAGTAGTCAATATTTTTTTTTTATTTATTTATTTCTGGTCTGCTCCCCCTATTTTTTCCATATGAATAGAAGAATTCTATTCTTGCGATTTCTACTTTTTATTTGGGTCTTCCATGATTATTACATTGTCTAGTCATTTATCTATTTATTTTTCAAAAAATGTATCTTTATCTTCCTTTTTTGCATCTTTGTTTTTTTGTAGGCTGTTATTATAGTTCATATTTCATTTTTATATAACTTCATTTCTACTGTCATATTTTTTTACTTATCTATCTTTCTTTTGTAATGTCATCTATTCTGCTTGGTATTATTATTAGATCTACTCTTTTTGCGTTTTCTTTTATTTCTATTCCTGACCAGAACATCCAGTATTCTTCATGTATTTTTTTTAATTCTTAAACGCAAAAACAGAGCATACTGTTTCAACAAATCTTATGCAAATGATTTCTAACCCGTTAACTCATATACAACAGCTGAACTTGATTTACTTAAAAAAAATCAATTTGATAAAATTAAGAGTACTAAATTTCTATAAATCCATATATATTATTATATAGGATTTTCTTCTGTTGAATATGAATACAATGGTTTTTACGGGTCTTTCTAACTTTTTAACTATTACAATTTTTTTCTTTATTTAAATGTACTACTAATATTTACATCTGCAACTATTTTTTATTTTGTAATTTAATCTTTTGACAAGTGCAAATAAAATATAAATATATTATTATTAAAATAAATAAATAGTTTTCATCAAACTTGGCACAGCACATTGCTTAGTATGGTAAAAAAGTTGTAAATTATGTTTGGCTATTATTTTTTTTAAATCTTTCACAATTACATTTTGCTTACACTAAATTTAATCCTTTTTTTCAGATTTCTGATTGGCGATTCCCTTTTAAAAAATCAACTCACCCCGTATGCGTACATTATGGAAGAAATCGGGCCGTGGTTACTCTACGTCATTGCGAAGAAGGAGCTCTACCAACAACCTCAAGATACGAGTACCTTGAAGCTGCTGGATGTAGATGCCAACAATGTTCTTCTTCAGATACAAGCTGTGAAGGACTACGTTATCGACCACATCGCTCACATCCGGATTTACTAGGTTTTGGTGCACAGTAAAAGAATATGAATTAAATAAACACAGTTCTGCCTATAAAATGGCTGGAGGCAGAACTGTGAAAATTACCTTAATTCTTGACTGATACGATTGAAATTAAATTATTAGAATTATTAATTTTCAATTTCATAAATTAATAATATATTCTACAGAATTATTTTTATACTACACTATAATTGATTCTCAGAATAAATTTCATTATAATGATGATTTCTTAATGACGCATAATTGAATTAATATTAAAACTGTTCAAGAATGTTAATTAAAATATTTCCTTAATTACTTTAATACAAATAGCTGTTTATTTTTGTTTTACTTAATAGACAAAATTATAACATCATTAAAATCATTTAAATTTATATAAATTATCTGTAAAATAATGTAAAACTAAAAAATGTTCATCAAAGTTTATCAAAATATATTAGTAATGAATAAATGTTGTATTTATTATTTTGTATCGCTTTAAATATAAATTCAGCATATTATATAGAATGCACACATATGATTAATTAAATTTACAATGTAGTTTATAAAATAATCTATTTTATTGAAATAAAAGCGTTAATTAAAATGAGGCTTTGATTTGAATGTAATCTATGTCCACCCCATTGCGTGAATTAATTTACTAATTGAGGTCCTCTAATAGAAATTAACGTACTGGCAAAATATCTATTAATGATTACTTTTTAATTAATATTTTTTATAGAATAATGATTATTTACGTATAATAATGCTTCATACTCCTATATAATATAAAACAAAAGTTTATTGAAAATGTTGATCCTATTACAATATCAAAAGCCAGATAAAACAAACAAGTTTTGTTCTTATTTTGCGTATATAATAATCATGTTTGTTTTATAAAATAAATCTCTTCTAATCTACGATCAAGTGAGTGAAACAAGTTACGTCAATTGGTTTGTATGTTTTATTTCCGATTTATCCAACACATTGGCGCGGTTACCATCACATCACATAGGTAACAACTGTTTCAATTATTTTATATTTGTGTTTTGGGTTGGCCGCAATTGCGGTCTGGTTGTGACTGGGCCAGTGTGTGTTTTGTTTAGAATATGCACGTCCTGGGTGTCGAATTACTAATTATCAGCTGTCAGTTAAGCTTTTGATTTATAATTATTTAATGTTACTGTTATCTTTACTATAGCAAACAACATAGAGAAAACGGTTTTGATGAGCAACTAAGGAAGAAATTAAGGTAATTTTTTTTTTATTTAACAATTCGGATACGCAATGCGTATCGTAGTCCAATTACGATACAAAATAAAATTCACTGTTGTATGCAGAATTTCACCCTGAATCAAAATATGTAAAAATATACAGGGTGTTCCATTTAAAATAACGATGATGGATATAGTTACTCAAAACAAGTAAAATATATTTAGAAACTGAGAACGTCAAAAGATAGCTTATTTCTTGCCATTTAAGAATATAATATATAGTTTGTTGGGTCTAAAATTTAAAATAAGAAAATTATAGCTTCCGGCATTTTTTAAGATACAGCCTGTACATATATATGTATATACAGGGTGTTTCAAAACATGAGTCGGAAAATAAATTGTGGGATTTCTTGGCAAATTATAAGAAAAAAAGTACTTATTAACATGGTAAAAAAAAAATTAAATTTTTTGACAATATCTCAGGAACGGAAAGAAAAAGTAGCAACATGATCACTAAACCTCTATTTTACAAAACTAAGTAATAACATAAAAAACAAGAAAAATCACAAAAATTGTTGAAAATGACCTCCTCCTACGGTAACGCAGGCTTCCAACCTACGTCTTAGTGACTGACGTACCCGTTCGAAAATGCCTGTGGTGGCACTCCGATGTAGGTATAGCATCGCATTCGATAGCGAAATGACGTCAGAGAAGTCACTCGATCGCATTGAGTTTTGGTACTCCCATCTGCAAAAAACGTATATAGAAATCTTCACTCGGGAATAATCGGAATCGCGTTTTAGAACGTGTGCGATGCATTGTTATAGAAATGCCGCAGACAAGGATGGTAAATAACAGGACAACTCGATAAGTTTGGCGAGCATTTAAACCATTTAAACTTATTCCGAATAAAATTTCTAGCGGCAATATAACGTTTATTGTATATATTAATACAATGTCAAATTTATATTTTCAGTTCTTATTTCAATATTTAATATTCACAATAAAATAAATTATTTGAGTAATAAAAATCATTTTTATTAATTTGTTTTAGACAATTAATGCTGTCTGAGATATTTTTTCTACAACAAATATAAAAATATAATCCGTATAAATGCTGTTTATTTCTTTTATTTTTTGTTATAATCTTTATTATTCTTTTTGTAGTTTACTTGTCTCTAATTATGTTTTATACTTCCAACCAACAACGGTCCAGAATATATTAATTTATTAAATCAATATACATAATATAATTAAATAAGTTAACAGTTACTATGTTATCATTTATCATGATGAAATAATAAAACAATTTACTATGTTTTAGCTTGCAATTTTCATTCTTAAGAATACATTATAATTAATGTATTTGTAATAAAAGTTATAATAAAAACAGTAAATTGTTTAATTAATATATCATTTAAATCTTATTTAAATAGAAAATACAAGTTGTATAATATAATGTATACCTAAACGATAAAATTATCTTTTGCCACTTTTCTTTGGTTTTATTTCCATACCCCAAACTGTTTAAAGTAACGGTTAAATCGTTCCACATCGCACTATAGTTTTGCCGGCTTTGAATTGTTGTAAACTTCATCGTAACAAGCTGTGAATTCGGTTGAAACCAAAATCTAATAAAATAACACATGTTGATGGTCTTTGTTAAAGCGCATTTTAGTTTCATTTTGAATAGTCGGTACGTATGCGACAGCTTTACTGGTATCGTTTTCGTTTCGATGCGATTCCTAACAAATTTAAAGAGAAGGGGCATGTCGATTTACATTGTAGTACCGGAATTCTATTCATACGGCTATCGAATCGAATACTACGTCACGATGACGTCAGGCGATTCGATTCGATAGCGAAACGACGCACGGGAGTTCCGGAGTGTTTTGTATCGTATTGCAGAATGCAATAATGCGATTTTTTAGTTCTTCATCAGTATTAACTGATGTAGTGTAAACTTAACTTTTTAAGTGACCCCCACAAAAAAAAAATCTAAAACGTTTAAATCTAGAAACCGAGAAGACCAAGCCTGTGGGCCTCCTCGACATACCCATGGGTTCTTATACTGTTCATTTAAGAATTGACGCGCAACTAAACTAAAATGTGCAGGAGCACCATCGTGCATGAACCACATTTCGTTTCTTAATTGAACTGGAACGTCCTCTAAAAGTCCTGGCAGCTCTTCTTCAAGAAAATTACAATATGATTAACCATTTAGCTTAAACGGCAAAAAATATGAACCTATTAAATGGTCTTCTACAACACCTGCCCAAACATTAACGGAAAATGTTTGCTGATGATAGCCTTCCATTATAGCATGGAAGTTCATAATCGCATCGCGAAAAAAATTTGCTTTGTCTGTAATTAAAACTTGTTCTAAGAATCGAGGATTTTGCGCAATTCTTTCTTGAAACCATTGACACATTGCAAATCTTTGCAGAAAATTTGCTGGTTAAAGGGCTTGTACTCGCTGTATGTGATAAGAATATAACATCTGGCTTTTTATTATCCTTCACACTGTAACGTTACTAAGGGTTAGATTTAATGCTATTTTTGTAGTGCTAGTTGATGAATCGTCTTTGATTTCTTGAAGAACATCTTTTTCAATTTGCGGAGGTAGCAGGCGAGGTCTCCCATTTTCTGCAGTTTTTTTATGTTTTAGTCGATAGGCGTCCGTGAGAGTAAATCCGACACTTTATAAGTCTTTAAGATAATTCTCTTCCTAGAAAAAACAAGCGGCAGTTGAGTGAATTTCTAGTGCTTTGGCAGGATTTTGATTAATCTCTTGCTCAAAGCATCGCAGTCTTACATTCCCGACACAGAGGTACATTACCCCTACGTGTCATTGCATGGGAGCTTCTTTCCAAACAACCAAATCTTTATCTACGACTTTAACAAAGACCATACGTACCCTAGCAAACTCCGCCAACACCCCCAGGTTCACCCTTAAAGACGTGCCAAACAACACATGTTGCCCCAGTGCCTACGAACGTCTGTTTGTAATTGCCGACAAGGCGCAGTAGCGGGGAATACCTCTTGTTTTGCATAACAATTCAGATCAACAGTCTAAACTTTGACCAGTTTGAGAATCCAAATATGAAAATAAGCAAAGCAATTAGTAAAAAATAAAATTACCAAAGCTTAAATAGTGTACACAAATGAAGCTTACATTTGTTTAACAATTTTATTAAATTAATAAAATGGTAACTGGGGATTGATTGTTTTGCCTTATATCCCACCTGGTGTGATCAGTGACTCAAGCAGTTAGTTTGACTTGGCGTCTGGGTTTGTAGAGCAACCTTTGTTGAAGACATCTGGGGTAGATACTAAGACAGTAGAGTAGCTCATTTTAGTTTGAATATCATTGCTCTTTCAGAATGGAAAACTATAAGTTTATTAAAATGTTAAAACTTCTATCTCACCCACAACAAACAACGTTAATGTTTCCTATCTTTGATACAATCCCATAGTAAAATTTTTATTAAAATTGTTACCATTTACATACTTTATTAGAAATACAATTTTAGTAATTCTTATTCTTTTCTTCTACATTGCTCAATTTTAATTTTAAGTTTCTACCAAAGTTTGTTCTAGAACATTTTAATTCATTTATTAATGTATTAAATAAACTAATTAAACTAATTTGCTGCAAATTAAATTGAAAAAAAAATTATAAAATAAAAAAAATAAAAAATAAAGAATAAGTCTTTATCCTCTTCATTCTTGCACCCAGGTTTTAGACCGGCTTTGGCAATGTTAGAAAGTGAAAAAAAAAATAGATAATCTGAGAGAAATCAAGATCTACAAGAGTCAGAACAAGCATGGTAGGTGAGCTATAAATAAGTAGAAGATATAAGTGCAAAGTAGCAGCAAAAACTAAGAAACAGCCTGAATGTTATTACAAATTCAATTATAATCAGCTCAAGAACTAAAAATAAAATTAGTTTAAGAACGGATAGTAACGAGACAAATAAAAATGGTAAAATACGGGCACTTCTTGTGGTTTACATCTTTATACAAAAAGAATACAGGATGTTTTTATAACAAGTAGAAAAAATGTGCAAGGCGTTGCTGTACACTATAGTCTCTACAAATCTTCGATTGTGCTTGTCAAATTGAACTAAATCTGAGTTAATAAATCTGTTTTTTTTATATTGAAACAATTGGCAATAATCCTATTACAGTTAGTAAACAAAGCTAAGTAAAAAATAAATCTTCCAGTTTGATGTAGACGTTCGTGATTACAAATGAATGTTCTTTTATTTGGTACCTGTCGGTTTAAAAACCTTTCTTGATAAACTCAACAAGCTTTTGCTGCATTTCCATCGGCAACGCCATAAACAAAATGCATATTGCACATCTCGCTGTTAAATATTATTGTTATTCATTTTGCTATCACCACGCAAGCAAAATACTAAGAATGGGCAAATTAATTGGGTAATAAAGATAATAAGTTCCCGCGATATTGACTCCTTTTGAAAAAAGGTTATTTAACAACTAAACGACAATTGACAATAACTCAAATGCATAAAACAAATGCATGAACGCTGATGACAAGATCAAAAACAAATGTTTTTATCAACAACAAAACATGTTGCTACTTTTTGTCATGTTTTCCATCATAAAATGCCGTATTTCTCTAAAACGGTTTACGTTAGAGCTTTTGACTAGGAGTACATTTTTTGTGTAGAAAATATTGGTGGTTTACAATGTGCTTTCAAAATGCTATTTTTCCAAGTGTTATAGAAATTAGAGCCACAAAAACCTCACGCAACCCTAAATTCTCCGTCAATGGCAAAAAAAAAAATTGAATAAACGCTTAAAAATTAGCTAATATTAATGCTAAGATGTGTACAAAAGCTGAGTTTTGTATCTCAAACGGTTCTTGAGATATCGTCAAAAAATAAAAAAAATAAAAATAATTTACACCCTGTATCAAACGGTGCGCTTTGCGAAACTATGTTAATGGGAACTTTATTCTTATAATTAACCAACCAATTCCACCCTTTATTTTTTTAATCATGTTTTGAAACACCTTGTATATTAAAAAAATAAGTTTGTAAATATCACGTAAACCCAGCTCAAGATACGATAATCTTGTTGTCTTTTAAGAACTGTTGGAAATGCGGAATTGTTATTTGATTCTTTTCTGTATCTTTTCCTTAGCACCTAAACACAGGATTTTATGGTCTAAACACATTTTGCACTTCTGACAAAGCTCACAGTTCTGTAATTGCTAACGACTTATTTTTATTCTATAGTCTAAAACGTGTACACTTTTCATTATTTTTTTTGCATTTTTTGGCAGTTCTAAATCTATTGCATGTCAAGCATTTTACAAAATTTGTCATAGTGTTTATTATTAGATTAGATATTCTTGATCACTCATAACGTTTTACGTTTTTTTAAGACTCAATCGTGCAATATTTAGAAAATGTTTTTTTTAGTTATATAAAACAAGTTGCAGAGAGTTTTAGGCTGAGTGCAAACTAATAAAGTAAAACAATTTATTCAAAACTTTTAAACTGAAACTGTTACTTTGAATCAAAAAAACATATTTGTTACTTAACAAAATGTTTTCTATAAATGCAACTATATTTTATTATTGTATTTACAAAAACTGTTTATATTAAACGTTTTATAAAAAATCATATTCATAGACTCGCAAACAGTAACATTTTTTTTTAGATTAGAACCCGGCTTCACTCTACAACTGTAAATGCATTCACAAACATACGGTAATATCTTCTTCATTTAAATCTACACCACCAAATAAATAAAGTGTCACAATGCCGCAAATACTGATAAAACAAAATCGTTTTCACTTTAAAATTATGACTAAGTTATAAAATTTTATGTTAGCAAATTGTAAACAATTGTACTGTTCCAGTACTCATTATTCCATGCCCGGTGATTTCGGACAAAAGTCAATCTTGCAACGGCGTTATAAGGGCCGGTTGTACCATTCAAGTTCATCTCGAGTTCATTGCTTGAACGAGTTCAACGTTAAATTTCGGGCTGTTAACTACAAATTTTGCAGTTAAACATAACCCCTAATTATTTTTGACATTTACAAGAATTTATTTTATGTTTCATGATGCATGATTATTATTTTAACTGACTTTTACGGCAAAATATATAAAATTAAATTAACAAATACGATTAAATAAGTTCAGTAAATTATTTTATTATTTTATTTTATTATTAATTTGGAAATTTATGTTTGTTGAATGTGTTTAATGTTGGGTAATTATGGCAATATAAAAACTAACATGGAAAAGAAAAAACAGTTATTCTCTTCAGTTTTAAATTTTTTTTATTCTTATCCTTTTCCAACGTTTCGACAACTAATTATTGTCTTAGTCATGGCAAAAAAATTTTATTACAATTAGTTTTGATATATTTATATCATTTTCAAGTAGTTATAAATTTGATTAATTAATTTTTTTTTAATTAAACTTTTGTATTTCTCACATTTATAATTCATAAAGCACATTTTTTAAACTTTAGAAAACTAAGCATTTGAGCGCGACTCAACAATCTAGAAAACTCCCTAGATATCCTTAGATTCCTTGCCATCAACTTGTGAAAAAATAATAATAACCTAGTTTAGTTAACCCACGTATGGTACAACCTAAGCGCAGTTGAACCAAGGTCAAAGTTAACTCCCCAGTTAGTTAAACTGTCAATTATACACATATAGTACAACCAGCCCTAAAGGTGAACCTGTAGCCATCTTTCTACAAAACAATCCAGCAGCCCAAAGCCTTCTTCTAACGATCCATTTACTAACATTTACATCTCTAACTTCATGGAGTTGATTTCGTAGATAAACTGCAGAAGCTGTTCTATTTCGCAAACTTGTGGACACCAAAAAACATCATCTTTGTTTGTGACTTTTTTTGCCCGGGTCCTGGTCTTCTGGTTATCAGGCCAGTATCCAAGTAACGCTGATACACCTTTTGTATAGCACAAAAGCTTTTACCAACAATCCTTGCAGTTTTACGTTTTTTCTTGCTCATTTTCAATTGACGCTATAATTCTTGCCACAACAATAGTTAGACCATATTGTTGTGGCATTAAAACCTGTTAAGTACAGTACACAGTGTGAATGACAAGTTTTACAAAAGAAAATCAACACTAATTAAAAAATCCACTACAAAATGTAGGTTTTCAATTAGAGCAAAATGGATGCTGTTTTATAAAAGTCTGTAACACGGTGATAATAACTGACAGATACATAACATTTGTCAAGACATGAATTATTAAATGCTTGCTTTGGTTTACAATTTGCAAACATAAAGTTAAAACAGCAAACATAAAGTTTAAACAAAAAATTCCAAAAATAAATCATAATTTTAAAGTGACCTCTATTTTTTGCTCGCCTGTGTATTTGTTTAATTTACGTTAGTATAAAATAAAATATCACACTTTACGCGACTACGCCTAAGGTTTGACAACAAAAAAGTTTTTGAAGTGAATAAGTAAAATTTTGTCGTCATGGCAAAAACTGCCCAAAAAGTAAAAATAAAACAATTTAAATAACGGCAAGGAGTTTTACAATCTTTGCTCAAATCCTTCCACAATGGTAAACTAGAATATGGTACCATTTCCTCAAAAAATATAAATTGTATTTGAAATAGAGTAAAAACTTATGTAGTTAGTAGTTATGATAATAATAATAATTGTAGTTTGTGTATCAAAGTTGGCAAGCGGCAAAGAACGCAGGCATTGCGTCTTAAAAGAAGATGTTGTAAAAAGTGTTTTCAGTACCTTTCTTGCAAAATAATAACAAGAAATGTAGGTCTCAATATGTTGTCCAACTTAACCAATCAATTAAAAAAAAATGTTGAAGTACATTCATGTGAACAAAAAATAGTTTTACTTAACAAAAATGAAAACTACCTAAAAAATAGCCTATTGATAGTAGAAACCATGCTAATCAAAATCTACCAAAATAATGTTAAACCACATTGCAGTGTTGATGATGAAAAAGTTGTTTGTGCTGGTACTGAAAATAGGCGTAACATAAGAATGATTTGTCAACCACCAGTCAACCCCGATCTCAATGTCCTTGATTTAGATTTTTTTAAAGGCGTGGTTTAAAAAGTGTCATAAAACTACAAACTGAACTCTTGCAATTTAACTTTTTTTTTTAACCGGTAGAGAATAAAATTTCTAGTTTAATAAAATAAATAAAAATTTAAAACCTTCAATTGTCTATTAAATTTGATGAATTGTAAAATTTGAAATTGCCTCGTGTATTAATTTTTCTAACAGTTGTTCTGTTTTTCTCTGAATTCTTTAATATCGGCACTATTTGTTTAGCTGGATTCATTTTTCTTATCCCCGAATTATATTCATAATCGCTTTTGTCACTCTTTTTTTCTTTACATCATTTATGACATACAAAAAGAATCTTTGTGATCTCTTGCTGATGGTGTAATGCAATTTTAACAATTGCAAATAAAACACTTTATTTGTTGTTTAGTTTTTTTTTAGCATTTGATTTTATATTTTTTCTCTTCTTCTCTTTCTTTTTTAGCATTTATTTTTGCTTTGATTTTTGTATCAAGCATTTTTTAATATTTGCTTGAAATTATGACAAACGGTAATCTTTCAGTTGTTGTCGTATGAATTTCTTTGATAACCATTTCAATAAAGTTGAATTATAGAGTATTGTAGTTGTAGAAGCAGTATCTGCAGCCTCTACATGTGCCAATTTGATACACATTGTCTTACAACTATATTTTGAAAAGTGTTTTTTTGCTTTAAATTGGAAGGTTATCTGTTTGGTTTTTGACAATATTTGCTTTCTTTTTTATCTAATTATTTCTAAGTGCCAAGTTTATATCATCTATTCTGTCATTATAATGTTTTCATAGTCGGTATATTAAAAAAAATTTGGTTATTATTAATAACATTATATTATTTTCTTAAATATTTCAACCATCTGTGTTAAGGAAAGTAGAATAGTTTATAATAATTTTTTGAAAAACTACCAATACACTTGCTATAGTCTATAGCATTTGGATCAAAAGGATATAATTCACAAGGTTTAAAATCATTTTTTAATGTTTTAGGTTTTAGGTGCCAAAGAATTTTTTTATAAGGAAAGACAACTACTTGTTTTTCCATCAGTTAAAAATGCAAACTTTACTGTGATATTTTCTTTTGCCGACCTTCGATCGATGGTATATACATTTTGCAGCATTTGGGGCTAGCACTTTCCTACTTGAGCATATGAGATGATATAGATCACTTATAACATCTTCTAATTTATTTTCTTAAATGTATTTGCTTATGTCTGCAAACCACTTTCTTTTATAATTTTCTGTTTGTCACTTCTTTTAAAAGGAATGATTTGTTTACCTTTATCCAGCGTTGGTTATTGTTTAAATATTGCTATACACTACAAATAATTTTGTTTCTTTTTTGGGAAATCCTGTTTGAGCAAGTTTAATGATCCACATAAATTAAAGCTCTCTAAGTGATTTTTAATATAATTGGTATAATTAATATTTACTTAACAATAGGTAATGGTTTGAGGGTAGTTTTATGTCTAGATCTTGAACTGCAGTGTAGCACGTCATACTGTTTTACAATTTTGATCAAAGTGATTCCACAATATTTTGTATATCATTAACAGTTCTAGCAACCTTCAAAAGGATAAAATTTATTTTTCAGTTGCAACGGCCGATATTTTAAAGCTTATGCTTGTGTTACTACCGCAGAAGCTGTCTTTGATTATGTACCTGAAAACACAAATATCTACTATTGCACTCGGTAATTGAAAGAATAGAGACTCTGTAAATTAGATGTTTCCCTGTTATTGGAATGTATTTTCTGTTGAAAAATAAATATTATTATTATTATTATTATTACTATTATTATTGTTATTATTTTGTTGGTACTGACAAGTCCTAGTATCTGGTTTACCTACATTTTCATATTTAATGTAATTATAGTTAAATGGACGCTAATCATTTATTAGACTAACATCCTGAATTAATAAATGGCTTAATTTCTTAAAAAATTTCAGCCAAAGCTGGGGTTTGAACCTGCAACAAATTATGCACCGAGTTTTGAGTTAGACGCTTCACCCAACTAAACCAGTCTCCGGACTTAGCAGTTTTAGGCATAATGAAACTGGACCAAAAACTATGTTTTCTAAAAGAAACAGTAATTATCTATATTTCTAATAGTTACTGAACATAAAACATTTAGCACTAATGCATAGAACATGTAAAAATACCTACGTATGGGAAAAATATCACAAAAGACAGTTATTGGCTTGGGTATCCAATAACTAATTGTTGTGTTTATATTTGTTCCAGTAATTAGCCACCTCTTTAAACAGTCTACAAAACCTTTAAAAGTGTAAATAACAAACAATAAATGCCACTTACTTTTATTTTATACAAAAATACTTAACTACACTGATAATTGCACATACATCTATTGATTTATAATTTATGAACATAAAAGTCAATTTGCTTGAGTCAGCAGATATCTAAAAAAATACCAAATACAAACAAATTAGAATCGGTATTAAGTTATTTTTATTTGATATGTTAGTTTAACGTCTTAACAATTCCACAACTGTTTGTTATGTTATCATTATAATTAAATTTATCTTGTCGCGTTAATCTAATTGTGGTCGCACTCAAGAGTGTAACCCAGAAATACCGACTACGTTTATGTCGTCGCATAATTCCAATTGAGATCTCATTTAAATTAATAAATGTCAGTTTAATCAAATTAAAATATTTCCCATCACTATTTTTTAAGTCATTTATAAATATTTTTCTCAAACTTGCTTGAAGTAGTCATTACATTAATTCAGCATCTTTGGTTGTTTTTTCATAATTTTAGCATTGTTTCTATAAGAATCGCATTCGTTTGAACGGCAAAATAGTTAAATTTATCAGAAAAACAAATGCAAAAAAAATTGTTATAAAACAGCTTGGATTTCTGTTATTGATTATTCAAAAGTTAAAAAAAACGCGTAAAATTGAAAGGTTTGCAATACAGAAGATAAAGTATTGAAAATACTAAACAAGTTTTACAATAAAGCTTTCAGATATTTTTAATTGAAATATACTTTAATTAGATAAAATTCAATGAATCACGTACAACTTTAATTACTGTTGGTTTAGAACAAATTATTTCAACAATCCTTCAAACTAAATAAATTACTATCTATTTTAAAACAAATTTAAACCTTATTTAACAAATATATTTATTTAACAAACGATAGAGCAAAACATGTAAATGTTTCCGTCCATGATTAAATTATATTAGAATCGTTGACATCCTTTGCTTAATTCTTCTACTAAATTACACGCAGTAATTATTAAAATAAAGACTTTAGAACAATTTTAAGTGAATTTTTAAACGAATGTATTTACTACTGCGTGTTAAATTCAATTAGTCAACAATAACAATTGTTGAATGTCGTCTGATAAAAATTAATGTTTATTTTAGACTTTCTTGCAATTTTAGTTATAAATCTTAATGGCAATAAGCAAGCAATAATTTGGTATGTGTCAGTTATAGCCACTATCACCGTTTTTACTTTAATGTTTACTTGATAAAACTTTCCTTATGTTTTATGCCAAGCTTGCACTGTTTTATTTAAACACATAAATAGTTTCATTCTTTTTGAACTTATTAATAAAAACGCATAACTAATTGTAATTAAAAATAAAAACTGCTGATTTCAAATATTGGAAATAAAGATAACGGTCGGACTATTGTATATAAAATATTGCCAGTTTTAATATAGACATCGACAAAAAGCTGTCATAATGTTTTCTGCAGTTTTGAACAATAGCGATGAAAGTTTGTAGTCTAAAACCGTGCGTTTGTGGACAGCAGCACGCACCGACAGAGAATTGCACAGCGGTTTTAATCCGTTGACTTTCATACACAGTTTTATCTAAGCAAAACAAATATGCAGTTTTCTTAAGCTGATTTATAGTTTTTTCAGATGATAATACCGTTTCATAATTCATACTTTATACTTTTCAAAGACTATATTAACAACCGGAGGATTTATTTATTCCGTTTGAACAATCCTACCGACTGCTACAGTTAACTTTTAACTTGTATTGATTAAATTAACAAACTAAAGATTATTACAATTTATTAATATAACATTTAATTAGTTAGTATAATACACTGACAAGCAAAAAATAGAAGTTACTTTAAAATGATGACTTGTTTTTGGAATTTTTTGTTTTAACTTTATTTTTGCAAATTGTAAACCAAAGTAGGCGTTAAATAATTCATTTCCTGACAAATATTATCTATCTGTCCTACATTTCGTTGTTGTATTTTTACTTAATGTTGATTTTTCTCTAGAAAACTTGTCATTCACACGGTGTACTGTACTTAACAGATCATAATGCTTTTAAGCCTTATTGTTGTAGCAAGAACAGGGGCGGAGCAAGGGTCTGCAATGCAAAAGGGCCCTCAAGCATAAGGGCCCTCCAACGTTTATTTCAAAACCTGCCCCCCCTGAATACAAAATCAAGGTTAAATAAATGACAAAAATTGTACATTTTTTTCAAAACCGTCTTGTAGGAGCCCTTTTCAATATTTTGCGGTAGGGCCCAAAAACCCTAGCTCTTGCCACACTTTCTGAGCGAGAAAAACGTAAAACTGCAAGGATTGTTAGTAAAAGCCTTTGTGCTGTACAAAAGGTGTATCAGCGTTACTTGGATACTGGCCTGATAACCAGAAGATATAAACAGAGATAGCCGTTTTTTTGGTGTTCACAAGTTTGCGGAATAAAACAGCATCTGCAGTTTATTTACAAAATTAACTCCATAAAGTTAGAGCTGTAAATGTTAGTGAATGAACCGTTACAAGAAGACTTCAAGTTGCTGAATTGTCTTGTAGAAAGATGGTTACAGGTCTATCTTTTCAACGCCAACATCATGTTGCAAGATTGATTTTTTCCAAAATCACTGGGCATGGAGTTGCGCTTTTGCCTCAATGGGTCAGACGGACGTAGGAAAGTGTAGAGAAGACGCGGAAAAGGATACGCTTTAGTTTGTATTGATGAGCAACTTCTATTTGGCGGTGGGTCGGTTATGGTTTAGGCAAGAATTTCTACCAAAGCACGCACAGAGTTAGTCTTTATAAAAAATGGCTCCCTGACAGCTCACAGATACATTTTGGAAGTTTTCAAAGATCATAACATGCCCTTTATGACAACTATGGGCAAACGAAGCATTTTTATGCAAGATAATGCTAGACCTCACATAGCCAGAGTTGTTACAGATTATCTGGATAAAGTGGAAATGTTGCGGTTTGATTGGCCAGCTCTCAACTTAGACATGAATCCCACAGAACATGTCTGGAATAAATTAGGACGACGTATTTAAAAGCATACACCTGCTCCCAAAACTGCCCAAGAGCTAAGACAGTTGCTATTGCAGGAATAGAATAATATCAACCAAAATGTGATGCTTAATTTAATTTAAAGTATTTCTCGTCAACTTCAAGCAGTCACTAATGCATAAGAGGGTAATACTCGTTATTAGTAATAAGTTATTTTTTTTTATATTTTTTGTTCCATATTAGTTCTAGAATAAAAAATTCAAATTTTGTCTAAACTGTAAATTTGTGATATTTCCAAAACACGCAATAAAAACAATAAATATGCTTTACGATTTAACATTGAATTTTTAATTTAGTGTGCAAAACACAGTACAATTGTTTACAATTTGCTAACATACGGTTAAATAAAAAAATTCCAAAACTAAGGCGTAACTTTAAAGTCACTTCTATTTTTTGCACGCCAGTGTATACAACTTTATGTCCAAACTCTGACTAAGCGCGTCAAGTCTGCACACACTATTTAACACGTCCGAGTCACGTTTCTGATAAGGGTTTGCGGAATAGTCCTGGAACTGCAAGCTGCAGGTGGATATCATGGTTTGGTAGATAACTTCTCCCTCTTAGAACAAGGCATCCCCTGGTAGTTGGACTGCATCTTGGCTATGCTGGGTGTCTTTGATACAATCAGCATTAAACCATCGTATCTTCTTTGTAAATTTTATAAAAGTATAAGAACAGAAAATGACGACCCCAAAATACAGGATCATTGTCCATACACTTAGATTAGAAGATTTAATGGTACTTCTTCTACTGGAACCATTGAATTTATTGGGATTTCTTTTAAATTTAGATTCTATAAATTTATTTTTATGCCAGGAATTTCTGTTATTGTCTGATAATAATTACTAATGACTGGACTTCCATATGTTCTTTTTTGATACACAATTTTTGATTGTTGAAGTATATTTTGCAGGCATTTTCCTTGATTAGATAATTCCTTTCAGCAATCTTGATTCTAATTCAGACTTGCACTTTAATTTAATTAATTCTTCGTTTGGGAAAACTCCAAGGTATTGGTCTATTTTGGGAATAATTTTCATATGGTTTTTTTATGTCAACCTTGACAAATTGACATTTATTTGTAGTACTATTTAATAGAATTTTTTCTTCACATGGATATTCATGGTTGACTTTTACAGTTATAAATGTCTGGGATTATGTAATCACTTTCAATATGCAGGCTTTTTAAAATTGTCCATCAAACTATTTACTTTGTTTTCATAGATCAACTTCAGCTGTATTTGCTCACACCGAGTGTAAATTCACTATTTCACTAGAGTGGCACAAACGTACATTAGATGGTTACATAATCCAAAATTTTTATAATAACCCTGTAGATAGCTTCTGATAATATTTACTTTTGGTACAAATATCACTTAGAGGTTTTAACAAATTTTCAATTTTTAGGCAATTTTTAATTTCTGGTATTATTACAACAAATTCTAACTCGGTTTTGATAAGGATTGGATGAAAGTAGTAAAGTTCAAGATTTTGTTCAAAATCAATTAAGATAGAAAGGAAGTCAAAAATATTTTCAAGTTTTAACTCGAACAAGAACGATAATTTATAGTAAAATAAAATTCTCTCTAACTCTGAATATAATTCTTCTGGTTTAATTATATTAGGATGCAAGTCTTTCAACTTACAGAATGTATCAGAATTTTTCACGTTCTCGATAATAATTAATAGTGTATTGTAATGTATCAATAATTGGTTACAAATATCTTTTGCAACACATCTGTTATTTCCATTCCACTATTTAACACTTCCGAGTCACGTTCCGCTGATAAAAGTTCGCGGAATGGTCCTGGGAACTGCAAACTGGCTTGCAGGTGGTCTTGCAGATGGTTGTGTAGTTTTTGTCATGACCCGGTAGATAACTTAAATAGCTATATTACCAAGCAAAATTGCTGCGGCTTTAAAAACCTTTGTATAATTTAAAAGAAGTTGACATACCTAGAATGTTATGTTATAAACTTTATTTCTTTAAAAACAATGCTAGAAATGCACTTTCAGCTAATAGAGTGTGCTATAGAAATACCAAAACAATTTTTTAGGCTTAAGATTGAGAGTATAAATATACAATTTATTTTTTTAACAAGATAGTGCCATAAAAGTAATTCTCATTATTATAGTCAAAGTTCTATGGACATTTTTTTTAAATTAAATAACCATGAATAACCAAGATCTAAATATTATTCTTTTAAAATGATCTTATAGGCAAAGTCTAAACAAAAATAATTTACGCTTTCAAAATTATCAAAACCACAATTGCGGAAATATTTTAAAAATGTAGTAAAAAACTTTGCGGTTTGCAAAAATAGCCATTTGAGTAATGTGCTATTTTATAAATAATATCAAGTAGCTAGTCTATAAAAAAAATAATCTTGTTTGTTGTATTTTGTGTTATTTTCAGCTTTTGAATAAGTAAAAAATATTTAAACGTAATCCATTTTTTTTTTTCTTTTTTTTAATCAACCCAAATATTGTGCGCAATAGCACTTTACACCCTAGCATATCTCCTACTAGAAGATTGGCAATTAACATAACAATTTTTACTTTGGATGCTACACTTTTAAAGAATGTATTTGCCAATCACTCAAACCATTATCTAAGGTTTTGTAACCAAAATATTCTACGCCTTCTCGCGATACGCTTGCAACTTATATTTTCTTATTTTATTGTTTATTCCAGATAATCTTTTACAGATTTTTAATAGTATGGTTGACTTCTAGCTTATTTTCCATTCTCCTCAATACAATACACTTCAAAATTTTAAAGTTTTTTAATGGTTTACTAATGTAAACTACATGTTTTTATACCATATATTATTATTAAAACACATAGCACCTTACAATCATTATTCAAAAAATTAAGACCAGATCACGATACTTAATTGTGGCTTGTTAACCAAGTTATTTATGTGTTTCCACTTTTTTAATATGATTATCTTTTATTACTAATTATTCATTGCTAGGTGTTTTGGCAATGTTCATGTATTTTGTTTTCTTTAGGTTTATTTTCAAACCATATTTACGGCTGAAGTCTATTGTCTTTTCCACCATTCTTTGTAAGTTCAGAATGTTATTACCAATCAGAACTCTGCAATTGTTTGCATATTTCATATTGTTATAATTTTTATATTTTATAAAAAAATAAAATAAAAATCTTATGCGCAGTCTTTTAAATTTTAATTATAACAAAATATAATCAAAAACATATTTAGAATCTCTATCATTATATTTAATTTTCAAACTACAATTATAAGCCGTGTAAAGGGCAATTAAAAATAATATTTTTTTTACGGAAAAGAAAACGATTTCATACGGATCTATCAAAAAGTATTTTTTTTTTGTCAATGTCATTCTATAAAACTTATACAATATAAAAGCTTTAGTTATAAAAAATAAAGAGCACAATTTGCAATCATTGTTGGTAAGCTTGTACCTTAACTGCGTACGAATTTTCTAATGACCAGATATGCTCATTATGTATATTGTTAATTTAATATATAATCCAAAGTGCAAACAAATGCTATATGAAATTAATATTTCTCCGTTCAGTTTTAAATTGATTTCAGGGATATTTACAGTTTTAGACAATAACATAGATTCATTGCTCCACAATATTGAACTAAGAAGTCTTGTTGATGTCATTCAAGAAACCATTGTAAAAATGCAAGTCGTTGTGCTGCGTTGCCTTTTTGATAATAATATAATATGGAATTTCTCTATTTAAGGTTTTCCAGACAAAGTTTTTAGATAGTTGTAAACGGGCGGAAATGGCTCATCTCTGGTACGACGTTCTGCATTAACTTTAGAACAGTTAGCTGTATTTGTCAAATGACAATGCACATTGATGCTTTCGAATGAAGTATTTTTTAAGTAAGCAACTTCTGCTAATATTCTCGCACTGACGCTTTTGCGTTTTGATCATTTTCGTTCATATTTATGAATGAAAGTGAATATTGGCATATTATTGATTTAAAAACGTAGTTATATCAAATTAATCTTAAAATAACAACATTAAAGAATAAACAATGTCATCATGAAAATATGTCATCATGAAAATATGTCAAAATACCGCAATTACTCCAGTATTTTTTGTATATTGAACTTTCTTTTTATGACTAAATAAAAACGACATGCTTGTTAAACATCTACTTTGGCAAAGCATTACGTAGCTTACAATCTTATCTTTCTACTCGGAAGTAGCATATTTTGATAATCCGCTACTACAAAAATTTATTTCTTTTTTATTGTGTTATTTTATCGTTAACATTAACGTTGTATAACTGAGGTATCTCACCAATTTAAATGGATTTTTTAAAACCAAAACAATTTTAAAAAGTCTAAAAAAATATTCAACTTATTTTTTATTTTTTTATTTTTATGAATTAACGGTACAATGCAAATGGCTCTTTTTTTCGATTGCTATAATTGTCCACAAATGGCGCTAGCAAACAAATTTATTAAATGCGTTCAATATTTTATAAAATAACAAAAATACTTCTTTACGCTTACATATGCTGATATTTTAGTGCTTGTTCTTGTGTTATCACCTCACAGCTGTAATAAGTACATGCAATTTACATTTAAATATCTTATTTCTCTTATAAGATGTTTATATTTCTAACAAAATTTACAATTTGGAAACATTGCAAAACCTTGCATGCTATTAGGAGTCTTTTGAAGGACATTCTCACAACTTGAAAATACTTTTGTGTTTATAATGAGGTTTGTATTTTTTTGCGATTTTTTTAGGTGTATTTTGACACAGGTTAGGAGACATCGGAAAACATTGGCGACTTCAATATTTAGACTTTGCAGGACTTATAACACTTTGGTAAACATCAGGACCTTTGAGACGACATTGAAAACTTAAATGATATTAGGATGCTTTAAGGACAATAAAATAATTGGAGATTTTAGGGAAATAGGGCGTTATGAGACTTTAAATGATCAGTTACTCAACGGAATAAATGGTCCAAAAGAGGTGTAAGACTGTTGTAATATTAAATAACATTAATTAAAATAAAATTGTCTAGCACATGTAGTAAACACTGTAGTAAGGACTTCCGGCTATAGTTTTAAATAAAGTTATTGGCGATTTTTTAATTAACCAGTGTTTCAGTATAGCAATGGCAAAAACTGTGTAGCTTTTCTTAAAACTGTCTTATTGAGTGTGTTTTCCATTAAAAATAAGTAGATAGAATAATGAAGGTTTTTGAAGATAGGATTATTTGTTAGCATCAATCTATACAAGCTAAAAAGTCTGTTAAATTAGAGCATGTAGAAATAAGATTGTTCTTTCTGACTTGAACCTTGAACTGTGTTTGCTGCTTGAGTTTTTGGTTTGGCAATTTATTATCTGTATGTGCGCGGTGCAATCTTTGGATTAGACAGTGAACGTTCTTTAATAAATACCACATAATGTTTTTAGAAAAATTTGGTTGCAGTTAATGTTTTACTTGTTTTTTACCGCTATTTGTTACAATTACTGCGTTTAGAGCTGATAGGTTAGATATTAGATTACTTGCCACTTTTGGTCTTGTGAGTTATTTTAGAAACTAGTTTGTCTTAGACAACTCTTTTTTATTTTGTTTATGGTGTAACAAAGCTTTAATGATTTTATTTGTGTGTAGTTTGTATATTATATCTATTATTGAGCAGTTCTTTAGTTGGCCAATAGGAAGATACCCATAATTTTTTTGCAGCTTAAAATTAATATTAGATTCTTTTTCTATTTTTTTTTTCTTCCTTGTCTAGGTAGTGTAGTTGTTGCGATGTATTCTAAAATTAATATAGAAAATTCAAAACTCAAAATATTAACTACTTGGAAATTATGATTATAAAATAATAAAATGTTCTTATTGTAATTTTCATTTTTCTATGCTAGTTTTACTTATTTTTTGTACACATAGCATATATCTTACTAATTTAATAAAAACAAGTTTGGTAGGTATGTTTTTATTGCTTGCTATGAAATAAACCTAATATTTGATTGGTTTAAACGTTCTTTTAGTCACTTTTACGTAGGAAAAAAGGTTTCTACCCATTAGATATGGTCGTATTAGAGCTGTGCTCGGTACGTCATGTGTCCTGGTTTTTCAGTAAATTGTTTTATCTCAAAGCGCTAATATTTGTTTTTTAGTTGCAGGAGCCAATATTTTAGGGCTAACGCTTTTGTACTACCACACAAGCTACTTTTGAATATATACCTGAAAATACAAATATAATACTATCGCATCCGTTAATTAAGAGAATGGAGGCGCTATAGATACTGACAAGGCCTAGTATCTACTGATACTCTCATATTAAATGTAATTATGGTTAAATGGACACTAATTATATATTAAACTAACCTCCGGAATTAATAAATGCCATATTTTTTTAATTTTTTTTTGCCAGAGTTGGAGCTTAAACCTGCGACAAAATATGCGCCAAGATTCTAGTTAGGCGTTTCACCCAACTGAATCACTTATTATTAATACTGATTTGTTTGAAATAGTGCAAGCTTGCTCGAAACAATAGAACTGAGCAAGGGTAGCATTTGTAGTTAACTGACTGAATTGTGCCAACATCGGAAGATATTGCACCCTTAACGTTAGCAAGAATACTTTTTGGGGGCGGGTACAATTAGGCTAGTATCCTGGTCTACTCTATTAGTTGAGTATTGCAAAAAATACATGTGCAATATCTTTTGTTAACCAAAGCTATGGTAGGCAGCTGAGGTCAAAAGAACAGGACATTAATGAATAGTTCAATTCAATTCAATTGAATAACCTCTTAATACCGTTAGGTGTTGAAGTGTCGGACACACCGAGCCACAGAGAAGACATGTATGGATGCATATATGAGGTAACGGACCCATATTGGGAAGAACGCTACGCTCGGCATCACTTTGGGTTCACCCATCCAAGTTGTGACCAGAGCGGCCGTTGCTTAACTTTCGTTAGCGCTGGTATTTGTACATGCCCTCTCTGCCGTACTGCCGGCATAATGAATAGTTTGTGATTTAAAAGTTAATTTGTGGTCTAAAAAAGAATTTAAATTTTGTTTATTAGCATCTTGAACGTTGAAAACAAAGTAAACAATAAAGATTTAGATATTTTAATCTTGTAGATTCTGACTGTTATCTTGAACATTCATTTGCTGACCCTGTTGGTGCCTACATCCTGATAAAACTATTTTTCTCTAAATAAAACAATTTAAAACTTTGTTAAAGTTTTGAGAAACAGTTTTCAAGGTAATTATAAAAAAAACTGAAATATTTTTTTAGGAGATTTTAATGTATATAATCCTGAATGATTAATGGCCGGTCTTTCGTTTTGCGCTTAAGCTAAGATTGAGTTTAAGCTCTTTTCAAATCAGTTTTGTGTTTTTTTAACTGAGTTTGTCAATGACGAGCAGGTTGCGTTCTGTCGGGAAATCTTAATTGATACTTGCGACACGCAGCTAGGACATTACCATTACTGAATATGTAAAAACAAAAATGTTATATTCTCCGTTGTTGAACAGCATTTTTATCAAATTTTACTAACCGAACTAAAGAAAACGCTTGCATCAACGCTCACTTCTTAAAGTAATGTTGTTTTGTTTTTTTTTATAAATATAAAGTTTTCTAAATAATAAGTATTTTTTATTATCTCGGAATCGAAGCGAGATTTTGAGTCATTTTGATTTTCTGTTTAAAATTTAAATTTATTTTTTGCCTTTAGTTAGAAAACACACTGTATATGAAATAATTTTTTATTGTTATATTACATAGTAATTAAAGTGTCTACAACTCATACACTGGTAATTATTAGATTAAACCATGTATTACATAATTTATAAAACTAGCTTTCATTTTTAAATTTAATCTAAAACTATTAAATTTATATTACAATACAATTTATATATAATTAGAACATTAATAATAATTACAATTTTCCTTGTTAATAATATCAACAAACGACTGTTAATTATTTAATAATTATTTATTAAATTTTTTGTAAGCATTATCAAATATTAAATCTGCTGTTATACATAAAATTTGTTGCATTGTTATAGTAACACTTTGTAGGATGTTTATGATATGTAAAGGTTTCCTAGAAATTGCTATGTACAAATAAATATGAAGTATGTAAAGATGAAACAGCATCCAATACCCAACGGTGCAACAAAATGGATCAATTTTTGATGTGGAAAAGTGCTGTACTCAGACAACCATCATAAAACATAAAATATACATCTAACTGCATATCTAATACGTAGTGCAAGTGAATCCAATGAGTTGAAATTATAAAAAAAAAATTGTGTTTGAATTAAACCCCATCAAAGTCTAGAGAAGAATTAATTTACGCGTGTTTTACTTTGTTAAATAAAGTGAGATGTACTTATGAAATGAAGTCTTTGTATTACAAATCTACAGTAGATATTTACATGCTATAAAAAGCAAAAGAATGTTGGAATGGTTAATATAAAATTAAATTATTTATTATTACTATTTTTAACGTCTAAATCAAATATTATTTAAAATATATAATAATAATAGTTTATTTTCTTGCCATTTAGCCTTGAAACTATTTACATGTTACAATTTACACATTACTTAAATAAAATCAATCAATTAACATAATATAATTACAACTTAAACTCTACATCCTTGCCAATGTCATTTCTTTTTTTTTTACAAACTTTGTCTTTATTTCTACATCTTGGTAGTATTTTTTTCGTTTGTTTTTGTGTACTTTGAATTACTAACATATTTTGGGGTATTATTTTCCATAATAATTCTTGTCTTGTATTTTTATATCCTTATTACGCATTGTTATTTTTTCCCTACAACTTTTTCAACTATTTCTCATTTTTTCTACTCCCTTACAGTCATATATTATAAATTAACCTCAGCAGCAATGCAGTAACATCATATTGAGTAATTTTTAATAATTAATGTAAACAGATTATATTGTGATTTTAAAGCAAAAATTAAAAAATGTATTATAATAATTACCTTATTAAACATAATTGCAAAAAATACGTAATAAGCATGCACATATAAAGTTTTACATTTGAATACAAAATGTAAATGAAAACGTTGGATGTTTCTAACATTTTTCATTGTGCATTTATATTAATATAAGCGAAGATTTGCAGATACGTAAAATGAGAAGGCTGATTGTGAGAGTTATTATTACAAGAAAATAATGAAAAGATAACATTGTATTATAAGTAAAAATTATTAATTCAAAATGGACAAATGCAAAACCAATATTACTTTTCCTATAGATAAATTAAAATATTGGAAATAATATTAACAGTATTTATTTTATTTTGTATTATTTGCGTAAATTATTGTTTATAAAAATAACAAATAATGAATGCAGTCAGAATTAATTATAATATAAGCTGCTAGAGTTGCGTAGGTATTACTGATATTGAATCTCACTTTTTTGTTCACTGTTGTAATTGCCACAAACAAATTAGTAAATATTAATTATTTCATTTTATTTTCACACCATATACTCGGAACATCTTTCAGCCTTCTCAAAAAGCGTGGTATGGTAAGGTCGTGAGATTAATATAAATTAATTATTAAATAAACATTAAAAAAATGTGAATTGTATGGTTTGAGGAATACCTAGAAAATACTCCCGTCGACCACGAATTAAATCAACAAGTAGTGTTTTGCGCTTATACACTAAAAAACTACTTAGTTTTTTTTGTATATTCATTAAACAAATCATTTTTAATGAGCAAATTTATATTAAAAGATTACTTAATAAACCAATCAAGGTTAATAAATCTTCAAATTCATCTTTTGTATTTTTTATTGTAAACATCAGAGAAAATAAAATATAAAGAACGTAATTCAAAATTTAATTTCAAGAAATTGAGTTTTATTTAAATTAAAATTAATATTAATAAATCTTTATAATTCTTTACTTACGGTATAAGTAAAACCATTTACATCTACATTTATATACAATAAATAAAAATTAAAAAATCAATATGAAAAGTCTTTAATTTATGTCACTTGTTCCAGCATCTTCTTATTGATAATATAATTGTACAATATTTTGCTTCGCGTTCTATTAAAACTGATTGATAACATTTATTAACATTAAAAAAAAGGTCATTCATTTGCAAATAATAGAAATGACGATGAACTAATGCAGACAAAAAGATCATTGATAAAAAAGCAGAAGTAGAATTAGCCCGCAGTGATCCCTGATGAAATTAAAAGTTGTTTTAAAAAAATTTCAAACAAAATTTTTACCCATTTTGTTCTACGGAACACCGCAAACTGTTGCATTTTGCCATTACTTTATTGTAAACTGCCAATAAACTTTTAGACTACAAAATTATTTTTGTCAAATCAGAAAAACCACAAAAATTCAAGGCATATGCACTGCATTTTATATGATTAGGCAAACGTATTGAAACTTTTCAATTCAATTTCTTGATTCATTGATATGTTTTCTACTTCATCTTCTGATTCAATGTTTGTGATATCTAAACACAATTCATTAATTTCTTCCTCGCAAGCTTTTTTATTCATTGCGTATCTTGTAAAACTAATAAAGCTGCTAATTTTTAATAATGCTTTCTTTTATCCAGTAAACAGTAGCTTCAATAAAACTTCGTTTTTGTCCGGACTAAATATCTGCTAACGTGCAAACAAATCCGACTTTATTTTGTTTTTAAAAATGGGTCGTCTACAATTTGTAATAGTGACATGGAATGAAAAACAAATTACAAAATATTTTCTTCTATTCTTGTTTTTTATTTTTTTATTTCTGTATGCCTTATTAATTTGCTTAAACGTTTTTATTGTTTTTAAAGTCTGTTTTTTTAAGTAATTGTGATATTCGTTTACTATTATCTGTCCATGAACTTTTCTAAGATGACATAACAAAATCCATGATGTTTGTCCATGAATTTTTATAAAAACTTGTAAAGCTGAAGCAAAATTTTTAGGGCTTATCTGATAACAACTTGGCAAGACATAAACTATTGATACGGTTAAATTGGCAAAACAAGGCTTTGCCTGTTCCACGAACCAATTTAATCAACTAAACATTGACATTGACTTAGTTTGTGGCTTAAAAGTTAATTTTTCTAATACTTAGTGGTACAAAAAAGAATTTAAATTCTATTCATCAACTTCTTGAACATATCCTCTTTTTGACGGAATGTAAAGTAAACAATAAAGATCCAGATCGCTTTAATCTAGAAGATTCTGATTATCATCTTGAACATTAATTTGCTGACCAACAAGGTGTTTGTGCCTACATCCACAAACAACAAGCATATTCTAGACTGGCGACGTACAAAATTTAAGACATTAATTATAATAGCATATTTCTTAAACTAAATCTTCCCAATAAGACTATTTTTGTAATTGAAATATACCGTTTTCAAATAAAGCAACTCCAAGTTTTTTTGATGACCTTTCTAAAGTGTTGACAGGCCTTTTCAAGGTATTCATGGACAAGTTGAAATAATTTTGTTAGAAGATTGTATTGTACATAATACTGAATAGACAAGCCACTCATCTTCTAAAACAGTATCTAGACAACAAACAATAATTTTTGCTGCTTTTCATAATCTTACCTAACTTATTCAGCAATCCACATATTTTCCTTGTGCTAGACTTCTTGGTGAACCAAGGCTATTAGGATTTGTATCTATTTTTCAACTATTACAACAACTACTATTGAAGCTTCTTCTTATAGTGACATACTCTCTACGAGGCGCCCCTCTCGTATGTTTGTGGTGCGCGATAATAGTTCCACACAAACATACGGGACTTACAGTTTAATGTGCAATCCGAACCACACCACTAGAGGGGTTTACTAGGCAAATACTTTGCTGGTTTGCCATTGCCTTGCAAAGGAGACGACCGCATCGAAATATATTTGACAAATTAGATATTGCCGCTGCCGGGAATCGAACCCGGGCTCTCTGCACAGCAGTCTTCGCACTAGACCATTGTGCTACGGTCGCCTCATAATATTGAAGCTGCTTTAAAAAATTTTGATCATTCACTTATTACTTCTGTTGTTAAAACTTTTCTTCATATTACTACAAAACCTAAACCGCGCCTCACCTATCATTATTTCAAGATAAACATAGTAAAAATAAAAGAATTTCTTAATCATTTTGATTTTGATACTTATTGCTTATATATATTTTAATGATCCACATATTGCAGCAAAAAAATTCACAAATACTAAATGCAAAATGTTATCAAAAAATCTGTTCCGTTCTCTGTTATTAAACCAAAACAAAAGTACTTGGTTTCAATTCAGACACAATAAGCAGTAAATAAAAAGCAAAAAGCATTTAAGCTTGTAATAATTATTGTGATAAATCTGAAAAAATAAGAATGACAAAAACATAGCAAATCAAATTTCTCAGCTTTTCATAAACATCAAAAAAAAGATTAAAACATAAATTCATTGCAAGGTAGTACAAAATCTTCAATTTAGTTACTAATCCAAAAGAAAAAGCAGATATTTTTGCAAACCAATTTGCATCTAACTCTACTATCATAAATCCTCTCATTGCTGTACCTACAATGCCGGCTAGTAGAAAAATAATAGACCCAATTTATTATAAGCAACAGGTTGTCAAAAGATATCTTCTTAAATTAAATAACAGAAAGGTATCCGGTATAAATGTAATTCCACCTATCATTCTTAAATCATTTCAAACAAATTAACTTTTATTTTGACTAAAGTATTTGCTTTATCATACAAAAATAAAACATTCCTAAATTGTTAGAAAATTGCAAATGTTCAGCCTATTCCTTAAAAGGAAGTCAAGTCTGATTCTTTAAATTATAGACCAATTGCATTATTGTCCAATCTGTCAAAAAAGTTTGACAACAGATATTCTGACTTATGTTAGTCACAAATAGAATTCTACTTTAGACAAACAAGGAAAAAATCTTGAAGTAGCTCTAGAAATTGGGTATGGCATCTTAATCTTGTTAACAAGCTCTTTGTATAGATCTTGATAAAAAAAAAACTGTAAATCTCATCAATACTTTTCTTGACAATAAAAAAATTATAGTTAGAATTAATGATTTTAACTCTGACCCTAAAATCATAAACGCAAGTGTTTCTTAATGTTCTGCTTTATCCCCAACTTTATTTTTGATTTACATTAATAAACTTCTTCAAATAACTAAAAATCCTATTCATACTTCAAACTTTCCACAGACTATATTAACAAATATGGCAGAGAGTCTTAAAATTTCTAGGTTAAAATCTATAGCGTCTATAAACACAGACCTCAAAACAATATCTGAATAGGGCACTTCTTATATTGGTCAATTTTAACTAAATACTGTTTCCAAACCCAAATCCGAAGTAACATCAGTACCAAATATTAAACTAAATAACGAATCTATATCTAAATCTTCTTCAATTTGTCTAAGTGTTACAATCTCACATAATCTTCTCTAGAACAACGATGTTGTCGACATAGCTTCAAAAGTATTTAGAAAACTAGGATTTCTTAATAGATGTAAAAAGTTTTTTGCTTTTGCTCAACTTTTGCATATGTATAAAACTTATATTCGCCCTTGTATTGAATATTGTTTACAAGTATGAAGAAAAACATCGAAAACTATATCTTCTAAATTCTATTTAGAAACGAGTTATTCGGATCATTTCCAATACAAAATCGACTAATGACTTAGAAACTTTAAACGCAGGAGTAATGTTGCAAATCTTTGCATTTTCTAGAGATATTTTAATAGACATTGTTCAAACAAAATACAAGACTTTATGCCATCTAAACAAATCTGTACTTGTAGTACAAGGTTTGTTAGAAATTCTAACAAATATTCACTGACAGTTCAGAAATGTAGAACCAAAACTTTTAAGAAAAATTTCTTTAACTGTACTATCGACAATTGGAATAAACTTCCAATATTTCCTAAACCGCAAATATTCAAAGTTAATGTTCACAGACTGCTTAAATCTAGTCTTTAATGTGATAGTTTCAGAGAGAGTAGTTTTACTTGTTGAAATTCAAAGGTATTTTTATGTTGTTGTGGCATATTATGTTATTCCTAAATATCACATTTTAAAATTTAAAAAAAAGCTTACTTTATACACTTTGCAATAATTTGGTTATCTTTGTTTTGTTTAATTAATATTTTAAAAATCGTTTTGTCTAGAATAATTAAATTACTATTATTTGTGTTATCGGAAGTAAGACAACTGTCAAAAAAAAACAAAACTTGTTCAGAAAAAAAAGTTAAAGACTCTAGCTCTGCTATCCATCGTTTCAGTATAGTTTTTCTAAATAACAAGCAATTTTGCAGTTATAACAAATATTTGCTACACTCATTATTATTATTATTATTAGGCTTATTATTCTTTCAATTATAAAACACTATACATTTACTGCAATAACAATTTTATTTAACAAATTACAAGGTCACCCGATGTTGTTTGACAGTAATTTTTTTAATAAATAATTTTGGATTGTGTTTATTTGATGACTAAATTTTTTTTCAATAAGTAGAAAAAATAATATGTGTCAAGTGGCTGCTGCCAGAATTGATGACCTTACAGGCTCGATTTATGGCATTTTCTATCACTCTTGCCAGAACTTTCGGCGATAGGTTTCCGCATTCCTGACGGATATTCTCTTTGAGGGATTCAAGAGTCTGAGGCTTGTTGACATAGACTCGTGACTTTAAGAAACCCCACAAAAAGAAGTCTAGAACGGTTAAATTGGGCAATCTTGCCGGCCAATGCAAATCACTAAAACAAGAAATTAGGCAACCCGGAAATGCAGCACTTAGAATTTCGGTTGTGGGTCGTGCAGTATGCGCCGTTGTTCTATCCTGTTAGAACCACATGTTTTCCAGTCCCAATTCGTCCAGTTGAAGTAGAAGAAAGTCGTTTAGCATGGCTCTGTAGCTCTTGCTGTTCACAGTAGCCGTTTGGCCTGTGGTGTTTTTGAAAAAATAAGACCCGATGACGCCTCCAGCGTAAACACCACACCATACAGTAACTTTGAGCGAATGTAATGGTTCTTTGTGTGTTATACGCGGATTTTCGGTACCCCAGAAGCAATAATTCTGCTTATTCACGTATTCACAGAGATGGAAACAGGCCTCATTGCCTATGATGATTTTCGATAAAAAGTTGTCTTCCCCGTGTTCGAGATTCAGGATGGCTTCAGCGTAGGTTACACGCGTTTGGCGGTTAACAGCTAGCAGCCGATGCACTGTCTGCACTTTGTAAAGCAACATCATCAAATCATTCACCAAAATTTTCTGTAAAGACCGCCGATTGATGCCCAATTGCGTGGCACGTCGTCTGGTCGATACTCCGGGGTTCTCTGCGACCACAGCCGCAATATTCTTAGCAGAACGGCTGCTCCGAAGCCGCCCAGACCTAACATCATCTTGTGTTGACCCACACTCTTCTAGACGAGCAGCTAAACGCCGTAGTGTTTCCCAGTTGGTGTCAGACGACTAGGAAATCTACGTCTAAATTTATGCTGTGCCAACACCACCGATAAATTATTACGCAAAAAAATCGAAACAATTATAACGCGTTCTTGAGGAGTATAGAGTGTATTTTGTATCTGTTTACTTCACAAATGTCAAAGCAAAACTAACATTTACCGCCATTTGCAAAAATTATAGCATCTTCCGCTAGGGTAGTGACTTTTGCGCCACCTAATATAAACATAATACCATAGAAACTAAACATAACTTATTCTGTGGTGGGAGGTTATACGCCGCATGCATAAGGTGCTTTCCTTTTGGCACTATGCTCAGTTATTCTTATTTCCTTATCATCCTGCACATAATTTGCTTACAAATCCTATGTTGCGCTGCACATGCATAAATTGTTGATTGTTGAAATACTGTGCAAATAAACCTTTTATTTTTCAGATTTTTTTTAAATAGTTTATCAAACGTTATTTATTTAGTTGTTATTTGTTAGTCATTACTATGCAAATTTTGGTAATTAATAAATCAGTAATCGTTCTTTACTAATTAATGACTAATAACTATTAATCATATCGAAAACAAATAGTCGTTAATCAAAAACGAGCTTATTCATAATCATTAGTCATTATTTGTTATTTGTGCTGGTAATGATATGTTAGTCAGTATCTTTTTATTTGTTCGTCAGATTACACTTTGCCTTAATCAACAGTGACGTAAGTAACAAAAATTGTTTTTTTTTTATTCAATATAATGCAAAATATCTATGATGTTAAGCAATGCTTTTACTAAAATTAAAAAATTACTAAAAAAATATGTTGCATCAAAAAGTTTAAAAATTAAGTAGTCCGTGTTTTTGGCAGGTTGTGTGAATTTTCAAAATCGGTTTTTTGAATAAATTTTTTAGTGATTTAACATATATAAACAATCTAACTAAAAGCATAACAAAGTGTCAAGAAATATGTTTTTTAAAACAATTTTCATCGGAGATATGGCTTAATTGCTTCTTAATGCAGCATGTTGAATAAATTTCTACTTCTATCAAAAATATTTACAACAGGCCAATTCCAACTGACAATTATTATGTGCACAAAGTGTAATTGAATCGGATAGATGTCAACTTGTCCACTACTTACTCACCAGATGAACACAGTCTAAAATAAAAAGCGTACGCCAAAAAACATCTTCCAACTTCTCAAGCATAAACCTGAAAAAATAAAGTAAAATAACTGTTTGTTTGTCTATCCTTCAATCCTTCAATATTTATTGTGACAAGAACAATCATAAAATTAATAAAATGAGTTTACCCATGCTTATTTCAAATAATTCTAAAATAGTCAAATACTATATACTCAATCGATTTAACAACATGGTTCTTACAGATCCTTCCAAAAAGTATAAAGGTTTAAAATAAAAAGCAAAATAATTAAAGTATCCACAAATACTGTACTGCAGTGTAGAATTTGATATCAGTATTTCCAGCATAAAAATCAATGACCTTAGCAAGTAACACTTTGTCGCCAAACTCATATTTTATTGTAATTCCAGCTCATTGTGGCCCATGTTAAATATTTGTTCCTGAATTGGTTTTTAATAATAAAAACCTTTATTTTTAATTTAAAATTATAAAATAAAAAACTATTAGATTTTGGAAAACATCGTAACGACATTCAAATTGTGTTTTGCAATATTAAGTCACATTTTTTATAATACAAATTTAAAAATTTGTTTATTTTCTGTATAATCTCTACATAGTATTAATAATTGTTTACTAGAAATAATACACCAAATGCAGTACTTAGAAACTTTTTTACGTAAATCAACAAAATTGTTACTTTTGAGGAACTAAAACTTCTATGTGGAAATTATTGTATTATTAGAATTGCTACAATTTATACATATTACATGATAATACATATCAAAATAACATTATTATTGCACTTTAGTTGTTCAAAGTTTAATTATGGCGTAACTCTATTGAATTAAGATTTCAACAATTCTAATTAGCACTACTTTTGCAAACTGTTATAAATTTTCATGTAATATCATCTCGGAATAAACTTATGCAAAGTATACAGAAAACAAAGCAAACTAATAACATTTGCTTACGGATTCTCTATTTTTTAATTCCCAGTATTTTCTTGGAATTAAATTGTTTTAATATCTGAAGAGGGTGAAAATGATCGCCCGGTGAGTACACGGAATAACAGAAACGCCATTAGCCGACACGCAGATTCCGAATAAATGAAGCGTTTTATGAGTGTTCACGCCGCATTTGCCAGGTAACTCCAACATTACGCGCTTCGTGTACTTGCATACATTACACCACCAAACACCTACAGCATGTGCCGAGAACTTTTTTCTTGTCTCTTTTTCGTTTTAGGCGACGCGAGCAAACTGGCGAAGGTGATTACATTTCATAATTGAACAGAGATTCAATGTTAGTCGTTTGCATAATGATATTGCTACGGTTTTACTTTGCAAGTTTGTTGAAATAGTAGGTAGTAACAGATTATTTTACAATCTTCAATAATAAATCGATTCTAATACATACTTAGTTAAAAATATTATTTATAAATGGTTTAAATATTTCAAATATGGTGAAATTTTTTATATACATATAACGCATTTTTATATAGAATTGTTTTTATATTTAATAATCATCTTATTAGGTTTCGGTATATTTCTGGTAGATGGTTTACAACAAACATGTTATATAGACAAATAACAAATGTTACACAATGTTAACCGCTTGATCCAGGTTTCATACAACAAAATTATGCAAACATAAATTTTACCACGTAATAACGCAATTGTTCATAATATTATATTATCAAAGTTAAGTTAATCGATTTTACTAAAAACACCACATCAAACTGTAGCTTGTTGCAGATGGAAATAAACGAATTTACTAATGGTGACTTTTGAAAAATAAATGCATATAAACTGCACCCAATCAACAAACCTATAATTTCATTCCTTAATTTAAATATACAACAACACTTTTTTTAGTTAAAAACACGTATTGTAAGCTATCAATAAATTTGAATCAATTGGCCATATTTGTGATTTGAATAACTACAATAAGTACAAACTTAATGCGTAAAGCGTAATGTTGATGTTGATTTTTTTTAATGTTGATTTTTATTTTAATTGTTTTTTGCACTCTACGCTGGTTTATCTACCAGTTATTCTGTACCTACACTATACGTAAGTCACCAAACAGTTTAGAGAATTTTAAGAAAAGTGGTTCTAATAATTTTTCACCTCTGCTATCATTTTTTTGTTTAATTAATATTTTCTTCATTTATCTTGTAGATTCTTTATATTTAACATATTTATTTATATACTATAAAAAATAATTTTTTTATAGTAGAATATTTTATTATTTATAAATAAATACGTTAAATTTTTTTGTTTGTCACTCTCATCGTTTGAATCTAATTTATAAACGTCTTAGAAACCTACCATGTTGGTTTTATCCATGCAGTCATATTGTTATTTAGTAACGTCGGTATTTTGTCACATTTTGTTTGTCTTTGTGTGAAAGAAATTATTTTCTTCTCTTCCACACTTTGTTTTTATGTACTTACATGTCATGACTGATTTGTTTTGTCATGTCCATGATTGTTTGTCCTTTGCCAATTTTTTTCTAATAATGTTCTGAAACTTTATAGTCTACAATTTGTTGTCAACAGTCTTAATTCTGTTATTTATAGCAATTTTTTGTACACAACAGTTGTCTGTACTTTGTCCAATCTGCCAACTTTTGAATAAACTATGATCAGAATTCAGTTTGTTAAATGCCTGCACATCTGTAACATCCAGAATATAATTAATTAAGACCAAGTCAATTGTGGTTGGTGTTCAACCATTAGGTAGATGATGCGTGTGGCTTGCTGGGCGTAAAATTGATGTCGTGTTTAAGTGAAATGTTGTATAAAGTGGTATCGTTGGTGTTTGATTGGTTAGCAAATCCGTCCTCCAGTCAAACATCAACGTTTTCAATACTGCTATGTACTCTTATGTTCAATCTTCAAACCTTATATAAACAAATTCTCTACTGTACCCTTTTGCATCCAGCCATTTATTGTCAAACAAAAATTAAAATTTAATTAAAAAATTTAAAAAAAACTGCTTTGTTTAGCTCAGTATACAAGGCTATTGACGGCAGTTTAACTAATTTTGTTGACACTA
Source organism: Tachinus rufipes (assembly GCA_963932245.1). Lineage (NCBI taxonomy): Eukaryota > Metazoa > Arthropoda > Insecta > Coleoptera > Staphylinidae > Tachinus > Tachinus rufipes. The sequence continues at coordinate 80,928,090 of OZ010744.1, forward strand.
TTAGACTTACGAGCCAACCGCCGACAAAAGTACAAAGATGTAAACAAATTCTATGGTGAAATTTAGGAACTACTTCTAATGACAAAACAGCATAAAGTTAACATCATAATGGGTGACTTCAACTCAAAAGTAGGAAGGGGTAAATTTGAAAACTTCGTTGGCCCAAGTAAACTGGGTGTTCGAAACAAAAGAAGAGATCGTTTGGTCTAATTCTACCAAGAAAAGAACATAAAAATTACAAACATATAGTTTGATTTACCACCGAGGAGACTATATACGTGGACATCTCCAGCAGACCGCCCAAAGAAAACAGTTTGAAACCAAATTGATTATATCCTAACTAATAAGCGTTTTTGTTCGACAATAAAAAAAGCGTGTACACACCCAGGGGCAGATATCCCCACAGATCATAACCTACTTGTAACAACTATCAAAATCAAACTGACAACAATACGGAAAAAACAAGTGTAGTAAAATAAATCTCGACAAACTAATAAATGAAGACATCAGAAAAGATACACAACATTAACTAAACAGAAAAATCAAAACTATAAATACCGCTAACACAAACGATCAAAGAGATGTTGATGATGTAGAAGTTTTATGGAAAAAAATAAAAGAGATTATGAACAAAACAGCAAAAACCAAACTTGGTTACAAAAAAAAGAATCCAAAAAAGAATAGATGACAGACAAAATCCTTAATTTAATAGAACTGGACACTTCAAGACCAAAATAAGAATAACAAAAAACAACTGGCTAAAACAACAGTGCAAAGAAATGGAAGAACTACAAAACATACACGATAACTTTAATCTACACAAAAAGTTAAAAAAAAAACAGCAGGAATACGTCGCAAATCAACACCTCATACACTGGTCAACAGTCAAAATAAAGTTATAACAGAACCATCAGAAATAAAAACTACATGAAAAAAATATATAGAAAAACTATTTGAAGATAACAGGTCAATATATAATAGAGACGCTGGTGACCAACTTACAGGCCCAATAATTACGAAAAACAAGAACAGAAAAGCTAATAAATCCAGCAAAAATAACAAAGCAGCTGGACCAGACGAGATACCTGTTGAAATAATAAAACTGCTTGATGATGATAGCATATCAAAACTACAAATAATATTCAATAAAATCTATGACACTGGTATATACCCTGTTAATTGGCTAAGATCAAACTTCATACCACTACCTAAGAAGAATAATGCCAAGAAGTGCAATAAATATAAACTTATCAGCTTGATGAACCACGCACTAAAAATCTTCCTTGAAATGCTGCGTCAAAGGCTGTTTAAGAAGTGCAAAACAGTCATAAGTTTGGCTTTCGGGAAGAAAAGACACTAACTGCAACCCAAGTGCTAGTACAAAATTGCTACGACCAACAAAAATCAGTATGCATCTGTTTCAAGGACTACGCAAAAGCGTTTTATAGAGTGCAACACGACAAACTAGTTAAAATCCTTAATAAAATAAAACTAGATCAAAAGAACATAAGATGCATCAAGAGTCTGTACTGGAACCAAACAGCTATAGTAATAGTAGACGAAGAACTAACAGAAGATATCAAAATATGCCGAGGAGTACAACAAGGGGATAGTATGCACTCTTGTCGTACTATTTAACTTTTACTCCGAAGCAATTTTCCAAGAGACACTAGAAAACGTTGACAAAGCCATAAAAGTAAACGGAAAATGGATCAACAACATTTGCTTTGCTGACGACGCAGAGATTATAGCTGACAACATTGAAGACCTCCAATACTTAATCAACAAAATAAACATCCATAGCAAAGAGATGGAACATCGATAAGACTAAATTCATAATAATAACAAGAAACCCAGAAACATTCATAAATAGCAGAATAACAATCGACAACACTGCTATATAACGGATTACTAATTTCAAATATCTGGGAGTATGGTTGCACGACAAATGAGACTCTGATAAAGAAATAAAATGCTGAATAAAAACAGCGCGGAGCGTTTTTATGAAACACAAACAGTGAATTTAACCTAAACCTGAGAATGTTATACAATGTTACGTATGGTCAGTACTACTGTATGACATGGAGGCGTAGACGGCAAAAGTTACAACCATGAACAAGCTAGAGGCATTTGAAATGTGAATCGCCGCTTACTAAAAATTTCGTGGATAGATAGAATACCAAACAAGGAGGTATTAGCTCAAATACATAAAGACCGTAAACTGCTAAAAAAATATAAAACAAAAAAGGCAGTATACTTCAAACACATGCACATATGCGCAATCCTAAGTACAGCATTTTACAACTAACTGTTCAGAGCAAGATCGAAAGCAAAAGAGAATTAAGTCAAAAACAATAATCGTGGCTGAGTAATATTAGAGATTGGACTGGCCTAAGGACAGTTCAAAAACTTTTTTGCACAGCAAGAAACCGAGACAAAATGAAACATGTGATCGCAAACATTCATTAGTGGATACGCACCGGAAGAAGAAGATTAATTTTGAGTTGACTGATAAAATCGAAGAAGGATTACTCACAACAACATCCCCATCAATGCTCATTTTAGTGAGCACCTTAAATCTGTTATGCGTTTTGTCCACCTTATACGATCACTTTTGAGTTTTATAAACAATTGCAGAGCGTGAGTCCGCTACTAGTAACAAATACACTACTTGAGATATAACACTTTTTTGCAATTATTAAATACTTTACAAATTAATACTCATGTTCTCACATTTTGGACTAAAATAATTTTTAAGATTGGTGTATTCTTGATTTATATTTGATGTAATTTTATATTCTAAGAACACCGGAAATTCCAGGCAGTTTTGATATCCTAATTAGTGGTTAATCTAGCACCTGAAGGATTATATTTTTATTTAAGATAATAAATGTTTTGTTTTATGTATTTTACCCATATCAGTACCAATTTTTATATTTCAGTCCTCCGGAAGGTTAATTTAATTATTTGACAAATGTCAGTAATAACCAACTAGGCACTGTATGATATGCAAGCGCCCTACCTGTTTTCCCGTATTTACTTATTGTTTAAAATATAGTAATAAAACTGTTTATAAAGTTGGTTAAAAGTGATGTCATAATACGTAAACTATCTGGTAATATAATCATTTAATGTTACGATTATAAATACATATTGTTAGTAATCATTTTAATTGATAAGTTTTAAATTTCAATTATCAATTAAAACCAAGTACTATAACTCAAGTTAATTAATAATCTCTTTAAGTAGGTATTTACTGTCTACCAATTAACTTAATATTAAAACAAGATTCTTTTAATGAATTGTTATTGAAAGAATTATAATTTATTAGTTATCATAAAAATAAAACAAAACTACAATAAGTACAAATCTTAAATAAAAAACTTTCTTACATGCCAGAAAACTCATTTTTTTCAATTAGTAATTCGAAGCTTACCACTTCATATCATAAAAGTCATGAAATGTTATCCAAATATAATCTAAACGTATTTATTCTCTATGGACTGCTGGTGTTAATAAAATTTAAAGTTAAAATCTATAAACGCAGTTGGTTTTACTGTTTGTAGTAAAACATGTAGCAGTTTTTTAAACATTTTTTTTAACTTAAACAAACTTGCTATAACTAATTGTTTTAATTAATATTTGGTTTTTTCTCTTTGTTATAAAAAGATTTATATTTTACATACCTCATCCACCTTTACTGTTGTTTACTCATTACTCACCGTATATTTCCATATTTTCCACAGATTCTCGGATTAATAATTTCCCCGTACCAGTCAATTTTAATTGTGGAAAATCGAGCGGCTACTCGAGGCGCACAGTTAATTAAAAAGTCCCACGTATCAATGCGTGTGCACGTCGATCGGAAAATTAAAAATATATTCATAAATATTTGTGTGTGAATGATTGTAAGTGAAGAAATACAATATCAACAAAAAAGTTAATTATACAAATCAAATTTGAAGAGGAAAATTGAAATATAATAATATATTTAAATAGATTCTAAAATTATTTAAAATATTACAAATGTTGAAGAATTATATTGCTATTAACAAGAATTGAGTACTAAATATTTGTCTAGTTACTATTCTGTAAAAATAAAACATATATTTAAAACATTATTTTAAGCCTATACGCTTCATTGTCTTACTTTTAGTTTCACGTTATAATGAAATTCTCAGTATATTACTTATCTTTTTTGTTGTTTGCAATTTAGTTGTAACTTGCAATCCACAACAGGTGGCTAAACTTCAGTTCTCAAGATGCATATACGCATTTTTTCTGTGTGTGCTTTCCGATGCTCCACTCCATACTTGGGAACAATATTCAATACAAGGACAAATATAAATTTTATATATATATATATATATATATATACAGGATGTTTGCTAAACATGTGTCAAAAGTTCAAGGGGCTATTTCTTAGTCTATTCTAATAATATTTTGAAAAACCCCTTTGTTTCGAAGATACAGAGTGAACAAAAATTGCGACAGTTACAACATTTTATTATATTATCAAAAAATACATGTAAAGTTGCTGAATCTACAATAAATGTTTGAACGACGAATGACTTCCTCCAGCCTGGTTACAAGCATTCAATCTTCTCGTCATTGAATGCCAAACTTTTTAAAAACACGCCAGGATTGTTTCTAATTGAGTTACACCCAGCAATTATCCCATTTTGCAAGTCGTCCAAACTCTCCACTTTCTTCTTATAGTGCCATACTCGCTACGAGTGTTCGGCGCCCCTCTCGTATGTTTGTGGGGCGCAATAATAGTTCCACAAAAACATACAGGACCTACAGTTTAACGTGGAATCCGAACCACACCACTAGAGAGGTTTACTAAGCAAATACTTTGCTGGTTTGCCATTGCCTTGCAAAGGAGACGACCGCATCGAAATATATTTGACAAATTAGATATTGCCGCTGCCGGGAATTGAACCCGGGCTGCCAGCACAACAGTCCTCGCACTAGACCATTGTGCTAGGGTCGCCACAAACTCTCCACTAGAGTAGCGTAAACTAAATACTTCAGATAGCCCCATAAGAAATAATCCAGAAGATTTAAGTCTGGGGATCGAGCAGGCCATGCGTGTAGCCCACCTCGACGATGTTGCTGTTAAATACTCACGAACAACCAAACTGAAATGTGGTGGTACACCATCGTGCATAGACCATATTGCAATTCTTGTTGCCAATGGTACATCATCCAGAAACTAAAGTAGCATGTGTTCCAAAAAGTTGCAATACACCTCGCCGGTAAGTCTTCCCAGTAGAAATAGTAGTCCAGTTACATTCAAAGAAAACTGATGTTAAAAACGATCTTTTTCGTCTGCCCACACATGGTTGTAATTCTTTATTGCATTTCTAAAGAAACTGGCTTGATCGGTGAAAAAAATATGTGTCAAGAATTGAGGAATTAGAACTAATGTTTGCAAAAGCCATTGACATAACGCAATACGTAAAAGAAAATCAGCAGGCAGTAGTCCTGAATACGATGAATGTGGTATAGATACAACAAATTGTCCTTAAGAATTTTGCGTAGAACTACTTTAATTCTTCTCTATTATGTTCAGCACGTTCTGTTCCAGTTGTGCCGTTCTTTTTGTCATTGATCTACCTGGCTCTCCATTTCGTATCAAAGTGTTGGTTTCACAAAGACGTTGATAAATGTTTTCAAAATTTTTTTGATCGGCCAGATAAAAGTTTAATGTACAATCGTCTAGCTTGTAATGAATTGCAATCAGCAAGTCCATAAACGACATGCATGTCAGTCATCTCGGCGTTTGTATAGTGATTCATGGTAAAAGAATTCACTAACTATTAAAGTCACGTCAAACAGCCAAACGTTACTCAATTTAAACAACTGCGACCGATACATGTGATGATCAATGACAAGACGTATTCAAATGAAATCCACTTGTACATTAGTAGTTGAACAGCAATAAAAACTTTTTATATCTAGTGAGAAATCCTAATTTTCTTGATACTCAAAGCTATGTCAACAACATGGTCGTTCCAGAGATTATGTAAGATTATAAAACATATTTTATTCTTCAATAGTAGTTCCAAATGTTATGTATACCTAGCCTAACCTTAACCAATTACCTCTAATAAATATTTTTGCTGTTGCATAATCTATATTTTCACATACATTTATTACAATTATGTAAGTAAGTAAGAATTTTTTTTATTGTGAAATCCCGTTTTAACTAAGTTTTAGTTATTAAAACAATATCAATCTTATTGAAACCAATTTCATTATAAATCTCAACACTGTTTGAATTTAAACCCCTAACGTTTTGATAATATAGTGTTAATTACTGTTCGGAACATTTGGCTTTTCCTGACAATAGTTATTACCATTTAAAATACGCTTATGTAATTTAACGCGTATACTGTTAAAATAATCGATTTTTCACTATTAATTATACGCTTTGCAATGGTTCCAACAGTATTAACAAATTTGTTTTCCAAAACAACAATACGCTGTAGTAGTATTCAATGCAACGTCTTTTACACAAAATAATAATAAAGGGCCATGTAACGTTTGGAATTTGAATTACCGTTTGTTCTTTAAAGATATAACGACATTTATGAGTTAAAAGAAATTTAGTTTTATGTTTGACATTTACAAAATGGGACGCTTTACACTTGAACAAAGTTGATAAATAATGAAAACTTACTTTCAAGTCTTCTACTGAAACGGTTAAAAACTTACGTAACAAATTTGATAGAAAAGAAGTGCCTTCAACGCAGTTTGTAGACCAATTTGCAAAGCAAGTTTGCAAAACTGAATTGTTAGTAGAGAAAACAACACGTTCACATTCTCATAAAGTGCGCTCAGCTAAAAAAATTAACGCTGTTGCTCAAAGTGTGCGTGAACTTGCATCAACATTGACTCGCAATAGTTCTCAGGAACTAAACATTTCTCGCGCTTCTTTGAGGAGAATTTTGCAAAAAAAAACTCGGTTTAAAGGCCTACAAAGTTCAATTATTCCAAAAAATAAACCGTCATGACCATCCGATGCGTTTTTAGTTTGCTCAATAAGCTAAAGATCGCTTGGCCGAAGATGAGCATTTTTATCGAAAAATCGTGTTTTCCGATAAAACTAATGTTCATCTCAAAGGCTATGCCAATAAGCAAAATTGTCGCATTTAAGGATCAGAGAATCCACACATAACTATTGAACAGCCTATGCATCCACAACAAATAACAGTGATGTGTTCTTTGGTCCAGCGGCATTATTGGGCCATTTTTCTTTGAAAATAAGCAAAGAGCTGCCGTTACCGTCAATAGCAAACGTTACTGTGCCATGCTAACCAAATTTTTGTTTCCAAAAATTAAAGAAGGGCTATTTGCCATACAGCCAACGTAACCACTGTTTTTGGAAATCAAATAATCAGCCAAAATGCTGATGTAAATTGGCCGCCTAGGAGCTGTGATTTAACCCCGTTAAATTTGTTTATGAAGAGACCTTAGGAAAACAATTGATGCCTTGAAACACAAAATCAAAGTTGCCATTCTTGCATTTGGAGCCCAAACAATCAAAAATGTACTAAAAAATTGGATTAATCGGATGGGTTACTGTTTAACCAGTCATTTAAATGATGTTGTGTTTCATTCTAAAATAACCATAAATGTCCAACCTTTCTAATAACATCATAATTTTAAAAAAGTACTCATTAGTTTTTTACTTATAGCCGGTTCAAATTCCGAAAGTTAGATAGCACACCCTTTATATTAAATTAAAAAAAAAAACATCTGCAAGGCTATTAAGTTTTGAACCAGCATTGGGATAATTAAGGCATCTGTCTGTACTACATCAGCACATAGCTCTTCTACTCTAACATCATTTATTTATCTTTAGCTATCACCACTCTTCAAAGTATAAAATCGATATAAATATATTCCTTTAAAATTTAATTAACAATAAACGCAGGACAAAAGCAAACTAGACATTTGTAAGCTTAAATTCTCGCCATTACATTCAAAACACTTTGTGGGATTCCCGTTACGGTACCACACGTCGGGAATGTGGTTTCGTTTGATGCAATTGAGGGAGTTGTAAATGTAGGATAATGCCGAGAGTGTGTGTAAACATATCCGAGCACTGAAGAGGGATAAATCATCCGCGAGCAAAACGTAGTAATTGAAACGGGAGCACAAAGCACGACTGAAGCTATTTAAATCTATCACGATATCGAAAACCGTGTACGTAAACGATCTCTTTATCAATTTTTATATGGCCAGCAATAAAAACGTTGTTCCATTTTTCATTAAAAGTGTAAATATCCATAATAAATAACGAACGATGCGTATATAACTTTTCCAATTTCTAAATGTGGAATATGTGATGAAGACGTCATATTTTATTTTGTTTTTTCTTTTCTTTTCTTTCTACTTCGTTTGATAATTTCATGTCTGGTATAATACGATTGAAGGACATTAGTTTTTAAATGCATACTCATTTGAAATTAAATAGCGTGTGAACATGAACAATTATCACGTTTCTTTTTAAATCATTTTATTATACATACTAAATAATCCTAATGTTGTTTTAGTTAAAAATACCTACTAAATATGTTTAAATAATACATCAAACTATTTGTTCTATTTTGAGTTTATAATCATGCATCACGACACGCAAGGTTGGTAACAGAAAACCCAAATTAAATTAATTGATATAAATGTCAAATAACTATAATATATTAATTTTAAGGTTTGTTTTAAATCAATTCCTATAAACATACCAAAACATGATTGTAAATCAAGTATGATCGTTGCACACAAGCCTTAGCAAGTGGTAAATGGACACTCAAAGCGTGTTGCATTATACGCTTTTTCTATGACTTTCATACTTATACAAAGAATCATTTATTAAATATCATTTTATTTTTTTAAATTTTAATATACTTATTATTATATAATATGTCACAACAACATACAAATAAAACTGTTCACTGAGTGCTTAAATATCGTTAAGCACTGTGTGAACTTTGACCTTATATGTTTGCTAATTACAAATCTATGAAAATAATAAATTTAATAGCTTATTCTGTTTGTGAATAGTCCGGTTAAAAAAGTTTTCTTAAAAGTGTTGGTCCTACAACTTTGAACAGTCAGTGAATATTTGTTAGAATTTCTAGGAAGCCTTGTATTACGAGTAAATATTTGATTAAAGAAATATGTTTTTTTGCATTATAGCTGTGTGTTAAACCATTTTCAAATAAGAAGTTTTGCTTAACTGCGTTTTTGCTTTAAAAGTGCCTAATGTTTTTAGAATAGTTGCTCTGTACTCGTTGATAGATGCCATTTCATTCTAAAAAATCACTTTAGAACATCATTGTTGTACTAATCTCAAAACCATTATACTTTCTTGTCGAATTCCGTTTTACACATATATAATTGTGTATATAATAACTTAAATTATGTAGTTTTAAACATCAAAACAAGATCACATCTTTATAAAAGAAAGATTATTAAATTTTTATTACTGTTTATTCGCAGTCTAGTCCATTAAACCGTAAATTTAATATTATGTATAAAAATACATTAATTGCATCAATCAAAAGTTTAATACACTTATAACTTATAATAATAACTGGCCCCAAGCCTCCTGCCTTCAAAGGTTTTCAATTCGTTATTAGTTTAGTTAGTATCTATACGATGTTTATTAATAGTACACAAAGTTTCATTCTAAGATAACAATTTAATAAATATTTAAAAACTACATGCTTTGCATATTTGTTGTATAAATGGCAATTAATCAATCTTGAACTATTTAATACGAGTAGTTTACTAATACATAAATTTAAACAAGCCTTTATTTGAAATATAAAAATTATATGGATAAATGTGTCCATCAAATATACAAATATCAATTAATCTTTATAAAAGCAGCAAATAATAAATATTTTAACATCATTCAATAAAAACATATAAAAGTGACAATAGAAAGATACAAAAGAATATAACAAAGGTTGCCATTTAAAAAAAAAAGACAAGTTTGGTTTATATCTCAAAAATCAAAAATGCCATGACTTTTTTGTTAATTTATTTGTATTCTACACAAAAATACCTACAAAATACATTTTTTATTTTTGCTCCAGAGTAAATAGACAAAAAGTTATTTAACTTTGAAAAAAACAACCGTTTTTAGTTTTTATTTAAATATTTAAAAAAGTTGAAGATCTATGACAAATTAAAAAATGGCATTATGTTTTTCTGGAAATTCTGCCCAATTTGAATAATTTAACCAACTCTGTAACATTTAAAATAATAAAGTTACCCATTGACACCCTCTATAAGTATCAAGGGTAGGAAAGCATTGGTTGATTCAACTTTATTTATGTTTAAATTGTCAAATATTGTTATAATGTAACCAAGAAGTCTGTTTATACAATCACTCTATACTAGATGTCAATAGTACTATCTTTTGTATATGAGCAATTCCATTTCAATCAAACCAGAGGAGACATTTGTATTACATTTTTTTTTTTTTTTAAATAAAAATCTGTAATTTTTTTTAGTTTTTTTGTCGTTTTTTAATTTTATCGCATTTTTTGTTTAAAGATCGCAAAATTAACTAAAAAAAATGTACTTTTTTAATGTAAATTTGCGATTTTTTAAAAATGCAATTAAGTAAAAAATCTAAAAAAAATAGTAAATTTTTTTTAAGGATTTCTAACCGTCACTAACCAATCAAGACTACTAATAAGTTATAGAAACGGAAAAAAAATACTAAACAAAATTTCTCCCCCCCCCCCCTGCTCTGATCCGTTTGATAGAATTGCCCATATAATAATATCAAATCAAGCAAATATTATTAGTAATTTATACTAATGGTGGAATTCATGAAAGCTGATTAACGTTAATCAGTGTTAAATGTGACAACATAACCTCAACATTTGGGTAAACTGTCAAAATTATTTTTATTAGTTCAATATAAATACTTGATATTGACTTTGCGTTATATTATTTTCCTTTTATTTCTGATATTTATATATTGTGTCAAACTTGTCTTTGTGGTAGCATTACTGTAAATAATTTTGCGGTTGTCAAATTTAATCAATGGTTACTTTAACTGGCTTTCATGAATTCCAGCATTAATCATGTAATAATTTATTTATTTTTTTAATAATACTTGCTGTTAATTTAGTGTAATTAAAATCAAGTGTTATATTCAATAAACATATTAACTTTTAAACTAACCCCATTTATGTTTTAAAAGCTTAACCCTCGGCAGGCGTTAAAGGATTCTATGGCCCTAAGGATCTAAAGCATCACTTTCCAATCCTGAAATACAAGCGGAAAAAATGTTTTTCAGAGTGGGCAAAAAAACAATTTGTTAAACAAAAATGCGCTAGTTTGAAGTAAGCTAGCTATTACCTTGTGGATTTTCACGCAGAACCTGCGCATGCTGTCACCGGCTCCTTTCTTTCTATAGCTCCTACCTTTATATACATCTTTTACCTTTTGTATCTTTTTATCTTCACTGACATCCATCTATTAATTTTCTTTTTTCTCCAATCCGTGTATAATAGTTTATGCAGTTTCATTAGTTGTATTCTTTTTGGTCGTCCTAAATTTTTAAAGTTTTATCTTCAGTGATATCCTTGTATCTATATCTAGAATAACTTCTTCGTGTCCTCTCGTATTTATTCTTTATGCTTTTCTTCAAAATTTTATTGTCCTTTTTATTATTTCTGCAATTTTAATTGGTATCGTAGTCTTTATAAATGTTCTTCTTTTTCTAATTTTATTTTTTTAATTTTTTTGTATTACATACAATTATGCAAATTGTCCTGTCCTTTCTTATTTTCTTTTTTAGTATTTTTTCCTGGTTTCTTTCATTTCTTAATGATTGATGTTTTATCCACTTTCCTTTCTAGTTCTTTTTTATCTTTCTGTCACGCCTTGCATTCTATAAGAGTGTATTTTGCATTATTGTGTTTCTTCCTGATAGAATAGACTAGATCTTCCCTTTTCCTTAATATATGTTTTTTCCAAAGGCTCCGTAACCGGTCAGTATTTGTGTTGTATAATAGCACGTCTCCAGTTTATTTTCTACTATTTTTTTTTTATTTCCGGGATTAGTTCTCTAGTTCATTCGTTCTTTTCTCCTCTACTCCACTGTATCAGCCATCTTTCAATCGACTTCTCTCTTCCTTTAATCTTTCCTTCTTTTTTACTAGTTTTTTTTTTATTTCGAGCCTTTTTTCTACTATCACATCCGCAAGAAGTGTTTCCGCAATCAACTCTACAACCTCCTGTGACACCATTCAGTAAGCCCTGCTAATCCTTAACAAGCTTGCTCTCGTAGCTCATCTTATTTCATTCCTGTTTTTTTAATCTTTATGGTTTTTCCCCATGTTTCTGCGGCGTATAACAATTTGCTTCTCGCTTCCGTTCCTATTAGCTTTCTGGTATCTTTTCCTGGACCTCCGTTGTTTGACATAAGTCTACCAAGCTTACTCTTCATTTCCTTTGTTGCCTTACGCGCTTCTTTAACCTGTTCGTTCCATCCCTTGCCTTCAAGGTTTTTGATCTTCTTTCCTATGGTTATCACTTGATTTCCTACATGTATCTTACCTGTTTACCATGCCGCCTCTGTTTTTTGTGTTCAGATTTTTAAACCCTTACTTCTTCTTATCCATATCTGTATTGTATCTATTGTCAGCTCTAGTATTTCTTTTAATACTTCCATTTCTATTCAGTTTTAGCACTGGTACAGAGCCGAAGTACCTCAAGGCTCTGGTCAGTTTGAATCTTCTTTTCTTGATCACTCGGTTTCTATCTTGATTGTTTTACTGTTCAATTTTTTTTTCTTTGTCGCCTCTATATTTACTTCCATAACACGCAGCTTTATTTAGCCAAGTGAATAATAATTTGTTCAGTTAAGCAAAATTTCAGACTCTTTTAGTAAAAAATAAGCAGTTTGACAAAATTGATTAAAAATTTGAACATTTTACGCAAAAACCGTAAATTTAGATAATAATTTAGTTTATATTATAATAAAAATTTATTGTACGGATTTAAAATCAAAAACACCAGTCAGGCAGTTTTATTACAAAATACGACTAAAAATGTAAACATGTTACGCAAAAAACATTTGCAATTCTCTCTTGTAGCTGCTCTACGTTGATTATCGACTCCGCATAATCCAGTTTTTTGTGTGTCCCCACACAAAAAATCCAATAGATTTAGATCAGGAAATCTTGCAGACCAGTTCACTGAACCTCTTCCTATCAATCCACCTATCATTAAAATTATCGTTAAACCACCAAACTAAATATCGTGCTAGTACCAGATCCTGTTACGTAAGGCAAGAAGGACATTGTTTTGTAAGTAAGTAAGTGCCCATTAAATACCCCACTCCATGTGTTAACTGAAAATCTTTGTTGGTAAGCTAGTACACTAACTGCGTACGGATTTCCTAATGACCGGATATTCTCATTATATATATTGTTAATGCCATCTCCACAATATTGAACTAAAAAAGTTAGGATCTTGATTATGTCGTTCAAGAAGTCATTAAGAAAATGCTCGTCGTTGAGCTACGTCCCCTGGTTGTGTTGTACTTTTTGATAATGATATGGGTAAAGAACTTCCCTGTTTAGGATTTTCCAGACAAAGTTTTAAGATAGTTCTAACGGCCGATCTTTTTCTGTCACTGTGTGCTGTTGATTTAGACCTCCACTACGGGAATTTCCAATTCCAAATTCACGAAGCCTTCAAAATGCGTCCGAAAATACGCGACAAGAAGGTTACCTTCTGTCGGGAAATCTTAATTAGTACTTGCGACATGAAGCTAAGGCATTACCATTACAGAATCCGTAAGCAAAAATGTCCGTATTCTCCGTTGTTGAACAGCATTTTTATCAAATTTTACTAACCGAACCAAAGAAAACGATTTTGACAAGTATAAAAAGCTTGCATCAACGCACACTTGTTAAAGTAATGTTACTTAGTTTGTTTTCTTAAAAATAAATAAATAAGAAGTTTTCTAAATAATGTATATTTTTGTATTATCTTGAAAACGAAACAAGATAGACAAAAAAAGTTATTTAGATTTTGTTTAAAATTAAAAAATGTACCTAAAGTTTCATTATTCACCTTCAGTTAGGAAACACCTTGTATATATAGCAAAACTCCATCCTTTTTTTTTATAAAATATATTACGCAAAAATCATTAAAAAATGTTAACAATGTAAGTATGTTTTAAAATATAACTCAACAAGCTAGGAGTAATTTCTTCAATTAAGCATAACTCCGACCTGGTTTGACAAAATTAAGTAAATATTTAAATATTTACGCAAAAACAGTCTTATTTTAAAACAAAACCTAGTCTAATTAAATGCAATTTATTTATTTATTTATTACAATAATCTGGCAATTTTAATTAAAAAAATGTTTTGCTAAAAACCCAGATATTTTAGTAAAATCTATCTAATTTAAGATGAAAAATTGATTAAGTTATGCAATACTCTAGCTAGAATTTTAATATTTAGTAAAAATGTGATAAGTGATTGTATACAATTCTACGTTTATTTTTATAATATTAATATTTTTACTGAAAATACGTATCTTTTTGTTGATAAAAATTTAAATATATTTAACAACTAACATTTAACAAAATTTTAATTAGGTATATTAGGTAATATCTATAAAAAAATTATGTAAGAAATGTTGCACTATAACAAATATTTGTATTTATTTGTATAATTAAAATACATAGTGTATTTAATATGAATATTAACATTATTACCAAAACATAAAACATTTATTATTTTTTCTTAATTTTATAATTATAAATTAACTAGTTGGGCCCCCAAACTTTGTAACGCATCATGTATCTAATCTAAAACCACCACCACCATAAATATATTTTACGTCTACACAATAAATTGTATTCATTATAAATAACTATTATTTTATTAAATACCTACTTACTATTATCTTATCTTATCTATTATATAAAATTTATAAAATATATTTTTTAATTTGAAAATTTCATTTAATGATGTAGGTATCGCAAATAAATAACAATTAATAAAGCTGTGTACCACACTGTATATCGTATAGTGGTCACACTCACAGGGAATCCCCAACTTGAAATCAAATGCTTATTTTGCTATTATTAGTTCAAAAACAGAACGTACTGTTCGTCCATGTTTTGTCATTGAAACGCGCTCTGCTACGATTGTGTACAAATGAAGTGTTATCACTTACTTACTTGTTTTAAATAAGCAGAACTTCTGTAGATTGGTATAAATTTGTGAGTATGAATAATGTTTATAGAATATTTATTTCATTTATGTATTTTTATCGTTGGATAACCAGGTATAACCTCTAACTAAAGTAAATAGTAATAATGCGCAGAATCCGCTCATATGATGGTAATCTGAGTCAGTCACTTATTGAAAACAAATATTCCAGTGGCGCATCCGAGCTAATTTTTAACTGACTTTAGATCATTTGAAAACATTAAATTTTGCATATTAAATATTATTTAGTTTATATTTATTGGTAATGTTGTTAATTGTATTAAATACAAATATTTTAGCCAACAAATGTTTCAAACTATTTTCTATTTTATTTTAATATTATCAATTTTGGAGTTAAAAATAAATATACTTTTTATTTAAAATTCATTCATTTTAAGCAAATAAGTTTCTGTGAGTTTATATTCCAAAATTTTACCCAAAGATAATTATCAATGTTTTGTTAAAGCTAATAATGATATTGGAAAAAAATACTTGAAACATTTTCAATTTTGTTTTTTTAACATGCGCACTATCTATTAATACGTA
This sequence comes from Tachinus rufipes, assembly GCA_963932245.1. Taxonomy (NCBI): domain Eukaryota; kingdom Metazoa; phylum Arthropoda; class Insecta; order Coleoptera; family Staphylinidae; genus Tachinus; species Tachinus rufipes. Next base: position 80,943,908 of record OZ010744.1, read on the forward strand.
AATACATGTTCTTTACATATGAATTATATTCTCAATTTATTATGCAGTTATTATTATTAATATTATTATATCTACTGCATTGGCGTTGTTGAAATTGTATGTAAAAATGAAATAAATTATTGTAAATGTATGCATATTTTTTTCTCTCCTAGAAATCAAATGGTTTGTTCTATAAGATTTGACTATGTTATTTCATATTTTGTGAAATTTTTGCTCATTTTTTCAATATTTTTGTTGTTTATGCGTTGACATATCAATTTTAATATTAAGTCGTTTTCTGGCGAGAAAAAATAAGCTTGGGTAAGTTGCACTGACACCTTACTTGTATTCTGTCGACCTTACTGATGACTTCACACCTTACTTGAGTATGCTTAGGTAACATGAAAACATGTTACAGAAGCTTACATAGATCTAGACCTCTGTAAGTAAAAAAAGTAAGCCGCGCGCCGAATTATGTTTACATTGGACATGTAATCTCATAAAATAGATTTAAAAAAATGATATGTTGAAAAGTATTGGCTATAAAATTTATTTGTAGTTGTAAACAAAGCAATGGTTACTATTAGTTTTCTAGCGAGTAACTTTTTGTAGACTTTTACGTTAGCGTATGACGTCGAAGTAACTGAAGCATACTTATAGGTAACTAAGTAAGCTCGCTAGAAAATGATTTTAGCTAACAAAAAAAAAGAAAAAAATAACTTAAAATATTTTATAATGTAGTTTATGTCGGGTTGCTTTGATACATATGAATGTCTGGAGCCGCAAGCGGTTTCTTAAATATATAATTGAGGCATTTTTTAAGTAGTGTGTTTGAACCTTAGACCATATACATTTTGCCAACGCAACAAAGCTAACATTCATGCTTATTCAGTAAGCAAATCTTTAAGAGTTAAAGATGTATGAAGTTGTTAACTCAAGGACAATTGTTAAGTTAACAACATCGAAAAGAATTCGTATTCAGTAACGCGTCCGCTAAGTATTTTGATTGTCAAATTAAAGATTTGTGGTTATGTACAGTCTTGAAGTTAATAATCACGCTCACTGTGGTTGTTAAGGCTTAAAGATATTCTTAACCTAACAATTTACTTCTATAAATGTTCAAAATAAGAATTATTATAATATATTTTATATAATTCATTAATATTTCCTACTATTGTAAATCAGTAAAAAAATATTACGCAATAAAATAAATATTTTCAATCAAATCTAATAAAATTTGTGTAGGCTGTTAATTTACTATATTCTTAAATTTCTTCATATTTGGCATTGTATCTGCTACCATCCATTTTTTTCTTGCTGGTCTACTTTTCTAGTTTTTTTACTAACTTTTTATTTACACTTTTACTTACTCTGTTTTTTTTCTGTTACTTCTTTTACAGACATTCAACCCTTTTCATACAATTTATTTCTTTTTATATCAAAATTTGTCAACGCACACTTTCATTTCTTTCTGTTTTTACTAACTTAGATATTTACTTTGCTAAACTTTCATTGCTCCTTAAAAAAATCTCTAATTTTTAACAATTTTTTATCTGCCCGTCAACTTATTTTTCTACAGGAAGCTAAGCTGTATATACTGGTATTGAAAGCTCTACACCTACTGTTCCTATTAAAAATTTCAACTGTATTTTTTGTATTAATTGCTACTCTTCTTCATCATCTTTAATTGAACTGTTTATTATGTCTTAATTTTTTTATATAAAAATATTCTTTTAATTTGTATTTCAAATACATCAAAAGTACTCTGATAAGTAAAATATGTTGTACGCAAAATTAAAAACAACTGTTTGAATGTTCTAATTTAACTGACTAATATATACTGACACTACATAATATTCTAGATTATATAAAAACTTACAATCGACTTTGTATTGAATGTTGTTCTCAAATTTGTGAAAAAAAACATTTGATAGTACGTCATCTTTTTTTTTATCGAGTATACAAATACGTTAATTGAATCATTGCCACTTATTCAAAACGGTCTAATGTTCTAGATACTTCAGCGCAATGTTGCAGATATTACATTTTGTAAAATATTTTTTTACGCAATTCAATACTTGAAGTCTAAATTAAACTTTTATTTCAACAAGAAACTTTATTCTAGTTGCTACGCTTATTCCCAAACACCCTTCATAGTCATAGTTAGTATAATATAATACACATAAAATTATAATCAGTTTTAAAACTGTAGATTTTTGCTAAGCACTGGCGCTAATTGACAATCTGTTTTTTTTTTGTTTCAGATAATATGGATATATTTAATTGCGTTAAATCAGAAAATATATCCGAATTAATTGAATGTATTAAATCAACTGATATAAATATACGAGATAACTTGGGAAACTCGGCTCTGCATTACGCGTCAAAAACCGGAAATATAAAAATAGTTAATCTTTTAATATCACATGGTGCTAATCCGAAGAGCAAAAATATTGACCTTAATATTCCATTGCATACTGCTTCAAAATATAATAATGTTGATATTGTTGCTAAATTTCTAGACATGGGAATTTATATAGATATAAGAAATAAATTTAGTAATACTCCACTACACCTAGCTATTTACAACAATAGTGCTAAGGTGGTCCAATTATTACTTAAGAAAAAAGCTAATTTTTGTATTAAAAATAGAAATGGTAAGACACCACTAAATATATTAGATTATTCAAATGAAGAGATCGCGTTGATGCTTATAAATAAACTAACATATCCGTTATCAAATGAAGATCAAGAGGAAGTTATTTTCAAATCGGTTAAATATAACTGTTTGAATATACTTGATGTATTAATAAATAATATGGTAAATATTAACTGCAAAACGTCAGATGGAAAATTTAACAGCCCGATACACGAAGCAGCAAAGTATGGATGTAATGCAATAATTATGAAAATTTTGAAAAACGATGGGGATATAAATGCTAAAAATATTGATCAATATACTCCTTTACACATTGCTTCAAGTAATGGACACTTAGAATCGGTAAAATTACTTATCGAATACGGATCAGACGTCAATGAGACTGGCATTATAGATCGAACACCGTTGATGCTTGCTGCTTGGAATGGTCATGAAAATATAACTGAATATCTTCTCAATGAAGGAGCCGATCTTATATCCGTTGATGAAATGTTATGGACCCCATTACATTATTCTACCGATAAAAAACATCTTGGTACTAGTGAAATACTAATGGAGCGAGGAGCTAATATTGAAGCACGTACTAAGTCCGGAATGACTCCACTTCATTTTGCCACAATAAAAGGCGACTTTAAAACTATTTCAAGATTACTAAACAGAAGCGCTAATGTTAATTCGTTGAGCACTCATTTATGGACTCCTCTTCATTTTGCATGTGCAAATGGGTTTCTAATTATTGTAAAGCTGCTTTTATATGCAGGTGCTGATACCAAAGCTATAAATCAAAGTAGACAATACCCTGCAGAACTTACCAACAATGAAAGTATTAGAAATATTTGTAAAAAATAAATATAATGTTTTACCTTATTACTTTCATTCCAACAAAAATAATATCAAAAGTAACGGCAAAATCACGTACAAATCAGCATTTGGCAATCCAGAAAATTGGTTTCACCTATTTTATACTTTTTATATGTCTTGTTGGAATGAATGAATATGAATTTACCTGTAAAGTATAATAAATAAATTATTCTGTTGTTTTGTAAAACTCGATAAGGGTAATTATTTAATAAAAATTTAAGATTGCTGTAATATATTATAACGTTTTTGTTTTTATTTCATGTCATCTAATCTAATGACTTTTTAGCAAATATTAATATAATTTCTTGTCTCAGTGAGTTTGGAGTGTTTAAGGTAACTTGATAGAATATAAACCACAGTTTTATGAAAACTTTAGTAGTAAAGTATTTGGATTGTTGAAACATTTTTATAACAAAGGTATCTGCAATATTGCTGTTTAAAGTAATTACAATTATACGCAAACATTCCGGAATAATCATAATACAAACGCACAGCCTATAATAATTTACGCAAAATCAATATTAATTGATCATTTAAATTAATCAAATTTACGTTGCTATAAATCAAAAATAATAAATCATACTTGCCTTGATTAAACGTTATATTACTTGAATATATCCTTTCTTTGAACGAAAATTACCAAGCATTTCTCTTCTAATTTTATTACAGGCGCAATGCAATAATTTTATGAGCGCTACTACCCGCTATAAATATTATTTAGTACTTATAAATATACAATTCTGTTAGCTATGTACAATAAATATTTTTGATATAGTTATTAGATTTATTAAATAACTACTATTATGCATGGCTATTATGTAACACACATCACCACGTCTACTAACTAGTTTACTAGTATGCTATTTGGACAAAAAATCAATAATACGATTAAATTATTAAGGAGAAGCTATGGTCTATGAATTGCTATGCTAGAGATTTCCAAATGTTTTATCAATGACAAATTTAGTAATATAGATTTTAAAACTCTGAACAAGGCAACGTTACTGCCAAAAGTTATTAAATCAATGCTATAAGTTAATAGTATTTTGTTTATAATAATTAATGTAGTATCTAAAAGTGTGTTGAGATTATGTACACATAGATCCAGTGGGTGAGGATATGAGATCGGTATCTTTTGATTATTCTTGAAATTACAACAACTACTGTTGAGGCTGCTTAAGGAAATTCCGATCTTCACTTATTACTTATGTTGTAAAAACATGTTTTCCTCTTACTACTAAACCGCTTCTCATCTATCATTATTCTAAGATGAACATATTAAAAATAAAACAATCCAATTTGTTAATCGCTGCAGACCACATTTTATAAGTGTATATTTTGAAATATTTAAAAGTGTTATATTACGTATATTAATATGTGTTAAAAAATATTTTATTTATTTACATAAATAACCATTATTATTATTATACTGAAAGTTTTATATTCCATACAATATTACTTGAAGATGACGTCAAATAATACTTCATATTTCTGAAATTAAAAAATAACAAAAAAATATTTAAATGTGATCTGAACCCGATGCACAATTAATATATTAGTAATAATAATATTAAGTAGTAATTAGCAAGTTGTAAAGTTATGTTGCTTAATTAAAACGAAGAACATACAAGGTGGCCGCCATAAGTTCCTGGCCTAAGTAATACATTTCTAAAATTTCAGACTAAATATCAAATATTGTCAGTAAAGTGTGATGCATGATTAACGTGCATGTGCAATTTTAATGTCTTGTAGTGATATCCAGACAGACATCGTTAAGTTTCAACTAGGCCAGATTTGTAAAGAATTGAGTATCAAGCGGTCATCAAATTCTTCATATAGAAATGTCTTATCGTTCATCAAATTAAATAAAGATAAAGTGTCAAGTTGTTACACAACTACGCACCTGTGCACTCCGCTGAGGTTGCTAAACTTGTTATTAGAAACTGAAGTTTTCAAAAATTGATCATCTTTCTTACAGTTCAGATTTGGCCCCTAGCGACTACTTCTTGTTTTCAAAACTAAAAAAAAACTTTTGGGGTAAGCAACTTCTTGACGATAAAGAAGTAAAAACTGCTGTTTTTGGAGCATTTTAACGACATCTTCAGTATATTTTATAAGGAAATAAAATACCAATTAAACTATGTAATAAATGTGTTGAAGTTAAGGGGATTATATTAAAAAATAATAAAATATCTTTCTCATAAGCGCATGATTTTTTGGTTAGGCCGAGAATTTATAATTTATTCTGTAAAAGGTTAGTGGAACTTTGGATATGTTTTTGTAAATACTTAACTAAAACATCTGGAGTTTTGCTATAGTAAACTTTTTTTTTAATTCTGGCTTTAAAATTAATATTATGAACTATAAAGGACAGCCAAAACAGATTTACAGCTGTATACAAATAGTTTGAAAAAAAAAACTTGCTATGCTCTTAATAACTCAAAAACTCAAAGTGCATTAAACTTAAAATGGACTTAATATAAATAACATTTGTCTAAAAATAGTTTTTAGCTGTAGTTTACATATTTCTTTGAAAACAATTGCTTTTTCTTCCATGCATTTCCATATGATTTTGTCTTGTGCTAGTTAGTACTATTTTTTTCTTGCCTGTCGTTTTATGTCATTTGTCTAATTTTTTGGTGTCTTCCTGTACTCGTCTTGCTTGCCTTGGATTGTTATTAGTGTCGATCAGTCTTGGTGTTGTTTAGTTGCGTGTCCTGCTCATTCCCATTCTGGATTTTGGAATGAAAGTTGTAGGATAAACTTAGGTCTTATTAGGCACTTTGTACCTCCTCCAGTGGTGACTTCAGTCCGTTGTCTTGGCATTTAACCACTTTATGTGGCTCATGTATGCAAGTACAGCGCTTAAAGCGGTCTTTTTTATACTGGCCATGTCAAGCCAGTAGCTTCCCAACATGGATTTTCTATCATTGCCATTTAAGCTCTAAGATTTTTTTTACTATGTCTGTCATTTTTGTTCTTTGTTTGATTTCTTTACACTTAATTTTTTTCTTGACTGACTTTTAACATGGCTTGTTATATTGCTTTTTGTATTATTTTTAGGTGGTCAAGTTTTCCTTGTTAGTATTACTGTTTCCAAGCCATATGTTGCTACAGGCAATACTGGTCGAATACGCATGACATTTATTGGGATAATCTTACTTCTGAAGATGTGGCTCAGTTTGGTGAAAGTCATCTATGTTAGGTTTGAACTATGTTTTATCTTGGCCGTTAGGTTCTCTTTTTCTAGTTTTATAACGGACTAGGTGTATTGCTTTATGGTTTCTACGGTGGTGTTATTTATAGTTGTTTTCCTATCTGAGTTATTTATTATTTTTATCTTGTATAGATTCATTTGGTTTGACTTTATGTTTAGTTAGTTGAACATGTTTTTTTAATTTTTAGATATGATGCTTATAAGGACAATGTCGTTTGCAAATTGATAGTAATTTTGGAAAATGCTGTTGATGCTTATATTTTTTTGTCTTAGTCCAGTGTTTTAAAAACGCATTTTACGCAGTGGTAAACAGTTTTGGAGATATAAGGTCTGTTCCAACATACGATTTGGACGGTTTGCAAACCGTTCAAACTATGCAAAACTATGCACACAAACAAATTACTATGTATAAAAGATTGCCTAAGGATGACAAATATTTGTTTGTGTGCACAGTTTGGACGGTTTGGACAAATTGTATGTTGGAACAGACCTATAGTATCACTTCTTTTGATATTGAGGTTGTCATCAATTTTTTTTTTTTACTTGTAGAGTTAATTTTTTGTATATATTTTTTAGAAAATATAAGTATTGAGAATTAATTCTCGCTCTGTTCGCCTTATGGTAATCTATGAAGGCAAAATGGATAGATATGTTGTATTTGGTGGTTTTCTTTAGTAACGTTCTTAGTGCCTGTATATGGTTGGTAGTGCTGTACTCTTTTCAAAAGCATCAAACTTGTAGGTTTATCAAATTATCACATTTTTTGTCAGCAATTTATATATGTAAAAGAAGAGTAAACTGATTGAACGGTAAACAACAAAAAATTTGCTCTTTTTGGGGATCAACATAACTTGTGCATTTTGTGCGTTTTTTAGATTTTTTCCCTTTGCTAGATATGTATTAAATAGTATTTGTAGGGTTTTTTTAATAATATTTTTTTACATTTTTAGCATTTTGCTTGTGATGTTGTTCTGGTCTAGACTTCTTTTGTTTTTTATTTGTTTGATTTTATGTTATCAGGTATTTTCTTTGATCCCGCAAAGCATACGTAGGTGTTTGATGTTCTTGAATGTGATGCACTTGGGTCTGGTGTTATGGACGTATATAAACGGGCGTAGAACCTTTGATGTGTAAAATGTCTTTCTAGTCTGATATGATGATGTCTTGTTAGGTTTTCTTTTTTTATTATTTTTGGTTTTCTCATTGTAAGTTGTGCTTTTAGGACTTTCATGTTTGCGTTGTTTGTTATAGTAGTTTTTATTCGGTTGGTATTGTGTGCTATGATGTCTTTTCTCACCTCCTTGTTTATTTTTTATTTAGTTTTTTGTGTTTGGTGTTTTCTTTCGGGGTCTTCTTTTGTTTTTAATGAGTTCTATTGTGTTAGGTTTTAATTTACACTTTCTCTTGTTTTTGACTTTTCTGCATATTTTTGTTTGTGGCGGTGTAGATGTCTTTGTTTATCTTTTTTGTGAGTGTTGATGTCTAGTGTTCTAAATTTCTGATTGGCTTTAGTTTCTTTTTTGGTTTAGGCGATACAGGTTTTTTTAACAGCATATCCCTACGTTAGTTTCTTGCTTCTAGACCAAACTCTATAATGTTGTTTAGGTCGGTTTTCTCTTTTTGAGCAACTTTGTCGTTAAAATCTTTGTTTATGATCTTGTGGTAGTTCAATTATGATTTTTTTGGTCATGTTATGTGTATGTATATATATATATATATATATTTCTTTGTCGTTTGAGTTAATCTTTGCGGCATATTTGTGTATCAACTATAGATTGTATCTTTTGTTTTTGTATTATGTAAACAAAGCATCAACAATTGCCGCATATCTAAGAGACGTAGTATGGAAAACCACACTTATGCAGAAAGACAGCAAAGTGCGGATAGATTTAAAGCCATATCTGGTCTTATCTTACGGCAAAGAGAAAATCTGGAGTCACAGACACGCTGAACAAGATATTTTTTTTCAAAAACTATTTTAGTTTTTAACATTTTTTAGGGTTTTAAAAATTATTTTGCACAATTTGGTTTTATTAAGAAGGAAGTCGAAGAACACGTTGAAACCTCAGACTACTTTATAAGACGCCATAACCACACATTATTTGATAAATTTTAAAAGTTAGTAATTTAGATTAGTAAGTGAAAGGTAAAACTTAATAACTTTTACTTGACCGGTGATACAGCATTGTATACTTTTGTGTTTAGCTTCAATTTTATTGAATATTTATAGAAGTTTGTGACATAACTTAGATTTGTTGTTGTTGAGTACATATTAAACTAGTGATATCACACCCAGTTTATTCTAAACTTAGAACCAAATTCTGCAACTTTTTCTATATTATTAATTTAATATTTTTTAAATTGATTTTATCAACTTTTATAATTTTTATATATATATATATATATATATATATATATATATATAAAAAAAATAAGACGTGCTTTAACAGCAAACAATTAAGTTTGTCTTTTAGGCTTTCTGTACAAAATTTATTATAATTCAATATGGGCTGTAATATAGATTCCCAAAAAATTTAATCAAAAATTTTATTAATATTTATTTTTTTTTAATACACTGGCGAGCAAAAAAACTATGACTTAGCTTTGGAGTTTTTTGTTTTAACCTTATGTTAACAAATTTAAACAATTGTACTATATCCTGCACACTAAATTAAAAATTTAATTTTGAATTGTAAAGCAATTTGGAAATATCACAAACTTTCAGTTCAGACAAAATTTGAATTTTTGTTTCTAGGACTAATATGGAACAAAAAATATAAAAAGAAACTTATCACTAATAACGAGTATTATCCTCTCTTGCATTAATGACTGCTTGACGAGAAACACTTAACACACTGAATTAAATTAATGATCACATTTTGGTCGATATTATTTCATTCCTGCAATAGCAACTGTGTTAGCTCCTGAGTAGTTTTTGGATCAGGTGTATGCTTTTGGATACGTTGTCCCAACTTATCCCAAACATGTTCTATGTGATTTATGTCCGAGCTGAGAGCTGGCTAATCAAACCGCAAAGTTCCCACTTTATCTACGTGAGGTCTAACATTATCTTGCATAAAAATGCCGCGTTTGCCCATAGTTGTCATGAAGAACATAACATGACCTTCGAGAACCTCCATAATGTACCTGTGAGCTGACAGGGAATCGTTTTCTATAAAAACCAACTCTGTGCGTGCTTCTGTAGAAATTCCTGTTCAAACCATAACCGACTTACCGCCACTCACCTGTCTGGCCTATTGAGGCAAAAGCGCGACTCATCTAAAAACAATACCCTGCTCTATTCCTCATTATTCCATGCCCGGTGATTTCTGGCAAAAGCTAATCTTGCAACACGATGTCGGCATTGTAAAGATGGACCTGTATCCATCTTTCTACAAGACAATCCAGTTGATTACATAAATAAACTGTAAAAGCTGTTCTATTCCGCAAACTTGTGGACACCAAAAAAGCGGCCATCTCTGTTTGTGGTGATTATTTTGCCCGGATCCTAATTTTCTGGTTATCAGGCTAGTATCCAAGTAACGCTGGTACACCTTTTGAACAGCACAAAGGCTTTTACCAACAATCCTTGCAGTTTTACGTATTCCTTGCCCATTTTTAATCGACTCTATAATTCTTACCACAACAATAGGGCCTAATGGCATTATGAGTACAGTACACCATAAATTGTAGGTTTTTAATTAGATAAAAGGTGCTTTCCTTTTTCCAAGTGAGGTAAGCCAAAGTAAGCCAAAATACTCACTTTTTTAATTAAAATTTACTTGTTGTCGTTGTTTACAGTTTTATACATTTTTAAATGATTTTAAAATATTACTTATTTGATTTCCATCTTGTGATAGGATGCTATCGGAAAGGGAGAAGTAAAATTCTTTCTTTGGCTTATTTGCTATTGTACAAATAGAACGGTCTATCAAGTGAGATAAAGTAAGATGAAGTAAGAATATCTGAGAATAGTGGCAAAAGGAAAGCACCTAATAACTGACAGATAGATAACATTTGTCAGGAAATAAATTATTAAACGCCTACTTTGGCTTACAATTTGCCAACATAAAGTTAAAACAGCAAACATAAAGAGTGTTTTTTAATTCCAAATATAAATTTATAAAATGAAAAAGTTATTCATGCTTTTCTTTTAATATCTTTGCAAATTTTATTACAGAAGTACATTTATTTTTTTGTATACATTAATAAATTGAAATAAACGCTTGAATTATTATGTTAAATTTCAATAACAATAGCATACATTTGAAAGTTAATTATAATAACTGCTGCACAAATTACATTATGAGCTCGATTATGAGTAATTTATGTTGGTAATAGGTAGGAACCATCATATCTGCAAATACACACATTGGATTTAATTCAAACAAATATATTAAATTTGCAATTTAAATTCTATAACTATATGAAATGTTAATGCAAATAATGCAATCTGAATTATATAGTTTTCGAATGTTATTTTAAGGAAAGTAGTCTGCACTCGGAGTGAATGTAAATACATTTTGAATAAACCAGGTAAACATGTAATATAAGTTTTGATAAATACTTTTTTTTTGTGATTACGTTTTAATGAATTGTGCACACTAACAAATTATTTTTGTCACAACAATACTGCCTATGTTATTCAAACTACTACAAATCTTTATTTGTTTTAACCATAATAAAATACTACAAGAATATGACAATGAAATGATTATCAATTTGAATTGATAATTATAAGTCTAAGCCATAAGTTTAAGCCACAAAAAAAAATTGGGTTACGTATTATTAGTATTATAAGTATTAGTATAACATTTCAGGGATTATTGCCTGTATTCTCTATTTTATTGTTATTAAACAAATTTTGTATTTTCTTTATTAACTTTGTAAAATCTATTAATTGTAGACGTTATAAATAATAAATTATTTTACATTTTTGTTCACAAAAAATTGAAAACACACTTACTATATTATGTACTACTTCTCAATTTTATTTTGTTTTCAGAGCCAGAGGATGACATATTTATGTTAAAGCATGTTGCTGTGAATAAATATTAACATTAGGGGACATTAGCAGCATACTATGGCATTTTTATTTAATCCAATACCATAAAAAGAGTAAGACTATATTTTAGTCAGCTTAATTAATTTTATTTGCATTTTGATTTTTAATAAATCCTCCGCAGGGGACGGAATCTGTCATTTGAGGTCGGAATTCTAGCATTCAAAGCCAGGATTCTAACTTTGAATAGTTTTTGAAGAGTACTGTCTTTGCGTACTCAAACTCTCGTGTTTCGAGTTCAAAACACATTATTCCTACCCAGCCTAAACGCAAGGAAGCTAAATCCAAAGAACTCGGTCTACCGTTGATTGTGGAGCAAGAGGCACACTGTCTTGCCAGTTCCATTTATCAATGTAATCAACCAAACATTTATTTAATTTGTGGTTTAAAAGTTAATTTTTCTAACATTTGTAATCTAAACAGGATTTAAATTTTTTTATCAGCATCTTAAACATAGAAAACCTTATATCCTTGTTTTGACTAACCAAAGTAAACAATCAAGCTTTATATCTTAAACATAAGAAACCCCATATAATTTTGTTGACTGAAATCAAAGTAAACAATAAATATTCAATTATTCGAATTCATTCCACCAAGATGCACTGATGAGAATTTGAGAAAACCGAAACAATTGTCTGTATTTGGTTGGCCGCTTTGGAGTTGGATTGGGTTTGGGTAATTGATTTTATACCTTTGTTTTTTATTAAAATAAATATTCAGATTGTTTTAATCTAGTTGATTCTTGATCATCTTGAACATTAATTTGCTGACCAACAGGGTGTTTGTGCCTATATCTACAAACAGCATAATTCTTAAACTAAATTTTCTTGATAAAACTATTTCAGTAGTTGGCATATACCGTTCTCTAAATAAGGCAACTCTAAGTTTTTTGATGACTTTTCTGAAAGTTTTGACAAGTTTTTTTAAGGTAATAATAGAAAAACTAAATTGTTTTGTTATGAGATTTAAATGTACATAATACTGAATGGTTAAGTCACTCATCTTCTACAAGACTATCCGGACTACAAACTAAAGTTCTTGCTGCTGCACACAATCTTACTCAACTTATTCAGCAATTCACATACTTTTTTTGTACAGGCTTCTTGGTGAACCAAGATTATTAGATTTGCATCTTTTAACTATTACAGAAGTTACAACAATTACGCTGAAACTGCTTTAGGAAATTTTGATCATTCACTTATTACTACTGTTGTTAAAATTATTCTTCTTATTACTATCAAACTTAAACTGCGCCTTATCTATCATTATTCTAAGATAAACATAGTAAAAATGGAACAATTTTTTAATAATTAATGTTTTGAGGATACATGCACTGCAGCAGAAAATCAGTTAAAAAATTATTCAAAAAGTTATCAAAGAGTTTGTTCCATTCTCTGTTATTAAACCAAAACAAGTGAAAGTACTTGTAACATATATAATAAAACTAAAATGTTAATCTTTTTGAACGTCCAACACTAATAATGATGATTTCAGACATATAAGTAATATTTAAAATTAATGGATTAAATTCTCTTCTTTCCGTCTTTTGATGGTCCTAGAAGCCGTTTTTTTCTTTATAATCAAAAAAGAAAAATTATTTCGGAAGCGCGTACTGCTATAGTCTATAGTCGTTGCAAAATGGTTTTTCTGGTTGTTGGAATTGTAGCGGTGCTTTGACTTTTACACTTAAGCAGGTCACACCTTTCAATGTACGTCCTTTTGGATTTCTGGCCAACGGTACGCTCTTTGTGTTGTGCTTGTACAAGTACAACTAGTTGGTTGGCTCTTGCGCTGGTCTGCAAAAGTTTTCTTTGTTTGCCAATTTAGTAACCTAGGTCTTTGCTTTAGGAGCGTTCCAGGTCAACTTCCATTTTGTGGTAGTTTTGGATTATGTTTCTCGGTTTGGGGACAACAAATCATAGCGGCTAGGGTTTCTTCTGTCAGAAGGCACAATTTTGCAAAATCTGTTTGGTAAGCCTTGGCCAGGTGGGCGTTTAGATAGTTTAGCGTAGGTGGCCGTTGTTTCCCTGGTCTTTGAGTGGCAATAGCCTCTCTTTTTTAACTTTGTTTCAACTAACACCAAAATAAAAAATAAATAATCTAACCTTTGGATCACCAACACTCGGGTGGGAAGGCGGGCAACGCAAATAAATTGTGAACGCCCAATAGCTTCAAACTTGGTTTTTGCCCACCCGCCCAAGTGTTTACTATTAAAAAACTGGATTTGCCACTCTATCTTTCAACTTTATTTCAACTAACATCAAAAAAAAAAGGAATAATCCAGCTTTTAGATCACCAACACTTGGGTGGGTAAGTGGGCAACGCTAATAAATGGTAGACGCCCAATAATTTTAATCTTGGTTACCACCCACCCACCCAAGTGTTTGTTGTCAAGAAACTTGATCAGTCACTTTCTCTTTCAACTTTATTTTAACTTACACCAGCAACGGAAGGAATAATCCATCTTGTGCATCACCAACACTTGGGTGGGTAGTTGGGCAACGCAAATAAATGGTAGACGCTCAATAGTTTCAAACTTGTTTCCCGCCCACCCACCCAAGTGTTTGTTATCATGAAACTTAATCAGTCACTTTCTCTTTCAACTTTATTTTAACTTACACCAGCAACAAAAAGAATAATCTATCTTGTGTATCATCAACACTTAGGTGGATAGGCGGGCAACGCAAATAATTAGTAGACGCCTAATAGTTTTAAACTTGGTTCCCGCCCACCCACCCAAATGTTTGTTATCAAGAAACTTGATCTTTCACTTTCTCTTTCAACTTTATTTCAACTAACACCAAAAAAAAACAATCTAACTTTTGGATTACCAATACTTGGGTGGGTGGGTGAGCAACGCTAATAAATGGTAGACGTCTAATAGTTTTGAACTTGGTTTCCACCCACCAACCCAAAAATTTGTTATCAAGAAACTTAATCTATCACTTTCTCTTTCAACTTTATTTTCCAAATGTTTCTTATCAAAAAACTTGATCTGTTACTTTCTCTTTTAACTTTATTTCAACTAACACTAAAAAAAAAAATCCATTTTTTGGAATGAATAGTACAACCCCTACAAGTTTTAAACTTTGTTTTTGCTCATATGCCTAAGTGTTTGTTATCAAGAAATTAAATCTGTCAATCTCTCCTTTAACTTTATGACAGCTTACACCAAACAAGAGCAAGAATAATCCAACTTTTGGATCACCAACACTTGTTTGAATGATCGAGCAACGTTAATAAATAGTAGACGCTCACAAATTTGAAACTTGGTTTCTGCCCGCCCACCCAAGTATTTGTTGTCAAGAAACTTGATCTGTTTCAACTGACTCTAAAAAAAAGAAGGAATAATCTATCTTTGGAATCATCAACACTCGGGTGGGTAGGCGGGAAATGTAAATAAATAGTAGACGCCCACAAATTTTAAAACGGGTTGCTGCCCACCCACTAAAGTGTTTGTTATTTAGAAATTGGATCTGTCACTTTCTCTTTTAACTTTATTTCAACTAACACCAAAAAAAGTAGGAGTAATCCATTTTTTGGATCACCAACACTCGGGTGGGTGAGCGGGCAACGCTTATAAATAGTAGACGCCTAATAGTTTCAAACTTGGTTCCCGCCTATCCACCCAAGAGTTTGTTATCAAGAAACTTGATCTGCCACTCTCTCTTTCAACTCTATTTTAACTAACACCAAAAAAAAAGGAATAATCAAACTTCTAGATAACCAACACTTGGGTGGGTGGGTGGGCAACGCTTATAAATGGTAGACGCTTAATAGTTTCAAACTTGGTTCTCGCTCACCCACCCAAGAGTTTGTTATCAAGAAACTTGATCTGTCACTCTCTCTTTCAATTTTATTTTAACTAACACCAAAAAAAAAAAAAGGAATAATCAAACTTTTAAATCACCAACACTATGGGCAACGCTTATAAATGGTATAGGCCTAATAGTTTCAAACTTGGTTTCCGCCCACCCACCCAAGTGTTTGTTATCATGAAACTTGATCAGTCACTTTTTCTTTTAACTTTATTTTAACTTACACCAGCAACGGAAGGAATAATCCATCTTGTGCATCACCAACACTTGGGTGGGTAGTCGGGCAACGCAAATAAATGGTAGACGCTCAATAGTTTCAAACTTGGTGTGACAACCTCACATTCGGATGTGACGGGATGTTGGCTGAGAGCGTGTCAGGTAGGAGGTTGATTTCTCCCGATGTGTCGTCCAAAGTTTTTGCAGAAACAAAAAATTATGAATTAAATTGTAAACAGGCTTTTACTCTATCCAAATAGCTTTTTCATTTCTTTATTAAAAATTGAAATGTTTAAACCAGAACTTACTTAAAACGTCTTAAATGTTTTAAACGTTTTGATAGCAGAATGAATCTAATAAAGTATAATATTTTTGTGATTGGTAATGCAGTTTTAACAAGTCTATATTAAAATTTCCCATGCAAGCTGTAAGATTATCTTGAAACGTTATAAAAAATTCTAAGTGATGAGAGTAAGATAAACTATAAAAACATAATATAAACAAAAAAATTTTAATTTACTAAATATAATTAACATTTTTTGATATAATTTATTCAATTCAATTACAATCCAAGTAATTTTTTCTTCTACTCTTGCGTGCTAGTAGTTTGATTGAATTGATGACAAAGAACAAATGTTTGATGTAATTACTTTAAGAATAATAATAAGTAATTATTTATATGTATTATTGATGTATTTTTTATAAAATGTTGAAATTACATATAATTGTAAAATTAAATTAACTATACACAAATATCATGAAAAGAAAAAGCATTAAAATGTATTTAGTTATTCATGAAAATTACAATTCTTTACAAATTCCTGTCTAGTCCTTATTTTCTACAAAAAGAATTGAAAACATCAACAAAGGATCTACTCAACCTTTCAGACGTGATAACTGCAATAGATAGAACTTCCCGTATACCAGAATAAATATTAAATCACAATTAATTATTTTCTTCCGCTATTTCAAACAATTGCTCGGACATAGCATTGGGGCGAAGCTCAATTCTTTCCACCCTTTTTATGCGGCATGTTATTTTTTAATTAAATGCGCCGGCGTTGTTAATTGATTGAGATGCTGATAGGATTATGGTTTATTGGAAATGCCGCGTCTATCGAAAATTTGGTGATAATTGGCAGTGGAAAGTTGTTGAGACACTTATAGAGGCCGTCAAGTTTAAAATTGCTATTCTCACGAGTCACCTACAAGACCTGCCACCCACATTGAATTTAATTACTTCACGGGCAAATTATTCGTTATTAGTATAATTTTTTGCATGATGATTAATATCGTTAAAATTTGTTGTTTTGTAACTCTTATTTTTAACGATATTATTTTCGACAATACTTATTTGAAAAGTTGAAAATAACATGTTGTAGAAAAAAATCAATTTTATTATAAATTGAAATTTTTTCATTGCTACATTTATATCGGATAAGTATTTTTTGTTTGCAGACTGACACCGTTCCATAGATTGAACAACATTACATTAGCTAGAGTGTACACTTATATAAATATAAAAATCTAGTAACTTTATAAATTTTCCAATAAGAAGTTTTATTTTGAATAGCAGGCTATTTGGGCAGCTGTCAATTTTGAAGCTAATATCTTTTGACATTTATCAAGTAAAAACTACGCCATTATTAAAAATAGAACGATACACGCTTCAACAACGCGTTGAAATTATTAAAATATACTAGAAAAATGGTGAAAATTTTTCAGTCACAGTTCGCAAAATTAAAGCACTTTTTGGTAGTCGTAAAGGACTTTCTCGGCCGACAATAGTATACTTGGTGGAAAAATTTGAGCTGTTGGAACATGTTTGTGATGTGAAGAATCGAAACCGTGTGCATCGCTCAAGAACACATGAGAATAGTGCTGATGTAGCCCATAGTGTTGAAGAAAACCCAGGTTTGTCGATTCCTCGTCGATCTTTGGAATTAGACATTCCACAAACGACATTACACCGTATTTTGCATAAAAACTTAAGTCTTAAGGTTTTTAAAGTTCAGTTAACACAAGAACTCAAGCCGGTTGATCACCCTAATCGTCGTATCTCCGCTGATTGGGTCCTTCAAATGCATCAAAATAATCCGGAATTTTATCGAAAAATTATCTTCAGTAATAAGGCCCATTTTCACCTTAAAGGCTACGTTAATAATCAGAATTGTCGCATTTGGGGCTCAGAAAATCTAAGAATGGTTGTTGAAAAGTCTTTGCATCCTCAACGTGTTACTGTTTGCTGTGGTTTTTGAGCTGGCGGTGTGATTGGACCCTACTTTTTCAAAAATGAGGCTGTTGCAACTGTTACGGTAAATGGATGGCGTTACCGAGCTATAATTAATGATTTTTTATGGCCGAAATTGGAAGATATTGATGTGGACGACGTTTATTTTCAGCAAGACGGCGCTACGTGCCACACAAGCAACAAAACAATCACAATTTTGCAAGAAAAATTTTCTGACCGTGTTATTTCTTAAAGAGGTGATCACAATTGGCCACCGCGATCTTGTGATTTAACACTTTTAGACTTTTTTTTTTGGAGCCACGCAAAAGATAAGATCTATGCCAATGCTCCACAATTGATTCAAGACTTTAAAGATGGAATTTGTGAAGTTATCGAGGACATACAGCCGCAAATGTGCGAATTGGTCATGGAAAATTTCATGAAAAGAATGTGGTATTGCAACCGTAACAGTGACGGCCAGTTGACTGATATCGTTTTCAAATGTTAATGGCATACCTTTCTTTTTACAATGGAATAAACATTATTTGAATTCTCTTAAAAAATACCTGTTTTTTTTATATCAAAATGAAACCTCTTATTGGAAAATGTATTTGTACTTATAATTTCAACAATTTATTTTTATATATAAGTTAATTAATTGTTTATTCTGTTTTATTATTTTTTTTTTTAATTTTAAAATGTGATATTTAGTAATTACTTTGTATGTCACAACTTTATAAAAATATTTTTTTGATTCGCGATTGTTTTTGATTCGGGATTGTTCTTCTTCTTGCATTTTTCAATCTGTTTTATTAATTATTATTTTATTTATGGCCATTGCAGCCCAAGCCAGAAGCTTACGAACGTTTTACAGTTAAAATAAGACTAACTTAACTAATCTACTTTACTATTTATCTAATATTTTATATCCCAGTCAATACGATCCTTATTCTCAAACGGATAACATATGTTTGAGAATAAAGATAAGAAATATATTAAGGTACAGTTGGTGGGGTAGCTCAGTAATAGAGCGTTAGCGTAGCACGCTGACAGTCCGGGGTTTGATCCCCGAAATATTACTGAAATAATAACTTGCTTTTTATCCAAATAAGCCGTTGGTCCCATCAAACCCCTTCAAACAAGTCGCAAGACATCTGGGCGATGTAAAAGGCTGTAAAACGCACAACAAAAACAAAACATAACATCACACTTGAAAACTAGATTTAAGTCTGTGAAAATCATTGACATTAATTATTTGCAGCTCATAAATTTCAAAAGTTTATTCCATGTGCCAATAGTACGGTTAAAATTTAAAGTGTCGGTCTTACATCTTTAAGCCGTCAGTAAATATTTGTTAGGATTTCTGGCAAACCTTGTACTACCAGTAAATATTTGTTTAGATGACAATATGTCTTATATTTTATTTAAACAATGCCCATTTGCGCTTATGTTGTAAAATATTTAAGTCATTAGTCAGTTTTGGATCGGCAATAATAGCTTGTTTTTTAATCAAATTTAGAAAAGATAGTGTAGCTTTGAATGCTCTTCGTCATACTTAGGAACAATATTCAACACAAAGACAAATATTATTATTATCATTATTATCATTATTAAATATAAGTTTCATATATATGCAAAAGTTAAACAGTTTTCTAGATACTTTCGAGGCTATGCCAACAACATGGCCATTCCAAAAAACTTGTAACTCTTAGAAGACAAATGAACTAAAAAATATTTAGATATTGATTTGTTGTTTAGTTTAATATTTAGTACTGATAGTGATTTTGAAACAGTAAAAAGTTGATGTTTTAGTTAAAGTTAAATGGCCCAGTTAGAAGTACTTCACTCACATATTGGTTTAAAGTTTTTTTTTATAGATACTACAAATTCTAACCTAGAAATTTTAAGACGTTTTATTATATTTGTGGATATGGTCTTTGGAAAGAATGAAGTGCTACTACCTCTAAAACTATGAATAAAACTAAGGCTATTTGAAGAAGTTTATTAATGCAAATTAAAAATAAAGTCGGCAAAAGATCAGAGCCTTGAGGAACACCAGCATTTATAATTTTGGAGTCAAACTTAAAACCATCAATTTTAACTATATTTTTTTTGCTGTCATAAAAACTATTGATAAGGTTTACAGATTTGTAATCAAAACCTATACAATAGAGCTTTTAATAAGATTAGATTGCCATAATGTTGAGATATATGTATATTGTTTTGCATAAAGCTAAATTTATATTAATATGTAATAACAATGTGTATCAGTAAGTTGAATTAGAGCACTCAAACAAATTTGTTGGTTTTTAATTATGTGTATACAACATATTTGATTTATCAGCATACTTTTGCTCTAATTAAAATACCATTAGAAGAATATTTCAATAGATTATGGTTATTATATTAAAAAACATTGTGACATAAGTGAATATATAAAAAGCCAGTGGTGGTTGCACTTCACATTTATAAAAACAGATCAAATAGATTTTTTGGTGATTGTTGAGACAAAAACAGGAACAAATTACCGGTTGTGAAAATTTTAATCATATGTATGTATAAAAACCCGTGCGTTTACCGATTATACTAAAGATAAAGTCAAAGTCATGTTTAAAAGAAATGAAAGAAATCAAAAAACTATAAATGCCATAATTTAATTATTAGATGTCAAACGTGCAAATCTTGTTTTGACTTGCACAACATCAAAGCAAATGATTGATAAATTAAGCAGCATTTATGAAAAGAATTTCAAAATTTGTGTAATAATTTTGTATGAAAATTATTTATCACTCAAAATAAAAGATAATGAAACAGTAGCTGTTATGTTTTAAAAGTGAATCAGTTAGCTACTAAAATTAAACATGGTAAAAAGACAAATTAAAAATGGTCTATATTATCAGCAGCTTACCGACAAAATTTAACAATTATAAGACGGTTTGGTATAATACAAAACAAACTTAAAAGATCAATATGCTAATGTCATTGTTACAGTTAGAGGAAGACAATTTAATGAGAATTAACTCTGAAGAAGCTTCAACATTTAATGCCGTTTTTCTTGCTAAGTCAAATAAAAGATAATAAAATCAAAAAGCAACATCAATAAGTTTAAAAAAGATAATAAAATGTAATAACTGTAATCAAGTTGGACGTTGGTCAAAAAATAACCTAAAAAAAATTAAGATATGTGACAAAGACAAAAAAGACACAGTTTTGACATGGTGTAGTGTTGTTGTTCAAAACTAATAAAAATAATTTTTGGTTTGCTGATTTTGGTGGATCATTTCACGCGACTTATTATTGTAAATGGTTTTCTGAGTTTACTAAAGTTTTAAAAAACGTATTGTTGAAATTGCTAATAAACATTATATAGAATTTTAAGGTGTCGTTAGTACGATTTCAATTGAGGCAAAAGTCAAAAATCAGTAAGAGCAACGTTATTTAGAAAATATGTTGTGGCAGAGATTATATAAAATTTGTTATGGACGGCAGTTTTAAGAGACAAAAGTTTAAAACTGATGCAATTAAGAAAATGCATAAAAAAAGTTAAGTTAGATTTATCAAATAGTAGAAAGTTTTTGTAAAGATTGTCAACTTAAAAAAATAAAAAAAGCATTGCATAAGATCAAAAGACCGTCAGTGAAAATAAAATACATGCATGCAGTTTCATGTGGTCCTATGAAGGATGTAGGTGTAAAAAATTTCAAGTATTTTTTACTAATTAAAGACAAAGCAATCAGTTTACGATTGTTTACGTTTATTATTATTATTTATTCCAGTGGTTTACAATATGAATGGAATTAAAGAGTTAATGAGTTATTGACAAACAAAAGTATTCAACTAAAAAATATAACGCCAAATACTCCAAAATTACATTTTAAAATTTAAAATAAAAAATAAAAAAATTTGCAATTTTTGCACGTAATTTATAATAATTATGTTTAGCTTTCTTCGGCATTCTCGCCCACCCTGTATTAGTTGTTGTTTGTTTAACCTGGCAGTTAATCTTTTGCATTGCTATTACGTACTTATGTACATAACACAATATAAGACGACACAAAGCTCGGTTACGTTTTGCGGTTTGTTAGTGGTGATTGATATTAACTAATTAATTAATCTGTATTGTAGATATGTGCAAATAAATGCGGGAATTTTATAAAATATCAATGTATGTATATTCAGGCATATATAACTAAAATTGATTATAGAAATAATTAAAATTTTAACGAAGTATGTATTAATCATAATTTATATTATTAAGATTAAACATTTTTGAAATATCTTATAGTAACGGCCACCACCATTCAACTTCTGAAATAATTTTGTTACTTAACTAGTGTTGATAAACGTAAAGCAATATTAAATATTAAATAGACAAATTTTAATATTTTATGATTGAATTTCTATATTTACATTTACCAGTCGGATTTTAACATTACTGGATGAAATATAAAATTTAATAGGTCAATTTAACATTTAGCCTCCGGTAATAGACATGTAACATTTGAATTCCGCTATTTATTAAAGACATTTAACAAAACAAGTAAAATTATGTGGAGTTATAGACACAAATAAACACGTTACAGTTAACTATAGTTTATTCCAATCAATATGTATGTATAATTTGATAGTAATACATTACGATAATAACAAATAACGCAACATAAAACTATAAGACGTATGTGTGAATTTGCAACTCACACGAACGGCTCTTTTTTCTGACACAATCTTTTTGTCATGTGCAAAGTAGTAATAGTAATTTGGTTTATGTATCTTGACCATGTTTTGCCATTTTTTAATCAACAACTATAAGTATTTCTTTTTAGTTTCTTCTCCACATTTGTCTTCAACATAGTTGCATTGTTTGCATTTTTGTAATAACGCACCATGATTGTTTGTGCTTCCGATAATTGAATCGTTCTTTCTCCCGAGTTGTATTTGATTTGTTTTTTAATGTTTTCCTTAGAGTATACTTCTGAGTTTGGCATCATTTTGTTCAATACAGTAAAAATTCTTTTGTTTATTAACAGCATTAGTAGAATTTCTTTTGTGCTGCTGTGTGAAGCATTCTTGTGCTATAAGGTATCTTTGTACTAAAATCTTAGTATTTGTTTTGTCATTTGAATCTGAAATTATGCATTTTAAATTATTTTTTTTTAAGTTTGTGTCTTAAAAGTTAATTTTCTAATATTTGTAGTCTAAAAAAGAATTTAAATTCTGTTCATTCGCATCTTGAACATAGAAAACCCTATATCCTCTTTTTGACTAAAACCAAAGTAAATAATAAAGATTTATATTGCTTTAATCTAGTTAATTCCGATTATTATTCTAAATCTAAAATAATTTTGTTAAGTGATTTTAATGTACATAATACTGAATGGTTAAGTCACTTATCTTCTAGAACACTATCCGGACAACAAGCTATGGTATTTGTTGCAACCCACATATTTTTCATGTGATAAACATCTTAGTGAACCAAGATTATTAGATTTGTATTTCAACTAATCTACAGAATACAACAACTACTGTTGAGGCACTTATTACTTCTGTTGTTGAAACTTTTGTTTTTATAACTACCAAACTTAAACCGCGCTTCATCTATCATTATTTGCTGATGATCATAGTAAAAATGAAATGTTGCAAATGTTTGCATTTTCTATAGATGTTTAGACATTGTTCAAACAAAATACAAGGTTTAAACAAATATTTACTCGTAGTTCAAGGCTTGTTAACAATTCTAACAAATATTCACTGACAATTCAGTGATGTAGGATCAAAATTTTAAAAGAGATTTTTTTAACCGTACACATCGTCACATGAAATAAACTTCCAAATTCAGTATTTCCTAAAAATTATAAGCTACAAATATTCAAGCTCAATGTTCACAGACTGCTTAAATTTAGTCTTTATTCAATGTGATCGTTTCAGCTTGAGCAAGTGTGGTTTCACTCATTGAAAACCATAGATATTTTTATGTTGTTGTGACATATTAAATATTTTAAAATATCATATTTTAAAACTTAAAAAAAAAATAGTGTCTGCAGTTGTTGTTTGGCTTAAAACAAATATTTTGATGCATTTGTTAAAAGAATCTACAGTAATTAAACACATTCTAGATTTATTTTCCACAACCTGTGGCTAGTAAGTCATGGTAAAATACTTAACTTTAGACAATATTGAGCTGGTCCTGGTACGTGTAGCAATATTCTTTGTGTTTATAATAAATTCCGATAAGTTAACAAAATTAAGGTACGAACAATATACATTAATGTTGCTATTATTATGCTCGGTTATTAAAGGCAATCTTGAAACAGCATCAACTAAAGTATTTTTTGTTTCATTAATATAACCTATATAAGTTTATTTTTAGTAAAAATTCTTGATATTACATGCTGTAACTATTTACTAAACTATTTTTGTCTTATAAATTTTAAATAATTTCTCTATAACTGGAATAATTTCTAACTATAACCGATCAAGCAAAAATTAATTTGTGTTTTATACTTAAAATCTCATGCT
This sequence comes from Tachinus rufipes, assembly GCA_963932245.1. NCBI lineage: Eukaryota > Metazoa > Arthropoda > Insecta > Coleoptera > Staphylinidae > Tachinus > Tachinus rufipes. The sequence continues at coordinate 80,968,466 of OZ010744.1, forward strand.
TATTATAAAATTGGGACAATTACATACAATATATTAATAACTACATTATTAATTAAAAAATAACATATAAAACAATATTAATTTAATAATAATGAATATAAAAACGTTTCATAGAATAAACAAAGAAAACATTGAATACATTATTAAGTTCATTAATAATTAAATAAATATAATAATTGTTTCATAATGAATACATTAATATAAATAATTTTTCTTTGAATATTATTTTATCTATGTATAAAACAAACCATGACATTTGGTCTTGCAGTTTTTAGTTTCCAATTAGTAAAATATTTGTAGAAACGTAGGTAAGCTCATTTTATTTTACAAATCTCGGCGAGGATTATAAACGAATCATCGATATTTAAGAGTAATCCACGTATTTACAGTCTTTGTTAGTGGAAATCCGCGCAATGCGGATTAATTCAATTACTCATCCGACCGAACGACAGTCATAGAAGAATTGTGCGGCAGCGATTAGCATCGGTATAATTAAGGCAAATTTGATTTTTTAAAGACAATACACGGATAATCTGCTTGTGAAAATTGGAACTATAATTAAATTTTAAATTACATATTTTGATATAATGCGATGCAGAATATAGGAATATAAATTCATATTTTATTTTAGAAGTAAAGTTAAAACTAGTTATATTAAAGTTTGGTAGTTATTCATACCAACAATTTTGTATTAATATTACAGAAACCAGTTTCATATAATATATACTTATCAACCACATTCAAAATCTTCATAAAAATGACTTTTTAAAAACGATTTTTTTATGGTTTGTTTACTTTTCTATAAAGAAAATTTTAAAGAATACTTGTTTTAGTTTTGTTATAAATAAATACTCAAACTATTGTCTAAAAACAAACAAAACAACTTGATTTAAAAAAAAAAACAGGAACATTTTAGTTTTATAGCAAATAAAACAAGTTTAAACAATAAAAACTTAAAAAAAATTTATGGCAACAACTAAGAAAAGTTTTTCAATGCTTCCACGTACATTATCAATTGATTGCATCTTCGGGACCTTTTTAAAACTACTGTGTTCTTATTTCTTTAAAAGTTACAAAAGCAAGAAACGACTTTACATTTTTTGACAAAGCATGTCCTAAAAATGTATTAATAGGATTGGCATTTGGACTTACTGTTGCCCACTTCATATCGAGAATGTTAACTTTGTTCGAATATTGTTGAGTGACTCTTGCGGTGTGAGGTACTGTATTATTATGCATTTTCAACAAACGGAGCATATAAAACAACAAAATGTTAGTAATTTTGCAAACTATGTAACTTAATAAATTGGTAATTATGTGCATTAGTTTGTTGTTGAGAGCTAGCTTCAGGTAGTTTTGTGGTAGCACCAGTTTCTATAAAAACGTGTATAAACTTGTTACACAGTACTTCCATATTGCAAAGCCACAATGTACTGACTTCTTCTGTTTTTAAAGTAATGCAGCAATAGCAATGCCCTGCTTTTAAGTACAAAAATTGTTGCTTTACAGTACTTAACTTAAACTTAAATAATGATTTAATCAATTATTATTTATTCCATAACCTAAGTTAACTATGCAACTATGGCCATTTTTATATTTAAAATAAAGCCAAAAATATCACTTCTCGGATAGAATTTTTAAATTTTAATATCTGAAGTTTTTTAAGAATTTTTGTTACTAATAACAAGTATTTTAGTCAACACAATTTTACGTGTTTACCCTGTATGTTATATTAACATAAAAATACAATGAGTTGGTAATTTTTTAACTAATCAGGTTTTTTTTTATTTTCTTGGACTTGTGTACACAAGTGATTGTAAGTATTTCCACAAAACATGGTAGGAAGGGCTCAATTCATTGATTGCAGGACTGTAGTTTTAACTGTAGTTTCCACCTTTCAACACAAAGGTTTTTGATCTAATTTCTTAATCACAAACACTTGAATAAGTAGGCGGGGCCTTCAATTTTTTAATTGCAAGACAGTAGTTTCAACTGGAGTTTCCGCATACCCACCCAAGTGTTTGTGAACCAATTTTCCAATCACATACAAATTTTGGCTTTGAAACATCAAAATATTGTCAGAAAACACTAGAATCTGGCTATAAACTGTTAAAGAATGTAAAAAAAATTATAAAATTTTAAAAATATCAAAATTCGGCTATGAAATATTAAAATATTATCAGAAAGCACGTAAATCAAGCCAATAAATTGTCAAAAAATGCAATTTCTTCTTATAAAATGTCAAAAATAGCAACATCCGGTCTTGAAACGTCAAAATGTTGAAAGAAAGCATAAACTGTTCTTCTTCTAAGGGTACCTTCTCCTAGCGGAGGTTGGTTACCATAATGGCAATTCTTATCCTAGATACTGCTGATCTAAATAAGTCCATAGAGGAGCAGTTAAACCACTCCCTCAAATTCTTAAGCCAGGATGTCCGTCGTCTTCCCTGGCTCCTCTTTCCTGATATTTTACCCTGCATAATCAGTTTTAGCAGTTCGTATCGATCTCCTTGCATGACATGGCCCAGATATTGCAGTTTTCTTGTTTTTATTGTCTTAATGAGTTCTCTTTCTTTGTTCATTGGATTAAAACTGCTTCATTTGTTTTCCTCTCTGTCCATGCTATTCTTAGCATACGTCTGTACACCCATAGTTCAAACGCTTGAATTTTATCTGTATCTTGTTTTTTGAGCGTCCATGCCTCCATTTCGTAAAGAAGAATTGTGAAGACGTAGCATCTTACGAGTCTGATTCGGATGTCCATGTTTAAGTCTCTGTTGCATGCAAGATTTTTGATTTTTGTAAACGCAGACCTCGCCATTTCTATTCGGGACCGTATCTCTTGTGTTTGGTTGTTCTTTTCATTTATTATTGTTCCTAGGTATTTATAAGAGCTGACTATTTCGATATTGATGTTGTTTATTGTTAGATTCGCTATGGTTGGTCTTTTGGAAATAATCATGACTCTTGTTTTTTTGAAGTTTATTTTCAGGTCGTATTTTTGGCTAGTGGTGTTTAAACGTTCCATGATTCGCTGTAGGTCCGTGATGTTATCAGCCATCATTATAGTATCGTCCGCATATCGAATATTGTTTATAGGTTTGCCGTTGACTGTTATGCCGGCTGTTTCTTCCTCTAAGGTTTCTTCAAAGATGGCTTCGGAGTATAAGTTGAATAACAAGGGTGATAGTACGCACCCCTGTCTGTTAAAAAGTTAAATATTTTTAATAAATTTTATAAACTGTAAAATCAGGCTATGAAATATCAAAATAACATTAGAAAACACTAAAATCCAAAAATGTTGAAAACTGTAAAATTTTATTTATAAAATGTTATGAATAATAAAATCTGGCTATATAATTTAAACATTGTCAGAAAACACTAAAGTACCAGACATTTTTTTTTTATAAAATGTCAAAAATTGCAACATCCGCTCAAAAATTTAAAAAATACTTCAATAAAAATGTCAAAGTAGCATTTTGGCACTTGAACATTAACATTAACATTGTCAGTAAGCACCAAAACACGGCCACAAACTGTTGAAATGTGTAAAAAACTGTTGAAATGTGTAAACTTCTAAGTAGTGCTTTTTTATAAAATGTCAAAAATAAGAAAACTCGGTTTTGAAACATCAAAATATTGTTAGAAAGTATCAAAATCCGGCCATAAACTATAAAAAAAAATGTTTTAATAACATAACATAAAATAATGTTAAAAAAGCAAAAATCTGGCCATAAAATATTAAAAAAGTGCAAAATTCTATTAATAAAAAATAAAAAATATCTTATTGTCAGAAAGCACAAAAATCCGGCTATAAAAGTACAAAATTCAATTCAATAAAAATGAAAAATAGCAAAATAAAAATAAAATACTAAAATATTGTCACAAAGAACTAAAATTTGGTCATAATTTGTACAAAAGTGCAAAATTCTATTCATAAAATGTCAAAAATAGCAAAATCCTGCCTTAAAACATCAAATTATTGTCAGAAACTGTTTTAAATTGATCCAAAATTTCTGTTCATAAAAAGTAAAAAATAATAACAGTTTAACAATGCTAAATTTTATTCATAAAAAAAAGTAAAATTTTGCCTTTAAACAAAAACTAAAAATTTGACTAAATCTTGTTTAATATTTTGTTTATTCTAAACAAAATATTAAAAAATATTTTGTTTCTTAAAAAATAGCAAATTCTAGTCATGAAGAATAAAAAAATTGTAAAGAAACACCAAAATTTGTTGTTAAAAAAAGCAAAGTTCTTAATTTTTATAAAAAATGTGCAGTTTAGTTATATTTAAATAAATTAAAAATTTATAAAAACTAAATTGGTTGTTTGCGCGTTATTTTTTTGATTAATTCTTTGCAAAAATTCATCAAAAAGTGTGTACCAGTAATTTCGGTTTTAAGTATTCACATTATATACTATGAAAAGCGACATAAATAAATTAACACAAAGTAAACTTTAATTTTTTTTTTAATTTTTAACGCGTTTCAATTAGTATTTCTGTTTTATATGCCCGTTCTTTGTAAATAATTAATTAGCATTAATTTTAATTTAACAGATCAAATTACCTTACCTTTATAAAATCCAATGCATTCCTCTTTTCCATAATTACATTTATAAAACTTACCTGTCTAGATGTATTATTTTTTAAATAAAATAAAATGTGGAATAGAAAGAAATATATTTATTTTATGAAGTGTACGTCATATAATCAGTCAGTCAGTATAATATGTACAATTTTACGTTTACATAAATATACATGTTATATTTATTTAAATTTAAATACATGTAGTAATTTAGAAAGTAAGGCAATAGTAAACATTAGCTGTGCATTGTATAGTTTCTGAATATCCCTGGACTAGATGGCTAGGTGGGCAAATGCTGCAGCTAATGTTTATCAACCGATGAATAACAACGGCCATCTTGCCGAAACTATTCGCACACCGATCCACAGATTTCATTATGCAACTAATACCTCATTAAAACTTCAATCTTACTAAATTTATCAGATAAATAGATACATTAATTAAATTTTGTAAGAGAAAAGTTTTCTTAGTCATAGCACTGCGGCGTCATCGTTTATTTAATTTATATTTAATCTTTCTTGCAATGGTAACAGGAACAAGTGACTGCACTCTTGAAAGTCAAGTTGCGCCATCCATCCAAACATAGCACTTTAGCTTCAACTGTCTCCGATTCCATCATGTTGCAACATTGTCCTATAGATGTGACAGGTTGTGTTGGATTTGCATTGGGGCCGGATGGGACTGCCCAGCTTTCGCAGTAGCCTCTACAGGCGTTTGTTGTTATGCCAAATTCGACACAACCTGGTACACTTATTTTTCTTGTATGACCTAGAGAAAACATTGAATTTAGTTATTATTATTTATTGTAAATAGTTTTATGCAGTTTACCGATTTTGTAACAGCCCGGTTTCTGCCAAGCATTACTTGCATCCACCGACGATGATAGGAATGCGTTCGACAAAGATATGGCAGCTATGACAAACCACCAGGTCAGCATTCTGTAAATAAAATAATATAGAATAAAAAATAGTCAAAAATTTTAAAGATTTATATGAGTATTGTATTTCAATTACTATGTATAAGATTAGTTGTATTCGGGTTGTGTTAGTATTTAATAATGTTCTTAATATTTTACATTTGCTACATTTATTTTGTAAAATCTGATCATGTTTTAATCAAATGTAAATAATTTTTATTTATTACCTCAAATCATTTATATGTATGTTGTTAAAAAATAAATACTATGTTCTCAATATTTCATCTTTTTGTTAAAATCATAATTATGTATGTACACGTTTAAAAACGTTTTTGGTATATAATTTAAATATAGGATATACATATAGACTAGATAGAGGTTCTCAAATAACAACATAAGTTTTGGTTTAAATTTGTTTTTATGTAAAATAAAAGTAGGTAATTGCTTCAAATCAAGCGTTTAAAAAATATTTTTCTCAATCTACACAACCTAACAACAAAAGCATAGTTTTGTAAAGTATTATGTTCATATATTTGATCAATACTATAACTTCTATCTAAAGTTTTAAATTTTATATTTATTGTTGGATAGACTTCAAAAACCTATTAATCCTGAGTAAAATAACATGTTCTGTAATGTCAAAGTTGAGAATATGAAAGTGGACGACATCTGACGTTGGTAGTAAACTTTGGCATTAATGGCTTCAGTTTGTTTTGTTAAATAATATTGATTTAATACAATAATATATTAAGCGTAACTACACGAGCAATATTAAGATAACAACTAACATAAATCTGAAACAAATGACATAAATCTACAAGTTGCAGACTTGTAAGTAACAAGATTAAACACTGGTAATAATACACTGCTCAAATATTATAATTAAAGGAACACATATTTAAGTTTTAATATTTTTAACAATATACAAATCGAATAACGCTTATTCAAAGGTTTTGTCTGAATAAGTTTGCAAAAACAAAACAAATTTTTCAAATCAAAAATTTATTTTAAAAATGTGTTTTGGAATAGTAAACAATGTTGATAGTTTATCATAAATTGTTAAGTTTGGCACTAGTATATCAAAATAAGGCATCTAAATGAGGTAGAAGTCATTTGCGTTGTTGTCTATCGAAAATGGCACCAGTATTCAACAACTGCAAGAAATTTTACGTCAGCCCTTTCGTCATCCATTGTGAGTAGAATTGGTACCTAAAAACCGGAAGATACAAAAGACGCATTGCACAAGGTCCTAAAAGAAAAACAAACCAAACTCAGGGTCGGTTTTTAGTTGTATCCACCTTGCGTTCTCGCACACAGCCAAAGATCTTCAAATCAGGCTCAGAATAACTCATAACGTAGAGATATCCTACCAGACGATTAAGAATAGACTAAGAAAAGCCAAACGGAGACCAAGAAAATTTGTGTGAAAACATATTTTAACTCCATACCACATAAGGTATCGTTTATATTTTGCTAGTAAACACTTCACTTCACAATTTCGTTTAACTTGTGATGGTCGAGTACGTGTATACCAACGTCTATATGAACGTCATTCTGCACAAATCATACAAAAAAATTAAAAATATGGTGGTCGATCTGTAATGGTTTGGGGCGAAATTAGTCTTGATAAAAGAACAGAGCTTGTGTGAGTTCCAAGAAAATTAAATTAAACAACGCAAGGCCCATACTCCGGTCATCACCATAAACTAATTTCGGCACCATAAATTGGCCTGCCATAAGTATTAATAATAATAATCTTTATTTACGGTAAGTAAAACCATTTACATCTACATAAAAATACAATAAATATAAACAATATAATACATATATAAAAAACAAAAGCAAAAGATTGACATAAAAAACAATATAATATAAAATACATAACATTTAATCAATATGTCCCAATTGAATCTTAAACAAAGATTTAGAACAAAAAAAAATTAAATTGTTTGTTAAACTGTTTGCAAATCTACAAATTCTACCAATAGGATTGTGAAATCCATAATTAGTAGAATGTGTAAATTCTCTAAATAATGAAGTCTGCCTAGTACGTCGTTCACTAATAGGAATGTAGAATGGAAGAGATTCAAGTAACTCAGGACAGTCTACTTCAGACATCACTAGACCACGCAAAAATGAGAGATCTGATCTTTTGCGCCGAACTTCTAGTGACGGTAAATTGTATAGTGAAGAAATGTAATTGCGATTAAAATTAACCGACAATATACCAGATCTATAGAACAACAGGCGAAAAAATTTGTTTTGAATACGTTCAATATTCTGACTATGAATTTTATAGAAAGGGCACCAGACTGACGGAACGTACTCTAAATGAGAATGCACCAAGGCACAGTAAAGTAATTTAAGAGTATTTGGAGAAAGATCAGCAGACATCCTGTATACAAACCTCAGCATTTTTATAGCACGATTACACATGTAGCTGATATGCTCAACAAACGTAAGTTTAAAATCGAAAATTACACCCAAGTCTTTAATTTGTGTCACTTGTTGTAGCACCTTGTTATCGATAATATAATCGTACGAAATTTTGCTTAGCGTTCTATTAAAACTGATTGCAAAACATTTATTTACATTAAAAAATATATTCTTTAAATTTTAAATTTAAATATATTCTTTATATATTTTATATTAAACAAAAGGTTATTAATAAGACACCAATCATTAACAGAGTCTAAATCTTGTTGTAAAAGATTACAATCATCAATTGATAAAATACTTCTATAAATTTTTAAATCATCTGCAAATAATAGGAATGATGATGAACTAATACAGTCAGAAAGATCATTGATAAAAAGTAAAAATAAAATTGGTCCGCAGTGAGATCCCTGAGGAACACCTGATGGAACTAAAATAGGTTGTGAAAGAAAGTTATTGATTTTTACACACTGCGTTCGGTTTTTCAAAAAGCAAGATAACCAAGCAACCACTGCATTATGAAAACCCAAAGCACGAAGCTTAGCAATCAAAATATTGTGGCTCACACGATCAAAGGCCTTTGAAAAGTCAGTGTAAATAGAGTCAACTTGAGTTTTGCATTCAAATGCGTTTAAAATGTAATTTTCGTAAGAAAGTAGATTGGTAAGTGTAGATCGACCCTCACAAAACCCATGCTGTTCTTCTACTAAAATACTTTTGCACATCCAACGTATTTGACCAGTTATAATTTGATCAAATAATTTTGGGATAGCAGATTGAATGCAAATGCCTCTATAATTTGTAATATTTTCTTTAGCACCAGATTTATGCAATGGCATAATATAAGTTTGTTTCCATACATCAGGAAATTTAGTTTCATTTAATGAAGCGTTAAAAAGTAAATGTAATGGTTTTAAAATTGAATAAATTGATCAACAGATACTTTGCTATATAGACGTGTTGGAGACGCCCAGATCCACCTCAGTCCGTTCAACAGCTAACAAAAGCTCTAATCAAAAAATGGGAGAATATACCACAAGAAGACATCCGTCGGCTGGTTCGAAGCATGCCTCTAAGACGTCAAGCAGTAATTTCTTTTGTAGTTTCTTTAAATTAGTATTGTTATCTTAAAAATTATATGTAAAATTTGTTTTGTTTTTGCAAATTTATTCGGACAAAATGTCTATCTTTAAATTAAGCAAAAATTACCTCCTACTGAATTTACTACACGACAATACTCTTTTAGAGCTTATTACCAAACTCAGCAATAGTATACTAATCTTCAAGATTTGAGATTAAAAAAAATTGTTTTGTACTCTTACTAAAAAAATGGTCTGCAAAAACTTTTAACTTAAAATCAATGAACTGCAAGTGCACAGATTTTTGTAAAAAGCTGCAAAACTGCATGTAGTTGTAGAAAAACCGCACTAAGGTGTTCCGCCATTTGTTCGGGATGTTAAGGTCAATTGTCTAAAAACGTTTAGATGTATGTAAAAACTTAGGTCAGACCAAAAATAAACAATAATCGGTTTTATTTTTTGTCACACGTGCTGTATGGCTAAATCTGACAAAGACGATGTAGTTGATAATGATTCTGACCCTTACAGTATAATTTAAGCCAGAGACTCTTTAGACCGGCAAAACATCCTAAACAAATGCAATACATAGCAGTAGAAAATAAAAGTACCAGAGGTAAATAGAGTAATTAAAAAATTAAATTAGGTTTATTGAGAATACCACAAATGCTCTACCGCAAGACGGTGCAAAGACAAGCTTATAATTATTTAAAATTCTACAATAATATGTTCACCCAGACTTTAAAAGTGAAAACTAAGCGTGGTAGCAAGAAGAAAGAATGTTAATATTTATAAACTCTTTGGATGGAAAATTTAGTTATCTTTATGTTTGATATTGGCATTATTTGACGCAGGATCACCCAGAACTAAAATTTAGGCAAAAAACAATTTTTGAGCAATTATTTAGCAAAATTGGTAATTTTTGAGGAGTGCGCAAACAAAATAAATAAAGTCTAAAATAGGCCTAGAATAAACCGATTCTAATAATTAAATTATTTTTTTTTAAGAAGCCATTTTTATGTTGTTTTCTTTTAACCCGATTTAAGTAATTTATGAAAGTGCATAGTGGACAATGGACAAACATCTAAGATGAAATTACCATACCAAGTTGTCAGACAAATATAAAAATGGCAATGATGTGACTAACAAAATTTATCATTTTATAAAATGCATCAAAATAAGACAATATTAATATCTTATTAAGATGTTCAAAATATTAATTGGCAATCTGCAATCAACATTTTATAATGTAGAAACCTTTTTTTTTACATTACCAATATGTAACGCAAGTAGAAAAAGGTATAGGTAGAAATTATAAGAAAAAAGTAATTAATAAATTTTTCTCTTTAAAAAGTAGAAAAGTTGCCATATAAAAAATGTCAAAGATTTCATTTGCGCAGCGTATTTGCTTAAGATGATCTCGGAGAGAAAGAAAGTTCCATTGAAGTATTTAAAAAAAGAAAGAAACAATCAATTACATCGATTTTGACCTCAAAATAAAGTATTAAGATGTCTTTATTGAAAGCTACATCTTTAAGAAAGAAAAATAACCTGAGTTACGTTACAGAAGAAAAATCAAACATTGAGAGACAACTTACCGACGGCTTAGAGACATGTTTCATCTTCAAACGGTCGTTTTCGAGAAATATGTAAAATACCTACAAGAATAAAGAGTTATACAGCTTTAAAACTAGTGCAACGGTTACAATTAAAAAATACTGATTCATTATCACTGTTTTTAAAATCTATAAAAATTAGTTTGCGCCTTTAATTTTAATTGTAAGAAAAATCTATAAAAGCGACCATGCTGCTACTATTGTGTGCTTATAAAAACATGTTCCCTTTATTTATACAAACTGTACCGGACGTTTTTGTACTACATTTATTATTGTATTTTGTATGTAAATAAATATCAATCTATTCTGTAAAAAAATAATAAAAATAATTTCCTTATGGATATTTTAAGGTGTTTATGTAGGTAAAGAAATTACTTAAATATATAAATAACCATTTGACAGAAAGACCTCGGTCGATAGCCCTTTTCAGATTCAAACCAACCATTCTCACAATGTAACATATGATAATTTGTCTGTATATAAATATGGAATAAATATATTTACTACTACCATATAAATAATAAAGAAACAAATAAATTTTTATATAACTATTAAAAATTTCTTTTAAATTTATTCAACAAACCTGTAACCAATCAACCAAAAATATAAGTTTTATTTAGTACGTCATGATGCAACATACAATTTCAATTAATTTGCGGTAAGTAACTTATATCGTGAATATTTTAAAGCGACGTTACGACTGTACTGCAATAACTTTTTAATTGGATTTCCATCCAACTTTGTTATTATTACATTATTTAAATGTATTTCACATATTATTACAATTGTTAAATACAGTTGAACAGTAGCAAAGCTTCTAAACAAACAAAAAACAAGTTTAATTAAAACAATTATATTTTTACAACAAGATGAAATTAAACTATTTATATTCGTAAAGTATTATATGTATTTATAACTGCTTTAACTAAACTACAGCATTCCTAATATTAATTAAACAGTTAAATTTCAATTTTCAAAGATATGTTTACATTGCTTCAATTCTTGTAATTAAATATCTAGAGGTTTACTTTTGAAACTTTAATTAAAAAGTTTACATTATAGTACGTTCGTTTGTAGAAGGTTTTGTAGAATATTTTTATTTGATTCTAATAATTATTAATATAATGCAGTAATCAAGTTTAATCTATTTAATTTAATTAGTATTTATCCATAAATTAGCATTATAGTATACTGAATGAGATTTTTTATAAAATAGAAATATTGTGTTTTATTATTTCTTTGACATTTTATCATACTAATCCGAAATATTATTATTATTTATGTAAATATTAATTCTGTTTTCCTATTACATTAGTTTGAATAATAGTTAAAACAGTCAGATATATTAAGTATTAGACTTTAGAGTAATTAAAAACAGCAATAATTTGCGTTAGATGCACTGTAGAAATAAACTAAGCAGTAACATCCACCATTTGTCATCTGCAATTTATTTCCATGCACATTATTACGACTAGCTAAGAGATATAGTATTACACACTATAAAGACAAATAGTGCTTTACGATACAAGTAAGATACAACATTTTTAAAGCGGATATCTAAATGATGCACGTAAGTGCGATGATGTCTCACTTAAATCGTACAATATTTTAGTAAGCAATTTGATATAAATAATAGTTAAATTAATCATATTTTATGATTATGGATAAGTATAGAAACTCAGATGGTTACAATAAAATGCTTACACTTCCCATTTTTAAGACCATACCTTTGCTTGCTGTTTCTACATATAATTTGATAATCGATTTATTTTTGACCAGTACATTCAGAAAAGATTAAACTATAATATGTCAAAGTGTTTTTGTCAAATTATATTTGCAAATAGCAACAAAATGCATTCAAAAATACATAAAAACGCATTTATTTCTATATTTGATGAGTTTTTTCGGCTATTTCCTAACTATTATTTGACTAAATCACTTCGACATATCACAGTTTGATCCTTTCTGAATGTATTGGTGAAAAAATTAATTGATTATCAAATTATATGTAGACACAGCAAAGAAGCCAAAGTTGCCGTTTTTGTTAAAATACTACAAATCAAGGTTGCGGTCGGTATGGTCTTAAGATTTAAAATATTTTATCTTTTCAAATTGTTGAAACCTCGCTTTTGGATTAAAAAAATGTCTGTAACAATTGTAAAAAATTACGTATATAGATGTTATGACTCATTGATAATACGACGCTTTGCGATTGTATGTCGTGTATCTATTTTCAGTCACTACTACCACTAATGGAATGAACTACTGTCGGTTATGATCGGTAAAGATAATTTTCTATTAATTGAATGTTAAGAAAACTAACTTTATTGATAATTTGTCGCTTTACAATTAACTGTAAATCAAAATAACTCAGTCTGGAAATAATAACTTAATTTTGTAATTATATGTCGCTTTGCAATTAACCACCACCTTCAGCCAAGAGTTATTGCAATATGTAATAATACATACTATTTTGCTAATATATCACAATTAATTACTTTATAATAGCTACCTACAGGAAGACAAAGCTTATGTTCTTCCTTGAAAACTTCATGATAAAAAATACAATAATTTTATTAATATTAAAAAAAATTAAAAAAGTGTACGTAGGGCGTTTGCTTTGATACGACATCAAGATAATTTTTAAATTAATTAATAGTTACGAATAACGTAATTTGAAAAAAAATATAATCAAAATCGGATATAAAATTAAATTATTTTGTAATAGTAAGTATTAATTAAATTTAGATGGTTAAAAGCTTTTTAAACTGCATCAACTAATAATTAAACTTTGTAAATAAACTCAAATTTTAAACATTACATCATTAAAAGTTCATTAATTTGTTTGAAAAAACTAAATAGCAATAATTTTATTTGAACTAATAATTAGTTTGAATGTCATCACAAAATATTTTAAATTAAATTTCAAACTAAATAATAATTGGAAATAGCAATGTTATTGATAAATTGTAGACACTGGTCATAAAAAATTATGAATTAGCAATCATAAAGCATTACTAAAGTTGTTTAGTAGATTTTCTTTAAAACCATTATTAAAATTGTTCTTTATTAAACATTTTCTTAAATTTTCATAATGAAACTGCACTAATTCTTAATTATTGTTTTTATTAACTAGTTACACGTTTAGAAAATTTAAAAATCTTAAAATACTAATTAGTTGAAAATATTGGCAAAATTCTTAAAATGTCTTGAAAATGCAAAATCTACACAAAAACGGCGCACAATTGTTTAGAAAAATACTTTTTCTGCACAAAAACAGTTTGAAACAGTTACAGCTTAAATAAAGCACGTTTAATGCTTAAAATTTAGCAAAAATTACTATAACTGTTAAAAAATGCTAAAAACTTTTAAAAATACAATTTCTACAAGTAGAAAAAACCTGCGTCCAGTACCTCTATTATTGTCGCACACTCTACCCTTTCCATCGTATAATTTTGAGTTGAACGAAGAAAGTATACGAGTATTGAGCGTTTAATGTTTTGTTAAAGCTTTTCAAAAAACATTTATTTGCGTTAAACAAAAAGACACCATGAATAAACAAAATCCAAATCATTTTGTAAACTAATGCAATCATTGGTAGATTATATTCTTATATAAAATTTAAAATCGTCAGCAAATCAGAGATAAGACAAAAAATTAATAGAATAAGAAAGATCGTTAATAAAGAGTAAAATAGAATTGGTCTACAATGAGATCCTTGAAGAACCCTAGATGAAACAATAATTGGTTGTTATAAAAAGTTATTAACTTTCACAAACTGAGTACAATTTTCCAAAAAACTCAACAACCACGCAACAAAAGATTCATGAAAACCCTGAGCACAAAGCTTAGCAATCAAAACTCTATGATTAACGCGATCAAACGCCTTTGAAAAATTTGTGTAAATATCATTTTTCTAACAAATAAGATTTGTAAGAGTAGAACAACCCTCACACAACCCATGTTGCTGTTCCACTAAAATGCTTTTGCACCTCCATTGTATTTGACTAGTTACAATTGGATGCATATACCTCATAATTAGCAATATCCTCCTTAGCTTCAGATTTATACAAAGGCATAATGTACCTTTGTTTCCACAAAGTTACATTTAAGGTTCTCAATCTCTTTTAAACATATCCAACAGACTAATTTAAATGCTTTATGTAATACGTTTTCTTCAAAGTCAATCAATGAAGTTTGATAAACATGTTAGATAGGCGACAGTTCTTTTGTTAAATTAACAGTTGACAGTGTTTATATAATATACGGGTCATATGACTGATTCGTACAACATTTTATAACAAATTAGCGGTTGACACAGGTGACATTTGTAAAATAGTTGAATTGACAGTTCACATGAGAGATTTATGAAACAGTTGACAGTTGACAGTCGATTTGTCAATTTAACATTTGACGCTTATCTGACAAAATTGTAAGACTGTTAAGATTGCTTTTTTATAATTAAATTTTGTGATATAGTTTAATTGAATTGACAGTTGAAAGTTCATATGACAATTTTTTGTCGAGAATAAAGTTGAAAGAACATTATCAAACTGTTGAAATTTGCGGAGATAATCAAATAAAAACAATAATGCCAAAGTTACAGAAATTGAACAGTTTTTGTTTTGTCATAGGTAAACATAAAGTAAACAAAACAAAAATGTATTTTATAAAACACTAAATTTGCTTGTAATTTGAGCAATTTAAAAAAAAATAAAATATAAGACCCTATATAAGTTGCAGTAAGTCTATTTTAATTCCAAAAAAACACTGTAACTCTACAACAGTAGTTATTAACCTTTTTGACTGGAAACCCAGTGTGCAATTCAAATGTGAAATTAAAAATTAAAATTATTGTGTTTTAGAAAAAATATTTTTTTAATTTAAAATTTTAATTATTAACAGTATTAGTGACTAGCTTAATGACAAGCAAAGAAAACTTATAAGACTTATACAAAGTGTCTATAGAAAGTGTACCAAATAACGTGCTAAAAATCCAATTTATTCCTGCACTGTATCATCACAGCAAAACAGGAAAATCCTGTTTCACACAAATAAGTAGTTGGAAATGGCTGTGGTCTCACCGCAAAATGTTTAGAAAAAACGTTCACAATTTTGTAATTTTTTTTGTAGTCCGGTTTTAAACTACTAAAAAGTGCAAAATTCTGTTCATAAAAATAACAAAACTTGGTCAATATTAATTTTGTTTTCATAAAGAACCTAAACATAAAATAACAAAATTTGGCCATGAAATATCAAAACATTGTTAGAAAAACCAAAATAAACTATTACACGAAACTACTAAACTACTAACTGTTAAAAAATTTAAATTCTATTTATACAACGTCAAGAATGTTAAAATCCAGTAATAAATCGAGCTATAAAAAAGCAACAAAAATATAGAATGTCAAAAATCCGGTCATAAAACATTAAATTATTGAAAAATGTAAAAATGGTCTCATAAAATGTCAAAACTAGCAAAATCCGGCTTTAATAAACATCAAATTATTGTTAGAAAACACCAATATCCAGCCAAAATCCGATCAAAAACAATTGAAACAAACAAAATTCTATCAATAAAAACTTTATATATTTCATTGCCAATAAACTGTTAAAAAGTAAAAAATTCTATTCATAAAGTATGAAAAACAGCAAAATCCGATTTTGATACATATATCAATAAGTACCAAAGTTTTTTAAAATTAAACTTTTGTACTATTCATAAAAAATTAATAATAACTAAATCCAGTTATAAACATTAAAATAATTTCAGATAGAATTAAAATCCGACCAAAAACGGTTTAAAAATACAAAACTTTATTTATACAATGTCAAAAGTAGCAAACCCCGGTCGATAAACATTAAAATATTGTTATAAAGCATCAAAAATCGGCCATAAATTGTAGAAAAATGTAATTATTTTTATAAAATTACAAAACAAGCAGAATTCAGCTATAAAATATCAAAACATTGTTAGAAAAGTTGAATTCAAAATTTATTAACAAAAAGTCAAAAATAGCAATATTCGGTTATAAAATATTACAATATTGACAGAAAGAACCAAACTCCAGCTATAAACTGTTAAAAAGTGCAAAATTCTGTTTATAAAATGTCAAACATAACAAAATTTGTTTTAAAAATATTAAAACCAAAGTCGGCCAAAAACAGTGCATAAGTGCAATATTTTATTTATAAAAAAAATTAAATAGTTAAACTCTGCCTAGAAACATCAAAATAATGTCAAACAACAACAAAAAATTATGAAATCTCAAAAATATCAAAATCCGGCTACAAAGTATCAAAATATTGTTAGAAATAGCAAAATCTGGTGTAAAATTCTATTTATAAAATGCCAAAAATATAAAAGTATTTCTAGAAAACGCAGAAAAAAGTCAAAAATAGTAAAATTTTGTCATAAAATATAAAAAATAAAAATTAAAAGAATGTTAAAATAGCAATATTCAGATTTAAATTTTAAAGATTTTTCAAAAAACATCAAAATCCGGCCATAAACTTATAAAAAGTGTAGTTTTTTAATAAAATTCAACCAAAATTTGGCATAAACTATTAAAAAGTGCAAAATCCAACCATTAAATTATAAACAATTTTTAGAAATAACCAAAAGTTCAAAAATGTGAAAATCCTTATAGTCAAAAATAGCAAAATATAGAAAGAAAAAAGAGAATTCTATTTACAAAATGTCAAAAATAGACGTCGAGAAAACCCTGTATACTTGTAGGCCTTTCCGCATTGCAGACCTTTGCTTACAGCTACGCCACTGTTTGTGAGACTCACATTTTGGACAATTTTTTCAAATAAATGATTAACCCAACAATATTTCTCGACATGGACATGACATTTTGTGGAGTATATTTTTTATTTAATTTTTTTTCAAATATTCTAAAAAATAGGTATGGTCTACACAAGAATATTGTTGTCATTAAGATTTTCCAAAAACAAGTTCAATATTAAAAACGCTGTCAAATAATTTTATGTCTATTACAGTACGGTTAGACTTTCTGTGTTCAACTGATTTAAGTGGTAAAATATCATTGAAGCAGTCAAAACATTTCCGTTTTTTATCTGTCAACAATATTTCTGTTTTTGTTTTAAGAGAATCATCTCTGTCAATAAATAATAGTGATAAGACAATGCTAGTAAAGTGACATACCGATTACAAATATATCATCAAGTAAAATCAAATATTTATATTATCAAAACAATTTAAATTGAGTTTTCCAGCAAATGGGCAAACTATTACTCTAATATAACTTTATATAGCACAACACACAAATTTATTTACTATATTTTTATAGAACGCATAAAAAAAGTTATTGATTTTGAATATCAGGTTCATATGTAGATATTTTGATAACGTCTTTACATCACCGACAATATCACCATTAAATTAATTATAAAGAAAAAAACTGTAAACAACCTAACTCAAGACTCAATCAATCAATAGCAAAGAAGTATATAATTTATAACGTGGCTAGAGCTATGTGATTGCAAAGCTACGCATTATCACTGAACTGCGACATATTAGTTCATACTTAATTCTTAATCAATAGAATAACTTTGTATTTTTTTTGCAGAGACTGCAATTTGACAGATTAATTGTTATTTTGACAGTTCAATAATCATCAATAAGCATTTTTCAGATTGGTTTGAAATTTTACATTTTGTTAAAACAACCATTTGTCTCAAACTGCACAGTTTTATGTTACACAATCAAAAAATTGGACTCCTTCTGATGTTTCTAAAAAAAATCTGCAATCTTCCTAACATTTGTAAAGTTATCATAATAAATATTATCTCCAACATTACCTAAACTGCCAAAAACATTTTCATACTGTCATACAGTGTCAACAATATTCCTAATTAACAGAAATTGTCAACAACATTATTATAAAGTTTCAACAACATTTTTAAATTACCGTAAAATGTCAAAACAATTAATATTATCTCCAACAACATTCGCAAACTGCTAAAAACGTTTCTAAACTGTCAAACAGTATCAACAACATTCACAAACTATAATAAAATGTCAATAACGTTGCTTTAAAGTGTCAAATCTACACTGCCATAAAGTGTCAAAATAAGTGATATCTCTTAGAAAACATTTCAAAATTATCAAAAATATTTTCGAACTGTTATAAATTGTCCCAAATTTAATGCATAGTTTTAAGTAACAAATATTTTTTTGAAAATACTGTTTCACACATTTTTTTGAAATTTGTAATAAAATAACAATAACAATAAGTTGTTGAGTAGAATTTATTTTTCAAAAAATTGTTAATACTTTTTGTTACAACAATTTCACAAAAATTTATTTTATAGATAGAATTTGTTGAAATTGATTGTTGCTAAATTTATTTCTAAAAATCGAGATTTTTCAAAAAATTGTAAGTATTTTTCAAAATATGCAACAAATATTTGCAAGATTAAATAAAAACAAACTGTTTTACAAAAATGAATTCTATAGACAGAATTTTTAAATTTTGTAATAAAATTTGTTACACTGATTGGAAATAAGTTACTAAATATATTTACAAAAATATAAATTTTTTAAATTTTTTTTATTTAATTTTCACAATTTTTCAACATGCAACAAATACTTCTAAAATTAGAACAAACTGTTTCACAAAAATTAATTTCATAGGCAGAATGTTTGAAATTTTATTGTGAAGTTTGCTGTCAACAACAGTAGAAAATATAATTTGCAAAGAACCATCAGAAAGTACTTCCAGTATAATGAAAAACAATCAATTAATTTAACTCATTTAAAACACAATAATTTTAAAATTGCAGTAATTGTATTTTTAATTAGAAAACTAATAATAAATAATTGTTTCTGTTGATACTAGCCTCGTGTCGAAAAGTCCGTTATCTAACAACTGCAATAAAATGTAATCATATGCTATTAAAATAACGTGTACATCTCTAAATCAAAACAAAAATTGTTTCTATTTTTCAGTTGCAACGACCGATATTTTTAATTCAGAGAATGGAAGGCGCTGTAGATACTAACGAGGCCTAGTATCTAAGCCACCCACACTTTCATATTAAATTAATTATGGTTAAATGGACATAATTGCATAAAAAAACATGTACAAAAAACTAAACTAAAATATACTTGCGTAGTCAGCCAAGTTGCATCAATTTAATCAATACAAATATTCCGGCTCATGTTAACTGCTGAATGACAAATTGTTAATAAAACGAGTTGCAATAGTATAAAATTAATATCTCAGTGGTTTAATATTGCAATGATTTAAACGTACTAAATTATTGTTAATTGCAAAACAATAAAATAAACTAACTAATCATTGTAATTGTAAATCACAAATTAATAAATTGTTAATCAAGTAAGTTGTTTTATCATTTAATTGACAGCAAAGTTCTATATTATAATTATTGATTGTAATGAGTCATATTGGCTTACAGTTACACAGTGACTTGTTAGTTAATTATCTGAAGATTCAACTAAGAGCAAAAAAAATCATATCATAATAATTAATAGTAATTAGTCAATGGCAAAATACAACAATATCCATTTTAGTTATTATCACTAAACAGTCAAAATTAAACCATAAATTATCAATCAGTTTCTCCACATTCATTGTTTTTCAAAACTATATTATGGTAGTCAGGGCATATGCATGTTAAGTTAAGTAAAACAGCAATGTAACTTTTTGAAACAATCAAATCTAACCAAATGTAACGGCAATTATATGGTGGTACTTATTAAAACATTTACACATTTTTTTTTTTTAATTGTTGAAGTATTATAATTTATATAATTTTAATCTAATTCTAAATCAACTCATCTTAAATTAATCTTTTTGGTTCAAATTTTAATATTATTTTCAAATTTAATTAATGTACTAACAATACATTATGTATATATAGTATCACCGTAAATACATGACGCCCAATTATTAAAAGTCAAACTAATTTCGTAAAAATAATCATGCGGAAAATTCACTACCTTTTTTGTCACATTAGGGAATACTCTATTCCAGATAATGTGATCAATTTGGAAATCGATGCATAATGCATGCTAATGAATACACCTAATAATAGTTCGGCAAAAAAAAAATGTCGCACACATTAACAAATTAATGTCGCACATGAATTTAACTAATCAAGAAATAATTATAATGGAGATGCGTGCACATAAACAATATCATCAACAAAAAGAAATTTATTAATATGAAAGAAAAAATATCACGTAGCGAAATGTCCTGAATAATATAAACTGCATCATTAATGCTAATGGGTTTGCAAAGTACTAATTGAATTAATTATATTCTGTTGTAATTTAATGAAGTTACGCAATTAAACAAAATAACTAGAGTTAACAACTTTCTGCTTAATATCAAGTAAATTTAGTGTAGTTTAGGTTCGACATTATAATATTAATATAATTATACTCAATTTATCCCCTATTGTTATAAAATGGAATCAAATTACCATAACCCAAACGCGGTAGATTATAAAACCCTCGCAATATTGAAATTGTTTGTAAAATGGACCGCAATTTAATCATGCGCGCCAACATATAGAAACTAGCAACTAAGTTATGTCAAGTTTTCAATTTAATGTGTCCCGAAATAATTTTGACGTGTAACTTTTGTGGTTTGTGTGAGAAAGTTTTGTGTTAGAAACTCACCTGAGCTACGGGCGCAGGGCGTCGTGTGCAGCACCACCAGCGTCGGGGCGTCGAATGGTTGGAACTGTTGGAAGCGCTCCGATAACGCGTGCTTTCTATCCTCGTTCTCTACAGCACCCCCTCTATCGCTTAACACCCCCGTGCGCACTTAATAATTCTATTCCATTCATGAAACAGGCCGGAATCTGTTTGTAATCCTTTAGCCACCCACGAAAAACTCGGTCATGCAAAAAGAAACGTTGAAGATATTCATGTAAAATACAATTAAAAATGCAGTATCTTAGAAAATCATATTCAACTACATTGCTGCTAAACAGAGCAGAAAATATGAATTCTTGCTAAATATGCTGTAAGATTATCTGAGAGCCATAAATGATTTTTTAATTTTATTTGAAGAATTTTGCTATGTATGCACCTGGTACATATTTTTTTCATACTGCAAGGTGAGCAGAAGATATCATATTATTATTTTAAATAAATTTAGAAAAATAAAATTGACGTTTATACTCTATCGACCTCACGAATCTGTTTCTAGCAGGCCGAAAGTCTTTCCGATATATGTAATGAAATGAGGCAAGATGATTAACGTTTGTAAATTTGTTTGTCGCTGAAACCATGAATGCCAAAGCGATTAAAACTTTGAACAAATTCACAAATAATATACGGCCACTAGGATTTGAACTAAATGAATAGATTATTTTAAGTTTGTTAACAAAAAAAACAATATCATCTATGTCTAACAGTGCAACATAGACATACATATTTTAATGATAAAAATATGCACTAAAATTTAAAATTAAACCAAGATCGTATTTTAACTTTTTTCTAGATAAAAAAACACATCGCACATAACAATTAATTGATATAAAATTTTAAACTAATTCTCAAAACTTCAAAATTCATACAATGATAGTTTCAATTGATATATACCATATTAATGTCATTAATTATTAAAGGAACACCAAGACAACGTAGACTATTTTCAATCAAATTATTATAGTAAAAAATTATAAAAACTTCTACAAAATACAATAGTTACTTTTACATAAATTTACTTTAAAAACAAACAAAAATAGAATTTTGTCATTGGTTAAGTAGAATAAATTTAGCAAACTGATTTGTTATATCCCTATTTCCTTAAAAAAAACTCTAGAGCAAATGTTCAGCATTTTGATTTTAAAAGTGGTAGATTAATCGGAGTCCGTGAAAGTGTAGGTATCAATTTGTTATATTGCCCGACGTATTGGTTAGAGTGTATCTACAAAGTAGATCAACATCAAATTATCTTTAGAGAACAATCAAAGTTTTCTTTCTGTGCCCATGATTAAATAATTACAATTTCCGTGTTGAAATGGTATGAAAAAAATTACTGTTTTCACTCCATTTTAATACTAGTAAAATATAGTATTAATATTTAATAAAACAGTTATTTACATAAAAATCAGAAAAGTAATAATTTACATGATGTAAGTACTTCAGCTAGAGAGTCATGTAAAATTATACCTGATGTATACCATAATTAAAATATAAAATTTATGACATAAATCAAATTTATCATTTTTTTAATGTCAAAACGTAGTTCTTAATTTTATGATTTTACACAGAATTACCTTTCATGCCCGGCGCATTCGCCAAAACATAAACCAAATAATTAGTATCTACAGTATCTAATACCACTCAGAGCGGAATCTATTGTGTTGTATGTACGGCGCACACGGCGGCTAAATAAATGAAACAGCAAAAAACATATTTGAATTAATTATCAAAATAAAACTATTTATTAAAAAAACATTTATAAACCTGCAAACTTTGCAAATTATGGGACAGTGACAAAATAAAGCGACTTTTTGCTTATTTTTCAAATTAAGTTTCCAGCTAAAACGGATGCAATTTGTATGTACATCAATTTGCAATTTAGTTTTTTTTTACAAATTAAAGTAAAAAATACTTTTTTTTTTAAACCTACTCTGAGGGGGTAGTTCCCAAAAATCTTAGCTACTATTTCACTATACGTTCTACAAATTTCTCTAGAAGAAGAACCAGGTACCAATTGAAGCCATTGTTCCATATTGGTGCTTTTTAGTACTAACCAAGGCTGCCTATCTTAAGTTGGTTTCCAATCAACATTCCAAAAGGCTGATGAGGTTGCGGCTGATGAAGATGGTGTCATTTGTATCTGTGAACTGTGACCAAGTTATGTTTGTCATTGTTTATGTGGCATAAAAAGTTGCTTCATTGAAGAAATATTGTTTTATTTTAAGCTTGTTTTGTCGCAGATAACACTCTCCTTGTTAACTCTGTAGTATCTGCATTAATAGTTTTTTAGGCTAATATTAGACATTGTCGTTGGTTTCTTGTTTGATGTTAAAAGTTGTAGTCAAACATTGAGAGCACATTTGGCTAAGGTTGGTTAAGTAATGTGTACGCGGCTCAATTCTCAAAGGCTGCATGTGAATGAACACATTCAGATAACGTCGTTAATACTGAAGTAGTAGGTTTCTGCAGCTGTTGCTACTGTTCTTATTGAACACATCTTACTCTAATTAGTAGCTACGCTGATTAAGTTTATCAAGATATGCAGCTTTTAACTCGAACTGTTCATTTCAGTCTTCAATGGACATCATACTTGCTGATTATATACCCGCAATATGTTAGCTAAAGACGCGTATGTTCCTTTTTGGTTTGTTATTTAAAGGAAATTATTTAGAAGACGCATTCAGTAAATAGAAACTTTATTCAACTAAGAAAATTATGGCTGATACATATTAATCAGGAATTATGTTGCCTTAGTCATTATTGCGTCCTAGTACTTTTAAGCTGAAAATGGCGTAGTCGGTATGACATGTTTTGTCTTCCAAGTTCGTTCAAGCCAATATGTCTCTTTAAATTGTTTGTTAAATGAAAATTTGTCAAGCGTAGAATATCACGTTTAATGCAGTTTGGTCAGGTACCAAAATAATGTTGACTGAACCAGTGTTTTTCCTGGTGTGTTAGGCATATGCACCAAAATGGCGGATTGTTGTGTCTTGGTTCCATAGTGACAACAAAATAATACACTTCAGAGCGGTTGTTTGCAGTGCTCTTGGTATGTCAACGTGGTTTTAGCTTGTTCCAGGTTCACTAACCGTTGTGAGTATATACATTATCTTACTCATTATCGTAAAGATATTACAAGAATGAGTAAGAGTATCGGTTCGTTATGGTAGATCAAACCTATGTTATATTGAAAAGATTGTCTTTGAAGTAATTGAAATTTTTTGTAAAACATCCATTTGGCGCAATCTTATTCAATATCGTGAAATAATACGATGTACTTTTAATTCAGTACATACAGAAGGTTTTGCGCTAATCTTTATTTCCCGCGCTCTACCGTGGATTTAAAAAAGAAATCATTTCAGAACGTCTGTTCTCTAGGCAGAAAAAAGGTAATTGCACTTATTTGTATGCTTTATGTTTGCTGTTTGAGTGGTATCAAACATTAGCTACACCGTCAGTTAAGGTTTTCAGTTAGCTTCGGTTCTTCTTGAATAAGAAAAGATTGTTTCTGTGTAATGGTTAGATTAATCGAGAATTTAAATGCCTTTTCTCCAATATCGCTTCGGTTTAAAAAACATAGAGAGGGGAGTATAGCTAATATATTAAGTTCTAAAATACGCTTTATCCGTCTTTGAGGAGACCCTCTCAGTATTTGCAATAAGGCCCAAAAATTCATGCTACGCCACCAGCCAAATTTCAATACAATATATTCATGGTTGTAACGTACGTGGTAAACAAAATCGGTCAATTAATAAACTTGTGACATACATTTTATTAATAAACTGTAACTACAACTAACATATATAATATTTTATGACAAATATTTTTGATTTGTTGCTACTATTAGCTTTAAACCGTTTTATCCAACAAAATTGCTAAAATCTTTCAACAAAATTTAACATAAAAGCTGTAAGCCATACATTTTATGGTTTGTAAGTTATTTTTAGTAAATTTACACACTTTGAAAATATAATATAAATGATCACTACCAATCCAATGAAAGATTACACCATTTTTTTAGCATAACTTTTCTAAAGACGGTAAAACATGCAAGTTAAGTTTTAAAATAATCAAAAAATAATAAGATATTATGATTATTGAAAACATAATAATTATAATATGTTTTAGAAAATAAACAATATGGCCGCCGTAATGTATTTTGCGTAACTTTTAAAACGCTTAGAAATGAAAAGTTAGGTATCTAGTATCCATAACTGTGCATGACAACTCAAACATAAACCACAAGAAAGCAAATAGTGAAGTAATCCGAAAACAGTATTAGTTAAAGACAATTTTAATAAAAATAATAAACATAATAATCGTAACATTGTTGAGTTGGAAGTTGTAATTTCACAGTCATTTCATTACTCCTCTATCGATCTCTAATCAATTAACCTCAAAAAAATTACCAACTAAAGACAAGTGTTTTTGGATTCACCTGTTACAGCTACCAGGCGTCGCCATCAAGGAAAAAACAACATGCCCAGTTATAGGCGTAACCTAGCATTAACTACAGTAAGGATAAAATCAAATTTCCAAGTTCACCAGTTCGCAAACCGCAGTACAAATTAAAAAGACTACGTATTTTCAGTTTATACCAAACTATCAATAAAGCAGCTACTCCCCCAACGCTACCAAAGCAATTGAAACATCAGCGGTTTATACACTTTGTGTTGAGAACCCCGTCAATGAATGCTTGATTATGAAGCGAGGCAATTCTGCAACCTGCAAACCAACCACCCAATTAGAACCAAACCAATCGGATAATAGAAATATCTAAGCCCGAATATAAATTGTAACTGAGTGTGACCCTCGACGGAACTTACTTCTTCCAGTTTGTCATCTTTCTTTTTAGAAAAAAAATACGTCGGGAGCGTTATTGTAAAAAACAGGCAAAATCTGCTTCCTAAATTCTCTTACCCTTCTCGAATCTAGCAATTCTTCAGGGCAATGACCATAAATTTGCTTTTTTGCAAGAGATTTTTTTGCCAATGTGTTAAGAAGTCATTAATTGGTTATCTCGTCTGTACACCTAACCTAACCTTTTCTTTTTTTTTTCTGAGAAGGTGGAAAATCTTTCACAAGACACCCCAAAGGGTAGTGTCAGATTCTTACTGACTAAAAACACCTCCTCCTTTTCTTGCGGGAATAACGATCTTTCTCCACCTCGGAATTGCATTTAAGTGTTACGTCAAGGTGGAGGTTCCCGCGCGCCAGTCTTCAGGCGCAATTAACACACATTTACATAGATTTGACACCACTTTTTTTTTTTTTTTGGTTCTGTGGTTTGCCCAGCTTTGGGCGCGCACATTTTTTACATATTTTTGACAAAACAGTTTACAAAACATACATTAGAACTAAATTTACAATTACAAAATACATTAACGAGTAGCTACGAGTAGAAGCGGGAAGGGGGGGTGGGCCCCCCCTTCCCGCTTCATTCACACCACACCATGGAGCTAACTCCCTCTTTTTTCTCTTTCATACGTAGCATGGACCCTATCATGGTGGCCACAATGTCCCAATTGTACTCAGCATTACATTATGAGCCGTCTAGGCCATGCCGGTTCGCTACCACCTCCACTTGACACGCATTCCTCCCAACTCTTCTGCCGTTCCCCCCACATCCATTCTTCCGCTTCACACTTAGTAAGGCAACCCTCCCAGACCGCCGTTTTCACTTGCACTACAAGATCTAACGGCTTCATGCCTGCCACAACCAGAAGGCCCGCCGTCGGCGCTGTCCTGTATGCGCTGCAAACCCTCTGGCAACACCTCCTCTGAGTCCGCAGAATTATTTTCCTGTGTCTTTTGTTGTTGCACACGGCATTTCCTATGGAGGAGACCACCGAGCACATCAGGCGCATGGTGGAAGATTTTGCTCCCGCAAGGTTTGGCATTAGCCCTGCTAAGGACCGAGCCACCTTCTCCGCTTTCTCACACACTTCTCTTACATGCACACCCCACTCTAAGTTTGTGCTTAACGTAACCCCCAAGTATTTTACGTTCTTTTTAGACCTGACGGTAATCCCCGAGACGGTCATTTCCACTTGCGGTACTCTTCTTGAGCAGGAGAGCACCACAAGTTCCGTCTTTTCTGGGGCCAGTTCTAACCCCAGCTCCGTGATTTTTCGCTCTATGAGGGCAAGAGCGCGGTTCCCCGTCTCCTCCAGTTCCCACCTAGACCGTTTTGTAACAATGACCGTCAGGTCGTCGGCATACGCCACCCTTTCCACTCCTAGAGGCAGCTCTAAGCTTACCACGTCGTCGTACAAAACGTTCCACAACGTGGGGCCCAGGACTGATCCATGTGGTACCCCCCCCCCCCCCAGTTAAAATTACCTCTTCCCTTTTCCCACCATCTCCCACCAACAAAACCCTGTCCCACAAATAACTACTGATAATATTCAGCAGGTATTTGGGAACACCCCTGCCCTCCAAAGCCCTTAAAATCCTTCCCCAATTGGCCGTGTTAAATGCGTTTTAAACGTCAAGGGCAACCAAGACGCATGCCTTACGGTGTGTGTAGCTGTACTTCTTAGCAGCTACCACCGGCGCTTTCACCTCAGCAAGCGCGCTCAGAGTCGAACGGCCTTTTTTAAATCCGTATTTGTATATTTACCCATTACGGAAAGCTGATCCTGTGTGCATGTATTCGTCAATGAGAAGAAAACCAATTTACGCTCGATTTCACCTAAAAGTTAAGTTAAGATTCCATCCGAGCTCGAACTCCGACCCATAGGTAGCATATTCTACTTCTGCTGCATAAACTAAGGTTGTGGCTTAGAGCAAAGCAAACGCGGCATAGATTTGTGAATATTTAAAAAAACAATTCTGTAGAATTTAAAGCCATGTCAGTTAAGCTAAAAGCAGCCTTTTTGAATATTAGTATTAAATGTAAATACACGATGTAGATTAATTGGCGGACAAACGCCAGGTAACTTTGTGCCAAAAGAAAACAAAAATTTTAATTCCAAAATGCTAAGAAACTCTGAGGCCTCACGAGATCTTCAAAGTTTTGTTACGCTTGGCAACTTAGCAAAGTTTCTATTTTTATATTTAAACCTATAATGTAGGCAACTTAATACACACATCAAATGTTATTATTTATTATAAACTAAAAATGTTCATATTGACCACCTTTTACTTCTAAACACTATACGTTATCGAATTCATGACATTCTCAAGCATCACTGGCGTAATTTGCATATTCATTCAAAGGAAAAGTCATAATAAAATAAAAATATCAACTGACATTCATTGCGTAGCCTACGTTATAATTTGAATTTTATTTTTATTACTATATTCAAACCAATAATGTAGGCAACTTAATACATATATATCAAATGTTATTATTTATTATAAACAACAAATGTTCATATTGGCCACCGTTTACTTCTAAACACTATACGGTATCGAATTCATGATATTCTCAAGCATCACCGGCGTAATTTGCATATGTATTCAAAGTATAAGTCATAATAAAATAGAAATATCAACTGACATTTATTGCATAGCCTACGTTATAATTTAAATTTTATTAAAAAATTTGCTACGTTGTCAAGTGTATTTATAATTTAAATTTGATTTATTCTTGGAAAGTAATTTGCAAATTTTTCAATATTTTTTTATTATTAATTTTTAATAAACCTCGTAACTTTTATTGTACTAAAAAAAAAGCAACTTGGTACATAACTTACGCAATTAAAACAATATTTGTATTGACA
Source organism: Tachinus rufipes (assembly GCA_963932245.1). Lineage (NCBI taxonomy): Eukaryota > Metazoa > Arthropoda > Insecta > Coleoptera > Staphylinidae > Tachinus > Tachinus rufipes. The sequence continues at coordinate 80,997,536 of OZ010744.1, forward strand.
AAATTGAAACTTTGAGGACCTCGTGAGGCCAAACGAAGAGTTTCTCAGCATTTTGGAAATAAGATTTTTGTTTTCTTTTAGCACGATCTTCAAAGTTACCTGGCGTTTATCCGCCAATTAATCTACACCCTGTATATAGACGAACTCGCACATACGCAGCGTACTCGCACGCAAATGTGCATATATCCTACACAAATTATCATAGTATTATTTAAATCATTTGTGATGCAGCAGTTATACAAAAAGATGTCATAATATTTCAAATGCGACAGACATCAACATTAGGACCAGAATAACAAACTACTAGGTTAGTTAGTAATCTCCAGTTCAGTCAAAACGTCTTAATTCAGGATTATAATATTTAGTGGTTTTAAGCACTAATAAAAAATGTCATTTGGACAACCAACCAATTTGTTAATAAATTTAATAGTATTTTAGAACATGCAGAGGCCTAATACCAAGAAAAATATAAAAAAGCCCTATAATGGATCACGCATAAAATTAAGATTAATTTTGCCATTTTCTTGTAGTGAATATAAAGAAATAAAGAGGCAATTATTATTAATAAATAAAGTAAAACTGTAGTAGCAACTAGACGGAACGCTTTTCCATTTTAGTATTTTAGTGTATTGATAACATTTGTGAATTAAGCCAAGGTAGGTCAACTGCATTGCCATATCTTGACTTACTCCTGTAATCTTCTAATAACATTAGAACCTACGTTCATGCAAAACCTCATTTTATTTCAAATCACTAGTTAACCACATGGCTATATTCTCTAGTTCTTCTAGAGTGCAACCTAAAGGGCATAATTAAAAACAATCCACACATTAGTGCCAAGTGTGTATCTCTTGACAGAATACTTGTCTACAACTTCTCACACACATCTACCTATATACCTACTAACACAAATATGTACCAAAGATTAAATGTAATTATGGTTACATGGATACTAATCGTACATTAGACTAATATCCTGAATTAAAAAATGCCATAATTTCCTCAATGTTCTGCCAGAGCTCGGATTAAAACCTGCAAGATGCATTAAATTCCTATGTAAATATTACAAAACCCAAATCAAATAAAACAAGTGATCTATATTTATAATAGTTTAATTAGTAATACAACAAAATACTGTTTATCCAGGAAACATTTTAAACCTAAAAATTGGAGCTAAAGCAACCATTAAACTTAACGATAATTTGTATATATTATAAAGTTAATTATAGACAATCAGTTCAAGTTTATGCCAATTAAAAACATTCGATTCCTTTCTGCATCTTCTTAGTAGTAATAAAAATATATCTTACTTATCAGGTAGACCTTAATAATATTATTCAACCCAGTCAGAACATTTGGTTTTATGATTCAAAATAATTTGACTAAAACCAAATTTATTATCATTGTATATAATAATATATTAATCAATAAATAGCAGCACCTTATTATACCAACTTTATAAATACTTTTGATAAATTTTAAACGCTTATAGATTGATTGATATAGTTAATCAAATATTGCACAAACTACACTAACACCCAAAGTTATTCAGATAAATATATTAAATTAAAAATAAACAATCTTATTATCTACAATGTATAATAGAATATAAATATTTCTAAAAAAATAACATTTAGACCTTCAATTTAGTTTTGACAAATTGGATAAATACAGCCATGCTAGAATATAATCACCGCAGAATAATTGATGTAAAATTTATATGTATGTATGTATATCAATTTTTTTTGTATCCATCAAAAATTGACTAGAGATCATCATCACAATTTTGTATGTTCAATTTAAAAACTGAACCTTCCTCGTACCTTGAAGTAACCTAAGGAATTCCGATTATGAATCATCGATCCCAATCCAACATAGTTTTGTAAAACAATGTTGTTGTGATGTATAATGTGGTCGGACAACTTAAAATTCATTAACACTTCTCTTAACTTCTCTTCAAATGTTGTTAGATCATATAATTTTTTCTGAGCTTCAGTACATTCTATAAAAAAAATATTTTTATTTTTAAAACAAGCATATTATTTTGTTATCTTTCAAACATAATTGTTATCCTTGAAATACTATATAACATTTTTTCAATTCTTTCCATGATATGTACATATGTGCGTACAAAATATATGACTTTTCAAGTATATGATTTATATTCAAAAATAAATGTATAAAATAACCAAATGTATTATTTTTTAATAATTTAATTTTATCTATAATTTTTTTTTTTTTCTATGTTTTTATTTATAGTTGAATTGCTGAATCAAGGTCTGCTTAACTTAAATATATACACGTTCATATAAACTTAGATTTCATCTTATCTGTGTTAATCTAAAGGATCGTGTATCTAACTCCATATATTCTTAAATCCCTCGCTCTTTGCTCCGCCTAATAACAATGAAAATCAACATAATCTATAACAATAAATTATTATTCAGTTCAAAAAAATACAAATACGACATCTTGAAATTGTCACAACAGATAGAAGAAAACTCAATGTTACAAAAAGTTGGATTGTCACTTTTGTTATAGATATCTTCACTAAATCTGTAGTATAAAAATCGCACCAAACCAATATAAAATCACAAACAAAAATGTTCAATGTACGTTTTTGAATCAGTGGCGTACGAATAAAAATATAAAATTTTTCGGAAAAACGAGGACATGGAAAATTTGTTTTGTTTTTTTTTTAAATACTTGAGACTGTACAAAAGTTCAATTTAGGAAACGGCATTAAAGGCATGCTAGAGTTATTGACAGAGGCTGCCCTCAATGACCGTAGTATATATACTCTGCAAAAAGTCCTAAATATAATAAAAATCGGTGCAAAAAAAAGGAAAATTGGCTAACTAAATCTACCAAAACTCCTAAACACAAGCTGACAAGGGGACCACACCTAACATGAGATATAAAAAGTGTAAATAAATATCGTTCTGGTAATCTAGACATGCTGGCAATACATGGGACCGTCTCCAATCCAAAGATAGTACTATGGTTGAATACAGCTGCCATAAGACTTATGTACCTATAGGTCACTGGTCACTAGTCACTAGTCTGACCAAGCAGATAACGTCAGAAAACCATCTAAATCAGTTGCAACAAATGGCATTCTTAAGTGTTACAGGCGGCATGCGAACAACGCCGACTGCACCAATGGAAGTAATGCTGTATCTGTCACCCGTTCCCGTTGACATCTATGTCAAGGTAGTAGCAACATCAGCAGACTGAATGCAACTCAAATTTTGGCACACTGTAAGGTGGGCCTGCAAACACTGCAAACACTATTCTCTCCTGAAAGAGGCAGTAAAGAGAACACCTATGCTAGGAGAGGATATACGAAGTCTGGCTATTAAATAACAAAACTGCTTATAAGAAAAAGTTCTATTTTAAAAATTATTCTAAAATCGAATGCTGTCCTTCAATGTACTTCCCTCCCCTCCCCACACACCGTTCCATTTGTTTTTTCTATTGTCAAAGAAATGCTGAAAGTTTTCTTTTGTAAGAGCATTTAGGAGCTCCGCCGATTTTTGTTTCACCTCTTCCACCGACTCAAACCGAGTTTCTTTTGAGGCAGACTTAATCTTCAAAAAAGAAAAAAGTCACTGGGTGATAAATCAGACAAGTACCATGCGTGTACCCTGGAGTGCCTCTAGCCGCTAAATAACGCTTTACAGACAGAGCGTTTTTCCACAACTCCGGCTGTTTCTTACAAGCTCACTGTCGCATTGTTGCCAAAACTTTCAAATAGTAAGTTTGATTAACAGTTTGACCTTCTGGAACCCATTCAGTCATCACAATTGATTTTGGTCACTGTTTGCAGAATTTAAACAGAGACAAGTCAACCTGGCGTTGGTCGTCTTCCGTGCTCTCTCGGTCTTCAGAAAACCGTTTATACCGTTGGAAAACACGCGCACGAAATAGAGAATTCTCACCAGAGGCCTCTTACAACAACTTACAGCACTTTTTCTTTTTAACGCGAAATTTCACATTGATCCGTGGCTCGTTTTTTTCGTCAAACATTGGTATTGGCACGAGAAAAAAAACACGTTTGTTTCTAACATCTATAGAAAAAATACTACTACAGCAACAAAAACGTGTTCTTGTACTGAAATAGTAGACACTTCCAGCTATCCAACGCTGCATTTGTTTTCCCCACTGCCCCTCTAGCACGCCTTCTGCAATCGCAGTCTCGTAATTTAATAGCCAGACCTCGTATGCCACCCTATTTTGTATTTAAAAGACCTTACAATGTACATACACACATGAACAAAAAAAGTAAAAATCCGATAAAAACAAACTCCTGCAAATCTACACCAATAGTTCCAAAACTCATCGATCTAGAAGTCTCAATATCTTGATCACAATAAACACATATGACTATCCTTCAGCAATTCTCACTATAAAAAAGCCTAAAATCACATTAGCAGCTCGTGCAAATAACATTCAGCTGTGTTGGGTGAAAAAGCACTGCAACACTAACATAACGTAACGTTAAAGCTGATGGATTGGCATGCAAAGGATAAACCCTTATGATGTGTGGACCTGAACCCTGGACCACACAACCACTAAAAAGCCTCAACACCATACAAAAAGCAAATACATTTAAAGCACAATGCAATGCTATAACTCAGACAATAAGTCAGGCAATGATTGCTCCAAATCCCTAAACAGCTCCCTACTACTTGCGACTGTCCAGAAATAACCTACAAACCATAAAAGAAATTCTGGCAGAACACTCTCAATTAAGAAAACACATGCATACAGGCATTGTAAACAGCCCAATATGTAGATGTAAAATGGACAACGAGACGGCCGAGCATGTACCTGTCCGGCGCTTTCCTAGCATACATAAACCACATAGGTTGGCTGTTTGCTGGGACAAAGGAGTTAGGTTTACCACTGAAGAAGTGAGGTTTACCAACTGCAGTGAAAATGGTTTCACCCTCTCACTCAAATCCAGAAACCAGGTTGCTAAAAAATTCCACTGCATTTCAATGAATCAAATTCAAAACTTGAACAACGCGCTTTCAAAACATCTTGTGTATTGTACAATAATTTAAAAAAATTCTGGTTTAGATTTTCTTAATGGTTGTGCAGTTATACAGAAAAAATGTGAGATAATAACCACTAACATTTTCATAAAACAATGCAAACATCCATGTCTTACATGGAATTCAAATTTAAGCACCCCTAGTACCTATTATTTTTAAAATGCTTTATTATTGAGAAAAAATGTTAAATTTTTGCTAGTCTTAAAAAAAAGATTGATGATACAAAAGTAAAATTTCGATTCACAGAAAATGAAAAAGAAAAATAAACAATTTTAAAAAATGTTACAAAAAACAATTCAAACTAGAAAAACATATAGTGTCAAGTAAAAGATGATTGAAAAGTGACCAAATTTTAGTAATTACTAAAAACTTTAAAATAAACTTTTCATTTGATAAATAAAACAACGTAAATAACAACATTTTCATTTATACAGGGCAATTCATTAGCATTACTAAAAAAATGTTTTATATTAACTCAAAAAAAAAAAGGTACTATGTAAAAAACTAAGTTGTTTTTAGTACAAAAACTTTAATTTAATAAAACTGAACAATAAATTGACAAATGTAAAAACAGCTTCTTAGATTGAATTGTTCTACATCCTGTGACAATTTGACAAAGGTGATTGTATCTATAGTTTGCAAGAAAACTATTTTTTTGAATTAAATTCATCTACTTTGTTATCATTGGGAGAAAAGATGTGGGTGTGGCACCAAAAATTATCTTGTTTTGAGAAAACCCTTGGCCATAAATAATTATTCAATTTTATTATTTTATGTATTGTGTAATGTTATGTATGAGTATTAAAATCACAGCATCTTTTCTTTTTTAATTAACTAATTAATTATAACCTCTATATGAAATGCTTCCTGTTTTAAATTAGAATTACAAATAAGCTTTAATGATGTTCTTTAAAGAAAAAAATAATATCTTACCTTCATGAAAGAACAAAGGATGTGCAGTCAATGTACAAAATGGTACTTCATTATTAAATGGATTCCAACGCACAGAAAAACCCAATGGTTGCCCTTTATTCCACATAAGCCGTATTCCCTTATTTTTCCTCTCCCTGTGGAACAAAAAATAATTACAACTTCTTAAACATTAAATAAAATAATTCACTATTTTGAATTGGGAAACATAAAAAATAACCATCAATTATTAAAAATGCTATACCTGGACTGGAAGGTTTCAAGAACCTTTCCATTATTCTTAGTCCATCCAGCAAACATACAAGTCTGCATAATATTTGTTATGCCATCCGCTAATCCATTAAGCCGCCTGAACAACACAACATACAAATTCATTCATTTCAAACAAACAGAAATTAGAGTAATTTTACTTACGGTACTAAAGATCCACTTGGGTAAACCATATCACCTATTACAACAGAATCTAACTGATCCAATGGTATACGACGATGTTCCAAATGTTTAAGAGCAATGAAATCATATTTTACTGATATTACACTTTTTTCAGTCAGCAAAATTAGTCTTTCTTTATCAGAATCCCATAAATTAATTCTAAAAAACGTATTTTTAATCAACTGTAGTAAATACCCAGAATTGGACTTACTCTGTTAATAAAAATTTAGCAACCAGTTTTCCATCATTGTCTTGCATAAGTTCCCCAGTGCAGTCTCGAATTGCATTTTCCACAATGCCTTCACGGAAAGTGAAAAAATCTGTAGGGCTCTCAATATTCGGCTGAGCTAATGCTTGCAATGCATTTTCCAATTTTCCTGTTGTAGAACTGCTTCTTCTATATTTTAAAGTTTCTGAAACTGCATCAAAAAAGATTGCAGACTACTGATATTTTCAAACTGTTTCTATAATTAAATGATTTGCATAGTCATACTCGAATGCTAAATGGTAACTAGTCTGTGACTATTCCGACTAATTCACAATAACTACTTACTTTATCTAATTCAATGTATAATTATACTAAAAAAAACTGCAAAAATCATTTCAATTTAGTTTTTTATTTAATAAATTATAGAACTGTGATTTTTAATTTCCGGCATTTATTTATGCAAAAAATATGTCATTTGTCAATTATAATTAATTAATCAAATGGCTGTGCTACCATTTCATTATATAAAACTTTATACTGTGTATATGCACATCAAACTATCATTAAAATTCGTCCTTGAACATTAAGCAATGCCATAATCCATGTAAGACACGAAGGTTTTCTGGAAACTGAATCAATATTGTCTGCGCTTTACTGTAGATTGAATAAATTAACTATTTACTTAATAATATTGTTAAATAATAATACAAAAAATTACATTTTAATGATATCTATAACAATAACAATGTCGTTAACACTAAGTAAAAAAGCAATAAAAGATAAATTATTATCATAAATTTCAAACTAAACTTGTTTTAATTACTAATTTCAAAATTGTTGAAATAACACCCAAACAATAATATAACCTTGAAAATTATATAATTTGAAAACATGCTCATCAAGAGTATTTACAAAATCAAAACCTTGTCATTAAAGCCAATCTCGCATTTGATAAACTCAAACTTACTCTTTTGCGTGATTGGTGCAACAAATCCTTCCTTCCAGCTATTACTACATCCTTTAATCTCGTTAACATTATCTTTAACATTATTATTACACTTTTCTTCCTTCAAGCTTTTTGTTTCTTCATCATTTATGGCTAAAGTGCCTCCTTTAAATTCAGCTGGTATATCCTCTTCTAAAGTATATTCCATCATACTTCTGTACTGTTTAGTATTTGCTATGTGTCATTACATGAAAACTGGTTTGGATTTCGATTGCAGTATGTACTATTGTTCGGCCGTCACGTTTCTACAGATTATTTAATTACCGGTGGTAATTTCCACAAGCTGTTGTTGTATTATTCCAGTTCTGTCAAAAACATCTGATCGATTATGCTGTCAATCTTTCTTGTGACTGTGACCCCCCTGCTGCGAGTGAGTGAAATTGAGGAGCAAAGAGGTGTACGACTGGTTGCCGTCGTATATGGGAAAATATCATATACAGAGTGTTTTAGTTAGCGTTTTAAAGTCAACAAATTGTGACATAATTTTCTCTGGTATTATAATAACTTTACTTTGTTATATTAAAACAAAATGATTTAAAAAAATTTAAAACTTTAAAGCAGAAACAATAGTTAATTTCATTAATACATTAATATGTTTAATAGAAATGTATGTATTTGACTTTTATTTTTTTATTAATATTAAAATTACGCACACAATTCAAATCTGTTTTTTAATTAGAACCGCACTCTGGGTGAGAACGTATGAACAACCCGAACTTTGTGTGAACGCCTATGAAGTAAACCAATTACACAAAATTCTAAGATGCCGGAAAAACCCCAACGCCGTGAATTTCAACCTCGAGGCGGTTTAACTAGTAAATCGTGATCTCTTATCTTACTAGTAACATGACTCCTTATATCATCGTGGGTTACAAAATCATTCTCTCCTGTTAGGATAGCATGAAGCAGCTATACCCCAAGCTGGGCATGCGTATGCCAGTATTAAGCTTTACAAGTTTACAATAGCGCTGTATCTTCAGCGTACATCAGGCGTAATACAAGGTATGTCTGAGATAGTAAGTTGATGAGCATTGGAGATAATACTAAACCCTAAAAAACCGCTACCTCAATTGTGTGGAGGGTAGAACGATCAGTCATTCTTTTTAGATAAGAAGTAGTTTTGGATTGAACCAGAAGCAATAGTTTTAAAAGCAGAAATTAGTACCAACATCCAAAAATATACCAGTTGCCCGTTTTATACGAGCGGAAAAATAGTCTTCATTTTATTACACAAGCATGTACTTTAGGTTGAGTATAGTCACACCGCGTTTTAAATAGCCCAAATCAGTAGTAAGTGAAAACCGGATTCGATCGGAAAAACGGGAAATACGGGTAATCATAATATAGAACGTGGTGACACAATTAATTATGCTATGTATAGAGTTTGTGAAAACGGCAGCAAGTCATCAATAGGTGCGTACAGGAAAACTGCTATATGCTCCTGATTGGTCATCCGCTACAGGGTTTGAAAAGCGGAACCGATCAGGGGTACTATTCTCAAAACCATGTGAATAGAACCGTATGTAAAAGTGACATATTTTCACATGTGATTCAATATTTGGTATTTTTGAACGGTGTAAGTTGGATCGTATGTGAATTTGTTCACATGGAATACATCAAGTGGGTAATAACCATGTGAATAGCTGTTTCGTCTGGAATAGACAAATAAATTTGACATTTAGATTTTGGAATTATGAAGATGCTGTCCATGAAGATGCTGTCCAGGAAGCTGCTAATAGGATAAATCCTGATTTAGCTGAATGCAGAAGACTTCAACAGTATATCATAACTAAAAATTTTAGAGTGCAATAAATAATTATTAGGTTAATAAAATAATATTTGCAGCACGTTTTGCTTAATCCATATTTATTACTTTAAACTTTAACCAGTACGTCCTATCACGTTTGACAGCTACAAAAGTTTCCTTATTTACTTTTGCTGCATTTTACAGTGATGCCACATATTCCATACAAACAACATAATTTCAATTCCGTGTACTGTTCGAAAATAGGTTTATTTGTTCTCATGTGAATTTTTCCATTTGAATTGATTCAGATACGGTACTATTCACAGGGATTCGAGAATAGCACACCGAGTGCTACATCGAATGCAGTTTTTTTTTTGGCGCGATCAAATTGTTACATTTGTAGCGCTCGTTCAATCTTCTTCTACGCACCCATTTACTATAATTATTCAACATATTATACCACATGGAACTTGGCAAGGTTAGGATCCTTCGTAGACCTCCGAACACTAGTGGAAATTTCAGATAATTAAAACTGCCTTTTATGTTAGGCTGTTCCTCCTCGTTTACTACTGTTATTCATTGTGCTTCCTTCTCCTTTACTATAAATATCTTTTTTAACACTAATTTTAGAATCTTTTGTTGTTGCTGTTATACAGGATTGCAATTACAAACAATTTTTAAATAATATTTAATATATATTTTGTAATATAAATAACTATTAACAAATTGATATTATATTCAACAATATCAAGTTTACACTTTACTGTACGTAGGACTCTCTCTGTGTTTTCTCTCCATATCTACTTGCTTCACTCTAGCATACCCAGCACTACCAAACAAAACTATAAAATTCGACAACCACCACATCATAGATTTGGCCTCATTATACCAATAAGTAGCAAGAACTGTCTGTGCACAAGCTTTAGCTGTTCCAGAAATGTTATGTGTTAATGCTGAAGTTACCTAAAACAAAATTTGAAATAAATAGATAGTTGCAACTAGATCATACAGGGTCTATCAATAAGACTAGCAAAGCATTTTAATAATTTTTCACTCTTATTACACTTGAATTTCTATCTGACATTGATTAAAGTATCAAAAAAACTAAACTACTAACTCGAACATTTTATATGTAGCATTAGTACGTACTAATGACAAATATTATTGTTATTAGAGGTTTCTTACTAATAATAAGACTTACTAATAATGAGAAGATAAATATACGTTTTTTTAAGATTTATGTAAACTTGTTTTAAAAATAAGAAAAAATAAGCTAGACAAAAAAAACTTTAACAGTATTTTTTTTATCTTAATCAAATATTTTACGAAAAACTAAAAAACTAGTAAATATAGTACATATTATATAAAAAAATTGTTTTGTTTATAAAATTTTGTCAACTAGGTTATTTTAACTTAAAAGTATATAGATGCTCAACATTCACAGATATGATTACCGAAAGAATTAAATTGTGGAATTTAAATACTTTTGATTTGGGTTATACAAATCATTTCAATAATAGTACCATGTGTCAATAAGTGCCGTTACAGAAAAATTATAATAGGTTACCTTTATTTGTAAAGATGTCAAAAATCCAATTGAAAATCCACATATGCCTCCGATTGTCATAATTAACCAAAATGACAAATCAAAAAGTCTCTCGTAGTTAACAATCTCATGAATTTCTCCATTAATAAATATAATTGGAATAAAAATTAAACTAGAATATATATTATTATAATATGATAATAACCAAATTTCTTGGTTAACTTTCGGCAAGACACGTTTAGTGAAAATTGAGTATAAAGATAAGGATAATGATCCAAGGATACCAAAAATTGTTCCACTAATTGATAAAGAACCTTAAACATGAAACAAAAGTTAATCTAATTTATTACTATATAATAAAACTCGTACCTGCAATATTTTCTTGATCAACTCCTAGATAAAATCCAAAAATTATCATTCCACAGAAAAATATGGATTTTCTTGAAGTTGTTTCTCCTAATATTAAATATGTCAGTGAAACATTAAAAATTGTGGTTAGTGATCGTCCAATATAATAAAAAGCTACTGATACATATTTTAAACACAAATTGTTTGTAGCTATCATACAGGTGAACATAATAGATAGTGGTAAAACCTAAAAATATAACATAATGTTAACTATGGTGTAGTGAAGTAAAAAGAAAAAACTAGTTAAGTAAAAAGTAAACTATGGTATAACAAATATTTGTCTAATATTTACACTGGAAAACAAAATAGTCCTTACTGTTTTACCAATTAGCTATATTGGTGTAATAGGTGAGCTAACTTTGCTATTTGGGCTCTTTATCATTCTATTCAGTTGTAATAAATGTATTAATTTAAAACTAAAAACGTATAATAGCGTTTTTTTAATTTAAAAAAATAAATTTATTCCAACAAAACACAAATTGAAAGCAATATTATTAGTACTGTTTAATAATATCTATAACTATGTTCAATCTTCCCAAATAAATGTATTAAAAAAGTCAAATATTTTCTTTTATAAATAAAAAAATCGGAAAAATTAACATTAGGTATTTTTCAAGAACACCCTGTATACTGTATGTAACAAGATCACTTAATATTAGGCCTGTTCATTTGTCCGAACTGAACAGTTCAAATGACATCATCAGTTCTATTTAGTTCTTAAAGTTCACATAAAATCAAAGAAGAGAAACAAACAGAATCAGTGCAAGTTGTATTTTAACAAAATAATGACCAACTTTAAAAAACAAGTTTTTAATTCATACCTGCTGATATCATTTATTAAGATTTTTCCAATCTGTATAAACATATTTGAATATTTATATCATTTTAGCACCATAAATCATCAACATATTAGTTCTGTTCAGTTCAGACAAACAAAAAGAATGCGGACTACTTAGTTTATACAAGTAACTTGCTCTAACTGTTCAGTTCATACAAACGCCTATTGTGTCATTTGTGTCAACTTAATAAATTTAAAATGTTATAGAAAAAAGTTGTTTCCAATGTCATTGAATACTCAGGAGAATTAAATACTCGGGAAGTTTATACTTTTGTCTTCAATTGCTTTACAAAAACTTCTTATTTAAGAAAACTACAACACTGAATGACAAGCAACTCAAAACTTGGTATAAAATCTAAGTGTAAATATAGATTATAAGAATATAAGATCAAAAATATTATAGTCATAGCGTGGATAAATGATTGTAGTGACCAGTCACAATATGAATGTAGCTATTAATGAAAGTTAATAACAGTTCACTTACATCTTTAATAGTTTGTAGCTTAAATGGGGTTGCTTCTGGAAAACTAATACTTGGATTTATTTTACTTAATGATTGTTTTCCAGCACATATGAATGCTGTTATCACAGTTTGGTAAAATGCTATGAACATAGGAGCATCTAATTTTATATCACTTAAGAGCGCTTTGTTCACAAATACTGTAAAAATAGATACGACCCTGAAAATATAATAAACCTGTCAAGATATATGTTACATACTATAAAATTGTCAAATATAGTATAGTTGTCTACTTGCATGTAATAGTGGTTAAAACAAACAAACTCACTTATGATTCAAAATTGCCAGTAATCTAGAGACTTTTTGTTTGAGTCAAAATAAGTGTAAAAGCAATTAATATCAAAATTAAGAACTGCATGAAAACGTGTTTTTTTTTAAACTATACCATAAACTAACAGCAGTGTGCGTTATCGTCTGAAACGTAAACATAAGTGTGGTGTCTTCCATAATTAAAAAATAATTTGTCTTGTTATTTTGACCAACGAGTCCTTAAAATATTGCAGTGCAATTTTGAATCACTTTAATGTTAAAAGATAAAAAACAAAGATTATTACATTTAAAGTGTAGTAATAGTCCAAGAGTTGAAGCAACAAAAAAACTATGAAAGTATAAACGCTAGTTTTTTAATATATTATTGTACATTAATATACTAGTCAGTCAAGCCCTTGATGGGACAGATACCATTAGTGCGTCCTCAAAGATGCGTGAATACTGGAGTATTCAAATGAGTTTATGAAAGCTCAAACTTTGGACACTGATTAAATATTACATTTAATAAAGAATTATAGTAGTCAGTCAGGCATATGGAAGTTCAGTCGAGCCTCAAGTAAATATAAAAAAATATTTATGTGATTGTCAAAACTGACACATATATTCAGTTTCACATTTTTTTATACATATATTTTACTTAAGGTCCGACTGACCAATTCCCATCTCTACATACACTAGTTTATACTGTCATGTTTTTTTTTAGCTCCGAGCTCTCAGTCATTAAAATGTTCTGATTAAAAACCTTATTTTGGATTGATTATTAAAGAATCTCAAGACGCAGACTTGTCTAATATAAAGCATTTTTATACATTAAGTGTTGGAAAGATAATTTTTAGAAAGTTTCATTCATTATATACATTTTAATGCAATAAGTTGATAAAATGCAACCTCTTTTCAAGAAAGTTGTAAATTGGAATATATAAAAATTTCTCAATAAGAAATTATTGCATTTCATCATTGCTAACGTTGCTTGAGCTTTTGGGACAAGACTACTTTATCATGTCATTCATACAATGATATTAGTTAATACAGATTTTAACAACCGACAAGTCACAAAACACATTTTAGGCATTGTTTACATACAAAATAACCTCAAATTAAATACTATAATAAGTAAAGTAATAATACTAACCAGTAAGCACTAACAACTAAAAATATTTTAAAATACTTGCTAAAAAGACTCTCTTTGTCAATAGTCATGTTGAATGTTTATTGCAGTTTATTGCAATAAAACTTCGTGACACGTAAATGATTGGTAAATGAATGTCTTATCAACATATTTGTAATATTTCAAGTAAATGAGTCAATTAATAAATAACTAAAGTAACAATAATAAAAGATAATATCCACATTTTAATTAAACAAACAATAATGGAATCAATAATTTATTTATGGAACCGGAATAAAATAAATTAGTGATTTTAAAAAACGCTTTTCAAGTGTATTATTATATTATTAAGTTGGCACAAACATGGCTCACGACGAACGAAATTTTCGTTCAGCGTATTATGAAAAGGTCGGTTGTAGAAGTGTTGAAGAAAAGAAAACGCTGGAAATACTTTTAAAAGACAAATTATTGGATAAGGCCAAGCTGCGACAATTCTGTTTGCGATTTTCTGTTCCAACCACTTATAGGAACTTAATTTGGAAATTATTGCTAGGTATTTATGCATATTTTAGTTGGTAATAGTAACCCGGCAATTTTAAATCTTTTCAGATGTAATACCTATTTATACAGAATGCCATGTTTTTATTATGGAACAGAGGCATCTAGAATACAAAGAACTACAACGGGCCCTTCAGGTTATGCGAGTCGTCGATCAAAACACCCCAAAACCACAAATGTTTTACGCCATGTGGCTTTTACAAACGGGAAACTTACATTTTGATACAAATCTAAACATAGAAAACTCATACGTACTACTTATACAATCTTTTATGCAATTTTTTGACGATGATACCGATATATATTGGCTAACCAAATGTTTTTATGACCACATTAAAAGATTTGAATCAGATTACAGTAAATTAATCGAATGTACATGGTGCTTACTCGAGAAAGAAGATCAAGGCTTACACAAGCACCTCTCTAAACATAAAATCATCAATAATATTCCATTAGAGAAATGGTTTGACAGTTGTTTCTCGGGTCTTCTTAATGAAATGGCATTAGGAAAGTAAGTAAACTCAAATGTTTTAATCATTCATATATTACAAACACATACAAATATTTGGTATAATTTATTCGTTACAGAATATGGGATAAATTATGTGGAGGCTCCTGCAAAATACTGGTATTTGTCATCATCGTGCTTCTCATTAATCAACGGCACCGATTAATTAAATGCTTGGATCTCAAATCCGTAATGGAATGTTTAAAAAATGTATGTAAACACCTCTTAAAAAATGAATGCCAATTATAATAGTTTTTTATAGATTCCTGAAGAGACTGCCGAAGTAATAGCTAATAAAGCTATAGAAATGTGGCAGCAGCATGGCAATCCTCTTACTGTTCATGACAAACCCAAACCATAATTCATCCCAGCAAGGTGCAATATTTATTTATTTGTTAAGTTTACTTTTTTATATTACCTATTTTTTTTAAATAAATAAACATGCGTTAAAATTAATAAACGTGTACCATTCCATACAAAAATGTCCAGCAGAGAATGTAAGTGAAGAGCTGACCAAAGAAACCGTTTGTAAATAGTGCTCTTCGTGATATAAAATACTTATTAAATTGAGATCCAGCCTTCATGTTAATCATAAACCAAAGAAGAAATACAGTAAATATATAAAATACAGCTCCATGCAGTCCTGTTAATCCCAATAAACCTGCAATTTTATTAGCAGGATGTAATTTGGATTGTCACTCAATATAGGTTAAGTCATTACCAGCAGTGCAACCTGACAAAGCTGCCATAGAAGTCCTGCAATATTCAACAACGGTGGCATTGTTTCGTAGGGCTACATCGCTGTATGCTACAGCTAATGGAGCTTTTTCGTTTTTGGCTTTCGATGACATTTTTTATAAAGAAATAATTTAATTTCTAAATTTAACAATGCAACCTGAAGTTATTTTCAAATTGCAAGATAATCGCAATGATGCCAAATACTAAAAAAAAAACAAAAAATACAGAGGCGTGCGTTTGAAAATTACAACGGCATGTTTCAAAAATATCAAATTAACTTTTTGGGGATTATTTCCAAAATGATTTGTTTTTTTTAATGTTCAACAAAAGTATCTATAAAAATTATTAAAAAAAACGTTTGCAAGGAGGCTGATATTTTATTTAGTTCAGGTTAATAATTTGTAGAAAGAAAACTACTATTGGGGGTTGCATGGTGTTGTTTTGTAAACTTTAAAATGTCAGCTGCTCCATATTGACCAAGGTCGCCCAACTTAAAACACGTAATCATATGATTAATGCATTGCAATTTACATTAAACTATACTTTTTTAATATTAAAATATTGTCATAGTTGTGACTGACATGTGAAGTAAGTAAATTTATACATTAATTAAATTATAATGCCCGTATGACTTTGACATCTAATGCATTTTAAGTTTTACAGGTATATATATATAATTCAAGATATATTTATCGACAGTGACTTGACTTTTATATTGACGACACTTAATATAAATCTTATAAATTTACTTATTGACAGATCTAGTTTATCTTGATGATAACTTGCACATAAATACACAACATTTTATATGTAAAAGCAATTTTAAAATTTTATTAAATGACATGTAACAAAAATATATAATATGAGATTCAAATGTCAATTGATATGTAAGAGACATCTGCCGCCAGATAGCGTATAGCGTATTCCTTAAGTGCAATCCCCAATAAGTTTACTTATTTACATGTTTGGCAATGTTAAATAGAGCAAAAAAAAGTGTGATAATCGTGTTTTTAAGCATTGTTTAGTTCACTTTGTATGCACAACTTTCTTTACATTATTATCAATAATGTTTTATTTTTTTACAAAAAAGTTAAAAAAATTTAATCAATAACTTTTTTATGAAGAATTTTGGCTGATGATGATACTATCAATTGTAGTACTGCTATGTTCACAATAAATAATTTTAATAATTGTAACAAGTACCAAGACGTCAGATAAAGTTACACGCGGGAATTTTAAATTTTACCTTTTACCATACATTCACTTTGAGCAGAACTGTAACAATTGTTATTTTAGAAAAATAACTTATAGCACAATAAAAAGTCTATTAAATCTGGCATGTAATGCAGTAATATTATTAAAGTTTAAGCAACTATTTTGACAAATAAATTACAATTCAATTTTAAAATTTTATAAACAATTAAAATTTTTAGATTGTTATATATTTCATAACATTAGAAATTTCATTCTATCCACGTTGCAAATTTTAAAAAGGACTTAAATTGCGCGAGTTGTACTCGAAATTTATGACGCACAACATTTCACTGAGTTTGCACATTATTTTCAAACGCACTGTATATTTTATAAATAAATTATACGATACGCCACTGTAGTCCCTGTGAACATAGCAATACCTGCAAAACGGACACTGACGGATCATAAAACCACTTCAGAATAATAGGTTCTAAAAATAGATAAATTTCGACAATAATAATTCGTTAACAACACAAATTGAGCAATTTATTAATAAAAAATAGCAAAATTACCATTATCAACAGTTGCAATTTAATTCAAATTGATTGGCATTGCAATTTTCATTGCTACCAATTCGTCATATGACATTTATATTGCTTGCAAGTTGCAGTGTTATTTGTTGATATTTTTTAACACTGATAAACTTTGCCCGTGTTTATCCATAAACAATATCCACATTATTACAAAAGTACATCAATTCCGATGAGACAATTTAAGAAAACCAAGAAATATGTTCGGAGATGCGTGCTTGGTAAGTGAAAACAACTTGTAACCCTTTCATCTATTTCCTGCTTTTTCAAAGCCTATTATAAAGGCCCCTATTGTTGTCCCAATGGAATCCCTTTCATTCAATATACACATCTGGCCAAACAATACACTCCTACTATATTACATTTGTGGCTTTATTAAGGCTACACTTCAAGGTTAGAATGTGCTAGGAATGGAAAATAGTTTTTATAATTTTGGCAATCTTTTCAGGTTAATAATAAATATGGACAAATTGATTGATTGAAGGAATTTTTACAAACTGCAAATATGTCCGAGGAAGGTATAGAATGGTTATGCGAGTTGTTGCAAGATATACAATTGTCGCAGTTTCTTGTTGCAATTAGGGACGATTTACAAATAACAAGGCTAGAGCATTTTGAGTATGTGAAATCTGAAGATTTAGAAAAGATTGGATTGAGTAAACCAGGTATGTAGTATGTTTTTGTTTTACTGGGAATTTCTATTTATTGAATTTTAAATTAGGTATGTTTTCACTAATTTTAATTTTACGGGTGCTGATTAATGGCAAATAAATCATCTCTTTTACACATGATGACTTCTGACATCATTACAGTAATTGTTATTGTTGACAGAATGAAAAATTTGTTTGTCTATTGTATGCAGTATATTCTTGTTTTGTAGTTGTAAAATTGTAATTTGTTTTGAATCTGATAATAATAATATTTTCTTAAATTAACTTATTATTTATCAAAAGTAAACATAAATTTTATATGGAGAGAGAATTTAAATATATTTATCTCATATATGAAATGTAGGGGACATTGATTTCTGGGTATTATAATTTATCACTCACTTAAATAAATAATGGGTGTGACAACCACATTGACCCTAAAAAAACCAAACTGATAAAAGATTTAATTCTGCTAAAAGAATTCTGATTGGATTTTTTCCATATTATAAGAATGATGTAATTGTATGTTATAATATAACTGTTTAATTAATATAATTCAATTCTAAAAAAAGAACATTATGAAGACTTTTAATAATTAACATTTCCCAGCAATTCATTATTGTGGATTATTATTTTTGTTACTATGTATTATCAGACATAAAATTATAATTTAGTATAACAGATTAAATAAATAAAAAATAATAAAATAAAAATTAATTAGACAAATTAATTATGTTTGTGTGGCAATAGCTTTTCTTAAACAAGTTGATTGTTTTATAGAGTTCGATTATTTCACAAAGTGATTATAAATTAAAAAAATGGTATCAATCCAGTATATACAAATAATAATAAAAAAGACTTGATTATACAGGGTTAGTCAAAACACCTAAATAATACCTAAATCGTAAAAAATTTTAAACACAAGTTTTTCAAATGGAACTCTGTAAATTTTTATATTTTTTAAGATTAATTATGATAATATTTTGTTAAATATTTTTTTTAATAAAATGCATCACATGAGTTATAAGCAATTAATTCAAACTCCTAAACTTGAAATTAATCATTTTCCATAAACATACACATTTATTTTAACCAAACGGATAAAAAGAACAATAACATCAAAAACAAATAACAACAATATAAATAACAAAACAATTATGAATTCATTAAAAAAAAATTTAAAATAAAATAAGCACAGTATATTTTTTCATTTTTAATTCTTAAAACTAATCTCAGATTTTTTTTTTTTTCTGTTTTTTACTTACGCTTATTAAATATATTTGTTATAAAACATAAGTATTTAATTTATTTAACAATGTTCGAATGTTTAAGTTTTAAAATATAAATGGCAATGATTAATAAAGAAATTGATTTCATGAATTTAATAAACATAAATCTTTTGCTTGCCAAACATTATGAATGTGCGTTCTAAATTTAGAATTAATATTCTATGCAAAATTTATTTTAATCGACTGGACACATTATTTTTATCTTAGCATGTAAATGTATACAGAATAGTGATCTTGATCTTAATGGTGGTCCAACAAAAATATATGTATATATGAACTAACGTAAAAAATCAATCAAATTTTATTTAAAAATTATAATTTATATTGTATTATCAGATGTTATTTAATAAAATAAAATGCGGAAATATGTTTATTTGTTTTATTCTTGTAACTATTATAAATAACTATTTATATATTTTTGTCTACTGTAGTTTAAAAAATAAAATTATTTATTACATACGAATGCATCATATTATTTGTCACGTGCCATAAGCCCCATTCTTCTATATGCCATAAAATTCTTATTCTTTGTTTGGTTTGTTCCCAGTTCAATCTTATTTAGAAAAAGCTGAATGAATCAATTTTCGGAAATTAATCTGTTTTTGATCAATTTGAGAGAGTTAAACTGCATTTATCCAATTATTAGAGTTTAACCTGATTAGAGCCACGTGAAAGTTTGCAACATTGGGCTGATTCAGATCAGATATGTTTGAATTGAACACGAGTTACACATCACTAACACAGATGCATACACATATAAAGAATTTAATAGAAAACATTTTATTTTCATTATGAAGGATGTTTCACACATATTATACATACAACTTTGAGTTGTTATTGATGTTAAAAAAGTTATGGGCTTGATTCTAAAAACGCTTTGTTGCAGAATTACAGATTACTTTTTTTAGACAAATTTCTATTTTAGCTGGTTTTAATAATAATAAGAAATGGTAATTGGTTTTTAAAATATGATTAATGATTAAACAAAAAAGGATGAATACCATTGCATGTATATGAAGTAAAAGACTGTCTGTCTAATCTATTCAATTTCAAGATGCAGCGCATGAAAAAAAATCATGATCTGTTGATCACGCGCATTTTCTACCGTTGCACGATATAGGTCGGTTGGCGTATAATGCACGGTTGTTAATTTATTTCAGGAATTTGTTACCTGCAATACACGTAATAATTTAGAGATGATGATATTTTTAATAGTTTCTAAAAGTTTGATAGTTTTTTATGAAGTTTTTAATATTATTTTTCAGGTATAAGAAGATTATTAGATGCAGTGAAAAAGAAGAAACAGCAACTTTGGAAGCGTAATTTGATAACAAAAATTATTCCTTCAACCAGTCATAGCAAAAATGTCAATAAAAAAAGCAACGATACTGCCGAGAGCTTATCAATGGCTCTTACTTGCCTCATTCAAGAACGGGATATTAATTTGTCTGTCAAATTAGGTGATGGATCATTTGGAGTTGTTAGAAGAGGTAAAGTTCCATATGATGAATGATTGCACTGAAGTACTGTGTCATTATTTCTATACATTTTAATTTTCATTTTAGGTGAATGGGTAAGTCCTACTGGTAGGACCATCCCAGTAGCTGTAAAAGTTCTAAAGGCTGATGCATTATCTCAACCTGGTGTATTTGATGACTTCATAAAAGAAGTACAGTCAATGCACATATTAAGTCATCAGAATCTCGTTAGGTAAATAATTTGAACAATGACTATTTTACTAAAGTAATTCTTAGAAACATACTACAAATTTTTTTATTTATAGATTATACGGAATAGTATTAACAGCTCCAATGATGATGGTCACAGAACTAGCCCCATTGGGTTCATTATTGGATTGCCTTAGGAAACAATGTACTCACACTCCGGTGCCTTTGTTATATGAATATGCTACTCAAGTTGCAACTGGAATGGCCTATTTAGAAAGCAAACGTTTTTTACATAGGGATTTGGCTTGTCGAAATGTATTATTAGCGGCTGTAGATAAGGTAATACAACAATGTTTTATTGAAGTTTTTATTATTAACAGTTAACATGTAGGTTAAAATTGGTGATTTTGGATTGATGAGGGCCTTGCCTCAGCAAGAAGACTGTTATGTTATGACAGAACATAAGAAGGTGCCTTTTCCATGGTGCGCTCCTGAATCTCTAAGATCCAGGCAATTCTCGCATGCATCAGATGTGTGGATGTTTGGAGTAACAGTTTGGGAAATGTTTACATTTGGTGAAGATCCATGGATGGGATTAAAAGGTAATTTTTTTTTTGTATGGATATTATGATGAATATTTGATGTTTTTTCTCACAACTTTTGTTGTTTTATAAGAAATTATTAGTTTTGACTTGACTTTGTAAAAATTAATGAATGAAATATAGTAAATTATTTTATAATCATCAATCATATATGTACATAGTAATAATCCTGTCTATTAATTATGAAAATGTACTTATTAGGAACTGAAATTTTTCGGAAAATTGATAGAGAAGGTGAACGATTGCATCATCCTGATGCATGTTCTCCAGTGATATATGAAGTGCTGTTGAAATGTTGGGCGAGAAATACGCAAGACAGGCCGACCTTTGCTCAATTAAAAGATTTTTTTAAGAAGTCAAAACCTACGATTATGAGGGCTTTGAGTAAACAAGAAGAACCTGATAAAATACAGGTGACTACTGGTGATGAGATTGCTGTTATTGATGGTAGCCCTGAATTATACTGGTGGAAAGGACAAAATCAACGAACCTTTGAAATTGGAACTTTCCCCAGGTAAAAATTACAAATTGTATTGTGAAATTAAAATGTCAGCAATTACAGAGTTTATAATACTGTGACTAATATTTCTTTATGTAAGTAATTTTGTTGATGACATTAAATTTTCTATTTAATATTAGAAAATATTACTTAATTTTTCAAGAAGACACAACTTGATTATAATTTTATTATTAATAATTCAGAATTATAATAATATTTTTTTATGTTTAGGTGTCTTGTAAATCCAATGAGAGGGAAACAGGGGGAAGATATTAGTACTCCGTTACAAAACTCATTTATACATACAGGCCATGGTTCAGCATTTGGTGATTCTTGGGGAAGCCCGTGCCATATTGATGAAATGTATTTGAGAAATCCGATGGAACCCCCAGATTTACTTGGAATACCTCATGAAAAGAAACCGACAGTTCAAATAAATAATATTAAGCAGAAATCGACAAATAGTAGGAATTGTAAGTACAAATTAACGTTTATGAAATTGTTGATGACAACTGTGTACTTATTTATTTAAACACACAATATTTCATGGTCGAATAAAATTGTAATTGGCATTAATTTTTATACTGGGTGGCTAATTAATGTACCAGTGGTGAAGTTTTTTCTGTAATAATTATTATTATGTTTTCATTTGCAAAAAACATTTTTGATAAATTTCACTAAATAAATTGTTATGAGCAGTTTTTAGTGAATTCTTTAGGCAAGGAGCGATTTTAAAATGTGTAAAATTATAACCAATGACAACAAGTAAATTTTAATTAAAAAAAGAACAAATATTTGTAGGTTTAGTGAGAATTTATTCTTACTTCACTGGCAAAAGGAACGTACCTATTGATAGAACTATTTTAAAAATATGCCTGTTATATCTTTCTCTAAACATTTAAAACTAATTATGGTACCATACTAATGTTCACTTCACATATACTGAGTGGAATATAATTTACAACATAGTTTATTTATTTAGATGATGAACTACTGAAGCTGACATCAACAATTCCGAAATCCGTTTACCGAAGTGTTCAATGTAATTTGGTAAAATCAGTATATGAATGATTGCATTTAAAAATTAATATTACATTTTGTATATTCATTGATGTGAATCATATACACAACGTTCAATTAATTACTGTACATAATATATTAAGTCATGTCATGCATTGTTTCTTAAAAATCATTCAGCACAGCTTAATTAACACAATAATTTTTCGAGAAACCTTACAAAAAAGGATGTGCACTTATTTACATCAACATGTTTTATACAATGCTTGCTTTTGTTTCACAGTTTGACAAAATAGTGGATGGCTTATTTGTAATAAAACTACGAATTCTTTATTTCTTATAGATTGTTTTTTTTGTAGCTTCATGTTCTTTACGCCGACCATCGGATAAACAATTTAATTATCGCAAATTGACAAATGACACCCGTGCTACAATTGATGGAAATAGTATTAAAAGAAAATCTAATAATAAACCCGATAGGCCACCACCACCGAATGGTAAAGATGAATTGTTGGTTGATATATCACCTGATAGTACACCTATGAGAAAAGGTGCTCTTGATATCGGTGCTATTGGTAGATCTCTAATAGATGAACCAATTGATATACCAGAAGAAGGTAAAAACAAAATATTTTTGATTTTATAAATTACATTCAATTGAAAACTAATAAAATTACACGTCATATATATATTTTAGGTTTGAGTCAATCGCCACCACCATATCCAATGCCTCCAGCATATTGCAACACCCAAACATTGAATCAAGGAAGCTGTGACCCATTTGATACTTCATCAGTATTTGTAGCTAATGACAGCCAACTGCAAATATATTCAGCTGAAAAATTGCTTTTGCCAACTACACATTACATGCCACTATCAACATCATCCTTTCAACCAATATATGCAGCACAAAATAGTGCTTCTTCTATTACTACTCCATCATTTCAACCAATCTATGCATCACAACAAAATATTGCTACAATGTTACCAACAACGACGTTTCAATACGCATCACAAAATAATGCTTCGAATATAACTACTCCATCATCTTTTCAACCAATTTACGCATCACAAAATAATACACAGACATTAGTGACTTCATCATTTCAACCTATATATGCATCACAAAATACAGCCAGTGAAATACCTACTTATGCCGTCATACCAAAAGCTGAATTTTCTAGCCGCGCACTAATGAATTTGATTAAAAATGAAACATCACAATCTACAAATGTTGCTGTATCTAACAGCATTGCAATAATACAAAAAGATTATTCCACGCAACCTGCTATAATGGAGAACAATTTAGTAACGGAATTAGAAAATATGTATATTAATAATATTCCAGCAATTGAACCCCCACCACAAGTAGTTAAGCGAGATGATATATACCGCACGCTGCCAAAACAAAATAATTTGCTAAGCCCTATAAAGAATAATACATTACCTAAAATACAAAATTATTCAAATCCAAATGATTTAGTAGAGTATACTCAATCAAATTACATGAACACTACAAAAGTAAATAGAAATAGCACTTATGGTAATCAAAATATTATTACTACAAACACTGAATTTGGCAGTTTTAAATCAAACAACCGTGCTAATTATGCTATTTATAATAATACTCCTATGTATGCACCTGTTTATGAAAGCACTAGTGGATTATATAATACTCCAGAAGGAACTTATATGAATGATGGTATTTACCATGCTAATACCTACAATACGCATAATTATAATGGTGCTGAAAATAATCAAGTATATAATCAAATGCCTGAAGCAGTTTATTCGGAAATACCTGAAAATGTATATAGCAGTGTACCTGAAGATGTTTTGAAACCACATCGCCCCGCTCCTCCATCGCCGATGGGTCATCCACTTAGTATGCAACAGTTACAAAGAAGGATGCAAAAAGGACATGTATGAATTTATTATTATATAACTGCGTTACTTTATATTTAATATTAAATTTGTAGTTTGAAATATAATTATTTTAGTTATGTGCTGATGCTGAAAGGTTGATGACACAAGAGTATAGAACAAATAAAATTAGTCAAGTATTAGAGGCCGTTCCTGATTCTAGTTCAGATGAAGTTATTTCTGTACTACAAGAAAAAGGATGGGATATTAATGCATCCATAAGACATATAAAAATAGATAAATTAGTCAAGTAGGTGTTTTGATTATAATTTAAATATATTACAATTGTTTGCAACTTTTTACAGATTAGGTTTGGCTGAAAAGGATCAATGTGAAAAAGCATTACAGCGAACTAATTGGAATGTTGAATTGGCGGCATCGTCCATACTAGATTCATAATTAATCTATGAAATTAATCTCAATATTATTTATAAACTTAGCTCATTTATTGTAAAGCATTACAATATTTTTTGAATTATTAATCTATTCAGAGGTCCTAATAAATATTATCGATAAATGGTTCAATCATGTAAAGCAATTCTTTACATTCCAATATGTTAACTTATTAGGTTTGCCCTGAATTAAATTACTTATTAAAAATTAAACCAAAAAAATTACTCCATTTGCGATAATGCCATTGTTAATTAGGTGTAGGGTAATATAAGTGCCAAAGATATTTCCTTTTTATTTTAAACAAACCAAATATGTATCTTTTTTTTAAATTTTTGGGTTCATAGGAAATTGTAAAACATTAAATTCTTACTTAAATTATTTTTAGGTCTTGTAAATTTTATTATCAAATATGACAGCTACATGTGATTACCGAAAAGGAACGCACTTATATAAATGTGATACAATTAGTATGGGACATTATCACATCAGCATAAAAAAATAATAGAATAGATTTTATTTTTTATTTACATTATTTATATTTTGTATATATGAATATTATTCTCAATGGACATTATCTTTTTTATGTTCTTGAGACTTCTAGGTTCTATAAAGTGCTTTAAAAATATCTTCATAAGAAAATCAGAATGCAAAAAATTTATTGTGCCAAGCAAGTAATAAGACATTTTGTTCTATTATATTAATACTCTTTTTTTTCCATGACATAAAAGCTATGAAATCTAATTAACTTATACAATTATTTGTTTATCATTTTAATAACTTTGTTTATTAAAGTTGATTTGTATTAATATGGATCTCTAATTTGATAAATAATTCTGTTTTTCTTAGTGCAATTTTTTTGTAAATTATATGCTAATTTTAGTTGTAGAAAATAAATGTATTTTCCTAATTACTTTAAATTTTATATCCTTTTACAATCTTTATGAAAAAAATATTTCAAAACTGGTTTCTTTATATGATTAATTAAAATGTTTTTTTATAACCTACCTCGACAATGATATTTATGACTTAAAATTTTAGAAAATCTTAATTATAAAGTTTTTGGCACTGTTTGATGGTTAGTTAGAGACTAAAGCTATTTTCCATCACCTCTTCAATGTTTACCTTGCATGTGGTATGTACGCTTCATTCATACAGTAATATATTTTATTGAGAAGTAATAGAAAAGCAGTAACTTGTTTATTGTTTTTGATTAAATTAAATACTTTAATATGCAGCTGTGTATTTGATATTTTTTATGAATATTGACATTTGCAATAAAAGTGTTTATATATAAGATGACATACATATGTCGAAACACTATATTTTATTTAATCCAATACCATATTCCTAGAAAGTATGCATAAAATGATAAAACATTAGTAACTTGTTTGTTTTGAAGATTATCAATGTCTGCTTTCTAAAAATGTATTTAAGTGTAGGTTAACTCAATTAACGTGTTAATTTTTGTACGCTACTTATTGTACATATCAACACCTCTACAAATATATGAGAAATAGTTATTATTAGAGACCGGAATATAGAATATAAAAACGTTGAAATAAAATAGCCCAAAATATGCATAAAAATAGAAAAAATATGCAACTTAAATTTAAACAAATATAGTTTAATCCTTTTATTAAAAAAACAAAATATATAACAAATTTTATTTTTTAAGTGTCAAAATATACAACTTTATATGTACATGGCTAACTACTGTTATATATTTTAAGCAATAGGTACACATGTGTATGTTTTAGATTTTGGTATTCTAAAGACCATGATATCTACCTAATAAAGTACCTAATGAACTATTAGCAGAATAATCTAACTTTTCATTTAATTTATTTTATTAAAACCTATGGACAGCGAATTAAATATATGCTTACCATATACATTTATAACAAATAAAAACATTGAGCATGTAATGTACTAGCTGCTCAAAAGTGTTAAGAAAATAAATTAAATTTAATTAAATTAAAAGTTAGGTTATGTAGCTAATAGTTTATTAGGAGGTGGATATGTTGTAGCCCTTACAATAACAACCAACTTTAGTTTTTTAAAGGGCCAACATATATATATATATATATATATATTTTAAATCTTCAAGATAATTTAAATATGTATAACCTCGTAAATTAAAAAAAAACATTTGATTTGTTTTCTATTTAAAATGATCGTAATTGAATAGTTGGCAGTAAAAATAATTAATGTTTAATTTCTGGGATATTTTTATGTTAATATAAATATCATAGTAGTTGAAAAATGACGTATTTAATTTTTTTTTCTAAACATTGGTTAAACATCACAAAAACCAAATATGGTTGAAATATGCTTAAAAATTCAGTCATTAGTTATTATAAA
Source organism: Tachinus rufipes (assembly GCA_963932245.1). Classification (NCBI taxonomy): domain Eukaryota; kingdom Metazoa; phylum Arthropoda; class Insecta; order Coleoptera; family Staphylinidae; genus Tachinus; species Tachinus rufipes. Next base: position 81,025,598 of record OZ010744.1, read on the forward strand.
ATGCATTTGTTTTAGTTAATCACAAGCTACAACCATATGGTTATAAACTATTTTAAATTAGTTTCAAAGCTACTTAGAAGGAAGGTATTATATTCAGATCAAATAATCAAATTCTAACACTATGTTAATGCAAAGAAATGTACCCCAAGGGTCGGTTTTAGGACCAATTCTTTCTATTTTATTTATAAATGATTTCAATTTTGATGGTACTTTTCTATTTGCTGATGATACCTACCTGTACATTTCTTTTTAAGTTTTCAAATATTTATTAAGTTGAAGAGAGCAATTCGCTATATGCTAAAGAAATCTCTTAGAATGCAAGGCAAAAGTTTATTAAAAAAAAAATTAAAGATTAAAGAATGTAAATAAAGTGCCATTCATTTTTCTTGTCATTTCATTTATATTTTATTTGCTTATTTTTTGCTATGTAGTCTATAACCTGGAGATAATTTTTTTTATAGCTTTTTATGATTTTTCATTTTATTTTTTTTAGGATTATCAGTGAATAAGTGGTAAAAGGAAATAAAATGGGTAACTCTTATTAAAAAGTGTTTGTTATATTTACATAAAAATAAAAACATAAAACAAGAGGTACATGGCAGTAAAAAAAACAAAACTGAATATACAGTGGCAGAAAAGCTTCACACCTGTTTGGGGAAAAAACAAAATAAAAAACGTTCTTTTCCTCACCTACAAAATAAAATTACAAATTGTAAAATATATGAGTACAAAATATATAATTTATATTTATATAAACTTATATTAATAGATAAAAATAATCTCGGGATGGTATTCGAAGGGATTTTTTTTAATAATATAATATATAACAAATAAATGGGACATTATGAAATACACTATTCTTATATAAAAAAAATACTTTGTTCAGTCTCTCTCACTCGCACAACATACATACCAAAATGTACAGGTCAACATTCGCATCAGATTTTGCAAGATATATAAATATAATACATGTTTAAATCTGCTGGCAGAAATAAATTAATATCATTTCACTGGTTGTTTATTTTTTATTCAATAAGAAATATAATATTTATATGTCTTGCATTTTATTATGAGACAGAGTATTTATATTTATATCAGGCATATCTGTCCTAGATTATATATATTTATATATGAAACAACAAATGAGAATTATGATGATAAATAAATTTAGGTTAGGTTTATTATCTATTGAATTAAACAGCAAAAATATGTAATTGTATTGATTTTGTTTGAAGAAACCTAATCCAAAATTTATTCAACATATTATTTAGGCCTATCACATTACTACATCTCTAGTTATGAAAACAAATCTATTGGCTGACTTGACTTATTTGTTGTGAACTTTTTTATCATCGTTGGATATCATATATCACATTTTCTAAAAATGAATTAAAACGGAAGCAATTGTTACCTTTGCTTTATTCGGATACAGTCCATTGCAGATCTACGATTTTTTTTAATATCCATCACATTTTCAATTAATAAATTAAAATAACAGCAAATTGTCGAATTATAAATAATAATAAATGCATGAATGAAATTAAAATTAATTTAGTTTTTATCAAGTAGACCCAAAAATAATAATTCAGACCTACATAAAAATTTTTACTATAAAAAATTAAATAATTAATAAGAGTTATTTACTACTTAATAAATTACTAGATAAAATGTTTTTTAAAGCGCTCCGATTATAGTACACGAAATTTATAAAAAATGATAAAATAGTTGAGTAACAAGTGATAGATAGTATTAAAGGCATCCACCATCTGGATGCTGTGACTGTGATTTTCTTGATTTTAAACCCTTACCTTCAGCTTTTACTTGTTCAATACTTGTCTTTCGAGGATTACCCAATGTGACAAGTGTGCTAGCTATTGCTAGACCCGCTGACTGACCTCTCACTGTATATGGTTCACCACCTTATACAATAAAAAAAATTATTAGTTAAGTTTTTTTCTTAGAATGTATCTATGTTATACCTGTAGGTAATCGAACCAAAAGACTCAACACAGCGGCTCTATTACCACTGCATGGTTCTAAAGCTATTGGACTAGGAGCATCTTTCTTGCTCTTGAGTTTATCTAAAGCTGCAACTATTGCATTTTCAGTTTCTAGGCGTTCTTTAATTTCTAATTCGACAAGCACCTGAGAGAAGGGCCTAGAAGCCATCTGCTCCATCTCAACAAATAATCTTTGCCTCCTCCTATACATATCATAGCGTTGCTTAATTTTCCACAATATTGCCGCCACCAAGAGTAATAACAGAAAACATCTATAAAACACATTCAATTATTAAATTAGAATATAAACATACTATCAAACTTACGTAGAAAATGTTATGAAAAACTGTTGTAAATTTAACTTGGGATATTGTGAAAATGATATCTGTATCCAAAGTGGCGGTTGAAAATCGTATACGTAAACATAAAATGTAGTTAACGTAACATTGTCCTCCAATCCAAAATTGTATTCATTTTTTCCGAATCTCGATCGAAAAGTTGTACAATTGTGTCCTACAAATATCGGCTGTTCTTCTTTGGAATGTGCTCTTTTTATACTTATATTCATTTTAGCCATAACCGAACAAGTAATTGTAAAGTCAGCATCAATGTCAGCCTTAGTTGGTGAATTACGAAAATTTATTTGAGTATAATGTCTATCTTCTTTTTTTGATAAATTGAAGGTAAACTGATAATCAATTGTGAGATCATCTAAATTAAAAAAAAAAATTATCTAAAGGTATTTGATTGATCTGCATATTATATTGATTCAACACACATCAATTGATTTTATTAGTAAATGCATTTTCACTTTCTAAAAAGCTTTAAATTCAAGCAAGACAGTTGAAGGGTAGCCCGTAACAACGTTGTATGTAATAATTTGCAACTGCATAAACAAACCAAAAAACTTGTACAATTTGCTTATCTACATGAAGAAGTATGTTCTATGATGTTTACACTTTTGTTTTATGGTATTATTGTACATGCCTGAACGGACACTATAAGAGTTAAAACAACTTATGCTAACTCAAATATTTCGGGAAACTAAAACAAAAATGCTATGGTAACATTTAAAATAAATCGCAATGGCGTCATAATTCTTTAACAAATAGTTTTTTAAAATGACTATTAATTACTTTTTTATTTGGGTTTCCAGACTTTATATGTATTTATTTCATAAAAATACTATAAAACTAAATGTTTTGTTTTGTTTTTAGTATGCATTATGTAATAAATTTTAAGGCTTAAATTTGTCGTATTTTTCTATAATTCGAAATTTCCCTAACTCTAATTTTATTTGGTGCCCCTTTGATGCTCTACTAGAGCCTTCTACAGATGAAATAAATTGTATATATAAATAAATATGTACTTATACTTACTTATTTCATCTGTAGAAGGCTCTAGTAGAGCCGAAACTAGTAATGTATTCGTAAGAATAAATTTGTGATAAAAAACATAGTAAATTGTTTTATTATTTCATAAACATGAATTATAATGTAGTAGAGGTCACAACCATCAATAGACTGCATATATGATTCAAAATTAACTAATGTAATTTTATTGCCGCTGAACCTTTCCTATTTATTTTTTTAGTTCTTATAAGCAACTTAATATACACAAAAAGTATCTTTTCGCTGTTGCTCTCATGCCTTTGCCCGTTTCAGCATCCTTCATTCGCTCTTCCATTTCACATACTCCATGGGCCACGCTGTTCTGGGATGACTGTATTTCTCATCAATATTAATTTTTAAATAAATTATGTTATGAATTATAATACAATAAAAATAAAATATGAAATTAATTATTAATGAATAATACTTTTTAATTATTTGCAATATACAAATCAGAAATGAAAGAAAATCTGTATTTATCTTTCGTTTTTATAAATATTATAGAAATCTTTTCCTGAATTTTTGGAAAAATTTCTTATATAATTTTCGTCAAAATGTTACAATGCTGTTACAAAAAACAACATATACATAATTTGGTATTAAAAGTTTGTACTTACAATAACAAGAGCCCTTATTCGTTGGGTCTCCATGATAATGATTAGCAGCATCACATTTTTCACAATGATCGCCACCTAAGCCTTTGGTTGTACAATAACATTTACCAGTTTCTGGATGACATTGTGTAGCCTGTCCATTACATTCACATGGTTGACACTTTCCACCATTAACTGGTGATCCCCAATAACCCTGTACACACCTATCACAATGCGGCCCAATTGTCAAATCCTTACAAGGTAAACAAACACTGGTATTAGCCCTGCAACTAGCATGGCCATTGCACTGACACAAAGGACATGTCGTAAAGTGCCAACGTTCTGTTGGACACGTGCTGGATGGCAAAGACTGAGTATGTAGTGTTGGACCAGCATAACCGCCTGGCATACATTTACCCAATCCTGTTTTGCTACCATCATCACACCAACCACACGCCGGATCGTCTCTACACTGAGCACACGTTGAATAAAAGCTGCACTGAGACTTTTCTTCACTTCCCCGACTCCTACATTTTGTACTGACTGTTGTCCATTCTCTGCATTGTCCATATGGAAAACTAGCAGTGTATGCATTTTTATCAACACATCGACCTTCATTTTGACACCAGATGCATTCTTCTTGGGTACAATTTTGACAGGATGTGTATTCAGCACAGACACGTGGACATTGTGGTACTGCTTGATCCAAGGAAGTGCTGTCATCTGACTGAATAGTTTGATTGTTGTGAACTACTGAGTAGACTGAACATTTTGCTACTTCAAATTTCCATTTACCTAAACAAGAAATTTTATAAATAAGAAACCAGATGAGTATACTTCCACTTACAATATTGTGACTGTGAGCTGCATGATTTGCAAGTATGCAACTGTTTGCACATAGGAGCAGGATCTAAACGACACTCTTCCAAATTTGAAGATGGTATATCATTTCCATCTTTACATGTTTCATAGGAACATCCTAAAATAATTGATATTTAGTATCATAATAATTGGTAATCAATTAAATATTATTACCAGCCCAACACCAAACACATTTCCTTGTAGTTTGTACACAGCTAGCACAATCATCTAATTTTGCACATTTTTCCCTATTCTGAATAATTCTGTTTGTTATAAATGATCGATTCATTTCAGGACATTTCAAAATGACTCCATCACCATGCCTATCTGAATTAAGCAGTGTTTTCGGGATGTCCTTTATATTAACACATTTGCTATTTTTATGATCCCATACACATTTAACACCAGGTCTTGTATTTAAACATGAATGTTGCGTTACAGATTGAGTACATGATCCTGGTGTGTACTTTAATATATCTGATAACATTTGCCCATCAAAGCCTCCATAAATATAAAGGGAACCTTCAAATACAGATGCTGAATGACCAAATCTGGCTAAATCTGATTGAATGTTATGTGGGGCAGTGACTGTTAACCAGGTATCACAGATAACGTCGTATGCCATCATATCAGCACTATAACACTTGGCACCAACACTATGAGAAGTATCATTGTGGGTATTACCACCATATACTAACATTAATGCTGGTGATATGAAAGTGGCAGTGTGGAGGAATCTTGCGTTTGGAGCGTCAGCTAATAAAGTCCAAACTTTTGAATTCGGATCATAAGAGTACATATTTTTGCTTAACACTTGAGATGATTCGCTTTCAGAAATAACACCACCATATACATATATTTTTGAAGTGTAATAATCCCAAGCAGCTGTATGTCCATAACCGCCTTTAACTGGATAACCACGAGTCTTTACAATATGCCATTCTCGTGTGCCAAAATAATATTCTTGCACTGTATTTAGGTATCCTAAAAACCAATTTTTGTAAGTAATATAAAACTAAACATTTTTTTAAATTTTCACCTAACAGTGGTGAGTGTCCAAATATTACAACCATACGGTCTGCTTTTTTATTATTAACGTTTGTTACTACAGTTGATGTATGTCCGGCAATTTTTAAAGGTCCACATAATAAGTAGCTACCATTACAAGCCACAGCTTTAACGGTGATATTTTCCCATGATTTTGCATTTATATCAAAAGCCCATAATTCAGAAGTGGGTCCTTTATTTCCACATATTCCACCATATAAAAACAATTTATCACCATACAATACTGTAGAGTGGGCGTACCTCATATGAGGATCATCTGTTAAGTGTGGTGTTTCCCACACGTTTCCTAAAATTATACACAATTGTTAAATGAGCTTCATTAATTTATTGAATAATTACCATTAAAGTCGTACGTGTAGAGCATACGGCCCTTATTGTAACTCTCTCCAGATATTATATAAAGAGAATCCTTCCAAACTGCAGCTCCATGGGATGCTGATCCTGGTGGCAGAAATCCACCTATTCTAATGCTTTCCCAATATCCATTTACGGCAAATTGAGAACAGTCATCTCCTTTGAATCCAGAGTTGCAAACACATCCTGATTCTGGTTCACATGTTCCTCGACTCTCTTGTGAACCACAACTGTCCGGACATTTTTCAATATGACACGCAGTGCCAGTCCAGTGTCCTAAATAGTTTAATATATTTATAAATAATTAATATATGTAAAATACTACAAAAGAATTTGAAGGAGAAAGATGAAGAAAACATAAAAAATGAGAACCTGTAGAGAAAATTACTTTAACTTGATATGCTTGTGAAGAAGTACAAATAAATATGAAAAAAAAATTCTAATGAGATTATCAACAAATTTTATTCAGTGATATTTAACTTTTACAACCAACGATCTAGTATTAGCACAAAACTGAAGATACTAGGCTGAAGAATACTCACTTTTAAAATTATGACAGATAGTCAAAATTTTAAGAAATTGGATGGGTAATAATTTTTACTCGAACTAAGACCGCTAAATTACTTGTGGAGTTATTTGAAACAAAATTTTACGTTTGTAATTTAGAGGACATTCAGGCAGACATTCTGTAACTTTTTTAGCTAAAGATATTTTTAAGTAACAATATCGTTATGGTAAAACTATAAAATTCAGTAATCCTATACACTAAGGACAACATCGTTAAATATTTCCCTAACAAATTATCTTTATATAAAGTACATGAAGTTGGCATTCAAAGCGATTGGTGAGTGCATGCATCTATCTCAATTTGACGTGTAAACAAAGCCTCTCTTTTTAATCTTTAGAAATTCCTAACGTGTTCCTAACCTTATAAAAACATCAGCTAAATATAGAAATTAAATAAAAAGTTATTAATTTTATTTAAAAACAATGATGGAATGTATAATAAAATTATTAAATTAATAACAAATGTAGAAATCATTTTAGATAATACAATAAATTATATCAGCTCAAATACATGATATATTAAATTTGTAAAATAATTATATTTATATTAATTTAATAATTATAGGTCTGTTCCAACATACAATTTGGACAGTTTGCAAACCGTTCAAACTATGCACACAAACAAATTACTGTGCATAAAAGATTGCCTAAGGTTGACAAATATTTGTTTGTGTGCACAGTTTGAACGATTTGCAAACCGTCCAAATCGTATGTTGGAACAGACCTTATATTACAATTTTAATTATATGTAAAATCATACACAAATTGATTAAAAATATTTATTCTATTGCGTAATATTTTTTTACTGATTTACAATAGTAAGCATTTTTCCCACATTTATAGAAGTAAATTATTAGTTTTAACATCCATAGTGAGCATGGTTGCTAACTTAAAAACTATTCATAACCACAAATCTGAATACGGATTCTTTCGATTCTGTTATTTTAACAAATGTCCTTGAGTTAATTTTAAACATTTTTAACTCTTAAAGGTTTGCTTACAGAATAAGCATAAATATTGATATCTTAAAACAAAAAAATATGGAAGCTGTTGCTACCATTAATGAAATTCAGAAATCAAATAAAAAAAAGTGTACTAGTTGCAAGGATCTCATATAATTTCCTGTTTTAATTTAATTTAAAAAAAGTTTTATAAGAGTGAGGTATTCCATCTGGAGACACTACACATATGTATATTCAGAATTAATTATTAATAAGTATCTTTTTCTATTTTGTCAACAAAGTAAATGAAGCCAAATACTCGGTATGTATTTCTGATACATTAATATAATAATTGCAATTTGCCATTTAACCAAAATTACATTTAATATGAGTGTGGGTGGATCAGATACTAGGCCTCGTCAATATCAACAGCGCCTCCATTCTCTCAAGTAACGATAAGTATAATTATAATAGTTTTATCAGTTCATATAGAATTTAATTCTACAGGAATACTCATATTTTAGTATAGAATTCTCCATTAAATAGCATCAATTAATTCCTAGAATTCAGATTGTGCAGGTCTCAAGTGTTTAAAGCAGCAGCACAACAGTAATTAATATTATTTTAGAAAGCTTTCTTTTCTTATATTTTACAAGTCATCTGCATATCCCGTTTTAATATCAATAGAGGTGATGTTATGCATTTTAATTTTATTAATTTTTTAATAGCTCCTTACCATTACATGTGCATTCTCCTTCTATGCACACTCCATTTCCGGAACAATCGATGCCGGATGTATTCGAGGGACATGCATTCAATCTATATGTCATATTGAATCCAGACATATTATAGGCGTCGTCAGAGAAGAAATGGACGAGTGCGGCGCCCGATTGAGCCACAATTTCAGGTATCTTACGAATGCGATAGGTGTCTTTATACATTAATCCACTGAACACTGCTAGAAGTGGGGAATTCACGCTGTCCCCATCATAGATGTAGAGATGATCCCATCCACACTCTGTAGCAAATTCTTCCAGGTGAATGGTAATTGATGAGTTTGGTGCATCGATCAGCCAGCTGCATTTCACACCAATTGAATAATTTCCAAAGCCATCGTGGATAGTACCATTTGATGTGCCCAATCTGAAATTTAAATAAAACAAATTTTATAATAAATAATGAATGATATGCAGAACATACGTATGTTTACAGATAAGTGTAAGAAGAGAGCAAAAAGTTTATTTAAGAATTGATAACACCCCTTTTTTATATACAAAAAAATTTACAAAAAAAGGCAAATAAAGCGGTAAGACAAGTATGGGGAATTGGTGAAAGATGATGTTTGATAGTTTAGTAAAAAGTATGTTTGTTATTGTACAGAGCAGAAATTTGGAGATGGAACGAGCAAAAAAAATTAGAGGCTATTCAAACAAAATACTGGAGATGGGTATTAGGGGTGAATAAAGAGACCCCAGCATACATTGTAATGAAAGAAGTTGAAATAGATAAATTAAGAGTAGAAGCAAGAAAACGTGCAATGAGATATGAAGAAAGAGCGAGAAAAAGGAATGAATATAATACTACACTATCTCTTCAAAACACTATTCAAAAACGAGCTATTTAGATCATTTCCAATCCAAAATTGACTAATGACTTAGATACTTTACAGCACAGGCATAATGTTGCAGATCTTTGCATTTTTTAGATATTTCCATAGACATTGTTCAAACAAATTAAGACATATTGCCATCTAAACAAACACTCGTAGTACAAAACTTGCTAGAAATTCTTACAAATGTTCACTGACAGTTCAAAGAGGAATGAGATGGATGATGGTAGTAACAAAAACAGAAAAGAAAATTGAAACAGAATTAATAAATAATTAATTAAAAACAGGGTTTAGGTTTAGTAAGATTATATATTATATTAGTAGTGAACTAAGTTATATGGTAAATGTTATGTAAAGTTGTAGAATTTTCAATGCTTCTAAAAGAATATGTTTGAGAATATAATAGTCAAACTACAATACATACAGAGTTCAGAAATTAAAAAAAACAAAAAAAATTGTGATTTGTAAGAGTTAAGATAGATAAGCTCTTTCTTAAAATGAAACAATTATTAGAATTAGTTTCTTCTTATTGTTTGAAACAATGTGTATTATAAAATTTATGTATAATTTTTAAAAGTTTCTGATTTTTAATTTTTTTAATATAAATTTTATATTTATAATTTTTTCAAAAAACAATTTATTTTCTCCCAAATTTTTGGCAATATAATACACAGCTTTTTTTTCATATCATATAAAGTAATTAAATATTAATGAAACAAATTAAATGTGCATATCCTATTTAATCCTATTTTAATTTATTAATTGTATGACAAAAGCTACAGGTGTAAATACAAATATGAAGAGCATTATAAACATTAATCATAAAATTCATTTATTGAATACACTAAAAGTCTTATCAAGTTAGAGATAAAACGTTTTTTTTTATCTAATTGTTTGATTTTATCTGGCAAGTGATAATTTTATTCCCACACCCAGTGGGCCATTAGCTACCAAATTGTAATGCTGTTGTGGAAGCAATATTTCACTATTATATCATGTGTGATTGTTGATGAGTTGGTTGTTAATTACAAAATGTAAGTATCTTGAAATATATTCTATATAATAATCCTAGTAGTAGAAGGTTATGGTGGAAGAAGCCCATTTAGATGAATGAATGTTTAATACAATAGGTTAAATGTAGGCATGAAAACACCTGGCATCTATGCAACTCATTTAACTCAATCCCTAATCTGGTCAATGTTTGAAAACATATCGTAAGTAAATTTTAACAGATTTTACTAGTAAATGGTTAGTATAAGACACTATCTACCACTTTAATAAAAGTTTATATGGAACATACCAGTTTATTTATTATATTTTTATATTATGAATAAAAAAGTTTGCTTATTGCTTTTTGCTATAGAATCATGAAGTCTTCTTGCTGATCCAACGCTATATATTCATATTTAATCTAGAATTCTTAATAAAGTAATTTATGTGCAAGTATGTTTGTTTCTGAATGTGTTCTCAAGTTCGCAGCAGTGAGAAAATGTCAGTTAGTGTAACAAAAATATTAACTCTTCTTTTATATTTTTATAATTTTGTCCATCATCTCAGAATTAGACAAAGACCACTTGAGGAGCATTCACGCAAAAGTTAATATGTCCATTTTTCGATATTTTCAATAAGTTAATTTTATTAATGGCATCTAAATGTTTTAAATAATGTTTTTGTGAATAAACTCAAAAATGTTGTTATTTGGACCTTTTTATAACTGTAGATATATTATTTTGTTTTAATCAAAAATTTAAACAATATTTTTAAGCAAATTACAATGTATAACTCCATAATATTGTAAATGGACATATTAACTTTTACATGAATGCTCCTCACTTATTAATATGCAATAGAGCAGACAAGAAGCAAGAGCAGGGCTTGGATATATACTACATAGAGGTATAAAAAACAAGTTGAAAAACAATAAAGTAAAATTAATAATTGCTGTATATAGACCAGACAAAAACAAAAATGTGGAAAACAAGGACAAATTCTGAGAAAAGATAGAAATAGTTGTAGACTGCAAGAGAGACCACATACATGGTACGAGATCTAAATGCTAGGGTTGGTTAAAAAAACCACGTGCACACAACAACTATAGGGAAACACGAAGAAGACATAAGAAACAACTTGGAAAAAAGATTGCTGGTTTTCTGCACAGAACACAACATAGCTAAAACATTCTTTGAACACTAAGACTTACACAAATATACCCAAGTATAGCAAAGTAGAACAAATCGATAATAGACTACATAATAGTGAAGGTAGAGGAACAACAGATAAATAGTGTAAATGTGGCAGTTAAAAGAGAACACAAAATATACAGCAACCACCTACTCTTGCAAAAATTAAAGCAAGAGAAGAGAGCTGAAATAAAACCAGATAATAAAACAAAAGACACCAAACTAATAAGAAAGCACAAGTTAAAAGACAAGGCAATAGCAAAGAAATATGAGGAGAGAATACAGGAAAAGCTATATAGTATAAAAGACTTGGATATGGAAAAAATATAAAAAGTATTCAAGAACACCATCACACAGACAGCCAGAAAAATATGTGGAGTGTAATGACAAAACAATCAGAAAAAAAAAAACAACTTGGTGGACAGAAAAAATAATTCGGCAAGTAAAGATTAAGAAGAAGAACTGTAAGATGTAGACAAGAAGACAGCAAAAAGCTATAAGACATACAAAGATCAACAAAAGAATGTATAAAACATGGTAATAGAATCAAAGAAAAAACAAGTACAGAATTTGAAGAAAAATGAAAAGCGACAGCAAAGAGAACCAGAAACTGTTCTATAGTGCTGAAAAATATTAGAGGAAATAGGAAAAAAACAGACAAATTTGTAATAAAAAATGAGAAAGAGAAATACTAACCAACAAAAAGACAAAAAAATACAACAATGAAAAAACTATCAGAAGCTGTAAACAGACTAAAGTACGGCAAGGCTGCAGGACATGATAAAATAACAGCTGTTACTAAACTGGACTGTAATAACTACAAAGGTATATGTATATATAATCGGTTTAGAACGTCTTGTGAAGTTGTCCGATGCCTGTTTGCCACTCTTTCTTATTGTCCCACTGTCCTTCTACTAAGTTCTTTGCAAGCTAAATAAGTAGAGAGTCTGTACAATCGTAATGATGACAATTAAGTGTATGTATAAAAAAACAAGAAACTGCGTTATAATTAAAAACATGACATCGCAAACATTTAACACCTCAGAAAGAGAAAGACAGGCAACCGTAGCCCGCTCCTATTTATTATCTTTATAGATAAATTGATAAAATTTGCTAAACAAAAGCAAGACCAATATGTATTGGATACCAAACAATGAAGAAGATTTACATAACAGTGTGCACTTTTAGCCAAGAACAAAAAGAAAATGAGATAAAAATGAATAAAAAAAACAAGTCATGGTAGTAGCAGCTGAGAAAGAAATGATACAAACAGAGATAGATGGAGAAACAATAGTACAAGTAGACAGGCAAGAAGTGAAAATTAATAATAGTTTATTTACTAAAAAATCCTTTTGTTACAATATTACAAAAATAAGTAAAACAAACAATAAAACTAGTACTTAAAAATAAACATATAACAAATATAAAGTACTCATGATACACATAAAAAAAACAATCTAAATCAAAATGATTCAAAAATATGTTAAAACTAATAGGTAAACAATGATATCAAAAAGATAATACAAATAAATCAAAGCAATTGTAATCCTACAAAACATTACATTCCCGCATTAATATTGATAGTGGACTGTGAAATCCATAATTTGTCCTATGTAACTTAACTTTAAACAAGTTAGTAGTATGAGTAAGTTTAATTTGGTTAAAGTTGAAATCAAATTTTGCCAACAAATCTGGACAATCTGGTTTCATCATTAACAATTTTATTTACCAATCATAAGTTGCTAATGATTCTACAATCTAATAATTTCCTTAAATTGAACTTTGATAATAATTGTTACAATGACAAAACAAACAATAAAAACAGCACATACTACTTCCTGGGAAAGGTGCTAAGAAACAAAAAAGATAACTAAACAGATGAGATGAAAGTATATAAAGCAGTCTACAGACCTATACTTACTTACAGATGCAAAACATAGTTGCTATCAAAGATGGACAAAAGCAGGATTAGGGGGGCAGAAAGAAATGTATTAAGAAGAGTGAAAAGAGTAACAATAAAAGATAAAGAGCAAGCTGATAAAGAATTCAGCATCAAATCAATAGAAAAGTATTTTGAAAGAAGACAGCTCAGTTAGTGAAGACACATGCACAGAATGAGAGCCAAAGCACAAGGAAAAAGAAAGACAAACAAAAAAATACTAACAACGAGACAAAAACATGGAAAGCTTCTTTCCATGTTTTTGTCTCGTAAAGTAAATGACAAAAGACAGATTATTACTATTATTATATCATACACCCGAAAGAGTATAAGGGCAAATGAATTATACAATACGTTAAAAACAACAACAAACTGTTATATTATACTATTATACACTTATAAGTTTAATTTTTTGTAAGCAATTCACTATCTGGGGTAACAATAACTTTAATATTATTTATAAACACAGTAGCTAATTATAATATAATCACATTTGTAGAATTAAATTCAAATGGTGCTGAAATAAATGCGTTCTCTTTGAATAACTTTAAACAACTAATATAAATAAAAAAATATATTAGATCTATTGATTTTAATTCCAAGGCACTCTTATAATATGTAGTAATAATGGTTTAATAAATTTATTCTTGTTTTTTGCAAATTAAAAAAAAAACTAATTAAATTAGATATAAGAATCTACATTTTAGAAATCAAAAAAATATAAATTTTATGTTCATTATAAAATTTATATTTATTATAACAAACTAGGATTGCCATTAAAAAAAAAATCATTTGAATTCTACTCAAAAACATCTAAAGTATGCATTTTTTACTTTTGATCTAGAGTTAATAGACAAAAAGTTATTTAAATTTGAAAAAAAATTCAGTGAGATTTCTTTATAGTTGTTGCTTCCTACATCCTCTCTTATCTGTTTTATGTAGCCCAATCTTCGTCTGCCTCTGTATGTATTTCCCTCTGCCCTGCCTTCTATAACCCACTGCATAATTCCTCCGTGTCTAAGAATATGTCCTACCATTCTGTCCCTCCTTTGTTGTAATACTTTCCATATGTTTCTTTTTTCTTTAACTAGTTAACTTTTTCGTTTGTTATTTTATCTTTCTATCTTTCTATTCTTTGTTTATCTTGCTTTCCTAATATCCAAATCTCGCAACTATACAATGCTACATTCTTTTCCTGATTTTTAAGTCAATATTAGATCTAAAGATATTCTCTTTTTCTACAAACGTTTTTCTGCGTTGAGCCATTCTACACTTAATATAAATCTTGCTTCTACTGTCCTTTTTTAATTTTACTTCCTAAGTAATAGAAGTCTGTCACCTCTTCTAATTTGCCATCTCCTAGTTTAACATTTAATTTTTGCCTTTGTTCATGTTTGTCACACCTCATGAATAGATAAAAATAATGTTATGTGGTTTTATTTATCAAATCAAAACACATATGAAATGTTTTTTCCTAGCAACTAGGACTCTGTCTTAGTGTTTCATTTTGCACCTATTAGAACACTCTGATGCTCCCCATTTTCAAAATATTGTATATTAAAATTTTTAATCATTATTTCATTTTATACTTATTTGTAAAGACCCTATATATTATAATTATATATATATTAATCTCATTTTATCTTTGTGGTTCATAAAAAATTCAATGATTAAATGTTAAAATACGCAAATAGTAATATGTATATCATTCCTTATTTTACTTAAAGAATTGATCTTTGATAAGTGTTGAGTCAAAATAAAATTTAGCCACAGCTTATCAGAATATACTGTCATTCTTGGAAATATATAATCTAAAAACTATTAAAGAAATATAAGCAAAACAACTTATGTATAATCATTTTAATTGAGTCACAGATATCTGATCATTACTTAAAATACTGTTATTTTAATCATAACCATGATTATTATGTTTTTAAACAACATCATATTTTAATTATAAAATAAATGTTTTCTTTTACTGTAACTATTTATATTTTTAAACAATTATATAAATATAAAATTTAAGTTGTTTTATGTGCATTCTAATTGAAAGAATCATAACTGTAAACAAATGTTTTTCAAATCACTGCACATGTGCAACATTGTATTATTTATAAATACGCTGTGCTAAGAGTGGAAACAAACCATTTAATTTCTATGCCAAAAATTTAGTGTTGTATATTTCCACCAACCTGATATAACAGATAAGAAATAAACATTTTAGTTTGAATAACAAGTTGACTGCATTTCAAAAATAATCTTGATAAACAATATGTTCTAAAGTTCTACAACAACATCATCGTAACCAGTTTTAATAAATATATTAATTAACAATTCGTACTTTTATTAAATTCTATTTAATCTGACAACATAAGTTTTTATAAAATAATATTAAAGTCTCTGAATTTTTTTATTACTTTATTCATTATACATTCTGAAATTTATTATTAATCATTACATTAAAATGCTGAATTGGTAATATATAAAGCAATTGTCTAAACTAAGCCAAGTGTGTTGTGGTAACTGTTGTGTATAATTTATAATTACACTATATATAAATCCAATTAATATTATTATTTTAATTATTTTAGTAGGTTTATTTTATATTTTATTTATAAAAAAATGTAAAGGCTAAATACTAACAATGATTATTAGTTTCTAGCTGGTTTAACTGTAAACAATCCACATTATTATCATTCTGTAGATTGAAAACATTATGCATAAAGTTTTTGTGCAAATTATATTTTATTTCTATATGATAATCAAATTTTATTAATTAAATAAAACCTATTATCAAACATAAATTTTTTTTTTAATCTTCTCAGAATTGTTTTTATTGTTTAAATATTATATTATATATTACTATACTTTATGACTAGTGTAAATATATTCTGTGTTAACATAATAAACACTATTCTATTCTAGTTTTGTTTGCTTTCATTTTATAGTATATTTGTTGTTAAATCAATAAACTTACTATTATTATTTATTTGTTATGGATGACAAATGATAATATTTACTTGTTAATAAAACAATTAATTTGTCTAAAAGAATTAAAACAAATTAATTATTATCAAATTAATATTGTTTCATATGTTATTTTATTTTTATTAATTAATATATTATTATTACAATAAGTTAAAAAAAAAATAACATATGAAAAAATATTAATTTAATAATAATGAATATAAAAACCAGAGCTTCAAACCATTATTTTTTTCGTTACAGTTTTCAATTTTGGTTCAATAAAAAAAATATTTCAGTTCAGTTCCGGTTTTCGTTCTGCCAAAAATAACGTTTTTTTTTTCGGTTCAGCTCCGAGTGACCAATTATTAAATAAATTAAATTCTTTAAATGTTTGTTTTGACACTTGTTAGTTACTTCGTACTTCACTTACTATGACTTCTCAAACCGATATTTTTTTCGGTTTGATTCCGGTTTTCGTTCCGCCGAAAAAAACGGTTTTTTCCGGTTTTCGATTCAAAGCCCTGATGAAAACGTTTAAAAAAAAACATTAAAAACAAATTTAAAAAAATATATTAAAGTAAATACTCTTTTAATTTACTTCCAACAATTCTGAATAAATAGATTTATAAAAGTTTGAGAAACAACCGAAGGAATTTCCTGCAAAATCACAAAAGTTGCACAAAACCATTGCTTAAATTTTTTTCTTATTTCAAAAAGTAAATGACAAAATATACAGGGTGTTTACAAATAAGTGTAAACAGAGAAGAAAAAGTTTGTTTTTAATTAATAATATTTATAGAATGTAAATTTAAAATCTGACTATTCTCAATTATTTTCTATTAAAGCATTATTTCTACTTAAAAATAAAATGGTTACAACAATCCAACATTTTTGAATAACAAAATACATATTTGAATAATTTATTTTGTTGGTTAAATAACTTTCTAAACAAAAAATTAATCCTATGAAATGATACTACAGTAATTTAATTTATTTAAAAAAATACAGTTCAGATATTTTCGTTTTATTTTTATTTAATCAGTCATAAATTGAATATGTTGTGTATCAAATATCTGCTTCCACATTCTGAACACATAAACATAATTTTGTTTGAGTACAAATATCAGTAATTCTTAATATTGATATATTTTGTAATTTTGCTTCTCATACAAAATCCATAATTTTTTTTATTCAGGTATAAACCATGTAACTATTTTTTACAAAAAATTTCAATATTACATATGCATTGGTATAAAATATATATTAATTCAAATATATTTAATAATTTATGAGTCAATAGATATTTGTTATTATAATTATAAATAAACTATAATTATAATTAACATATTTATAGAATTGAATACTTGAACCAAATGAAACATCACATTAAATTGAATACCTATTTGTTCAATCACTATTTCAATAAAATTAAAAAATTAGAAAATATATAGCTTATCTTTGGTAATTAATTATATATGCAAATAAATATTTTATAGAATTATATTACCGAACTTTTCCACCACAGAACTGACATTGTGAGCCCTGCCATCCATCGTAGCACACACAAGTCTCATTCAAACACACACCGTGGCCTCCGCAGTCTGTTGAATTGGTACATTTTGATTGTACTGGTGTGGGACCGATGAGAAGAAAGAGCACCACACATGTTAGGACCACTTCATACTTGATTAGAAATACACATTTTCGCCTGTACTTCGATTTAAAAAGGAATAAAAACATTTGCAGGATTTCCAACATATCTCAGGCCACCATTTTAATTCATCATAGAAAACCTGAAGTGAATAACTGTTAATTTCACTTGATCATCTTGTGTCCGGCCGACTGAACTGTTCGTTGCCTCCCCCGCTGTTTTATACACAGGTCGTAATTGATAACGAGCATTCGACACTTTTCTTTAATCACCAATTATATGTAAATAACTTTTTTCAACTAAAGTTCAGTCTTGCTTAATTTTTTTGACGCTCGGTAGCTTGACATTCGAAATGACGCATATTCGACACTGCACCAATATTTATTACCAACATGTATAACTTAGCAACATACAGTGCGTTGCAAAAATGTTATCGTCACGGTGTTTCACATGTCAGTTTACCTCCACGACTACTGCTCCATAAACTAATTCTGAACTGATCAAACAAGTCTTTGAAATTGAACAACAAATTGACAAATGTAAAGTTAGCTTAAAGTTAACTGACGGATAAATGGTATGACATTGCGACATTATTCGCTTTTAAGAAGATAATAATAATAATAATAATAATAATTTTTGTCATACAAACAAATTAAAAATAAGGTATATGAACATTGCAACTTGATACAGTAATATTTTGTTGAGCAACTCACATTTACGAAGAAATCAAGCTGCTTAGCAATATATTGCAGTCAAGATTGATCAGTTGCTTATAAAGAAGACAAACTAAATCTATTTAATGTGAAAGAAATTGTAAGTTAAATTATGCTAATATATAGTATATGTATGCATACGTATATAGACTGAAAAATACGTAATTTTAACTATTTTTGTTTATAGATTTTATTGATATCTAACTATAGAGATGCTCAGACGCCTATTTAATTGACTATTTGTATTTCAGTTTCTATGCACAGCCTTTCGTGTGTGGATTACCATTTCTAAGCATTGATATGTAACAGTGAGTATGTCCGTGATCTGTAGTTATTGATTTAAAAGAGTCTAATGCTTGATCAAGTTGTGTGTTTAAGCTTTAGTAATTATATTAATTTTAATTTGTACAGTATACCTACCTACATATTTTATTTAAAAATAAATATTATTATCTTATCTTTTATAAAAATTTATTAATTGCTACTTTCTAAGAATTTTACAAAAGTTATTTTAAAGTTTGTTTCAGTTTCATCTGACGCCATTATTCTGACGTCACAAAAAATCTTGGTTACGATTGTAAATAACAGTTTTATAACTTACAAACTGGACATTTTAACATGTTAATTGTATTATTAGCTATTATATAATTAAACAATAAATAATTTTGTTGCAAAATTAAATCATTTTGACAAATATATGTATATATTTTTTGTTATTTAAGGTTCAGATCACAGTAACCTCCAGTATCAATGACAAGCTTTTATATTACCAAAGCATATTTGAGTAAGTTGTGTGTGACCTTATCTACAACTTTTTGGACTTGTAATATTTCCAAAAATTAACAAAAACTAAAAAGGAATTAAATTAAAGGAAGGTTTTA
Source organism: Tachinus rufipes (assembly GCA_963932245.1). NCBI lineage: Eukaryota > Metazoa > Arthropoda > Insecta > Coleoptera > Staphylinidae > Tachinus > Tachinus rufipes. The sequence goes on from OZ010744.1 coordinate 81,045,313, forward strand.
CAAAAAAAAACTTTTTTTTTTCAAAACGCAACTTTTTTAGTTTAACATTATTTTATAATACACATTTTTTTTTTAATTTATAAGTAACTACTTAGTTTTATAAATTACAGTTTACGTAGATAATAATTACTAAATTTTTGGTTTGATTTTAAACTCTCTCAACAAAATAAAGAGGCATCCGATTGCCGCACCAAAAATTGCGGGAGCAATTTTTACAGCGGAAACCATTTTAAAGAGCGTATAAATTCTTTCTGTCCTCAACCCGCCTTGTAAACTTGAAGTTTTACAACTAAGACTGTTCTCTGGTTCGGAGTAGATTAATAATCTCTCTACTAGTTTGGAATCTACTTAAAATTGTAGATCCATTTATAATGTAAGTCAGTACTACAAGCAGAAAAGAGGCTATCCAGCAGTAGCGTGAGCACGGCTAAAGCAATATTTCTAAACGAGATTTGAGTGAGGAGAAAGTAAAATCATTTTTTACTGCATTTAGGCCTCATTGGGTTTTTTGTACTTTCTTGAGTGGTAAACCTTACTCCTCCGTAGCAACACACAGCCAACCTATGTGGTTGATGTATGATAGGATGTTGTTTAGATGAGTATGTAGGGATAGTGGTAAGAATATTAAAACGTCTAGATACTGAAAATAAATTTGCGTTCCAAAACTTTGAGGAGTTTTTGAGCCATTAATGTAGATTTGAAGAAGTTTGTCCTTAACCACTTTTTGTTCTTGTGTGTGTACACTGTAGAGTTTTTTAAATACAAAGTAAGATGGCATAATATTTGTTTACGCTCCTAGTTGAGGTGTTTTTTTTACAGCCTCTTCCAGAATGGAACAGAGTTTGCCGGTATTCCCCACAGTGTACTAAAGTCCAGTTGCATTTAAGCGCAGTGCTGCTTGCTTCAACATAGATGTCAAGAAATGGCAGACTCAGCATTGCTTCCATCGTTGCAGTTGGCGTTGTTTGAATACCGTCTGTTGCACTTAGACATGCCATTTGTTGCAACTGATTTAGTTAATTTGCTGACGTTTTCTGCTTAGTTCTTAGCCACCAAACCAGTGCCTTATAAGTAAGCATAAGTTTATTATAGGAAACAGTCTCCATGTTATTTACATCTCATGTTTAGGTGTGGTTCTTACGTGAGTTTGGAGTCAAAAATTACACCAAGGTATTTTAGCTCTGTCAACGTTGCTGCGTCAGACCACTCTTGTGTCTAGATAATACAACCTGGAAAGTAAGTATTCAAAAATGTTTTGTTGCTTCTAATAGGTTGGCTTTGTATGTGCCATCCAAAAGTTTTAGACAATCAAGTTGTTGTTGGAGGTTTTTTGATAAGATTTTTTAAACTTTACGGTAATGGAGGTGTTTTTAACATTCTTGCAAAAAAAAGTTTTTTTTTAGACGTCTTTATAAGTCTGATTGGAGTTTTAAGTTTTTTGCTCTGTTGAAGGATTTCTTTGCGGCCGCTTTAAGTCGTTTGAGTTTGTTACTGTCAAAATCAAACATTTACTTTAGTGGCAAGAAGACCCTGACATTGAGGCCGACGTAGATACATGTCAGTTCTAGATATTAGATGAAATACTTTTACTTTATCAATTTACAATATTAAACAAGTTATAGGTACGCTAGCGCAAAATTAACAAAGATTTGATATTATAGATACTAAAAAATTTTTAATAATTGAATTTCAATTAAAGTTATTTTATTAATAAACTGTTGTGGTCCGAAAATACCTACATTGTTTAGTATCTTCTAGTAGATAAAGTAATACGGTAATAGAGTACACAACCCGGTTAGTAAAAAAATAAATACATAAATAGTATATTTAGTACAGTACTGCTGAATAGAAATTGCGCGTAGCCATTAAAACGTTGCTGCAGTTTTCTGAAAGATAGCTTTAATGCAACTTTACATTTTACGTGCTGAAATGGTTAACACTGCGGGACTCATGCAGAATGCAAACAAACGTAGGGTAGTTTGGTCTTTTTGAAATTTTTTATTTTTAGTTCTTAGACAGTAAACAAATTGAACTGATTGAGACCTTTAAGATTTAAAATACGCTGTAATGATAGTTTTTTTATACAAAAAGTAAATCAATTTACAACTATTATAATAGCAAATAGATGTTGACACAGTTATGCTTAATTAAAAACAAAAACTCTTACTAAATACTTAGAAGTAAACAATAATAATAAGGTAAGTTACAGATTCCTTAATATTTTTATAAAAATTACAACTATATAACAATTGCCTCTTAAGCGAGCAAAACTAAGCTTTGTGTAGATCTTGACATTGGCAAGCATGTCTCAAATAAAGCTTATTTCAAAAAGCTGCTAAATCTTTTTTAATAAATCTAAAATCAGGTGAAAACTTATAGCATTAAATGCTTTTGTGTATCTAAAAAGAATGTTTTATAAAATTGTAGGTTAGATAGAAAAATTGTGAGACAATTAAATGCATTAAGGAAAGTAGTTGAAAGTATTTATTAGTTTATAAAAGTGTGTTGACACCAACTTTGCTGTATGGATCTGAAGCATATGTATCAAGAAAAACACAAAAGTAAAATAAATGCGGTTGAAATAGGGTACTTAAGAAGTGTGTGTAAAAAAACTCGTATGAGTTAGAAGTTAATAAACAAATATGGTTTTAAAGAACACTCATAGACCAGCACAAACGTAGTATTTTACGTTAGTTTGGCCATGTTGACAAAATAAGTGAGAATAGAGTAACAAAGCAAATCTATGATAGGAATGTGTTTGAATCAAAATGCAGAAGTAGAGCACGTTGAATTTTGTAAATAAAAGCGTGTAAAACATAAATATCTCATACAATATAAAACAAACAAAAAAACAATTTTAGTAACAAACAAAGCTCAAAAATATACTTATTAAATCTGGTTTTCAACAGCAAGTTGATAGCGCATGGTTGACACATATTAAAAGCGCTTATAAAAACAATACAGTAGTACCACAAGTGAATACTGTTAAAATACAAATGTTTGAAATAATATGAAACAAACAACAAAGATTAATATTAGTGATTAGATTGTGCAAAATTTGATTGTATAAACTGAACAGTTTGAAGTAAAACTTGTATGACACACTCAGTTACACATATATACTCAAAGACAACAAACAATAAGATTCCGTGTAAGTTAGTTGACTGTAAAAAATAACAACTGTCAATTTTGTTACATTATTAATAAAAATAGAAAAAAATATATTTTGTAAGATTACTTTTTGTATAATCATAAGCAAGGCTGGCTTAATAAAAATTAGTAACTAAAAATTAATTTTTGAATAAGTTATAAAAACCAATATTTATCGTGCAAAAATTGAAGCTAGCCAATCTTTTAAATTGTCACCGTTTTAGTCTGTAAGCTCTTGAAAAGCTTGAAAAAAATCTACTGTTTTTGTTCAAGAAGGAGGCCCATTATTGGCTTAATAGCTACATCAATAGGCAAAATTGCCGTATTTGGGCTAAAGAACAACCCGAAGAGGTTTAAGAGCTGCATTGCATCTAGACAAAACAACGTTTTAGTGTGGTTTGTGGGAAGGTGGAATCATTGGTCTATATTTCAATGAGGCCGGAACGTAGCTGAGAATGATGCCCGTTATAACAGACTATTTGCTGCTTGATACTAAAGTCCGTAATCTTAACATTTGGTTCTAAAGAGACAGTGTTATTTGGTACACAGCCCGTAAAACCATGGGTTTATTGCACGTACAATTCAGTGAACAGTTAATTTCACGCTTCAGACCGGAGTAATTGGCTTACAAAATCATGTAATATTACACCTCTATTTTTTTTTCTTTAGGGCTACATACAGTTGAAAAACTTTTTCAATAAGCCGGCTACAATTAAAGAATTAGAAGCCAACATTATTTGCGTTATTTGCCAAATATTATTTGAAATGCTGAAACGCGTCATCAAAAATTAAAACTTCAGAATAGATTATGTAAGCCGCAGTCAACATTAAAAAATAGTCTTTAAAAGATAAATGTAAAAATTTGTTCTCTTGTATGATAATAAAGATTACCCAATAAGAATGAATTTTTAGTTTTTTTTAGTTTACAAAAAAGTACCTTATAATAAATCACCCATTACAAACAACAATTAATATTTTATTATATTAATAAATGATTTATTAAAATTTGTCTGTATGATTGTATTTGCATTACAGTTTATTTTTGAATATAAAGTTGAATCTAAATCTCCAAAGAGTATAAAGTTTGACTTTAGTTTTGTTCACTGTTCACTGCTCACAAATAAACAATGAACAAAATGCGTATTATACTCAGTTTATACAAACGAGCGTCGTAACTTGCTTCAAACTATTTAATTCAAATAAATCACAAAAAAAAACTTAATAAACACAATTGCTTTCAAACCATAAGAAGCATGAAACAAAAACGTTTTAAGTTGTTTAATTGCTACTGCTATTGCTTACTCAATTATGTCACATGTTTTAACAGCCATGTAGCCACTTGTTTCACTCAGATTAGTAAACATGCAGATGGTAGCGTGGGTTAGTAGCTTAGGTGCTTGCTTTTTATACTGAAGTTCAAATACTACTGTGCTGTATATTGTTTGTAAATTTGTTTAACACCTTGACCGCTTTGGCATGATAGCCATAGACAACAATTTTTGGTCGCGCTGTATATATCTATTTGAAATTTTTTAACTAAATTTATGTTGGCAAACGTGAAGCCTGAAGGTCACGTCAAGTAAATGTGATGTTTGGTTAATGGACAACTCACGCACGTGTTTGAATTAAAATGGGAAAATTTAGGAGTAAATTGAAAGGACAGACAAAGGGAAAACGATGGGCGAAAGGGCAAAGTTCCAGCTCAAATCCCGAGACAAGGAAATACAGAGATCTTGCTAAATCGAGGTTTTTTCAAGAAAACTTAGGTTAGAAATTATTATGTATTTTACCATGTGTTTAATAAGAAACTAAATTAGAACATACCTAAATTGTATTTGCGAGGTGGTCTGAGAAATATAACTTTGTTAATTGGATCGTACACTAACCCTATTTCTAGTAATCGGAAGAAAATTATTTCAACTTCTAGTTTACAATTGTCTTTACTTACTAGTTGTCATCTTTACCTGTAGCATTATGTAAACTTCCCTGAAACAAGACAAGCTTGATTTAGCATCTATGAATGTTAAAACAGGAAAAGTGATGAGTCAATAATTCAAACAAGACCTGATTCTAATGATTTAGATTATTGAGGTTGTAATTTAATTTTGTTATTGAGGAATACAATAATGTCATTTTTGTTGAGCTCAGATAATTGTTGTGAAAGGGTGCAATTGGGAAAAACACTAAATGCACATTCTACTAATGGTGTATACATCATGACTTAAGTCGATGGTGTTTTTCACAATTAGCATAGTAAAATAACTTAAGTTTATTCACAATCTGTTAGTAATGTCTTAAAAAGTTCTACATTTCTGTCACTTTTCTGACTGGTTAACATGTACATATTACTTTCAACCTCCAATTCAGAGCAAATTTGATTTTTTTAAATTTAAGTTTGCTAGTAAATTGTGAATAAAATATACATATTTTCATGGAAAGTTTCATTGCAGCTACACTATAGTTATCTATCTTAGTTATTGGCTGCAATGAAACACTTTCCACCTCGTTTTGTAATATACTATTATTATTATTAATATTAAAGATTATATTATTAATTCAATAATTTTACATTATTATTAGGTTCAACTGGTCTAACATCAGATGCTTTACATAAACATGATGCTGTTCAATCACTTGTACCTAAACAGTCACAGAAAAATGAAGAAATGGAGGAGGATTCAGAATCATGCTTTAGCATGCAGTCATCTTATCAGACAATGCAATCATTTGCATCCGAATGGTCGGATTGTTCCAACATGTCTTTTAATCGTTTCCTCAAGGTTTTCAGATCGGATTCCGCATTACACAAGGAAATGTTAGCAATATTAGCAGCAATAACAGAAGTTATAAAGCAAAATGGTGGCTCCGAAACACCAACTGAATATTATTGCTCTTTGGTAATTAGAAATCATTATTATTGTCATAATAAAAAACTAATTATTTTTCTTAGGTAACTACTTTAGAACAAATAATGTCTGAAGAAAATAAAAATGAGGATCAAATAACTGCAGTTTTATCATTATTAAATATGGGAATCAAAAAAGTTCCTATTCCTGTTTTACGTACTAGTTTCAATAGCATTACTTCTAAATTGCTATTGGTTCTAAACGAGTATTCTAGTTCTGAAAGTAATGTTATAATGAAATCTGTTTTTGGTGTATTGGCAACACTATTGAGAGAACAGGAATTGGCAATGTGGACACATTCACAAACGAAACAATTGTTTGGAGCTATATTGAATCCATTTTGTATTCACACGAAACCAAGGGTAATATTTATTTAAATTTATATTATATTTACAGTATCCACTCTGAATTGATGAAATTGTCTGAATTAAAGTATGAACATTATTTTAATTGTATTCATCAATTCTAGGTGTTTCTTTGTAGCAACTAGAACAAAGTTTATATTTATAACTTGAGCTTTTTGAACTCAAAATCTAACAGCACACAGAAAAATAAACTTATTGATATTTTAACAGTGGAGGAAAGCTGCTCAGCAAGCTGTGGCAATCGTTGTTAGTTCAGAGGTTTTTGAAAATGGATTTAATCCAGCTGCTGATGGTGTAGCTGAATTCTGCCAACAAACACTAGATGCATGCCTTGGATCAAATTCTAAGAATGCTGTTCTGGTCTCATCTGTTCAAGCCGGACAAACTACTATTTTGCATTGTTTGGGACTTCTCAAGGATACTATTTGTTATTTTAATAAATACAATATTAAAGTAATATTATTTCAATATTATCTTTTATGATTCATTTAATTATTAAATATTTTAGATTTGCTGTGAAACTATTCTACGGCTTATGTCGTTAAACTATCCCATTGTAACTTCATGTGGATTACAAGTTTTACATTCTTTGTTCTCATCCCAAAGAGCAGTGGCCAATGCCAAATTAAATGGACAATTAATTAGTGCTTTGTATGATTATCAACCAGCTTCAACTGATGTACAACCCACCTTGGCTTGGCTTGCAGTTATGCAACAGGCACATGTACATCTTTCAGAGTAAGTTTGTTTATATAACTTTTTAATTCATTTATTATAATAATTCTGTGAGAATATTTTATTATATTTTTAATTTCTTACAAAATATAAAATTACAATAGAATTTGGATTGTTAGATAGTCAAGTATGTACTAGTAAAGATTTATTTTAATTTGCTTAAATTTAGGATTATAGCCTTTAATATTTGACTATTTTATTTTTAGTGTTGATTTAACAATGTCTTGCACAGCATTACCAAAAATATTCTCAGTTATCACACAACTATGGTTATCTCAAAAGCCGGAAATAGTAATGGGAGGTACAAGAACAATTGAAGTATTACTTAAAGATGCACTCGCTCCAGCTTGTGCAACAACAGAACTGGCTGAACAACACGGTTCGAAATTGATTAAATGTTTTCAAAGTATTGAGCTTGGATTGAGTTACCAATATAACCATGCATGGCATCAAGTTCTTCATGTTATTTCTGTTATGTTTGAGGTAATTATTTGTTAAAAGTAATATAAATGATTATTACATTTAATTATATAGGTAGGAGGAGCAAATTGTGGTAATGTGCTATTGGGATGCCTAAAAACATTGTCGGAATTAAGAGATTCATATAAATTTTCATATAATAATGAACTGGAACATGCTGTTGGAGCTGCTGTAAGATCTATGGGGCCCGAAGCTGTACTAAATGTTATTTCACTTAAGGTAAATAAATAACAATTTCATTAAGGTATCTTTTAAAATATTTACTTTGCAGAAAGATAATGGAGAATTAAATTTGGATAGATCTTGGCTTTTGCCAGTATTAAGACAAAATATTCGAAATTCTACTTTGAATTATTGGGTGCGTGCTATTTTACCACTTGCCATATTCTGCCAAAAACGTTCAGTGGAATTGGCTACCAATAATGATGGAATTGGTGCACATAGTGCTGAATTATTGCATCTACAACTTTGGAACTTGTTGCCCAGTTTTTGTAATAATCCTACCGATATTCAAGCTAGTTTTAAGGTAATAATTAATTTAAATTATTTTATATAGTTATATAAATTATTTACAGAGTGTAGCTAAAGTATTAGGTATGGCTATTTCTGAACGTAAAGAATTGAGACTGTCTGTAATGGCTTCATTAAGAAAATTAATATCAAGTGCTAAAGCCAGTGACAATCCAGCAGATAAAGCCGAAGTTACCAGGTTTGATAAAAATTATTTACCAATTTTATTCAATGTTTACACTACTAAACCAATTGGAACTGATGAAGAAGGACAAAGACTTGCAGCATTGGATACTATTAAGGTATTTATTTTTATTAGTTACTATGTGGATAAGTATTGCAGTAATTAATATTTTTTTAGGACTACCTAACAGTAACAAAACCTGATTTAAACAACCAATTATTTGAACATGCAATGGAGAGACTCAATAAAACCAATGAACCTGATGAACTTTTTGTAAAAGAAAGTATATTAGATTTAATTCGAGCTCTAGTACCTTACCAATCTGCTGGCAACCTTAATAAACTGTACAATCAATGTATCAAGAACCTACCAGAAATAAAAAATAATAAAGAACAGAAGAAAGCTTATAAATTACTAGAGCAAATTTGTGGAAGCGATGCAGAAGGTTGTATAGAGTTTTTGAAAAATAACAGAAAACCAGTAGAAAAGTTATTGATGAAATCATTAACTACAGCTGCTGTATCTAGTAAAGGGGCTAGACTTAGATGTCTTAACTATTTAATAAAATCAAGGACACAACTCGATCATGATAGTAATTTGATTAAATCGTCGATACCGGAAGCTATATTATGTTGTAAAGATGTTAATGAAAAATGCAGAGCTGCAGCGTACCAACTTTTAAATACAATTGGAGAAATATTACAAAATCATGATCAGACGCAACAATATATTACCATGGTTTTAGCAGGTCTTGCTGGAAATCCTCAAATGATGAGTTGTACTATTCTAGCACTAACATCGATCTTATATAACTTCACAGGTGCTTTAGGTCAGGAAACAATAGCATTAATTTTAGATAATATACTCCATCTGTTAGTAACGCCAATTAGAGAAATTGTAGTTGCATGTTTGAGCTTCATAAAAATATTTGTTACCTGTTTACCAAGTCCCATGGTAGCTTCATTTTTACCAAAAATAATTAAAGCTATGTGTAAAATGACAGAAGATTGCAAACGACATTCAAGACTTAAAGTACGTAATCTACTTGATAAATTAATTAGAAAATTCGGATGCGAGTCAATTATGCCACATGTACCAACGACTGATACAGTAATGTATAAACGCTTAAGGAATTTGAGAAAATTGCGGAATCGTATGAAAAGGAAGAGGGATGCTGAGAATGATAATGAAGATGAGGATATGGATGAAGAATTTATGGTTAAATCTAAACCTAGGAGTGTTGAAGATATTTTGGCCGATTCGGATTCTGAATTTGATGAAAAACCAGAGGTTAATAAAACTAAAAAGAGTCAGAAGAAATATAGTGCTTTTATTGAGGAGGATGCTGACACAATTGTTGATTTCAATGATCCTAATGTTGCTAGTAAAATTACTGGTACGTTAATAATTTAAAATAATTTTATTGATAATTAATTGATTTTATTCTAGCTTCGAGACCCAATCAAGTACAAATGATGAATGTTGATAAGAAAGTGTCTAAAGATAGAGGATTTAAGACTGCTGCTGATGGTCGTTTAATTATTCAAGATGATTCATCAGATTCAGACACTAATAGTGGCAAGAAGAAATCTAAGAAGTTTAATTTTGGAAGTGATTCAGATTCAGGTAATTTTGATTTTTTTTTACGGATAATTATTTTAATATAAAATTTTATTTGGTTAAAAATCATTTTCTCATAACTAAGAAAAAGTAATGCAACAAATATATTTGTTATTATTAAATGTAGAATAGAATTGGAAATGTTTCAACCAAAAATTACATAGTAAAAAGTGCTAGATTAATATTTTCATTATAGATTGGAGGGATGGAAGAAAGTTATGTTTAAAAATTAAACATTATAATATTAGTTTTAATTATCACTTGTCGGTCAAACAATGGTAAATTGATTTTAGTTTTATTTATTCTGGTTGATCGCCTAAAGTTTCATTATATAAATCACTTTTTACCATAAATTTTTTCCTAGATTCAATAATAACAAAAATATGGCCATGTTTGTCTGTATATATTTTTTGCTTGCCTCTGCAGCTCCTTTGTGCTGCTAAAATCGCCGGGGGCTTCTTTTGCCTATTGATAGACCATATACTATATAATTTTTTTGTTATTTTACAGATAATGATGACGCATTTAGTTCAGCTGAAACTGAAATAGTACGCGATATGAAGAGAAAACGAAGTGATGCTAGTAGTGTTGCAAGTGGAGTCACAAAATACAAGCCTGGTGGTTCTGGTATTCACAGGTATTTACTAATTGTATGTATGTAAGAAGAAAATCTTATATTTAATCTTTTAGACAAGTAAGTGCATCAACAAGTTCTATGAAAAGTGGCTTTGGATCTGATTACAAATCGAAAAAAGCATCTGGTGATGTTAAAAGGAGTGGCAAATGTGATCCTTATGCTTATGTACCTCTACAAAGAAGTGCACTCAATAAAAGGTATTTAAATCTATCAATAAATTTGTAATGTCGTATTTACTGGCACCAAAAATGAGTGATTTGTAATTTTTATTATAATTTGATCATAACGACATTAAAAATCATGAATTACTATGAAAATTTAATCATATCAAGTTAAATAAAATATATTCTGTTTGTAGGAAAAAGGTTAAACGTGCAGGCCAATTCAAAAATATTATTGGAGGTGCTAAATCGGGAGTTAAGAAAGGAATGAAAGCCAAGAGAGCTAGAAAACCATAAAGTGGAGCATGTCTATACATATTTTTATTTATGTTACATATCTTAATAAAGATTATTAATTATTGATTTAATGTTTTTAGCTCAGCAAAGAAATATACCCTATAAAAGTTAAAAGTAACAGATTATACTGGAAGGTGTGTTAACGCAATTGTTGCAATTAGTTATTAGTTGTATACTATATGTGGAATTTGTATTTTCAACAGAAAGTATGTTGTATTTTTGTTCAAAACTGAAAAAAAATCACAAACAACGTGTAATGTGGTGACTGCATTTGGAATACTGGTTTCATAGTTGTTTAAAGAAAATCAACGTACAATTATTGTAATATTTATGCGGTGTTTAGACCTGATCTAGAAACTTCTTAGCTGCTGAGCTGCAATGACTAGAAATAGAAAATAACTTGCCATACTGCACAAATTTGCATGACAATACTAAGAACCATGTTTCTTGGACGGCTTATTTCATTTCACAATTTGTTAATTTGTCATTGAAATCACCAGACTTGACCATGATTTTTTCATATAGGAATATGCTAAAGTCTAAGGTGTATGTAAATTGACCCAGCACACTGCAAGATTTAAAGAACATTACCAAAAAATTAATTTGATAGACTAGGACAGCCCGGGGTGCAAATCAACCGGTGAAAAAGAGCAAGGGAAATGAGGGGACTGTAAGAAGAACCTTTGGGGAGACTCTTTCGAGATCAATCATACCGAAAGAGTACCTCGATTGTTCACTCTATTCATCAAATCCTCCATACTTGGTAGGATTGATAAGTTAAAGAAGGGAAATGTAGATTGATAAAAATTCTTTGTGTGGGGAGGCAGCCAAAGAGTGGCTCCAAAGCACATCCACTGAGAACACCTTTCTGGAGAGGAAGGTAATTGGGTTAAAGGTGCAAAACAGCATAAGCACCGACCCCAAAGGACACGTCATACTCATAGACAAAGGCACCTGTGAACAAATAGAAACCCTAGAGTGCAAATTGCACCCAAGTTTCTCAGAATATCCCTCCAGGCACTTCTTCTTGATGTGCCGTATCCTCAGTGGACGTTGGCGATCAATCTGGCCCATCTAATTCTATCTACCGCGGTTCTAAATAATTCAATTGAAGTATTGCCGGTCCATTGACGCAAGTTCTTCAACCAGGAGGTTCGTCGTCTTCCTGGTGATCTTTTCCCTTCAATTTTGCCTTGTATAATTAACTGCAGGATTTTATACCTTTCACTGTTGCGCATAATATGACACTACTCCATCCTAAAAAAATATTTCTAAATTTTGTATTTTAATTACTAAGCCTGTCGCAGTACCTTAAACACAGTCAATACCTATTGCCTGTATTAAAATCAACACAAATTTAAGAGATAATCATACAATAAGTGACGCATGATATTTTATAAACAGTTTTATATATCATTAATAATGTCTACTAATAGAGTAAGTGTGCAATGATTTTTAAATATCTTGTTTATTTATTTATGTTAGGTTGGAATTCCTGAATTGCGGCAAAACTCCCAGATGTGGTAGTTTTAATCTCTGCTGTCTGTGATTAGCACTGGCAGCAGAAATAGAGAGTTAAATAAATAACCTAAATTAAGTGAAATTATACAATAGTGGAGTAAAAAATATGATTACTTATAAAATTAAATAGTCAAAATAAGTGTAGTTCATACACAAATATGACAATAAATTTTTATATAAGTAAAAGTAGACTTCCGTAGTATTAACCAAACTAAAAAAATAGGTACTTACATGATCTGTCTTTATGTTAATATTAAATTAAGAGCCAAAAGTTATAATTAAGTTATTTATTAGGTACTGCTAACAAAACGTTAAAAAAATCAATAATTTAACTTAAAGAACATTTGTGCATACACCTACAGGATTCTCTAATAGAACTGTGCCTTTGCCTTGAATATTTTTAACTTGACAAAATGGTGAACTGCAACTTGTAAGATTTGTTGGCTCTGAATCCTCTTTGCATACAAATACAGTTTGTCCTGCAAACTGGAATAAATTTCCATTGGTTATTTGCGATTTGCTACTGTACAAATTAAAATTTTGTGGTAACCCAAACAAGGTAGCAATTTCTTGTTTTAGTTGCTCAAAAGTAATCTTTTTAGTCTTGCTTTCTAACAAAACCATACCCTTATCAGATTTAATACCAAATCTCGGTTTCATATCAACCAATTGCACATTAATCCACTTAACATTTGGCATTACCATATTAGAAACTTTAGTCAAAATTATTTCCAAATTACATTCCTTCAATTTCTGTTTCTCTTCCATAATTAAAGAATCTTCTGAAGTTCGTTTATCAACTGTTCTGAAAGGGGCTTTGATAGCTTCTTCAATGAACGATGTATATTCAACTGCTACACGATGTATATCCTTTTCGGTTTTATAAAACACTGCTATTTCATCCGTAGGAACTAAATGCGCCTTCTTACGTAATTTTTGAATACGGTTAATGATTTCTCTTGCAGTACCTTCATCTTGCATTGATTGATCAGGTGTTACATCTAGTAATACCAAGACATCATTATCACTATGCACTTCATATTTACCTGATGTAACTTCATCTGATTTGAAAATAAGCCTGACTTCGGATAATTCAACACGGTGTCCACAGATCATGCGATGACCCTGTTTTGCAAACTCATTAATTTCAGCATCATTCAATGCTTTAATTGCAAGTGTTACTGATTTAAAATCATTTTTCAATCTCAAACCTAGAGTTTTATGGTCAGGTTCTGCACGCAGGGTCACACCATATTTACTTTTATTAGTGGTGGTCGTCATAGTTCGTACATTCAATTCCGATAGAATATATTCTACTGTAGGTTTTTTAATATAAGTAGGATCTTGATGGATAACTACGACTTCGGGCAATGGATATTTAATCGGGATGGTTTTTCGGTCACGAATAATACGTCCCAGTTCAATTATGCTTTGCATGTGTGAAACTGCATTTTCTATATCTTCATTAATTAATGCTTTATTGGCCTGTGGAAGCATTAAATAATGGACACTGTCTGCTTCATCATTACTTAATTTCTTAAGGTATTGATACATGTTGTCGGCTAAAAATGGAGCAAATGGTGCCATCATTTTAACTATGTTAAATAAAACATTGAATAATGTTAGTAATGCTTGCTTGCAGTCTTCATTGCCTCCATCACCCTTTAGCCTTTTTCGATTCATACGTACATACCAGTTTGTAAGATAATCAATGTATTTAGTAAGTCTTGGTACGACATTGTATAAATGATACAAAGCCATTTCTTTTCTTACATAATCTAATAATGATTGGGTGAATGATAATATCCATTGGTCCATAATGTTAGTACTTGCCATACTTTTTTCATTGTAATTAAATACAACTTTGTTTTCCTGTACATAATTTTCAACATTCTGCATAAGGAATCTAAATGCATTGTACCATGGCAGAAAAACGTCTTTAATTATATCCCTAACACCTTCTTCTTTAAATCTTAAATTCTCGGCTCTGACAACTGGAGAATTAATTAAATATAATCTGAGAGCATCAGCACCATACTTGTCGACAACTTCCAATGGATCTGGATAATTTTTCTTTCTCTTTGACATTTTTTGCCCGTCACTAGCCAATACTAATCCATTAGCAATCAAATTTTTGAATGGAGCTTTGCCAAAAAGTGATGTTGAAATTACAAGTAGGGTGTAGAACCATCCACGAGTTTGATCAATGCCTTCTGCAATAAAGTCAGCAGGAAATGCATCTTCAAACTCTTTAACGTTCTCAAATGGATAATGTTGTTGAGCATATGGCATCGAACCTGACTCAAACCAGCAATCAAATACTTCTGGAACCCTTCTAAGTGGAGGATTACCTAAATAAAAAAAACAAAATTAATTAATAAATCTAAACTGGTTAAAACGCTTTTTTTTAACTTTGAAAATGATTTTTGTTGTAAGCATGGGTCTGCAATGTGGAAGAAACCATAAGTACAGCCCCACCAAAGCTTATTAAAAATAAAAATATAATACTGCATTTAAGGCCTCGCTAATTCACATGTACAAGTTTGCCCCTAATTATACTAGCTTGGCTATAAATGCTTTGCTACCGATCCAGAATCTTATATAGCTATTATCATTATATATATATATTTTTAATTCAACATTATTATTTACCTGGAATCCTTGAAGGAATTTCTAAATGATCAATGCTTTCTCTATGCAAATCAGTTACTTTGGTGCCCGTAAGCTCTTCTAATTCTGCAATACTTCCAATGCAACGGATTTCATCACCACTTGGAGACAACCAGAGCGGAATTGGTGTGCCCCAGTACCTATTTCTACTAACCGCCCAATCTCTTGCATCTTTCAACCAATTACCAAATCTTTTATCTTTAACAAAATCGGGTACCCAATAAGTAGCAGCACTTGCTTTTTGCAACTCATTTGTCATATGTTCTACACGAATAAACCATGATGGAACAGCACGATAAATTAAAGGTGTATCTGACCTCCAACAGAATGGATAACTATGCTTTACCTACAATAATAATCAAAATAATACTTAACATAGTAATAATTAGAGCTAGGACTTATATGCGTAAAAAACTGCAAAATAAGCGCATAAATAAGCATTAAAATTAGCATAAAAATAAGCATAAAATTTGTTATTTTTTATATAAAACGCATTAAAAAATAATAACTCTTAATATAATAATAATAAACACAACAAAAGAAAAAAAAGTAAAATTCAATAAATAATAATAGTTTGACAATAATAAATAACATAATTTATTTAAAAAAAAATTAATAATAAAATGTTTTTTTTCAAATTTTCCATTAAAAAGGAATTTCTTCTGCCAAAAAAGTCTGGCAATAATCGCTCATGCTCGAGTGAGGAGCATGAGACACACATGACCCTGACCATTTTAAAACCTTTGAATGTCTTTTAAAAAAATATTTTATTAACTCTTAAATTTTTATGAAATCAAAAATTGCTTAAAATAAGCATGAAATATGCTCAAAAATGTCGAAATAGGCAAAAGTACTTAAAATAAGTATCAAATAAGCATAACAATTATGAAAAACCAATAAAAATTCTTAAAATATGCATTAAATATGCATAAAAACTAAAATATGAATAAAACCAAAAATAGGCAAAATAAGCCAAAATAAGAAGGTGCCATTTGCTTTACTTTCTTATGATTCGTGGAGATATACATTCAAAATTAATATCCATATAATATTGGTAAAAATCATAACGCATATAAATCCTAGCTTTAGTAATAATAAACAAATAATACTGACTTGGCCTTGATGGAACAGTCTATTATTTGCTTTAAGTGCAGCAATAATATTCTTATCAGCATCTTTAATATACTGTCCGACAAAATCTGTAACTTCTTTGGTAAATTTACCACTTGCATCTATAGGACATATAGGTTCTTGATCCCTAGTTATGACTCCGTTTGCTAAACACACTCGGTAATCGTCTTCACCAAAATAAGCAGCTTGATGTACAATACCAGTACCCGAATCTTGAGTAACATAATCATCAAGTAACACTTTAAATGCACCTTGTTTTTTCATATCTAGAAAATACGGAAATATAGGCTCATATTCCAAGCCTTTCAGTTTTGCTCCTGCGAATTTTGAAATTACTTCATAATCATCCGCTTGGAAAACTTGTTCCAATCTAGCTTCCATTATGATATAAATACCACCAGTACTCTTCTGTTTCACACGAATGTATTCATGAACTGGATTAACACAAGCTGCTAAATTACTTGGTAAAGTCCATGGAGTTGTAGTCCAAACCAATAAACAAGCATTATCTTTATCGCCAACTATTGGAAGCTTTACAGTTACAGCTGGATCAACAACATCTTTATAATTTTGTCCGGATTCAAAATTTGAAAGTGGAGTATTGCAAGCAGTTGAATAAGGCATAATTTTGTTGCCTTGGTAAACAAGACCCTTGTTATAAAGTTGAGTAAACACCCACCAGATGGATTCCATAAACCACGGATATAAAGTTTTATAATCATTTTTGAAATCTTAAATAAAATGTATTATAATTAATACAAAGTTAATTGTAATTTTATTACCTATCCAACGACCAATGCGTCCCATAATAACTTCCCATTCGTTCACATAACGCGTAACAATTTTCCTGCATTCGCTATTGTAATTAGCAATTCCCATTTTCATAACATCTTCAGGACCTTTAATTCCTAATGTTTTATCTATTTCAAATTCAACAGGTAAGCCATGGCAATCCCATCCAAAACGTCTCTCAACATGGAAACCTTGTTGATGTGCATATCTTGTTACAACGTCTTTTATTGTACCAGCAAGTATATGACCATAATGCGGTAGACCAGTGGCAAATGGAGGTCCGTCGTAAAAGGAATATCTTAAAATGTGAATTTATATATTATTTTATCAATTATTGTTGTTTTGTCATCTGCTTGTATAATCCGTTATAACTAGCCACAAAAACTTTTTATTTGTAATTTGTGGATGATGCAATGTAATGTAATTATATTGAATAATTAAAAATTTCCAATTTTATTAATTTATTACAACTTATCTTAAGCTCATGGCTTATTATCAAGTTGTAAATGAACTCAATTACTTAATTCATTAACTACAACTGTATTTAGACACAATAAACCGTTAAATAAATAAATAAATACAACATTAATGTACGTTTATATAATTTTATTGTGTACTTTATTGAACGGCTGATTTATTCTGTGTTAGAGCCGTCTGTCACAAGACTGATTTTAATACAAGTGTCAGTAAAATAATTTTGAGCGCCAATTATTTAAAAATTTAATTTTATAATCCAGTGTTCTTGGCGACATATATATACATTGACAGATATATGTGTCAATTATTTAGTAAGATTTCATCCAAAAAATTAGAACCTGTTCTAATTTTTTGATTAAAAGCTTGCTAAATATTTGAAAAATTGGCACGTAAAATTATTGTACTTGTATTAAATTCAGTCTCCTGTCAGAATGCTCTTAGATATTTCATCACCAGATGGAATATGCTTGATCAAACATGCAAATTGGCCAAAAATAGAGAACTGGTACCATTGTTGAATAAATAAAAAATAAATAGTATTTTGTTAGAAAATAAATTACAACAAACTACTCAAAGCCATTACCTAGGTTTTCCTTTAGATTGTTTCAAACAACTTTGGAATACATCCAATTGTTTCCATAAGGTTAGGATTTTTTCTTCTTCTTTAGGAAAGTCAATTGTCTCTGGAACCCGTGGTATATCTTGTATTTTATTCTTATCCGTCGTCATGATTAATGTATGTTGTAAAATTCTATCATTAATTCCGAATTTCTGTTAATTCGGCGAATTGCACAACACAACGTGTCGGTGACAGCAGAAAAAGTAATTTTAATTATAAATGTAGGCAAGCCATTGTACACATCGACGCATTCTTTTTAAAAAGGAATAAGCGACAAAATAGCAATTTTACAGGAGACATAAAAAACGATTATCTAGAGAAACTTTAATTAAATTGCAATTTTATTTAAATTTTAATGTGATATATATCATTTAAGGTTAACAAAAAACTGTGACATTTAGAAAATAATATTATAAAGTGAAATAAACCATAAAATTACTGGCATCTGGTGCTTATACCTTTTCTTTAAATTTTGGCGCTTATATCCTGGCTTTTATACCATTTATAGAAAAAATATCGTTTACAATTTGGTGGTTATATCATCACTTATACCATTTTAAGTTTATATTCTAAACACGTTTTGGTACTTTTTTCTTTGCTATAATTTCTGATTTGATCTCCGTCTAACAACTGGTCTAATTTAAATGCAATTATTTAAAAACTTCTTTTTGTCAACAATCTTCTCTATTTTCCAAAAAGTTTTAAATGCCAGTAATCTTTGCTCTTCCTCAATATTTTTACATTCGTTAGTGCATGTTTGATTATTTAGACATGAGTTTGCCTTAATTTGTTTTGCTGCTGCTAGTTTACCATCGTATCTTATATAGTCCTTTTCCAAATTTTTATTTTTATTCTCGCATGCTCTCCGCCGTGTTCAACGTTATTGTTTTCCTCCGGAGGAACATTTTCTTGATTTATTTCAAATTATTTGTATTAGTATTTAAATTATTTATATCATCATCTAAAAGCGGAGTAGTTGTTAAATCATTACTGTTATTGACAATCGGCATATAATTTCTTAAAGCTAGCTCGACAAGCGCCATACCACGAGATCCCATTATTCTGTAAACGAGATAAGCGCTGGTGTTAGATATTGTAAAATAAAAACATTATCAAGAAGTGTATAATGACAATTAAATCAAATTTTATAAATTATAATCTAGTCAAATAAATTCATTAACAGAAAGCAATAATTGAGAATAACATTATTAACCAGGATTTAAAAATCAAACTTTCAATTTCCCCTATGTTAATACATGGAGTTGCGTCGCTTATACCATACTGATATTTATTTTGGCAAAAAGATACAAGCAACCAAAACATCACCGATGATTTTTAAATAAAGCAATTAAAATTATATATATGTAACTACGTTTTCTTGTATAGTATTATAGTATTAATTATATTATATACATACCAACTATTGACTTATGATGTATTTCTTACAATTTCACTCAAACACAGACGAGTTGTGTCATGTCTGCACTATAGGATCTTACATGTTAAAGTGGCGGTTATACCCTACTCGCGCACAATTTGAAAATGTGTACTCGTTGGTTATCCCATTTTTATCCTACTAAACGATGAATTGTGACGTTAATATTTTTTTGTCGCTTACACCATTCAGTTATTTGGATTCTATGGAAAATTTCGTATTAGTACAATATCTAAACCAAAAATTGATTTTTTGGCGCTTATACCTTTTTAAAAAGAATGCGTCGACATCTCTTATTAAACTGCATCTATTTCCAGTGATTGTCAAACTTTTATGGCGTTTTCGGCTGTGACATGAGGTCGCTCTAGATATTGCTCTTTGCCGGTGCATATCCGTCTATCCTACAATGACGTTCTGAAAAAGAGCGTTGTCAGCCGAACATAAAAATATGCACTTAGGGCACCCCAGTGTTTCATTTTTGACATTTGGTTATTTTATAAATTAAATAAATGGTAATGTTCAGAATTCAAAAAAATTGATTATTGGTAACAGATTTTGTAAGTGTTGAATGCGGCAGCCACCCATGAGTTCTGTCGCCGCAAAGACCTTGTCAATTCTTTTTAATTTGTTGTGTATTAATTTTTGTTTTACTTTGTAAGTCACTTTGAAATTGCTAGTTGTGCCATGCTTGACGCTATAAATAACTTTTTTGCAGCCTTGCAGTTACAGATTTGTCACGTTATCAACCTAACTCAAAATATTCTGTAACTTTTGTTTGCTAATTGTGTCAAATTATATTACTTTACGTTTTACTTATATTTTAGTTCTGCTTGCTTTGTAATTGTTAACTGTGTAACATTTTGCGTCTTGCCTAAAAATACCATCATTTAATCTGTCGCTTTGCAAATAAACGCTGAGTTTAAGTTCATACAAATATCTTATTTTTGCTTTAAGATTTAGAGTTGTGTTACTAATTACAGTACCAACAATTCTGTTACGACGCACGATAACTTAAGAAAAAAATAATGAATATAATTTTTTGCTATGTTACGTACATAATTTTTTTCCGCACATTGATATTTTTCGATTGAAAATTGAGCCACGACATATTGTTCAAATTTATTAACAAAATGTGGTTGCTTCTTGATTGAAGTTGTGTCAATACGGAATTTGGTAGTGCTGCAAATAGACTATAGCTAATATAGCTATAAGAACTTTGTTTTATAAAAACACAAAGGTTGTAAAAAAATAATAGAAAAATATGTTAGTACTAAGTAAGATAAGTAAGATACTAAAATGTGATGTTTGAGAAGAGTTGGTTTTGGCTACACGGAATTCACACTTATTGCTCCGGCAACACATGCTGTCCCCGGCTCATCTTATACCCTCTTTATCTGTTCCATTTCCTACACAACATCCATCTTTCCTTTTTCCCATTCTTGCTTTATTTAGTTTAGATATTTGCTTTGTCTTTAGGTAACTTCTTAGTTTTGTTATACTTTTTATCATTAATTTATTTTATGTTGTATTCTCTTTTTTTCATAAATATTTTGTGTAGCTCCAGTGAATGTATCTCTTTTGGTAGTTTTATTTCTATTAAGAATCTAGAATCTCCGTTTGGAATTAGTTCATTGTGTCCACTGGTTGCCAGATATACTTTGACAATTTCAAAAGTTGTTGTTGTCTGTCAACCTCGAGATGGCGTATCTGCCGTATGAAAACTGCTTAGTCAATTTGTTCAGTTTGCTTTCTTTGAGCAGTTCTTTTCTTTTTCTTCTTATCTCTGCAATTTTGGTTGATACTAATGTTTCCGTAATATTCTTCTCTTGTCTATCCTTTTACTGACCAATCCTTGGTAGGCATAATTGTTTTGGCCTTCTTTATTTTTTTGCATTTATTTAGCTTCTTGTTTCTTTTTTATTTGTCTTTTGTGGCTTTTGATTTGTGTGTTTTCTTCCATGTTGGTTTATCTAAATCTTAAAACTTCAAACTCCTTTATCTTTTACTCAGTACTGTTGTAGCATAGTTTCTTAGTGCTATTTATTTGTTTTGTCATTTAGGCATATATTAATGATTGTGGATTTATTGATTTTGTTTTCCAATATCTTTTCTAACTCTTTCCTATCTTCTTCCCACGCTTTGCACTTTACTAGCTTATGTTCTGCGTCGTCATACGTGTCTTCTTGACAGTATATACATTTTTCTTCTTTCTCCATCTTATTTTTTGTAAATACTTACCAAGGCTCCAAGTTTGATGAGTAGTTGTGTTGTATAGTAACACGTCGCTGGTTTATTTTCTGCTTATTTTTTTATTTCTGGTATTAGTTCTCTTGTCCATTCTTCCTTTCCTCCTTTTTTTCATTAATGCTGCCATCTTTTTATCGTAATCTCTCTTGCCCGTCTCTTTGCGTCTTGTTTAATAGTTTCTTCATTTACCAATTTCTTTATGTCTAATCTTTTTTCTACCATCAAATGTGCGGGCAGTGTTACCGCAATTACTTCTAGTGCTTTTTGTGACACCGTCCTGTATGCCCTGCAGATCACAGATCATACAATAAAAGATAAGTCAATTTCCTATAAATATTTTGCCACAAGTTTTAGCTCGAGTTTGGCTCTCGTGGCTCTTCTTATTTCTTTTTTGTTTTTTTTTTGTTTTCAAGGCGTCTCCCCATGTTTCTGCGGCGTACAATAGTTTACTTCTAACCGCCGTTGCTACTAGCTTTCTTGCTCTTTCTCCTGATCCTCTTTTGTTTGGCATAAGCTACTAAGCATTCTTTCTATTTTCAAGCTTGCAAAGCGGTGCTTCGTGGTTTTTATTTAGCAAAAAAATAACATTATTTTTACATTTTTTGATAAACAAATTCACACCACCCGCAACACACAACAACACCTGTGAAAAGAAAAAACTGATGATGGCCTAACAGCCAAAACCGGTTTTAATATATAAAAAAGTAAAATCAACACAATAAAGTATATAAATTTTTATTAAAATACTCTAACCTCAAATAAAAATGCAAGTTATTGAATTTTAGAAGAAATGATCGCAACGTTTGTATAATTAATTTTATAATAAATTTACTCAAGTAAAACTTGTTAAATTAAACTCTCATTTCAAATTAAAATTGCATTTTAGATAACTTTTATTTAAAACTTTAAAAGTCAAAACCAAACGTTAGTATAATTAATTTTATAATAAATAAATTATTAGTGGTGCAAAGTAACAATAACGTTGTAATTTGGTTGTCTGTTGCTATGCTGTAGTTTATCAATTAACGTCATTGTAGTTAATTAGAAAAACATAGCTAAGCCAATTATGTCAATTTTAAAATATTTCAATATATCACTTATTATAATATCTCTAAATTTGCGTAACCATAACTTAATAGTTATTGTTAGTTGAGTAATTATGCAAAAATTTTATTTTATGGTTACTTTGAAAATGTTTTTAAAATTGAACAAAATATTAACAAAAACTATTTAGACTAATTTTAGCAAATAGCTTAATTAATCCCAAGTTAGTTAAACAAGTTATTGCTAGTTGAGCAATTTTACATTTTTTTTTGCCAATTTCCAAATATTTTTAAAATTTAACAAAATATCTTAAAATTTTATTGAGTCTAAATAAAGCAAATTTTATGGCTATTTATTCCTAAATTGAGTTTAATAACTGTGCAAGTTATTGCTAGTTAGATAATTTTTTAACAACCTTCATAGTCGTCAATTGTAACGAGAGATAACTTGCGTGCTCAGTTTTACTTATAGATTTTGTATCAATAATGGATAATTGGAAAAAGTTGTGATGGAAGCTTTAAGTTTAGTTATATTGTTATATTTATTAGAATTTTTAGAAAGATGGACTATTAGTTGGGTATACAGGCAGATACAGCTTAGTTATTGTTGTTTTAAAGTTTACTCATTTTTCATTTTCAAAATCATTTAAATTGGTTGCTAAAATTTTGAAGTTTTTTTAATACATAGTTTTTTAATGATTAATTAAACAATTAAATTCATTTCATAATTAAATTCAGTTTAGAAACACCCACTTATAAGCCATTAGTAGACCATTTATTAACAGTATTAAATTGTTTAGATAACAACACTTGTGTAAATGTTTTTTCTAACTTTACTCACATATCTCCATTATTTATTGTTTTATTTTGATTAAAGTTTTTAAATAATTTTTTCTATAATTACAAATTTAATTTGGATCAGTGTTATAAGTTTTAGAATTTTGACAAAACTTGTTTATTCTGTCCTAATGTGCGTCGTCAAAATCGTTGTTAATAGCTACTGGCATAGGTCGTAAAGTTGTACGTACTGGCTTTGTTGCTACTAAGTACTATATAGACGCTCAGAGTTTAAAAGTTAATTAAAGTAACAAAATCATTGACACAAAAAAATATGGTTACTTTAATATAAAAAAAAAAAATGACTGATACTGCTGAGGTAAAAAACTATTTCTGTATTTTTTCTTATATTTTAAAGTCTGACTAAATATTAAGTTTTAAGGTTTATAAAACAAATAAACTATCGTTTCCATACTTTTCTTTTATTTTAATTGATTTACCACTAAATACATTTTTTTACTTAAACGTTTTTAATATTATTTTTTTTATGGCCATACTACAGATTCAATCCAATCCACGTAATAAGAAACTCTGTAAAATACTGTTGGGGTGTCTGCAATTCCACATTCTTTTCCAAAATTAGTCACGCCTACTACTTTGTATCCCCAAGTTTGGTCAACTGTTATTAATGGATTTCCAGACTCCTACAAAAAAATTTAGTTTAGTTTATTTTGTAGTAATAAAAAATTCATCGTTTCACACTTCTTTTTCTTCAGATTTTGAAAGTTGTTTACTTTGTATTAACAATAACTTTCTGACTAACTTTTATTTTGCTCTACTATCCTAACGACATACCTAGTGGATTTGTTGTTATGCTGGTAGATAGATGCTTAGTTCAGAGTACAAAAATTTGCAAAAGTATCTTTACAAAATATTGTTAATACATTTTTATTAACCTAGCTTTCTTAGTTTCGTTTTTAATTTAAAGTTAATTTTATATAATGGTTGTCACAAAATAAAAAAAATAAGTTTTTGGCAAATGTTACTTTATGTAATAAATATAAATGATATAATTATATGTCAATATTTACCAATTACAATAGTATGGTAAACTAGTATTGTAAAAAAACTGTTTTGCACTATTTTAATAAAAAAACTGATACATTTTTAAGAATAATATAATAAAATAATAAAAGTAACTGCATTAATAATTAAATCCATTTATAACCTGTCGCCAAAGAGCAAACACTCACAAAAAAAAAATTAATAATATAATATTAGCACAAAGCTTCTTTAACACTAAAATTATTTTTATAGTTGCACAATTTATTCGAATTATATGCTTACGTGCATTTTTATTAACTAACTAATTAATTTTATAACATTAATAATAAAAATATTTTTATAATACAAAATTGACATTCTTAATATAACATTTTTTAACATTTGTTGTATAACTCACAAAGTAAAAAAAAAACTTTATAACAACTCAGATATAAACATTATTTTTTTTATTTAGATCACATAAACCCAACTGTCCCAGCAGGGTTAAGCCTTAATAACAAAGCTAAATACGTGCTAATAATATATTTAAATTATTTACCAAACACGGGTCCTGTTGAGAGTTTCCAGCACAAATCATAGAATTCTCCAATATTCCGTTTTTAAGCTTTTTTGATTTGGGGAAATGTTTTCTACAGTTTGCATTACTATACTCCGTAATATTAAATTTTTTTAAATTCATTCTTGGTGTTTCCAAAAAATTTAATATTCCCAAACTTGCAGTGATAAGAGATGGATAAGAAGATTTCTGCTCAGTTTCCAAACAAATTGGCTTAACATGCTTAGTAAACCTAACGGGTTGTAGCAGTTCTATTAAGCCAACATCATTATATTGAAAACTTGCTTCAAAATCTGGATGCTTAATTACTTTGGATATATTTATCATTTGAATAACGTCTTCGTTGTTTGCAGATTTTAGATTACTTATTCCAAGTTTAACCTGGATCGGTGAACTGTAACTAAAAATAAAATAATTTCTTCTTTTAACTATAATTTATTTTTTAACTCTTCAGTACATGTACATGCTTGTATCAATAAATTTTTGTACCTTCTTGATTGCAAGCAATGCGCTGTTGTCATAACATATTTTTCACTGATTAAAATTCCTGCGCATTTAAATGTTATATTTCCATCTTCATCCTTATAGCCAATTGCTGCCTGATTTTATGTGAATTATTATTAAAATTTGTGTATTATTTTTAGTTAAAATACTTACTACACAAGGAAACTCTTCAATTAATGTTGAAGGATTATCTAAACTGAATGTCTTTGAATACACGTCGGAACAATCTGTGAATTCAATATTTTTATTTTTTATATTAATAATTAATTTAACTTACATTGTTCACTTTTCTGTGCGGCTGTTAAAATTAAAACAAGATTTAATTAAAAGAAAATATGAATTTTAAGTGTTTAAATATTGTACCTTCAATTCCATCAATGGTGAGCACCGCGAGAAGTATTAATAAAATTGCTGTCATTGTAAAGCTATAACTGTTGACAAAGAACTAACACAAACATAATGAAGTAAAGTGATGAGATGATTATTCAAAATTCTATAATTAATCAAGGTCATAAACTGTTAGGTCAAGCTTATTAATTTATTTGTAAACAGATATAATGAGATAATAAGAGTTACACAAATATTTTTTTAAAAAGGAATTAAAAATCAATCATCTTAAGTTGTTAAAACATTCTTATAAGATTAGAAGAATAAAAAAATACTAGAGATTGTTAAAACTTATTTGAAAACGTCATGTCGCTAAGAAATGATGTATTTGTCAATTTGACTGATATTTATAAATATAAAAGTTTAACTGCTATTTAACTTTTTTGTATTTCAACTGATTATAATAATTTAAAAAGTAAAATAGAAAAAATGGTATTTTGAGTAACTACGTACATTTTTGTGTTCAGTATACTTGCTATAACTACATATCATGATATTATAAGAGGACATTGCATTTCAGAATAATAGATGGCACGACAAAAAAGTATATTCCTTGACTACCAACAAATATGTCTTGCACAAATATTTGTGTATTGGAAAAATTGACTCAATAGATAAACTGAATATGCGTCTCACATACAATTGCTTTCTTCATCATCACATCTAATATTAAATAAATGATATCAAAATAAATAATTGCTTTCAAAATGATTAAATATTCTCTTTTCTTTAAAAGAATTTTACTTTTAACAGTTTATGCCAGATTTTGGTTTCTTACACTTTTTTTAACAGTTTATTGTTTGATGTTGGTGCTTTCTGACAATTGATTGAAATTTTAAGACCGCATTTTTGATATTTCTAACATTTTACAAACAAAATATTGCACTTTTTAGCTAGATTTTGTTTTTTTTTTTAATAATTTATAATCCAATTTTGCCATTTTTGATTTTTGAAAAACATAATGTTGCAGTGTTGATCAATTTAAATTTTGTATATTTTTAACATACTTATAAAATGTTTTCATTTTTATACCGTTTTTGCTCGAGTTTTAGTTTTTTTTCTAAAAATATTTTAATATTTTATAACTTGATTTTGTTATTGTTAACATTTTATAAATATAAATTTGCACAAAACTACGCTTTTTTCTAATACTGTCTGAGGGGGCTTTTCTAAATTTTGCAGTGAGGCTCAACATTTCTAATTACCTCACTGTTCCGAATGCATAAAAACTATGCAAAGAAATTTAAAAAGAACATTGCTAGGAGTATCTACAATTTTGTCATGATTGCGTGTATCTTACTGATCTAGACACTTTACTAATAAAAGTTCCAATCAATAGAATAAAAAAAAACAATGTGTCTTAATGATTCTTCTTCTTTTTTATTGCGCATTTTACATCTATTTTGATGAAATTAATTAAAAAGTAATTTAGATTACAATCTGTTAAAAAAGATTTTTAAGATCTTAACCATATATTTCTTTAAATATTTCATTATAATAGGAAGATGCCGTTTGCTTATTATTTGTCAACTGGACCAGCAAATGATGCTACACTGCTGATTTTATAATTGCAGTTGTAAAAAAAATTGCGGAAAGAGTGACCCAAGTTGTGTTAGCAATAATGATATTTACATGATTTTCATTCACATCAATTTCTTAAGTGTTTAAATAATAGTTATCTAAATTACAAATTTAAAAAACTTTAGTAAGGACTAGAGCATACCGGTTTTAGAAAATGCAAGTAAAATCAGTATCAGATATTAAAGACAAGCTCCACGGCAATGGATACAAAAATTTGATTGTATAAACTCGCGCTGTGTTGTGTGAGATCTAATCTAATGTTTATCAAAAAGAAAAAAAAAACATTAGATTTAGTTATTGAGTATTTCCAAAACGTGAATGTTTTTTGAAAATAAAAAGAAACACACAAATGTTGTATTGTATATGTATTTATAAAGTATGGACAAAAATATCAGTTTCATCTCTATAGAATTAAAAGCTAAAGATACGTTATATGTAATTACGCCTAGAATAACTTAATAATAATTTTTGTTACACAAAATTTAAAACATACGAACTCTCCAAATGCTTTTGGACTAAAATTGCAACAGAGCATGCTTTTTAAACTTCAATTATGAATAAATATAATATACATTTATCATTAGAACAGAAAAAGAAAACTATTTTAGGAATAATAAAAACTGGGGTTTATATGATATACTAAATTAAATTTTTTTGTAGGAATTTGGAAATCCTTTAATAATAGTTGACCAAACTTATGGATACAAAGCAGTAGGCGTGTCTAGTTTTGTGGAACTGCAGACATTTCGACAGTATTCAACAGGGTAGGGTTTTTCATTACCTAGATTGGATTGAATCTGTGGTGTGGCCATAAAAAAACAATATTAGAAACGCTTAAATAAAAAAATATATTTGAGTAATAAATCAATTAAAATAAAGTATTTAAAAAGATAGTTCATACAAAATGTTTTATAAATCTTGCACAACTTAATACTCAATCAAGCTTTAAAATGTTTAAAAAAAAAAAAAAATTTTTTACCTCAAGTGCGTCAATCATTTTTTTTAAATAGTTAAAGTATGATGCCGTACCACTAAGATGCACTGATGAGGATTTGTGAAAACCGAAACAATTGTCTGTAATTGGTTGGCCGCTTTGAAGTTGGATTGGGTTTGGGTAATTGATTTTAAACCTTTGTTTTTTATCATTCAAGTGTTTTATTTTTGAAATTTGGTTATTTCATAAATTAAATAAAAGATTTCTAAATGGTAAATGTTCAGCATACAAAAAAAAAATTATACATATTCATAAAATATTTGTAAAATTGATTATTGGTAACAGATTTAGTAAGTGTTGGATGCGGCAGCCACTATGAGTTCTGTCGCCGCAAAAACCTTGTCGATTCTTTTTAATTTGTATCTATAAGGTTAATTGAACAGTCTAATTTTTAAAACCCACACCTGCACTTTTAACATATCTGTCGCTTTACTTAACTTAACTTAACCTAACCTAAATACTATTAGAAATAACCTTAAGATTAGCCATTGTAAGTTAATTTTTTATTTTTGTTTTACTTTATATGTCACTTTGCAACTGCTAGTTGTGCCACGCAATGCGTAACTTTTTTGCAGCCTTGCAATAGCAGATTTGTTACGTTATAAACCTAACTCAAAATACTACGTAACTTTTGATTGCTAGTTGTGTCACAGTATTACTCTACATTTTACTTATTTTTATTTTTTAATTCTGCTTGTTTTGTATTTGTTAACTGTATAACATTATGCATCTTGCTTAAAAATAAATAATATCATCATTTAATCTGTAAACTCGGCGTTTATTTGCAAAGCGACAGATTAAATGATGATGGTAACTTTAGGCAAGATGCATAATATTATACAGTTAACAAGTTTATACAAATATTTTATTTTTGCTTTAAGATTCAGAGTTATGTTTCAAATTACAAATTTTTGCTATTGAGTGTGTTACATCATGTACATAACCTAATTTGATACTTTACGAATGATAATTGTGTTCAAATTTATTAACAAAATGTGGTTGCTTCTTGATTGAAGTTGTGTTAATGCACCTAATATTTACCATTTTTCTAACTTTAATTTGCAATTTATGTTTGATTATGCAATGATATAATAATTGTGTGTGCGAATGTTTGTTTTTTGGAAAAAAAATACCAATGGTGTGAAAGCAAAGAAAGTCTATAATATAGCCACAAGGTTGTAAAAAATTATTAAAAAATATGTTTGTACCAAGTAAGATAGAAAAATGTGATCATGATAAAAAGTATGATATTTTAATTAATAGTAATAAACGAATAAAAATGTTAAATATACCGGTTGAGGCAAGGAGTTGAGGTTACATCTGCAAAAAATTGCCAAATCTTTCATGAAACAAATAACTTTTGTTTGGCAATAAAAAAATCCGTCTGTTTTACTATAAATAAATAAAAACATTAAAAAACATTATTCTATTATTATCTGTTTTCTATATATTTTTTAATTTGTTTAAAAAAGACAAAAATAACATTTTTTAGTTGTCGTTTCTATTGCAAGCACCGACAACAGTAAAAGCTTTTCAAAGCGCTGCTTTGTGATTTTAATTTAAAAAAAATTAACATTATTTTTTCATTCATATTATCGAAGTAATGATTTTATTTATTTATTTATTTTATTTCAACATACATGTTTCGATGATTAATCATCATTATCAATGTATTTATGTAATATAATATTTCAAACTGATTGATTAATATTTAAAAAAATGTTTTTTCCCGCTACCCTGATATCCGTTTTATATATTTAAATTTCTATTTTCCCGCTGACTTGAATTTTGATATTGTCATTTATTAGACGTTACAAATTTTAAGGTTAGATAATCTATCAAATAAATATAAATATTTACATTATAATTTAAAATTTCTATTTAACTAAAATTTATTTTTATTAACATATCTAGTAGTGGTGAATTATAAATATCTAATTGTTCATTTATTACTGTATATTTTGATTTTATAAATGTTTTTTTAATTTCTAAGCTTTCCAAAAATGTTAAATTTTTATCTGAAATGTGTAGAATATTTAATGATGTTTTTTGATTCGAAATATTATGCTTATTCAGAATTAAATGTTTAGCAAAATTTGACTTTTTTATATCTTTATATTTTAAAGCTCTTATGTGATCTTTATATCTAATATCAAAATTTCTCATGGTTTGTCCAATATACGTTCCGTTGCAATTACTACAATTTAGTTTATAAATTCCACTTTTATTGAAAATTTCTGTTTTTTCTTTAGCATTTTGTTTAATTTTGTTTTTAAATGCAACAGTAATTTGAAAGTTTTTGTTTAAATATTTCGATATTTTTTCAGATAAATTGCCAAAATATGTTATCGAGCAATATTTCTTATTTACTTCTTTTCTAAATGGATATATTTCATTTATACAAATTTTAAACTGTTTTTTACTGAGAATTTAATATTATAAAAAATAAATAAAATCATTACTTCGATAATATGAATAAAATAAAAGGATTTTATAAAATAAATAGAGAAAATATAAAAAATTATTTTTTCAGTTTTTGATAAACATGAAAATGCAAATTTTTAGAAAAAACGTTTTCATAACTAGTTTTATAAGTTTACTTTAATAAAATTGGTTAAATTAAACTAAAAAAAAAATATTTGTAGTGTTATTTTAAATCTAAATCGCATTTTAGATAACTTTTATTTAAAACTTTAAAAGTCAAAACCAAACGTTTGTATAATTAATTTTATAATAAATAAATTATTAGTGGTGCAAAGTAACAATAACGTTGCAATTTAGTATGCTGAAGTTTATCAATCAACACTGCTTCACTAATTATTATCTAACTTTTGATGAAAGCACGTACATTAATGATTCAAATTCATCTTTTGCCGTCAAGCCATATCAAGATACGTTGATAAAGAACCTCATTCTAGTTAATTAGAAGAACCTCATTCTAGTTAATTAGAAAAAACATAGCTAAGGCAATTATGTCAATTTTAAAATATTTCAAAATATCACATAACATTAAAAATATTATTAAAACTTATTTTGGCAAACTTTATGAGCTAATTCTCTCTAAATTTGCGTAACTATAACCTAATAGTTAAGCAAGTTATTGTTAGCTGAGTATTTATGCAATATTTTTATTTTATGACTACTTTGCAAATGTTTTTAAAATTGAACAATGTATAAACAAAAACTATTTAGACTAATTTTAGCAAATTATTAATTAATCCAAAGTTATTGTTAGTTGAGCAATTTTGCAAAATTTTTATTTTATAGCCAATTTCCAAATATTTTTTAATATTTAACAAAATGTTTTAAAACTTTATCGAGTCTAAATAAAGCAAATTTTATGACAATTCATCCTTAAATTGGGCTTAATAATTGAGCAAGTTATTGCTAGTTAGACAATTGTAACAACCATTATAATCATCAACTGTAGCAAGAGATAACTTGCGCGCTCAGTTTTACTTGTAGATTTTGTATCAATGATGGATAATTGGAAAAAGTTGTGATAGAAGCTTTAAGCTTAGTTCTATTGTAATATTTAAATAAAAATATGTTTCTGCGTAAAACTCGTGTTTGAAACAGGTAAAACAATGTTATTAGAATCTTTAGAAAGATGTGGACTTAGTTGGGTATACAGGCAGAGTTGTAAGGATTCAAAATGCTTAAATTAATTTTTTGATTTAAATCATTTTGTTGACTTAAAATCTTTTGATTTAAATCTTTTTTTTTCAATGATGACTTAAGACGATTTAAATTATTTTGTAAATGATGATTTGTTTTTTTATACTTATTTAAAATATTCAAAAGACTTAATTCAAAAATAATGATATAATTTAAAAATTAAGATGATTTAAATCAAATGAACTCATTAAATAGACTCCAGACAGTGGAGTCCGCAGCTTGTTATTGCTATGCGTGTTTTGCATTTGTTGCGTTATTTTGTGCGTGATCATGGATATTATGGATTATTTTTCTTCAGTAGCTAATAATATGTTATATTATATGCAATATTCATTCTTATTAAATATTCAAATTAAATAAGTATTTAAAATTAATAATAATGATTATTATTGCATATGTAAACAATAAGGCCTTTTTCACATGTTTAAAAAAAACTGGTAAGTGGTATGTTGCTATAGCATACAATAACATTATTTTGCTAAAAAAACTTAAGAATTAAATTATTGAAAAAAAAAAACTTAATATCTAAATCATTAAAAAAAAAGAATTAAAACTTAAACCATTTCTATTTCAAAGTAAAGTTTGACTTATGATTTAAATCATTTATATTTAAAACTAAAGCTTTTTGAAAGTTATTTTAATACATAATTTTTTAATGAATATAAACAATTAAATTCAGTTTAGCAACACCCACTTATAAGCCTTTAGTAGACCATTTATTAACACACCTTTAAAGAGTATTAAATTATTTGGATAACAACACTTGTTTGTTTATTCTATTATTTTGATTAAAGTTTTTAAATTATTTTTTCTATAACAGCAAATTTAACTTGAATCAGTTTTATAAATTTCAGAGTTTTGACAAAACATGTTTACTCTGTTCTAATGTGCGTCGTCAAAGTCGTTAATAGCTGCTGGCGTAGATTGTAAAGTTGTACGTACGTAATAAAACTATTGACACAAAAAAATACAGTTCAATATTAAAAAAAGACTAACACCGCTGAGGTAAAAAACTATTCTGTACTTTTTCTTATATTTTAAAGTCCGATTAAATATTAACATATAAACTATTTTTTCCACACTTTTCTTTTATTTTAATTGATTTACCACTAAATACATTTTTTATGGCCACACTACAGATTCAATCCAATCCACGTAATAAGAAACTCTGCAAAATACTGTTGGGGTGTCTGCAATTCCGCATTCTTTTCCAAAATTAGTCACGCCTACTACTTTGTATCCCCAAGTAAGTTTGGTCAACTGTTATTAATGGATTTCCAGACTCCTACAAAAAAAATCAGTTTAGTTTATTTTGTAGTAATAAAAAATACATTGTTTCACACTTCTTTTTTTTCAGATTTTGAAAGTTGTTTACTTTGTATTAACAATAACTTTCTGACTAAAGTAACTTTTATTTTGCTATCCTAACGACGTACCTAGTGGATTTATTGTTATGCTGGTAGATAGATGCTTAGTTTAGAATACAAAAAAAATATTTTTTGCAAAAGTATTTTTAGAAAATATTGTTAAGGGGGCAGTTTGATGAGTGTTATAAAACTACAAGCAGAATTCACGTAATTTAACTTCTTTTTAAAATCGGTTTTTTGCAACGTGTAGACAATGAAATTTTTAATCTAATGAAATATATAAAAATTCCAAACCTTAAATTGTTTATTAAATTTTGAAATAAATTTGTAATTTTTTTGTTGAAATATTTTCTTAAACTTTAAGAGTTATACTTTATTGAACATTAAACTTAGTAGTTTTTTGATTGTGCTATAAGTTATTATTCTTAAATAACAATTGTTACAGTTCTGCTCGTAGTTGTGAATCTATGATAAAATGTGAAATTTGATATTTGTATTAATTTTTCTAACAGTTTGGTATTGCTTAAGCTAAATACGTGCTAATTATATATTTAAATTATTTACCAAACACGGGTCCTGTTGAGAGTTTCCAGCACAAATCATAGAATTCTCCAATATTCCGTTTTTAAGCTTTTCTGATTTAGGGAAATGTTTTCTACAGTTTGCATTACTATACTCCGGAATATTAAATTTTTTTAAACTCATTCTTGGTGTTTCCAAATATTTTAATATTCCCAAACTTGCAGTGATAAGAGATGGATAAGAAGATTTCTGTTCAGTTTCCAAACAAATTTCTAGCAGTTCTATTAAGCCAACATTATTATATGTAGACGTTCCATCAAAATCTGGATGCTTAATTACTTTAGATATATTTATCGTTTGGGTAACGTCTTCGTTTGTAGATTTTAGATTACTTATTCCAAGTTTAACCTTTATCGGTAAAGAGTACCTAAAAATAAAATAATTTCTTAAATAATAAAGAAACGTTATCTGAAATAAAAGTACATATTATATTAATATTTGTTTCACGTTTTAACTAGGTGTAAATTATTTTTTAACTTTTCAGTACATGTACATTAATTCATAATTCTAGCATATTTTTTTATGATGTATCAATAAATTTTTGATAAACATAATATAAGATACATACCTTCTTGATTGCAAGAAGCAATGCGCTGCTGTCATAACATATTTTTCACTGATTAAAACTCCTGCGCATCTAAATGTTATATTTTCATCTTTATTCTTATAACCAATTTCTGCCTGATTTTATGTAAATGATCAAATTTTGTGTATTATTAATTAATTTAGTTAAAATACTTACCATATAAGGAAACTCTTCAATTAATGTTGAAGGATTATCTAAACTGAATGTCTTTGAATACAATTCAATATTTTCATTTTTTATATTAATAACTAATTTAACTTACATTGTTCACTTTTCTGTGCGGCTGTTAAAATTAAAACAAGATTTAATTAAAATAAAATATGAATTTTAAGTGTTTAAATATTGTACCTTCAATTCCATCAATGGTGAGCACCGCGAGAAGTATTAATAAAATTGCTGTCATTGTAAAGCTATAAATGTTGACAAAGAACTAACACAAACATATTGAAGTAAAGTGCTTCGATATTCCATAATTAAACAAGGTCATAAAGTGTTAGGTCAAGCTTATTAATTTATTTGTAAACAGATATATTGAGATAATAAGAGTTACACAAATTTTTTTTTTAAAAGGAATTAAAGATCAATTAATAATTTCATCTTAAGTTGTTAAAATATTCTTATCAGATTTGCAAACACCATCAATATTAAAAAAAAGAAAAATACTATAGATTGTTAAAAATCATTTGAAAATGTCATGTCGCTAAGGAAAGTTATGTACATATTTGTCAATTTGACTACATAGATATTTATAAATATACAAGTTTAATTGCTGTTTAACTTTTTTGTATTTCAACTGATTATGATGATTTAAAAACAAAAATGGAAAAACAGTACATTAAGTACCAAGAGCAGGAAAGCACTGTTTGCAGCACGCCGCTGTTTGTCCGCCCGAGTAAGCGAAGGCGGCAGGCACAGCGGCAGGCAGCGAAGTGCTACAAACGCTTTCTTGCTTGTGGTGCTTACGACTGTTTTTTGCCTGCCCAAGTAAGAAAACAATGACATGTTACAACTTCATTATTATTATTAAAAAAAAAATTGTTTAATACTTCAAGTGTTAATGTTTTTTTTTAAGATTAATGTTTAAATTACAGCCAGACACGAATATTGTGGCCTCTATATAGGCAACTTAGTATACACAAAAATTATGTTAAATGTAGTTAAACTAATGCCTTTGTCCGTTTTAGCACTTTTCATTTGCGCTTACATTTTAAACGTTCCATAGGCGACGTTGTTCTGGGATTGACTATCAATATTATCAAATTAAGCAAATATTAAAAAAAAAAAAATATTACTAAATCATGTAATAAATTAATTTAATTTAAATTTTTAATTAATAATACTTACTGTTAATTTAGTATAATTAAAATTAAGAATTATTTTCAATAAAAATATTATTTTTTTAGCTAGCGCCATCTGTGTTTTAAAAGCAAAACCCTTAGCGGGAGACAAAGTATTTTACCTCCCTAGGGAGGGAAAGTTCACTTCCTTCCTTAAAATACGGGCGGAAAAACTGTTTTAAGAGTGGGCATGCAAAAAAAGTATATTGACGGATTTATATATTTAACAACAAATAACTCTTGCACAAAAATTTGTTTATCGGAAAAATTAACCGAATATATAAACTGAATATTTGTCCCGCATACAATTGCTTTTTTAATCATCACATCTAATATTAAATAAATTATATCAAAATAAATAAATGTTTTCAAAATTTTTAAATATTCTTTTATTTTTAAGAATTTTTACTTTTAATAGTTTATGCTAAATTTTGGTTTTATACAACACTTTTTTGAACAGTTTGTTAGTAGAGAGGCTAGGCGGGTTCTGGCTCAAAATCCCATAAGGTTTACATGGGGGGTCTAAATACACATTTTGCAATCGGCCTCCCTACTTTACCGACATATTTTTGGCGGGAAATTCAAATATTTTGCGATGGCGTCCCTACTTTACCGACATTTTGGTGTGAAATTCAAATGTAGCGAGTTGTTCATATAGCTGACCTCACATCCTATCTTGAGCTCTTATCAGTTGTTATTAGTGACATCCGGTATACGCACTCTCTTTTTATACCTCCATAAGAGCCCCTTGTGTGAGAGTGAGAACCAGAAATTGGAAATGGAAGGATGGAAAATATGAGAGGGGGAAATTCCAATGTTTTGTCTCAAGTGTGCGAGTGCAACGCGCGATACCAGCAGCCACCTAGCGGCAGCAAGCGAACGAGCATATATACAGGGTGGTCGAAAGACTTTGTATATACAGGGTGTGTCAAAAATAAATCCAAGATGGCGACCGGAAGTGACAATCTTTACAACAAAATCAAAAATGGCGACCGGAAGTGCGACTTCCGGTGTTGCAAAAAGGGCCTTCATGGTACTCAAATGAAAGCGCCCGTCGTGTACGTCACGAATCTAAAATAAAAACTTGTACTTGACCCGCTCCTAAGCGATAAAAATACAAAAAACCTCCTGGATGGTATAAAATAAAGAAACAAATGTTAAATGTGTAATTATAATTTCATATATATTTCATAAATTATATAAAAGATATATTAACAATCATTAAATAAAAGAAAATCAAATGTATGTTATAACTGTGTTTTATTTCATCATTTCATAACAACATGCATGATAACATATCACCAATTTTCAACAGGAAATTATAACATAATCAGAAGTAACAGGATGTAATTGACTTTCTGATAAAAATGTATATTGTTTATTATAAAGGTAGTTAAATTAAACACAACATCTTAATAACACATTTATTATTATTTAAAAAAAAACTACAAGATAAATTTGTACGTTTATCAATAATAATGTCACATAACAATCTAACATTACCAATTACACAATAAGTTACATTTAATAATATTTAGTATTATTATTATCATTTAAATAAGTACAAATTTTTTTTACATTTTGAAATGAACAATTACTAAACTCATCCTTGTGATTTGCACAGAAATGAGTACATTTTTCAAACTTTGGTGAATTAATTTCACCTTCAAGGTTTAATATGGTAAAATTCGGGAAATGTCTTTTTAAAAAATCTTCTTTTTGAACACCCTTGACCACGCACGTCACATCGGATAAATTCTGAGTAAATCCGTAAAAGATGTTGTCAATCTCGGCCATATCAACAATTCTTCCGGAATATGGAATTGAGTGGTAATTATTTTCCAACCATCTGGCTTGAATTTTTTCCTTCGATGTTAAAAACGAGTAGTCGATTGTCGGTTTCATCAAGTAAGTGTGAATATTTTTGTAATTTGATGCAATACTTATTTCCTTCGGCATAAACTGATTTGCAATTACAAATCTTTGCATATCGATGGCTAATATAATCATCATGTTATATGAAGTGTACACATCAACGGCCTGTACTCGACTAAAATAAGAGCTCAATTGATGGTGGGTATTTGACGCATTTTTCTACGTTCAGGATTCACTACTGCTTCCAATGTTATTGCAATCTTTTTAATTCTACGTTGAAATCGTACTCTATTTTGTGCTTCAATCATCCATTCAGCACCGCTTCTATAGTCACCACATTCTTCAGGCAAATAAATAACCGTTGACTCGGGCTCACTGAATCTCACTCTTTTTCCCATCACACGAGTTTTCGAACCAACCCTGATAGCGGTGTGTATTCAACTATCGTATCGCTCAAAATGAGACAATAACACCTAGTATTGTCTTTAAAAATCTGAGAAGCTTCCATTTCAAGGCGCAAGTCTACCGTCGAGGACTTGATGCTTTCATTTTGTTTTGAAACGTCAAATACAAACATTGTGTGATTCTTAAAATCAGTAAACGAAAAGTATGGTTGATTTTTTGCATTATCATAATAACTACTTTGAAACTGGCAGTACATCTCGTAGGCGGTTAAATATTCGCCATTGTCAAAATCCAAATTTAAATTTTCGTATGGATATGTTTCAGAATTTAGATAGATTCTTATGTTTTTAATGTTACAATGATCGAATGTGGAAACGTCTTCACTCGACACACCCTTTTTGTTGACGTGAAAAGCTATAATTACATATCGTGATTTTTCTAGACTGTTTGAGGTTTTTACGGACCAAACACTATCTTTAGATTTATTCATAAAGGGTAGTTCGTGTAGTTCCCATTTGCGAAATGGGATTAAGATTCTAGGATCGGTTTTAACTTGTTCCAACATTTGTAATTTAATCTCATCATTTAATTGTATATGTGGTACTCTCCACTCGACTTTGTTTATTTTAAATTTAATCAGGCTAGTTACTTTTTTATCAGTATCATCGCTTATGAAACAATTTACATCAGTAGACGCACGTAGTAGAATTAGTTCGTGTTTAGCAAATCCCATTATTTTTTGATAGTCTTCGGCAAATCCTAACCAGCACTTTAGCGGAATAAGAGCAAAAAACTTTTTATTCACAAAATATGTTTTTATTTGACCGGTTTTGCCCCACCCGGCAGTTCCCAAAACTTTCATTTCTTCGGCGTCTCCGTAGGAAAGGAACCCCTTCATAGTGCTCGAGATACCCAAATCTCTCGTTCTATCAATCTCGACACCGTTTAACTCATATCGGATTTCTTCGAACAAGAATGAGAAAACGTTGTTGGTTATGCTAAATGTTTTTCCATCTGATGGCTGCCCTTCGACCTCTCCAACCAAGTATATACTGCTTTCGCTTGGACATGTAAAAATATCTTGGTTCTGAATTGTGATTCTGATTTCATCGTTATTATCAAAGTTTGTAGTCCTTGGTCGGTAAGAATGATACTGTTCTTTAACGATGCTCTCATCAAATTGCACTTCATCAAAAATGTTAATTTTTCCCACAATGTTTCACTCTGTAACCTAGAGCCAATAATCGGGATAAATTAAGACGTGTCACCTCTTTCGTAGGCAAAGGGGAACTGATGGGGAACGCATTGTTCTTCTTCTTTTTATTACCGAAAACAATTCCCATCTTACAGAGGTTTTAATTCCAATCTTACTAAAATATTTTCTCTCCTAAAATTAATGGGATCCCCCGCTTGATCCAATATTCTGAGATTGATATTGTCGATGCTATTGCGAACGTTTACCGGTAAATATAAAATATTTCGAGGTTCAATATTAATTGCGTAACCGGGATCCACTGCGGGACTAAATTCGAACAACGTGTGCGACAGACGAATAGTGTAATATGCTCCAGTAACGATGTTGCACTCTATTCTTATACTTTCCACTTTAATTATTTGCACGGGTAAATCGGACCTATGAATAATTCCGGCTTTTAAAATTTTTTTCCCGGAAAACCCCAAGAGACGCCCGATGGTGTTTTTATCAGATGTAAAATCAATGTCATACTTGCTCTTGATTTCACACTGAAGAGTGTTGTGATTGGGTTTCAAAGACAAAATTTCTTCTGCTTCCGACTCGGGTAAATTTAACCCCCCTATTATCATGCGTTGTAAATACAATTCAATGTCTCGAATTTCGTATGCCCCTGTAGAAAGTGTGATCAATTTATTATCGTTGAAAATGAATTTATTGTTGATTTCTTCCTCAATGTTCGGTATGGAATTATATGTGTGAAAACCAATGAGTCCTAAACAATATTCGTGTTGCGGATCTAACTCGATCGGAGGATAATAGTTGACCGATAGTTCGCTGCTATCACCTTGCAGGGTAAACGTTCGAGACATGACTAACAAAAAATTAATTTTAACATCTTTATTTATATAAAAACTCTAAACATAAATGTCCGCAGTTGTGAGAGTTAAATTTCTGATATTGATTGTGATTATATTTTATGTCGCATGCTTTGAAATATTTTACAACTTCTAGCGGTGGGCTTAAATTTCCAAAACTGTCAAAGTATTGCACGCGTCTGCCGTTCTTCTTGTACGCTACCCAATGAGTGCCGGCTCCTGCCGCCCTATCCAGATTTATTATACCTGACTCTCTATAATGAGGGTGATGTGGTAACTGATCTCGCATAAATACTCCTCTAAACGTTTTAATATGTTTCGTATATTTTTTCAAGTCTAAATCTGTGAGCGGTCTATCGGGCAGCGAACTTAACAGTTTTTTGATTTTTTCAGGTACAGGCCCAAACCTTTCTTATATGGTTTTAAATATAAACCGCTTCCCTTCTTTCCGAGAGCGATGGCTTCCATCGTTTTGTTGTGACGCTCGGATTCTTGCAGTTTCTTTTGTGCCTCCTTAGTAGATTTTACTGCTCGTA
Source organism: Tachinus rufipes (assembly GCA_963932245.1). NCBI lineage: Eukaryota > Metazoa > Arthropoda > Insecta > Coleoptera > Staphylinidae > Tachinus > Tachinus rufipes. The sequence goes on from OZ010744.1 coordinate 81,086,593, forward strand.
CGATAGCGCTAGTACCCCCCGCGATCGAACCTAAGGCGCTTAATCCAGCAAAGAGGGGTATGAGTGGCAGAAAGCCACCTTGTTTTGGAATAGGTAGAACTCTTGGTTTGCGGACTTTATTACGTCCACCCGTTTTCTTAACTGCATCCTTGGCAGCAATCAAGGCAATTTTAGCACTTTCTCGTATAACGTCTGCACTTTTAATTTTTTTTGCTAACGGTTTTAACGCCGTTCGTGCTTTATTTACTACACCTGCGCGAAGAGTTACAGTTTTAACGCCCATTCCTAATTTCCTTTTGGCTTTCATGATTTCAGTTACCGCTAGAGCGCTTGCTTTTTCGCTTAACGAAGAGTTCTTAGACTTAACTCTCCCCCAAGCAGATTTTTCCAAACTTTTATCTGCCTTATGTCGATCTTCTAACTTGGATGAATTCGAATAGGCAATGTCGTGCTGCATACAAGCTTTATCCAAATCGTTTATACCGATATCTCCTCTGATCAAACGCTTCTTCAACTTGGTGCCGGGACCGCAATATTTATATCCGGGTAAGTGTAGCTCAACAGGTAACTTATCTATAGCGCTGTTGATGATACCTCTACCGTGGTACATTGCTTAATAATTTTATCAGATCAATGATGTGTATATATAGCCATATTAATTAGAGTTTTAGTTAGTATAATGAGAACCGTTAAGCAGAAAGTTACTTTACCAATTATAAATATAGACGCAGTTGTGGGGGATACGACTGGACAATCTGAAAAACATGGCCCGTTAATCCCAAATTCTGTAAGAGCTTTAATATGCGGACCCTCGAATTGTGGCAAAACTAACGTTTTATTTTCAATGCTTTTCCATGAAAACGGTTTAAAATTTGAAAACTTGTACATTTACTCAAAGTCGTTGTTTCAACCAAAATATCAAATGTTAAGTAACGTTTTAAGCTCGATGTCGGAAGTTGGATATTTTCCATTTTCCGAAAACTGCGAAATCCTCGATCCGAGTGAAGCAAATAATAATTCAATTTTTATATTTGACGATGTTGCATGTGACAAACAAGATAAAATTAGAAATTTCTTCAGTATGGGTAGACATAAAAATGTTGATTCATTTTACCTATGTCAAACATATACACGTATCCCTAAGCATTTGATCCGCGATAATGGAAATTTTATAATGCTCTTCAAACAAGATGATTTAAATTTGAAACATGTATACCAAGACCATGTGGGCAGCGATATGAGTTTCGAGAAGTTTAAAACTCTATGTGCAGAATGTTGGAAAGAAAAGTATGGTTTTATTGTGATAGACAAGGATTCTGATGCCGGCAGATACCGCAAAGGACTCGACGAGTATATAATAATAAACTGATAATTACCTCAATCAGTATAGCGCATGCGTTAGCGGGGTGTGGTTATTATTATTTCTATCTCTATTGAAGTGGAGCAGTATAAAAAGATTAAGCAGTTATATAGCAATTGATATAGCAGTATAAAAGTGGTAGCTATTGAAGAGCGCCCGATATAGCGCGCAGTAAGCGGAATAGCGAGCGGTATAGCGGAATAGGGAGCGGTATAGTGGAATAGTGAGCGGTATAGCGGGATAGGGAGCGGTATAGCGAAATAGCGAGCGGTATAGCAAAATAGCGAGCGGTATAGCGGGATAGGGAGCGGTATAGCGAAATAGCGAGCGGTATAGCGGGATAGGGAGCGGTATAGCGAAATAGCAAGCGGTATAGCGGAATAGCGAGCGGTACAGCGCTACAAAAGCGCTCGCTATTTTTAGAGATGCGGTATAAGAAGCGCTCTCTATTACGGAACCCTTTCAATACGGAGAAACACAATGTTGATAAGGAACTCATAAATGTAAAGCATGCAATTCGCAAGAAAGTAATGGCTCTCAAATTGAAGCAATCCGATGATAATGAAATCTTAAATAAAACTTACAAGCCTTTAATTGAACCAATTAAGGAGTTAATAAAGAGTTCTACATTGACACCGGGTCCTGCAAATGTTCTTAATATAACGCCTCAAATTAAACAATCTCCTACGCAACCACCGCAACAGCAAGTGACTCCGATTAGACCTAAGAGAAGATATGGTAGAACTTCTACACCTACGAAACCAGAGGAAATGGTCAGCTTTGGTCAATATGAACCCAGTATGATACAATTTGATAAAACACAAGGAGGTTTAGAAAGAAACTCTTACGATGGTATGTCAGATGCAACCACACTTAGGAGGGAAAATTATAAACCCGAAGAAGAGACTTACGAAAGTAGGTTAGAGTCTTCAGATGATACAGTTGATAATACAGTTGATAATACAATTGATAATACAGTTGTTGAAAATAATGAAAACCCAGAACCTATTACTGAACGTGGTTTGAGAGAATATCTCGAACAGTATCCTAATGTTTTAGTGCCTTTACTTATTGGATACGTCAAAGATGCTGATAAAATTGTTTATGATCGCTCTTCGGTAACGGGAGTTAATTATGACATTGATACCAGCAAGATAATCGTTGGAAACACAGAGCTAATGATTACATTTGAATTTCACACCAAAATGTCGGTAAAGTAGGGACGCCATCGCAAAATATTTGAATTTCCCGCCAAAAATATGTCGGTAAAGTAGGGAGGCCGATTGCAAAATGTGTATTTAGACCCCCCATGTAAACCTTATGGGATTTTGAGCCAGAACCCGCCTAGCCTCTCTACTTTTGTTGTTGGATGTTGGTACTTTCTGACAATTTTTTCTATTTCTAACATTTTACAACAAAGTATTGCATTTTTTTATATATTTTTTTAAATAATATAACATTTTATCATTTTTGTTGAAAACAGAATGTTGCAGTTTTGACCAGTTTATTGTAATTGTTTTAGTGTTTCTAGCAATATTGTTATACTTTATGACTGGCTGTTGCTACTTTTGATATTCTATGAATTTAAATTTGCATATTTTTAACATACTTATAAAATGTTTACATTTTTAGACTGTTTTTGCTCGGATTTAAGTTTTTTCTTAAAATATTTTAATATTTTATAACTTGATTTTGTTATTGTTAACATTTTATGAATATAATTTTGCACAAATCTGTATACGCTTTTCTCCAATACAGTCTGAAGGGGCTTTTCTAAATTTTGCAGTGAGGCTCAACATTTCTAATTACCTCACAGCTCCGAATGCATAAAAATTTATGCAAAGTAATTTAAAAAACACATTACCAGGAGTATCTACAATTTGGTCATGATTGCGTGTGCTTTACTGGACTAGACAATTTATTAATTGAAATTTAAAAAAATAATGTGTCTTAATGATTTTTTTTATTGCGCATTTTACAGCTATTTTGATAAAATTAAATTAAAAAGTAATTTAAATTGATTATAGGAGGGGACTTCAACAACGCAAGAATTGGAAAAAAGAGAGAAAAAATCAAACAAAAGGACACAAGAAACAAAAAACCAAAAGATACCACAAAAAATAGAGAAAAATTATAGAAATGATAGAAGAGAGAGGTTGGGACATTTTAAATGAAAACATTGCAGGAGATGAAGAAGGAGAATTTACTTATATAGGGACAAACGGGCAATCAGTAATAGACTACGTAGTTGTAAATGAGGAGGCGTGGGAAGAGATAGAGTAGAAATAAGAGTTGAATCAGACCACCAGCCATTAGAACTCAATTTAACTGTAGAAACTGTGAGAAGACAGGAAAATGAAGAAAAAAGTGAAGAAAGGATAATAAACAGAAGGCATACACAAATCAGTGTAAAAAAGCTAAAAGTGAATTTATAAAAAAAGAAGAAATAGAAACTAAAAAAATAAAGACAGAAGCAGAAGCATGAAAATACATAAACAAAGAAATAAGAAGAAAACAGGGAGATATTGAGGAAATACCAATGAAAGCGTAGTTCAAGTTTGTTTGGAAGAAAAAAAAATACTAGACAGACAAGAGCCAATCCACCAAGCGGAAGAATTTTTAAAGGAGGCAATATGGGAGAAGATAAAAAAACTAAAGAAAAGGAAAGCGCCAGGTATGGATGGAATACAGAATGAAGCGTGATTGTATGATACGGAAAAACTGATTGAGAGATTGAGTGAGGTAATAAACATAGTATGGAAGAGAGAAAGGTTTCCGAGTCAATGGAGAGAAGGTAAATAACTATAGAAAAATAACACTACTGGATACGGCATACAAGTTGAATGAGGAACTAAGTATGAATGAGATAATTCCAGATGAGCAAACCGGTTTCAGGAAGGTAAGAGGTACCATGGATAACGTATATATTTTACATCATATTGTAGAAAAGGAAACAGCAAAGAAAGAGGGAAAAGTATATGAGTTATTCCTGGCGTCATTTGATAGTGTGGATAGAGAGAAACTGTGGAAGTATATGAGAGAGAAAGGAATTAGCGAGCACCTGGTAAAAAGAATGGAAGACGTGTATGAAGAGACAGCAAGTAGAGTATGAGTTAACGGGAAAATGAGTGAAAGATATTGGACAACGAAAGAAGTAAGACAAGGCTGTCCATTGAGTCCTACTTTGTTTGCAACCTACAAAAAAAATATTTAAAAAAAAAAGTTTAGAAGTTAATCCAGAAAAAACAAAAATTATGGAAATGGAATAAGCAAGATATTACAAAAGTAAAATCTTTTAACTATTTGGTATATGTTTTTTGTACGAGCGAGCACATTAAAGAGATGGCTCGAAAAGCAAATAAAGTAGTGGGACAAGTTTGGGAAATAAGTGAAAGAAAATTTGAATGTATGAGAATAAAAAGACTTGATAGTTTAATTAGGAGTATGATATTGTATGGGTCAAAAATATGGGGATGAAAGAAACAAGAAAAATTATAAGCAATACATGTAAAATATTAGAGATGGGTGCTAGGTTTAAATAGAGAAACTCCAGCATATATTGTGTATAGGATAAATTAAAAGTAGAAGCAGGAAAAAGAGCAATAAAGTATGAAGAAAGAATGAGACTGAGACACGAATGCAAAATCTTACATGAATGCTTGAAAGAAAAAATGAGAGCAAGAAATAAAAAGCTAGGGGAAATCAATGAAAATTATTACAATAGAAATGAGTAAAAGAGCCAAGAAATTGAACGAATGAGAGAATCTGGGAGAGAGATATGGTACAAAATTATGGAAAGAGATAGACATATACAAATGCAAGAAAGGAGAATGAGAGTGAAAGAGTCTAGGTACAACGCAAATTATGAACATATTATAGAAAGTAAATTGCCAATGTACTTAGAGAGCGATAGATATAGTGAAACTATAAAACATATGTTGAAAAAGTGTAACAAAATGAGAGAAGAACAGATGGGAAAAAATGAAATATTGAAAAAGGACGGAAGGTACAATGAATGAAGGCAGTTAAAAAACAAAGAAAAGAAATAGACAAACAGAGAAGAAAATATTTTTAATTTTGTTTATTTTATAAGGATTGCGTTTTATTATTTTGGGAAGTTGTAAATGTATTTGTAAATATAATTTTCAAGGCCGAAAGACAAGAAATAAACGTATTATTATAATTAAAAAGTAATTTAGATTACAATCTGTTAAAAAAACTTTTTAAGATTTTAGTCATATATTTTTTTAAAATATTTTAATAGAATAGAATAACAGTAATCGGCAGAGTAGCATTATTTGCTGGTCCAGTTGACAAATAATAAGCAAACGGCATCTGCTTATTATTTGTCAACTGGACCTGCAAATAATGCTACTCTGCCGATTTCATAATTACTGTTGTAAACAAATTTTTTGTAACGACTAGAGCTAACCGGTTTTAAAAAATGCAAGTAAAATCATTATTAGATACTAAAGACCAGCTCCTCCGGCAATGGATACATCAAATTTTGCAAACAATATTTTTGTTTGTATAAACTCGCGTTGTGTGAAAGATCTAAATTGTTACAAATCTGTCTAATCTATTTACAAATGTTTATCAAAAAGAAAAAATAAACATTAGATTTGATTATTGAATATTTCCAAAACGGAAACGTTTTTTGAAAATGAAAAGAAACACACAAATGTTTGATGTGTTTATAAAGTATAAACAATAATATCAATTTCATCTCTATGGAATTAAAAGCCAAAGATACGTTATTTGTAATTACGTCTACAATAACTCGGCATTCGATAAAAAAAAATGTTTTCACTCCAAATGCTAAAAGCATTTGGAGTAAAAACATTTTTTAAAATTGCAACAGAGCATGTTTTTTAAACTGTAAACTAATAAATAATGCTAATTGCAAAATAAACATTAATATACATTTATCATTAGAACCGATCACAAAAGAGTGCTTAGAAAATAATTTGGAAGATGTTACGAAAGATAAAATGTTGATGCTATATAAAGATTATGACGTAAATATAATATAAAATACTTTAAACGTCCAACAACTGAATTTGAAAATATTGTTTTATTTCTGCTGAATTGATTCAATAAAAATTATAATAACTATATTACTCAAGCAAAACAATGGTTTCATGCAAATAATTTAAAGTTAAATGAAGCAAAAACAGAACATATGCTTTTTTCATTACTTAATGCAAATGAAGGTGTTAATAAATCAATAAAATTTTTGGGTATTCACTTAGACAATAAATTATCTTGGCAACAGCATGTGGAATCGTTGTCCACAAAGTTAAGCAGTAATATCTATTTAATTAAAAAAATAGCTGAAAATACGGATTTAACAGTTACACGAATGGCTTATTTTGCATTTATTCAATCTTTAATTGAGTATGGAGTGCTGCTGTGGGGCAGTTCTCATCACGCTAATCGAATCTTTGTTTTGCAGAAGAAAGCTGTTCGTGCAGTTGCGGGTCTTGGTTTCAGAGATACGTGTAGGTCTCATTTTAAAAAAACTGGGTTTTATGACTGTTGCAAGTTTATATGTATTGGCATGTTTAGTGCATGTGAGAGAAGGTATAGATGCTGGAAATTACAAGTTTCAAAATGAATTGCATAATTATTGTACCAAATCAAGTAAAAACATCTGCTTGCCATACTGCAGACTAACAAAAACATTAAATTCGTTTCATTATATGTCAGTCAAAATGTATAATATTTTACCCTATACAATCCAAAAATTACCAGCTAAAGAATTTAAGTTATCTCTAAAAAAAATATTATTAAACAATGAATTATATCATGTTAATGATTATTTTAATTTAAGTTTTTAAATTGTTTTGTTAATGTTCATAAGTGTGCATGTAAAAATGTTTTCTTTTAATATTAACTTACAACTTGTACCTGACGTTTTTGTACCACATTATTTTACTATGTTTATGCAAATAAAGTTTATCTATCTATCATTCAATAACAAAATTACAAATGAACGTAGAATTAAATGTTGGATAAAATCTATACTATGTTCTCAAAAAAATAAAAAAGTTAGTGTTGACAAAACAGTTGATAAAAATAAAAATGCGTAGAAATACTAAATGAAAAATTAATTTACTTGCGAACACTTTTTTAATAAGTTGTCGTGGAATCTGATCTTAACTTCAATATTTTTTTTAATCTTTGCAGAAGGTTTGAAAAGTGCCGTTATTTAATAAATCTTATTTTTTAAAATAATTTTTTTTAATTAAATTTGTATTGGTACCAAAAAATAATAACTGCAATCAGTTTTAAGTTTTTTTATTTTTAAACGAAATAGTTGCATCGTTCTGAGACAAACATTTTAATGTTTTTCTTTTTTGTTAATCTATCATTTATGGGATCACTTATTTATAGAATATCTTTTATTAAATACATCTCTTAATCATACTTTTATTACTATACAATTCAGTACAGATTTCATTAATATGTATATAGACAATCATTTATTAAAGACTTCTATAAGCAAAGTAAACAACAAAAATTTACTTATCATTAACTATTCAAGCAATTATCATTCGGATTACCACTTACATATATTTGTTAAAGAATAATAAAGAACTATATGTTTGAAAATAATAACAAAACAACAAATTAAACTCTTTACATCATTTAATGTTTTTTGGGTAAATATATATATACATAAATTTCTTTATTTTTTATTTTTTTTATAATTTTATGTGGAAAACAAGTTTAGGCATTCTCCCACTTCTTTCATCAAATCAAATTGCGTGTTCTCTTGTTTCCTCATGCTCTACTCTACACTTGGCTTAGCACGGAATTAAACTAGTAGCAATATTTAATTTGTTCAGCGCTATGTAGTGGTAGGTTACCCAAGTGTTGCATCGTGCAGCGCCTCGTATCGGTAAGTTGATTATGATTACTAGTAACCGTGATTATATGCAGATGCATATTTGCATATCCATTTGCATATTTCGACCATATTTAAGCTTTGTTGCTTATTTCATCCATATTTGGTTTTTATACATATTTCATATTTTTAGAAAAAAAAATTAAAAAACGTCTTTTTTTTAGTTACTATTTTATGCATATTATATAACATAACATAATACATAAAAATATCCCAAAAATTAACATTAGATATTTTTACTGCCGCTATACTATTCAATTGCAATCATTTTAAATTTAAAAAAAAAAAAAAAATTACTAGGTTATGTTAAAAATATCTTATAGATTAAAAAAATAAAATAAAAAAATATATGTTGCTCTTTAAAAAACTAAAGTTGGTTGTTATTGCAAGTATACTGAAAACTAAAACATACATGTGTGTACCTGTCATTATGGTACTCAAAAAACCATTCAAAATTAAGTTATTTAGTCTTACGTTGTTTGTCTAACACGCTGTTTATATAATGTTAAATACTTTGGCACATTTGATATATATTTTGTTTTTTTTTTATAAAAGGATTAAACTATATTTGAGTATATTTATATTGCATATAGTTGCATATTTTGGCAAATTTTTGTTATTTTTATGCATATATTGAGCTTTTTTGTTGCATATTTGCATGCATATTTCAGCGTTTTTAAGTTGCATATAATCCGGTCTTTCTAATTGTGTTGATTTGCGGTCGTACAAACAACCATTTTTGACGTGCCAATAAAATTTCCCTTACAAATATTCGTGCGACATATCTAATAAGAATATTTTAACAATTTAAGAAGAAATTATTAATTAATTTGTAATTACTTTTAGCTAACTAAACTTTTTATTAAAAAAATGCCATGCATAAAGTTTGTTTATACTTTACAAAGTTATTTTCTTAATCTTATTATATCTGTTTACAAACAAGTTAATAAGCTTGACCTAACAACCTAACAGTTTATGACCTTGACTAATTATGGAGTAGCGAATATCTCATCACTTTACTTCGATATGCCTGTGTTAGTTCTTTGTCAATAGTAATAATCGCATATTCGCACAATGGCAGCGGTTTTATTAACCTTTCTTGCGGTGCTCATCATTAATGGAATTGATGGTACAATATTTACACACTTAAAATTAATATTTTATTTTAATAAATCTTTCTTTAGTTTCAACAGCCGTACTGAAAAGTGAACAATGTAAGTCAAATTAATTATTAATATAAAAAATAAAAATATTGAGTTCATAGATTGTTCCGACGTGTATTCAAAGACATTCAGTTTAGATAATCCTTCAACATTAATTGAAGAGTTTCCTTGTATGGTAAGTGTTTTAACTAAATTAATTAATAATATACAATTTGATCATAATATACATAAAATCAGGCAGCAATTGGTTATAAGGATGAACGTGAAAATATAATATTTGAATGCGCAGGAACTTTAATCAGTGAAAAATATGTTATGACAGCAGCGCATTGCTTGCATTCAAGAAGGTATGTATCATATATTATATTTATCAAAGTTATTGATACTAGCTTAAAAAGCTATGCTAGAATTATGAATATGTACATCACAGATCACCTTACATGCACTGAAGAGTTAAAAAATACACTATTAAAATGTGAAACAAATATTAATATTAAAAAAAATGCTGGCGAAAAAATAACTTTAGTTCTTAGGTTTCAATTCTACCAATGATAAAATATGTACTTCTATTTCAGATAACGTTTTTTATATAAGAAATTATTTTATTTTTAGATACGATTTACCGTTCCAGGTTAAACTTGGAATAAGTAATCTAAAATCTGCAAACAACGAAGACGTTATCCAAACGATAAATATATCCAAAGTAATTGAGCATCCAGATTATAAAGCACCGTCTCAATATAATGATGTCGGCTTAATAGAACTGCTACAACCCGTTAAGCTTACTAAGCATGTTAAGCCAATTTGTTTGGAAACTGTACAGAAATCTTCTTATCCATCTTTAATCACTGCAAGTTTGGGAATATTAGAATATTTGGAAACAGCAAGAAAAAATTTACAAAAATTTTATGTTAAAGAATATAGTAATGAAAACTGTGGAAAATATTTCCACAACGGGAGAAGGCTTAAAAACGGAATATTGGAGAATTCTATGATTTGTGCTGGAAATCCTCGATATGACCCGTGTGTGGTAAGGATTAACCTAGTTGGGCTAGTTGGGCTTAAAATAATTGTTTATATCTAAGATATTATAAAGATTGTTTTTAATTTTTTTTTATTACGTATATACATATAACAAATGCTAAAAATATTTAGTTTCAAAAAAATTTATTAAACATTTTAAGCGAAAAATAAATTTGTTACACTTGTGTCTCTAAAAAAATTATTTTTTTGCATGCCCACTCTGAAAAACAGTTTTTCCGCCCGTATTTTAGGGAGGAAAGTGAGCTATTCCTCCCTAGAGCGGTAAAATACTTTGTTTCCCGCTAAGGGTTTTGCACAGATGACGCTAGTTAAAAAAATATTTTTATTGAATATAATTCTTAATTTTAATTATACTAAATTAACAGTAAGTATTATTAATTAAAAATTTAAATTAAATTAATTTATTACATGATTTAGTAATAATATTTTTTAATGTTTGCTTAATTTGATAATATTATATACAAAAGACAGAACTATTGACATCTAGTGTAGAGTTATTGTATTACAAGACTTCTTGATTACGTTATAACAATATTTGACAATTTAAACATTAATCTTAAAAAAAAAAAACATTGGCCGCGTTCAGGACGACTCATCATGCGTACTGAACGCGCTTGATGACTATCGTTTGCTGGCAGCGCTTGTCATTTTACTCATCATACATCTAGGTTTGCTTGATCCGCGCTTTTATTTGAAAAGTAAACTCATCATGTCAAAACTAAACTACATAGCAGTTATATATGTTTTTAAACGGGAAAAGGAACAACATAGGTAACTATGAGATTTCAACGTAATATTAACGCTGTAATAACTTGGGTGAGAAAAGTAAATGAATGATAAAGATAATCAATTGCCGAACTTTGTTGCCAACTTCAGAGTAATTTTATCCTACACCTTCGCCTTAGATGGCATTACTTATTGAGAATATATCTCGGTAAGTATCGGCTTCATAAACTAATTAAATTATTTATTTAAATTCAAAACTCTGAGTTTTATGTTTATGTAGTTGATAAAAGTTTACACGGTTGGCAACAGTAGCAAAAAATACCGTTCAGACGGGCTCAGCGCTTAATAGGTCAGCGCTGGCAACTGATGAGTTGTACTGAACGCAACCAATGACACTTGAAGTATTAATTTTTTTTTTTTAAATAATATTAATGAAGTTGTAACATGTTATTGTTTTCTTACAGGGGCAGGCAAAAAACAGTCGTAAGCACAACGGGCAAGAAAGCGTTTGCAGCACTTCGCTGCCAGTCGCCCTCGCTTACTCGGGTAGACAAACCAAGACAAACAGCGGCGTGCTGCAAACAGTGCTTTGCTGCCCTTGGTACTTAATCGGGGCTATTCTCTATGTACATTGCTAGAATGTAAGCAAGATATATTGCTAGCTAATAATATGAACTGTCATTTTAACAAACCTTGCTTGCTAACAAAATGACCTGTCATTTTAAGAAATTATGATTACTAACAATATGAACTGTCACTTTAACAAAATTGATTTTTAATCATATTATTATTATTTTATCTAGAGATTTGCCACGCTTCCTGATGTGATGACCGTTTATATTGTTAGCAAACAAGATTTGTTAACATGACAGTTTATATTGTTATCTAGCAAGATATGTTAAAATGACGTTTCATATTGTTAGCTAGCAATATATCTTGCTTACATTCTAGCAATATACATAGAGAATAGTCCCGAATGTACTATTACTATTAATGTTATAAAATCAAATATTTAATAAAAATGCACGTCGGCATAAAATTCGAATAAATAGTGGAATTATAAAGATTCTAGTGCCAAACAAGCGATACTTTCGACTAACATTGGCCGCGTTCAGTACAACTCATCAGTTGCCAGCGCTGACTCATCAATTGGAGATAAGCAATAATTTATTTTTTTTAAATATATTTGCCGATTAAACGCTGGTGGTTAATAAGTTGCTTTGTCAGCATAAAAGCGTACCTAAATGTATAATGAGTCAAATGGCAAGCGCTGCCAGGAAACGATGATTCCCGCCTCCTGTTCAGTTTGAATGATTGACAGCGAGGAGTCGTCCTGAACGCGGCCATTATATTATAATATATATAGAAAATTATTTTTTATTTGTGTTTGAACTTTGGCGGCAGAATTTAAATGTATTAAAAATTGATACATTAATTCTATCATTTATATTTAAGTAATCTTTACTCAAAAAAGTAAGCCATGCAAAATTTCAGACCTTAAGGATCAAAAGAACACGAGTCGCACTGCTTTATTAAGTACAATATTATTTTTGTAAATCAAGAAAACTGAAATTTGGTATGGTTTATTTTTTTGCATAAAGATTTCTTTCTGAGGGTGTACACAAAAAAATTCTACACTATTTCCACTCTAATATATATATATATATATATATATATATATATATATATAAGGTCTATTCCAACATACGATTTGGACAGTTTTCAAACCTTCCAAACTGTGCACACAACTAAATATTTGTTATCTTTAGGCAATCTTTATACACAGTAATTTGTTTGTGTGCATAGTGTTTGAACGGTTTGCAAACTGTCCTAATCGTATGTAGAAACAGACCTACATAAAACTAACGTAAATTAAAAAAAAACTATGGCCCCAAGAACACAAGTTTATGTTAAAATTTGTAATATCTGACTTATGCGCCATCTAGTGATGTTAACACTAGGGAAGCTTAAGTGACGCTCTCTTAAGCGTCCCACTTCTTGTTTGTGACGCTGTACGTAACAGACGTGTTTTTCCTTTGCTCCAACAATATACTATTAATTCACACAAGTGTTTGATTACGTTAATCCGAATATCCAACAGGTTATGGGCCCAGTGCGCGTGTTAATTAGTAGTGCGGTTTAGTAATCGAGATCTTAAGACTTTTACCGGTCGATCGTCGCGAACAACCACGTGTTTGGTGTGAGGTTAAAGATGTCGGGAAGTTACTTAGTGAATGTGCCGAGGCTGAAGGGTCGTGAAAACTATGATGATTGGGCCTTCGCGGTGGAGAATTTCTTGGTTCTCGAAGGACTTCATGGATGCATCATAGAAGACGAAGCTGGCAGACAAACTGAAGCTAAGGTGGCTGAGTGCAAAGCCAAATTGATATTAACGATCGATACTTCGTTATATGTCCACATCAAGAATGCAAAGACAGCAAAAGAGTTGTGGAAATGCTTGAAAGGAATGTTTGATGACAAAGGGTCGACAAGGAAAATAACACTGCTGCGAACATTAATTTCCACAAGATTAGATAACTGTGATAGCATGCTGGCGTATGTTAGACAGATTGTGGAAACGGCCCAACGGCTGAAGAGCACAGGTTTCGAAATTTCCGATGAATGGGTTGGATCTCTCCTACTGGCAGGTTTGCCGGAGAAATATTCGCCGATGATAATGGCGATTGAGCATAGTGGAATCGCCATAACGGCCGACAACATCAAATCGAAGCTGCTCGACATGGAAGATACTGACAGTGCAGGTAGCGCATTCAGCGCTAGATGGCGTGGACAGGCAGGCAACTGTAATGGGAAAGGCGTCCGGGGTGCCAGTGAGGTCACTGACAAGGACAAGAAGAAGCAATTGTCAAACGTCAAATGCTACCATTGTAAACAGTTTGGTCACTACAAGAACAAGTGCCCACAGCAGAAAGACAGCGATAACAGAAATGGAAGTGCACGGAAGAACTTTGGACTAAGTGCCGTGTTCCTATCGGGTGAATTTAACAAAGATGATTGGTACGTTGATTCAGGTGCCAGCGCTCACTTCGTTGCTGACGAAAAGTGGCTGCAGAGCACGTCCAATAGTGAATTTGTTAAAGAAATTATCGCTGCAAACAAAGAAACAATGACTGTGTCGTGCAAGGGTATCGTCAAGCTTCATACGCGTGTGAACAATGCGGTGAATGACGTCACCATCAGAGATGTATTTTGTGTACCCAAGTTATCCACAAATTTACTTTCAGTTAGCCAGATGATAAAGGCAGGGAATAAAGTGAAATTTGATGAGGATGGTTGCTCTATCTACACGCAAGATAATCAACTAGTGGGAACAGCTACACAGACGAACAATGTTTACAAGTTAAACACAGCTGATGATGAAGCATGTTTGCTTGCAACTAACACATGGCATAGAAAGTTTGGTCATGCAAACAGTTCAACACTAAATCAAATGTCGAAGAAAGAAAGTGTCATTGGTATGAAAATGGATGGAGAAGTCATTGAATCCAAAAGAAGCTGTATGGTATGTTGTGAAGGAAAACAGACTCGAGCACAGTTTCCTAAGAAAGGAAATAGAGCAGAGAGCATTTTGGAGCTCATTCACATGGATGTGTGTGGGCCAATCGAAACGAAATCGTTTGGTGGCTCTAGGTATTTCCTCATAATAGTTGATGACTACAGTAAGATGGCTTTTGGTTATTTCCTGAAAACGAAAGATGAAGTTTTCAACCAGTTTAAACAGTTTGCTGCAATGGCGGAGAATCAAACAAATTGTTCCATAAAGATAGTGAGATCAGACAACGGTGGTGAGTTTTGTAATAAGCAGTTTAAAGCTTTTATGAGTCAAAAAGGCATCATTCACCAGATGACCACTCCTTACACGCCCGAGCAGAATGGCTCAGCTGAGCGGATGAACAGGACGGTGGTGGAAAAGGCTAAATGTCTCATGTTTGATGCAAAACTGGACAAACGTTTTTGGGCTGAAGCCGTTAATCACGCTATCTATTTGAGAAATAGACTTCCGGTAGCAGGAAGGGGTGAAAAAACACCGACTGAAATTTGGACAGGCCGTAAGCCAGATGTGAGCCATCTTTGCATCTTTGGCAGCAAGGCAATGGTGCATGTGCCAAAGGAGAAGCGGCTGAAATTCGACAAGAAAGCCAAACAAATGATTTTTGTCGGCTTTAGTGACAATACAAAGGGGTATAGGCTATATGATCCTGCAGAGAGCAAAATAATCGTGAGCCGAGACGTCATAATCCTTGAAGAAGATGACTTGTTGACCATTAATGTAGATCACAGCCTGGATGAAGATCAACACATTGGTGTTGAGGCAACTGATTCAGCGGGGGCAGCAAGTGAAGACGATGGTGAAGAGACTCCAGTGTCATCGGATGAGTCCATTGCACCGTCGGAAATAGTCAACAGCAGTGGAGACTCATATGTCCCAGATGACTGCAGCGCATCAGGCAGCGAGGGACATGGTGACTACATCGAACAAGAAGTAAGAAAGTCATCCAGAACTCCGAAGCCGAAGATACTTCACGATTATGTGACTTATGCAACCTACGCGGGAATTGACAATGACATCGACGTGCAAGAAGACCCCTCCAGTGTGGAACAGGCGTTGGCTCGTCCAGACCACGAGAAATGGAGATGCGCGATGGACCACGAGCTCAGCTGTTTTGAGAAGAACCGTGCGTGGGAAATCGTCGACGTCCCAACGAAAGGGACGATTGTGAAGTGCAAGTGGGTTTTCAAGCGCAAGTGTGACGGTCTTGAAGTGCGGTATCGTGCGCGTTTGGTGGCTAAGGGATTCAGTCAACAGCCAGGAGTAGATTATAACGAAATATTTGCGCCTGTTGTACGTCACTCGACCTTAAGATTGTTGTTCGCTCTATCAGTAAGGTTAAAGTTAAAAATGTATCATTTAGATGTACCAACTGCTTTTTTGAATGGGGATTTAGATGAGGAAGTTTTTATGATGATGCCTGAAGGTTTCAATGTGCAAGACAATGTTAACAAGGTACTTAAATTGAACAAAGCCATTTATGGTTTAAAGCAGGCATCTCGGGCATGGAATAAGAAGGTGAATGTTGTCATGAATGAATTGAACTACCAGAATTCTAAACATGAACCTTGCTTGTACACCAAGAAGAATGGTGATCGTTTGACTATAGTGGCATTATACGTAGATGATTTCTTTGTTTTTTCAAATTGTGTAGAAGAAATCAAATGCTTGAAAAATGTACTTATAAATAAGTTTAAGATCAAAGATCTTGGTGAGCTAAGGCACTGTCTCGGAATGGATATCGAGTCAGGAAATGGAGAAATTACTTTGAGTCAAGAAAAGTACATAGAGCAATTGTTAACTAAGTTCTCAATGGAAGATTGTAAGACTATAAAGACTCCTATGTCACGAGATAACGCCGTAGAGCTAGCCAAAGAAGTTGATGTGCCATACCAACAGTTAGTTGGAAGCTTGATGTATTTAGCGGTATTGACGAGGCCTGATATATCTTATTCTGTAAGTTTTTTAAGCCAATTTAATAATTGTTATAATTCAACCCATTGGTCTTGGGCAAAGAGAGTGCTTAGATACCTAAAACTAACCAAAAGCTTAAAACTGAAATATGTACAAGGTAAAGAAACTTTGGAGGGTTTTACGGATGCCGATTGGGCGGGAAACCCAGCTGATCGCAAATCAGTCACAGGGTTTTGCTTCAAGCTATCAGGCGCCACAATATCGTGGGAAAGTAGAAAGCAAACTACCGTTGCATTAAGTAGCACTGAAGCAGAATATATGGCTTTATCTGAAGCCACTAAAGAGGCCATTTATTTGAGAAATCTAATCAGTGAACTCGTGGATGAAGATAAATGCGTGACTGTTTACAGTGATAACCAAAGTGCTATTAAGTTGTCAGCAAACCCGGTGTTTCATAAGCGTTCAAAGCACATAGATGTAAGACACCACTTTGTAAGAGACGCTGTAAACGCGAAACATGTGGAAGTAAAGTATTTGTCCACACATGAGATGCCCTCGGATGTGCTTACAAAGGCATTGTGTACAGAAAAGCACAATAAGTTCGTGAGAGAGATGGGACTCACTCAATAAATGTTAAATGTAGCGCAATTATCAGATCTAGTGGGGGTGTTAAAATTTGTAATATCTGACTTATGCGCCATCTAGTGATGTTAACACTAGGGAAGCTTAAGTGACGCTCTCTTAAGCGTCCCACTTCTTGTTTGTGACGCTGTACGTAACAGACGTGTTTTTCCTTTGCTCCAACAATATACTATTAATTCACACAAGTGTTTGATTACGTTAATCCGAATATCCAACAGTTTATAGTAGTCGAGAAGAAAACAAAAAGATTGGTAAAAAAATATTAAAAATACTTTGTAAAGATATGCAAAAAATACAATTTTTGTACTCTAAATTAAGCATCTATCTACCAGCACAGCAACGAGTTTACTAGGTCTTTATGGTCTATACCAGTAGAATCAAATGCAAGTTATTTTAGTCAGAAACTTATTTTCCTCAAAAAAAAATGTAATTAGTTGAATTAAAAAAAATAGTTTTGAGGTTATGTTAGGCAAGGTCAGGACAAAGTATGCTACTTTTAAAACCTTAAGTAAAAGAAGTGTGAAATGATGTATTTTTATTACTATAAATTAAATTAAAATATTTTTTTTGTAGGAATCTGGAAACCCATTAATAACAGTTGACCCAACTTATGGATATAAAGTAGTAGGAGTGGCTACTTTTGGAAAAGTTTGTGGAGTTACAGACTCCCCAACAGTATTCTACAGAGTTTCTCATTTTGTGGATTGGATTGAATCTGTAGTGTGGCCATAAAAGAAAAAAAATTAAAAACGTGTAAATAAAAAAATGTATTAGATAGTAAATCAATTAAAATAAAATAAAAGTACTGTAAAGAGATTCATATAAAAGTTTTATAAACCTTGAATTACATAAAGTGATATTCCAATCAATTATAAAACAATATTCTCTGCAAAGACTATTTTTTGAGCAACATTACATCATCTTTCAGAATGACATTTTAATATAAATATATTGTCATTAGGCTTATTCAAACGGACACTCCAAACGCGGGATGTTTAGAGCGACGTATCGGGTGGCGTTCTAGCACGTGTTGCAAAAATGTCTAACGCGCCAAACACGTCGGCCAGCACGGAACGTTGCCGGTTAGTCAACAGATTGTGTCGCTTGGAAATAAAATTGGCGGAAAGTTTTACTTTGTGCCAAGATTTCTATCGGTTTTTCCAGGTCTTTAGTGAATCTAAATTAATTCAAAATACTAAAGATTTGGTTTGTATACTTTATCTTTGGCACACCCACTTCTTTCTGTTTGTATAATATTTTTTTTCAGTTTCTTTCGAAACAAGTCTGTATTCTTTGTATTTTTTTTATAAACAAATTATTTGTTAGAGTTAGGGCACACATTAACTTTGCAAAATGCAATCAACTATTTATATGCATTATTTTTAGGGCCGTGATATCCACCTTCTAATAAAGTATCTAATAAACTATTAGCTATATCTTTTAATTTAATTATATTTCATTTATTTTTTACACTTCTGAGCAGCTAGTACATTATAAGCTCAATGTTTTTATTTGTTATAAATGTATATGTTAAGCATATATTTAATTGGCTGATCATAAGTTTTAATAATATAAATTAAATGAAAAACTGTTAGAAAAAGTGTCCGTGTGAATGGTTCTAATGACAACATACAAATTGATCATTTGTACGACTTTTTGTTGCTGGGAGGTATGTGACAATTAAAATGTTTTAACGTGATGGAAAGCAGAAGAGTAATGTCTAGGAATTTTTAACCAAAAAACTCCTGAACAACTTCTGAACACCAATTTTAAACAAGTTATAAAATACTAACACTTTGTGGGACTTATTGTTGGTGGAAGGTATGTGACTACTCAAATGTTTAAACGTGATAGAAAGTAGAGGAGTGAGGTTTAGATTAGCTTTTTATAAAAAAACTTGTCTGACCACCGATCTTAAACAAGTTACGTTTTATTTAACAACAGTTTTAACAAAAGCGGCAAATACGAGACTATCTGTATTACTAAAAATTTCAAATTTGCAAATGTAAAACTGCACAATAGATGTTTTCAATTTGACCAAATAGTTGCATTTATATATAATCTATAACCTCTTAATACCGTTAGGTGTCGAGGTGTCGGACACACCGAGCCACAGAGAAGACATGTGTATGTTTGAAAGCCTATATGAGGTAACGGACCCATATTGGGAAGAACGCTACGCTCGGCATTGCTTTGGGGTCACCCATCCAAGTTGTGGCCAGAGCGGCCGTTGCTTAACTTTCGTTAGCGCTGGTATTTGTACATGCCCTCTCTGCCGTACTGCCGACTATAGTTGCATTTATTGGCACTAATTCAATCAGTGTGACTAATAACTTGTTTAATTTGTCAAATACGTCTTGCATCTTTTATGTGTTTTTTGAAGTAAAAAACGTTGCCACAATTGCCAAATATCTGATGGTACGTTTGTCAAACGGTTTTGCCCGCAAAATTTGCTGTTGAGACTTAAAGAGGGCCTCTTTTATAATTGTCGGTTAAACTAGGAGTAAAGGTATCTTAGAAATAAATATGAAAATGCGATTTACAATGATAATAAAGCATAGCTGGTGTTTGGAGAAAAATAAACCGGAGATAGCATATCCGGTACTTAAAATAACTACAATGTCAAATTTATTGAAAATAAAAAATATAAAAAAGTATGTAAGTATTTAAAAAATATTTATATTGATTATGATATTTTAATATTATTTTCTAGCTTTATAAAACTTGCTAGCAATATAATCATCTACAGTAAAGTTGCTTCAGAAAATGTCCGAAAATGGTGGACCTAAAGTCGAACATAAACTAGCCATTTAAGACAAATATTTAATTATTTTCCTGATCTTAAACTGCACTAAACGTATATAATATCAATTTAATCATTTTATTTTATAAAAATAAAAAAAATTAAATTTTATAATAAACCAATAGACTTTTTGACTTTTAAATTCCATTTTTTGTTTGTTTTGTCTTTATCTGGCTTATTAGTTAAAATTTGGATAACAACTTAACAACTGTAGTTCTATAGTTTAGACACTATATTATTTATGGCTCGTCAAAATTTACTTCCATATAACATGAGAGTTCTTTTCAATCAGGACATCGGGAAGAGCAGGTCGCCACCAATTTCAATCTACAATAAAATTTATGACCATTTGTGCATATTACAGACTTTTAAAGTTTGATCTATATATAATTCAAGATATAATTATCGTAAGTGTCATACGGGCATTATTATTGCAAGCTTTTCAAACAAACAGTACGCATACCTTATACAAAAATGTTTGAGAAGGACTGGTATATTGATTTGGTACATGAAGACCTACGTATTTTTCAAATTTAAGAATAAATAATTTATTTTTATAAAATTAGAACAATTTAAAATAAGTTTGTTCGAATTATTTATAGTTTTATGAATTGCTGTTTATAACTGTAATGTGGCAAAAGTTTTGAATAGTCGGTAATATATTTTATATAAAATTTAATTCATAAAAAAAGAGTTGGTCACAGTGTTTACTTGCCGTTTTCCGTTTTGACATTAACCGCGTTCACTGTTCTGACTTACTTCATGTTATCAGACCGCAAGTAAAAACATTGATATTCAGCGATAATATGTTAATTAATAAATAATTGAAGTGCTCGTTATAAAATTTTAGGAATCTAGTGGTGCATAGTGCATGCAGTTTCCGGTAATAAACACTTAAAGAGTATACTGTGCAAGATCGACGCAATGGCAGATTCCGTTGAATTGCGTATGAGTGTGGCATCTATAAAAAGGGTAGACCCATATGTTAAGGATATCCTTGCCAAGTCCACTCATGTTGCCCTTTATAAATTTAATCCTGGTTCTAATGAGTGGGAGAAAACAGACACAGAAGGTGCCTTGTTTCTATATAGCAGGAATGGAGAACCTTTCCATAGTATCATGATTACAAACCGATTAAATACTGATAATTTAATTGAACCTATAGTGAAAGAGTTTGAATATCAAATGCAAGCACCATTTCTGCTCTATAGAAACTCAAAGAGCAAAATATTTGGAATATGGTTCTATAATCGGGAGGAATGTGTAAACCTAACCTTACTCTTAGAAACTGTGATGGATAGTATTAAGGAAAATAACTCCGATAAAACAAAGAAGAAAGAAGGTGTAGATATATTTAGATTGTTAACAAGAGCTCAGGAAGACTTTAATAAAACACCAATTAAAAATGAAACACAACCTCAGTTTTCGTCAACACCTCGAGCTCCAGATGTGACTTCACAAAGTGTTATGGACTTTTTTGCAAAGGCAAGTACAAAAACAGTAACAAAACCAGTGCATACACCTGGTGAAGGTGAAATGCATTTTACATTGCAACGTCTCATGAGTAATCCGGCACATAGTGTTGAGCATATTGAAAAACAGCAACGTTCAACAACTCCACAAGAACAGGTTGTTATTAGAAAAAAAGCAAACAATTCAGCAGATCGACGAAGTGTTCCTGCCAATTTCCATGAACAAAAAGATAACGGAATTGATTTTATAACAATGACCTCACCGCAGCAACATAAAACAGCTACTTCCCCACTTGCATCTTTTCTAGCACAGAGACCCAAAGACGAACGTGAAATATCATCTCCATTAGCACAACTTCTTGATACACCGCAGAAACCGGCGTTAATGGCTCCAATGATGTTTGCGTCGTGTAGTAAAGATTTAAATGAACCCGAACTAGATAATAAGTTTAAAAGTATTGAGCCTTTAAATAGAAATCAGATGTTACAAGCGTTAACTTATTTGCTTAAAACAGATTCAGATTTTATAACAAAGCTTCATGAAGCATACGTAAAGTCTCTCTCCGAACTTGTGAATCATAATAATTCATTAATTTAAGGTTTTTATTGTTTTTTGTTTTTTATTAATTTTAATCGGAAAGCAGGACAAATATGTATGCTTCAAAATATATAAATGACTTAGAAATTGCTCAAGGGCAGCACATTTTAATTATTCAATGTAAATATGATAACGAGGCTGGCCTATATAGTTCTGCATTATTTTTTATCGCGTTCAAATTCTCATTGTGATATATTTTTGCGAAGAAAAAGGGGGATTTTTAAATTTTTTTATAGACTAAATTTTGTACTTAAGGTGGTTTTTTAATTCGATGATTCCAGATATAAATCTGTATAAATATTAATTTTTAAAACAAAGTAATTATATATGTCTAGAAATATTTTTGTGATCATATTTTTCCAAGAGTCTATTGTAGCCATTGTCATGTATAGAAGTTCTATATTTCCATCTTAGTTCTTCGTAATATGAATGTTTCTTTTAAAATATTACTATTATGTTCTTTAAATTTATTATTTACGAATTCTCTATTATTTAGTTTCAATATCTGACTTTGCAATTGCCTAAAATGCATAAAATATGTATCTCATATACATAGTGATAAAACTAAGGATTAATCTGCATTACTTAATATATTTATGTAATGTGGATGTAAACAAATATTTATGGAAGTAACTGTAATAAACTTTAAAGGAGATGTTGTGTTTTATTCAATATTGTTAATTCCACTTTAATTTTTAACATAATAATTATTTTATTCCTGCAGTATACAATACAAATAACGTTTTTGGACTACTGCACTATTCACACTTGGTGCAAATTTATTCAAATAAATTATTTTTAATATTAATGAGCATTTTCTCACGGTTTGTATTAAACTTGTTCTAAATTGACAATTCAAACATAAACCACTATAATATGTACATTAATATTGTAAATCAAAAATAATTTATTTGAATAAAGTTGTTTGAAAACAAATTTTAATAAAAACTGAATACAATGTATTTGTATCATATTTTGTAGATTTTTACATAATAGATACAAATATGAAAAAGTATTTTGATCAAAGTCTTTTCATCCTATTTACTTGCATAATTAGACATAATTTTGGGTAGTTTTAGAATGGCTAAAACTTTTTTCTTTGATTGTATATATATGTCATAGTCTTTTGGGGTAATTGGCCGTTTTATGAAAAGACTAATTTAAAAGAGTAGCAGTATTGGAAACTTTTTGTGAAACGGTGCATGGCTTAAAAATGACCATTTTAATTGATCATGTAAACTTATTTCTATATTTGTTGACATTCATTTTATATTATTAGATTAAATTTGCTGTTTTTGAATTATAGGTTATAGTTAAAGAAATGTATTTTTATTTTTAACCTGAAACGCTACGAGAACGTTAAATTTTCATGGGTAATATAACGATGGTTTCATTATTATTAAGTTATTTTTTGTAATGTTTGTAATAAATTACCAACGACATAAGTATAACAATTTTGTATACAACGTCTCGTGACATTAATTATATTCTCAATATTCATACACGATACAATTTTTTCAGTCAGATTGCGACGAAAGTTTTTTGTGATCAAAAGCTTCTTCAAGGTAATTATAAATTATTTTGTTAGAAGATTTTAATGTTCATAAATGATCGGCAGTACGGCATAGAAGACATGTATGATTAACCTTCCATACTTTTTTTAGTAACATGTACTCTTTTGGAAGAATACTCTACTCTTTTTAATTCAAAATAACAAAAAATATTTTTTTTATTCACCAAATTGTTAAATTTTACAGCAAAATTGTTAATCTGGCTTTCAAGTTATAAAGCAGTAAATTTGGCCTTTAAATTAAAAATTTGTGTTTAGTCAAATTAGCCAAACTATTAATCCGGCGTTAAAAAGTGTAAATGCAGCATTCAAAAATAAAAATCCGGCCATCAATTTGTTAAATTCTACTGCCAACAAATTCAAATAATAAATACCTGCAAATTTGGCTTTTAAAACTGTAAATTCGGCCTTCAAAATGTTAAACCTTGCTTTTTTTAAACTGTCAATTTGGTTTTTAAAAGCAAAGTGATAATCCGGCCTCCAAGTTATAAATCTATTTGGTTTTAATAAAAAAACTGAAATTTTACTGCCAAACTTTTTATCCGGTTTCCAAATTAAGAATTCCGTCTTTAAAATTGTAAATTGGGCTTTTAGAACTTATAACCCAGTAATTAACGTGATAAAATTACCTGCCAAACTAATAATCCGATCTTTAAATTATAAATCCGGTCGTTAAAACTGTAAATCCGTCTTTGAAAGTGTAAATCCGGTTTTTAAAGTGTTAAATGTATGCTGCTAAACAGTAAATTTGGTTTTTAAATTATAAATCCGCTAACTAATATGTTTAACTGTTAATAAAAATTATAAATCTGGTTTTTAAACTATCCGGCTTTTAAAAGTATAAATGAGGTTTTTATTTACAATATTAAATAGAATTACCGCCACCTATTTCAGCTGTACGCCGTTATTAAGACAGTTTTAGAAAAAAACACAATTTTGTCATTTTCATTATTCTATTAATTATTAAAGTTTAAGCACTTCTCAAATTTTATTCATATAAGGTCAAAAATAACAGAATCCGATCATAAACTATTAAAATGTTTTCAAAAAGAATCTGGACAAAAATCATTAAAATATCAAAATACGGCCATAAACTGTAGAAAAGTGTAAAATTAGGCTATAAATTATTAAAAAGTTGAAAAACATATTTTTTATAATATATCAAAAATATTAAAATCCGGTCATAAACTTTTAATAGGTGCAAGATTCTATTACTAAAAAGTGAAAAATAACAATTGTTTTTCTTAAAAACGGTAATAAATTGTTGAAAAGTGCAAGTACAAGATTATTCATAAAATGTTAAAAACAGCAAAAAATTACAAAATCCTGCTATATAGTATTCAAATCTTGTCAGAAAGCATTAAAATCTGGCCGAACTGTTAAAATATTCAAAAATCTATTCATAAAATGTGAATAGCAAAATTTTGCATAAACCGTCGAAAAGTGCAATTTTTTTTTGAAAAAGCAATATCCGGCCAAGAAATATCAGCATATTGTTATAAAAAATCAAAATCCGCCTTACAAAGTTTGACTATAAACTGATAAAAAAGCAAATTATTTTCATGAATTAACAAAAATATCAATATTCGGTCATATTCTGTTAAAAAATCCTAATAATAGCTAAATCCGGTTATAAATTGTGAACAAGTGCTAAATTCTATTCACAAGATGTTAAAAATAGCAAAACTTGACCATGAAATATCAAAATATTCCAAGAATGAACTTTAATCTGTTGAAAAGTGCAAATTTCTATTCATGAAATTTCAACTACCAACATCCGCGATCCTATCATAATCTGTTGAAATGTGCAAAACTAAACTTTATTCATAAAATGACAAAATATGGCCATAAAATAACAAAATATGATCAGATCACACTAAAGGTGTAAAATTTTATTTATAAAATGTCAAAAATAGCAAAATCCAGCCATAAACTGTCTAAAAGTACAAGGTCCTTTTTATAAATTGTCAAAAACAGCAAAATCCGACTATAAACTGCTAAAACGTGCAAATTTATTTAATGAATGTCAAGGATAGCAAAATAACAGTCGAAAAATACAAAATTCTATTTATAAAATGTCAAAAATAGCAAAATCTGGCAATAAACTGTTAAAAAATGCAACTTTTTGTTCACGAGATGTTAAAAGTAGAAATTTTGTTTATGAAATGTCAAAATAGGCAAAATCCAGCTTTACTCATAAAGAACCAAAAATTTGTCCATTGAAAAGTGCAAAATTCTATTTAGGAAGTGTACAAAATAGGAAATAGGACATATCCGGCCATTAATCGTTGTAAAATACAAAATACTATTTATAAAAAGTTAAAACTAGCATAATTTGGCTATAAAATATAAAAATATTGTCAAAAACTTTTAAAAAGTCTAAAATTTGATTTATAAAATATCAAAAATAACATAATCCGGTCATAAAGTATCAAAATATTCTCCGAAAGACGGGCATACATTGTTGAAAAGTGCAAAATTCTATTAATAAAGTTTAAAAATATCAACATCCTGCCATAAAATGTCAAAATATTTTCTGAAAATTTGTCCATAAACTGTTACATGCAGCGATAAATTATTTAAATATTGTCAGAAGTACAAAAACCTAGCCCAAATTGTTAAAAAGTATAAATTTTATTTATGAAAAGTCCGGATAAGGTCCGTTGTTAGTGTGTGCTGTGTACATTAGAGGTTGTACTATTAAAGTGTGTGTGTGAGAAAAATTAAAAACTTGAAAAGAGTGGGGTTGAGAATAAGTGCATATCAGCGTAACCTTGAAATTTTCCTCAGCTGCAGGCTTTAGTTTGTTTTTGATGTGGAATTGGGCATTGAGAAGTTATTCCATATTGTGTGCAAAATGTTATCTCGGCACGAGAAATGCACGGAAATAGTCGTTGTTGGGTAAGTGATTCAATAGAGATTCCGCGACTGCAAACAGGCAGAGATTTTGCTGGGTTTATATAAAATGTTGCAAATCTCCATTAGATCCAAGCGTTAATTTCAACGCAGAATAAAAATTCTTGGTACTGGGCTTGTGTAAAATATTATAACTATCTCTTGGTTGTCTAGAGATAAATTTAGGGGCGGTAGGTTGTAGGTTGTTTTTAATTAATAAAAAAAATTGGGCAAAAATTTCAATCAAATTTGTATATATGTATTCTCAAAATTACATATAAAATCCAGCCTATAAAAATTAAAATCTTGTCATCAAAAACAAAATCCGGACACAAACTACAATATTTTTTTAATAAAAATTGGTAAAATATTGGTCAAAAATACGGCCATAAAAACAAAATTTAACAAGAAAAAATAAAATCTTATAAAAATAAAGTTTGTACTCAATATAAATATTAAAAACATAATCCGACCTAAGACAATTAAAATCCGCTTATAAAGTACATAATTTCAAAAATCTAAATCTAAATATACAAAATTTGACAAACAAGAATTAAAAGTAAATAACTTATTGGTAAAATTTTAATGTAATCTCAAAAATCCGTCCGTTAAAGACAAAATTTTAGACATTAAGTAATAGAATTTGGCCAAAAACTATAATAATCTGCTTTATACTGTTAAAATATGAACATAATCTGTCTGTCTGGCCATAAATACAAATTTCCGCCTAAAAAATTAAAATCCGCTCAAAAAGTATTAAAATTCAGCAAAAATTATAAAAATCTGCTTAAAATTAGTAAAATTTAGTCATACTTTTAAAAACTTCATAAAATAAATACAAAATCTGGCGCAAGAAAATTAAAATCCGTCCATAAAATAATTAAGTCCGGCCAAAACAATAGTAATCAGATTAAAACTGTTAAAATACGAACATAATTTTAAAATTTTTGCCATAAAAAATCTAAATTGACGACTTAAATTTTTAAATGCCATAAATTTTAAAATTAAATTCTCTATCTTTTGCTAAAAAATTCACAAACATCTATTATGTCAGATTCGAGTTCTGGCGTTTTTTTTAGTTATTGTTAGCTAGTTGTTGGAGTGCAGGTTTTTTAGAATAGAAGGGTTAAAGATTTAAGAGTAGAACAGTTAAAAACATCTTATGCTCTTTTTTACTTGTAAAAATCTGGTCACCCTGGATTAACAGCGCTAACAAAAGTTAAGCAACGGCCAAAGTGATGCAAACCGTAATGTTCTTTCAAATTTGAAACTGTCGCCTTATATAGGCATCCAAACATACACTTTCTTTGTGGCTCGGTGTGTCCGACATCTCGACTTCTAAGGCTTGTTCATAGATGAGCTTGTTTCACACGTATGCGGTTCCATTCGGTTTGGTTCGTTTTCGGTTCTTTTTTGGTCGCTTCCGTGAAACGGTGCTTTGGTTTTTATTCGGTACCTAATAGAAACAGTATAGCACCGAATATTCTCTCGTCAAGTGATGAGAGGGTGCTCACAATAAATTCTAGTATTCCTCCTTTGTTTTTTAATCTTCTATAGAGAAACAACATAGCAACAACTTGACTTCTCTCCATTATGATTATTACTGAGTCTGTGTACGGAAAAAACACAAAACCTAATAATACGAACCATCTATGTGTGAAAAAGTTTCATTTGTTTTCGGTTGCAACCGAACCGAATGGAACGTGTGAAACAGGCCTAATGGTATAAGTAGTAGATTATATTATATATAAATGGTAGTGCCACATCTTCTACAACACTATCTGGCCAAAAATGCTATGCTTTTTTTATATAATCTTACCCAACTTATTTAGCGACCCACTTATTTTCCTTGTGATGGTCTTCTTGGTAAACCAAGATCATTATATCTGCATTTTTAAACTATTCTAGAAATTAAAAGAACTTCTGTTGAGATTGTTTTAGGAATCTCCGATTATTTACTTATTACTTCCGTTGTTAAAACATTTCTTCTTATTACTACTAAACCGCGCATTATCTACTATTATTCCAAGATACTAAAAACGAAACAATTTTTAATTATTTTGAATTTGATATTCAATGCTTATATTCTGAGAATCTACATATTGCAGCAGAAAATGTTATAAAAACCATTTAAAAAGTCATAAAAAATTAGTTCTGTTTTCTGTTATTAAAACAAAACAAAAGTACTTTCACTCAATTCAGACCAAACAGGCAGTTAATAAGATGCGCAAAGCATTTAACAAATTCATCAGTAATTGTTCTAATCAAACTAATTTGGAAAACATTGTGACAATCTGACAAGGTTAAAATTGACAAAAATAAAGTTAACCAAGTTTATCAACTTTTCATAAACAACAAAAATTTATATAAAACAATTGAAAGTTAATTCAAAATCTTTATGGGGGCGTACTAGAACGTAAAGTACAAGGATTCCAAACTCTTTAGAGCTTAACAAATGCTAAAAACTGTTAAACTTTAGCCACTATGGTATCGATATGTAGTGTAAATGATAGGCTTGAATCAAACGTAATTTTTAAATCACGAACAATGTTAACTTTTAAGAAAATAATGACACATTATCGTAGACTGACGTCTAGAAAACGTCATTACTTTGCATTAATTTAAATTAAGTAGTACGATATTAGTCTGGCACAAACTAGAACAAATCTGAACTTCTTTATTAAATAGTATATTATCCAAAAACTAATTTTTATTAAAAAAATTATATTGTTAGCAAATAATAAACAAAGAGCGTTAGAAAAACAGTGTACCGCATCATTAATAAGGATATTAAACAGAAGAGGTCCAAGTTTGTTATATTATTTTTAGCATCAGATTTATGGATCGGAGTGATAAAAATTGTTTCTTTGTGTACTTTTAATATCTTTCCAAATATTTAATGAATTTTAAGCTAAAAAAGTTTTATCCTAATTAAATTTGACAAAAAAACCGTACTCGCACAAACAACATTTATTAAAGAAGAAAAGCTTCATAATAAAATTGTTGCTTGATTTTGTAATTAAGAAGCCAAACGTAATCTTATTTTAACATGTAAAATTATTAATAATTACAATGCAAAAGCATTTTCATTATTGAAACAGCTTTATTATTCATTACTCAAAATTATGAGAATTGCTTTATATCTTTTTTAGGATAAAGCAATCAGTATTTTATTTCAACAACATGTTAATGACTGAGCGGTCATAGTCAATGCCATTGCAAAAAAAATCTCGTGTATAATACATACATGAATGATTTTAGTAATAATAATAATAATAATTGACCTTTTAAATCTGTTTGGTGCATAAGTATCTAATCGCGTGATCTTATAATACGTAATATTAAATTTTTAAACAGGATCAGTTGATTAAAAGCAATGATGGCGATCAAATCAGTTTTAATGTTAGCTTTCTATATTGGAGTGTTTAATATCAATAAAATTGCTGGTATGTGAAAATTATTAATATAGATTATAAATTTTTGTATGTTTAATTATGTTCTAGGTAATAAAATATCAAAAAGTGAACAGTGTAAGTAGAATTTTTAAATATTTGATCAAGTTTTAATTTAATTTTTTATTAGATTGTAAAAATATTAACACTAAATATCCAACAAATATGTCTACATTAGTTGACAAATTTCCTCATATGGTAATTTATTATAAATTGTTAGTTGTTGTTAATTAATTGATTTATTTTGCAGGCTGCAATTGATTGCACCGATAGTGATAGTTTTGATAAAAACACATTCTATACAAAACACTGTGCTGGTGTGCTTATTAGTGAAAAATATGTGTTAACAACAGCACAATGCATAAATTTTTATGATAAAGAGAAGTATGCAATTACATTTTATTATTTGTAATGCAACATTTAATTAGGTTTAAATTATGATTGATTTTTAAATACTAATCCCGGTTTTGATTTTGTTGTAATATAAAGATAAAACACTTCACTATTATTAATTATTCAGAGGTCATGTTAACAAAATTCGTTTGGGAAGTAAAAATATTGAAAGCAATGATACAAACATCCAATCTATAAAAGCAGCAAAACTAATCCCACATCCGGATTTTAAGAAAAAATCTTTCTTAGACAATGATATAGCTTTAATTGAATTGGAACAAGAAGTTAAAATTACTGACCATGTCAGACCAGCTTGTTTGGAAATTGACAAAAAAGATTATCCATCATTAATAGCTACTAGTTATAAATTTTTAGGATATTATAAAGAGTTAACAAACTGGACTTATTCTGAACTGGCTTATGATGAATGCAAAAAAGTATTTGAAAATGACCTCGAGAACGACGAGTGTGTTTGTATTAGAGATTTGCCTGATAATTCAACTGAGGTAATATTACAATAAATTTGTTTAACAAATTACGCTGATAGAATGTATTTACAAATATTAAATCTACTATTTTTGTACATTTCAGTTAACATCGGGCGATCCATTACAAATAATTGATTCAAACTATGGATATAAAATAGTTGGTGTTACAAGTTTTAATGATTTAGATATACCCAAAACTTATGGATGCAGTAGAATTTCTCATTACATAAATTGGATTGAATCTATTGTATGGACTAAGGCATCCTAGGCATATTTATTGACATTTAAAAAAAAATTATGATGTATTAAAATAATTATAGAAATATACGTTGGTGTACAGTATTGGGTTTAAAACTCACGTGGTTCTTTTTCAATATTTCTAGAATTGCTTTTTTTCCAATATTAAAAAATCACCCTGTATAAAGTTCATATAATATTTTTAGCTCACATATTATTAAATTATGTTTTTGAAGAAAATTGTATGATTACAATAATATATGTGGTTACAAGATTAATAAACGTGAAAAGCATAGAAAAATCAACTGCAAAAAATCCTGCTGCTGTAAATCTTGGGCATTTGGCAATTGATTGTTGCGTTAATATGAAGAGTTTTTCACGCAAACATTGTATTCCGGAATATTTATGTAAAGCTTTATATGTTATAGCTATGGTTTTTTTGCCTTCACTTGTAACCTGTTCACATTTTGTTGCTACAGCAATACCTTGAAGCTGAAACATTAAAATAGAAGAAGTTATTTACTATAAAATATATAAGTCTATAATTGATATTTAGGTTTTTCAATAAACAAGGTGATCTTTTTTTTATTATGTTTATTAATTTAATTTATTTTTTGCCAAAGTAATTCCAAATGCTTATAAAAAGTGACCTTAAACTTATCTCATGTATTTTAATGGCGCAAACCAACACTTTGCTTGTCACGCCTGATTACTCATTCTCAAGGCAAATTCTACTTTTATAAGCGTTTTGACGCGATATTTGTTCCAGCTCTGAATATACAATAATTTTCTTTCTAAGTATATAAAAATCTAGTAGAATGAGACTTAACGTGTATGTATGTACATAACTAAACAATTATAACAAACGGGTTCGGTGTATTCTTAAGAAAATTTAATATAATAACTTTCTCACAATTGTGACATTTAGCTAATAAACGTTCAGACGCTTTATGTCAAGTGCATTTTATAATGGTTTTAGTTTACCAGAATAGATTTAATGACAAACTAGTTATTTCAAAGTATTTGTTTTGTGCAAATATTGAATTGCCTTCACCGATACAGATAACATAACATAACATAAATTACTAGAACAAATAACATTAAATTACTAAAACTGTTTATAGTTTTGATTTTTTGTAACAATAACATCAAATATGATAATTTTAGTACTTGCATCATATCAGTACAAATACTTAATCTAATGTCATTATGACACCAATGTTTAAAAGACCTAGGACATCCAAAGTGGAGTTAGTAAATAAGCAAAACAATAAAAAAAGATAATGCACTGCTAATCTTTGGCTGCAATACCAACACCTACTGGAGGGGCAAGAACATAAACCTAAAGAGAAAATTCCTTAAATTTAAAGTACAATCTTAATATTGTGAATGTGTATTTTTAAAGTGTTGTAAAACGTAATGAACAATTTTAATTTTAATAACCCTGACAAATGTAGCTAAGTTTTAAAGCCTTGAGGAAGATAACGATGTTATCGAAACGTTGGTAATAAATTATTAGCACATGCTAGTTTTTAATTTTTGTTATCATATTTTCAAACTATACTAATCAAACCAATAAAAAAAAATTTCAATATTATGAATAAAGATAATGCATCAACGTTTAGTTTTATTTTGCTTTGACCTTACATTAAAAAATCATAAAGCAAGTAAAATGATAAAAAAGTACTACATGTAGGACAATCCTTTGTTGACTAATTATGCATACGTCTGGTTGAATAGCAAATCAGAACAAATACAATCAATACAAAACCAAAAAAAAAAAAAATAATAACAGGATCTATACAATAAAATACTAGTTAGCTAAACTAGGGTCAATCCAAAGCAAAAACGTCACTCAATAATGACAAGTATGTTTGTTAACTCCGTTAAACCAGTTTTTGTAGGAAGCTGCACAAACAATGCCAAACAAACTTTTAACAAGATTGCTTGGTGAAACAACAAGCTTGACAAAGCAATGGCAAACACTAGAAAGCTGTTCAACAAAACCAAGAAAATGGTTAACTAAGCCATTTATAAAATCATATATAACAATGCCATAGTAAAAACTAAAAGAGCACTGTGGAAAAGATACTGTAAATATGTTCAAAACGGTCCCACATGCTTCCGCTTTCAAAAAGCTTAAAGCAATGACCGTACTAAAAACATAGGATTTCTGCTGATCAAGAACAGAATATACACAGAGTTGGTAAAGGACACTCTGCAAGAGCGACACAGACACACTTTGCAAGCTCTACGGTTATGAAAGCTCCTGATACAGAAAACTTAAAATTGCCTAGTAAAAAAGCAATCAAAAGAAACTGAAATAAAGCAAAAACGTATTTACAACAAAGACGAGGCAACCCACGTATACCTTTGCTAAATCCTACATACCAATTAGCTTTACATTCTTTATTCAAAAACTATTGATCAAAATCAAAAAGCTTGGTCACTACACAAGTATCAGTATGCTTAGCAAACAAAAATATCCTGTAAACTATGTATACATTAGCTAGTCATCAAGTAAAAAAATAACATTTATTGCAAATAAATAGCTTTTGGTGCCTTTCTGAGTGTTGTAAGAGCGTTTGACAAAATTACTTTTAAATCTATTGCAAAGACAATAAAAAGTTAAAAATAGACCATCTTGTCCGACACTGGGGCAATTTTATGCTCAAAAAACTGGACTGAAACCATAACATATATAAAAAAAATTGTAGTAAGTAAAGTCTCCGGCAAGTGCTTACACGAAGGTGTACTTGCACCCTTATTGTGATCCATTTTTTGGACGGCCTGCTACAGATATAACAACATGGGCAACTTTGCTTTAAGCTATACCAATAATCTTACCATTCTTGTACACAATGTTTGGGGTAACTGTATCAAACAGTGCACTAAACACTGTACTGCAAAAAAAGGCTATCAATAAACTTAAGTAAAACAGGGATTGTACCGTTTAAAATACTGCAAAACACTACATACTTCAGTCGGGTGTTTCTTACAATTAAAGATGATGGTCGGACGCACATTGAGTCTCACACTTAGTATGACCAGATGGACATAATGCTGGTAAAACCTATAATTACATATGAGGCGATTATATAGAGAAAAACACAGCGAGATAAATGGACAAACAAAAAATATCTGGGCACAATAAATAAAAAATCTATTTAGTACACAGACCAAATACCAGAATAGTACCCGAGCTAGAATCTACAAAGACAAAGCCCAGGGAAAGCAAACTTTACTACCTCTGGGCAAATATACCAAATATAAATGATGAGGCAGGAAGAAATATAATCGAAACGTGACTAAACTTCAAAAAACCGATAACCATTTTGTCAAACAGCACTGCAAGTATTGCAGTCACAATAAAATCTCAACTGGTTGTAGCTTGCATAAATAATCTGAAAGCATTGGCTACAACCTTCAGAGTTTGCCTGGTTTGAATACTAAAAGATAAGAAGATAAAAAATACTAAACCCAAGCCTGTATTTGAAGTTTTATACAAGACAAAAAAAATAAAAAATTTGCTCAAGATTAATTCTAACAAGACAATTATATAATACTAAAACACAAATGAGTTTAATCAGGCTGCAAAAACTCATAAGACTAATAACTGGACACTGTCTAAACAAAAACATGCATAAAATAGGAATAAAGACTCTGCTACACTTGTGTGAGTGAATGCATAATAGATATAATGAAACAAGGTAAAAGCCAATGGATAGCACTGATAGTAGCTAGTTAAGATACATATAAATGGCTACCTCACGTTTTTGCTATATACAAAAGCCGTGGTATGTGCAATAATTTGTTTACAGAATCTATTATGTTTCGCTTCAAGTAAGCTTTTCTTTCTTTGCTATGAAGGCGCCTAGTTGCTCAGAACCTAACTTACCCTGACTATTGCATAGTATTTGGCAAAATTTTTGTTTTGTAACGTGTTAGTTTTTGATAAAAATAATATACCAAAATGCAATTAAACAATTAAAAATATAAATAACACTTTGAACAATTTTTGGTATATCAGGAACGTGACTTACGTTGGGTCATCAACATTTAAAAAACTATTTTTCAGTTTAATTAATTATAATTTAATGTGGTTTGTTTTAGAAAAATACTTAAATTTTTGACAGAAACTGTGAGTTTGGTTGTATTGTTGTTTATTTTAATTTTAAATAAATACGCTGCTATTATTATGATTTTGAAAAAAAAATTAAAATGTTTAAAATAAAAGTGTGTAGTTGTGTATAAAAAATAACTATCAACTTACAAACATAAATAACATTGGAGGT
This sequence comes from Tachinus rufipes, assembly GCA_963932245.1. Lineage (NCBI taxonomy): Eukaryota > Metazoa > Arthropoda > Insecta > Coleoptera > Staphylinidae > Tachinus > Tachinus rufipes. The sequence goes on from OZ010744.1 coordinate 81,122,126, forward strand.
ACCATTAACAACATCATTTTTAAATCGTAATTGAAGTTCATACATATGTAACTCATATTTAATAATTTAAACACAACTTGTATTACTAAACATAATATACTCCAGCCAAATACATCACCAAACGCATCCACCATACAATTGGACATTAACTGTAAATGTATAACATTATCCAATGCTTTTCCATATTTATCCCAAATCGAGTAGTTGTCACCCAATTGATCAATTTTATTATTTATTGCCAAATAAATTTTTCGAAAACTGTTCAATAAATAATATTTAAGAAAGGTCATATTGCATATATAGTATTGTGTAATAAATATTATTGCGTTGTACAAGTAATCTTGTTGTAATAAAGTTTGGTATGTGAAACAAGAAACAATTAGATTTAATATTTGTATAAGTACTAGTTTTACTAGCATATTATAACCAATTTTAATTCCAAAAGTTATATTCAATGATTGTTTATATTTAAAAATTTCTTCCCATTCATTAAACATGCTACTGGATGTATTATACATTATACAAACAATACACAGCACGCTAATTGAATTTGGTAATATTACAAGAATATTTTCAGTTATTTGATTTTTGTTGATGGTATATTTTGCGTATACTGAATAAATCCATACACTAATAAATAACATTATAATAAATAATCGAATATAAATTGAATTTTTTTTAAAGGTATTTGTTGTCGGATCATGTTTAGGAATTAAACCATTTAACCAGTACCATTTTAGTATAATATTATGCGTTTTACTCATGTTGGCTTAAAGATCTCTTTGTGAATGTTCATGATTATTACGTTAGTGGTCATAAAATTGAAATATAAAATACATTATATCTGCTATTAAATATTTTATTAACTATACTCATATCCTACTAAAAACAATTTAATTGTCTACATTTTATTATTCTAAAATATTACCTCTAAATATTTGTTCACACGTACATAATAAACAATTAAGATGTTTTAGTGTTAGAAGAAGAAAACTGTATGATTACAATAACATATGTTGTTATAAGATTAACAAATGTGAAAAGCATGGAGAAATCCACGTTAAAAAATCCTGCAGCTGTGAAGCGTGGGCATCTAGCAGTTGCTTGTTGTGCTAATATAAATAGCTTGTCGCGTAAAGATTGCACTCCAGAATATTTGTGCAGAGCTTTATAAGTAATTGTTATGGTCTTTTTTCCTTCATTGGTTACTTGTTCGCATTTTGTAGCTACCACAACACCTTGTGCCTAAAACAAATAAAACATTTAGTAATAGTAATACCGGTTTAACAATTTCTGTTTTTAGATCATTTACATTTATTTTATATTAATGTTGCAACTTTCATTTTATGGAACATAAAATATTACAACCGACATCGATAGCGGTCGAGTTCAGACACACTTCGTAAAATAACAAGTTTTGTCATATTTTGCAACGTTTTATTGTTAACTAGCATTTTGTGATTGTCAGTACAATTTCAAAATAGATGTGAAAACAGTAGTTTTTTTTTAATTTTTCCTTATTATTGTTAGAGCAGTATTATACAGATGAACCGGTTATGCTTATGCTAGTTGCTATTGTTTTTAATAACATATATGACTATTATGACACAATAAATAGCAAATAGTACAAACATTGTCTCTTGAAACGATAAAATGTTAAATTAAAACAAAAACAAAAATTAATGTTGTAAACTTGCTAAACATTATATTTAATATTAATTCATTAAACTATTAAACAATTAAAAATTGTAAAAACAATACCGTTATGCATTAACCACTTACGTTTTTTAATTTTAAGAAGTATCTCTTTCAAACGAGCTGGAAGTTTATGTTAGACGTAACAATTGCACCCTTACAAAGCATGCCTCAAGTCTTTTATCCTGATGATATTAGAGCGATTGTGCAAAAAATCAATTTGGAAAACGATCCGGCCGTATTACTAAGCCGATACATCCCAACCAACATGCATACACCCAAAAAATATCTACCAAATCAGCCCTACATCTTGTAACAGACCAAACCAAAAGATCACTAAAAAATAAAATGTCCACCTTGGGAGTATATGATATTGAAGACGCGTTTGATAATTTTTTTAAGAATATAGAAACTGCTCTCGTAACACGGTGTAAACCCCACAGTTACTAGATAGATAAAACAAATATTGAAAAATAAAAAACGTTACAGTTACCGTAGAGAATTTAACGGTCAGAAAAATGGTTACTAAAGGTTCCTTCCAGAGAACTACTATAAAATATAGTTGACAGTTTTATACAGCTACTAAATATTTGTGGTTTCTATACAATTGGTTATGCAGATGTCATTACTATCTTGCTAAGTGGTGAATTTGAGTGAATAACCGTCATAAAATTTACGATTACATACAAGGCAGGCTTGAGTTAAAATCTACACAAATGGCGCAAAACCAGTAAATGTTTTAGACCGCAAATCTTCTTGCAAGTTGAAAAATAAAAAAAATTAAAAAATAATAAAAATGTCAAAATTAGCAAAAAACCGGCTATGAATGATTAAAATATTGTTACAAGAAACTAAAAATTGATAATTCAAAAAAGACAAAATACCGTCATAAAATTGAAAAATGTTTTTTTTAACAACATTTTAAAAATTGCAAAATCCGGCTGAAAAATATCAATATATTGTCAAAAAAATACAAAATCCTGTCATAAACTGTCAAAAAGTGCAAAACTCTATTCATAGAAATTACTAAAATTTATCACAAAAAACTGATAATATTGATGCTGTTCAAAAAATGTTGGAAAAAACCAAAATTTGGCATAAACTGTCAAAAAGTGCAACATTCTTTTAAAGAAATGTCAAAAATAGCAAAATCCGGTCATAAAATATCAAAAATAACAAAATATTTATTTTGCAATTTTTTTTATATAATGTAAAAAATATTTTCAGTAAACACCAATTTTAGTCAAAAACTATTAAAAAGTGCTAAATTCTAATAATAAAATGCCAACAATAATAAATACCGACTTTAAAACATTAAAATATTTAAAAACACCAAAATACCATAAACTGTTTTATTAAAATTTTAAAAACAGGAAAATCCGGCTATAAATTATCAAAATATTATCAGAAAAATTCACCATCCGGTTATAAATCAGAAAGTACCAAAATTTACTATAAACTGTTAAAAATGCAACATTCTATTTATAAAAAGTCAAAAATTTGCCATTTTCTGTCATAAAATATTAAATCATTTGAAAAGAAACAAAATCTGCTTGAACAAACAGTTAAAATGTGCAAAAGTACTACTAATAGCAATACTTGGCTATAAACTGTTAAAAAAATGTACACATTTTTATGGAAAATACCAAAATATGTAAAAATATTGTTAGAGAAAATCAAAACCTGGCACAAACTGTTAAAAAATGCAGAATTTTATTTATAATTTTTTAAACTAATTATTTAAATAATTTTTACTTACAACAATATAGATATTCCAGAGAATCATCAATATAACTTCATGTGTTTTAAGTTGATTAGTTAATCTAAATGTATCCACCATATCCACACATTTAAATACTATGTGCGCCATCGTACATAATATACTCCATCCAAATATAGCATTAAATTCCTGTGCCATATCATCCGCAAACATGTGTATATCAACTAGTGCATGTGCATAATTCAACGACTTTACACTTATAATGCGACAATCCAGTTTCTTAATTGCTTTATTAAGCCCGTAAAATACACTTCTAAGTCTATTCAGAAGATAATATTGCAAAAACGTTATGTTACCCATAAAATAGTAATGTATGTAATCACTTATAAAATAGAAAATATTTAAAGGACGGAAATTTTTTGTATTCAACATAAGTATTAAATCAGATAATATTAGAGATATTGCACACATTTGATTAATAAATAATTTAAATTTAATAAATTTGCATTGTTTCAAGACAATTCTATGTTCTCGTAGACATTGTTCTATTAGTTGTAATAAAGCAAAGATATTCTCTAAATGTAAAAATTTGCTTTTAGATGTGGCATAAATAATGTAAATATTTGAAAAAGTACAGATAAACAGTGGTATTGTTGCAAACATTATGTTTGTTATTTTAAATAATATGTTTATTTTCCAACGACCATAGATTGAGAAAATGTACAACGCAATGTAAATAATCAACGCTGTATAAGTATAAAATTTGTTTTTTTCGAATAGGCATTTTATTTTATTGTATTTGGGTATTATACCAAGAAAACCAAACCAACCCAAGATTATAGGTAAAGACATTTTCACTAACAGTAAAGTAGTAATTTTAAAGTAAATTATCGATCGACAATGCATAAACACTTCAGTTTATAATAATATTATTACAAGTATGAAGTTTATTTGATAATTTAATATCTTGTTAGAAAATTAAATATGCATTATGCCAGTTTTGTTCTAAACAAAATATTTGATGTCAATATTATTGATACACACCAAACAAATTAATGTTTATTTCTAGTTACTATGTGTGCAATATAATATATGCATATGAAGTGAATTTAATTTAGCTTAATGTTTGCAGACTTATATTATGGATTTTTTTTACAGAAATGCTAACATTTTAAAGATTGTTAAGTAGTATTTAAAAAACTCTGTACCTGATGCTAGCCAACATCAATACTAGTTCAGAATAGGCGCATTAATATCTCTTCATTTGTGTATAAAACTTATACACCTTTTAATAAAAAAAATAGAATGTAATTATAAAATGTATAACAATCAATGTGTGTGACAAAATGTCTGATTAATATAGTTGAAGATTGGAATTAGAGAGAAATTATACTTCGGCAATAAGCCATTACGCAGCGCAATAAGGGCACAGAAAATTGCCACAACGCAAACATATAACTCTTATAGTTGCAATAAATTATTATTTATATACAATCAAATCTAATTATAAGCGTATGAGCGTAATTGCAGTCAGCAACGTTTCAATTAGTAGCAAAGTTGAGGCTAGACCGGAACAGACAGAGATACGTTGCGTCACGTCGAGTGCAAGTAGGCAAGATTTCTTTTGTCTTCCTCTTCTTTGGATAGGTTTTACTGGTGCGACGTCAGACGTAGTAGGACCATGCTATGTAGTTAGCATAAAAGTGTGATGTACTTTTAAAGACTATTCTGGCTTTTGCTTAGAAGTTATTTTTTTTAGATGTCCAATGGCGTATATTTTTGTCGGTAATTGACTTTTCGAAACATTTGAAAATGTCCTGTAGATGTAGAGCATTTAACTGTTCAGTACAAATATTAACGCTCCCCTTAACGGGGAAGCTAAATTATTATATTGCAAATACTGCAAGAAAGTTGGAATTGTAAAGTCTACGGTAGTTTTGATAATCTATTTCAACATGATTTGTTTTTTTTTTGAGAATACAATATTTTTAAATTATACTTTTTGGTTAAAAATTTTAAATTTATAAAACATTTTAATGCTTGATGATTTGTTATGACTGATATTTTACAGACAAAAAACGTTAAAAGAAGGAGTTTTAGATTAAACTATATAAAAATAAAACTCCACTACACCCATCTTTTCTGTTATTGTGGAAGGACCAAAGCAAGATATGAAGTAGTATTTATTGAAATTTTTAGACCAGGTTGCACAGATCTGGTTGTTTACCACAACAAGATTGTATGTTTTAGCAAAACTGTAAGATGAATTGACAATAGAAAACTATTCGATTCTTTAATAAGAATTTTATGTAAGTTCATTTTGAAATCAAACGTTGTTTGCAGCCGTTCAATACATTGAACCTGTCCTACAGGACAGACTTTGCGGTTGTGGATATATACAGTTGTCTAATCTAAGGCAGACGCTGTATTGTTTGCTAGCTTTGGTCCTATACGAGTATTTAGTTTTTTTTTGGTACCACTCATTCCCCTATCCGCCACAAGACTAGCAACCCAAAGAATTACGTTTCTTTAGTTCTTATTTTAATGACTATACCGCCATGACTCTAATACTAAGTTTAAGGTTATAATCGGCAAGTTTAATGCTAAAATAGATCAGAAAGCTAGCACAAACGGCTCTAACATAGGTAACTTAGACTGAACACACAAAATAGTAGAAACAAAATAATGCTTGACTTCCTAAATAAAGGACAAATATCTGCATAAAAACTTTTTTTTTAAAGAGCATAAACAAAAATTGAAGTGAAAAAATCCTTATGGCGGAGTAAAAAATGAAATAGATTATATACTCACTATAAATAAACAATCCTATACCAATGCATCAGTTCTTAGTAGTTTTAATACCAGAAGTGACCACAGAATTGTAAAAGCTCTAATAAACACACACACACACACACACACACACACACACACACACACACACACACATCCTCTCTCACACACACACATCCTCACAGGCACACATCCTCACACACTAAAAAAAAAAGCAAATTGAGAAGCTTGTTTGTCTAACAAGAATGCATCTAAAACAATAAAAAATTACGCCCAAATCACCAAAAAATTAGAACGAACTGAAAATCTTAGAGATATGGAAATAAATAAACTATTAAAAAAATGGCTTGCAGCATTCAAGTATCAACCAAAAAAGTTTGTTCCATGGGAGTAAAAGCTAATACAAAACTCAACCAAATTGACAGAGATTTAATAAGATATTGAAAACTAGACAAACAAGTAAAGAAAACAACAAAAAATAACACACAAATTATACAAAAATCATCAAAGATAATGTGAATATGAAAGTTTTCCAATAAAAAGAAAACAGAAGAAAAATTGTTCATCTACAAAATTACAAACCAACAAGGATAAGTGGTGACAGAGAAGGATCGGATTACATCCATTATTTAGAATTTCTACCAGAAACTTTACAGCCAATTGGTACTTAAGCCAAACCATCTAGATCAAGTAATTGAAAAAAACACTTAAAGAAAGTCACGGAAAAAAATTACCTTACAATAGAAATGTTGAAGACTGAAGAAAAAACTTTGGAAAAGACATTTATGGTCCTTTTCAACAAATGCTTGTAGGAGAAAAAAAATGATAATCAAAACAACAAAAATTATAAACCAACCAGTCTTATGTCTGTTTTGTATAAACTTCTTACCAAAATTATTACCAACCACCTTAACAAAAAGTTTGATTTTTACCAGCTACTAGAACAGGCTGGATTTTAAATTGGTTATAGTACAAAGGACCACATTTAAAAATTGCGTATTCTTATTAAAAAGTGTACAAAGTATAATATCCCCTTATACCTTATTTTTGTCGATTACCAAAAGATTTTCAATTTGATTAAAACATGCGTAGTATTAGCAACAATAAATTACATCAGAATTGACTCAAGATATATCAACTTTATTAAAAAGTTTACCCTAGTATTAAAAGACTTTTGTAAAAACTTGACATGGCAGCAAAAAAAAAAGTAAACATAAAAAGGAGATTCTTAAACTATCTCTGATTTGCTAACAACAACAACTAAAGAAAGCATCACACAAAGTAGTTCTAAAAATCAATCTCAAAAAAAATATAATCTTTATTAACGCATACAACATTTATGTCACTAACGATAACCACGCACTTCAAGTGGTAAAAGAATGTTTATATCTTGGACACAACATCAGGTTAAGCAAGAAAGTACCGGATGGCTAAAGAAAAACCTTTGAACCTTCAGCTCAAGAAAGAAAAAATCGCTTCCTTCCTGTAGTAGAGTATGGAAACACCAGAATAAGACCGTGTCTTTGAAAAAGTCCCTAAAAGCGGATGAACCGGACACTACAGAGGCATTGAATAAGAAAATAAGATAAAACAAGACTGTTTTACAAGAATAAGAACACTATACGGAACAGCTCGAATAATAACTGCAACATGGAACGCTTGCAGCTTACACCAAGCGACCAAATTGGAAAATGTAGCTATAGAAGTGCAATGATTAAAATTAAATATTTTAGGAACAAAGAATGTCCAATGGCAAAAGACCTGAAAAGTGCTCTACTAACAACGGTATCATATATTAAATTGAAAGATAATATAAAAACTAGATACGGAGTAGCAATAATGGTCAATAAAGACACTAACAATTTCATTATTTTGTTTAACCTACTCAAGGAACGATTATATACTATACTATATTTCTATTTGTTAACGATTTACCTCAATTTTTTGAAAATAATAATATTATTATGATCGCCGATGACATTGTAATATCGACTGGAGGTAAACATCTTGAAGATTTAGAGGTTGAAGCTAACATTTTAATTAACAAACTTGAAAACTGGTGCGAACAAAATCGGCTAATATTAAATAAATCAAAAACTATTTGTATGTGTTTTGGTAATAAACGTGTAATACCAACAAAAATAAATATAAGCAACAATGACTATATTTTATCACAAAATAGTAAGTTTTTAGGTCTAATTGTTGATCATGAACCAAACTGGTCATTGCACATTGATGCTGTTTGTTCAAAGTTAAACAAATCTTATTATGCACTATTACAACTAAAGCCTGTCTTAGATGTACATGCTTTAATACAAATTTACTATGCTATGGTTTATTCCCACATTCAATTTAATATCATGCTATGGGGAAATTGCTCGGGTGCCCAAAGAATATTTGTATTTCAAAAAAGAATAATAAGATTACTATTTAATTTAGATTTTAATGCTACATGTAGAACAATATTCGGAGAAAAGCAGTTGTTGACAGTGCCTAGTATTTATATATATAAAACACTTTGTTATGTTAAACAGAATATAAATAAGTTAGAACATCTTGGTGACCATCATCAGTATAATACTAGACACGGTCAACAACTGTCAGCTGTTAAACATAAAAGTGTGCTTTTTGAAAAAAGTCCAGATTATGCCGGAATTAAACTATACAATCATTTACCAGAAGAAATCAAGAAAAATAATTATAAACTGTTCAAAACTGTAATAAAAAAACACCTTACTGCTAAAGTAATATACACCATCGACGAATACATGGCAATTAATTTTAAAGTATAGTTAAGATTGCAAATATAATTTTAGTGTCTATTAATTTATTGTAATTTTAAACTGTATGTACGTATTTGATTAATGTTTTAATGCAATTGATGTGTATTTTATTTTTATTTGACTAGCACATACTGTATATTTTTTTTTGTACTGGATTTTGTGTAAAATAAATCTTATCTTATCTTATCTTATCTTATCTTATACATAATGCTCATCCGCAGACAAAAAAAAACACATCGTAAGAAATTAAATTGATTACATTCATTACTCTTTAGATTTAGAAACTAAATCACGTCTACAAAAATATACCCAAACAGAGCAGACATAGATTCATCCATAATTCTGTGCTGGCTATAAAAAAACTAAAAAATATCTAAAAAAAGACAGACTGGACAAGTCTAAAAAAGAATTATTAATTAATATTAAAAAAAAATCCCAATCAGTCAATTAACTTAAAGGCATTGAAGACAAGAAACACGAGAAGTATGAAAGTAAATGAACAATGAAAAAACATTTAAGAAGAATTTGAAAGGGCGAGTAAAAATGACTGATAAAATATCAAACCGCATGGAAGAACAACAAGACAATAAAACAAAAAACTAAAAAAAAACAAACTACGAGTATTAGTGAGAAGAAATAAAAATTGCAAAAAAAGAATGTTTAGTTGAAAACTGCACGGAAATAGAAATACACCAAAACAAGCATAATAGTTTCAACATGCCCAAAAAAATCAAAGAAATGACTGGAACTAGTAGAAAAAGGCAAATAGAAATATTGAAAGATCAGGATGATAAACTAACGTACAAAAAAGATAAAGAAATGGACAGAATACATTTAAAAACTGTTCAAAAACAACTAAAAAACACTGCCAACTAATAAATACGGAGACACAGAACCAATCATACTGAAAGAAAAAGTAATACACGATTAATACTTTATTACAACTCTTAAACACTGTATACACCACTTTATACCCGAAGAAATGACTCCTTTTGACTTTTATAACCATACCAAAAAAAGGAGAATAGAACAATCATCTTGATGAGCCATACGCTTAGAGTCTTACTAAAAATTATCCACAGCAGAATCTACAAAAGACTAGAAGAGGACATAGTGAACATTCAGTTTGGGTTCAAAAATAGGTTCAAAACAAAAGAAGCTTAATACAGGATAAATGTATTAATCTAGAAATGTCTAGATATCAATGTTAACCTGTACATACGCTTTATAGATTTTGAAAAAGCGTTTAATAAAGTTTGTCATCTAAAACTACTTAAGCTCCCTTGAAAAAAAAAAACATTAAAAACCTTTTTGCATAATTTAAAATATGTTCTATAACCAAACAGCAATCATCAAAGTAGATAGCAAAACCAGCAATGATATGATAATAAACACTAAATAATATTGGCAATGCCAACGATATATTTTCATCACTATTACAGAAAACCTGCAACAACTCGTAGAACGTACCAATACAGTATGCAATAAATGGGGTATTAAAATATACTTAAAGAAAACAAAATTCATGCCAATCTCAAAAAACAACAATTTGAAATTTTTTAACACCGGTATTGAAAGAGTTAACACCTATAAATACCTTGACACTTGGATAAGTAGCAAAAAAATAAAAACAAGAATAGAGATAGGAAGAAATGCTTTTACACAAATAAATACATTTTTCAAAAACAGAGATCTCTCTTTAAATTTCAGAGTAAATATGCTTTGTTGGTATGTCTTCTTAATATTATTATGTATTTATTATTTAGATATAGAAAGTTGGATACTAAAACAAACTCACATGAATAAGACAGGCTTTGAGATGAAGTGCTACAGAGAACATTGAAGATATTTTGATCATGTAAAAAACATCAAGGTGCTAAGGAAGATGAAGAAGGAATGTGAAGAAGTACTAAGACCAGTAAACTAAAATACTTTGGACATGTAGCTACGATACCAAAATACACAATTCTTCAGATTATTATAAAATAAGAAAATAAAAGGGAAAAAGACGTAAGACTTTGTGGATCAAAAATTTGCACAGCACAGCAGTAAACATAGTGAAAATAGCATTGATGATATTCAATCTTGGACTGAAAAAAAAAAACAAAAACAAAACAAACAGTATAGATAAGGAGGAGAATTTAGCATAGGCTGCATTGGGCAAACTCACATATATTTTCAAAGAAACAAAGATACCAATAAATTTGAAACAAAAAGTATGTAATGCTTGCGCAATGCCTCATATCGTGCAGACTTAAGACAGTTGCTCTGCCAAAGAAAAGTACGAATACGAGTTTGCCAACGTAAAATAGAGTGTGCGATGCTAAAATAAGTGGTGCTTGGGCAAGTTATGTTGCTAAAAATGATGTAATATAAGCAAACATTAATATGCAAAAAACTACAAAGAACAAAGAGAAGCAATGGCAGACCCATGTTAAGATGAAAAGATGATATACAGAGGCAAATGGGAAAAAAATTGATGGTCCCAGCACAAGTCAACATAGAATGAAATAAAAAAGACTTATGTCCATGAGTGGATCAATATAAGCTGATGAAAATAAAGATAAAGACTAATTGATAAATAAAGTTAGCATTACAGTAATTACCTAGTCTATTTTGATTAAAAAAATGTTTTATTTTTAATACGTACATCTTAGAATAATGACAGATGAGGCGCGGTTTGATAGTAATAAGATAAGAAGTTTTAACAATAGAAGTAATAAGTGAATAGCCTTAATGCAACTTCAACAGTAGTTGTTGTAATCTCTAGAATTGCTAAAAGATACAAATTTAATAGTCTTGGTTCACCAAGAAATCCATCACAAGGAAAGTATTTAGTTTGATGAATAAGTTAAGTAAAATTATAAGAAGTAGCAAAAAACATAGTTTGTTTACCAAACAATGTTGTAAAAGATGAGTGACTTAACCATTCAAAATAAGAAAATGATTTCAGTTTTTTTTAATTACCTTGAAGAAGCTTGGAACCCTAATCAAAAAATATTTCAAGATTTTTATTTATATGTACTGTATATGCTACAAACGTTCTACCATATTATGATTATGATTTTGAGATCTGAGTTAAAACCAACAAATGTATTATATTTAAATATAATTTTTTGTTGTCAAGAAAACTATTATTATTATTATATTTGTAATCTATAAGTGGCAAAACCAAAAAAACCAAAAACCACACATATATATGATTGTACTATATTTATGAGTATAATACTTATAATTTTACAAAACTGTAAAAATAATATTTATTGTAGAAACGTTGCGACTGGCATCAATAAATAAAAAACTATAACTCGCAAACTTTCAATATTAATACATTAGTAAAAATGTCTTAAGCAGGGTTTAGTCTGAATAAAACAGCTTATTATTGTTTACTTTTGTCAATTGCAACTAAAGAAAAAATAAAAAAAAAAATAATAAAATAAGCTTCTTGACAATATTGTATAACCATACGAGGATTAGAAACCAGTTTGTAAATAGAAATAAAACTAAATAACGGCCCTCTTAAATATAACAGCCTTTTTTAAATTTTTAACTAAAAATTCAATCCTGAAAAGTTACAAACGATCAAAAAATGTAAAAAAATTCAAAAACCTCGATTTTTTCAAATTTTGATTGCGTATTACGCAAATATTATATTAAAATATAAATTTCAGTGGTTTGAGCAAAGCACTTGACTGATACATGGCCATATATCAGTTATATAAATATCTATTTTTTATATTATAAGTGTTTGTTGAATATATTGTATATGTACACTTTAATTTTATTTATGTCTATGCATTGTATACCTTTTTTTTTTTAATTTATTGTAATTTTTTTATTAATTTTTATTCTATTGTATTATTTGTTTTAGTGTAAATATTTTTATGCATGTGAATTGTTGTTAATAAAAATAAAATATTTATCTGAAAAATATCACGGCTTTGAAATCGACTAGGTACGCTTTGTGAAATTAAAAATTGAGCCTGACTGGCACGTTTATGCATGTCTCTTGAAAACCTGCGCCACATTTCAATAATAATTTTCTCATTATAAACATAAGAATTGTCGAAATTAATGTTCACATACAAAATACATTTACTACAGGGAGTTTATAAATGAATGGGATTATGTAACCACTTTAAATGTGCCGCTTTTTTTAAATTGTCCACTATATTATTTGTTTTGACAGATCAACTTTGACAGCAGTCAAGCAAACATATGAAAACATATGTAGTATAGTGAACAATTTTAAAAAGGCTGCATATTTAAAGTGATTACATAATCCCATTCATTTATAAACTCTCTGTATTATTTATGACAAGCCGGTTTTCTATTATATCCCGTTTACATCCGTCTCTTTCTGTTCCGCTTCCCTTTCTAACAAACGCATCCCCAACGCTAAAATGCAGAAACCTCTTTTCTCAATAATACTCGTTTTTTAAAACAATACAATAGACCAGTAGTTATCAGGTGGCACCACTTGCTTGACAAGTGTTACATGATCTTATGAAAATCCAATCCTTAAACTAATATATTGTTACCATACAATAAACATGCGTTGATATATTTATATTTTTATTTTGTTATTACAATATTTAATTAAAATAATGAATATCTACTTACAATAATATAGACGTTCCAAAGTGTTGCGGCTATGATTTGACGAGTATTATATTTATTCATAAATATTACAGTATCTACTGTATCCACACCTTTAATAATAATATGTATCATTGTGCAGAATAAACTCCATCCAAATATAGCGTTAAATGATTGCACCATATCATCAGCTATTATATGAGTATCTATAAGTTCATTCATATAATTCACCGTCTTAATACTAATAGTAGCATCATGAAATTTTTCAATAGCTTCATTTAGTCCATGAAAAACAGCACGTAGTCTATCCAAAAGACAATATTGAAAAAAAGTAACGTTGTTCATATAAAAATACTGAATATAATCATTTATACAGTATGTTATGGTGATGGTTATGGATAAGTCGCCATTCATATTAATTATACCTAAGACATCGATCAATATTATAATTAATGTACATAATTGAGTAACAAGTAATTTTATTATTAAAAATTTGTTTTTTGTCAGCGTTATTCTTTGCTTTTGTAACCGTTCATCGATAAACTTCAAAATACCGCATATATTTTGTAAATAGCGAAACTTGGATCCTGATGTGGCATAAATAATATAAATATTTGATGCAGCACATATAAATAGTGGTAGTATTATTAAAACCATTTGCATTATTTCAATTTTCCATAATCCATATAGCGATAAGAAGTATATTGCGATTAGTACAGTTAAAATTGTATAATTATAACATAGTTTTTTTTCAAATTTATATATGTTTGGATTATATTTTGGTAATATACCCAAAAATCCATACCAGTACATAATTATATTTAAAGACATGTTCACAAAGAGAAAAACACTACTAAACCAGAGTAAAGTTTGAATTCATAATGCATATTTTTTTAATATAGAAATATTATTCTTTTCAAAGAGTTGATTGCTACATGCAACATGTTGCTCCATTATTAAATATACATTGCATTATAATTCAATCATACTTTGTTTGTTTTAATAATTATATTTACCCACCATTATCAAATAGTATACATATTAAATTTGTAGTTTTAGCTATAAATGACGTAAGTTAATCCAACATAGATAATGATGAGTGAATAAAGTCATTGCATTTATACATTTGAATGTTTTTTTTTGTAATTATAAATGATTCGAAATAAGTAAGCCTTGATATAAAAAACTGATATATAATCTAATAACACTCTCCAAGACATCTTTGTTGATGTTTGCATTAATTGGAGGATGCTAATAAACTTAACAATTAGAGGCTCATTAGAACGGAACATATTTTGCATAAAGTCATTATTACGGCAGCACACTCGCAAAACATTTCGCTACTTGCCGGTATAATCATTTTATCATTAAATTCAATATTTTTGAAATTATTTTCAACTGTAGAATGAGTAACAATTCTGCAAAATAAGGGTTATTTTTACACGCCAAACTGTTACATTAATGTATAGTGAGTTGCATACAGTTTAATAAAATTCTTTCTCGACAAGCTATCGTCCCAAATAAACATATCTCCCTTTAAAGCGGTCGAGAGTTTGTGGACCGTGACCTCTCTTGACCCAAGTACACAATAAGTCTGTTTTAACATACGATTTGGACAGTTTGCAAACCGTTCAAACTATGCACACAAACAATTTACTGTGTATAAAAGATTGCCTAAAGATGACAAATATTTGTTTGTGTGCACAGTTTGAACGGTTTGCAAACTGTTCAAACTGTATGTTGGAACAGACCTAATAACCATACACGATTTGGATGGTTTTTAAACCGTTGCAAATAAACAAAGTTTGTCATATTATATATAAAACTCATAATAAAATAGAAATATCAACTGACATTTATTGCATAGCCTACGTTATAATTTGAATTTTATTAAAAAAATTGCTTGGTTGCCAAGTGTATTTTTAGTTTAAATTTGATTTATTCTTGGAAAGTAATTTGCACATCTTTCAATATTTTTTTATTATTAATTTTTAATAAACCTCGTAACTTTTATTATACTAAAAAAGAAAGTACTTGGTACATAAAATACGCAAGTAAAACAATATTTGTGACAAAATTGAAACTTTGAGGACCTCGTGAGGATAAACAAAGAGTTTCTCAGCATTTTGGAATTAAGATTTTCGTTTTCTTTTGGCACGATCTACAAAGTTACCTTGCGCCAATTAATCTACACCCTGTATACAGGGTTGGGTAAATGTATATACATGTATATCCGATTATTGTCTGCATTTTTGGTTTATGTAAAAAATGACCTTAATAAAAAAATTTGTAGCCATTTTAATCTATATAGTGATGTATTTTGCTTTTTGTAATACAAGCCCCGTTTCTGGATGTGACGTCATCATCGGTTTTTTTAAACACTCGGTATTTTTTTTATTTTTAGAAAGAGAATTTTTTAACAATTACAATAATATAAAGTATTAGGTGTTTACGATTTACGGTTTTTGAAATATTCATTTAAATAATAACATTAATAACACAAAGTGTAGTACGTTTTAAATAATTTATAGTAATAATAATAATAATATGTAATTGTATTTGCCTTTTTGCTTAAAATATTCACTTATTTTACGTTTTTTTTTTAATTGTATTAAAAATAACAAATAATCAATAATGGTTTTTACTTATTGCTATGGCAATTGAAACATAATCTACTACATTTTGTTTTATTATTTTAATGAATATTTCAAAAATCGTAAGTCGTAGACCCATAAAACCTTATATCATTGTAACTGTTGTAAATTTTCTTTCTAAAAATTAAAAAAATACAGAATGTTCCAACTAAAAAAACTGATGATGACGCCATATCTCCTAAAACAGGGCTTGTATTAAAAATCAAAATACATCACTACGTAGAAAATTTCTAAAATTTTTTTTATTAATTTTTTACATAAACCAAAAATGCAGACAATAATCGGATGTTTCCATACATTTACCCAACCTGTATATGGCCGTATCTGAGGCAAGTGTACGGAACAAAAATTTGATTTAGCTCAAACCACTGAAAATGCCATTCTCTACATGAGTCCTGATCTTGTAAATTTTTTAAGATTTTTTTAATAAGCCATTTGAGAGTAATAAGCAATTTTTAGAAAAAAAAACTGTAATGGACTTTTTCTTTCAAAATTGTTCAAAGAATCATTTTCTACAGCCATTTTTTTGTTTCTTAAATTTTGAAAATTTTGCAGAACTTTAAAAAACATTTTTTCTTAAAAAATATGACGGGTATTTTGGATTTTTTTAATATATGGATACAAACGTGCTTTTATATGTGCAAAAGATACGAAAAAAGGCTTAAATTTTAAATTTACATTTTTTCATCGTTTCTAACTTCTTAGGATTGCATTTTTAAGAAAAAATTAAAACAAATTTTTTTTTCTTTGAATTTTGAAAATTTTGCAGAACTTTAAATGACAGTTTTACTTGAAATATAAAATATATTTATTCTAGATACAAAGATTTTGTGATGTAATTGGATATTAAAAAACAACGGCTATGTTGTTTGATGCCATGATTAAAAGAAAATAAAAAACAGTTAAAAAGGGACGAATCTAATCATTCTCGATTTGTTACAAAATTAAGATGGGTTGTGGAATCAGTTTGCAAAATCTTAGGTCAAAAATAATGTTTTACTTTACACTGAAAACTGCTGCCCTATGGTGCAGAGTTACGTACTTTTTACAGAACTAAACGACAAAATGCACACTATCGTCAACAGGATAAAATTAACAAATTTTGAAGTCAACAGTTTAGCAAAAAAAGTGTTCAAAATTAGAATAAAAACACAAAAACTGACAACTTTGGATCTTCTCAATTTTTGCAAATTAATCTTGAAAGATCTTAAAATATTTTACTCCGCCTATTATCAACTTGCACAAGCAATATGGTATCTTGGCAAAATGCTTCAAGAAGTTGGAACGCTTACTTAAAATTCCTAAAAGAAGAATCCGGCATTATAAGATTCGATGTGAGATCCCATCATATTTGAAAGAATATAAACGCTACGTACAATACGATAAAGATAAAGTAGGTCTTGAAGCAATCGAGTAATGTTGTTGCAGTTGTGCTAATTGTGCAACCGGCTGCTGTTCTTATGTTGCAAGCCTAATCTGCCATCTTTTGTGCGTGAGTCAAAAATTATTAGGCCTGCAGAAGTGTTAACAAATATTTTTGACTTGGAAAATATTTGCCCAGTAATTGACGACTATAGTGAGGCAGACTGAATAAACATTTAGTTGCTAGTTGTTTATTTCTTTTGCTTTATATTATTCATAATAATTTTTCATTTTCAAACGTAAATTATATAAAATAAGTCAGTTTGAATTGATTTTTTACATGAATTCATACTAAATTTAAAAATTAACTTGACTAGAACAGTTGTAAAACTATTAAAATTAAGTATTTTTGTTTTGTTAAATATTTCCAATTAAAAATATTTATATAATATAACAGATAACAAAATTTTTGTATAAAAAAATGGGTTTTTGCCTATTCTAATTTTGCCACTTACTTAAATTAGTGACAAATCGATGCTATTTTTAAAATCAAATTGCTGCCATGTCACAGTAAAATCTCTGCAAATTGATAAAAATATTATATCCAGGGTACCTAATTGATGTAATTTTTTTGTAGAATATGTATGTTGGTACTGGTGAAAAAATAAATCAATTTTCAAATTATATGTAGAGAAACAGCAATGACGCCAAAGTTGCCGTTTTTGTTAAAATACTACAAATCAAGGTAGCGGTCGGAATGGTCTTAAGTGTAAATATATTTTATTATGATCAATTTTTTTAATAAAATTTAAGCATATCTACTTACAATTATATAGACATTCCAAAAGATTATAGCTAAGATTTCTCTAGATTCATATTTATTAATCCATAGTACTGCACGAACCGTATCCACACATTTTATAACAATATGTATCATTGTACATAATATACTCCATCCAAATATAGCATTAAATGATTGCATCATATCATCAGCTAGCATGTGTATATCTATTAGCTCATTAATATAATTCACCGTCTTAATAGTTATAGTTGTGTTATCCAGTTTTTTAATCGCTTCATTTAATCCATGAAAAACAGCACGTAGTTTATCCAAAACACAATATTGAAAAAAAGTAACGTTGCTTATAAGGAAATACTGAATATAATCATTTATACAATATGTTATAGTTATAGATGCGCCATTCATATTAACTATAGCTAAGATATCAATCAATATTATAGTTAATGCACATATTTGAGCAGTAAGTAGTTTGATTTTAAGAAATTTATTTTTCTTTAACGCAATTCTATGTTTTTTCAACCATTCATCGATAAATATTAAAATACCACATATATTTTGCAATGAGTCAAACTTAGATCCCGATGTTGAATAAATCATATAAATATTCGAAGCAGTGCATAGAAACAATGGAAATACTGTCAATACAATAATCGTTATATTTATTTTCCATACTCCAATAAACGAGAAACAGTATATTGCAATTAGAATTGTTAGTATTATATAATTATAGCAAACATTTTTTTTGAATTTATATGTATTTGTATTATATTTTGGTATTATCCCCAAAAACCCATACCAACATAAAATAATTTTTAAAGACATCTTTAGTCTGTAATAAGACTGAAATAATGTAGAATTTTTATTGTGGAAAATTGTAAATCGATAATGCTTTTCGATATGGAAATATTATTCTTTTCAAGAAGTTGATTTAATAATTTGCCTCATGCAACATGTAGCTCATTATTAATACTATGTATGTTTATTTTAATAAAAATATGTTGTACAAATATTAGTTTGTTATGCAATATCACTGAAGTTGTTATCACTTAACGTCAAAAAACTGCAATTTTTTAATTTTAAATATAAAAAGCTTGTTAATAATGTGATAACACCAACGTGCTGTTTTACTAATATTGATCACTATAATAATATTAGCAAAACTAACGCGTGTTGTGTACTATAATAATGTATGTACTACTATACTGCCCTCCAAAAGTAAAAGAACACCAAGAACTCGTAGCCCAATTTTAGTCTCAAAGTTTCAAACAATATGTTATAAATTATAACTAAAAAATGGTTAAAAATTTATTAAAAAATTATGATGTAAAGTTTATTTTAAAATATAAAAATTTTAAAAGAATATTGCAATTTTTCTTGATTAACTGTGCAGTAACATTAAAGTTTTATTGTGCAAATCAGATGATTAGTTTCTCGTTTTTCAACAATTAAGCGATTTTGAACGAAGTAGAGTATCAAGTTTGTCAATTCGTGATATTGCCCAACAAATTTTCAGAAGTGTCAGTATAATAGCTCAATGTTGGTGTAGATAGATTTAGGGGCATGGATACCGGCGGAGATTACAACCGGACGTTTAAAAAACACTACAAAACGTGAAGATTGGGCTCTTTGGCTTGTTGCTTTCAAAGCCTCGTCAGTTTACAATTATTTGTTCTCAAGTTATACCGCCTTTTCCGTTGTTTCTTCTTCTTTATTACGCGTTTTAAAGCTAAAAGTCTTACGACTTGTTTGAAGGGGGTTGATGGAACCAACGGCTTTATTAAGACTTCCGAATCACCCGGTGGATAAAGAGGAAGTTATTATTTTAGTCATATTCGGGGATCATTTGCTTTTAACTTCTCACCATCTCATTGTCTGAACTTGTGCAATGAGACTACAATATGTAGAGCGTTTATGGAAATAAGTTTCCATTAATGTTTATCTTAAAAACATTAAACTCAAATTGCTACATTAACACGGTAGTAGAGCCAATATTCATGCTCTATCTGAGAAGGTTAGAAATTTTCTTTTCTTAACAGAATAATACAAAGCCGCATGCAGCAGGGTTACTATGGAATTCCTAAAACTAATTAATGTTGATTAACTTTCTATGGCTTTCTTGTTTTCCAGACCTATTACTTATTAAACACGTGTGGGATACTCCTACTCATTTTACCTAATATTTGAATGCGTATTCAAGAAGTTTGAGATATAATTTCTTAGGCTGAGATTTACAATTTGATTGTAGCGTATTTAATCAAGTTGCTGAGTGCTTCAGAAACCGTAGAAAGGCAGTTTATTATTAAAATAAAAGAAATATTATTATTTTTTGAAAAATGTTTATCATTTATTAGTGTTAATAACGTAATATATATTTTTTTTATAAAAATTAATTTGCAGGTTATTTGTGTTCTTTTACTTTTGGCGACCAATGTATTTAACTTATACTTATTGTTATGTTTTCTTTTTAATACAATTTAACTAACTTATTTTGGAGATATTTTAATATCAATGTTAGCTAACATACAAAATTAATTAACATTCCTGTAAAAAATGTTTAGAATACTGCTATAAATAAAGTGTTGCTACTCGCTAAGAATTAAGCTTTTAAAACATGGAGCATGGAGCTTTTTAAAAACAGTAAGGTTGTCATCCAGTGGAGACTGATTGTATTTCAAGTATGGCAGACAATCATTTTTTTTGTAATAATAATGATAAAATTGTATTGTTATTGTTATCTTACAGAAGCAGGCAAAAAATAATAGTAAGTACCACAAACAAGAAAGCGTTTGAAACACTTTGCTGGCTGCCGCCCTCGTTTTGTTTGTGGGTGCTGCAAACAATGCTTTCCTGCTCTTCATACTTAATATGTTACACATAATTATAGTTGTAACTGTATTTTGAAGTATAAAATGCAAATAAACTTGTGTGATTAATATATGTTGTTATATAGAAAAAATTACTTAATATATAAACTTTGTATTCTGGATTTATAGTTTTTTGTTTATGGGGGGTAAACCAAAGTGTACTGCACGTAGGCCTTATTAGGTTCTTTGTATTACTTCTAGTAGGAACTTTGCTTCTTTGTCCTGGCGTTCAACTCCCTTGTACTAGCAATGTCAAGCCAGCAGCTCCCCAACATAAACTCTATTGGATGATGGCGCCGGACATGTACATAGCACGTGCTCGATTTTTTTGTTTATTTCACATCACACGTTAGAGTTAGTTTCTATAATATGCAACTTCTTTCTGGACAGTCGCAAATAGCAATCAGTTGTCTTAGCGTTTGGAGCATTGCTTTTTTTGCCTGTCTGCAGTGAGTGTCATTCCAACGCTTTCTCAGTGCGCTGTGTGTGTGTGTGTGTTGATTTTTAGTAAGTTAATAATACTTTTGAGCGGTAAAGAAGTCGTAAGTTTAGATCCACACGCCATGAAGGTTGACCCTTTAGGCGCAAGCCTGTCCACCTCAATGTTACTTACTTTGTTGGAATGTCCTTTTATCCAGAACAACTTGATGTTACTTTCACAAGCTGTTAAAGTAAGAATACGGTGACATTTAAAAATTAGCTTTAATTTAATTTTAGACTTGGAATCTAGGACGCTCTACTATCAGTTAGCATTTGGATATTCCAGATATTTTGCGGTTCATTATTTTCATAACTTTATAGGTTATGTATGTTCTTAATGATAAAGATATTTTGAGATCCAAGTCTTGCGAGAAGATTTCTACTCCAAGACTTTTAATAATTGTTGAGCCATCTGTGTAGAACACAAAAAAAGGTGACATGTTATCTGTTTAAATGTATTAACACTCCCATTTTGTCTCTTAGTGATCTTTTGATTCAATCCGTTAGAAGATGTAGGGTTAATTTGGTGGATCTTTTTTGGGTGTATGCATCTTGGTATGGGTGTATTGGCTTAGTGATAAAACTTTTGATTCAATCCGTTACAAGATGTAAGGTTAATTTGGTGGATCTTTTTTGGGTGTATGCATCTTGGTTTGGGTGTATTGGTTTAGTGATAAAATGCACAATCGCTCTAATGTCCTTAGGAAAAAAAAACGTAAAGTTGGGTTCATAAAATTTTGCAAAGATGTAATCGTTAATGAATAATCATTAACTTCCCTCTATGCTGTAGGTATGTATCCAAAAGCAATGCATGCCTTATAGATTTTTGGCAGGTGAGTTGGAATGATATGTTTGTCTCACTGTAGAAGAGCAGAAAAGACTAACATTCCTATTTTGGCACTCATTTCATAATAGCGCCACGTCATAGATTTCCTCTATCAGAGGAGAAAAGTGACATTTATTTCATAAATTTATAATTAATAAAACATATTGACGTTTAAATATGCAATTAATTTAATGTTTGTTACTGGGTTTGTATTAATAGATAGTAAAAAAAGAGATCACCGGCAGATATAGTTTATTGATGACGCCATTAAAAGCAATCAGAGAAATTGTCACATGCCAGAATAACCCCTTTTATCTAATCCTGGCGTTTTGTATAAAGAAAAGTTTTTAACTACCCATGCTATACGTACCTTTTTAACAAGGTGGCAAGCAGCTTCCCATTTTTGCTCTCATGGGGTTCTAGTCACAGCGTTTGACCAGATTTATGCAGAGGCAGTACAAGCCTGACAAACGGGTTTTTAAAAACATCTCCATAGATTAGATGTGTATGAGCCGTGGATTTGTTTCAGACAACTCAGTTGGTTGCTGTTGGGAGTTTTTACATAAAATTCAGCTTTGCAGAACACACAAAAAGATTTCTAAGTTTTTCGTTGACGTTGACGTATGCGTCTTTTATATCCTTTCTGGGTATGTTTGTTTAACATTTAATCTGATTGATTTTTTGAGTTTTTTGCTCTAAAGGAGCTGGGTTCTTTGCACAACTAAAGTATGGTGTTATCAACCTAAATTAGCATGAGTCCTTGTCCTTATGCGCTGGAGTTTTCCAACTTACAGACGTTTTACTTGACAGAATCAACTAGTGATTTTTAAAAACAAACTTAATTTGAGTGAAAATAAATTGCGTGTACTTTTAGCAAGTGCGCAAAGGTGAGGCATGAGACTACGACAATTGCTTGGTCTCTATTCTTTTAGTTTGCTCACAGTAAAGCAGCTTTTATGGTCACAAATTAATTGTATTGAGAATTTATTTAGTTTATGGATCTAGTGTTTTAGTTTTAGCACTGGCTTTGAATACATTATAATTGAAGGTGTGTGTAATTATATAAAAAATATAAAAATAAATAGAATAGTTTAGTCTGGGACCATTAGCCCTTTCAGAAATAGAGTACATACAAAATACATAAAAAAAGTAAAATATTCAAATTGTTTTAAACTGCAAAAAAATAAGATTTATTGTTGGTAACGGTAATATAGCTCAGTTATAGAGCGTTAGCGTAGCACGTTAATAATCCAGGGTTTGATCCCCAAAATATGACTAAATACTAACTTGCTCTTTGTCTACCGGAGTGATTTGGAAGTCACATAGTAAGTTGTTAGTCCCATTAACCCCTTTCAAACAAGTAGTAAGATTTGGGGTCAATGTAAAATAATTATAAAAACGCACAATTAACAGGAAAATAAAAACAAACAAAAAATATTCTTAAACTAACAGCTGACAGCATTAAACAAGTTATAATTAACAATTAACAGTTAATTAACTACATACGGCGTAACTAACTCTTAATTTTAACGTCAGCAAAATTAAATCTTTTCTGCTGCTTTCAAAAAATTTGAATGGTTATTTTATATATGCCCGTTTGCTCTCTATAAGTAAAGTCTAGATTAAACTTTAATCCAGAATTTAATCTCAGTAATAGCTTGTGCCGTAAATAAAATTAACCTAAAAGTAGGCCCCTATAATATTACTTATTTTATGGCACTCTAGCATTAATAGATTAAAAAAAAACTACTTACAATTATAAATAAAGTCCAAAAAATAATAATTAATGAATTATTCAATTCAGAATACACTCTGTAAACCATATCCACGCATTCAAATATTGTTTGAACCATCAACAACAAAATATTCCATCCAAATATGACATTAAAACAACCAATCACGTCATTAGCTTTATTGTGCAAATGTATCATGTAGTTTATATGATTTATTGTAGCATTTGATTTAATTTTTCCAATTTGTCTATTCACTTCAGCAAATATTTTGTAACATTTGTGTACCATGTAATATTCAAAATAAAAAATAACAAATGTGTCATAGACTTGTATGAACCGCACATATGCTATATAATCAATTATGTGTAGAAATGGAACGAAATACCAAACTATTAAAAGAAAACATGCTATTTGAAAGACTATAAATTTGCATACATTAAAATTATTACAAATTCTTAATGCAGCATCTAATGATTTAATCTGATTTATCATATTTTGTAAAAGATCAAATTTGATTGTAGACGCTGATAAAGTTATGTATATGTTTGACAGGCTATATATGCCTTGTAGCACAATTATATAAAAAACATCATATATTTTTATAAACAATCCACCATTATATGTTTTATAAATCAGTTTAAAATAAGTAGTTATAAATATTGCAACCCATAAACAATTATACCATAAATTACGTTTAAAGATTCGTTTTTGTTTATTATAAAATGGCATAATACCTAAAATAGCACATAAATTTAATATGATATTTAGACCGTTTACTTTCATATTTTTTGATACTTAATTTAACTATTTCTGCTGAATCATAAAATAAAGTTTTGCTATAGTTATTACTATATTAAAATAATTGTAATACTAAAATAGTAATAAAAACAATCATAAAATATTTAATTTTAAAACTAATAGTGTATTGTTTTATTACTTCACATAACTAGATATTATAATACGATATAATATCTATTTGAACTTGTTTTAAGTTGTAAACAACAATACTAAAAAATAAGTCAACAATTTTAACATAAAATCTAAAACCGTTGATTGCCGTGAAGTTGAAGCTTGTCTTTGATATCTAATGCTGTTTTTATACAGCAGCAGCATTGTTATAACTAAAAATTTGTAGAGCAAGCTTTACTTAAATTTCTGAAACTAATTTAGATGCAAATGCTTTTCAGTTATCAAAAGCATTGGCTTTAGTCGTTACAAAAGTGTTTTAAATTTGTGGTTCAAACAACTATTCTTCAAAAAACTTAAGAAGGTGGTGTGAATAAAAATAATGTAAATGTCATTGCTAATACAACTTGAGTTGTTATTCTTTTTTTTTTTTTAACATAAAAATTCTTAGTTTTAAACCAATATTAATCAAATTGTTTACAGCAGCAGTTATGAAATCAGCAAGAGACAACAAACGGCATCTTTCAATTATATTGCAATCTTATAAAAAAATATATGTCTAATGCTTCTATTTATTGGATTTTAATTTTTATTAAAAAAATTGTTTAGTCTAGCAAATTTTTATTCATAAAATGTCAAAAATACCAATTCTGTCTTAAACCATCATTATATTGTTAGAAAGCATCAAAATCCGTCTACAAACTGTTGAAAAATGTAAATTTCTAATTTATAAAACGTTAAAAATAGCAAAAAATTACTTTAAAACATCAAAACATTGTTAAAAAGTAAGTTGGCTATAAACTATTAAAAAATGGAACACTTTTTTTCATAAAAAGTTAAAAATAACACAATCCGACTATAAAATATAAAAATATTGTCAAAAACATACAAAATCCTGTCACAAACTGTTAAAAAATGCAAAACTCTATTCATAAAAAGTTTTATTCATAAAAGTTTGAAAATTTTGTCAAAAACTACTAAAATTTACCATAAACTGATAAACATTATATTTTTAAAAAGTCAAAAATTACAAAATTTATTTATAAAATGTCAAATTATTAAAAAAAACAAACTAAAATCAAACAATTCTCAGAATACACCAAATTCCAAAATCCGGCCATACGCTGTTTTTATGAAATGACAAAAACATTTGGCCATAAAGTATAAAAACATTGTCAGAAAACTATAAAAAAAAAGGCAAAATTATATTAAATAAAAAGTCTTTAATGCCCGTACTAATAGTTGGAGATTAAATCTCGGATTGATCCTAGATTTATGAATCCAAGATTCATTTTGCTACTTGTTGATTGGCTCTAAGCCAATTCACGGATATCATTAGTCGCGATCGACCAATGCATTGCTTGCTTAATTCTCGGATCGAGTTGAAAACTATGCAACCGTCAATATAATCTTAGATTCAAATAATCTTGGGTTCACCTAAGATTGTTTATTAGTGTGTCATATATTAATTCTGACATTTGGCAATAAAATACATTGGCCGATCGCAACTATATTTACCATCACAATACCCGTGAATTGGCTTAGAGCCAATCAACGATTATCAAAATGAATCTCGGATTCATGAATCCGGGAATTAATCTCTCACTATTAGTACGGGCATAAAACATTAAAATATTGTTAAAAGCACCAAAATGCGGCCGCAACCCTATTTTCTGGTAGGCAATTTAAACGCTCACCCGGATTGGATTGCAGTTTCTTGAAAAAAGTACGCAAGGTTGTGATATTCTCGATCAAAGTAACCCTCTTCTCTTCAACACAAGTTTTTCCACACACTTTAGAAATAGGAGTATACATTTTTCAGCAGTTGATTTATCTTTGTTGTCTCCACGTCTAGCTACACGTCTATTGTAGCATGTGTTAGAGGACTTTCAAGGCAACAACCAATTTTTTATTGAAATTGAAACCATCGTTCAACGAGTCAGTTCATCCCTCGTAGATGTGTTTCGACCGCGCAGACTGGCAATGTTTTTAAGCCGATCCAATAACAGATAATAATTTGGTTAGTTTATTATATTATTATATTATGTTAATATTTGTACATTATACCGGCTTTTCTTCTGCTTCGTTTGTACCCTTCTTTAATATAAATAGGTCCACAGAAATCTACTCCGCTGTTGATGAATGGTCTTGCTACTTCTATGCGGTGTCTAGGCAGATTTCCCATTTTGGCACTGGCAAGCTTTGGTTTGCATAGATTACATCGGATGCATGATTTTATGACATTATGGACGATTCTTCGGCCACCTAATATCTAGTAGCGATGACGGATGGCTGTTATTGTAGACTGTGTTCCCGCGTGCAATTGTTGGACGTGATGGCTCATTACTATTAATTTTGTCAGTGGATCTTTGGCAGGGAGCACTATTGGGAATTTTTCACATTTAGATAGACTGCTCAGTGAAAGACGGCCACCGACTCGTATAATGTTGTCTGTGTCAAGAAATGGATCTAATGTTAATAGTTTACTTCCCTTTGATAAGCTATCACCAGCTTGTAACGCCTTATTTTCATACGTAAAATGTGCGCCTTGTATTTGCCGAATTAATCGTCTCATGGCGTCGTCGATTGACACAGCGGACCATAGGTATCTTGCAGTTTTCTACAAATCTTATGCAGTATGATACAACACGCAATAGTTTTGCTAGACTTAAAAATTGGCTACAAATATTAGTGGTAAAGTCTTCTGAATTTGTCGATTGTGTTATGCAAATATATGTTTTTATTTTTGGGTCTTCACTATCTACGATGGTACTTTGCCTAAGCGGGGGCCACGCGGCTTGGTCTTTTTGTAACCATTTTAGTCTATGCCACCATAGGTGTGAAATTCAAATTTGTAGATGATGCTCCACGAGATAGAAGATCGACTGATTTACCAGAGTTTTTGCATTATTATCTTGGCTCTTACTATTACTGGTCCAATGATACCCAGCGGTTTAAAGAGTTGAGCAATGAGTATTTGCATTTTAGAGATCCGTTTATTCATCAATTGTGTTGTTGTAGCAAACATTAATGTATCTGACTTTCTGTTCCATTATACGCCCAATGTTTTGTTGCTGTCAGCTGTATCTGGCACATTAATTTTGGTGGGTCATCTGCCATATAATTAATTATTTTTTCTGAATTTGAAGCCCATTTGTGCATTTCAAATCCTGCTGATAGTAACAGTGTTGTTACTTCCTTTTTGATTGCAATTGCCTCCTCTAGTGAATCAGCTCCAGTCAGCAAATCGTCTACATAAAAATCAAGCAAAACTATTTTTGCTCCAAGTGGGATTTTGTTGTGTGCATCTTCAGCAGTTTTTCGTAAGCATCTTATAGCTAGGTATGACGCACTAGCCGTGGGTTACTTTGCCACAGTATACACTGATATTTTATTTCATCAGGATGAATGAGCATTTGCTTGTACATTTTGCAGATGTTGCCGATTAATGCGTACTTGTGACAACAAAATCTCATTAAAATTGAATGAATATCATCTTGAAGCTTGGGACCAACCATTAAGTTGTCATTCAGTGATATACCGTTTGACGTTTTTGCAGATGCGTCAAATACCACTCGTAGCTTTGTAGTAGTGCTGGAATCTTTGATCACGGCATGATGTGGTAGATAATAATTTTCACAGTTTTCATTTTCTATATTTACTATATTTGAATTTTAGTTAGGGATTCTTGGATAGCTTGCATTCTAACGCAATAAAACGTGTTGTGGCTAAAGCCCTTGAATCTCCTAACCTTTCTGGTTCGCTTGTGAATGGCATGCAAACGATAAATTTTCCGCTATTGCTACGTGTAGTTGTTTGAAAGTGCTGTTCTGACGTTGCTGCAACTTCTAGATAATATCCAAAGTGAGTTTTCTGTAGTAACGGATGAGTCTCCGATGCTTTGATCTGACCGACACACAATAGCGCGTAAAATAACTAGGTCCCAATGAGCATGTCAATGGACAAAGGAACGTTAAATTTTCAGCCCGTTGTACGCCTTTTGGAAAGGTGTATGCTGTGACATCAATATTCTGTGTAGGCAGTTTGGTAATGTGTTAATTACTAAACACTCGATATCTGTGTGGAATGCATTCAGTCTTGATGTAATGTGTGTGATGCATTTAGACAATACCCTTGGCGCAGCTCAAATCCTAGTCGTTTAAGAAAGGCTTCGTTCACAAAGTTAGATTGAGATCCTGAGTCCAATAATATCTTGCAAGTTTGATAACTTTCGTAAGCGTCTATTACGTTTATTATTGCCCTTGATAATAGTATGGCACCAGTTGTATTGCCTTTATGGCTTGAGTAATTTACTTTGATTTCCTTGCTTGCTAATTGAATTTCTTGATCATCGTGGATTTGCGTGTTATGTTTTTGTCCACATTTACGACAGAGACTGCCTTTACAATTTTCGATTTGGTGGTTTGGCTGTAGACAGTTTAAACACAAGCGGTTTTTCTTAATTTGAATTGTGCGATCTGACAAGTTTAAAAATGTTTGGCACTGTTGTATGTAATGCTGATTACAACATATGGGACACGATATTGCACTTCTAGTCGCTAGATGATTTGTCAGCCTGATCTACTTTGGATGGAAATTATTTGTTTTTATAGCCAACGATAAATCTCTTGATACTGCAAAGGATTCTAATATTTGACAGCAATGTTTTTATATTGAAATAAATAAATGATATAAATGAAGGTAAGAGGGATGATTCCAATTTTGATTCCCATTTCTTACGATTTGGGTAGTCTATTTTTGTAGTTAGAAGGTGAATTAGTAGCCTGTCCCAAGAATCGGTTGGATCACCTTGTGTTTCCAGTGCACGTATATGTTTGGTTGAAAAATCCAATAAGTGTCGAAGTATGATATTTCTGGTTGCAACTGGAATGTCGAATAACGCCTTTACGTGGTTTTGAACTAACAATCGCTTATTCTCATATCTTTTTTTCAATAAGGCCCAGGCAATGAGGTAATTCTGAGTGTAGTTTCTAGAGCGGACAAGACATGTGCCGCATCTCCTTCAAGAGTTGAATTAGTGAAATTTCTGGATGTCCGCCATGTTAGCGTTGTCATTGATGAGAGATTTGAATATGTCGTAAAAGTGAAGCCATTTTTCATAATGCCTAGTGAATTTTGGCAAGTTTATTGTTGGCAGACGGATAGGTGTATCGCTAACAGGCGATGTTGATGTAGTCGATTCTGTTAACGCACTTTGTGCTTCGGAATCTACTATTGATTTGGTTTTGCATATTATGAAGTAATAGTCATTTTCAAACTCTGCTTGCTGTGCTTCGTCCACAGAATCGGAAAATCCATCCAGCCAAACTTGGATTTTCTCAAAATCGCTAAGAAGTGTCGATGCCTTGTTCAATCGGATCTAAAGTTGTTGTGGATTTGAACCGTGTAAGGTTGGATTTGACGATTCTTCTTTGGTTTTGGAGGTCCGCTTCCTCTTTTTCTTTAGATGCCATGATTTACTTTAAGTTGTAGATTGATGGATGTTTGGATCAGAATCCGGTTCGAAGGACCAATGTTTTTGCCTTAATTGTATTTGGCAGAATTGTTGTAACTGCTTTTATTTTGAATAATAGTTTGCTTTGGTTTTATAGTGTTTATTTTGGTGTTTACTATTCAACTGCGGAAGAATGTCTCTTACAAGGTGCTGGCCAGGTATAATGTACAAATATTAACATAATATAATAATATAATAAACTAACCAAATTATTATCTGTTATTGGTCGCAACAGATGAGGATGTTGAGATAACCGTAAAGATTTTTACTAATTATATTGTCTGAGCAGCAAAAATGTTTATACCAAAGTCCAGCGGTCAGCTGGCTGGTACGGCAATTCACAGGTACACATAAGTAATGGTTTATTACTTATGAGTGCACATGCACTGACGTGCAATAAGTATTAACCACTTCATTTTAATGACTTAATACTGAAATTAAATTCAATCTAATGTTTGAGTTTTAAATATATTAAAGGATACATTGTGTGCAATTGTGTTAATTGTGAATTTAACGTTAATATTTTTATATTTCAATCATATTGTATTTATATTCTATTGTCTGTACAGCATAATTAACAACATATTCACATAAACATAAAATTAGATTTGTATACTTAATAAATCAACATTAATATAAGAAATAAAAACTACTTACAATTAATATTAAATTCCAAACCAGTACCGTATTGTTATAGGATATGGTATTGAAAATTATGTTTTGAACAACTCTGATTGATTTAAATATAATTTCACATACTGTAGAAAGTACTATCCATCCAAACAATTCGTTGAAACGCATAACAATATCAGTTGCAGCATATTGCAAATGCATAATATATTCCACATTAGTAGCATTAATAATGATTAAATATTTTTCAATTGACAAATTTAATCTTCTATATATGACATAAAAATTATTCAATAAAATGTACATTAAATAAACAACTGAACACACGTAGTATAATTGAATATATCCATTCAAGTTAAATAATCTCTTCTCCAAATCATCTTTTACGTACATTATATAATCGCACATGATTAAAATAATAATTATCAATTGGTGAGTGATAAATTTCCACAAAAATAAAACATCATTGTTCTTAATAACTAGTACCGTTTCTAATGATTTTATTATCATTACTAACTGTTTTAATTCGTTACCAGATGATTTACGAATTATATATAGAATTCCTATAACACGCAATATATGTGGAAAAGTTATCAATGTAAGAGTTGACATG
This sequence comes from Tachinus rufipes, assembly GCA_963932245.1. Taxonomy (NCBI): domain Eukaryota; kingdom Metazoa; phylum Arthropoda; class Insecta; order Coleoptera; family Staphylinidae; genus Tachinus; species Tachinus rufipes. The sequence continues at coordinate 81,154,098 of OZ010744.1, forward strand.
TTTTTAAATCCGTGGACAATCCATTCTCCATAAAAATATGCTATTTCCAAAGTGGTAAATACTAAAGCGTATAAATAATCGTACCAAGGTTTGCGTTTAAAGTTACATTTTGTTTGGTTGTAAAATGGCAATATTGCCAATAAAGCACACCAGTGCAGAATTAGATGTAAACTTGCACCTTTCATGTTTCTTTGAGTAATGTATTAGTTTTTAATAGTGACATAAAAATGATGATTTAACTTATTTAATTCTAGTTATAAAATAAATTTATAGGATTTAAATCTCTATTGTAATTTTTATACTGCAGTTATTATTGAATATTATTTTATTTTTTTAAGGTTTATTATCATAATTATTATTAATAGATATTTGTAGTATAAAAAAGTAAAAAAATATAACGGAGTCTAACACTGTTAAACTAAGCAGCCACATTTAGTTTAAGTACATAAATTAAAAAAATAGCATGATTGTTGGTTTGGCTGAGGTTTTGCTTATATGAGCGCAATAGTGATTATTTTTTTTGCAAAATAGTAATTGATTTTACTTACAAGATCATTGAGTAAATATCCAAAATTAGTAAATATGGTAAATGACTCAGAAGAAAAAAAGATATCTGAGCCAGCGGTAAGTGCTAAAACACATAAACGTAAATTGTCTGTTGAACCTGATAAGGGTGCTAAGAGGTGCGTGGATGTTCTCACGAATAACCAATTTGCAGTGCTTACTCAAATGATCATCGACAAGGATGTTGTGAGTGGAACTTTTGCTTCAGCTTTTTCTATAAATCCTGGAACTATTTCTGCTTCTTTATTTCAATCAAAATTTATTAATTCTTCTAAATTAGCCAAACCTCTGCCTTTTTAGTTTTATTTAAAAAAATGTTAATGACATTTTTTTATCTAAAAACACGGTTTCAAAAACTGTGTTTCAATACAGACAAGCTCTGTATCTGATTATAATAGCCTGCTAAAAGAAGCATTTAAGGTTGAAGAACTAAAAATGTACACACATTTACACAAAAAAAAGATAAAACTCAGTTTTGTGATGATGGGACTTTAGGTGAACCTCACACCTAATGAAATTATTGCTAAATTTTTGGACATTAAACTATTAAAGTGTTCCAAAATAAAAGACACTAAATTTTTATTATACATTTTTACAAATTTTAACAAAATGACTGTTAAGAAGCTTATTGACAAAGTTAAATATATATATCATACGACTCTTAGGTTCAACAAAATATATTTACAAGAAGATAATTGCTAGTGCCACCGCTGCCAAGAGTGGGGCCATGCTCTTTCCAACTGCTTTGTTAATCTGCGATGTGTAAAGTGCGCAGGAGCCCATCTTACCAGCATCAAAGCAAGAGAGGATGCTGTTTTATAAATCAACTGTAGTAAATCCCTCCCAACAAACTCCGTTCAATGTCCGGTTTATATAAAAAGCTAGAAGGGATGCAGCAATCAAAAGGAAATAAAATGTTACTTGTGCCAAGACGACTGCCGGCGACAAAGTATATCAATGCTTTCGTGTCAACAAATAACGTCTGTACAGAAAGAAGAGGCCCTCAAAATTGTATTATTGTAAATGTAGAACCAAGGACAAAGCAACCAACAACAACAGTAGCAGCAACAACAACAACCAGCATTGGAAGGACGTTTCTTCTCCCAACACTCTTATGTTTACCGACAACGACTTTAATAATGTAATTAGTAAAATTAAAAAAAGTTAAAGGTATGGTGAACCTTTTAAAAGTATTTAATCTGTTAAAAGACATAAACAATATGTTAGAAGGCTCCCGCTCAAAGACAGAAAGTTCCAAACAATTATATCGCTCATAAATTAGACTAAAATGGCAAACAGACTAAACAATTTTGAATGAAATTTAAACAGTGTTAAATCAAAAATTGGCGAGTTTCTCGCAAAATTGAATGTGGATATTTTGATCATAACGAAAACTGTTAAGTTTAATGTAAAGATGTACCGCATTAAACAACAAGACCAAAATATAACCGGTAGTGAGGTTGCCGTTCTTAAGAAAAACTTCATAAGTTACATGCAAATCGATTGCGTTAGTAATCTTGAGCAGATTACCATTAGATTAAAGGATGGCATGACGACAATGTCCTAAATCTACTCAACAAATGGAATAGAGAACACTTTATGTATTCACTTTCTCACACTCATTACTTATAAAATGAAATGACACCGACAACTATAGATTTGGCAATAAATAAAAACGTGACTAGCGCGACTAGCGTGACGGACCTTAAGACATTGGACAAAATAAATTTGAACCGCACTGCACAATACTTAGTAGACTAAAACAGATTATCCAAAGACTTGACTACAAGAATGTCAATTGACCGCTCTTTAGAAGGAAAAAGAGCGTAAAATTCAAAGTTATGGACTTTTTGGCAGACCGACTATCACAAAATATAGTGGATAAAATTTAATCCCAAAACAGAGTTTAAAAAATATGACAAAAGACAGAAGGCAGAACCAAAAAAGACAACATAACTAAATTAAAGAGACAAGTTAAATTTGATATTAAAAAATTTAGAAGGAAGTTTTAGAATGGAAGAATTGAAAATATTTTGCACAGGGATAAAACGATTTGGGTCAATTAAAAAAAAAACTGTGACAATATCAACGCTGACAATTGAAGGCGGTATTACTCCCGCATTTAAAATACATGTTTTGGGAAAGACAAGACTGACAAGCAAAAACAAAGCAATATCTGTCGGATTATCGCCTCTTCAAGAAGATATGTTTTTAAGACGGCATACAAAATATCATCTTAAAACACCTTACACCAAAGACAGTAATGCAGTTGCACTACATAATAAATAGGGTCATCACGTTGAATTATTTTCCAAAATCTTAAAAAATATCACAAATGATGCCCATCCATAAACGTAGACAGACAGCCACAGCACCTGACTCATATTGTTCCAATTTTAATTTGCCAATGATATTAAAATAAATTATAACAAAGATAAAGTAGCTGACATGGTCCTGCTCAACGTCAAAAAAGCATTTGACCACGTTTGGACAGACGGACGGATCCATAAGATGGTCTTACTACACTACCCACAAAACTCCATTAAACTTGTACGCAATTACTTAGACATTTCCAGGTATGGCCAAATGTCCTCTCTCAAAAACATTGATGCTGGCGCAAAGTTTTATTTTAACTCCAAAATTATTTAATTTATATATTAATGACATGCCTGTTTTTGCAAATTGCAATTTATTCAAGTTTCTTTTATCCAGTGGCCGCGCAAAAACAAATCAAATTCACCTCAACACGCTGCACATTTATTTTAAACATCAAAAAAATTAAATTAACGCAGAAAACCAAAACGCATTTTGTTTACACGTAAATTCACTAATATTAAAACTTTTATACCCACCAAGTTAGACCAAGATACAATATCAACAAAGCAGCATGTTGAGTATTTAGAAGTTCAACTGGACTACAGGCTAAATTTCCATCAACACATGCACATCTCATAATATAGTGTCTAATAACTACCAAAAACAACAAAAACTTATTTTGAGCACTTAATGATATTTCTCTGGTCTATTGTGTGAGTTCTGATTTAAAAATGAATGCTGGTATTACATTAGACTTCAAAACAAGATTCAAAGCAAAAACTTAAAAAAAACATTTGCTTTGATATATAAAAAATATTGATCAATATCATAAACCCACATATTTAAATTTATTTAAGACTTTTGATCATTTAAAAAAAAAAAAATTTTAAACAATATTACCAAGTCAGCAATACCTCGTTTAGGATGTGAGTTCTCACTTATTTAGATTTATTTAAGACTTTTATTCATTTAAAAGAATTTTGTTTTTTAAACAGTATTACCAACGTAGCAATACCTCGTTTAGAACGTGAGTTAGATCGTCTAAACTACAAAACAGTTAAAACTATGCTCCAATACATTTTTAAGCTTTAAATATTGCTATACATATGCATCACAACAACGCAAAATGCCAAATGTGAGAAACATATAATCCTAATGGAAATAGCAGCAAATCAATTGTTGTTGTTGCCGTATTTGAAACAAAAGAAGACAACCAAATAAAGAACAAGAGACAGAAGATACAAATGTTATTGAAATCTACTTAATAATTCAAAGAACCTGCATTTTATAGTTCCGCAAACAAGAACTTTCTTTCTAAGAAAATACTATTGAAAATCAGCAGTCCAACTGATACAACAACTGCTGTTTCATAAAAAAACTGCACGTTTCAAGTATTTGGACCACTGACTTGTACATAATACTTATCCGTTTAATTGATTATACTCTACTGAAATGGTTAAAAAAACTACACTTTCACCACAACGAAATCTGAAGAGATCATACACGTGTATAAGAAACAAAGACATTCAATCAGCATAACTTGTTACCTTGTTGATAATGTAATCTGAGTTCTTAGATTTATTGCATTCATTAAGAATGCTGACAATATCTTTTGTCTAGAGTATAAATACGTTATGTTATTGTAATATAGTTTAAAATAAAATTATATTCAATAAACTGTAGTCGCGTTCTCACCAACTATAAAATAAATTATTTTTAAAAACTAAGTACTATGGCGGCAAGTCGCTTTGGAACAAAATCTGAATGTTCACCACCATTGTCAGATCAGATCAAAATCATTAATCACTGTTGAGTTTTTAATTTAGAGAATAACTGCAAACACGCTCCTCAATTGTCTCTGAATCTTGCAAAATCTTTACGGTGGCTTGTTGGAGCCCCATGGTATGTTAAAAACAAAAAAAATTGTAATGATCTCGCTATTCCCCAGCTACGCCAACACATAACATTAGCAAAATAGTATTTTGATAACCTTGTGGTTCACCCCAACCCAGATCTAGCTAGACTTGCTGAGCCAGACAAATATAAATACTCCTATAAAAAAAACCGATCAATATTTTTCTTCCTAAAGTAGCTTAACCCACAGCATATAGGGCGTCCTAACTAACGTTATTCTAAAATACAATTTTTAAACCAAAGATATGTGAACCTTACGGTATCAAACTAAGCATGATCCGGAGAAAGTTTAGTTTGTAGGCACTCACTTTTGAAGGGTGAATCAGACAGTCTTTAAAAGATTCTCTTCCCAAAACACAAAAAAACTCGGTGCAGTCAAGGCAGACCACCAGCCAAGATAACAAAAACACCACACAGGCATCAATCAAACCAGATAATATCCGGGTTCAAAAAAGTCTATCACCAACGCACATAATAGTCGCATCAGCAAACAAGCTCCCGAGTCGCCCTTTCATTTGGCAGCATGCCAATAAAACAAAGCAACATTTGCTTTGCACCCCAGTAAAATTGAAGTGTACCTGAGCAGTTAACACACGGAAACGCAGCAACAATTCTCCACCGCACACAGACTGGTCCAAGCGTATGGCCTAGTGCAAGTGGCAAAAACGGGTTGACAAACAGACCAATAATCAGTCACAATCACGAAAGCAACTCCGTAGAAAAAATTCTAAGTAAAGTTGCAATTAAAAAATAAGACTAAATTGTGAAGCAACGGATCAAGTCCGCAACACAGCAACCAAACAATTACAACAACGACCATTACACTGGTTAACAAATGGAATAAAAACTACTTGCACACCAACAAACGCCGCCCTTAGAGTTGTAATTTAGGAGGCCACTTGGTTGGTTAGCGCCATCTCACCGCCGATTCACCAACCCCAGGTTGCATAAAAACAAGGAGCTACCATAACAAAACCGATAACACCTGGAGGGGCTAGAGGACATCTCCAGAAAGTTGCTTAAAACTTGCTTGACAACAAAACACAAAAAATCCAAGAAGTCGTCTCCGGCCAAATTTTGTGTAACAAAGTAAATCGTTATTTCATATCTTATTATAGTAATATTATGATTCTTTATATATTTTTAAAAGCATATTAAATTTTTTTTTTTAACTCTGCAATAATTTCAGTAAGTTACTGAATTTATAAAAACAAAATTACAATAATATTTTGAAAATGTGAACTATCGTAAGCCAGCCACAGCGCCCTTTACGTATGTTACCGGCCCGGGGAATCGTTGAAGATGATCTCGGACCGTTAACAAATGGCCCCACGTATAAGCTTGACCTAACAGTTTATGACCTTGACTAGTTATAAAATATCCAATACTTCTCTCATCGCTTTACTTCAATATGTTTGAGTTTAGTTCTTTCTCAACACTCATAGTTGCATAATGGCAGTAATTTTATTGGCATTTCTCTCGGTGCTCTCTATTGATGGAATTGAAGGTACAATATTTACACACTTAAAATTAAAAATTTATTTTAATTAAATTTTTTATATTTCAACAGCCGCAAGAAAAAGTGAACAATGTAAGTTAAATTAATTTCTAATATAAAAAATAAAAATATTGAAATCACAGATTGTTCCGACGTGTATTCAAAGACATTCAGTTTAGATAATCCTTCAACATTAATTGAAGAGTTTCCTTGTATGGTAAGCATTTTAATTAAATTAATTAACAGTACACAAAATTATGATATTTAATTTACATAAAATCAGGCAGCAATTGGTTACAAGGATGAAGATGAAAATATAACTTTTAGATGCGCAGGAATTTTAATCAGTGAAAAATATGTTATGACAACAGCGCATTGCTTATATAGTATGTATGTATTTTATATTATTTTTAAAATAATGAATTAATTTATATTTATTAGAGTTAAAAAATATAGTTAAAAAGTGAAACAATATTATTACTAAAAAAAAAAAATGTAGTTTGTGTGTGTTTTTATTATTTAAAAATATTTTTCAAGTCTAATAGAGATACACCGGTGCAGGTTAAACTTGGAATAAGTAATCTATACTCTGCAAACAACAAAGACGTTATCCAAACAATAAATATATCCAAATTAATTAAGCATCCAGATTATAAACCACCGCCTAAATATAATGATGTTGGCTTAATAGAACTGCTAGAACCCGTTAAGCTTACTAAGCATGTTAAGCCAATTTGTTTGGAAACTGAACAGAAATCTTCTTATCCTTCTTTAATCACTGCAAGTTTTGGAATAATAGGATTTTGGGAACCATCTCGAAATAATTTAAAAAAATTTAATGTTGTGGAGTATAGTTATGCAAACTGTAGAAAATATTTCCCCGAAACGAGAAGGCTTAAAAACGGAATATCGGAGGATTCTATGATTTGTGCTGGACATCCTCGACAGGATCCGCGTGTGGTAAATAATTTAAATATATTTGCACGTATTTAGCTCTGTTATTGAAGATTCAACCTGCTGTGCTAGTTGGGTCTATTTGACACAAATAAATGTTTATATATACCTTAGTTGTCATAAAGATAGTTTGTTTTTAAATTTTTTTTTACTTTGTTAAGTGTATAACAAATGTTAAAAAGACATACTGTCAAAAACATTTATTATTTGCAAGCGTAAAATAAATGTGTTAGACTTGTGTTTATCGGGCCACATAAACTCAAATATTTTAATTTAAAATGTCATTTTTGTGTTATAAATATATTTTTACTATTAATGCTGTTAAAACAATTATTTACGTAATAAAAATTTACGTCAGCATAAAATTTGAATAGTAGTGTTAAAAAACTTATTTTCTGCTAATATTATATTTTTAGAAAAGTGTTTGCTTTTTGGAGATAGATTTGAATTAAATTATTAATGCAAGTATTTTAATAAATTCCAGAAAAGACATGTAGTTATTATACTTTTCTTGAAAATTGTTTAGTATTTTATTGGAAAAGAGCAAAAATTAAAAAACCCTACTTATGTAATTGATAAATATTTAAAAAGTTTACATAATTTACATTTTTATATTTTGTGATGATAATTTTATAATATATATATATATATATATATATATATATATAGATGTCTAAAGGGGTTTAGTCCTACATTTGTATAGAAGTTATCATCCTACATGATTTGTGTAGCCCGATACCCCTTTAGATCTTAACACACAAAAATATGCCTGCGGGCATATATATTCTCATATATATCCCCTGCTGTGCGACCGTACCCGTTCAAATGTTTCAATAGAATACAGTTTACTTGTTATATTCATTTAAATATTATTACGTTTAAATTAATTTATTTAATACATTTTCTAGTACAAAGTGTTTATTAAAAAACTTACTTTTTATTAAAAATGCTTTTTGTAATATTCATATTAATTAAATTGCTTACGTTTTTCTTATTAAAAGTTGTGCCTTACCGTCGGTTACCGGCTGGTCTAACCTTGTATGCTATTGTAACTTATTATACAATATGACCAAATAATATTTGAAAACAACAATAATAATATTTATAATAACTACATTTTTAATTATAAAGGTTCATAAGCGTACATATTACAACGTTAATGACAGTCTTTAAAACTGTAACAAAATCCTGAGATTATTATACAAAATTAAAGATAAGTGCAAAATCTGTAGAAAATTATGTAAAGTCTATAAATAATTTAAGCAAATTGTTTATAAAAATGTTCAGTACAATAAATAAAGTTAACTAAATTTAATGCATTATTAGCTGACTTGAAGCTTAATTTGAAATATATGTAAATTACTATAATTATAAAAGTATTATAATTTATATTTGCTTTGCTTGTTTAGTGTTTAGATTTTGTGGCATAGTAATCTAAATTTCATTTTGTTTCAGTTGTAAAGACTATTTTTTTAATATTAAATAAGGTTGGTTAATTATAATGCAATTTTTAAGTTATTAAACTTTATTATAAACGCCTTGATCTAGACGTTGTTTTGTGTTTAAATTTTGTATGATTTTTTTAGTAAAAATGTGAGAGTAGTGAAGACGTGACAGTAGTGAGAATGTGATACTAGTAAGAATGTGAGAAGAGTAGGAATGTGAATGTAGTGAGAATGTAAAAGTTGTGAGAAAGTAAGAGTAGTGACAATGTGAAAGTAGTGAAAATTTAAAAATAGTAAGAATGTGAGAATAGTGAGAATGGGAGAATAGTGAGAATGTAAAAATAATAAGAACGTAAAAGTAGTAGAATGTGAAAAAATACAGAATGTGTGTAGTGTAGATGTAAGAGTAGTGAGAATATAAGTGTAGTAAAAAAGTGAGGTAAGTAAGAATTTGAAAATATTAAAAATTTAAGAATAGTTAGAAGGTAAAACAAGTGAGATTGTAAAAATAGTGAAAATGTAAGAGTAATGAGAATGAGTAAGTAATAAGAATGTAAAAATAGTGAAAATGTGAGAAAAGTAACAATGTGAGAGTAGTAAGAATGTGAAAGTAAAGAAAATGGGAGAATAGTAAGAAGGTGAGAACGTGAGAGTAATAACAATGTAAGAGTAGTAAGAATGTAAGAATAGTGAGAGCGTGAAGGTTGTAAAACTGTAAGAATAGTGAAAATATGAGAGTATTGACAAAGTAAAAATAGTGAGAATGTAAAAATAGTAAAAATTCGAGAATAGTGAGATTGTAAGAGTGGTAAGAATGTGAGAGTAGTAAACATGTGATTGAAGTAAGAATGTGAGAATAGTGAAAGGTAAAAGATGCGACAATTTGAAATTAATGACGGTAGTGAGAATGTGAGAGTAGAAACAATGTGAAAATGTAAAAGTAATGAGAATGTGAGAGTAGTGACATTGCAAAAATAGTAAGATTAGTGAGAATGTGAAAGTAGTGACAGTATGAAAGTAGTGAGAATGTAAAAATAGTGAGAATAGTAAAAATATGATAGTAGTAACAGTAATAAAAATGTAAAAATAGTGAGTATGTAAGCATAAAGAGAATGTGAAAGTAGTGAAAATGTGAAAGAAGCAACAATGTTAGAGTAGTGTGAGTAGTACAATTGTAAGAATAAAGTAATAGTAAAATAAATAAGAATGTAAGAATGTGGAAATAGTAAAAAATAAAAGATGCGACAATGTAAGAGTATTGACAATAGTGAGAATCTAAGAGTAGAAAAAATGTAAAAGTAGTAAAACGTAAAACAGGTAAAAATGTGAGAATAATGAGAATAATAAAAATGTGAGAGTAGTGAGAGCAGTGAGAATGTGAGAGTAGTACGATTGTAAGAGTAGAAAAATAGTATTCGTAATGAGAATGAAAAACAGTAATATTGCAAAAATAGCAAAAATGTGAATGTAGTGATAATGTGAGAATAGCAAGAATGTTAACGTAGAGAGAATTTGAAAATTAAAACTATAAGTAAGGAGAGTAGTAAGAATGTGAGAAAAGTGAGAATATGGTAGAAGCTACAATGTGAGTGTAAAAGTAGTGAGATTGTGAGAGTAAAGAGATAGTGAGAGTAGTATAAATGTGAAAGTAGTAAAAATGTGAGAGTAGTAAAATGAGAAAAAAATAATAAATTAAAAATAATGAAAATAAAAAAATTGTAAAAATGTAAGATTAGTGAGAAAGTAATAGTAGTAATTTTCACATTTTTACTATTTTCACATTTTTTTCCCCTTTTTCTACTCTTATATTTTTATTACTATATTATTCTCACAATAATAATAATAATAATAATAGTAATAAAAATTGTCTTTATTTTTGTAATTTTACAAAAAAAAGCAAAGTTCATCACAATGATGATCTTCCATTTAACCTAATTTTAACATTTAATTTGAAACATATAAATAAAATTTAACAAAAGGGTACTTTCTGATTTTTTGATGGCTGACTATCATTTTCTATTTTCCAGTTATTTTACAGTATTTCATCAAAAATTGTAGCCTATTACTTTACTAGATTATTACTGGGATTTCCTTATTTATAGAGAACATTTGCCAGCCCTGATCCCTAGCACGAAAGAGGCTTAGCGCGCGTGCGGCTCAGAACATCTAAGGGCATCACAAACCTGTTAAAAACTCACTTTTAAGTTAGCAGTTTTGTTCGTTATTGGAATTAACCAGACAGAATCATGAAAAAGCTCTCAATATGTCATTTCTAAAATTTTACTATTCTTACACTGTCACTAATCTAACATTCTTACTATTCTCACATTCTCAATACTTTTACAAACTTAATACTTTCATATTCTCAAAACTTTTTTATTGCCGCTTCACTCACATTTTGCTACTCTAAAATTTTTACTCTTTTTACAATTTTATTATTCTCACATACTATTACATTCTCATTACTTTTACGTTTTTACTTTTCTCATATTCTTACTACTTTTACTATTTTTTTACTCTCAAAATTTCACTACTCTTACATTGTAGCTTCTCCCACATTGTTACTATTTTTACATTTTTACTACTCTTACAGTCTTACTACTCTCACATTTTAACTACTCTCACACTCTCACTAATTTCACATTATTACTGTTTTCTAATTTTTACTACTCTCACATTCTTACTAAACTCACTTTTCTCAAATTGACACTATTCTAACATTCTTACTATTTTTACATTCTCAACTCTTTCACATTTTTTCTATTTTTTCATACTCTTATTACATTTACGTTTTTACTACTTTCACATTCTACTACTCTCACATTTTTACTTTTCTCACATTTTTACTACTTTACATTTTCTTTATTCTCAGATACTCACTATTCCCACATTCTCACTACTCTCACATTCTTACTACTCTTGCATTTTTTAAACTGTTACATTCTCACTGTTTTTACATTTTACTATTTTCACATTATCTATGTTCTCTCATTCTTACTACTGTCACATTCTTTTTACATTTACTATCTTTCTATTCTTACAATCTCACTACTTTCACATTGTCGCTTCTCTCACATTCTCACTACTCCCACATTCTTACTACTCATACATTCTCATTATTATCACGTTGTTACTACTCTTATAGTTTTACTATTCTCACTATGTAACTGCTCTCACATTGTAGCTTTTTTCACATTTTCAAGTTTTCACTAATCTTATATTCTCACTATTCTTACATTGTCAGTACTCTTACAATCCTACTACTCTTAAATTATTACTTTTCTCAAATTCTCACTACTTTTACATTCTTACTACATTCATATTTTTACTATTTTCACATAATCACTGTTTTCTCATTCTTACTACTCTTACATTTTTACTATGCTCACTATTCTCACATTGTCACTATTCTAACATTATTATTCTCACATTTTGATTACTTATTGTGAATCTTACTACTCTCACATTTTTTTTTACTCTTACATTCTTTCTACTTTCACATTCTCACTACTCTCAAATTCTCACTACATTCACATTCTTACTACTCTCACGTTCTTATTACTTTTACATTTTCACTATTCTCACATTTTCACTACTCTCATATTGTCGCTTCTCTCCCACTACTTTCAAATTCTCACTATTTTTACATTTTCATTACTCTCACATTGTCACTACTCTCATATTCTCACATACCCTCTACTCTTACATTGTTGCTTTTATTACATTCTCATACTTTTTTATTCCCACATTCTCACTATTCTCACATTTTCACTAACTTCATATTCTCACTATTCCCATATTTTTACTACTCTCACTATACCACTACTCTCACATTATCGCTTCTGTCACATTTTTACTATTCTCTTATTCTTGCAACTCTCACATTCTCACTACTCGCACATTCTCATTACATCATTAATTTCTACTCTAACATTCTTACTACTCTCACATTCTTACTACATTTTTATTTCTCTCACATTCTCACTATTCTCACATTGTCACGTTTTTCACATTCTAACTACTTTCACATTATCACTACTCTTTCATTTCTTCATTTCATTTTTCACTTTTACATTGTCGCTTCTCTCACATTCTCTCTATTCTTTAATTCTTATTACTCATACATTTTTACTCCTTTCACATTCTTACTACTCTAAATATTTTAAACATAAATATTAACATGCTGTGACCGCGCAGGGTTAACAACTTGCGTAATCAGTTTACAAAATAAAATTAATCATTATTTTATAATCACGTAATCATTACATAATCTTGTAATAAATAGTGTAATTAAATATTAAAACACGCGTATTCAAATAATCAAATATTGATTACGCGTACTCAAATAATCAAATGTTTAGTACGCGTATCCAAATAATCAAATGATGATTACGCGTGTTAAAATATATAAATGTTGAGTACACAAATTCACATAATCAAATATTGGTTTTATGGAATCATATATTCGCATGGTAAATTCAGTCGTGTTCAATCTGTATCTAATTGTGCCGCTAGAGATTTATTTATTAGACAATTTCACAGGTGTTTTTATACAACCCTTGTCATGTGCATGTGCAGTTGTTCATTTATTATATTAAAATAAATACCTACTTCAGTCGAATATAATTTTTCACTGATACAAATTGTATTATGTATTATTATTATTTTTGTTGAAAAGATTTTTATATGTTTATTTTTATTTATTTTTTAATATAATAAATCACATTTTTATTCTTGATTGTGGATTTTTTCTAATCTACATAAAACATGATTAAACATCAAAATAGGTATATTTTTAGTTTATGTTCTTATTATATAAAAGAAATTGTAGTAAGTACTTTATTGAAGATTATTATAAAACATAAGTATTATAATAATATATTAATATTAAGCATCAAAATAATTTTATTATTTATATAAAATAATTAATGCATGCAATTTAGAATTATAAAATCTTAAACAAGTGTGTACTTATTGAATAATCATGTATTCATTATATAATCACATAATCATTTTCATAATCACGTAATCAATGCATAATCATAATCATAATCATGTAATCATTACATAATCACGTAATCATTACATATTCACGTAACATTTTGTTTATTTGTACATTTTTTTACTTAGTTGTTAACCCTTCGTGTGATCGTTACTTTTATAACTTCAAATCTGTCTTTAATATTGTAATCCGCATATTAAAAACCTCATGTTTTGATCATCAACTTTATAACCTGCATACTTTAAAATTTTTGTTTACTTAATTAAATCTAAACATTTTGTACATTTTATTTTCTACGCCGTTTTGTAGGAGTAATTTAATATTACGTATTTTATAAAACAATTATAGTTGTAATTGAACTTAAACAACAAATTTTTCTTTAATAAGTTTATTTTTATGATTATTTCCAACTTATAGTACTACAATAAGATATAAAAATAATTATCATTTAGGTCATATTTGTCGATGTTGTGTTAAGCTATAAATAGCCAAGAAATAATTAATTAAATGTACGCATAATTTAAATAATATTTGCATCCACTGCGATAAAATGTCTGCATTTTTCTTATTATTTCCTACACAATTTGTATTTGTAAAGATAAGTTGTAAAAACAAATTCCATTCACATGTAAACGCACGTGTACATTTTTATGAGGCCATAAATCTTAACGCACTTTAATCACTGACTTTAGAGCTACACGGGCAAGAGACCCGTTCAAGTTATTGATCCCAAAAATGTAGCGCAAAACCATATAAGTCGCAGAACTATAATCCTACGTAGGAGGAAAATCTCATGGTGGACTACTCCAGAATAGACGTAACTAATGTAGGACGAAAGTACTTAAAATAAACCTATATATATATATATATATATGCATAGCTATCTTACTCGCCTCCGTACACACATAAGGCGACCTAGCCTCCACCCTAAATCTAATAGTTTTAACTGTGTATTTTTTTGCATTTAGTTATTTAAAATATTCTTTATTAAGACGCACAAAGAGGGGTAAAGAAATATAACATTAATTATATACAAAAAAATTGGTATATTAATAATACCAATAGAACTCCAAATGCCAAAGCATCGTTTTAGGCTCCAGTTGTATAAAATATATATGTGAAAACGTCGAATACGCCTCTGCCAATGTTGCCACTATCAATATATCGTATTTTGTAAATTTCTATTATTAGTAGGCATATATTTGTTTTATTCAAGAGGTGGTTTAGTATAGTTGTTTTTTGTGTGTATAAGATTATAAAAATATTGAAACCGTAACACAGTCTACAATAAATAGTTATTTTCAAAAATTATCGAATGTAGGTACAAACCATGATATTAAAACTATATACTGTTTTAGTATCATGGGTGCGAACAGTTATTTGAAGTTGTTTTGATTTTAATTTTTTATGTAGTGTACATTACAACAACTATAGTATGCTACCGGTGATTAATTGTTTCTACATTATAGCGTTTTTTAAGCGGTGACTTACTGCTGTGGTATTTTAATTCTCATTATTAAAAAAATATATTGCAAAACAATTAACCACTAATAATAAATACTACACTGTACTGTTTGTTACCGGTTTATGAATGGATTCCCTGCCTCAGTTAAACTGATATCTATTTTATTTTAATCTATTTAATTTATTTTGTTATTATTTATTAATTAATATACGTTTAAACGTAAAAACTCTTCAGAAACCAAACCATGGAATGTTTAACAACGGCTATTAATAGATTATTACAAACATGTAATAAACTCAAAAAACAAGAGTACACCACCAAAAGAACTACTTAATTACATAAAACCTCCACCAATATACATCCCAGCAGTAGCAAACAAAAATTTAATCTTAAAATAAATAATATCCAAATTGTCAACAACAGATGTGCTAAAATATCAAGCAGCTGTTCAAGAACCAAAAAATCGTGATGTGCAATACTACACCTTTTATTTAAACCAATAACGCAGTTTTTATGTAAAAAACAAAAGTCATGCCTCAATGTGCTATTTGACTTCAACTGGGAAGTACCAAAAATTACTGCATTTATGATCAGAGTCTACAAGAAAGTGCAGCAAACATAATTTCCAGCGCTGAAACCTAGAACTTGGCCAGCCCAAAGCAACTACACACTGGCCATGTGACATAAAAAACAAATGTCTTCAATTTTTTTGCATACAAACGTTATCCCTTAAATTATCTGCAAGTAAAAAAAAAAATTAATATCTTTTCAGACTATTTCCCTCTCCTAATCTACTTAAGCTCACACATACACCATAAACAAAAACCAGATTTTTTAACCAATAAAATAACTTGAACCAGTTTTAAAACATATTAGAAAAAGAAATACACCCAAATGTCTTGCTTAAAACAACATTTAAGCATTAAGTAGTTTTGAAACCCACAAACACTACAAACAAGCTACAAAATGATTTAAAAGTAATTAAAAAAGCACTACTAATAAATAGAAGAATATGGAAGTCTACTAGAAATCCACAAAACAAAACTAAATACAACCCGCTAAAAGCCTACTCTTAGAGTTGGAATATCTTTATCAATGACATTGTTTATTAACGCCATCATACCATGTGAGTTAAACTCGTGATTAAAACATGGCTATGATCTCCAGCAACTTCTATTTAAAACAATGCGTAACGAGTTAGATAAACGTAAGAATCAAGGGAGAAGAGAGAAGAACATTTTTATCAAGTATAAAAACAATCGTCCAATTATAGTATCCGGGAAACCGACTGTGTCAAAAAACTTAAAGAAATAAAAATATATTATCATAACGCTGGGGGAATTAAAACTAAGTTACAAGATTTTCAAATTAATTTATCAGTTAGTAATTATGATATAGTTGTTATAATTGAAACATGGCTTTCAGACAATATAAGCAATGAAAAATTGAATCTGAAAAATTATTCTGTATTTAGAACAGACAGATCTGCTAGGTCAAGTGTCAAGTTCGGAGGGGACGGTGTGTTAATTGCAGTACATAACAGAATACATGCTGAAATAATTCAGGATGTACACCCAAGCGTAGAACAATTGTTTGTGTCCCTTAACTTCAATGGAGAAAAATTTATTATTAGTGGTTTATATATTCCTCTAGGATCTGACAGTTCAAATTATTAAACTCATTGTGAAACTATTGAATCAATTACTGAACAATATGTCAATGCTCAGTATTTATTCTGCGGAGATTATAACTTGCCAGATGCTGTATGGGTAAACGATGAAATGGGAGCAAAGTTGGCTACAGCAACAAGCTACAAAGCGCAAATAATAAGTAAGTGTTTTGAAATTTTGAATTTTAATCAAATTAATAACATGCCAAATTCTCGCGGCACCTTTCTGGATTTGGTTTTTACTCGAGACAAATCTATCTCAATCGCAGCTGCAGAGGAAGCAATATTTTCAAACAGCATACACCACGACGCTTATCAGATAATAGTAAAAAAGTGCTACAAAGAAGAACAGATGGAATTTATGGATGTAATACCAGATTTAAAAAACGCAAATTATCAAGAAATAAATCATTTCTTATCTGCTACAAACTGAGATCTATTATTTAATGGAAATAGTTCTATCTGTGATATAAACAATACAATTCAAAAATTTTATGATGTCATATATGAAGCTGTTCAACTCTTTGTTCCTGTGAAGTGTTTTAAACGTAGTACTTATCCAAGATGGTTTAATGGTGATTTAATTAATCTCATCAAAGATAAGAAAATAGCGCATGCATGCTCTTTATAAAGTTTCTAGTCAACAAGCTGATTATGATCGCTTTAGTGTTTTAAGGAACAAATGTAAAATTCTTGGAAAAAAGCTTTATATGAATGCTAGTCAGAAAATATGTTCAAACTCAAAATTCTTTTGGACGTACATCAATGAGAAAAGGAAGACAGATGGATTCCTAAGACTATGTAACATCGTGATAAAATCTGTGATAATGAACAAGGTTGTGTGGACTTGTTTGCTGACTTTTTTTCAACAGTGTATGTTAATGATGTTTGTTCTGTCCCTTTATATAATACTAGTTGTAATGTAAGTTTTTCTAAATTTGTGATAAACCCGAGTGATATTTTTGATAGTATTTTAAAACTTGAAGAATCTGTGATAGTTGGGCCGGACGGCGTTCCTAATTTATTTTTAAAAAATTGTGTATGTA
The DNA here is from genome assembly GCA_963932245.1 of Tachinus rufipes. Taxonomy (NCBI): domain Eukaryota; kingdom Metazoa; phylum Arthropoda; class Insecta; order Coleoptera; family Staphylinidae; genus Tachinus; species Tachinus rufipes. Next base: position 81,171,971 of record OZ010744.1, read on the forward strand.
CATTAACACAGCCTTTATACAAGTTGTTTATGTTATCTATTAACAATTACAAGTTTCCAGATTATTGGAAAAGAAGTTATATTACCCCTATTTTTAAGTCTGGAAACAGAAGTGATGTCAGTAACTACAGAGGAGTTTGCAAACAATTGGCTATTCCTAAATTATTAGATTCGTTAATTGCGGATCTACTTAAATAGTAATGTAAAAATGTTATTACTGTCAATCAACATGGTTTTATGAAAGGACGGTCAACAGCTACAAACCTCATGATTTTTCAATCTAAAATTATTGAAGCTTTTGAAAATAAAATACAAGTAGATGCTATTTATACCGATTTTGCAAAAGCTTTTGATCGCGTTCGATACGAGCCGCTGATTGCTAAACTTTTAGCAATGGGTTTTAATCCAGAAATAGTAGCTTGGTTACAAAGTTTTTTAACAGGTCGATCACAATGTGTTAAGATCAATAACCACATTTCAAGGGTAGTTAATGTAACTTCTGGTGTTTTTCAAGGATTACACTGTGGTCCTATTTTATTTTTGTTAATTATTAATGATTTGAGTGATGTTATTGTTAATTGTAACTTTCTTTTGTATGAACATGATTTAAAGATTTTTTATAATACCAGTTCAGTAAATGATGGTATTTGTGTTCAGCGTGATTTAGATAGTATCAGTAATTGGTGTGAAACAAACAGTTTATATCTAAATCTTGATAAATGCAACTCTATAACATTTAGCAGAGTGACAAACACAATACGGTACGTTTACAATATTAATAAAGTTCCATTAAAATCTGTGAACAAATTATCGGATCTCGGTGTTATTTTTGATACCAAGTTAAATTTCAACGAACATATTAACTCAATCTGTTCAAATGCAAAGAAATTAATGGGATTTGTAAGCAGATCTTCTTACGAGTTAACAAGCAAGGCATCTTTATCTTTATACAAAGCAGTTGTAAGATCTACACTTGAATATTGTACGTTAATCTGGTCGCCACACCAAAGTGGAAATATAGCGCAGATTGAAAGAATCCAACGTAAATTTATAAATTTGTTTGCTTATAAATTAGGAATTAGAAAAGAAGAATATAGTCTTAAATCGTTAGAAGAACGTAGACTTATAACTGATTTAAATTTGATTCAAAAACTGGTTAGCGGCAATATAGATTGTGCAGCATTAATAAACAAGTTGAATTTTAATTTTAGGCAAAAAAAACACTCAACTAACTACGCATATTATAATCCTATATCTTGTATAATGCGAGAATCAAATATTATTCAGATGGATTCTAATTTTAATCTATTTCAATTATCGCATCAATGTTTTAAAAGTAATTGTAAAAACATTATCCTAAAACAGTACTTTAATTTTAATTGTTAGTTTATGGTATTATTAAGTTTCTATTTATAAATTGTTCTGTTTTTTCTTATAAATTTATATGTGATATACACTATTTAATATTATATAATTAATTTTTATACTAATTCTGTATTTACAGGCGATATGCCGTTAATAAACTATTATTATTTAATTTCTATGAAAAAAGTTACAGCAATTAGAATTAGTTTTTAAAAAATGTGCAAAAAGCACTCACACAAATCATTCTGATAAACCTGTGACAGAAACATTTTTCTGTTGCTTTATAAGTTTATTTAAAATGTATCTTTAAAGATATGTTTCTGAAAAGACTGAAATTAAAAGCATTTCATCTAATTCCAAATCACCAATTTGGTTTTTTTAAATTTACACACAACTACAGAGCAGGTTTACAGAGTAATAAAGCAAACTAACAACACTTAAAAAAAAGAAATATTGTTTGGCTGCTTTTCTTGACAACTCCCAAGCCTTTGATAAAAGTCTGACACCGGAGATTTTTAAGCAAATTGAAAACGCAATTGCCCATTACACATTTCATGTATTATAATCATACCTAATCAAAACATTTTTATGGTTAAACATCAAGATAAAGTAATTAACTTACACCTCATCAAATCAGCGGTACCACAGGAAGGTATTTTTGCACCGGTGCTATATCTACTTTTTACAGAAAACCTTCAAGAGTTACGTTTGTCATTCTAACAGTTAGTAAAATTCCAAGTTTTGTCTCTGAGAAACTTCAGACTTTTTTTAAAAACATCCAAAAATAGCTTAAAACCTTATAAATTAGGGCCAATCAAAGTAAATTTCAGCATGTCACCGTCACTCTCCGGCAAAAAATTATTACAATCTACCAATGCAAAGTACCTTGAAATAAATTTTAAAACCTGTATGGGCCAACTGTTCTTAACTATGGGACAGTAAGTTTCTAACATTCTGAAGCTGAAGATATATCAATTACAAACAGTTCAAGATTTATCACCAATAAGTCTCTATACAAAAATCTGAACAACTCTAATGTGCTACTAGACTCCAAGAACGCTAGTAGCAAATACTTATCTTGGTTTGAACTTCATACCAACACGTACCTTCTTTAACATGTCACTACTAGCAATCAATAAGTTACCTAATTAAATTAGTTAGAACCTTAATGTAGATATTCAACCGCACGCTATTAGGTTTATATTAAAAAAACTTTACAGTCATTTGTAAAAAAAAATACTGCGTTTTTTGTGTTCAAGTGTTAATCAGTTGAAACTAAACTTGAAGATGAGACTATAATTTTTTTTTGCAATAGTATATTATTGTTATAGCTAGTTAGATACATAAAAAACCTCTTTTTTACCATAATATTAGATAGAGAATAGTTGTGCTATTATAAGGCTTCACAGAATTAAATTCAGCAAGAAAACGCATGAATATAATTAAAAAAAATTTTCACACATTGTAGAAGAAAGTCTACTCTGTGTCATTAAATTTGTAAAAATTTGATGCAGTAAGTCGTTTCTCTGCAATTAATTTTTTTAATGTGGCGTTTTTAATTAGTTCTTTATTAATTTTTTACTCGTTAATTATAACTTCAAATCTTTAAACAAAAACATGAAAACATAGAATATTGTCTGTAGTTCAACATATAAAAGAGTGATAATTAAAATCTTATCGTTTGGATATTGAGTTGGTTGGCGTTTTGTCCCATAAGAACTAATTTTAATTCAAAAACGGCGCTGTACGTGTCAATATTTTTCTAGAGGAAAAGGTTTGCCGATATTTTTGTAGATGTGATAGGATTTAATATTTTTCTATAACAATACTACTAGTAGCACCCCCACAGGACAGTGCGACTAAACCTGTCAATTCTCTAGCGTTAAACTGAAAAGAATTAATTTTAATTTAACATGCAAATGATGTCAAGTTTACTAAACAAGACTAAAATTAATTTTTTTTATAAATTTTAAAACTAATGTAAACAATATTATTGTTATTTAATTTATTTAAAAAAATATATCTAAAAATAATTTTTTTTTATTGCACATTTTAAAAATTTATTATTAAAGAAATATTAAATAGTATTATATCTGCGATTTTATAATATTTTTAAAATCTATTCTACATAGCACAATACCTAGATAAAATTATTTAAAAAATATTTATAATATATTATAAAAAAATGTTATTTATTTGTTTCATTGGACTTTACGTCCAATGAAACAAATGAGTAATATTTTCTGTTTTATTTTTACATATTTTCTATACAAAACTAATAAACAACGTGAACCGTTTAGATATATTAAAAGTATATAATTATTTTTATAAATTGTATTTGCTATGTTGCCAATTGTAAGAGGCGTATTAGAACGTTAACTTATGAGGAGGCCTATTCTACTGGCCCGCAACAAAATATGTATATCAGTATAAATGCATAGCGCCACGTAGTGTTGACTTTAATGTACTACAATGTATAACTGTATATGTGTATCAGTCGAAATGGTCACCGAACAAAATTTTGTAGAATGACTTCTAGTAAAGTATTATGTTGAAATAAATTGATATACACACCAAAACGTATTTGCCTCCAGTTTTTCGTACCTGCCTCCGTTCTGGAGGCCAGTACTATCAGCGTGTATATATTTTGGAGGAGTATTAGTTGTTTTACATCTATATATATATATATATATATATATATATTATATAAAATTAACGTTAATTAAAAACAAAAAGAACAATTTCATTCATAATAAAAGCTAGAGTTTATATGGCCTTAGGAACACAAGCGAGAAGAACAGCAAGGTTAATAAAAATTTATTAACAATAGTTTGCACAAATAGTTATTTTATTTTGTAAATCAGAAAAATACTTTTAATACAAAGTAAACTACTTTTAAAATCTAAAAAAAAAGTGTGAAAAGTTTTTTGTAGTAAACTAAACTAAAATTGTTTTGTAGGAATCTGGAAATCCATTAGTAATAGTTGATCAAACTTATGGATACAAAGTAGTAGGAGTGTCTACTTTTGGAAGAAATCTTGAAGTAAGCATTCCGACAGTATATTACAGGGTCTCTCATTACATGGATTGGATCGAATCTGTAGTGTGGCCATAAAAAAACCAATATTAAAAAAATTCAAATAAAAAAAAAATATTAAGTGGTAGTTCAATTAAAATTAAAAAAAAGTATGTAAAAAAATATTTCATATCTTTTATAAACTAATAAAAAAAAATTATGTGTCAACTATTTTTTTAAAACTATTTAAGTAACTGTATTTTTGTTTGGTGTGAATGATTTCATTAATTATAATATTTTTGAATTTTGAACTGATAGCGTTTATCTAGAACAAAACCGGTAGGCACAACTTTAAGTTCTACGCTAGTGGCTATTAACAACGACCTTGATGGCGCTTGATAAGGCAAACATGTTTTAGCAAAAATTCTGAAATTTATAAAACTGGTAGTAAAATAATTTAAATAATCAATCAAAATAAATTATTAAATAAGTAACGTAAGAAAAAACATTATTCACACAGTTGTGAAAAAAATGCATAACTAACAAAAGTGCTAATAGTTATCATAAAACTAAAAGCAGAACTCACGCAATTTAACTATTTTTTAAAATCGGTTTTTTGCAACGTGTAGAGAATAAAATTTCTAATCTAATAAAATATATAAAAATTCAAAACTTTCAATTGTCTATTAAATTTAAAAATTAGATTGTATTTTTTTTGTCAAAATATTTGCTTGAGTTATACTTCATTGAACATTAAACTTTGTAGACTTTTTATTGTGCTATAAATTGTTTTTTTTTTTAATAACAATTGTTACAGTTTTGCTCGTAGTTGTAAATGTATGATAAAATGTAAAACTTAAAAATCTCAAAAAACTCATTTCGAGAAGTTACATATATAGAAGTATTATACGCTATATTATTACTAAGTAACTCTTTATTTCGTGATAGATTAAGCAATAAATAATAAAAAAATGTAAAACATATTATTGATATTCCTATAACCAAAGTCTTAAATATATTTATCTTGAATGGCATTTGCCCAGATGCTCTAAAGATTTCTGCAGTCACTCGCAGAAAAACGACAAATTAAAATCTGGTAATTAGGTAATTATAGACCAATTTTAGTTGTTTCTATAATTTCAAAATTGTTTAAGAAATTATTCTGTTTTCAACTACACAAACAATTTGAAATTAATAGTTTGTTTGCTCCAAAACAATTTGAATTTAGGAAAAAAAAGATCTCCGCCTGCACCACATTGGGTGAATCAAGTAGCTCAGAGTGGTGTTGCCGGCCCCAAACCCGGATAAAAGAGAAAGGTTTGCCTGCAGTAAAATATTGAATTGAGAAAGAACAAAAAGTCATGTTAGAAATGGAAATACACAAAATAGATATATGCGCACTCTCCAAAATAAAGAGCAAAGAGAAAGGTGATCTTTCATATAAAGTATACACACTCAAATACTGTGGAAACAAAAAACAAAAAAGAGCCACAGCTGGAGTAGGGCTGCTAATCAGTGACAAATTCAGATAAAATGTAGAAGACAGATTCAATGTCAACAAAAAAATACGAAAAAAAATGCTAGACATAAGCAAGGATAAAATACATTTGATTAGCTTCTACGCCTCCGACACCAGCAAAAGCAAAGAAGAAATTATTTTTTTCTACAAACATCTGCAAACGAAAACAGACAAAATACACAAAGAACAAAAAACTGCAGATAGCGTAAAAAAGCGTTTCAATGAGAACACGTTAACTATAGCGGAAAAACTCTCACCACATTTTGTGCACATAATAAAATGAAAATAAACAACACATATTTTGGCTATAAGCGACAATACAAAACAACTTAGTCCAACACACAAAAACACTTATCCACAATCAATTATATAATCTCAAATAGAGCAGTACACCCGAGATAATCAATGTACGTTCTCTAACATCAGCAAATATAAGATCGGACCATCAACTAGTTATAGCAAAACATCAAACTATTTAAAGACCTCACAGTAAAAGACACACATACAAAAAAAAAGTTAGCCCAAAAGATCTGAGAACAGCCAACCCTGGAACAGGACAACGTTAAAACTAACTGGAGAAAAGTGAAAACGCACATCAAGACAGCCGCAGATAAAGCACTAGCAAAAAGAAACAAAAACTCATTCAAAATTAATACACCATGGTTCACGTAAGAAATAAAACAAATGGCAGAAAAAAAAACGAGAAACCTACTTGAAGTACCTGAATAATAAAACACCCTAAGAATAATAAAAAAATAAAAATATAGTAAAAACAGAAATAAAAAAAATAAAGACCAAAACTGAGACCTTCACGGCGGACATGGAACATGACCTCTATGGCAGCCAAAAGATATGGGAAATGATACGACAGAGAAAACGAATACGTAACAACAAAAGCTATCCCAGAAGAGGTATAAATAAATTGCTTCAAACAAATATTTGAAGACGATAAAAATCCACACTACTAATGGCATAAATAAATACCCGCATCCGTCATAAACTGGTAGAAAAATACTCTAAAGAGCTAAAAAACAAAAAAGCCCCAAGGATCGATGGACTAAATAACAAACTGATAAAGTAAGAAGGTAAACCATTAAGCAACCAACTAGCCTACCTCTTCCAGAAGATCGTAAACAAAACCAAAATACTAGCCAAAAAGACGACAAAAAACAACCAGGGAATTACAAAGAAATAACTTTTCTTAACGCAGTGATATGATAAAGCTATTTACAAAAAGTATCTGCAACATCATTGCATAATGCATAACCCATACTGAAAGAACAACAGGAGTTTAGGAAAAATAAATTAACTACAGACGCGATATTCGTTATACGACAAATTATCGAGAAAACAATCAAATATCAAATTATAAATAGTATTTGACAAATAAATAACTCAATTTAGTGACGCAAGTGAGTTTTAGCAATATCTAAATATTTTTGTTATTCATCTAATTATTGATAATTTGCGCATACTTGATAAGAATATTTTAAGAACTTTAGATAGAATAGTTAATTATTTATTAATTTATTATTAAATTTTTAATTACTGTTAGCTAAGTAAACAAAAAACAAACCATGCATAAAGATTCTTTGTTACTATTATCTGTTTACAAACGAGTTAATAAGCTTGACCTAACAGTTTATGACCTTGACTAGTTATAATAAAATATCCAATACTTCTCTCATCGCTTTACATCAATATGTTTGAGTTTAGTTCTTTGTCAACACTCAGAGTTGCATAATGGCAGCAATTTTATTGGCGTTTCTCGCTGTGCTCTCTATAGATAGAATTGAAGGTACAATATTTACACACTTAAATTAAAATTTTATTTTAATTAAATCTTTTATATTTCAACAGCCGCAAGAAAAAGTGAACAATGTAAGTTAAATTAATACTAATATAAAAAATAAAAATATTGAATTTACAGATTGTTCCGACGTGTATTCAAAAACATTCAGTTTAGATAATCCTTCAACATTAATTGAAGAGTTTCCTTGTATGGTAAGCATTTTAATTAAATTAATTAATAATACACAAAATTATGATAATAAATTTACATAAAATCAGGCAGCAATTGGTTACAAGGATGAAAATGAAAATATAACTTTTAGATGCGCAGGAATTTTAATCAGTGAAAAATATGTTATGACAGCAGCGCATTGCTTAAATAGAATGTATGTATTTTATATTATTTTTAAAATAATGAATTAATTAAAAAAAAAATTGTTGGCATAAATTGTCAGATGGATCAATTATTCATTATGAAATAAACTATAGTTAAAAAATGAAACAATATTAATATTAAAAAAAAATGCTAACCAGAAAACAACTTTTATTCTTTCGTTTCGTTTTTACTAATAGTAAAATACGTAGTCATATTTCAGATAAAGTTATTTTATTATTTAAAAATATTTTGCAGGCATAAAATATTTAATTTTGTATTAAATTAATTTTAGCGACGTTACACCGGTCCAGGTTAAACTTGGAATAAGTAATCTAAACTCTGCAAACAACAAAGACGTTATCCAAACAATAAATATATCCAAAGTAATTAAGCATCCAGATTTTGATGGAAAGTTTAAATATAATGATGTTGGCTTAATAGAACTGCTAGAACCCATTAAGCTTACTAAGCATGTTAAGCCAATTTGTTTGGAAACTGAACAGAAATCATCTTATCCATCTTTAATCACCGCAAGTTTGGGAATATTAGGATTTTTTGAAACACCCAGAATGAATTTAAAAAAATTTAATGTTGTGGAGTATAGTAATGCAAACTGTACATTTCCCCGAAACGAGAAAGCTTAAAAACGGAATATTGGAGGATTCTATGATTTGTGCTGGACATCCTCGACAGGATCCGTGTGTGGTAAATAATTTAAATATATTTGCACGTATTTAGTTCTGTTATTGAAGATTAACCCTGCTGTGCTAGTCGGGTCAATTTGACACTAATAAATAATAAATGTTTATATATACCTTAGATGTCATAAAGATTTTTTGTTTTTTCAGTTTTTTTACTTGGTCAAGTGTATAACAAATGTTAAAAAGACATACTTTCAAAAGTATTTATTATTTGCAAACGTAAAATGAATGTGTTAAACTTGTGTTTATCGGGTCAAATAGACTCAAATATTATAATTTAAAATGTAAATTTTTGTGTTATAAATATATTTTTACTATTAATGCTGTTAAAACAATTATTAACGTAATAAAAACTCAAGCTCAGCATAAAATTTGAATAAATTTTGCAATTATAAAGATAAATTGTAGTGCTAAAAAAACTTATTTTCTTTGGCGATAGGTTTGAATTAAATTATTAATTAAATGTTAATAAAATTATCTATGTAACACATATATATTTATAATTTATGTAATATTTTTAGAACTGATAATGGCCTAACAGCCAAAACCGGTCTTAATAAAAATTAAAATTAAAATCAGCACAATAAAGTATATATAAATTGTTAAAATACCCTAACCTCAAATTATTAATGCAAGTATTTTAATAAATTTCAGAAGAGACATGTAGTTTTTATACTTATCTTGAAAATTTTTTGGTGTTTTATTGAAAAAGAGCAAAACTTGAAAAAAAATTTACCCTACTTATGTAGTTGGTAAATATTGACATATACCATAATGGTATCACTTACTATTTTAGAATTTAATAATAAAAATATTCTCTTCATCTGTATACATCCTTATAACCTTGCTTGACAGTTGAAGTTAAACTGTCAAAACAAAGTAAAAAGTTTGGTGCAAAATTTTAAAAAGGCATATTCAAAGTGATTACATACTTCCAGACATTTATAAAGACGCTGTATATACTTGTAAGTTAATTTTTTGTTTCTAATTTTTATATTTTGGGATGACCAATAAATATATATTATATAAAATTAACGTTAATTAAAAAACTATTTCAGACATAATAAAAGCTGGGGTTTATATGTCCCTAGGAACACAAGCGTATTGTAATTGTAACAGCAAGGTTAATAAAAATTTATTAACAATAGTTTGTACAAATAGGTTTTTTGCATTCTAAACTAACCATCTACAATACAAGTTATTTTACTTGGTAAGTCAGAAAAATACTTTGTAAGTCAAAAAAATACTTTTAATACAAAGTAAACTACTTTTAAAATCTAAAGAAAAAGAAGTGTGAAATGATTTTTTATAATAAACTAAACTAAATTTTTTTTGTAGGAATCTGGAAATCCATTAATAATAGTTGACCAAACTTATGGATACAAAGTAGTAGGAGTGTCTTCTTTTGGAAAAATTTGTGGAGTTGGAAACACTCCGACAGTATTTTACAGAGTTTCTCATTACGTGGATTGGATTGAATCTGTGGTGTGGCCATAAATAAAACAATATTAAAAACGTTCAAATAAAAAAAATATATTAAGTGGTAAATCAATTAAAATAAAAGAAAAGTATATAAAAAAAAAATTTGTATCTTTTATAAATTAATAAAAAAATATTTAAAAAACCGACAAAAGCGGCTCGCAAGCAGCTCGTGTCGCGTTTCAAAAGCCGTCCTAATATGCGAGCCGAGCAGTTCGTAAGCCGCTCGGCTCGCATATTGGGACGCTCTTTGTTAAGAGAAACTGACGAGCGGCTTGCAAGCCGCTCGGCTCGCATATTTATACGCACCTTTAGAGTAACTGTATTTTTGTTTTGTGTGAATGATTTCATTAATTATAATATTTTTAAACTTTGAACTGATAGCGTTTATCTAGTACTTAGCAACAAAACTGGTGGGCACAACTTTACGGCCTACGTCAGTGGCTATTAACAACGACCTTGACGGCGCTTGGTAATGCAGAATAAACATGTTTTAGCAAAAATTCTGACATTTATGAAACGAGTAGTAAAATAATTTTAAATAAACTTTCAAAATAAATCAATAAATAAGTAACGTAAGAAAAAACATTATTCACACAGCTGTGAAAAAAATGCATAACTAACAAAAGTGCTATTAGTTGCAAAAAAATTAAAAGATTCTTGTCAATAGATCTACCCTGTAACATAACAAAAAAAGTTAATTGTTCAAACCTTATCACAATGCAAGAAAATGCAATTGCCATTTTTGTTGAGAAGGCACTTTAATAGTCGGTACACACTTGCAACAATCTGCCGTACCGCAACACCGTCGCGTAACATCCTCGCGCAACATTTCCTCGCAACATGGGACTTTTCTAGCGTCCCATCGCTTGTCGGTTTTATGCCGTCGGATCAAAGGAACGTTGCGCGACGATGTTGCAGCTCTCTTTACAAGTTAGTACGGCAGGGCGCAACAATACGGCATTGTGTTGCGGGAGTATGTTACGCGACGATGTTGCGGTTCGCAGTTGTGATGCAGAGTGATGGTACGCGACGATGATACGCGACGGTGTTGCGATACGGCAGATTGTTGCAAGTGTGTACGCAGTATAAGATGTGTCATAAAACTAAAAGTTGAATTCACGCAATTTAACTCCTTTTTAAAATCGGTTTTTTGCAACGTGTAGAGAATGAAATTTCTAATCTAATAAAAATATAAAAATTCAAAACTTTCAATTGTCTATTAAATTTAAAAATTTGATTGTAATTTTTTTGTCAAAATATTTGCTTGAGTTATACTTCATTGAACATTAAACTTAGTAGACTTTTTATTGTGCTATAAGTTTATTTTCTAAAATAACAGTTTTTACAGTTTTGCTTGTACATAAATGTATAATAAAATGTAAAATTTGAAATTCCTTAAAAACTCATTTTGAGAAGTTACATATATAGAAGTATTATACGCTATATTATCACTAAGTAACTCTTTATTTCGTGACAGTCATAGATTAAGCAGTGAATAATAAAAAATTGTAAAACATATTATTTATATTCCTATAACCAAAGTCTTAAATATATTTATCTTGAATGGCATTTGCCCAGACGCTCTAAAGATTTCTGTAGTCACTCGCAGAAAAGCGACAAATTAAAACCTGGTAAATAGGTAATTATAGACCAATTTTAGTTGTTTCTATAATTTCAAAATTGTTTAAAAAATTATTCAGTTTTCAACTACACAAAAAGAAAAAAAAAATCTCCGCCTGCACCACATTGGGTGAATCAAGTAGCTCAGAGTGGTGTTGCCGGCCTCAAACCCGGATAAAAGAGAAAGGTTTGCCTGCAGTAAAATATTGAATTGAGAAAGAATAAGAAGTCATGTTAGAAATGGAAATACACAAAATAGATATATGCGCACTATCCAAAATAAAACGCAAAGAGAAAGGTGATCTTTCATATAAAGTATACACACTCAAATACTGTGGAAACAAAAAAGAGCCACAGCTGGAGTAGGGCTGCTAATCAGTGACAAATTCAGACAAAATGTAGAAGACAGATTCAATGTCAACGAAAAAATACGTAAAATAGTCTTAGGCATAAGCAAGGATAAAATACATTTGATTAGCTTCTACGCCTCCGACACCAGCAAAAGCAAAGAAGAAATTATTTTTTTCTACAAACATCTGCAAACGAAAACAGACAAAATACAGAAAGAATAAAAAACTGCAGATAGCGTAAAAAAGCGTTTCAATAAGAACACGTTAACTATAGCGGAGAAACTCTCACCACATTTTGTGCACATAATAAAATAAAAATAAACAACACATATTTTGGCTATAAGCGACAACACAAAACAACTTAGTCCAACACACAACTACACTTATTCACAATCAATTATATAATCTCAAATAGAACAATACACCCGAGATGTACGTTCTCTAACATCAGCGAATATAGGATCGGACTAGTTATAGCAAATCATCAAACTATTTAAAGACCTCACAGTAAAAGACTTTTACAAAAAAAAAAGGTTAGCCCAAAAGATCAGAGAACAGCCAATCCTGGAACAGGACAACGTAAAAACCAACTATAGAAAAATGAAAACACACATCAAGACAGCCGCCAATAAAGCACTAGCAAAAAGAAGTTAAACAAAAACTCATTCAAAATTATCACACCATGGTTCACGTAAGAAATAAAACAAATGGCAGAAAAAAAAAACCGATGGACTAAATAACAAACTGATAAAGTAAGAAGGTAAACCATTAAGCGACTAACTAGCCTACCTCTTCCAGAAAATCGTAAACAAAACCAAAATACTAGTCAAAAAGGCGACAAAAAACAATCAGGAAATTACAAAGAAATAACTTTTCTTAACGCAGTGATAAAGCTATTTACAAAAATTATCTGCAACATCATTGCATAATGCATAACCCATACGGGAAGAACAACAGGGGTTTAGGAAAAATAAGAGCCGCTTTTACAATTCCCAGTTAAAGCATGGTTAGGGTTTGGAGGGGAATAACCGTTTGTTAACTTATCCGGTGCTTGGAGCAGTAGTTACACCTAGTATAACGCACATAACCTCGTAAGCGCCGCACATATCATACTCGTAAAAATAAATAAGGAAAAAAGTAGAGTTTGTTGCTCGAATTTTCGTCTTTTTGTTGTCACTATCTGATTTAAACACATTTACGTTATAGAGGTGACAATATAAATTTGCTTATAAACACCTTACGGCACAATTGACGTTTCAATAGGTTATCCTAGAGAATAAACTAACTTAGCATTTATAAAATGCATGTGTGTTATACTAGGTATAATGTGGATTAGTTTATCTGACGATTGTAAAAGAGGCCCTTAATCAACTACAGACGCGATATTCGTTATACGACAAATAATCGAGAAAACAATCAAATATCAAATTATAAATAGTATTTGACAAATAAATAACTCAATTTAGTGACGCAAGTGAGTTTTAGCAATATCTAAATATTTTTGTTATTCATCTAATTATTGATAATTTGCGCATACTTGATAAGAATATTTTAAGAACTTTACATAGAATAGTTAATTATTTGTTAATTTATAATTAAATTTTTAATTACTGTTAGCTAAGTAAACAAAAAACAAACCATGCATAAAGATTCATTGTTGCTATTATCTGTTTACAATCGAGTTAATAAGTTTGACCTAACAGTTTATGACCTTGACTAGTTATAAAATATCCAATACTTCTCTCATCGCTTTACATCAATATGTTTGAGTTTAGTTTCTTTGTCAACACTCATAGTTGTATAATGGCAGCAATTTTATTGGTATCTCTCGCGGTGCTCTCTATTGATGGAATTGAAGGTACAATATTTACACACTTAAAATTAAAATTTTATTTTAATTAAATCTTTTATATTTCAACAGCCGCAAGAAAAAGTGAACAATGTAAGTTAAATTAATACTAATATAAAAAATAAAAATATTGAATTTACAGATTGTTCCGACGTGTATTCAAAAACATTCAGTTTAGATAATCCTTCAACATTAATTGAAGAGTTTCCTTGTATGGTAAGCATTTTAATTAAATTAATTAATAATACACACAATTATGATAATAAATTTACATAAAATCAGGCAGCAATTGGTTACAAGGATGAAAATGAATATATAACTTTTAGTTGCGCAGGAATTTTAATCAGTGAAAAATATGTTATGACAACAGCGCATTGCTTAAATAGTATGTATGTATTTTATATTATTTTTAAAATAATGAATTAATTTATATTTATTAGAGTTAAAAAAAATATATTTGTTGGCATGAATTGTCAGTTGGATCAATTGTTCATTATGAAATAAACTATATTTAAAAAATGAAACAATATTAATATAAAAAAAAATGCTAGCCAAAAAACAACTTTTATTCTTTCGTTTCGTTTTTACTAATAGTAAAATACGTAGTCATATTTCAAATAAAGTTTTTTTATTATTTAAAAATATTTTGCAGGCATAAAATATTTAATTTTGTATTAAATTAATTTTAGCATCGTTACACCGGTCCAGGTTAAACTTGGAATAAGTAATCTAAGCTCTACAAACAACAAAGACCTTATCCAAACAATAAATATATCCAAAATAATTATGCATCCAGATTTTGATAAATGGACTAAATATAATGATGTTGGCTTAATAGAACTGCTAGAACCCGTTAAGCTTACTAAGCATGTTAAGCCAATTTGTTTGGAAACTGAACAGAAATCATCTTATCCATCTTTAATCACTGCAAGTTTGAAAATATTAGGATTTCTTAAAATACCCATAATGAATTTAAAAAAATTTAATGTTGTGGAGTATAGTAATGCAAACTGTAGAAAATATTTCCTCGAAGAAACGAGAAAGCTTAAATACGGAATACCGGAGGATTCTATGATTTGTGCTGGACATCCTCGACAGGATCCGTGTGTGGTAAATAATTTAAATATATTTGCACGTATTTAGCTCTGTTATTGAAGATTAACCCTGCTGTGCTAGTCGGGTCGATTTGACACTAATAAATAATAAATGTTTATATATACCTTAGTTGTCATAAAGATTTTTTGTTTTTTCAATTTTTTTACTTTGTCAAGTGTATAACAAATGTTAAAAAGACATACTTTCAAAAGTATTTATTATTTGCAAGCGTAAAATGAATGTGTTAAATTTGTGTTTATCGGGTCTAATAGACTCAAATATTATAATTTAAAATGTCAATTTTTGTGTTATAAATATATTTTTTACTATTAATGCTGTTAAAACAATTATTTAAATATATAAATTATTAATGCAAGTATTTTGATAAATTCCACAAAAGACATGTAGTTTTTATACGTATCTTGAAAATTTTATGGTATTTTATTGGAAAAGAGACTAAAAAAATTTACCCTACTTATGTAGTTGGTAAATATTGACATATACCATAATGGTATCACTTACTATTTTAGAATTTAATAATAAAAATATTCTCTTCATCTGTATACATCCTTATAACCTTGCTTGACAGTTGAAGTTAAACTACCAAAACAAAGTAAAAAGTTTGGTGCACAATTTTAAAAATGCGGCATATTCAAAGTGATTACATAATCTTAGACATTTATAAAGACTCTGTATATACTTATAAGTTAATTTTTTGTTCCTAATTTTTATAATTTGTGATGACTAGTAAATATATACTACTACTATTATATAAAATTAACGTTAATTAAAAAAAAGAACTATTTCAGGCATAATAAAAGCTGGGGTTTATATGGCCCTAGGAACACAAGCGTATAGTAGTCAATAAAAGAACAGCAAGGTTAATAAAAATTTATTAACAATAGTTTGTACAAATATGTTTTTTTAATTCTAAACTAACCATCTACAATACAAGTTATTTTACTTTGTAAGTCAGAAAAATACTTTTAATACAAAGTAAACTACTTTTAAAATCTAAAGAAAAAAAAGTGTGAAATGATTTTATATAATAAACTAAACTAATTTTTTTTTTGTAGGAATCTGGAAATCCATTAATAATAGTTGACCAAACTTATGGATACAAAGTAGTAGGAGTGTCTACTTTTCGAAGAATTTGTGGAATTGAAAACATTCCGACAATATTTTACAGGGTTTCTCATTACGTGGATTGGATTGAATCTGTTGTGTGGCCATAAATAAAACAATATTAAAAACGTTCAAATAAAAAAATAGATTAAGTGGTAAATCAATTAAAATAAAAGAAAAGTATGTAAAAAACTATTTCATATCTTTTATAAACTAATCAAAAAATTTACCTGTGTCAGCCATTTTTTTTTTTAAATATTAGAGTGACTGTATTTTTGTTTTGTGTGAATGATTTCATTAATTCTAATATTTTTAAACTTTGAACTGATAGCGATTATCTAGTACTTACTACTTACTAGCACCAAAACCGGTGGGCACAACTTTACGGCTTACGCCAGTGGCTATTAACAAATACCTTGACGACGCTTGGTAAGGCAAAATAAACTACTAACTAAATAAGTAACGTAAGAAAAAACATTATTCACACAGCTGTAAAAAAATGCATAACTAACAAAAGTGCAAATAGTTGCAAAAAATTAAAAGATTTTTGTAACTAGAACTTAATAGAAAAAAAATTGTCATTAGATCTACCCTGTAACATAACAAAAAAAGTAAATTTGAACAATTTTTCAAAATGCAAGAAAATGCATTTGCCATTTTTGATAAGAAGCCAATTTAATTAGTGTCATAAAACTAAAAGCAGAACTCACGCAATTTAATTTCTTTTTAAAATCGGTTTTTTGCAACGTGTAAAGAATGAAGTTTCCAATCTAATAAAATATATAAAAATTCAAAACTTTCAATTGTCTATTAAATTTAAAAATTAGAATGTAATTTTTTCGTCAAAATATTTGCTTAAACTTTAAGAGATATACTTCATTGAACAATAAACTTAGTAGACTTTTTATTGTGCTATAAGTTATTTTTCTAAAATAACAGTTGTTACAGTTCTGCTTGTACATGAATGTATAATAATATGTAAAATTTGAATCCTGGTAATTAGGTAATTATAGACCAAATTCAGTTGTTTCTATAATTTTAAAATTAGTTTTCAACTACACAAACAATTTGAAATTAATAGTTTGTTTGCTCCAGAACAATTTGGATTTAGGAAAAAAAGGAACTCCGCCTGCACCACACTGGGTGAATCAAGCAGCTCAGAGTGGTGTTGCCGGTTGCAAGTCTGGATAAAGGAGATGGGTTTGCAAGTAAGAATAACAGTGTAACGGTGCAATTGCGCGCGTATATTCAAGTACACGATTACGGGATGTCCGGTGAGAAGGAGAGAAGCGAGAAGGTAAAGGTGGTGGTCAAAAGTCGACAGAAAGCTAGCGCGAGAAGCGGATCTAAGCTCGATAAAACCGCGTGGCGGATCTCAAAGTTAAAACTGCATGGCGGATCTTAAAGTTAACAAGTATAATAATAAGTCATAGTGTTTAGTTTAATTAAATATATCTTAGTGCTAATTATCTGGGTTTCCTTTACTTCCTCTCCATGATATTAAAAAGTAAAGTGGCGCCCTAAACCTGATGCCTGGATCGCCAACGACGTCCCGACCCACTCCACAAAGACAGAGCTAGCCCCATCTTCAACCAAGTTTTAATCTTCTGTCAACTTATAAAAAAAAAAGAATGGAAACCGGTACTTGACTACTAGCATTATGAACCTGATCATTAGGTGGTCTCTTAATAAGTAATGTTACGTTACAATATTTTAACTAACCTCTATTTTAATTAGTCTAATTTTACTATAACATAACTAACTACCATAAACCTATCTATCATAACTAACCTATCCTAACTAATAGCACTAGATCTGACATAACCTAACTTAACCTGCTAAATCCATATTAACTAAATAACTGCATGTACCCAATCTAATTAAATTTACCTTACCTCTAACCTAGCCTAACTGTACTACTACTATACTTATTTTTTTCTTACTATGTTGTAGAATATATCTGTAATTTCAACATCTGGGGAATCAACCGAAATAGTGTTTACTCCACTTCAGGTAGATTACCCTTTACATGAATATTACCCAGCAAAAGTCCATTGTCCGCCCGTACGACCTTATAAATGTTATACCCAACCTTTGCAGTTATTTTACCCTTTACAAATTTTGGCGCTAGCGGTAAAGTAGCGCGCTGCATCCGATAAGGGATGAGTTCGACACCATACTGTGTCACCGAACTGATATGAAATTGGCCTGCGACGTAAGTTATAATACCAAGCATTCCGCTAACCAGCCCACTGCATATTTTGTCAAACCGTTTCAAAATAGTCAGGTAAGGCAGATAATCGTTCCGCGAGTGCTTTGCGGTCTTGCACATTGAGTGGTTTATTATCGTCTAGTGGCCCGAATTGATCGCCTGATATAGTAATGCCCCGTTCAAATGTTAAAAATGCGGGGGTATAGCCGGTAGTCTCATTGATACTCAAACGCATAGCAAATTCGTATTTTGGGAGGTTTTGATCCCAGAGCCGATGATTCTTGTTAATAAAGTTGTCAGTTGTCAGTTGCGTGAAAGTTTCGCACGCACGAAGTAGTAGCTCTGTTTGCATGTGCAATCACACGGTTGCCCTCATGGTATTTCTGTGTCAGTATGCAACCTATACCAACCTTGCTACTGTCGCATTCTAAGTAAAACGTTTTTTTCTAATCCAGTACAGCTAGGACTTGTGCTTCTAGACATTTTTTTAATTCTTGAAAAACACTATCTTGTTTATCTGTCCACTTCCATCTAACGTTTTTGCGCAATAATTCGTGCAGCGGCGACGCGCGAGTTGCGTAATTATCAATAATTCTCCGATACCAACCGGCTAAACCCAAGAAACGACTTTGCGTTGGCATTTTGGTTTCGGAAAATGTAGAATAGCAGATACCTTTTTGGGATCTACTAAAAAACCTAATTCATTGACTACATAACCCAAGTAGCGCAATTCAGGTCTAGCAAACTGACATTTAGACCGGTTCAGGGTTAGCCCAGCTTGATGTAAGCAAAATAGTACTTTGTTTATGACTTCAAGGTGTTTATCGAAGTCTTCGAATATAATAATAATATATTTGAAAACATGGGGATCTAATTCTGGACTGAGCACTGTGTCTATCAACCTCTGAAATGTGTTTAGGCTGTCATGTAAGTCAAATGGTAGCCGATTAAATTGAAATAAGCCCCTGCCGGGAACTGAGAATGCTGTCATTTCTTTACTTAAATCGATAAGTTTAACCTGCCAGTAAGCGCTTTCAATGTCTAGAGATATTAAGTATCGCGCAGAACGTAGCCTATCCAGAATCTCCAAAACGTATGGCAGGGCATAAGCATCGCGTTTTGTTACGTCATTAACGCGACAATAATCAACGCAGAAGCGGTAATCGCCTGTCTTTTTACGTATCATCACGATCGGTGAAGACCACGGCAAGTTGCTTGCCTCAATCACTCCCATTTCTAACATTTTATCAACTTTGTAATTGATTAACTTTAACATAGCTGGCAAGACAGGGTAGTATTGTTGCTTAATTGGAGTTGCGTCTCCTACGTTTATATGGTGTTTTATAACATCTGTGAACCCTAGTTTATTACCCATTAGGTCAAAGTATCGAGTGATTAAACTATGCAGTTTACTACCTTGTTCTGTCGTCACTTCTGGATTCTTCCTCAGCACTAATATATATAAAAGATGATGATATGAAACATATTAAAAACATATTAAAAAGATTTTACAAACATATTACAAACATATTAAAAACTATTAAAAACAATGAAAAACAATGAAAAACAATTAAAGACACTTAAAAAACATATTAAAACATTAGTTAATTTGAATTAAAAAAATTTAAAAAATCAAAAGACTTACCAATTTCTTATAAATTGATTAATTTTGTCATTAACATTAGTTTTATACCTATATATTTATAACAAATTGGTAAGTCTTTTGATTTTTTAAATTTTTTTTATTCAAATTAACTAATGTTTTAATATGTTTTTTAAGTGTCTTTACTTGTTTTTAATTGTTTTTCATTGTTTTTCATTGTTTTTAATAGTTTTTAATATGTTTGTAATATGTTTGTAAAATCTTTTTAATATGTTTTTAATATGTTTCATATCATCATCTTTTATATATTTTAGTGCTGAAGAAGAATCCAGAAGTGATTCGAAAGGTTCACATTTTGTATGTAATTTAAAAAAATAAAACATGTCCTATATACCGTTTAATTAATTACATTCAACAATCATTGAAGAACGAAGAAAAATAAATAAAGAAAGAAATTAACTTATTTTATTTCAAAAAACAAAACAAAATTGTTTTTGCGTAAACTCAAAAACATTTTATTAATAATATATTTATATCATCCTGAATAATAAATTAATTAATTTAACAATTTATTAACACATGTTATGTTTAATGAATCAATACACTATTTATTCATATTTATTAAGAAGTAAAATAAATATGTATAACAAAAAAAATCCAATAGCAAATGTAAATAATGTATCCTATTTGCTAGTTTGAATAAATTTAATAAAATTTATTTGAAATTAACTTTTCTATAAATATTTAGGACAATTAATATATTTATGCAAAAAGTAAATAATTATATATAAAAAAAATATAGTTCAACAGTTTGTATTTTACTAAGTTCACTTACTGCGACTATTAAGGGGATTTTGTCTGACCTGACTATATCATTGCATTTGCTGTATCCATCGCTGTGTTCCGCTAGGCCGGCCGGTCCTGCTGGAAAACACTTCTGCTGCTTCTCCTTACCGGTACTGTTGTTCAATACTGTCGTTTTCACTGGCGTTGTCGGCACCGGGCGTTTTTTCTTACATTCTGGTCAGCTCTGTGATGTACTGGAAGGTGTTATAACCCTGCTGCAAATATCGACGGCCCATGTTCGTACGCCATATCTTGTAACCACGTGCCGGAGTTTACGGGCACGGAGAAGATGGGGGCTAGCTCTGTCTTCGTGAAGTGGGTCGGGACGTCGTTGGCGATCCAGGCAGCAGGTTTAGGGCGCCACTTTACTTTTTAATACCATGGGGAGGAAGTAAAGAAAACCGAGATAATTAGCACTAAGATATATTTAATTAAACTAAACACTGTGACTTATAATTAAACTTGTTAACTTTAAGATCCGCTATGCGGTTTTAACTTTGAGATCCGCCTCGAGGTTTTATTAAACTTAGATCCGTTTCTCGCGCTAGCTTTCTGTCGACTTTCGACCACCACCTTTACCTTTTAGCCTTTTCACCAGACATACCGTGATTGTGTACTTATTTATTTTCTTTTCTGGCTTTGAATTAACGCGCGTTACAACAGTCTGCCTGCAGTAAAATATTAAAATAGGAAAGAACAAGAAGTCATGTTAGATATAGAATTTCACAAAATAGATATATGCGCGCTATCAAATACGTAGATAAACTAAACATCAAACTATTTAAAGACCTCACAGTAAAAGACTAGCTTAAAAGATTAGAGAGCAGCCAATCCTAGAACAGGACGACTTAAAAACCAACTGGCAAAAGTGAAAACGCACATAAAGTACCTGAATAACAAATATTTGAAGACGATAAGATTCCACACTAGGAAGTAAATAAATAAATACTCGCATCTGCTATAAACTGGTAAAAAAATACTTTAATGATCTAAAAAACAGAAAAGCTCCAAAGATTGATGGACTAAACTGATAAAGTACGGAGGTAAGCCATTAAGCAACCAACTAGCCTACCTCTTCCAGAAGATTATATATAAAACCAAAACACCAAAACGTCATTATTTCCATTTTAAAAAAAGTTGACAAAAAACAACCAGAAAATAACAAAGAAATTACTTTTTTACGCAGTGATAAAGCTATTTACACAAAGTATCTGCAACATAATCGCAAAATGCATATGGAAAAATAAATCAACTAAAGACGCAATATTCGTTATAATATCAATCTAACCGAAGCGTTTGACCAAGTGAAATTGTATGACATCACAACCATACTAAGACAGAGCAACATTCCGAAAGAAACCGTTTAAATGATCAAAAACATGAACATTGACATAATCACCAGCATACTTATTAATAACAGCCTGTCTAAGCAAGTCCCAATATCAAAAGAAATACAACATGGAGACTCATTAAGTCCAATACTATTCAATCTAATTATGAACAAAATAATACAAGACGTCAAAAACACGGTTTCAAAATTAATAAAAGAAAAATAACAATAGTGTGCTACGCAGATGACGCAGTAATTGAATCTGAAAACAAAGACAAACTACAGAGGCTACTACACCAATTCTACGTAACGGCTAAACAATACAACATAGTGATAGCAATGCTAAAAACAAAAACATTGGTAGCAGCAAAAAAAACTATAAGATGTAAACTGGTTGTTAACAACAAAATAATAAAACAGGTAAAATACCTAAGAGCAAAAATTACAACCCACCAAGACAGAAGCTCAAAAATAAAAATCCAAACAGATAAAGCATCCAAGATCTCCGGGTGCTTGAAGAACATGATATGAAAGAATTGGTTTCTAAAACCTGAAGCAGAAATCCGCTTCTACAAATCATGCGTCAGGCCAACCAAGAGCAGAGCACAAACGACAAAGATGAAAACGAGCGTAGCATCACAAAATACCCACTATCACTTTCTATCAAACTGATGCCGTGACGTATTTGTGGCAACTATGACGCATTGGTTGTTTATGCTGCATTTGTTTGACTGTTTGTTTCATAAATTTAATGACGTAATTTGACATATTTTAAAATTTTAGCTTTTCCAAACCATTTGCATTGAGTTAGTTTTTGTAACGTGTACGCAGCTGTGCTGACGTCGGGCGTTTGATTATTAAACTGTTTGGCTGCTTTAGTAAGGTTTTGTAATGAATCAACTATCTGCAAATAAAATTACACCTCTCTTTGCGTGCTAGCGCCACAAAAAGCCAATAAAATGTTTAGGGGTTTATATTGACCCTTTATCAAAATGGGATAAATATACGTCTTTTATAGCACAAACTAAACATTAACATACTACGTAGTCTATTAAAGTAAGTATCAATCAAAACACTAAGAATAGCTTACTAATTCAATCTCATCTACAGTACGCTATATTATGTTGGGGGCACAGCCAATCAACTGCCAGACTGTTTAAACAACAAATAACCATCAGATTAATCTGTGGATTAAAGTATCGCAAAAACTGTTTAAATGCATTTGTAAACTTAAAGATAGTAACTACTATTTGTCTATATATTAAACTGTTTAACATATATAAAAACACCAGAAGTAAAAACCTCATATGCACTCCATACTGTAAGATAAACAAAAGTAGAAACGTTACTTATTTTGGAATTATTTACTAAACTACCTACCCATTTTAAAGAACTAAGTATATTTAAACTAAAAGTGAAGAATATTTGTTAAATTAAGCCTCTTAAATCTTAAAACAATTTAAGTGTAATTCAACCATCTGTATAAACCGTATTTTTTTTTATTTTAAACTGTTTCTATTTTATGTATATTGACATGTGTTAAGATTTATCTATCTATTTACTATTGAAACGCTAAATAACGAAATAGTTCGGCACGCAAAACAAAATTTTAATTGTCATTTTTAGTTACAAAAGTTTACATCAAACTTTAAACATCACTCAAGTATTACTTTTTATAGTTTATTATTACATAAATTGTTGAATGTATATATGTAGATACAGAGTTAGTCAAAATTACTAGAACACCTAAATAATTATTCAAATTAGTAATTATGTTAACTACTACAATATTACTTAAATTAAAATTACTTACAACTGTAAATAAAATCCAGAAAAGAAACATAATACATGTAGATCTTTTTAAGTTGTATGAATAGATTCTATAAATCATATTAGTGCAGTCCAATATTATTAGAACCGTTAAAAACAAAATATTCCATCCAAATAAAGCGTTAAAGCACTCAATCATGTCACTAGCTTTACCATGCAAATGTATCAAGTAGCTTATGTCATTTACTGCAGAAGTAATTCTTTCAATTGATCGATTCAGTTCAATATATATTGCGTGACATTTATGTACTATATAATATTCGAAATAAAAAATTGAGAATCTAATATACACCTGAAAGCAACGCAAAAGAGCCAAGTAGTCCTGTTGTTGTATAAGTGTATTAGCATTTTCAAGTATGTTAATGAAACACATAAATTGAAAAATTATAAAGTTGTACCAATTAAAATAATTACATACTCCTAATGTAGATTCCAATGAGTTGATGTATTTTATCATATTTTTTAAACTATCAATTTTTATTACAGATGTAGTTAAAATTAGGTGTATATTTGATAAATTTCGTATGCCTAATAAGACAACGTAGTAAAAAACGTTAAATATTTGATTAAATAATCCATTATTGTATGTTTTATAAATTTCTATAAAATATGAACAAATAAATATTGCAATCCAGAAACAATTATACCATAAATTGTGCTTAAAGATGCATTCTTGTTTGTAATAAAATGGTATAATACCAAATATAGCACATAAGTTTAAGATAATAATTAATCCGTTTAATTTCATAATTTTGATATTTAATTTAAATAATTTTAATTTACTATGGAAATTTGTACCTATTTAAAGTAATAACAATACTAAACTAGTAATAAATGCAATCGTAAAATATAGTAGTTTTAAAATTAATTGTGTTGCATGTTTTACAACGTCTATATTTTTATTACTTTAATTAGGTAGATATTATGTAATAATGTAAAATTTATTTAGGTTATTTGTATTTAGATAACTTTAACTATAATAATATTAATCGTAATCATATAAAAATTAAAACATTTATTTTACATTTTTTTAAATTGATTATTTGATCTATCTAGAAAACTTTATCTAAGACGCTTTCTTGTCAAGAAAACACTTTGAAGCGGTGTTTTTTTTTTAGCCTGGCGAATGACATGATTTGGCGTTATAAATTTTTTAGAGGCAGTCAGGGTGAGAACCGCTAACTCAAAAACTTTAAGTATTGAAAACGGTGTTCCCCAAAGTTTGACAATTAATGTAGTTTTTTTTTGCATTTGCGGTTAATAATATTGTGGTTTCAGTAATTACACCTGTTGGTAAATGTTTGTACGTCGACGATTTGGTGATCTAGATGGCAGGAAATTCTATAGCTGCCATAACACGTCAACTACAAATCACCAAAAACAAAGTGAACGGAGAGGCAGAGGTCAAATGTTTTTGCTTCTTTACAACAAAAACATTGTGAGTTTATTTTTGCCGCCTTTTTTGTTCTAAAATCACGTGGTCCGTTTCTTAAGATGTGTGCCTAATAAAACCTTTTCCATTTAGGCACATAGTAATAAATTAGTCACAACGTGCAAAAAAGCTTTAAACGTGATCAAGTTTTTGGCCAACATCAACCAGTATGCGGAAAGAAGTACTGTTTTGATTGCACTGGTTGACTATGGCTGTGCGGTAAATTACGGCTAACTTTAGACAAGTCCTGCACCGAGTCTTCCCGCTAGCCCCTCGTCAAAGTCGCTTTGTACTCACGTACTCCGCGGCGATACAAACAAAAAGAGGTCACAACAACTAACTCATATTTACCGTCAATAAAACGCAGCAACAAAAATACAGACTCAGGCCTATTGTCAGTAAGCCAGTATGTGTCCGAGCACAAAAACTGGAAAAGAGTCTCAATATAATCTATCCGATAGTATTTGAAGTATTTACCACGAGTTAAAACTCAGACCAAAAAATGGTTGCCAAATTACCCAGACTCTCCGCGGTTGTATATACACGGTGTAAAAACGGTTCGAAAAGTAGGAAGTTTTTTTGTTTTAGACAGTGCGGCCCATTTAACTTTTGTTAGCGCTGTTAAGACAATACCGACCAATATAAATAATTTGATAATCGATTAATTTTTTTACCAGTACATTAAGAAAAGATTAAACTATGATATGTTGAAGTCTTTTTTGTGAAATTATATTTGCAAATAGCAACAAAATGCATTCAAAAATACAGAAAAACGCATTTATTTCTATATTTGAAGGGTTTTTTCAGCTATTTTCTAACTATTATTTGACTAAAAGACTTCGACATATCATAGTTTAATCCTTTCTAAATGTACTGGTAAAAAATAAATCGATTATCAAATTATTTGTAGAAGCAGCGATGAAGAGGAAGTTGCCGTTTTTGTTAAAATACTACAAATCAAGGTAGCGGTCGGTATGCTCTTAATCATACATATCCTCTCTGCCGACTTTACTTACTCTTTATACTCTATTAATTAAAAAAATAAATACAAATAAAAGTAAAAGTAAAAAATGTGCAACTAGACTGAAGTACGGTACTGTATTTTTTTCTAAAACTAGATCTAAAAACGTATTAATTTTGTATATAAACTTGAATATGCTAGTTCAATCATATATATCAAGAAAATTACACTAAAAACAAAAAATACTAACTAAATAAATAAACTTTATCGATTAAAATAATTGTGAGATAAAACAATATAAATTAATAAATTAAAAAAGTTGATTCTAATTCTAAAAAAATAATACTTACTCTCTCCTTCAGCAATTAACTTACAATTATATATAAATTCCATAGAACGACAGTTGCAATTTCCTCTGCTTCTAAGTTGCCGAAGGCGACTAAATTGACTAAATTGATAAATTTAAATGCAATTTCAATCATGGTGAACAGTATAATCCAACCAAATAATGTATTGAATAATTCAACCGTATCACTAGCTAAACTATGTAGATGTATAAGTCGATCAATATTTTTATGTTCCTTGATTATATCCAACTTGTCTAGTTTTAGTTTTTTTGTCATAGAGTTTAATTCTTTATATATAAAACTAACTTTATCCAATAAATAATATTCAATTAAGGTCAAATTACATAGATAATAATATTGAACCAAGTCGTTTAAAAAGTACATGTAAAACATTACAGGGTATTGCCTTTGCAAAGCTAAACCGTAATCAAATAGATGTACACTGAGAGCTACAATTTGAGTAGCAGCAAATTTCCACCAAAATAAATCACGTATTTCATGTTCGATTACTGCATCGTTTAATAACTTTATATTTGATATCATATTATTCAAAGTATCAAAATTGCTTGCAGAGTTTGCATATATTATGTAGATGTTTAAAAGAGTGCATAAGATAAGCGGAAGTATTGATAATATAAAATACAGTGGATTTGATAAAGCCTCCAAATAAATCTGTCCGTAAATATATAATATAAGCAATGCAATAAATATTCCAATTCTTGAATAATTTAAGTTCAAATTTGGTTTTTCTTTTATCATAAAAAGGTACTATTCCCAAAATTGCATACCAACGCAAAACTCCGTTAAAACTATCGTACTTCATTTTTATTCTAACTTGAACTGGTTTAGGAATCAATTTTGATGATTCAAGATAAATCACTTTTAAATCAATAATAATATGTTATTGTTACAAGTTACCAATAACAAGTCGAATAAAAGTAATGAGCACTGAATTATTCACTGTGTCGTGTATAATATAAAAATAACCTGTTCATATTAATAAAAAAAAAAAATTATTTCAAAAATTATGTCTAAGTATTAGGTACTTAATGTTATTATTTTATTCTACATTTTTGAAATTTATTCTTTTGTGATTATTATCGTCTTTTGTTATAAAACTAAAGACAATTCCGTAGAGTAAAATGATATCACTAGAATTAAAATCGTCAACATATATTTTAGGCTCTAAAACTAAACAGTTTAGTTCATTTTGTTTTTAATATCATTAAATAGAATTTAATTTTTGCACCAAGCCAATCATTTAATTGTTTTTAAACTAATTTTTGATAATTAAAGCATTTAGTCAATAGTAATAAATAAAACAAAAAGTTTTTGATAAATAATAAAAACAATTATTATATTAACCATAAACACTATGATTTTCTTTGCTAATGTACATAGCAAATCTCTCATAATTTAGTACTACTAGCTCTCAACAGATAAATATAATTTTTTCACAGCTATTGGAAACGTTTTTTTTTGTTTTAGTGTTTTTATTTAGTTAAAATATTTTGATGTTTAATTAGCAAAATGTTTTTTTTTTGCTAGTCTGCAGAAATGAATTATTTTTAAATACTAATATAGCAGGTATTTTATCAGATTGTTGTAATTTTAACAAGTTTTTTTTAATAATCTTGTTTGTTAACACCTGGATTTATAATAGTATAGAAAACATGGGGGAGCTGTAGTTGCTGCAGAGCAGACATTAATTTAGTGTAATATACAAGGTTTAGATAACAATTCCATTAATAGAACTTAATATCAATAAAACTATACCAGCTCTTAACATTTTGTGCTTAAGTGAACACTGGTTGAAACAAGAACAATCTACGGTCTGTAATGTAAGCAATTTTAATCTTTTATCAGCATATTGTAGAGTAAACCATATTTGTGGGGGATCAGGTATTTTTATTCACGATATCTTATTACCGAAATGCAAGTGCTTATCTGAATTAGTAACTTCATCTGTGGAAATGTCCATCGAAATCTCTTTAATTATTATTGAAAATCGCGTCTGTGTTATCTGCATATATCGGCCTCCAACTGGAGACTTTCAAATCTTTTGCAATAAACTTGTAGATATTTTAGAATATGTGTCGGCAAATTTTAAGTTGTTGATAGTAACGGGAGATTTAAATGTAAATGGCCTTCAAGAAACGAATCAATTAAAAACACTACAAAATATTTACAATTCTTTTAATTTAAAGTCGCTTATAAACGAGCCTACAAGAATTGACACAAAGAACAATTTTAAATGCGCAAGCCAATTGGATTATATGCTCACTAATGTAAATTCTTTTAAGAGTGAGATTTCCGATTTGATTATAGCTGATCACAAGAGTATAATTACGTCATTATGTGTCAAAAACGCCGAAAACTCTATTTGTTATGAGTTAATCGAAAAAAGATCATTTAACCTTAAAAATATGATAGACTTCAAATTTTACTATAACACACACTGCGTTAACGTAAGCAATCTAAATAACTTGGATGAGTATTTTAACAGTTTTTGAAACCATTTTTTATGGTGCATGAATACTACATGTCCAAAAAAACCTAATCAATGTCATAAAAAGAATTTGAAGTACAAATATTCGTATAAAATTCAAAAAGATTATGAAAATCTCAAATTTTTAAATCGGTTATGTAAAATTGTAGATTCAGAAGAGTTGAGTAATACATACAAAGTGGGGAAAAAACAATTAAATAACGATATCCTAAAAGAAAAATATGAATTTAATATACATAAAATAAAAATTCGCAGAATCAAGTAAAAACCATCTGGAAAATTGTAAATAATAATTCGGGTCAAAAATTGAACAATAAAAACATTATAATTTTAGATCAAAAAAATAATGTGATTGAAGATAATGCAATATTAAGTAACTCATTTGCTGACTACTTTGCTAATATAGCAAATCAAAAATTAAATTCTCATTTTGGAAGTAAAATATCTAGTGCATGCACATGCTCAACATACATGTCTTCTAACTCTATGTACGTGCAGCCTGTAACGGATGTAGAAGTTTGTGAAATTATTGCAGAAATGGCAAATAAGAAAAGCACAAGTTTAGACGAAATACCAATTGGTTTGTTAAAATTCATAAAGTTAGAAATTTCTGCCGTATTAGCAAACATAAAAAATTTATTATTTACTTCGGGAAAGTTTCCAACAATGCTAAAAACAGGACTAGTGATTCCGTTACATAAAAAAAGTAATATAAAACAGATTGAAAATTATTGTCCAATTACTTACTAAGCTATTTTTCAAATTTTTTTGAAAAAGCTTTTAGATTACGAGTAAATAGCTATTTAAATAAAAACAACATTATTCATAGTTCTCAACATAGATTTTGTAAAAACAAATCTACGGAAAAAGGGATGTTTCAAATTGTACAAAATATCTACAATCAATTAGATAATAGAAAATGGGTAGTAACATTAGTGTTTGATCTTACAGCAGCTTTTGACATAATTAATCATGACTTTCTATTAGATAAGCTAAATTCTATAGACATAAGAGGCCCTACTATACATAATTGGGTAAAATCTTACTTAAGTGAGCATAACATTGTTGTTAAAACAAATGGACATCAATCACAAAATAAAAGTATTTGTTATGGGGTACCGCAAGGTTCAATTGTTGCTCCAATTTTTTTCATCATATTTATCTAGTAGATAGCAGTATTGTTATGTATGCAGATGACACCACGGTAACAATTGAAGCATCTACAGCAGAAGAAATTGAAATTAAAACTAATGACATAATCAGTAGATTCAATACTTGGTGTGCGGCAAATAATTTAATTGTGAATTTGCTTAAAACTTATTCTATTGTCTTTAATAATAACATACAGCAAGATTGTTCGTTAAATATAATGAACATGTGTAACTGCACAAAAGTGTTAGGAATGTTAGAGATCGTGATTTAAGTTGGAGTAGACACATTGATAGTGTATGTTCTAAGATATCTAAATCAATGTACGCCATAAGAAATATAAAACATCTAATACCTATAAACGATATTAAATCACTGTACTATAGTCTAGTACTGTCACACATTAGCTATAACATAATAGTCTGGGGGCAAAGTAAAGATATAAAAAGAGTTTTTGTTTTACAGAAAAGATCTATTAGACTCATTTTTAATTTAGATTATAGAGAATCCTGCAGGGAAACTTTTAAGGAAAAGAAAATTTTAACTGTTTGTGGAATATATATATACAAACTTTGCATTTTTGTTTTTAGAAACAGTCATATTTTTGATACTTGTGAAGAGATATCAAAACATTAATATCCCATTAGATCAGCTAGTGATATTTTTATAAACCATTATAATACAACCCGGTTTAAAAAATCACCAAAATGTGCAGCAAGTTACATTTTCAATAATTTGCCAAATTTTTTTTTTTTTTTTTTTTATATTTATTATAATTATTTACATATTTACAATTTGTATTTAAATATATAATATTCCAGCAGTGCCGCCATCCATCTGTTAAAGACTCGAGGGGCCTGGTATTGGAAATAAATTTCTGCTGTCTTCTTTTGTTTTTTGTTTGTGTCTTAGTTTTGTGTTTGTTCTATCATTAGGTGTTGTTTTAATTTTGTTTTAAATTGTTGAATGCTGGTAAGGTTTTTTATTTCATTAGGCATTTTATTGTATTCTTGGATTCCTTTAACAGCCAAATGATTGTAAACAGACAAAAACTTCAATATTATTTAAAAACAGGCTTAAAAGCTTTCTAACAGATGGCTGTTTCTACACATTAGACAAGTTTTGTAAGTTTTAAAGTGTTTTTGTTTTTACTCTATAGTAGGAAATCTGTTTCTCTATTTCATTCATGTGTAATAATAATTAACCGTATTTTAATTTTTTAAATTGTTATTATGGGTGTATTTTTAAATTACTTTGTTTAATTATATACTGTCTTGTGTTTTAATAGTTTTAATTTTTTTTTAAAGACTTATATAAACATGTATGTATACAATGTTTATATCAATAAATATGAATATAAATATAATTTTTTTGTAAAACTTATGGGCTAAGTGGAAGAGCAGCAAATAAGCTGAACTATGCCCTTTCATATACATGTAAAATGTATTGAATAAAGACTAGTTATTATTATTATTTATTTTTTTAATTTTTTTTTCCACAGAATAACTGGTTAAATAGCCGGGTCTGTTAGACCAAGGCTTGTGTAAGTTATTGGTTTAAAACCTTACTGATAATTCGACACGTACCTAGAATTGCAGATTTCTGAGCTTCAGTAATGTGTATATATTTATTTAATTGAAGCTCTTCTAAGTGCTAGCTAAAATGCTTTTCTACAAGTCCATTAACGCTTATTATAAATGGTTTAACATACACTTCTTTAATTTGCCATAAAGATTTAAATTGGTAAGCAAGATCTTGATATTTATTTATTTTTCTCGATAGGCTTTACTAATATTTTCATCAATAGGAATAGAGATGTTAATTATATAAGCTGCTTTTTTTATTTTATCAAAAACTAAAATATCCGGTTTGTTGTGTGATACTTCGGTATCAGTAACAATAGCAGTGTCCCAGTAAATTTTTGTCTGTTCTGATTCTTGCACTCACTTATCCACTACTTTATAAAATTTGCTAAGTCCTTGGTGTATAACTTTAGCTACATTGTTGTGTCGGTTTAAATACTCGATAGGTGTAAGAACTGAACATCCAGAAGTTAAATGTTGTACGGATTCAGTTGTTGCTCCGCACACGACATAAGTCATTTGGAATATTTTCACCTTTAATATTTTTTCTGTATGCCTTAGTTGGAACAACTTGATCTTAAATTGCAAATAATGTTCCTTCGGTTTCAGGGAATAAGTAACCTGTTGTTAAGTAATTACAATATTCAATTTTATTACTTGTTACTTCATTAAGATTTTCATAAAATCGCCCATGTAATTTTTTTTTGGCTCCAATTGAGTTCAAGTTTAGTCGTTGTTTGTAAAGTTCTAATATTAAAAAACGGATGTGTAGTGCCAATAGAAAGAACGGAAGAATGAATTGCGTTGCTTGATTTTTCAAAATAGTCTCTCATATTTTTACACCGGGCGTTCAGTGATGTTTCTAAATTAATGAGACCTCTCCCACCCCGTTTTCTAGGTATGTATATTCTATTTACAGATGATTTTGGGTGGTGTATTCTAAATTTAGTTAGTTATGTTTGTGTTTGGCGATCTACAGCTTATATGGCTGTAGGGGACCAAGTTAGTACGCCAATTGTGTATGTAATTGTAGGCACAGCCCATATATTAATAGCCTTAATCATATTTTTAGAGTTTAGGTTAGTTTTTAAAAGTTTACGTATTCGACCAATATACGTATTTATGGCTGAATTTTTAGCTTTGTTGTTATCTAATCCTAGTGCTTGGCGAATTCCAAGATATTTGTAAGTGCCACCCGGAGCAATTGATGTAATTGTTTCTCCACTGAGCAAAGTCATACCATCTAAATCTTGCACTTTTCCTTTTTTAACGTGCAGTACTGCACATTTATTTAATCCTAGTTCCATTTTAATGTCGGTACCAAATTGGAATACTAGTTTCATTAGCCCTTTTAGTTGTTTTGGGCCATTACCATACAATTTAAGGTCATCCATATAAAATGAATGGTTTATACTGCAAACGGGTTGCTTTTGTAGTTGGTAGCCATATGAACTATTTTTTAGCATGTTGCTAACTGGATTTAGAGCAAGACAGAACCAAAGCGGGTTTAAGCTATCGCCTTGGAAAATGCCCCGTTTTTGTTGTTGTTAAATATAGCTTTGTTTTCCAGTTTTCCATTAAATGTGTAAGAGGGTTGATAATACTGTGATCAATTTTATATAGTTTTAGGGCTCTAAGAAGCTAAGCATGAGAAATGGAGTCAAATTCTTTTTTGTAGTCTATCCACCCTATTGATAGATTACGGCACTTGACTTTTGCATGGCTAGTTATAACAGAGTCCAGTATTAAAACCTCTTTGCATCCTTTACTTTGTTGTTTGCAGCCGTTCTGTTCATTAGTAATTATTCCATACTTGTTAATATGTTTGGTTATTTTTAATGTAAAAATGCTAGTAAGAATCTTGTAGATTACAGGAAGGCAGGTTATTGGTCAATAATTTTTATGGTCAATTGAGTTTCTTTCTTTAGGTAGCATGTACGTTAAGCCTTCGGTCATAAAAGTAGGTATTGTCGACGGATCTTCAATAAGTTTACTGATTTGCGTAGCAAGTTTTACGTGGCAGTTAGTAAGAGTTTCCATCAAAAGTTTTGAAGTTTGTCTTGTCCAGCACTTTTCCAATCACACATTTTTTTGTTGCTTGTTGGATGTCTTCTGCACTAATATTTCCAAATTTCATGTTTTGTATGTGTTCTGTTCTATTTTTTTTCTTCTTTGATCCAGTAAGCTTTGTCGTTATATGTTTGTGATTTACCCCAAATATTTGTCCAAAAATGTACCATGTGATCTACGGTAGGGTTTTCTGTTGGATTATTAGTGTTATTTTCAAGTTTTATGTAGAATAATTTTTCGTTATTAGAAAACACTTTATTTTCATTATATCTATTATTTCTTTTATGGTAACGTCTAATTCAAGTTCCTAGCATTCCAATTTTCTAGATGTTTTTCAAGTTTTTGTTGGTAGTCATACTTAGTTTTTTTTTTTACTTAGTTTTTTATATACTGACTATATAAAAATGATTTTGCACAATTTTTGATGTATATACTCACAAAAGTCAGTTAATCTAGAACAAGCCACAATCATGTCAACATGCCAAAATTACTGCAAAAATCCGTCGTAAATAGTATCATTACTCTTTGCTACCTTAATTAAAAAAAAAACGACCACCTACCAACTGCGCCAATTTGGTGCATATACCAAACACACTTCCTCACTTCACAACCTAGACTATGCTAACAGATTTTTTTTAAAGAATTCAAAGACAAATCAAAACACTAGCTTCAACCGGTACCTGGTCAAAATTTTCTTTTACAACACTATCCAAGACGGAATTAAATGAACTGCAATTTAAAGAAACTTGTATAGCGTATGTTAAAATCGTAGCTAAATGCACTACCGCAAAATTTTGAAAGGGTTTTTTTTTTATTGGCATAATTTGGATTAATTTGCATTTAAAGTTAATCTAAAACACACGCCACTATTTTATAGTTTGCTATTTTTGTGTATCAACATTAACGCAACCACTTAATTAAAACTAAAAATTATACGAACGACAAAAAAAAACATAATTTTAAGTAAAAACTGTACATAAAATTGTATGTCATATCACAATGCAAAATTTTGTTAGATGCTTTCTAAAATTATGTGCTGCTAAAATTTGTTAAAGTTAAAAATTAGCTTTGTATTAGTATTGATGTCGCCGTACATTGTCTTTTGTTGTAGAACATTTATTGTTTTAGAAATATGACACAAGACAACAGCAAATTGTCTTTTGTTGTAGAACATTTATCGTTTTAGAAATATGACAAAAGACAACAGCAAATTTTTCCGAACACAAATATGTATTGTCATTGCAAATAAAAGATATATTCAATAGTTTTAGAAAACATAAACGCGGCAGTTCTTTTTAGTTAAATTTTCTAATTAGGTGCACAATTGCTTACAATAAATTTCCATAAAAAATTACAGACTTTACAAAGACAGTTATGTAATTTTTACTTAACAATTAAAAAATTATTTCTTATGTTTGATTAAATATTTTAATTAAAACCTTGTACATATATACCTAATTGTCTTACTTAACACATACTTTTAAACACAAACAAGCACACATTATTAAATAATATTATATATATCACTTACAACTACATATAAGTTCCATGTAACAAATGATATTAGTTCTGTTGCAGTCATCCTAAATCTGAGAGCATCAATTAGATCAATAGATTTAAACACAATTCCAATCATTGTTGATAGAATAGTTACACCAAATAAAGTGTTAAAATATTCAACCATATCATTTGCTAAACAATGCATTTGTATCAAGTTCTCGATATCATTTTCTGTAATTGACAATTTAACTGGTTCCAACTTCTTAATCATTGAATTCAATCCTTTATAAATAATATTAAACTTGTTCAATATATAATATTCAAGAATGGTAATATTACATAGATAATAGTATTGAACCAAGTCATTTAAAAAATATATGTAATACATGGCAGGTAATTGCATTTGCAAGGCTAATCCGACATCAAAAAATTGTACACTTAGCGCGGCCACTTGAGTTATTAGAAATTTTAGCCAAAACAAATCACGTATCTCTTGCTTTTCAACTGCAGCTTCTAATAAGTTAACATTTGCTATCATATTATTTAAAATATCAAATTTGTTTGTTGACGTAGCAAACATTAAGTAAATGTTTGTTAAAGTGCATATTGTAAGTGGAAGTACTGACAATATAAAATTGATTATTTTGACCATATATCCCAAACGCCATTGTCCGTAAAAATATATTATAAATAATATGAGTAATATTACAATTCTTGAATAGTTGTACCATAGTTTGCGCACAAATTTAGTTTCTGATTTATTATAAAACGGTATTATTGCTAATAGAGCGCACCAAAGTAAAATTCCATGAAAACTATTATAATTCTTCATTTTTCCAATATGCACTGATTTATAAGTAAATATACACTTCCATCGATTTCAAATAACAAATTATTTTGTCATGTCAAATGAAATTAATGAGCTGTGAATTATTTATTGAATAAATGTACATCTACAGTTACAATAAGACAAATATATTTTTGTACGTACATAATAACTACTAAAACATCAAAACCGCACAGACAACTAAACCATTAATTTATTTTTAATTTAATTTCAAAATGTAACATTTAATAAACACTTTCTTTTTACAAAATTTGATATTTATGAATTACTCAATATTATGTCAAACCAACATTGAATTTTGTGATAAAAAATTCTGTGAAATCTAAATCAAATGCTTTGTTTCATTTCACTAACATTACGTTACTTCTAAGAAAAAAGTCACCATGTTCCAGAGATCAATTCTAATTGTTGTGACTTTTTTCATAGTAATGACGTAATGTCAGTGAAATGAGACAAAATGCTATTTAGATTGTACCAAAACTACGTTAATTTTATGACAGTTACCTAAGACAAAGTCACCCCAAAACTCACAGTAAATAGTTGTTACAACTCTTAGCAAGCTTTCTGCTACAAGTAAATACTTGTTTAGATGGCAATATGTTTTGTATTTTGTTTAAACAACGTCCATAAAAAATATTTATAAAAAATGCAAATATCTGCAACAGTACGCCCATTTTGGAAAGTATTTAAATTTCAGTTTTAGATTGACAAGAATTCAAATAACTTGTTATTAAATCAAATTTAAAAATTATAGTGTAGTTTTAGAATCCTTCACTACCCAAGAAGTGCTTTTAAAGGCTTATAAAAAAGAGCAAAAATCATAAAACAACCTCAAAAAGAACCTTTGAGAACATTCTCAGAAGCATTGCATTAGCAATAATCCCAAAAAGATTTCTCGATCGCTACCTAAACTTTTTTGCCCCGCTCTTATAAAGGGTTATGGACCTTGTCTGGCCCAACAAGAATATTGACTTAGATACCAGGACCACATTTGGAACAACAATGACAACCCTATTTAATAGGTTGGCAGTAAAAAACACCTTCAACACACTTCCTACAAAATTACTTGATAGAACAAAGAACAGACAAACTAAATAATACCATAAAAAATCAACAGTAAATTATGGAGGAAATACTGTAAAGACGTTTAAAGTGGTATTACATGTTTCCGCCTTCAAAACGCTTTAATTTAAAGACCGCACTGGAAACATTGATCCCATGTGAACCAAAAACGTGAAATACACAGTTAGTCAAAGGCACTTTACTGTAGAATACTTCCAAAGAATCTACAACTACAAACAAAAGAGACCGGGTTAAGACAAAAACCATAATAAATAATAATAATAATAAATAGTTTAAAACTTATAGATGAGAAAATTCTTCCTGATCATCTGGACACTACTAAAAGTTTTTCCAACTTACAAGCTTATATCTATGCTGCAGCGGTTGCTATTGTACGAGTAAATAGAGGTAAAGTTAAACATTTTACAAACAAACTGTACAAGCCAAATTCCATACAACCTTGGGAGCGTCGACTGGAAAAAGATACAGTTTGCCTTTGCAACAACATTGCGACAGTCTACCAATATAATAATGGCAATAAAAGTTAAAAAAAATCAAAAAAAGAATGTCTAAGATCCAAGAAAACACAACAAAACATGCTGATCAAAATCCTAACAACAATTCACTACCAGAGATTTTAGACACACTTATTCAACAAACTAAAAGTCAAATCTAGCAGATTAAAAAAAGTATCGTGAGTCCAACCTTAGAAAGAAGCAGAACAGTATGTTTAATTTTAACCAAAAATTATATTATCTGAGCTTAAAACAAAATCAGGCAACAACAGCAACAAACAAAATTCAAACCAAAAATTTTTTTGAAAAGTTTTGAACATCAATCTGGTCTCAACCCGTCCAACACAATACTAATGCAGCTTGTATAATTAATGAAAAAGAACGTGCTACAGAAAACCCGATAATGACTCCTTGTAATATAACAACAGAAATAGTAACCACGGCTATAAAAACACCCAAAACTGGAAAGCGGCACTCCCAGATCAAATACACAACTTTTGGCTTAAAGAACTTTCAAATACTCACATCTACATTGCGCATTATTTTAGGTGTTTCCTTAAAGATCAAACAAACATTCCAATTGTTTTAACTCAAGGTACGACGTATTTGTTGCCAAAAAGTAATAACCTGAGTGATTCATCTAACTACAGGCCAATCACTTGTTTATGTACACTATATAAAATAATCACATCATGTTTATCAAGTGCCAAACAGAAAGGTTGCACCAAAAAATCGCAAGGCTTCAAAGAACAATTAATTATAAATTCGGTCACTATGGAGCAGGCGTGGAACAAGCAAAGAAACATTTATACCGCTTTTATTGATTATCAAAAAGCATTTGACTCAGTCTCTCACTCAACAAAATGTTAAAAATATATAAAGTAGAACAAACAGTAATAACACTACTTCAGAAGTTAACGTCAACATGGAAAACATCACTACAAATTAATCATAACGGCCAAAAATAATTTCTAACCCAATAAACATCAAAAGGGGCATCTTCCAGTGAGACAGTTTAAGTCCATTGTGGTTTTGCTTAGCTTTAAATCAGTTGTCTACACTACTTAATGAAACTGGATATGAATTTCAATTGAGACATGGGTCAACAACTAAACATGTTATTAACTACCTCCTCTTTGTTGACGACATTAAATTGTATGCTGCCAATGAAAACCAGCTGAACCAACTTTTAAAAATTACAGAAAGTTTTTCAAAAGACATTAAAATGTCTTTTGGGTTAGATAAATGTAAAACCCTCAACATTAACCAAGAAAAAATTATGACATGTAACTTTCAAATGACAGATGGAAAAGCGATTGAATCAATGATGACCACAGACACTTATAAATATCTTGCTTCAATCTAGACGTATTCAACATAAAGAAATGAAAGAAACAGTTTTAGTTGAATACAAAAAACGATTAACAGATATTTTAAAATCAAAACTGAATGGCAAAAACACGTTTAAAGCCATAAATGCATATGCCATACCGGTATTAAATGGACAAAGACCAACTTGGAAAACATTCAAATTAAAACTCAAACCACATTAACTAAATTTCGAGCTCACCATCCAAAAGCCGCGACTGAAAGAATAACTCTACCACGACACAAAGGAAGCCGTGGTCTAATAGATGTAAATAAACTTGATCAAAACCAGGTTCAAAATTTACAACGCTACTTTCTTAGCAAGCGAACATCAGTCCATCTTACACGACCAACACCCAAATGATCTCAATCACACTTTTGTCAATCAAGACGCGTCAAACAAGTGGTTGACTCAAGCGGATTTGTTTCTTGAAACTGAAGGTTTTTTGATTGCAATTCAAGATCAAGTCATTGCAACCAAAAACTATAGTAAATTTATATTGAAAAAAACTAATATCAACAATATTTGCAGAAGACGTAATAAAGCAACCAAGACCATTCAACATGTAAGTTCAACTTGCAAACCTTTAGCGCCCACCAGCTATCTACGCAGACATGACCAAGTGAGCAGTATAATACATCGTAAGTTAGCCAAACTGCATAAACTAACAACAGATACGTCCCTATATTACAACTATACGGCGGCCAATGTACTTGAAAATAACACTCACAAATTATATTGAAACCGGAGCATCATAACAGACAAAACCGTCAATTGTAACCGCCCAGATATTACACTTATAGACAAGATGTCAGACACTACGTACATAATAGACATAACAATTCCCAATTCACACAACCTTCAGATTTCATGGAACAAAAAACTAACTAAATACAGACCATTGACTGACAAAATTAAAAATATGTGGAAACAAAAGAATGTATTTATAATACAAATTGTTATATCAACAACTGGCATTGTTCCACAAAATCTACATGAAAGTCTTTTTAAATTACAGCTCCATCCTCTGACTTACATATAGCTTAAAAAAAACTGTTATTTTAAACACAATATCAATAGTCCGGTCACATCTCAACCTTGATTAAAAGAATTAATAGAATTGTAGGCAACTTGGTTGAAAAAACCGTACCTACTAATTACCGTCAGAAATGACGTGCAAAACCGGAATAATAATAATAATAATAATAATACTTTACGACATTTGTTAAGTCAATACAATAAGATAAAATTACACAGAAATAGACATGACAAATATGGTGTTTTTTTGTACGTTGATATTCGGTGTAAGGGTATTCTGATATTATCGCAGCTTCTTGTTTGATGTGTGTGATTTTTAGAATTTTTTTCAAATAAATTTATATTAGAAATGCATAAATAGCGTATTTATAAATATAAATTTTTTGTCTCTTAAAAACTAGTCTACATGATTCCTTATACTGCATGTTGTAAATAAGTCTTATTATTCGTTTTTGAGCTACTTGAATTCTATTTATATGTGATGACTTTCCCTATGCTGTTACATTATATGAGATATGCGAATAAGCCAACGCATAATAGATTTGCATATTACATTTTTATATGAGACAGTTTTCTATAATAAGAAAATAGCATAGTACACACTACTTAAATTTTTTATTTCGTGGTCTACATGAATATTCCATTTGAGTTCTGAATCAATGTAAACACCCAAAAAGTTTGTACTATTGGCACTAAATGATATGTTTGTAATAGATAACGTCCTTGTCTTGAAGGATTGCACACTTATCGTTTTTAAATTATTTAGAATTAAATTGTTTCTATTACACCATGGCTTTATTTCTTCAATGGCACAGTTGGCTTTATTTAGTAGTCCGTCACTTGTTTCCGCACTGACAATTATCGTCCGCAAAGTTAACTACAAAACCATCCGATATAAAATTGGCTAGATTGTTCACGTATAATATAAATATTAATGGACCTAATACAGACCCTTGAGCCACACCTAATAATAAATTATATATGTTTGAATCTGATGATCCTATGTTAACATACATTTTACGTTGTGATAAAATGATGTAATTAAATTCAGCGCTGTACCTCTGATGTCTAAGTTTCATAACTTGTTTTCTATAAATGTTATATTTAATACGTCACTTTGTTTTCATCGACTTGATAGATTACTATAGTATTTAAGAAATTACTAGATGCGGTGCAAGTCGTAGAAATATTTGTTCCAAAATGGTTTTTAATTTTATTAGCAGCTGTTGATGAAAAATGCTGCCCAAACGCATTTGCTACATGTATAGATTGTTCAAGAGTATTTTTCTCATTTTTCAATATCTCTCGATTTAAATCATTGTTTATTAAAGCAACCTAAAATAGGGAATCAACACTTTCAAACTATTTAAGTCGCCCAAAACTAATAAAATTTATTTCATCATGCTCATCATCATCATTTATGCAAAAACTTTAAAGCAAACTTAGCACTTTTTCACTTTTACACAAAAATTATTTAAAAAATGTACACAAAAACTATTTAAAAAAATATTTGACAGATACATGAAGACGGAGCAAGCAATGCCCGTACAATGCGCCTGCACCGGCACCTTAAACAAAAAAATCCTGCAAAGTTGCTACACACCAGTTAATCATTAAGTGCAAAAACACCATACAATGCCAAAATAAACAGCTTTAGACGTTTTTTTTTTATATTGAAAAAAACATTTGACAATACCACCTTTAAACCTATTGCAATGGCAATAGAAAACCGAAGAATAGATCCTCTCCAGCAATAGTACAACTTTATGCTCAAAAACCATACTGTAAATATAACATCATATGGAAAGACTATAGAAGTTAAAGTCGCCGACAGGTGCTCAAAACAAAATGTATTTTAGCCCTTACTGTAGTGTTAAAGACAAACTACTACAGATACTTAACAAATATTGTCGCCTTAAGCTACGCCGATAATTTTACTATCTTTGTACAAAGGAAATTTAGAGCAACTGAGTCAAATATCAATCAAAGTTGTCAGTAAACTCAAGCAAAACGACAAATGTACCGTTCACAAAACTACACACTATAGACCTAAAAATTCTTAGCTTATATGAAACTACGCTTCCAATGACAAAGGAAGTAAATTATCTGAGACTCACACTTGACACTAAGCTAAACTTCTACACACACCTGACTAATATAACCACAAAGGCTATTCGCGTGCTTCTTGCAACCAAAATAAATGCATATGAAAACACCGAATACAATCAGATAGCTATATAAGACTCATTATTACATATAGAACACTTCTGTAGAAGAAAAAACCACTTTCAATCAAAACAATTTTCACAGCAGCTATAGAAATACTATCGTTACCGCCACTTCACCTGATGTTAATGGTAAAAGTGAAACAAACAGCATAACTGTAAACCTTCAGACCCACAGACCTAACATAACAAATGTATTGCATAAAAAAAAAAACTCTAATGATAAAGTCGAACTTCATAAAAAGTTATTGCATCAGAAAGACATTTGATGTAATAATACAAATGTACAAATAAAAGATACCTAAACATTTTGGTAAGATTAAAAACAGAATGCCACCGGGGCATAAATCTACAAAGACAAAGACCATCGTAACAATAGTTACAATTGCAACCAAAGCGCGTTGTCTTTATGTTAGAGTTTATCTAAATTACCAGATTTCTTTACATTGTATGTTAGAAACAATTCATCAAGATTGCGTAATATTGGTTCATTTAGCAAACACTGCCATTTATGCGAAAAGCCAAGGTCGATATCTACTCTTAGAGTAGAAGAAAAAAATTCTAGCACGTATAGAGCACAATCCGGAGACGTGTGTGCGGAGAATATCAACCGAAGTAGGAATTAGTGTTCCTCTTGTTTTAAAAAATCCTCTACAAGCAGCTGCTGTACCCGTACAATGTACAACAAGTGCGCGTCTTAAACCTACTTAATCATCAAGCATGTATGGTTTTTTGACGCTGGTTTTACGCAATTATGTTAAAAAATGTTTTCTTGACAAATTTTTTTACGGATAAAACCTGGTTCACACAAAATAAAGTTAGTAATTTTTACAATACGCATGTTTGGCCCGATAAAAATCTCCATGCTTTAATAGAATTTAGACACGTTTTTTATTAAACTTTTGGATAGAAGCCACATGTTTCTAGATCCTGTTGTTTTACCAAACCGATTAACAGGCGCTGCTTACCTAAACTTTTTGCTGAACACAAAGTATGATCTTTTTTACGATATTACTATTGACCAAAGGCAACAAATGTGATTTTAGTATGATGATGCTCCAGCTCATTTTTCGATTGCCGTTAGAGAGCATTTACATCAAACTTTATCACGTAGATGGGTAAGAAGGGGCGGACCTGTTTGATGGCTTGCAAAATCGTCTAATTTAAACCTTCTAGATTTCTTTCTTTAGAGATAGTTGAAAACCTTGGTCTTTGGTACTCCTGTGAGTAGCCTTGAAAAGCTGAAGCTACAAACTGAAGGAGTTTTAGAAAAGATTTTAAATTTCTTCTCGCTTAAAAATGAAAAAAGAGCACTTCAAACATCTTATGTAACTTTGTTTTTTGAAGAGCTAGTAAAAAAGAATAAACTCCTTATCTCCAAAACCGTTACTTTGCGAACCCATGTTAATTAATTTTTTTTGTTTATCAAAGTTCATACTACTACCTTCTTAAATATTTTACAAACTTTTTTTACCTAACCGTCTTATTTAACACTTACATTTAAATACAAAAAGCACAGATTATTATATATTATTATATCACTTACAACTACATATAAATTCCATGTAACAAATGATATTAGTTGTGTTGGAGTCATGTTAAAGTTGAGAGCGTAAATTAGAACAATAGATTTAAACACAATTCCAATCATTGTAAATAGAATATTCACACTAAATATAGTGTTAAAATATTCAACCATATCACTTGCCAAACAATGCATTTCTATC
The DNA here is from genome assembly GCA_963932245.1 of Tachinus rufipes. Lineage (NCBI taxonomy): Eukaryota > Metazoa > Arthropoda > Insecta > Coleoptera > Staphylinidae > Tachinus > Tachinus rufipes. The sequence continues at coordinate 81,216,414 of OZ010744.1, forward strand.
AAATTCTCGATATTATTTTCTGTGATTAACAATTTAACTGGGTGCAACTTTTTAATCATTGAATTCAATCCTTTATAAATAATATTGAACTTGTTCAATATATAATATTCAAGAATGGTAATATTACATAGATAATAGTATTGAACCAAGTCATTTAAAAAGTATATGTAATACATGGCAGGCCATTGCATTTGCAAGGCTAATCCGACATCAAAAAATTGTACACTTAGCGCGGCCACTTGAGTTAATAGAAATTTTAACCAAAACAAATCACGTATCTGTTGGTTTTCAACAGCAGCTTCTAATAAGTTAGCATTTGCTATCATATTATTTAAAATATCAAATTTGTTTGTTGACATAGCAAATATTAAGTAAATGTTTGTTAAAGTGCATATTGTAAGTGGAAGTACAAACAATATAGAATTGATTATATTGACCATATTTCCCAAACGCGATTGTCCGTAAAGATATATTATAAATAATATGAGTAATATTACAAGTCTTGAATAGTTGTACCATAATTTGCGCACAAATTGAGTTTCTGATTTATTATAAAACGGTATTATTGCTAATATAGCGCACCAAAGTAAAATTCCATGAAAACTATTATAGTTCTTCATTTTTCCAATATGCACTGATTTATTAGTAAGTACACACGATTTTAAATAACATCTTATCTTGTTTCAATCTTGTTGCAGATTCTCGCAAACATGTCAAATACAATTAATGAGCTGTGAATTATTTATTGTAACATCTACAGTTACAATAAAACAAATATATTTTTGTACATACATAATAACTATTAATAAATCAAAACTGCGCAGACAACTAAACCATTAATTTATTATTAATTTATATTTATTTAATTTAATTTCAAAATGTAATATTTAAGAAATACTTTCTTTTTTTAAAGTTTCAAAATTTAATATTTATGAATTACTCAATATAATGTCAAAACAACATTGAATTTTAACGTTTGAAACCATACTCAATAAAACTATTATATTAATAACAAGATTTAAGCAGTCTGTAAACATCTAGAGTATTTACGGATTATAAGTCTTAGGAAACAATGAATTTGAAAACCTACTTCATGTATCATTAATTGAGTTAAAAAAATCTCTTAAAAGTTTTGGTTCTATATCTCTGGGAATTGATTCTGATCTAAATTTTTATCATTAGCAAGTTTTGTCCAAAAAAAATCTGTGAAATCTTCTAACATTACGTTACTTCTATGAAAAAGTCACTGGAGATCAATTCTAATAGAAATACTATTAATACCACCACTTCACCTAACGGCAAAGGCGAGACAAGCAACATAACTGTAAATCTTGAAACCCACAGACATAGCATAACAAATGTGTTGCATGAAAAAAAACTTTAATGATAAGGCCGTACTTCATGAAAAGCCATTGCATCACAAAGGCATTTAATGTAATGTACAAACAAAAGATACTTAGACATAGTCAAGAAAACTTTTTGGTACACAAATAAAGTAAACAGAATGGCATCGAGGCATAAATCTACAAGGACAAATACCAAAAGAGGCAAATTTTGCTATGCTTGAGCAAATATGCCTAGGTTTTTCAGAAGATACAGACCAATAACCATTATGTCAAATAGTCAAGCGGCATTGCAAGCACTGCAATTGGCAGTAATAAAATTGAAATGTTATGGCCTGCATAAACTTTCTAGAAGCAGTGCTCACAATCTGCCGAATTCACTTGGTCTAAACCCCAATAAACCAGTACCAATAAATAACCAATTTGTGGCTTAACAAGTTCATAAACTGCAACGCACAGAACTGAAAGTAATCCCTTGGCAACAAAATTTTGGTCTACATTAACGAAACCGAGCTGCTTAAGAAGTAAATCAACAGAGGTGTATAACAAGACTAACAAAACCGCAGTACAAAAAACAACAAGCAAATCACCATAAAGAAATGGTATTTTTAGTCAGTAGAAACCTGATACTACTAGACAGAACGGTTTCAGTGTCTTTTAAAGATTAAGAAAAAAAGAATATTGTAATCTGCATTTATAGTTCTAGGGCCAGAGTTAAATCCATCAATTCTAATTATGACTTGTAAAGAAGACCTATTCAATGGAGCTTGTTAATAGGATTAGAATACCATATCCTAATAATTGTTTAGAAATGTCTAGAGCTACTGAAATATTTTGTCCATGTTTCTTTAATAAAAAAATCTATTTGTGACTAACATATGTCAAAAGATTTGCTGTGAAATATTTTGATCAAAAACTATATTCAGTTATTTTGTTCTAAAAACATATTCAACAGTAATTTGTCTATAAATTAAAGAATTAAACTTTTTAGGTATAATAATGAATGTCATAGCAACATAAAAGTACCATAAATATTAAAAAGTAAAGCTAAGCAATCACATTAAAAATAATTTTAAGCTTTTTAATACCCTCCATATTGTCTCCTGTATTTGCTAAAAAAATAACCAAAGTTCATCAACTTAGTTATTATGCCAAACCCTGATTTTGTGTATTCTCACAGGTTAAATAGTACATTTTATTGTTAACAAAGTTAATAAAAACCATTTATGTAATGCCCTGGCCGGCCAAAGCGCCATATTTTTTCAAAAGTTTAAGATTAACATTTTCTAGTTTACCAACGACTATTACAGAAAATTGATCAACTAATACAAACTGGATTTAAAATGTCTATACTACCTATTTTTTTTTTAATCTAAAAAATTATTGCTTTGAAAGTTAAATAATCATTTGGACAGTATCAATAGGTAAATTGGTATTTACAAAAATCATTTTGAAAAAATTAAATTCAAAGCATCTATCCTTTTTATTTTTGTTAAATTAAAAAAATTGACAGGTTGGCAATTGGAGGTTAAATTGATCATTTAGACAATACCAGTAGGTGGATTCGTATGTAGAATTGTATTTTAAAAACGTTTTACATAACTACCTATCTGTAAACATGTTCTGTAGTGCCCCCACCCATCTGCTCAAATATCCGTCATCAAGTAGTTGAATATTACCTTCTCTTCTGACATAAAAACATCTAACCATTGCAGATAAAAATATCTTCTAATCTGTTGATGACAAACACTTGGCAAAGTGGGTTCAAATTCTTGATGGTAATCATAAATAAAATTAACACTTGAACAGGTGGACAAAAACCCAGTTTAAACCATCCATCTATACTCATGTTCTAAAATCACCCGCTCAAGTGTTTGTCATCAAGAAATTGAATATTACTATTAACTTTTTAAAATTCAATTTCTTGATAACTAATGCTTGGGCGAGTAAGCGTAGATGTCACTATAACCTCCTTTAATATAAACTATGCGTCCGTACTTATGTTTTTGAGTGACCCAGCCACCTGCCCAAATATTTGTCATTAAATGATTAAATCATCTACTTTGACAGAAACTTTAATCTTTTAGAAAATAAAAACATTCAATTTTTTGATAACTAACATTTAGGCGCGTGGTAAAAACCCAGTTCAAATCATTTGTCCGTACTCATGTTTTGTAGTAACCCATCCACCCACCCAAGTGAGCTCCATCAAAAGATTGGAGTCACCATCACCTCTTTTAACATAGAAACTTTTAACGTTTTCAGAAAAAAGAAACTTCAAATTTTATAATAACTAACACTTAAGCGGTAACTCAGTTTAAAACATTAGGCCGCCAAAGTGTCTACCATCAAGAGATTGGATGTTGCCATCACCTCTTTTGACACAAAAACTTTTAACGCTTGCAGAAAAAGAAAAGAAAAACTTCTAATTTTTTGATAACAAACACTTGGGCGCAATTTAAACTATCCGTCCATACTCATGTTCTGGAGTGACCCACTCACATGCCCAAGTGTCATAAAGAGATTGGATTTTATTATCATCTCTTTTAATTAAAGACTTTTAACGCTTGCAGAGAAAGAAAGTTTAAATTTCTTGATAACTAAGACTTGAACAGATGGGCTGTAACTTAAATTTAAGACACCTCTCCATACTTATGTTTTAAAGTAACCCACCTACCAACTTAAGTGTTTGTCATTAAGAAATGAGATGTTAATATTACCTCTTTTGACATAAAAACTTTTAACGCTTGCAGAAAACAAATACTTGGACGGGTAAGCTTGTTTGTTTCTGAACTGTTTTAAATGTTATAAGATATTTCTAAACTGTTATAATATGTTTGTAAGCTGTCATAAATGTTATAAATTGATTCAAAACTGTTATAAACGTCAAAACATTATTGTGAGCTGTAAAAACCTCATAAAATGTTTGAAAGCTGTCATAAACTTCATAAAATTTTCCAAAGCTCTCTTAAACGTTATAAAATATTAGAAATGTTAATTGTTTTTGAGCTGTCATAAATCTCATAAAATAATTCTGGGATCATAAAATGTTAGTAAATTGTCACTAGTTGTATTTGAATTATCATAGACGTCATAAAACGTTTGTGAACTGTCATACACGTTATAAAATGTTTGTGAGCAGTTAATAACTGTTTTCGAGCTGTCAATATGTTTAAAAGATATTATAAACGTTATAAATGCTATACATTGATTGTAAGCTGTCGTAAATGTTATAAAATGTTTCTTAACTGTTATAAAATGTTTTTAAACTATTATAAAATGTTTTTGAGCTGTCATAAAAGTTATATATGAGATATCATAAACGTCATAAAATGTTTGTGAATAGTCATTAGTTGTTTCTGAGCTGTCATAAAATATTTTCAAACTGTCATAAAATGTTTGTGAAATATCATAAACGTTATAAAATGTTAGTGATCTGTCATAAATGGTATCAATTGTTTTTAAACTGTTATAAATATCGCTAAACAGTCTTAAAATGATTGTGAGATGTTATTAATTATATCTGAGATGTCATAATATATTTCTAAGCTGTCAAAATATGTTTCTGAACTGTGATAAACGTCATAAATAATTTTTGTGCAGTCATAAAATGATTGTGAGATGTCATAAGAATCATAATATATCCGTGAGCGGTCATAAACGTCATGTTTGTAAGAGATTAAAAGTTTCTCTTTTCTGTAAGCGTTAAAAATCTCTATGTCAAAAGAAGTAATTACTTTTTATAACAACAATTGCAAAGATGACAACTATCTTAAAGCTTGCAAACGCAAAATCGAATTGCTACTTAGCCCAAATTTAAATTCTACTTCTACGGTTCAGACTGTGCTGATCCAGTCTTGATCAGTCGGCAATCGCAAGCGGTGGCCCAAAAAAAAGGCGGCCAATTAGGGCCCGATTTGGTCTTTTTGACAATCCAGAAAAACAACATATCTCAAAAAAACATCTTATACTCTTTTTTACTTATAGAAATTTAGTCACTCTGATTAACAGTTAGAGCATTGAAATGTTTTACAACTGTCTCAAGTTGTCCAAATGTAGACAAAAGAAATACTAAAAGAATGTGTGTAACAAACTGCATTGGCAGTTAGGTCAATAAAGCGTTTCACAAAAGCGATCGCAGTGGTTACCCACACATAAACAAAAAATATTTTAAAAAATAAGTTTGCATTGGCAATTAGTCACACATAAATTGAAGAGATCTTAAAAGTGTATGTAACAAGCTGTATTAGTTATTACGCGATTGAGGAACTTTTCAGTTGTATCAGATTATTTATGCATAGACCAAGTAAATTTTAAAAGTATGTATGACAAAATCCATAAGCAATTGGACTATTAAGGTACTTCATAGTTAACTGAAGTTAATTACACATAAGCTAAAAAGGTTTTGATAGTGTTTGTAACAAAGGCATTAGCAGTTAGACATTAAAGTACTTTTCAGTTGTCTTAAGTTATTTATGCATAGACCGAGTAAATCTTGAGAGTGTGTAATACAAAATGGGTTGGCAATTGGGCCACTAAGGTAACCAAAAATAAACTAAAAAGTTTTGAGAATATATAACAAAGTGCATTGTCAGTTACACCGTTAGGAACTTTTTAGTTGTTAACTATGCATGCAGCAAGTAAATTTTGGTGGTGTGTATAACAAAGTGCAATGGCAGTTAAGCTATTAAGGTACTTCACAACTGTCTGAAGTTAGTCATACATAAACCAAAAAGTTTTTAAGGTATGTTAAACAAAGTGCATATTAATCTTTATGTTTATCAATTCTGCGTAGGTTTTATTGTTCGTTAAAACCAAATGTGGGTCTAGTGGTGGACCATAGTAGTAGTGTGCAAATAGAGAGCAGTAAGGCAAGTCCGGTTAACGCGCTAAAACAAGTAATTTTTTTACAGTAAAACGATGCGGTTGATTAAAATGACAAATGGCTACAATAGTGTATTTAAAATGCAATCAATTAATACAATGTAACGCTCGGTGTGGTGGTTGGATAATGAGTGTTTGTTGAGTAATTTGTTTTCATTAACGTATTGTTTCAAAAAATTGTCATCAACACCATCTAAAATCTACAAAATTTGATTTTACCGTATTTAATAGAATCTTTAGTTCACTATGTACAACATATATAATATTTTTAATGTTTTGATTGCATTTTTTATGTCAATCTCAACTTCTAATTTCAATATTTAATATTGCAATTTTATAAATAAATAAATTTAAATTAAAAAAAATTACTTACAATTACGTATAAATTCCAACAAATTACTGATATTAAAACTTCAGTTGAATGGAATCCACTCTCAATTTCTTTAACCAGTTTGATAAATTTAAAAAGGACCTGCAGCATTGTACATAGTATAGTCCATCCAAATATCGTATTAAAATTATCAACCATATCACCAGCCAAACAATGTAAATTTATCAAATATTGAGGATCCTCTTCAAATTTAGCTGAATTCATAAAAATATTTGTTTCCATATTGCCAATCTTAATATTAATTCCATTGTATATCAAACAAAATTTATTTAACAAATAATATTCAAATAAGGTCAAATTGAACAGATAATAATATTGAACAAAATCGTTTAAAAAGTAAATATAAAACATAAAATAAAATTGTCTTTTGATTGCTAATCCGATATCAAATAATTGAATAGCAAGGGCAACTATTTGAGTCAACCCAAATTTTATCCAAAATAAATTACTTTTATTAATGCAAACAGCAGCTTCTAATAATTTCATATTTGTAACCATCTTATTTAATATAACAAAATTACTTGTAGAGGTTGTCAGAATTATCGATATATTTGATACAGTGCATACAATTAGAGGAAGTGTTGCAAATATAAAATAAATAGAATCGTTTAAAAACTGCATTTGCCATTGCCCGTAAATATATATTCCTAGCAATATTATAAATATAATAATTGTCATATAAGTGTACCATAATTTACGTTTAAATTTACATTTAGATTTATTATAAAATGGTATTACTGCCAATATAGCACACCAACGTAACATCTGAATAGTACTGCCATCGTCATATACCATAATACTATTTTTTTTCTGTAAATATGTCAATGTAAATTGGGAATATATAACAAGTGTTATTGTTTGATGATAAATAATTAAAATTTGAAAATACACGCATAAACTGTGTTATGGATATCATTACCGTTGTATTGATTAAACGCCACTTTATTATTATTGTTTATTAAGATAAATAAAAAAATAATTTGAATACAATATTCAAGAATACTATTAGAAAGCTGCCATTATGTTATCAAATGACGCACACAAAAAAATTGCATACAAAATAATGATGGGAGCATTATTTATTTTTGTTTGTTTTTTATTTCCAGTTGAAAATAATATTTCAAAAAAGTCTCACTTAAGGTAATAAATGCTGTTTTACTATTACCAAAAATATTTAAGTATAATAATAACACATTTGCATAGTATTTTTAAAATAATAATATAAACAAAACTAAAAAGTGTCGTGTAAAAACCATAGATATACTGGATACCTGATTTACGTAATTTGCAAAAGTGACGCACGTTATATTAGGATGGCCACTTTGTGTCCTAAAGGCCACTTTTACAATTGTCAGATAAATATCAGACAGTTTATACCCGGCATAAGTTAACCTACAGTATATACTTAGTACCTAGTACCTTTCTTTAAATAAAGTAAAATTATTTTTAAAACATACATTACATAACATTATAAATTCATTTTTATTATTGGTTTAACTACTTGACCAGATTTAGTTGTTATGGCTGTTGTAGAGTTGCTTGGTTGTTTAGTGTTTACCTCTGGGATAATTTAGGGTTTGCCCATGTTTGAAATTCTTGAAACCTTGCTTAGTGTCTTTTTATTGGAAACTGCGACTTTACTATTACTAATCTTGGATTATTTGTAGTCTCTCACTTCACGTCACTTCTCATCTCTTCTAGTTTCTATGTCCAAACTGTATTCTTATTTTGTAATTTTTTCTAATATCTTGGGTGGTTTTATTTGTCTACTTGCATATGGTTTATGTCTTAGTTTGTTAAGTTCTTTATGTACATTTTAAACTATTTTTGGTTTCAGATTTGGGAGTGTTGTTTTAGTCATTTTGCCTATTAACAGTCAGTTCAAAAACCCAATAAATTTGTTTTTTAAAGTGTTTCTAAAGTTTAGTAGAGCATATTGAGTATCTGTTGCGTCTATGGTACATTTTTTTTAGATGTTTTTTTTGCAATTTGTACGTTTGTTCTGATAACCCATTTCTTCTTGGGTGATATGAGCTTGAAGTTCTGTGTTCAAAACACTATGTATATAGCTTCTAGTATCCCATGTAGACTAACTGTTGCCACTATTTGTAATTCTATTTTTGAAATTTGTTTAGTTACAACTTACGCTTGTAGTTTTACCTATGTTGACAAATTTGGCATTGTTCCGTACAATAACTGCAAACACGTTTTATGCAACTTTGTATTTCTAAGTATCCGGCAATATTTGGTTCAGCATATTTTGTAGAATATCTTAGGAGTATTATTTGATAACTTTTAAATTTAAGTCTTATAGTGTAAGAGTTTATTGCAAACGTTAAAGTAATTTATTAATGCTTGTAGTTTATTATCTCGTTTTGTAGCATTTTGACTTTCTTGTTTATATCCTTTTTACATGTTTTGATTAATGTAATTTAGAAGTAGGATAAAGAAATTAAAAAAAACTAGCGTATGTTAATAATTTTGAAATAAGTTTTGTACAACTGTTAACATTTTTTTTGTCATTGCTAGTATTATTTGTACCTTCAATTTTTTTTCTTAAAGTTTTCTATGTTTTGTTAATTGCAATCTTTACTTTAAGCATCAGCTCTTGGAATTTTTGTGCTTTTATGTATTTGATTTTTGGAAAGTATTGCATAACTACAAACCATTTTTTTAACTTCTAATTTAACCATTAAATCCATTTTTTTTACTGCTTCTTTGATTGAATGTGGTATCCTTCTTGCGTGTCTAATTCTAGAAACTAGGATTTTTTTTAGATTAGGTTAATGTCATATTCATAGTTTTTAGACATCCTATTAGGTGCAATATTTTATTGATTCTTTTTATCAATCCCAATTTATCACAAAAGTTTTTTCTTAAAATGGTTTAATATTTTTTCATATATTATACCATTTTAAATATAATTTTTGCCTTTTTGTAGTGCAATTCAATGTCTCTCCTAAAACTTATATTTTGTTCTCTTTAAAACTAATTAACGTTTTTGTGGTTAACTTATGTATTTCTGCTTTTATGTTTTAATATCACACTACATTGAGCTCCTGTATCTAATTTAGCAATGAATACTTTATTTTTAATTTTTAATTTTTTTGTTCCAATCATTTTCTTTGATTTATACAAATTCTTCTTCACTTAAGTTACTAGATTTTTCTATTATTTCATTGACTGCTTTGGTCTGATTGTTGATTTGCTGCACTTTTTACATTTTTGCCTAAATGCTACACATTTTTGTTTTTTTGTATGTTTGGTTTCAAACCTTCTACAGTCAATTTACCAGGTAAATTTTCTCTGTTTCTACGTTCTGAATTTCTTTAATTTGTTTTGTTGCTTGTTCACTTGCTTTGCAAATAACTATTGCTTTTTCTAAACCCAAATTGTATTCTGTGAATAATTTTTTCTTAACATTGTCGTTTCAAATACCAAATCTTGTCTTTAGTAAACTATTGTCAATCGTTTTAAATTTACAAGATTTTGCTTGAGATTTGATTATATTTAGAAATTTGTCAAAGCTTTCATTTTCTATTGATTCATTTGGCATTTTCCTTGATTTTCTATACTACTACACTATATTTCTTCTGGCTTTTACTTCTAGAACTACTACTTCTGACACCATGTAACGTTTGTGTTTGAGTTTAAATTAAACAAACATAACTATCTACACGTGGTTTATTGTTAGGTGTTTTGTTATTATCAATTTTTTAAATTACATATTACCAAATAGATAATATAGAAGTAGATCTAAGCATCGACCAAGGTACATTGTACAAAAGTCTATCGTTACACCTAACTTAACATTGGAAAGGATTTCTATCTCACCAGCTATACTGAATTTAAATTCTAGACATTGCATAAACTATTCTTGGCTTAAACTACTACTTATCAACGTCACTAAAAAGTGTGGAACCATTTAATAATAAAAATAATTTCTACAATTTTTTTTTAATTGCCAACACATTTGGGTATATTAATGTTTTACGACTAAATTATATACTAAACATCAATTTGGGTTAGCTATTTTAGAATATATGTCTTCTGCACTTTTATCTAACTTAAAACGGTGACGGTGAAATAGCTCAGTTATAGAGCGTTAGCGTAGTACGCTAACAGTCCGGGGTTCGATCCCCGAGTATGACTAAAATAAAAACTTTGCTCTTTATCTACCGGGGTGATTCGAAAGTCACCTAATAAACCGTTGGTCAAATCAATCCCTGTTATACAAGTCCTAAGACTTCTGGGGCGATGTAAAATAGCTGTAAAATGCGAAATAAAGAAGAAAACTTACAGAGTATTGTATTGTTGTATGAAATTCATAATCATTTTAATCATAATAATTTCAATGTAATTTTGCACCTTTCTGTGCATTTTGTGTTTTACTGCCGTATACATGCTTATAATTATTTTTTTTATATTCATACTCGTTTGTATCACCGTCCGATGATAGCCTTATAAAGGTTGAAACTAGTTACGGTTTTTTAAATATATTTGTGATATAATACATAGTAAATGTGTTTTATTTATTTTAACTTATAGAGTAGTTATTTTTTATTGTACCATAAAATTCTAAACATACTGCTTTAGATCCAGTTTTAAAACTTGATAATCTTATAATAAACTTTTGGAGCGTCACAAGTAATGTAATAATAATGTTGCCGCGACAGTTTGCAGAATTTGTAGTGTTTACAAAGCTACTAATGTAAAATTGCTAGTTCAAACTCATACTGTCAGATCAACTCAAAACATTGTTGCAGAAAATTCAGGTTTGTCTATCCCAAGACGTTCACATCAATTAAGGATCTCATAATCCAGTTTTTATTGTATACTGCATAAAAATCTTAGCTTACATACTTATCAAGTGCAACTGATACTGGAAAACAACGCCAAACTTTTGTTTCTTGGGTTTTAGAAGTCCTTGCAGAAAATCTCAATTTTGTTTGGAAAAATCATGTTTAGCAACAAAGCCCATTTTTATCTCAGTAAGTTTGTCAATAGACAGATCCGCATCTGGGATTCCAAAATCTTTAGAAAAATAGTCGAGAAATTTACTGTTTGGTGAGGTTTTTAAACTGGCGGAGTCATAAAACCTTACTTTTTGAAGAACGACAAAGGTGTTGCAATTACAGTCAATACGGATTGCTAACGTAGAATGCTAACTGTCTAACTTTCTTTGGGCTACAAGCCACACAAGCCTTAAAACATTTGCAGTGCTGCACGAGAAATTTCCTGGGTTTAGCCCCCAAATTGTGCGATTAACTCCGCTAGACTTTATTTAAGATTACGTAAAAGAAAGAGTCTAAACCTTTGCAGACAAAATTCAGATGGGCATTTACTAAATATTATTTCCCACAAGTAATAGCAGAGTTTGTACTTGTTTAAATTTAAAAAAATGTACTACTTAAGAATAAATAAATATTATTTTTATAATTAAAATAAGATTTCTTATTAGAAAGCTCTATTTTAAAATATAAGATTTCAACACAAAACAATAAACAGCAAATTATTAAATAAGTAAATAAAACAACTACTATGTTTTTACCACTAATTTTTTAAATTAGTGGTAAAAACATAGTAGTTGTTTTATTTACTTATTAAATATGAAGTACCACATAGTAACCGTCGCAACCATCTTGATGAGCAAATTATTATTAATGATAAATTTATGTTAATACCATATACAAAATAATAATGAGTAAAATTATAACTGTTTGTTAGTAGTGTAATGTCTAAATATCCTGTGTAAATTTGACAAACTTTTGCAGTTATAGTGCAACCTCAAAACCTCAAATGCCAGAATATGGATAACCATTTTTTACACCCTAGTACAATTCCAAATCTGGCAGCGTACTTAACATGCTTTAATTATACAACTCTCAACAACTTTACACACTTCCAAGACCCACTTGGTCTGTGTTTAAATAATTTGCAGTAGCTGTAAAGTAACTCAATGACGTAAATAATAATGTGTACATTATTTTAATTATTAAAAAACAATGTTAACAAAAACCACTGTAAACACATGTAAAGAACACAACAAAAGAATTATTAAATACAATTAAAATTTAAAAGTTATATAAAATAATCTTTTAAAATAACTTATGATATTGATTGTCCTGATTTGCTCAGAATTAAATATAACATAGAACAAACTTATCCACCTACAAATACTTGGGCACTAGTTGGTTGTAACCAAGATAAATTTGCCGATCAAAACCAAAAGAAAAGTCTGATCATTTCCGCTTACTATTAAGTTGTTAAAAAACACAAACAGTCCTCTTACTAAATAATCAATATTCAATAAAAAGGCAACTTTATCTACTCTAACATTTGCAATCATGTCCGTTTGCAAAATGAAGGAAACGGGCATCTGTGGCATCTGTGGCATCTGGTGTGCTATAAGAAGCAAAAACATTAATTTTGTAAAAACACTTCTGCATGCCATTTTGTTTAATTCAAACTTTGCTTGCTATATACTTTGCAAATTAAAGGATTATATAGCAGTACTAAGCCAAAACAAATCTTTAGAACACTGACACCTAAAACTAAAAAAAATCACAAGAATGTATACAATCAATCGATAAATAGCACTCCTACATAACAATTATACCCCAACCATATTTATCTGTACAAACTGCATAATTATATAATATTTGTTCTTAAGCAAAAACAAGTTTTGTCACTATTCATTAATTTAAGAAGAATAATTCTAAGACTACAGTCACTTTATTGTCATACCATTAGCTTTTCAATACTTCTCATTATTTAAATATATTCTAATGCTGTTGTGTTAGTTTTAGCCTACTATGTATTGTAAGTATTGTATTTGAAAAAAATACAAAGTCAAAGTAATATAAAATTCAAAATATTTTTTTGCAACATTTACTACATTTATAATAATTGTATTATGACTTAATGCTAAAAAAAATACACTAAAGTACACCGTTTAAACAAAAAAAAAAAAAAACAAAAGCTTTTAACACATTCAACTATTTTTAGACTATAATGATGATAAAAGTTATAAGTTGTAATAGCTGCAATTTGGCATAACTGTATAAATGAATTAATAAATATACTTTAAAGTTATGATACAATAGTGTCATTTAATAGATATAACAGTGAACGCAGTAGTTTGCGGTAAGTTATCTACTATGTATAATTGTTACTAAAATTTCTTTGTTAAAAGTTATTAAAAAATACTTACAAATATGTACATTGTGCTCAAAATGATATTAACTTTTCCATTAATATAATTGCCACCAAACGCCATTTCATCTACCAAACAAGTAAGTTTTAAAAGAATCTGTATCATGATACAAAGAATATTCCATCCAAATAGCTTGTTAAATGACTGCACCATAGCATTAGCTCTGTAATGTAATTCCATCAAATAATTCACATCTATTTCAGCAGATCCACTTATTGATATTTTATCTGGTTTTACCCTTTCGATTGCTTTATTCAACGCTTCATATATACGGCGAAAATGTTCCAACAAGTAATGTTCCAAAAACCCGATATTAGATAAATAATAGTATTGCAAATTATCATTTAAGTAAAATATGTAAGGTAACTCATTTTCCATCATCCAACTAATATCATAAACGCGCATACCAATAGCTAATATTTGGCACGGGATATATTGATGCCAAAACCATGAATGTTTTGGTTTTAACAATGCATCCTCAAGCGATAACATTTTATCTAACATTTTTTGTAAATGCTTAAATTTTGACCATAATATTATATAAATTACATAAATATTAGAAACACTGCATATAATAACTGGAAATAATGCTAATAAAATATAGAATATATTTTGCATCATTAACATTTTATATTGACCATATAAATAAATTACAAACACACTAATTATAATTCCATACATTACATAATTATACCAAAACAATCGGATAAATCTACATTTTTTATCACTATAAAATGGAAATATCCCTAATATTGCGCTCCACAGTAATAGACCACGTAAAGTATTAGGCATCATTTTAATAACTGATTGAGACTTTCTAATCATAAATCCATCTAAATGTAAACTTGTCAAATAATAATTGATGTATTATGTATTCAACATGAACAAAACAACAATATGAGTTTTAATGGATTTCAAATAAAGAATCGAATGACTTTCACAAGACCGTTAATAAAAAATGCATGGATTTGAAAAAAAGCAATATTTTAAAATTTATATAATAAATCAAACGTTCATGACAAACTAATGTTTTTATTTTATAATATATATAATATAATTAATATCATTTAAAAACTTACAATTACATATATGCTGGTTAGAAGTATAGAACTTGTTCCATCAGCGGTATTGGTACTGAATGCTAGTTCGTCTACCAAAGACATAAATCTCAATACGATCTGCGCCATTGTACAAAGAATATTCCATCCAAATATTTCATTAAAACAATCTACCATGTCATTAGCTTTAATTTGTAATCCAATTAAATAATCTATATCTCTGCCAGCAAATGACATCTTGTCTGGTCCTGCTTTTTCAATTGCTTTATTTAATCCTTCATATATATCACAGAAATGTTGCAGCAAATAATATTCAAAAATGGTCATATTTAACAAATAATAATACACCAAAATATCGTTAATAATTGTTACATAATACATGAATGGAAAATTAGCTTCTATCATTAGAATAATATCAAAAGTATGTATACTTATTGCTGCAATTTGTGTTGATAAAAATTTTAACCAAAACCATTTTCGTTCTGAAATTCTTAATGTAAGTTCTAATGATTTCAATCTTGCAATCATATCATGAAAATGATTAAATTTTAACCATGATAATATTAAAACTGAATATATGTTTGACAAACTGCATAAAATAACTGGGAAAAACCCTAAAATAACATAAAAGGTGCTTGATGTTTTTCCAAATACACATTGCCCATATATGTATAGCACAAATAAACTTATCATTAATCCAAACATTAAATAATTATACCAAAATTTTCGATAAAAATTAGAATTACTTGAATTGTAAAATGGAATTATTCCTAATACAGCGCACCACCGCAATATTGCATGTAAACTATTTAACTCCATAACTATACTGATATAAACATAAAAGAGTATTTAACTATATGTACATCAATGTGCAAACATGTCAAATGGTTACAAATGATCAATATAATGGATTAAATATACAGGAAAAACATAAAAAGTATGATAAATTATTTTATTATTTGTTTTTTTTTAACTGCGAATGATGTTATGCCTTTTGGCAAAAATGCTATAGTTGATTGCAAGTACAAATACTGTAGCTAGTAAATGAATAGATATCCATTGAAGATTTTCAAGCATTTTATTAATAAATTAAATAAGCTCTCTACTTTTGTTTATGATAACAACATAAAACCACTCTTGTTTGCTTATTTTTTTACCTCACTACTGCTTTTGAATATTTTTTTAAGTAAACAATAATTATTATATTCTACCTATACAGAATAGATGAGACATAAAAAACAATAATGTTTAAATTCGATCTTAATATTGCTACTAAACTTCGCATCTCTGAACTGTCAGTAAATATTTGTTAGAATTCCTAGCAAGCCTTATACTACGAGTAAATATTTGTTTAGATGGCAAAATGTTTTCTATTTTGTTTGAACAATGTCTATAGAAAATGCAAAGATCTGGAACATTATGCCTGTGTTGTAAAGTATCTAAATCATTAGTCAATTTTGGATCGGCAATGATCCAAATAGCTCGTTTCTGAATAGAGTTTAGAAGAAATAGTGTAGTTTCCGATGCTTCTTCCCATACTTAGGATTAATATTCAATAAAAGCACGAATATAAGTTTTATATAGTATATAAACTTTGTATATATATATATAGAAGGTGTAGATTAATTGGCGAAAAAAAAAAGAAAAAAAAAAAAAACAACAGAGTAAAATGAGAAAAAAAAGAAGAGAGAAGAGAGAAGAAACAAGTTTGTAGTAACAAGAATAAATGTATAAACAAAAAAAAGAACCAAGGACATGACTTAGACACACAAAATAGTAAAAAATAATTACAGTAAAAGAAGCAGACAAACAGAGTTTTAGGAGTATATAAAATGCAAATTAGAATAGTAGCGACGTAGACAAGTAACAAAAGATAAGAAAAGTTGAAGCCCAAAAAGCTGAATATATTTGGAAATGCCATAAAAAAAGAAAAGCTAAAGAAAATAATTTTAAAAAAAGATGGGGTTATAAAAAATAAGAAAATACAAGAAAGAAACGTTTTGAAGAAAGGAAAAAAATATAAAGCAATAACAGTATATAGCAGAAATTAAAAATTCTAACACCAAAAATTGAAGAAAAAATTGAGTAAGGGGAAGGACTTTAACGCAAAAATTAGAAAGAAGAAAGAAAGAATCAAACAAGATAACCACACAAAAACAGAGAATCAAAAAAAATAAAAAAAGAAAGGAGCTGATAGAAATGATAGAAGAAAAGACCATTTTAAATAAAAACTTCACAGGAGATAAAAAGAAGAAACTTACTTATATAAGAACAAATAGACAATCCGTAATAGACTGACTATGTAGTTGTAAATGAGAAGCTTGGGAAAAAGTAGACAAATTTAAAGTAAGAATAAAATTAGAATTAGACCACCAACTATTAAAACTGAGCTTAACTGGAGAAACTGAAAGAAAACAAAAAAATTAAAAAGAGCAAAAATAATGTAGTTTAGATAGAAGAAAGTGTGTTATTGTATAAACAAAATCTTTTATGTTAAACCAATTGCTCAGTGTACCATTTACGGTACAGCACGCTTGGTTACCATTATATACTCGAATATGGCAATAATGGCATTTAATAAACATTTATTTACCCCATTTTTTTTTAAACATTCCACAACATACGTCTATTAATTCGATGATCAACAAACCCACTTTTTGTTCACAGTCATATATTTCTCAATCAATTGATGAAGTGCAAAAATTTGTCTATGCAGCCTCTATCTGGTATAAAACCACATTGCACTCTACAAATCTTCTCAGTCGTTATTTTAAGCATTCATTAATATTTTACCCGTAATCTCATCTACACCCGCGGTTTTTTCTATTGCCATTTCCCCAGTCTATCTTTTGTCTGCAAAAGGATTCACTTTGTCACTATACAATTAATCAATATATTTTCTCCAGCGCTCTCTAATACCGTTCATATTCTAAATCATTTCTCCAGGATTATTCTAAATGCAACAAACACTTTTATTAAGTTTGTTGACATAAATGTACTCAACATATTGAAAGCATAGTTTACACTTCTTTTTTTCATTTTGTAAGATGCGACGCGATGCATAGTTTTTTGCGACTGTTGATCTTTGAGATAGTAGTAATTTCCCGCGCTTTGTTAAGAATTAATTTCTAATTTTGTTTTTTTCAGATTTTTTTTCTCCAATTTCACAATAGCTACTAAAGATCCGGAATTATAACATGTTTTTGCTCTATTCCAAATACTATGGTTTTTGGGAAATGTAAAAATCTGCACTGATGCGCATTATGGTACCATATTCTAGTTTATCATCCCCGCTATTCAAATTTGGTTTTATCACTATTTGAGTTTTTGTCATGACGACAGTAATAATTAAGTTTAACAGAATTCACGCATTTTAACAGACATGCACATCGTCTGCCTTAATCTGCTATTTTATAATATGACATTTATTATGATTTTAATGATATTCTTACACGTTGCAAAAAACTGATTTAAAAAAAGGGTTAAATTGCATGAGTTTTATAACCACCATTCAAGTATTTTTTTGTATTTTATTGAATAATAAAATTTAAAAAATTATCATATTAATTCTAGTATTGCATGCAACATGCAAAATAGTGTACAATTTTAAAAATAGAGATATTATTTTATAAAAAAACACTTACAATTACATAAAGGTTGGAGAAAATTATAGATATTGTTGCACTTTTAGTATAACTACCAAAAGCCAAATCATTAACCAGACAAACAAATTTCAAAACAATCTGTGCCATAATACAAAGTATATTCCATCCAAAAAGCTCATTAAACGAATCCACCATATCATTAGCTTTAAAATGTAATGCAATCAAATAATTAACATCTTTTTCTTCGCTTCCAATAAACGATAGCTTATCTAACTTTATTTTCTCAATAGCCGCGTTCAATCCTTTATAAACACCTCCAAAATGTTCCAATAAGTAATATATAAAAATAGTTATATTGAATAAATAATAATATGACAGTACATCATTGAACATATATAAGTAAAAACTGAATGATACTTTATATTCTGAAACAACAACATAATCAAATAAATGAATAAAAATTGCTAAAGCTTGTGCTGTAATAAATTTAAACCAAAACAATGTATGCTTTGGAATTAATAAAGCAAGTTCCAAAAAAGTTAATCTATTAATCATATTTTTTGTATGCCTAAATTTCAACCATGATATCAAATAAATCACATAAATATTTGAAACGGTACATATAATAATTGGGAATGTAGATAATAAAACATAGAACACATTCTCGAATAGTTCAAGTTTCCATTGTCCGTATATATAAATGATAAAAACACTAAGCAACGTTCCGATCAATAGATAGTTGTACCAACATTTTTTGTTAAAATTCGACAATTTTGTATTGTAAAATGGAATTATTCCTAATATTGCACACCAACGTAATATTGCATGTAAACTATTAGTAACCATGCTGATACTAATAAATAAAATTTAATCATTTATTGATAATGCTTCAAGTAGCAAACATGATAATTAGAATGTAAACAATTATGGCATGTATAAAGAGTGAAGTAATCAATAGACTATAAGTATTTAATAAGACGTCATAACCGGAATTGTAAATAGGATATGTGATTAAATCTGTTAGCGCATTAACAAAACAAAAAAAAAATGTAAACTGAAATTTATGCTACAAATGTTCACAAATATTATTAAAATTGAAAAAGTGTTATCATATTGTTGTATATGAAATATCGGTATTTTTTTTTCAACTGTTTTTAACTAATTTTCCATTCATACTCTCTTCATAAAAATGATCGTTCGTACAGCTAACCAAACTGGACCTAGCCAAATTACTGCAAATCAAGTAGAATTCAAAATTATAATAGAAGCTTTTGTAAGCTACTGCAACGATGTAGAAGATAATAACACTATTTCTAACAGGACCATCACGTAATACCAATTAAGTCAAATCAAGCTGCAAAGACTGACAGAACTAATAACCGGACATTGGAGTCTTAAGAACCACATGCATAGAATGAAAATAAAGATAAACTTATTATGCCGCAGGTGTATGGAGGATAAAAAAACTCCGCTACACTTGCCTAGTAAATGAGAAGCTTAAAATCGAAAAAGAACTGAAAGTAATTCTTTAACAAAAGATTTTTTTTACGTTGTAAGATGTTAGCTTCAGCAAGTGGCCCTTGATAATAACTTACGCATGGCATATTTTTAGGCATCTAAAAAAAAAAAAATTCTTTTCTTATAATTTTTTTGTCTTTTCCACTGCTGCCATAGCTGTTTTATCTCTTTCTCTCTCTGTTTCTAGTTCTTTTACTAGTTCTCCCTTATAAAACAATATTTCAATTATGACTTTTTCTCCTTTGTATTTTTTAAGTGGAGTCTACCTTTGCTGTCCCTTCCAATTCGTTTATTATCTACAGATTCTATAATTTTTACCAGCAACTTATCCTGCTATCCCTGATTGTCTTTTTCAAGATTTTTTAAGCGTCAATTATAATAGTAGCTTAAGTTAAGCATGCAAAATTTATGAAAACAAAAAAATTGCATTAGGATAAATCCATTCCAAACATTTTACACGTAAGGTGAATAACATTTACTAATGATAAACTGATAAACAAAATTGCACCAAACCGACACTTAATGTGTAATAATTATAAATATATTAAACTACACGGGTTTACGATGCCTTTCGTGATAGCATGCACATACATATGTATATCAAATCTATTAACTAATCAGGCAATGTAGTTATCGAATTAGTAACTTCTAAATCTAGAAATTTTCCGCTATACAACTTTTAATACAGATAATTTTTGCCCAAAATGCAAAAATGCAAAAAACCATTAAAAAACATGAAAATTAATATATATATATATATGTATATAATCTATTTATTTAAATTCAATAATCTATATAAAGCAATTTTGTTTAATAAGCAAAAACAAACACACAAAACTTACTATAACGTACAAGTTCCAAATAACAATAGAATAAGTACTGTGTCCCCTTCTCTCCTCATCAAAGAACGAATAATACATCATAGCCAAAAAGTTGAAAACAATCTGAAGCATGTTGCACAAAATGCACCATCCAAACAATTCATTGAAAGAATCCACCATGTCACAAGCTAAAAGATGCATTTTTGTCAAATGATCGACGATATCTTCCATTTTACCAGAAGTCTTCACTGTGACCTTACATATATCCAAAATTGCTACATTCAATGCTGAAAATGTACCATTAAATATCTTCAAAAGGTAATATTCCAACAAAACAATATTATATATGTAGTAATACTGAATATAATCATTAATATAATAAAAAGTATCAATGTAATTTTCTTTTGCCACGGAATATATATCCAATGCTTGAACGGTAAAAGTTAAAACGTGAGTTAATGTAAACACCAACCAAGCGTTTGTTATATCAATCAATGCAATGCCATTTATTTTCATGAAAAAATTGGATATAACATTTAACTTTTTGAAACAATTTTGTATATAATTATATTTAGACCCTGATGTTACATAAATAATATGTATATTTGAAATGGTGTATATAAATATTGGAAAATGTGTTAATGCCACATTCAAAACAACTTTGATATAACCCCATTTCCATCGCACATATATAGAAACCATCAGTAGTAACATGAAAATTACTATTAATAACAATCTACCCCATCCTTTTCTGGTGAATTCATCATTTTTGAAATCATATTTAGGTATTATTGATAAAATTCCGCACCAAGTTATAACAACTTTAACAGTTTTAGCTATGGATGTCATTGTACTGATGTGGTTCAATCGATGGTCGGGCGCTGTACTTTTGAAGTAAACATATTTTGAAATGCCAATGTAAATGTTATGTTAACGTATTAGTGATTATATGTTTGTGAGTATGTAATATTTTTAGATGTGACAACTCGGGTAAAATAATAACATAGTTTACAATAATAAATATTATTTGAGGTTTTTTTAATGTTGCGATTTATGTATGTAAAAGTAGACATAAATATTAATTAATAATAAAAATGTTTTTGCAACCTATTTTAAATTGATCTAAAAAGTTATGAGAAAAATATTAAATACTATATTCATATATTTTGCGGATTCATATATAATGCGGATGTTTGAACATATAATTGCTTTAAAAAAGTGTGTTTTTGTGAAAAAAAAATATTTATTTAGCCACAAAGTATTAAGATGTTTTAACCAGTTATGTAATATTAAAACAAAATTCTAATTATTGAAATTTTTTAAAAACCGTATTCAGAAAATTAATTTTATTATTATAATATACACTGGTGAGCAAAAAATAAATGTCACTTTAAAATTATGACTTAATTTTGGAATTTTTTGTTTTAACTTTATGTTTGCAAATTCTCAACCAAAGTAGGCGTTTAATAATTTATTTCCTGACAAATGTTATCTATCTGTCAGTTATTTTTACTTAGTGTTGATTTTTTTCTGCAAAACTTGTCATTCACACGGTGAACTGTACTTAACAGGTCATAATGCCTTTAAGCCCTATTTTTGTGGCAAGAATTATAGCGTCGATTGAAGATGGGCGTGGAAAACGTGAAACTGCAAGTATTGTTAGTAAAAGTCTTTGTGCTGATAACCAGAAGATTAGGATCCGGGCAAAAAAAAGTTATCACAAACAGAGATGACTGTTTTTGATCCCATAAGTTTGAGGAATAGAACAGCTTCTACAGTTTATCTACAAAACCAACTCTATAAAGAGATGTAAATGTTAGAAAAAGGCTTTAGGATGCTGGATTGTTTTGTAGAAAGATGGCTACAGGTCCACCTTTACAACGCCGACATCGTGTTGCAAGATTGGCTTTTACCCGAAATCACCGGGAATGAAATAATGAGGACTGGAACAGGGTACTGTTTTCAGATGAGTCGCGCTTTTGCTATCAGACGGACGTTGGAAAGTGTAGAGAAGACCAGTGGTGTGAAGTCGGAGTCTGGAGTCGTGGAGTCTGCCAATATTTGAGAAGTCGGAGTCGACAGTAACTAATCCTACTCCGACTCTTTAATAATACAAAATTTAAAAAATAGTATACAAAAAAGTTATATCTATTAATAATGTTTTTTATAAGTTAATTAAAAACTAAATAAAATAAAATAAAATAAATCATTTAAAAAATGTCTGTTTGCAAAAATAAAATTGCTTCTAAAATATCTTCTTTTAAGGTTGCTCTTAAATCCGATTTTATTAGTTAAAGTTGAAAATAATTGCTCCACACTTACTTGGGTTGTTGGCAACGCAGTAACAGCCTACGCACCGCGCACAGTCGCGGTCAATGTCCGACGGAGAACGGACGCGCTCGCGAATGTGCATAAAGGCGATTTAAATAATGGTGAATAATCTACGTTATTTAAAAAATTAAAAAATTCTGTGAATTAGAACAAACAGTGGAAAGGTGAAAAGTTTATTGTGAAAGTTCAAAAAAGTGTGAAACTGTGATAAGGACACATTAAAAAATAAAGGTGCGGTCGTGTTTTAAAACACACTCGTGTCGTGACGCGCGACACGTCTAGTGTTACATAATAAAACACAAACGCGGAAACAGCAATTTGATATTAATTAAAAGTGAAACTAGGCCAAGGGTCAAAAAACGAAGATGAATGCATTTTTAAAAAGCGGGATGTTGCAAAGAACACCGCCGGATAAAAAAACAGATAAAGAATTAGGTCAAACGAATCAAAAAAGAGGGAGAGAAATAGATTCGCCAGGAGGTAACAACGAGGCGAAGAGAGCAAATAACCCCACAACAATCCAAATAATGGGGAAATTAATTAGAGAGTTACAAAACTTAACCATTGAGTGTACAACCACTAAATTGGAAATTAAAAAGGTGGCGAATCAACTAGAAACAAATATGGAGAGAATGGAATTTGAAGAAATCCAAAAAAAAGAACAGGAGAATGAAAATAAAACAAAAATAGGTATAGAAATGTCGACACAGACAATGGAAACTGGAGATAATAGGGAAGAAAACCGTAAAAACCATTTCATCTCGGACGAGGAGATATTAAAAGTGGATAATGAAGAGGATATAAAAAATATTATAAATAAAGAATGGAGAGATACAGACTATAAATATGTAAACGTGGAAAAAAAAAACCCAATAATGGGAAAGGAAATGGATACAGGACTTTTAATAAATAAAGAGGAAATAGGCAAAGAAGGTGGTATCTTACAACAAGCAAAAATAAAATACCCTGAACTAATGGAGGAAGAAGGAGAAGATGAAACGCCATATATAGAAATAGTTAAAAATCTAAGCGGAAAAAATGTGGGAAAAGTACACATCATTAAGCAGAAAATCGAAACGGCAGGGAATAAGGAGATACTAATAGCTATCGAAAAAATGCTTATCAAAACAAAAACATTAAGTATTGAAGAAATAAATATACCAATACCAACGGGAATTACGGCAAGAGATGCAAAAAAAATTATGGAAATAGCAGGAAGAAGAACTAACACAAAAATAAGACTGTGCGTGCCAACACAGGGACAGGTAGCGGAGACACATAGAGAAAAAAAAACAGGTACGGAAACAGGTGCTATAGTAGTGAGCAAACAAGGTGTCACATATGCAGATTTGCTGAGACAGGCAAAAACCCAGATAAAAGGATCTACGTTCAAGGAGGTAAGAGAAACAAAAAAAGGGGAGTTGTTACTAATTACAAAGGGTAATGAGACGGAGAAAGAGATAGAAAAAATTAAAAATGGAATGGAAGGCTGCAATGTACGAAAAGCCAGCAACAAAACTACAGAACTAGTGATAATCAAAGATATTAGCCCGGAAATTAAGAGAGAAGAAATACTGGAAGAAATTATGAACAAAGTGAACACAGAAGGAAGTACAATAATTTCCATAAAGAAAGGTTATAGAGAAATACAAACCGCTATAGTCAAAATGGACAAAAAAATAGCAGAACAGATAATAGGAGAAGGAAGAATAAACATAGGACTCATAAGATGCAGAGTAGAGAAAGTTAAAGCAAATGAAAGAAAATGTTATAAATGCTGGAGGAAAGGACATGTAGCGGCAGAATGCAATGAGGAAGACAGGTCTTCGCTATGTATAAAATGCGGAAAGGAGGGACATCAGGTTGCCGAATGCAGAAACAAAGAATACTGCGTTGAATGCAAAGTATTAGGACACAGAACGGGAGAGAAAAGATGTCCAGCTACAAAGAAAAAAGAAATGAGGAAAACAAAGAAGAATATGGAGGACAACAACCCAGATAACTGGAGAGAACAGGAGGAAAAAATAGTATCACATAATGTATAAGTTTATACAAATAAACATAGGGAGGGGAAGAGAGGCTCACGATTTACTAATAGCAACAGCGGAGAGAGAGGAAATAGACCTAGTGCTAGTGAGTGAACCTAATAAAAACAAACTAAATGGTAAGTGGATAAGAGACAAAGGAACAGATGCAGCAATTTTAGCTAGGGGGAAGTGTAGGGACAAGGTGGGAAGATGGGGAACACCAAAAGAAGGAATAGTGTGGGCAGAAGTACAAAGCATGATAGTATACAGCTGTTATATCAGCCCAAACTGCGGTCTGGAATACTATCGAGAGTGGATAGAAGAATTAGAAAGAAGTTTAAGAAAACAGAAAAACAAAAAAATTATTGTAGGAAGAGATTTCAACGCAAAATCACCGAGATGGGGAGGCTACAAGAACGATTTAAGAGGAAAAATCTTAGAGGAGATGATAGCAGGGTTAAATCTTACAATCTGCAACAATGGAGACAAACCGACGTTTGTAAGAGGAAGCTCAAAATCGCATATTGACATCACCATAGCAACGTGGGAAATGGCAAAAATAATAAATGAATGGACCGTGACTGAAGAAGAATCACTGAGTCTACACAAACATATACAATACAATACAAAGGAGAAAGGAAAACAGGAGCACACGAGAGAAGGTAAATGGAACGTAAGAAGAATGGACAAAGAAAAGATAAAGAGAGGCATGGAAACAGAAGAAGTGACAGAAAACGAAAATATTGAGAAAAGATGCGAGAGGTACTCAGAAAAACTGAGAAAAGCGGCGGAGGAAGCAATTCCTAGGTACAGGGAAGGCGGACGAAAAGGACCATACTGGTGGTGTGAGGAAATAAAAGAATGCAGGAAAAACACAATACAAACAGCGAGGAAAATCAAAAGGCTGAGAAGAAGAGGAGAGAACACAGAGGAAATAGAAGAGAAACTAAAAAACGACAGAAAAATTTTAAAAAAGGCAATTAGGGATAGCAGAAAAAGATGCTGGAAAGAAATGATAGAATCTATAGATGGGGATCCTTGGGAAAAACCGTACAAAATAGTGATGGACAAATTGGGTGGAAGAACAAAAGGAATCTGCTTAAAAGAAGACGAAGAAGAAGAGGTCATAATTAAAAAACTATTTCCCAAGGGAGAACCAGTAGAAGAACCAGAAACAAAAGAAGAAGAAGCAACAGTTATGGCAACAGTGGAAGAGATCAAAGAGATCATAAAAGAATTGCCTAACAACAAAGCACCAGGTTCGGACGAAATAACAACAGAGATTGTTAAAGCAGCATTAGACGGAAACGAGATAGAAATAACTCAAATAATCAACAGGTGCCTAAAAGAAGGAACTTTTCCAGGATGTTGGAAAGAAGCCACTCTAGTACTGATTGAGAAAAAAAAAGAAGCAGGAAAAGCAACATCATACAGACCAATATGTTTAATCAACACACTGGCTAAAATAATGGAAAAAGTTATTGTACGGAGAATAGAACAAGAAATAGAAGAAAAAGGAGGATGGGAAAAAGAACAATACGGATTTACCAAAGGAAAAACAACCTTAGGAGCTATTGAAAAAGTGAAAGCAATAGCAAAAGAAGCAAACAGCGGAACGCAGAGGAAAAGGCAACACTGTGTAATGATAGCGTTGGACATACAGAACGCGTTTAATAGCGTATCATGGGCAGCAATCATAGAGGCGGCAAAGAAGAAAGAACTGAACAGAAAAACAATCAAGATTATATGGAGCTACTTACAGGACAGAAATCTAGTGACCAAAAATGGAAGATTCAAACTTACTAGAGAGGTACCGCAGGGCTCAGCACTGGGACCAAAACTGTGAAACCTTGTCTATAACGAGTTACTTCGAATGAAGATGCCGGAAGGCGTGTCAATAACTGCATTTGCGGACGACATAGCAGTAGTAGGTAGAGACGTAGAAATAGAAGTACTAAAAGGAAGATTAGAGCTGGCAATTGATATGATACAAATATGGATGAGAAGTAAGGGCTTAAAACTAGCAACACAAAAAACTGAGGCGGCATGGCTATCGACTAAGAGGAATAATAGAGGAACAGGTAAGATACAGGTGGGAGATCAAGAGATAACCATAGGGAAAAAAATCAAATACCTTGGAGTGACACTCGAAGCAAAGGGATGGAATGAACAGGTTAAGGAAGCGGTCATTGGAACAAAGGAAATTGAGAGAAAGCTTGGTAGACTTATGCCAAACAACGGAGGTCCAGGAGAAGAAAGCAGAAGGCTAATAGCAACGGCAGCAAGAAGCAAATTGCTGTACGCCGCAGAAACATGGGGAGAAGCCATGAAAACAAAGAAAAACAGAAAGGAAGTAAGAGGAGCCACAAGAGCAAGCTCGCTAAGGATTTGTAGAGCTTACAGAACAGTGTCACAAGAGGCAGTAGAGGTAATTGCGGCAACACCTCCCGCGGATATGATGGTGGAGGAAAGAATAGAAATAAAAAAACTTGTAAAAGAAGGAACGAGTAAAAAAGAAGCAAAGATAAGAGCAAGAGAGAAGACCATGGAAAGATGGCAGAGAAAATGGGATACAGGAGAAAAGGGGAAATGGACGAGAGAATTAATCCCAGACATAAAAGAATGGGTAGAGAAGAAACCCGAGACGTGTTATTATACAACACAAATACTGACCGGGCACGGAGCATTTGGAAAATTCTTGCAAAAAATTAAAAAAATAAATGAAGAAGAAAGGTGTACATTTTGTCAGGAAGAAACACACGATAACGCAGAACACACTCTAGTAGAATGCGAGGCGTGGGAGGAAGATAGAAAAAAACTAGAATATATACTAGAAAGCAAAGTGGATAAAAGAACAATCATTAACAAATGCTTAAAAGATGAAAATAAATGGAGGGCGTTAAAAAACTTTGCAACAAGTGTACAAAAAAAAAAAAATTGAAGAGTTTGACAATAGAAGAATATAGAAAAACAAACAATGGAAACAAACACACAAACTAAAAGCCATAGAAGAGAAAGGAAAGAGATGAGAGAAGCTAAATGGAAACAAGAAAACAGAGAAAAAGATCAAAAAGAAAAAAATAAGAAAGGATATGACAATTGTGCATACCAAGAAACAGAAGAAAAAAGAAGAACATTTACAGAGACTACGATACCAAACGAAATTGCAGAGATAAGGAGAAGGAGAAAAGAAATATTGAAGGAAAGCAGAATAACAGAAATAACAAGGCATATACCAAATGGTAGATATGCTATCTCGAGGATGACTGAGAACGCAACCTTTCAGATAGTCAGAATATACCTGGCAACGAGAGGACATGAAGAAGTAATTCCTGATGGAGATACAAGGATATCACTGGAGGTAAAACTTACAAATCTAGGACTGCCAAAAGGAATACAACTGATGGAACTGCATAAATTATTCATGAAAGAGAGGGGATATGATAAAGAAGAAGTGAACGAAGACCTTAGTAAGCTAAGAGCACATCTGAGAACAAATTATATAATTAGAGTAAATAACACAAAGATGGGAGAAAGAAGAGAATGCAGAGGTAGATGCCAGTGCAGATAAGACAAGGCAAAATGACAAAAGAGACAGACAAAGGTAGGGGCTATAGGGAGAGAGGGGCCGGGGACAGCATGCGTGCCGCAGATGATGCGTGAAAATCCGCAAAGCAAAAACCAGCCCGCCTCAAACTAGCACCAAATGTAGGTTAGTTTAGACAGGGACATTAAAACAACAGGATTTGCGCAGAGAAGAAAACCGAAAGGTATTACCATGCGTAAGTTATTCTTAAGGGCCACTTGTTGAGAGCCAAACAACTCACTACGTCCTAAAAAAAAAAAAAAAAAAAAAAAAAAAAAAAAAAAAAAAAAAAACAGCCTACGCACTATTTTGCACAATTTAAGGATATTGAGTCGGAGTCGGTGTCGGAGTCGGAGTCAGAGTAAAAAAATAAAAAAAAAAATAAATAAATAAGGAGTCGGAGTCGTTACAATTTTGTAACACACCACACCCCTGGAGAAGACACGGAGAAAGATACGCTTCAGTTTGTATTGATGAACGACTTCCATTTGGCGGTGGGTCGGTTATGGTTTAGGCAGAAATTTAAACTAAAACACGCACAGAGTTACTCTTTATAGAGAATGGCTTCCTGACAGCTCACAGATACATTGTGGAAGTTTTCAAAAATCATGTTATGCCCTTCATAACAACTACGGAATTTGTATGCAAGGTAATGCTAGACCTTGCGAAGCCAGAGTCGTCAGAGGTTATCTAGGTAAAGTGGAAATTTTGCGGTTAAATTGGCCAGCTCTCAGCCCGGACATAAATCTCATAGAACCTGTCCCAAGAACTGCTCAAGAGGTAAGACAGTTGCTATTGCAGGAATGGAATAATATCGATCAAAATGTGATCCTTAATTTAATTCAAAGTTTCCTTGTCGACTTCAAGCAGTCATTAATGCAAGAAAAAGCAATACTTGTTATTATTATAAGTTTTTTTTAATATTTTTTGTTCCATATTAGTTTGTTTAAACTGTAATTTTGTGATATTTCTAAAATACGCAATAAAAGCAATAAATATGCTTTACGATTCAATATTGAATTTTTAATTTAGTGTGCAAAATACAGTTCCATTGTTTACAATTTGCTAACATAAGGTTAAAACAAATAATTCCAAAACTAAGTCATAATTTTAAAGTGGTTTCTATTTTTTGTATTTGTATTTTATTTTTCTTGCCTCTTTTTGCTCTATACCGTCTCCAAATGAATGGATGCAATAAAAAAAAGTTTTCCATTTGTTGCATACTTACTAAAACACGATGTATATATTTATAAATATAGTTTTTATTTATACTATATATAGGGTAAACAAAAAAAAAACTGTACAATTAATTTATATATAAATATATTCATTCAGATATAATTTTTTAATACTTCTAATACACAGGTGAATGACTATTATTCTTTCTCATTAATCTCTGCAGGATTAATAAAGTTATTAAATTCCAAACAAATATTATTTATTGTTTTGATGTTATTTCCAAACTAAATAGTTGTATGTATAAATATTATGTATTTTAAGAAACAGAAACAGAAACAGAGAAGATGAATCTGGAGACACCCAGCGACTGATGCGTGCAACCATTAAACTGAATACAAGAACAGAGAGAATAAAGATGATTAAAAAAACTAAATTCCCAACGTCAAACACAGTAATACTAAAACAAGGAGAATACCAAACTGCACTAGATACAAAATTGACATCACTAACAAATACAGATCTACAAAATGTACATATAAACCAAATGATAAAACAGATAACAATAAGTATCAAACAGCCAAATAAATAATACAACCAACCATCTCGGCTTACAGTTCACTTGCTTAGATCGTGACTAAAAAAGTAAACTCAAATGCAAAAAAAAGGACTACCAGAAATTAAACAAAAAACCGGTCAAAGACCAATTCCCCTTGCCAAAAATGACAAAATCTTATATAGTTTAAGAAAATGCGCGTACTTTTCTATAC
Source organism: Tachinus rufipes (assembly GCA_963932245.1). Taxonomy (NCBI): domain Eukaryota; kingdom Metazoa; phylum Arthropoda; class Insecta; order Coleoptera; family Staphylinidae; genus Tachinus; species Tachinus rufipes. Next base: position 81,247,140 of record OZ010744.1, read on the forward strand.
ACTATGCTAAATATAGCACAAGATTTTAACCAAATTAAGATGAACCCAGACAATTGAAAAAACAGCATTTATTGTTAATAACGGACATTATGAATGCTGTTTGGACTAAATTCTAACGAGTTAGTCCGCTCGCTAGTAGTATTGTTATAAAAAAATATTATTAGCAAACATTACGAACTAAAATCCTATCACATCTACAAAGATTATCGGTCAACCGTTTCTTCTAAAAAAACGTTGACACGTACAGCGACGTTTTTAATTTGAAATTGATTCAAATAGGACAAAACGCCAACCAATATCCAAACGATAAGATTTTAGTGACCATTTATTTTATATGTTAAACTACATACAATATTCTATGTCTTCATGCTTTGGGTTATAGATTTATATAATTAACAAGTAACAAATTAATAAAGCATTAAATAAAAATTCCATTTTTTTTAAATTAATTGATACTTTTACAAAACTACACAAACATAATTTAAACCTACAATTACAAAAATCGGAATTTCTACAAAAAAAGGTACTTTTTTTAGGTCACCTCAAAGAACCAAACCAAATTTAAAAAAAAATTAAGCAGTACAAAATTATCCGCTACCACAAACTGTAAAACAAATAAAAGCATTTCTTGGCCTCACAAGGTAAACATTTTTTTAAATTAACATTGATAACCCATTGTGTATCAAAGTTTTTTGAAAAATGCACCAATATTAATTTTAGAAAAACGTTTCAGCTTACAACTGATGCGCGAACTACTAGCAATTGATAGACCAAAACCTATCATAAACCATTGATTTAGCTTAATGATGTAAATTCACGCTTGCTTAAATAAAGATAAAAATTGAAAGAATACTTGTTTAAAGTACAAAACAAAAAGATAATGAAAAATGTAGTTGCCGAAATAAATACAAAAGAAAAAATCATCAAAATTGAGAACCAAAATATTGATTTACACTCTATTTTACCAAATGTTGATCTAAATCAGAGCTTCTTAAACTATGAGTCGCCATCCCAAATGAGGTCACTTAACAAAATCTTTGAGTTACGAAATTTTAAAACTTTTTTTTGTCATATATGTATGTATATTGTTACTATATGTATTAATTAACTTATTACATCACAAAAACTAAAAAAATTAAGAAAAAATTTAAGTTGCAAGATGAGGTTAGGGTATTTTAATAAAAATTTAAATACTTTAACTGATGATGGCCTAACAGCCGAAACCGATCTTAATATATAAAAAAGTAAAATCAGCACAATAAAGTATATAAATTTTTATTAAAATACTCTAACTTCAATTAATTTAAACTGTGCAATAATCAGAAACAAATACTATAAAAAAATATTTCAAATAGATATTTTCCCAAAGAGCTGAATACTGTACGACTACTGATCCATTATTATAAATTTTATTTCCATCTAAGCACAACTGAAATAAAAACAAGTTATCTTACAAAACACTTACCTACTACACAACAAACTTGAGTATCTCACTTAAACAATTGCTAGATCTGACAACAGATAACGGTGTAGAAATTGCAAACAAACTTTACAAATTTGCAAATAAAATAAATATAATAAATAAAACTTATAGCTGGAAATCCAGACAAAATTTATAATTATCAACAATCTACCAAAATAATCAAAATATTAAAAAAAATAAGTTTTTGTCTCTAGCATGTCACGTAAAGAGTAGATTCACAAACAATTTTAAAATTTTAGAACGTAATATAAACACTACATTAGACGCAATATACAACATTAACGACAATCTCAAATTACAATTGCAAATTTTAAACAACTTTTTCATGAGTGAAAAACTTGTGAGTATAATTTGTCTAACTGAACAAACTATTTCATTTACTTTAAGCAAAATTGCAAACTTAGAATTTATGTCAAAATTCGAGTTACAACAAATTATAAAACATTTATGTTTGATATATTTAGAAAATGAATGTAGTCGAGTTAAATATGCTCAAAAATTGATCTCACCTACGGAAAAATCCAAAAGTTTTAAAACTTTTTACACTGATTTATAGGTACCTAATGAAGAGTATACTAACAGTCCTAACAAATAGATCACAAGCTTTAGCGGCAATGACCAAAAACAGAGCACGTTTTTTGGTTTTTTGTTAATATCTCAAGAATTTTAGGTCGGAGATAAAAGTTGACTATATACATAATGAAAGCTGATAAATATGATCATATACATTTTTCTTATATTCCCAGCGCTTACAGAGTTATAGTGCGCCAAAGAATAGAAAAAAAAAGTTCTTTGTATTGTTACGAGCCAAAGAACCTGTCTTTTTTGTTTAGTTTTAGTTTATCTGTTTGCATTTCTACCCCACTTTCTTTTCTTCCATCCATCTTGACGGTACTTCCTCTCTCCCCAAACTACCTTCCCTTCCTTTCACATAGCGTTCACTAGTTTACGTTTTTTGTAAGGGTTAGTGCGGTCTTTTACCATCTTTGTTCGTTGTAGTTATTATTATAACTTAATAATAATTTATAATAATAACAATTAGTGTCCGTTAATTTATTGTTGTTTAGTTACAAATAGGTACTATGTATTTACACTTATACTGTTATTTTGTTTGCTTGAAAAGTATATTTTATGTGACGAACTTCTTGGTCTACCTCCTGGTGCAACAAAAATTGGTGAGAAGGGAATGAAATCATTAGCCTTAGCTAGCAAACACAGAAAAGATAATAAGGGCTCTATGCTTTGTGGTATTGCATCAATTACAGTACACACTTTGTACCAAACACATTATACTTAAAAGAAGTTTATACAATCTGGTACAAAAACTTCTTCATCAACAAAATACGAAGGTAGCTCTGTGTCCTAAACAAGGTCGTCTGTGAGAACATTTGATTTAAAAACAAATTGTTTCTTCTGTGCAGATGGTATTGATGATAAATATTTCAAAAAACAACTTAAGAAACCTATTGAAGCCCGTAGACATGCTTACTATTGTCAAAGTAAGAAAATGATTAACAATGTATTGGCAGCTACAAACAGAAGAAATTATGATAAAACAGAAAAAGTTAAGCTTTGTCTATCTGCCGTTAGTAATCTTGTTGCTATTGAAGAAGTATACCATGACATATATTACTTGTTAAACCATTGAATTAATAAATTGCAAACTATAGTACTGAAGGACTGCGTACTTTTTGTGTATGCATTCAGCGGTTGTGATACGACTTTTGCTGCATATCAACAAAGGAAACTTGTCAGTTTCAATTTGTTCAAGAAGCGAGCTACACTGCAAAGAATTACTGATGCTGGGAACAAAATATTCCTAGCATTGTAAAATGCACCCCACAAGTAAACTTCTCTTAACATATATTGTTACAATGCTTTTACCAAATAATCGGTTTTGAATAAACGAGACCCGGCTGATCCCAGTAACTACAAAAAACGCAGCAACATTTGAGGCAGTCCTCAACCTCATTTCTTGCAAATGTATAACTGGATGTGGAAACAGATGTGGCTGCCAAAAACCAGAAATAATATGCACAAACATTTGCCACAGCTGCCATAGAGAATTCATAAATGGGTTTACTTCGACCCCCCAAAAAAGATTTTGATGAGCTTGATCTGGATGAAAAGACTTGTAAATAAGAATCAAAATGCTGAGTTTACTGGACCTATAACCAGAAATTAGATGAGATTGCATTTTCTTATTCTTTACCGATTATGTGCAGCTTAGCAGTGGTAATCAGTAATGTTGATACATTGTTTTATTTCTTGCTTACTTCTTGTTATACAGAGTGTCCCAAATTAACTAGTTATAAAATAAATGCCAAAAACTACAAGCAAATTGAGTAATATTGACCTAATAAAGTAGTATATTATATTTAATAAATTTAAAGTTATAGCTCTTTAAAGTCTACAGAAATTTTTGATTTTTTTTTTTATTATCAGCTTTAATTTTTAATACAGGGAGTTTATAAATGATCGAGATTATGACTTTAAATATGCCGCTTTTTTTATTTATTTTTTGAAGATATCTCAGGAACGGAAAGAAAAAGTAGCAACATGATCACAAAACCTTTATTTTACAAAACTGAGCAATAACATAAAAAACAAGTAAAATCACAAAAATTGTTGAAAATTACCTCCTCCTATGGTAACGCAGGCTTCCAACCTAAGTCTTACTGACTGACGTACCCGTTCAAAAATGCCTGGAGTGTTTCGTATCGTATTTCAGGATGCAATAATGCAATTTCTTAGTTCTTCATCAATATTAACTGATGTAGTGTAAACTAAACTTTTTAAGTGACCCCACAATAAAAAATCCAATACATTTAGATCTGGAGACCGAGAAGACCAAGCCTGTGGGCCTCCTGGACCTATCCAACGGTTCCTATACTGTTCATTTAAGAATTGACGCGCAACTAAACTAAGATGTGCAGGAGCACCATCGTGCATAAACCACATTTTGTTTCTTAATTGAACCGGAACGTTCTCTAAAAATCCTGGCAGCTCTTTTTCAAAAAAACGATATGATTGACCATTTAGCCTAAACGGCAAAAAATATGGACCTATTACATGGTCTCCTACAACACCTACCCAAACATTAACGGAAAATGTTTGCTGATAATGGGCTTCCATTATGGCATGTAGATTTTTGTCGGCCCATACATGATTATTATGGAAGTTCATAATCGCATCGCGAGAAAAATTTGCTTGTTCTAAAAATCGAAGATTTTGCGCAATTCTTTCTTGAAACCATTGACACATAACCAATCTTTGCGAAAAATTCACTGGTAAAAGAGCTTGTACTCGCTGTATGTGATAAGGATATAACATCTGGCTTTTTTTATCCTCCACACTGTAACGTGACTAAGGTTTAGGTTTAAAGCTATTCTTCTAGTGCTAGTTGATGGATCGCCTTCGATTTCTTAAAGAAGGGTCTCCCATTTCCTGCAGCTCTTTTATGTACACTCCCAGTTTGATGTAGACGTTCGTGAATACAAATGAATGTTCTTTCATTTGGTCCTGTCGGTTTGGAAACCTTTCGCCATAAACAAAATACTAAGAATGGGCAAATTAATTGGGTCATAAAGATAATAAGTTCCTGCAATATTGACTCCTTTTGAAAAAAGGTTATTTAACAACTAAACGACAATTGTCAATAACTCAAATGCATGAACGCTGACGACTAGCTGAAAAACAAATGTTTTTATCAACAACAAAACATGTAGCTACTTTTTTTTATGTTTTCCATCATAAAATGCAGTATTTCTCTAAAACGGTTTACGTTAGAGCTTTTGACTAGGAGTACCTTTTTTGTGTAGAAAATATTGGTGGTTCACAATGTGCTTTCAGAATGCCAGTGTCATAGAAATTACAGCCATAAAAACCTCACGCAACCCTAAAATCTCCGACAATAGCACATGAAAAAAATTTAATAAGCGCTTAAAAAGTAGCTAATATTAATGCTAAGATGTGTACAAAAGCTGAGTTTTGTATCTCAAACGGTTCCCGAGATATCGTCAAAAAATAAAAATCTTGAAAACGGTGCGTTTGCAGAACTATGATAATGGAAACTTTTATTAGCCAACCAATCCCACCCTTTAATTTCCAACACATGTTTTGAAACACCCTGTATATCCATAATTGAAACAGGTTAATTTTAACTTGAAATAGTTCAGTACAGCCTAAGAACAGCTTAAACACTTTAAGTGTAGTGCAGCAACAGTTCTTTGCAGAATACTTTAGAGCAATTTCTACCACTTTGAAAAGAGTTTAAAATAAATTCGAACACTAACCTTGGAAACAGGTTAAATTGAATTAAAATAATCAATACTAATTGGAAATGACTAAATACATTCAGGTTTCAGTTTCAGTACACTTTAGAGCAATTCCTTACATTTTAGAATTCTGCTTAAAAAGAAACTAATTTAAATTGAAATGGCTCAGTATATCTAGAAAGTTTGGAACACTAGGTGCACTTAGTAAAAGCTCCAATACATCATAAAATACTTTAGAGCAATTTATGTACTCTCAACAACTCAAGTACAATTAAAAACAGTTCCGATGCAGATTGCATGCAGCTCATATCTTATTGGCACATTAACAACCTCAGCTAGAACACTTCAGGTGAACTGGTTAACTTTCAGAGAGTAAACAAGCGTCTGCAATGCAGAAGAGCCCACAATCCAACTTTAAAAATTACTTTGTACTGCCAACAAACATAATCTCTATTAAAAATATGCAATTTACCTGTTAATGAAATACACTATATAAATATCAGATTAAAATTTTTTGTTTCAAAAAACTAAAACCAAAACCAACAAAAAAACCAAGCAAAAATGTAATAAATCGTGCCTGTAAATAGTAGTAACCTATATCAGAAGTTAATGCATAATATGGCATGGTATAAAACGTGACTTCATTCAATTTCCCACTATATGCTTGCCAAAATAGTAGTAAGCAAGTCTTTTGAAAAATTCGTCAAAATCCATTTTTCTATTTTCATTAACATAAAATTCAAAGGTATTTTGTTGTTGTGACATATTAAGTAATTCCTAAATACCACATTGTGATATAATAAAAAAAAAGAGAAATATACTTTATAAAAATTCTAAACATAAAAGGTAATAATAAAATGCTAATAATTAGATATGATTTGTTATATTACAATAGTACCCACAATTTGAAACATAAAACCAATTATTTAAAGTAATAAATATTTTATATACGTTCAAAATTGTGGTTACTATTTTTTCACTTTATATACTTTAAACTTATAAAATAAATAGATACATTAATTGCAAAATTATAATCAATCCAGATCCAATAACGGCATCTTCATTGATAGTAATTATAAATAAATTTACATTTAATCAGTCTTCATACGCTTCACAGGTAACTCATTACTATGAGAATTCGAGTCTTCAGAAAAGGTCATATGTGAGGAGAAGTCCGTAGGACCTTGAGAATCACTAACGGTAGAAAAGCCTGAAAAAAATCGTTATTAATAACAGCACATTAAAAGAAATCGTAATGCAAAAATTATTGAACTAGTTAAAAACCAAATTCTTTTTAGTGGAAATTATACAACAACATTTTAATTATAAATAATGAATCATACAAGGTACACTGATGAGATTTGTAAAACCAAAATAATTGTCAAATGTGCTTAATTTTTGTCCACTTTGATCGTTAGATTAAGTTTGAATAAATTACTTCATAATATTTAATTGTTTATAATGCCATACTATTACATCTTAAAATCAGGTCAATCTACACATTTTAGTAAATGTGTCAATAACCTAAACTTACAAAGCATACATTTTCGTATTGTGTCTAGAAAATTTGAAAGGTTTTGTAAACCTGGTTATCATAAGTGACAAATCAGGCTAGTATTAAAAACTCGTAAACCAAGCAATAAAGAATAAACCAATGAAATCATATTCATATTTCAATATATTTTAAGTTTCTATTATAATACGTATTTTTATTTTATACTTAATGTTTTGTCTAGGCTATCTTATGTTACTATTATCTGCTCTGCTATGTTACGCAATTCTCAGGATTCAGAGTGCATGTGCATTTTGAGCTGAGTTTGCAAATATGTATAATAAATAAAAATAACTTATTGCAAAGAACTAGTAGAAACTGTATACTAATAACAAATCAATAAATAAAGTTAAATAAGTGTAAATAAAAATAAGAAAAGAATAAATCAACATCGAGAGTCAACATAGAATATAAAAAAAAAATCATTATCAAGAGTCAACTCAGAATGTAATATTTTTTTAAATCTTTAGTTTCAACAAAGATTTTGATTTTTTTATAAAATAGTATTAAATACAACACAGCAACTGATACCTGTAGACTTGTAGACCTGGGACTAGTTAATAAGTTGAACATCCCTGGGAGAGGTTATTTCAACCAAGTTGTAACTCATTTTATTATATTTGTGAAGAAGCAATTATCATCTTGCAACATCTGTCATCCAAGCAAAAAATACTTATAAAGACTAACCTCATTAGTCTACAAATGCATCTAGTAAAGACTTACTAATAGCATTTGCATCAAAAAGTCTCAACAAAAATGAGAAAAATTATTGAAAAATTTGTCCTTACCTCTACAAAACTAATTTTGTGTACATAGTGATAACAAAGCTTTTGTGTTTGTATGAAGTGTTAAGTTTATAGAAAATGTAAATGCTAAGAATCCAGTCTACTCCTGTACTTATTTATCAGGACAAATAACAGGAAAAATCCTGCTTCACACAAATAAGTAGTTGGAAATGGCAGCTAGAATTTTTGGGCGTCACCTCAAAATATTGAGAACACTGCTTTTTTTGTCTGATCATAAACTATTGAAAAATGCAAACTATTCAAAAAAGTCAAAAATCAAAGTATTTTCTTAAAAAACCATAATCCGGCCAAAAAATAGTTAAAAACTGCTAAACTTTATTTATAAAATGTCATAAATAACAAAATCCAGCCTTAAAACATAAAAATATTGTCAGAAAGGACCAAATCCAGCCATAAACTCTTAAAAGTGTACCAAGATTTCATAAAATCTCAAAAATAGCACAATAGCCGGCTATGAAATATCAAAATACTGTTGAAACTCTATTCGTAAAATGTAAAAAATAACAAAATCCGGCTATGAAATATCAATCAAAGTCAAGAATAGTAAAATCTTGCCAAAAAGCTCCAATATCATGCCATAAACTGTTAGAAAGTCCAAAAAAAATCATAAAATTTCTTAAATAAGATTTAGATCCAGCTATAAAATGTCATATTGTAAAAATATACAAAAATCCAGCCATAAAATGTAAAATTTTACTCATAAAATGTCAAAATTAGCAAATACATTCTTAAAACATCAAAATATTGTCAAAAAAATTGTTGAAAATTGTAAAATTCTATTTATAAAATGTCAATATATAATTTCAAAATCTAGTCATAAAATTATGTCAGAAAGCATCAAAATCCGGCCGCAAACTGTTAAAAAGTGCAAAATTCTATCCACAAAAATTTGGTTTTAAACTGTTAAAAATGCTAATTTCTATTCATAAAAAGTAAAAAATAACTTAATCTGGTCATAAAATATTGTTATAAATCACCAAAATTCGGCAATAAACTGTTGAAAAATGTAAAAATAAAAATCCCAAAACCATCAAAATCCGGCCATAAAACATCAAAATATTGTTAGAAATAGCAAAATTTAATCAAAAAGTGTTGAAAATAGCAAAATTCTGATTGTACAAGATCAAAAGTAGCAGGGCTAATTGCTGTATAAATATTGCTAGCTAACAATATCGTTATAGAGGAAGGTTGCTAAGCAATGTTGTGTATTTATTACATTTTTTTACTAAATTTCTAAGCAACCTTGTTCGATAACGATATTGTTAGCTAACAATATGCATACAGAATAGGGCTAAACATCTAGTTATAAAAAATTACAATAATATTGTCAGAAAGAAACAAAATCCAGCCATGAACTGTTAAAAAGTGAAAATTCTATTTTAAAAAATCAAAACAGCAAAATCTGACCTTGAAACATTTAAAAGCCCCGCTTAACCCTTTTAAAAAATATTAAAAAATTAATTAAAACCAAAAAATAGTAAAATCCTACTACAAAATATCAAAAAATTGTTAGAAATATTAAATACGGTCATAATCTGTCAAAAGATGCAAAATTCTATTTATAGAATGCCAAAAATAGCAAAATCTGGCCATAAAGTATAAAAATATTGTAATAATTATTGAAAACTGAAAAATTATGTTCATTAAATGTCATAACATCAAAATCCAGTCTTGAAATTTTAAACAATTGCCAGAAAGCACTCAAATTTGGCCAAAAACTTTTTAAAAGTGTAAAAACTTCCCATAAAATTCACGACGTTTAATCAAATTTTTGTATTCATTAAATTATTCATTAAATTTAACGCACTATTTTTGATCCATTAAAGCATAACAAATCATTAAATTGACACATCTGTTTGACTTGAAAATGTCTAATTATCTGTATTAATTCACAGTATTTGAGGTTAGATAGTATAGGTTAACATATTAATAACTTATAAAAAACAAAAGTAACTAAAAAGTTACTAAATAATTTAACTAATGACAATTTATTTATGAATATCGTTATATTTTTAATGTTCATTAAATTATAATGATCCGTTTGATAATGAATCGTTATAAAAATGTTTATGAATACGGGCATGAGTGTAACTTTTGAAAATAAAATAACTGAGATGCTACAATTATCATCAATCAAACACTGCCAAAAGAACTCATCAAACCTTAAGAGACTATCTGAGAAATTTGGTAAACAAAAACAATTCCATTCTTTCTATTTTCATACAATACTACTCCACATACTATAACAAAATGTACACCATATACCAATTGTTTAACAATCAAAAACTAATAATATGAAACTTATGATAAGAAAAGTACAAAAGTAAAATTTAGAGTGATTCAAAATTTTGTTGTCAGATGAGACCATAAAAATGAATAAAGGTAAGAAATTACAATCAGATACACAGGACCACATAAAATAAAATCTGTAAATTCAGATCCCAATTACACAATACAAATAAAAACAAAAAAAGGCACATAAGTGCCTATTAACAAGTGAAAACAATACCGTACTTAGACAAACATTTTCAGACTTCAACATGAATTATTCTCAGTATCAACAAGAGACTAATGCAATACTGAACATTATACTATTATGTTTGCCCAGTCAAGTCATTTACACCTTTTTTGTGTTAACTCTATTTAGCATATTTTAAAGTAATAAAATTAGTTTAAAAATTTGTTTAACTATTTGTTCCATTAAAGGAACATCAGCACATTTTTATTCAACCTATTTCTAAATACATTGCTATTAACAATGTTAAAATACTTATTAAATGAACAACAAATTAGCAAATGAGAACAAATGAGGGGCAACCAATTTGGATGTTATCAAGAAGAATCTATTATTCTATCACACAGTTGTGAGAAACAAAACTCTTTCATATAACTCGCACAATACCAGAGAATTGTGATAATTGTATATTTTAAGTTCATAAAATATTAATATGAAAAATAATAGCAATTTTTCTAAAATCAATTACAATGACCAATTGTTTCGGGAATCAAACCCGTTTGCTGTTGCTCAAGCAAATGTTAATATTTATATTTAATTCAAAAAATATATTAACGCTTTAATTAGAAAATAAAATGCAGGAGCATTATTTATACTCTATTATTAATTGACAATAAAAAGTTCTAATTGAACTGACTTCAACAGATGTTCAAGTCATGGTAAATACATTACTGTTTGCCTTACAGGTGTTAGAATCCTCGGCCATACTGAAATTTGAGTTGGATGAATCAGTAGGTGGTTTACGCAAATTTTCTTTGTTAGCTTCTCTCTTCATTTTCTTTGGCTCGCTACTGGCAACAGGAACCCATTTATAAATTTTCATGGTAGTATCACCAATCGTTACCCACTTCTTTTCCCTGTAAAAGTATAGAATTTCTGTATAAATACTCAGTAGAAGATAACTGATAATTGAGTATAAGTTTTAGCAGAGTTTAAATGAACCATACAACTAAAACAAATAGTAAATTAAAACTTACCAGTGCCTAACCCTCTCAACAGCATTCATAATTTTCTTAATATCATCTTTTGCTCTGCTTCTGGTTTCTGCACGAATAGATCGCGACATATTTCTAGTTTCGACCGAAATTTCAAATTGGAATTATTACAATTTATAAGAATATACAACAAACTGAACAAACAGTTGTCAAACAAATTCAATGCGGAAACACGAAGTGCAAGTGAGCAAGCAAGAGGCGATTAGTGCGATTACTCCATTTACATCCAGTCACCAGTGTTGCCTATTGTAAAAATCTGCAGTATCTGCACGGCACAGATGTGAACTTAGCAAATAAATGTTCTCCCACCACTAAAGCCTCGTTTATACTCATCCGATTTGCAATTTGTAATTTTTTAATAAAAATTTTTTTAGTTATACATTTATTTTTTGTTTTATACATTAAATACTATTATACAAAATATCTTATACGACAAAAATCTGAAGCTTCTACAGCTTGTTTAAAGGCATTATACGCTTATTGCACATACATACAATTATAACTAATTTTTAATTCGACGGACGTTCCGCAAACGACCGCAAAAAAAATCACGAAAATGCTCCGATACCAGGCGAATCCGAAACTTGTGTCCGATTTACCAAAAAAGTAAAGGCGCTCCGGCGGCAACCGTCCGCGCGTCTCTTTAAAACCAGACAAAATAGTCTAAATGCAATACGTTGTTTAATAGCAGGATTTTTACTTTTCAGGCCGGATTTTCTAATGCAACGGTCGAATTTGAAGATTTTATAACAAAACCAAATATCTGGTTAATAGAAATCTTTTTATGTAAACTTGTTTTGAATTATTCAGGGTTGGGACACTAGAAATAGAAACATTTTGAAAGATTAAAAGTAACTCATCTAGTACTGACTATGTTAGAATAAGTTGCTTTAACATATTATAACTTAAAAATTACTAGCTTTAATTTATACAATATACATATATTTGTATATAGTTGAGGTATATAAGGTGTAATTTATAGAAATTTAAATCAACTCTTTCAGGGTTTTTTGAGATTGAAAGTGCTCATCTTGTACTGACTATATTAGAATAATAAGTTGCTTCAAGTTATCATAACTTAATGGCCTGACCTAGTCAGTTACTGCAGTAAAACTACTCTACAGTCGGTACCTAGCATCCAAGTTACAGTAGCATTTTTTAGCGTTTTTACTCGCCTCTCGCAGTAGCTGTTCACTGTCAGCAACTCGTATTGTGTAACCAGGCCATTAAAAATAACTAATGATTGAAGTTTGCAAATTATACAATGTATTAGTATATAGCTGAAGTATGTAGAGTGCAATTTGTAGAAATTTAAATCAACTCCTTCAGGAATTGTAGAGATTGAAGGTAACCCATCTTGTATTGACAATGTTGGAGCTGAAAACTTAGTTTTGACATAGAAGTTTTTAAGAAACAATTTAGAATTGACTAAAAACAATTAAAATATTTTTTTTATAATACAAATTAAGTGCTTATTGTATTCGAATGCAATTGTTAGATTTAAGGCCGATTTATTCACCTTTCTATAAAGTGCTCTGTAGCATTACTGATAAAACTTCCATGAATAAACGTTTATTCATCTGTCAATAGTGACAACCTGTCATCAAATTAAATTTACAAGACAAATAAATTATATAGATCACTTTGGCTTGTTAGTAAAAAAATTACTAAAAGAACATAACCTTATGTCATTTTGTTTCACATGAATGTAACCACAAGCAAATAACAACAAGCAGTAGTACCACAATCGTTTTCTTTTTAGTAAGTCTCTGTCTTTCTTACAGATATGTATATAGATATCTTTTTCTATTAAGTTGTACTAGCTGTATAAAAACATTAAAAGTAGTTACTTGTCATATAAAATGGAATGAATATACCCAAATTTATTGAACACGTAACTAATCAATAACTTACAGAACAGATGAATAAACCAGCCTTTATAATAATAAAACTTGAATAATTGTTGAATGTATAATAAATAATATTATTGATAAATTTGTGTGTTTATTTTTAATTCCGGTATATTGTTTTTATTATCAACAAAAATAAGTTTTCTTAAAATGTTTTTATTTGTGATAAATCTTATCTTTATTTGCATGACATTACTGTATTTCTATATCGGAGATTAATATCAGATGTGCAGTGCGTCTTATTAATCTATAAAAATCGACAAACAACTTATATTATTTAACTTACAAATTATGTTAAAAATGTGCATTTAGTGTGTTTAATATGGATAGTTTGCAACGAAATTTTATTGTTGCTTTTGATAGAACATGTCATTTGTGACAGTTGAAAAATATAATAATAGGTAACATAGTGTGTGTTAATATTGCTATAATAACTGTCATTGTTGTAGAGTTTAGGTTGTCAAAAATAATTAATACGTCTAATGTCAAAAATCAACAATTTTTATTATGTCAAATGTCAAAAAAAAATATTTTTAATATGTCTGACAGATGTCAAAAACTTTTTTTTGCTGTTTGGTTTGTCAAAAATTAGCAAGCTGTCAAAAAATCACTAATTTTTTGTTGTTTAATATGTATCAATTTTTAAAATATGACATAAAATATTCGTTTTTTGTCGTTTGATTTGTCAAAAAATCATTGTTACAAATACTGTTTGTTGTTTAAACTGTCAAAAATTATTACATTACAATGTTAAGAATCAGCAATATTATTCATAACTTGTTTATTATATATTAAAATTTATTGATTTTTATAGTTTTGCCTCTCTTCCAACAATTCCTTAATTTCTTTAGAACCCTCTCTAACAAAAATTGCGGAAGCCCCTGATGTAAGCTATGTATGCACATGCACAAGCCATAAACTATTAAGTATGGCTATGACAATTCTTTAAATATAAAAATGTAATTAAATTAATTAATTATTTTTTATGCATAATTTATTTATTAAGATAGCGGATATTATAGGGCAGTGGTGTAATTCTATAATTACAAAAAAATAAATATACTGCATGCTTTATTAAGCTTAACTTAATGTAGAACAACTATTTATGTACAAAGAACATATCTTAACATCAAACAATTTTACCCCGCACCTCAAAACAAGACAACCTTCTATATACGATTTTCTACCAACCTTGCACCAAAACACCGGCTTGAATTGGTCATACTTCAGATAACAAGCTTTATGACGTAACGGATATCAAAATGTTGCAGATAGGGCTCTATCGATTAAATTTGGCAACGTTGCAATATGTGGTAAAATGTATGCAAAACAACATGCACAGTTAAAAAAACGGCCTATCCCGCCGATTTAAATCCGCCATCAGTAAAACCACTCGACACGCTCGACACAAACCAATCTATCAAGTACTATCAACATAACCTTCAAATTTTAAAACTGTTTTATAAGATTGAATTAAATTAAAATCAAGAATATGACTACTCCAAATAAGAGTTTTGTTACTGGTGGAATTAATAAATCATTTTTAACACCATGCAGAAGACTTGGTTTATCAAAGAAATTTCGGACACCAAATGGCATTGATAAATTGCTATCCAGCCCCATTGTAACACCAAAAAAAGATGCCATGAAAACTCACCAAAGTGTGGTAGATACAAGTACTCCATTAAAAAAGTTGACAGATTCATCAATAGAATGTAAGAAATTAAATTTTAATACTAATACTCCCGATAAAAATGATGACTCTACTCCTCGTAAACATGTTGGTTTATACAAAAAGAAAAAACGACAGAAATTACTTGTTGATCAAGAGGAAGAAATAAAAAATACTAATGAAGAATCAAAGAAATTTTCAAATAAAAAAAGAGAGAATGAAAACTTTGATGTGCCATTACAAAAAGATAATGCAGAATTAAAAACAACCAACTTAACAGAGTCAACAGAGGTACACAATAAGGAATTGGAACGACATAAAGATGTATCAATGCAAAGTGTTTCAATAGATGAACAAGAAAATATAATTAAGAAAAATAAAACAAACAAGAAAACCAAGAGAAGCAAACGACTTAAATCTATAGAAGAAATTGTTAATGTATCTGAAAATGAAGCAAAATCAGAACAGATGAGTATCAAAGAAATAAATTTACCAATTGTTGATTGTAAAGATGAATCAGATTCAAGTTCTGATGAAGAAATTAATTTAGCTACATTAAAGAATCACATGAATAAACAGAATTCATATGATAAAAAGTTAGGAAATCTAAATAAAGAAATCACAACTAAAACAGTAAACTTGAAAGAAGTATCCATTATTATAGACAAATTTGACAAAATACCTAAGGATAAGGTGAATAAAACAATGGAGATTTTAAGTGAAAAGGAGTTAACAGATAGTGAAGATGACTTTGTAAGTTTCAAAAAAAAGAAAACCCATAATGTAATTAGAAGTGAGGGATCAATCAAATCTATAAAATTATTGAAAAAATCATCTATTAACTCTGTTAAAAGCAATAGTACAAATTCACCTATAAAAAAGAAATCAATGAAACGATCTTCAATGCAAAGTAAAATAAGCTCAACTTATCTTTCCGATAGTGAAGATGATTTTATAGCAACCCCCAAACGACTTAAAAGTGATGTATCAATGAACTCTATACCTGAACTGAATTCTTCTCAAACAAAAGTTTTATCATTCGGAAAATTTCATATAGAAAGTCCTCAAGTGGCTGTGGATGAGGAATTATTAAGAAATCAAGTTTACGAGTTATTTGAACGGATAGCAATAAAAAATAAAAAATTAGATGATTTAAAGCGAGCAATTATGTATAAGAAGATGCATAATTTAAAGGAATTAGGTGAAGTAACGCTAAAATGGAAGAAGGGATGTAAGGATGCTTTATTGGCATTACTTGTAAAATTAAATGAAAACATGCCAATAAGTATGGAGAAATTAATGCAAAATATAAATGTGCCAAATGATCAGTTTTCATACGATAGTGAAAATGGTTGTTTCAAGGATTAAATTATTTCTGTGATACAAGTTAAAATAATAATTTTAGAATTACGTTTAAGACAATAAAATGGTTTATTTAACAATTAAATTATATGTAAATAGACAATACAATACATATCTCTTTTAATTATAATGTATTAATTTTTATATTATTAAATTATTTCAATTAATCTCGTCATTTATCTTCTAGTTTTTGAGATTGTAGTCGAATGTGTTTTACCCCCACTAAGTACAATATAAGGACTTTGCATTTCTTTTTGTTTAGCTTGCAACATATTAAGAGTACCTAAAGGTGTATCTGTAGAACTCATTTTCTTCATTAAACCTTCTTGCTGAGCCTTCTTTATCCTCTTCTCGATCTTATTTTTTCCAGGTCCTTTACCATGAAATTTATGACTTAAATATCTAAAAGCTTCCTTTGAATTTAATACATGCCCTTCATCATCAATATACTCCAATTTAACATTGGGTTTAAATGTATCTTTTTCTTTGAAGTCTTGTACTGGACCTGTATATCTTTCTCTTCTCCCACCCCGTTCAGTTTCATCACCATAATTTTTATCCTCAATTGAATAATGTTTAGCTTGTAAATAAGCTAGACGTGTATTTGAAGGCCGATTTGATTCTTCTTTATCCAAGTATCCTTTACTCATAGCAAGTTTTAATGCTGCCCCTACCCCTGAACCAACATCAGGTTCTTCATCTAATATTGGTACTTCAGCTGGTGTTGATGAGTCTGGTGCTTTGTAATTAGGATCTACTGAATTCCAAGTACCGGCTATTGGTTCTATAATTTGACAATCATCATCATCGGAGGAAGGTTCTTCTTTTTCGTAATCTATTATATCTTCAGTTTCATCTCGATTACCAGCTCTACCATATGTTGGTATGTCTCCTAATGTACGACAAAATTCTGCAGTAGCATTTAATGTTATATTTCCAGTGTCGATTGGTTCTTCTTTAACTTCAGGCTTGATGTTTTCTGCAAATTTGCTGATGAAATCCGTAGCGACTACTTCCCTTTGTTTTAATTTACGTGCTTTATGTAGTGCACGCTCTAAAGCATCATCTTTTTCTTCTAGTTTTATATCATCCATATTGAAATTTGTATCCATTGCTAATAACAAAAAAGTTTATAATTAATAATATGCAAAAAAATTGGAATTACATTTTTACAGGAAAACGTAAAAACATAGAATAAACATTAATTTCACGGAGAAGAGAGTGACATAACAAATCCACAAGAAAATATTTGGCGTTTGTAGGACGCTCTATCTCGAAAAACATAAAAATGTAAGAGTCTTTATCAAATGGAACAAGTAATTAGTCACACTCATTCAATTAGTGCCACCAAATGCGACTATTTGGTCAAATGGAAAACTGATCATAAAATAACATTTTATGTTAATGATTTTTTTAACTATGGTTATAGTTTGTCCGCGTTAAGACTGCAGTGATGGGAGTGGTTTATAAAATCAGTATCACACAACTGTAATTGCAACATGTCTTTGTTGGTATTATAATACAGTTAACTTCACTTTGTTTGTTATATAATAAAATGATTTTAAATTATTTAAAAACTTTAAAGCTAAAACAATATAGTTTATTGCTTCTTAATTAAATATTAATATGTTTAATAGAAATGTATATTAGTCAGTTTTAATACTAAAATTTATTAAAAACAATTCCTATAATTGCATGACGTTTACTCATATTTAAGTTTATACTGTACGTCAGCAACAAAAAATTTTAATTTAAAGTTGAAATACATATAATTGTTTACAAATGCGTTAACCTAGTTACAATAACGCTAAAAATCAATAAATATTATATATTAAAAGTTGTTAACTAAATTTATTCAATTACAAGTAGCTTTGTTTTAATCTGGTAGATATTCTATTGTAAGTTGGGTAGGCCTCTAAGCCAAGAGCATTGTTTCACAGTTGCCATAACAACTACTACTGCAGTCTTAACGCGAACAAACTATAAACAAATTTTTTAAATTAAGTTTTAGTTTAGATTTATGGCATATCAGCCTAAAAAGACTATTAATAGACTTTAAATTAATTGGTGACTTCACTAGAGTATTTGCTTGTAACTTTGAACAAGAAAATAAGTTAATTATCAAATTAAAAAGTATTGGACTCTATGGGGTTTCATACTCCATACATTCTTATTGCTAGCATTTATATCAATATAGTTTTTATACATAATAAATCTGTATTTGATGTCTGTAAAGGCTAAAAATGTTTTTACATTTGTCAATTTATTGTTCAGTCTTAATGACTTTTTTAAACTGATTAGTTTTACGGCAGTTTATTGCAGATTTGTTTCACATTACACACCCATTTTATTAATTTATTGTTTAAATTTCAATACTGCCAACTGTATAATAATTAAATTAATTTTAAACAGCTGATTGCCGATTTTGAATTATAGCCATTATAGGTTATTATTACACAATCTTTTCTTCTGTATGTATGTACTTATCAACACAAAACACAGATTATACTACACTATATAGATCAACATAAAACACTTAAAATTGTTGCTAAATAAATTAAGGTTATATAACAGAGGTTGGCAACAATTGAAAAAAACTGGTTTGACACATATCATAAAAATGCTTGGTCTGCCATATTCGTATTTGTACACAGAAATTAACTCAGTGCATAACTTTACTCACTATTTGCTGCTCAAATACAATATAAATGCCGAGGTTAACACATGGTTGACATCTGTCCACATTTATACAGCACTGATATTTTGTTATTATTCTAAATTTGATTTGTTTAGGTAATGGCCGCCAATCAGATCGTGCCAATGTGTAGAGACCTTTATAACGCTGAGGTTATTACATTATACCAATAAAATTGCATAAAATTCAAATTATATGAGATTTCAAAATGTACAGTCATTGTAAAACCAACATAAAATATTTAGATAATATCGAGTTGACCATGAGAAGTGCAGTATTACAAAACTCAACTAACAGAAGAATTGAAGCATCAAGATAGTGCTGATTTTCCAAATGTATTAACATCAATAATTTAAATAGAAACATTCAGCAATAAGGTACATTAATAAAATTGTTACATTAATTGGGATAATTAAAAGCCACATCAAATTGACAAAAACCTGATGCAATTACAGAGTCATTGCCTAAACAATGTGAATTTCATATAAAACAACACATTAAAGTTCAAAGATCATTAGATTTTAATTAGACTTAAAGACCAAAGTTATAGTGAGAGATATAGATTTGTTCCATCAATGCTATTTTAAAATACTTCTACTTTGGACCCCCTTTATATTAATCCTGTCCCATCAACCCCCTTCAAACAAGCCGTAAGACTTCTGAACAGAAAAAATAAATACTTACAAGGAATATCATCAATATCCATATGTAACTCTTCCTTTTTAGGCCTCCTTGTTCCGACATGCTCAATTCCAGTGTTTTTTATACTTGCTTCTAAATCATCAGCAGTAAGTATTTTACCCTTTGCCCTTAATTTTTTTCCCTTCTTCTTGACTTTTTTAAACTTTGTAAGTTCTTGTTCGTTATAATATTCTGAAGCTAGAGTTAGTCCGGGACCTTCAAGATTTTCTATCCTTTTATTAGCCAATCTTTCCTTAATACTAGATAAATATTCCCTTCGCCGTTCAATGGCATTATCCACACCAATTTGGAAACTTTCTTGTTTTGCACCATCTATTTCTTCATCATACTTCTCAAGTAGTGTCTTAGGTTTTGGATTGCCAAACTCATCAAATTCTTCTACATCGTAAGGATTGTAAGTAATTTTTTTCTTCTTATTTTCATTACTCTATAAATATAAACTTTGTTATTATAATAAGTTTATTTTTTTAAACTAATTATTTACCTTTTTGTATCGTTCATCATCCAACATGTTGACATTAACCAGTACATCATCATCATCTTCATCTAGAACTCCTTTATCTTTTAAAGTTAATACAACTGTTTTGCCTTCACCAAAATTGTCCATGTCATGATCCACTCTTAAACCTTTAAGATTTTTTTCGGTATATTGTTCTCTCATCTTCTCACGTCTATCTTGTTCTATGACATCAGATATACCAAACTGTTCATCTAATTCTTCCAACATTTTTGCCTACAAAGTATTAAAACAAATTTTTTATTGTTAACTCAAACAAAATGTTGTAAATAAAATTACCCTCTTTTCTGCTTCTTTCTTGGCATCTTGAATCTTTCTATTTTTGCGAACCCAAGCAGAGGCATCTTCATCACTATCGCTGTCTCCCAAAAGCTTCACCTTAGATAACTTTGATTCGATATGTCGTTTCTCTTTATGTAGTGCCAATTTTGCTTTAATCTTCTCCGATTTATTAGATGCTCCAAGATTACTAGCAGGCTTATGATAAAACTCTCCCAAATCATCTTTCTTCTTTCCATCATCTTTTTTACCGTCTGAGCTTGCACTGGTGCTACCAACTTGCAATGGTTTCAATCCCAACTTTGCTCTGAGTCTATTGGTCTCATCAATTGATAAGGAATCTTGGGATTGACCGGCGGATTGTGGTTCTGGAGATTTTTCTGGTACAGGTGGTGGGGATGGGGTACGTATATGATCAGGAGAGACTTCGATGACATCAGAATCTGAAAATAGATTTATTAATTTTCTGATTTTTAAACATTTTAGCACACTAGTTTCAATCTAAAAGAGCACAAAACAACATTTTTAATCAAATAAAACAAGTTTATAATGTAATATCACAAAATATATTTAGAATGCAGTATTACTGGTTATCCAAGACTCGGTTGTGTTTATGATCAAGTAGTTTTTGTTACATCTTCATTTCCTGTAAAGGCCCAATTTAGACTATCACGCTTAATAGATAAGGCTCTGTGTTTATGAGGTATCACCCAAAATCTAGATCCAACTTAGTTTCAAAATTTATTTTGTAATATTTCACAGTAGATCTGTTTTATTTAATTAATCACATAATACGACCACTACAACTCAATTTTGTTTAATACGTATTATATCTAATACTGTTGATTAAAATATTATAAAGATATTCAACCACAGTATATAAATTAATAAATTTTTTTTTTTAATTTATTCCTTTTTACAAATACTATATAGCTACTGTGTGGAAATCATAATAGTAACCATATGGTGCTACCAGTGGCAGTTAATTAACATACTCTATTTTAATATAATAAAAATAAACAGGTAAACAGGTAATTTTTGAGTATCATTTTTAACAATGACGTTAATCAACTTTATAATATGTCCATCAACTCTAAGGGCCGTGATATTTTATTAAAACCTTAAACAGCCAATTAAATATATGCTAAACATATACATTTGTAACAAATAAAAACATTATACAAGCATATAATTTATTAGACACTCAATGTTAATAAAATAAATTAAATTAAAAGTTAGGTTATTCAGCTAATTATGTACTTTATTAAATATCCAGCCATAATCCTAGTAAATTTTAAGCAAACAATTACAAAAACCAAATAATTTTGCCGTGAGATACCGTAGATGTTGTAGTATCAAATTGTTTTAAACTATTGCATTGTCCTGACTGCTCAATTAGATACTTTCTACTCCTAATCCACCGACCATCTAAGTAAATTTGTAAACACACTGTGGTAAGAGTTTAGTTGCCAATATATGTTAAATTAGATATGTCAATTTAAGACAATGAAACGAATTGTCAAAATATGAATATAAATTTAACTAGAGAAAATTGCTATTAACGATAAAAAAATAATAAATATTTCATGTAAAATAGATGATTTTTAGCACATTTTTACTAATTTAATGATAATGATTAGATTATATTTATGACAGATGTAATCGTTTATGTCTGCTACATTTTCAATTTTCATGAGATTTCCACAATCAATCAAAAATAGAGACAATATAACTGCTGTTAGATCGCTATCACATACGGTTTCTCACAACAAATGCATAATGATTAAATAAAAACTTTTGACAAAATAATATTCGTTTCGTTTACCTGCCGACTCGTAATCATAATGCTTAGTTTTTTCACGCTTCCTATCCTTGTGATGATGGTGCTTCTTATGATGTTTATGTTTCTTTTCTCTAATTACTTCTTGTTCTTCTTCTGGAGTTCTGCTTCTGTGTCTCCTTTTCCTATCTGTTTTCTCTTTATATTTCTTACTACTAGAACCCATTATTTGTTTAGTATTATTATGTACAGTACATAAAATTACCTCAAAGTTAATAACCGACCTAAATGGTCTTCAATAATAGCTCTCTTTTGCAATTAATGCAATATCAATATAACCTCACTGAAGCGAACGTTTAGAAACGATCAGAATTTCAACTTCACCTTCCTTACACAATTGTCAGAATTGACTGGCAGTGCTACCAAACTAGAAAAAATAATACAATTGAAATACTGGGTGTTCATTTTACATCATACTCGGGGCTATTCTCTATGTACATTGCTATAATGTAAGCAAGATACTGGGGCTATTCGCTATGTACATTGCTAGAATGTAAGCAAGATATATTAGGTTTATTCCAACCGACACCAATAGCGGTTTGGGACCGTCAGGATATTGGATATTCTGTGGTCAGGATTGTGCGCAGTTGAACTTTCGCGTTCCAACCGTACACAAACCATGACTGATGACTCTGACTAGAAGTCGGGCGTTACTTCTAAGTGTTCCAACCCGTGATACACAACGTCAGGTGTGATATGTTAAACAATTTTAGTTTTTACGGTTTGTTTACATTACATAACTTTACTTTTGAATTCAGTCAAAAACTTGGTTGTGGTGCGTTCCAACGTGGTTCCAACCGACAGGCAATTTGTATTTAGTACAAAGTCGGTGCTTGCGCAAACATAATCCATGTATTAGTCGCAACACTCGCAACCAGTTTGCAAACTGTCGAGTGATGTCGGTTGTAACAAACCTATTGCTAGCTAACAATATAAACTGTCATTTCAACAAATATTGCTTGCCTTAGAGAGACGCTTTTTTTTTCTTTTTTTATGTTTTGTTTTGCCCGATGTAGAGAAGCTTTGGGGCAATTGTGTTTGGTTTTCCAGAGTTGGTAAGTGATGTGATACTGGAAAAACTTATGTTCAATCAGTGATAATGACTTGCTAGTCCCTTGAGGCAACAACTCCCAGCTGTTGCTGAACGGCGATGAGACGGGGTCTGTTTATGTAGCCGTTTAAAAACGCGTTAGCGTGGGCTCTCGAGCGCGTGTTTGAACGTTGCATTTGCTGATGTGTGAAAGTAAAGTTGTCTATTTAGCTTGTCCGTAGTCGGTGTCGTATTAAGTTGTTTATCCAAGTGCGTATTCCAACTTTATTTCCGGTTTTAGTCGAAGAGTCCTATAAAATCAATTGCTACTCGTTCCTAGAAGTGCGACTGAAGCAAAGTCTTTAGTTGTTGAGAGCTAGGCTTAGTGCGATAGCATGTCAGGCAGCGATGAATGTGGGTTTTCACATCTGTTCTGACTTCTGGCCAGTGGTATAAACGCAAGATGGCCGTATGGGTTTTATTCCGTCTTGGATAGCTGTTTTCAACCGGTGGAAATGCGTCGCAGTTTACCTTGCTTTTCTAAGATATATTTATGTTTGTGTCACGGCGATAATCTGGGTCCTGTAGCCGTTTCCTGTATCTTTCAATGGTTTTTTGGATTTGAGCAGTGTTCTGCCAAGGTTTCTTCATTGAGTAAGTTTTTTTTGGGTGTTTCTTTTTGTGTTAAACGGGAGCTGGTAGTTGAATGTTGGTTGTTCATGTTTTTTTTGGG
Organism: Tachinus rufipes; assembly: GCA_963932245.1. Taxonomy (NCBI): domain Eukaryota; kingdom Metazoa; phylum Arthropoda; class Insecta; order Coleoptera; family Staphylinidae; genus Tachinus; species Tachinus rufipes. Next base: position 81,271,508 of record OZ010744.1, read on the forward strand.
TGTTTCTTTTTGTGTTAAACGGGAGCTGGTAGTTGAATGTTGGTTGTTCATGTTTATTTTTGAGTGGTAAGGGCCTGTCGTTAGTTTTGATGGAAAAGTCGACTATTTCGTCTTCCGAGTCACTGGATAGAACATCGAATAGAATATTGAAGCTTTCCAAAAAGTGTTCGACAGTAAACTCCTGCAATAGTTGATACCGATTTTGTTATCCTTCAATCGTTAGTGGCACAGTATTACCTTTTCTCCTAAACTTGATGTGATTAGAAAGAGAATGACTTGACATTGATCGCCAATCTTGACGGTTGTTTTTACTTTGCCAGTGATTTGCACTTTGATTTGTTTAACTCTTTTGTTCAATGGTTGTGTTTTGGGTAGACAAATCTGAGTAAAGTTCTGGGTTGCTTCTGAATCTATTGGCGCTTTGATCTAGTGTCAGTAAACGGCAATGCAAGGTAGAATGTTTTCTCCCAGGGTTCCTACTATATTAATTGGTGCTGGATATTTGGTAACTTGTAGGTTTGTCTTAGAAACTGTTGTGTTTTAGGAAGTTGTTTTTTTTTTGAGTTTTTTAAATATTTTTTTGTTTGTTGTTTGACCTTCTACTCCTTTCCCAACTATGCAAAGTTTGCAAGTGTTTAGCCGTAGCTTATGATCGTCAACTAGGACGAAGAAGTTTGCGTCGTGGTTTCCACCTTGATAGCGGTTTTTACCAATTGCTCAAAATTTTGACGTCCAACGATTGCTAAATTTGAGGTTTTATCAAAGTTTTAAGAGTATACATAAGTTTTTTGAAGTGATGCAGTTATAGTTCAAGAGCTCGGATCTAAAAAAAAACTATAAAAGTATGTTTACGTTAGTTTTTTAATACATATATTATTTTAGTAGTGATACACGTTAATATACTACGTTCAGTTAAGCCTTTGTTACGACAAGTGCTATTGGTGCATTCTCAAAAATACTGTAAATACCGGGGTAGTAAAATGAGTTTATAAAGGTTGAAACTTTGTACGTTCATTAAATATTAGATATAATGAAGAAATATAGTAGTCATGCCCGTATTCACAAAACGTCATTAAACTTATAATGGTTTGTTAAAAATATAACGGGACTTTTAATCAAATTTTTGTATTCATAAACACTCATTAGCAATAACGCTCATTAAATTATTAATTAAATTTAACGCACTATTTTTGGTCCATTAAAGCGTAACGAATCATTAAATTGACACATCTGTTTGACTTAAAAATGTCTAATTATCTGTATTAATTCACAGTATTTGAGATTAGATAGTATAGGTTAACATATTAATAACTTATAAAAAACAAAAGTTACATTATATTTTTTAATGTTCATCAAATTATAATGATCCGTTTGATAATGAATCGTTATAAACACGTTTATGAATACGGGCATCAGTCTGGCATATGTAAAGATAAAAAATGATCAGTCGAGCGTCAAGAATGTATAGGGCTCGACTGACCAATTTCCGTCCCTATATACACTTGACTGACTACTACATAATTTTTTATTATACGTAATTTAATCAGCGTGCAAAGTGTCAGCTTTATAAAGCTACTTTACTACCTCGGTACTCACAAAAAGTTTGAGAAAGCACCAATGGCACCTGTCCTAACAAAGGCCTGACTGACTGTAGTATGTTAATGTCGACTACTATTAAAATGATATATTAAAAAATTAGCGTTTATACTTTCATAGTTTTTTTTGGCTCCAAGCTTTCGGTCGAGTACACTCGGCAATATAGAGCGGACTGGCGTTGTAGGTATAGTAATTTCAGTACACCGTGGCCTTTAAAATGTGTAAAATGTAAGTGCAAAAAAAGAAAGCATGAGTGCTATAGAGCAAACCATCTTTTTGTGTACATTAAATTGCCTATTAAACCGGCCACACTATTTGGGAATTACTGTAATTTACTACGGTTTTTTTTTTTTATAGTTAGCTGGCCATTTTGACAAACTCTACTGTTGTAGAATCTGTCGCTTTGAGTTTATATAACTTGACCAAAGCTCTTCTGTGTCTTGACTTTCCAAAGAACTAGGCTGTTCTTCTAAGTTTTGAAATATTTTTGATTGGTATCACATGTTGGCCAGAAGAAAAAACATTTGTTTCTGTTTTGATAAGTTAAAACTTTAGTTAACCAACTATCTCTTTGTAATATGAACCCACACAACAAAGAATAACTCTTTTTTGCAGTGTTGATATAATCAAGCTGATAAACATGTTTATGCAAGTAAAAATTTATGCAATCTAGACGCTTAGTTTGGATCGGCTTTAAATATGTAAAAAAATAGTTTGAGTTCTAAAAATTTTGCTTAATGAGAACAAACTTAGTTATATAAAACTACAAATCTTTTTCACTTGTTCAAAACTGCTTGTTGTCAAATTTGTCTTATTTGGAGAAAAAATGTATATTAGCATATCAGTCAATCAATCAATGACCAAACCCTAAAAACTGTATATAAAAAAAATTACAATCTTATGAAGATTTATTGCAACAACAATACAGCACAGAGATTGACAGAAACGTCCGGACGTTTGCTTAAACTACACTAAAGCGAGCGCCAGAACCCAGTTTTTTTTTTCAAAGAATTTTTTTAAATTTTATTTTGTTACTTTCAATGTAAATTTTGTCTACACTAAATACTAGTTTCAATAAAAAATTGTTTTCTGAAATAAATGAATAGCACTTGCAAAATAATTTTACACTCTGTATTATTATCGGCCAAGCGGATGCAAAGTAAACCAACATTGCCAACTGTCTAAACCACAGAACTAAAACTAAACTGTCACAATGGATGGATAGTATTGGATAGAGAATTTTGTTAGATAACCTTAACTTGTCAATATAATCATTAATCAGCTGTTGACTTTTTTATATTAATATTTAAAAATGTTATCTTCTATGGTAAAGGAACATCATCAGAAGCAAGTAGTCCGAAAGGAAATTCAAGGTATTTCAAATATGTTTACTTATAAAAAATGGTGATTAATTTCTTAATTTATTTAAGGTTATATTTTCAATAATAAACAATAACAATTGTTTAGTTTTTGCGGTATACATGTTTTACATTAAGTTCATCTTATCTCGATGAACAATTATTTTCAGATTATTGAATGAAACATTGATTCAAGACGATTGCGTATGCTTGTTTATTAAAATGGCTATAGGTCTTTTAAAAATGGCAGAAGTTATTTGTTGTGTGTTTTTAAATAAATACTGCATATCATTAAAATCACCAATCATATGTGTTGTTTGGGAATAAATATACAGTTGCAATCGCAAAAATGAAAAACCTTCAGTATGTTTTTGCTTTCAGTTATAAAATAATGTACAAAATTATGATTATAACTAAATAAAATTAATATCAATAGATTTAATATGATGGGAAATGAAACTTGGAATAAGTTAGATATCAATGAAAATGTGGAATTTGATTTTAATAGTTTTAGTAATATGTTAAATTGAAATAACAAAATCTGATTAAATAGTAAAAGGTAGATAACAACAGGCTTAAACATTTTTTCTATAACATTTAAGGAACTATTTTCATTAACACTGAACGGTTCAGTAGAAGATAAAATATATTTTAAAAAATACTAAAATTTAATTCATAATAAAAAAAATACATAACGGAGAGTTGTTACAAAATACATAACAGAGAGTTGTTGCAAAATACAACAAATATAAGTAAATCAGCTTGAATATTATTAATAAAAACAAACGAACAATAACAGAACTGAAAATACAAAATAGAATTGAAACAGATTTAAATAAAATGGTTTTAAATTTATATTTTAATTCAGTAGTTGATTCAAAATATAAATATTAATATTAATAGAATAATTGCCACTAAAACGTTTTATTTTGATCCAATCAGTGTTAATGAAATTGGATAAGCAATAACCAAATTAAAATTGACCACTCCTAGCGGAACAGACAAAATAAGTGTTGATCTTTTAAAAAATTATCCAGATGCGTTTGTTATACCACTATGTAATATTTACAATAAATCAATAATTGAAGGAGTTTTTTCTATTAAATTCAAAATTATCATAACGATTCTTATTCAAAAACAAGGACACTCAAATGAAATTAAAAATGTTTGCCTTTGTACATCTGTAGCACTTTTTCTAAAATAATTGAATAGTTTGTTGTTCAATGTATTATATATTTTTTCAAAGCTTGTAATCTATTTAATAATAACCAATATGGGTACTGCCAGGGTAAATCAACATCTACTTACATATTAAGTTTTTTAGACAAATTGTACACAAGCGGATAAAAAGGAATCCTATCTTAGTAAATTTCTTGAGATGACAAAAGCTTTTGATTTAGTTAATCACAAGCTACTCCTTAGAAAGTTGGAATCATATGGAATACGAGGAGTGTTTATTTTAAATTTGTTTCAAAATTACTTAGAAGGAAGGTATTATTATGTTCAGATCAATCAATCAAAATTCAACAATTTGCTGATGATACCTTTCTTTTAATATCAAACAGAAATCCTGAATTGGCAGTAAATCAGTGTATGGTACAATAGTAATGAAATTGTTATTAACATCAGTGTACATTAATTTTCAGTCAAATGGTAGCAATTGATGAAAATTGTAAAAGAAGTGTTCATTGAAAATGTGTGCAATAAAATGAGAACCTATTGCTAGTTGATTAAACAGTTGAGGATGGTTGTTGATGATGATATGAAAATATTTTATTTTATAAAATTCCATGTTGTGTTGTCATGGAATTTTGGTTTGGGGTATGGCTTGAGATAATGAAAAATTTTTAAACTTCAAAAGAGAGCAATATCTTACATGCTAAATCCTATTAGAACCTATTAGAACGCAAAGTTTATTCAGACAGTTAAATATCTTCCGTGCATACATATTAGTACACTCATTGTTAGTACATGCAAGAAGTAATATTAGAGATTTCACAACATTAAATGAAACTCATGAATATGAAAGTAGGTATGGTAGCATTCTAGCAATAACTTGTTATACCCTAACTATTGTACAAATCAAATCCTAACAATTATAAAGACTAAAAACATTCAAATATTTCATAAAACGATTTCTGGTAGGCAATAAACAGCATAAATGAGTTTTAAAAATGTTTTAGGTTTTTTAATTTTATTCAATTTATTATTTTCAGCATCAATCAATTTTGTCATTATTTTAATGTATTTAATGTTTTTTCTGTATTTACTTATGTTTTTTTTTCTTCTGATTTTTATTGTTTATTTACATATTTTATATTATTATATTTAGTTCTAATTGTTTAATAAATGACATAATATCTTAAAATGTTCTACCGGAGCTGGGGCTCGAACCCGCGACAAATTTGCGCTGATGTTTGAGTGCCAGTTACCCAACTGAGCCAACAGTTTATTTATCTTATCAGCAATTTAAGTTGATTGGTAATTACTTCTCCACAAAACATGCATTTATTTTTTATCAAAAACTTTTCAAGCTGCCGTGCTCCTTCTTCTTAACATACGATGATTACTTACGTCTTATCTTCACGCTCGCTTCTAAAACAGTTTGAACAGCAGGTTTTTTACTTTTGATCATAAAAAATTCATCGTATGTTGTTTTAGCATATTAGATAAGGAGAAGGAGAAAGGAGATAACAGCAAACAACCACTTTATTTTTTTTAAATTTTTTACTTTATTGTTTGATATCTCGACAAAGATGCATACGACGTGAAAAAGTCCGGTGAGCAGTGTTACATAGTGACTGTACATGTCTGTACATAGCTTAGCAACTATTAAATTGAGTGAGCCGCGGAGTGGATGATAGTGCGCGTTAATTAATTACAAGAAAATCAAAATAACAAATTCGCGCCACTATGCCAGCAATAATTCTGATGTATACTGCGAAACGCGATTATATTGCGCGACCGAAATAAAGTATATAAGAAAATTAAGATTGCAGCTGCGCGCATTGAAATAGCATCTTTACTTTACTTCTGTCGTGGTTGCGTTGTTGTTGATGATATCATACGACCAGTAGGGTTGTGGTTATTAGTTGGTTGTTCACACCAGAATAGCAATATATTTATAACAATCTTTTGTCACTTTTTTTTAATTCCCTATACGCGGTCTTTTTTCTAATATACTTTACTTCGGGTCGCGTGCTTGGGAAATGTTAAGATGTTGCGGCAAGATGATTTATGCACTAAACATTATGAAAGCTAAATTGTACCAAGTTAAAAAATATTATTTTCAATTAAAGTTTATTGATTTTTAAATTGAATTAGTAATATAAGACTAATAAGTTATAGTCTCATGTTTCTAACATTTCAGAAACCAAAAGGAAGGACGCTTGTGCTGCAGCTAGTAGTTTAACTCAAGCTCTGGTGGACCATTTAAATGTAGGGTAAGTCTATCGAAAATATTTTTTTTATGTATTTGCAAAACGGCCAAATGACTTTTAAATATTTGTGGTAATATTAAATAATACTAATTTCGCTTTGAAAAATATCTGCGCTTTTTGTCGCGTTAAATCGTTTTCTTTTTATGGTAATTTTGATTTTTGGTAATATAAGTAATTGCGAAATCAGGCAAATATGTAGCGTTCACAGCAGCAGTATTTCTAAAAACCGCTGTCACGCATATTTTTTCACACGTTTAGTATACAGTTTTTGTGTTATATCATTTTTAGTACTTGTTAATAAAATACAGTTTATGGCTAATTTATAAAACAAATTATAACCGCGTGTAAAACACTAATTTTAAGATCGATTATAGAGAAAAAATGTTCTAAATATTTCTTACTATAAATTGTGATTTTGAAATTATGGTTTATACTTTACACGCTTGTCTTAAAATTATAGTTGTAGTAATTATAAGTCGTGTAAAACTAGCCTAGTTTTTTCTATATGCAAATAAGCAATCATTGACATAATTTTAATTTAACTATTAATCTATAATGAAGAAATAAACAACCTTGAGAAGAGCTACCAACTTTTGAAACAATATAGTAATAAATATATGATTGGGTATAATAATTGTATGATACCTATAGCACTATTCAAATTGTCCGTGCTCTCAATATATGAGTTTTTATTTTCAGGGTCGCTCAAGCCTATCTCAATCAAAAGCGTCTCGACGCTGAGGCGAAACAGTTACATACTAGCGCCACGAACTTCTCAAAGCAGACACAACAATGGCTAAATTTAGTTGAAACCTTCAGCAGTGCGTTGAAAGAAATAGGCGATGTTGAAAATTGGGCCAAAACCATCGAGGGCGATGTACGGACGATAACCATTGCGTTGGAAAGCGTTTATAAAACATCACAAGAAACGTCATCTCAATCGCAATAATTATATAATCTCTTTTTTATTCTTATATTTATTTAAATAAAATGTTATTAGTTCTCTAATTTATATATGTATATTTTAACCTATTCAAATAGAATCACAACTGATCGATTTAGCAATAGAGAAAATCACAGACTACTTGGCACTTATCAGCTAAGATTTGGTTATTCAGTCTTAAAACTTGGAAGGTAAAGTTTTACATTTTAAAATCTATTTTGTATCATAAAACTTTTTATGGAACGTTTGAGAATAAAATATAGGAGAATACAGTCTTCAATTGTTTATTAAATTATGACTTAAATGATTTTTTTTGTTTTTTTTTCTATTTCTTCGTTTCAGTGACTTATTAATCTTTTCTGAATGAATGCCAACAGTTTAACATCTCAGATGCCGGTGCTTCTGTTTAGGGAATGTTCAACTGTAGGTAACTAAAATAAAACATATTGCTCTGAAAATTGAATGATTGCATTCTTTAAACAATCCATTTTATACAATTCATTTATACAAAATAATAATCGAGAACAAAAATTTTCATTTTTTTAACTTGTAAAGGGTTAAGTAGTACACATTTTTGTATTAAAATTTAAAGTACAAACTTTGCAATTACTTGTGGAAAATGATATCCAGTAAATGACCACCTCAACTGTCTTCAAAGGGTCATTTTTTGAGAAAGTTTTGCAAGACATTTTTGCACAATTGACGCTTTATATGGCGAATAACAGCTCGAATATTGTTTTTGAGGGCCGAAATTGTTTGCGGGGCATTAGTCCAGTTATTTTTTTGTGCAGCACTGCAATTGTATCACGACTTGTGTGGCTAGTAGCGCCATCCTGCTGGAAATAAAAAATGTCCAATATAGGCCAAAGAAAGTCAGTTAGCATTCTATGGTAGCGATCCGCATTGACTGATTTTTGACTATTGTTCTAGGATTTTCGGAATTCTAGATGCGGCAGTTCTAGAACCCAAAAAATGAAAGTTGGCGTTGGTCACGATCAGCCGGTTTCAATTCCTGCGTTAGCTGCACTTTATAAGCATGTAGTCTAAGATCTTTATGCAGTATGCGATAAAGGCTGGACTGTGAGATTCTTAATTGCTTCGAATGTCTTCGGATAGACAAACCTGGTTTTTTGCGACAATGTTAGCGACAGCGGCAATGTTTTGGGCTGACCTAACAATACGAGTTTGAACTGGCAATTTTACATCAGTCACTTGATCATTTTGCTCAAATTTTGCGATTAGCTTTACAATGGCTTTTCGGTAAGGTGATTTATACTGACCAAAAACACTACAAACTCGCAAATAATCTAAAAGTATGAATAGTTATTTGAAGTTTATGAATGTAAATCAAAAGTAAGTTGGCGAAAGCGCAGAACGTTGAGGAACAAACCATCATTTATAATAACAAAGGATTGAAACAAACAGATCAGGGGAACAAAGAAAATGGAAAGAAGCTTGCTAGCCAAACAACAAAGATCCGGAAGAAAAAGCTAGAAATCTAAAAGGCAATTGTTATACGCCGCAGAAACATAGAGAGACATGAAGGCAAAAAAAGAACTTTTAAGTGGAGCTACGAGAGCAAGCTCATTAATGATCAGTAGAGCCTACAGAAGAGTGTTACAGTGGCAGTAGAAGTGATTGCAGCAACACTGCCATCTAGTAAAAGAAGAACTAGTAAAAAAGCAAAGATAAAAACAAGGATAGAGGAGAAAAAGGGGACTGGACGAGATAACTAATCTCGGAAATAAAATAATGGGTATAGAATTAACCCGAAACGTGTTATTATACAACACAAATACTGACAGGGCAAGTATTTTTTGATCAAGGAAGAGGGAGAGTTTATTTTGTCAGAAAGAAACATACGGTACACACTCTAGTAGAATGCGAGGCGTGAGAAAAAGAAAGAAAAAAACTAGAAAATATACTAGAAAGCAAAGTGGATAAAACAACAATCATTAAGAAACACTGAGAAATGAAAATAAATGGAGGATGCTGAAAAACTTTGCAACAAGAGTACTAAAACAGAAAATTGAATAGTTTGACAACGGAAGGATATAGAAATACAAACAATGGAAGCAAACTTTGTATGTTTGCTTTCATGTTTGTTTTTTTAAAGCCTCAGAAGGGAAAGGAAAAAGAGAAAAGCACAAGAAACAGACAAAGGTATAAGATATAGAGAGAGAGGATCCGGGGACAGCATGTGTGAAAGCCTACTTGAAACTAGTGCCTAATCTCGATTAAATTGACAAGGACAGTACAACAGAATTTACGCAAAAAAGAAAACCAGAAGGTATTGCCATGCGTAAGTTATTCTCAATGTCACTTTCTGAGGCCAAAACATTATTTCTTTTTCAATCTTTTTGTTATTTTTTTAATATGCTCAATCAGACAATAATAAAAGCTATTGTCCAATAGGACCTTTTACATAAATGTTTATCGCTACATTAGGCGTACATAATGTGAACTTTATTTATGATCTACTTTATTGTCTTGTAAGCGTAAAGTGTGATAGAACCGGTATTGTTTGATAGGACATTTTACTTATCTACGTTCTCTGTTACTTTGGCAGTGCGTAATGTGGGTGGGTGGTTGATTTTTTTTAAAGATGGAAACAAAATTTGGAATCTAAAAAACATTTTTTTTTTAATTTTGTTGATGGTTTTGTTTTTTTATACAAAACATAGTAGGAAATAACGCTATTTCAAAGTTTGTTCAGGGTAATTAATTTTTTATAATAAATCCACCTTGTTGAAAATGATAATAGCTTAAGAAAACTGTTGTGGAATATTCAAGTTTTGAAGAGTTTTGCATCCGGATAAAATTATGTACAGAAAACCTATTTGATCGAATGTTTATTTATTTAAGTTAAACGATTTGGTATTAGTGTGTTTTGCATATTATGAAAGTTCTATACATCAACATACAAAATTTGATCAACATTGTTTTTTTACTAAAACTTAAAATTAAAGTTACTTTCATATTTTTTTTATTTTTTGGACACCATGGTAATTGATTATACAATTATTATTTATCAATTAACGGAACTTTTTACAAAAAGTGGCAATTGTTTTTGAAAAATGAAATTAAGGATATTTTTACTCTGTTAAGTCGATACTGGGACATACAGTATATATAATTTTCACACAATGATATACAAATTTTACATAAATATTTATCTAATGTGTCATTGGGCAATTACATCCGAATAAATGTTTAGGTTCAAATTAATTTTAAGGTGTGTTTTATGTAGGAAACCTTATGTTTCCTTATGAGATATAAACCATTTTCATGTGATATACATGAAAATTATAACAAATTATGTATACTGAAAAATTAATCATGAATTATATTATAAAACTATAATAATTTATACTATTATTTACTAAAACAGATTAGTTTCTTTTTAAACGATTTTCCATTGACAAATTTAATTTATGCAATAAATCAAAATATGTATATGTGTGACACAACTTTCCTTATTCAACTTTAAAACGTTTAGATGACATTAATCATCAGAATTTAATTATAAAAACACGCCCAGTATTTATTCTTTCTATATAATTTCTTAGGAAGTCGCCCAGTCGCAATGACTCTTTACTACACTTCGCCTTTTTTTCGAAGCATGAATCATGCTAAAACCGCGACATGTCTGCATTTATAAGCGAATAGTTATTTAAAATAACAATTCATTGATAAAATGGTTTCGTTTATGTAAATATTTGTCATAACTGGGTGTATTAATTGGCGTGTCCCCCATGCATACAAGTTTATTTCAATTTTGTTAATGTTATTGTTTATAACACAGTCGCAATTATGTCACGTTTATGATGCAAAGGAAGTTTGTATATTATTTTTTATAATGTTATTAAACATCCTCTTTGTATTTCAGCGCAATAATTTATGACGGAGGTAGAGTTAGTTTACCGCGAAATAGACGTTTATTTATCATTATAATATTAATATTGCAAATAATAATAGAATTGAATATATGATGCGTTTTTTTTTTCATTGCTTTTTTAAATTAAATTTTTTTAAGCAAATAATTTTTTTTGTTTAAACATTTTTTATTAAATACTATTAACTATTTAATACTCTAATAGAGAGCATACATTAAATGATTTTACACCAAGAAAGCAATATAAAGGGTGTTTTTTATGTATGGTGCTCATAATCGTCCATCAGAGCAAGGAACTCGTTTTCGTAATACGTTTAATCTAAACGATAATAAGCATCCAGTACGACGTCAGTTTATGGAAAATTTTGCAAAACGATCTTGGTTTACGAGCTTACAAGATTTACCTTGCATAGGAATTGAAGCCACACGATCATAGTTTGCGCCGTACATTTGGTAAATGAGCTAAGGAAAACATTGCTATTGATCCACAATTTCATTTTACAATTTTATTCAGTGATGATGTACAATTGCTCATAAAATTAAGTGATGATGATTTTAAGAAATTAAAAAAAAAACAGAAAAAAGCATCTCAATGGGATTATTATAAATAGCTGCGCAATTTTACATTAACAGCAATAAAACACAAAATTAACAAAACAAAAGGTAAAACTGTTGGAAAGACTTTGCAGATTTAAACATACACAACAAAAAAACATTTTCAATTATTTCAGACTTCTTCACAATGTTAATAATGAAATTAAAAACTACTTTAACAACTTACTTTCAATTATTACAGAAACAAAAAAAAAAACAAAATACACTTAGCTTCTATGATAATCAGAGTAAACCTTAATCTCTACAAAGGTTTACTTTCAAAAAGACAAATGAAACTAATTTACTAAAATTAATATCCAACATAAAATCAAAATAAATAGGATCTGACAAAATATTAGTAAATAAGATCTATATATGTTGTTCTTTTTTATTGCGTTTATAGAACATATAATAAATTATTGCTTTGAGTATTCTACATTTCCAGACGCATGGAAAGAAGGTAAAATTGTTTTACTTTCTAAGATAAAAACTTCTGTTGACTATGGCGACTTGAGACCTATAACTATACTGTCAATTTTATCTAAATTAAACGTGAAAATTGTGGAGGTTTTCTGGACTATTCTAAAGCATTCGATATGGTAGATCATAAAATATTGCTTTCAATATTACGGTATAGTGGCTTGACTGAAGCATCAGTGATATTTTTTAAGGAATATTTATCTAAGGGAAGTAACCGAGTTGTGCTGAATGGTATCTTGCCCGAACCAATGACAATGAAAAAAGGAATTCCGCAGGGTGGTGTTTTAGGCCCATTAGTTTTTACAATTTATGTTTCAAACTTTTATTTAGCATTTAAGAAAACAAAATATCATTATTATGCTGACGACACTTAAATATACTATTCGTTTGACTCTAATACCGGTACTGTGTCAGTCAACAACGCTATTAATACAGAATTGGGTTATTTAGTTACCTTATCAAGAAACCACAATCTTAAATTAAATCCTAATAAATTAACCATTATACTATTTAGTAAAAAAACAAGAAAGGGCCAAAATATAAGTTGTAGAAAAAGTTAAAAATTTTGGTATGACAGTAGATTCAGATTTGAGACTAAGGAAACATGTTAATAATTTTGTAAATAAATCTTATTTTAAACTTAAAACCTTATATGGTTATAGAACGTATCTTAATCAAAATTTAAAAACATTGCTATGTCAATCATTAATTTGATCTAATTTTAACTATTGTGACTATGTATATGGTTCATGCTTAGATAAAATGACAACACATACAATTTAATTAGTACAAAATGACTGTCTTAGATTTATATACGGGATACGTAAACGTGACCATATTAGTCACACACTAGCTGAATGGCTGAATATGTCTAATAGACGAAAACTGCACGCTATATAAAAAAGAAAAATTCCGAACAGATATTCTCACGGTTAATACTTAGGTAAAAATAAAATAACTATCCCTGTCTATAGGTCTTCACTATTTCAAAGGTCATTTACATATAATATTGCAAAATCTTTGAACTCTACCCTTTTTAATTATATTGATCTTACTCTCAATTTGTTTAAGCAAAAACTTAAAAATCAGTTGTTTGAGGAACAAAGATAATTTATGTTTATATTAGTATTGTATGTTAGTGTGTGTTTTAAGTACAGGAGGAAGAATAGATAAGCCGCTTCAGGGTCAATCTAATCCTGAACCTAGTTGTCATTGATGCAAATGATTTTGTTTATATAATTTATATTAATTTTATTAATGTATATGTATTTCTTTGACAATAAACGAATTATTATTATGAAGCACACTTTTGGTTAAATGGCTATGTCAACAAACAAAATTGTTGCATTTGGAGTAATAATAATCCACAAGCCATTGTCGAAACACCATTACATCCAGAAAGAATTACCGTTTGGTGCGCTTTATGGGTCGGTGGAATTATTGAACCATTTGTCTTCAGAAATGTGATGGTTGGAACGTTACAGTCAACGTTGAATTAATTATTGCCAAAATACAGCTTGAATTACTGCAAACTGTCTGAAGATTGGACCTCCAGATTACGACATGTACGTTCCAGCGGCCACATGTTTGAAATCATATTCAAACAATAATGCCATAAAATTATGTGTCAAATAAAGTCAATTTTATAGATATTAAAAACATTTGTTTGTGTTTTATTTTAGTTATATTTCTAAGAAAACATACAATTTGGAAACATTGCAAAACCTTGTATGCTATTGGGAGTCGTTTGAAGGACATTGTCACAACTTGGAAATACTTTTGTGTTTATAATGAGGTTTAGAGATTTTTTTTGCAACATTTTTAGGTGTATTTTGACACAGTTTAGGAGACATCGTAAAACTTTAGCGACTTCAATATTATTAAGACTTTGCAGGACTTATAACACTTTGGTAAACATCAGAATCTTTGAGACGACATTGAAAACTCAGATGATATTAGGATGCTTTGGGGACAACTAGATAATTGAAGACCTTAGGGAAAGAATGCGTTATGAGACTTTAAATGATCAGTTACTCAGCAGAATAAATGGTTTAAAAGAGGTGTTAAGACTGTTGTAATATTAAATAATATTAATTAAAAACAAAATTGCCTAGCACATGTAGTAAACACTGTAGTAAGGACTTCTGGCTATAGTTTTAAATAAAGTTATTGACGATTTTTTAATTAACCAGTGTTTCAGTATAGCAATGGCAAAAATTGTGTAGCTTTTCTTAAAACTGTCTTATTGAGTGTGTTTTACATTAAAAATGAGTAGATAGAATAAGGAAAGTTTTTGAAGATAGGATTATTTGTTGGCATTAATCTATGGAAGCCAAAATGTCTGTTACATTAGAGCATGTGAAAATAAGATTGCTCTTTCTGACTTGAATCTTGAATTGTGTTTGCTGCTTGAGTTTTTGGTTGGCATTTATTATCTGTATGTGCGCGGTGGAATCTTTGGATTTGATAGTGTGCGTTTTTTAGTAAATATTACATAATGTTTTTAGAAAAAATTTGTTGCAGTTAATGTTTTACTTGTTTTTTACCGCTATTTGTTACAATTACTGCTTTTAGAGCTAATAGGTTAGATATTAGATTACTTGCCACTTTTGGTCTTGTGAGTTTTTTTAGAAACTAGTTTGTCTTAGACAACTCTTTTTTATTTTGTTTATGGTGTAACAAACTTTAAATGATTTTATTTGTGTGTAGTTTGTATATTATATCTATTATTGAGCAATTCTTTAGTTGGCCAATAAGAAGATAACCATAATTTTTTTGCAGCTTAAAATTAATACTAGATGCTTTTTCTATTTTGGTTTTTTCTTTCTTCCTTGTCTGGGTAGTGTAGTTGTTGCGTTGTATTCTGAAATTAATATAGAAAATTCAAAATATAAAAAAAAATATATATTTTTTATCTGATTAACTGTTACTAATTGTTAGATTTCTACTACTTGAAAATTATGATTATAAAATAATAAAATGTTTTTATTGTAATTTTTATTTTTCTATGCTAGTTTTACTTATTTTTTGTACACATAGCATATATCTTAGCAGTTTAATAAAACAAGTCTGGTAGGTATGTTTTTATTGCTTGCTAAAAAATAAACCTAATATTTGATTGGTTTAAACGTTCTTTTGGTCATTTTTACGTCAAGTGTCCTGGTTTTTCGGTGAATTGTTTTATCTCAAAGCGCTAATATTTTTTTTTTAGTTGCATGAGCCTATATTTTAAAGCTAACGCTTTTGCTACTACCACACAAGCTACTTTTGAATATATACCTAAAAACACAAATATAATACTATCGCATCCGTTAATTGAGAGAATGGAGGCGCTATAGATACTGACAAGGTCTAGTATCTACTGATACTCTCATATTAAATGTAATTATGGTTAAATGGACACTAATTATATATTAAACCAACGTCCGGAATTAATAAATGCCATAATTATTTTTTTTGCCAGAGTGGGGCTTAAACCTTCGGCAAATGCGCAGAGATTCCAGTTAGGCGTTTCACCCAACTGAGCCACTTATTAGTAATACTGATTTGTTTGGAATAGTGCAAGCTTGCTCAAAACGATAGAACTAAGCAAGGGTAGCATTTGTGGTAAACTGACTAAATTGTGCCAACATCGGACAATATTGCACCCTTAACGTTAGCAAGAATACTTTTTTGGGGCGGGTACGATTAGGCTAGTATCCTGGTTTACTCTAGTAGTTGAGTACTGCAAAAAATACATGTGCAATATCTTTTGTTAAACAAAGCTATGGTAGGCAGCTGAGGTCAAAAGGACAGGACATGAATGAATAGTTTGTGATTTAAAAGTTAATTTGTGGTCTAAAAAAGAATTTAAATTTTGTTTATTAGCATCTTAAACATTGAAAACAAAGTAAACAATAAAGATTCAGATATTTTAATCTTGTAGATTCTGACTGTTATCTTGAACATTCATTTGTTGATCCTGTTGTTGCCTACATTCTGATAAAACTATTTTTTTTCTAAATAAATAATTTCAAACTTTGCTAAAGTTTTGACAAACTGTTTTCAAGGTAATTATAAAAAAAAACTGAAATATTTTTTTAGGAGATTTTAATGTACATGATCCTGAATGATTAATGGCCGGTCTTTCATTTTGCGCTTAAGCTAAGATTGAGTTTAAGCTCTTTTCAAATCAGTTTTGTGTATTTTTAACTGAGTTTGTCAATGTAATCTGTCATAATGCATTATTTGCAAATAGGTTTGTATCATGCTTTCAGTCAAGAAAAAGCGAGTTATTTAAATTTAAAATAAATTTTGATAAAAATTTGATAATAAGATTGTTGTTTAAAAATTTTGTGTAATACATGTTTCTAATTAACAATATTCTTAAAAACGTAGTGTTAATGCAGTTTAAATTTGTATGTTTTATCATTTTTCTGCAAACATTTTACAGAATAAAATGTCATCCGGTCAACAGGCTGATTTTTGCTGCTTTTCATAATCTTACTTAACTTATTAAACAACTCATTTTTCTCGTAATGGACTTTTTGGTGAACCAATGTTATTGGATTTGTATCTTTCTACTATTCCAGAGATTACAAGAACTATTGTTGGGGCTGTTTTAGGAAATTTTGACCTAAACCGTGCCTCATCTATCATTAATTTAATATAAACATAGTAAAAATAGTAAAAATAAAACAATTTATTAATCGTTTTGATGTTGATGCTTATTGCTTATATTTTGAGGATCCACATATTGCAGCAAAAAACTTACAAAAACTATTCAGAACATCAACAAAAAAACTGTTTCATTTTTTGTTATTAAATCAAAACAAAAGTACTTGTAAATAATCCAACAAACGACTTGTGACGCCAACTAGTGCAATTTAATACTAATTGTGACAATTGTTTTGGTTCTACAAACCTTGTCAGTATGCCTTGTATAACCACAGCATCACATGATAGCAAAAAACAAATTGAAATAAATATTACTGTGCTTATAAACACAATTGATGATGTAAATAATCAAACGAACGACTGGTAGTGCAATTTAATACTAAACGTCCACATTAATTGGTATCATTTAGCATTTATGAAATTAGCAGGTTAATCGATTTTATAGCGTCAATAAATTATGAAATGAATTAAGAAATTTATTCAAACTTAATCTAACAATATAATAGGCGACCGTAGCACAATGGTCTAATGCGCGGACTGTTGTGTAGGTAGCCCGGGTTTGATTCCCGGCAGCGGCAATATCTAATTTGTCGAATATATTTCGATGCGGTCGTCTCCTTTGCAAGGCAATGGCAAACCAGCAAAGTATTTGCCTAGTAAACCCTTCTAGTGGTGTGGATCGGATTCCACGTTAAACTGTAGGTCCCGTATGTTTGTGTGGAACTATTATCGCGCACTACAAACATACGAGAGGGGCGCCGAACACTTGTAGCGAGTATGGCACTATATGAAGAAGAATCTAACAATCACAGCGGTTAAGGGTCAAGCAGAATTGTTTTGGTTTTGCAAACTTTGTCAGTATGCTTTGTATAGCCACAGCATTGCATAATAGAGAAAGAACAATTTGCTGTAGCTTTACAAATTACTCGTAGTCTTTCTTTTTGTGGGTCGTAATTATTAAAACAAATCACACAGTTGCGTTTCTGTTTATTGATAATCATTTTAGTAGTTGTCTCTTTTGTAGTACTCGTAACAAGTGGTGTATGTATACGCAAATTATTTTTTTGATGGTACCAAGCTGGGAAGAGTGACCATTGTCGTAACCATCAAGTTATTGTTCAATACTTTTTTTACTTGATTATTTTTGAAATCAAAGACAGACCTAAGCTTTGGTTGTCTTTCTGGTTGTTCACATTTTTCCAGCTTAGATTTAATTTGTCAAGATGCACTACACACACAACACTAGTTTTTCATTTCCATATTTTAATCATTTACTGAATCAACAGTTTACGCTGACGCTTCTTCAACTCTGCCGTTAAAAATCTGAACAGTTTTCTTCTTAGCCACGTAAACGTCTTTGATCAAATGCTTTTTTGAAATAATTACCCATTTTTACAACAAATTTGTTTTAAAATACGTAGAATTGCATTAAAATGCTCAAAACAACTGACTAAAATAAGAGATGTTCTTCAACAAAAAAAGTCTTTTATAATAATAATAATAATAATAAATTTATTTTATATTTTGTTTATAAAAAGAAAACATAAAATAAAATGTCTCAAAAAATTAAGCGCATAGAAAAAAATTAAATTAAATTAAACTTAAACATAATTGACCATTTAGTCTGAAACATAATTGTAATACTCTATAACGGTATACGGTTCAATGTTGATGAGTAAACGTTTTACTTTTTGTTTAAATAAAAAGTAATGTGTAATTTGCTTAATGTTTTCAGGCAAATGGTTAAAACATCGAATGCACGAATTAAACGTACCAATTTGTGTTGAAGTTAGACGACATTTTGGGTATATGTAGTTTTCATTTCTAGTGTTATACTTATGCGTAAACTCATTTACATTAAAGTAATGTTTATATTTAAATATAAACAAAGTGCAATTTAAAATAAACATTGCAGACAGAGTTAATATGTTGCTTGTACAAAATTTTCCACTGTACAATTCGTTATATTTCATGTTTAATAACGACCGAAGCGTCTTTTTTTGAATAATAAATAAATTATCTACGTCGGCACACATTTCCCAAAATATTATTTCATATTTTAAAACTTCACAAAAATTTGAAAAATACATTAACTTTCTAGTATCTATATTTAATCTATTCGAGGTTATGCGAATGGTATAGCATACACTATTTAATTTTTCCGAAAGATGTTTAATGTGATCTTTCCATTTAAGAGTCTCGTCCACATATATGCTAAGAAATCTAATATTTGAAAAATACTTGTATAATACGCTATTTAGTCTCAGGTCTGTTGGTGTTTTATACTGCCATGTTGATGTTTTAAATAGCATAATATTAGTCTTGCCCTCATTTAATATCAGACAATTTTTCATAAACCATACCGTGCATCTATTCATAATTTCATTAGCTTTTTGTAGCAGCAAAGGGTAATTTTCCGCTTTAATTATGATGTTGGTATCATTTGCGTAACTTATGATGTCAACTTTATAACATAGATTTATGTCATGTGTGTAAAATATGACATTAACATTTAGCATGTCGGACTCAATTTGTTTAGATTGTTGATACAGTACAACTTTCTGGCATCTATAGTTAAAATAGGATTTTATCCAGTGCAAGGCAGTTCCTCTAATTCCATATTTATTTAGCTTTGTTAAGAGTATTTTATGGTCAATGCTATCAAAGGCCTTGGATAAATCTAGAAATGTTTTGTGCATTGCACATTCAAATATTTTTGAGAAAGATGGTAGCAGACTAATTGGACAATAATTATTCATTTCATCTGTATCACCTTTTTTATGAATTGGTCTTACTAAAGCAACTTTCAGCTGCTGAGGAAATATTTCATATTTATGACATGTACCAAAGGTTCTATTAATTTATTTATGCATGCTTTTACTAAAACTGTTGGAATGTTATTGGTGTCTGAAGTCATTTTGGTATTTAATTCTATTGTCATTTCAATAATTTTCGAAGATGAAACAGGTTTGTTACACATTGAGTTTGGACATGTATTTATATTGTCATCATACGGTATTTGCCTAAGCTGGCTTAATGCATTAGGTGCAGAGTATACAAAGTGTTTGATTAAGTTATTTGCTAAGCTTTTGGATGGTTCTAAAAAAATCATGGAAGTGTTTGAGTCTTTGTTTTTACCAGTTATTGAATTGATTATATTCCAAGCAGTTTTAGATTTATTACTGGAGATTTTTAGTTGTTTATCATACATTTTCTGTTTGTTATTTGCAAAAGCAAGATTGTGTCTTGATATAGTTTTTTTATATTATCATTTTTGCTGACTGCATATATAGTATATAAAACATTTAAATTATTTTTGATTATTCTAGTTTTTGGGGTTATAAAATGTTTATTTACATTTTTAATTTGCTTACGTATAATCGGAAAACAATCATTGAAACACAACAGAAATATTTCCATAAATTGAAACCACTGAAAATCTACATCATAGTTGTCTACCTTAAAAACTGTTTTTCAATCTTGTTGATCAAGAAGTTTAATAAAACTACTAATTTTTGTCAATGAAAGATCTTTGATAGATGTACTGATTTTTTATATTATTAACATATATAGACATTGATAATTTTTGTGCAGTATGGTCTGATAATAAAAAATGCATAACTATAGATTCAAAATTAGAAATGTTGGCAAATATATTGTCTATACAGGTACTAGAAGTATTTGTAATTTGTGTATCTTCAAATATTGTTCTGTGGATATTATAGGATAACAATAGTGAAATGAATTCCGATTTAGTCCGGCTTTCGATGTTTAAGTCGATATTAAAGTCACCACATATTAATATAGTTGCCATTTTATTACAGATATGTTCTCATACAGCTTCAAACTGATTTAAAAATACTCTAATATTTCCCTCTGTTGATCTATATATACTTAATAACAATAATTTTGTTATCTCCACAGACAAATTCTGCACTCGCACATTCAAAGTCTAACATAATCGTGAACTTATTTAGATCCTCCCGACACTTTCGTCTTTGTATTTCTGCGGCGTATGTTTTGTAATAGATTGCCGATCCACCATATTTTCCAGAACTTCTGCAGGCACAGCTTATCAAAGTGTAGTTCCGAACTCCTCCAGTGTTGTTAGGCAAAGAAATAAATTTCTTGGATAATCGTTTAGCAATACTTCAAGTTCATTTACTGAGTTTTCAATTGATTGAATATTTTGGTGTATTATGCTGACTTCAATACTTTTTAAGTTTAATGTATTTAGCGGTATAGTGTGTTGTGTCGATTGGCAGTTTATTAATTGCTAATATGTTATGTTATCTTTTTTGCTTGTAGATTTTTTAGATATACTTGCTCACAGTCAACTTTACAACGCACTAACAACGGTAATTTAATTTTTTTTACATGCATTACTAGAAAGGAGAAAAACCGTTTTTAATTTTTTAATTTTTCACGTTCTTGTTCAATATCTTGTCAAAGATTGATAGTACGTGAAAAAATTGTATATAATTGTATCACATTTTTTATCATTGTTATTGAAAAACTTATAGAAAATCTTTTAATTTTTATTTTATGTTTATAGAAATGTTATGTTGACATATTTTTTGTAAGAGCATGAAAATCTTAAAGAAAGTGATCAGAGAAGATAAATAAAAATACGGTATGAACGCATCGACAAGCGAAAAGTGAAGAATTTGTTGAAATTGCGTTAGAGACAATTACAATCAAATTTAATTGTAAAAACGTAATGGTTAAGCAATATGCTGAACTTTGCCATTTTCTTATTGTATTAATAGGAAATAAAAACAAATAAATAAATAAATAAATAAAATAAAACTTGATATTAAGATTTTCTAACCTCCCACTACGTAATATAAAAAAAAATAGCAATGGACGTGTTATAAAAAGAAAAGTAAATCTTTGAACAATAATGTAAAACATTGCAAGAACAGAAATGCGTTGTGCAGAATAAAAACAGAAGAAAGAACCAGAAGAAAATTTTATTTAAGAAAGGAATTACGTCAAGGTTGTACGCTTTACACATTTTTGTTCAGTATACAGTTTGTAGCGTAAAAACTTTTTTAGGCAATTTTTTTTTAAACTGCAAGATATATTTTAAATTTCTTAATTCTATTTTATTAAGTTGTTAAATTTATTGTTTGCTTGGAGGTTTAAGAAACAAAAGCTGAAACTGTAGTAAAAATAGTACAAATAAGATGTATAAAATGAGAATTAAAAGCATGGGCACAACTAGCAGTTAATGTCGTATGGCCAAACAAACATTTTTTTTTTATATATTTTTATACATATGTACATACATACATCTTTTCATGTTAGTCTCCACAAACAATTTTTTTATGTTTTTATATATCTTGGCAATCTTAAAACTTTAAAATATTGAAGATTATTTTACATAAGAAACTGTAAAAACTCAAGAATTAGAGAAGTAAACTTTTTTGATAACCGACAGAAAATCCCCTGGCGCTTTGGAAGTGCATTTACAAAGTTTAATTCTTTAGAACAACGTTTTTATTTTGTTCTAAAACTAAAAACTTATTTTTTTAGAATATCTCATAAATTGAAGAAGACAAATGTCTTATTTTAAGACTCTTCTACGTAACTCAAAAGTGACATTTTACCATCTCGGATTAACTAAAATAATAAGTTATATATATTTTGCACTGTTAGAGAAAATAAAAATGTTAGAATTGAATTGATAACAATATTACAAAAAAATGTAGAACCGCATAGATGACATGCCAAAACTCTTGCAAAAACGTATAGATAAAATACAAAGTTTTGCAGTATTGTTTTTGTGATAATGAAGCAATTAGAAATTGAATAATCAGAAAAATTGAGCAAGTACAAAGTAGATAAATAGTAAAAAATAAAAGAAAATGTTTAGATGAATGCGGATTGAACGAAATATTTTAGCACACACAGACGCGTTCGCCCAAGAGAGTCTGTTGTATATTTAAAAAAAAACTCTTGCATTAAAGTTATTAGAATATGACACGAAAAGAAATTATGCAAACAATTGATTACATCGTGCGAGTGGCAAACACATCTGTAAAGTATTAAATGCAATTAATTATTTTTTTTTTACAATGTAAAAAAAAAATATTTAAATTAAATACTCTCTGATTTAAAACACAAATTAAATGTTGCTTTAATTAATAAATGAATTGTTGGTTATCAATACAGTAATGTAAATACTTCCTCGACTAAATCATATAGATAGTACTTATAATAATCACGCATTTAAGGAATCTATGATACATCATTTTAAATTTATGAATAATATTTCCAATCGAATATTAATAATTTCAATCGATTATTCATACAGCCAATTGCATTTAGTAATCAATCGTTTCAATGAAATTATACTAAATAGCGATAACAATAGAACAATGCACATTGCCTTGCAAAGTATTCCAATGCATTCTGAATATTAATACTAATTCCACGTAATTGCAAAATGTAATTTAAAAATAAAACTTAGCGAAGGTCGCACCTTATAAAACTTATAATTACATTCTTCCCCAGCGTAGCAAGTACTAACAAATAACTGAAATAACATTTCTATAAATATTTGCCTATACAGGGGGCAATTTTTATTTAAATTGTGGACGACCCCCAGTGAACGAACTATACCTGCGATGGATGAAGCGCAAGCGCGCACAGATGACGTCGGCCATATTACCATTTGATAAGTCAAGTGTATGTATGAGAAGGCGGATAGAAAGTATATTTTGTGATACACAGTACGAGTCATACAAGTATAAGAAATAATCAAAGTGAAGATTCGGCGTGTGCTTGAATTAACCCGAGCGTAAATGTGCGACCGTTGAATGGACGTGATGTGATTGTGATAAGTGGACAGGGCACCTCTGGCCGCGCTTTATGACTTATTTATTTCGTAGTTATTTTTTAGGTAAGTGTGAGACTATTTACGTTGACAACCTACATATCATAATACACTTAAGGTAATAGTCTTCTAATGAAATTACTATGAAAGAATCAGGCCAATTGCGGTTTTGTTTCATATGTCTGGGGATTCATTTACATTTTTTCTTCCACATCTTGTTTATTATGACTGGATTTTAGGACACTGACTTAAGGAAGACCTTGGACAATCCTGCATAATTATGCAAAATAATTGTCGTTTTTAAGGTTAACACCTTAATATTTTCAAAATAATTAAATTTGATTATGTATTTTTTTCGTGAGAGTTTAGTTTAAAAACCATCTGTCCCATTAAAATATCGAAATAAACTGTATTTATTTAACAATTGCGGAATAACATTAGGTACTTATTGTAAAATTAAACTGTTATAAATTAATATATTAACATTTTTTAAGAAAATACTAAATCATAAATGTAAACTTATGTTTTATTATACTTTTATTATTAATACAATACAAGAGTAAGTGGGTAGGTTATTGGTATAAAAGGTGGATCCAAAACAGAAACATTATAGTATTAATACCCACTGCAGTCTGTTATTCTAATCAGAATGATATTATAAATGTATTAACAGTTAAACATGATCATTCATCTTGTGAACAAAACTACATTTACTTTAGTATTTTAGATAAATATAATTTAATTTGTAAATAGAAACAAAACGATTACAATATGCGGCTAGCAGTATACAACAATTAAGATCTGATTTGTATTATTTAAATTAAACTTTTCAACTGTAGCAATAGATTATTTTCTGTATACTTTACTAAATAGATACTACTTTAAACTATTTAAATAATTTAAAAAAATTAAAAATGGAGATAAACAATCTTTTTCAAGTTTTCTCTTATGCTATAATGTTGTACTATGGTTAAAATTTAATTGACTTGTGCTATTCAGCATTAACTTCATCAAAATGATCGGTTTTGTTATAATTATAATGAAACTATTCATTTAATTGTAAATGATATGATCTACAAAGTTCACTTCAGTAAAGTTGTGTCATATCATATTTGGTTCTCTGAATTTAGATTTGGTTTCAATTACAAAATAATTCTCAGTCAAGCATTGAAAAATTCATTCAATAATTTGATAGAATTGTGAAATTTCATTTTTGTGAATTACCTATGGCATTCTAATTTTAGCAGCAAACTTAATTGTTTTGTTCATGCACCTATAGTCTATCTCATAAAAAATTTTGATAGAATAGTTGGTTGTCTATAATCCTTAAATTGATTAAGGTTGTTGTTTCTCAAGGGTCACCACTTTTTGAATCTTTATTAATTTACATTAATGAACTTTTTCAGATAACTAAAAGTCCTGTTAATTTTTGTACAGTTTTTTTTTCAAATTACTCAAAAACTATACTAACAAATATGGTAGTGTCTTAATATTTGAATGTTAGAATATGTAAGATTCTGAAGTAATAAAAGACTTAGAAGGTTTGGTATTTCTATATTTTGATCAACTCTAATTTAAAATGTCAAAAATAAGATATCAAACTTTAAATCTTGTTCAAATTATCTTTTTTTAGTTACAACTTAGTCTTTACATAATTTTCTATGCATTCAGCATTTTTGTTGGTTTAGCTGTACACGTTTTTTTAGTTAGAATCTCTCATCAGGTGCAAACAATGTTTTTCTGATAATTTTATATAAAACTGGGTAGCACAAAAGTTGAAATCGGCTATTTTAGCTGAAATTTCTATTAAATTATTTATAACACCTAAACATCTTTGATGGATGTTTTGTTATAGGTTTCAGATTAATGGAACAGTTGAGTTTTCAACACTTTTGCAAAGATCTAATGTTTTATCTTAAATTTTGTATTCAAAACAAGCTATAGCGAATTCAACAGATTATATTTTGTATTTTATAACAAATAAAGTTTTGTACTTTTATTGAACTAATAAAATAAATTTAATATTGGGTTTTTTGTTTATCAAAAGACAGTAACCAGCTGTAGTAAATGTTATTTTGATTAAAAAGTTTTATATATTTATTATAGTTTTATTCAAATACTTTACAAGTAAGTTACAGCAATTTGAAATGTTTGATGTTCATACTATAAGAAAGAGTATGTAACTTGTAAATTTTACAACAGAAATGCATGTACTACTAGCAGTTTTTGATGATTTTATCAACTATTTCTCTATGCCAAACCACATGACTGTAAAAAAATTAAGCTCTTAAGCTTCTTTAGCAGTGACATAGCTTCAAATTTTATGCTTAATGCTTTATTGTTGAAGAATCTTAAGTAAATATCTATGTTTTGTTTATGTCTTTCAATAAAAAAAAAGTGACAATTTATGTGTGAATCAGTTATTTTATCAAACAGATGCATGTTTTGTTTGACAATTCATACAACAAATTTGTTGAGAAAAAGTTGACAATTTACATGTGAAGCATTTCATTTTAGACAATTGACAGTTGATTTGTTAAACTGACAGTTGACAGTTTAAATAACACATTTTTTGAGTTAAAAGTAAATGGTTACAACATAATTCAGATAACTCATTTATATCAGACAGTTGAGTTGTCAAGCATTTTATATGTTATATACACTTATTCAGGAAGTAGACAGTTGATTTGTCTGTTAACAGTTCAACAACAAATTTGTTGAGAAAAAGTTGACAATTTATATGTGAAGCAATTCATTTTAGACAATTGACAATTGGTTTGTTAAAGTGACAGTTTATATAACACGTTTTTTGAGTTAAAAGGTAACAGTTACAACGTAAGTCAAAGCTCATTTATATCAGATAGTTGATTATTAAAAAAGATTTGTCAATAAAAATATTGAAATTTTATATAAGTTGTGAAACTGTTGTCTTATAGAATTGACAGTTAGCAGTTTATATGACAGATTTATAAAATAGTTGGCAGTTGCTTGGTCAAATCGACAATTGACAGTTTATATGACGATTTGTTGATAATAAAGTGGGCGACCATAAGTCAAATTGGCAGTTTATTTATGTTAAGAATAATTTAACAGTTGACATGTCATTCACATGTCAATTTGTGAAATAGTTGACATTTGTTTTGTCAAATTGATAGTTTTATTGATAAATGGCACATATAGCTGTTTTATGAGCAGTTGACAGTTGCTTTGTCAAATTAACAGTTGCGCCAGTAAAATGACTCATTTTTTGAGATTATTGTCACCATACCATTCCAAAGTGGAAATGTCAAGCAAAGCAAATATTTAGTGTCAAACTGATCAATCAAATATCATATTACAACTGAATGTTAAAAAGTTACAAAGACAAATAAATGTCAAAAAGCTATCAAAGAGTTTAAATTAATTATCTAAATATGTCAAACTAACATCTAAAAACTTGAACAAATGTCTAAAAATTTAATCAAATGTCTAAAAGTGCCAACAAATGTGTAATAGCAGCAATTGCTAGCTAAATTTGCAATTGTGAAAGTGTTTAATGAGTACATATGTCATAAAATATTTTAAAGTTTTTACAAAAATTTGAAAATTAATTTAAACTGTTTATAAATGTTAAATCAATATAAAAAATATTAAAAAAATGTTTAATAAAAGTATCAGACAAATGTCTAAAAATGATATCATAAAATTGATGTCAAAGTTCAAACAGAATGTTTAAATTATTGACTAAAAGTGTCAAACAAAAATTAAATATCGAAAAAAATCAAGCAAATGTGTTAAAATAGTCAACTGATCATCATTGTCCAGCCGTTTGCGTCCACTGCAGGACATAAGCCTCTTCTCTGCTTGTAAATGCTGGCAACTTACATTACAAGGGACCTACAGTTTTAAGTGGATTCCGAACCACTGGAGAGAATTATTACTCAACTGATATATGACATATTAAATTTAAACAGAATATTTAAAAGTGTTAATGAAAGTTGTAAAACTAATGTCTAAAAGTGTCAAACAATTGTCTAAAAATATTGAAATATGTGGTCAAATAGTATTTAACACGTTGAATGCAAACAAAGTATTAAAGAAAGTTGGCAAAAAAATGTTTAAAAATATCACACTAAGTCAAAAAAGTGCTAAAAAAAATTGGCAAGAACCAAACAGAATGTCAAATATTGTGAAAAATGTGAAACAAAAAGAGTCAAGCAAATATTTATAAGTAAATAATTACTAATATGTTAAATGCAAATAAAATGTTTAAAAGTAAAAATGTCAAATAAATCTCTAAAAGTGTAACACAAATTGTCTAGAAATGTCAATAAAATGTCTATAAATGACAAAATCACATCACATTAAATGCAAAAACAGGATGTTAAACAAAACTTACTTACTGTTTATAAGTGTAAACAGAATTACCAAGTTTAACATTTTTAGTAATTTAAAAAAATTACAGATGTTAAAAAAGTCAAAAAACAAACAAAATGTTGCTTTAAAGTGTCAAATGTTTTAAATATTGCCTTAAAATGTCAAAAAAGTAAAAAAAAAAATAGAATAGAGAAAATAAATAATATCTAATGTAAAAAAAATAAATTAGTAGTGTATAATAAAGTTAAGCCAATTTTTAGAAATTTCAATCAAATTTTGAATAGCTCCCTCCAACTGAATCTACATTTAAAATGACAAAGTATAAAACAAATCTCACACAGATATATTATTTCGTTCTTAAAAGAGACATTTGCATTTCTAAGTTATTGCCAATTGTTCAATTTATAATTGACAAGTGCGTTTTTAAAATAGCATAATGTTGTGGTTACAGTTTTTAATATAGCAACTCAAAATGTTGACTTACGAAATACTTAAAAAGTAAGTTAACTAAAAATTTATTAATAAATATTAGCTTTATAGTTGTTGGTGCAATTTTTTTAAAATAACAATTAAAAATTTTGACAAAACATGTTCTATAGAATACTTAAAAAGGAAGTTAATTCAAAATTTAATTTATAAAATCAAAAACATTCTGTCTAAAAGATGTGTCAGACAATTGACAGTTGGTTTGTCAAACAGTTATATGACAGATTTGTCATATTTTTTATTGTATATCAAATTTGTTAAATAGTTGACAGTTGTATTTTACACATTTGACATATTTAAGATTAAAGTTTGAAGTTCATATGTCAGTTCATATGACAGATTTATGAGACTGTAGATAAATACAGGGAGTTTATAAATGAATGGGATTATGTAATCACTTTAAATGTGCCGCTTTTGTTAAATTGTTCACTAAACTATTTGTTTTGACAGATCAACTTTGATAGCTGTCAAGCAAACATATGTAGTATAGTGGACGATTTTAAAAAGGCATATTTAAAGTGATTACATAATCCCATTCATTTATAAACTCCTTGTATTAAAATAAAATACAGTGAAACTTCTCTAACTCGAACTTCTTCAAATCGAATTATTTTATAACTTGAATATTTTTTGGAAACATTAAGGTTTAAACAAATTTTATACAAATTTTTATCTCTTTAAGTCGAATTTCTATTACTCGATTTTTTCTCTTACTTGAACTAATATTTATGCGTAGCTAAACTTAACCCTCTAATGCCCAGCGCCGTCTCAAGACGGGGTACACTTAATAACATATAACGTAAAGTTCAAATATGTTTTATTCTTAATACACCAATTTTTGGAAAAACTGTAAACAATAATGGAATGCACACAAAACTCTCTTTCGCAAAAAAAATGCACCCATACCTGGCAGGTGTAAACAAATGATTCAATGTCGATGAAGATTAAAAATTGAGGCATTAGAGGGTTAACTTGAATATTTTGGAAAATTCCTACGAGGTTTAACCAATTTGCGGCAACGATAGAAAACAAACTTGTTGGGTGCTGCTAGAATTGCATTTCTAGGCACGTGTAAAGTAATTAAAATGGCGTTAAGTACGTTTAGCATGTTTATAATTTGTCAGAAAAACAAAATTTTGAACAATTTTTTTATTAAAAAAATTATAAATTGAGGTTTTTCAAAAATTTGTAAAGCATGGAAATTTTTTGACTTTTTCATTTGGGTGTTTCTAGACTTTATATCTGCACTGTATATGTGTTTATTTCATAAAATACTATAAATTTAAATGTATTGTTTAATTCGTAGTATGTATTATGTAATAAACTTTAAGACTTAAATTAGCATATTTTTTTATAATTCGAATTTTTGCTAACTCGAATTTTATTTGGTGCTTCTTGGAGATTCGAGTTAGGGAAGTTCCACTGCAGTTAAAATTAAAAGTTGGCAGTTTATATGTAAGATGGTTCACATAACTGTTTTTTTGTTATAAAGGCCAATATTTTAACCTTACAGCCTTTAAATATCTGCTCAACACAATCATATACTACCAAATGTGTTAATTGAAAAAATGGAGGCTTTGTAGATACTATTGTTAGATTTGTAAAATAGTTGATGGTTGTTTTGTCAAATTAACAGTTTATAATTTATATGCCAGATTTTTCATGATTAAAGTTTATATGTCAAATAGTTCATAGAGCATATTTGTAAGACAGATCTTAAATTGACAGTTCAT
The DNA here is from genome assembly GCA_963932245.1 of Tachinus rufipes. Lineage (NCBI taxonomy): Eukaryota > Metazoa > Arthropoda > Insecta > Coleoptera > Staphylinidae > Tachinus > Tachinus rufipes. Next base: position 81,301,886 of record OZ010744.1, read on the forward strand.
ATATACTGTTAGAGGAAGCTGTAATCTTCAAAAGAACATTTTTTTCTTAATTAGATAAATAAACTATTAATAAGTTCTTTTTACAATCACTATGCTTTGCACAATTAATACTAAAATATTCACTTTGGCTTGTTTTGGCCTGGCTCCCTTGCATTCACAACACCCCCTTTGTGGTTGGCCCTGATTTAATCATGCTGTGTTCTATTTTATCGAAGGAAGCTTTTAAGACAACAAGCAACCAATAATAATAATAATAAATATATTCCCTTCATACTTTTTACATGTTTGCTGTGAAATGGAGGATTTCAGCATTTTTGCAAAAACAGTTTGCTGTTTTTACACTCAACCTTAACAATTAAAGTAACTAAAAATAATAACAATACATAAAAATAAAATAAAATGAATGAGTAATCGAAATTGAAAAACTATTCTTAGTAAACAAATAGCTCTCTAATACTTTTTTTCCTCAATAATTATACTGGATAATGCCAATTTAAAGATTCTGATTTACATTGTCATTATATTGATTGAATAATTCAACAATAATGGCTTAGAACTAATTATCCTCTCAAGTATATTATGTTAATAAGAAAGTTTAATGTGACTTTATGTGGTTATGAAGAGGAAGTATACTATATCAGTCTGTTGATTAGCTTTTATTTATAATTTCATATGAGCTGCAATTATAATAAACATTTGCTAGAACATAGTGATATATTGTTTACTTGTATATTACATGAGTTTATTTATTTCTGATTAAGAAGCTTTTATTGTCACACAATATAGTTATGTAATAGCATTTTCATTCAACCAATGCTAAGCAGAATAATTAAGTAATAATTACAAAATTTGGTAGGAACCATTTAATAATAATAATAGCGTCTTTATTTTTTTGTATTACAAAAATTTGGTGTTAAATTAATTTAATTACAATCACTACGCTGCTATTAAAGTAGTCGTCAAACTGACATATTTTGATATTTAAACAATATTATGCATTTAATATGCACTAGACTATACTTTTTTTTTAGTTAACCATTTAATATTAAATGTGTTGAGTTTTAATTAACAAGTTTAATAAAATAGGAAGTTAAATAATGTGTTCCACTTCTCTATTTCAAAACTTCTTTGTTTTGATTGAGTAATATTAAAAAAAAACTAGAAAAATTAAAAAAAAAAAACACAATAAAGCTTTTTTAATCATTATTTTAAGGGTAATAATAGTTAGGTAATTTAAAGTGTATTGTCTTTATATTTTTAAATGTAGTGAAGACCAATTCTTATAGTACATAAGACTTATTATGCTTCATTGGTTGCATTTTCCAATGAGAAACATTGCTACTGTTTATGCAAAACATTGATGTCATTGTAAAAAAATGAAAAGTCCTTGATTGTCTACTTATATTATATCTGAAATATCTGCACTTAATAATACTCAGTGAATATGGAAATAATAATTTAAACAATATAAGGTCAATATGTGGTTTAATATTATCATTATTTATATAATGTAATGTAAGTGTCCAGGTGTCAGGTACACCGATCCACAGAGAAATGTAATAACCAAAAAAATAGAGTATTATCTTCCTGTTCAATTATATTGGGATCACTTTATTCATTTAGCTGCTTTTCTTAAAATATTGTTCTTGCATTGTTTATAGGAAGCAAGCAACCTTGGTCGATTAACACGATTTGCAATTTCCTCAGTCATTTGTAATTAATTTAACATAAAACTTCCTGTCATGTTAAACTCTTATAGATAGAGGCCAATTTAGAACGATTCATCAAAAAGAATACTAATCAAAACAGTAGTTTCTTTTATTAAAATCTTATCAATATATATTCATAGTCTAAAGCGTATAGAGTTTTATTAGATGCTGTGGATTGTGGAGCAAGTGGCACTAATCCACGGTTCAAACCGCCTACTGACAATGGTTTATAATTTGATTAAATTAACGAAACAAGGCCTAGTCTGATCCACAAACAAATTTAATTAATTGAGTATTGACTTAAAAAAAAAATGAATTTAAATTTTGTTTATCAGCATCTTGAACATAGAAAACTTACATCAACAAGGTAAAGTATAAAGATCCAGATTATTTTAATCTAGTAGGTTTTGATTGATTGATTGATCAATCATCTTGAATATTTATTTGCTGATCGACAGGGTCTGTGCCTACATCCACAAACAACTTCAACTTTTGCATATACATATAAAACATATATTCATCTTTGAATTGAATATTGTTGTATGGGGAGGAGCATCCGAAACTACACTATCTTTTAAATTCCATTCAAAAACGAGTTATTCAAATCATTGCTGGTGTTAAAAACTAATGATTTAGATACTTTACAATCCCGGCACAATGTTTTTGTTGTTTTTAAATACAAGACTTATTGTCATCTAAACAAATATTTACTTGTAATTCTATCAAATTTCACTGACAGTACAGAGATGTAGGATCAAAACTTTTAAGAGAGATTATTTAACTGGAATAAGCTTTTAAATTAATTATTTCTCAAAACTTATAATGTGTAAATATTCAAGGTCCAATATTCACAGACTGCTTAATTCTTGTCTTTAATAAGATAGTTTCGAGTGTGGTTTCACTTGTTGAAATTCCAAGTTACAGTGAAATCTCTAGTCGCAGACACCTCTATTAAGCAGTTGCGGACACCAAAATTCTGTTATTTTTAACAAAAGTACCTCTAATAAATGGACATTAGAAAGCTCTGTTTTCTATAGAGCGCAAAAAATGAACGTGTTTGTATTATAATTTGTGATTCAGTTTATAGGATATTAAGTATTTTTATTGTGAATTTAGTCTCTGATGCGGTTATATTGGTATTTGAGAATGTAGTTTATTTTGAGTTTTATATTTTACATACTTTATTTAAATAAATTTATACTATGTACATATGTATATTTAACAAACTTTCTTTTAAGCGGACAAAATCAGTTACACCATAAAGCATAAAGGAGATTTCCCTTCCCTGTATTTAAAAAAAAAATGCAAAAAATAGTTAGGCTGAACTGATTTAAAATCAAAGGTACAGGATATGAGATTGACAGTTTATATGTATGAAAACCAAGAAAAGGTTGTTTTATTATTATGTACAGTTTAAGTTTACACCAATAAAGCAATGCGTTTGGGTTTTATAGATGTGTAAAGGAAAAGTTGTTATCAAGGATGTAAATATTCACACAGTGGTATAGTTGCTTAATATTATATCAAATTTATATAAAAATATAAGTTTGTTAATGAGATTCACTAAATATTTACATAATAATGGTTAAATTGCTTTATGTTTATGTATAAAATGTCTCTGAAATGATGTAATTATCTTGTTTATAATTATAATATTTATTCTTCCTATTATAAAGTTTAAGATTTTGTTATTATAAATTGTTGCCAACAGTTTTTATAATATTAATTTTATTTATAAATGCATAGCTTAATTAGTTACTGTAGTCTTTGCAATGTAATAATAAAAGAACAAATGGTCAATAGCCAATCTAATATAGACTGTCTTAGAATGGTTTGTGTTTAATACAAGGTTTTCAGAATTGTAGCTTTGGCTTTTTTTATTTAAAACAAAAATTTAATATTATTAAAAACATTATATTAACAAAATGCCATTTTAGTTATCTATAAGGGGTGAGTTTTGAGGAACGGACCAAACTCTAGGATTGTATTGTACACGTGAAAATAATTAAAAAACTCAAATGCTGTTATCTGATTTAACATTTATTTTTGAGTTTGTACTATTAATGTGTTACAAAAAGGCACACACTTATTCCAGTTTAGGTTATGCGTTTGTTTATAGTTTTTGTAATGGGAATGCCACAGCTGCTGGGGAAGAATACCGTCAACGCTTTCCACATCAGTGACATTTTAATAAAAATGTATTTGTCAGAGTTTTCAACAAACTGTACGAGATCGGAAAGCTTTCCAGTGTTAACATAACATCTGAAAGAGTTACTCGAAAAGATTTAGAAGAAGTAGAAGATATTCTGGATGTACTAGCAGAAGAATTAGTATTCAATTGGGAATTCTACAAACAAGATTAATAAACACACTCCACGAGCAAGGCTTACATGAATATTATGTACAGAAAGTACAGTACCTACACTCGGAAGATTATCCCAAATATATGGAGTTTTGTCGTTGGATAAATAATAATCTTTGTGTTGTATGATGTTCTTTTAAACATGAGAAACAATGCAGATTTAAATAATTACATCAACAATTGTGTTTATAAGCACAGAAATATTTATTCAAATTTGTCTTTGCTATCATGCGATGTCGCAGTCATACAAGGCACATTCATGAGGTTTGTAGAACCGAAACAATTGTTTGTGCTTTACTTTAGCTGCTGTGATTGTTAGGTTGAGTTTGAATAAATTATTAATATATTTCACATTTTTTTACATTACAGCACATTAATTATCTTTTTTGTTTTCTGTCTAAAATGAAAATGACATTTTCTTTTAAGCAATGTTAAATTAGAGTTGGTTTTTCTTATATTTATAAAAGTATTTGCATTATTTGGTCAGTGATTGTATATTTATTTTTTTAAATTATTTCCCAATTTTATCTTTTCTTAGTCACCACATGGAGTTTCATAAACCACATTTCCTTAATTTTTTTATAAAATTATGAATCAAATTAAATATATTAAAGTTTATTTTCTATGGAATTTTGTTATAGATCTGATAGTACAGTAAAGATTTGTTAATCATTGTTTGGTATATTTACAGCTCAAGAACTCTCTGGTTTTGAAATATTAAAATTTCTTGATACTAGTGATTTATGTAATCTAAATTTTTTACTTTATTACTTTGTTTCAATTAAATACAATTACTTTCGGAATTATGTGTTTTAAATGTACTTACAAAATTAGGGTGTACCTAGTTTGAAGTTGTTTATTATAAATTTATATGTATATGCTACCAGTTTTGATTAATTTATTTAATAGAACATATTGGATTATTACTTTTGAATTAAAAATACTTTAAAACTGGCAAGTTCTGTGGTTTATGATGAAATTTGGGGCCCAAGCAGGCAGGTTTTTGAATTTTAAGGCATTTCTTACAGTAGCTGATACATTTTGTGTAAATGAGACATTTGTTATTGTCTTAAAATTTTTGAGACAGAATGTTATAGTGCTATCAGTTATTAACAACGTCTATTTAACAGAAAATAACATGCTTTTTAAGGTTGAAACATGTACGGTTTTTTAAATATATTTGTGATATAAGTACATATTAAATGTGTTTAATTTATTTTATAAGGAACTATCACATAGTAATGGCGACCACCATTCAATTTTTAAAATATATAGACTTTAGACAGTACCAATAGTCAATAGAAAAATAAATAAACTACACCACATCTATCATCAGAAAATCTCACAAAAACTATTCAAAATGTCATCAAAAATTTTGTTTCATTCACTGTTTTTAAACCCAACACAAAACTACTACTCAATTTAAACATAACAGGCAATTAACAAGAAGTAATCATTCCGATCAGATAAGTCTTAATAAGTTAAGCTCAATGGTAGAGCGCTTAACATGCGATCAGTCTGGGTCTATCTAAGCTGCAAATTGATGAAACCTTTTTGGAATTCCATGAAATATTTGAATAAGGTTTAGCTAGGCATAAATAGTTATTAGTCCGAGTAAGATACAAAATTGAGAAATAGAAATTCGACATAAAGAGATAGAAATCTGTATATAAATTATTTGAACTTTCTTGATTGTAATTTTGTTTTTGATTTATGAAATAATTTGAGTTAGAGAAGATTAACTGTATACATAGGTATAATAAATCTTGTAGGAAATGACTTTAAATAGTAAGCCTCACAAATATTTTTTCTTTGTTCTAAAATTTATATAGAAGGTATATTTACTTACTAAAAAAAAAAAAAACGGATTGTATGAACATAAGAGTAAATAGAATACATAAAAAAATACACAAAAATGCATACAGCGCTTCTCAATGTAAGCGGTCTTATGGGAAAACAATCGGCAATCTCCGCCGCCGGCAAAAAAATTAACACGTGCGCATTCTGCGTGCGAGCGTATGAATACTGATTGAAGACATAATATTTATGTTATTTACGTTATTCGAGTAGAGAGTTTCTAGTGAACAGAAGTATTATTCTTCATTAATATTACGGTACTTGCTCATTCGAAAATTATGTCTTTGTGTAAACAAGAAAATATTCAGATTATTAAATTATTAATTTTTTTGCCGGCGGCGGAGATTGCCGATTGTTTTCCCATAAGACCGCTTACATTGAGACGGGCTGTATATGAAACTTGTCATGTGCACTAATAGAGATGTTAACAAATCTGTTGCCAGATGGCATATTTCTTAGCTGCAATTCTCAATAGTAATGTACAATTTTGAATTATGTAGATATAATAATCTTTATCAAAATTAGCTAAAGTTCAATTTCCATTTTTGTTGCTATTTGCCACAAAACTCTAAATAAGTAAACTATTGGCTTATACACATGATTTGAGTGACCCATCGAAGTATTTGTCATTCAATATTTGGTTATCTAACAGTTCTGCTAGAGTAATGACAACTAACATTTTCTATTTTTAACATTATAGCTGCAGGAACATTAACCATCTAGTAAATGGGAGGTTTTGGTGTCCCACCAGCGCAAGGGTGAAGCCTATCAAGAACATTTTATAATTGGCTGTAAAAAATATTTGTTAAAATATTTAAGTGAGTTACTTTTGATGATTTCAAAGGTTATCTATTTATGTTTTATTGTGCATAATTAGAATTGTAAAAAAAAAATAATTACTATTTTTAGGACTCATAAAACTAAAAAGCTGTTTTTTATCACGATTTTTATTTATATCATATTATAACAAAAAAAAAAACAATAATTTATAATTTTCCTATAACAGGCATGCTGAAGTAATAAATAAAACAAAAAATTAATTTTTTTAAAAAATCTGAACACAAAACAAGGGGTTCTTCTAAAGTTGGCTCTAATTTCTGTCGATACACTCCATGCTAAGATGTGTTCCATACACAACTTTTACAAAAATTACAAGCCTGTTTTTTTTTGCAATATTTGCAGTAATTTCTTTTATTTGGGGTGGATTTGGGTTCGTCTTCAGATATTGGAATCCCAAATAATTGTCTAGCCAATTCACGTATAACTCTAGGCAAATATCGGCAAGTTGCAATTTTCTGAGACCAAATTAATACTAAATTATTTTAGAAACAACCTACAGTTTTTAGTCAATTTAAAGTATGTTTTGTTATTATATATATGTTGTGAATTATCAAATTTTAAAGTTAGTTAGAACAACATACATGCAAAATCCGATTTTTATAGATATAGTAACACCAGCGCACGGGTGAGGCTTGTCAGGACATATTGTGCTTTTACACAAAAATAAAATTTTATATTTATATTCGATTTACTTCAAAACATGTCTTTTTACAACTCTGAGAGGTACATAGAAGTTGAAAGCGTTACGATTATATTATTCAAAGTTATTTAAATTTTATATGTTGCTTGAACTCACAGGCCTCACACATGCGCTGGAGGGTTAATAGTGAGTGAACTGTCTAATTTTTTCATAACAAATACTTGGGAGGGTACTCTTGAGTACATCAGTGAAAACTATTTGCTATCATGATATCCTGAAATTGGTTGTCTAACAATTGTTCTATAGTTAATTGACAACTAGCATTCATTATTTTTAACGTCATAGCTGTAAGAAGATCAATAAAGGTTGCTTTTTTGTTTTTCAATTTCAAAATGTGGTATTTATAATTACTTAATGTCACAACAACATAAAAATACTTTTAAATTTCAACGTGAAACCACACTCGCTTAAACTGTTGAGTGAAAGAATGTTAGTAAGAAGCACAAGGTTATATATTTGTGCGTACTTTGTTATGTTGACTCTTTAGTTGTATCTGTTGTCCTCACACACTAGCTATTTACTATCTCCAAGTTTGGGATGGTTCCGAATTGTTCTCAAGACTTGAAGATGGATGGCGGATAGTTGATAGCTACTATTGAGGCGGATAGATACATCATACGTCTATAGGAGTGAGATATGAGTTTGCACAAATGTATTAGCCTTGTGCTGCTTTCTAATATTCTTTCACTAAACACAAAAATTATTAGATTGAAACATGATTTAAGCACTTGAATATAAGCGGAATATAAGTTGCGAGATGTAATGAATTTGTAAACTTATTGCATTTGTTGAGAGTCCGGTTAAAATTATCTCTCTTAAAAGTTTGTGTTCTACATCTCTGAACTGTCAGTAAATGTTAGAATCTTAAGCAAGCCTTGTACAGTGAGATCAAAAATGACTGGCCTGTCTGCTGTTATCAAACGGAGTGTTAGTAAAATTTTGCCATGGTGTACAATACTATAGTGACACTGTTATTGACAGATTTGTAGGTTTTAATCATATGATCAAAAGTGAAGTTACATACCCTGTTTGATAAGAGCGGACAGGTCAATTATTTTTGCTCTCACTGTACTAAGAGTAAATATTTGTTTAGATGACAATATGTCTGTATTTCTTTTGAAAAATTCCATGGAAATATCTACAGAAAATGCAAAGATTTTGAGCATTGCACTATTGTGAAACATTTCATTTTTGATTACAAATACTTATGGGTGGGTGGCGTAAACGAATACAAACTACAGTGAAACTTCTCTAACTTGAACTTCTTCAAATCGAATGATTCCTTAACTCGAATAGTTTTTGGAAACAATAAGGTTTAAACAATTTTTATACAGATTTTTATCTTCTTAAGTCGAATTTCTATCACTCGATTTTTTCTCTTACTGAACTAATATTTATGCGTAGCTAAACTTAACCTGAATTTTTAGGAAAATTCCTACGAGGTTTAACCGATTTGCGGCAACGATAGAAAACAAACTTGTCGGGTGCCGCTAGAATTGTAATCAAATGGCGTTAAGTACGTTTAGCATGTTGATAATTTGTCCAAAAAACAACATTTTGAATTTTTTTTTTATTTGACTAAAAAAAATTATAAATTGAGGTTTTTCAAAAATTTGTAAAGCATGGAAATTTGTTGGCATTTTTATTTGGGTATTTTTAGACTTTATATCCGCACTGTATATGTGTTCATTCTATAAAAATACTATAAAATTAAATGTTTTGTTTAATTTGTAATATGTATTATGTAATAAACTTTAAGACTTAAATTGGGCATATTTTTCTATAACTCGAATTTTATTTGGTGCCCCTTGGAGATCTGAGTGATCCGCCTACCTGCTCGAGTGATTTGTCATTCAAGAATTGGTTTTTCGTTAGTAACAATTTTCCTATAGTGTAATGACAACTAACATTCTCTATTTTTAACATTATAGCTGCAATATTGATTAACAATTTGTTAATTAGTATTGTTTTATTGGGTGCGTTTTTAAAGTGCTCTTGCTGTTCGAACAATTTTTGCACGAACAACTTTTTTGTTTGTTTGTGCAGGGTAATTTAAAAACAGCATATAGCACTCAAACGTCAAAAACATGTTTTCTAAGGTTATGTTGTTTGTTTTGCTTACATGAACAGTGTTGTCAATTAATACAATTCAAATCTCCATCAACTAAAATATTTAAAATCTTATTATTCTAGATTCACACATATTTTGTATGAGCGCATATTCCTTGTATACCTTATATTTTTATAATGTATATAAAACCGTACCCATGTTCTGATATAACCATGATAAATATATTATTTTATTTTTGCTATGTGGCAACACTGTACATGCCCGTCATGCACCACCTCTTGACTAGGTGCGTGCAAATGTTGTTCGAACACTTGTTCGGGTTGTATTTAAAAACGCCCATTTTATTGTTCGAGTGCTCGAACCGCTGTTCGCGTCATTTAAAAACGCACCCATTAATTACTTATTTCTTTGACTGTTATACACTGCCGACCATAAAATTAGGGTCACTTTGTAATTTGAATTTTTTTAGAAATTTTTAGTTTTTTACGTATTTTTTTGGTTGTAACTGTTTACTAACTGATTACTTGAATAAAAAAAAAGTTTTTGTTGTTTAAAATTTATTGAAAGTAATGAAAATGAACAAGTTTACTTTCATATGCTTTTTTTTATTCAAGTAAAAAAAGAATCAAATTAGGAAATTACGAATTTTATGGCAGTGTATTTAAATAGAAGAAGTGAACAAAGTTTTGAAATATATGGTTTTTTGTTATATTTTTTATGTGTTATTTTATTTATGACTGATATTATCAAAAGATTATTAAATAATATTGTTTTAATATAAAAATAAATAAACTTTTTTTTTTACACTTTAGTAAACACTATTGGGGATTGCAGCTACTGAATACGCTACCTAGCGGCAGATTTGTTAACGAGTCCTTGTTGGCACTTTACTGTGTTCACATCGGTTTACATACATATCAATTTGAGTGTCATGTTTTGATTACATTTAATTTAATTTGGAAATTGCTTTTAAATACAGTCGATTCCGCTTAATTGGACCACATCAGAACCGGATTAAGCAGCTGGTCTGATTATGCGAAATTAAACCAAAAAAAACTTTCAGTACCTCAATTTTATTTGAAAGTTTTAAATTGTTTCTTGGCATTTTAATTGTACAGCATATAAACACAAACATTTTTTTTTTTTTTATTTTTTAATTGAGGGGGGAAAATGCCTTACGCACTTTGTGTGGGGCTCCCGGTTACCCGTATACCCACTAAAAACCCTAACCTCTAAGCCCTCCAAGCCTTGCGGGATTACCGTTGTGGTATTACTTCACAAAGTCTGGACACCTTCTATTTATCCTACTATCCTTGACTTCCTGCTCTTGCTTTCTCCTCTTCTTCTTTTGTTGCCATTATTCTCCGTATGCCATCATCAATGGCCCTCCAGTTGTATGCACTTTCAAGCATGAGTGCAACACAAACATATCAATAGTATTCATATGATATAAGCATGTGTAGAAACATGCATTAGTTCACATTTCAACCACCATGGCGCTAAGAGCTTAAAAAGTAATCCTACATATGAATGGCAACACCGGCACAGCAATAGTTATTATTCTAGCCACAGTGGCGCTAACAACTTTAAAAGTAATCTCAATACACGGTAAATAATTTATGAATCAATCAAGTTTCTATGATTTTCACCATTTCTCTTTCTGATTTCTTTAAAATGAACTCATTGTTGAAAACTAATACCAAAAAATTTGAGTTCATTTGTGAGCAAACATTCTCATACAAAGGTAAGGTAAGGTAGTACTTTTTTCTCTTAAAACGATTTTTTTAGAAAATTTCTTATAAAACTTCAATATCCAATACATAAAATATTAATGTTAAAATGCAGAATAGGAATAAGTGAAACTGTTCAGTGACAGGTCACCTATGACCTATGGGCTACTGGGTGTCTGTTTAAAAAACCTGATCAGCAAATGTATTGTTTAATATCAAAATTTTATTATTTAAATAATCAATATTCATGTATACAGAACAGAAAAGATTTATAAACTTAATGTTACTTGGTGAACAAGCCAGAATACATGTATTAACATTGTAAAGAAAGTCATAATATTTTCAATTTACAAAAATGGTGTTAATTTCTATAGATATATTAAATTTTGTAAATGAGTTTTTATCAATAGGTATATATTGATATTGTTTGTCATTAATAATCATATCAAACAAGTCTTGATTAAAACAAATAAATATTTCATTTCCATGTTAAAGCCATTAATAATTAATTATACAGACAATGAATGACTCAATATATCACAAATATAAGAATGATTATGATATGGGTAAAATACATAAAATATTTTGTTGAAATAATTATCTATACTATCTATTTAGATAAAATTGTTATCAGTATCTTTTATCCAGTAGTAGGTACTGTAAGTTTTACATTCTATAACAATTCATGTAATAGTTTCCATACTAACATTAGTTTATTATACTAATAGATTTTATTGTTACAGTTAGTTTGAAGTAACATGTTGGGTGCACCACCACCACCCCCGCCAGGGGCACCTCCACCCATGATGCCACCGCCACCTGTTTTTAAACAGAGCAAGGGTGGATCGGATGATAGGTCAGCACTTTTGGGACAAATTCGTGGTGGCGCAAGATTAAAAAAGACCGTTACTAATGATAGAAGTGGCGCAATTATAGGTGAGTACATAACATTTAGATTTCAAGTGTTTTATTATAAGCATTTTATTATTAACTACTGACTGCATATTGTTCATTAGATTCAGTGATAATATATTTTGTTTATGTTGCTTGTACTCAAAAATGCCTGTGATAACTTAAATAATGTGTGTTTCAATGTACATTTCTTGTTTGAGCCACAAAGTTGGCGGTTATATCGATTAGTTGACAATACTGTTTGTATCTATAGTCGGAATGAATGCATATATACGTAATAAATGTTTTATAATTGTACATGGTATATGTAATAGGACAAGAGAAAAACTCAGCACTTATTTCACTATGTTTAAAACTATAACAAAAAGGTGTTGTAATGATGCAATACTTTTTGCGCTTTTCTATAAAAGGCAATAAGAATTAACATTTATTTTAGTTATTAATATTATATTAATGCAATTTATATACTTTCTTAAAAGTTACTTTAGATGATTTTTTTTAAACTGTACCTACGAGATATTTTAGTTCTGTAAATGTTTGACATACAAAATTTATTTTTATTACTATTAGTAGGAGATTGAGTTACTGTAATTTTATAGAAACTTATTCTGAAATAAGTTTTACTGTGGCGTCCGTAATTATCTCTCATAGCAGAACTACTGGTTTTACTACAATGACGACAGTTTTCAAGCACAGATATAGCAAGCCAAGAATAGATTGGCCGGTATAATAGGCAACTTAATATACACAAAAGTTATATTTTTCTCTTGCATTTATGCTTTTTCCTGTTTTAGCATCCTTCATTCACACTTACTTTTCATATATTTTATGGGCTACCCTATTCCGCGATTACTGTAATTTGTTTTGATTTTTACAATATAAAATACAATCAATTTGTTTAATTCTTTATAACTCGATCTGTGTTTCATTAAAGCCAACTCAATACAACAACATATCCTGTTGTCAAAATTTGACATATTAATGTTTTTATGTTGATTTATTTATATTTAATCTGCATACTTTATTCATATTCAATTTTACTTGATGATGCTTCTGCAAACTTCTAAGAATGTCAGAATGGGATTGGATTCTAAAATATGTGAAGTCGAAACTTGTGTGTATTTGATTAATATTTTTTGTATGTGTTAATTATATGATTTTTTAGGTAATAAACCATCAAATAATTCTGTTAGTCAAAGTGCAAGTCCGGGCCGTGGTGGAGGTGGAGGCGGATCGGTTGGTAATATAGGCCCTAACAATCTTGGTGGATTATTTGCCAATGGAATCCCCACATTAAAAAAAAGAGGGACAGGTAATATTTTATTTATATTCTGCGGTTGAATGTTTGCAAGTTCAAAGTTATGGTCTTTATTGATTTAAAATCATTTATTTATTATTATGTATATTAGATACTTATATGCAATGAAAATATAATAATTTTTCAATGTTGAAATAGTTTTTAAAATCAAAAAATCATATGTATTGTTTAATTTGTTTATTATTTTCAGGTGGTCCAAATAGTAGTATAGGTAATAGTAATAGGACTCCTGAAAGTCCGCAACCAAAAAGTTTTGACTCTATTCAAAGTGAACTGAAAAAGAAAATGGCCAATGGTAATTCGAATGCCCACAGAGGTCCTCCACCACCAACACCTGTGAGAGGTTACAATAACGTATGTTACTAATTTTAGTAATACATATTAACTATAAACTATATGCATATACGGGGTTTTTATAGTTGCATAGATTGTAATACAAATTTGGCACAATTCTGATTTAAAAATATTTCTTCCTTCCATAAAAAAACTTTTAGTGGAATGTAAATAGCTTAATTTTTTAAAAGACAGACAAGGTAAAATGATTGTTAAAAATTTGTTTGTGTTCATATCCAGCTATATTTATGAGATGTATGATCCAGATTAAGTCATTCAAATAAGTACTTATATGAAAAATTGATTCATAGTTATTACTAATTATGATTGAATGTTTTTAACAAAATTATATTTACATAATGTGACGAAATTTATCATGGTTTAAAGATTGTGTAATGTTGACAAACCCAAGATTTTAAAATTTATCTATTTTTAGTTACTTATGCATAAATTGAGATGAGTCAAAGATGAATAATTTAGCAAATATATTTAACTATGCAGTAATGTTTAATAGTAAAAATAATTTTAATCCAGAACTATTAACTATAAAAAATCAGTTATTAACAACCATGTTATGAAATTTATTAAAATGATATATACACATTTAAATAAAAAATTTAATGTTATTTAAACTTATTTATACAGGTAGCGATTACATGGTTTACATTTAAAGAGTTTGGTTATATGTATGAAGTTCTTCTTAACTACACCACTAGACCTGCTCTGAAGCTTATGTTTACTGATCTAGGTCATTTTAGTCTTATTCAATTCTAAAAACGAGGAAAAGAAAATTACGTGAGCATTTAGCATCTGTGTATTGTTTGCCGACAGAACTATACCATACAATGGAGCATGTGTGTTCATACTTCTTGTTTTCTCATAAAACTTACGCTAAATTGATCTGTAATCAATGGCCATTATGAATGGAAGAATTTGTCTATTGCAGATTTTGTTTTAAATTTTTTTGCATAATATAGTTATATATCTGGAACTAATTGTAAATTTCAACTTAATGTATTGGGTGCTTTAAGGCTGGAGAATTCATTACATTTAAAAAAAAAAAATGTAATATTATAGAAGAAAGCCTTGGCTAAACATTAATTTTTCTCTGATTATTAGTTTAATGTAATTAATTTTTAAAAACCTAGAATTTTTGTTTTGTTTAATTATTTATTTACAAGTTAAATATAATTCTTTGTGCGACGTTGCGGTTCGGGGCTTTGAATGTGGTAGAAATTATCATGTTATATCAGGGGAAACTTTTGCAAACAATAAAAGATCTAGGGCCTAAACTATAAAACTTATAAAAATAGTTTTTATTAAAAAATATTTAATAAACATAATCTAGCGAAGTTTATAACAATTTTTTTTTTATAGCTCAACTATTAAGCTAGATAAATGACAAAATAATGGTCCTTTTTGTGAAGTTTTAATAGAAAGTAAAGAATTTAGTTTTAAAATTTAGCATTAGAAAATTTTAGATTGTTGATTTAGTTTCAGAGATATAACCATCTTTCTAAAATAAAGTTTTTGAATTATTCAAAAAACGTTCTTTTACAAAAACTAAGATATTTTGTCAAAATTTATCACATTTAACTTAATATGTCTAAAATTATCAATTACTGATTAGCTGTCAAAATATAACCAATGAAAATCAGCTTTTAAAAATACTTAATCTAAGATGTGAATGTGACTTTTGCAGTTTTCAACCGTTTTTAGATGGGTTTTGGTTCTTTTTGAAAATATTTTAATATTTTATTGACTTTTTTGACTTTTTTATAAATAAAGGGTTTTTCAATAAGAAGTTTCATTTTGAATAGCAGGCTATTTGGGCAGCTGTCAATTTTGAAGCTAGTATCATTTGACATGTAAAAACTATGCCATTATTAAAAATGGAACGATACACGCTTCAACAAGGCATTGAAATTATTAAAATTTACTACAAAAATGGTGAAAAATTTTCAGTCGCAGTTCGCATAGTTTTGCACTTTTTGGTCGCCGTAAAGCACCTTCTCGGCCGGCAATAGTAAACCTGGTGGAAAAATTTGAGCTGTTAGGACAAGTTTGTGATGTGAAGAATTGAAACCGTGCATTGCTCAAGAACACATGAGAATATTGCTGATGTAGCCCGTAGTGTTGAAGAAAACCCAGGTTTGTCGATTCCTCGTCGATCTTACACCGTATTTTGCATAAAGACTTAAGTCTTAAGGCTTTTAAAGTTCAGTTAACACAAGAACTCAAGCGGGTCGATCACCATAAACGTCGTATCTTCGCTGATTGGGTTCTTCAAATGCATCAAAATGATCCGCAATTTCATCGAAAAATTATCTTCAGTGATGAGGCCCATTTTCAACTTGGGCATTTGGGGCTCAGAAAATTCAAGAATGAATGTTGAAAAGTCTTTGCATTCTCAATGTGTCACTGTTTGGTGCGATTTTTGGGCTGGCGGTGTGATTGGACTCAACTTTTTTGAAAATGAGGCTGGTGCAACTGTTACTGTGATTGGATGGCGCTACCGAGCTATGATTAATGATTTTTTATGGCCGGAATTGGAAGATATTGATGTGGACGACGTTTATTTTCAGCAAGACGGCGCTACGTGCCGCACAAGCAACAAAACAATGGCAGTTTTGCAAGAAAAGTTTCCTGACCGAGGTATTTCTCGAAGAGGTGATCACAATTGGCCACCAAGATCTCGTGGTTTAACACTTTTAGACTTTTTTCTTTGGGGCCACGTGAAAGATAAGGTCTATGCCAATGCTCCACAATCGATTCAAGATCTTTAAGATGGAATTTGTGAAGTTATCGAGGACATACAGCCGCAAATGTGCGAATTGGTTATGGAAAATTTCATGAGAAGAATGTGGTTCTGCAACCGTAACCGTGGCGGCTATTTGACTGATATTGTTTTCAAATGTTAATGGCATACTTTCCTCTTTACAATGAAATAAACATTTATTGATTTATCTTAAAAAAGAAATTTTTTAAATATTAAAATGAAACCTCTTATTGAAAACCTATAGAATGTTGCAGTTTATGGTGAATTTTCTGACATTATTTTTATACTTTATAGCTAGATTTTACTACTTTTGATATTTTATGACAATTTTTTCTAACAATTTTTTGATATTGTATTTGTATTGTATGTATTTGGAATTTTTGGAATTTCATAAAAAAAAATGATTTTATTTAATAATAATAATTTTCATGAAAAGAATTTTGCACTTTTCAATAGTTTATGACCGGAATTTGGTTTTTTCTAACAATATCTTTGATATTTTATAGCTAGATTTTGCTATTTTTAAGATTTCATTAAAATGTGTACACTTTTCTGACTATATATGGTAAAAACACTTTATGGTAAATAGTACTTTTTGATTTATTTTTATACTTTATAGCTGCATTTTGCTATTTTCAACAGTTTATGACCGGATTTTGAATCTTTCTGACAGTACTTTGTTATATTTCATAGCCGGATTTTGCTATTTTATGAAAGCTTTTACACTTTTTAACAGCTTATGGCCGGAATTTAGTGCTTTTCAACAAAAATTTTATGTTTTATTGGCAAAATTTGCTATTTTTCACATTTTATGAATATACTTTTAACCATTTTTGGCTGGATTTTGATTTTACCTGAAAATATTTTAATGTTTTATGACTGGATTTAGCTATTTTCATTTTTTATGATAGAATTTTGTACTTTTGCAGATTTTGTTACTTTCTACCAATATTTTCTTGTTTTAAGGCATGATTTTGTAGTCTGACTTAATGAATAGAAAGCCGGATTTTGCTATTTTTAAGATTTTATGAATTTTTTACATTTCATAATAGTTTATGGCCGGATTTTGGTGCTTCTGACAAAATTTTGATGTTTCAACACCGAATTTTGTTATTTTTAACATTTTATAAATAGGAATTTTATAATTTAATTAATATTTTATGACTGCACTTTGTTATTTTTGACATTTTATGAATAGAATTTTGCACTTTTCATTCAACACTTAATGATAGGAGAAAATGGCTTTAACCAATTAGTCAATTGAAACAAATTTAAAAACAATATTTATATGTGACTATAGACTTTTGCAGGCACATTTTATTCTTTTATATCCCAACAAAGTAACCTCTTAGGGACAGGCAACAGCACTATTCCAAACCTGAATACTGTCTCAACTATTGACACTATAATCAACTTGATATGACAATTCAGAGGCCGGACTTGGCAGTAGATTAGTTGGTAGCTATAGTTTGTTCGCGTTAAGACTGCAGTAGCAGTTGTTATGGCTACTGGAAAACAATGCTCTGGTTGGCTTAGAGGCCTACCCAATTTACAATAGAATATCTACCAGATTAAAACAAAGCTACTTGTAATTGAATAAATTTTAACAATTTTTACTATTTAATATTTATTGATTTTTTGCGTTATTGTAACTAGGTTTATTTGTAAATAATTATATGTATTTGAACTTTAAATTACAATTTTTTGTTGCTGACGTAGAGTATAACCTCAAAAACTTAAATATAAGTAAACGTCATGTAATTCTAGGAATTATTTTTTATAAATTTTTGTATTAGCCTACACCGAAAGGTAATAAGGCGTACCGATAATTTATATATATAAATTTTTGTATTAAAAGTGAGTAATATGTTTTTAAATAATTTAATATCATTTTATTATAATATAATAAACAAAGTGAAGCTAGCTGTATTATAATACCAACGAGGACATGTTGCAATTACAGTTGTGTGACACTGACTTTATAAACCACTCCCATCACTGCAGCCTTAATGCGGACAAACTATAGATATTCATTTTTGAAGACTTTAAATTTAGAGGTTGAATTAACAATTTGGTCAGCAGTACGGCAGAGATGATATGCATGATTAACAGCGACACCTAACGGTATAAGAGGTTGTAAATTATATATATTATATATTAACAATTTGGCTGTTAAATTTAACATTTTGAAGACTGGATTTACACTTTTAAATTCTGTGTTTATTATTTGAAGGCCAGATTTACACTTTTAAAAACTAAGATTTAAAAGCTGGGTTTATAATTTAAAGACCAGATTTACAGTTTTAAAAGCCGGATTAACATTTTAGCAGTAAAATTTTATACTTTAATGACTGGATTAAAGTTTAATTAAACAATTTGAAAACTGGATTAATTAACACAAAAACTGGATTTCAAGTTTATAGGCTGGGTTTACACTATTAAATCTAAATTCACAGTTTTAAAAGCCGGATTTGCAGTTTAAAGGCTGGATTTATAATTTGGAAGCCGGATTAATAAGTTGGTGACTAGATTTTCATGTTTGAGGGCTGAGAACAAATTGATTGTTTGACAGCCAAAATGAAACGTTGTTAATTGGATTTACAATTTGAAAGGACGGATTTATAATGTTGATGCCAAATTAACAATTTGGTAGGATATCTTTAAATAATGGTAACCGAATTTCTAATTTAAA
Organism: Tachinus rufipes; assembly: GCA_963932245.1. NCBI lineage: Eukaryota > Metazoa > Arthropoda > Insecta > Coleoptera > Staphylinidae > Tachinus > Tachinus rufipes. The sequence continues at coordinate 81,321,189 of OZ010744.1, forward strand.
GTTTTACTGTAGGGCAGCGTCCACACGCTGTTTTTTGGGACATTTGAAGCGCTGAAGAACTTTGAAAGTTGTAGAACGGGAGGTCGGGTTAACTCGTGATTTTTGCCGTCGGCTTCTTTGAGGTCGCTCACAAATTATGCATTTTAGAATTATGAATAGCAAGAAAAAAGAGAGAAAAAGTTATTTGCTTTTATCGGTTGCTTAGCAGTAGCTCATGTTTGGTTGATTTTGGGTAGTGCCATCTCAGAAATTTTTGGAGCATCAGCACGTACTACAGACGATTATACTAGTCAAGCAAATTATATAAATCTAGAATATAATATTAAAATAACTAAATAGATTTAAAGTTTAAGTAAGTTTTTCAATCATCTCATCTTCCCAGAACTTATTCAGCCTTATGCATAACTAGTAGCTACTTAAACCATACTAAATGTGTCATATGCATAGTTGATTTTTAGCATAATTTAGTTAGTAACTACTAACAATAACATTATGCTTTGGCAACATAGCGTTAAGTGACATGAAGGTTGCTTCATGCCACATTTTTGCGTGGTAAAATCAAAAAATGAAAAGGTTTTGCACAAAAATAAACTTAAATAAAAACCGAATTAACAAAACTGATTAAAAAAAAAGAAATGCAAGTGTATAAATATATTTTTGTTTTGTTTTAAAATGTAATTTATTGTCATCTAAAATAAATTATGTATTTATAGCAATTGAAAAGCTTGAAAAATAAGCCCACACACAATTAATTACTTTTAAGCTATAATAATTTTAAAGTATTATTAAAGTTAAAAAACAACTATTATGTTTAGTCAGATGTGTTTGCTGCTGCCATATTAATTTTTATAACTCGATTTTAGATGTACTGCCATCTTACACAAAAAGACAATAATAATTTAATTATTAAAATGAACTACATTAATTTATTTTATTAATTATACTTGACGCATCCATAACATTTTGGTGCTAATATTTAAATATTGCCATCTATTGAAATAAATAAAGCAATATGTCTCATTAAATGATGATGATAAATATCTCAATATTTGCAATTGACAATTCTAGGTTATATTTACAATGAATTAATCGTATGCAAAACTTCAATTGGGTGCTGACTGATTGGGTTCTGATAAAAAGTATGTCTGACTGTTTGTTTTATGAATTTAATTACGTAATTTGACAGCTGTGCTGACGCCGTGCGTTTGGTTATTACTGTCTGACTGCTTAATTAAGGTTTTGTAATGCATCGACTATCTGCCGATGAATTTTCAGCTTTTCCAAAACAATTTTTGGTTAAAATTACACCTTTCTTAGCGTGCCATCGCCAGGTGTCCCGACATCGTGGGTGCTGACTTTGCAGAGGCGTTCTATGACCAATAAACAGTCCGATCTCATAATATCAGCCTTTCCTAAACTCTTGCACTTTTTTGTTATCAGCTCCCGGACTATAATATTAGAAAAACTAAAATTAGTAAAACATTAGAAAATGTAAAAATAAAGAATATTAATGAAAAAAAAAGTTTCAGTAGTGAACAAAGCTTAGTTTTGATTGAAAATTAAAGAAAAAAAGTCGACCTGCATTGTAAAAAATATGATTGACTATTTATAAGTTTCATTTCCATATACAGTGTTTAGAAAATTAATAAATTAATGATAATCTAAATTTTATAATATTCAACATTTTGAACAAGGTGTAATGTGTTATTGACAGTGGGGAATGACCTTGTATGAATAAAATTAAAAATAGTTGTTATCAAAACAAAAAACTTCATCTGCAAAGATTTAAATCTGTTTGTGTTATGTTTTATATTATACAGGTTTCAGTAAATGTATGGGAACACTCAATTTCTGACTGCATTTTTTATTTATTTCAAAAATGACCTTAATAAAGGATTTTGTATATTTTTTAGTATAGAAATATTGACGTATTTTGATTTTCAAAGCATGTGTGTGAATAAATTAATCATCCACAATCTAGAGATTAAAATTTATTCAATGAATAATTTCACACGTCATGTTTCTTAGGTTATTTTTAATGTGGACGAATTTCTGTTGAAAATCAACTTTTAATTGCTCTATGATTTTATGCAACTGCCTTTCAAAATGTTGGGGATTATTGTAATATGACAAAGGCTACAATACAACTCATCAATAATTACAATATTAAAATAACATATAAATGAGGCGTTGCAATTCGTTCAATATGTTTATTTGTCGAATATATTTAATTTGAGATTTGTTATTTGGTGATTTATTTTGTCTTTATAATACTGGTTCTTACAGAAATTATAATAATGATATTTAATTGTAGTAGACTTTTTGCTTCAAATATTCACGAAAAAATACTACATTTTGTTTTATTATTTTAATGAATATTTAAAAAACCATAAGTTGTAGACCCATAAAACCTTACATCATTGTAATTGTTGAAAAACTCTTTCTAAAAAAAATAAAAGAAAATACAGGGTGTTCCATTTAAAAAAACTGATGAAGATGTCATATCTCGTGAAACAGGGCTTGTATTAAAAATCAAAATACATCACTATATAGATTAAAATTACTACAAAAACTTTTATTAAGGTCATTTTTTACATAAACTAAAAATGCAGTCAATAATCGGGTGTTCCCATACATTTGCTCAACACTGTATAATAAAATTTATGTGTGTTATTTTTGTATCTTATTGATTAATTTTCTAAAATTATTAAAATTTCTTTGAACTCAATTTTCTTTTTTTCTGTTTTGCTTATATGTAAATACTTTTTCTGTATTTTTTATTTCTGGTTTAGTTTTAAATGTTGCTAGAGCGTATATTGTATTAATTTAAAACTTTTTTTTTATTCAGGCTGTAAATGATGATTCTTCTAGTCGCCAACCATTTGCATCGAGAAATGGTAGTTTGAACGGACTCCATCAAGTGTCGAGCACAACAAGTCTTACAAGTTTAAATCAAGTTGGTGGAGGCCGACAGCACAGAAAGACACCTAGTAGTGTTAGTGCAAGTACGATTGACTCGACTGATTCTACGCAGAATAATAATTTTCACCATAAGCCAGTAAATCATGGGAAACCTAATCTAGCACCAAAACCACCATTAAGTAAGCAATGATTTATAAATTGCAATTTATATATAATATTATTTGTTACTTTTGTAATTATAGCCGGACAAAGAAAATCAACGAATGGTGGACCAATACAACGGAGTTTGAGTATAAGTTCATCACCACGAAGTCCCGAGAATAATAATGATTTTAAATCAAAATTATCAAATACGCTGAATCATAATAATGCCCAAAGTATGACCAGTTTACCAACGAAACCAAGACCTTGTAAGTTTTAACACAAATGTAATAAAATAATTTACAAGTTATAAGGTGACCAATCTCTTCATTTGTCAAAGGTTGAATTTATAACATTCATACCTGTATTCATAAAACGTACCCTTTAATCAAATTTTTGTTTTCATAAATACTCATTAGCTATGACAATTTATTTATGAATATTATTATATATTATAAGTTTTTTAAGGTTCTGTAAATTTTAACAATTTGTTTGATAATGAATAGTTAAAAAAATTATATAATAATATTCATAAAATACGATCATTAATGTTGCTAGTCAACATTTGTTATATTGAGCTTAAAATTTAATTACATTACAGTGGCAGTTTGTAGCATGTTCATATTTTAAATTTGCTTTATAAAAACATACAGAATCAATCTTATTTATATACTGCAAAATATGTTACGAAAATTAAGTAAATCTATTTTGGAGATTCAAAGAAAAATTTAATTTGTTTTAAAATTTGAACAAAACATTAATGATTACTTACATGTACTATATCACTTTTTCTATTATAGTTCGACCTACAGATCCTCCTCCATCTATACCTATTACGCCACCACCACCTCCAAAAGTAAAGCCCCCGAACCATGCACCACCACCTCCACCAAATGTGATACAACATACACCAAACCCAATCCCGCAACCACCAACCCACGCGCCCCCGCCGCCGCCACATCGAGCACCCCATGTACCGTCAAGGGGACCTCCAGTTGTAAGTTAACATTAGATTTATGATTTGTTTAATTAACTTTTGTTATTGTTATTTTTATTGTTAGCATATTTTCTTATCATACAATGAGTAATAACCACAACAATTAATCACATGTTTAATACTAAAATTTATTCTAAAAACAGCAATTATGGATGTAATTATTATATTTATTTTGTATTAGTTTGTTTCTATAAATTTAAATATTTTAGATACCTCAAAATAGCGCACCCCCACCACCACCGAGGTACTCATCTAGGCAATCGAGTAATGCAATGTCAGATTTGGAAAATAGGTTTAATTTTCACGAAGCAAAAGACTTTCCAAGGCCCATGCCTTTTAGAGGTGTCAAGAAAGTATATACAAGTCGATCAGGTAATTTTTAATTTGATTTAAATGCATGAGTTTTATTTTATTTATTGTATTGATTTTATTTCAATAATTTTTACCATTTTTTTTTGTATATTTTGTACCTATTGTATATAGTATTCTAACTAATTATTATTGGCTACTAATTTAATTGGACTAATCAACGTATTAGTATGAAGTTAATTATATTATAAATTTCATTAATTTCAAATTTAAGTTTAAATGTATATAATAGGTGGTGATGTGGTAAAAACTATGAAATAATTTGTAGAAATATACAGGGTGTCCTATTTATTATCAAAAAATTGATAGTAAATTTACAAGAATTATATTACAGATTCTGGTGTATAAAAGTTCAATAAAATAATCCTTACCATCTGTGAACATATAAAGTGTTCATTAATTTTGGCAAGCACACATTTCAGTATTAAAACGATTTAAATAATTAATCAAAGTTTGTATTTGCTTTTTCCACTTGCTAGAACGTATTGACACATAATGTTTTCTTTCACTGTTTATTTATTTAATTTATACGATTTGAATCATTTTGTAAAATATGACTCTTAAATTTACTATTAAATTTAATGATACTGTAAGTTCATTAATTTTATAAAAGATTTAGCTTATTTATCTATGTTAAAATTATTAAAGTAAAATTGGACACCCTCTTTTATAAAGAAGTTGTAATTGCTAAAGTCAACTTTATCACTTTGTCATTTATTTATTCAAATTTTATCTTTTATTATGCAATAATCAGAATTTTTATTATTTATAACTTGTCATGGGCATTTAACAATTTGTGCATGTTGTGTTGATATTCTAATTTTCAAATTCAAAAGTTGTGCATATTGTTTAAAATATACTTTAAACTACGCTGTCTGTTGAAATTGTATTGAAAATTGTTACAATGATAAAATGTTTGTAAAATAAAAATATTTGTAGATTAACTTCTATCATTCTTTGTACATATTCATATCTAAAGACTAGATTATAGATGAACATGTACAAAGAGCTTTGTATAATTGTGAACCTATGAATGATCAGTTTTGTAAGAGACCACCAAGTTATTTGACGTTTGTTAAGTAAAAAATGTCTTGGTATGCACTTTTCAATATGAATGAATTTGTTTTCATGTAATGTGGTCTTTCTTTCTTTGTGTATGTTTTTCTAATCGGAAGTATATATTTATTTAAAATTAATTCTTAATTATTTGAATGGCAGGTGTATAGACATTTAAATTAAAAATAAGGCAAATTATTTCATTTTTTATTTATGAAATTGTAAAATAAATTAAAATCAAACATTGTTTCAACATAATTGTAAGTAGACTATTTTATAATCGCGCGCATTTTCAGACTCACTTTAGCACAGTGTGATCTATGCAAGTACAATTGAAACTTTTAAAAACCAAAAAATAATTGATATTCTATTGAAAAATGTAAACATAGAAGCAGCTTCAAGATTACGGACATAACTATTGTCATACAGCGCCCATATCCAGGTCTTTTTGTAAAATCAATCCTCTTTTGCACGTTCCTGTCATAGTGGTGGTTTGCTCTTAATTTAGTTGAATTCTTTCATAGCAATTCTTATAAACAACCAAAGTAAAATAATTATTGTTACATAAATGATGTACAATAAAATGCAGTAATCAATAGAACGGATGTATGGAAATCTATAATAAAACAATAAAACTGGGATGAAGATGCTTAATATAATGATGCAAAGTTACTCAGATACTATAAAGTAGTACATAATGATACGTATTCAGAAAGTGCATTTTACAGGTAAAGAAGTTTTGTCGCTATTTTCAGCTTGCCGATGATTCCTTAAGTGTCTGTTAGTTTTCTATTTTGTTTAAGTAAAGATTCTGTGCTAATTGCAGTATGTGGTTATGAGTTGTCATTTAAGAGATCTTGTAATATCACTGTCATTCAGCGTTACGTTTTTTTGTTTGCAGAAAAAAAAAATGTTGATTGTAGATACCATACATTCTGTATTATGGTGTATAAAAATGCAGTTCAAAATTTTAATCAGTGAGATCTGTTTTATTTATGTATAAGCTGCGTTTTAAGGCTCGAGCTCAACTTATTTTGTTGCAATGTGATACATAGATAACTTTTATGTAACAATTTTTGACATTCATAATAATTAAATGTTAGTGAGAAACTGATCAAGACATGAATGTTTGACATTTTTAGGCCAATTAGAAAATAGCATTACGAGTCTTGGGAGATTTTCAAATCTATCTGATTCCTATTTAAGATTGCATGGTGCAACACAACCTCTACATTAGCTGTACTTTGAACTGAGCTTGGTCAAGCTACGTCTCTATTATTATAGTGATTACTGTAATGAATTGTGTATATTAATGTAAATATTTATATTATGATGAGACTGTACTTTTAGTAATAAGCAAACAACTTCTTTATAATAGTTTCTACATACTTCTTAGTAATTAATATGAATAACTTGTAGATGTTATTAATCACTATTGTTGTTGTATATATTTTCTTTTCTATGTTTAGACTCAAAATGTTAAGGACTGCATGTTACCATTCTACGCATGGCTCTTTTATATAACCACTTTCTTTCACAACAAATGCATTTCATCAAAGTGCCTATATGGAAATGGGACACACACGTCAATAATATTCTTATTTTAACATCGACACATTTTTACATAGTTTTATTTTATTTTTTGTGTGTGAAGCATGTGGAGTATTTTAGCTTGTATTATTAATAATAGTATTTTTTTTAGAAGATATGTGTAAAGTTATATATTATTATTATATGTGTATTAATACAATAATATTAGTACTATACTGAACTGGCTGTAAATTTTTTTATAGTAGGTAGCAAACAGCAAGCACCACTGCCACCCAATCAGATACAGCTTACAAATCGTTTGTGGGAGTCGTCGACTTGCTAGCATTAAAAGTAAGATTAGTGGATTTAATCGGTTTAATTTTTTGTTAAATTGCTCAAGAATTATCATTGTGCAATTTTTTTTTTAAATTTATGCTTATATTCAATAATATTTTTCATCAGACAATAATCATTTTTTTTGTTGTTATAATAATACGATGGCAAAATGTAAAATATTATTTATTTTTTCTCTAGTTAATAGCTTAGTTTATATGAACTAGTTTTTTCCGGGAATTAAAATTTATTTTTCCTATTTTAATTGTGTTTTAAATTTGTTGCTTATGAATACACTAATAATAATATTTATTATTTGTGTGTTGTGAAAATAACTATTAGTTAAAAGTATCATTATAAGCAAGAAATTATTACAAAATAAGTTTTAATTTTTTAATTTAAAAATCATTATACATATTACAAACTAGTGAATTAATGTGTGATTACAGAATGAAATTTCAGAAACACTAAAATTATTGAATCAATTTATATGTATGTGCGTCAAACAGTTGAGTTGAAAATTTTTTATGTTGAAACAAATTCATGTTCAAGCTACATGATTTGTTTAATCAAAATGTATGATGTAAGTTTGTTTGAATGATTAGCGTATCAGTTTAAAAAGACAATTTATGCTGTGTATAATGTAAATGTTCACAATAAATATATGATTGATTCAAATTTGTTTGTCGGCATTCAAAAAGTCAAATTATAGAATGGTTTTATACTATCTTAATAAAATAAGAAAAACAGTTATATTCTACATTTTGCCATATTTGTTTAAAAATTATTTTGTTATAAAATTAAATAATAATGTACATTTCAATGTTGATACTTGTGATTTGAAAAATAAGCAATTTAATCGTATACAATAATAAGTTTTCTAATATTTCTCATTAACTTCCATTATTAATTATGAAATGTATTAAAATATTTTTCGGCTGGTTAGAAACATATTTTTGGGCCCACTGATATCAAAATAGTGTATTTATAAATATTTTTACTTTAAGTTTTTGGTGAGGTGCCGTTAATTATTTAACGTTGGGAGAAAAGAAATAAGGATGATTAGAAAAAAATATTGTTAGTCTTATTGGCTGTGGTTTAATATTCAATATTTACTGTATATTTTTTGAACAGTGTTATGAAAGAAAAAAAATCTTTTTTTTGTTTATTAGGATGTAGCCTATTCTCACCACTATTTATTGGAAAGGGGAATTTTGACATTTTTACAAACTATTTATGGTGGTTTGATTGCTTTACAATTATTTCAGTATTACACACTTAAATTGCAGCTGTGCATGAACTTAAGCACGTGAGATTTTCATGTATTATAAATTTATACACATTTTTTAAAAGTATCTTGAATAATCTGTAAATACAAACTTTCCCCTTTCTTATGGTGAATGGAAATTGTTGAATATTTTTTAAATAGTTTTCATAATGTAGGAACTCATTCATGATCGCAATACATTTAATACACTTTTTAATTATGTAAGATTAGTGCAAATTTAAATAATTTCTAGAGTAATGGATTTTATTTTAACGTTTCTGTTAACGTTAAACTTATTAAGGATAGATGTATTGCACATTTTTAGAACAGAAGAAGTATAAAATTATAATTTAAAAAATACAAATCTTACTTGTTGCTACACAAAACAATAATTTTCAGTAAAAAACTTCTCAAAAAATATTTAATTATATTAATAATATTATTAATCAATTTTTGGTAACTTTCTCAAAAACTTACTCTAAAGGTGAGTGCATGTGGAGTAGTTGAGTAGTTCCAGGATGTTAGCCAGGCTGCGACATCCATAGTTTTGTGTACTCACATGGCTGCTACTTTAGTTTTGACTAAGTTGCCTAATTAAAAAAAAACAATATTATAAAATCTCCATATTTATTTATCTTTATTTTTAATATTTTGCAAAAGAACCCAAAAAATTAATAATTGATTGACGTTTTGACAGTCAAACTATTAACCTTCATTGTTATATTGAATGCTGACCAGGCAGCTGCTTTGCATGCTGCAGCTTACCTAGCATTCTGGAGTCGTTCTGGAAGCTTTATGTCAATTAAGATGTCAGAATATGGATTTAGTACAGAGCTTAACTCGTGACATAGTTTGATCAACAGTCTTAAATGTTGAGAAAAACATTGTGCGTGTAGTTGACAAAAGCCTTCAAAAGTCAAAACGTAAGTTGTGAACTTTTGTTTGTATTAATATATATTCTTTAGTAATATATGTTTATATCCATAAAGTATTTGTGGTAAAAACTTAGTTATAGTTTTATTTCATCAAAATGATTTTTACATCAAATATTCCTTTTCAATAAAATAATAATTATAGTTTTCAATTGTGTTAATTATCAGAGTCCCTATCTATGTTATGTAATACATATCATGATAATACAAACAAAAGTTCACAACTTACGTTTTGACTTTTGAAGGCTTTTGTCAATGGCAACTTAGTTATTGTTTTATTTCTTCATTGTTACCACATAGTAAAGGTCTCGACCATCTTTTATATTATGCAACATGTTTGAAGCTTTATTTTTATATTTTTTAGTACTTCAGTTTGCGGCATTTTTCTTGTTATTTCTTCGAGACCATATCTCTCAAAAGACACTAACGCATCCTCTTCAGTCGATTCTTGAGTTATAAATAAAATATGAGCAATATTTCAGGGACACTCAGTATAACTACTTACTTTTGATAAAAAGTCTTATGAATTTTTAACAACTTGTAATTATGGGTACAGTAACATAATGCTATTTTCTATGCATATTGCCAGAATGTAAGCAAGATATATTGCTAACTAACAATATGAAATGTCATTTTAACAAATCTTGCTACCTAACAATACAAAATGTCATGTTAACAAATCTTGTTTACTAACAATATAAATGGTCATCAGATCAGGAAGCGTGGCAAATCTCTAGATAAAATAATAATAATGTAATTAAAAATTAATTTTGTTGAAGTGACAGTTCATATTGTTAGTAATCATAATTTGTTAAAATGACAGGTCATTTTGTTAGCAAGCAAGATTTGTTAAAATGACAGTTCATATTGTTAGTTAGCAATATATTTTGCTTACATTCTAGCAATGTACATAGAGAATAGCCCCGATTGTATTCAAAATAAGTATGTTACATCAAATAAATATATTTTACTGCCCCACAATTATGTGGATTTAGTTGTGTAATTATGTAGGTGGGAAAACACCACTATAGAATTTATCTCAGAATTGTATTTGTTATGCGATTGTGTATAAGTTGAGCTGATATTTTTCAATTGATAGTTGAATGTCATTTTAATTATTAATTATTAAGTCAAAATTAGTTGTTGAATTCAGAAAGATATTGAAGATATGAAAGTATTATAGATATAGAGCTAATTTGATTACATGAATATAAATCTAAAAGTATGCAACTACAGTCCACTTTCTTTAATTCGTATACCTATTACTCTAGAAATTTAATAAATCTTCATAAGCTAAATATTTAATTATAAGCAACTACCCGGTTTTATTATTGTTTCTTCACTCTAATTCTAGATTATGTACGATGAAAAATGTTCGACTGGATGGATAATATCGTGCACAAAATCAATTTTAAAATATAGATATACATATATTCAAGGCATAAACAGCCTGATTTGTTCCAAAAAAATATGCACCCATTATTTTCACTTGTTATAACGTTTCACCTTATAAAATAATAATAATTTAAATAAAAGAAGGTATATATTAAAATAATTAAAAAACCAAATCAATTAATATAGACTTAAATCATAAAAAGGAAGTATAAAATATAGAACTAATATTTATTATTTATATAATTTTTAAGTACTTATAATTTGTATTAGGGTGAATCGTTTGAGTTGTTGTAGTCATTCGGTTCTTTTTAATCAGGTCTACTCTATATTATTTTTTAAATATTATTTATGTATTCAGTTTTTTCAAGACTACCTAGTTGTATAATATTTTTTTATTGTAAACTGAGTTGTGAAAAATTGCTTATTTATGTATTATTTTTAAGCTTATAATTTTTGTTTGTATCTAAGTTTTATTTTTTACTAGTCACATTTAATTCTTCCATCTTAGAGAAATCCAGTGCCTATCTAAGTAAAATAATTTAAAAAATAATTAAAAAATCAAATAAATAAAAAACTACTTATGTATATATTTAAACAGTATGTATATATTACTTGTACAAAGTATTAATAAATAAAATTATATGAAGTTTCTTTTAGTTGTTCTTTTAATTGTTTATATATTTAAGGAATCTCGGGTATGTCATGCAATGTATTATTATTAACTAGATTTTATTGTTTTTATTTTACAACCTTTGAAGTTAACTCTAAATTTGTTTTGTAAGTAAATTTCAGACTATCTGTTGCAGTTTAGATGTGGTGCACCAATAATATAATGAATGTGTTACAGTTTAGTAGGAATCAATCATGTAATATTTAGCTATGGGAAATCCTTTAAGCGTCTTTCTAATGAAAAGCAAACTTCAAAAACTGTTTGTATTGGTATCGATATGTATTTATATGACATTTTAGTCTGCTTCACACTCACAAAAAGACAATTGCATTTATTATTGCAATATATTAATAATATACAAAAAAAACATTAAATTTACTTTAGAAACTGAATCTAACAAATGTATTAACTTTTTAGATTCAACTATCATACGGTCACAACTATTCAGTTTTAAGTTTTTTCATTCCATATCTCATAAACTAGCTGCTTCAATGATTCACAGATTAATTGCACTTTTCTTTCCAAAACCAATTTTGATATAAAACTAAATTGTGTTTTTGTAATTAAAAAAAAAATGGCTATCAGGAAGCAGTTATTAAAAATTTATTAAACAAAAAAATATTTCAATTGTTTTTCCAAGAGAAACAGATACTTTCAAATTATATATGTCGCAGAGTTACATAAGTGAGCCTCTACTAAGGTCGGTAAATTGTTTAACAATATGCAAATTAAATCATCATTTAAAACCGATAACTCTATATCAAAATTGATCAATAATTTAAAAGACAAAAATGACAATAACAAGGATTTTGGCGTCTATCTGATTTGCAGTGATTGTCCAATGGTATATGTGGGACAAACAGGAAGAAACTTCAATGAGAGAATAAATGAACACTTAATCATTTAATAGAATGCCTTCAACTTAAAGTTTTACATAAATATGGAAATCAATAAATAAAGCATTCTATTAAATGAGTTGACAGATATTAATAGATCACCTTTGCTTAATATTTAATGTATTTAATTTTTTTAGTTTTTTTTTTCTTGAAGCAGGAACTTATTATTATTTTATACTCTTTGCTTTTTTATCAATAATAATTTCAATTTTTTTTTATTATAAGATATTTAATTCTTTAAATTTATTTTTAATAAATATAAATGTAAATTATTTTATAATATATTTGAATCGTTTATTTCATAAAGGGATTAAGTAACATTTTCCTCTTTTCGAGAAAATCGAAGAAAACTGTTTTCCATAAAATGTAGTAGGAAGTTCATGTTTTTTTCTTTCTAGTTTGTTACACTAGCCACTTGCAAACCTTTTAAGAGTTAAAAATAAAATTTAATATCCTGTTAAAAAAGTTATGCCAAAATGATGAAAATGCAATTAACCCTTTTATGAAATAAACTTGGTGGATACAATGTAATGTCTTGCTAAACTTGTAAAATAAAAGCAAAAACTTAAAAAAAAACATTTAATGTTCAAAAAAAATATTACAGGTTTAACTTATAACAACACATAATGTTTATTCTGCTTCTTCTATTTCGTTACGATTAGCTGCCGGTTTGATATTTTTTCCTTTGGTAGGCCAGTTAAGTATAGCATTATAAAAATCTAAATAACATTCTTCAATGTATGGGATAATTATATTTTAATGCTCAACTTTTGTCACTAAGATTGGCACTTTAGCAGCATATGCTCTTTTTGTTGGCATCATCAATTTTTCAGTAGTTTTTGGCATATTAAGCAAGAAGGTATTACTAAAAAAACTATCAATATATTCTGAAGCAATAACGCATCCAGACTTTGTACTATCATGTTTAAAATAATGATATTTTGAAACGGAAAATGACATTCTGTTCGCTCTCGGTTGTTTCAGTGTTTCCAAAGATATTGACGTTTTTTTAAAAATCGAATATATCTTTGGTTTCAACTTCATTCACAGTAAAATTGAGAAGATTACTAGATTTGATAATGAGTTTAGTATATTCATGTACAGAGAATATACGATCGTGTTTCTTCAACTTCCTTTTAATGACTCCAAAATCACGATCATAGGGTAGAAAAAAATGGCCTCAGACAGGAAAGAATTGCTCCACCTTTGTAAATCTCTTACTTTCCGTTAATGCCATGCACATGCGTATCATTGTATGATTTTTGTTTTGTCCTGGACAATTGTCACTATACAGACGCAATTCACTCACTGATTTGGGAATTTCATTTTGTATGTAATGCCACAAAAAAGAACAAACTTCATTAGGTCCTTTGTTAGCAACACCCTCATGATAGATATAAAAATAACTTTTTCCAGTCTTGCAGTTATGTATGCCAAAAATATTAACAGTCAGCTGAGTCAAATAGAATAACTCCTGAACAGGAATTTCTGGTAAATGGACATTCTGCATGTAATCAAAAGTTAGCACAGCTAAATCTTCCCTATTTTTGCATAAATCTGTGGATACTTTTAGTGAGTTGAAATTTTGTTTAGCACGTCTTTTATGAACTAATTGTTCAGCAACAGCAGCTCGTTTAACATTGTTTCCAAGTGACGGACTTTTTATTTTAACGTTCAGCTCTTCACATTTGCAGCAAGTATCCACCTGAGGACGGCCAAAATGTAAATTATAATGGTCGTGAAAATATTTGACATAATAGCTATAGCGAATTTTTGAGAGTGGTTGCTTAATCTTGAACAGATTATACATTATTTTGATATTAAGTCTTGCATCAAGGTAAGTGATACGTATTGTTGGAGTAGTGGGTTTCCTTCACATTAAAACTTTCTATATGCTCTCGTATCATAAAATTTTGTTCTTCAGCTATTGCATTCCCTCTTTTACTTTTGCCCCTCTTATCGCAAGGTGTTACATTTTGCTGGAGCAAAAGCTTGATGCGTGCTAGCCTTTTCAAGCTAATTCCATAAATACTAATAAATGCCTTTTGACATACTTTTACCTTTTTCCATCTAGTTGCATATAATGATAGTATGAGCAACTTCTCTTTCTTGTGGCAGCAGCAACTTTGGTCTTACGATTTACTTCTTGCATCTCTATTAGTGTTTGTAAATAGATGTCCTGTTCATCCTTGGTTTTAAAAGAGTAAAATTTTCGAAATACGTCCATTCTACTAGTCTCATTTAACTTGATGAAACATTTTATAGGGCACCTTAAAAAAATAAATCAGAACAGAATTAGTTTAAAATAATAGTTAAGTTTTAGACCAGCTTACCGGCAAGAATTTCCTATTTTTCTTTCTGGAATGTCCTTTCCTTTAAAGCTTTTATAAGCTATGCCTTTAACTCTTGCCTTCCTTATAACATTTCGTGTGTACTGTTCAACATTTGTCACACCTCTTTTTCTTTTTATCTTTGAAACTTTCTCATTACTTGAATTTTCATTATTACCACATGACTGTACACTAACATCACTACTACTACTATTATTCATTATTTTTAATTGAGCGGAATTATTAACAAAATTGGCGCAAAATCACTTAACTGTTGTGTGAATGTTGAGGCTATGAATTATGTCTTTGACATTTCTCGATTAGTTTTGTTCAGTGGCGGATGGTGGCGTATAGTGCATAAAGGTATTAACTCGCGTAGTTAATTCCTTTATGCATCAAACGATTGTAAGATTCTATGTATTTCAAGCATTTAGATGTATCGCAGTTAACCCGTTTATGCACCAAACGATAGGTCTTGGAATTTACTATAATAAACCGTTTCTAACTCAAAACAACCAAATATGTTAGTTAACCCCTTTATGAAATAAACGATTCATTTGTACTATTTAATTTTTTTTAAATATTGTTTACTAGTCTATTAATCACTTTGTAATTTTTTTTTAAATTCCCTACCAAATTTGTATAATAAACATTTTTTTTTAGTAAATAAACTTCTAATTTCTATGCAAATTTGTGGTAGAATCATTGATATATACATAAAACTGGATACCTGACTATATACTGATGCTTTTAGTGAAGCAAATTAGTTTACGGCGGCTATTTTTTAAGGTTTTGAACATTTAAAACATACATTGTAATTAACAATAAAAAAAAATTATTTAAATAATTCGGACAAAAATTGGTTAATTGATACAAAGTTAAGACCAAAAATGTGTTTTTAATAAACAATTGATATCTTTTAAATGGACATACCAACTTATTTTTGAACAATATTATAAAATTTTTGCAATACAGTAATTTAAAAAAAAAAACATTGCAATTAGATTTTTAATTGTAAACTTTTATTAATTTAAAGAAAATTTTTCTGTAAATAAAACAGTAGCGTGCAAAAGCACAAAAACTGTTAATCTGAAAATTAAATTTTATTTTGTTTTATTGCACGCCACTAATTTATTTACAAACCGATTTTTTTTAACTTTTCAAAATTCAACGTTATTATCATACATATAATAAATATGTACATTGTTACTTATTTTAGTTAGTAATTACAAAATTTAAGTTGATTGATTGTTTATCACAAACGCATTTTTGGTCTTAACTTCGGACCCAATTAATCAATTGTCATCTGGAACATTTGAATAGTTATTCTACAATGTTAATAGTAATGTTTTAAATGTTTATTTAAAAAACTAAAATACTTCTATGTATTATTATCATATTACTTTGCCGTGACCAGGGTTTGAACCTGGGTTACTACGGCCACAACTTAGGGTACTAACCGCTATACTGTCGCGGCTATTCGAAGTTATTTATTTTATTTCTTTCACTTTAAGAAGCTTTAGAATAATAAGGAAACATTAATAAAAACTAATTACCTTTATGATTTACTATCATACATTTCCGTGACCAGGATTTGAACTTGGGTTACTACGGCCACAACGTAGGGTACTAACCACTATACTATCACGGTTATTTATTTTATTCCACTATACGATCACGGCTATTAGAAGTTATTTATTTTAATCCTTTCACTTTAAGAAGCTTTAGAATAACAAGGAAATATTAACAAAAAATAAATAAATACTTCTATGGTATACTATTATACATTGCCGTGACCATGATTCGAACCTGGGTTACTACGGCCACAACGTAGGGTACTAACCAATCCAATTTTCTAATGTAAAAATTCTTCATTTTCTACTATTTACAATATTTACAAGTAAAGCAAATTTGCACAAAAAATCATAAAATAATTAACTCCTACCGACAGGTCGGTTCATTCAATAATAAAATAATATATATTTACATACATAACTTTACAATAGGTGAGGACATTTTTATTTACAAATATCACTATAACAATTACAATTTATTTACATTTATATGTACATGTACACAGGGAAAGCTTTTAAAAACCCTGTTTAAGGTAATGATTTGTGTGCCTTTGTTACAAAGGCTGGGTGAAAATGGGCAGCCTTTGGTAGGTCAGCCTGTGTTTGGGATTAATCTCTGATGATCGTTGGTCAGTGATTGTCCTTGTCAGTCGGTTGTGTCTCAGTTGATTTATATAGAATTTTTGTGACTGCGCGTTAACGAAGTCACTAATTTGGGGTATGTTGGATAAGTCGTGAAGGTCATCAATTCTTGTGTATCTGTCTTTATTCAGAATGAGTCTTAAAAGTTTATTTTGGTAAACTTAAAGCTTCTTAATGTGTGTCTTTGCTGCACCACACCAGATTGGTGCAGCATATGTCATGATGGGTCCTGTGTAAATAAGTCGCTTGTTAGTCTGATTGAGTTTACTGGATTTGCTCATCAGTGGGTAAAGTGTTCTCAGTGCGCCATAACACTTCTGTATAGTCCCGTCTATGTGTGTCTTGTAAGTCAGTCTTTTGTCCATCTTTACGCCTAGATATTTTACGCTAGCAGACTCTACCACAGGCCTGCCATGAAGTTTAAGTGGCACAAACACTGATGAACATGTGAATTTCCGAGAGAATGTGATAGCTTCCGCTTTGGCAGCGTTTAGCTTGATCTGCCATCTCTCAAAATATTTCACTAATACATCAGCATGTATTTGTACTTGCTTGCTGGTTACAATTGCACTGTGCGAGTGAGCGTATATTGCTGTATCGTCGGCGTAAAGAGCTGTTTTTGTTTTAAATTTTGTCGGTATATCATTAATGAAGATGTTAAACAGCTTGGGTCCCAGAATTGAACCCTGAGGTACCCTTGCTGCAATGATCTGTGATTTTGATGAGTTATCGTTAACTCTGACAGAGAACGAGCGCCCTTCAAGATATGAGTTTATGAGGATGATAATACTGTCTGGAAAATGAAAATGAATGAGTTTATATATGAGTCCCACTTGCCATACTTTGTCAAACGCCTTTTCTATGTCAAGTAGTAGCATTGTTGTCACATTATTCTTGTTGAAATTAGTAAGAATGTCATGTGCAATGCGTACTACTTGTTGAGTGGTATTGTGTTTGGCTTTAAATCCGAATTGGTGGTCAATGATTATCTTGTGCTTTTGGTCATACTGGTCCATCCGTTCCAGTATAACTTTTTCGGTCAGTTTACCCAAGACATTTAACAAGCTAATAGGTCTATAACTAATTGGTAAAGTTTTATCCTTACCAGGTTTTAATATGGGGATGATGGTTGCTGACTTCCATACTTTGGGAAAGTATGAAATCTTTAACATGTTGTTAATGATGTGTGTCAGCTGTACTATGGCCTTTTTTGTGAGGTTTTTTAGTACAGCATTGGTGATAGTGTCCGGTCCAGGTTCTTTACGTGAGTTTTGTCTGTTAATTATTGTCCGTATTTCCCTAGGCGTAGTAAGTTGTTTATGGCAGTCTGTCGGTAAGATGTTAACAGTTGCCAGGTATTCTTGAACTGTTTCTGTTATATGTCTATGTTTGTCGTTGTCAGTCAAATCTAGTTTGTGAGCGTCTCTAAAAACTTCGGCCATTACTTGCGCCTTGCCTTTGTCAGCCAGGACAGTTGTGCCTCCGTGTTTGAGCGCTGGTATCGGGTCAAACTTTGTTTTCATTGACTTTGTCAGTTTCGACAAGGAATTGTCTCGTGTTGTCAGGTTTTCTAGTTTTTGAGTCCATCTGTCATTATTTAGTCTATTAATAGTCACCTTAATGAGTTTGTTAAGCTCTTTTAGGTTTTGTTTGTCAGTCAAGTCTTTTGTCCTTTGCCATTTCATTCTGGCTCGGTTTCTTTCTCTAATGAGATCCGAAACTTCACTAGAAATAATGACTTTGTACGGAAAAAAATTCTTTTTTCGTACTGTTCTGTCTCTGGCTCTTTTAATTATTTCTGTCAGCTTAACTGTTTCAACGTCTAGTTCGTCTGTCGATTGAATGTCATTGTTAATTAAAATGTCTGTGTCTAAAATATTCCAAAAAGATGTCCAGTCGGCGTTTTTGTAGTCAAATACTGTTCTCGTCGTATTGTTTTTAATGTGCTTTATTAAAGAGAACAGTATGGGGTTGTGGTCTGAGTCCAGCTCTTGCACAGTCCGCGCCTGTGAGCAGTCAACATTTTTATTTAATGTCAAGTCAATCGTTGTCGGTGTCGTGCCATTAGACGGAAAATGAGTAGGGTCGTTAGGGTGATTGATGATACAATGATAATGATTAGTGAAACGAAATAATGTGTTGCCGTTGGTGTTGTTACAGTGACATTTCCACGAGTTGTGTCTGGCATTAAAGTCTCCAATTACAATAACTTTCTGCCCTATGTCAAGTAAGTTTCGTACGTCCTTGTCAGAAAATTTGTTTAACGGTCGATTGTACACTGATATAATAAATGTGTCGTCGGCGAGTTGAATTGCAATGTTTTCTATTGTAGTGTCAATGATTTGATTTATATGTATATGTGGTACAGAGTTTTTAACAAGAATGGCCACACCTCCTGCACCGTCTGCTCTGTCATTTCTGAAAATTGTGTAGCCACGTATTTTAAAAGAATGCGTGGTTTTTAGTTTTGTTTCACATATCATCCATTCGTGTTAAAAACTCTGCAAGAATGGCTTATTTAGTCATTAGGCCGTTTGCATTCCAGCCACAGACAAGTAAATTATCCATGACTTCTTTCTAGATTTGCATAAAATTCCGCCATGGCGTGAAACTTGTCTGTGACTGTTATGCAGTGGTCCAATATACGATTGAGTTCTTTCACTGCACACAACATAAAATTTAAGTCTACTTTACCGTGTAGCACATTGAACTCGTTTTGCAGTTCAAAGAACGTGTTGTTGCCAGCGACGGTGGTTGGCTGCTTTGGTGTACTCCATGCGGGTACGGTGCGTTGATATGTAGTGGAACGTGTTGTGGGCTGGGCTTGCTGCGACTGCAGGGTTTGGCGTTGCTGTGGGTATTGCTGTGGTTGAGAGTTTGTCCAGCGCGGCTCAGAAAACTCTCGTCTGCTGCTTGTATCTATTCCTCTGGCAGTTCTTGGTATTGGCGGTGGTTGATCCATTTTCTTTTTGTTTAGTTTTTCTAGATATGTTGAACATTTGCTGTAATTTGCTGGATGTTTTTCATTGCAATTTACACATTTTGGTTTGTCTTCTATTGGTTTTGTGCACTCGTGCGTCCAATGGTCCTGCGCACATTTAACGCAGCGTGGTTGCATGTTGCAATTAGACGTCGAGTGTCTCCATCTTTGACAACGGCGACATTGCGTGATTTCTCGAGACTTAGTATACGTTTCCCATTCAACCCTAGTGTGAAGTAAGTATTTGCATGATATTAAGTCGTTTTTCAGTAACAGTTAGGTTAGTGATAACTAGAAAATAGTTGCCTGTATGTGTATGCATTTTAAAAACTTTGCTTACACTAACGTTTTTTTCCTTCAAAGCTTCTAATATTTCGTCGGAATTCGTATCTATAGCAAAACCTTTTGCTACAAAAGAATGTGTTTTGTTGTTTTTAGCTGTGTAAGAGTAATAAAAGACGTTTATGTTCTTAAGGTCTTCTTTCATCGCTAACCAGTCATTATAGTTGGTGGATTGAATTAGAGTAGTGTTGCGAGTGTGTTTGATATTAAAATAGTTCGATATTACAGATTTTATTCTGCTTACTAGTTGTTTGTGTTTCGTTGTCCCCTGAATTATTATAGGCGGTATGCGTTTGTTGTTCAATGCCATTGTTCTTGTTTCTGGTGTTGGAGGTATCACGTTTATATCGTCTTCGGTTTCCATATCTTCACTTTTGTTATCCGACAAGACTATGTAGCTGTTGTTTGTCGGAACTGTCGTAACGTTTGTACGTTTTCTGGTATTTTGTGCAGGTATTGCCGGCGCATTAAATACAAAGTTATAATTGTCGTTTTGATTACCTTGTAGTGAAGCCATATTTTTTTGTTGTGTTTCTATTTGTGGTTTATTTGGTAATTTTGTTAAATCGTTAATTGATGAATTGTCATTAATAATCGTAGGGTTAATTAAATTGTTTGTATTAATTAAGTCTTGTGTGTGTGTGTACTGGGTACTAATTGTTAAAATTTGTAATATCTGACTTATGCGCCATCTAGTGATGTTAACACTAGGGAAGCTTAAGTGACGCTCTCTTAAGCGTCCCACTTCTTGTTTGTGACGCTGTACGTAACAGACGTGTTTTTCCTTTGCTCCAACAATATACTATTAATTCACACAAGTGTTTGATTACGTTAATCCGAATATCCAACAGGTTATGGGAACCCAGTGCGCGTGTTAATTAGTAGTGCGGTTTAGTAATCGAGATCTTAAGACTTTTACCGGTCGATCGTCGCGAACAACCACGTGTTTGGTGTGAGGTTAAAGATGTCGGGAAGTTACTTAGTGAATGTGCCGAGGCTGAAGGGTCGTGAAAACTATGATGATTGGGCCTTTGCGGTGGAGAATTTCTTGGTTCTCGAAGGACTTCATGGATGCATCATAGAAGACGAAGCTGGCAGACAAACTGAAGCTAAGGTGGCTGAGTGCAAAGCCAAATTGATATTAACGATCGATACTTCGTTATATGTCCACATCAAGAATGCAAAGACAGCAAAAGAGTTGTGGAAATGCTTGAAAGGAATGTTTGATGACAAAGGGTCGACAAGGAAAATAACACTGCTGCGAACATTAATTTCCACAAGATTAGATAACTGTGATAGCATGCTGGCGTATGTTAGACAGATTGTGGAAACGGCCCAACGGCTGAAGAGCACAGGTTTCGAAATTTCCGATGAATGGGTTGGATCTCTCCTACTGGCAGGTTTGCCGGAGAAATATTCGCCGATGATAATGGCGATTGAGCATAGTGGAATCGCCATAACGGCCGACAACATCAAATCGAAGCTGCTCGACATGGAAGATACTGACAGTGCAGGTAGCGCATTTAGCGCTAGATGGCGTGGACAGGCAGGCAACTGTAATGGGAAAGGCGTCCGGGGTGCCAGTGAGGTCACTGACAAGGACAAGAAGAAGCAATTGTCAAACGTCAAATGCTACCATTGTAAACAGTTTGGTCACTACAAGAACAAGTGCCCACAGCAGAAAGACAGCGATAACAGAAATGGAAGTGCACGGAAGAACTTTGGACTAAGTGCCGTGTTCCTATCGGGTGAATTTAACAAAGATGATTGGTACGTTGATTCAGGTGCCAGTGCTCACTTCGTTGCTGACGAAAAGTGGCTGCAGAGCACGTCCAATAGTGAATTTGTTAAAGAAATTATCGCTGCAAACAAAGAAACAATGACTGTGTCGTGCAAGGGTATCGTCAAGCTTCATACGCGTGTGAACAATGCGGTGAATGACGTCACCATCAGAGATGTATTTTGTGTACCCAAGTTATCCACAAATTTACTTTCAGTTAGCCAGATGATAAAGGCAGGGAATAAAGTGAAATTTGATGAGGATGGTTGCTCTATCTACACGCAAGATAATCAACTAGTGGGAACAGCTACACAGACGAACAATGTTTACAAGTTAAACACAGCTGATGATGAAGCATGTTTGCTTGCAACTAACACATGGCATAGAAAGTTTGGTCATGCAAACAGTTCAACACTAAATCAAATGTCGAAGAAAGAAAGTGTCATTGGTATGAAAATGGATGGAGAAGTCGTTGAATCCAAAAGAAGCTGTATGGTATGTTGTGAAGGAAAACAGACTCGAGCACAGTTTCCTAAGAAAGGAAATAGAGCAGAGAGCATTTTGGAGCTCATTCACATGGATGTGTGTGGGCCAATCGAAACGAAATCGTTTGGTGGCTCTAGGTATTTCCTCATAATAGTTGATGACTACAGTAAGATGGCTTTTGGTTATTTCCTGAAAACGAAAGATGAAGTTTTCAACCAGTTTAAACAGTTTGCTGCAATGGCGGAGAATCAAACAAATTGTTCCATAAAGATAGTGAGATCAGACAACGGTGGTGAGTTTTGTAATAAGCAGTTTAAAGCTTTTATGAGTCAAAAAGGCATCATTCACCAGATGACCACTCCTTACACGCCCGAGCAGAATGGCTCAGCTGAGCGGATGAACAGGACGGTGGTGGAAAAGGCTAAATGTCTCATGTTTGATGCAAAACTGGACAAACGTTTTTGGGCTGAAGCCGTTAATCACGCTATCTATTTGAGAAATAGACTTCCGGTAGCAGGAAGGGGTGAAAAAACACCGACTGAAATTTGGACAGGCCGTAAGCCAGATGTGAGCCATCTTTGCATCTTTGGCAGCAAGGCAATGGTGCATGTGCCAAAGGAGAAGCGGCTGAAATTCGACAAGAAAGCCAAACAAATGATTTTTGTCGGCTTTAGTGACAATACAAAGGGGTATAGGCTATATGATCCTGCAGAGAGCAAAATAATCGTGAGCCGAGACGTCATAATCCTTGAAGAAGATGACTTGTTGACCATTAATGTAGATCACAGCCTGGATGAAGATCAACACATTGGTGTTGAGGCAACTGATTCAGTGGGGGCAGCAAGTGAAGACGATGGTGAAGAGACTCCAGTGTCATCGGATGAGTCCATTGCACCGTCGGAAATAGTCAACAGCAGTGGAGACTCATATGTCCCAGATGACTGCAGCGCATCAGGCAGCGAGGGACATGGTGACTACATCGAACAAGAAGTAAGAAAGTCATCCAGAACTCCGAAGCCGAAGATACTTCACGATTATGTGACTTATGCAACCTACGCGGGAATTGACAATGACATCGACGTGCAAGAAGACCCCTCCAGTGTGGAACAGGCGTTGGCTCGTCCAGACCACGAGAAATGGAGATGCGCGATGGACCACGAGCTCAGCTGTTTTGAGAAGAACCGTGCGTGGGAAATCGTCGACGTCCCAACGAAAGGGACGATTGTGAAGTGCAAGTGGGTTTTCAAGCGCAAGTGTGACGGTCTTGAAGTGCGGTATCGTGCGCGTTTGGTGGCTAAGGGATTCAGTCAACAGCCAGGAGTAGATTATAACGAAATATTTGCGCCTGTTGTACGTCACTCGACCTTAAGATTGTTGTTCGCTCTATCAGTAAGGTTAAAGTTAAAAATGTATCATTTAGATGTACCAACTGCTTTTTTGAATGGGGATTTAGATGAGGAAGTTTTTATGATGATGCCTGAAGGTTTCAATGTGCAAGACAATGTTAACAAGGTACTTAAATTGAACAAAGCCATTTATGGTTTAAAGCAGGCATCTCGGGCATGGAATAAGAAGGTGAATGTTGTCATGAATGAATTGAACTACCAGAATTCTAAACATGAACCTTGCTTGTACACCAAGAAGAATGGTGATCGTTTGACTATAGTGGCATTATACGTAGATGATTTCTTTGTTTTTTCAAATTGTGTAGAAGAAATCAAATGCTTGAAAAATGTACTTATAAATAAGTTTAAGATCAAAGATCTTGGTGAGCTAAGGCACTGTCTCGGAATGGATGTCGAGTCAGGAAATGGAGAAATTACTTTGAGTCAAGAAAAGTACATAGAGCAATTGTTAACTAAGTTCTCAATGGAAGATTGTAAGACTATAAAGACTCCTATGTCACGAGATAACGCCGTAGAGCTAGCCAAAGAAGTTGATGTGCCATACCAACAGTTAGTTGGAAGCTTGATGTATTTAGCGGTATTGACGAGGCCTGATATATCTTATTCTGTAAGTTTTTTAAGCCAATTTAATAATTGTTATAATTCAACCCATTGGTCTTGGGCAAAGAGAGTGCTTAGATACCTAAAACTAACCAAAGGCTTAAAACTGAAATATGTACAAGGTAAAGAAACTTTGGAGGGTTTTACGGATGCCGATTGGGCGGGAAACCCAGCTGATCGCAAATCAGTCACAGGGTTTTGCTTCAAGCTATCAGGCGCCACAATATCGTGGGAAAGTAGAAAGCAAACTACCGTTGCATTAAGTAGCACTGAAGCAGAATATATGGCTTTATCTGAAGCCACTAAAGAGGCCATTTATTTGAGAAATCTAATCAGTGAACTCGTGGATGAAGATAAATGCGTGACTGTTTACAGTGATAACCAAAGTGCTATTAAGTTGTCAGCAAACCCGGTGTTTCATAAGCGTTCAAAGCACATAGATGTAAGACACCACTTTGTAAGAGACGCTGTAAACGCGAAACATGTGGAAGTAAAGTATTTGTCCACACATGAGATGCCCTCGGATGTGCTTACAAAGGCATTGTGTACAGAAAAGCACAATAAGTTCGTGAGAGAGATGGGACTCACTCAATAAATGTTAAATGTAGCGCAATTATCAGATCTAGTGGGGGTGTTAAAATTTGTAATATCTGACTTATGCGCCATCTAGTGATGTTAACACTAGGGAAGCTTAAGTGACGCTCTCTTAAGCGTCCCACTTCTTGTTTGTGACGCTGTACGTAACAGACGTGTTTTTCCTTTGCTCCAACAATATACTATTAATTCACACAAGTGTTTGATTACGTTAATCCGAATATCCAACACTAATCACTATACGATTATGGCTATTGGAAGTTATTTATTTTATTCCTTTCATTTTAAGAAGCTTTAAAATAATAAGGAAATATTAACAAAAAACAAATTACTTCTATGATTTACTATCATACAATGCCGTGACCAGGATTCGAACCTGGGTTACTACGGCCACAACGTAGGGTACTAACCACTATACGATCACGGCTATTAGAAGTTATTTATTTTATTCCTTTTACTTGAAGAAGCTTTAAAATAATAAGAAAGAATTAACAAAAAACGAATTAATTCTATGATTTACTATCATACATTGCCGTGACCAAGATTCGAACCTGGGTTACTACGGCCACAACGTAGGGTACTAACCACTATACGATCACGGCCATTGGAAGTTATTTATTTTATTATTTTTACTTTAGGAAGCTTTTGAATAATAAAAAAATATTAAAAAAAAAAAAATTACTTCTATGATTTACTATCATACATTTCCGTGACCAGGATTCAAACCTAGGTTACTACGGCCACAACGTAGAGTACTAACTACTATACGATTATGGCTATTAGAAGTTATTTATTTTATTCCTTTCACTTTAAGAGCTTTAGAATAATAAAGAAAAATTAACAAAAAAATAATTACTTCTTTTTTTTACTATCATACATTGCCGTAACCAGGATTCGAACCTGGGTTACTTTGGCCACAACGTAAGGTACTAACCATTATACGATTCCGGCTATTGGAAGTTATTTATTTTTTTCCTTTTACTTTAAGAAGCTATAAAATAATAAGGAAATATTAACAAATAATTAATCTTGTGATTTACTATCATACATTACCGTGACCAGGATTAGAACCTGCGTTATCACCGCTACAACGTAGGGTACTAACCACTATGATTTACTATCATACAATGCCGTGACCAGGATTCGAACCTGGGTTACTACGGCCACAACGTAGGGTACTAACCACTATACGATCACGGCTATTAGAAGTTATTTATTTTATTCTTTTTACTTGAAGAAGCTTTAAAATAATAAGAAAGAATTAACTAAATACGAATTAATTCTATGATTTACTATTATACATTGCCGTGACTAAGATTCGAACCTGGGTTAGTACGGCCACAACGTAGGGTACTAACCACTATACGATCACGGCCACTGGAAGTTTTTTATTTTATTTTTTTTACTTTAGGAAGCTTTAGAATAATATGAAAATAAAAAAAAAAAAAATTACTTCTATGATTTACTATCATACATTGCCGTGACCAGGATTCGAACCTGGGTTACTACGGCCACAACGTAGGGTACTAACTACTATACGATCACGGCCATTGGAAGTTTTTTATTTTTTTTTACTTTAGGAAGCTTTAGAATAATAAGAAAATTAAAAAAAAAATTACTTCTATGATTTACTATCATACATTGCCGTGACCAGGATTTGAACCTGGGTTACTACGGCCACAACGTAGGGTACTAACTACTATACGATCACGGCTATTGGAAGTTATTTATTTTATTCTATTTACTTTAAGAATCTTTAGAATAATAAGGAAATAATAACTAAAAACTTCTATGATTTACTATTATACATTGCCGTGACCAGGATTCGAACCTGGGCTACTACGGCCACAACGTAGGGTACTAACCACTATACGATCACGGCTATTAGAAGTTATTTATTTTATTCTTTTCACTTTAAGAAGCTTTAAAATAATAAGGAAGAATTAACAAAAAGCTAATTACTTCTATGATTTACTGTCATACATTGCCGTAACCAGGATTTTAACCTAGGTTACTACGGCCACAACGTAGGGTACTAACCACTATACAATCACGGCTATTGGAAATTATTTATTTTATTTCTTTCACGTAAAGAAGCATTAGAATAATAAGAAAATATAAAAAAAAATACTTCTATGATTTACTATCATACATTGACCAGGATTTGAACCTGGGTTACTACGAAAAAAAAAACGTAGGATACTAACCAGTATACACTTATGACTATTGGAATTTATTTATTTTATGTATTTCACTTTAAGAAGCTTTAAAATAACAAGGAAGAATTAACAAAAAACTAATTACTTCTATGATATACTATTATACATTGCCGTGACCAGGATTAGAACCTGGGTTACTACGGCCACAACGTAGGGTACTAACTACTATACGATCACGGCTATTAGAAGTTATTTATTTTATTTCTTTCACTTTAAGAAGCTTTAAAATAATAAGGAAGAATTAACAAAAAACTAATTACTTCTATGATTTACTATTATACATTTCCGTGACCAAGATTCGAAACTCGGTTACTACGGCCACAACGTAGGGTACTAACCACTATACGATCACGGCCATTAGAAGTTATTTATTTTATTTCTTTCACTTAAAGAAGCATTAGAATAATAAGAAAATATAAAAAAAAATATTTCTATGATTTACTATCATACATTGACCAGGATTTGAACCTGGGTTACTACGAAAAAAAAACGTAGGATACTAACCAGTATACAATAATGACTATTGGAAGTTATTTATTTTATGTATTTCACTTTAAGAAGCTTTAAAATAACAAGGAAGAATTAACAAAAAACTAATTACTTCTATGATTTACTATCATACATTGCCGTGACCAGGACTTGAACCTGGGTTACTATGGCCACAACGTAGGGTACTAACCACTATACGATCACGGCTATTAGAAGTTATTTATTTCATTCTTTTCACTTTAAGAAGCTTTAAAATAATAAGGAAGAATTAACAAAAAACTAATTACTTCTATGATTTACTATTATACATTTCCGTGACCAAGATTCGAACCTGGGTTACTACGGCCACAACGTATGGTACTAACCACTATACGATCACGGCCATTGGAAGTTATTTATTTTGTTTTTTAACTTCAAGAAGCTTTAGATAAATAAGGAAATAATAACAAAAAGCTTTATACTTCTATGATTTACTATCATACGTTGCCGTGACCAGGATTTGAACCTGGGTTACTACGGCCACAACGTAGGGTACTAACCACTATACGATCACGGCTATTAGAAGTTATTTATTTTATTCTTTTCTCTTTAAGAAGCTATAGAATAATAAGGAAATAATAACAAAAAAATAAATACTTCTATGATTTACTATCATACTTTGCCGTGACCAGGATTTGAACTTGAGTTACAACAACATCAAAAACAATTTGGATCGCGAATGTTTGTTTGTCTTTTACATAAACAATCAACTAACGTAATTTTTGTTCAGCTGCCATAGATAAGAAATTCATTGATAAATTGTAATCTAAAGTCAATTATTATGGAATGTCTCAACTTCTAGTAATTCTAATACTGTCGACCCATTTGTTGATCAGTTGATATTGGTTACATAGTTTAAAAACGTTAATTACTAGCAACTGATTATGAATTAATATTTTGAAAATTTAATCGGATGTATTGTAAATTATTAATATTGTCTATAAATATCTATCTACTGAATGATAAACATGATAAAATGTTATGAAAATATAAAACACGTTGTTAGAACAAGCACAAGTGCTTGGAAAAATATTGACAATGAATTAGCTTTCTAATATTGCCGACATATTTGTAGCAAAACTTGATCGAAAACTCGAGAAAATTGAAAAAAAAAAGTGACATTAGTTATATCTTAAAGATGCCGACTTGATTGGGTTATTTTACCGTCAATGTTTGCGTTCAAACTAAAATAAAATAAACTGTTATAATTATTTACTTATTTTTAAATTGCATAACTTGAAATTCATACAGTCAAGAATATTTTGCAATTTTTTAATAGATAATAAGCAATGTTTTTCACTTAGTATGGGAATCAAGCAACAGCTAACATCACTTGGTTTGTTACCGCCAGATACTCTTGTTGCTATGTTGATACTGTTTAGTCTATACAGCTCATAAGTTTTGTTTTGGAAAATTTTTGATACAATGGAATTGTTATTGAGCAAGAGATGTGTCATTGCTACAGGATAGACATTGAAGACCGCCCTGACTGCGAATAATGCTCCAGGTATTGAAAACTAGAATAAGATGCTTGTGCATAGACGCTTTTATCAGTACAATTGGACACAATGGACTCAATGACTCTACACATCTCTAAAGTTAAATCACTTAATAAATTTTTTGATCTGAATCTGGAAAGATATTCATCTACACTGCAGTGATAACAAAAGTTTTAAGTACATCACTATTTAAATGTTGGCCATTGATAAACACGGCTATCAGTAAAAGAAACTACTGCGTCAATGGCAACAAACTCAAATGTTTAAAGAAAGAAGACATTTAAGTTTCAAGGAAAATGGGGAAAGTTTCCAAAATAAGTATAAACAGGAGAACTGAAAATACTTTAACACTGAATTTTAAGTTTAGCTGGAAATGAAGAAACTCATTGTTTGTTGGACACCACTTGTGCAGTAACAGAGAAGGTTTTGAAATCTCTAAAGAAAACAGTGAGATAATTGCAAAATTATTCAATCTCTTGATGATGGACAATGGTAAAATTTATTCTGTCAAGGTATTTTAACCAAAATGGTTTGTAATACATGACAACACAATTGCGGTAAGAGAAAACATTTGTCTGAAAAGCAATAAGCAAATGTAGCTAGTGCATTGTTTATTGAATGGCATATTAATCTTAGTATTTTGAAAAAAAAAATGTTTTAAAAAAGCTACAGAAGATGTAAAAATAACAAACATGTATGTTAACAATAAACAGTACAACAAGAAAACTTGACAAACAAATCTCAAGGGACTAATAATTAAACTATTTGTCGGTGTATGTGTTGTTTAAAGACTATAGTACGGGATACAGAGAGGTAAAGTTTTTAAAACACAGAGGAGATGTCTACTTTCAAAACTTTACAAAAATGTGCAAAACACCGAGTATATCAACAACAACATGAGACAGTTATTTAACAATCTTGGAAGAATGCTATAAACAACATGAATTTATACAACGCAACAAAAGAGAAGGAGTGAACGAGACAATCGTTTCATTGTAGAAAGTCTAATGTTGTATACAAAAAACTTAGAGGGAATCAACGCTTCAACATATATACTTAAAAGAACTCTTACAAGTAAAGCAAAATATTCTACTGTATATGAAAAATGGACTCTAGGTTACAAATACTTAGCTACTGAAAGTTTTCAGAAATGTAGTTTTTAATAGAAATAATTTACTGAAAGAAGCACACAGTTTCTATTGAAATTTTAAATAGAAAATCTGCCAGAATGCATAGTATGTATACCCTGAAACACTATTGTATGTGTCTTACACTGGGTGAAGAAGCAATTTACATTACATTTATTAATTTTAAATAAAAAATTAATAATTAATAAACATTTTGTGCAAGTGTACACACTTTCTTTTTATGACTCAATATGCTCATAATGTATACAAAAAAAATTAAATTGTTAACATTTTAAAATATGACTTTTTTGATTGTCTCGCACGTAATGTTCATTTTTCGCACGAAATATACGTTCAGTCGCTTTCTTTTATATCAAGGTTTACCAAAGTTGTCGGAAATATTCTTTCTACTCCTTCCTGTAATATGCAATTTTATACGTTTGCACGCAAATTGCTTGCGAAAAGTGAACATTACGCACGGGGCTATCAAGAAGTGACCGATCATTTTTTAAATAAGTATTTTAGTCATAATAAACAAAGTATACAACTTTTACAACTTTCGAAAAAGTAGTGTGTAACTTACACGTAATATTCAAATTGCACTTGTATAAATTGCAGCATTTGCCAAAGGATCGTGCAACAACGTTTATAATCGTGAGAAATGGGTATCATTGCGTGCTTAAAATATATAATTTTCTGAATGATGATGCGTTTAATAATGAATTGTTACAAAAATGATTATGAATAAGGGCCTACAAAAAAAAAATCCAGCGGTTCACATCACCAAAACGGATAACAACGCGGTTGTTGAGTTTGGTGCGCAGAAGATTGATTGTGGCATGTGCAGTATGGGATGTTGTCTCATCTTGTTGAAATCAGAGCTGCTGCAGACCAAATTCCTCCAATTTGAGCCACAAAAATTAGTGATCATGCCTCTGTAACGATCTCCGGTAACAGTAACGTTGACTCTATCATCGGTTTCGAAGAAAAATGGCCTAATAACGCTACTTCTCCAAAATCCACACCAAACGGTAACTTGCAATGGGTGCATTGGTTTCTAAGTTTTGGCATGTGGATTTTCTGTTTCCCAAATACGGCAGTTTTGTTTCTTTACATAACTTTTAAGATAGTAATGAGCCACTGAGCAGAGCAAAAACGGGCACCAAGGTCGGCTATTTTAATTTCTTGAACTAGTTGCACTTTGTACGCAAACATACCGAGGTATTTGAAAAGTCCGTCTCAAAGTGGTTTGCCGAATATCGACTTGCTGACTTCTGCGCCAAGTTGATGTTTCTGGGTGCTCGCGTACACTTCGAGCTACAGAAGCAACAATTTTAGGATAAAAATATATATAAATCATTTTATGTAGAATACATTTTTTTATTAATTAACAAAAATAATTATTTTTCAATACTAGCTGTTTTCAAATCGTTAAAAAAACACTTAATGCGTTATCTTTGTTAGTAGCAACCTTAGGAATTAAAATTATATAAATCATTTTGTGTTTTCAAGTTAATGACAAAATACTAAAATAATCTTATTATCTTTGATAATACTAACTTAAGGAATTAAAATAATATAAATTATTTTGTGTACAATGAATTTGTTTTTAAATTGAGTGGTGCTGGCCGTTACTATATGATAGTTCATTATAAAATAAATAAAACACATTTACTATGTACTTTATTGCGAATATATTTAAAAAACCGTAACATGTTTCAATTTTTACAAGACCATCATTGGACGGTGATACAAACAATTATGAATATAAAAAAAATACAAAGCATATATACGACAATAAAACATAAAATGTGCAGAAAGGTGGAAAATTACATTGAAATTATTATGATTAAAATGATTATGAATTACATACAATGATACAATAAAGAAGAAACAGATTAAAAGGTAGAGAAAAGATGAATGAATGGTGGTTTTTACTTAAAAGTAATTAAGACAAAGAAAGAGAGGAGAAAATGTTATTTAAATCTAGTTTTAAAATTCGCGATATAGTACATAGTAAATGTTTTATTTATTTTATTAATTTATTCGATTTCGTTTACAGAAAAAAAAGAAATAATAGTTTTTATTTTAATTCTGATATAATATAATATATAAAATATAATTTAATAATAATTTAATTAGTGTACCTACAGGTTACATTAACATATACCTAGTCGAAAACAATATATGAAAGATAAAGATTTTATAAATAAATATTTTTAACAAAATCTAAATTTATTTTTTTGCTCCATAAAGAAATGTTCGATCGTTTCTAAATTCTATTGACGCAGTAATATGACTTTAGTCGCCAGTGGAACACGTTCCGCTTCAATAATTCCATTGTTCTCAATGTTTATTTTGATTTAGTGATTATTTATCTGTAATTTGTATTGTTTTTTATGATATTTGATGATGACTAGTCGGATGTTTTGTATACATTTTGGTCTTATGAATATTATGACTACTAGAGGGTATGTAAAACAGTTATAATTAATTTATTGTGTATGTCGTAAATATATATTGCTGATATTGCAATTTATTTAAAATATACTGGCAACTGCGTTTGTATGAATGTACGACTATATGTATTTAGTTTGAAAATGAAATTGATTCAGTAATTTTATTTTTTTACGATTATGGCTATTATGATAGAGTCAAAATTTTTACCAATTACAACAATACAAAGTGTTTTTATAATTATTTATCTATTTTTTAATCAATTAATTAAAAATTATTATTACAGTTAGTATAAAATTATATGATATTCCTGAATATTTGTGTAAAAATGATTTTTCTTTATAAATTATTAATTTGTTTGATAAATTTAATATTGATTGATTATGACGCAACAACTAATATGTACTAAGCAGTATTGTTGAAATTTGAATTTGAAAAACATATTGACTTGTTCAAAATCACTTTTATTATTAACAAATTATTATTAACGTCATCACATTAAACGAGTTTAATTTTTAATTATTTGTATGTAATATGTAATTTTACTCTGTAAAATAAATATTTAATTATATTGTATCCTTGACTGTAATATGCAATTAAAATGATTCCATATTTTGCATTTTGCAAAAAAATGATACTTTGAAGGTTTATTAATAATTTTTATATACAAACAAAAATGATTTTAAATTTTTAATATTAAATAAATTGAAGTAGTAATACTAAAGCTAATACGAACAATACTATTACAATGTTATAAAAATTGAACTGAGATTTTGTTTTAAATCAAATTGTTTAGTGTGTACATTATGTCCAGGTTGGCTAATCTGCATTATGTAGAATGAAAACTAACTTCTTTTTTCAAAATTTACAAAACAAAAAGTTAAAAATAAGGTTTAAGGGTAAATACATTCACCACAAACATTCTTTTCAATAAACTATTGTTTGGTTGGTCTGTTATGTCTAACATTTGTGGTTAAATATGTTTTTAAATTTACAAAAGTACTTATTTATGACATGAAAGGGTATATTAGAATATTCTATATTTTCTTATTTATCTTTCGATTGATATATGATGTATTGTGAGTTGGCTTTATTATGAATTGAAACTTCTATAGCTTATAGTATGGAAAAAAAATGTGTTGTTATAATTTATTTATTCAAATAGACAGTTAGCTTTACTTTGAAAATACCACACACAATAAAAGTATTATCTATTCTGGTAGCAGTTATAAAACGCAAACAAATATGAAAAATAAGTTACATTAGTAGCTTTGGTTTGCGTTTTATCAAAATTGTATACTGTATCTAATAAATATAAAAATTAGTTTAGCGTATGTTGAAGCATTTGGCACGAATATACGATTATACAGTATTTATCTAATTTGTTCTACACAAACTAGTTGTTATAAAGGATATCTAAAACTTGATATTTGTTTTTTAATAAAACACAAAAAAACTGCAATTATTTTTCTTGTTAAACAATATCGTGCGTTTACGTCGTATGTAAATTTATTTATTCACTAAATTACTTTGGAACGGCCATTGTCGCATATCGCCAAATTGTTGCATTACTTTATTGCGGAAAAGGAGCTTCAATCTGCATCTGCTTTACGGCTTTACGTTCAACTTAGTTTGGTTTCTCTTTTTTTTTGCATTAACTCATTTGTGATACGACTCGCTATCGTTCCTAAGTGTTTTTCTATAAATTAAAGTTATTGTGCAACCCAAAGGCTTTAAATGACAGTGCACACAGCGTGCTCTCAAATGCTATTACATATAAAATTTTAATGCTAGATACGGTGTTAACACCCAACTTCAACGCCTCAAATGCTAGTGTATGAACAACAATATTTTATAGTCTCAACTCTGCCACCCTACCCAACATTTACAACTGCCAAAATTTTAACGACTTTAATGCCAATGTACTTTGTTTTACATATTTGTATATATATATATATATTATTAACAGTTGTGAAGTACTTCATTGCTAATGTTTTACTTGAAACACCCACTTGGTTTATATATAATTAATCTTAACACATTTTCAGACACTACTTGTACGTAAATAACAATGTATACAGTATTTTAGTTATTATAAACAATGCTTATAAATGTTGCGGTTAATAGTTTGGCATGTCACGATTGTTTTACTAAAATTATTGATGGTATGTTCAATTTTGGCAGTCTTATAGTAGCTAATCAATTGTTCAAGCATTGTTAGTATAAGCTATTTTACTTAACTTAACGTTACTTAATCATTTTTTTAAAGGTTGATGGTTTGCTATTATAGTGAACAATGTGTTTGCCATATTTGCAGTATCTTATTGAAACTGCGTATTTTAAATATTCACACTTTTTAAGTGATTTTTTAAATTTTGTTTAATCATCACTTGGAGTACGTTTCTAAAGTACTTGGGCGATGGCAAACATAAATGATCGCTCTCGCCGTTCTAAAAGTAGGTGTAAGGGGAAGCATTTTATTCTTGCTGTCATTCATCGTTTTTACCAACACCCATACCGTACTATTGTTACAGTTTTCTATGAGCGGGGAAAATATCGCACCCGATCGAATTTGAAATTGACTATTGCTAAATATTGGAATTAATTACTGTTTGCTTTTGTATTTCTAGCAGATTCTCTAAATCATCTTCATACAAATGATCTATTGATGGAAATGATGAAATAAATATTTCTTTTACTTTGTTTGCCAATTAAAAAAAAAATAAATGTTATAATGAATTACTAATATTATTATCTTTATTCTGATATTCAGTTTTTATTTAGGTATGTTGTTGATTATACACGTTTGATTTTTGACAGCCTATCCTAAACTTGCCCGAACTTTTTCAGAAATGGATTTAGTTATCTTAAATAAAGGTAACAGTACCTATTTTTTTGTGGCCAATAGATTGTTCTCAGCTATTAACCTTACAATTTGTTTTCTATCGCATCATTATTGGATTGGGAAGTCTCAGAACATCTTTATGATAGTGACAACTTTTCAATACTCATTTAAACTTTCTGTTTAAGTGTTTGATTATGATGACAGTATTCAGGCCACTATTGACAAACATGTTAAAACTTTTAGTGATTCTATCATACAGACAGCGCATGTAAGTACTTCGCTGTCTTTAGGGAAACCTACAGAGAACCCGTTTGTTGGTAGAATTTTGATTGTGAACAAGCTAAACTTAACAAACGCCGTTATTTTTGTAGGTTCAATCACACTCCAACTGAAGAGAGCCTGTTAGCTTATTTGAAGAACAAAGCTGTTACGCGAAGAACTTGCAAAAAAGCTAAAAGAGAATCATGGTCAGAATACAAAATTGACTCAGTATTATCTGAAGCGCACAATACTGCCTTGAGTTGTGGAAACTGGCTATCATAGTATCAGTACTTAAATCTGGCAAAGACAAAAGTTACTAACTATAGACTCTGACTAGCCGCTTATGCGGTTACTAGAGAGAATGTTTAATAAGCATCTTACTTGGTTACTAGACTCAAGAGGTTTTATTGCTGATATATAATGTGGTTCATACGGCAATTTTGCTTATTGACGTAGCCATTAAGTCAGAAATAGGCCTCATTGCAGAACAAAATTTTGGTCAAAAATAGTCAATCTTTTTCAAGTTTTTTAAGAACGCAAAACTTAAAACAGTGACAATTTGGAAGGTTGACCGGTTACAATTCTTGCATGAGTTAATTTTTGTATGCTTTTAAACTAAGAATCTTACGTAAAATACGCCAAGTTGTATCATACGACAAGCCCAACTGTTGAGAATGACCCCAAATCGATTCATCACGGTCATCGCGTACTCTCTCAGCTACCGCTGCAAAATTTTCTTCATTACGTGCTGAATGTGGTCTATTTGGTTGCGTATTATCTAATAATGAATATTGAATTTCAAATTTTTAATGGTACATCAAATTGTGCGTTCGGTATTCTGATTATGTAAACCATAAGTTGCTCTAAGCGTACAAAACACTTTCTTCATAGAGCGCTAATTTTTGTAATACAGTTGAATAGTTTGTAGACGCTGTGCCGGGCTAATTATTTTTATGATGAAATGTCAAACATTACTGAACAAAAACACAATAACAGTTTGACTGAGCGCTCGCTTGATCTAACATAAAACCGTTACTGAAAAAGGTACCTCTAAATGGATTACCCATTATTAGCAATTAAAAATGTCTTGTTGCTGTATTTGTTGGTATTGCTAAAGCATTTGACATGACGTGGAGGTACAATGTTATACGTATGCTTTATTTATAGGGTATTTGCAAAAGCATGGCATTGTTTATACAAAGCTTCTAACTTACCGTTTGTTTAAGGTACGTGTGGGTGATAGCATCTTGGTCTTACGTGCGCAACAGAATGGTACTCATTAAAGGTTTATTTTATTTTGACGCTATTTATAATAGCTATTAACAGCATAAGTCAGTTTATCAAGCATCCGGTGAGCGAATGTATGTATGTTGTTGTAGCTATCTATTGTCCTTTAAAAAATATGCCAGTATTGGAACGTCAACTTCAATTAACTATTAACCGCATTATGAATTGGGCTAATAAGAAAGGATTTACTTTTTCTAACAATAGAACGTTGTTTGTCCATTTTTGTAGAAGGCGAACTCCACACGGTGACTCTTTGTTATATTTGAGGAGTGAACCTATTTCTGGGCAGAAAAGTGTTTGATTTCTCAGTATCAACAGATTGGAAACTAATGTTATTTTTGGATAGCGTTTTGGTGCTTTTCAAATTGGATTATGGTTTTATAATCTATGCTTCTACAGCTTTATCTATATTACGTGTTGTGGATTTTGTCCATCATGCAGGAGTTTGTTTAGCAACTGGCGCATTCCGCACTAACCTTATTGTTAGTGTTTTGTGTGAGGCAATTGAACGAACCATCACTTTGTTTTAGGTATAAGATCTTGACTTTTAACTACGCCTCAAAATTAAAAGCTATACGCTGGTATTTGACGTTTTCTGTCGTGCATAATAATGGCTTTGACGATTTATACAAAATCAGGATACGGTCGCAAAAGCCGTTTGCTGTAAGACATTGCAGTATACTTTGGGAACTGGATTTTTAACTTCCTAATGTCTACCAACTGTCTTACTGTTGCGATTCTTCTTGGACATTACAACGTCTGAAGTTAAATATTGATATTTTTTTCAGGTACTAGGGCTGATGTTTTAGGACACTACCTCACAAGCTGCTTTTAAGTATATACCTGTAAATTAATTACATAATTTATATTAACCTTTTAATTGAGATACTGACTAGGCCTAGTATCTGGTCTACCCACACTCTAATGTTAAATAAATTATGGTTACATGGACACTAATCCTGTATTAGACTAACGTCCTGAATTAATAAATGCCATAATTTCTTAAAAATCTTCTGCCAGAGCTTGCGCTTGAACCTGCGACAATTTAAACGCTGCGATTTGAGTTAGGCAATTTACTCAGCTGAGCCAGTAACAAGAATGAGCAAAACATTAACTTTACCAGTTGAATATCAAACTGAATTTGCAAAAATTCAAGCAAGGTACATATATGCTATTTTTACCGATGGTTCAAGGAGTAGCGACGGTGTGAATTGTGCTTTCCATTTGTTCATCAAGTGTTAGCAGTGTTTATACTGCAGAACTGTATGCTATTTATCAGTTTTTTCTCTACGCCCAACTGAGCGCAGGTATAAATTATGCTATATGTACAAACTCATTGAGTTTATTAAACGCCATAGATGACCAATATGCTGATCATTACTTGTTGACGCAAATTTATTCAATTTTGATTAATTCACATACACAAACGCAAGAGACACAGCAGAGTACCAAAAACTAATTAAAAAAATTAGCAAAGAATTTAGAAGAGATGTCCGAACACATAACACCGGATTAATCAACAATACCAGACCCGAGAACATTTCATTAGATACGTTTATTCAAAATGTAGAACCAGAAAATATTTTAGAAATGACAAAAAGCTGAAACAACAAAAAAATACAAAAACTTTAGAAGATAAAATTACTAGCGAGATGCTATAAAAGGAAAAACCATTATTGAGAATTACACTTGCTTTTCACGAAACGCAGAAGTCATCTTGTTCTTCAAAAAAAGAGACAACGCCAACATAGAAAACTATTTCTATCACACGTACACAAACTTTTAACTAAGATTATAACTAACAGACTAACTAAGAAATTTGACACATATCAACTGTTAGAAGAAACGGATTTTAGAAAGGGATAAGGCATAATCGACCATCTACAAAGAATCTGTACACTTATAGAGAAAATAACAGAATACAACACACCCCTTCATCTGGTGTTTATAAACTTTTACAAAGTTTTTGACAGTGTAAATACCTGGACATTCTTACAAGCAATGGACCAAGCCAAGATCGACTCACGATATCCCTCCTGAAATATGTATATAGAACAAAGAGACACAATTTACCCTAAACTTTTTACAATGGCTCTAGAAAACATCTTCAAGTTGCTATCATGGGAAAGTAAAAGCATTAACAACAATAACGTTTTAATAAGCAGCAATATCAAAAGATTATCCAAGATACTAAAACAAATAAGTAAAGCGTTCAAAATAGTGAAGTTAAAAATGAATTTCAGCAAAACTATAGTAATTAGCAAATTAACATAAACATAGAAAACAAATTTGTGAAAAACGTGGAAGAATACATAAACTTGGGACATGGCATCAAAATAGGCTAATTAGACAGCTGAGATAAAACGTTGAATAAAACTAACATGGAGGGATTTTGGCAAATTAAAGCACATACTCCGCAATAGAGATACACCAATAAATATCAAACAAAATGTCTTTGACTCATGCATATTACCAGTGGCGACCTATGGCCTGGAAGCTATGGCATTGACAAAAAAGAGCACACACCATCTCTGATCTTACCATCTCATCTTACCATTCTGTTAAACGGGTATTTTGGACTGATGTGAATATCAGTGAATTTAAGTATAACGGCATGGGATACAAGACAACAACACACCAAGGAACTAAAAACGCTACATTCTCAATGACATAGGAAGTAACGTACTTGAGATTTACATTTGATACCAAATTAATATTTTATACTCTTCTAGATAATGTGACTTTGAATGTTATTTGAGTATTGTTTGCAGCCAAATTGATGGTCGGACAAACATAAGTTTTAACACTTGATATGACTAGATGACTATATACTGTGGTAATCAGACTATCACATTATCACATACGGAGCTCTTCAATGAGGTCAAGAGACACTAAAGATGAGATCAGATGTTATGAAAGGTTTTGCATACAGAAATTATTTGCTGTGATGATCTTTCATGAGATAAACGAACAAACAAAAAATATACAATTAAAAGAACTGTCTGGTATAGAGATGGGGCTAACAATTATAATGGCACCGCAGCCGGAATATACAGGCAGAACCTGAGGGACGTTTGTCATGTTATTTTTAGGCAAACAGCCTTCAAGCAAACATAGCTGTTGTTGGATACTGTGCTAGAAACTTGATCGATTTGGGATAACACTTTATCAGACCGATAATTATCTTGTCGGACCGTCAAGCGGCACTACATGCAATTTTCTCATTTGTAATAAAATCTAAACTGGCGATGGACAGCACAATTAGTTTAAAGGCACTAGTCACAAAAACAGGGTACGCCCAATTTAGACAAAAAATATTAGGTAGTTACTTTTAAAGTAGACCAGCTGCTTACAAAAAAAAAAGAATTAATAAGATGTTTATTAGAACTAAACCCGCTTCTATTTCTAATTCTAAACGAGACCGGTAAACAAATAACTTGTAGTAAACTTGACACGGAACACAGCAACTTTTTGAAAAAATGAAGCACATAGGCTATTTCTAACAGGACCATCACACATTACTCAAACTATGATAATGCAGATGAATAGAATAAAACTGCGGAAGCTTACATGATTTATAACTGAACACTGTAGCCTAAACAAATATAAACATGAACAAAATGAGAATCTAGACGGATTCTTTATGCCCCAGATGCTTGACGAAGAAACTCCGTTACATATGCTTAGCGAGTGCGATGTTTATAATACGCAACGTAGTACTTTCTTCGATAAACACAAGCTAACCAAAGAAGAGCTCAAGACAGTATTTTTTTAAGCTTTTGGAGTTTATTGAATAAACGGACCTACCAAAGAAGTAACAACCAGAGGTGCACAAGAGGACTAAAAGATTGCTGTGCAGAGACGTTATACGTATATATACCTCAAAAGGAAAATGAAATGCATTATTTCTTTTAACGTTAATAAATATTTGATACTAAAACTTGTTTCATTGTTTTAATCATTAATCTAATTGTTGCTTAGCAATTTTTGATTCATATGTGCCATAAAGGCCAATTTATTGAGAGCTTATAAACAAAAATATAATTCTAAATCATAACAAATCAAATTAACGATTTTTTACGTCAAAATTTATTTCTTAATTTATGGCTTTTTCACAGATTTATTTTGAAATATACTTCATAACATATTTAATTCCGGACTACAATTTTTATATTTACCAAACATGTATTGCAACCTATATTGTCGTTTTGTTTTTTACAAAAGTTCTTAATATCAAAGTTAAATTTCTGAAATAAATTTTTTTTTATGGTGCTGGAATGTTTACAAAAACTTTTTAAAGTAAAAATAATAAAAAACCATTATCTTTAAAGCTTCAAAAATACTATACGTGATCCCACAGAGCTTTACACAATGAATACTAAATGTTTGCTACTGTACCGCTTATGTGTCTATCCCTGAGGATGGGTAAAAGGTGAAACAATTAAAAATATTTGCCCGGCGCCTCCGCTAGACTAGATAGACTTTTTGAGTTGGATCAAAACCTACCTACTGATGGCATTCTGTATTATTTATTAAACTTACTGAATCAATTAAACTTGATAAACTTTTTGACAAGTTTGCAGTATTACAAAAATTATAGACTATGCTTAGTAGTGACTAAATTTTCTTGATATAAAATTCGTTACTCATAACACATCTGAAAAATAAAATTAGTTTAGGAATTTATTGTTACATACGCCTTTTAGCTATCTATATCCATTTCATTGCATGCGTTGGGTTGCATTTAATAATGTAACGATATGTTATTGATATTTTACTGAGTCCAACTAGAAAAATATTCAAAATGATTAATTACATTTGTAAAGCCGTAAATAAATAAAAATAAAATTATGCAATTGTAAATAAATTTGCAATTCTAGTAATTGATTCCTAAATCTTAATAGTATGAATATTAGTAATATAATATAATACATGCATACTAATTCTAATAAATTAGCATTTAATTAAGATTGTTAGAATAGTTGCCTGTCGGATAGGCGTCGGAATCTCGCCTCGCGCAGTCATCAATGGTCATTGAAAACCCCTGGAAAGTGCGCTGTGCTTTGGAGTTGCATGTCACCTGTGCGCATCTCGTGGCACCGAAATTACAGGTGGGGATCTATTATGATATTTTTACATGGAACAGGTGGACTCCGTGGACGGTATTCAGCGTTAGTAAGGCGAGACCTATTCGCGGCCATCGTAGCTATCGCACGAAAGAAACCGTATCAAACGCGTAATCGAAACAGTGTCAACAAGAAAGAAAATGATAGCTGGGTTATGTGTGTGAAGTGTACGAAAAATGTGATACCGATTTGCATGTTCCCACCTTTTTTTGATTTTTTCAATACTCGAGAAATTTTGGATTACAAATAATATTAAAACGGTGAGTGAGTTTTTATTTCTTAAGAAAGCGCTTCGGGATATGTATCTCCAAAAAATAAGTGAAAGTAGATGTGTATTAACTACTCAGATATCACGTGTTGTGGTATTTTTTTATTGTTATAACAGCATTTTTGACCATAATGATATTTTTTGTTTCAACGGTATTCCCGTTCATTTATATTTTTGTTAAAACGCTTTTGACCATTTAATTTGTTGCTATGTGCTTTCAGCTTAATCCGGTTTAGAATTCGATTCGGTATATGCGATATTTTTTAAATGTTTATTCTGCATATATCATGTTTTATTAATTTATTATAATTATGGTGTAATGAATAAATAATGTTATTTATTTTATTTTTTATCAATTTATTTTATAATTATAATAAACATTTATTGACAAATTAGAATGAAACAAAATATTTAATTAAATTATCTTTTAACTGATTAAAATATTATTAAAATCTAGGATAAAATTAAATCAAATTTGATTTATAAAATAATGGCTGCATTTCTATGTTGGCATACATTCGTTCTCTTTATTCAGTTGGTTAATATCAATTAATTTGCTTATTTCGCATAACTGGCCATATTCATAAATTCGCAGACACTTTCACTGTCGATTTAAAATAAAAGATCTTCTGGTAATAATTTTATTATTCATGCGGTTAAAATTTTAATAAAAAAAATGTGGAAACATTTGCATTTGAAATGGCGAAAGAAAAAAGTGGACATTAATTTTTGTTCTTCTGGCATTTAAGCCTGTTGTTTGCATTGTATAACTTTCTTTATGGGTTATGTTATGATTTTATGCGATATTTAATATCAAATCTAATCAAGTAAGACAAACAAACATGTTTACAATCAACAAATATTTAAAATGATTCATATTTATTATATCAATAGCATTTTTCAATATCGAACATGATCAGTGTTATGACTATGTGTGCAACAATTAAAAGAATATGTTTAATTAACAACATAATTACAGTACATCAAAGGTTATTATGAAATTATAATTGGAAAATTAAGAAATATGAATGTTGAGATATTAAACTTGATATGCAAAATGGTTGATGTAACTTTTCGATCATTATAAATTAACTTAGATGTATTGAAAAATATCTTGATCACACTGCCAGATTATATTAGAAAAATATGTTTATTTTTAATTAAAACAGAAGGAATCAATCAGAATTATGTTTTAAGTACTCGCCTAAAGTCTCTTGATCAGATGATAAATCGATCCGCAGAACATTCTCAAATGTATGTTCCATATTTACGGAACATTTTTAATAAATGGGAAAAGCTTTTTCAGACTGAAACTATAAAAAAAGGTCTAAGAAGTTTGTCATTAATTTTGATTAAAGCAGTTCTTAGAGACAAAAATTTAATTATTTTGAAATTTATTTTAATATAATTTGTTTAATATTAGAACGTCAAAATTATCATTTGAGTGATGACAGAAATGAATCCGATCATACATTTTTTTATTCGGTTCATTTTGCCGAAAACATATATTTGTGCGAGACTTATTTGTAGTGAATATACTTTTTTTTGTAGTGGTTTGCTTTATTTTGGCGTTGTAAAATTTATTTGATTGGGCATTGCATTTTTTTGTCATTGCAACACTTATTGTCGTGGAAAGTCAGGCGGGGAAATATCTGTTGTTATTTTAGACTATTTAATTTCTTTGAAAGAGATACAGTAAATAAATAGGCGATAATGTAATTAAAAACCAAAATGCGGGATATTTGAAAAACGTACCAAGAAATGCGGGACGAATGGTTATTTTTATTTTACATATATGTAGTACAGTTTGATAGTTTATCTATATGTATAGCACAAATAAGGCTTTATTTTTTTTTTGTATTGTTTAAAAGTATTTTTTTTAAATATTTTTTAAACTTCTGGCGCTATGTAGCCTATTTCTTGCCGAATTTTACATTTTAGAGTTTTTGGAGTTGTAAATTTTACTTGTATACTTAAACAAACGGTTTCAGACAGTA
Organism: Tachinus rufipes; assembly: GCA_963932245.1. Classification (NCBI taxonomy): domain Eukaryota; kingdom Metazoa; phylum Arthropoda; class Insecta; order Coleoptera; family Staphylinidae; genus Tachinus; species Tachinus rufipes. The sequence continues at coordinate 81,366,045 of OZ010744.1, forward strand.
TTACAAAAATCAGTCATATTGAGCAAAGATTTAACATCATTATTATATGTGCGGTGTTATCGTCTTGCTAAAAATACATATGTTTCAACTCTAAAACTTGTTTAATTGTGAAATGAAATAATCCTAATATAATAAACAGCATCAATAATACATTATTGATAAGTTTTGATTTTTTTTTGGTATTGCCATTATCCATTCCATCCTCTTCCATCATCTCTGAGCATTTCTTTTTTTAATGTTTTTACAATCTTTATTTTTTATAATTTTGGTAGTGCATATGTGCATATAACTAATATGTACATTATTATACTTAGATTTATTCATCCGTGTTTTCTGCACTTTTATATCTCTATTTTATCATAATTTTCTTTCACATATCTTTTGTATCTATTCTCATTTCATCTACTTCCTCACTAGCATATCTATTATTTATAAAATATTTTTTTCTGCTTGTTTTTATTTTATTTACATTTTACATTTTTTTTTTCTATATACTTCATTGTAAACTTTTTTGTTTTGTTGAGTTTATTTGTTTTCATTTCTTCTATTACAATGTATGCTAGAGTTTCTTGTTTACCCCTAATATCTATATTTAATTTTTGCTCTTTAAAGTAACGTACTGTTTACTTTAATTTAGTTAAATGGGAATGTAAATAAGTCATTGTCAATCTGTATGTTTTGCTTGACAATCACGTATTTACAACGCCGAAATGAGACTAGTCGCGTATACAAATTTTAATTGGAATTAAAGAATTTTATTTATTTCCCATATAATTATTTTTTTATTTCTCATACATTATTTTTTTTGTCAATTCTTTATACTTGTCTTATTGCTATATTTGCTTTTTTTGTTATATTTTTTATGTGTCTATTTTTATTTTTTGGTTGTACAAAAAAAATATTCTAAATTTTTAAATGATTTTACTTCTTTACCTTCTTTCTGAACGAAGTCAGTTTTGTTTCATTTACTTTTAATTTCAATATTTTTGCTTGTTTTTGCTACAATTACAATGTCGTTTGCACAAGTCCTTGTAAAAGTGTCTTGGCCCCGAGCCATTCTTCTTTGGTGCTTTGGATATCCCAAAAAGTTATCGGATCCGCGACGCCCATCTGTGCGTTGCTGCGCTACTTTAAATCCGGCTTTTAAAAGTGTAATTTTGGCTTTCAAACATAAAAATCCGGTTAATTTGGCTGCTAAGTTTTATTTTTATAAAAGTGTAAAGTAAAGTACTGTTGTGTTAAGTTTTGTTATCAAACTATTAATTTGATTTAAAATTATAAATTTAGCCTTTAAAATTGCTAATAATTTGTTTTCCAAATTGTGATTTCAGTCTTAAAACTTAAAAATCCGGCTTTTAAAACGTAAATTTGGCTTTAATACCATAAATCCTGCTTTTAAATTTTAAATTAGCCTTTTTAAAGTGTAAATGCAATTTTTAAAGCGTTAAATTTAAATTTCAAGTTATAAATTTAGCCTTTAAAACTGTAAATTCGGTTTAAAGTCTTTATAGAGTAAAATTTGACTGCTAAATTAATTCGGCTTTTAAATCTGTAAATCCAGTCTTTAAGTTATAAATCTGGCTTTCAAATCATAAATACGGCGTTTAAAAGTGTAAATGCGGTTTTTAAAATGTTAAACTTAAATGCCAAACTTAATAATATTATACATATACACTCAGAGGAAAAAAAAAAACGGGTCTTGGGTAATTTTTTGCAAAAAAAACCGGGTAATTTTTATAATGAGAGACCATCCGGATGTAGAAAAAAACAACATATGGTACTTATCAGTTTATTTAATGAACATTAATAAGCGGAAACGATAATGTACGTAAAAAAACGCATTTTTGCAAAATAAACTTAACAGAGATTAATATTGAAAATTTCAGTTGAATAAGATTTCGGAACTTTGTATTGCCTCCTCGAGACCTAACTGTTGCCAGCATACGGCGGCCCATGCCACTAAGCTCACAAATATTATTTTGAGGAATATTCTGCTATTTTTCCTGAAGTGCCAAACGAAGTTTGGTTGGTGCAACTGCTTGTCCTGTAACACGTCTGCTCAGCATGTTCCAAACATGTTCTATAGAATTTCCATCAGGGGTACAGGCCAGTTGAATATTCTTATTTCAACTGCAACTAAGTATTCTGTGACGCACCGCGCAGAATGCGGTTTAGCATTATTCTGCATCAGTCTTTCAATGTGCCAATGTCTAATTCAAATGTTTACGGGAAAATTGGAGTCTGGCTACTCGGTGACGTGGGACTAATTTTGGTCCAGCTGCTGGTGTTTTAAGCTATCTTCTTGCAATTTTTGACGAACTGTCCACACACTCACAGCTGTACTACAAACTTTACGAAGTTGGTTTCTGGTCTCTACTGAAGTCACATGACGATTCCGTAGAGTAGTACGAATGATAAATCGGTCATCGATAGCAGTCGTTTTTTGTTTCCTGCCAGATTCGCCTCGTATTTCTGCCGGTCTTACTAAACCGTTCAAGTGTTTTTTGGACGGTAGAAAAACTGACATGAAGGAATCTGGCCATATACCGGTGACTTCTTCCAACTGCCACAAGAGCAACAGCTTGTGCACAATCTTCAACACTTAGAACCATAATCAACACACCAATCTGCCCTGAGAATGACAGTTAATCAAAAATAGTAGCCACCTTGATCCTCTGTGCATAATATTGAATGAGCAATAGGTAGTGAAGAACGCATACCTTTAAATTTTATTTTCGCTTACTAATGTTTATTAAATAAACTGATAAGTACCATATGTTGTTTTTTTCTATATCCTGATGGTCTTTTTGATTGTATAACACTAAAACTTTAATAAAAAAGTATTACTCGGATTTTTTTGCAAAAAACTACCCAATGACTCGTTTTTTTTGCATCTGAGTGTATAATAAGTTAATAGTTTGTATTTATAAAACTGGTCAAAATATTAAATTTATCTTTCAAATTACTAATTCGTCTTTTAAATTATAAAATCCAACCTTTAAATCTTTAAACCCGTCTGTTAAAAGTGTCAATAAAGTTTAAAAATGAAAATCTATTGAGACAGTTGAAACGAACACTATTTTGTAATTTTTTTTATCGTCTTATAAACTGCTGTAAAGTGCAAAATTAGGTTAAAAAAAATTTAGAATGAATAACAAAATTAGGTCATTAAATATTATAATATTTTTAGAACTGAATTTTGGCCAAAAACGATTGAAAAGTGTAAAGTTTTATTTATAAAATGTTAAAAATAACTAAATTTGGTTTTGAAACATCAAAATATTCTCGGAAAGCACTATAGTCTGGTCATAAACTGCTAGGTTAAAAATCGAAAACTATATTTATAAATGTATAAAATAGCAAATTTTGTTCATAAAACATCAAAATATTGTTGGAAAGCAAATTCCAGTCAGCTTATGACCGGAATATGAGTAAGAACGTCAAAATTTGTTATAAAACTTTAAAAATCCGGCTATGAATGTTGAAATACTGTCAGAAAGATTTAAAATCTGGTCATGAACTGTCAAACTGTCAAAAATAGCAAAATCCAGCCATAAAGCAAAAAAATATGGTCGTAAAGTACCAAAATTCACTAAAAATTACAAAAAAATTACAAAAATTCTGTTATAAAATATTAGAATCAAAATCCGGTCAAAAATCGGTTGAAAAATCTAAAATGCAAAAACAGCAAATACCTACCGTAAAACATCAAAATCTTTTTGGAAACCATCAAAATTTGGCCGTAAACTATTGAAATATATAAAATATTAAAATATTGTCAGAAAGAATTTAAAGTCCGATAATAAACTGTTGAAGTGAAGTGTAAAATTTTATTCATAAAATGTCATAAATAGAAAAGTCTAGCTATAAACTATAAAAATATTGTCAGAAAATATCAAATTTTATTATAAACTATTAAAAACTGCAATATTTTACTTATAAAAAGTTAAAAATGGCAAAGTTTTGTCATAAAATATTAAAACAATTTTAAAAAGAACTAAAATCCCATTAAGACGTTTGAAGTGCAAGTGCAAAATTCATATTTACATTTTAGATTAAGTATTTTTGACAGTTGATTATCTTAGATCGATATTTGATTTAGTGATTTTTGACATATTAGATTTAAGAAGTTATTCTTAAACAAATGACATACATACATGTTAAATTATAACTTCGAAACAAAATCGACGACTTGAAATTTTCAAATCTATAAATTTTCAAATTAAATTCTTTACTTTTTGTTAACATTTCTCAAAAATCTATCGTGTGGGATTTAAGATTTGGCCAGTTATTGAAGTGCACTTTTTCTGAAACTGATTTAGTATAGAATGGTTAAGGATTTAAGGATAGAAGGGTTAAAAACATCTTATACTCTTTTGTACTAGTAAAAATCTAGTCATATTGCGGTTTCTCACGGCAAAACGCTTATTATGTACACATCGGCAAATTTATAAGTACAAATAAAAAAAATTAATTTTTGTTATCATTTTTATTAACTGGAAAGATTTAGGCAATGTCGAATTTTCTATAATCAAGTGTCATTTGTTTAAGCATTTGCTAAAACTTGTAACATGTAGTTACATGTTGACATATCATTAAGTTGTGTTAAGTGTAATTTCTCTAGATAAAAGTTTGTATAATTCGTCGTTACTATTTGATTGTAACCAGTTTATAATGGTTGACTGATATTGTTAGGTTAGGTTAGGTTAGGTTAGGTTAGGTTGAAAAAACTTGCATAAATTCAATACATTGTAGTGTTTACAGGTTGAAGGCTCCAGTCTGGATTGTATGTAAAAAGACGTCAGGGCAAAAATTGTTTAACCACTGCCATTGATTATTGATTTATTGCATTGCAAACACGAAACAGACACCAAATGGCAATTTAATTTATTTGTTAGATGTTTAAAACTAGTCAAAGTGTATAATTTTTCTATTGCAAAAAAGCTGTTTTTGTTTTATTTTTTAACAGGTTTTACAATTACACAAAGCTTTTCAAAAGGAATGCAATTATTTAGTTTATCTTTGTTCTTTTAAATTTTTCTTTGTGTGTAGATAAACAAGATGATTTAAAATTAAAAAGAAATTTTACAAAAAAAAATGTAAGTATATCACATAATTTTGATAAAAACATATAAATCTATAGAATTTAGAAAAGTATTTATGATTTACAAAATATGTTGGTATGATTTATGAAGGAGTTTTTAAAACCTTTTTTTTTTTGATAATTTTTATGCTAATATTGATAATGATTCGTGATTTTCTGCACTCAACTGTTAGATGGAGGTATGCAGTTTTTTTAAATTCATTTTTTGTTATAACGTACGCACAACTATAAAAGGTTAAACGTTGCTTAACGTTGCATCATTTTTGCAATAATATATCATGGAGTATTAATTATTTCTTTTTTTAGAACCACCTTGTTTTTTTTATATTAAAACCAGAATCTTTTAATATGTGTTGCTCATTTTAGCACAGTTGTTTTTCAGCACGCAACTCCTTTCACTACAACTATTTTGTTCAATTATTTGATTGTTTTGATCTATATTAAACAATTGCTTTAAAAATATTGTTTATTAAAATAAAACTAATATTTACAAGTAATTGTTAATCGATCGACTTTGTTAAGTTAAAATAAAAATGACAATTGTTTTAAATAAAAATAAATGGTCATAATTTAAAATAATTTTCAAATACTATCGGAATATTTAATATTCAAGAATTTGCCATTTAATCTAATTAGTAGAGTATACTAAATTGAAGCTGTTTGTCTGCATTTTACTTCAATTTGAATTAAAATGCTTTAAGGGTGCTCGCACAATTTTAATTCTGCTTCTGCTATCATAAAATGTTATTTTATTATTATTTAAAAAACATTAAACAATGTTTTATTATAGTTTTTTTTTTAAACTTTGACGCAGTGCAGTTGCCTCGTGTCACATATACGTGCTGCTGGTTTCAGCCCTTAATATGGTATTTTTTGTTAGTCACAAAAACATCTTATCACCACCAGCAGATGATCCAATCATTTATATCCGTCAGGCACATCTATCTAAACCGGATTATCTTGTTTTCGACCAACAGTAATATTTATTAATCCGATCGAATTACGTAATACATCGACTAGCCGGGACGGAACTCGTAAATAATTTCTGAAAGTAAGTTTACTTCGAAATTAAATTTTAGTTTGGAAAATATCATAATTTAATAAGAATGAATTGGGAAGGAAGCAAACTAAATAAATTATTTGTTATTTTAGTTTTATTTATTAGTTTTTAAATCATACTAGACTAGTGGTGCATTTATATTCGACCGACCGGAAGGAGTGCGAGGAGTGAAATAAGTTGATGTATGTGAATTTGTGTTTTGCTAAAACTATGAATAAGGCGTTTACAAATGTGAAAGAAATATTTTTTATAAATTTTATTAGTTTTAAAATAAATATTTCAATTAGTTTCATCATTGCCATATTTGATTGAGTAAAGTGCAAATGTATAGTATTTTTTTAAAATCAATAAAAGTACTCAAGAACAAGTAAGGTACAAGGCAATTAAATAAAGTCTTAAAAACGTTAAACCAAATTTAATGAACAATGTCAAAATCAAGTATAACGCATACTTGATTTTGAAGAGCTTGAATATCTAAAAAAATATTTGTACACTTTATTTTTATGATTTTTTTCTTATCTAATGTTTCTTTAAGTGGACCAAAGACATGCTATAATTGGTTAGGGTGAGATTAGAATAAGAAGGACGTTTTCTGTTTGTATATTTAAATAAAGCGTTTTTATTTACGTGTTTATTTGAGCCGCTTTATTTACCGTAAATGATGTAGTAACTGTATAGTTTTTATTCAATATTTATTTAAGTAAAGTAATACAGATTATGATGAACTTGAGTACGGAAAATGTCAGTACGTAGTCTAATTTTTTATCGTGTTGATTGAACTAATGCGTGTTTTGTACATTCATTCAATCAACGATTTATTTTATACAATTATTTATAGAATTTACAATAACTGACTAATTAAAATAAAAATTAAATGAGTTTCTATCTCGTTTTTAGTCGCTGCTTTTTGTAATATTAGATTTTTTTAATTATACTGTATAAAACATTTTGCAGAACAGAACAGACAGAATTTTTAGTAGGATTGAATACGAGACACAATGGAACGTTTTAGTGGTGTTTAAAAACGTTGAGACGTTAATGTTTTTTTTTTTTTTAATTAAAGCATCATACTAATAAATTCATATATTACATCAGTAGTCGACTATACTGAACTATTTTATATTTTCTCTATTTATTTTATAAAATCCTTTTATTTTATTCATATTATCGAAGTAATGATTTTATTTATTTATTTATTTTATTTCAACATACATGTTTCGATGATTAATCATCATTATCAATGTATTAATATAATATTTCAAACTGATTACTTCGATAATATGAATATACTGAACTACATATTATCGCACATCATTTGATTATCAATGTATTGGGAATATTGGGATGCATTATTTTGCAATTATTGTGCAACTCCAAGGCTTCAACTACCAATGCACAACATGTTTTGCTGTTATTTATAAGGCCATATAGTTTATTAAAGATTTTATTTTGTCAGTCTTTGGATGTAAATTTTTGTTTTAGTTCTTCGTGTTTGTTTTTAGTTTTCTGTATTTCACTTTCTCATTTTAACATCAAGTAGGAGTGCCTTTGACAAGAAATTTGTCATGTATTTTAATCTTACTATAGAAAAAGAAAAATTAAAGTTAATTTTATGTTATAATTTAGTTATTTTATACAAGAAATACAGTCAGCAACAATTTTTCGATTGTATGCGAATTGGATCACTCACTACTTGATAGGCTGCTAAACGATTTTTTTTTCTTAACATAGCTTAAGAAGAAAGAGAGAAAGAAAAATATTCTAAACTGTTATAGTATGTTTTTTTAGAAACAACTGTTACGTTTAGTTGTATATGTGTCGCAACGGACACTAAACCTCTCATCCACCACACCGTGTGAATCACAATCATTTACAGCCCTCCAAGCATGCTACAGCTATTAGTACGTCAATGACTGCACTTTTAATGTACTTTGTATCACACACCTAAGACCGGCCTATGTATGAATAACCTCTGTTTTTTTTTTAATTATGCCCATAAAAGCTCTCTTAGCCATTGGGTAATTAAATTTCTTTCTCTTGGAACTTGTAAGGTAAAAATTTACCAATACTTTCCATCAACAAATATAATAATCTACAACTAGTCCATTACTTATCTACCCTTAACACAACCTCAGACGTTTTACCTGTACGCAAATAACAATGTTAATGGTACATTAACTGTTATAAATAATGTTAACAAATGTATTTTTAATTTAATTAATTGACCATATTCGTTTTTTTTTTTAATTAATGTGTCTGAAAAACAATGTTTTGTTAAATAATACAGAAATATATTAATTTATTTATGGAAATCTATTTAATTAACAAGTAATATATACATGTCTGCAAATAAATGTTTGCATAATTACAAGTGAGTTACTCATACAGTATTATCTGCTCTCTTTAATAAATTCAGGGTTCGTTCTAATATGACATAATAATAAACAGTCACGGGAGATATCATTTACATAAAAGTGCTTTGCAATATGATCACTTTTAATTAATTACATTTTCTGGTATTCGTGACTATTGTTTGTTCTGATAATAAAGCCGTAGTTATGAACTTTAAACAAAGCAGCTTTGAACGCTTTATAATATAAGATGAATGAATCATTTCTATATCATTAAAATTTGTAAATAAAATTGTGGAAATAATTATTTTTATAAACAAATAAAATTTAAAGACGTTGGTGCACTTATGTTGTCACTTTACAGATGACTTGGAATATTTACTAAGTAAATTAATTACCTACTTAAATATAACTAGGATGCGGAAGAACAAAGGGGATGTAGACACAGTGTCGAGTTCTAATGTGGTCCACCCACACACTTGCAATTATAATTAATAATAATTTAACATTGAAAATTTAATAATTTTTATAAATCTGTTTGAATATAATATAAAATATTATTAGCGCTTTTTTCTTTTACACAAATGAAATTACCAGGTTTTTAAAATTAATTTTTTTTGGATACTATGTATTTTTAAAAATATATTGTACATACAAGATTACGTTTTGCAAATAAACAGAACTTTTAAGATTTTGCTATCTTGAAATTCTAATTTTGGTGAAAATTTAAGTTAGATATATAACCTAACCTAACCTAACTGATGACTAAAGCGATGATTAAGTAGAAACTTTTTATAACTAAACTAAAGAGTTTTCCAATAAGAAATACTGTTTTAATAATAATTTAAAAAAACATTTATTTATTTTTAAGTAGTACAGTTTTGTTTTGTTTTTTAAAGTACCAAGTGTGATTACTTGTAAACTTCAATAAATGCCCACCTCGACTCTGTATGTAAAAGGTCATTCTTTTAAAGACGTTTTTCAAGTCATTTTTGCACAATTGATGCTCTATCTAGCAAATAACACCTCGAGTATTGTCTTTGAGGGTTGGAATTGTTTGCGGGGCATTAGACTTTTTTCTCTACGTAGCTTAAAGAAAAAAAGTCCAGGGAGTTTTTTGTGCAGCACTGCAATTGTTTCACGACTTGTGGTGGCTTGTAGCGCCATCTTGCGGGAAATACAAATTGTCTACTATAGGATAAAGAAAGTCAGCGAGGTAGCGATCTGCATTTACTGTAATTTGTTTTTCGAAAAAGTACGGTTCTATGACTCCGCCGATCCAAAAACCGCACCAAACAATATCTCGTTGGGGATAAAGATATTTTTTGATTATTGTTCTAGGATTTTTGGAATCCCAAATGCGGCAGTTTTGTCTATTAACGAACCCACTGAGATGAAAATGGGTTTTGTCGCTAAAGATGATGTCGACAAATCTGGGTTTTTTGCGACTCTGTTAGGGACAATGTTTTGGGCTGACTTGACAGCACGAGTTTGAAGTGGAAAGTTTACATCAGTTACTTGGTCATTTTCCTCAAATTTTGCGATTAGCTTTACAATGGTTTTGGGGAAGGTGATTAATACCGATCAAAAACACCACAAACTCTGCGAACTGTCTTGGCAAAATTTTCACCGTGTCTATAATGAATGCTTAGTTTCTAATTGTATAAATCCGGAAACAGTTCTGTAAATAATGGAGTTTAATTTTGCTTCTGTAAAAAAAAATAACGTCATTTCTAAGATAAAAGTTATAGAAGTAATTTGAAACTTGTTAATTAAAAAAAACGTGCCTGACGTTTGTTTTTTTGCAATAATTAAACATATTTCCATCAAGAAATTCACGTTTTACTTGTTTGTTAATTGTTGTAATCATTATTAAATATTGTCGTATGTAAAAGTAATTTCTATATATCCATTGCAAATTAAACGGAACCAGTCCGTTTATATGTTGTATTTGGCTTTCTATTACTAATTAAACTATTTTTGTTGAATCACGAAGTCTATTGCAATGGAATTAACTGCATGACATATTACTGATTAAAATGAAGGTTTTTTTAAATATATTTATTTGGACTAGAAAACATATATTGTCAATTATTATAAGAATTAAAAGTTTTCTCTATTTAATTAAACTCAACTGGGCTGAATAATTATTTCACTATTTCGATTTTATTAAAGTCAACATTTATTACAGCAATAAGTCTTTAATTACATGAACTAAGAAAAATACGTTTGGGTTCACTAACTTGTAGACAACAAAGAAATCATGAAAAAAATTCCAAACTACATAATTTAAAACCAAAAACATATTAGGTAAAAACCTGTATCTAAATTTCTTAGAATATAAATTTTAATTATAAAACGAAAGGTCGTAACAACACTTAATATTTCTATTTATTCACAAAAAACATTTATTACAAATTTTAACTCGGCGAAACTGAACTGATAAGACCTAGGCTCTAGGCAAGTACAGCAGTGTTACGTGGATTCATAATATTTATAAAATACATTAAACTAATCCTTGCATTGTGAATAAATGTTGTTATAATTGTCCTAGAAATTATATAATAATACTTAAGATAAGCAATAAAAATATTATTTTATGAGTGTAAAATATGTTTCCTGAGTGTGGTAATATTATTTTGGTGTTGTTCAACCTATCCTTTAATTCTACCAATTTGATATTTAGAAAAACAATGTCCATTATGAACCTAACTAACTTTTTAGTTAGTAAACTACATTAAATTTTTTTTTACTAGACAGTCACTCAAGGGCTATGTAGGGACTCTTGATACAACTATTGTGGATATCCATGCCCCAATATTAGCAGTTTTATTTATTTTCATATTGAAATGTCGACGAAAGAGACGCTGTGTTTGAATAACAGATTCCCCACTTGTTAACATAATTATCGTACACAAACATACACGGACATACAATTCTGCACATCCGACTGCGTGACTAAATGGCACTGTACCGGTTTTTTCTACTCTTCTACTTGCTGTATACTGCGCTTTTAAAAACCATGCGGTTCCTCTGAATCATCCTGTATAAACAACAACAACAACAACACAATTTTAACAATGATAGGCTGAGCTCATCTGACTTTATAGCATTAGGATTTTATGTTGAATAAGCATTACTTTTTTAAACATTAAAACTCTTCAAAGATGCACTTTATATTATTGTTATAGTAATCTATAAGCATATCAGAATTATTTTGTTTGTTAGTTGAGGCAGTATTGAAGTACACTATTTTGTATAAACGTTTATTTTGTTAACTTAATCTACTACTATATATACAACTTGAAGTTTTAATTTATGTTCTAAGTAGCCTTTTTTTCTGAACAACTGTATTACAAAAGTTACGCAAAGTTTTATAATATTGCCACTGTTTCGTACGTTTTGTTTGTTAAAACTAAATAAAGCTTTATCTCGCGATTTAATTAAAAGCTTTATATTATCTGTTTAGCACGGCGTGTATTTTTTTCTTTTAGAATGTACAATTTTATTAAGCAAATGACTGTTAAAAAAGTGTAATAATATATCATTTAAAAACTCAACTTTAAGGTTTATTTGATCTAATTTATTTATACAGGGTGAGTCATTATTAGGTGTAAATAATTTAACCAAAGTTTCTTGTTGACAAAAAAAGCAATCAACTTAATATACCTTAGTATCAAAATACTCTCTTCAAAAATAACGTGTGTTAAATAAATAACTATAACAAATATTTAAAAAGCTTCTTTCCAGTCTCAATACAAGCATTGCACCGACGTACAACTGAATATTATAGTTTTCACGAATCTTGTTTTGCTGCAACTGTTCCCTTGCGTTGATTGCTTTACGGTAAACCAGCAAAAAACCTTTATAAATAATTTCAGTATTAATACATCAAAAACTGTAAAATAAACTCTTTTTTGCACTTTGCAAAATGAAAGGATAGTATTAACTGTATTTGATTTTCACGGTAAAAAAATCTTGTTTTGCGTTACCTAAATTAAAGCTTTAATTTTACTTACGAATGTATATTATTTTGTTGCCTACTCTATAATTAGTATAGAACAATATTTTAATATCGAGAGAATTGGAGATGCGGAAGATGATGTACGTGAACGAAGAAGATGTACCTGGAGACATCCAAATGCTTACACGCTAAACGAAATTGATTATATACTATGCAACGATAAAAACGTATATACAAATTTGTTTGTATTAAATAATTTTAACACAATTTTGGAAGCGACCACCGACTAGTGCGTGCAAACTTTAAACTCAATACAAGAGCAGAGAGAACTAAATTGATAAAAAAAACTAAATATCCAACATTAGACAAATAACGGAACAGATAACAAGTATAAAAACAGCCACAAAAAAGACTTGTACCAAAATACGGAATCAAAGAGAGGCCAAACTAACACAATATACCCCAGAACTGATGCCTCGGAGAAGAACAATCGATCGAGATACACCTAAATAAACTGGTGAAACAGGAGGTAGGAACGGATCTAAGAACATATAGAACCAACCAGGTTCTTCAAACAATCGAGAACAACAAAAGCATGAAAATCCTAAAATCAAATCTAGCAGCAGGAAAATAAAAAAATCATTAAAATACGGAACTAACAAGGAAATATGGTGTCTGATAAAACAGAAATTGCGTTAGCTATTATCAAATTTTATGAGGAACTGTATACTTTGAAGATGTCTAACTACAACATCACATCCAGAACCATCCTGAACGTAGGCTCAGAAGATATACTAAATATTACAACTTCTGAAGTCAGATATCTACTTAGCAGAATGAAAAATAGAAAAGCGCCCGGCGAAGACCAAATAACAGCCGAAATGATACAACTAGGGGGAAGCACTTTTGAAAAGGCACTGGTACTACTAAACAAATGCTTACCTACTTGGACATGGAAAAACGGAAGTGATACAGATACACAAAAAAAGAGACAACACTAACATGGAAAATTATTGACCCATAAGTCTCCTATCAGTTTTATATAAAACCTTTGTGAAAATTATTACCAACAGGCTTACCAATAAATTAGAGCTATACCAACCAGTTGAACAGACGGGCTTTCGAAAGGGTTTTGGAACTCTGGATTACCTACACACTCTGCGATCAATTATAGAAAAGGCAACAGAAACTATTGCACCATTACACCTAGCTTTTAAAGATTACCACAAAGCTTTTGACATTATCAAAACCTGGGCTCTTCTCTCTGCAATGGACGAGGCCAGAATCGATTCTAGATATTCCAAGATTATCAGAAACATATACCAAGACGTCAAATTTTATATCAAAGTAGATGAAGAAGTCACCACAATCAAAATACCCCTAGGCAGAAAAGTCAGGCAAGGAAATACATTGTTGCCAAAACTTTTTACACTGTCGTTTGAAAATATATTAAAATCCTTCCAATGGAACAACAAAGGGTTTAAGATCCATAAACCATTTAAGATTTGCTTGTTACGACTTTTACTTCCTCTAAACGATCAAGTTTGGTCATCTTCCTAGCAACATCGGCGACGTCGAGACGCCGCCGCGTACCGTTCCGAAGACCTCACTAAATCGTTCAATCGGTAGTAGCGATGGGCGGTGTGTACAAAGGGCAGGGACGTAATCAACGCGAGCTTACGACTCGCGCTTACTGGGAATTCCTCGTTCATGGGGAACAATTGCAAGCCCCGATCCCTAGCACGAATGAGGTTCAGCGGGTTACCCAGGCTGTTCGGCCAGGGAGGACACGCTGATTCCTTCAGTGGTGCGCGCGTGCGGCCAGGGAGGACACGCTGATTCCTTCAGTGTGGCGCGCGTGCGGCCAGGGAGGACACGCTGATTCCTTCAGTGTGGCGCGCGTGCGGCCCAGAACATCTAAGGGCATCACAGACCTGTTATTGCTCAATCTCGTGCGGCTGGGAGCCGCCTGTCCCTCTATGAAGAAAGACGTCCTGGTTGAAAAACCTACGTCAGTGGTTTGGGGTCAGCACTACAACTCTTTTTCGTAGAGCTGTCAACAAGACCCAAATAATGTTGATGATCGCCAACGTTCGTGGAGGACAAGGCACGCAAAGAAGAAGAAGAAGATGATATAGTATTAATAAGTAACAACATCGAGAAAATAAACATTATGCTGAAGGAGCTTGAGGAAAAATCAAGACAAGTAGGTCTAAAAATAAATCTAAATAAGACTAAAATAATGAGCAACGTCTAAATTAACGTTACCATAGATAATACAAAAATAGAAAATGTTCCAAGGTACATCTATCTTGGTCATACAATTAAACTTGGTACAGAAAACTAAAAGGCAGAAGTATCACATTGGATACAACTAGCGTGGGCCGGCTTTGGCAAGTTAAGCTATATACTTAAAGATAAAAACATTCCCATGAGTCTAAAAAGGAAAGTATACGATACTTGCATACTACCTGTATGCACCTATGGACTGGCAACAAAGAAAACCGCTTACAAGTTACAAATAACACAAAAATCTTTGGAAAGGACCATCTAGGAATTGAATCAGGAAATTCGGGAAAGAACAAAAATAGCGGACATCATGGAGCGTATTGCGGGTTAGAAATGGAGATGGGAGGGCAGGTTGCTAGACAAGACTCGAAAGATGGACAAAACAATAATGCACTGGAGACCACGAAGAACACAGCAAGGGAGAGGAAGACCACAAATGCAATGAGAGGACGACATCAGAAAAGTTGCCGGAAGACAATGGATAAGAAGAGCACCGGACAGGAGAGAATGGAATGACTTAAAAGAGGCTTTGAAAGCATTGAAAGCAGGAAGAGATACAGTAATCACAATGATGCATGAGTTGTTAAATAAAATATGGAAGGAAGAAAAACTCCCAAAAGAGTGGAACAATGCTATCAAAAAAAGGGGACAAAACTCTATACAAAAACTGGAGAGGAATAACATTACTTTGTACAGCGAGCAAACTGCTTACAAGAATTCTGTTATAGAGAATGAGAGATGGCGACAATATATGCATATTACGTATAATCCTTGAAAATTGCCTTCGACACGATAAACAGAGAGAGGATGTGGAAAACATTAGAGAACTATGGTATACTTACAAAAGTTATCTAAAGATAATAAATATTATACAAAAACTATACAGCAAATATTGAAGTAAATGGCGATCTTTCCAGAAATATAGAGATAGAGACAGGGGTAAGACAAGGATGCATCCTTATTGCAGACAATCAAACCGAGATAAACTGAAAATTATGGGAAAGACTAGAAGACTTAGAATTTGTCAATGACATTTGCCTAATTGAAGAAAACATAAAAAACTTACAAAAGAAAACAACGAAACTAAAAGAGATAGCAGAAAAAGTGGGACTGAAAATAAATGTGTACAAACGCATGATTTTATTATTAAATGAAACCCAAGATGTAAAGATTAAAACAAATGCAAGAGAGATAGAAAGAGTAGGCAAATTCTGCTACTTAGGCAGCGTTATAAGCGAAGAAGATATAAACACACGAATAAAAAAAGCACAAGAAACTTTCAACATGTTATGGAAGATTTGGAGATCAAATGAGATATCTACGAATAACAAAATCAGAATTTTTAATAGTAACGTAATGAGTATATTACTATATGCATCGGAATTTTGGACTACCAACCAAAAAACGATAAAAATGGTACAGACATTTGTAAGTAAATGCCTTAATAATACTAAAAATCTACTATCCTGAAATAATCTCAAATGAAGAACGGTGGGAAAAATGTAAAACAGAGCCAGTTCAAGTCACAATCAAAAGGAGAAAATGGATAGGACATACTCTAAGAAAAGGAAATATGGATATAACCAAAGCTGCACTAAAGTACAACATAAGAGAGAGGAGGAAAAGAGGAAGGCCTATAAACACCTGGCAAAAACAAATGCACAAAGAACATGAAAAAATAAACATATCATAGAACGATCTAAAAAGGAAAGCAGAAAACAAAACAAACTGGAAGGAAACAGTAGAAGAAATCAGCAAAAAGAGAAACACATAAGGCTGGCATTCTTATTAAAAAAAAGAAGCCAAAAAACACCGAAAGGTGCCCTATGCTTCAAATGGAGCGACAAGGATATATAATAAATTCAGCAAAAGAAGTTTTAAGAATGAAGAACAAGATTTTGAGTTGCAACTTAGATATATTTGCGAAAAAGGATTATGAAATGTTTTTGTATGAAGTGTGTTTTTATACGGATTTGAAATGTGGCTCTGGAGGAGATTATTGGGCATTAAGTGGTACAGTCATAAAAAGAAAGAAAAGATGGATGGGTAAGACATGAATTGCGATGAGGTTGGTTATTGAAGGACGTGATCGAAGAACTGGTGAATGCAAATCTAAAAAGAAGAAGAAGATGCAAGATGACTGATGTTCTAAAGAAAGGAGAAAGGTACAGTGAAATGAAGAAAAGGACGGAGGACAGTAAAAACTAGAGAAGGGGGACGTAGGACTTGCAAAAAGCAGAACACTAATGATGATGATGATGAATATAAGTACAATCAACCGACTTAAATAAAATATTTATTATTCAAAAAATAATTAATTTAAATTATATAATTATATAGCAACTTGTCGAGACCCTTTTGAATCAAAACATATTTTAACCGTACCGTTTGTTTATTTGTATAAATTATTATATTATGTTTTTAAGAATAAAACTAACTATCAATTAACAAACACAGTACATATTTATTCAACACGAAACAATAATAACATATATTTACTACAATTTAAAATTGTATCCTATAAAAGGTCGCCAATATTATGGTGGATATTTTTTTAATTGTTTACCAGATAGCATCAAGGGTATAAAATTATGTTTAAATGTCACCTAAAAAAATAATTTATGGTAGTTTTTATTCAGTAAATAAACTTGTAAATTGTAAATAGCCATTTAATATTGTATGTTATTATTCTGTTTGTGTATTTATTTTTTATGATTTAGGTATTAACGTATCCTATCAATATTATAAGATTTATGTTCAATAAAATAAATTTTAATGTTTGCTTTAAAAGAATTTATCAAAAGTACTTTGCTATTGAGTATAAGTATTACAGAATTTAAGAATGGTGCTTTAATTTTCTTAGACAACTAAATGATGTTTTGCAGTGTTCTTTATATGATAAAATCTTTATTGTTTTTTGCTACATATAGCAAATATTAAGTGCTTATTAGAGGAGTGTTAAATTTTTTTTTAATATAAACAATATATTTTGCTTTAACTTATTTGTAAGAGTAGTCATGTGGTAATTTAAACCTTAAATCTTTGTCCAATTAAATTTCAAGATTTTTTTAAATTTTTTCTATGAGATTAAAGGTAAACAACATTTTAATGGGATGGAACTAACAAAATGCTTCTGTAAGCTTCATATTAAAGCACGATCTAGTCTTTTATTCTATAAAAATGTTAAACAGTTAAAAAAATTGTCAAACCAACTTAAACCTGAATTTGTCATAGTATGAATTATTCTGAGATTTGTCAATATCTATATGCTTATTTTTTTTGTCTTTTATGCGTTTTAGCATTGCTGGGTCAACGGCTAATTAGGTGACTTTCAAATCACCCAATAGATATAGAATAAGTTTTATTTAGTCATATTTTGGGAATCGAACTTCGGACGGCTAAACTAACGCTTTATCACTACTGAGCTATCTCACCGTATATAATATTACATACAATTTTAATTCAATGCAATGTTAGATATTTAATAAAACTACCATTTTAAAATTTTAAAATTCTAGTTTCAATTATTCGATAAACATTTTATTATTTGTTTTTATTTGATTGCCAACATACGAATATGTTATTAATTTAAATTTAATTGTAATTAAATCAGTTGCATTGAATTACATATCACCGGTTGATATGAAACAATAATATTACTCGATCGAGCAATGAACAATTTAATAGGAATGCACAAACAATGTTATCGTTTGATGATTTTTAGTATTGTAGCGTACCCTTTTTATGCTTGATATTATCAGTAATTATAAAATAGACAATTGGCTGTGGGTGAATAATGGATCATATTTAATTTTAATGTAAACATTGCAAACATTGTTTGGCCTTGATTTCATATGCCATAGATCATGGATTATTTATTTAATATTTATTTCCTAGTTTGATTATATTTAAAACCTATAAATCTCAATTTGAACGTAATTATTGAATTGCATTTCATCAATTCTTTAGAATCATATTTTTTTTATTTTTATCTATAAATACGATGTTTTATAATTTCATTAGAATTAATGTAAAAGAGAAATAAATTTATGTTTTTTTATTTAAATATTTGTATCTCTTTGATCCCTATGTCCTCTGCGTCCTCCATATAGCCGACGCAAATGTATTAAAATAGTAATTTTAATAAAATTATGTGGTCATGATGAACTTATTCTTAGTATTTTATTTGGAAGCTTATACATGTTTTGAAATACTAATTTCTTCAAGTTATTCAAAAAACCATACGAATTTTTATTCATATCATGTCATGATACCTCTTTATGTATTAATGTCTATAATTTTAAAATAAAATAACACAAAAATATTTATTTTATGATGTTTTAATATATTATTTTACAATTGATTAGTTTTTGTATCATATTACGTTACGATTGATTCAAAATAAGAATTGTAAACCTTTAAAGGTTTGCTTTAAACATCTTTTAAATTGACTGTAGTTATAATACATGAAACGAGTGCAATCATTAAAAAAATGTAACGAAAAAATTGACGTGGAATTGAAAGCAAAATTAATGTCACGGCTAACTTGACCCACATAAAAGATCATTCACATTTCTAGTGCGAATTTCCACGTAGCATGTGATTTCAAATATCATGAGACAATTAAAAGCGAAATTTCCCAATGGTCGTAAATTATTCCTACGTATAGATATCAACATTTATATCTCCATCCATACAACGTGAACTAGTTACTTGCACGATTGAAAAAAATACTTGAACTGTTAGTTGTTTGCCTCCTTATATATTTGGTCCAGATCTTACTTACATTGGCGGCTGAAATATTTATTTATTTATTATAATTTTTTTTTCTTTTTGTATGTCTGAAGGCTATGGACATAAAAAGGTTAAATTAAATTATCGTTAACAAACTTACATGAAAATTTATTTTTTTATTGCGGTTTTATGCAAAATTAATATGCTATGTATAATTAATTACTAAAGTATCTTTAATATGTTTTTGATCTATATGTTTTGTTTTGTTTAGGAGGAGATTGTTAGAGTTATAATTTTTTTAACAGAGATAGTGATTTTCTTTTGTTTACCCTCTAATGCTTGATGCGTAGGTAGACGATCAATTTGATTGAAGTATACAAAAATTTAAGTTCAAGCATACTCTTACTCAAACAACAATGTTTCAAAGCAGAGTTGTGATTAGTTACTCAGCATTAGTCACAGTTTATTAAACGAATCTGGAAGTTTTCTATAATAGATGATTTTACTTTTTATATTTTTAATTAAATAGTTTTGCTGAATGATCAGTATTTTCAATATTTTATGTGCAAATCTGTGCAAAAGTATTCTAAACTCTAAAATTACAACTTTTTTTAGTTTGTAAAAATGTCATAACTTAAGGAATGTACTAGATCTGTAGTTACATTTGTCAAAAAATCATAAATTTTTAAAAGTATTACTATATTCGTCAAAATGACACAAAAACTGTCAAATAGTTTTCAGCAATGTGATAAGTTGGCATAAATATGCCAAGTCTGCTAAATTGTTTATTAAACTGTCAAAATTGTTACTACATCTATCAAAAACTTACTAAAAAATACAAAAAAAATAATAAAACTGTCAAACAATTTACAACGCTGTAATAAAATGCGTACCATTTGCCCGACCTGTCAAATTGTATTCTAAACTATCAGGAAATGATGATTCTATATTTTAAACTGTCAAAAATGTTACTACGTCTGTCAGAAAGTAACTAAAGTTTTTAAAAAAGTACTACATCTATCAAACAATGTATGTAATATATGATAGCAGAAATATAGCAGACCTGTCAAATAGTATTCTAAACTGCCAAAAATACTGTCAAAAAGTAATAACATTTGTCAAAAATATTATTACATCTGTCAAACAGTTAGTAACTAAAATAGTTTTTATAAGTTAGCATAAATCTCCTAGATCTCCTAGACCATTGAGATTTTAAACTGTTCAAAATGTTACTGCAACTGTAAAAAAAAATTGCTAAAAATGTTAAGAAAACAATTTACGCAATATGTAAATACACTATAAGTTGAAAGCAATTTGCCAGACTTATTAAATTGTATTGTAAACTGTTATTAAAACTGTCTAAACGTTACAAAAACTGTCGCACAGTTTACAATAATTTAATATGATCGATTGTTTTTAAAACTGTAAACAGTGTTACTAAATCTGTCAGAATATATTCAAAATGTCAAAAAATTACTAAAATTGTCAAACAGTTTACAGAATTGTAATAAAACGCCGAGAACCTGCCAATTATATCAAATTTGATTCAAAATTATCAAAGACAACACCTGTCTAAAACTGTTAATAACTATAATTTGATTTAAATGTACCAGATCTGTACAAGATTTGTTAAATTGTATTTTGATTGTCAAAGTTACTACATCTGCCATCATAAGTTGGTAAGAAATAAAAACTAGACTAACAGTTATGTATAAAAATATTATAAGTTTGGTAAAAAATATACTAGATCTATGACCCGTAGCAGCAAAAAAAATTGTTTAGTTTCTCTTTACGATGCAACTTATCTATGTATGTATAATTGATTATCTGCCGGATACTGTCTTTTACCTTTGCTCTTACATGTCTTGTTTTTATAGCACATCTTTTGAAAGAAGGAATCTTGATTAAGTGTTGCTTCTTAGAGTATAACGAGATATATGAACAGTAAAAGTCGGTCTAACCGCCAATCACAATTATTACTTTATTTGAGACGTGTTTGAACACAAACTGTTTAGCTACTTAATCAAAATATATCATCTTCTAGTGTTCATGCCATTTATATCTGCTGTTACGTTTAATGCATAGTAATGTGATATATTATTACATTTAACATATATATTAGTTTGCATAACTTTACTTTGCACAATGAATTGAATATTGTGAGAAGTACGTTACGATAATACAATAAGAGGAGTTTAATAAATGTTTTGTATAACACGACTGGCAATATTTTAAATCAACTTCAGTTAGTTGTAAGAGCACTCGATATCTTGTGGAAATATGTATGTAGTTATAAGCCAGCAACTACTTACTAGTGATGTATATTCTACCTATTAAAGTTTAATAGAGAAGAAAATTAAAAATAACAATATTTTATAATATTTAATTTGTTCTAGGTGGGAGACAGAACTTTTGTTGTTGTTGTGAAGGACTAGCAAATAAATAGCAGTTACTTAACATTTTGGAGGGGTGGAAATTGTTTTTTTTTTCTACTTAGATTAGTTTTTGCTATATTTATCGTAAAAGTGACGGCATTTTGAAATCCGATTTCACAATTGTGTTCAATTAGATTGCTTTCTACTAGAAGGCACGATTTAACATTCAAACCACAAACCCTCTGCAGCTTGTCTTCGTCAATTAACGCAACCACTGCGTGAATGCGAGCTATGACATTTTCAAGTCTGACAACAGGTTTGCGCTAAACTTTTTTAGATTTAATGATTTAGGAGGACATGGTGGATCCACCACTTTCAATCCACATGTTAGGATGGTTTTTATTCAGGACGTTTTTTGCATTTGTACATTTATTCTGACAGCGTCGGTAGAAACATGTGATTCAGTTTTTGTGGGGCACATTGTACTTGATACTGGAGTCGCTATACTTTACATTTTTTTGGGATCTTTGACCTTACTTTAGTTAGGTACTCGCATTATGTTAGCTGAAAGCAATATTGCGTCAAGGTATGTTATTTTTAAATTTGTTATTTGAAGAAAATTATTTAGAAGACACAGTTGTTAAAAACTTAAATTAACTATGATAATCATGGCTGTAATGTAAGTTGCCAGTATTACGTGCAGATATGGAGGTTTATATCCAAAAAGGATAGAAAGCGGCCGATTAAAGAAAGAAGAAAAAAAATCATGGCTGGTACATATTGGTTAGGAATTACGTTGACTTAAATTAGTGTTTGTCTTGGTACGCTTAAGTTGACATTCTTTGATTTGCTCATTGAAGGGAATTGTGTTTTGCATATGAATTAAAATAACGCAGTCGGTAGGTAAAATGTTTTGTTTACCTAGTTTGTCTAATTTCTTTTAGAATTGTTTATTAAAGGGAATTGTCTTTGGCATAGAAATCAAAATGGCGCAATTGGTAGGTAGAATATTTTGTTTTTAAAGACATGATGTCTAATGTTTGGTGTTGTACTAAAATGATATTGGCAGAAACCGGTGTTTTTCCTGGTATGTTTGTCATATGCACCAAAATTGCGCAGTTAATATGTGGGCATTTTTTTTTTGGCACTTTGTATAACCTGAGGTCAATTATTGTGTTTTGTTTCTATAGTGAATACGTAATAATACTCAGATTTTGTTCTAATATTTGTTTCTCGCGCTTTACCGTGTAATTGAATAAAGTATAGTAGTGTTGTATATTGTTTTACAATAGGTGTCGATGAGAGTTTTTTGAGGATTTGAATGTATTTTGTCCTATATTATATTGCACATTGTTTTGGGTCATCTCTTTACAAAAGGTGGCTGTCTAGTAGATATCCCTAAAGGTAGCAGTTTTTCCTGGTAATGCGGTAGAATTTTTTGATAAAAGCGGTTTGTTTGTCTGTGATGGGTCTGGCATTGATGGTGTGTTGTCGTCGATTATGTCATTTTGTGACAATCAGTTGTTGCGGATATTTTGTTTGACGGGTATTTTGCGAAGAAGAAAATATTTTATGATGAACTATGCCGTCAATGTTTTTTTTAATACTTTGGAGACTTTTGGGGCAGAAAAGCGGCGATTGCTTGTTTTTAGATGATTAAACATTGTTGCAGGTTTTTTGATTAAAATTTGAACATTAGAGTACTGTCAGTTAAGATTTTTAGTTAACTTTTGGGTTGTGGATTGATACTATGCCTGACTACTGCTTAATTTAGGTTTGTAGGGTTGAATGTTGTCACTGTTAGGCATACCTTGGTGGTTGTCAATATGCTATTGCGCAGTTTAAATTTGTCCGAGGATATGCCCGTTAGTTGGCAGTTTATCGATTGCTATTGTTCAATTTTAACTTTGATGAAAATAAAATTTACTGGCATTATGTTGCATTCTATTACGTTTAAGCTTATGTCTTTTTTGAAGAAAATATCCTCTAAATTCTTATAAAATAGCAACTTGGCGCAGTCGATAGGTGGTGTTCTTATTCAATTTGGAAATTAACTGTTTTATAGTGTTTTAAAGTATAAGTTAAATAATGGCAGTTGGACATTGCATTGTCAATACGGTAATTAATTATTGCGCAGTTTAGATTTGTCTAAGCGACACATCCGTATTTTTTATAGAAATCTTAGCCGATACTGGCACAATGTTGTATTCTGGTATTCTGGGTTATTAACCCATAATGAGTGGAAGTTTTATCCGTTGGTAGGGACATATAGTGCCGGTGTATCCGCATACACAAAAGATTGTTCCAGTCCAATAGATGTAACGTAGTCAAGCAGATTAAGTTTTTGTCTCAGGAAACTGTATGTAGGTTTGTTAATACATTTTCTCAGTAAGTGCAGATTGAGCATCAAGTACTTTTAGTTGTTATTGTAACATATGTCGTCAGGAGTTTTGGTTTGTTCTGGTAGGCGTGCGATAATTTTAATTTTTTTATGTATTTTGTTCAATTTTGACATTAAAATCTTGATTAGAGTTCCATGAAGGAACGCTCTGCTTTTTATTTGGCATTTTTGAAGTTCTGTAGATATTCAAAACTGTTTTGTCAATTTCTTCTTCTAGTTTGTCAGTTTCTTCTTATTGTGGGGTATTAATAAACCCAATGTATCCTGCGGTAACAATTGTAAAAAATATTGTGTTGATATTGTTAAGGGTCTGTTTGTGTGGGCTGTTCTTCTGACTTTATGGAAATATGATGTTGTATGGATCTTTGAATATAATCTCAGTCCAGCTTCGGTGGTGCGTACTTTAGAAGATTCACCAATATCATTAAGAGCTGCTTTTTAAAACGTTTTGCTAAATCTGCAAATTTTTTTGTCATGTTTGACAAACTGAACTAATGTGTTGTATACATGATCACATATTTGAACATGTACGTTTGTCTATAGGCACCTTTAGAATGTTTAGGTTTTCTTATAAGAGAGGTTTAGATACTATATTCAATTCTAAGAAAGAGCATTGATAAATAATTACATGAGAATATAAATCTCTAGTGATCTATCTTAAAATAATATACTATCTATACTCACGTTGATTGAGAGAACTTAAAAATCTTAAAGGTATATAGTGTATAGAAGTGAGAGAAGAATGCTAGAGGATGTAAATAAATTCTCATAAACATTTATAGTATCTATATAAAGCATTTTTCGATTTGTTGTTATTTTATTGATACACATAGCTATATATATATAGGTGTTAAATTACACGCAAGGTTAGCAATCAGTAGCTAGAATACAAATTATAAATTAGTATCCAAAATTACATACTAATGATTGTACCAAATATATAAATAATATTGATGGATATTTTTATTGATTATTTATATATTAAGTGCTAATGGTATACTTATCAATGTCATTTTCTTTACTGGTTACGAGAATAAAAATTTCCTCAATATATTTACTATTCACTTTATTTGATTTTGTGTTAAACATTCAAACATTCAAACACTTGATAGATTGAAACCATACAATAACGTAGATATATTCAGAGTAAATTGGACGTCAGCAACTTCGGTTACTATTTTATAAAGCATTTGTTTCAGGAGCTCGATTATCATTCAATAATTCCCAGTGGAATTAAGTTGTTAAAAAACTTTAATAAATATTGTTTTTTTTTAGATTAAAATTTAATCCTAATGCCTACACTTCTATCTGAGATGTTTATTAAAGAAAAAGGAATGTTAAATGTGTTGAGGATTTTGGTTATAATTGTACGAATCTGCAAATTAATGGGGAATTCCTAGTATTTGTGTCTTAATTAATTCTAACGTAATAGTAAAATCATTTTCTCTCTAACATAGCGTTCTGCTCGTAATATTTAATTAATAATAAAATAATTATGATATGCTATTACTAATTACAATACAATTAAATAATTTAATATGATTAATACTCGCTCGTGATCAAAGCGATACAGTTTTAATCAATTTAATTATAACATGTGACAAGGTAAACAAACGAACATAAATTGCTAAAATAATTAGATTTTTTTGCAAATCATGAACTAAAGGAGCCAGAATTAATACTAATGCTAAACACTTATTGATTGGCCTTGAATATTTAATTGGTTATAAATATTAATTTGCCCAAAAAAGCTAATATCAATTTTAAAAGCAAATAATATTTTTTGCATTCTATAAAAGTAGTAGTGCTGCTATTAAAGGTAATAGTTAATTTTTGTTACGTTTATGTTCGTGCCGATTTAACCTATAAACATTTGATTTCTTTTTTGCACGGATGTATTACAGATTATTATTTAGTATGTAGGTATATTATATAATGATTAACTGGCAAAATAATGTTTGTGATTATATATGATAGAAAATTATTATAACTAATAATTAATTAAGAACCACGCTTGCTTACAATAGAAGTTAAATACATATAGTAATCTATATAATAAATATTTTATTATAAAAATAGTTTTATTTTTTCTAAAATAAACTAGTTTGTTTAATATTTTAATTATAAATTCAATTTCTTTTTTGTACAGCAAATTTATAACAATATTATTTATGAATAAGTAATTTATATCAATATTATCTTAACCTACCATTGTATGTATACGCTTTAAGAAGCTGAAGAAAATTCATATTGTGTTCGACCTTGAAGCATAATGTAAATCTGATCGCCGAAAGCAATAATTAGTCGAGTGCGCAAAGCTGATGCACAAACATCTGCTTAATTTATTATTATAGAATAGTGTTAAGATGTGGAAATTTAAACTTTTACGGTAATTTATTCAATTCAATAATATTATGCAACTGTGTTATTGCTATCAGATAAGTTATGGATTTGTTTTGCATTAATTGGTTTAATATTAGTATTTTAGGTCATGCAAGTTATTTTACAAATTACATACTATTTATTATTAACTTTACAAAATAATATGTTATTGAATTATGAGAAATTATTTAGTAACAATGCATAACTGAATTTGGCATAATTTTATTTAATATTATGTGTACAATGTATTCTGATAATGATTGAATATATTATAAAACTTACCTGATTTATGTAGATTCCTAAGTATAATGCCCAACAGTTCTGTTTATATTATAATTTATTAAATTTATGGAGTACATATTACGAATAAACATTGTATTTGGGCAGTTTATGAAAAAAAAACTGCTACTTATTCTTCTCTGGGACTATCTTACGGAATTACTTCAAGTTATGGTTGTTCTCTTTGACGCCATGGTGCTAAGCATAAGAATTGACCGCATTACAATCGTTTTCTCTTCATCAATTTTTTTTCTATATTATTGTTTATCTATGACCTACTTATTGTTGTACTTATTTTCTTCAAATAGAACTCTTTGTGCACCATTTTTGAGTTGATGTTTTTCTTTTTCTTTATCTTATACAGGTAGGCTGACATATCAATGATAAGAAAAGAACCGTGTCTTGAAATAGTTTGTTTTCAACTTTCATAGTTTTTATGAGACTGTTGGCTCTGTTTCTTTCTTATATCTAAAATAACTATCGGATTGGTTGGTAAGCAAAAGCTGGCAGCTTGGGATTTGTTTTGGTATACTATATTTGTTGATTATTGTTTTTGAGTCTTTGTGAGTAGTAACCGGCGTTTATTTTAATTACTGTTTTAGATGGAAAGTATTAAATTTTGTTACGGAGTCCAACGTCTTATTTTTACTGTCTTCTGTTTAACTTGTTTAGCTTGAGTAGTTGGAGAGCTGTAGTAATTGACTTACTTTTATCATTAAAAAATAAAATGTTCTATGGAAGCATACTTGGAAATCTAGAAGATTAAATTGCAGTGTTGCAAATCCTATTTTGCCACTTTTGTGAAGGCTTAGTTTTTTAAAATCCAGAATACGGTATTGGTATGATAGTTCTTATATCGATTGTCATCGTCTATTATTTTAGAGAGTTTTTTTACTGAAAGCGAATAATTTGGTAGATCTTTTTTTTTCAATCTTATTTTGGTAGCCAGGGGTTAGTGAGCTTTCCCATGTGGTTGGAAAATAGTTTATATGTGTTTTTTTCTGGAAAGGCACGTTGTTGTTTTGAGTTGTTTTGGTTGATTGTGGTTAACTTTCTTTTGTAAACGACAGACATTTAGCGAGATAAGTATCTGATGACATAATTTTATGATCAGTTCAGTATTTGGCTAAACTTTGGTATAGTCTAGTAATTTGTAAAAAAAACTAAATGGAATTTAAAATTTGTAAAAAACACACACAAAATTGTACTATATAACATTTTAAAAACGATCGTTTTAAAAATAAAATCAAAAAAACTTCAAATGTTCTAATTTTGTTATAGAAAAATAGCAGAAAAACTACATGTTGAGCATAAAAGCAAACTGACTCGCCAACAATGCTGGTGTCTGAAAACTAAAATGTTATTATTAAACAAAACAGGCATATATTTTGCAATATTGTGCATTTACGTTCAGTGTTTCTTTAGATACTACTACAAACAAATATTTAATTATATAAAAGTATACTGGGTAATTTAAAATTGCATAGAAATCTTTTAGGAACGGACATGTGTTTCAAAATGTATTGTTTTTGAGATATTGATTATTAAACATTTCGCAAGTATGTATGTTGAATTGTTCGCTATTTTGTATTAAAAATCAAATTGGTTGTGGCTATTATTATTATTATTGAAAACATCACAATTAGTTGGAGGTAGGAGAGCAGAAACTACGTGGATTAATTTTTTTAATGTCAATAGTTGACTTTTTGTCAACTTTTTTTGCTGTCAACTAAAATAATGTTTTCAAGCGTTCTAACAAATTTATAAATGTCATAGGCAGCAAATATGGCTATTACATTTGATGTCAAGGCCGGATTTTTTTCTAAAACCGGAAAAAACGGCCCAGGACGCGTGGACTTTATAAAAACCATGTTTAAGCTACATCTTGAATTTTGTAGCATACACTTTTTGTGAACTTTTTGCGTCTTGAACAGTTTTTCTAGTTTTAGCGAAAATCCGATCTTGACACTGAATGCGACAGTCATATTTGCTGTTTATGACATTTTTGGATTTGTTGGGACGCTTAAAAACATAATTTTAGTTAACATAAAACGAACTCAACACTTGTACTTGAAAATTCAACTTTACTTTAAGCGTTCTCCCGGCACCACAGAGCACATGGCATCCCTTCACAAATTGACATAAAAAAACTTTTTCACATTGTTTATGCTGCCTTATATCAGACTAAAATAAGTTTTTCAGAACAGTTTTAGGCTTTTTTTGTAGAACCTATTTTGTAGATGTAAAGTTAAGCATTTAGATGGAGCCAAAGTTTTATTGTAAGTGATAGTATAATTTAAAGTGAGATAAAGTCGTCAATTTTTACTTGCTTGCTACAAAAAAAAAACAATTTGGCTGTAAGTGTAGAACAATTGTAGGTTGTATTAAAAATTATAGTGTTGCTGAATTTAATTGTCTTGTTTACTGTATTTCTGGTAGTAATCATTTATTTAACTAAGATTTTATCAATTTGAATACTTCTATTAAAATATTACAAAATATGTCAACAGTTTACAACAGGACTTTGTATTTATCATTTTACACATTGATTAAGCTGATAATTTTCAGTTTTCTGTACATTTACTAACTAATTGTTCTGATCAATTATGATAATTATTGGCACAATAATTTATGTTTTTTTTTTAATACTCTTCTATCTATTACGTTTTTTTTTTGTGGCAAGCCACCGTCGGCACTAACAACAATTTTTTATGAAAAAGTGGAGAATTGTTTAAAGATTCGTCGGATTCACTGTTGACTAAACCTCACTGGTTTGAGTACTAGGAAGTGTGGGACGTAATTGAATATAAAATTTGTTTGAAGGGTGTCTTATAAAAGGTTTTCCAATAACAAGTTTTATTTTGAATAGCAGGCTATTTGGGCAGCTGTCAGTTTTGAAGCTATTATCTTTTGACATTTGACAAGTAAAAACTACGCCATTATTAAAAATGGAAAGATATACGCTTCAACAACGCATTGAAATTATTAAAATTTACTACAAAAATGGTGAAAATTTTCAGTCACAGTTTGCAAAAGTAAAGCATTTTTGGCCGTCGTAAAGCACCTTCTCGGCCGGCAATAGTAAACCTGGTGGAAAAATTTGAGCTGTTGGGACAAGTTTGTGATGTGAAGAATCGAAACCGTGTGCATTGCTCAAGAACACATGAGAATATTGCTGATGTAGCCCATAGTGTTGAAAAAACCATTCTACAAACGACATTATACCGTATTTTGCATAAAGACTAAAGTTTTAAAGCTTTTAAAGTTCAGTTAACACAAGAACTCAAACCAGTCGATCACCATAAACGTCGTATCTTCGATTATTAGGTCCTTCAAATGCATTAAAATGATCCGGAATTTCATCAAAAAATCATCTTCACTGATGAGGCCCATTTTCACATAGGAGGCTACGTTAATAAGCAGAATTGTCGCATTTGGGGCTCAGAAAATCCAAGAATGATTGTTGAAAAGTCTTTGCATCCTCAACGTGATTAATGATTTTTTATGGCCGGAATTGGAAGATATTGATGTGGACGACGTTTATTTTTATCAAGACGGCGCTATGTGCCACACAAGCAACGAGGCAATCGCAATTTTGCATGAAAAGTTTCCTTATCGTGTTATTTCTCAAAGAGGTGATCACAATTGGCCACCGAGATCTTGTGATTTAACACCTTTAGATTTTTTTCTTTGGGGCCACGTGAAAGATAAGGTCTATGCCAATGCTCCACAATCGATTCAAGACTTTAAAGATGGAATTCCTGAAGTTATCGAGGACATACAGCCGCAAATGTGCGAATTGGTCATAGAAAATTTCATGAAAAGAATGTGGTACTGCAACCGTAACCCTGGCGGCCATTTGACTGATATCGTTTTCAAATATCAAAATAATACCTCTTATTGGAAAACCTTATATATAGAAATATAACGTAGGGTTATAGGTCTAGGGAGCTCCGCATTTGAGAAGCAGGTGCTTTGGGTTGAGTTTTTGTACAAGATTGTTTTGATTTTAGTTTGAGATAATCTGGGCAGCTTATATAACTTGCATTGTAGGGTCAATTACATGCGGCGCATATTGTTACATGCCTTGATTTCTTTGCAATTGGAGCTGGGATGGGCTTTAGCGTATTTGACGCATACATAAGGGGAATCGTATTGGGCTGCCTAGTGGTCATAACGCTGGCTTTGTATTCAACGCCAACAAAATTTTGTGAGAGACATGATTTTTTGACTGGTTACATTTTGGGGCAGCTAAATGTATAGCATTGGGAAGGGTTTCTCATTTCTTCTTATACGTTTGACGTATACTGGAGCGTATTCTAAATCTGTTAGCTCTATTTGCACCGCATCAGGCTTGGGTATGCAGCCCGCTAATGGCGGTTTTTACGCTGCCTTTTGCGTCTTGTTTCATTTTGGATAAAGCTTCTTCATGGACGTCGATCCTTCTGGTTTGGTTCTTTACCGGGAACAAGATGTAGATTTCGAGGGCGTTGATTTTTGTCGCCTGCTTCTTGATGAGCTTATTGTTCTTTTTGAACTGCCGGTACATAAT
Source organism: Tachinus rufipes (assembly GCA_963932245.1). NCBI lineage: Eukaryota > Metazoa > Arthropoda > Insecta > Coleoptera > Staphylinidae > Tachinus > Tachinus rufipes. Next base: position 81,397,536 of record OZ010744.1, read on the forward strand.
TTGGAGGAATTTGGGTGTCGCTGGTGTTTTTGTGGTTTCGGTGACAACTATCTCTATACTGAAATAAGTTTTTAAATTAGTACTTTCTTATTTAATTAATTCAAACTGAGTTAGTGGTTTAATAATTGTATGTTTGATTACCTTAATCAATCATCGGTGACTCGTTTGCAATAAGAATTGCTTTGGGTAGCGGTGGTTTATAAGGTATTGTCGGCTCATTGCAGTCAACTTCATTGGTTGCTGACTAGCCCAAGCAAATTTTTGCGGACTTGCGCTTTATAATGAAGCCGTGTGCGCTTATTTGCTCAGAGCGCACGTGGCTAGTTGTCTTTAGTCGCATTTTAATCAGAAATGGTCACGGGAGCTTTTGAGCTCTGCAGCATTGGGTATTTGATTTTTTGGGGTTCATTTCTTAATCAAATTACAATGAGAACGTTGAATCTCTGCGAAACAAGTTTTCTTTTTACACATTATTAATTACCACTTTGAGTAGTTTTTGGGAATTATAAGTGTTAGAGGCTTTTTATAATTACTTATAAAGGGTAATAAAATTGTGTTTGAAACCGTTTTGCAGATGTGATGCGAAAGTTAATTTTTCTGTTTAAGATTGGGAACAATTGTTGGATTTTTTTGTTTTATCTATTTTTATGTGGCAATGGAAATTGCTTTACAGGTTTTTATGGTATTGTAAGAGGGTCTAGCGGCTTTGGGATGCTGTTGGACTTTTTTTTGTCTGCTTGGGCTGATTTGTTTGACGAAGAAGCAGGCTTTCTGTTTAAAATGATTCTTGTTCCATTTAATACTTTTATAGAGAATTTAAAAATATTGTTAATTAAATGTTATAAAGCACAAATCATTAACAATAATTTAGTAATAAACTGCATTTACTATTTGTAGCTATTGCTTGCTTAGTGGCTTTTTCTACGGTGTGGTTGGGTCGGCTGCTGACAGTCAAATTTGCGGTTCATTTTTGATCTGCTTGTTGGTATAAATAACCTTCTTCAGTATTCACATAGTTACATGTTACTATTGGATTATGAGGAGACTACTGGGTTTGATAGCTCCACATTGATTATTTCATATTACCGCAAGGCAAACGGGAGTTTAATAAGTAACGAGTAATCAATTTATTTTTTACTAGTATATTTAGGAATGACCAAATTATCAGAGTATTTTAGTCAAATTATCTTTGCAAATACCATTAAAATGTATTCAAAAGTATCTAAAAACGCATTTATTTTTATTTTTGGGTATATTTTTTGGCTATTTCCAACTATAATTTGACTAAAATACTATGAAAACATTTTTTTTGCCGTTACAATCTTTTTATTTAGGTCAACTTTGGATGTGTTCCTTAAGCCGTTGTAGTCAGTAGTAGTTTTGCTGATGCTTTCTTACGGTCAGCTTTGGAGTGTTGCCTTCGAGCAAGGTTACTACCGTTTTCTTTGTTTTTATCTACTTGCTTAGATTTTACTTTAGGGGTTGCTGGGGTTTTTCAGTCTTAAACCTTATTGTCTGCAATCTGGGTCTTATATTGGCTTTCTATAGCAGATCGTTCACAGAATATTCTTATGTGTCTGTCATTGAAGCAGAAACATGGAAATATCCAAACAAAAAATAATATGGAGAAAGATAAAAAAAGAAAAGGAAAGCTTCAGGTATGGATGGGATACAAAATGAAGTTCGGTTGTACGGTACGGAAGAGCTAATTGTGAGATTGAGTGAGTTAATAAATGGAGTATGGAAGGGAGAAGGGTTTTCGACTCAATGGATAGAAGGTACATCAAGTAAATAACTACATGGGAATAACATTACCGGGTACGGCATACAAGATTTACGCCATGGCATTAGAAGAAACGTTGAATGAAGAACTGGGTATGAATGAAATAATTGCAGACGGGCAATTTAGTTTCAGGAAGGGATGTATAACGTATGCTACAACATATGGTAGAAAAAGAAGTAAGAGAGAAAGGGGAAAAAGTATATGCGTTATTCCTAGACTAGCGTATGCCGACGACATGGTAATAATTGCAAAAGACGCAGAGGAAATGAAAGAAATGATAAAAAGTTTAGAAAGATATTTTAGAAAAAAAGTTTAGAAGTCAATGTAGGAAAAACGAAAATTATAGTGTTCAGAAAAAGGAGTGAAAAAAGTGTAGGTTTGGGAATAGAATAAGCAAGACATTGCGAAGGTAAAATGCAAAAGCGAGCATATTAAAGAGATGGCTCCAAAAGCAAAAAAAAAATAGTGGAACAAGTATGGGAAATATTTGAAAGAAAATTTGATTGCATGAGAAACGAGAAAACTAGAAGCAATACATTATGCAAAATATTGAAGATGGGCGCTGTGTTTTAATTGAGAAACACTAGCATATATTGTGCTGGAGGAAGTTAAGAGTAGAAGCAGCAGACGGGGTATGAGGAAAGAATGAGACAAAGACACGAATGTAAAGGTTAACAAAAATGCAAGAAAGAGAAAATGAAAACAAGAAAACGAAAACTAGGGGAGATCAGGGAAAAATATTGCAATAGAAATGCTAGCCAAGAAATGAGAGAAACTGGGAAAACGACATGGCACGAAATTATGGAAAGAGATAGAGATATACAATAGCAAGAATGAAGAATACGAGTGAAAGAGTCTGGGTATAACGCAAATTATGATATATTATATAAAATGAACTTCCAATATACCTAGAGAGCGGTAGATAAAGATTATTTATAAAAAGTTGATTGCAAAATTTAGAGGTGGCAATGAAGAGCGAGTGACAATATTTTGGATGGAAGAAGATTTGAAAGTGTGCAGAATGTGCGGAGGATATTTGAATAAACATAACCTATATTTATGAAATGCTATACAATGACATTGACTTATCTTTACTTTTGATGGCTCCGTGCGTAATATTCACTTTTTGCACTCATAAAGCAACATAAGAAAAAGCATACTTTCTTGCAACAAATACAATTGTACAATAGACTATTACATTAAGGAATAAAAAATAGTATATTGTACAAATAGCACTAAATGAGTACGTTTACATTATTACAAATTTTTCAAATTTTGATTGCTTATTTCTGGAAAATGGCTTATTGAAAAAATCTAAAAAAAATCACAAGATCAGGACTCATGTAGAGAAAGGCATTTTCAGTGGTTTGAGCAAAATCAAATTTTTGTTCCGTAAACTTGACTCAGACATGACCATATATATAATTTATCGACGGCTTCAATACCTATAATGTAGTTTTTTAAATTAAATTTTAATAAGTACACAAATTCAATCAATTAATACTGTTTAATCCTATTCCTTTTTTTTTGTAATAAACTTTGTGCGCAATAAAAAATATATCAACGCATTCTTACTAATAATAGCTACATAATTGACAAAGTAGACTGACAATATTAAATTTGATAATTAATATGCTGAACTATTCACTGATGAAATAATGAATACAAACAATTTACTATGATTTTTATCACATTTTTTTGCGTATTTTTGCAAACCAGAATATCGCAGTCAATTCATTAACGTTTATTATACTACATCCGTTGCATCCATGCAAATAACATACCACCACGCATGTTGTGGTCATATTGATTGACATATTAGTATCAATAAATCCATCAATACAATGTTTTATATACATATTGAATTAACCATCAGTTGAACTTTCCTATAAATATTTTTCTATTTAAAATCATGATGTGATTGAACGTGCATTTGACTGAAAAATATGATTGGTGTTTTTAATAAAATAATTCAGCCGTTATTAATATTTTATTTACACTATTCTTAATATATAATATTTGATAAATTAAAAAAAAAAAACAATTTCTGATCATGTTATTTCATTCATGTTATTGCCAGAAATTAAAATATTTTGTGTGCATTTTTGTGAAATTATTTATTATGTTAACAAATATGATTTATATTTAGAAATAATATTTTCATTTTAATAATGTTTCCGACAAATAGTTTATAAATTCTTGTAATTATATTAAGACATAAATTGCACATAATTGCAATTGATTGAAATGTAAATACCGTTTATTCCGACCTATACAGTTTGACAAATTGCGTCTATCCAATCAAATATTACATTATTTCACATGTATAGATTGAAATAACCAGTATTTAATTAATTGCACATGGATATTAAATGAATCTCTACTTTCTGTTTATGTAATACTATAAAATTTGATATTATATTTTTAAATTTAGTGCGCACTCAAGTTTCCAGTGTTTGTCCTCATTGACTTCTTGGAATGTGTAATTGGCACTGCGTCGTCATAACAAACTATATGACACACATGTTATTATATTTTTGTTTGTTTTAAACTGTTATTATAATATTATGTAACTTCCTAAAAATTACCAAAATTTGTAATTTAAAAATAATTAATGTTTGTAATTAGCCTTAACCTTCTATATAAGATTGTGAAGATTATCTTGGTTAATATTATTCATGAGCTAACAGTTGCTTCTACTTGTAGATTATGTTTAGAAAGTGCAGTGCTGTCTGTTAAAAATAATGTTTTTAATGGCTGAATAGTGTTATGTAATGAGTATTTTACTACGATTTACCGTTAACGCATTTGCCTGTTCTTGTTTGTGTTTACATATTCAGGTAATGGTGATGCAGTTGATTGCATCGAATTACATATAATATAATTATCATATTGATTAGGGTGATTAGGGTTATTGGTTGTTTGTATAAACAACTTACTAGTATAATTATTATTGCATGAAAGAAATACGATACATTGATTGAAATGTTTTACACAGAAACATATTGTAATTTTTAAGTGATAAAGATGTAAATAATTAAAAAAATATTATACTATTTATCAAACCAATATAAATATATAGTTAAAAAGGCATTTGTTACAAAGTTTGTGTAAAGAAGTTAATAAGTTAATAATAATAATAAAGTTAGAATAAAATAGTAACCTGTTGGATGGGTGCAAATAAATTGTCATTTGAAAGAAGAGTTCTTCTAAAAATGTATTTTTTGAAATGTTTTTTTTTCTGCATAAATAGATAAAAGAATTAAGGTATAAGCATAAAATATCTTTTGTTGTCTATATTAAAACTAATATTAAACAAGCTTCGCAAAAACATGATAAACACAAATTTTAAGTACGTTTTTTTATTAATTAACTATCTGCCTGCTTCTTTTATTTATATTTTTTTACATTCTTTAATTACGTCTTCAAAACTAATTTAAAATAATGATATTGCTTTAATACTTTAAATAGACAAATAGACAAAGCATCCTTTTCTGCTTCATGGTAAATATTTAAAAAATGGGTAATTGAGGGTATCGATCAGCATAAATTCGCTCAGCCGTACGATAGTTTTGGCCGCATTCACCTGATATCATCAGCATATCAAAACCTTCGAGCTTTGGAAAAACCATGTTGACACATTCAATACTTTGACAATAATAATTTATTTTACTTCAACTATTCACAAACGTCAATTATTTTGACATAACAAAAAAGCAAAGCCAACTTGAAGAAATTGAGTGTTGAATGGATAACTAATTTTCAATTTAGTTTTTTTTTGTTTATTTTTGTAAATATGCAAAATAAAAAAAAACATTTTAATAAAAGTTGTTTCTTTTAAAAAAACCTATCAATTAATACTATAGTCGACCTATGTTGCCATTTGAAATTTTAAAGTTACTTCCGGTTCCGGGTACTTTCGGATTATTTCGGTAAAAAATAAATTCATCAGTGGATTCTTTGGGTTCACTTTGGTAATAATTTTTTTTTTTTCCAGTCACATTCGACCAAGCGTTGTCGAAATAAAAGGCTGGTACGGGTGGTCTGAGACACTCGGTATATATATATATATATATATATATATATTTATTAACTCATTCTGTTCAGCATGAGCAATAGTGTGTTTTCACAGGTTTTTTTATGACAGAAATAAGAATGAAATGATTAAATTTATCAATCAAAATCTTATGCAAAGTGCATTATAGATCTAACAGATTATGTGATTATGCTTTTTATTATGCAGTTATATATTTGCTGTTTGTTTTTGTTCGATATGCTTTTATTCCATAATACTCCGCTCAACATAGCTATTGCTCGTCTACTTTGTATATTTTTGTCTTTTATGTTGTTGTCTAGTGTTCCATCGTTTGTTATCTGTGATTTTAGGTATTTATATGGTCTTGGTCTCTTTTATGCACCTTCCGTCTTCTAAGATGAGATCCTGTTGCAGGTGTACTTTTTCTGTATGTTTACTTCTATACCCTATTTGCCATATTCTTCTATAAGCCTTCTGGTCATATATTTAATATTATGCTGGTCTTGTGCCATTACTACTTGGTCGTCTGCAAAGCATAGTGTATAGATGATGTTGTTTATAGATATGTTCATGTTTTTGCATTTTCTGTTTTATTGTTTTAGTGTTTGCTCTATGTAGATTTCTCTTAGTTATTTTAAAGCTTTTTCTTACTTTTTGTGGCATTTTTGTTTTAGCTGTTTGATTTTATTGCTTTTATTATGGTTGCACTGATGTTTGTTTATTCAAGCGTTTTCTATACTATATTCTGTGAAACGCTTATATCTACTATTCTTCCTTATTGCTTGAAATACGGAGAATAGGTGATCTATTGTTGATTTTCCCACTCTGTATCTATTCCTTTGCTTTGATGTCTCTGTATTTTGCTTCAATTTTTGCCAAATACTTTACACAGTGTATTTGTTACTGCTATTGCTTTGTAGTTGTTGCAGTTTAATTTGTCTTTATTTATGTATTGTGGATACAAGTGCGGTGTTTTATTTTTTTGCGGTTGGTTTTCCATTCAAGTAGTTTTGAAGTAGTGTCGTTAGTTTTTGGTATAGTTTTGGTGTTTCATTTTTGATAAGTTCTGCTAGAATATTTCTGGGTCAAGGTGCCTTTCTATTCTTTAATGATTTACAAGTTTGTTTTACATCTGTTCAGTTATTTTGATTGGTTATGCTGTTGTGCATATGTTTCTTCTTTCCTATTTTTTTTTTCTTATTTTTTTAAAGCAATTGGGGATATTAGTTTTTTTTTTTGTTTTAGTGATTTTAGTGCTTTCCGACGTTTGCTACTTTTTTGCTCTCCAATTTGGACAATTAGCAATTGACTATGCACACAAACAAATAACCGTGCATAATATTTTTTTTCAAGGATGACAAATATTTGTTTGTGTGTACAGTTTTGACGGTTTTCAAACTGTCCAAACTGTAGGTTGGAACAGATCTTTTGTCATATTTTTGTTCATACTTTTTTTCTGACAAATTTTTTGTGCTGTCCTATTATTTTATCTTGTATTTTTTTCTCTGTTTTTTGGCGCTCATATCTTTAAGTATTTCTTGTGAGCTTTCTACTTTATTATTTTTTGCTGTTATTGTATTGTTCTTCATGGAGTATACTCTTAGTATTGTTAGCTTTTGTTTATGTGCCGTTATGTTTATCTTGATGGTTTGCTTATTAATTGCTTTCGATGTTTTTTTTTTCCGAATAAGTATTGAAATTTCATGTTGCGCTTTTTTGTATTTTTTCTATTGTTGCTTATGTTTTCTTAAGGTTACTATTTTGTTCCAAACAGCTTGATTCGTTTTTTTAGTATTTTTTTTTAGTTATTGAAGAGTTTGCTCGATTCTTCAACCCCTTATCAAGAGGGTCAGGATTTCTTATTTGGAAAAGACTGGTTGCTTTCTCTATAGCTGAGCCCAATCTGCTCATATTTACTTCTTTTTTTTTAAATGTTGATAGGAGACGTTTGATCGTTTTTTTAAGAAATAAATCTAGCAAAAATATTTTTTTGATTTCACATTTTATTTTGTAGTCTCAATGCAGCTGGGTTATTGTCTTACTTTTTTCAATATACATTTTTATTATTTAGGTACAAATACAGCGGTTACTAAAGCCTAGAGTTGCAATAATAAAATATGTTTGCAGGTTCTTATTTTTCGATCTTTTTGCAAGAAATCTGTATTTTGAATTTTATTATTGTTTTTACTTTTATTAATGGATTTGTTTTCTGACGTACTAAGATAAAGATTAACTTACATACATAATCACGTACTTGAAGATAAAAAATATTGTTTTTTGATGAATAGCAGTAAACAGATTAAAGTGGACCAATGTGATTACCAACATCTATAGAGGATAGGCACTTAAAGAAGAAGAAGATGAATAAGGTTTTTTGTATTCAGTACATTGTTATAGTGTGCTTATAGATATAGTGTCTTTACGACATGAAATTAAATTATCTTAACGGATTATTTCATTAGCAACTAATTATAATTATATACCTGGAACCCGAAATGTTGTATATTTATATTATATTTTTATCCTTGAACATGGAGGTGTTATAAGCTATTTATGGTAAATAATACAAGCATAATTGTCTTTCCCAGGCAATTAGTAATGAAATAATCCACTGAGACAATTCAAGCCCATGTCGTAAAGACACTATATCTATGGGCATACTATATCAGCAAGACAAAATAACAGATACAATCCAACGTCTGTTTATAAATCAATAATTAAATAAATTTATCATCCGGTAGACATTTATTTACAAGAATGCTAGATATTATCTTCACGTTTGAGAATTGCAATCTTATAACTTTTATTAACATTAGGTACAGGACATTTGGAGCTCAAAATGGTGTATTAATTACAGACTTTTTATTGTGGGGTTTTAGTGTTATTACTATTATGCACTCTTTAAATTTTGTTAGATGAATAGAGTACAAAAATCTTTTATAAAATGCAGTAATTGCTTAATTGCTACCTTTGATAACATTTTCGTTTTGCGGTACTTCTTAAATTACGATTTATTTTGAAATGAGCTTGATCTATAATGTCACCGTCACTATGTTGAATTAAATAGATAGAAACTTACTCACAAATACTTTTTTTAGCAAAGAAATAGGTATAAAATAATATGCCGATATTGCTGGCACTGGTTAGAGAAAATTAATAACTAAACAGGTCATAGCGGCAGAAATCAAATCTTTTTGAGTTTATTTAAACTAAATTTGTGCTAATTGTTGCAATATAAAGGATCAAATTTTAATTTTTATAAATTTGTACAACATTTGGAAATTTAGTTATGCCGCTAATGTCGCCGGTGAACGATAATTGCTATGCAATAAATATTTTTGATCTTAGCAACACTAGTTTATTAAATTAGCAAGGCTACAAATGCAGCCAACGGTCGTATGTTGTATTATTTTTTTTGATATTGTTACGCTCAGTTATACAATTGTATTTTTTTATATAATTGACCCAACGCACGCTAAACTTTTTAACCACCACAACGTGCTCTAACGTCATATTAATTAACTTAACACTAATATATTTAAGGAACCGTTATTGCATCTTTTTACTGCGCAAAAGTTACTGAGACTTCTTTTTTGTCTCGCGCACCAAGTTGCGTCGGTTTGGTTTATCTTGTCTCGCATTAGCGTTATTGTTACAATTTGCAATTGTTTCCTCGTAGACATCAAAAGACATATTTAAGTGATGTTTTAAGTTTGTTGTGATCTATTATAAAATTTAAAAAAAACTAAGCTTTAACCAATTACATTTTGTTATTTTGTCTACTAGCCGTCGTTAAGCGTGCTTTAACTGCTACTGGCTTACTCTAAACTGGTGATTAGAGTATCAAAAAATACTATATGACTACAACCAACATCATTTTGGTATACCAAATTTAATTAATAGAATGTACAAGTGACGTGTCATTAAAGACAAAGAAGAAAAAACCTACATTTTTTGAAATTAAGTGGTTTTAAAAAATGTTAGCTTTGTTTTTTTTTTTCTGAAAACTAGGTTTATTAATTTAGTTAAACACGTAATTTTTATACTATTTTAACCTTTAATAGTTTTTGATTTCAGCTTCTCATTAAAACTCTCAAAGTTGTTTAAAGTTGTTTGATATTAAAGATTTTATGACAACCACTTTTAATTTTTTTTTTTTTTTTTTTTTTTTTAATTTATTATAATATATTTACATTTACATATTTATAGTTTATATTTAATTTTCTTTTTATTTTTAAAATTTTTTAAAATTTTTATAGTAGCTAGTTTTATTTGTAAAAGTAGTATTTTTATGTTGTTGTGACTGACATTGATTAAACGGTCAATAAGTACAAACAGTTATTTTTTTAAGATGTTTTACTAGAACCAGCATAGCGACATAATAACGTTAGATTAGGTTAGGTTTTTAATAATTTTGGTTTTGATACTGATTGCTTATATTCTAATGATCCACATACTGCAGCAGAAAATCTCACAAAAACTAATCAAAATGTTAAAAAAAAAATTGTTTTGTTCTCTGTTATTAAACCAAAACAAAAGTATTCAGACAAAACAGTCAGTAAATAAGAAGCAAAAAAACATTTAAGAAACACATCAGTAATTGTTCCGAATGGACTAAAAATGATTATAAGTTAACTCGTAAATATTGTGACAATCTAATACAAAGAAAAATGGTATGATTGACAGAAACATAGCTAATTGAATTTCTCAGTTTTCTATAAACAGTAAAAAAATTATAAAACAAGAAATTTGTTGCAAGGTAGTACAAAATCTTCAATACCTCCTCTTCGAAATGATCAAAACAATCTAGTTACTAATCCAAAAGAAAAAGCAGATATTTTTGCAAACCAATTTGCATCTAACTCTACTATTATAAATCCTTTCATTGCTGTACCTACAATGCCGGTTAGTGGAAAAATACTGTGTTCAATTTATTTTAGGCAACGGGTGGTTAAAAGATATCTTCTTAAATTAAATACCAGAAAGGCAATAGGTATAGATGAAATTCCACTTATCATTTTTAAAACATTTGCAAATGAATTAGCACCCATTTGGACCAAAATATTTACCTTATCATACAAAAATGAAATATTCCAAAATTGTTTCAAAATTACAAATGTTCAACTTATTTCCAAAAAAGGAAACATGTCCGATTCTTCAAATTATAGAGCAATTGCATTATCAATCTGTCAAAAAAATTAGAAAAATATATTAATTTTTAGATTGTCAAGTTCTTAGAACAAAATAACTTCAGTTTAGGTACTCAATATGGATTTTGATGAAAACGTTCGACAACAGATCTTATGACTTATGTTAGTCACAAATGGAATTCTACTTTAGACAAACAAAAGGAAAATCTTGCAGTAGACATTTTCAAGGCGTTTGATAAGGTATGGCATCATAATCTTGTCAACAACCTCTATTGAATATGTAATGTAAATATATTATAATAAATTTAGTTAATAAAAAAAAAAAAGGTCTGAAACTGTAAATCTCATCAATAGTTTTTTGATTAAATCTAGTCTTCATCTAGTGATGGTTTCACTAGTTAAAATTCAAAGGCATTTTGATGTTGTTGTGGCATATTATGTAATATAAATATAATAAAACATTTAAAAAAAATTATGGGTATCTCAAATTGAATATCATATTTTATTTTGAAATAATATGATGTATAATATTTATTAAACATTAATAATAATATAATTATATCTGAAAAATGATCTCTTCAGCTTTGCCTGCAAACAGTCGTTCTTTGATAATATTTTTGATAAAACGATAACATAATTTTGTTTATTGTTTTAATCTTGTATTTCAAAAAACTTTATGAAAAAAAGTGCTTCAAATTACAAGATCTTTGTGAGATTACACGATTCTTTAATTTTTTTGTTGAAGCAATTTTTGCAATTTCTATGTTGCCTAGGTACGGTAGCGTTTCAATTTACCTTTATAAATGCATCGTCAGCTCAAAATCCACATCAAACAATGTTTCTTTGGGGTGTTTGGCTCATGAAATTTGTTACGATTCAAGATCAAGATGTAAGAATATTGATTGTATACGATCCTGTCGAGTTGTAAATGCGTCTACACGCTAAAGATAATTTTTCTTTAAAATAATACTTTATTTTTCTAAAAACTAACTAATGACTGAGTTTAGTTGAATTTTGTACGGATGAATGTGCAGGTCGATGCAAAGTACCCAATTGTTGTGAGACACAATAGCAGTAACATTAGCACCACGTTACTAAACACGAGGCGTTCATATGGATTATTGACCAACAATTAACTTTAATAATATTAATATGACAATAAAGGTAATATACATAATATAGATACCTATTTAAACTTCGGAATATATGCGAAACATTCTCACTCTTACTACATAACTGAAATTGCGGGAATAACTTGTAATTTAACCATACTGCATAATTAATTGCGTATTTAATGATATAAACTCAATTTAGTATAAAATGTTAATTCATTATTTAAACAAACAAACAATAAATTTACATAAGTTGGTAAAAGTAATTATTATGCTTGAAATTGATAATTATACAATTCAATTGCAATGCATATTCAGTGAAAAGTATGTTTGATAATACTTATCGGTTAATTAATTACTACACCATTGATAATTATTATAATACAATACGACATGGTCAATCACAGTAATAATTAATTTATTGACGATAGTAAATAAAAAAAAATTCTTATAATTTATTGTAATTGTTTATTGCTTTTAATTGATGTTTTTGTGGAATTATTTAAATTGCTAAAATAATTCCGTTGCATTAGAAACAAAATGTAATTAATATAGATTTATTATATAATTGACAACTTTTTAGAGCAAGATTGGGTGGAAAGTCTAGGGAACATCTTTGTTTATATAGAACTGTTGCTTATTGCAATACCATATATTTAATGTCATTTTGTAATGAATTACGATTAATCTAAATACATTTTTGTTTCTTATATAAGCTGTTTTTTCGGATTTTTTAAATTTTGAGTTTAGTTATATTTTTTTATTATTATCGTATGAGTGAAAGACAAGTTACTTGATTAATATTGTTAAAGGGATTGAGCACAGATATAAATTGGTACTCACTTTTAAGCATTTAGTTTGATTTATTACTGCTTTTTTATATACTATACTTATTCAATTATATTGTTTTTATGAAACTTGTAATAGTGAACGTAATAACATCAATAAATATTATTAATTATTAATTGTATTATGTTAGATTATATAATATCTATTAACATAAATACAAAATACTAAATGATTGAATGTTGTTGACCGAAAAATACAAAATATGAATGTTTTGATTCTGTTAACCATTTTTAAACTAAAATCCGAGATATTATACTATGTATGTTAATAATGTTCTTGCGTACTTTGGTTTTGTCATATTATTAGGACAAGTATTCTTAAACATTGCTTCTACATTTTGACAGCAGCATTCTTTATAACGAAACTGAAACCCAAATCATTTATTGTGGCTCAAAAAATATGAATGCTAAATTTTTTTTTATAGCAATATAGGATTTTAAAATTCTTCTATTTGCACAATAAATGTATTACATGTTTACGTTACTTATCAAGAATGTAACTAAATTCTTCTTAAAAACTACTGCGTACGATATGAGGTAGAATAGAGAAAATTTTGGTACTTGGTGTATCATAATACAATGATTTATTATGGGACTTTTTACAATGCAATCAGTGTTTGTTCTACTTGCGTTAGTTATTTCTGTGGGCTCTTGTTCTATGAGAGATCTAGCATCTTTAAAGTATTACATATTGAATGTATTAGAACTCTAAAACAATGTGTGGGTACTAACTAAACGAAAGAAGAAAACATATTTTCGATTAAAACTAAAAGGTATGTTCTAAGGACAGAAAACTATTTGTGTTACATGATAAGATAGGTCACGTCAGCTCTTGGTGACATGGCTAGTTCAAGGTTTCTTTGTTTAGTATGGCATTTGCTTTTGGTCAGTTTTTTTGTTTGTTTTTTGTTAGGCATTTTAAAGTTTTCTTGGTTAGGAAATTTTGCCAGTTTAGAACCTGGAAAGTGAGTTTGCAATAGTTCTGCAGAGTTCTTTGACCGACTCTGTGTAATCTCCTTCTTTTGTTAGTATGAATCCATGTTTGAAGTGCAATCTTTGTTTAGCTGTTCTTATTGAGTTCTGAACGCTCTTACTGTATCTCTTTCAGGAGCCATCTGCTCAGAACATTTAGTCTCTTTATTTATTCTTTGCGAATCCAGGGTTTTTGACAGGGCAATCTCGATTTTTTATTTTATAATGTATGCACTGAGGGTTTAAGAGTTGCTATGCAGTAATGTTCATTGATTTACACGACTTTTAATAATTTTAATTACCATTTATTTTTTTGGGTTGTTTGGCAAATCCTGCTTTGACGGGATGTGTTTTTTTGGGTTTGTTGCCATTCTTTTCAGAATGGTACAGCACGGTTTTAATTTTCTCATCTGTTCTGCATTTACAACCATTTTAATAGAGTACCATGTTTAAGTTGTGGTCCTGGTACACATATCAACATCTTTTTTTGGGATTTGGCAGTTTCATCAGATCAATGATCTGAAGTTGCTTGCTCTTAAGAAGATTTTTAGCAGATGTTCAAACTTCTACATACAATTTTCAAAAATCTTCTTTTATGGATACATTAAAAAAAAACGGGTTAATGTTACTAATGTTATGTCCCCTTTGCCATTTTATCAATTCTACCAAGTACGGAAATTTGATATTATTTGCTTTTGTGGCGCCCAACAAGCTATGGGGTAGTTTTTTTGCAAGGAACGACAAGTTTTGCTTTTGCGCTCCTGTCGTGCCTGCAACTGATAAAGAAGGTGTTGAGTGTTTTTGTTGCGTTCTTTTCTTGTTCACTTTTGTGCTTGGAGAGTTTGTTGCCTTATCGTCAATTTTTGTAGCATCACTTGCGCTTCCAGTGCTGTTTTTTATTACCTCAGTTTTTTTTTCTGGCCGCTTTTTAAAGCTTTTGCTTTTTGAGTGTTGTCGAACAACTTTTCCACCCAGGATCCTGGGAGCTGCTTTGTGGCCTGGGTGGGATTCTGCACTGTTAGTGTTACCTACTTGGAGTACCTTGTTTTTGTTTTCAGGCAGGTTTTTAGTAAAAGATAAATTGATTTTTTTTGGTTTCCTAGCTTGATAGCATTGGCAGCCAAAAAAGGGATCTAGTTTAGACCAAAAAATTAGATCACGGAAGGTCGACGGTTTACAGAGGAAAGAAGTGTAAAGAGTGGTAATCTCATTGCCAAAGTAAGGTTATCAAGTAATGGTATTGATTTGGTTATACAATTTTTATATTTTATGGTTGGGGACGCACTTGTAGGTGGTTTTCACTATCTTTTATCTCCAAATTATGGAGTTCACGTTTTGTTTTATTTGCTGTTTGTGTAAATGCACTTTCCAAATTATTATTATCATTAAAAACACCACTAATGTAAGGTAAAGTAAATAAAAAAACTTTGGGTAGGTTTTGAAAATACTGCAATTACATTCAAATTTACAAAATAGTACTTTTTTTTTTGTTTTTGCGTGCAATCAATTTTATATACTTGACTTATATTCAGGGTTTGATACAGACTTTGGTTCTATTTGCAAAATTGTTTCACGTACCTATAAGTTTGTAGATCTGAGAAGATATTCGAATAAGTATTTTAATTTTCTTCTGTCGAGACTGCATTAAACGTCACGGTATTTTGAGAGTTGATAATAAACAGACACAAGCTTAGTTTTGATGGATATCAAATAAGTTTATATTATATTTTTATTTTAGTTGGTCTACTGTAGAGAAAAATTATCTCTTCTTTGACTATTTCAAGTTGGAAAAGTTGTATAGGAAATTTTAATGATATATCGATTTATTAAAAGAATAAGGATTACATTAAGAAAATATTTTTAGTACACCTATTATTCTATACATGTGTAAACAATTATGTACTTCTATATACATAATTATGAGTATAATAAATTGTTTAAACACTATAAATAATTAATTAATCGTAAATCACTGACATTCAAAACAGGTCATAAAATGTTTTCTGACGTTATATAATTGTTAACGTTTTTTAAATGTCACCCATCTTTAAAAAATGAAATTAGAAAGTAATTTAATAAAATTTGTTACGATTATAGAAATTTTTAACGAGCTTTTCAGCTTAACTTACTGTAATACTTAAAACTAATAATTTTGAAGTAATTTATCAAATACGTTTTTTAAACTTAACATGTTTGGCTAGTTTGATCCTGCAAAATGAAATTACTGCTAAAGATAGTATGGATTTGCTCCGGTTAGGCTATGCGTTGCACCTCTTAAAATGATGTTTGTAGATATATCATTTAGAATATTGTATAGAAAGACATTTAATTAAAGTTTAAATATATTAGATTTAGAAATATTTTTTCAGTAAGGTTGGATAACGTAAATGTAACACACTATAAAATTAATTACATTCTTTTTCTTAAGGTGTTTTCTTTATTACTGAAGTTTGGCAAAAAATATTGCAAATTTTACTTACTCTACTTGGATTTTTTAGAAAAAATGTTAGGACTTTTTTATTTTTGGAAACACATATAATCTTTAATCGTAAATTATCGCAGATTTTTAAGGTAATAATTTACCTACTACTTTAGACGCCGTTTTTTCTACATCTGATGGCAGATTTTCTTGATTTTTACACATTTTTTTATCAATTTTGAGCAAAATAAAAAGAAAACAGATTGAAAAACTAACTTTATAAGAACCAATAGCAACATATAGCACTACTGAAATTTAACAGTTACTTGATTTAATAATAAATTTGTGGGTATGTCTTTTTTCTAACATCTGCTATAAAAATAAAATTGAATTTTACACACAATGTTTTTTAACTGATATTTATACGTTTTCTCCTAAAGTCACTTTAAAGTTATTTTTGGTGTAGATGTATAAGAGGATAGGAGATAAGATCTTTGTATAACTTCTCAGATAGCGATTTTATCAGACTCTTTGTTGTTGACAATAGCTGTTCCAGATTGGTTCCAATATAGGTTGGCTAACTTACTTCTTGTTTGATATTTTTTATAGTTTTGACAATCTTATTATGCTGTACTTGCTTGAAAGTTTTCTCATCATTAATGAAGCATATGTATATCTGTTTTCTTACCTTCCAGCAAAGCTGTAGGTGTGTCTGCATACATAATAGTGGCTCTCTAGTGCCTAGACCGCCTCTGAAGCCAAATTGTTCTTTGCTTAATAGTTTTAGGGTGTAGTTTATTTGCGTTTGTTCTGGGCTTAAGGCTTAAGGTTTTTTTGTTTTTAGATTGTCTTTTCAACTTTTATCATGTTTGGTTCGGTATTTGTTGTTAAATCTCCGGGGTGTGGTCTCGACTATCCTTGAATTGAATAGTTCATCCATTTACCTTTCTTACTCATCTGTTTTCTCATGCAAGTTCATTAAAGTAGACATTTGTCTTTATTAAGTATATGTGTATTCTTTATTTTTTATTATTTAAATTAACTTATTACAGCTAGAATATACGATGATTTAACTGATTTATTTATTTTGTAATATAAAAATTACTTAACAATTATATTGCTTAAACAAATTAAAAATACATATATGAAATAATTACTTGTTATTGTGACAGTTTTATTTAATTATTGCTTATACTATTTTTGTCTAATAAATACTTTTGTTTCAGGTGAGTCTATTCTTCTTGGATATGTAAGTACGCAGTAAATAAATAGAGCAATTAAAAACAAGAAAACACTGTTTAGTAGTATTAATTACATTTATTCAATTAAATAACATCTAATTATAAATCAATTAATCAGGAAATGTGAGTATCAATTCTATGAAATGAAGCGATAGAAAAACTATGTAATAATACATTTTTGTATGTGTCAAATCAAGGTCTAGTTTAATTAATAATTTAATCTAAGAAATTGTAGCGACAAATAAATGCAAGTAAGTTCAATAAATTTAACCAAAACAAATAATGCATCATTTACATAATAATGAAGCGAGATGATGTCTGTAGATATAAATTTAAATAGTTGACTTAATTATTATCTCAATTAATGTTGTTTAATTAAATCAAGTTACAGATTACCTTGTTAAGTTTTTTTTTCTATTTTGATTTCATAGTAATGTTATTGCTATTAGGTATCTTATTTAAGGAGTATTGTAGTTGTGGTTTAAAATAACAAAAAAACAATTAAATTAATAGATATGAGGTCTGTTCCAACATACGATTTGAACAGTTTGCAAACAGTCCAAACTGTGCATACAAACAAATATTTGTCATCCTTAGGCAATCTTTTATACATCGTAGTTTGTTTGTGTGCATAGTTTGAACGGTTTGCAAACTGTCTAAATCGTATGTTGGAACAGACCTTTTAACTTCAAAATTGTAATGTTTAAATTTAGGTTATGTTTTGAGAAGTAAAATATAGTTATTTACTTTTCTAGTGTCAAAATTATTCTGGCAAATTATCAAGAAATGTTCAATATCAGAGCAACGCTTGCAAATTGTTGAAATTTATTATCAAAATCAGAGTTCTGTGTGTTCTATTTAGCCTTTTATTGATCATATTTCTGGCAATTTACATTAGGAGTGGATTCTGAACCATTTATTAATCTACCCCAGACCAGAGCAGGATCTTAGTCATGAAACCTCACGCTGACAAGGCTGGTTGGGGAGTGGGAAAGCGTATAAAAGTTTGAAATGGTTTCAGTTGTGAGACTCTTCCCACGACCGATTGTGCAGTGCAAACAAAACACTTGAAATTGTCATTGTGGTAACACCAATTGCACCACTTTGTACAACATTTCACTTTAACACGACATATTAATCTTACATCTAGAAAACTACACACATTATCCGCTCAACGGTTCAATACCAACCACAATTGACTTGGTCTTAAATAAAAATGTTTTGGATGTAAAAAATGTACAAGCACTTAACGAACCGGATTCAGATCATAGCTTAATCAAAATTTCTATAAACAGTAACAAGACAACTTTTTAAAGACTTTGTTTTATCTAAATCAGACTACAAGTGGGCAGATTGAACAAGATACAGACAACTGTTAGACAGAAAAATTACTATAAATAACAAAATTGATGACATTTAAATTGTAGTGGGCAGAATGACAAAAGCTCTTCAGTTTTACAAAAATTATTAAAATTTTGACATTAAATCATAAACAACAAATTGTAGAATTTGATAAAAGGAAGAGAGCTATTGCAGACAAAACTATCATTGACTACTTGACAAAAAGTTTCTGTTTTGTAATTCTGTATGATTGATTAATGTGAAACCAAATGTCTTCTGTTTTCTTATTAGGGTGTCCGGATATGTGATAGATTGCGTGTACGTACTTATTCATATCAAATTTATCTCAGCTCTAGGTTACTATGAACATGCAGTATTTAATTTTATAAAATTATAAAACATAAAGCTTTCTACTGTTTTAAGCAAATTAATGGTCTCAACACTACAAAATGTTGTTAATTTTTTTTACCGTTAAAATGGCTAAACTTTGTAGTTCAGTTCAAGTTTATTCTTATTTATTTAAAGTTGCGTTACTTGAGAGTACAAACAGTTAATTTTCTATAGTCAAGAGTGTAAATGTAAATATAATGCTGGAGAGGTATGGATTTAAAAATATTAAATAAATGGAATAAATTGAAAATTATAGGCATTAGAAACCCTCTTGTAATAAAAATATAAAATAAATTCTGTGCAAAGCAATAAACACTCGATTACTGGAATCGAGTTGAGTTGATTTTTCTGATGCTTCTGTCAGCTGCATACTCCGCTTCATATTTCAACGCGTTAATTGAACTCACGACTTGTATTTGTATTTATTTCATGAGGTTTTTTATAAATGTATGTAATATCTACTTCTATTTTTTATTAGTAATAAAATTAATTATGGATCTTGCTTCAATATAAAAAGACGTAATTTTGCAATTTGACGTATAATAAACCACTTTTGTATTATTCTTCAAACATAAAAATATAATAAAATTTTAATTGTATTACTTAACTCGACTTTGTAATAAGTATTTACTGAAGTAGAAATAATAAATCATTTATATTGTCCTACAATGATAGCTAAGAGAAATCGTTTCAATCTTTGGTTATTACCGTAACACATTTTTCATCATGTGGGCAGTTTAATAGATCCATTGTGGTAGTTCTAATTACATTTTTATCGAATTACTTTAATTCTATTGCAGTGGCTTCCGTTTAAAACCCTGACCCAGACCAGGGAAATAATCAGGGCGCAGGATCTCCCTGCTGCTGCTGCTTCTGGGTCAATGATTTTGTGGATCCATGGCGGGCACGTGCAGTTCTAACACAAGTTTTATAATGCATTACAAAAATATACAAAGTGTCGAATCGATTTTTCAATTTCAATATAAACATCACATGCGGTTAGCATACATGAAGTGCATAAAAAAAGAAGGAAGTAAATATTGGCTTAGGCAATAATTTACAGAGTGATGATGAATTTAACAAGTGATTTTTCAAGCTCTCTTCGCAATTGCTAATATGTAATGTATGTGTGTGATTTTTGTTTATTCAAAAATGTATAGTGTATAATATTTTTTTAAGGATATGTAATAATCATTTTTTTTTTCTTTTATTTATTTAATTTATCCTTCGTTCAAGCATCAATATTTATAAAGTATAAATAGATAAATATTATGTTCCATTTTCTAGGATATTAACCAAGAATTTTATTTGTTGTTTGCCTTGTTAAATTTAAAGTATTTAGAATGCATGGTGTTTGCATTTAATTCATAACGTTTGGGTGTATGCTTTCTTTATTTAATAGTTTTACATAAATATTAAATCTATTTTTAATAAATCTTAGAATGGTACAATATTTTTATGACTTTTTAAATTTATTAATTATTAAAATCAGTGGAATAATAAAACTGTTTAGTTTTATTTGAAAGACAATGTGTTCTTGGATTAATTTTAAAGGTGTAATGAACTGTATTTATGCATAGATTTGATCTTTTACAGTCTATACTTATAAACAC
Source organism: Tachinus rufipes (assembly GCA_963932245.1). NCBI lineage: Eukaryota > Metazoa > Arthropoda > Insecta > Coleoptera > Staphylinidae > Tachinus > Tachinus rufipes. The sequence continues at coordinate 81,418,441 of OZ010744.1, forward strand.
AAAATTATAATTTCGATGACAAAAGGATTCAAATTAATACAATGGGAATTTAAAATTGCCTAGTACTTTTATTGTTCTAGTAGCAAAGCAGGATCTGGCCCTATTGTCAAAAAAAGTACTGATTAAATATGAATTTTTCTATTAAATAAAATGCATATTCTGGAATATAAGATATTGTGGTAAGCTGTTATGAGTCAATTTAAATTAGTTAGAATGAATTATTTGAATGAACAATTTGCAGATTATAAATTTATTCCGTTTTTTAACAAACAAAATACTTTAATTGTTCTAATTTTATTTATGTTGCGGTTAATAGTGACCTTCTCTATTTCTTTGGATAATCCATCACGTTTGTTTAGCCAAAATTATTGATGACATTTTTGCAAACACCTTGAACTTTAGTAATAGCATTAATAATGTTGATTTTAATTCAATTTTTTTTAACCATCTGCAAAGTAAAAAATATAATTTAGAAAAAACAATTTAGAAGCCTCTAAATCATATGCGGTATGTGATTGGCTAAAAATCACGATTTTAAAATCTATGTGCAAATGCAACCTTTAGCAGTCTAGACAAACATAAAGAAGAAATTTGGTGAGATTGATTTTATAGAAGAGGATAATTAACATAGACGCTATAGCGTTTGATTAGTTACTTAGTGGCTTAAGAAGTATTTTGGTAAGCTGGATTAATAATCAACTAGAAAATGGTTACTAAATGTGAGTCTTGCTGGCTGTTGTGAGTATATGTTATAGTCTTTTAGTGTAATAAGGTTTTATTTGAAAAGCTTAGGCAGTTTATGAAATGCCGGCAGATACTGTAAAATTTTATCTTTTTCCTTTCTTTTTTCTTAGTCATTGTTTGTAGACTACCGGACGAAGTCTTTTCTTAAATAAAATATTTCTTTTGCTCTTGGACGGTTTGGTAATAGTGCTTTCTGTCAACGTCTTCCACATCATTTGTCTATCTTTTTATTAGTCGTCCTACACTTTACACGCAGGTTTTTCTACGGATCTCTGTATTTTTTATACGGGGTGTTTAGAAAATGTAGAGGTAGTATTTGTAAATTTAATAAATAAAAACAAGACAAAGTTTAGGAAAATTAAGTGCCAAAGACTATGTTGTCCAAATTTAATCAAAAACGGAAATTAGTCGTCACGCGTCGACACATCTCTTTGGATAGGAACATGTACAATCACTAACTAGTCCAAAAGTTATTGTATGGGCTGCCATGTCTGGTGAAGGCATTATTGGGTCTTATTTTTTATAAGACCGGCGAGGACTAGCACTTACGATAAACAGTGAACGGTAATTTGACATGTTAAAGAACTTTTTGGTTTGCAGGTATTTGAAGGTTTTAATGTGGAAACATGGTTTTAACAAGATTCACTTCTACACTTTGAATCAAAGTGATCTTTTGTTGAAGTACCATCAACTGGTTTCCGAGGAGCCCCGATCTTACACCCCTTGATTATTTCTTATGGGGGTACATTAAAGAGAAATGTTATAAAAATAAACCACGAACTCTACTGCAGTTAAAGCATAACATTTGCACCAAAATGGCACCGTTTTCAGAGAGATGTGTCGACGCGTTACGGCTAATTTCCGTTTTCGGTTACATTTTACATTTTATCTAAAAAATAAAAAAAAAACTATTCTGATTTTTTTTAAAATTTTTATTGAATTTAAAAATACCTCTCTACTCTTTCTGGACATTGTACTTTCCATTAATTACTGCATGACTCTTAACTTCTTATTGCTATGTGCCGTGAAGGTCATAGCTCTGAGGCCATAATTTGTGACTGGCAGAACGCAATCGTTACATGTTTTTTTTTTTTAGGTCTAGGTTACCTTGGATTTTTAGAATAAACTCTAGTTTGCCAAATGCATCTCAACTTGATTTTGGTGGTCTGATTTTTTTTGCCGAGTTTTGTAGTGTGGCCAAAGCTCATCAATATTTTTGAACGTTTGGGTATGGATGGTTATTTCCACGACCCTGCTGCTCATGATTTTAGGTTTATTTTTGACGCTTTGCTTAGCTGTGAGATCTTAATTTTTAGTTTTTTTATATTGTTACTGAATAGCGCATTGTTGACTGCAAACCGCAAGTTACTTAGGAATGACGGTCGATGTTGATGTTTCTTAAAGGTGTTTTCTATTGATAGCGTAAACAGTTTGAGTGTTACGTTGTTGCCTTGTCGAACACTTTGGTGGATTTGTTTTTTGTCGGGGATCATGTCTACATATATCTTTATTTGTAGTGTATTTTTGTATACATACCTCAGGAAATTGGTATATATTGAATCGATTTTTGCATTGTTTTTAGCTTATACATGTATGTTAGTAGGTTTATGGGACATAAGTTTTGTATATCTTGCGCTGTTTTTTTAGTGTATAATAATTAATTGCGCGTTTTACCGTGTTTTAGGAATTTTATCTTTGTCCTCCGAATTTTAACATTTTACAGGTTATTTGATCTTCTTTTAATGTTTTTCTGTTTTTCATGTGATTTAAGGCGTTTTTGATCTTAAGAATTGTTATGTCTGGTATGTTCTTTGAATTGACATTAGTTTTTGTTTTTCCGTGGTTATCTGGTAGTTTTAATTTTGCCGATGGCATACTTCTGGGTAAAATTTTTGGACAGCGTTATTATTTCTATCTTGTCTCTTACTATAGCATTGTGTTTGTTGGTAATTTTGACTATATTTGCTCTTCCATTTGCTATTATTTTCTTTGGAATCTTTATATTCTTATTGTTTTTGATATGGTCAATTATTTTTCTTGTAGTACATACAACTAATGTTTTTTTTAACTTTTTGGCTCATTTCTTTGTTTAGAAGTTTATACTCTGATGACTCGCGACTACGAATGATGTTATTTTCTTGTTCTTATTGTTTGTATTTAGTACATTGGTTTTATTTTTTTCTGAATTTAATTTTATTTAGCGAATTTTTTGACAGTCCTATTGCGTATTTTTTTAAATACATCGGAGACGATGTATCTTTTGTTATCGCGTAGTCTATTTTGTTCTCGACTTTGCCGTTTGGGCTTATCCACGTCTATTCTCATTGTTAAGTTTTTGGAAGAATCTTTTTATACAAAATAATTGTTTGTTTTGTAGGTAGTTTATAAGCCGCTTTTTTATTATTTTGCAGGCCTAGGCTAAAGCTGCTAATGTTTTGCAGCTGCTTGTTTTTGCTTTTGGCATTGAAGTTGTCTATAATAATGTGGACTCATGACTGCACAGAATCTTTTCAATGAAATCATTGTTAACGCTATGCAACAACTATCTACAAAAATTTACTTGAAGGTTCCTATGCCCCGTCATGCAAAACTTTTTGAGGTCTAAATAGATGCAAAATTTTTTTTCTCAATAGTCTGTAAATAGTGTCTTTTTGGATATGAGTTTGAGACAATACAATTCGATCGCTTATACTTGGTTCCAAATTAACAAATTCAAGAATTTGCTATTTTTTTATAGACGCTTAGTGTAAGTTGATGTCCAGTCTGATTTTTGCAAGGATTTAAATTACCTGTTTTCAGTCATCTTTGTCCGTCTTACCCGTCTTACAGTTTTTGCATCGGGGTGCCGACGATTTAGAAACCTTTCCGCATAAGTTCTAGCCGCAGCAGTGGCATTGTCATTGCATGTCTCTAAAGGTGCCCTTAGACCAAGACGATCAATATTATCATTAATAATATTGAACAATATATTGCACAATATATTGCTAGGACCACCTACGCGTTGCAATATAATTGCGCAAACTTTTTGTTAGTTACTTAGACACTTTTGCATGCAACTTGTGGAATAAAATAAAGCAAGTTGTGTGACCATTGATGGACGAAGGAAAAAAAGAAATAAATACTTTTAGGTTAGATTGTACAATAAAAATTAAACTTTTTCTGATTGACTCAATATACTTTTGTGCAATCTATCAATATGATCTACAGACGGTCAATATTATTGTATAGTATCAATTATTGTGCAATATATTGACTATAACATTGAACGTCTAGGGGCCGCTTAATACTTTCAACATAATCTCTATTACAATATCATTGTTCTATTTTAAACTCACAAACCCGAAATCTTATCAATGTGACAGAACGATTCATAAATTCTAAAATAATTGGATTATGTTAAACAACTAAGTGTCAAATCTGACAGTTATGTCACTAAATTTAACAAAATAAATAAATTAAAATTGTGTTTTGAGTAGTAGTTGTAGAAAAAGTTATTATTTACATTTTTATCAACAACTCTATAACGAGGAACAAATGGAAAATGTTCTACTCTTAATTATCAATTTGTTTTAGCCTTCTGAGTCAAATCTCTTAATCATGGGCGTCAATTTTGAGACATCTTGTATATACGAGTATATCAAGTATATTAAGTAACAAATAACAAAGACAGGAAAGCACTGTATGTAAGTTATACAAATTTAAAAAAATCAAAATAAAAATAAAAATTTGGGATGTTTTATTTTTTGTAGCTAGCTGCAAAGGAGACAGTTATTAATAGAGTTTAAGTCGCTCTTTAAAGATGATTTGTTTTTATATTTTTTAAGATTGTCGGCAAATAAAAGGTATGAAGATGAAAGATGTTGTTTACACATAAAATGGCTTTGATAAAAAGCAAAGTATTGGAAAGTACCTATTTGCGACAGAAATATATTAATTATGCTATTTTTAAAGCAAGAATTTTGTTTGCAGCAGTATCATGAAAACTAAGTGCATAAAGCTTAGCAATCAATACACTCTAGCTTACACAGTCAAATGAAAAAGTAGAAAATTAGAATACATACAGTCAAGTCAATTTACAAAGGCATTTAAATTATGTTCTTGCAAACTATTTGTAAAAAAAGGAATAAAACTTTTTAAATACAATAGAGTTTTTTTAGCATTTTGTTCAACTTTTAAATTTTTAAAATTAAAAAAGCTTGTTTGAAGGTATTGGAGGAATTATATAAAACTGAAATTAATAATGACTGTAGTTAAATTAATATAATATTACTAATGAGAAGAGCACCAAATCGGGAGTTGCAAGAACCACAGATTTTTTTTAACTGTTGGCGTGCTTGGACAATTTTTTTTATAAATTGTTTTAGTTTCTGGTCAATAAAGTCTCCAAAATCAGGCGGCTAACGTGGATCTTAAGAGCATACCGACCGCTACCTTGATTTGTAGTATTTTAACTAAAACGGCAACTTTCCCTTCATCGCTGCTTCTACAAATAATTTGATAATGAATTTATTTTTTTACCAGTACATTTAGAAAGGATTAAACTATGATATGTCGAAGTTTTTTAGTCAAATAATAGTTAGGAAATAGCAGAAAAAAACCATCAAATATTGAAATAAATGCGTTTTTCTGTATTTTTGAATACATTTTGTTGCTATTTGCAAATATAATTTCACAAAAAAGACTTTGACATATCATAGTTTAATCCTTTCTTAATGTACTGGTAAAAAAATAAATCGATTATCAAATTATTTGTAGTAGCAGCGATGAAGGGGAAGTTGCCGTTTTTGTTAAAATACTACAAATCAAGGTAGCGGTAGGTATGGTCTTAAGGACAACATTTTCAACATTTTTGTAAGACCCAATGACCTCAAAAGATATGTATTTTTAATGGTCATCGAGGCAAAAAGTATGGAACGGCTTTGAGAGCAAATTAACAGAAATTAAGCTCTTCGTGACGGCATGGAGAGCGGAGGCCGCTTGCGCATACTAACTTGACCTCTTCGTGTCTCCTGACTGGCGACGAACAACCCGCATGCCAAACATGTCACGATCCTTTAACGGTAATACACATTTTGAAGGAATGCCGAGTTTACATTCCCCACCGTAATCGGCTTGAGCTTTCTAACAACGTGGCGTCTATTTTATCAAAAACAGAGGAGTTTATGGGAAGGTGCGTCCAATTTTTGTTGGACGCAGAACTTTTCAAATGGGTTTAAACAAGTTTTTGTGTTGTCTTTTAATTTTATAGCGCCGGTGTTTAGTTAATTTTTAGGGTCTGGCATCGAAGCATTTTACAGCTTTGGTGTTGTCTGCGATATTTGTTTAGGTTGTGATATTAAGTTTAATTAATTTTTAGGGTTTGGCATCAAAGCATTTTACAACTTCGGTGTTATCTTCAATATTAGGTTAGGTTTATGTTTAGGTACTTTTATTAAAGTCATTTACAACTTTGTTTTCAACTATAATAGTAGGTTCTGTGATATTAGTTTTAAATTTAGTTTTAAAATTTAGTAACTGTGATATTAGTTTTAGTATTTATTTATTTATTTAACCATTTTAAAGTGTTGTATTCTTCAAGTCTGTAACCTAAGGTTATTATTATTTAAATATTTAGCTAATCGGGGCTATTCTCTATGCACATTGCTTGAATGTAAGCAAGATATATTGCTTAATGTTTATTTTTATCAAATTTTTATTTTCTTATTTAAAATTACATCTTGAAAATTCAAAAAAATATGCTCTATTTTAGATCGTTCATTAACTTTACAATTTTATTTAATGTTTGACATTTTTAGTACCATTTCTTGTAATTAACCATAAAAGTATTGTTAAAACCCAATAGAGGCAAATTAGTTTTGTAAACTTCAATGTAGTTTTACATATACGTGCATATGATATTTACCACAAAATCGCATTTTAATGCATAACATTGCACAAATTCTTCATTTCCGACAACCATGATAACAACAATTATATAAAGTGACTCATTGAAAAGAAAACTTATTTTTTTTATTATGCGTACATTATGAAGTCATCATGAAACGCTGATGGATACGCAATTATGCAACGCGCTTCGTGCTTATGAAACAAAATATTTTATTTTTAGGTTGGCAGTGGCAATTTTAGATTTAAATTTTTTTATGGTATGTTTTGAATACGGATATGACAATATTCATTCTGCAAATTATAAAATTATTGTATTAAAAATAAAATAATAATAATAACATTAATTTTATTTATGAAAATGTTATATCATGTCATGTTTAGTTGGAATATTCTTGTCAAATGTTGTTAATTAATATAAATAATTTTATGTTTTTTTTTGTTTATAATATTATAAGTATCCAAGCTTTTACGAAAAATCTCCAAGCTTTTACGAAAAATCTCCAAGTTTTTACGAAAAATCTTCAAGTTTTTACGAAAAATCAAACAAGTATTCAAGTTTAAAATTAATAAATGATGTATTTTATGTAAATTGCCATTTCATCTAGAAAGAGACACATACACTTGTGTTTTGGGGTATGCACCCATCATCAGTGTGTCGACACATTAGTAAACATAAACTGTTTAATAGTTACTGTGATTTTATGTAAATTGTTTCTTTGGCCATTGAGATGCTAGGCACACCGACAATGAGAGCATACCCTGAAACACGAGTGCATGTGTCTCTTACTGGATGAAAAAGCAATTTACATAAAATACATCATTTATTAATTTTAAATGATAAATTTGTTTTGGTCATCTGATTCAAATAAAATGCGCCAAAAATGCCGTTGTTTCTTTTTGTAGGATTTAACTGTATTACAGCTCTCCTTCACACACAAACAGTTTAACGTTTCTCCTAATTATTGCATTGCCATCTTTGAAATTTACGAAATATCTCTAAGTTTTATAAATTAGAATACGTTTTTATAATGCCTAGGTATTTATGGACTACTTTACGGCATTGGCCCAAACTTTTATTTTTAATTACAATGTGGTTTAGAAACTGAAACTGTTGACCACGCCTGGTCAAATCTAACAACTACTGAACAAATAAATGTCTTCAAGAGATATTGTGATTAAGGTAAATTGCCTAAACGTTGGTGTCTTAGTAAACCATAGAAAAGTTGAAGTCAAATTTACTAATATACATATTTAAAAAAAAAACTGTTACATTAGAAGTACGACTTAACGCTGCCACATGGTAACAGTAAATCCTAACACATTCACTATAATTGATCTTGGTACGTGCTATTTTTTTGCGGGTAATATTCAAAAGTTGTATATAGTATGAAGCTTAGAAACACAAAGAATAGTAATGTTTCTTAAGATTCTGGCAGCGACGTATATCAACATCTTGCACATTTTAAGTTCGGTCATTAAAAGCTTGAATTGCTCCATAAAAAACCTCTTGTAACATAATGAAACAAATTACAACAATTTGCTTCTGCACCGGCATACACAAGACCTATCTAAGAGTGTTATCTTTTGAAGTAAGCTTTTTAACAATTATATCAACTAAGGGCGTTAATGAGTATGTTATACATAGCACAATTACATGTGTGATATCTACCAGGAATTTAGACGACTTTTTTAGGATAAGTCATTAAGCGATTCTGTCATTTTGGTTACTGCATTTGGAGTCTTCAACATGTTGTTTAACAAACATCAGTATGTTAATATACTGTATGCATACATAGCCAATTGTACTTACATACAGTATGTATAAATATTCAATTGCGTATATATACAAGGTGTTCAAAAAAGAATGTAAAATATTTAAGTGGTGGTAGTACGAACCACGACAAAGAAAAAAGTCTTAATAAACATGGGTTATCATAGCAACGGTTTCGGAGATATGGAACATTATTTATTTTTATATATTTTTACAGAAAACAGAGTTTTGGATTCTGGATTGAAATTTGAAGGGTAAACCAAGTCTACTGCACATAGGCCTTATTAGGCCCTTTGTACCTCCTCTAATGGTGACCTCTCCAACATGGACTTTCTATTGTATGAGAGGTCCGGGAATGTGCATAGCACGTGCTTGATTGTCTTGTCGTCCATTTCACATCCTCTACACGTTGGATTGTTTTCAATACCAATCGTGTGCATTTTTTTTAGTTGGCAGTGTCCTGTTAAGATTCCTGTCATAATTTGCAAGTTCTTTCTAGACAGTCGCAGTAATTGGCTGTCTTAGCGTTAGGAGCAATAATTGCTTTCTTTGCCTGTCTGCAGCCCGGAATGTCTACCCAACGCCCTCTCAGTGCATTGTGTGAGTTAATTTTTAGTAAATTATTTAAGCATTTGAGTGTTAACGCGGTCCAGCGTTCAGGATCACACGCCATGAGGGTTGACCCTTTACGCGCCAGCTTGCTCGCCTAAATGTTACCTACTTTGTTTAAGTGGCCTTTTACCCAGAGCAGCTTGATGCTGTTTCTACAGGCTGATATTTTGCGGTTTACAATTTTCATAATCCCATAGGTTATCCCGACTATTTCTGCTTGGAAGTTAGTCGTGTGAGCTCCTACTGGTAATTATATTTTAAGGTCCAGGTCTTGCGAGAAGATTCCCGCTTCAGAACCTTTATTAGTTTTTGAGCTATCCGTGTAGATTCTAATCGAATCATTGACCACGTTCTGCTTCTCTTGTTTACACAGTTATAGAAGTTGTTTGAAGTGTCCTTTCATTTCCAATCAGGCACGACATCTTTGTCTGAGGGAGATTCATAGTCTTTCTAAAACCGTCTTATTGGCTCGGATTTCTTGGCGCTTTTTATTAATTTTTAACTGCAGCTTCTTGAGGTTATTTACAGGAGTAGCATACACTAATATTTCAAAAATCAGGCTATCTTGCTGGATAAAACTGGTCCGCCTCTTCCTACTCACCTATGTGAAAAAGTTTGGTCTAAATGCTCTCTAACGGCAATTTAAAAATGAGCTGGAGCACCATCATGCTGGAACCACATTTGTTGCCTGTGGGCCAAAGGAATATCATCCAAAAGATAATTCAGAACTTAGAAATCTGTTGCCTACAATACCTATCCAAATGTTTAATGAAAAACAGGTCTGATGTCCACATTCAATTACAGCATGGGCATTTTTGTCGGTCCAACGATGTGCATTATGAAAATTAACAACTTTATTTTGTGTGAACCCGGCTTTATCCGTAAAAAGAATGTTGGTTTTTAGCATCCTTGCGTAGAAACCAACCGTGCTTGATGATCGGTTAAATTTAAGGCCTGTACTTGTTGTACATGATATGGACAGAGCAGCTGCTCGTGGAGCGTTCTTCAAACAAGAGTAGCACCAATTCTTACCTTGGCTGATATTTTCTGCACACTCGTTCTTGGAGTATACTCTATCCGTGCTATAATTTCTTCTCCTCTAGAAGTAGATACCGACCTTGGTCTGCCGGAAAGATAGCACTGTTTTTGAAGTGAACCGGTATCTCTCAATCTCTGGTGAATTTTTCCAAACATACGATGTGAAAGAATCTGGCGATTTGGATAAGCTTCTACATAAAGACGTTGCGCTTTGGTGGCAATTGCATTAGCACGACTATACTTGAAATGCATGTCGGCAGTTCTGCATTAGAGTAATCAGCCACAGCAATGAAATTTTGTGCACTAACAACAATTGTCAAATACTGAATGTTTATTTTACAAAACATCAGCCAACTATGATAAGAAAATGCACGTTTTTTTTTAATATAAAATGGAGGTAAAAAAGAATATTAAAAATAAATAATGGAACATCTTCGAAACCTTTGCTATATGAGCCCATGTTTATTAAGATAAAAAATTGAAGGAAAAGGAATAATAAAAATAAATAATGTTCTTTATCTTTGATGACAACCCATGCATATGCATACAAGACCTATCTAAAAGTATTATCTTTTGAATTAAGCTTTTCAACAATTATCTCAACTAAGGGCGTTAATTAGCCCTATTCTGTATGCATATTGCTAGCTAACAATATCGTTATCTAGGAAGGTTGCTAAGCAATGTTGTGTATTTATTACGTTTTTTTTACTAAATTGCTAAGCAACCTTGCTTGATAACGATATTGTTAGCTAACATTATGAATACAGAATAAGGCTAAATGATTATGTTATACATAGCACCATTGAGAAGCAATTACATGTGTGATATCTGCCAAGAATTTAAACGACTATTTTAGGACAACTCGTTAAGCAATTCTGTGACTTTGGTCACTGCATTTGGAGTCTTTAACATGTTGTTTAACAAAGATCCGAGTCATTACATGCTAATAATATCTGAGATGATCTGGAAACCTGGAGCACTCTGCGACAACCCTACAACTTAGAGCAATTCAAGTAATGCTTTGAGTGCGACCAGTGTTTTTTAAAAATTAGTGCAACAATTAATATTAGCCGCAGACCAAAGATAATAATAAAGTTACATACACTATGTTAATATACAGCATGTATAAATTGCGTATACATACTGTATGTATAAATAAGTACTTTAAAATTATTTTACATAGTGCAATTAATATATTCATATAAATAAACAAATTAATCGATTTTTTTTTGATAATTATACATTATATTTTTTGGAGACCTGTAGCTTGAATATAATTTACTTTATCTCTATTGCTGTGTCAAAGACTATTACGTTAATGATTATCAATAAATAAATACCTTGAGATTTTATAAATAAAAACTTTAAATATATTGTTATGACATGATATTTAATGTAAACCACAAAACACACACACTACTATGTACGTGTCGTAAACTTTGTTTTACAATTTTATAAGAAAATGTTTATTTAGATTTTGAAATGTGGCATTAACAACATCTGGTGCTAAATATTATATTAAACATCAGAGAACGACGCAATGCAGATAATGCAGTTTTAAAATCAATTAAAATTATGATGAAACACTATTGTACAAGGTTCTCAAGAAAACCACACTTGATTATTTTATTAGAAATATTTAATAAAGCATGTGTCATAAAATAAACCATGACACTGTGATATATCTGCAACTGCTGACTGAATGATCATAGTTAGGTTTTATAAGAAATAAATAAAAGAAAATAATAAATTGCTTTAATCCCAGTCTTGTAATGAAATTTTTATCGCAATTTCTAAGTTTTTTAAATTCAGAATTGCATACAGTATAAAATATGTCTGAATACAGGGTAATTTTGTTGTTAGTTGTTGTAGTATATATTTCATTAGTTATACATATAGTCTGAGAATGTAGAGTTTTGTTCTTTTACGGTTAAATGAGACCAACAACGTCAGAGACGCAGTTTTTAGTATTTAACTTTTTAACTTAGTAGAACATCAATTAGCACACGAACAAACTCTGTCAGAATCTATTCTGTTCAGCTCAGAAAAAATAGACATTGAAATTGTTATTTTACTAGTTTTACACTCTTAAATGTGTTCTTAATTTTCAATTTATTTGTTTGCCCAATGTTATACTGACATTTTTTTTTCTTAAAATATCCAAGTTTAATTCTTTTTGAAGAGCATTTAGGCGGCTTATACTTAATTAACTTTTTTTTAGTTCTAGTCTGTCTGAGTGAATTTATTTAGTGCAGAGATCATTAATGCCATTTGATTTTAACATAAGATTGCTAGAATACAAGTCGAGCGCTTACTATTGAGCTAATTTGGTCGTATTTAATACTTAATTGGTTACTCAAATATGTTTTTCTACAAAATTTGTCAAAAATATATTTCTGATTACTGGTTCATAATATTACAAAATTGAAGTGTATATTTAAAAATAATTTGAATAATTGAAGTTATGCGTATTAAATTTAATTTTGAACACATAAATACAATGTAATTGTTAAGACGATAAGTCAAGAAGAAACGCACTACAAACTAAAATACACCGAAGAGTAATAAAATGTAATGTATAGAATATAACCATATAGCATAGGAAGAAACATGAACTGTCTTTTGTGCATTGACATAGTCTAACAAAGTTAAAACGATAGGAAAGGAAATTATTTATGGTTGAAAGAGGCGAACTAACTTACATAGAAGCAACACAAAGGTAATAAATTACGGCTGAGCCAGAAACGGTACTAGTAATTTAAGATTCCTGAAACACGGAAAAAGGAATTACACTAAAAGAGTGGTTACTGTCAACGTTTATAACGTTTTTACAGAAAGAATGTTCAAAACATCATATATCTTGAGCTTCACTATGAAAGATATTCCTGAATAAAATTTACAGACGTCTTGAAGAAAATATTGGAAAGACTTAGTTTAAGTCAACTGAGTCAAAACACATAGATATTAGAAAATGATACATTTATTGGAAAAAGTTTTTATGTAGCTCGTGTAGATACTACAGCTGGAGTAGTGGTATATGAAAAAACATAGATAATCTTAATTAAACAGACGACATCATAATAATAATAAGTTGCTTCAAATTTGAAATTGCTGTAATTAGAAAAAGATAAAATACATAAACAATCATAAAGTTCCTAACAAACATTGATTATTAATAAAACTTGAAAGAGTTAAACACCAACATTTGGATACAGTTATAATTGAAGAGAACATTCACTATGCACTCTCAAATTTTGTCTTGCCTAATGCCTCTTTAAGTAGACCAATAAGAAAGAATAAAAAAAATGTGATAGACAAGCAATTCTGGGATCAATTTGTTTGGCCTTCATCTTGCTGATAACTTATGAAACTGGAGGATGTTGTACATAATGTGGTGTATATAACAATGGTTTTTATTCAAACTTTAGCAGTTTATTTAAGGATAACCATACTATTTTTTTTTTAACTTTTTTTAACTGTCAAAATTGACTTGGAAATAACTTTGTTTTTGAATTTGTCGTTTTATTTATATATTTGATGAAGTGTCATTTTTTGCACAGTGAAGAAAACAAAATAACAAAACGAATAATAGAACGTTGTTCAATTCTAGTGTAGGGTTTTAACGATTTTTTTTAATCTTTACTAGCTTGTATTAATCTACTCCTGTACATGGGTTTTTTCTATTTCTTTCTATGTTGACCTGTTTTGTGCTGAGAGCATCCAGTTTTTTTTTCATTTATTTCTGTAAATTGCCTTGCCATCTTAATATGGGTCTGCCGAAGCTTCTTTTTGTTCTTTTTTGTTTTCACAAATGAATTACCATTTTTAAACTGTCAATATGGCAACTCTTTTAATTGTTAGTTTTGATTACTGCATTTTTAGGGAACTGTTAACGTTTTTATTTGACTTTGTTATTATCTTTGATTCACAAAAATATGAGACGAATTGATACAAATATTTACTAAATTCTTGCACTTTACTGTCACATAATTTTAATGGCAACCCAAAATTGAAAAACTTATTCCCATGTTTTCGATTTTAGGTTGCAGACATACTATTTTATTTATTGCATACATTAGGGACGGTATTGTAGACGTACACAGCGGTGCAATCAAAAACTAAAAGTGTAACAAACGACTAAAATTGTTAAACAAACGTCTAAAATTATCACACAAAGTGGCAAACAAAGTCAAAAGAAAAAAAAATGTTTCAACAAGATGTGTCTACGTGTCGTATAGTCTATGGCAATAAGCCAGAAACAATGTACGCCATCAAAGCCGGGCAAAATTTTGGAAAATATAGTAAAATATTTGAGAATAGAGTCGTAGTTTACAAAAATAACCGAAGTAGTCAATTAAATGATTTGCTATTTAATAAATAATATAAAGGGTTTTTCAATAAAAACACAACAGTTTTGTATTTAAATAAAACACAGAATAATTGAGATATCGGAATGAAATTTATTCTAGGTGTAGTACACATGTTACATTTATAGAATTTTTTTTCGATTTTGTTCATCTGACCACAGCTAACACGACGGCAGCGATCGATTTTTTGGAGCCAATTTTCCTCACATTTTTTTACCATTTTTCCACACATATCGGCAAGAACGTTGGCAATTTTGCGTTTGATATTGTTTCTGAGTTTTTCTAACGTTGTTGGCATAAACTAAGGGCTTAACGTGGTCTAATAAAAAAAAATTAACGGCGATAAATTGCATGAGCGAGGTGGCCATTTGACTGGATTGTTTCTTGAGGTTAGACTATTTGTTGTTACTAAACTTTTTCTTTATTAGATTAATTTTTTGACCAGCTGTGTGGCATGTGGCGCCATCTTGTTGGAGCCACATATCACTGATGTCAAGTTTATTCGAAACTGTTTTGAGAGGCTTTAGTTCTTGAGTTAATTTGACCTTGTAAAGGTGTAGATGAAGGCTTTTACGCAAAATTTGCCACAATGTGGACTGATAGATTTCCAATTTTTGTGAATGGCGTACAATCGACTGATTTGGTTTATTTTGAACTGAAGCACATACGGCTGCGACGTTTTCGGTACTTCGAATGCTTTAATAGCACGCGCAGCTTGTCTGGTGGGACGATTATTACGAAGTAAGCGCTCTTAAAGTTGCGACCAGAAACTCAAAGTTGGGATAGTAATTTTTAAGATTAAGAACGACTCATCATGCAAACTGAACGAGCCTGTTGACTACCGCGGAGTCATCGTTTGCTGGCAGCGCTTGTTATTTTAAATGGCATTACATATTGAGAATATATTATATCTCGTTAAGTTATAAAGTAATTCAATCAGTTATTTAAATTCAAAACTATTGTGCTTTATGTTTATGTAGTTGATAGAAGTTCAGACGGGCTCAGCGCTTACCTCCGATTGATGACTCAGCGATTGTGACCGGTGAGTCGTTCTGAACGCAGCCAATTTCACCATGATTAAAAAGTATGCCTTGACTGACGTGTTGACATTGACAGATCAGAAAAAAGTTTAATGATGCGTTCTGCATTTAAATACAAAATTGTTATGTTCCTTGAAAACCCCGTATTGGTTTCTAGGTTTCTATTTATTGTCATTTAATTTAAAAAACTAATTGTTCACCTATTGTTGAAACTATAAAATATTTAATAGGGTAATAAGTTATAATATAAGTTTTCCTTATTACTTTTATTTAGTAGTAACTTTTATGCATACTTTCAAGTTGCTATATTACTAGACAAAGCTTTATTTGAATTGATTTTTTTTTAAATGAGAATTTTTAATACTAAAAATACGATTTGTCATTAATTTAAATAACTTCACCTACGTGATCCCACCATTCACGCTCTTAAATCATATTACATATTAGTTGTACAATGTGAATATCATATTTATTTATTATAGGAAACCCTAAGCAATAATTTAATGATTGTATATGTGTATGTGTTAATGACTGAATATTAGTTTTTTTTTGTTTATTAAAATTGTACTATTGATTTTACTATTTTTATCTGTTGACATTTGATGTTATTGGAAAATTCTGATTGTGTAGATATAAACATTATTACATTTGTAATTTGTTATGAAATCATAAATGATGATTGTTACATTAATAATTAAACTACAATCATGGGAAATTGCGTGACTACTTAAGCATATATACATGCAGATTAATATATAAAACATTTTGATAATATTTCACAATTTTTATAATTATTTTTTTATATATATATATATATATATATATATATATATATAGATGTCTAAAGGGGTTTAGTCCTACATTTGTATAGAAGTTATCGTCCTACATGATTTCTGTAGCCCGATACCCCTTTAGATCTTAACACACAAAAATATGCCTGCGGGCATATATATTCTCATATATATCCCCCGCTGTGCGACCGTACCCGACCGTGCGACCTATAAAATTTAAATTTTTTTGTTCAAATGCTTCAATAGAATACAGTTTACTTGTTATATTCATTTAAATATTATTAATTTATTTAATACATTTTCTAGTACAAAGTATTTATTAAAAAAAAATACTTTTTATCAAAAATGCCTTTTGTAATATTCATATTAATTAAATTGCTTACGTTTTTCTTATGAAAAGTTGTGCCTTACCTTCGGTTACCGGCTGGTCTAACCTTGTATGCTATTGTAACTTATTACAATATGACCGAATAATATTTGAAAACAACAATAATAATATTTATAATAACTACATTTTTAATTATAAAGGTTCATAAGCGTACATATCACAACGTTAATGACAGTCTTTAAAACTGTAACAAAATCCTGAGAATATTTTACAAAATTAAAGATAAGTGCAAATTCTGTAGAAAATTATGTAGACTTTACATAATTTTCTACAATAAATAATTTAAGCAAATTGTTTATAAAAATGTTCAGTACAATAAATAAAGTTAACTAAATTTAATGCATTATTAGCTGACTTGAAGCTTAATTTGAAATATATGTAAATTACTATAATTATAAAAGTATTATAATTTATACTTGCTTTGCTTTTGTTTTGTGTTTAGATTTTGTGGCATAGTAATCTAAATTTCATTTTGTTTCAGTTGTAAAGACTATTTTTTTTATATTAAATAAGGTTGGTTAATTATAATGCAATTCTTAAGTTATTAAACTTTAATATAAGATAATTATAAAAATATTACACATAAAGTTACAATGATTTATATTTGTACTGTAAAAACGCCTTGATCTGGACGTTGTTTTGTGTTTAAATTTTGTATGATTTTTTTAGTAAAAATGTGAGAGTAGTGAAGACGTAAAAGTAGTGAGAATGTGATACTAGTAAGAATGTGAGAAGAGTAGGAATGTGAATGTAGTGAGAATGTAAAAGTTGTGAGAAAGTAAGAGTAGTGACAATGTGAAAGTAGTGAAAATTTAAAAATAGTAAGAATGTGAGAATAGTGAGAATGGGAGAAAAGTGAGAATGTAAAAATAATAAGAACGTAAAAGTAGTAGAATGTGAAAAAATACAGAATGTGTGTAGTGAAGATGTAAGAGTAGTGAGAATATAAGTGTAGTAAAAAAGTGAGATAAGTAAGAATTTGAAAATATTAAAAATTTAAGAATAGTTAGAAGGTAAAACAAGTGAGATTGTAAAAATAGTGAAAATGTAAGAGTAATGAGAATGAGTAAGTAATAAAAATGTAAAAATAGTGAAAATGTGAGAAAAGTAACAATGTGAGAGTAGTAAGAATGTGAGAGTAAAAAAAATGTGAGAATAGTAAGAAGGTGAGAGTAATAACATTGTGAGAGTGATAAGAATGTGAAATTAAAGAAAATGTGAGAATAGTAAGAAGGTGAGAACGTGAGAGTAATAACAATGTAAGAGTAGTAAGAATGTAAGAATAGTGAGAGCGTGAAGGTTGTAAAACTGTAAGAATAGTGAAAATATAAGAGTAATGACAAAGTAAAAATAGTGAAAATGTAAAAATAGTAAAACTTCGAGAGTAGTGAGATTGTAAGAGTGGTAAGAATGTGAGAGCAGTAAACATGTGATTGAAGTAAGAATGTGAAAATAGTGAAAGGTAAAAGATGCGACAATTTGAGATTAATGACGGTAGTGAGAATGTGAGAGTAGAAACAATGTGAAAATGTAAAAGTAATGAGAATGTGAGAGTAGTGACATTGCAAAAATAGTAAGATTAGTGAGAATGTGAAAGTAGTGACAGTAGGAAAGTAGTTAGAATAAAAAATAGTGAGAATAGTAAAAATATGAAAGTAGTAACAGAAATAAAAATGTAAAAATAGTGAGTATGTAAGCATAAAGAGAATGTGAAAGTAGTGAAAATGTGAAAGAAGCAACAATGTTAGAGTAGTGTGAGTAGTACAAATGTAAAAATAAAGTAATAGTAAAACAAATAAAAATGTAAGAATGTGGAAATAGTAAAAAATAAAAGATGCGACAATGTGAGAGTATTGACAATAGTGAGAATGTAAGAGTAGAAAAAATGTAAAAGTAGTAAAACGTAAAACAGGTATAAATGTGAGAATAATGAGAATAATAAAAATGTGAGAGAAGTGAGAGCAGTGAGAATGTGAGAGTAGTACGATTGTAAGAGTAGAAAAATAGTATTCGTAATGAGAATGAAAATCAGTAATATTGCAAAAATAGCAAAAATGTGAATGTAGTGATAATGTGAGAATAGCAAGAATGTTAACGTAGAGAGAATTTGAAAGTTAAAACTATAAGTAAGGAGAGTAGTATGAATGTGAGAAAAGTGAGAATATGGTAAAAGCTACAATGTGAGTGTAAAAGTAGTGAGATTGTGAGAGTAAAGAGATAGTGAGAGTAGTATAAATGTGAAAGTAGTAAAAATGTAAGAGTAGTAAAATGAGAAAAAAATAATAAATTAAAAATAATGAAAATAAAAAAATAGTAAAAATGTAAGATTAGTGAGAAATTAATAGTAGTAATTTTCACATTTTTACTATTTTCACATTTTTTTTTCACATTTTACTACTCTTATATTTTTATTACTATATTATTCTCACAATAATATTAATAATAATAGTAATAAAAATTGTCTTTATTTTTGTAATTTTACAAAAAAAAAGCAAAGTTCATCACAATAATGATCTTCCATTTAACCTAATTTTAACATTTAATTTGAAACATATAAATAAAATTTATCAAAGGGGTACTTTCTGATTTTTTGATGGCTGACTATCATTTTCTATTTTCCAGTTATTTTATAGTATTTCATCAAAAATTGTAGCCTACTACTTCACTAGATTATTACTGGAATTTCCTTATTTATAGAGAACATTTGCCAGCCCTGATCCCTAGCACAAAAGAGGTTTAGCGCGCGTGCGGCTCTGAACATCTAAGGGCATCACAAACCTGTTAAAAACTCACTTTTAAGTTAGCAGTTTTGTTCGTTATTGGAATTAACAGACAGAATCAAGAAAAAGCTCTCAATATGTCATTTCTAAAATTTTACTATTCTTACACTGTCACTAATCTAACATTCTTACTATTCTCACATTCTCAATACTTTTACAAACTTAATACTTTCATATTCTCACTACTTTTTTATTGCCGCTTCACTCACATTTTGCTACTCTAAAATTTTTACTCTTTTTACAATTTTATTATTCTCACATACTATTACATTCTCATTACTTTTACGTTTTTACTTTTCTCATATTCTTACTACTTTTACTATTTTTTTAAACTCAAAATTTCACTACTCTTACATTGTAGCTTCTCCCACATTGTTACTATTTTTACATTTTTACTACTCTTACAGTAATTAGTGAGAGTGTGAGAGTAGTTAAAATGGGAGAGTAGTAAGCTACTCTCACATTTTAACTACTCTCACACTCTCACTAATTTCACATTATCACTGTTTTCTAATTTTTACTACTCTCACATTCTTACTAATCTCACTATTCTCAAATTGACACTATTCTAACATTCTTACTATTTTTTCATTCTCAGCTCTTTCACATTTTTTCTATTTTTTCATACTCTTATTACATTTACGTTTTTACTACTTTCACATTCTACTACTCTCACATTTTTATTTTTCTCACATTTTTACTACTTTACATTTTCTTTGTTCTCAGATACTCACTATTCCCACATTCTCACTACTCCCACATTCTTACTACTCATACATTCTCATTATTATCACGTTGTTACTACTCTTATAGTTTTACTATTCTCACTATCTAACTGCTCTCACATTGTAGCTTTTTTCACATTTTCAATATTTTTAAGTTTTCACTAATCTTATATTCTCACTATTCTTACATTGTCAGTACTCTTACAATCCCACTACTCTTAAATTATCACTTTTCTCAAATTCTCACTACTTTTACATTCTTACTACATTCATATTTTTACTATTTTCACATAATCACTGTTTTCTCATTCTTACTACTCTTACATTTTTACTATGCTCACTATTCTCACATTGTCACTATTCTAACATTATTATTCTCACATTTTTATTACTTATTGTGAATCTTACTACTCTCACATTTTTTTTTACTCTTACATTCTTTCTACTTTCACATTCTCACTACTCTCAAATTCTCACTACATTCACATTCTTACTACTCTCACGTTCTTACTACTTTTACATTTTCACTATTCTCACATTTTCACTACTCTTATATTGTCGCTTCTCTCCCACTACTTTCAAATTCTCACTATTTTTACATTTTCATTACTCTCACATTGTTACTACTCTCATATTCTCACATACCCTCTACTCTTACATTGTTGCTTTTATTACATTCTCATACTTTTTTATTCCCACATTCTCACTATTTTCACATTTTCACTAACTTCATATTCTCACTATTCCCATATTTTTACTACTCTCACTATACCACTACTTTCACATTATCGCTTCTGTCACATTTTTACTATTCTCTTATTCTTGCAACTCTCACATTCTCACTACTCGCACATTCTCATTACATCATTAATTTCTACTCTAACATTCTTACTACTCTCACATTCTTACTACATTTTTATTTCTCTCACATTCTCACTAATCTCACATTGTCACGTTTTTCACATTCTAACTACTTTCACATTATCACTACTCTTTCATTTCTTCATTTCATTTTTCACTTTTACATTGTCTCTTCTCTCACATTCTCTCTACTACTCTAAGGGCCGTAATATCCAACTCCTAATAAACCACCTAATAAACTATTAGCCGAATAACCTAACTTTTAATTTTATTTATTTTATTAAAACCTATGAACAGCCAATTAAATATACGCTTAACATATATATTTATAACAAATAAAAACATTAGGCATATAATTTATTAGCCGCTCAAAGGTGTAACAAAAATAAATCAAATTAAAGTTTGAAAAAAGTTAGGTTATTCAGCTAATAGTTTATTAGGTGCTTTATTAGGAGTTGGATATTACAGGCCTAAATATTTTAAACATTTAATATTAACATGCTGTGACTGCGAAGGGTTAACTACTTGCGTAATCAGTTTACAAAATAAAAATAATCATTACAGAATCAAATAATAATTACGTAATATTTGTAATCATTACATAATCAAGTAAACTTTATATAATTACGTAATTATTTTATAATCACGTAATCATTACATAATCTTGTAATAAATAGTGTAATTAAATATTCAAATAATCAAATATTGATTACGCGTACTCAAATAATCAAATGTTTAGTACGCGTATTTAAATAATCAAATAATGATTACGCGTGTTCAAATAAATAAATGTTGAGTACACAAATTCACATAATGAAATATTGGTTTTATGGAATCATATATTCGCATGGTAAATTCAATCGTGTCCAATCTGTATCTAATTGTGCCGCTAGAGATTTATTTATTAGACAATTTCACAGGTGTTTTTATACAACCCATGTCATGTGCATGTGCAGTTGTTTATTTATTATATTAAAATAAATACCTACTTTAGTCGAATATAATTTTTCATTGATACAAATTGTATTATGTATTGTTATTATTTTTGTTGAAAAGATTTTTATATGTTTATTTTTATTTATTTTTTATTATAATAAATCACATTTTTATTCTTGGTTGTGGATTTTTTCTAATCTACATAAAACATGATTAAACATCAAAATAGGTATATTTTTAGTTTATGTTCTTATTATATAAAAGAAATTGTAGTAAGTACTTTATTGAAGATTATTATAAAACATAAGTATTATAATAATATATTAATATTAAGCATCAAAATCATTTTATAATTTATATAAAATAATTAATGCATGCAATTTAGAATTATAAAATCTTAAACAAGTGTGTACTTATTGAATAATCATGTATTCATTATATAATCACATAATCATTTTCATAATCACGTAATCAATGCATAATCATAATCATGTAATCATTACATAATCACGTAATTATTACATAATCACGTAATCATTACATATTCACGTAACATTTTGTTCATTTGTACATTTTTTTACTTAGTTGTTAACCCTTCGTGTGATCGTTACTTTTCTAACTTCAAATCTGTCTTTAATATTGTAATCCGCATATTAAAAACCTCATGTTTTAATCATCAACTTTATAACCTGCAAACTTTAAAATTTTTGTTTACTTAATTAAATCTAAACATTTTGTACATTTTATTTTCTACGCCGTTTTGTAGGAGTAATTTAATATTACGTATTTTATAAAACAATTATAGTTGTAATTGAACTTAAACAACATTTTTTTCTTTAATAAGTTTATTTTTATGATTTTTTCCAACTTATAGTACTACAATAAGATATAAAAATAATTATCATTTAGGTCATATTTGTCGATGTTGTATTAAGCTTTAAACAGCCAAGAAATAATTAATTAAATGTATGCATAATTTAAATAATATTTGCATCCACTGCGATAAAATGTGTGCATTTTTCTTATTATTTCCTACACAATTTGTATTTGTAAAGATAAGTTGTAAAAACGAATTCCATTCACATGTAAACGCACGTGTACATTTTTATGGGGCCATAAATCTTAACGCACTTTAATCACTGACTTTAGAGCTACACGGGCAAGAGACCCGTTCAAGTTATTGATCCCAAAAATGTAGCGCAAAACCATATAAGTCGCAGAACTATAATCCTACGTAGGAGGAAAATCTCATGGTGGACTACTCCAGAATAGACGTAACTAATGTAGGACGAAAGTACTTAAAATAAACCTATATATATATATATATATATATATATATATATATATATATATATATATTAATATTAAAGTATAAAATGATAAAAATAAGGATAATGGATTTACAGTTTAATTGGAGCATTACCGCATATTATAAATATACCACAAATTTGGAAGATATTCAGATAAAATATGTTTGGTCCATATTTATTTTAATCCACAGTACACAAATTAATGATTTCCCACAGTTTTGATTAACATTACTCTCTACATTATTTTATACTAAATAAACATTAAAGGAAATATTAAATTTATTCGTGTTTACAATTATATACTATAAAACACAATTATTATAGCATATTTAATACTGTAGTGAAATAAAATATTAAACGTGTTTGGTAGAAATAATAAAATTGTTTCTCGAAATCAAATAGTTCAATTTAGGAACATAACTCACATTAGTCAAATTAGTTCGCCCAGATTGCGTTCAATAATTCATAAACTGGTGCATAGTTTAGTATTAAGTCACGTCCATATCGCCTTGAGCAAGATAGGTTTCCAAGCTGCACATTCAAATGATGTCATTTGTTAAACTGAAGTGGATGTACATATACAGCTTTAATAAATTACGTCTGATGCAGGAGAACCGTGTTTGTATGATCGATAAATTTTGTACCCTTTAAACATAAATATATATATAAATGTACCATTGATACTACATATAACTGTATATGTAGTTTCATGTTTGTTCAGATGTTATGTGTGGCTCTAATGAATCGTCTCGAATCTGCATACAAATTTATGAATTCTGTAAAAACTTAGTAATTAGTTATTTTAAGTTTAAATTATTTTTTGTCATATTTATATGTTTACATGTTGCAATATAATTGTTTTTCTTATATTATATTATATTTTTAATATTATGATATGATAAACTTTTAGCAGTCATTATGCATAATAGTACAGGAATGAGACAAACTTTTTAAATCTACTGGTAATCATTATTATTAATCTTTTATCTCATTTAATGGCTTTACTAATAATTCGCAATATTATTGCAAAATGGAGAATGTAAGAAATCTACTTGTTTTACGTTTTTTTGCGTATGTAATGACAAAGAAAACACTATGTCCTCATTACAACAATAATATCTTTATTGCCATAACTGCTTAAAATATATTTTTTTTGTATTGCTGTTGTACTTTATGATAGAATAGGATAGAAACATATTTTCATTATATTGATTGATTATCATAATTATGAAAAGGATTGTTTGCAGGATAAATGTATTGTTTATGAATAACGTCATATATGTAGATCGACATGGAGCGGTATAATGGGAAATCTCATGCGGTTTTATTCTAATTGGACGTATTTTGTACACAATCCAATCAATCAAATAATAAATAATGCTATAACGTATGTTAGATATGAGATTTGAGTGTTAAAATTAATTAGATCCATTTATTTCAGAGAGATTTTAAAAGCGTATCTAACGGTGATTTATATATAATTTTATAACACGGTATTATTTGCAACAGTAATTTTGGGACATTTGCTGTTTTTTTATAGAAAACATGATTTATTTACTTTGTTTAAATATTTATTGTCGGATGAATTAACTTGCAGAGCTCTAAAGACCCCACAATTATGGTCAATTCCTTTAATTTTTAATTATATCATTTTATTTTCACAGAAAACTGGGGCAATGTAAAATATTATAAATTTGCAATATCAGTAGAGTTGTTGGAAAGTGATGATATATATGTCTGTGGCCCTTTAACCAGAAGGGCTGATATAACATAGTTGAGTAGAATGTTTACAATGAGGTATATAGAAGTTACCGAAAGATTGCTATTAGTCTATAATTTAAGGATATCTGAGTTAATCTTACGGGTATAATTTATCAAACTGAAATTTTGTATGATTACAAAAATTATTAACTATAACCAAAAGTATTAATGTTTGAGAATTAAATATTTAAAACAGCTGCAAGTACTTGCAATAGTATAGATAAAGTCAAAATACAATAAGTATTTTTTTATAATATAATAACAAAAAAAAAAGACCTGGGCTTTTTAATCTATGGGTTGCGACCCCAAATGGTGTAGCTTATCAAAATTCTAGGGTCGCGAGATTCTTAAACAATATATTTTGTCATATGTATGTATCATATTTATATGGGGTTGCCCAAAAACTCACAATCATAAATGGGGTCGTGAATAAAAAAAGAAGCCCTAGACTGTTACAAACTTCTAGAGTTTGTTTTATAGTTCACAGTTGATTGATACATTAAATTTATAATTTTAATATAACTCTAAGATAGTTACTAAACCCACATTACTGTATTATATAGATGTATATAATTATTATACGGAGTATTTAAAAATAACACAGACAAACTTTGAGAGGTAATTTTTTAGTTTGTTTGCTTAAGAAGAAAATATACAATAAAGTTATTTTTAATTTAGTCATTAATAAAAAACTCGGTGAGATAGCTCAGTTATAGAGCGTTAGTGTAGCACGCTAACAGTCCCGGGTTTGATCCCCGAATATGACTAAAATAATAACTTTGCTCTTTATCCACCGGGGTGATTCGGAAGTCACCTAATAAGCCGTTGGTCCCATCAACCCCCTTCAAACTAGTCGTAAGACTTCTGGAGCGATGTAAAATAGCTGTAAAACGCGAAATAAAAAAGAATAAATGTTAAAGATGCTATGAGTTTTGTTCCGAAAACGCGTTATTGGTAATATGATTAAGAATTAAGAAAATAACTTGTAGTTTTGTAACAAAGAGTTTTTGAAACCATGTTTGTAGTTTCTACATTTATTAATGCATTTTTTTTATAATAATATTTTGCGTAAAAGAAAATGTTTACAGTGTGTGTACGTTGTTGTTTTTAAGTTAAAAATGATATATATTGCTTTACCGTTGAATGAAATTGCAATGTGGAAGGTCTCACTAGCACAGGGGCTCCCCTGACGTTTATTTCAAAACCTGGGGGAGGGGGTTTACAAACTAAAGTTAAAAAATTACAAAATTGTACGTTTTTTTTTTAAACCGTCACTGAGTAGGCCCAAAAAACCTAGCTCCGTTACTGCGTGATATGACAACGACTATCTCTACTACCAAACTTACACTACATAGAGCTGACTTCCGGTTTGACTTTACGTAAGACCTGGATGCAATTTACAGGAGTGGATGACTTTAAATTATAACTACCCGAATGATATTCCCGATTTAATTTTAGATTAAATCTGTCCATTTCTAACAATTTGGGTTTATTTGTCTATAATTTTAGTAACTTATTAGTTTTTTTAATTTAATACTTTTTGAAGATTTTAGTAACTGGTTTGAGTAATATGAGTTATAAATACAAACTGAAGGATTACTGTATACTTTTGGACAGTTTTAGTGTAACTCTTTTGACAGCTGACTGAGTAAACTGTTCAAACATAGATTATTTATTGATTTCAAACGTGTATTGCAGGTTCAACAGTGCTATAAACGTAATGCTAATAAGTAAAACGAATAATTTTAATTCCAAAGTATTTTCTTTCGTTAAAACTGACTTTTCTAAAAACATTGCCTACTAATCAGTCGACGTAACGTTTATTGCATCAACACCTTCTCTTGGGACGTCGGCTGGTTGATTGTTTTAGCACCATTATTAGGATAAACTACTGGTGTTTTGGTTTGTGAAGACCTTTGGTTAAGATGTCGGCAATCATCACGTTCGTGGATACGTGATCAAACATGCTTGCTTTGGTTGTGGAATGCCGGGTTCTTGAGCTTAGCGCCACCGTACGTTACTTCTTGGATTCACATGATATTGGAGAATTTGCCCACAAGAAACAATAACCGGTGAACGATTTTCTGTCTGTTGAGTTGCTCCCCAGTCAGCGTTCACAAAACCTTTCACTTGTATTTGCTGGACTATAGCAGAAACTGATGTCGGCGGTACCTTTTAGGTATCGCAAGAAACTTTTTGAAGCTAGCTAATGTTTCTTTTTGTAACAGTGACTTAACTGCCTTAGGTAGCTGACTGCATGACAAATACCAGTTCACAAAATGGAAATTTTGTTTCTTCATTTGCTAAAGCGCTTTTGTCTTTCGTTAGCTTTGTGTTTGGGTCGAGTGGAGTCAGTACAGGTTTGCAGTTCTTTTTTGATTCAGTTGCATTCGGTCGCCTTCTCTGGTGAATTCGATTTCTAGACAATACTTGGCTTTGCCCAAATCCTTGACAAATTCTGTTTGCAACATATGTAGTAGCTGCGTTGCCGTTTCATTGCTTCTTGACGCCACGAGGATGTCATCCACGTAGATAACTATGTAAGCTGCAATATCTTCTTCTTGCTTTAGTAAGTAGATCCATGGTTTTGCATGTGTGGGTTCAGCTTCTATTCGGCGCAAGGTGGTGTTCAATTTCTATCTGCCGTACAATTATCTGTCAAGGAGACAGACATTTCTTTTCTTAAACTTGTATAATATTTTTTTGGCCGCTAAATGTTTAAGAGTTTTTATAAAAATTTCTTCGTTTAAATTGACACGTCAAATTGATAATTTTTTTCTGTTGTGCTGCTAATGTCACAACCGTCCTTATAAAGCCGATTCTAGCAACTGGGGCAAACATTTTTCTGAAGTGCACACCTGGTATCTGGAAAAATACTTGAGCAACCAAGCGGGCTTTTTTTTACCGTTCCGTCAGCTTTGAATTTTTCACGTTTGGTTTTCGATTATCAGCTTACTTGTTGGTCTGTTTACTAATTTTCAGGTATTATGGCGGAGAATTGATTTTATCTCGTTTACCATAGCCACGTTCTATTCTGTTGTTTCTGGAAACTACATCGCGGTTTTGATTGGGACTTTAGCTAAATGGCGGAATTCAGTCATCAGACAGTTTGCTTCACTTTCATTTTTTTTTAATTATAGGAATCATGTAAACCTTTCTCGGTGGGCCTTTGTTTCTTTGTTCTAGCCTTGGTCCGCCGGGACCTCTTCTAAATTTGAGTTGCCCCTTATTTTCATTTTTGACCACCAGTTCCGCTGGATTCTCAATTTCCACTTCATTTACTTGATGTTCAGCAACGTGTTTTTGGTTTCTATCGTTATCTTTGATGATGATTTCTGTCAAGTTCTGGTCGTTTTTTGATGTTGACTCGTCATTGGTTTTCCACGGAATTCTGTTTTTATCTTTCACGAATTTTACGTCGCGGCAAACTTATAATTTCTTTTCTTTTACGAGCCAAATTTGGAAGCTTTTCTGATTTTCGGGATAATCGAAAAAAATTCTAGGTCTTTTACGAATGTCTAACTTTCCTCTCTTTGGGCTTCGATATAGGCAATATAGTTGAGCCCCGAATTCTTTCAATTTGTTCACGTTGATGGCAGCGATTTTTAATGTAGCAAGCTGTGTTCACCGCCTTTGCTCAGAAGGATTGAGGAAGTTTGGATTGGATTAAAAAACACCTTGCTGGTTATAGGAGTGTTCTGTCGGTTCTTTTGGAGATGCCGTTTTTTTCCGGTGTGTAGGCGATTGTTTTATCTTTAGGTAGTTTTTGAATTATTTGTTAACATACTCTGTACTGTTATCTGATTAAAGATATTTCACTTGTTTCCTAGTTTGATTCTGCACACTGTTTACGTATTCTATAAATTTTAAAAGTACTACTTTTGATCACAAGAATTTCACTTCCTTCTAACCTGTAGCATCATCCGTGAAGGTTACAAAGTATTTTTTTTTTTTGAGATTCCGTTTTTATTGGGTCGCAAACGTCTGAGTGAATAGTTTCAAGTATTTTGGTTGATCGCTCGGAGGCTTTCTGAAAGCTGGAACGCGTCATTTTTGCTTTCGCACACACGTAGCGTTTAAAATCTTTAAATTTATTTCAGCTGCATGTAGATTCTTGCTTTTTAAGGCGTCCTTTAAGCTGCGCAAGTTCAAGTGACCCATTATTTGGTGATATTTGCGAAAACTATGGAACAATTTTGCTAAGCATGCTGCGTCATTGGAAATGTCGTTGCTTTTAGATACTATATACAAGTTGCAGTAAGTACAATTTTATTTTGGTTGTTTCAAATTATTGCTTCGCCGCACGTAATTAGCACTTTGTGATCTTTATTGATTATTTTACTTACGGACATTAGGTTAGTCTGGAGCGCATGCGCATGTAGTACGTTTGTCAATGTCACGTTTGCTACACTTCCGTTGTTTTCAACCCCAAAATCTATCTTGTTGATTGCCGATATGTTTGTTGTATTCTTGTTAGTTAAACTTAGCTTTCCGATTTGATTCTGTCAATGGTTTTGAAATATTTGATGTCTTTGCACAAGTGTGACGTGACACTATTGTCGAAACACCACTGTTTGTGAATATTCTAATTTACATTGAAACATGCGTTTGTTGTTTCATTTCTTGCTTTGTTTGGGCAATTTTTGGACAAGCGGCCTACTTGTCTGCATTTGTGGCACTTGTACTTAAATTCTTTTGTTAGTTCAACTTGCTTGGATTTCTCACTTTGTTTCCTGTATTGCTTCTTGGGTTCCTTGGCCCACATGGCATCTTGCGCCGCGCCGATTCGTTTTTCTTTTCTTGCATTGCTTTCTTTCTTTATTTTCACCTGCGCACCGAAAATTTTCGTACTTGCCGGGTAGACTGTAAAAACAAAATGGATAATAAATTTTTTTTTATTTCCACGTTCTAGCTTGTCTACGGCGTCAAAAAATCGGTCTAAGTGCTCATTGCCGTTCTCAAATTTTTGTTGAGTCGGCCTTTTTAACAGCGTCGCTTTTCGTGCTGGTCCTCTGAATTGATAGATGTTTTCAAGTTTTTTCCAAACTTCCTTTGACGTTTCACACCCTTTCACTTGTTTAAGTTTGTTTGGGCTTATCAATAGTATGATATCTGACTTTGCTTTTCTATCATTTTTTATCCATTTGACGATGGCTGCTGCGTTTACGTTTTACGCTTCTGGCTTCTGTTTAACAATTTCTCCGATCGCATAACTGAACTCGTCGTTTTCAACAAGCAATTCTTTAACTTGTACTTGCCAAGTGTCATAATGATACTTATTCAGCGGTTTGATTTGAAAATGGGTAGTCATTTTTACAGATTCTATTCACTACACAACTGTACTGTTTGTTTCCTTACCGGGACACAATATTCGAACTTTGTTTAGATTGCACGATTTTGCTTTCATTTGTGTTTTTTATGAACTTTTTCAATCCGTTAACTTACAGCCGTTTTTTTGGGCCTATAACCTGTTCAAACATAGATGATGCAGTCCAATAATATTACACGGCACGGTGTATTGGTTTAAAACGCGCAGGTTAAACAGTAATATAAACGTAATGCTAATAAGTAAAACGAATAATTTTAATTTCAAAATATTTTCTATCGTCAAAACCGACTTTTCTAAAAACATTGCCTACTAATCAGTCGACGTAACGTTTATTGCTTTAAAATAAACTTTAACAGATTTTGGTTTTTTATTTTAATTTCAATTCATTTTAATAGTTATGTAGTAACATAATACAATAATTTTGTTATGGAGCAAAGCAACCAATTTTTGACATACTTGTACATTATTTTAGCGAGAGTTTTTTAGTAGATTTTGACAAATTTTTCTTTTAGGTTTAGAACACAGTTTGATAGTTTTAATATTTTGCTTTGACATTTTTTCAGTTTTAGAACATATTTTGACAGAACACATGATTGCCAACTTTTTTACACAAAACATTTTGAAATGTTTTATGAATTTTTGAGTGTTTTAGTTATTTTGATATTGTTATAAAATGCAATACAGTACATTAGTGATGTAACTTTTTTGACTTATATTGTATTTTAACGTTAGGTCAATTTTTTTAACTTACATTGTTTATATACATACATTATTGTGACCTATTTCACAAATGCAGTCTTTTTTTGTATGACTGTTAAATTTAACAGATCTAGTTAGATCATTTTTTGCCAACTTATATATATTTTTATACATTACTATATTTACGGTTTTTGTAACTTTTTGAAAAATGTTCTACATTTTTGCGAACTATTTGACAATTTTAGTGATTTTTGACAAGTGTACTAATTTTTTTACAATCTAAAATACAATTTTACAAATTTTGTACAGATCTGCAAAAATGTTGACAAACAGTTTGGCAGTTTAAAATATTATTTGACAAATTTAATACAATTCTGTGAAACTATGATATTATTGTAAACTGTTTTAGTCACTTGTTTTAACGTTTTTAACAATTTTGAATAAAATTTGATACATCTGACAGATTGTATGCGTTATAACTGTTTGACAATTTTATTTATTTGTTTACATTTTAAATAGTTCTTTGACAGATTTAGTAACACTATTAACAGTTTAAAATAAAATTTAACATATTATATTGCTGTAAACTGTGTGACAATTTTTTATAACATTTTGTCAGTTTTAGTAACAGTTTCGAATACAATTTGTCAGATCTAGAAAGTTGCTTTTAACTTATCTTATATTTACTAATTGCTTGGCAGTTGTATTAACTTTTTGAAATTTGTAGTAACTTGTTGACAAATTTAGCACATTTTTTTAAAGTTTAAAGTATGATGTAATATTTTTTTAACAGATTGTAATTCAATTTGACAAATCAAGCTGGTTGCGGTAATTGGTTGACAGTTTTAGTAACTTTTTGAGGTTTTTGACAGTTGTAGTAATATTTTGAACAGTTTAAAATCCTGTTTGACTGGCATATTTGTGCCAACTTATTACATTGCTAAAAACTATTTGACAGTTTTAGAAACGTTCAACAAATGTAGTAATATTTTTGATAGTTTAGTAAATTTTTGACAATTATAATTAATTTTTGATATTATTTTTGGCCTTTTAGAATACTATTTGACAGGTCTGTTATGTTTTTGCTAACATAAATGATTACTATAAAATGTTTGACAAATAAAGTATTTTTTTTACATTTTTAGTAACTTTTTGACAGTTGCAGTAACAATTTTTGCAATTTGACGTATAAGTCAGATGGTACGCATTATTGCTGTAAGTTGTTTGACAGTTTTAGTAACTTTTTCAACTCGTCCCGGATACCTTGCATCCACAGCACCCTCTAAGCCCGGCTCGGTTCCTAGTATCTTATGGGGAACTAGTACGCATATAAATTAAAAATTTGTACATCAAAAAAGGGCAGTCCGAATTATTTTTAATATTCCTACAAACGTATCCTGTAGAAACTGTTTGAACTGTCGTAGATTATGTAAATATATTTAAAGTCTGAACTATATACTGTAGTTTATGAATGTAGGAGTTTATGAACTGTAAGCACAACATTCAATCACTCTTAATTATTTATCTGACGCATTTTACTTTATTTACTTATTGCACTTTTATTGTTATCTGTAAATTTTGTCAAAATAAATAAGTTTTAAATAATTATTATATTTTGTTTAAGATCAGTAACAATTTGTAATAGCATGTTTATATGCGTATAAAAATATATGAAGAAAATTATTTACTTATTAACCAACACAAAAACGGCTAACCATTTACAAACAATTGTTTCGGCTTTAACTATTTATTAAAAATATGTATATTAGTTATTTTTAAAACGGCCGTAGAAAATATTTTCAACATTAGAATTATTGGAACGGTGTGTGCTGATTTCGTTTTTATATTAATTCCCTAATAAAACAAAAAGAGCAGAAGATTTATATTTTATGCATGAAGAAATTGAAAGAATGACTTTTTAGGTGATCATAAATTTAGCTATCGATTTATTTATTTAGCGGACTAAATATATAACCACGCCTCCAAGTAGATATGCGAGTTATTAAAAATGCATTATTGATATAAAATTAATTGTACAAAACTTCATCAAAAGAATAAATTCATTTCATCATAATTATTCGATAATATTATTAGATTCGTATTATATACATTAATTGTCCACTAACTTGAAGTCATAGACAATAGAAAAAAACGTTTTTGTACATCTCTAATTTTTAATTACTTCTCTAGATGCTTGTTTGGAATCTCATTTATTCAATAAAAATAAAAATTGGATCTCTCGATTTTCTTTTCTTTTATATTGCGCTGCGTCTTTCGATTACTTCCAAATCATTTAGCAATCTCTCCCTTATATATCGAACAATGAAAGTAAAATGCACATTAGAAAATATCGCGTTTTTAATATGAAATGGAAAGTATCAGATGGATTACGTGCTAATTGTTAATCGTACCATAACATTTATTTTTTCAATGCATACTTTCACCCCATTCTTTTAGGAAGGTAAATATTTATTTCATTAATTAAAGGATATTTGTATTACAATCTTAAGTAAAAATGGTTTTTAATTATTAAAAATTTAAAAGATAAATTATTAGAGGAGTTGCTGTGTAGGTCATTGAAATACATATTTCATATACTGAAGTGGAATTTGCACTTGTTAGAACTTTGGGATTATTACTTAAATGGAGCTATATTTTTGTTGAGTTTGGCAATTTATTAAGTTATTTCAATTTCTTAAGTGCAGTGTTTCAAAATCAATTTATTGCTTGTAACGGATATACTTGCAGTTTTAAAATGGGTAAGAAAATTGCAAATAATGGATTAGTTTTAAATAAAAAATTACCTAGAGCTAACATCTGCCTTGCGTCGCAATTTTGCAAAGATTATTAAAGTAGTTATAATATACCAATTACTATCAAGAAGAAATATGTTTTTTAAAATTTTATTTAGTTTATGTAAGGATACTGGAGGGGGGATGAAAAATGTTTATAATCCTAAATGTATGCTATAAAAGAATATATATTACTTTCAGACTAACTTTTTTGGTCTGATTATATTATGTGCCTAATATAAAGTCAATGACCAAAACATAAAAACAAAATAATGTTAAATATTGCAAAGTTTATTTTAAAATTTAAAAAAGAGATCAAATACTGCTTTTATATATTAAACTTAAACGTTGTCCAAATGTCAATTACTTGCTAATAGCGAATACTTGCAAATATATAATTATCTATCTTCTGCTTCACATCGACACAAATACTCGTTAGATACCACGTTTTTCTCTAGAGTCGCAAGATTTTTTTTGGTTTGTTTAACTTCACATCTGCTTTTGAATGTGTACTTGCGAAAACAAATCATACAGGAATATAAATAGGTTAAATAGACTCTAATGACGTATTAGACTGTCCTGAATTAATAAAATGGCATAATGACAATCCTGCGTAGAGATTTGAGTTAAGGGCTTCACCCAACTAAGCCTCCGGAGTCTTAAACATAGTTGATATTTCCACACTTTGAACAGTATCTGGAAACAATTTACATGTGACTCATGACTTAAGTTCCATATCTTAAGGACGCGTTATTGTCATTTGGAGTTAAAATTGCTTAATTATAAATTTATTTAATCTGTGTATTTAAAACAGTATTTACAAATTTGAACAGCTCGCCCCATAATGCCTGAAGAATTTATTATTTGCGCTGCAGCATTCATAACTTGGTTTAGAAGTTCATTTTTATTGCGAATTTGTTGTGCACAAACTATTGACTGTCTCAAAGAAAGCAGTTAAATGGTGTTAAGTGACCTAGAAAGCAACTAAAAATTATGTTCAAACTAGATAAAAGAACACCAACAAACACTATATCAAAATAAAAATATATCAAATATAAACGAATTGATAAAAATAAATCAATGCACAATTATTTATTATATAAAACATAAAAAAATGAATGAGAATATAAATGAAGAAATAGACAATATAAGCACAAGACAAAAAATCGATATTCACATAACAAATAATCGAACAAGTAGACTAAATAAAAGTCTTCTTATAAAAGGATCTGTTTTATACAACCTTACAAATGATACCAAACAAGAAAAAAACAAAAAGAAGTTTAAAATTAAGCTTCAAAAAGAAATAAAAAATATAGCAGCCTAAAATATAAAATCTCGTAATACCTTCTTGTACATTAATTTACTTTATTGTTTAAAATGCAACGAGAGCAACAACTATAATACTACTATAATAATTATAATAATTTTGTACACTGCAAAAAATAAATAAATAAATTTAAAAAAATAAAAATATTAATAATTTAAAAACTATATTTTAGGTTTTTCTAAGGCATGCCTGCCATTCGGCTCTTTGGGAGAAAATGGTTAGCCGCCTCGGATGACCTTGTGATTCCAGGATTATTTGAAATTTCTGTCAGAATATTATGGTAAGTAAATTTATTTTAATTATTAATTATATTATTAATAATAAGAAATATAGAAAAAATAGTGTTTGTTTATGTATATTACATAAACATTTTATTATAATTATAGTTTTGTATAATTACAAAACGTTGCTTGTTGTCAATTATGATGGAATTTTATAAACAATATTCTAAGCTGTTTATATGTTAACGTTTTTTCTTTAATTGATGACGAATATAAACAATTGTATTGTAAGATACAAAATATAGTCATATACAGATAGGATGTTAGAATTGTTTTTTTTTATAATTCAAATAATTTTTAAACAATAATTAGTTATAAATATATTTAGTTTTTGTTTTGAAACTTTCTCACACTAACATCGTTGGAGTTTTTTTTATAAAGTTAACAACTGCAACAGTTTAATTTTAAAATTATTTAAAATGTTAATTTAGAAACATTGTACCCGTTCTGTGTTTGGAAATTAACGCTTTCTTTTGTAATTATAATTCTAGATGCTTTTAAAAATACAAATTATTTAATCATTTCTAATAATTTTAATAAAACACTTAATAGTTTTATATATTTTTTATAACTGAAGCATTTAAAAAGGTGTTTTTTTAATAAGAGTAATATTGGCTCAATTTATAAACTGGTTTTTCAATAAGAAGTTCTATTTTAAATATTACGCGTTCTTGGTCTGTTGAATCCTTGACATTATTGTCATTATAAACTATACAATTTAAGAAAATGCACGTTCCTACAACGTATAGAAATAATTATTCATTATAGAAACGGTGAAAATTTCACCAATACAGTTCACTGAGTTTGTGATATTTTTGGTCAGTAGTTTGAACTGCCAGGACAGCCTGAAACATTACATTGCTACTGTTGCTAACAGTGTTGCAGAAAATTCAGGTTTCATTGCATACTGCATAAAGATCTTAGCCTGCATGCTTATAAAGTGCAGCTGATGCAGGAATTGAAGCCAACCCGGCTTTTTCTCGAACTTCAAAAAAAACAGTTTTTCTTAAAAAAAGATTACGGGTATTTTCTTTTTTTTTTCAAATATGGATAAAACGTGCATTAAAGTGAAAAAAAAAATTTGGTTGTGAAAAATTATTCTTTAAACAATTCTGAAAAATAAGTTTCTTAATTTTTTTTCTAAAAATGCAATTCTTCTTTTTCTTCTTGATGTGCCATCTTCAACGAAGGTTGGTACCATCATGACTATTTGAACTCTGTTTACTGCAACCTTTGAATAGTTGGTTTGAGGTACATCCGAACCAATCTTGGAGGTTGTGCAGGCAAGATATTCTCCTTCTCTCAACACACTTCTTGCCGGTTATCTTCCCACTGGATTATGAGCTGCAAAAACTTGTAACGGGCACCTCTCAAAATGTGACCAAGGTATTTGAGTTTTTTGTTTTGTTTTAATGGTTATTACTATTACCTTTTCTGTTCTCATTCTCCGCAGCACCTCTTTATTTGTAACTCTCTCGGTCCATGGTATTTTCAGAATTCTGCGGTATATCCACATCTTAAATGCCTCTATTTTGTCGCTTAGGCGTTGTTTAAGCGTAGAGGCCTCTATACTATATAAAAGTTCGGAAAAAATGTAGCATTGTACTATTCTGATCTTAAGAGAGTTACTAAGATATTTGCTACAAAAAAATCGTTTCATTCTAATGAAGGTTCTTAGGGCTTGTTCAATTCTGCTTTTTATTTCTAGCTCAAAATCGTTTACCTATGTACCCAGGTATTTGTATTTATGGACTCTTACGATGTTGTATTGGTTGATTGTTAGCTATGTGTTATTGTTTGTTGCGCTTTTGTTTCTTCTTATAGTTCCATACTTGCTACGAGCGTCGGCACTCCTCTTGTATGTTTGTGGTGTGCAATAGTTTCACACAAAAACACGGGACCTGCAGTTTAACGTGGAATCCGAACCACGCCACTAGAGGGGTTTACTAGGCCAATACTTTGCTGGTTTGCCATTGTCTTACGAAGGAGACGACCCTATCGACATATATTTGACAAATTAGATATTGCCGCTGCCGGGAATCAAACCCTGCGCAACAGTCCTTGCACTAGACCCGTGTGCTAAGGTTGCCACTTATCATCATAAACTTAGTTTTTTTAATATTTATTTTATGTCCAAAGCAATCACTGATCTCTTGGACGCGTTACGTAATTCTACGTAGATCTTTTATATTACTAGCCAGCAACACGGCGTTATCGACGGGTGTTGTTTACCGGACTACCATTTACTACAATACTAGCTAATTCACCTTCCAGAGCTTCCTGAAAGGACACACCCCTGCTGAACACTTCGTTTAATTGGAATTTTTTTTGATGTTTTTTCTTTAATGCTTATGGTTCCCCTGTAGTAGTTCAATTAGTTTCTCGTGTCGTACTTTGACAAAGGCCTTTTCGTAATTGACATAACATGCGTAGACATCCTGATTGACATCAAGACACCGCTGTACTAGTACATTGAAACTAAACAGAGCTTTACATGTTCCTACTTCATTCCGCAAGCCAAACTGGGTATCACTAATTTCTTTATCCAGATTATTATACATTCTTTTGTGTAGTACTTTTAAAAAGATTTTCAATATATGGCACATCAGATTTATTCTGCCGTCATAAGCAAAAGTACCGTAAAAGTAAAAACCGCTGAAACGAGATAAATGAAGTTAACTTAAAAAGTTGAATGCCACCTGTTTCCATAAGCCAAATGTAAATTTTTTGTTGCTAGAAACATGTATTTTTACGGTGTTTTTGTTTATTAAATCGGTAGATCTTGGTACCAGCTATGAGAAACAGTTCCTAACTCGTATTCACCAAAAAATGACTTTACGGTATTTTTGCTTAGGACGGCAGTATTGTGCGATGGTCTTCACATTTTTTTGGGATCGTAACGAAAGTTGATACGAGCTATTCTGATGGTATGATACTGGTATTGTATATAATATTAAATAAGTCAACTAGTATTCTAATATTCTTTTTGTGTGAGTTTAAGAATTTTTGCCGGGATATTATGAGGACCAGGTGTCTTTCTGTTTTTCATATTTTTGATAGCGTATATGACTTCTTGTTCTGTTATTCTTGGTCCTGTGTCTTCTTCTGTTGATAGTCTATTCTGTTCCTCAGTTTTTACGTCTTTGAATAGTTTTTTAATATATTCTTGTCACCTATGTAATTTGGCTTGGACGAATGCAATCCTGAAAAACTGCATTTTTCAAATTTTAATTGCTTATTACTCGGAAATTGCTTAATAAAAAAATAAAAAATTCACATGATCAGGATTTGTATAGAGGAAGGCATTTTGAGGGGTTAAAAAAATTATTTTGTACACTTGGCTCATACATGGTCATATATATTTAAACTGTACATACTTGTCACCCAAAGAATACCTACAATAATATATTATTATATAACTATTTTTTGATTGTTTACATGGTTGATAATTATGTAAAAAGCCGTTCAGTAAAGCAATGCCAATCAGAAGCGGATTGTTATCTACAGAGCGGGAACCGCTCCAAAAATACCGTGCCGCACAAGTCTTCATGTACACATCCAATATTTGAGAAAACTTAAACCGATGTCAAAATTGACAATACTACTTGATCCAAATTAATTCAAATTTAAATCAAATTTTACTTCTCAATAGACAAAGGTTTCTGCAATTTATTTGCTAATCAAACAATCTTGCTTATTGTTAATATTTGTTATTTTATTAAAAAAAAAAAAAAAAATACACTATTTAAAGAAAATAAAATACGTGCGGTCGTTATAACACCAAACAAAATTTCTCACAAAAAAATACTTACCTAGAACAACGGAATTAAACCATATTTACTTGAAGCTCACAAGTTTGTAATACTAGGAACCTGACATATTGTTAGAAGTAAATTACAACCAGCGTAATGCTGTAAAATAATAATAATATCAAACAGAAAACAGAGGAAAAACAAACAAAATACGAACAATTGCTTATAAAATTTAAAAAAAGTAGGTCCTAACCCTATAACCAATTGATGAAACTACTGAGATTGCAAAAACTTGAAAATGCCAGCATCAACGCATGGGGAACATAGCTAAATAAGTTTTTAAAAGTTTTTTTGTACTTATAACTAGTTCTGTATCACACACATGTTGACTATGAATTGTAGATTTTGTTTGAGGTATTTATTTTTTGTTTTCATAGTTTATATAGATTGTTTCCGGAAGGATTCAGCATTAAAACAAAATTGGTAAGAAGACAGATGGCGATCCGAACTACATTGGAAACTACGGCACAGGAATCAGAAATGAAAGGGGAGAAATGTTACTACACTACCTACAACAAGAAAACTTATACTGTTTGAACACTTTTTTCAAAACACAACTCCAAAGAAAGTAGACATGGGAAAGCCGAAATGGCAACACAAAAAACGAAATAGACTTTATACTTACTAACGATAAGAATATTTGTACAAACGTGTCCATACTAAATAAATTCGATACCGGTAGTGATCATAGGCTAGTAAGAGGAACATTCATATTAAACACCAAAAAGGAGAAGAAGAAACTCGTAGGAAAAAAGAACCTTTACACTACA
Source organism: Tachinus rufipes (assembly GCA_963932245.1). Classification (NCBI taxonomy): domain Eukaryota; kingdom Metazoa; phylum Arthropoda; class Insecta; order Coleoptera; family Staphylinidae; genus Tachinus; species Tachinus rufipes. The sequence continues at coordinate 81,458,464 of OZ010744.1, forward strand.
ACAGAACAGATACACAGAACACATCAAGCATCCAAACAGCAACGAAGAAGATATGCATGCGCAACGTAAAGAGGAAACAGAGCAATTTAAGTCCAGAAACGTAAGAACTTATAGAACAGAGGCAAAACTCATGTCGACACACTCAAGAACACAAACAATTGAACAAAATTATTAACAAACGTATTCGAAAAGACTTAAGGGCACACAATACAAAAATTATCCAAAACACAATTGAGGACAATGCGAAAATGAGAGTACTCCGGTCAAAGATGTCCAAAGGACGGGAAAATATATTTAGGATACAAAATACAGAAGGAATTGTTGTAACGGACAAAGCAGAGATTGTCAAAGCTATAGAAGCGTTCTATAATTAACTTTATGATACGCACACAAACAAAACATACAATCAGAAGAAATGTCGGAAATTAGTAGATACGAACTGGAAACTGCACTAAAGAACATGAAAAATAGGAAAACACCTGGAGAAGACCAAATCAGCGAAATGTTGAAAATGGGTGAAAGTATCTTAATATCTGCAGTTCTAATACTAATGAATAAATGTCTCGAAGAAGGCAGAGTACCAGACAACTGGCGGAACTCAGAGGTGATACTTCTTTTTAAAAAAAGGCGACAACAAGAACTTGGAAAACTACCTTCCGATCAGCTTACTGTCACACATGTATAAACTGCTAACAAAAATTATAAATAACAGGCTGTCAAAAAAACTGGATTCATGTCAACGTAAAAGGCACAGTACACTCGATAATCTACAAACGTTATGCTCTCTCATCGAAAAAACTACCGAATACAATGTTCTTATACATCTGGCTTTTGTAGATTACCACAAAGCCTTCGATTCTGTAGAGACGTGGGCAATCTTAGAAAGCCTTGAAAGAGCGCGAATTGATTCTAGATATACAACCTTGCTGTAGCATATATACATCAACTCAACAATGCAAGTTAAAATCGACGAAGATTTGAAATCAAGCTTTGTACAGGTCAAAAGAGGCGTGCGTTAAGGACACGATATGTTCTAAACTGTTTACCCTTGTACTTGAGGATATGTTCAAAACATTACCGTGGGACGAAATGGGCCTGAACATAGACGGCTTCTATTTAAACTACTTAAGATTTGAAGATGACGTAGTACTAGTCAGCAAGAATATCCACCAGCTGAAAACTATGTTAATAATAATAATAAGTTTATTGACGGCAAACGCCTTGAAGAAAAATATGTTATGTTAAGACAACTACAAGAAGCGTCAAAATTAATCTGACTAAAAATTAACATGAACAAGACCAAAAGCATAAGATCGGAAAAAATAGAAATCACCATTGACAACCACCTTCTTGAAACAGTAAATGACTATATATATCTAGGTCATAAAATTAAACTGGGGAAAGACAATCAAACGGCAGAAATTATGCGCCGTGTATGCTTAGGATGGGCAGCCTTTGGGAATTTGAAACATATTTTTAAGAACACAGATATCCCAACAAACCTAAAGAGAAAGGAAAGGTTAATAGAGGGCTATGTTAGAGGTGAGCCTTAGAGACAGAATAAAAAATGAAGAAATAAGGCGGCGAACAAAACTTACAGATGTAATGACACGAGTGGCTCAACTAAAATGGAGATGGGCAGGCCACGTTTCCAGACACGACTGTAATAGATGGACCACCAAAATACTACAATGGAGACCGAGAAAAACGAAAAGAAGTGTGGGTAGACCACAGAAAAGGTGGCTTAATGATATAAAGATAATTGCAGAAAAAAGATGGTTCCAAGTCGCGCAAAATAGAATAACATGGAGAAACCTGGAAGAGGCCTATATCCAACAGTAGGTAGATTAAGGCTGAAAAGAAATAAAGAAAGATTTCTTTTTTGTTTAGCGTCTGACAATAGCTGCTTAAGTGTTTCTAAAGTTAATGGTTATTTTTTTCAACGTTGGTGCTCTTTGCATTGCGGTAATGTTGCTCTTATTGTGTACCTCTGACGTTTATTTTTTTAGCAACTCCGTCATTTCGACAAAATTTAGCGTTTTTTGCAAAGGGATTACTTTTAGATCTTTTTTATTTAGCAGATGTAGCGGAGTCTCTTTATTTTCCATATTTGTCTATGCTCAGGTATCTTTTGCTTGTCTATTTGTTTTGCTGTGCTATTGTCACATCAAATGTTTTTTTTTTATGTAGTAGTTTGACTTTATTATTAGAGTTTTTTCTAATTCAACACATTTGTTATACTTTTCTGTAGCCCGTACGTTGTTTATCTTGCCTTTACCATTACAATTAAGCGAAGTGGCAGAAACGATACTAGTACTTCCATAGCTGATCTGAGCGTCCTTCACATTGACATTGTTATTAGCAGACATGCTAGCATTCAAACTTTACTTAGTTTGTTGACTGTTTTCTTAAGGGTGGTTTTTCTCTTCATATTAGCGCTCAATATGTAATGATGGGTTATATCATCACCTTATCCATCTGAATAACCCCATGTGCGCTTTACTATCATTTTGGTTGCAAAGAGCACCCGAATGGTTTTTGTGGTTACATTATCCTATCCAGACGAGTGTGAAAGTTTAGCTTGGTGTCAAGCGTCTTAGATATTTTACTTCTTTTATCATCGGGAGCGTAGCTTCATACATTCTTAAGTTTTTTAGGTCTGTAGTCTTGTGGACGGTACAATTGCCGTATTTTTAGTTAGCCTTTCCTTTTTGCACTATCTTCCTACTGTGTTTAGTGCACTCTGCATTATGTTTGATACAGTATTCCGTGTACAAGTGTGGTGAGATAATTGTCGTAGCCCAAGGCAAGACGTTTATGTTGTTAAGTATTTTTTGGTGAAAGTACATCTTTCTGTGGGTACCCGCCGCCGATTTTAGCTCCTACAGTCTATGCATATAATTATTGTTACAGTTTAATTTTTGAGCATAAAGTTGATTTAGTGTTGGAGAAGGTCTAATTATTGGTTTTTTATTATCTTTGCAATGGATTGAAAGTAGTATTGTCAAATGCCCTTTTAATGTTTAGAACGGCACCCAAAGTTATCACTTTCACGATTTTCTTTTGGTTTTTTTATGGCATAGTTATATATCGTGAGATTGGTTCTATAAGTAGTTCAGTCACCGTTGTTTTGCTTTGTTAAATAGCTTTCTAGAGTTTGCAGGTTTTTTCAAAAGCAGTTTTAATAAAGTTGACAAACATATCAGTCATTACCTACAATTTTGGTGTCTTTGGACTTACCCCGATTTGGCTAACGAATATTTTATTGTATAGACCCCAGTTATTCCAAAGAAAGCGTTTCTTCTGATTTAATATTAAACCAAATCTGTGTATGATCAGACAGAGAGGGCTCGTCCAATACATACTATTAGTTTATAACTTCACTTGCTTTATAATTTACTAATGTAAGGTCCATGGCGGCTTTTAACAGATTAACCTTAGTGCCTTTGGTACAGTTGTTTAACAATTTAATTTTATTAATCTGGTCAGGTATAATTACAATTTATAATACACTTTAAAATGCTCGTATATCGTGTTTTAAAACTTCGGCCAGCTAGTTTGAAAATTAACTAGTGAACTTTTGTTTGTATTGATATATATTCTTTAGTAATATATATTTATATCAATAAAGTATTTGTGGTAAAAGCTTATTACTTTTCAACCTTAAAATGATGATTATAATATTATTATTATGAAAACCCCATCACAAGTACATGGTCGCACTCCTATTCTAATCATTTTCTTCTGAAATTCAACTACTGACAAACCGAAGTTTACTTGGAAAGAATTCTAATAATTTTATACAATTATCAGAGAGACTGTCACGTTTATCAAATATGTTTATTTAAATGTGAAATGGCTTATTGAATACGTTTTTTTAAATTTCTATAGTGTATATATGCTGTAATAAATTATAATTCTTTATAAATTTAAATGGTATTTATTTTAAACAAAACGCGATAATTTGTAAAATTCTACATAACATAGAAGGATTTTAATGTTGTTTCAAAACTAAATAATAATTGTGTAGTGGTACTGAATAAAAAAGAAACCCTAAATTATATAACGATAGGTTTGCCATTAATCCTGTGTATTGACACACCAGCACAATGACGTCAATGGAAACTCAACAAAAACTTTAAAACAAGTTTCAGTAACGCAATAACATTTCTTCGTCGAGTCTTTGGAAAGCCCCAGATAGAGAATCAGTGATGCAGTTGTTCAGTTACGTGTGCACAAAAATATTATAATTATTTTTCTTGTACGTTTCCTTTCTAACATCGACTGATTTAAAAAGTCTCGAGATGTAATGCAGCCAATGACCTGTAACTTGACTCTGGTAAATAACTCAAATTAAAATGCACATAGTACTTGTCTCGTTTATATATAATTCATCATATACCACTTTGAATATGTTGCCTCTATTATATTACCATGCACTTAACAGAGTTCAAAGGAATAAATAAAATTCGTAACAAAGCGATAGGTGCCTTAATTGGATATGAATGAGATATGTTTTCAGCGAATACAAAACAGCGAAATGTTTCAAATGTTTTGCAAATTAAAAGAGAAGTTATATGAGTTGTGCTGATTTAATTAGTATACGATAACAATACGTATATTGTTATAGTGTTATTAAACATATTAAATAATATTATTTATATTTTCCAGACAGTTTATTTGTAAATATATCTTGATAATCTACAAATATTAAAGTAATTGATAAGTTGTGTTATTTTATTAATTCATATTTGTAGAAAGTGAGAATTACAACAATATCTACATCTATCCGATATTAAATGCTTAAGAACAATTTAAAATTTACATATTAATATACTTGTTGTATTATTTAATCTGTGCTCGAGAGACTGGATTTTATTACAAATAATATAATTATTAAACTGGTCTGAAGTAAAGCTATAATTTATTTCTGGAAATATTGTTGAAATTATTTTTCTTTTTTTTACTGGGGAAAACACTTGCAAATTTTATAAAGGTCAAGAAGTCACGCATTTACAGCAAACATAAAAAGAAACGAGCGATAAAAGTTTCTGATGAAGGTTGGATAAGTGGTGGCATTCGACAGTAAAGTATCCTGAAAATTTAAATTTGTTTTGACGAAAAAAAAAAAGACGAATTCAATATATCTATAATATTAAATTTGTTTTATTTTTACAGTTTATAATTTATTTAAGGATTCTTGTCTTAATTTGGATATACATATAATTGTTAATTGTATTATATAAATTGAAAAATGATAAATCAATATAGATTTTTTACAATTTAACTGAACATTTTAGGCGATTAGCTTCCAGTCTTATTGTAAATTCTACTTTAATGTGCTTTGTTTTATAATACGGCGTATTTTTTAATTACTGGAAATATATAAATAAATATAATCTATAAAATACCGATTTATATTATTCTATTCGGTGTTTTATAAAACGCCTAAAATTTTTAGTTGAATTGCAAAAATCAGTATTTCAGTATTTATCATTTTACAATCTATCAAGTTATTTACAAAACGACTAGGCATTTTATAAAACGCTTGGTTTTACATTACAACATATTGTAATATTTATTTTACAAACTTTTTTGGTTAACATGGCTTTAGTCACATAATAATTATGAAATAATTAACATCAACTGTACAGAAGAGTCGAAAAAAACTTTTCAGATTAAAAGAAGAAATAGCGTTAGATACGTTAAGTAACGTAACTCACTGGATTACACGACTGTATTAACCAAACGCTTGATAATTAACGGTTTTGCAGGGATGAACCCGCTGCGAGATAAGTGTCAAATTTATAATTAGTGACTTATTCGACACATTTATTCTACTGTAAAAGTACCACAACTTTAGTAAAATAGATAAAAGTTTAATAATAATATTAAATTTGCCGGTACCTGAGAACTAGTTTAATAGACAGTGGATATTTGGATGTACGATGGTACAAGTTATAAAATCCAAAATGTTGCAGCCAAGGCTGAGAAACTCAAAAACTGTTCTGTTCTTTTTTCTACTGCTTAATTTGTGGTCTGCTTTTATCCAATGTTGGAGTTATTGAAGGATTCTAGTAGTGTCCGTCCTAGACAGTGCTCAGTTTTTAGAGCAAGACCTTTAGACTCAGCTGTATTTGTTGTACACTTTTGATGTGTTACTGCTTTAGCAGTTTTGTCTCTTTGATGAAGTCCAAAATCTTATGCTTCTTAAGCTTTGCATTCACTCTAGACACCCTAGGCATAGGGGATTCATTTTATTCTATGTATGTGTTTGTTAAGAGCACAGTGTCAGGTTGTCAGTCTTGTGAGCAGAGTCTGATTTTGACTCATTTGTGTTACCAAAGTTTTGGTATTTTGCAATAGCTTTGTTAGGAATATTTTTGAGTTTGTTCTAGTCCCGTAAATGTCCTTTTTGTTTTTGTTTGGCGAGCTGGTTTGCCATAAGATTTTCTTTATTCTCTGGTCTTTTGGCATCTAAATCATGCAAACTGTACAGATGTTGGCTACTGCTTTCAAGCTATTTATGTAAGTCATAACCAGTTTGGATTTTATTACTGGCGATTGCACTGCCTGCAAAGTTGCTTGACTATTTGACATGATGGTTATAAGTCTGTTAGGGTATACTCCCGTTTCATCATGTTTTTGGTGCACCATTATGGCAGCAATTTCTGCCTGGAAAATTGAGACATATTTGCCCAGGAGTAGTGAACTTTGTTTTTCTTGTCTTTGTTGTCGTAGATTCCAGTTTCGGTGCCATTTTAGTCTTTGGTCCCATTTGTAGCAGATATATTTGTTATTTATTTGTATTGCTGTTATCTCATCAAATGACTTTTTGATGTAATGGCCTTTTATGAAGTCCGACTTCATTATTAGAGTTTATTTCTTATGCAACACTTTTGTTATATTAGGTCTGTGGGTCCTGAGGTATAGAGTGTGTTCATTTATTTGCAGTATGTATGCTGCTTGTTTTGCTTAACGATAGTAGTACTTCAATAATTAGTTTTTGAACTTTACCTAGATTATTGGCCGTACACTTGAAAGAAAAAAGTTTTTTTTTTTCATAAAAGCGCTCTACATCAAATAGTGGATCTCACAACTACCGTAGATAGTAATCTGGTCATATTAGCACCCAAATGTTCTTTGTGGCTATATTATCCAGGTGTATGTAGAAGTTTAATCTGGTGTCAAACGTGAGTTTTAGGTATTTTACTTCTTTTGTTATCGAAAGCATAGCTCTTTACATTTTTAGATTTTTTAGGTCTGTATTATGTTTGACACTGTTTGCCTTAAATTTTATTGAGTATGAGGATGGTGAGATTATCAGCCTAATCTAAGGTAAAAACGCTCATGTCGATAAGTATCTGTAGTAGGTCATTCATAACAAGACACTACAGTAAAGGTGATAGTAAGCCTCCCTATGAGAGCACCCACAGGCGACTTTAGCTCTTACAGTCATTTTATATAATGTTATGGTTACAGCTCAAAAACTTAAAAAAAGTTATCTCATTGTCAGACGAGTCTATTTCTCGGCTTTCTGTTGCCTTTACGTTGGGTTTGAAGATAGTATTATCAAATGCTTTCTGGTGTATAGTTAGTTTACAGGATTTTTCCGTTAGGTAGGCACACTGGTGCTAGTGCAGTAGCCAAACCTTTAGTATCTCGTTTCATTATGTGTACCTGTAAACTATTTTTTTCAATAATGTTTGTATAAAGGATGTCAAGCTGGTTGGTCTGTAGGATTTAGTTAGAACAAATCTATCTAATTTGATCTGAGTTTTTTATTGTTGCCTAATTATTGTTTCCCCATATTAATAGCAATTAAAATTTTATAAAAATATTATTTATGAATTACTTTCATCTTTAAGGACAGAATTGTCAGGAATGGTTCCGTGATAAACCACCGGGAGCGCTTCACTCGCCCTGTAGTAAAATACCGCCCATGGCGACGATCACCCAATAAAATCAAACTAAAAATTGTGTAATAAAAACAGTACCAAACGTAATGGGCGGAGCCATCGGTGGGCTTATTGTTTACACCAAAAAGTATCCTCATCTTCGGTGCTACTTTTAAAGCAAACAAATAATCATTTTGTGATCATTTTTGCGGCATAATTTTTTTATATAAATATAATTAATATGAACTAAATTTAAAATAAATTGAACAATTTTTACCACTAAACTTTTTTGTTTATTAATATATTTTTACCAAAATAACTTATTCAAATGTTGTTATTATACTCATAATAATGCCGAAAACGGAAATGAATTATCTTAATTAACTTCCGAGAAAAGCTTTTTTTTTATGGGACAATTTTCCCACCGACTTCTATATCCACGCTAGTCGAGGCAGGGTAAATAAAGTTGCTCTTTTTATTTATTTCCGTAATAACCGAACTGCCAAAAAATGATCCCGTGTACTCCAAAAACAATACCCACAGTTTCATAACGGCATTAGATTAAGTACATGTTTTGCTATGATGCATGTGCAGGGCTTGCACGAGGGTTGGGCTCTTTTATCTCTTCTTTGTGAATTAAAGGTTTTTTTTTTTTAAGAGCAATACCAGTGTCGTGATTAACAATATACGCACTGAGGGTTGCAAATGCTGCCTTACAGTGATGTAAATTTATTTGCACTATGTTTAATATTGAACTTACCGTTATTGTTTCTTGGCGAAAGATTCTGATTCATGGCTTCCTTGACGGTTTTTGTTGTTTTCGCTTTGTTTTATTTGTTTTTATCTTTCTTAGGATGGGACAGAGCCGGAGTTGTTTTCTATATTTTTTGTTACTATCAGTGAATCTTCCGATTGTCGTAGAGTTGTTAGTAGTGCTCAAGTCTAGATGAGGCCCTGAAGTTACTTTCTACTACTTTGTATTGGAGTTGCTTTCTACGACTGGCTGTGAAAGTAGACTTTTGCTTGCGTGTTGTGCTTCTCGTTTGATTTTTGAGCGCTATTCGGTTAAAGCTTTTTCATTTTCTTTTTTTAGTACAATATTTTAATTTTGAGACGTTTGTCAATTAGTTTTATGTGTGCTCTTGGTAGCTAGTCAACTATTGTGGAATAACTTACGGAATATTTTTATGTACCTTTCAGATGTGTTTCTGATGAATTTACGTTTACGATTCTTCTGCAGGAATTAGATTTCTTTTCTAAATAAGAAAATTGAAGCAATGAAAGAATTTAGACTATTTAGAAACATAACATAAAAGGATTGGAAGAAAAGAACATAAATAAAGATACAATCATTAGGTATAAATGTAACTATAACAACATTAAAATAAAAAAAGATAAAATGATAATAGCAGAAATAAATAGTTGGGAAGAAAAGAAAAACAAGATAAAAAATAAAAATAAGATATAAGACACAAAGATGTATATAGACAACAATCTTACTAGAAACAAACAATATATATAGTACACAAAGTAAACTATCAGAATAATAGTAAAATACAAGACGACAGCAATAGATGAGAAATCATGGAAGTTGTATAAAAGAAAAGAACTGAAAATGTTAAAAATGAAAATGTTAAAAAACTAACACAAAACAAAAAATGAAGAGCAGAAAACAATACAGAGAAGATAAAAGCTATGGACCATGACAATGAAATAGGAAAGGGAATACATTACTTTTTTTCTGACTGCAGAATGGTAGTCGACCATTCTGCAGTCAGAAATTGCTCAATCAACACGGTTTTTGGACTGGTAAATCAACAGATTTCAATTATTTGTTGTACGAATCTTACATAACAGATAAGCTTGAGGACACATTTAAAGTGGGTTAAGTGTAACTGACTTAGAAAAAATTGATATCGTTGACCAGAAGAAACTAATTATAAAACTGCGTTGTATTGGAGTTGATGGTACTTTGTTACTGTGGATTCAATCTTATTTATCTGACAAATTTTAATGTGTACGCATTGGTCAGTGCGTTTTTTGTAATATTGAGGTTACGTCCGGTGATCTACAGGGTCACATCTTGGATCTCTACTGTTTAATATCTTTATCAGTGATGGTGGTACACTATTTTTTTAATACTCGTTGTTTATTTTCTTACAAAAAAATCTTTATGAAAATTTAGTCTGGATGATGCTCTACTACTTAATGAAGTGCAGATTTTTTCTCGTTGGTGCCAACCTAATAACTTACTATTACTACTTAATTTAATTAAGTATGACATTTTCTAGACGTCAGTTTACAGTGATTTATGGTTATTTTCTCATGAATGAAATGTTGTTAAGAGTTAACACTTTTTGTGATTTGGGCATTACGTTTGATTCAAGCTTATCATTTTCCTACATATCAATATTGTCGTGGCTAAAGATTTGTTAACCGTAATTTTAAGGAGTTTTGTGACCCTAATTATCTTTTACAACGTTTTAGTACGCCCTCATCTCAAGTATTGCTTAAATGTGTAGTCTCCATACACCGGCAGTAAAGGAAAAATGAATTGATCCAATAAAAGTTTGTATATTTTTTGGCGTATAAATGCAACATCACTGGCAATTACACGGAACTGCTTTCTATATTTAATATGACCAGCCTTTAGAAAAGACGGGACACTAGTTTTTAATGTGTTTTGTAGGATTATTGATTGTTCCGACTTGCTCAGCTTAATTGGTAATCATGTACCAACTCGAGTTTTACGCAATGACTATTTATTTTATTGTGGTTTAAATTTCACGTTGAATTGTAGGTCCTGCATCTTTCTGTAGAACTATTATTGCACACCACAAACATGCCAAAAGGGCTACTTTGTTGGAAGCGAGTGCGTCATTATAAGAAGAAGAACCGAAATTTAAAGGCGCTTTGCCATATTTGTCGATTTTGTTTTTAGAAAGTATGAAGGGTGCTATTATTTGCAAAACTATGAATAGAACTTTTGGTTATTTGAAGAAGTTTATTAATGTAAATGGCCATGTATGAGTCAAGTGTACGGAATGAAAATTTGTTTTTGTTCAAACTACTGAAAATGCCTTCCTCTACATGAATCCTGATTATGTGAATTTTTTCAGATTTTTTTAGTGAGCTATTTCTAAGTAATAAGCAATCAAAGTTTGAAAAAATCGAGGGTTTTTTATTTTTTTACATTTTTTGATCGTTTGTAACTTTTCAGGATTGCATTTTTAAGAAAAAGTTATAAGAAACTTTTTTCTTCAAAATTATCCAAATAATAAGTTACATAAAAAAAATAATTTTTAAATTTTGAACAGCTTTTCTTAAAAAAAATCCAAAAATACCTTGTACATTTCAGGAAGTGACGTGGACAGTAATGCAATTGATATATAATTTGAAGACTCAGACTAATCTTTTTTTTCAGGTATTGTTGTACATACATTATAGCTTGTTGGTTGGATTGTGTTATAGAAGATGAGTGACTTAACCATTCAATATTATGTACATTAAAATCTTGTAACAAAGTTTCATCCTTTCTATGATGAAGAATTTTTTTTTATGAAACATAGTAAATTCTAAAATAATATCTCAAATAATGTAATCTCATCAACGGTAATATTCATTTAACACCATTAATGGAAATTTTATTGAAGGATGGTAATAAAACCAATTAAAATTGTTCATAGAGTATGTAATGAATCTTTCATCTTTTACATTTTTCTTTAATTAACTATTCACACTTAATTGTGTTAGCATGCAAGGTAGTATTAATTATTTTTACTATTAATTATTAACTTAATGACAATTTATTGGAACACACAAGTTAAACGGAGGCTTTCTAATTTTCTAGTTAAATATCGGAACAATAGCGGGCAAACGCAAAATCGCAAAGCAGCTATTATTATCTTCATCGCGATTATTGTAATCCAATTTACTTTCAATTAAAAATGTTATGTCTGTATAAACAAAATGGAAAGTGGGATTATGTAATAATTAATTATGATTTGTGTCGATCCAATGATAATTATACTATAATCGTATAATTAATCTATGTAACATATGACTTCTAACAAATAATATTCAACGGAAATTGTATTTGTCCATGCGTTAAATATAGGGTCTACTCTAACTTTCTTACAATTGATAGGATATGTACTTAATAATAATAGCAGTTATTTTATAAACTTACATAAAAAACAATTTTTTTTTAACTATATTTTATAGATCTTCAGGTCTGACCGTTGCAATAAGGTATGCTAATTCTTCAATAAAAAGTGGCCAACGTCGTCAATGTTTGTTTATTATTCCCTACTTTACAGACCAATCATTAAATATATTTTTTCATTGTACCAGTAGGCACTAGGTGATATTGACTTGTTTCTTAACATCGGAGCGTAGACGCCTTAGCTAATGAGTGCCGGCCGTTATGAACTGGGCGTCAGTTGGAAAAGACCTAGTGAAGTCAAAATGTTGCTGCGACATTGATTGTTTTTTTATATAGTTTTCTGAATTGATCAAATAAAAGCAAATAAAATTAAACAAGAAACTAGTAAGTAAACTTATATAAAAAGTGAAGTTAATATTATAGAGTTGCATAAGAAAAAAAAAATTAAATTTTATTAAAGTTGCAATACAAAAAAAGTACAGCAAAAATTTAATTTGTTAATGAGACCTACAATTCTACAGCTTTTTCGATCATAACGCCGCAGGCCAATAACTGTTATTAAAAAAACTATAACAAATTATATATTTTTCTCTAATGTATAACAAAATAAATTTAAAAAAGTCAGTATTTATAAATAATAACACGATTCAACTATGTATTTTTATTTTCTTAAAATAGGACTGTGCTAATAACTGCTTATATATTATATGGACTTTTAGCATTAGGATGTTCTGGTTTTCTTCATTGTCGATCTAGTGTCTATTTACGATTTCAAATTCCTAAATCAATGTTTGTTTGCAACATTACTGATTGTAAGAGAAATTATATTATTCATTTTTTTAAGCAAATTATTTGAGTAACCATTTATACTGGGTATCAGTATATAATATAAATAATATTTATTAAAAGAACACTGATGAGTCATCAGTGAAGACTTACTGAACAAATCACAACGCATTGTCGTAGGCCGATTCTATTTTATAATAATAATAATAATTTTGCACTAATTTTTTTTATAATATGGCTTTAAAAATGATAATTGAGCTTTTAGTTAAATACTTTATTTTTATTTTCCTTATTTTTTAATTTTTTACATATGAATCTGGAATATATGCAATAACTTCTTTTATCGACTTTTTCAGTTACATTATAGGAATGACTACTAAACTAAATTCAAATTCATCTATTACCACATGGATCAGTACTTGGTTCACTTCTATTTTTAATATACTTAAGTTATCTTTAATACACTGGTATTTATTTTTGTAGAGAACACAAATATCTGCAGGCATTTTTCTCTAAGACTTAATCCTGCTGAAAGAAAAATAACTATTCATTGAGTATGCTAGGCATGAACGTGATTCATTCAGTTTAGATTAGGGAAAACATTTAAAATGGCAAATGTTTTGTGAGGAATAATCTTGTGTGCTTTATTCTATGACAGTTTTTCTGCTAACTTGCTTTGGATTTTTTTTTTTTCGGTCATGTATCTCGATGTTTTTACAATGTTTTTTTTGTATCTAGACTAGGTGCACTCTATTTAATGCCAATGCTTTCATTTTTTATATAAGCCATAACTAGTTTAGATTTTATTACTGGCAAACGTAGTGCCTATAATGATGCTTGGACATAATAGTTATTGGTCTGTTATAGTATAGTCTTGACTATACTTGATCATATTTTTTGCACATCGATTGATTGCAGCCATAAATGCTTGGAAAACCGAAGCATGTTTGCCAAGCAATAGCGTAATCCGCTTTTGTTCTATTGACTATATCCGGGTAGCTTTTGTTTGTCTTGTTTATTTATTTTGTTGCGGTATTATTACATCAAATTATTGCTTCATGCGATAACCTTTTATATAGTCTCATCATTAAACCCTCTTTTTTATGCAACACATTTGTTGTTCCTGGTCTGTGAGTTTTAAGATTTGAAGTGTGTTTATTTAATTATTACTTTGATTGCTGCTTGTTTTGCTCTTTACTACTGACCGCTGGGCACAAAAAAAAACGCTAAGTTTGTGGTAGCGTCTAGATGCAAACAGAGTTATTTAGCATGTCATGTTTTGTTTAAGCTTTTAATTTTGACATTTTTATTTAAGATTATGTTACTTGTTTACACAAGGGGTTCAAAAAGAATTTAAAATACTTAAGGGGGTGGTAGTACGAACCACAACAAACGTCTTAATAAACATGGGTTGCCATAGCATCGGTTTTGGAGATATGGAACATTATTTATTTTTATTGTTATTTTTCCTTTCATTTTTTATTTTGCAAAAACGTGAATTTTTTGATCATAGTTGGCTGATGTTTTGTGAAATAAACATTCAGTATTTGACAGTTGTTGTTAGTGCACAAGTTTTCATTGCTATGGTATTTTTACTCTAATGCAGAACTAGCCGACATACATTTTATGTATGGTTGTGCTAATGGGATTGGAAGAATTCACCAGAAATTGAGAGATACCGGTTCACTTTGAAAACAGTGCTATTTTAACGGCAGACCAAGGACGGTATCTACTCCTAGAGCAGAACAAGAAATTATAGCACGGATAGAGCATAATCAAGGGACGAGTGTGCGGAGAATATTAGCCGAGGTAGGAATTGGTGTTACTCTTGTTTGGAAAACTTTCCACGAGCAGCTGCTTTATCCATACCATGTACAACGAGTACAGGCCTTGAATTTAACTGATCATCAGGCACGTTTGGTTTTTTGTTGCTGGTTTAACGCAAGGATGCTAAAGATCCGCAGTTTTTTGCCAAAATTCTTTTTACGGATGAAGCCGAGTTTACACGAAATGGAGTTGTTAATTATCATAATGCACATCGTTGGGCCGACGAAAATATTTATGTTGTAATTGAGTGTGGACATCAAACACGTTTTTCACTAAACATTTGGATGGGTATTGTAGGCGACAGGTTTCTACGTCTTGTTTTTTTACCAACCCGATTAACAGGCGTTGCTTTTTTCAACTTTTTGCAGAACACAATGTATGATCTTTTGGATGACATCCCTTTGGCCCACATGCAACAAATGTTGTTCTAGCATGATGGTGCTCCAGCTTATTTTTCATTTGCATTTAGACTAAACTTTTCCACATAGGTTGGTAGGAAGAAGCGGACTTATTTTATGGCCAGCAAGATTATTAGTGTATACTACTCCTGCAAGTAACTGCAGTTAAAAATTAATTAAAAGTGCCAAGAAATCCGAGTCAATAAGGGGTTTTTAGAAAGAGTATGAATGTCAGACAAAGATGTCGTGCCTGTTTGGAAATGGAAGGAGGGCACTTCAAACATCTTCTATAATTCTGTTCTTTGTAAAAATTAATTCTATATCTCCAAAATCGTTGCTATGACAACTTATATTTATTATGACTTTTTGTTTATTGTGATTTGTAATACCACCCCCTTAAATATTTTACATGTATACACCCTGTATACACTTTTTGATACTTTTAAAATTTAAATTTAATTTATTGAATTATATGTATATATGTATATTAAAGATAAATCATATTGATTCTATTTTTTAATATACAGAATTAGTCGGGAGGAACGGACCAAAATTTTTAGTTGTTTTCTAGTTATAGCGTAATTAAAAATATTTATCTAGTATGCCATGTTTGAAGCTCAAAATTATTTGATAACTTTGTTGTTCTGATAATGTGTCAGTAGAGGCTTTGATTTGACGTTTACTTTTGAATTTGTACGTTTGTACAATTAAAGTATTACAAAATGCCTAATTTAGAATATGTAAAATATGGTGCTTGTTATGATTTTTGTAATGGAAATGCTACAGCTACTGTTGAAGAATATTGTCAACGGTTACCACATTAGAGGCATTTTATTAAAAATGTATTTATTATGGTTTTCAACAAACTGTGCCAGACCGGAAAGCTTCTCAGTATTAACATAACATCTGAACGAGATACTCGACAATATTTAGAAAAAGCCGAAGATATTATGGATGTAGTAGCAAAAAAATGCCTCACATAACAGTCGAAAGTAATTTTTACTTAAGTTTTCAGTAAATGTGTGGTCAGGTCAAGCAACGTTTGGAGAAAAGTTAGTTGTAATTTTGGTTGGTATTGGTACTAATGTTTTAATAAATGTTTTTTTCTTATATGGGCAATTCTATTTCAAACGGACTAGAGCAGGGGGGGGGGCATTGAGTATTTTACTTATTAGGTTCATGAGAGTATGAAAAAACCCTTAAAAAAAGTTTTATAATTTTTTTAGTTTTTTTTTTGTTTTTTAACTTAATCGCATTTTTTGTTTAAAAATCGCAAATTTAACTAAAAAAAATATAATTTTACTAGTAAAATCAATCAGAAATTTTTCGTAGAATCTAAATCTGGCGCCATTTTAAGTCTACACCGTGTCTATAAACTGCAAAAACCATAAAACTATGTTATACTTATTATTTACTTTTCTTTTTTTTTACGCTTTGCACTTTACTAGCGTAACATACGCGTTGTCATACATGTTTTTTTGACAGAATATAAATTTTTCTCTTTTCTTAATTTTATTAATGTTTATAAATACTTTCCAAAGGCTCCATGTCCGGTGAGTAGTTGTATTATATAGTAACACGTCGCCGGTTTATTCTCTACTATTTTTTTAATTTCTGGTATTTGTTCCATTGTTTATTTTTTTCCTTTTTTTACTGTCTGCCATCTTTCCATTGTATGCTAAAACGGACGTCGATAAATAATTGTAAGTTTTTTTGTGAAAAATTTATTTTTCTAGGATATGAGCTTGACACAAATAGCCTAATACCAGATTCTATGCGAACCCAAGCTTTAAGAGACTTTCCTGTCCCCAAAAATATCAGTTATCTAATTTTGATAGGGGGTTTGTGGAAAAGTTTTCTGGCTTGTGTGATCCGTTAACAAAGTTACTACGAAAGGGACATAAATGGACCTGGGGGCAGGTAAAAGATGCGGCGTTTAGAGAAATTAAACATGTCTTGTCCCAGTATGTGGAATTGTATCACCATCGCCACGATATCCCTTTTAAAGTTCAAGTTTCTTTATTACAAAATTGCCGAAGGCGCAACAAAACGAAATTAATTTTGCCAAATTACTAAGCGATTTACGTACGGATCCTAATGTTCACCCCCGTTTTGTTTTACATAACAGGTTTTTATATCGTCGCCCGGATCATGATTCTCTAGTCTATCTGTGTATACCTCATGCATTGGTAGGCGATTTCTTAGAATTTTATCACTCGCACATTGGTCATTTTGGGGTTTATAAGACGTGGTGCTTTGTCAAACACGATCTCTGGTGACCTGGAATGTATCGGTCAATAAAACGTATCATTAGCGGATGCGAGCCAAAAAAATAAAGTTTTGCTATTGTCTAGGTTAACTATAGAGCTTATTATTCTCGCTTCCTGCCTCAACTGCCGGTGTGAAATACATTTGATGTTTTTTCTAAGCTAGTAAATTTATATTCACTTAAAGAAGCAACAACAACGGCCGTTATCAGTCGATTGACAAAAAGGTATTTTTGCGAAGTTGGGGTGCCCCAGCGCATTATTAGTGATCACGGAACACAGTTTACTTCCACGCGTTGAAAATTGTTTTTTTTTTTTGTGATAACAATATCTAACCTGTATTCTCTTCGGTGCGACACTCTCAAGGTAAAGGGTTATGAGGGAACTGAGTTCACCGGCTACGCTCTCGTAGAACTACATTTTGACAAAGCTCCGGAATATCCTTTAAAAAATCGTGTTTTCTTCCCAGGTTATGTTGTTTTTGACAATTACGACAAGCTGTGTTTCGGAATCTCTTAACAAAAAGCCATGAAACGAGTCGTTAACAATTTAGGCAACGGTGATAAATTTGAAAATGGCAGTTTAGTTTGGCTTTGTGCAAATTCGATGTCCTCTTCGTTATTGTCAGAAACTAAAAATACCGCTTTTTGAAGGACCTTACCGAATCAAAAAAGCCATTGCTACAATGACATTTGTTTTAGAGGTGCCGGACACGGGTTAAGAGTGGGGAACCTTTTATGCATGTCATCTTAAATTGATTGTACCATCTTATTTTAAGTTTACTTTAAATTAACGCTTTAATTTGTGTATTTCGAATGGGGACAGGTGAGACGGGATATAAAAAAAAGTTACTAATACATGCAACCCAACTGTCATTCTATCTCTTGTGAGGATGTGCGGTACATAGTTGATTGTTTTATTTTTTAACAGTAGTCGAAGAGTTGCTGCGTGCTTCCGGGTTAGACAGTAAGAGCTAGTTCTTGAGCCTTTAGGGTTTGATGGGACCAACGACTTATTAGATGACTTCCGAATCACCCATATTTTGGAGATCGAACCCCGAACTGTCAGTGTGCTACGCTGAGTTATTTCACCGTTAATACTTTTATGTCTATATTCCTACCTGCCAAAGCCACGTCATCCGCAGGTGCTGTCATTGTCACTCCTTTTGGCAGCCACATTTTTAGTTGGTCATTATAGAGTAGATTCTAAAGTTTATGTCTTAGTGCAGAACCTTGTGGTACTTCTCTGACCAGCTTAAATTTTCTATTCTTGGACAGTAGGTTTCTCTTCTAAAGGTAACTCCATATTATCTTGATAGTTTTTTTTTGTAGTTTTCTCTTTTTTTTTTGGTTTGATTGGTTTGTAAGATTTAACATAGGTCAGTGGCTTTATTTTTTTTTGTAATATGATATAGTATATCCTATTAGATTCTAGCGACTTGAATTCTCTATTATAGATTTTTGCATTTACCACGTGTTTCCGTTTGATGCGCAATCTTGACAGTTGGGATTATTGGTTGATGGGTTTTAAAGGATAATTGTCACAGTCAATTCAGACTGTTATGTGAATATGTTTGAGGAGTTTCTTTTGCCACAACTTGATGAAATGGATTTAAGGGATATATTGTTTCAATTCAACAGGACGGAGCAACTGCCCATACTTCAAGTGCATCGATGGCTGTGTTGGAGAGCACTTCTCAGAGCGCTAAAGATAAATCTTACTGAGCGAAAATTTTGGATTGGTCAGCACGTTTACCCGATTTGTCTTTTGTGACTTTTTTTTTAGGTGTATTTGAAATTCTGTGTCTATAGCAACCGCCCACAGAATCTGGACGTCTTGAAAAGAAACATTTAAGAAAAAACGGCTAACATACCCATCAATATGCTGAAGAGACTAATAAGAAACAGCAGAAATTGGTTCAACTAGTGTATCGACAATGACGGAATATGTTTTTAAAACAAAGTAAACCATTAACTTTTTAATTTAAAAAAATGAAGAAGAGCGCAGCAACGGTAGTTTTAAAATTTAAACTAGTGTTTTGGGGTAACCTGCTTTGCTATAAACGGTAAATTTTTAGAAACAAAAACAAAAAACAAATATGGTACTATTTATCTATTATGCGTACTATTATTGAGCTTTTATCAGAATTTTATATTTTTTAGTTAATCTCTGCAACGCGCATTTTTGTTTAATTAGTTACACAGTTGGTATAATAAGTTATTATTATTACTACTAGTGCATTTTTTTTCTTAGAGTGGTGCGCATTAAGTTGCCTTGAGGAAAAATACTAATAAGTTTATGCGACCGCATGTTGACCAATTAGCGCTGGAGTGGGCCGAGTGTGTTTTGTTCTTATGGAGTTAACAATCGAATCATCATCTTAAGCTCAAGTAACGTTCTTGAAAAGTTTTAGTTTGCCTGACTGGTATTTTGTTCTTTGAATTCTTGTTTTCCAGAAGAAGCGTTTCTTTAGGTTTGTTACTAAACCGGATGTATGAGTGATTAGACAAAGAAGGTTTATCTGACACGTAATACTACTTTATCATTTTATTGACTTGAATTGGCAATGTTGATGGTTGTTAAACTTTAAACTTAAACCTTATAAGGTTTGAACTTTCTATTATACTCATTCGTTTTAAACAACAATCGCCATCTATACGCCAGGTCGGGTACTTTTGGGACTACTCTCGTATATGTAGTGCAACATTTTTATATAGATTGCTTTATAATGAGATTGATTAGTTTTAACGTTTTTTTTTTTTAAGAGTTTATTTTTAATGATTTTTTTAAAGTTTATTAAAGAGCGCTTATTAAGTAAAATATTACAATTGTAATGAATTATCTGATTAAACTGATGTACTTACTATTCCTTCCCGGACAACTTGTAGAATTTACAGTAAATAGATATTGATTTAAATCTTGTTTGATGTTTTTGGTACTTTTCTAAATTTCGTTCAAATCAATAGATTTACTTTTATTGTGGAATATATAATAAATTTAGAATTTATTTATTTCTCTATGGTATTTACATAAAAAATACGATATCAAATATAAATGCTTAAGTATATAATTTATTGTAAAGGAAGTGTTGTCCAACAACATAACTTATAATTCAATCATTTCGCATTATGTTTCAATCCAGCGTAATTTGATCCTCGTTAAGTGTAATTGCGTATTTTTACATACCTACTTCTTGAATGAATTCTTGCAATGACAAATAATAACATATTATTTATGTTCGCATTTACCTTTTACCTTACTTTGTACTAATGATATTGTAATTTTCAACATGCAATTCAATTTTCAAACATTTCAACATTTATGATGTATGAATTATTTATGGTTTTATAATATAATTTAAAATTTATTAAATGAAATTTTATATTAAATAATAATAATTTGTTTTAATTTCAGGCTTGTTTTGATTGCGATAGTTTACACAAAATACTACGAGTACACATGGGAGTGCACCGCTGGTGGGATGTACGTACGGACTTACATAATAGGGATGATGGCACTTTTGAGTATGGTGATTGTGGTGCTTGTTGCATTGGTAAACAGAAGTGCACAAGGTTCGATTACAGATACAACTGCTCGACGGCATGTTCCACCTATTCTTATCCTCAAGGTATTTCTCATCATCCCCGAAAGTGTTCTGAATGTATTTGGGACGATGTGGGCGTTTTGCAGGGATATGGTTATTTGCCCGTACGAGGGACACTTTTCAAGAACAGTCATTGAAGGTATGTTTAGAAAATATTTAAATTGAAAGGTAATTTTTTAAAGAAAAAAGTAGTTAAATATAATTTTAAGTAATAATAACTTACTTTCTCAAACTAAAGAATTAAAATATTTTTTGCATTTTTTATTTATGGACATGGCCGGGTGTTAACCAGTAAAAAAAATAATTTGTTTTATTAGAAGTAGCCGTGGATTTAGCTAATGAAATTGCTGAAGTGTTGTTGTTGTTGATGTTAAATGGACAGTGACAGTTCTGTTGTTAGGTGAGCTTTTACTAAACTTGGCTCGTACGTTTGCTTCACGCGTTTGTACATTGTTGCCAATGACCATTTTGACTATACACTAAATATATACTAATTACTGGTTACTGCCACATATACAGTTACGAATATGTGAGAGTGCTAGTGATTACAGTAAGGAGCTCACTCGCCACAGCAAAACATAAGAGGATGAGTGACAAGGGTAGGCAATTAAAGTGTTGGGCACACCGAGCCACAGAGAAGATATACAAACATACATAGCGTTTTTAGAGGAAATGAGTAGATTTACACTTGTCGGTAGCTGGATATCCATTAAAATAAGGTTTACTATAATGAATTGAGAGAGTTCAAAAAATAAATTATTGGTTGTACCTACTTTACCACATACGCAGAGTGGGTTATCTACAATAATGATTTTGAATAGATGCCAAAGAGATTGCAAATGATCTAAAGCGACTCAAGAAACATACATTTATTTTAGAGTGGAATGGAGTTTTTTTTAACTGGGGTCTTTAGTTTATCATTTGGTTAATCTGTTTGAAGTAGGTATTTCTTTTGTTTTGGCTAATGAGATTGATGTGTTATTGCAAATAATATAAGCTATTCTGCAGCAAGCTAGCATAGAGGTCGGTGTAATTGATAGTGATATCATTACATTTTTCCCCATGTCCCAGTCCGGCAAAATAATCTGCTCGTTTATTGCCACGTATGCTTTTATAACTTAGCACCCTACAAAATTGGGTTACCAGACTTTTACTTTGCAAAAATAATGTTCTTAATATGCTTGACTCAAATGTTGTCTTTAATGCTAGCTGCATATAGCATCAAGGGAGCTTTGAGAGTCGGAAAATATTATAGAGTTTGTTCAATTTTATTAGCCGAGCACAAAGCTCTATAAATGACATATAGTTTTTTGGGTAATCTTAGATGAGAGATTAGAAAGTTCTTTTGTCTTTTCTAACTTTAATAATGGAATTTATATATCAAACACGGCCGATTGTGAGTTAAGTTGAACCAAGCCATGAGTAAAAATTTAGATGTAGTTGGGCCAACGTTGACAAGTGAATTCCTCAAACACGACATAGATCACAAGTGGAGATAAGGATTTATAGGGGAAGGAATTGTATCTAACTTGTATGAATAAGGATTGGATAGGAGATACAAATAGTTTGGAAAAAGAGCTCTTGTTAATCAATCGGTCATATTGAGAGATTTTATTAAATGCTGAGATTATGAAAGGACAACCTTTTGCTGGGATGGTTGCTAAAAATGTTAAATGTTTGTGACATTACATCATATGCCATGCTTTCATTTATGCCAAATAGTTTGGCAGCATATATCTTGGTAAGTGGCTTTCTTCTTATTTGCAGTGGCATACGACCGGTTTCTATTTTTATGACGTCAATCAATAGGATAGGAATTTAAGCTTCCATATAGAATTTTATTGCCCTGTTTTGGACTGTGCCAAAATTTAGATTTATTGCAAAAAGAAAGAAGGTGTGAGGTAAAGTCAATGCGAGATCTAACAAAGGTTTTATAAAAAATAAGGAGGGTTTCTGGGTCTTCTTTCCAGTAGGTGCCTGAAACACATCTCAAAATGTTAATGCCTTAGGGACAAAGTTTTTGAAGTTCATTGACGTGGTTACTCTAAAACAATTTGTTGTCAAATGTGGCACTAAAAAATTTATCCAACAGTACTTGGACAATAAGAACATTGTTAAGACTATGACAAACATTATTAGGTATGCCATTACGTGACAGACCAGAGAAAATACTAAATTTCTTCTGACAAGGCGATTGAAGGTTTGTAGTACTAGGTTAATGTTACGGATAACACTGTCTAGGAAGTAGCCAGATGAATAGATGGCAAAATCATATGCTTAAGAGGTATTTTTTACCGATAGAGGAAAATATTTATCGTCATGTGGAAGCTCAACATAAACCACCATTTAATTACAGACACGCTGCAGGACCTACATGTGAAAGCGCGCTATAAGAGCAACTGTATGTAATGTAATAATAACGGTTACATCGGCGAGCTTTTCTCTAGTGGGCAATAGACTCTACCGTGGAGACAAATGACGTTTGCCTCCGGTGCTGCGGCAAAACTTACTTCCGTGGGGACAAATTTATATTGTGCATTTTCGACTGCATAGAAAATGCAATGTTTAATTCATATAAAATGCTGGTTAGGTTGGCAATATTTATAGATTTCACTGAATATAAAATAAAATGTGTTAACTATTTCCGTAAAAAAAAACTAATAGCAGTCATGTTTTGAGATATTTAAAAAAACTGACCATGAACATTATTATGTTAAAATTAAATGATTTGTTCATTAATATTTTTTAATAACAATTGTCACATTATTTTTACAGTTAAAGCTATTAATATTAATAAGGAGATTTATAATAAAATTTCCATACTAATTATTTCCAATAACAATAAATATTTACCAGATCTTTATAATACCAATAATCGCTTTTCTAACAATGAATGATTTGCACTTCTACAAGACAAACATGACCTTCGGTGACAAGCTGTACAATAAATTCAAGTACATAAAAAAACACCAATCTTCTGCACAATGTTACAAGAATATGACGCTCTAAACAAATTCACTAATGTTTAAGTAGCCACTAACCACACATTGACGTCAAGGATCAACCCAAACATTTCCTATAATTTTTTGCATACATTCACAGAATTAAATGAACCATGTAATGAAACTTGTTATGCGTTATTAAATTATTAAAAAAGATGTTAATTTGTATTTTATATCATTATTGCTGACAACAATTTAATTTCTGGAATTGAATAGCGATGTCAAACAAGCTGTAATAAACAGGACGTAATTGTAAAGTGTAAATTATGTTTTCTTTTTATTACTTGAAACAACATCATTAAAAAATAGTGAGAATAATTTATTCGCAGAATGATGCGCTATTGTTGTCTCAAAATTTTATTTTAGTATTTTGCAATATTACTTTAAGTTGTAATAAAAACGAGATGAGAAGCTTTTATCTTTACAGCACTGTATTTTACGCAGTAAATCCAGTTAAAATAATATCTGAAAATTTATATTAAATATCGATAAAACATTTGTAATTAAATTATTATTATTTTCTAGTATTTGTAAAGAAATTAAGTGTTGAAAGCATTAATTGGTATTATATATTAAATTACATTACATGAAAGTACAAACACAACATTTTATTATCATATAATCTACAAGAATCAGCAATCTGGTCTGACAAAATAAAAAACAAAAAAGTTTCAACGTTGATCTTAAATGATGAAAATTTTGTAGTTTTTGCATTACGTTTGCGTGACAAGAGCACTGGGCAGGCTTTTTGAAAGAATTTTAAACAAATTCACTTTAATCTTTTATGCCGCAAAATACATGTAGAGGCAGAGTGTTGCGCATAATCTGTGTGTTTATAAGGTCTATGAATTAAATAGTTATTCTGTAAAACTTGAGCTAGGACATAAATACCAATTGAGCTGAATAAGTCAGGACAATTAATAATCACAGGAAACTAGAGTTGCGCCAAATTTTATTTTATTTCGTAGGACTACTAATATTAAATATATATAGCAGTTCTATGTAGATGCTAGCAATTTTGCACGAAAAACAAAATCAATTTTTATCTTGAGATAAGAGCATACTAGAGAGTTATAAGAAAATAAATTATTTGAGTACGAAGGTTGCAAAACTTAGAGTTACGCTTGACAAAACCTAAAAATCGATAAGTTTTTGCCACAAAGAAATCGATATGTGGTGTAAATGATATAATTGAATCAAACGTAATAACGTAATACTAAAACCACGGATAGTGTTAATTCTAGACAACAGTTAAGAGTAGAGTAGTGCTACGTTGTTCGCAATTATTGTCACGCCTTCCGGCAGCCTTATTCAAAGTAGTTTATTATAATCTAGAATCCACAGTTTTGATCTTAGAGCTGAGTTCTGGGATACTCCTCTGGTCAGTTTGAATTAAACTTTCTTAGTTACTAAGTTTCTACTCTGTAAGTAGCTCTATATTATCTTGATTGTGTTCCTGTTCAGCTCTTTTATCTTTACTGTCTCTATAATTGCTTTCCATGACACGAGGTCAAGAACGGCGCTAAGCGGTTAGCGAGGTAAGCGCCGCTTCGGGGTTAATTTGTTTTTAAAAATATAAAAAATCATAATATTTTTATGATTAATAAAATATGAGATAACGATTTAGTTTGTTACACTAAATCTGACCGATAGGTTCCACTTTCTATGTGCGGAGTTTTGTTGCCCACTAGGTCTTGAGCAACTTCCTGGAGATGTCCTTTAGGTATAGAGAAGCCTCGGGGATGTTGTAGTAGTTCCTTGTTTTAAGGGTTTCCAGATGGAACCTGGGGTTAGTGAATTGGCGTTGAGGTGGCGCTAACTCCTAAATTACAACTCCAAGGGCGGTGTCTGCAAAGCGCGTGTGGTCTACGTGGTAGTGGTAAAACGCTCATTCGGAATGAAAGCGGGGCTTTTGTTGGTGCAAGTAGTTTTAATTTCTCTTGTTAGCCAGTCAAGGGGTCGTTGTTGTGATTTTGCTTGGTTGCTGTGTTTCGGACTTGATTCATTGCTTAACAATTTAGTCTTAATTTTCAATTAGAACTTTACTTATTTTTTTTTCTATAGAGCTGCTACCGTGATTGCAACTGACTAGTGGTCTGTCTGTCACTAGGACATGCGCTTAAATAACTTTGCAAGTACAACTCTATTTCACTGGGCTGCAAGGCGTTGTTGCTTGGTTTTGTCGCCATGCTGGTAGGTAAAAGGGCTACTTTGGATTTGCCTGCCGATGCGACTAATATGTGCATTAGTAATAGACTTTTTTTAACTTAGATATTATCTAGTTCTTGCTCTGCTTTGGTTGATGTCTGTTTGGTGTTGTTGTTATCTTGGCTTGGTGGTCTGCCTCGACTGCACTAATTTTTTTTTTATAGTTTGAGAATAAAATTTTCTATAGGCTGCTTGATTTACCCTTTGAAAGAGACTGCCTACAGACTAAATTTTTTCCGGGTCATGCCTAGAAGTTTGAGACTGTGCTTATACTTTTATATCTTCCGTTTGAAAACAGTACTTTAGAAGAAGGTTAGTTAAAACGGCGTATAGTATGCGTGTTGAGATTTCTGGCTAAGTGATTTTGAAAGGTTTCTTATAGGAGTATTTATATTTGTCTGGCTCAGCAAGTCTGATTAGTTCTGGTTTGAGGTAAACTACGAGGTTATTAAAGTACTTTTTGGCTAACGTTATGATGTGTTGGCGCAGCTGTGGGATTCCGAGATTGTTACAAATTTTTATGTTATGAACAAACCATGGGGCTTCAACGATTCGCGGTAAAGTAAAATTTTGGAAGGTCCAGAAACGATTGAGTTGCGTGTTTGCAACTGTTCTATAGATTAAAGACTCTTATTTATGGTCTGGTCTGATGATGGTGGTGTACATCCGGATTTTTGTGCTAATCTTTCTCTGTCTAGAATGGACTGTACGTGTAATTTGTACGTAAGTCTTTTACTGAAAGTAATATACAGATACTTGAGAGAATTGGACCACGGAATAGGAACGTCGTTCCAAAGCTTTATAAGATGCAGAAGAAATTCTAGTGTGTGCAGTTTTAAAAGTAAACTTTTGTGTCAAACCTTGTTAAAAGTTTTTCTCGGTCTAAAACCTGTGGCAATGTGGTCAATCACTTGATTTTTTGATGGATTAAAGAGTAGTCTTGTCAAAACTTATATTGGTGGGCTGGAAAAAAATTGTAAGATTTGTGTGGTCTTGGGTTATGTCTAAAAGCAGATCAAGTTTATAATTTCAAGATCAGTTCTCTGATTTGAGAAGGCCAAACGCTATGTAACGGTGTGTTGTTATCAGTGTCCTTTAAGAAGTCATTGACTTCTTAGTAGACCGACCTGCTTCAAATTAGTGTTCTTAGTCATTAAAGGAGACCAATCTCCGTCTACGGGCCTGTTGCGACACTAAAAATTGCAGGTCGTGCAGCCTTATACGTAGGACTAATACATGACAAAACTGCGTAACGGCCGAAACAGTTGCTTATAATGAAGCAGGGTTAGTCGGGAGGAACTTGGTCCGTTCCAGAAGTGTCAAATGTTGTTATCCAATTTTCATTTGTTTTAAGTTATAGCGTAATTAAAAATAAATAAAATTTCTACATTAACGGTTTGGTAATCATAGCTTTCTTTTAATAAATCTTCAAGAATATTGTTATTTACCTCTAAACATTTTTTGCTTTGTCTATAAAGAGCACATGTTGCTTTCCTGATTGAGTTATGTTTTTGTTTAAAATCAGCTGCAACACTTCTAATCCGTTGAATTAGTGCATTTCGAGTGTCTACTTTTATTTTGTACACTTCATGAACTAGATCAATAAAGAATAATTTCAGCGTCCTGAAATTTTTTTGTAGCATACTAGATAAACATTTTTAATTACGCTATAACTTGAAAACAAATGAAAATTGAAAAACGTCATTTGAGTTTTTTTACATTATTTTTACGTGTACAATACACTTCTGGAGTTTGGTTGGTTCCTCCTGACTCCTCTTTCTGACTTTCCGTTTCTTATGCTGATGAGTACTGAGTGCATTTACAATTTTAATTTTTTTTTACTATTGTAAAATGAGTTTAAAAAGGTATATTTTTTTATTAATATTTATTTGTCTTTTAACACTTTAAAAGACGGGGGGCACCCTGCACGAAGTTAAACGCGTTCAACGTTATTATTACGCATTGTTGTCTTTTCTTCTGCGTTACGCTGTTTACTTTTTTTGCTATTGCTTTTACTTTTCTATAGCTCCTAAAGTTGTTCTTTCCTTAGTAAACTTGTATTCTGTTCTATTCTCCGAATAATGATTTCCTTCATTATCTTAGCTAGTGTTAAGCATATTGGTCTGAATGACGGTGCTTTTTTTGCTTATTTCTTCTTTTCAATCAGTACTATGGTGGCTTTTTTTCAGCATTCCGGAGAAGTTTTTTCTTTTAGGCATCTGTTGATTATTTGAGTTATTTCTACTTTGTTCCCGTCTAGCACTGCTTTTACAATTTTTGTTGTTATTTTGTCTGGACTTGGTGCTTTGTTTTAGGCAATTCTTTTATGATTTTTTTTATCTTTTCTACTGTTGACATAACTGTTTTTTCTTCTTATTCTTTTCTTATTTTTGTTTTTTTTTACGATTTTCTATGGGAAATAATTTTTCAATTATGATTTTTTTATTTTTGCTTTTTTTAAGTATATTTGCTTTTCCTTTTAATTTATTCATCAGTATCAGTAGTAAGTTTTTTTGTTGTTTTTTAGTTTCTCTTCCATTTGCTGAGTGTTTTCTCCTCACCTTCTAGGTCTTTTGACTTTCTTCCCTGTTTGTATTGTTTTTTTCTTTATTTTTTTATTTTTTGCACTACCACTGTGGTTTTTTTTCTTCTTGTATTTGGGAATTGCTTTATCCGCTTCATTCTCTATGTTTTGTTTTGTTTTCTGTCACTTTCTCTGTCCATTCTTCTTACGTTCTATCTACCTTCTCTCGTGTCCTTCTATTTTTGTTTGTGTAAGTTCAGTGATTCTGTTTCTATTACGGTATTCATTCACTATTCTTGCCATTTCCCTCATTGCTATGGTAATTTTGAGCTTCCTCTTATGCCCGTCTGACACTATGCATTTTTCTGTATAACTTTCTATATAGTTGTCTGTTGTACAATCCAAAAAGGTATAGTGTCATACACGAATACAATTTTTTATATAGTTTGTTATACAGAAATATATGGTACCATCATTTTATTGTATAGTTTCTGCGCAGAACACAAATTCACATATGTAAACAATAATGGCGGCGCATGTAATCAGCTGATTTTAATTTTAATTATTAATTCTACTTAATATAAAAATAAGCATGCTAAGAATGAGGCATTAGAACAAATATTAGAGGAAGCTTACGAATCATCCACAACAATAATCAAAATTAAAGCAAAATATAGTTTTGTAAGGGTTATTTTCAAAGGTTATGTCAACTCGATTAAAAGCGACGTTGACGTAAATAGGTAAATAAACATAACAATCTCGAACAGCTGACGCGATCCGCAGAAAGCAGCCAATAGAATGCCGTTTTTCATTCATTTTTGCTACAATAAACTGCATAGTATCATGCAGGAAAATATTAACTGTATAGAAAATTATATAGAAACTACTCAAGGTCAATTTGTACAATTGACTATATAGAAAGTTATACAGAAAAATGCATAGTGTCAGATGGGCATTACGAACGTCGGTTTGTTTTATTTGTTGCAAATTGGAATTATTTCTTTTCCTACTATGATTTTTTTTTGCTTTTCTGTTTTTTTAAACTGTTTTCTAACTTTTTTATTCAGTTTTGCTAGTATTTTATCCCACAGTTTTGGTTGATATATCAGCTGTATACTATCATATTTTTTACTTCAGCTCATACTATTCCCTCTTTTGGTGTTCCCCATCTTTCCACTTTACACTTTCCCTTAAATACAATAGCCGAATCTGTTCCTTTGTCTCTTCATTTAGTTTGTTTTTATTTGGTTCACTCACTATTACTAGGTCTATTTTCTCTACCTTTGCTGGAAGTCAGTTCTGAGCAATTTAAATTTGGTGGTGATTATTTCACTCGGCCATTCTGATTGCTCGATTACCGTGCGTTTAAGATCTGGCGGTAGTAATGATCTTTAAGCGGTAGGTCCCAGTGTTGGTCTTTAAATTTTATTTTACTAGTGGGCTCTGGTGGAGACTTTGTCTTTTGCAAAATTGCTTTATTTTGTTGTGGGTTTTGAGTGGCCAGATTCTGTTTAAGGTCTTCTTGGCACTCTAAAATGTCGTATAGTGTCCCGTCTGTAGAAACTTCTAAGGGAGTTTTGTAGGTAAAGTATTCTACATGTTTTTTTGAATTTATAATGAAGTCATTGTGACACTTTTTGTGTAGCGACACTTATTTAAAACTTACGAGACTTTATTTTTTATTTTAAAATGTTAGTAACAATAAAAAGAATTAAAAAGGATATGTGATACTAATACGAGGGACACTGCCAAAGTTTGCGGAAAATGTAAAGCAAAACACAAATTACGTTATGTAAATTGCTTTATTGCTTCTCAAAATATTTTCCTTTAAAATGTATACACTTTTGCATCCGATGAATCCAATCTTCAAAACAATTTTGCCATTCTGAGCATGGTACTTCCAAAACAAGTGATTTAAATGCTTCAACGGCCTCTTTAGGCCATGAAAAACGCTCGCCACGCATTTTATTTTTGATATGTCAAAATAGGAAGAAGTCATTGGGCGATAAATTGGGCGAATATGGGCAATGAGTCATTAATTGGATGTTGTTACTGGTCAAAAACTACAGTTCGTCGTGCTGTGTGAGCGCTTGCATTTTCATGATAAACAATGATTTGCCGGTTTATGTTGTTCTTTCTGATTTCAGCGATAACTTCCAGAAAACAAATTGAGGTATACCCGTCAGCATTAACTGTCCTTCGATCCTCTAATGCAACAGTTGCAACATGATCCGTTTTTCCAAAGAAACAAGCAATCATTCTTTTCGAAACGCTTTGTGAACGCACCATTTTTGTGGGTTTAGGTTCATTTTGAAACACCCATACAGTCGATTGCTGTTTAGTTTTAGGTTCATATCAATATATACAAGATTTGTCACCTGTTACGATGTTATATACCGAATTTGAACGACTCCCTTTGAATTTCTTTAGCATTTCCTTGCACCACTTGACACGTGCCTGTTTTTTTTTTTTTCTTCTTTTAAATTGTGTGGGATTCAACGACTGCAAAGCTTCCTGACATGCAAATGATCGTGCATAATCGTATGTGTTTGTTTTGCTGCAATGCCTAAGTGTGCCTTTATCTGATCGGACAAAATCATTTCACACACAGCATCAATATTTTTTGCGACAACAGAGGCGCATAGACGACCTTTGCGAAGATCGTCTTCAAACGTTGGTCTTCCACTCTTGAATTCTGCGAACCATTTGTAAACCATAGTTTTGGATGGTGCTTTATCCCCAAATAACGAACTAAGTTTTTCCACACATTGCTGCGATGTTAAACTGTATCGAAAATCATAAAAAATCATCACTTGGAAGTCACGATTCGAAATTTTCATTTTTTACACAATTTTACTCTCGTTATATTTTGTTGAAACGAAACCGAGCAGTTTGAAATCGAACTGTCAACTGAATTATATGTGAAAAGCGTCAAATTTTACGAATATGACAATCGCAGAACGCTGGCAATACAGGCAGTACTTGATTCCGCGAACTTTAGCAGTGCCCCTCGTACAATGTTAAAAAATAAATGATGCAAAATAAATTTTATTCGATTAATAATATTAAATTATTACTATTAAATACTATTATCCTTTAATTTAAATTAACATATAAATAAGTTAATTTTTTAAATGTTTAATGCATGAATAACTGATATTAATATTATTCTTATAATTTTTCTTTTTTTTTTCAGCTTTAGTAATTTTTAACTGGGCTTTATTCGGTCTAGCCATCTTTGGTTTGGCACTAATTTTTGATCCATTGGGTTCGAGGGCCTATCAAGATGTTCAAGAAACACCCAGCGCTGGTGAATCCTTGCGCCATAGAAAAGTGACATCACTATGGCAAAAGCGATTCCGTTGGGTGTTCTGTTGGGTTAGATCCGATGAATATGGACACGAAGCCTTTCAACAAGTGGCTGCTTTACTGAGTGCTTTATTTAGGAGCACCGATCTAGTACCATCAGATATACTAGCAGGATGTGTCTTGCTGAGAGTCAAACAAAAAAGAGAGACAAGAGAACTGAGGAGGATACAGATGCTCTCTGATGATGAACCAAAGTATACTACAGGTAATAATAAAAAAAATTTACTGATATAAAATATATTAATAGAATTATGTCATGATTATGTATAACATATGTAAATGTATTATAATGAATTGATCAGAAACAATAAAATAATGTTCAATAATGATTTGTTGAAATCTAACATTTGTAGCAATGAAAGTACTAAGAGTAATATTGCCTTCTAATTTTCTGATATAAATGTATAGAAAGTTAAAAAAATAAAAAAAATATTAATGATGGTTTGGATTTAATTTTTCTCAAACAACATACAATTATTAATCTAGCAATTTAGCTTGTTCTAGAATAAATGTGTCATAGTATGTTAACTGGTGTTTATTAAACAAACTTACATTTCAAACTGCAGTGTTGCTAAACACGGTTAAAATTATTGTAAGTACACTTTAAACAGATTAGGCATAATTTTCATAATTTATTTATTTTGAATAAATGCTGCTATTGTTAGTTGTTTAATCTAAATTAAATTTGCATTTTATGTTAATTTTAAATATTTAAATTACTTTTGTTGTGTATAGCTAATATATTAAATAATTCCTTTCTAAAATTAACAAAAAAACATAAATATTTTCTTCATAATAAAAACATTACATAAATGTTTACATATTATTAAAACTAATTACTGCTTACTGCATCTTCATAATATTGCGTAACTATAATTTAAAATCAATTATAAAGGTTTAAGAAATATCCATCAAACTAATGTAAATGGAATGCGGTAAATTGATAGCATTGTGAATAATATGTTGACAACATTGAAGAAGTGACAATAACAGTCTCATTGAAGCTTAATGATTGTGTAATTTGGTATGTGCAAAATACAAATTTACATAAATATTTATAAATACAAGTGTTTAATGTGTCTACTGTTATTAGATAAAGTATTATGTTGCAGTCTTTTAATATTAATCGTTTCATAAAAAGTCTAGTCAGTTTATAAAATTAATTCATATTGTGGAATGAATTACATATTACATTAAAATTCTAGGCTAGGTTTTTTTAAATTGTAATTTAGATCTTATTTACTTAATATACCACTATGGGGTTAGAAAAACTCACCTAAACTCGACTCTCCAACGTGGTATCAAAAATGCGATATATTTTTTGTTGCTCTACTATTTTGGTTTTATGACTTTTTCACGTACTATTGATCGTTGTCGAGATATTCAACAAGAAAAGAAATAAAACTTTTTTACCACCACCATTGAGGTAGAGTTTAAGACGCGTTTTTATGCAACGTGACAAAATGTAAGCACAAAGACAAGTGCTCATATGCATGCCTGGAAAGAATTTTATTTGCACATTTTTTTGCGTGGAATAATCCTGATAATGTCTTACATGACCATTCTAATTGTTTTTAAAAACGACATCAATAAAAGAAATTTTTAATAAAGATGAAATTTTTCAAGCCTTACAATAACGTTCTTTAAATCCCACCCAATTCAATGTTGGGTCAGCAAGCTTTCCAAATGACTGATGAAACGTAACAAAAGAATTTTTTTATAACAACGTTTGCATTTCTTTGCAGCTTCTAGAACTGAAGTGTCAAAATAAGTTTAGAATTGTAGGTACAATGTTGCATGAAAGTTGACGAAGAGCTTTGATATTGAAAAAGTTTATTTATTGCAAATTAGGAGAGTTAAGAGAATATTGTAATCATGCTGAGTTGTCCAACTTCTGAAGCCAATTTAGTTTTGACGAAAATACGCGGAGTTACAGTGCGTTTTTTCATTGGATGGTGTTAACGTTGAAGTCTGCATTATTACACACAAATTAAGAAAACAAATTAACCAATATTGTTATTTTTTGTATGGTTTATCTTATGGTCGATCAAATGTTGATGGTTAAAATTTTTTGAACCATTTTTTTTATACAGAAATGTTCCGACACTAACGAGGTCGTGTACATGTTTTCTATTTCTTCCTCTAATTTTTTAATGCACATTTATCTTTTGTAATAATAATAATAATAATAATAATAATAATAATAATAATAATAATAATAAAAAACAATTAGAATTATATATAAAATAAACCCTACAATCACTACATTTCTTAATTATATTATGGAAAAATGGAAAACAGAAATGCACATTAGTAACGGAAAATCCACCATAACAACTAAATTAATAAAAATACAAAGAGGAATATTTCAAGGTGACACACTTAGCGCTACATTATTTTGCCTAGCTATAAATCCTATATCAAATGCGCTAAATAGGACACAATATGGATATAAACTAAAAGGTACAATAACAAATCATACTATAAACCATCTACTTTACATGGTCGACCTCAAACTATACGGAGCTAACAAACATCAACTCACACATCTCATCAACGTAGTAGAAAAAATGAGTAGAGATCTACATATGACATTTGGCTTAGATAAATGTAAAATAGTAGCAATGGAAAAAGGCAGTTGGAGCAACACAGAAATGATCAACCTTGATAATAACCAAACAATACAAAATATGAATGAAACGGAAATTTACAAATATTTAGGAATTATGCAAAACACAGTTACTAACAACAAAGAAATGAAAGAAATGATAAAACTCAACTTTAAAACTAGACTACAATCTATAACTAAAACCAATTTAAACTCAAAAAATTTAATGAAGGCAATAAATACATACGCAATTCCCGTACTAACATATTCGTTTGGTATTATTAAATGGAACAATACAGAACTCGAAGATCTAAACAGACAAATTAGAACAAAACTAACTAAAAACAGGGCACATCATCCTAAAGCATGTTTACAAAGAATTACTCTTCTAAGATCAAGAGGAGGAAGAGGTATAATTGATGTAACACAATTACACTACAAACAAATTAATAATCTAACGACATATTTTAAAAACCAGACAAACGGCACTCTTTATATGACCATATCAGAAGCGGACACTCAACTAACACCCTTGAATCTAAACAACAACATTCAAGTTAATGAAACTAATACTATACAATACAAAGAATTGGAATGGTCACAAAAAGAAATTCATGGCAGACATTTCTATCAACTACATAAAGAAGGCATAGATGTAGAATTATCAAACATGTGGCTAACCAAAGGTAATTTATTCCCAGAAACAGAAGGATCTATTCTTGCAATCCAAGATCAAGTAATAAGAACTAGGAATTATGAAAAATATATACTGAAAGCCAACATAACAACAGATAAATGTAGAAAATGTTATAAAACTGCAGAAACTATAACACATATTATCACAGGGTGTGAAAAACTAGCTCCAACTAAATATACAGAAAGACATAATAACGTAGCGGCAATTATACATAAAAAAATGATAAGTAATACAAATTTAGAAGAAGAAAATGACAAGGTACCATACTATAAATACACTCCAGAGCCCATTAAAGAAAACAGCAATCATAAGATACTATGGGACATTTCTATACAGACTGACAAACAAATAATACATAACAGACCAGATATTATTTGGACCAACAAACTCACAAAAACAACATATTTAATAGACATAGCAGTTCCAGCAAGTGAAAATATCATAAAGAAAACCGATGAAAAAATACAAAAATACACAGAACTAGCATATGAAATAAAACAAATATGGAAATTAACAAACATAAAAATATTACCAATTATAATTTTTGCAACAGGATTAATACCTAAAGAAACGGTAAAAATTTAAAACTAATAGGAGCTGAAGAAACATTGGCAGATCTGCAAAAATCCGTTTTGCTAGACACAGCACATATAACACGTGCTTTCTTAAACTAAATTCATTTTTTAATAAATAACATAGTTATATATACCCTTGGGAAACCCGCGTATATATCGATAAAACACGACAAGTTAGTTTAAAAAAAAAAAAAAAATAATAATAATAACAATAATAATAATAATAATAATTTAGAACTTCTTATACCGTTAGGTGTCAAAGTGTCAGGCATACAGAGAAGACATGTATATTGTAATAATAATAATGATATTTTAGTAAGAAATGCTTTAAAAGTTAAAAAAAAAAACGGATTTTACAACTTTTATGAATTTATATTATAATGGGGGGGGGGGTATTTTTTTTGAAAGAGGCAGTTTTTTTTCCTAAATGACTTTATTTTTTGTTTGTACGATTTCTCTGAAAGAATCGTATAACCAGTATTTTGAAAGCAAATCACGCAATTACGATTTTGTTTATCAATAATCACGATGTCACGTCTGTATTTTTTTGCAATTTTTACGGTTCTGTTAGGAATTCTTTGTAAGAAAATATTTTAATAATAATTTTTTTTTTCTTAGCGTCGTTTTTTGTTTCTAGTAGGTCGTTCTTTCTTAATCTTCTTAGTAGATAGTGTATGCACACGCAAATTGCATTATTGATAGTTTTTTCTTTGCTTAATTTTGTTGATAATAAATAAATAAATAACTTTTTGTTTGCGCTTATTACAATTTAAGTAAATTCATGGTTTAAATTAAATTTTTTTGGCTTAGAATCACTTTTTTGAGATGCAAACGACACTAGTTTTTTATTCTCATATTTTTTGTAGAACGTGCTTACCGAACCTAGAGTTTTTAACATACGCTGATGTTTCTTATGTTTTCTCAAAACGCTTGCTGCTAAAAGAATTTGAACGGATCTCTAAGATTAAATAGGTTGCAAATAGTAAGCTTTTCTTCTATCATAATGATAACTACGTAGTACTTTAGTTTTGATACTTGAAGTTGTTGAGCTGCCCACTGAGAGTTGAGCTTTGTTGAACAAATGGAAGTTGCTTAGTGCTAAGCTAAGGTTGTCTAACAACTTCCATCCGAAATTCTACGGATTTCTTTTCTTGGTCTTTTTTGTCATGGACATTAGTTTGTTCTTCTTGAAATACTTTTGTATACAATCTTCGATGAATTTCAGCCGCAATATTGCATTCAGTTTGGAGAAAACGGATCACAAATTGAATCTAATATTTGGCGGGAGCTTTAATTGCGGTGGACATGATACTTTAAATAATGGCGGACCCGGTTAGGAAGTACCTTCAGATAGATTACTAAACATTATTGCGCAAGCGCCACTTAAATATAACAATTGAGTATCTATAGCCAACCTAACGGAACTTGAAAAATAGAACTTTTACACATACCAGGAAGCGAAAATGAAAATTTGTGTTTGAGATTAGATTCTAAATTAAAAAATACCATATAACTTTTTTTCCTGGGCTACTGGGAGGTTGTTGTAGAACTAGAAGAGATGTTGTGTTTTTGAGTGATGCGGTAGAACTGACTAGTGAGTATTTGCATGGCGGATTGTTCTGCATTCTGATGCCACGCTCACTACGGACGCCAGTTTGATAACAATTCACTCTACTTTTGCGATTTTGCTTTTATCTTTTAGCACCGGTTTATTAGTCATTGGCTTTAGAGGCTCGCGAGCGTTGAGTTTACACCCTCTCTGATAAAATTGTTAAAGACTTTAACACAGTGCATAGGAAAGTATGTACAAGAACGAAAATACATAAAAACAAAAAGATAAGCCTAAATACAATCAAGCTCATAAAACAACAAAGATACTTAAACCGCAGCTCACCACAATTTAATCGGCTGAATAAAAACATAAAAACGGGGATTTGCAAAGACATACAATCTTTCAATACTGCGAAAGTTAAAGAAGTCATAGAAGATAATAGAAATATGAAACTACTAAGAGGACACATCAAACAAAAAACAAAAAATTTATAAAATACAAAACAACGAGGGTGCCATCATTAAGAACCAGGAGGGAATCAAGAAGGTAATAGAAGAGTTCTATACAAAACTGTACTCCTCCTCCATAAACAAACCATTAGCAAATAACATTAGAGAAGTCACTAACGCAAACTCCGAATAAATGCCAGATATCAATACCCATGAACTACGGATGGCACTAAATCATATGAAAAACACATAATCTTAAAGTACAGATAGAATAACTAGCAAAATACTGAAACTGGGAGGAGATACCTTAATAGAGGATGTGCAAATTCTACTAAATAAATGTTTGAAAAAGGTAGATACCAACAGAACGGCAAAATGCTCAAGTTACCCTAATTTACAAAAAGAGCATAAATACGAACATTGAAATCTACCGCCCAATCAGTATACTCTCACACCTGTATAAATTGCTCACAAGTTATAACGAACTGCTTAACAAACAAAATTTGGCTTCTAAAAGCCCCTCGAGCATGCAGGTTTTTGAAATAGATTTAGTACAGTAGACCACCTCTAAACCATTTGATTGTTAATCGAAAAATCTGTCGAATACAACATCCCTCTACACCTTGCCTTTGTAGATTACGAGAAGGCGTTTTACTCGATCGAAGTATGGGCAGTATTAAATGCAATGACCAACCACGTATTGACACCAGTTACTCGAACCTTCTGAACTACACCTATGAAAATTAAGCTGGACGATGACACCATTACTAACAAGGTTTCTATTCGAAATGGAGTAAGGCAAAGTGATACTATCTCACCGAAATTCTTCACGCTGGCAAAGAAAGATGTCTTTAAACGCTTGGACTGAGAGAAGAACGGTGTAAACATTGATGGGAAACATCTGACCCATTTGCGCTTTGCCGACGACATCGTTCTTATTAGCTCGGACATTAGGGAGTTAAAAAACATGCTCACACAACTAAATATAGCGTCCAAAGAAGTCGGGCTCAGGATGAACCTCAAAAAGACCAAAACTATGAGTGATTTTAAAATTCCCATCTCCAAAAAACAAAATGTGGTGGAAAACGTAGCAGAATATGTGTATTTGGGTTATGTGATCAGACTTGGAAAAGAAAACTAGTGCGCCGAAGTAAAACGCAGAATTGGGATGAATTGAGCAGCATTTGGTAAGCTGAGTTACATACTAAAAAATCAGAGCATTCCATGTGGACTAAAAAGGGAAGTGTACAATAAGTGCATCCACCCCGTAACTACATATGGTCTTAAAACAACTACCCTTACCAACAGATCAGCAGACAAGCTGCAAACTTGTCAAAGGGCAATGGAAAGGGCTATGTTAGGTGTAAGCCTAAGGGATCACATTCGAAACACCGAAATCCGCAAGCAAACAGGTGTCGCGGATGTTATCATTCGAGTCGCAAATCTTAGTGTGACGATACTGGTTATGCAGTGGAGACTACGGACCTCTAAGAGAAGTGTGGGAAGACTCCAAAAAAGATGGAGAGACGACATCCGAGAATTCGCCGGCTATTCGTGGCGACAGAAAGCTAAAGATAAGACTGTGTGGCAGAGTTTAAAGAAGGTCTATGTCTAAAAGTGGATAGATACAGGCTGAAGAGGAATAAGAA
This sequence comes from Tachinus rufipes, assembly GCA_963932245.1. Classification (NCBI taxonomy): domain Eukaryota; kingdom Metazoa; phylum Arthropoda; class Insecta; order Coleoptera; family Staphylinidae; genus Tachinus; species Tachinus rufipes. The sequence goes on from OZ010744.1 coordinate 81,498,042, forward strand.
GAAGAAGCATCTTTTTTTTTTCCAAACCTTTAAATGTATCTCAGGGTTTTGTTAGAGTTTCCTGGGTTTGAGAATTGATAGGTTTCCAGGCAAGGTAATTCTCCAATGTGCCTTGCTTGAAATCTCGATCGATCTTGTGTTAAAAAGAACGGGTTAATATGTGGTTACAATTTTGGTCGGGACTTTAGGTGACATTCCCTATGTGGTATGGAAGTCTGGAAGTTGTTTCGGTAATGAATAACCAGCTGGTTATTTTTTCAGGGAAGTTTTACCAGGTGAACGGTGACAATTCTGTGGGATTGGGGCACTTTTACGACAATTGTTCGGACTGCACAGACAAAGAAGACAGACACACCTAACATACAACAATGAAAACGTAACCACGGATAAACAACAAGCAAAGGTTACCTGGAAAGAATACGTCAATTTTTTTTTTATGATAACAGAAATCTAACACTATAATATAGAATGTAATAATAGACTACCAATAACAATCGATTAAGTAAGAAATGCTATTAAAAAACTAAACATAGTAGAGCAACAGGCTTAGATAACTTTTACTCAAAGTTTTTAAAGATAATAAACGACAAACGCATAATATGACTCACGCAATATTTAATGATATTTATAACAAATTCCTCAAACCTGGATAAACTTGACATTTGTAACTTTTCCAAAAAACCCATGCTTTTTTTTTTTTTTTTTTTTTTTTTTTTTTTTGGGGCCAGGCGGTAAAATCTTCTAAAGACTGGCAAAGTGTCGGATTCATTTCCTCTCAGCTTGAATGCCTACCGACTAAAAACCGCCCAATGAATATGCCTACGGAAGTTCGAGACCTTACGGCTCATGTACCTTCCTTTTGGAGATTAGTAGTGTGGAGATGGTTATGTTACGCCCTATAGGCTTGTGTGGTATTGGTTTGGGATTGTTAGTGGGTTAGTAGTTAGGGTGCGGCTACTTGGTTCACCGGTCGTTTATAGTAGAAGTTCTCCCTGTCTGGCTCGGCAAGTCGGGCCAGATCAGGGTTGGAATGATTCGCGAGATTTTCGAAGTACTTTGCGGCCAAAGCTTCGATGTGCTGACGTATCGGGGGTAGTCCTAGGTCCGCCCGAATCTCTCTGTTTCGAACGAACCACGGAGCCCTGTGGAACGACCTCAGAGTTTTGTTTTGGAAAGTTTCTAACTTGTTGAGATGACAGTTAGCTGCTGTTCCCCATACTGGAGACGCGTAAGTTAGGATGGGTCTAATGATAGACGTGTAGAGCCGGGTTCGATTCCGGGTCGACAGACCGCTATTCCGACGGGTCATCGAAATAAGGGCGTTTTTTGCCATTTTGGCTTTATCGAGAACGGACTGCACGTGGAGATTGTACGTGAGTCCCTTGTCAAGATTAACCCCCAGATACTTGGCAGAATTGGACCACGGTATAGGGACGCCGTTAAGAAGGACGTTTTTGTCGGGTACGATTCGCCGCTTTGTGAAGAGAACAGCTTTGCTTTTCTCTGGGTTAATAGTGACTTGCCACTTGTCCAACCATTCTTCGAGGTCGTCGGTGGGCCTTTGAAGCCTCAAGGTGACCATCTCGAGCGACCTGGAAGAGTATAGAAGAGCCGTATCATCGGCGAATTGTGCCATTTTAACCCCGTGTCTACATCCCGAAGGCATGTCGGCCACGTATAGGTTAAACAGCAGCGGAGAAAGAATGGAGCCTTGAGGAACTCCTGCCGTTATCTCCCGAGGGGTAGATATGTGGTTACCCAGCTTAACTTTCAAAGTTCTGCTGTCTAGGAATGAGGCTATCAACCTCACGAGTCGAGGAGGATAGTTAGCTCTGTGCAATTTAAAGATGAGTCCCTCGTGCCAGACCTTGTCGAAGGCTTTGTCGACGTCGAAAAAGACCACCCCTGTGACCTTTTTGACTCTAAAACCCTCAACTATAAGGTCCGTCACGCGGTTTAGTTGGTGAACTGACGAGTGCCCCCATCTGAACCCGTGCTGGTGACGGGGGAGGATGTTGATCGATTCAGTGTGGTCCTGGAGTCTGTCCAAGACCACCCTTTCAATAACCTTGCTAATAGTGCTGAGAAGACTGATGGGCCGATAGTTTTGAGGAAACGTACGGTCTTTACCTGGCTTTGGAATATTGATTACCAAAGAGCTTTTCCAATCTGAAGGAAAATGCCCAGTTCGAAGAATCGCATTAGCAATGTTGGTGAGCGCCATTATTGCTTTATGCGAGAACGCTTTAAGAGCCTTGTTAGAAATGTTGTCAGGGCCGGGGGCCGTGCGAGATTTAAAGCGTTTGATGATTTCTCTGATGCGAGAAGGTCGCACGCTTTCCAGCGGCTCGTCGTCGTCAGAGCCATCCAACAAGTCCTCAACCACTTGTTCGACCCTTTCGACGTGCTCCGTGTCCGCCGTATCCGACGGGGAGCATTGGTGTTCCAGGCTATCGGCGAATGCCTCGGCCTTTCCCACGATATCAAATTGGAGCCCATTTTCGCCGTGAATGGCTGGCATGGGGGTTCTTCTGTTACGTAGTGCTTTGGAGATCTTCCACATCAGATTATCATCGTCTGTGGTCGATTCCAGGCTGGTTTGCCAACACAAATTTTTGTGCAACCTTATAGCCCTCCTAACTTCGCCATGTAGCAAGTTTAGGGTTTCGCGATCTCGCGGGTCGCGGTGCCTCTGCCATTGGCGTTTGGCGGCATTTCTAGTGCGGATTAGTGCCTTAATTTCGCGTGATAGTCCGAGTGGATTATCTACCCGGACCTGATGGGTCTTAGAAGCCCTTTCCGTGGCTTGGTGGATTTTCTGAGTAAAGTTTTCGACGGCTCTTTCGATGTCGTCAGCTGTTCGTACTGGGGCAAGTCTGCCAATGCTCTCTTCCAGGGATCGAGAGAAGAGAGTCCAATCCGTATGTGTTACGAATTTTCCTCCCTCCCCGTGGGACCCCCTTCCGTAGAGCTTCAGTATTACTGGGCAGTGATCGGAGCTAAGGCCTTCGGCGACGGATATGGTGTACTGGTAGTTGACGTTCTTTAGTATTGCTACATCTAGAACGTCCCCTACGTGACCCGCGGCGCTGTAATGAGTGGGTTCGGTGGGACCCAATATCTGAAGATCTTTTTGTTGGGCGTAGTTGAACAGCGCTCGACCTTTACAGTTTGTCCTCAAGCTATTCCACGCCGGGTGCTTTGAGTTGAAATCCCCAGCGATGATTGTGGGGTGAGGACTGTCGAGAATCGCATCAAAGTCCGCTGTTTCGATGCGATTTGTCGGTCTTATATATGCCGATGCGAGTTTGAATGTGCCCAACCCCGGTACATTCACCACTATCGCATTTGACTCAAGCAAAGATCAGTGTTCCACGCCTCGTGGGTACCGGCGACGTTCCCAAATACGTGAAAGTATTTGGGATTCTCAGCGCTTGATTAGGTTTGTGGAGCGACTCCGACACCAGCATGATGTCGAGTTCCTGTTCGATAAAGAACGCTTCCACTTCGCCTAATTTATCTGTAATGCTGTTAGCATTCCAGAAGCAAATGCGGCATAATACATCGGGTGTATTATCCATTATTGATTAATCTGTTCGAGGATGTTTGCCATGAGCCTCATTTGGGACTCATTCATTTCTTTCAAAATGGCGGCAATTTTCTCGTTAGAGACTACTGGTTGCTTTTTGGGGGCAACTGTATTGGCAAACGTAGTGTTTGCTGATGGTGCTGCCGGTCTGCGGGGACCTGGAGGCAGAGAGGAAGCCTGAGGGGCTGTCGGAGCTTGGGCCGGAGCGGGTTGGGCCACCGGTCTAAGTTTTTTGCCGTTCGAGGCCAACATACGGATGTATACTTTACATCCCCTGTCGTTCGCGGGATTCGACTTAAATAACAAAGATTTCAAAATGATCAGTAACAATTAACCAAAGGGCAAACATAAAGGTTAGTCAAGAACTGTTAGATGTAGTGAAAATACAACGAGACAGGTGTGTTATCTCCTATACTTTTCAATGTCTACTCGCAATAAATAATAAAATTAACTTCGGAAGATATTAACAACGGCATACTAATAAACGGCGAATGTCTTAACAACATAAGATATGCAGACGACACAATCATCTTTGCAGACAGCTTGGAAGATTTGCAATGTTTAGTCACAAAATTAGCTGCTGGCAACAATATGGCCTTGACTTCAACGTAACTAAGACAAAGTATATTGTCATTAATAACTATTAAATTCCTAGTGGACATTTGCTGGTAAACCAATATATATATATATATATATATATAGAAATAGAGTGAGCAACTATACTTACATTGGCACAAATATAAACGCATTGAGAAGAACACAGCATCTTTATCAAAGTGTTTTTCTTGAGACTTGTTTCAAGCTTCTGTTTGTCAATTATGAGAACTATTTTTAAAACGATTTTATTATTTATAACACGCAATCTTGATATAACAACTAATGCAATTACGCTTTAAATTTTGGCGAATACTCTATTTCACTACAAATATATTTTTTTTTAAATATAAACTCAAGAATTATTGACTAATATATACATTTTGAAGGTTTGTGCAAGTCTGTATTTTGTTATTTATTTTAAAACATTTTATAAAAACAAATTATAGAAACTAATTAATATTAATACATTTTTTGCATTGTTTAATCAGAGTTCTAGTAGAAAAAATGGTTAATTTAGCGATCGGTTAATTGTTAATAAAAATATAATGAAAAAAAATATTGTAAAAAATACAATATGCAATTAAAATAAACTTTGTTACAGATTTAAATCGAATATTTTCCGTGGCTCCGAGATGGATGAACTTGGAGCACGCTCGACATTTCCTGCGTCTGTCCATGGCGGCGTACGGCTGGCCCTTCGTCATGTACAGATACTGTGTTACCGGATTCTTCCGGCTAATGACCAAAGTGACATGTTGCTCTTGCTTTCGTGCCAAGTCTACCATGGTTATTGATGACAATTGCTGTTTGTGTCATCTAGCAGGAGTGAGATATATATCCAAAGTACGAGAAGAAGATATACTGTTCGCTTCATTCCGTAACCATGTGTTTGAGGTAATCAAATAAATTAAGTTAAGAGTTAGATATACAATGCTTATTTCTTTCTATACATTATTAAGAATGATTTCAAACATTCTTTTGATATTTTGTGTAAAAAATATAATTTATGTGTTGTTAACAATGATAATAATACGATATTAATTACAAGTATCGTATTATTATCATTTCTAATTCGTAAATGCATATTTTTTCTACTAGTCAAACTTTAATCATTATTTTGAAATTATAAACAAACAAATTTGTTAATAAAATAACAATATGGAAAAACAACTAAATAATTTTTTTTTTCAATTAACATTAAAAATGTATGTTTTTTTTTCAGTTACCATTTTGTGTGATAGCTGATCACAAAACTTCCAATATCGTGATAGCCATAAGAGGTTCAATCTCCTTGCGTGATGTCTTCACAGATTTAACAGCAACATCGGACAAATTCGAGGCGGAAGGATTTCCACCCGATACGATGGCTCATAAAGGAATGAAAATTGGAGCCGAATTTGTCGCAAGAAGATTGCGACAAGTCGGTATCGTCGACAAGGCTCTGGCCGAGTACCCCGAATACGGACTCGTCCTCACAGGTCACAGCTTGGGCGCTGGGGTAGCCGCCCTCCTTGCAATCAAAATTAAACCCCTCTATCCAGATCTCAAAGTGTACGCTTTCTCGACACCAGGTAATAACATGAAAGCTTTTCTTAATTTTCTTTAACTATTTTGTTTATTTGGTTGAAGGGTTGATTTTATAAAAAGGTCTGTGCTTACAGTTGAATGCAGACGACCCTAAGCAATTTTGCGGATGAAAAAGCTCTCTTCTTATAATGCTAATTGATCGATTGCATAAAATTAGGAGCGGAGTCGTTGCGGTGGTCATAAGGGAAAATTTGGGGCATTTTTTGGGTTGTCTATTTTTAAACATGTTCTTAAAATAAGATAGTAATCTCTGTTTTCTGTTAAAAATTTCATAAAATAACCACCATAAATTAATATTATGTGACAGTTACGGCCGTTAAATTACTTTTATGGAAACGTTTATTATTTGACAATTTTATACAAATAATTTTTAGCAGAGCTAGACTTAATTATGTTTATAACAAGAATAATAAAAAAAGTATTTCTAATATAATGAATTACAATAAAATACTGGAAAATGTGAAATCTTTAGTCAATTAATTTGTGAGAGATTTGAAAGAGTATGAAACGTAAAGACCTCAACAGAGAAAGTTGAGCACTTGATTAGATTGCAATATTTTAATTGAATTAAGTATAAATAATTTCTTATAAAAAAAATAAGTACACAAAATAAATATTTATGAATCAAAAAGAGTTATTATATTTAGAATTTCAGCTCAAACTCACTATTTTTATTGACTTGATTTAATAACTTCGTGTTCAGTAATATTCGATTAACATCTGCCGTTTTGATACCTCTATTGGATTAAACTGACAGATTATACTACAGACAATTAAATATAAATAAAAGAACAAATTAAAAAATACATTTATATTTATTAAAAGAGTTTAAAAAATTTGAAACATTTAGTTAAATAACAAGTTTCATTGTTTTTCACTGAATTCAAATGAGAATACTTTTTACGTATAATGAAGTAAAAAGCAAGTTAAAAAATACTTTGCAATCTTTACTGTCTTGTTAAAAAATTTTCCTATTTATTTGTTAACGTCAACATTGAAACGTCGTTTAGTGGTGAGTGAACTTAAATGTCTACGTTTTAAGTTTGCGTTAGTAATTATTATTTTAAAAAAGCAATAAGAGCAAATTTTGCAGAAAAAGAAAAAGAAAATAAATGTATTCTATTCGGCAATAGAACATGAATCAAGATGAGGTAGCTCAATAAGTTAATAAAACTTTTTTGTCATTCACCAATTTCTCAAGATACATTGAATAAAATAGAGAAATAAATAAATAGAAGTTTAGTCATATTTGAAACTTGACAAAATGAAAACAATCAAGTCAATATTAACAAAATCACCATATTTTACTAAAAAAATCAACAACGCATTGAAATTATTGAAATTCACTACAAAAAGGGTGAAAATTTTTGTTCGCAAAACTAAAGCACTTTTTGGTCGTCGTAAAACACCTTCTCGGCCGGCAATAGTAAACTTGGTGGAAAATTTGAGCTGTTGGGACAAGTTTGTGATGTGAAAAATTGAAACCATGTGCATCGCTTAAGAACGCATGAGAATATTGCTGAAGTAGCCCGTAGCGTTGATGAAAATTCAGGTTTGTCGATTCCTCGTCGATCTTTGGAACTAGACCTTCCACAAACGACATTACACCGTATTTTGCATAAAGACTTAAGTCTTAAGGCTTTTAAAGTTAAGTTAACACAAGAACTCAAGTCGGTCGATCACCATAAATCGTATCTTTGTTGATAAGATGCTTCAAATGCATCAAAATGATCCGGAATTTCATCGAAAAATCATGACTCAAAATGACTCAAAACAGCGGTAAATTTTGCACCATGTCATCTAAAGGAATGCTTTGAGAATACAAATATAATGTAATGATTAGTATTTGTTTACTCTGACTCAGAACCGATATACATTATTTGTGAATTGTAATTTGGATCAGATAAAATACCGCGTTTGGGAAACTGTTTAACGGTAAAATAGTGATTTGGAAGTCACCTAATAAGCCGTTAGTTCCATAAACCCTTTTTAAAACAAGTTTTAAGACTGGAACAATGTAAAATAGCTGTAAAAATTAACATTGTACTTATTGAGATTTGCCTGCAAATGTTTTAAAACTTAATGATGATATTTTAAGAGTGCAAGATCGAGATTAAGTTAACATTTTGATTGAAAATTTATTTTGTGTATTTGTGTAGATCAGCTTTTCCCAATCTTTTACTACGGCGGAACACTTCACAAATCTATAAATTTTAACGGAACACCTGCAATCATGTAATTAATTAATTTACGTATAGCTTGGTCTATAGAATGAGGCAAATGCTTGTGTGCAACAGAGCAAACAATATTTTTGTGTGTATTATAGTCACCAATCTGTGTTTGGAGTTGTGTAGTTTAAGTATATTTTTACAATCAGTAAAAGCCTGTTGGTTCAAATGTCATTGTAATGCCCGTAACTATGCAACCGTCAATAGAATCCTAGGTTCAAATAATCTTGGATCCACTCAAAATCGTTTATTAGTGTGTCATATATTAATTCTGACTTTTGGTAATAATCTTGGGTGAATCCAAGATTATTTCAATCTAAGATTATATTGACGGTTGCATAGTTTTTAACTCGATCCGAGAATTAGCGAGCATTGCATTGGTCGATTGCGACTAACGATATTCGTGAATTGGCTTAGAGCTAATCAATCCAGGATTAATCCGAGATTTAATCTCTGACTATTAGTACGGGCATAAGTGACTGATTTAGATGTTACTATATATCACAAGCAGGAAAGCTAAATCTAGTTTTTGAGGACTGGTGACTTTACATACCCGAACTCCTTGCCCGGGATCATAATAATTTGTTTTTTATAAATCTTATTTTCTTATCCATGTTATTTTCCTATCTTGCTATCTAAAAAGGACATCCTAGACTGACGACTTACAAAAATTTGGGCATTGGTTATAATATAATATCTTTTAAATTTAATTTTGTTTAAGACTATTTTTGTAATAAGCATATACCGTTCTTCAAATAAAGCAAGTGTAAATTTTTTTTGTGGTTTTTTGAAAGTTTTGGCATGTTTCTTTAAGGTAATAAGATCCTAGTTCATGCGGCTGGAGTACAATTCCATTCTATCTCCCATGTTCTTACCTGCTCTTGGCTTTTTACTTCCGTTTGTTTATAGGGAGTAGGACCTTTTCCTGACGAGCAGATGTATCGGATTAACTTCCTCTACCCCCGCATAGAAACGGTTTGATAAGTGCAAAATACCCTAATTGCTGCTTTTGTTTGTGGCGTTTCCATCAACGCCCTAAAATTTTTGTTTACTGGTCGATCATACCAAACTGATGCTTTATATAATATAATTCAGTTGACCATCGAGCATAACATTTTTTTTATTGGGTTTGTCTTCTATGTCAGGCATTAGATGGCTCAATGCGTTCATTACCTCTACTGCTTTGGCCTCGATTCTCTTTATTTGTTTTTACATATTTAAGTTATGGTTCCGCGTTATATTTAGGCATTTTATAGCTTTTTGGCTATCGATGTTTACTCTTCTTACTCTTATGTTAATATATTTTGGAGTATATCCGACTGTTAGGATTTGAGCTTCCGTTTTTTTTGTTTTTTTAAGGGCAGTCCTTTATTGTCCGACTTTGTCATTTTGATTTATTTCTTTTACTGTGCAAAGCGGAATATTCTTTCCTTTGACCATGTCATAGTGGCTCTTGTACCGTCTTGTACTGATTTTCAGGATTTCGGCTGCCCAGCTTATTTGTAAAAAAATTAAAATTTGTGTCTTTTATATCCGCGTCAATTTGGCGACAGAGCTTCAACCAGCACTCTTTAGATTTTTTTTTGCTATTTTGAATGTCTGCTTGAGTCAGGTTTTTTGTCAATAGGCAGCAGGAATTTAGTTTGGCTTAAAACCGTTTTTTGCAAAGTTGTTGTTGCAAACTTCTTTTATTTATTTATTTTTATGTTATTGGTTAACTGGGTAGCATTGTTACTTGCTTTAGTTTATGTACTAGCATATAGTCTTGGTTTCTCTTTTCTATTTGGACGTGTTTTCCGTAATTGTCATCACAATGTTTTTGTGATTGCACATTGCACTCACAGGTTGGGAACCACATTTGTTGAAGATTACCAAATCTAAGCCGCTGAGCCATTTTGTCAGTATTGCACTACGCCTGTCATCTTGGTCAGAGCTTTGGATGACTTGGCATTAAAGTCTTTACCGATCAGAAACGACTTACTTTTCTGCTTTATATCCTTGCTCAGTTTTGTTAAAAATTTATCATTTGGCAATTTCTTAAGTTACATTGAGTAAAATAAAAAAAATACATAATAAAAATTTGGTTATATTTGAAATTTGTCAAAATTACTATTCTTTACTATTCATAGTTCACAAAATATTGTTTAATCAAAAATATCATAAATTAAAAGTTTGCATACTAATGGAATATGTTGAAAGTTTCTAAAAAAATATACTACTATTCAAATTCACAAAATCTCAATAGAAAGAAAACTTATTTTTTCTAGTGTAGTGCTTTGCATTTATTTGTTGTTGGTTTTATGCAATATAATATGATTAGTTTTTAAACGTGCTTTTACACAAGACCACAAATGTTGTAGAGTTTGGTACCGAACTAATGCATGCGGGTAATCAGCAAACATGCAGAAGTGACGTGTTTTATGATACAAGCGTTTTTAAAGAGGACAGTTTTTATAGTTATGAAACGAGATTTGACGCATAACTAGTAAACTATCCGCAAACTTAATAAAATCTAGATTGAAAGACTCAAAACACGTATAGTAAATTTGGTATCTTGTAACAAATTACTACTGTTTTGAGAGTGTTAGTATAATGTAATGATCAGTATTTATTTATTCTGACTCTTTAAAAAAATTCTGGGTACAAAATACTTTGGTTGCAACAGAATTATGCTGTTTTATTAATTATTTTAAGCATCTAAGATACATACATACATACCTAGTCACGCAGTTTTTTTTAGGGTAGGCAGTAACACTGCTTGGTTCTTAAACCTTACTTTGTACTATTTGTCTCCAGGTTTTCCTATTTCTACACATTTTCTTTCTTTTGCATTATCCATACATCTTATTTTTTTTTTATTTTAAATATTTTTTTTGCATTCAATATTTAACCAATTTTTACGTGGTTTACTTCTGCATTTTGATCCAAATACATTTCCATTATAGATTTGCTTTGTTACTCTTTCCTCACTCATACTCTCAACATGGCTTAACTAACGTAATATATTACGTTTATACCGGTCTATTGGTGTTACCTTCAAATCACATTTGTTTATTGTCTACTCATTTCTAACTCCATACGAGTTTTTCTAAACAGATACTTCGAACTGCTTTCCGCGATGCATTTATTTATCTATTTCTTCATCTAAATTATCATTCTTATTAAACATTCTTTCCAGATACACAAAAACATTCGCTTGCTCTAACCGTTTACCATTTAAGTTTCTAAGATCTATTTTGTAAATTTAAATTTTGATATTTGACCTTGAGTATAAGCTGAGCTATAAGACGTATACACCTTTTTTGATGTGTAAAACAGCTTTTTCAAAAAAAATTCTACGGCGGAACTAGCTGCTAAAATTTACTTGAAATAAGTAATGAACCATTGTTATGAATCGATTAATTTATGTATATTTTAATAGTTAAAGCCTGCTGGTTCAGCTGTCAGTGTAAATAGGAGTTTTAAAACCAGAAATGGTTTCAATAGTTGGCTGGTGGGTGCTGGAGTTGATTTTAATGATGCGTTTCTCTTTTCTTTTGGACGTTGCATCTAGCGTTTAAATATTGTCATACTGTAGTTGTTTTGTCTTTGTCAAACTGCACTCGTTACTAAGATGTACTCCTGCAGCAGCTTTCGACAGTGATTTATCATCATACATTACTTACATTGACTTTTTTATAATAAACATAAACCGATTTAAGCACATAAATCTACATTGAATTGTGCATTTTTTAGGATTAGTTTCAGTTTGCTCCGTTTATTTTTAGAATCCTAACGACAGACTCGAATAATTTGCACAGAAAATGCCATTTTTTGACAGTTTTTCACGTTTTACTCGAATACTTTAAACCAATTTAAGCACGTGAATCAACATATACTAGTTTTACTTTTTTGTTTTTATTCTGGAGTTACACTAGAAAAAGACCTCTTAGGTTTGCACACCCTGCCAAACAACGGATTTTATTAAAATTAAAAGATGGCAAATGGAAAAACTTTTTTTATAAATACTATTTTTTTTTAAGAACAATAATAACATAAGAATTTGTAATCAAATATACAGGGTGCCGTAAAAAATGATTATGGCTAAGACTGGTTTTAAGTTTAGTTAAAAATTTGATTAGAGTTGTAAAATATAGTCTAATATAAAATTTTAGAACAAAATACGTAACAAATAAAACATTTTTGAATTATAGTTCTAATTTTAAATGTGCTTTTGTACAGTGTTGAAAGATAAAAACCTAAACATTTGTTGTTTATTTATTTGCTAAAGTACGTCATTGCTATCATACTAGAAATAATTTACTTTATTCCGTGTTAGGGACGAAAGCAAAAAAAAAACATTTTAAAATTATTGTGTTTTGTATTACAGCCGGAGTACTTAGCCGTGAAGCAGCCAGGTTAACTGAAAGCTTCATCTTTACAGTGGGTGTTGGTGATGATTTTGTGATGCGGTTAGGTGTTGATAGTATCGAGAATCTCAGGACTGGAATCATACAAACTCTTCATGCGAGTAGACTGCCCAAGGTAAGATTAAAATTATATATTATAACAATAATTTACAAATGTTTAAATAAGCAGATAGATAAGTTTTAAATCGCGGGATATTGGTGACAAGACAAAGATTGAGCTTAGATAAAGGAACACTTTTTACTTGTTATAATATTCTTAATTTAGATATTTTAATCTTGCAGAGTAATTGAAATATGAACAATATTGACTATTTTTAGCACATTTTGCTAGCAAACCGTTTATTTAGGTGATTTTAATATCTATTAGAAATATTACAGATCCAACGACAACTTAAATCGTGCATTCAATAAAATTAAATTTTTGATTTTTTTTATTGATCTGTCAAAAATCTAAACTAATTAATTTTTGATTTTTTACTAATGTTAACAGTACCGTATTTTGCTCAATGGTTGTGGGTACGCCTTATTTGGTGTACCTCCTGGTGACTTGGAATCAACTTGGAGAGATGATGCCAACCTCACATCACCAGGCCTTTCCCCTCTTCTAGGTCATAGATCAATTCCAACAGTAGCACAATCAACGGTAACTGCAATAACAACAAAATTTTAATGTAATTAAATATAATATTAACATAATTACATTTTACATTACAGGAGGCTGCTCTTTTATCTAGAGACATATCAGTTCGCCGTTTTTCCAAAACGCGCCTATATACACCAGGACGAATTCTACACATAGTTAGTAGGAAAAAAACCAAAGCTGAAAGGTAAATTTGTTATATTAATTATTTGAATTCAATCCCAATTTCAAAATTGATTAATATTTCTGAATATCTCACATGACATAGAAACGTAACACAACTAAAAAAATAATTTTTGGAACTCAGAAGTGACACTGATCTATGAAGACTACACTCAAAGTCTACTAAAAAATAGCGACACAACTGCGGGAATAAATTTAAGCAATAAATATGTCGCTTTTCCATAACGATGAAGCAAATACTTGTGAGAATACTCTATTAATTCAAAATGACGCAATTTTGAGTTGTGTCACTTTTCTATGTCACGTGCGATATTTCTAACTTTCAATACCAAAAAGCAATTTACACATTAATTATTTTATTAAAAAGGAACGTATGAGTATTTTATTTGATTTTAGACTTTTTGTAGTGACATTTTCTGCACATATCTGTAGGCAAAACTAACGCGATTTGATTAATGTTACAATCAAGCCTTTCTTATATTAGAGTCTTGCTAATCTTGAATTATTTTATTTTGTAAAAAAATATATTTATAAAAACAAGTTTTATAAAATGCATCAACCTAAAATACGTTAAATGTAAAAGTCGCATAAATCAACATCAATGATAGTTTTCTATTTTTAAAGGCAAATTATCTGGAAATAGAATTTCCATAGTTATAAATACTATTCCAATTTTATCATAAAACTTATGTACACCTGGAATATGAAGATATATAAATACAAAGCTTTGTGATAGTAAAATAAAAATTTCAATTTCAATACTGTACTGAATTTATATTATTATTATTACTATTAAGAGTAAACGTTAAATTAAAGCAGTGAAACAAATATTTTATTAAGAGTTTTTTTATTATTTCATGTTTTGAATTTTAAATATAATATTTTTAAGATTTGTTCATATTCTTTTTTATTATTATGAATTTTATAGATACATTTATGACCACATGTTTATTGTTTTTCTTGTTATTTTTAGAAAGGCGGGTACCGGTGGTCCCAGCTATGAGATGCGTTGGGCTACCGCTGAAGACTTCATGGACTTGAAAGTGATGCCTCGAATGGTCCTAGACCACTTGCCAGAAAACGTTTATAGAACAATAGATACAGTTTTAATCGAACAAAGAGATGACGCCAGTGAAATAATCTGAGACATTCCTTACAAAACCACACATAATCTAAGAACAATTAATTAAAAATATGACCCATTTAAAAAGAAAAATGACTACCTCTAGTAATAAAAATGAATTATTAATTATTTCTTATTGTATATATAACTAGGTGGGTTTAAACTGTAGTTTATTTTACATTCAGTATTTCTGTACTTAAAAAAGAATTGAGCATTATCAATGTTGATATTTTACATAATTATTACTTTTTAAAATGTTTTTTATTTTTATTTCAGACTCTTTAAAGATATTTATATATTTTTATATTAAAGACAAGCTTGTAAATATAAACTTATTTTAGATGATAGATAAAAATATTGTATTAAATATTCTACCCGGCCATACATTTTACAGTTGCATTTTTTTGGAAGAAAAAGGTTTTTATAAACTTGACTAATGTAGTTAGTAGAATACTGTACTTTATCTACAAGTATTTAACAATATTATCACTTTATTCATTGATTTTAATTTCAATTATGTAGTACATGCAAAGTATTTATTTTTATTTTTGGAAAACTCGCTTTTCAACACTACAACTTCAGACAAATTCTATCACCTCACTAGTCCTATTATTTAAAAATTACAGAACAAGTCAACAATAAAGTTAAAGGCAACTCCGACTCACACAGCTTGGCAGAAACTTAAAATAAAGCGCATTAGCTTTGGCCACCAACAAACCATTCAATTCACGGGCCTTGGCAGTTTATCACGCTTATTAGTTGCTCCGCAGAAAAGACTTTATCAAAATAATCATTTTAACATTGTGTTTAATAATAAATTGGTGATAATGATATAAAATTTGTATGACAAGCGTTGTCGATATTTTCCGTTAATTTATATTTCTGTAAATTTCTGTGGAGCGCTGAGCGAGTGCCGTTGTCGGCTAATAATTTATCTTTTTTATAATAATATTGAGATATTTAATGAAACACAAAATTCTATGAACATCTGATATGCGGCCAAGAAGAAGAAGGTTCTCATGTCAGCCCAGCCTACGTAATACAGTGTGAACGAGAAAACACTAAGTTACGATGTAGTCAACCAAATATACTTATTATAAGTATTGAAAAAAATAACCCTAGACCATCACCATCAGGCATAACACATTATGCTTTCAATTAATATAATTATAAACAATTAAAATAAATATAAATACACAATGATGAATTATTTTAGAACCTATAATATATGAACAAACAAATAAACTTAAATAAAGTGTTTCTATTTTTTAAATGGATGTTTTTCTACCGTAAATCATCATTAAAAATATTAATACTCGGTATTTAACATAACAATAAAATAGGAATTTATACAACATTGTGAATTGAACGATTAAATTATATGTACAATAGTGTTTACACAATAACAAAATGCTTAATCTTTAAAGGTTTGTGAATTACAAATTATTGAATGGTTTGAAGGAAGGAACTGCACTTGTAGAAGAAACCACCTGACAGTCTACAAAAATCAATTAGAAAACTATCTGCCCAAACCAGAATTTTATATACATTTTTTTTAATTAAATTACTTTTACTTGATTATAAACAAGTGGCATATTGTAACTGGTTCAATAAACATTTAAATAATGATCCTTGGGTCAGTTCTAGTCTTGTTTAAAAATGACTCAAGCTTATTAGAATTGAATTGTCTTTTTGTAGTCAATAAATGCTAAGTATTAGAGTACGTTGTATTCTGTGTACTTTTTGATTAATTTACAGATGGTCTAGATATGGTATGCTGAGTTAAATACTTTGCTTGTTCTGAAGATTGTATAGGTGCGATAGCAGGTTAATGAGTCTATAGTTCTTGATGTATTGTCACTCTTCTTGTAAGGTAAAATCACTTCGCAGTTTTTTTCTTTAATACATTTATTGAGTAGTAGTTTTACTGCATCCATTAACGCTCTTCTTCCTAATTTTATTACATTTCTGGTGAAATTTTGTTTTTATCTTGTGCTTGCTAATTTTTGAGCTGTTTAAAAACTTTCTGAATT
The DNA here is from genome assembly GCA_963932245.1 of Tachinus rufipes. NCBI lineage: Eukaryota > Metazoa > Arthropoda > Insecta > Coleoptera > Staphylinidae > Tachinus > Tachinus rufipes. The sequence goes on from OZ010744.1 coordinate 81,514,431, forward strand.
TTTCGGATGTCTATTTCGGGTATGTCTTTTGAATTGGTGTTCTTATTGTTGATATTTAATGTATTTGGTCTGTATAGATCTGCATAAAAGTTTCGAATAACTTCTACAATTTGTTCTTTATTGTTCACAGTTTTTGATTTTGTGTTCTTCTCTTTGAATTCGGTTCTAACGATTTTTAAATTGTTGTTGTTTTTTATTGTATTTTTTATGCGATCAGAGTTTGCCATATTCTACGTCTTAATTTCCTTGTTAATTGTTTTAATTATTTGTCTATATTTGTCCGACTTTCGATTTATGTTGATGCTTTGTTTCATTAACTTCATTGTGTTTTTGTTAATATTTTTATTTTTCCGTAGTTATGTTTTTGTGCAAACTTTCTTATTTACCGTTTGTATGCCCTTGACGATTGTTTCATTTAGATTGACTTTATTTATTTTAACTTCTATTTCTTGTATGTATTGATTCGGGTTTGGTTTCAGGTAGCTTATAGTCGGAAAGGGTTTTTTTTCTAGCAGTTTCCTTTGTTCTATTTTTGAGTTTATTTTTAGACTAGCTTTTAGTAGTCTGTGGTCACTGCCGGTGTGTAAGTTATTACTCTAATGGTCTGCTTAGGTTTATTGAAGAAGCTGTTTATGCAAAAAAAGTGTTCATTTTGCAGGTAATAGGGGATAGTTTTTATGGGGTAGGAAAGAGTGATGCGTCCGGCAGTGAAGCTTACATTGCGCTGAAGAAAGTAAAAATAGACTAAAAAAGTGAAACCGAGAATAACAGCAGCAGAGTACAAGAAAAATCGAAGAACAAAAAACAAACGCAAAGTTCTGAAAATACGTCAAAAAAGAAAAAATAATGAAAAATATGAAAAATAAGATTAAATAGAAAGAAATATTACAATAAAAACAGCTAAGGATAGAAAAAAATAAAGAATGCGTAGAAAGAGTAAAGCAAATATACAGAATGTACAAAAAAAATGTAAAATATTTAAGGGGGTGGTAGTACAAACTACAACAAACAAAAAAGTCTTAATAAACATGGGTTGTCATAGCAACGGTTTCGGAGATAAGAAACATTATTTATTTTTATATATTTTTACAAAGAACAGAGTTATAGAAGATGTTCGAAGTGTTCTCTTACATTAGTACTCTTTCTAAAACCTCCTCATGAGATTTCTTGGCACTTTTTATTAATTTTTAACTGCAACTCCTTGAAGTTATTTACAAGAGTAGCATACACTAATGATTGCAAGTGTCCCAAAAAAAATCAAGAAGGTTTTGTTCAGGCAATCTTGCCGGCCATAAAACTGGCCCGCTTCTTTCTACCAACCTATGTGGAAAAGTGGTCTAAATGCTCTCTAACGGCAATTGCAAAACAAGCTGGAACACCATCATGCTGGAACCACATTGCCTGTAAGCCCAAGGAATGTTGTCCAAAAGATCATACGTTGTGTTTTGCAAAAAGTAGAAATAAACAGCGCCTGTTAATCGGTTTGGTCAAACAGCAAGAGCTAGAAACCTGTTGCCTACAATACCCGTCTAAATGTTTAAAATTGAAGGCAAAAATGTTCCATATCTCCGAAACCGTTGCTATGACAACCCATGTTTATTAAAACTTTTTTGTTTGTTGTGATTTGTACTACCCCCTTAAATTTTTTTTTTGCAAAATATAATATAGAATGAAAAAGAATAATATAAATAAATAATGTTCCATATCTCCGAAACCGTTGCTATGACAACCCATGTTTATTAGAAAATTTGACGTCTGACGCATTCATTTTTTAATCTGCTGAAAAAAAAAACATTGGCTTTATTTAGGCCTGGAACTAAAAATGTTGATATTCTCAAATATCTAAAAGATTCCCTTGGCAATGAAGCTAAATGTTTTCCACTAACCACAAATGATACTTGTTTATTTAAAGTAGATGTAAAAGAATCACTAATTCCTAGTCTACTAGACAACAATCAATGGCCATTTGGAATTGCCGTAAAAGAGTTTTTTTATACAAGTCGGAACTCAAAACGCCTTATCCATCCAAACAACATTTACCAAAAATCTCAACAACTGTAGACAATTTAAAATTCATAAGCACTCTCACAGTGTAGTATCAAAATGTGAGAGAATTACGTAGTAAATTAGTGGATTTTTTTTGTTCTTATTTGACGAAAGAATATCAGGTATGTTCCAACCTACATTTTGGACAGTTTGCAAAGTGTTTAAACTATGCACACAAACAAATTACTGTGTATAAAAGATTGCTTAAGGATGACAAATATTTGTTTGTGTGCACAGTTTGGACGGTTTGCAAACTGACCAAACCGTAGGTTGGAACAGACCTATCATGTACTGACTCTTACTGAAACCGGGCTTCATTTGTCAATATTTGATAGTGAATTTATTGATGACCGATACATTGTCTATCGTATGGACAGGACTGAAAATAACAGCTCCAAGTGCAGTGGCGGTGGAGTTTTAATTACCGTCGGAAAAAAAATAAAAATCAACTTGGGACAAACTGATTTAATTGTATGCTGTACTTGTATACCTCCCAGGTCTCCTATGGATTTATATGCTGGTCATGTTGAAGCGCTTGAAGATACCATCTTGAAGTTTACAGATAGCAAAGTAGTGGTAACCGGGGGTTTTAATCTGCCCATTATCAATTGGGTACCTGGTGAAAACACAGCTGGCTTAACTTACATTTTGTCTATGGTAGAAACGTTTTATTGTGATAGTGTCGGTGCTTTAGGTTTAAACCAATTCAATTCTATTCATAATGACTTTAATACTATTTTAGATTATGTTTAATTAATAGTCATAATATGCTAGTTTCTAAATGCGCTTTTCTATGCGATGTTCTAAATAATGGTAATTATTTAATGTTTAATTATAAACGTAGAAATTAATAATTTTTTTGCGTATTGATTGGTCTATTCTTACTATTTGTAAATCTTTAAATACTGCGGTTGATATATTTAATGATATTGTGTATTTTCTAATTGATCTATATGTACCAAAAAGGACAGTCGCTAGAAGTCGCTGCTTTCCACTCTGGTTTTCCAAAAAGTTTATTGACTTAATTTTATAAAAAAAAAGGAACTCATAAAAAATGGAAAACAATACAGCGGGCTTTAGACTATGTTGTCTTTACAAACTTGAAGTCTACATGCAAGTCTAAAACATTGTTATGTTGTAGAAGGTACCTGGTCAATATTGAATAGTCAATACCTGGAAACTTAAAAGCATTTTGGTTATTTGTTTTTAGTAAAAATAAATCATACGGCATTCCTTCTTCAATGAGTTTAAAAAATGCAACAGCTACTACTGGTAATGATATTGCCAATCTTTTTGCTGATTATTTCTACATCAAATACTGCTGTTAATTTATCTAATATATCAATTACTTTAGATTGTATCTTAGAAGCTTTGACAAAATAAAAATAGATAGTTGCCCTGGTCCAGATAACTTACCATTATTGTTTTTACGCAACTTTTGTCAAACGTTATCATACCCACTTCATCATATTTATTCTCTATCATTGTCATCAAGCATATTTTCCACGTCATGGAAACAATCCTATTGGTATAACCAATCTTTAAATCTGGTTCCAAATCAAACATGAATAATTATAGACCAATATCGATTTTATCAGTTATCCCAAAATCTTTAAAAAGTTAATATAACACCACTTTTTTAATGTTTTTAAAAATATTATTATTAATCAATGGACTTTAGTAAAGCATTTGATTATGTTAATCATACTTTGTTAATTAACAAATTGAGTGCATATGGTGTCAATAATGCACTGCTCAAATGATAAACTTTGTATTTGAGTGAACGAATTCAGCAAGTTATAATAGACACTCACTTGTCAAAGTCATTTAAAGCAACATCAGGGGTTCCACAAGGATCCCACCAGGAACCTATTTTGTTTTCTATTTTTATTAGTGATATATCTAACGTATTAAACTGTCTTCATTTGTTATTTGCAGAAAATGTTAAATTTTTTTATAAAATTAATACAGTTCATGATTGTTTGGCAATGCAGAAAATTTATTTGCGGTAAATGACTGGTATGTAGCAAACGGGATGGAACTTAATCTTAAAAAATGTCAGTTTATTGCATTTTTGAAAAGCAGGTTTTCTGTAAAGTTTAATTATATTTTAAACAATACCTACTTACAAAAAGTTGATTCAATTTGTAATTTAGGAGTATTGCTTGAGTCAAAATTATCATTTAATTTGCATATTAATTTTATAATCAATAAAGCTAATAAAATACTTCGATTTCTTAAGAGATCCTCCGCTGATTTTAGAAATGTTCGGGTTCTTCTAATCTTGTTCAATTCCTTAGTAAGATCACATCTTGAGTACTGTAGCGTAATATGGTCCCCATCTTATAAAGTTTATACTGACAGATTTGAATCAATTCAAAATAAGTTTTTCAAATTTGTTTCATTCAAATTAAGTCAAACAGGTGTTCACTTATCACCTGAATGTACTGGCGTTTATTTGGGATTAGATGCGTTAGATAAACAAAGAAATTACATTGATAGGAAATTTGAGTTTAAAATATTAAATGGTTTAATCTGTTCTGAGCAAATACTAGGTATGATGGATACCCTCTACGTGTAGTTAGGAATTGTACTTTATTACACGTCCCATATAGCAAAGCTAACTACGGCATGCACTTTCACGAATTGCGCGACTTGCTAATTATGTGTCAAACCGTTTTGTAGGCATTTTGTATGAGACCTTTAAGAATAACTCAAAAACGATACTATTTTGAAACTTTTAAATTTTTTAACATGTTATTTGTAATATGTTGTTTTATTTTTATGATAGATGAAATTTTTTACTATAGTTAGTTCTTGTTTGTAAAAAAATTGTACATTTTTTTCTTGTAAATGCTGATGCGTTAATAAATTATTATTATTATTAAGACTTTTTTGTTTGTTGTGGTTCGTACTACCACCCCCTTAAACGTTTTACATTCTATTTTGAACACCCTTTATATATGTTAAAAAATGTTGTAAGATGAGGAAAAAACAAATGGAAAAAAATATGTGTAGAATGAAAGATAGAATAGATAAATAAAAAGAAGACAATAATTGGAAAAAGCTAAGTAAAAGTAAAATCCAAAATATTTTTTTAAATTTTATTATATGTTTATATTATGTTATATGTTAATGTTTTCATAGCCAAATATTATTATACATTAAAAATTTAAACAGTATACGAGTCTGTCATTGGAAACATTATGCTACTATTAACATTTTAAGCTGAAACTTAAATTTGCAGAAATGCACTAACACGTCCAGTTTGAAGAACAAGCAAAAATTTTAAAATCCTCTTAGACCATTCAAAGTTGTTTAAGAGCAGTTAATTAATAAACTCATTCTATGAAATTAGCCAAAAAGTAAGCGTCATAATAGAACATTTTAAACTATCAAATTCACATATTATGTATTTTAATTTTTAGTATAGTTTAGGAAAAATTAACTATCAAAGTCTTCTAAGAGCTTCTTAGGTTATTTCAAAATACAATCAAAAATCTATTTTTTGCTTAAATCTCTTATCATTATGGAACACATGAATGTAGCTATTTTATAACAATGCATTGTTATCTGCAAAATGTTTATAACTTATTAAGAGATACAATTAGAACTTTTGTTCATTTGAACTTTTCTTGATAAGATTTTTTTAAATTTTGACGCAGTGTTGCAAAAACACCCTGTATAATTTATTCTTTTCTTGCTTGTGTTTATTTTAAAATAATCAATCATCTATAATTATTTTAAATAGAAAATTAGAGATAAATTATTTATAATTCTAAATACCTACTGCATTAATAAATGATTATATTTTTATTTAATCATATGCAAATCGATGTATGAGGTAATAAATACAATTTCTCGCAAATTAATCCGTTATTTACGAATTGTATATAACTAGTCCGTGGAGGTCCGCGTCCACTCTTTATTTTAAAATGTTTGCTTTATTTGGTCGGATATTTTTAGCCGCATTTTTGTATTTCAAACCACGCGGGGGACTACTATGGCGCGTTTAGAGGTACGCTCGATAATTTCATAGTTCTCACCATTCTCATGCATAATGATGCGAAAACTTTCAACTATATTCGCACCGAATTGTATTCACGAGATAAATACGAAGTGGGAGTTTTAATAAATTAACCCGATTACGTTTACATCACGTGTCCGGTGAATATACATGCGCCCATCTCTAGATAGTACCGTCATTTGTGAATGGCCGTAGCAGGGTGTCAAAATCAAAATAATGGATTTTCTCAATTTCAACGGTATATTTGCTGATTGAAAAAACGTTTAAAGTGAACTCCTGTTGTTATGATGTGATTCTTCATTGCTGGATATAGGTGCAAATGCTGGCATAAAGTAATTAATTAACTATTTACAATTGACATTTAAAACGTAAGTTGCTGATATTTACACACTTTATTACTGTTACACCTCTTTATTACATAAATTTACGACCCCATCATCAATGTAATAAATCATTTTGATTATTCCATAAATACAATATTTGATTTTACTCTTTAATTCTAGATAATGGTTGTTAAGTCATTGCCTAAACGTAATGTGCGGATACTGCTGCTTGGTGATAGAAGTGTTGGAAAGACTTCACTGATCTTATCGTTGGTTAGTGAAGAATTTCCTGAAAATGTTCCATCGAAAGCTGAAGAGATCACAATACCGGCAGACGTTACACCAGAACAAGTTCCAACAAATATAGTGGATTATTCAGCTGCCGATCAGACTGATGAGGAGCTTAATGATCAGATTAAACGTGCAAGTGTTATTTGTGTGGTATATGCTGTCGACGATGATGATTCTATTGATAGAATATCATCGTATTGGCTTCCAAAAATCAGGGAAATATGTGCGGATGTCCAGTGCCCTATTGTTTTGGTTGGGAATAAAATAGATCTAGTCGACTATTCAACAATAGAGGTATGTTTTTATATTATTTATCATATCTATTATTAATGTGATTTAAATCTGTTGATAATAATTTAGAAATAAAAGTTTCTATTGTAGTAGTTATGTATAAATACGTGCAGGTAATATTACAAAATTATATGTGGGGTATTTTGAGGACATATAAGTTGTATGCATATTATATGATAACAGTTTTAAAATATTTACACTGAATCTTAGCAAATTGCGAAATCTTATAAAAATCAATGAGAATCTTGCTCTTCATTGCATAATATTTTTATCGTTGGTGAAATGAACTATTTCCAAAAACTGATAAGTTTTATAGATTTATATTTGTTTTTAGTAAAAATCTTATTTGAATAATGATAAGATGGCATTACCTTTAAATGAAAGTAATATTATTTGTAATGTGTAGTACATAGTATACTAATGTAAAGATAATAATATCATATTTAAAAACTTGGTTCATTATTTGAGTAACTCATTTCTTCTAATTTAAAAATTAGGTAATTTGATTTTGCGAAATGTTCTTACATCTTCCTTTAATGTGTGTGAACTTACACAGCTACTACAGAAACTATTACACAATTTCAAAGATAAATATTTTTTTAATATTGGTTTCTGGATTTGATTATTAAAGTTTTGGTCTCATTATTCTATTATTTATATTTTTAGCTTATTCTATTTGGTTATTTTTTTTTTTTTTTTTTTTTTTTTTTCAAAATGTGGTATTTAAGAATTACATAATATATATCTTATATACACATTTTATATTCACATATTCTAGCAAAAAAATAAGGAAATTCAAGTAAATTTTTCTATATAAGAACATAAAAATGTTTAAAAGCTCCCGGGGGTATGTACTGCACATAAGTAATAACCAAATACATTCCCTCGGGGGTACGTAAAGTAGTCAAAGACAAATTATGAATTTTGCTGCCGCAGTGAACATGTTAAAATATCATCATATTTGTTCTGACTGAGAGTCACTCAATAAAATTCTTAAATCTTATAAATTTACTAATTAACACTTGATGACTTGCACATGGGTACGCAACAATATATTGTGAACATAGCTTAATCGTTGATCCTTTGCTATACAAATTCTATGGCTTTCTGTGTTACTTTAATTACACTAATAAAAACTAGTCAAATAACACCAAAACTAATTGAGGGGAAAAAAAATTTTTACTTAAAATATTATTTAGTGGTGCTCCATCTTGTTATGTCAACCAAAGTACTGAATACTATCCATAAACTTTAGCATAACAACTCGTGACCAAATTGCAATGCCACATAAAGAAGTAGGCACATCATATAAGTTTAAAATCAATCACTTAAACCTGATTAAAATATTATGCTCTTTATGAAATATCATTTTTTATTTTCTGTTATGAATTGCCTGTCCTGCATACATTCAAGTGACAGTGACATTTCCTTAGTATTCGTAGACAGTTCACAAATCTTGACCTTAGCTAATTACAGTCATGTATTGCTTGTTCTAAACAAGACAAATTTAAGTTTTTATCAATATTACTTTTTACTTATTTGCTTATATTTGTCATGCTTGTATTATATTTTGATATTACATTAATGTTATGAGATCAACATGTTAATATTGTTTTGTCAATACATTAGAGCAAGCCTTTGATGACAAATATTATTTAATAGTTTATTCTACATAATATGTTCTCATGGCTGTAAATCTACTTTTCCCTATACTAAATTCAACCACTAAACATATTTATTGCACCCTACTTTCTACTTCCTGTCACTTAATTACAGCATAAAATTCTCTTCCCACACATTTCAACATCTGCACAGGTGGTACCTAAAATTGTTTTTTTATGTTATTTTGGGTGGTTTATTATATTGAAAAATAGTTTACATATACAATTATATACAGGCAGGTAATTAGTTTTTAATATACTTGACGATCAACTTTAGTTTTTTTGATATGTATGATATAAATAATATACAGGGTGATTCATAACAGCTGGAAAAATGAAATAAAAAATAATGTATTTCAAAGTTTTGCTTTGTTTCATAGTAATTGTAGGTTTAAAACTAAAATAATTAATTAAAAGTGAAATGATTACACTATTTATTTGCTAAAGAAATAGAATGAAATCTATGAAACATTATAAAATTGTGCAATGTCTTCTAATTGTTTGGAGCATTGTATTTTGTTAAAACTGCAAATGTGTACATTTTTTGCGTTTACAGAAAAACTTAAACATGTTCTAAGACAAAGATTTCATCAATAAATTCACAATTTAATTTCAAAATTTAACAATTGAAAGTTTTCAGATTTTCTACATATATTTTGTATCACTTTTTTTTTTCATCTGTTACAAAAGCTGATATTTAAGGGCTTGCATTACTACCTTAAATTGAGTGTATTTAGCTAGAAATATTTTTTATAGTGGTTTTTTGTTGTTTTTTAAATGGGACTACTTGTTTTTTAGGGTGTCTATTCGATTATGGATCAATATTCTGAAGTAGAAACATGCATAGAATGTTCAGCAAAAACACTGAAGAATATATCAGAAATGTTTTATTATGCACAAAAGGCAGTTTTACATCCTACAGGACCGATATATTCTGTGGAAAACACTGATGTAAGATTTATTAATTTATATCATTATACTCATTTGAAAATATTAGTAGCACAATATTATGCGATATTCTATTGTTAGTTCTGCATTAAATTAAATAATTATTCCATTAGTTTATTTAAGCTGTTGTTATTAATATAATGACTTTTTTAGTTAACAGAAGCTTGTAAAAAAGCTCTAATAAGAATCTTTAAAATATGTGATATAGACTGCGATGGTCTACTAAATGATATGGAATTGAACAACTTTCAAAGCCGGTGCTTTAACACACCTTTACAACCACAGGTGCTTGATGATGTAAAGGGTGTTTTAAGAAAAAATCTCGAAGATGGCGTCACATATAACTGTGTCAATCTGAAGGGCTTCCTGTATCTTCACAGTTTATTTATACAAAGAGGACGGAACGAGACTACATGGACGGTGCTGAGAAAGTTTGGATACAACGACAATCTCAATATGTCCAAAGAGTATTTATTTCCTAGGTAAGTAACTTTTAACAATTAAAATGAACGGTTTATCAATTTTCTATTAGTTTAAAGATACCATCAGGTTGCACAACAGAGCTATCACATCGAGGGCAACAGTTTCTTACGCACATATTTGAAAGGCATGATAAAGATAGGGATAGGGCTTTATCACCTAGTGAATTTGAAGAATTATTCTCTACTTGTCCAACACCAGCTTGGGGACCAGATGTTAGTGCGATGGTACCAACAAATGAAAAGGGTTGGATTACATATCAAGGTTACATGTGTCAATGGGCGTTAATGACATTGTGTGATCTTCCTCGGACGTTTGAGTATCTCGCATATTTAGGTTATAATATTTATGAAAATGATTCACAACTCTCGGCAGTACAAGGTAAATAATAAGATTACTTAATTAGGTTTTCATCTAAAATTTTTATTAAACAAAAATAAGTTTATTACTTCTTTACATTTTCAGTTACAAGAGAGAAGAAAATAGATTTAGTAAAAAAGCAATCAAGTCGTAATGTATATCAATGTCATGTCATTGGCCCAAACGGTTCGGGTAAATCAAGCCTTTGTCGAAGTTTTATAAAGTCAATAACAGAGGTAAGATATTTTTGTTTTAAAATTGTAACAATTTTGTATATTTATTTTAATAAACAGAAAAATCCAAGATTGGATACAACAGGAACACCAAATTGTACAATAAACATGGTTCAAGTGTACGGACAAGAAAAAATTATGATTTTAAGGGATATAAATGTGAGGAATGTTTCCGATCCTTTGTTACCACATGAAGTGCAATGTGATGTAGCCTGTCTTACATATGATAGGAGCAATCCAAAATCGTTTGAATATATTGCTAGGATATATATTGTAAGTTAAAAGTTTTAATTTATTTTTACTCAATTCATAACAATAAAAAAGTTGATTTTCATGTTTTGTATTGGATTATATAATAGATTATTTGCAAGACCGTCTCTAAAGTTGACTTTATAAAGTTTTACTTTATTTCAACATAATGAACTTTCATGATATGCTTCCAGTGTTGTCAATATTGTAATCTTCTAAACAAAAGCAATAATAATTAAAAAAATATATTTGGAATTAGTTTCATGAGTTTCTGATGCATTTTAGAGTCAATTAGAATGAATTAAAATTAATTTTCAAAATATTAACTTATTATTTTATTGTAATTTTATCAAAATAATATGAATTTTATTAGTCAAATTTCAAATGCCACAAGTTTGCTCAACTTAGTTTTTATTACAAATTTTTGATATTTTTATATAGCAATGTCTTGCCACTTGCACTAACCAATTTAATCAACCAAACATTGACTTAGTTTGTGGCTTAAAAGTGTGGTTTCACTTCACTATTAAGTAATTCTTAAATATACATTTTGAAATTAAAAAAGAAAAACAAAAAAAAAATTTAATATTAAAATCTTACTTATCAGTGTTACTTAGATGACTCATGTCACTTAGCTACAACAGCGGTGAGCTGATAGACTTGAGGCATTTGATGACCAATGAAACTACTATAAAAAATTCATGACTAATGAAAAATTTTATACACTCATTACTGAAAAAATCACTTTATCAAAAAAATTATTTCTACTTTAAACTAAAAGTACATTGTTACTGTTTTAGAAATATTTTGCTGAGAGCAAAATACCAGTACTTGTTGTTGCTTGCAAAAGTGACAGTGAAGAAGTTCGCCAAGATTACTTATTGCAACCAGCCACATTTTGTACAAAATACAAAATATTACCACCGCAACCTTTCAGCATAAAAGGACACGTCCGAAAAGATGTTTTTGTTAAATTGTCAACAATGGCAGCTTTCCCGTAAGTAAACTAATATTACTAATAATTTCAATTCCAAATATCCTTATTGAAAATGATGTAAATGTATTATTATTTAAATTGTAATTAATTTTTTATTACAACTTATGAAATCATTATCATTATATCAGCTGTCATAATAAGCAACGTAAAATACTCATAAATATTCTTATCATTCTTGCTATCACATGCCATGGGCCAAAATAAAGTGACTGTACTATAGATGATTAAAAGAATGTTATTATTTTATAAGTTAAAAATAATTGTAATGAAACCAATTGGTGATTTTTCATATAAGTAAACCAGTAGCGTAGAGAGGCGCAGGCGCAAATATATTTTTGTGTATTGTAGCTGTTCTTTTAAATGTACCTGTCTTACTACATATAAGCAAGCGACAATACACACATTAATTAAATCTTTGAGATTTTACACTTATCTCATGTATGTATTGTTGCTACCTTATATTTGAGCAAGACAGATTTGTTTAGAAGAATGGTACACTAGAATACAAAAATATATAATACTGCTTTGCCTCTTCACAATCTTCTTTCACTCAAAGCTAGTATACTTTTGTAGAAGAAGCTTATCAGAAAATTGCTAAAATGAATTTAACTATAAATATTAACCTACAAATATTTGATCAGATTTTCACAAACAACGATTTTAGCACAGATTTTTAAAAGTTTGAACAAATCAAAGCAATTTAATAAATGATAGATTTACATCACTGTCCCAATAACTTTCATTGTTAAATGAAAACAAAATACTTGATGATCGACCTTCTAAACACAAATCATCGCACGCTTGTAGAAATAAAAATCTCTCTTCAAATTAAAACTTTTATTTTTAACAAGTTAGAATAATTAAATTTGATAAATTAATTTTGAATCTAAAATTCACTTGCATATGAAATTTATTCAAACTTTGAAAAATAATGTTCAGTCCTTTTACATTAATTTAGAAGAATTGATATAATTATGTTTGTTTCTTAGTCGTTTTCAAGCAGCCTGGATATTATTCTACAAACACAGGTTTGTGGCTGTTCTTATAAACTGCACTTCTGATTTGTATACAGACGAGGCACACAAAAAAAACACTTTACATACACCACTTTTATTATTTGTTTTGTGTTGTTTTTACTTTCTTCACTTATTCTTATTCCTCAAACTCCTAATACTGTAAAATATTAATATACAATTAGACGACCGCAACTGATTGTGCAATATTTTTTATGTTTTGTTTTTGCAGTCCGTTACGTCGGATAGTAAACATGTTACTCTTGAGACAACAACCTACTGAATGGTTTGGTCGATTTTACAGGTTGTTATTATGAAACAGATATAAGCTGAATGTTTCCCTTTTTTAATCCTTAATTTTTGGTTTTATTCATGGTCGTCGCTATTTAATTAATAAACTTTAATATATAGTATATTATTAAGACTAAATTTTTTATAAAGTAATGCTAAATAATCATTAGTTATTAACAAAAAAAATATACATATATTACATTATTTTGTTTTAGAAGTAACTGCTTTATTTGCTTGTTTGTGTTTTTAATATTTTTCATTTTTATTACTAACATTTCTTAATTGCATGATAAGTAAAGTTAAGTACATAAGGGTTTTTAAATTTATAATTTACTGAAAGAACACGAGAAAGTTGGCGAGAAGATTAAAGGCTATCGCCCACTTATAGTCAAGCGCACCGAAAAGACCTGAATAAATCAAAACACATTGGTTCTTATGAACGAATGGAACGGAACGGATGCTCGCCATGAGAGTTGATGTATGTATGTATAATTTTGCGAAGATAGTTTCTGCACGCTCTGGTAAGTGGGCTATAGTCTTACTGAAAAGAATAGAGTTAAGAAATATTGGTCATTGTCATGGAGTAATATACACAATAACTTTCTGCACTTTTCACCAACTTTGTGTTGAGTGTGTTGTTCAGTACATTAAAATCTGCAAAGTAAATGTAATTTATATATAGTTTTAATTGATATTCAGTATATAATGCTTAACTTTTGTCTCTTAGATTCTTAGATATTCTACTTTCATCAATTTGTAATTATGTTTTGCTATTGGCTATTGACATACATGTCCAGGTAAAGATGTTAAGTAAAGTAACTGTGATTACTAAGTTTTGTGAACTTGAATAGATATCTATGTGCTCTAGAAGGTTTGGGCCCTGCTGCAGTTAAACTCAAGTTTATTATCTAGATCAACTTCAAATTTACATGCATTAGTCAGATGAACTTGTTTACCATAGTTAATTAAAACTGACATTTGGCCATATTCTGTATATTTTAATATACAATAATTAATATTTAGAACGCTTCTAAGTAAACTTGGTAACTGATTGGCTAAAAACTGATTTTAACAGCAAATTTAATTAACATCGATGTTAAAATTTTACCAAATGGCTGGCAATTAACATAATGATTATAGCAAACAATAATTTATTTGATGACATTGGTATCACCATTAATTGACTTAAAAATGCAGAGTTTCTAGCAGTTCTATTAAATGACATGTAGTCATACTATATTGAACCCTGACCACTAATGCTTCTTTATATTTATTCATTGGTACCTAACAAGGATAGTTCCAATGTCAATATGTACAGAGGACTTTGAGTATTCCACCAGGAACAACATTGAATAAAGAACTAGTACCACATTAGAGACGGTGACTAGGACAAATTAGTTATTCTCAAGGGCCGCTTGTTGAGGTCAACACTTCACTAAGTACTTACTGGTGGTTAGTCAGAATTATCGTTAATTGTATATTCTGGTATTGGTGTAGAAACATAGGTCTAAGTAGAACATTGGTAAAGCATTGTATGCGGAAAAGAAATAACCCATTTTATATTAAAGAATCACTTTTTTTAATATATTATATTTATTTATCATAATTTTACTATTTATTTTGATAAGCATGTAAATGTGCTTCAAACAACGCCAAACATGTTCTCTTACTAAATTATGTTCTAGGAATCTACGAGAATTTGGTTTATTACCAACTGATTCAACCGTATGGTGGAAGGCAGGATTAGGTATAGCAGCAGCCACAGCTTTTGGATTAATAGTTGTAAAAGTATTAAATACAACGGATAAAGTGAGATAGTTTGATGATTTTAAAACATCGCAGATTTAATAATCAAATCACACACACAAATAATATTTTATTAATTTGGCGAATGTAACTTGTAGATAATCAAATAGATATTATAATCCAGTGCAAAAAATAACCTTAGCCAAAGTACACTATTACATTAAAATTGTTAATTCTTTCCAATGCTTCCTATTTCTAATAATTAACATTCTTTTGTTGTTTTTTTTTTTAGTGTAAGCCCCTATAAATATATTTTAATTGTGACTTTGAAATAGGACAGACTGAAGTTGTATAAATATTATGCATAAAAATTATTTTTGTTTTGTTTATTAGGCGGGGTTTTTTGTAAATGTTTCAGTGCCTACAAAGGTGACTATATTTCTTCTCTAGTCCATTAGTATCAATTGAATAAATTTACTGCCAATATTAATACCCTTATCAGGTTTGCTGTTTTGTTGTTATTTTAGATGTTAGGTTATACCGTTCTAAATAACAAAAGTAATATAAATGTGTGGCAGAATTAGGATATTTTAAGTAGTTTCATTATTTTGTATAGTATTTAATTTTTAATAAACTACTGTAAAGTTACATAACAATATATTTTAAAAAGATCTAGATTATTTTATTAAATATTATTTATTAACAAATATGAATCAGTTCAATTTTAAGTTTTTTTATCAGCAACATTTCTAATATAATTTTTATATTCTTGTGGTTAAAATTACTTAAAAGAAATATTTCATACACATTTTAAAATAATTTTGTAAATATGTACATCAATATAACGTTGCCACTTGTTTCCTTTTTAGTGGGTTTTCATTTATTTTTTTTAAATATATTTGGTGATGCTTTTCAAATATATAAAGTACCTATTTTTCTTTCTATTTCAGATTGTAGTTAGGAAAACAATCCGGATTGTTTAATAATTATTAATTTTATTATTAGGATCTCATGTTACAACTTTTATCTGAGAATTGGGGCTATTTTCTATGCATATTGCTAGCATGTAAGCAAGATATGTATTGCTAGCTAACAATATGAGCTGTCATTTTAACAAATCTTGATAGCTAACAATATGAACGGTCATCACATCAGGAGGCGTGGCAAATCTCTAGATAAAATAATAATATATAAAAATTAATTTTGTTAATGTGACAGTTCGTGTTGTTAGTAAACAAGATTTGTTAAAATGATAGTTCATATTGTTAGGTAGCAATATATAT
Source organism: Tachinus rufipes (assembly GCA_963932245.1). Classification (NCBI taxonomy): domain Eukaryota; kingdom Metazoa; phylum Arthropoda; class Insecta; order Coleoptera; family Staphylinidae; genus Tachinus; species Tachinus rufipes. Next base: position 81,530,670 of record OZ010744.1, read on the forward strand.
CTTGCTTACATTTTAGCAATATACATGGAGAATAGCCCCGAATGTATTGAGTGCTAAAGGTACATGAACATTGAAAAATATAATCAATTTCAATATATAAATATTATTGCTTATCTGTATGTACATCATATTTATGAATGGATCAACTAGTACAAAAATAAATTTCAAAACGGAAACCATAAAAATCATTTTTAATTATGGGCTAATGAAACTTGTGCAACGGACAAAATATTTCGACGATTGTCGAAAATAATGCAATGGTAAATCTTTATTAGTGCTTTAAAAAATCCTATAGATATATTTCAGATAACCAATTGAGTTACCAAAGTAGTAAGTATTGTCAAAAAATATAGTGTCTGCCAGTCTAATCTTTGAATATTTGATAACATTCTTTTAGGCTTTATAGTAAGTGGGAGATTGCCAATTTACTGATGCTTACTATTATTGATTTAATTTAATACATATTACAAATTTAATGCAATGAGTATTATTCACTTTATCTTATAAAGCTTTCAAACAATTATGTTGTTTTCTTTTCAGAATTATTTTTTTAACAGCAGTTAAGTTGCAAGTCTAATGAAAATGTCAATTACGATTAAATGTTTAACACCAATAATGTTATTTGCTCTAGGTAAGACATTGTATTCACATGTAGTTTTGTCATTTTACTATGCTAATGCGTTCTCTGTAATGCAATATGGAATTGTAACTTAGGGAGAATCATCTAAACTAAATGATTTACATATTTATAATTCAAAAACGAATGATATAAATAATATTTAAAATGAAGTTTTTAGACTTATGTTGAGGAATATTTAGAAAAAAACCGTTTATTAACTTTGCATGGTTTATATATATACAAATGTCTTTGTTATATTTCAAAAAATTACAATACTTTTCAAAAGTATCTTGGAAGTCACAAAAATTATGGAACTAGAAATGCTGGAAGTTTTGCATATCCTACGGGGTGGGCGAGAATGACCGAGGATTTTCAAATATTCCTGGGAAATTTTTTAGTGATTTTAGTGTGTACCAGTTTGTAAACCTGTTGCTCTTGTATACATCGTCTAGCATTAACGGAACGTGGTTGTGAGTATAGATTATTATTATTATAGACTCTATAATATACTGCCAAGTGACATTAAACCAGAACTCTGCAATTTTAAAAGATTTAAATTGTTATGTTATAACTTTATTTGTTTAACTGAACTCTATAACTTAATAGAATATCCAAATTAGGATAAAACCATGTATTGTATTAGCATTTATATTTTTTCTGACGTATTTCACACGTTTTTTACGTATATATTGATATGATTAAATATTATAATAACAATTCATAAAAATTAATCATGATTAATTAATTAACTTATCAAATAGATTATAGCTATAAATAGTTGAAAAAAACAGTTTATGCTGAATATAAAAAAATAGATTAGACCTATGTATGTCATATTTTAATCATAATTAAATATTTAACAAAACATTTTTTTTTCTTGTTTAAATATATGTATTTAGTTGACTGTTATGAATTAAAACTTGTCAGATTCTACTGAATGTAGCCGTTACATGAATTCTACAATTTTTTTTTTCAGAATTTTATTTATACACAATTTTTTAAGATAATTTATCTTTAGTAAAGCTAATGCATTTCAATTAACTTCATTGCAAACTGTCTAAATGTATAATTGTGGTTTTCTTCACTTTTAGGGTATTATACATATACAGGGCGAGCAAAAAAATGAGGTTTAGGATGTAGTCAACCAAATGTACACTATTTGTAAATATTAAAAAACCTAAATGTTTCATTCACGCACAATAGGCGTAACGAAAACAATTTTGATAACATCTTCTGCAAAAAAAAAACGTTTAAAAGAAAATAAAGAAAACTAATCATAAACAGCTCAAGTTCAATTGCAAACTTTTATACCTTCGACCCTAACAATTAAAATGTTGATAGGTTAAATCTTTTATTAAAATGGTTTTTTGACTTACTTTAATTTTCTGATGGTCTAATTCACAATTTATTGTTAAATACTGACGTAATAAAGAGTGTCGAAGAACGTCTATCAGGCACGTCAGTATGGTCAACTTCAGGACGGTGTCTTGTTGGGCACTGTTGTAACAGATCAGCTGTTGGCAGCATTGCCGAGTACCGTAATTTAACTGCATCAACTTTAAAAATTTTAACTAAAGTTTTTTAAGTATGTACTAATTTGTTAAATTAATATTTTCAAAATTAAGAAATTGTGTTAACATCAAACTACGATCTACTGCAATTATAACATTAACAAACGATAATGATTTGTTCCAACCGACATCGCTCGGCAGTTTGCAAGCGCCGACTTTGTACTGGTCCCCGACTGAATACAAATTGCTTGTCGGTTGGAATGCGCCACAACCAAGTTTTTGACTAAAATCAAACATGAAATAATAAAACAATTTACTACTTTTTTTATCACAAATTTGTGATAAAAAACGTAGTAAACTGTTTTATTATTTCATTAACATGAGTTATCACGTAGTAGAGGTCACAACCGTTGATTGATAAATTTACTAAGATACGCAACTTGAAATAAAATACCGTTCACGAGATATAGATGGCACTGACACAAAAATTTATAAACGTTTATATTACGTAAATTCTGTTTACAATCGTTATGATATTCTAGTGAATAATAGTGATATGTATAAGTAAAATATTTATAATAATTGCAAAATAAATGCAAATACAGTTTCATTAATATTTTAATTAATATTTTGACGTGTATACGCCATCTACATGTCATGAACATAATATTATCCCAGGCTGCGTATCTTAGTATATTTGTCAATCAACGGCTGCGTTCAGTACAACCAATGAAGTAGAGTAAGGTAGAAGGGGCAACGACGACTGCGCATCCTAAACCTCGATCCGCGTTTGGTTACTGCCATTTTAGTTCATAAAAACTCGTTTGTTTACATTTGGTATCACGAATTAGGCAACTAACAATACTCGGTACACAGGTACGACTTTTATCTTTGCATGTAATTTAAGAGGGTTACCTAACTATAAAAATAAAAGCGCGGCATATTTAAGTAAAATTTTTATTTACGAAACGTTTACGTATATTACTCATAGACTAACTAGAGATAAATGATAATTATTTACAATAAACTTGCTTATATATTAGTCTGCGAGTAGAAAATATCTATGCAGGTACATTTCAAAGAGATTATAAAATAATTAAGGGCGTAGAAATAAAAGAACGGCATATTTAAGTTTCTGGTATCCTAAAGATTTAATTGTTATTTATCTCTATTAATTGTTATGTTTGATTGCTACTATTATTTACAATTGACCGGTAACAATAATTAACAACATCCATCCAATGTTTCTAAACTAGTAGCAGATGCCACCAACACAAAAAATACTATTTTATATTATTATAATATAATGTATAAATACTTACGTATGCAAAGATATTCCCGCTATTCTGTTTGATATGTTGTTACAATCTAATGCTGCACATGTAATCGGCATATTGAACAAATTAAACCATTCACTACCACAACCACAAATTTATAATAATATATTTACGAAACGTTTACGTATATTACTCTCAGACTAACTAGAGATAAATGATAATTATTTACAACAAACTTGCTTATATATTAGTCTGCGAGTAGAAAATAATTATGCAGGTACATTTCAAAAAGATTATAACATAATTAAGGGCGTAAATCTTTGGAATTTCCAAGTAATCCAATTAGTAGAATATTATCTGTAATTATGTGTAATGCGATTACTATGTAATTAATAAAATATACCTGTGTTGTTTAAGTAATCTACAATCTACAATAAAATTATTATAGATTGTTTCTTAAATTAGAAAACTATAATAAAGCAGGAACACTGTCAAATGTGTTTTTTTATATAAAAATACTGTGATTTATATTGCAAAATTATAATTGTAAACTTATATAAACGTAAATTAAATTTTACTAAAAAATAGCGAATATAAACTAGACAAAAATTGCATAAACTTATATCATTCAATCACTTTGAAAGTTTTAATTTAAATATAGCGCTCCTTTATTTTTAAATTAAATGCAATGATAGATGTCGTGCTATGAACCGAGTATTGTTAGTTGCCTAATTCGTGATACCAAATGTAAACAAAGCGTTTTTATGAGCTAAAATGGCAGCGTTCATGTGTGAATGGTTCGCGCAGCTGAATGCCCCTTCTACCCTACTCTACTTCATTGAGTACAACTCATCAGTTGCCAGCGCTGACCCAATAAGCGCTGAGCCCGTCTGAACGGTATATTTTGCCACTGTTGCCAACCGTGTAAACTTTTATCAACTACATAAACATAAAGCTCAAAGTTTTGAATTTAAATAAATGATTTAATTATTTTATGAAGCCGCTGCTTATCGAGATATAATATATTCTCAATAAGTATGCCATCTAAGGTAAATATTACGTTGTAATCTCGTTTACCTATGTTGCTTCTTTTCCCGTTTAAAAACATAAATAACTGCTATGTAGTTTGATTTTGACATGATGAATTTATTTTTCAAATAAAAGCGCGGATCAAGCTAACCTAGATGTATGATGAGTAAAATGACAAGCGCTGCCAGCAAACGATAGTCATCAAGCGCGTTCAGTACGCATGATGAGTCGTCCTGAACGCGGCCAATGGCTGCGTTCAGTACAACTCATCCTATGAACTCATCAGTTGCCAGCGCTGACCTATTAAGCGCTGAGCCCGTCTGAACGGTATATTTTGCCACTGTTGCCAACCGTGTAAACTTTTATCAACTACATAAACATAAAGCTCAAAGTTTTGAATGTAAATAAATGATTTAATTAGTTTATGAAGCCGCTACTTAGCAAGATATAACATATTTTCAATAAGTAATGCCATCTAAGGTAAAGGTGTAGGATAAGATTACCCTGAAGTTGGCAACGAAGTACGGCAATTGATTATCTTTATCATTTTTTACTTCTCTCACTCAAGTTATTACAGCGTTAATATTACGTTGTAATTTCATTTACCTATGTTGCTCCTTTTCCCGTTTAAAAACATATATAACTGCTATGTAGTTTAGTTTTGACATGATGAGTTTACTTTTCAAATAAAAGCGCGGATCAAGCAAACCTAGATGTATGATGAGGAAAATGACAAGCGCTGCCAGCAAACAATAGTCATCAAGCGCGTTCAGTACGCATGATGAGTCGTCCTGAACGCGGCCATTGTCACAACCATCAATTATATTAAATTCAAACAGTTTTAAAAAGTAAGGTTATGTAATGTAAAAAAATATTAAAAACTAAAATTCATAGAAAATCTAAAATTGTTTAACATATCACACCTGTCGTTGAGTATCACATTATTCTATTACTATTTTTATACAAATAAATATATAATTAAACAGTTACTCATCTTTAAAAAACTATTTTACAATGAACTTTATTGCTTTATTTTTCACAAAAACTATAATAAAGTTTCAGATAAATAAATTACTGTTATTATTATTAAATTTAAATTCTAGTAATTAAATAAATTGCGGTAGATGCGGCAGGAGATATTTCAATTTCATTAATTTCAATAGCGGCAACATTTTTACTCTTTGCGCATGACCGGGGCGGTTCCGGATTTTTAGTACATGCTTCTGATCGCTGACTGTTTCTGACGGTCCACAACTTGGTTGTGGACGATTTGGGGTCAGGTTGGAACGCCCGACTTCTAGTCAGAGTCATGGTTTGTGTACGGTTGGTTGGATTGGAACGCGAAAGTTCAACTGCGCACAATCCTGACGGTCCCAAACCGCGTTTGGTGTCGGTTGGAACAAACCTGCGCATCATTTGGCAACGCTTTATTGTCATATGATATAAATTTTTCTTATTCATTTTTATATGTACAAATAATAACGTCTAAATTTAAAAGGAAAAATTTACTGATTTTTGATGTGGCAGTTAAATACTGACTAATATATAAAAAAAAGAATGCAAAGATAATTAAAAAAAAAAGAAAAACAAACAAGAAGCACGGAGAAACAACTATTTTAAGTAAATGCGCAATAACTTCTGCTTTTTTTTTTAATCATATTTGATCTAATTCTATATATAAGCCTAATTTAATTTGTGTGCTAGTAAACCAATGGGAATATGAGGTTATTGTTGCTCTATACAAAGTTGATATAAAATTATTGTGCTATTAGTTTGTTGTCTGTCATAGAAAAAATGTTATAAAAAGTTGATCATGCTATTGAATATTTTAAGAACGTATGGATGGCTGGTGGTGATAAAATATGTGGTAGAGTAGATGATGCACCAAGCATTGTTTCAAATATAGGTGTGTTATGTGCCTGTGAATATTTAACGTATTCATTTAATCTATAAATAAGTAAAGAATGCTTTTACAAGCATTCTTTACTTATTTATAGACTACTAAGATGGGCAATACTAAGAAAATTAAAAAGTAAAAATGACAAAACAATTGTTTAAAGATTGTAGCAAATGAAATAGATCTTTGTAAAATGCGTCAAAAACTAATACCGTGGTTTTTAAAATAATATATTTTATTGCAAACCAACATAAGCTTATGCCTTATGTTGTTCTTAAAAAAAGTTATTCAATTTTGGGTCACTTTCTTTTACGTCCTACGCCCACAAAAAGAAGTAATAGAAGGGTGTAAAATTGCACGATTTTGAAGACTAATTTACAGGTTTATTTCTTAAAACTAACTTATTGCTAAACATTGATTTCAATTGATTGTTGTGTTTGCCGTATGTTATATTTTGAAACAAACAAAAATATTGATCATGGGTATTGATCTACATTAATCATAAAACAAACTCCAGCAATATTCAAAAAAAGTATAATCAAATGATGCACAGCACCAAACAGTGTTTTTTTCTAGATAAAGTCTAAAGCAATGTACTTCATCGCTAAATACAATTTTGAGGATCAGTTTCGAACCACACTAGAGCTCAATCGACAAAAGAATGACTCATAGAATGATTTTGTGGCATTAATTCTTGCGCTAGCTGGATCTTATACGAGTGTAGGTCAAGATTTACGCAAAACTGTCCACAAAATGGAACGACGCAACACCAATTGAGGAGCAGAAGTAACAACAGAGAAATTAAAACAAAAAATCTCCACATACCAAAACAAAAAACTTTTTATTTTTAAATAATTACTTATCTGCTTGTTTGTTTACCGAATTTGAAGTTCAGGTACTTTACCGTTTGATAGGATATAGTTGATGGCACACAGAACCTATCTTTAGGAAATATTTCATGTTTTGGCAAATCGGCACTTAGCCTCTTTGTTACTTCTGCTTCACAATTGTTGCAACCAAAACCATTGATTGATAAATCTAAATATTTTTTCACTCTTTTGTTTATATCAGCAATATTCTTATTTATTAATTTGACGAGTTGGTGTTTTTGCATCATTTCGAGTGTATGTGGTACAAAATCTATCTACAGATCGACAAATGGTTTGCTCTGATAGACAATTTTGTACGCCATAAAATCTACGTTTAAGAGCTTTTTTTGCGCGAGTGGAGAAATACATTACGCACATTGTGTGGAGCTTTTGGTTTCCCGTATACTTACTAAAACCATGAACCTTGTGGTATTACAAGTCAAAGACATTTTTTATTTTTGGTTTTCAAGTTTGATCTTCTTGTCTTCTTTTTTGTTGCCATTATTTTTTAATTTTTATTAATGGTTTTTCGGTTGCTTGCACTGTCTACCATAAGTGGAGTTAGATTGCTAACGGTTATCTTTTTTCCGATTTTATTCTGTACTTCCATTGTGATGTCTTTATAGCAAAAGCATTTTACCAGTGTATGCTCTGGGTTATCTATGTCACCACGGTAGAGGCTGCCGTTAGGCAATGCTATTCTAATAGCCATTTCTTTAGCCTTTTTTAGAACTACTTTGTATTTTTGAATGTTAGAGCTTTTTTTCCATTAGGCGCAGCGTACAACAGTGTTGAGTCTACCCTATTAAGTTTTTTTGCTTTTGGATCTTCTACGTTTAGCATGTTTTGTGCCAGAGCGTTTTTTTTGTTTTTTGTTTGATTTCAAATCATATAGGACGTTCATTTTACGCTATTGCCTCTGACCACTATGATAAAATCATCCACATAGGCTATTGTGGTAATTCCGTGTGTCATCGGTACTGTTACTAGACCATTATATTAAATACTCCCCAGAGTGGTGTCTAATACAAAACCTTGTGGCACTTCACAAGTCATATTTAAAGTTTTTCCGAAGCTGCTGTAAATAGCGGCAACGTTTATGAGTTGCGCGAATTGACATTTAACTTAATAAATTTAGATTATTTGAAAGAGTTGTTTAACTATTAAAAAGTGAGCTCAGTATGACAACTAGTTTTACAGTTTACTCTGTTATAAGTTCTATCGAGCTTAAAGAAACTACGTAGAATCTACTTCTTTCAAAACTTGTAGTTAAAAATAATTTGATTAAAACTTTGGTAAGAATAATTGTTATAGATCGTATATAAACTGAACCACAGAAAAGCACATTTGTTTCCTTCAAGACCTACTTAATAGTTTTTACAGTGCTATTTTGAATAAAGAAAAACTAGTTATGTATGTAACTTTCTGAATATGTCAGAAACTTATTGTGCTAACAATATTACATAAGGGACTGTCTGAAGAAAAAGAAGCAATAGATTTAAAACGTTCTAGTATTGACAAAAGAAAAGTTGAATTTCTTTGCAACTTTAAAACGAAATTTTTTTCTATGGATTATCTTATTATGTACCTAATTAATTACAACAAAAAGTGACCGACAATTAACTATTTGAGAACGGGGGAATTTTTCAAAAAATAGCTCTCTCTGTATTTTATTGGTTCACTCCACCCCACTATTTATTTCAAGCTAGTCTTGTATTTTTCAATTTGTATTATTATACAAATATATGACAATACTAGTTAATTAAATAATAATGTACACGCACTTTAATTATTGCTGACCTAAAAATAAATTCGTGGCTGAATTAATAATGAAAGTTTATAATAATTGAAAATTAATTCATCTCTATTTGAATCTCCCGCTAGTAAAAATCATCATATGCTCGGGACACCCCTGTCGGACGCAACGCTAACTAACTTCCTTTTTCCTGTGTTTCCTTAACGTGTATGGTTCCACGGTAAACACAAAATAAATCGCAGGTAATCTCAATAATTATAAACCATCTATTAATAAATTAAAGTGCAAAAGGATCTGCAAACTGCATTCTCTAAATAGATACCCAAATTGTTCACGGATTTCTTATATTATTCAAAAACTTAGTGAATTGTCAAAGAGGTAACCTCAAATTACAGTGGTTTATGTTTGTGATGTTAGAATATGTCTTAAATATTACAATTATAACTTAAATTACAATAGCGATTTGTTAAATATTGCTTAAAATATTGCTGCTGTGGTTAAAAATGTATTGTTTTGATAAATTTTGATGTATTTATGTATTACAAAATTCCTTAACCTTAGTATTTCAGATGTTAACTTATGGTTGTTTAATTTATTAATTAATAGTTAAATACAATTGAAAAATATATAAATCAATTCAGTTTATAAAGTTTTAAGTAATCTGGTTTTTCTATTATTTACAAGAATAAATCGGTAAACAAATATTTGGGTATATATTTTTTATTTTACTTTTATTTATTTACATGTTTTAAGTATTCTTTATACAATATTTAATAAATGTTTTGTTTCAGCCATGGTGCGTATGAATGTATTGAGTGATGCCCTCAAATCAATAAATAATGCTGAAAAGCGCGGTAAAAGGCAGGTCCTTATCAGACCATGCTCAAAAGTAATTGTCAAATTCTTGACTGTAATGATGAAGCACGGCTATATTGGTGAATTTGAAATAGTCGATGATCACAGATCTGGAAAGATCGTTGTTAACTTGACAGGAAGATTAAACAAGTGCGGTGTTATATCTCCAAGATTTGATGTACCTATTACGCATATTGAGAAATGGACAAATAATTTGTTACCGTCGCGTCAATTTGGGTAAGTTGTGTTTTGTAAACATTTTATATTGCAATAGCGTTAAAAACTTAAACATCTGTTTTCATTTGGAGGACAAATTATTGCTTTACAGTAAAATTTTATGAATCTTATTTAGTGGGTAGTACCGAAGTGGAAGAAATGAAAGTTACAATTTTTTGCATACTTAAATTCATTAAGGATGCATATTTTGAATTTTTGTATAGTTTACTAATTCATTTGTGGTCTACATTACAAGACTAGTTGCTATTATTTAAAAAAAATCTTATGGTTGCATCTACTTTCTAGCTAGACCGATCTTTAGTTGTTGGAGATTGGGACTATTATTATAAATAATTTAAATATTGTTAAAAATGCCTCAAAATATCAGTGAAAGGCATAATTATTAGTGTATTAAATACATTTTAACAAAACATGGTAAATGATGCATTTACCATGTTTAGTTTGTTAATAGAAAGTGGTAGAAAGATATTGCTTCTTTTATACTATAATAAGTCCAAGTTTCTAAATTCAGTTAGTTTTAGCATTTGTTTGGGCATGTGCAGATGTCTAGCAATTCTGTTTCTAAATTCAGCGTACATAAACACTTGGAAGCCCATACAAGGGGTTAAAATATTTGATAAATTGCTAGCTGCTAGTGTAGAATAAAAATAATTAAATTAAAAACACGCAAATATTAAAATTCAATTAATAAATAATAAATTGATTATTGTATTATGCCGAATATTTGTATTTTAAAGTTTGTGATTAAACACAAATTCCAGCAAGTCATTTTTTTATTTGTGAAATTGTTGTCTAGTGCATAAATTTAGCAGTCGATTAGTGCATCTAGTACTAGAAGCTAGCGTTAGATTCATTGCTGTGTTCAGAAACTAGCCTAAACACAATTATTATTTAGCAGATCTATTGATAAAAGCTTCATTTTGTACAAGCTTTTGAATTCTATTGCATGGTTTTGGTTAACTCATTCAGTTAGTAGTTATTAACTGAAACAGGATGCTCTTGGTCTTTTGCATCTTCAAGGCTTTGCTCTTTAGCACTGAATTATTTGAACCACCATATGTTTTTTGCACTCTTATATAGAGCGTGATTCAAGGAGAACTTCATGAAAATAAGATTTACATTTTAAAAGCATTTGTCATTTTGTTTTGAAAATCATGTCGCAGGAGGCATCATAAATGTGTTAACACAAATTGCTTTTAATTTATAGTAAATAACAATGTATATGTTAACTGTCATTCGTATTTTAAACAAATCAGTTTTGTAATGTCAGGATAATGATGTTAAATGATTACATATTATCTAGGTAACTAAACTAAGCTTGCCGGAGTCTATAATTATTGCTTCATCTGAAGATTTATTTGTGGATTATGTACTTTTTGTCATTAATTTGCATTTCTCACATCCATTAGTGAAATTCAAATATGTTCAAATCTAAAAGCAGCGGATTTGTTTTATTGTCGAGGCACACTAATACCTGATACCTCTGGCGTAGCTAGGCCAAGCTTAGCTTAGATCATGGCCAGTTTATGTCAAGTTTAGTATTGCAGATACTTGCAATGCTGTTTTCTAATGTCTTAAACAAGCCCCCTTAATGAATTTTTCACTGACATTTATTTATTATAAAATATAAATTTTATAATATATAAAATTTGAATATTTTATGATAAAACTATTGAATCTTAAGACTAAGTTTATAATCTAGTTAGGTTTTGATATCTCCCGGAGAAACCAGGTGTAAATGTTCTTTTCAAGTATCTGCATGAAATAAACTAGTTTATGATTTGATTTTCGAAGTATGACTAAAATAATAACTTTTATCTATTGTGGTGATTTGGAAGTCACTTAATAAGCCATTGATCCCAACAACTCCCTTCAAATAAGTTGTAAGACAGGCAGCTTGTTTTACTTATCTTGTAGAGATGCTTACTATTCAGTGTCTTCCCTTAAATACAGGGAGTTTATAAATGAATGGGATTATGTAATCACTTTAAATATGCCGCCTTTTTAAAATTGTCCACTATACTATTTGTTTTGACAGTTCAACTTTGACAGCTGTCAAGCAAGCAAGGTTATAAGAATGTATACAAATAGATAGACTAGAGCGGCACAAACGTACATCAGATGGTTACATAATCCCAAACATTTATAATCACTCTGTATATAATGGAAATATTATTAAGGAATATACTTTATTCAGAATTTTATTGTATAATGGGAACTTTCAACTTATGCTTGTACTAATAATCTAGAGATTAAAAAGTACATATTACCTTTTTATATGGGTGTACAATTTGGTCAAATTGATCTGCAACTTATCTATTCTTTAAAATTGATTTATTGAAAAGTTGTCGTTTACTTGTGGAAATCTTATCAGCAGCGCTATAAGCACTTCACTGAAAGGTGAATATAACTAACCCTAATTAATTTATTTATTTAAGAATTAAGAAATCTGTTGTCTTTCTTATTAGTTTAAATGGCATTGTAGTCTATGATTTATTCATATTATCGAAGTTAATGATTTTATTTATTTATTTATTTTATTTCAACGTACATGTTTTCATGATTAATCATCATTATCAATGTATTAATGTAATATAATATTTCAAACTGATTAATATTTAAAAAAATTGTTTTTTTCCGCTACTCTGATATCCGTTTTATATATTTAAATTTCTATTTTCCCGCTGGCTTGAATTTTGATATTGTCATTTATTAGTTTGAAATATTATATTACATTAATACATTGATAATTATGATTAATCATTGAAACATATATGTACGTTGAAATAAAATAAATAAATAAAATCATTAACTTCGATAATATGAATAAAATAAAAGGATTTTATAAAATAAATAGAGAAAATATAAAATAGATTTAGTAAAAATATGTATGTTATTTTTTTATCTATAATGTTGTATTTTTATTTACAGATACGTAGTCTTGACAACAAGTGGTGGTATTATGGATCATGAAGAGGCCAGAAGGAAACATCTTGGAGGAAAAATTCTTGGGTTTTTCTTCTAATGTAATGTTATTTAAAATAAAACTTTAATACAATAAATTCTTTTTTATTATATTATTTTCTTGAAGTTATTTGTAGCTTTATTGTTTGATTAACATGCAGACATGAGTTTTCTATTTTATTAAACTAAGCTGTTGCTGCATGTTTTTAAGACGATCAACTATACTTAATTAGCACTGTTGAAGATTCACTAATCCAAGAAACACCTAATATTTGTAAGAAATTGTTAACTGATGAGTACAGCAAGATACTATACATTTGTTAAAATATTAAAACTTAACGTATACACTTTATCAAAATTATTACTATTCTCACATTTTATTAAAACCAGACGACTAGAGATAATTATTCTTTTTTGTAACTAAATTGTTTTATTCTTATCTGCATTACTCAATTTTCCATAAGGAAATCTTTCTACCAAAATTTGTTCTAACATTTTAATTATTAAATAAACTCAACTATTTTGCTTCAGCAAAAAAATCAAATATTAAACATTTGTAGAAAAGTTTAATGGGTCTATTCTGAACATATTTTGACATCGATGTTAGCTAACATCACTGTAGAAATTGATTTCTAACCAATAAGGTATCAGGTTTTTTAAATATTACTTAGCAACGTTCAAAATGTTAATTAACATCGCTGTAAAAAATCTTTAGAATACGGCTATTAATGAAAAGAATGAATCTTTCTCCTCCGCATTCGGGCTTGGGACCGGCCTTTGAGTTAGAAAGTGAGAAAAGGGTGGATAGTCTGAGAGAAATTAACTAAAACAAGTAAATATGATAAATAAAGTTAGCAAATCCGTTTTTTTTTAATTGAAGCTATCAACTGAAAATAATCCTATTACAGTTTAAACTAAATTAAATCAACCACCACCCATCCTAACTGAGAAGTATAGTTTGGTTAAATCGTTATGAATGAATTAAATTAAAGCATTTTGGAAATTTTTTGGGTTGTAAAAAATTAGTAGTAGTAAATAAAATAGCCTTAGTTTTTCTTATTTAATCCATTCTACAGCATAATAAATTTTCCAAAAATGGTTTCTATAGTTAAGATTTTTGTCATATCAGTCCAAAAAGACTTAAGGGTTTCCACAAACTAAGAGAAGCTGGAATAAAGGTACAATGCAATTTTTTTCAAATTTTGATTTGAAAAAAATCTTTTGCTGTTATTGCTGAAATAAAAATTGATTAAACCTTTTGTTTTAGTTTGCTTAAATTGTTGCATTGATGTTTTGTTATCCAGTTAACACAATTCCTTAATAATTTTATTTGGATTTTAGAACTCAATTTGAATAAAGCAATAGAATCTCTTCATTTTGAAAAGGTACTATTGCTATCAGCTGGAAGCAATTAAAAATGGTTAAATCTCCTGTTCTATTTGATTAGTTAATCCATTGCAAACCTGTTTTAGAATCTATATTCTAGAACGTAACCTATAATAAATCTCGTCAATTGGAAAAAACACAATTTTGATTAGTTTTTACAAAATTTCCATAATAATGCAATATGCATAATGTAAAAAAATTGTTGGATTTCTGCTGATAACAAATATACCATAAGTAAGAAGAAAGTTACTTATCATACCTAAACTGACCTGAGGAGTTTTATGTAGCGCATCCTGTATATAGAGTGATTACAACAAGTTTGATTATAATATTGAAAGAATTAAAACGATTTTCAAAGATGTATGATATCGATTTATTATATTATAGACGCGTTATTTTGTTTTTTAACAAATTTCTGAAATACAGTAATTTATTTCTATATAGGCAATTTTGTTACGTGTATTAACGTGCATACTTGGTTGCATAGCTTACAATCTCTTGATTTGGACAAGCATTTTTCTACATGAACTGTTGAGTGTGGAGTTTTTGCAATTAAAACATGACAAATAATTAATTATAAATAAAAAAAGCAATGCTACATTTTCTTGTAGACATTGTAAGTTTATTAACAAACTTTTTGTATGCTGAAATTCATAGTTTGTTTTTATGTTTGCAATATATAAATAGTTTGTAGTTGACAAGTTTAACAAATCGTTACTTTAAAAATCTTTTATGAATTTCAACATTAATCTCAAATAATAAAATTAATTTTTATTTTTTTTGTTGTAAAATATAACATTTTATGAACCGCGTTACTAACTATTAGATAATACATTCATCGGCGTTTTCAATTTCTTGGATCACATTCACTCGAGTTTGCACATCGACGCCTTCTGGCTATTATAACGTACCTGGCGCATAAATAACAATTATAAATTTATAAAGCAGAAAAGACATCTCTTTTAAACAAGAATTTGAGCAAAGTATTTCTCAAGTTTCAAATAAAATGACCAATTCCCAATTTCTCTTTCCCGTTGTTTCTAAATCAAAGAATCACAATCCAACAAGCTTAGCTTGCCCGGTTGCGCATGAACATTTTGAAGACAAAGTGGGTAAAGCGCTTACGCAAGATTTTGTGTGAAATATGAAGTCAACACCGAGAGAGTATGTGATTCAATGAAACGTTTTATTTGTATCCCGAGCATACTTGTTTTCCTTCTGCGCAGACAAACCTATCGGAGTAACTAAACTTGCAGACTGTAACTTTAAAAACAATTAATGGATTGTTAATTGTGATACTTATTAAATATGTATTTATTATAGATTATCAATTAGTACAATTTAATATAAAATGCTATATGTGTGGATTTTCTTCTGATACTATAATATATGTTAATTTTTCATATTCTGTTGAGAAATATATCTAAAAACAAACGATTAACTTAATAATAAGCACAAGCAATAGGCAAAATTCCATTTAAATTTTGAAGATAGTGCCACGTGACTATTAACATAAGTGTTTTTATTTGTATAATAATTTTTTTTCACAGTAAGCGTCCTTGTGATATCTTCTGTTCAAAACGTTGTGGGACACATAGATTATAGTTGTAATAAAAACATCCGGTGTTTTCTTTTTACAAATGATTTAGAACCTTCTTAGTCATTGAGTTTATTGCAAAAGAACAATCCTACGACTAAATGTTAAAAAAGTTATTACTGACTAGTTAACCTGAGATTATATAATTAAAAACCAAACAAGAAGCCTATTTGTTAGTTTAAACTGAATAGTTCGGAGCAAGTTTATATGAAGTTTGATTTAGATTTACATATTACATACATTAAAATCCTTATATTTCAAATAGAAAAATTAAATGACGCTAGCCGACATAATAAAAAATTAAAGCTTATTACTTATCATTTAGTAATAATTAAACCAAACTAGCAAGGAATCTGTTTATTGACGTAGTTGAGTTTATGAGAACTAACTTGAACTGGTGAAGCCACCCGGAGTTTAGCTTAAACTGTTCAGTCAAACAAAAAGCTCTATTGTAGTTATCTTACTTTTCAAAACTGTCCGTAGTATCTCTCCATTTAAATTGTTTTTTATTTAACCAAGCTTCAAATTCAATTTGGCCGCCAGGAGATACCATAATATCTACTGGGCTACCATCATTTAGCACAGGTGAAAAAAAATCGTATCTACCAGATGCTTCCAAATGGTACAATAATGGAATTTGATCTTCAGTGGGGGTTATTGAATATATCTTGTAACTGAAACAATAATGTAAATTTAAAGATTAGCGTAGTTTTTTTATATTTTTATTTAAATATTTATACACTATTTTTAACGTAGTCAATTTATTCAAAAAATAAAAACTTAAAAAAATGCTTTATTAACTTGTATTTGTTTTTTTATCTAGTAAATGCCAGCAGTTAGTATTCATCATAAATACTATTCTAATTATTCATAATTAATTTAATTTTACAATTAATTATCAGTTAACCTAGAATAATGTACTCACCCGTCATCCAAAGTGTTTGTAGATTTTACATTGTGTATTAAGTATAAAACTGAAACAATTGTATACATTTTTGCTAAAAAGATCATTTTTTATACAACTATTTTCTTTTAGCGATGCATATGTCGCGCCTGTCTCTTAGTTTCTTAAATTCTTAAATGAATTTTATTGGGATCAAGAGAATTAGACACATGCATGCATGATGATCATATTTAATGATGATAAGTATAACAATTAACTAAATTTAGTTTCCAGTATGAATAACTTATATGTGGTGCAATGCTCAAAACAATTATATTAAAAAAACTGACATTTAATATTGATAAATAGGTTATCAATGACAATAACTAAAATAATAAAGGTGACAGTTACTATGAAATAAAAAATAATGAATTATGCACTTTTAAATTATATGCATCATACAAACCAATTGAATTTCTAAAATAATCAAAATTTACGTTAAATCAGTAATGGTCTTTTAATCCACCTAATCACTAGTAATTTAAATAAATAAATAATCAAATAAACGACTGTGGCTCCAGCATGGGAGTTTATTATTTACATCATTAATTGTGTTAAAAACACAGAGTATAGTTATATATTCAAGTTTGTCTTTCGCTACCATTTAGAATGAATTTATTGTTAAGCTATTCTCTAATGTCTAAATGACATTTTTATGTTCATTCTCTTGTAAATAATAGCAACAAAAACACAAGAAAAGAGGGAAACATAGGATTCTTTGATGACTAACACGTGGGCGGGTAAGTAGACTAAAACAAACCTACCCGCCCACAACTTAAACTTGGTTTTTGCCTACTTACACAAGCGTTTGTCATCAAAAACTTTATATCAAACTAATTGTCTGTTACATTGCTATCAATTGGCAATCATTCTCTTGATAAGTATAGCAGCAAGAACACAAACGGTGGTTAAAATAAAAAATCTTTTAACCGTCAACACTTGGGCGGGTGGGTGAGCCACAGTAAAAAAACTACTTGCCCACAAAGTAAACTTAGTTTTGCCCACCCACCCAAGCGTTTGTCATCAAAAACTTTATTACAAACTAATCGCCTGTTATCATGCTAACACTTGTCAATCATTTTCTTGCTAAGAATAGAAGCAAGAACACAAACGGTAGGTAAAATAATAAACCTTTTAATTGTCAACACTTGGGCGGATGGGTGGTCCGCAGTAGAAAAATCTACCCGCCCACAAATTTAACTTGGTACAGTGACAAGGTTTGTGTAACCAAAACAATTCTTGACACTTGGCCGCTGTCTACAATGTTAATAGTATACGAACTAAAATACTTCTATGTATTATTATCATATTACTTTGCTGTGACCAGGATTCGAATCTGGGTTACTACGGCCACAACGTAGGGTACTAACCACTATACAATCACGGCTATTAGAAGTTATTTATTTTATTCTTTTCACTTTAAGAAGCTTTAGAATAATAAGGAAATATTAAAAAAAAACTAATTACTTCCATAATTTACTATCATACATTGCCGTGACCAGGATTTGAACCTGGGTTACTACGGCCACAACGTAGGGTACTAACCACTATACGATCACGGCTATTGGAAGTTATTTAATTTATTCCGTTCACTTTAAAAAACTTTAGAATAATAAGGAAATATTAACAAAAAATAATTACATCTATAATTTACTATCATACATTGCCGTGACCTGGATTCGAACTTGGGTTACTACGGCCACAACGTAGGGTACTAACCACTATACGATCACGGCTATTAGAAGTTATTTATTTTATCTCTTTCACTTTAAAAAACTTTAGAATAATAAGAAAATATTAACAAAAAACTAATTACTTCTATGATTAACTATCATACGTTGCCGTGACCAGGATTCGAACCTGGGTTACTACGGCCACAACGTAGGGTACTAACTACTATACGATCACGGCTATTGGAAGTTATTTAATTTATTCCTTTCACTTCAAGAAGCTTTAGAATAATAAGAAAATATTAACAAAAAACTAATTACTTCTATGATTTACTATTATACATTGCCGTGACGGGGATTCGAACCTGGGTTACTACGGCCACAACGTAGGGTACTAACCACTATACGATCACGGCTATTAGAAGTTATTTATTTTATCTCTTTCACTTTAAAAAACTTTAGAATAATAAGAAAATATTAACAAAAAACTAATTACTTCTATGATTAACTATCATACATTGCCGTGACCAGGATTCGAACCTGGGTTACTACGGCCACAACGTAGGGTACTAACCACTATACGATCAGGGCTATTGCAAGTTATTTATTTTATTCCTTTCATTTCAAGAAGCTTTAGAATAATAAGAAAATATTAACAAAAAACTAATTACTTCTATGATTTACTATCATACATTGCCGTGACCAGGATTCGAACTTGGGTTACTACGGCCACAACGTAGGGTATTAACCACTATACGATCACGGCTATTAGAAGTTATTTATTTTATTTCTTTCACTTTGAAAAGCTTTAGAATAATAAGGAAATATTAACAAAAAAGTAATTACTTCTATGATTTACTATCATACATTGCCGTGACCAGGATTCGAACCTGGGTTACTACGGCCACAACGTAGGGTACTAACCACTATACGATCAGATCTATTAGAAGTTATTTATTTTATTTCATTCACTTTAAAAAGCTTTAGAATAATAAGGAAATGTTATCAAAAAACTAATTACTTCTATGATTTACTATCATACATTGCCGTGACCAGGATTCGAACCTGGGTTACTACGGCCACAACGTAGGGTACTAACCACTATACGATCACGGCTATTAGAAGTTATTTATTTTATTTCTTTCACTTTAAAAAGCTTTAGAATAATAAGGAAATGTTATCAAAAAACTAATTACTTCTATGATTAACTATCATACATTGCCGTGACCAGGATTCGAACCTGGGTTACTACGGCCACATCGTAGGGTACTAACCACTATACGATCACGGCTATTAGAAGTTATTTATTTTATTTCTTTCACTTTAAAAAGCTTTAGAATAATAAGGAAATGTTATCAAAAAACTAATTACTTCTATGATTAACTATCATACATTGCCGTGACCAGAATTCGAACCTGGGTTACTACGGCCACAACGTAGGATACTAACCACTATACGATCACGGCTATTGGAAGTTATTTATTTTATTCTTTTCACTTCAAGAAGCTTTAGAATAATAAGAAAATATTAACAAAAAACTAATTACTTCTATGATTTACTATTATACATTGCCGTGACCAGGATTCGAACCTGGGTTACTACGGCCACAACGTAGGGTACTAACCACTATACGATCACGGCTATTGGAAGTTATTTATTTTATTCCTTTCACTTTAAAATAATAAAAAAATATTAACAAAAAACTAATTACTTTTATGATTTACTATTATACATTGCCGTGACCAGGATTTGAACCTGGGTTACTACGGCCACGACGTAGGGTACTAACCACTATACGATTTATTTTATTCCTTTTACTTTAAGAAGCATTAGAATAACAAAGAAATATTAACAAAAAACTAATTGCTTCTATAATTTACTATCATACATTGCCGTGACCAGAATTCGAACCTGGGTTACTACGGCCACAACGTAGGGTATTAACCACTATACGATCACGGCTATTAGAAGTTATTTATTTTATTTCTTTCACTTTGAAAAGCTTTAGAATAATAAGGAAATATTAACAAAAAAGTAATTACTTCTATGATTTACTATCATACATTGCCGTGACCAGGATTCGAACCTGGGTTACTACGGCCACAACGTAGGGTACTAACCACTATACGATCACGGCTATTGGAAGTTATTTATTTTATTCCTTTCACTTTAAAATAATAAAAAAATATTAACAAAAAAACTAATTACTTTTATGATTTACTATTATACATTGCCGTGACCAGGATTTGAACCTGGGTTACTACGGCCACAACGTAGGGTACTAACCACTATACGATTTATTTTATTCCTTTTACTTTAGGAAGCATTAGAATAACAAAAAAATATTAACAAAAAACTAATTGCTTCTATGATTTACTATCATACATTGCCGTGACTAGGATTCGAACCTGGGTTACTACGGCCACAACGTAAGGTACTAACCACTATACGATCACGGCTATTGGAAGTTATTTATTTTATTCCTTTCACTTTAAAATAATAAAAAAATATTAACAAAAAAACTAATTACTTTTATGATTTACTATTATACATTGCCGTGACCAGGTTTTAAACCTGGGTTACTACGGCCACGACGTAGGGTACTTACCACTATACTATTATTTTTTATTCCTTTTACTTTAAGAAGCATTAGAATAACAAAGAAATATTAACAAAAAACTAATTGCTTCTATGATTTACTATCATACATTGCCGTGACCAGAATTCGAACCTGGGTTACTACGGCCACAACGTAGGGTATCAACCACTATACGATCACGGCTATTAGAAGTTATTTATTTTATTTCTTTCACTTTGAAAAGCTTTAGAATAATAAGGAAATATTAACAAAAAAGTAATTACTTCTATGATTTACTATCATACATTGCCGTGACCAGGATTCGAACCTGGGTTACTACGGCCACAACGTAGGGTACTAACCACTATACGATCACGGCTATTGGAAGTTATTTATTTTATTCCTTTCACTTTAAAATAATAAAAAAATATTAACAAAAAAACTAATTACTTTTATGATTTACTATTATACATTGCCGTGACCAGGATTTGAACCTGGGTTACTACGGCCACAACGTAGGGTACTAACCACTATACGATTTATTTTATTCCTTTTACTTTAGGAAGCATTAGAATAACAAAAAAATATTAACAAAAAACTAATTGCTTCTATGATTTACTATCATACATTGCCGTGACTAGGATTCGAACCTGGGTTACTACGGCCACAACGTAAGGTACTAACCACTATACGATCACGGCTATTGGAAGTTATTTATTTTATTCCTTTCACTTTAAAATAATAAAAAAATATTAACAAAAAAACTAATTACTTTTATGATTTACTATTATACATTGCCGTGACCAGGTTTTAAACCTGGGTTACTACGGCCACGACGTAGGGTACTTACCACTATACTATTATTTTTTATTCCTTTTACTTTAAGAAGCATTAGAATAACAAAGAAATATTAACAAAAAACTAATTGCTTCTATGATTTACTATCATACATTGCCGTGACCAGAATTCGAACCTGGGTTACTACGGCCACAACGTAGGGTATCAACCACTATACGATCACGGCTATTAGAAGTTATTTATTTTATTTCTTTCACTTTGAAAAACTTTAGAATAATAAGGAAATATTAACAAAAAAGTAATTACTTCTATGATTTACTATCATACATTGCCGTGACCAGGATTCGAACCTGGGTTACTACGGCCACAACGTAGGGTACTAACTACTATACGATCACATCTATTAGAAGTTATTTATTTTATTTCATTCACTTTAAAAAGCTTTAGAATAATAAGGAAATGTTATCAAAAAACTAATTACTTCTATGATTTACTATCATACATTGCCGTGACCAGGATTCGAACCTGGGTTACTACGGCCACAACGTAGGGTACTAACCACTATACGATCACGGCTATTAGAAGTTATTTATTTTATTTCTTTCACTTTAAAAAGCATTAGAATAATAAGGAAATGTTATCAAAAAACTAATTACTTCTATGATTAACTATCATACATTGCCGTGACCAGGATTCGAACCTGGGTTACTACGGCCACAACGTAGGGTACTAACCACTATACGATCACGGCTATTAGAAGTTATTTATTTTATTTCTTTCACTTTAAAAAGCTTTAGAATAATAAGGAAATGTTATCAAAAAACTAATTACTTCTATGATTTACTATCATACATTGCCGTGACCAGGATTCGAACCTGGGTTACTACGGCCACAACGTAGGGTACTAACCACTATACGATCACGGCTATTAGAAGTTATTTATTTTATTTCTTTCACTTTAAAAAGCTTTAGAATAATAAGGAAATGTTATCAAAAAACTAATTACTTCTATGATTAACTATCATACATTGCCGTGACCAGGAGTCGAACCTGGGTTACTACGGCCACAACGTAGGATACTAACCACTATACGATCACGGCTATTGGAAGTTATTTATTTTATTCCTTTCACTTCAAGAAGCTTTAGAATAATAAGAAAATATTAACAAAAAAGTAATTACTTCTATGATTTACTATTATACATTGCCGTGACCAGGATTCGAACCTGGGTTACTACGGCCACAACGTAGGGTAGTAACCACTATACGATCACGGCTATTGGAAGTTATTTATTTTATTCCTTTCACTTTAAGAAGCTTTAAAATAATTAAAAAATATTAACAAAAAACTAATTACTTTTATGATTTACTATTATACATTGCCGTGACCAGGATTTGAACCTGGGTTACTACGGCCACGACGTAGGGTACTAACCACTATACGATTTATTTTATTCCTGTCACTTTAAGAAGCTTTAGAATAACAAAGAAATATTAACAAAAAACTAATTAGTTCTATGATTTACTATCATACATTGCCGTGACCAAGATTCGAACCTGGGTTACTACGGCCACAACGTAGGGTACTAACCACTATACGATCACGGCTATTAGAAGTTATTTATTTTATTTCTTTCACTTTAAAAAGCTTTAGAATAATAAGGAAATGTTAACAATAAACTAATTACTTCTATGATTTACTATCATACATTGCCGTGACTAGAATTCGAACCTGGGTTACTGCGGCCACAACGTAGGGTACTAACCACTATACAATCATGGCTATTGGAAGTTATTTATTTTATTCCTATCACTTTAAGAAGCTTTAGAATAATATGGAATTATTAACAAAAAACTAATTACTTCTATGGTTTACTATCATACATTGCCATGACCTGAATTCGAACCTGGGTTACTACGGCCACGACGTAGGGTACTAACCACTAAACGATTTATTTTATTCCTTTTACTTTAAGAAGCTTTAGAATATCAAAGAAATATTAACAAAAAACTAATTGCTTCTATGATTTACTATCATACATTGCCGTGACCAGGATTCGAACCTGGGTTACTACGGCCACAACGTAGGGTACTAACCACTATACGATCACGGCTATTAGAAGTTATTTATTTTATTTCTTTCACTTTAAAAAGCTTTAGAATAATAAGGAAATGTTATCAAAAAACTAATTACTTTTATGATTTACTATCATCATTGCCGTGACCAGGATTCGAACCTGGGTTACTACGGCCACAACGTAGGGTACTAACCACTATACGATCACGGCTATTAGAAGTTATTTATTTTATTTCTTTCACTTTAAAAAGCTTTAGAATAATAAGGAAATGTTATCAAAAACTAAATACTTCTATGATTTACTATCATACATTGCCGTGACCAGGATTCGAACCTGGGTTACTACGGCCACAACGTAGGATATTAACCACTATACGATCACGGCTATTGGAAGTTATTTATTTTATTCCTATCACTTTAAGAAGCTTTAGAATAATATGGAATTATTAACAAAAAACTAATTACTTCTATGATTTACTATCATACATTGCCATGACCAGAATTCGAACCTGGGTTACTACGGCCACAACGTAGGGTACTAACCACTATACGATCATGGCTATTAGAAGTTATTTATTTTATTTCTTTCTTTTTAAAAAGCTTTAGAATAATAAGGAAATGTTAACAAAAAACTAATTATTTCTATGATTTACTATCATACATTGCCGTGACCAGGATTTGATCCTGGGTTACTACGGCCACAACGTAGGGTACTGACCACTATACGATCACGGCTATTAGAAGTTATTTATTTTATTTCTTTAGAAGCTTTAGAATAATAAGGAAATATTAACAAAAAACTAATTACTTCTATGATATATTATCATACATTGCCGTGACCAGGATTCGAACCTGGGTTACTACGGCCACAACGTAGGGTACTAACCACTATACGATCACGGCTATTGGAAGTTATTTATTTTATTCTTTTCACTTTAAGAAGCTTTTGAATAATAAGGAAATATTAAAAAAAAACTAACTACTTCCATAATTTACTATCATACATTGCCGTGACCAAGATTCGAACCTGGGTTACTACGGCCACAACGTAGGGTACTAACCACTATACGATCACGGCTATTAGAAGTTATTTATTTTATTGCGTTCACTTTAAAAAACTTTAGAATAATAAGGAAATATTAACAAAAAATAATTACTTCTATGATTTACTATCATACATTGCCGTGACCAGGATTCGAACTTGGGTTACTACGGCCACAACGTAGGGTACTTACCACTATACGATCACCGCTATTGAAAGTTATTTATTTATTTATTTCACTTTCAGAAGCTTTCGAATAAAAAATATATAAAAAAAAATATTTTTATTATTTACTATCATACATTGCTGTGATCAGGATTCAAACCTGGGTTACTACGGCCACAACGTAGGGTACTAACCACTATACTATCACGGCTATTGGAAGTTATTTATTTTATTTCTTTTATTTTCAAAAGTTTCAAACAATAAATATGGGTAATTCCATTACTTTTCGACCGATTTGAAAAAGTCGACCTCTTTGATTTTGCTCAAATTTTCAGGGATCAAAATATAGATGAAAAAAATGAGATTTCCAAAATTTTGGACCTTAGAAAATTGCCTGTTCAAAATGACACACATTTGAAGGTCAGAAATTTTACAATAAAACGTAATTTTTAGCTTAATTTGTATCTCAATTTTTGGGCTTCTGGAAAATGATAAAAAGGTCTACGATAGCTCAAATTATTCCTTTTTACATGTACTTTAAAACCCATATTATTATGTTTAATATCGTGGCAGTCATTTTCATATATTAAGCTTTAAATATTATTCCAAAAAAACCCGTAAATTTAGCAAAATCGCAAAACTTTGCTTTCTTTAAACCGTTCTAACTTTGTCAAATCTTAACAAAATTTGATTTGCAAGGTCTAGATTTCTTCGTGTTTAATCTCTTTTTGAAGTGATCACACAATACTTATAGAATCAATACGTATACACCATTATTTTGATGCAGGAAGTTGCACATGTTTTCGCGATCTTCAAAACTTGTAATTTTCAGGTCCCGAAAAAGCGCTGTCACCCTATGTCGATTTTAGTCAAAATTTCAGTAAATACTCTTTAGAACACAAGAAAAAAGGTTATTCATATGAGAAATGGTGTATCGGGCACTATCAAGAAATTTTTAATTTTCATAAATTGTCAAAATCGGCAAACCGCACATTTTTGTATCTTAATTTTTGGGCCTCTGGAAAAAGATAAGAAGGTCTACGTTGGCTTAAAATATTCCTTATTGCATGTACTTTAAAACCCATATTCGTATATTTAATGTTGGGGCAGTCATTTTGATATATCAAGCTTTAACTATTAATTAAAAAAAAAAACGTAATTTTTGAAAAATTGCTAAATTATGCTTTGTTTAAACCGTTCTAACTTTGTCAAATCTTGAAGAAAATTGATCCACGAGGTCTAGATTTCTTTGTGTTCAATCTTTCTTTAAAGTAATTACACTAGACTTATAGAATCAATTTATATTCACTACTATTTTGATGCAGGAAGTTGCACATGTTTTTGCTATTTTCAAAACTTGTAATTTTCAGGTCCCGAAAAAACGCTGTCACCCTATGTCGATTTTAGTCAAAATTTCAGTAAATACTCTTTAGACTACAAGAAAAAAGGTTATTTATATGAAAAATGGTATATTGGGAATTATCAAGAAGCCATTGAGAAAATGAATACGTCGCCTGGTTGTAGGTGTTTTACTTTTGATAATAATATGGGTGAACATTTTCACTAAAAAACGCGTCAAAAAAGTTGTTTTCTGTCAGGAAATCTCAATTGCTAGGGCATTACCATTACAGAGTCCGTAAACAAAAATGATATTTGCGTATTCTCTATGTTGAACAGCATTTTTATCAAATTTCACTAACCGAACCAAAAAAACTGTTTTAATAAGTATCAAAAGCTTGCATCAATGCACACTTGTTAAAGTAATGTTGTTTTGTTTGTGTTTTTTGCTAAATAAAAAGTTTTTTAAATATTTTGTATTTGTTGACTATCTCAAAAACAAAGCAAGATAGACAAAAAGTGATTTAGGTTTTCTGAATTTTGACGATTTTTGAATATAAAAAAACTCTTGATAATGCCCAATATACCATTTTTCATATAAATAACCTTTTATTTGTGGTCTTAAGAGTATTTACTGAAATGTTGACTGAAATCGACATAAGGTGACAGCGGTTTTTTGATACCTAAAAATTACAAGATTTGAAGATCGCAAAAACATGTGCAACTTCCTGCATCAAATTAGTGGTGAATATGTATAGATTTTATAAGTCTTATGTAATCATTTTAAAGATAGATTGAACACAAAGAAATATAGACCTGGTGGATCAAATTTCTTTAAAATTTAACAAAGTTAGAACGGTTTAAACAAAGCATAATTTTGCAGTTTTGTTGAATTTACGGTTTTTTTTGGAATAATGTTTGAAGCTTGATGTATCAAAATGACTGCCCTAACATTAAATAGACAAATATGGGTTTTAAAGTACATGTAATAAGGAATATTTTGAGCCATCGTGGACCTTTTTATCTTTTTCTAAAGGCCCAAAAACTGAGATACAAAAATGTGCGGTTTGCCAATTTTGACAATTTTTGAATATTAAAAAATTCTTGATAATGCCCGATATACCATTTCTCATATAGATACCCTTTTTTCTTTTGCTCCAAAGAGTATTTACTGAAATTTTGACTAAAATCGGCATAGGGTGACAGCGCTTTTTTAGACCTGAAAATTACAAGTTTTGAAGATCGCGAAAATATGTGCAACTTCCTGCATCAAAATAGTGGTGTATACGTATTGGTTCTATAAGTCTTGTGTGATCACTTTAAAAAGAGATTAAACACGAAGAAATCTAGACCTTGTGGATTAAATTTTGTAAAGATTTGACAAAGTTAGAACGGTTTAAAGATAGCAAAGTTTTGCGATTCTGCTAAATTTACGGTTTTTTTTGAAATAACGTTTGAAGCTTAATATATCAAAATGACTGCCACGATATTAAACATAAAAATATGGGTTTTGGAGTACATGTAATAAGAAATAATTTGAGACATTGTGGACCTTTTTATCTTTTTTCAGAAGCCCAAAAATTGAGATACAAAATAAGCTAAAAAAGACGTTTTATTGTAAAATTTCTGACCTTCAAATGTGTGTCATTTTGAACAGGCGATATTCCAAGGTCCAAAATTTTGGGAATCTAATTTTTTTCATCTATATTTTGATCCCTGAAAGTTTGAGAAAAATCAAAGAGATCGACTTTTTCAAATTGGTCGAAAAGTAATAGAATTACCCATATATATAAAAAAAATACTTTTTTTATTTACTATCATACGTTACCGTGATCAGGATTTGAATCTGGGTTACTACGGCCACAACGTAGGGTGTTAACCACTATACTATCACGGCTATTGGAAGTTATTTATTTTATTTATTTACTTTCAAAAGTTTTAAAATAGTAAAGAGTTATTTAAAAAAAATATTACTTCTATTATTTACTATCATATTTTGCCGAAACCAGGATTTGAACCTGGGTTAATGCGGCCACAACGTAGGGTACTAACTACTATACGATCACTGCATTTGGAAGTTAATAATTTTTCTCTTTTCACTTTAAGACGCTTAAAAAATCAAAATAATTAATTTAAAATAAAAATTATTTCCATGATTTACTATCATACATTGGCGTTTTGCAAGTAGAAGAAAATATGGATTCCCGGTTTGAATTTACCTAAGATGCAGATGCAATGTACAGGAGTGGATGACTAAGAACACAAACTATAATCGGATGTGATTCTATCAAACGTAGCTTGACGCTGCTCAACATAGATGATATTTCTCGTTTAGTTTTTTTTACAATTCTAGTACTTTTTGAAGATTCTGGTAACTGGTTAAAGTAGTTTGTAATATAAAATACAAGCAAATGCATTACTGTAAACATTTTTTCACAGATTTAGTCTTTTTTGACAGCTGATAGAGTAGACTGACAAGATTTCGGTTATTTATTTCAACTTTAACATTTGAACAGCTTATTGTTATTTTAGTAACTTTTCGATCATTTTAATTAACAATCTAACAGTTTTGTCAACTTTTAACATTTATATAGTAACTGAATATAATAATTTTGTTTAGGAAGCAAAGCAACCAATTGTTGACACTTAAAACTTGCACATTACTTAAGAAAAAAAATTTTGGTAAATTTTAACAGGTTAGAATATATTTTGATATTTCTGGCACACAATTTTCAATTTTTTTACACAAAACATTTTTAAATCAACCAAAAATATAGAGATGATTAAAAAAAAAGTTATTTTTAACGCTTTTGGTGACATATGTTATAAAACACAGGGAGTTTATAAATGAATGGGATTATGTAATCACTTTAAATATGCCGCTTTTTTAAAATTGTTCACTATACTATTTGTTTTGACAGTTTAACTTTGACAACTGTCAAGCAAGCAAGGTTATAAGAATGTATACAAATGAAAAGAATATTTTTATTATTGAATCCTACTTTAGGAATGGGCGGTTTGATTATAGGGGATGGCTCTATTCTATTCCGGATTGTGTTTGAGAGTCTATAACTGATAATTATAAACATGTTAACATATGAAAATATTTTTATTATTGAATCCTAAGATAGGCAACTTTATTTACGTATTTTCACTAGAGCGGCACAAACGTACATTAGATGGTGTTAGACAGTTTTAGTAATAAAAAGTTACTTTTTTTGACAGATCACGTATTTATTTCAACTTACAAAGTTTATGTGTAACTTATTTGACAGTTACTAAATCACTAAGGGCTAGTATTTCAATCATAGCTTAATCTATTGTTTAACTGAGTTTATTTTACATTGTGATCTTCGATTTTATTCTGTAATATTTTAGCAGCAAAATAACAAAATAAACATATTTAAACTAAATTATTACTACGGTTTTGAGGACATTGTTAATTAAAAACATGCAATGCACAATTGTTAGCAACAAATCCTATTATCACAATTTTACCAAAATTTATTTTAAATTTAAATGTCTCGATTTTTCCTGCTTCAGAGCATAATACATAACCTTTTTACAAATAATGCATTATGACAGATTACATTGACAAAGTCAGTCAGTTTTGTAATTAAACTGACTACCGTTTGATAGCAGCGCTTGTCATTTTACTCATCATCAATTGGTTGCTGACCAAGTAATTCATCAATCAGTGATTGATTGATGAGTTAGCGCTGGCAACTTATGAGTCGTTCTGAACGCAACCATTGTTTTGTATGGCAGTTTTACGGTTTTTATTAAATTTGACATATTTATACATTTTGCCAACTTATAATGTTTATATTAGTGATGTCGCCGGATTCATTTTTTGGCCGGAACCGGAACCATCACCTACAAATAAACCGGAACCAGACCGGAACAGAATCCAAGACCGGATCTGGCCGGATCAATAAAAACAATTTTTAACATCATTCAAATAGGTGTGGGCTTTAGTAGAAAATTTACTAAGTTTCTTAAAACTTTTTGAGGAAATTATTATTAACAAAACTGAAAATATAAATGCAGATCAAAAAAATGTTGAAAAAATTAAAATAAAAAATAAATAAACATTACAAAATATTTACTTAATTGTTACAATAAAATAGGTATTATCTTGTATTAGTATTTCCTATACCTGTCCCACAGGTGACGCTACCAGTTACAAACATTCCTCCAGCACAGGTAAGTAAGCAAGTGAGCGACAACAGCGCAAGCGTCACAACTTGTATGCATTCTTGCTCCGGCACTAAAACTTCTGTGTGTATCGTATCGTGTTGCGCTCGCGACGGACCGTAAATATTACCGCGACCGAATCGCTTAAAACTTGACCATGTAATGCCGAACAATTACCAAATAAACATCCACACATACAACCGGACCACGTACTGATAAATACGCGAACCGTACGAAAATTCTTAAGTGATTAAGTGCCGTGAAACATCGCGAAAATGTGTTTTCAAACTACAGATGAAGTGTAAAAGTTATAACGGTGCGTTCTAGCCACAGGTGTTAGTGACTACTCTTCTGTTAAAATGGTGTACTTTAAATAAAGAAACAAACTTATCGAAGAGATGTGCTTGTTGTGTGTTAGATTTAAGACAATCGGATTGTTACCAGCAAGGATGGAGCGTGTCTATGGATTTGGATTAATTTTACTCTTCGCCTTCATAGCGACCAGTACACAAGGTAAGAGGAAAAGTCTTCGGTTTTGATTATTATGCAATTATTTAAATCGTCTGCTGGTTGTAGGGACCTTGGGAGTGCACTAACATTACGTTCGTTGCACAATTGTAAATCACAAAGAGGTTATTTAACAATATTAATCATAACATTGTTATATTATTAAAATAAAATATTATAATAACATTTACTACGTATGAATAACAATTTTTGTTGAAATAAATTTCAATTGATTTTATTTTCGGATTGTTTTGAATGGCAAACTACCTGAGGACAATAAAAAGTTTCATCAGCTTAAAATAGACTAGGTCTAATTGTAGGGTGGTTGAAAATTCTCGGTATTGCAACTTGCTGCATGCAATACCACAATCTCTTAAGAAATTTTAATCCTCATTTGAATGTGCGGCTTAATTTTTATGGATTATAATATTAATGTAGGAAGTACTTTCATTCGATTATAAAATGTTTTAACGTCTTTAAGTAATTAGCCATTCGCGTGTTTTCTTTAGACAATTTTTAAAAGGTAAATTGGAAATGATTTTCTGTGTTTTACATTTTATAATAGGATTCTTTTTCTTTTAATGTTGTTGAATATTTATGAGTTCATATTGCATTAGTGAAATGCACAAAATTAACATATGTGATTTTAAGTTCTCACAAAGTTGCTTTCTTCTTATTGCGCAAGTAGGGGCATGTAAACCAAAATGGAATAATTAGATATCTATTTCATGTTTTGACCTATTTATAACTTTGACAGTTGTAATGTAAATCAGTTTGGAGAAAAATATTGAGGTTTGGAAAAGTTAGTTATTTTTTTCTAATATTAAAGAATTTATTATACATTGGATAATATTTTTTTAATTATATTATTATCAATGCATTGTTAGTTAATTAGATAATTGATTAATTGCTGTATACAATATTAGAGATTTTTTGAGATTAAAATTATGTAAAAGATAATTGTTACAAGATTACATACAGGAATGAATGTCTTGAAATTTCTTTTTCATTATACATTAAAATTTTAATAAAACTTTTTGTTCATGTAATTGATATTTTAATATCATGATGAATCTAATGTTTACAAAAAAAGTAGAAGCAACCTCTCCCATATTCAGTTCAATTATATAACTGATAACTGAAACCCAAACAAGTTCACTGTGAAGTATTGAGATACAGATCAGCGCATATAGATATGTATGTATGTATAATAATAATAAAAGGCTTTTATCAATAAAGCAATACGTTTTAAATGGCGCTTCTGTTTTTATTCATATCGTAATTATAACATGCATAATTTAATATCATAACTAATTAGCATACATTAGTTTTTTGCTAAATTTTTGTTCAAATGTTTGTCTTTTGTATTCTTTTACAATATCTGAAAAAACTTTTAAGGAAATTAAAATGTAAATTTCGATACACAAGAGTTATAGGATAATTTCCTTCTTACGTAGGAGACAGTTTAGGGAGTATTAAAAGGTTTTTATATATTTAATTAATTGCTAACCTAAAATAATATTGAATATCTATTGCTATTATCTTTTTCGAATGTTTTGTATTTTCTGGATTTTATTACTTTATAGTTAAGTTTATTGATTTTTTTCACAATTGAAGTTCTAAATTTATAGTTATGCTGAAAAGCAAAAACTATTTTAAATTTTCTTAGATTATATGAAATTAATATTATAAATTTAGTTTATGAATATATTTATATTCTTCGTGAAGTTGGCATATTTTATATTTAGTAATTACTGGCTTATTAGGATCCATAGCTCTATTTAAAATGTATAATTATTATAATGATAAAATGCAAATTGTTTTTATGTTTAAAAAATGAGCTCATTGCTTATCGAATATGTTGTTAAAATCATCATTTGTTTTCTAACATTGAAAAATGTACGACGTTGCAAATGGTCTGTAACTTTCAATTTTACCTATTATGCGAATTTGGAATGTTATATATAAGAGAAAATCTTTTTTTAATTGTTTCCGTGATGGTTTATGAAAAGTTCAATTGTGATGAACGCCGTCGATTTTTGTGTTTAGGTCAAATTTACACTTTCACAAACTGTAGCAAGTTTTGTTTGGTGAGCACCACGACGATGATTTTTTTTTCTACGTCTTTTTGCGTCATTAGTCTCTTACCGGGCTCTTTTTTAGAAGAGAGCTACTTTTTTAATTACAAAATCTGCTATATACATGTCTTCCTCTTGTAAAAATATATTGTTTGTAAAAGTTTTCTAGTAGAAACATCAAAATTAAATCATAATTTTTAATATTTCTTTGACATTGACGTGACATTTCTAAGTATTAATCAGGTGAAGATAAAATATTGTTCAATTAATGTGCGCCTCAGCGACACTTTCTGCGATACGTACATACTTTAATAATGTTTCTACCTCACTTGTATTGAAATAGATATTTTCAATCAAAAGAAGCTCTTTTTCGCTAAAAGCGCATATCTAATTTACTATCTTGACGAGCATATGTCAGTTTTTATATAATTTAAATAAGATCTAGACTGAGCTATGGTATGAAGGTGCCGATGGGCATTATCTAGTAATGCACTTTATATTTTACAAGAAAATATAATATTAATTTTAATTATGACAAAAAGTCATGTCATTTTGTAGTTAAAATGAATAAATAGTTTTATATTTAGCTTTGATTATAATAATAATAAGAATACTTTATTACTGCAGTAAAATTTCAATAATAGGACAAATTAAAATAAAATGGGCAAAAATACAAAAGTTGAATAAAAAAAAAATAATACATGTTTATATTGTCTATGTACAAAAATAATAATAATTGGTAAACAAACCGATTGTGTTTTAAGAAGTGTTTTAAAGTGTATGTGCCAGTTTGTTTATAAAAGTTTATTTAACAGACAAAATTAGCAGCTATTTTAAAGCTATGAGGGCAGTAACGCTGCGGAAACGTTAGCTAATAAAGCTTAATTATTTGATATCCTACCTCCAAAAGAATTAATTTCTTAAATCAATATGAAAAGGATATAACGATAAACAAAAAAATAAATATATGTATAATAAGTGTAGAATTATTATAATATTGCATCATGATGAAAAATGCAAAAAGGTTGATATATATTGCATACTATAATAAATTAATTAATACAATATTGTAAAATTTATATAAGCTTGGAAGCTTTTATGAAAAATCTCCAAGCTTTTATGAACCAGAGCACGCCCATATAATGCCCTAGTTTATTAAGGATCACTTTACATATTTCGTATCTAAGGTAATAATAACAATTAATAATCAAGTGAAATATAATCATATTAATATGTAGATCTCGCATGGTGTGGTGGTCAGTGTGGTGTAACTTAGTAAACAACGATGCAGGTATACAACTAACATTTTGTTACCTTCATATTGATACATTTAAGCAAATTTACAATTTGAACTGTTAGTAACATGTAATTGAAAACTTAGATTTATACGCTCATCATAATTGGTGTTGCTTTTCCTCGGTCCTCCGCGTTTTTCTTTATTTTATTGTACCTTTCTTCTTTCTTAGAACATCAGTCATCTTGCGTCTTTTCCTCCTTCTTTTTGGATTTGCATTTACCATTCCTTCAATCACGTGTTTAATAAACTATCTCTTCTTAACACTTTTTTATTCCGGAACTTGACTGACCACTTAATGCTCATTAATCTTCTTCAGAGCCAAGTACATTCGTATAGGATTCTAGTGGCGACTGTATTGCAGTGTCCTAGTGCGATGAATGTCTAGTTTGTCGAATATATTTCGATGCAGTAGTCTTCTTTGCAAGGCAATGGCAAACCAGCGAAGTATCTGTCTAGTAAACCTCCTCTAGTGGTGTTGTTCGGATTTTACGTTAAATTGTAAGTCTTGCATGTTTGTGTAGAACTATTACCGCATACCACAAACATGCGATAGGGGCGCATACACTTGTAGCGAGTACGGCACTATTAGAAGAAGATGATAGGTTTATATCTAACTTACTACTCAAAATTTTGCTCTTCCTTCTAAATGCTTCATTTGCCATTCCTGTGGGTAATTTTATTTCTTTTTTTGTAATGTTAATTTAATATTTAAAGGTACATATACTTTTTTATTTGTTCTTTAGCTTTTTTTATTTAGTAGAAATCTGACGTTTCAAGTAGAGATTTAACGCTTTGAAAAAAAACAGGAAAATTTAGAATATAACTTTTTTTTCTGTTTTCTTTTCGAGCAATGGAAAAATTGGAATAAACGGAAAATTTTTATAACAAAACAGGTAACTTAAAAAGTAAACCAAAAACCTAATATTTATTATAAATTATCTAATATTTTATTTTAAAGTAATAAAAACAGAAGATTTACTCTCTGTTATCAAAAAATTGTAAAAACAACACCAAATACAAACTAGAGGAAAGTTTATTTAGCCGAACCCAAAGCCAAAACACTTAATGGCATTTCATCGTCAATGTTCGACTTGTCCGAGTATTATTTGAAATACTTATATTTAATAATATAAATCAATTCTTAATTATTAAAACTTTTTCTCAAAATTTTCGTTTTGTTCGAATTTTTCTGGAAAAACCCGTTTTTTTTTTCTTATCTTAATTTTTCCGGAAATTTTGAAACTCTAGTTTCAAGTTTCAATTCTCATTGTTGGTTTTTTATTTGAATTTTTATTTTACATGTTTTATTTTCATACTGCTCTCTTCCTCTTTGGAGATCCGATTGGGGACTATTTTACGTCCGATATTTAGTTTTATAAGAATTTATGTTTTTTTTTTCATTTTTCTTATGCACTTGTTTTTGGAATACTATGAGGTTTTTAATGGAGTGGTTTTTCTTGGTTTTTTCCATTTCTATATTGTTGATTCCGAAGGATTTGTTTGTTTAGAGTGGTAATTTCTTACTCCTACGGCAAAGAGGTGACTTTCCACTCGCTCGTCCGCTATCTAAAGAGACCGTTGGCATTTAGTAGAAACGTAATTTTTTATCCTGGAAGTTGCTCGGTTGCTATTGTCTTGTTAGTAGTAACAGGATGCACTAAGTGATAAAGAGGTTGACATTTGCGTGAGAGATGTTATTTTTATTACGCTTTCATCCCTTGATTTGCATTTATACGCTAAATTATGGACATTCTATAAATTCTAAATTATCACTCTATGGGAAGAATGCTAAAACGGTTATAGGCATGAGTGCAACCACAGTTAACATAATTTTTGCGTATATTAAGTTTTTTGCGTAATAATTTGTTGGTGGTGTTGGCGCAGCGTGAATTTAGACGTAGATTTCCCACTCGTCTGACACTACGGCTTTTAGCTGCTTGTTTAGAAGAGTGTGAGTCAACACGAGATGCTGTCAGGTCTGGGCGGCCTCGGAGCAGCCTTTCTGCTGAGAATATTGCGGCTGTGCCCTGCAGACGTAATTGGAAATCAATCGGCGGTCTTTACTGAGAATTTTAGTGAAAGATTTGAAGATGTTTGCTTACAAAGTGCAGACAGTGCATCAGCTGCTAGCCGTTGATCTACGTTCAAGCTATTCTGAATCTCGACCACGAGGAAGAGAACTTTTTATCGATAATCATCATGAGCGACGCGGCCCATTTCTGTGGGTAAGTGAATAAGCAGAATTATTGCTTCTGCGGTACAGAAAATTTGCGTATAACACACGAAGAGCCATTACACCCGCTGAAAGTTACTGTAAGGTGTGGTGTTTAGGCCGGAGGCGTCATCGGGCCTTATTTTTTCGAAAAAGCCGCGGTTCAAGCACTATAGAGCCATGCTCAACGACTTTCTTCTACATCTACTGGACGAATTGAGACTGTAGAACATGTGGTTCTAACAGGATGAAGCAACGGCGCATACTGCACGATCCACAACCGAAGTTCTGAAGGCTGCATTTCCGGGTTGCTTAATCTCTTGTTTTGGTGATTTGCATTGGCCGGCAAGATCGCCCGATTTAACCGTTCTTGATTTTTTTTTGTGGGGTTTTTTGAAGTCACGAGTCTATGTCAACAAGCCTAAGACTCTTGAAAGCCCTTGACTTGTCTTGTTGATAATATTTTTAATATTTTTTATGGTAATACGACGCACATTATTTATTTTCTGGAAAGACACTTTGCTGAGTTGTTTGTCCCGTCCGTAACGTTATATAAGACTTCTGGGGCGATGTAAAATAGCTGTAAAAAATGCAATAAAGAAGAATCTAACTTTGTACCACCTGGTTTAAGTAGAGACCTAATGGGCGTCGCAGTGCCGTAGGGTTTTGGTGTTATAATTGTCGCAAATTAAGCCGTTTTAAGTGTGGTATAAAATGTTTTATTGTTTTAAAATAGCCAAATGGCGTTTCTGAGTTTATAAAAAAGTGCACAATAAATCAATTTATAAGAAAAAAAAATTGCAGAATTTTTATTTAAGTAAAAAGTTTACAGAAAATGAAAATGAAACCCATTTTCCGTATGACAAGTTTTATACTTGTGGAGTTTTGTGGATTGTTTTCATAATATGATACAACTCTTTTCTTATGTTCCAAAATACCCGCCGACAGCATTCTTCAATTGATCTAAATACGAAAGGTATTTAACTTTTCTGTAAAATTTTGAGTATATTTTGAAATTGAAATTGCAAACTGTTATCAACAATCTTATTTCTTTTATTCAGTTATGTAATACAAAAAAGAAACTCATCTATTGTTTAAAATTCTTTAAAGAATGCAAACAGTGTATTAATTTATGGCTTACTTATTTAGTAGTACTACTTGGACTGCTTTCCTCTAAGGTGAATTTTACAACTCTAGACAGTGGTGTAATGGTTCTGCCTGGTACCAGGTTTGATAGGCGGAACAACGTCGGCATTGGTTGTTAGTCTCAATTCAGTCCTTGGGTTGAACTACTGATATGTTGCAGCTTGGAATTTGGCTGCCATTATTTGTCTTTAGGGTTGGTCAATTTTTGTCAACGTTGAAGTCTGGCACTTCAAGTTCTGGTGTTGGATTGTTATCATGACTTATGAGCAGTGCGTTGTGGTTTTTTAGCTTTTTTGCATTTGTCGAAAACAAATTTTGTTTGCAAAAAGGTCCTTCTTTGACTTCAACCTCAAAAGCTGCCAAATCTTTGAATCCTAATTTGGTTGCTTGGAATCTGGGACGTTTTTCAATACTTGCTAGGAATTCTAACAAATATTCAATGACAGATCAGAGATGTAGGACCGAAACTTTGAAGAGAGATTTCTTTAACCATGGATGGAATAAACTTTCAAATTCAGTATTTCCTTACTTATAAGCCACAAATATTCAAAATGCTTAAATCTAGTCTTTAATGTGATAGTTTTAGCTAGTGTGGTTTTACTCGTTGAAATTCAAAGGTATTTTTATGTTGTTGTGGCATATTATGTAATTTCTAAATATCACATTCTGAAATTAATTAAAATAAAAACGCAATAGGATCTCTAGAAGTTTTTTCTTGGCTTATTGCAAACGTCGTCTGTTGTAGTACTGAATGCGTGCATCTGCCGGGACAATCACAGGGCTCTGGATTTGTTTAAAGCATTGCCCACACTTTTTGTTAAAGGTTGAGCTGGCATCAACATCCAAACACTACTTGGATAACAGCTGTTTTCTGTGATTGGTTTTATATTGTTTTTATTCTCATGGTTATTGAAATAGTTTTTTTCAGAACGTTTATAGAATTGGTATGCATAGTTTATCTTTTTTCAATACTTTTCAGTAAAGGTTTTGAACGTTTGAGCCTAGTTGGGACAAACTCTTTCTGGTGCAATGCCGACGTGTGTGAAGGAAATGTAGAAAATGAAAGTTAGTCTTGTGGATGTAGAAATGGAAGAATATTGACTTGGAGATCCGGTTAGTTCTTCGTCTTCGTTTTGTTAAAGCGGTATTCATCTATAAACGGAATATGAAGTTAAAACAAGTCGTAGACTTCTGTGGCGATGTAAAATAGCCGTAAAAAGCATAAAGCATAAGTTCAAAATGTTTATAAATACGTTTTTCTAACAAATAGAAGTTCTTCGACTGGCTTGCAGAATATTTGAAGCTTAATTGTTTATTTCAGCAAATAATTGGTTTAGTTCAAATGTATAGAAATTTTGTGCAGAATTTTTATTTAAGCCATAAGTTTTGCAAATTGCTAAGAAACCCATTTTCCGTATGAAAAGTTTGTGTAAAAACACACAATTCTTGCGGCTCTATAAATGTTTTTACTTGTAATCTAAAATCGCTTTTTACTTAAAAAAGTTTGTTTGATTTAAACTATTTTAAGATATCAATTTTATTTGCTAAAATTTATTTTTATGTTTACATTTGTAAACTTTTTAAGCTGTTTACATTTGTAAGCTTGCTAAGTTATTTACATTTGTAAACATGTTTAGGCAGCATTAGTTGTTATAGTTAGTGCAGGGTAGATCAAATATTGTTGAAAATTAATGAATAACTCAAACTCGACTAATATGCAAGTATAAGTAATATTACAAGTTTTACAAATGGCGAAGAATGGTATTTTTTATGTAATAAATATAATATATAATTAATTTTAAAAATATATAATTTATATAATAACAATTCTTTTTCAAGGGTATGTTGTGTGAGAAGGGACTTACATTTTAAAAAGATTGCAAATTATACCTGATACTACTATTATTATATGAACTTTCACTAAAGCTACCACGACGTGTGGTTATAAACCACACAGGAATATAAATTTACAAGCGAGATGCTAAAATAAATCAATTTAGCTTTCACATTAAAATAATAATAAAATGCAATTGAATTTTGCATCGTGCATGAATGTATAATTAAATTTCGTTTGCAATTTGATAGGAGTTTATTTAAAAATAAATTATTTTTATTATTAGAGTACTATATTAAAATAGTTTGACAAAATGATGAAGTAATTAAATATTTATTAATATTGGATTTTAAAAATTCACTGAGCGAAATCAAATAAACCGAGTGAATTGCTGATCATAAAATGGGAGGATATCGCCATAAATTTAATTAAAAAAATATTTTTTTTATCAATATTTAACTTTTATTTATTAAAATATGCTTTTTTACATGCAAGTATTAGTTAAGCATATCTGAAGGTTTAAGAAAAAAGGAAACTTCCGAAAG
The DNA here is from genome assembly GCA_963932245.1 of Tachinus rufipes. Taxonomy (NCBI): domain Eukaryota; kingdom Metazoa; phylum Arthropoda; class Insecta; order Coleoptera; family Staphylinidae; genus Tachinus; species Tachinus rufipes. The sequence goes on from OZ010744.1 coordinate 81,571,093, forward strand.
AGATAAGTTTATCAGTGTATTGTTATTTTTGGGTACCACTTACCATGTCCAACTGAAGTTCCTAATTAAGCATGTGATATATGCAGAATATTTCTTATACACCTTTGTTACATTTCATGTTATTGCAGGTGCGTAAACAATGCTTTTAATAGAAATTTCAATGTGTGAAATAATTGCTTAGTCTTGAAAGCTGGTTTATATAAACTTTATTGTTACAACTGATTTTATTAGTTTATAATTAACACTTACCAAAAAAATATAGAATACGTTATTAAATTTATATTAATTAATTATGAAAAACGTTGCCAAATAGTTTTATTATTATGGTGTACACGACAATTTATCATTTTGTAAAAGTTCAGTTTTAATAAAATGGCCTGTTAAAATGTGTCCATTGTAAAATAACATAACTTATAGGTTCAAGCTACTGTATAAATCATACACAAAAGAGGGATACTACATTTTGTATCAAATCCCATCATATATTATTTCCTCGAGTTCGCAAGTCACACAGTGAAACATCCGCCTATTGTAAAAATTGTTGATATGTATTTCGTTGGACATTAAAGTTTTTATGATTTATATATAATCTTAATATAACAGCAATATTTACTCAAATGCTTAATATATAACTTAAATGAATTTATATTTGAGTAGAAAGATTTTGCTGAATGGGGCTTACTAGGCTTACTACCTAGGGGTAATAAAACACAATGGATTACAGATATTAGTTTGGATAGGGGCTGGTTTTTATAATGCCAGGTATGTTCTAAATAACTTACTACAATATAACTACGAGTTTACATTTTTTTTACTATTAATTTATCAACCATATTAACTTATAAAACGAATTGAAAATCTAGAAATACTGAAACCACATCACGTGGGTATATAAATAAATATGGTGTAAGATATACAATTACTATTTTATCTCAAAATGTTTGTTTAATTTTTTTTAAATACATTATATTTGACAAAACTATTTATTCATTTATACGTTTTAAGTGAAAGTTTAATGAAGTTTTATTATTAAATCTATATATTTTATATAACTTTAATATGAAATATATGGATTTTTATGAAATTTGCAAAACGCTTCGGGATTGCATATTTTAGATTTTTGGTTGTTTGAGAGAGTGCAGAGTGTTTTGATTTACAAGTTTAGGCCCATACATCTTGAGGGTGAACTCTTTGTGACAAGTCATCAGCTGTGGCATTACCTACTTCATTCTAGTCTTTGTTCATCTAGCACAGAGATTGAAAACTTTATTTGATCACAGAATCATTTTAAAATATTTTTTTTTAATTTTACTGATAATATTGCACATTTTTTTGATACATTTTTTCTAAACTACAACAGAGCTTAGGTTTTAATATTTTGCGAACTAGTCAAAGGTCTATAGGGATATATTTATGGACATTTTGGGTTCTAAACTTCATATTCCATTTATATACTGGAACAAAACTGGCGTTGTTAGTTTTCATGGTACTGGATAAAGCTTTTTATTTTTTCAAGACGTAAAAATTGCCGCATTTCTCTTTAATTTCTTTCTTTTGTTGGGTGATTTTCTACATTTTACAAGTGCAAAAATGCGCTATATCTTGATATTGCACTAGAAAACGGTGAGATAGCTCAGTTATAGAGCGTTAGCGTAGCACGCTAACAGTTCGGGGCTTGATCCCCGAATATGACTAAAATAATAACTTGCTCTTTATCTACCGGGGTGATTCGGAAGTCACCTAATAAGCCGTTGGTCCTATCAACCTTTTTCAAACAAGTCGTAAGAGTTCTGGGGCGAAGTAAAATAGCTGTTAAAAGCATCATAAAGAAGAAAAGGAATGCTTGTCTGAATTATATTCACAACGTTAAGTGCTCAGCTAGGCTCAAACGTTTCAAAGCTTTGTTAAGGGGGGAGAATTATTGCGCTATTATAAGGGTTCACAGCATCCAACTCAGCAAGAAAACGCCTGAATATAATTGAATAAAATTTTCACACATTGTAGAAGAAAGTCCAATCTGTGTTCTCAAACTTGTAGAAATTTGATGCAATAAGTCGTTTCTTTGCAATTAATTTTTAAATAGTGACGTTTTTAATTAGTTTTTTGTTATTTTTTTACTCTTTAAATATAACTTCAAATCTTTATCTAAAAACATGAAGACATAGAATATAGTATGTAGTTCAACATATAAAAAAAGTAATGACTAAAATCTTATCGTTTGGATATTGAGTTGGTTGGCGTTTTGTCCTATAAGAACTAATTTTAATTTAAAAACGGCGCTGTACGTGTTAATATTTTTCTAGAGAGAAAAGTTTACTGATATTCTCGTAGATGTGATAGGATTTAATATTTTTCCATAATACATAATACTACTAGTGGCACCACAACAGGACGGGGCGACTAAGTCGGCAATTCTTCAGCGTTAAAGAGTATTGGGAAGAGATAAACTATGCATACCAATCTTATAGGCATTCTGAGAAGAGCTATACCAAACGCATGCAACACTGAACTTATCAGGAAAGGAAAAAATAGCTGACATCAGGAGCGAGTGTGTAAGTGCAAGGAGGTTGCTCACGCGTGCGCACAAAAGAGGAAACAGCAACACTGTGCGTGACGATCAGCTGACGGAGTCCTATAAACAGCTGAGAAAACAACTCAAGGGTGCAATAGCGGCAGCTAAAAAGAAATCCTGGGATGCCCTGTGCCAGGAAGTGGACACAGATCTGTGGGGCATTGGCTATAAAATTGTCACCGGCAAGTTAGGACTGCGTTCACCGATACAACTGTCCGACGACGCCCTATTACAGATTGCGAAGGACCTGTTTCCCAAAGCAGGTATGGCCGGGTATCAAACTCCAACCGGGAGATGTCCCCCAATCACGGTAAAAGAGATTGTGGAAGCGGGAAAGAAAATAAAAACAGGCAAAGCCTCAGGCCCGGACGGCATCCCACCAGAGGTCATCAAGGCGATCGCTGAAAAGAGATCCGAGTTGCTCCTTGGCACCCTGAACTCTCTTGTTAGCAAGGGCACCTTCCCAGAAGAGTGGAAAACCGCTAGGCTTACCCTTATCGGAAAGCCAGCCAAGCCCGGAGAGGAAAGAGCCTACAGGCCTCTGTGCATCCTGAACTCGATGGGCAAACTATTCGAACAAATTCTGAATAGACGGCTCTAAATCAAACTGGAGGAAAAGTCGGGCCTGTCAGACTCCCAATTTGGATTTAGGAAGGGTAGGTCTACGGTTGACGCGGCCAGGAAGGTACAAGCGTTGAGAAAAGAATACAGGGCAAAGGGGATGAAAGTCGTCCTGGTTACGTTCGATGTCAAGAATGCTTTCAACACTGTGCGATGGCCTGACATCATGTACGAATTGCGAAACATAGGAGTGTCGGATTACTTAATTAAGACAAATGGAAGCTATCTCGAAAACCGACGCATTCTCATTGGAGAGAAGCATACGATGGAGGTCACGGCGGGGGTCCCACAGGGCTCAGTAAAGGGTCCGACCCTATTAAATGTAAGCCCTTATCGGTTACGCGGACGACGTGGGTATGGTCGTTGCAGGAATGTATGTCAAAGATATGGCCGATGATGCCGAATGGGCAGCAAGCAGGATAGTCGGGTGGCTAGGTAAAAGGAAGCTACAGCTCGCTGCACAGAAGACGGAGTCGGTCATTCTTGCGGACAGAAAACAGCTAAAAGAATTTACTTTTATGGTTGACGACATACAAATTACAAGCCAGAGGAGCCTGAGATACCTTGGCATCACTTTTGCTCACAACTGCAATATGGGCCCACACATAGCCTTGGCCGCTGAAAAAGCAGACCGTGTCTCTGCCAAACTTGCGAGACTTATGCCAAACGTGGCAGGACCCAAAGAGAGTAAAAGGAAAGTAACATTTAGCGTGGTATCGTCTATTGTTCTGTACGGGGCACCTGTCTGGAGCCAGTGGGCGACCGTCCGAAAGTACAAGGACATCCTCTTGCGGACACAACGAAAGGTAGCAATCGGAGTAACGTGCGCCTACAGAACAATCTCCACCAAGGCGGTGCTTGCAATTGCAAGCACAATACCTCTGCATTTACTGGCTTTGGAGAGGAGCCATGAGGCCCGAAACAACGAGCAGAAAAGAAGGCGCGAGAGGCAACAATTGCGCAGTGGGAAAAAGAGTGGCAGGAAGAAGGGCCGACTGGAGAATGGACTAGAAGACTCATACCTGAAATAACCCCATGGATAAACAGGAAACACGGCAACGTGGACTACCACTTGACTCAGTTTCTCAGCGGCCATGGATGTTTCTGGAATTACCTTAACAGGTTTAAGCGGAAAGCTGAACCAAAATGCCCGTACTGTGGGACGGAAGACACGCCTGAACACACGGTTCTAGTATGCGCCAGATGGCTAGAAGAAAGAAGCAGCTGGACGGCTGTACTAGGTGCAGAAGAGGTCACAGCAGATAACATTGTAGGGCACATGCTGGAAAGCGAGCCCAAATGGAGGTGTGTCCAAACGGGTATCGGAAACATACTGAGGCAAAAAGAGCAGGACGAAATAACGGAAGCCTTCCCGTAAGTTTGCAAAATTGAATTAGCAAAGTAGTAGCTGCCAGCGAAGCAATGCCTTATGGCAGTCCCGCTGGTAACTCCGGAACACGAGAGGTGGTTTTAGTGGGTAAGGTAGCAATATCCAATCCTACACTCTAATGCATTGAATTAGGGCCAGTGCATAAAGCATTACCACCTCTCACAAAAAAAAAGGGTTGTGTTTGGATGTTGATACCGGCTCAGCTTCTAATGGAAGGATTGAGCAACGCTTTGAATTAATACAAAGTTACCTTAGCTGCATGTGGATGTGCCGGAAGATACATATATTTAGTACTAGACACCAATTTTTGACGTTTCTAGACATCCAGTATTGTTCATTACAAGACTTTTTATACCTGATCCAACTGGAACTTGAGGTACTAGACACATTTAGCTTTAACGAAATTTAAAAAAAAGAACCCTAACTTGACTTGACCTTTGTCATTGGGAAGACCAGACTTGGTGAGTAATTTTATTTATGTGAGCAAACCTGACTGGACCATTCCCCAAGCTCTGAAGTTAACTAGGTCTCACTTCAGCTAGCCCAAGGTGATCCCAGTAATTAACTACATGCTTTAAATAGGATGTCTGAAAATTATTTGCAATAAAAAGGTTGTGAGCTTGATTTTTTAAATAAATTTTTGCAAGAAATGTTTTAGTTTAGTTTTCTGTATGCATTTTTAATGTTTTTTTAGTATTACCTAAGTTTTTTATACTATATAAATGAAAGAAATGTCACGTTTCCGATAAAGCCGCAAGCTATCAGGTTTTGCTTGAGACTTAAGCACAGTGCAACGGAAACTTTTACAAAACTCAGACCTACAGAGAGTGTTGTCAATAGCTAAGGTTTAATTTTATTTTGAAGATAAAACAAGCTGCGAAAAGTCTTCATCTTTAAGAACTGCTGAAAATATTGACAGAATCCGGGATCGTCGTTTGAATGTAATCGGGGAGAAGTTGAATTTGACTGACATCACCAAATGCTATTTAAGAAATGATCAAATTACTTATTAAGGTCGTTGGCTCTCTAGTTTATAATAACAATTTATAGTCGAAATAACATATTATAATTTATTATTAAAATTGCATACGATGACACTTTCAGCAAACTAAAAAATATTGTTTCAGTTTGTTTGATTTTATTGACCTTCTTTAGTATAATCACCTACATCTAAATAAGTTAAAATGCGTACTTTAAAAATAACTTTGTTTACATGATAGACGTGGAATTATTTTATACTTTAATTGTTGCTAAACGATTGTACTTGAATTTATTAAAAGGTTGTAGTACAACTAATTCCAAGTATTGAATTCTGTTGCAGTCTTGTTGTTGTTATGATGCAAAAGGTGATAGCTATATGTTGTTGCTTGTAAGAAAAGTTTTTAAAATTTGTTTGTTGTGCTTTAGATAGTGAGAGAAGCGGAAGATGGATGGTGAAGAAAACACAACTACGTTTTATGCCCACGACTGACGTCACGCGCCATTTGTGGACATTGGTTCAATGAATAGTTGATTGTTTAATTTCACAATTTTGAAATAAAATGCATATTTTAATATTAATTGAATTTTATTCGCAAAATAAATCTTGTGCTTATTTTAAAACGTTGAAGATAGATAGATCACTATCAAACAAGTAATTCGATGTCCATCTATAATATTGACATATTCCACAGAGTAGAAAAGTGTTTTCATTTACAAAGCTTTGTTATGAATTTGAAAAATTTAAATCAATGACATGTAACCAATTTCTAACAATAAAAATTTTAAACAAATGAATAAACACCGAACTCCAAAGGGCTTATTTTCTATGCCACTGAGTATACTTCAATCAAAATCATACAACAATAATGGAATTAAATATTAAATCATTGAGCACAATAACTGAAAAGCAGAATTAAAATTTTTATTCACGTTTGTTACTTCTTGTTAAATTTATAAAATATTTATATAACAGTTTACAATATTTTATAAATCCTATCACAATATTTTCATTAGGATTCAATATAACAGATTTGGCTACAATATTGGCTCTATACAAACCTCGTGATTAATGGCAATGCGTTGAATTCATTTTAGATTTATTGTGTTAAGAATTTATAGCAGGAAATACAATTTAATTGAGACTATTTTAATTGTTACAATGTATCGTTGTTACACACAATTGTCGGGAGTACGTTGAGAAATTTCTAGTGACTTGCAGTACCCTGAATTTTCTATTCTAAGCAATTCCAAGTAGGTAACAGTATATGATAAATGAAACGAATACTAAATGGTGAATGTAGAATGTAAAAAAAATATGTAAAATAATACTACATACAGTTAAAGCTTTGTGAAATAAATCGTATTTAATATGTCAGCAGTGATCAGAATTTATTTACTTGTTTGCATTTGTTCTTCATAATAAAAGTCGTTCAACCTTAATATGTGATAATCCATTATCAATATCTAATGAATAAAATATTTACATAATAGCTTAATAAATATGCTTGATTTAATCCTTATTGAGTCAATTATGTAATTATGCCTGATACAGGTTAATTATTTTCATTAATAATTAAATAGTTTCTTATACTTTTTATATTGAAGCAACTAAAATTAATCAAAATTTATAATGAAATAAAATCAGACTTGATATAAAAGTGTTCACAATATTGATTTGAAACAAACAAGACTAATTAAATTTACCTACAGGTTTTATAGCTCTGTGTGCATTTACAATAATTATACCTTTTAACATCCAAACAATGACACGAATATATTACTTAAATTTTGTATAAATGTTTAATAGTATCAGTGAAGCATTTTTAAAATCAATAATAAAACTTGTTGCAATTAAATCAATTTTGAAATATGTATTTAAGGTTCTATTTGATGTTCAGTTTCATTGTGAATAATAGTTATTAATTCATAACCAAGAACTGTGTTTAATTTCAATTTCTTCTGTCGTACACAGTTTGTTAATAATTATGTTCAAATATTAAAAAGTATATTAATAAATGATTTCTGAAGTATATAGTCTTAGTATTTCATTACAACACTAGTACTGTTCTCATTTTATTAACGCACTAGTACGGTAATAAATTTATTAACACACTAGTGCGGTAATATTATTATCTAATCTAATGAATACAGACTTTAGTTATTTGGAATGCGACGCCGTCAGACCAAGTTTAATGCAAATAAAATATGATCACTTAAATAGTAGAAAACTTTATCTACAATATATAGGTTTATCTACAATCAATATTTATTTATCAAATCTATCGTAAATTTACAAATATATCTACACGCCTAAAAAATAAAACTTAAATTCTACAAAAATCCGAGATTGTCTTTACTGATAACTTTTCGCAGAGTATGTGACCATAAGCATTCTTAATAGCAACAAAATCGTTTCTTACATTTATCATTTTTATAAAATGTGTTTTTTATTTTTATTGTTTTTTAACCATACAAAATTGCATTTTAAGACCATATGATCTATGCCGCCCTGAGTAATTATCAAAGGATATCATTGTTATTTAATTATCACATAGGTGGAAAGCAAATAATATCCGGTTTGCGGTTATTGTTATTTCAAAAATAAATACATTTTATCCAGTTACAAGTTAACACTAATGTGATGTGTAATAATAACAATAAATGAATTGCAGTAAATGGATGACAATAATAAATGATCAACATGCATTATTAGCATACTGGGTTTGCAGTTTTAAGAAAAATTTATCAAATTTACAAAAAACTGAAAAATCTGGTAGATTTGATTTTATTTAAATCATTTTTTAATAGTAACTTGTTATAATATTTTTTATTTTAAATTTATATTTAGTTGAAGTAACGAAAAGATTGGTTTCTATACTTATTCTTACTACAAGGTCATCATAAAACTAGCAGGCTTAGTAAGTTAAGTGGGTGGAAAACATAGGCGTGTATGGCTTTGATTCATCATTAATTAATTATACATGCTTTATTACTTAGTCCATGCAGATATTTGTTTATTTCTATAATTTAAACGTTGTTTAGAATAAAATAAGGATGCTGAGCACTGAAGCGTAAAATAAATAGAGTTGAGAATTATTTATTTTATATTACCACAAAAAAAATTATTTGCATAACGATAAGATCAAATTATTTCAGCATATTAATAATTAAAAACATTTTATATTAGAAAAATATGTAAAAGCTACCAAAAACCTTGATATATTATACCTATATTTTAGAGATATTGAGACTAATGATGTATCATAAAAAAAGTGTCATTCATATTAGCTTATTTGTAAAATTTGAATTGCAAATTTGCTTCAGTAGCATTATATTGTCTTTTTTATAGCTTTTCGAAGATATTGATACTGCTGATATAAAGTGGTGCATTAAAAAGTTGGTTTGTAAAAGTATGCACCCTTAGTGTTGTAGAGCATGCAGAATGTGCACGTCACACCTGCACTTAAATGCGTGTGTCGGGAGGGTAGCACCCCTCTTAATTTTTTATATAATAAAATCTCGGTAGCATGTGTTATGTTTTAAAAGCAAGCCCTCCCAATATAGTTGTAAAAATGCGAGTAAAATATTAATAATAAAAATGGGCATTCAAATAGAAAATAAATTTAAGCGAAAAATCGACATTTATATAACAGATGGTAGATTGCTGAAATTTATTAGTTATATTGAATTGGGTATTAAATTTATATATGATTTTGTCATATTTTAAGTCTCTTTTCAAATTATAGTTGCTGTTAAGGGGGCGGTTTTTTGAGTGTCATAAAACTTGAAACACAAATCGTGCAAATTAATTACTAAAATCGGTTTTTGCAACGTGTAGAGAATAAAATTTCTAGTGTCATGAAATGTACGAGGATCCAAAATCTTTAATTATTTATTAAATTTTGAATTTTTGTAATTTGAAATTATTTCATTACACTACAAATTTAGTAGACTTTTATTTGTTACAGTTCTGCTCGAAATTGTGAATAGATGATAAAATGTGAAATTTGAAATTCCCGCGTGTATAATTTGGTACTGCTGCTACTTTAATTACAAGTTTGATTTTTTGAAAAGGGATAATTATGAAAAATTAGAATGTTTTGTAATTTAACCGAGAGGAGAGTTTCAGGTCATTGAAGTACTTCATAGCTGCCTGAAGTTATTCACACCTAGACCGAGTGGGTCTTTGATGTTAGTTTCGGCATTAATAGTCTTCTTCGGCTGATATGCCAAAAATCTAAACTATCTAATCGGTGTTAGTAATACAAATTACATTGGCATTGAGGTCATTGAATTACTGCATAGCGGTAGCATGCTAGATCTTGATTTAGGTGTTTTGTAACCTGCACTCTATCGCTTGGTTGATAAAAGGCTGTCGATGTTGATCTATCTCTTTCTTCCATCTTGTTGTTTTTGGGCTAGTTGTAGAGTTTTGACAAGTTGTTTGAGTTGTGGGGTAATTTCTGGAACGAACATGCCAGTGTGTGTTATGTTACGGATGTCTTGCTGGATATCTATTGGAGAGCGAAGTTTTTGGACAAATATTAGATATGCCTGAGTAAATCCAGATGTAATACAAATTGATGTGTTTATTGTAAACTGAATGGCATTTAGTTGTTGGGCCACTCAGTATGGTGTTTGTAACAGTATTGAAAGTTGTGTTTTTAATCACGGTTTTTCCTCTACTGAATTTTTAGCAGGATGATGAGGTGAAATGGTGGTCAATGTCGAACCAGTAATTTGTTGTATAACTGCACTAAGAAATTGTCATAGCGCAGACATAGGTATTTCATGTACCATAGTCATCCTACAAGCTTCAGCAGTTGCATAGGTTAAGGCAAATAGTTCAACCCAACGGGAGTATCTTCTATGATGATGATGATGAAGTTTATTTATTCTGCAGGAAGTGGGCCAATCAAGTCTTTGGGGGGAATTCCAAGTGGAAGTTCGAAACCTTACGGCTCCTTCCTTTAATTAGGATAGATAGTGTATTGTTAGATTTAGGCCCTATAGGCTGCGAAAGATGGTGGGTAAACCAATCAAGTCTATTGCAATGACTTCAAATCGTGTATTTATAACAGGGGCTGGAGTAATTCTGAAGGCTTATAATTGGATGCCTTATATTTTTGACATAATTTACATTTTTTAATATATTTGATGATACTAGATCGAATGCCAGACTTTAGCTCTTTAGTATCCAGCTACTGGATTGTGGAATTTTTGTAATGAAGTCTGATCGCGTGTTGAGTGGTAAAACTAGTTGTGATTTTTAGTCATCCATATAGGACCGCTTGGTTTAAAATATACCCTATGGCTTGTCTATTGAGGTGTTTCTTCTGGGTTATCTGGTTCAAAAGCTTGAATGATCTTCAATTTGGTTGTCTCTAATTTTCTTATTATTTTTACTTGGTAGATCAATGGTTAAATGTACAGGTAGTTTATCTTCTTTGATAGATGGGCGGGATAATAAATCAACTAAGACGTTGGTTTTATCTGGAGTATAAATGATTTCAAAATTGAATCGCTGAAGTCTGGCTAAACGTCTACTTAGAGAACGAAGTGTCATAAGCCACTTCAAAGGTCGATGGTCAGTAAGGGCAATGGTTTTACTGTTTTCAATGTATTCTCTAAATTTCTGTGTAGCCCAAACAACTGTAAGAGCTTTCCTCTCTGTAGTACTGTAATTGAGTTCAGCGGAGGTCAATAAACGACTGGCATATTTAATTGGTTTTTTGTTGAGACTCTTCTTTTGCAGTAAGGCCATAATGGTGTTTTAGGTGCAAAGCACCATTAAGGTCTGCTTGACGAAATATTGGAATGGTTATCAAAGAAGTTTTTAAAATTTTAAAGGCATTTTTCCGTGTAAACTGGCATAATAGACGTGTTATGCCATCAAAGTTTGGTATAAATTGCCGAAACTTATATCTTTGAAGCGTATTTTTCGATGGTGAAAGCACAATTTTATCATCTAAACTTATTAATACGCGACCATCGCATTCTTCTATTATTTGCATTTCCAGCAAGGTCTGCATATGATCTTTTTAATCTTTGTGTTTGGTTTGAAGAAATTTGATATGGAGGCAAAGAAATTGGAATCTATTACCTCTGTTGCTGGACCATCAAGATTAAACAATTTATGTTTTTTTGTTTTAACAAGTTATTGAAAACTTGTCTCTCATTACTGTTGAAGGGACCTATTCTTTGGGTTTTAGATCTACTACTTGTACATTAAAAGTTTGGTTTTAGTTTGCTCTATTTACACCTGGGCGTCGTTTATCATCAAATGCATCGTTTTTTTATTGATTGAATAGCTTTCAAGAAATAATCTTTTGTAAACGTCGAAAATGTGGTGGAGTATCTGGAATTGGGTTTAACATCAGTCCACATTTAGGAATTTTGGGTCATAAGCACAAACAACAACAAAGTTATATTTTGTTTATATTTTGTTTTATCACCAGAGAACTGCAGGTAAGAGCTGTTAAATTAAGTATTAGCTTTGCATGTTTAATACAATCAATCTCTTGGGTTTGTGTATCAGGAATGGTAACAATGGGTTTGATCCAGTTTCAGTATCCAAACATGCAGTACTTAGTGCATTTTCTAAATGAATTTGTATTGCCGGACGATCTCGAATTCTTAGTCATAAATTGCTTGCACAAAATCTAATTGTTGGAGCAGTTGACGACGCTATTTCTACATCATTTATAACATTTAATACTGTTTATTTGTTCTAAAGAGCGTTCTGAAGTCTGCTGGCATTTTTTGTAATCACCTACTACATGACCAAAATTTGTACAATAATTTTTGGCGAGATTTTTTTTACCCCGTATATTTTTAGAAATTACTTTTTTTTCTATAAGGTTGCGGTCTTGCATGATCTAGCAAAGTTTGAAAATTTGTAATAGAAGAACGAGATACACGTTCTCGAATTTTAAAGTCAATTTTATTTGGACTGGCTTTAAATGTTAAAAAAAAACTCTTTGTTTTGCAACAACAAAAGAATGTTTGGTTTCTTAGGAGCAAATTCATTTGGAATAGTATTGGTTCTTAGCTTCTTCCAATGTATGCAATGAAGTTTTAATTCTAGTCCACTAGATGTGGATATCTCCCTCTAAAAGTTGTGATAATCCTTTTATTGCATTAACATCGGTAATGTCTTCACTACTTTAAAAAAATTAGCATTATCTAAAAAAAAATCTTCATTACATCTGGGTCTCGACATTTTTATATCGGGCTGGACAGTGTGTTGTGGCAACATGCAATTGTACTCTAATGAGGATTTTTTTAATTTGGGGTGGCGAAATAGCCGCAGTAGTCTTCTTGTTTTGTTAGTTGTTCTTATTTTTGTTAGTTATCCTTGATTTGGAGCTTGTCTGCTCTCCGCTGTGTGTATTTGTGCTTTCAGTTGACTAGTCTTGTGGCGAGAATTTATTAAAGGGTTTTCTGTTGGCCAGCTTTTGTTTGTTTGCTATGGAGAAAGGCATCATTAAGGCTTTAATTTGTGATCTTGTATCAACGTGTTTTGTACGTGAACTGTATAAAAACTAATGTTTGCCGAAACGGGGTTGGTATCTTTGTAAATTTAATACCAACACGATTTTGAGGCTACTTGACTCATACGTCGTCTTCACCATTTCAGTGCAAAAATCTAATTACTGAAGAGAGAATAAGATTGGTCAGAAAAGTGAAGGAATCTTTGTCTTTGGCACCGAACTTGGAAACATTATGATTTGCTAATACTGCAAGACATACCTTATACAGCAACCCCCAAACCAACTTCTACTTATTGAATCAGAGTTACAATAGTTATTTATTTTTTAATTTTAAATTTTATTATTAATCGTTTGTTTATCATGGCTGTACAATATATAGGTATAAACTATAAAAAAAACAACTTTTATTTACTGCGATTTAGAGCTCACACGGAAAGCCCCACTTGCATTCATTATAAGTCGTACATGTAACCTTGTAAAAGTCTTCTTAATTTCCTTGACAAACTATGCAAATAAATTTTAATTATATTAGCAAACTTAACGAGCCATTCTAACATATTTAAATAGTTAAATGCAAGTGTTACGGTTTGTAGCTCATTTGGAACCAACAATCGACAATTATAAATATAACTATTATATAAAATAAAGTAGACTGATTCGAAATAAAAGTAAGCCACTTTCTGAATTAAAATGTAAATGTTGTAAAAAGTAAAAAGAAATAGATAACCCTTTAGAAAAAAATTCAATTCAACTATATACGAGACAGATGTGGTTGAAAGAGTTTCAGTTCTCGCTTCAGTTACCACCCCCTTTTTGATAAAAGTAAGTAAGTCTTTTAAGGTGAATAAAATTTGCAATTATTATTATTAAAAAACTATATGGCAAAGTTTACACATAGAATGTAAACATTTGATATTTTTGTTACAAGGAAAGTTATAAATACAAGGTTAAATATAATAATATCTCACTTTTGAAATGATTAAATTTAGTCAAGATAAATGCATGTTATGTCACTCATTTATTGAATATATTTAAAATAATCGCTATTACTTATCTTTTAATTAATAGTATAGTACAATAGGAGTTCAATTTTTTTCTTCAGTTTGATATTTCAATTTGTTGCTAGTTTATTCTAAAGAAACACTTCAGTTAGTTCATCGATATAGGCAAGGCATATTTGCAAAACGTGAAAATGGATTAATTATAGTGTGCACTGTAGCTCTGTCTTATTGAAACTGCGAATGACCAACTATTGAATAACTAAATTCTTTAGTAATTATGCGACAAATGTATTTACGGCAGTTTGAGAACAATGTAATATCACGAATAAAGTTTGGTCTGATGATACAGTGGCGTAGTTAGAATTTATGGCCTCTTACGGAGACGGTTTTGGAAAAAAATCATTTTGTTTTTTTAATTTTTTTTAATTATGAACTCAGTTTATATGATCAGTTACGTTTTAGAGGTTTTGCGTTTATGCTGTGTATTGCTGCTCCGACCCTTTATTGACTTTTTGAACAATTTGTGGTTTATGTTCCTTGCGATTTTCTTATTGACGGCTTAACAAATCATATACAACTAACTGCATTACACAACTATATATAAAAAAACTGATGGACAAACAAGTACATCGTGCAGCAGCAGAGTTTTGTTTTGTTCGAGGATCTCAGTGGTGTACACAGTTTTTGTTTGGGGACTAAACAGCTTTGGAATCTGTCGTATCGACACTTAATCTTAAATCTTCGTGTTAAATTTCAAAATTACTTGTTTCTGATATTCATGTTTTCCTAGTAATAACTGAAACTTTTACTCGGAAGTCAATCACCAAGCATTAAACTAGGTGTACTTCCAGAGGTTTTTCACACTTTGGGTCATTATGAATGCTGCTCTATTTGAATTGTTTGCACCAGTATTTGATTTGAAAATAGGAACGACTGTTTTCTACAATACAACATAACCAATATTAAGCGATTCGAACCAAACTTAAAAATTACACTATAAAATGTCACAGCTACAAATTTTTTTAGATAGCATATTGTTTTCATACCTAGGTAAAAAGCGTATACAACTTTTTTTGTAGTTTTATACTCTCTCTAGAGGATCGAAGTGATGAGCGAGGTTTTAAGCTAGGATTGGAGCTCCAATGTTCCAGGGTTGGAACGATGAGCAAGGGTGCTATGCTATGGTCCGCACACTTAGATTTATCTTGGTTGTAGGTTGAAGGTTTATGTGCAAATATCTCCACAATCAGTTATGGGAATATAATATGCCATAGCCTGAAATGTGTTACTGGTTTTTTTTACAAAGGTTTTTGTTTATTTGTTAGTCTATGCAGTTATTTATTTGTTGACAGTGTATGTGTATTACCACAGAGCTGATGACTTTGGAGAAATTGGATGCATCTAATACAAGAACCGTAACTTTTATATATCTGGACTGAGCCGGTTTGGTGTATAGAGAGGGCGCTCTATCACGGAGTTACCTAGTGAGGTAAAGGTATTTAAGTCAGTTTTATGTATCTTTTGTTCCAGACAAAGGTCCGTCTCTTGCCCAGTTATTGTTATTTAAGCAACAATTCTAGAGCTGTTTGCACAAACTTTTGGTTTATTGAATTGAACAGCTCTTGTTTGTTTGGGCCGACGACGGCCTGTAATGGCGAGTTGGTTTTTTGAAACCTGCAAATTATTTGTGTACTTTTCTTATGCTTAAATTTTATCTCTCTATTGATTTGAGTGAGCTATGTTAAAGCTTGATGACTGCGAGCTTGATTAGCGTGTCAAATTGACGGTTGTTGTGCAAAATTTTGTTATTTTGCTTGTAGACTGTTTGACGACTTTATGTTCAGGTCACTTCCGGAAGTTCGAGTTATCCTTAATTTGTGCAAAAAATTTCCAGGTCAAGGTTAATTCCAAAAATAATAAAATTTGTTTTTATTATTGGGTTGCACACTGGTGGAGTTTGTGATTTAATTTACACGAGTCTGAATGTTGCAATCTTATCTTTTAATTAACTGTGGAATACCTCTTGTCTTATGACTTTTTTTGTTCACTAGGTTATCATAATTTGTTGTAGGACGTAATCTTTGCCATAACTTTGTTGACGTTTTTTCTTTTTTTTTTTTGAGGTAGTTTGTTTAGTGTTTTTGTGCTGCTTAATTATCTTATTGCATTTCTGACGACCTAATACTTAATCAGTTCTGTTTCTACATGTCCAAGAGCTTTTGCCAAGTGATTGTCTTCAGCTCTTCTTTAGTTAGCTTGCGTTTGCCAAAGTGAGTCGTGCGTTACATATTGTATGCATCACATTCACTCAACAGATGTAATAGAGTATCTTCTAAACAATATGGCATAGAGGGTTTGTTTTTATTTCCATTACATGTATGTGCTTATTTATGCCACAATGTTTGGTTATCACTTCTTTAAGTTTCTTTAGTTTAATTAGACTCTTTTGATACTACGCTTTTGGTATTTTGTCATAGTGTTAGGAATAGTTTTGTGTGTGCTTTATTCTCTAATAGTTTTTCCACAGGTTGCTGTGGTATGCTGCAAGTTTGTTTTAGATTTTTCTCGGTATTGTATGGAAAACAGGTTTAGGTCTAATGAATGTCACTGTTCTTTTTATTTGTCTAGAGGTTTTCTTCTATAACCTGTTTGTTGGTATCCAAGCTTTTTTTTTTGGTGCTCAAGCTTCTATACAGTTTATACAAGCCAAAACCAGTTCATATTTTATTATTGGCGAACGTAGTGCCTGTAATGTTGCTTGGTTATTGGACATACAAGTCTATTAGAGTAAAGATTATGTTTGGCACACCAATTAATAGCAGTTACCTTTGCTTGGAAAATTGAAGTATGTTTATCTAGAGATAACCTAATTCATTTATTTTGGTACCGGAGTGTATTCTACACGTGAAAATAATGTAAAATAACTCAAATGTTGTTATCCAATTTTTATTTGTTTTTAAGTTATAGCATAATTAATTTTTTTTATCTAGTATGCCATGTTGGACGTTCTAAAACATTTGATATTTTTTTTGTTCTGATAATGTGTCAATATGACGGTAATTTAACGTTTATTTTGTTTGTACGTGTTACAACATGCCACACACTTATTCAAATTTAGAATATGCAAATATGTGTTTGTTTATGGTTTTTGTAATGGGAATGCTACAGCTGCTGTTGAAGAATATTGTCAACAGTTTCCACATCAGAGACATCCTAATAATTTATCAGAGTTTTCAACAAACTGTGCGATACCCGAAAGCTTTCCAGTGTTAACATAACATCTGAACGAGTTACTCGACAAGATTTAGAAGAAGTAGAAGATATTCTGGATGTAGTAGCAGAAGATGCAACGACCAGCTCACGAAGAGTTAGTATTCAATTGGGTATTCCACAAACAAGAGTAATAAACACATTCCACGAGCAAGGCTTGCATCCATACCATGTACAGAGAGTACAGCACCTACAACCGGAAGATTATCTTAAACGTATGGAATTTTGTTGGTGGATAAATAATAATCCTCGTGTTCATTCACCCGTGACGGCATTAATAATACTCACAACTGTCATGTATGGTCAGACGAAAATCCCCGCGCAATAGTCGAAAGTAATTTTCAACATAAGTTTTCGGTAAACGTGTGGTGTGGTATGGTCGATGGTTATTTAATTGGCTCTTTCATTTTGGAGAATTTCCTCACAGGAGCCAACTACTTACATTTTTTTACAAAATGAATTACACAAACTACTAGAGGATGTTCCTTTAAACATCAGAATGCAAATGTACTACCAACACGATAGAGCTCTTGCACATTTTGCTCGCCAGGTCAAGCAACATTTGGACGAAAGGTTTCCAGGGCGTTGGATTGGTCTCGGTGGTCCTATTAGTTGGCTTCTAAGATCTCCAGATCTCACAGCATTAGATTATTGTTTATGGGGCTGGTTTAAAGATGAAGAGTACAAAGTAAAAGTGGACACTCGGGATGGACTGATTCTACGTATTAGAAATGCTGCAGCCGATCTTAATCAAAAACATGACTCTATCAGGAGAACAACAGGCGCCTTTTGTAAACGAAGCAGAAAATGAATAAAAAAATGAATTGGAGGTAAATGGCGGTATTTTTGAACATTTATTTTAAGAACGCTATGATAACCAAAACGTTATTGTATGAAATTTTGTTTATTTTTAATTACGCTGTAACTTGAAAACAAATAAATATCGGATAACAACATTTGAGTTTTTTACATTATTTTTACGTATAGAATACACTCCTGGAGTTTGGTCCGTTTCTCCCGACTCACCCTGTTTATGTACTAGCTCTTCTGCCATTTTGGTTTCTTCGACTAGCCTATGTAGCTTTTGATTGTTTATTTTGTCTTGCAGCGGTATTGTCATATGCTTTTTAATGCGATAACCTTTTATGAAGTCTGGCCTAATCATTTAAGCTTCTTATTTGTGCAACACCTTGGTTGTTCTCGGTTTGTGTGTCCCGAGTTATTTATTTGTACTCTGTACACATCTTGTCTTGGCTCAGTCATTACTACTAAGTGTAATGGTGGTAGTGAGAGTAATACTTCTATGTGGGGCTTCCGGTTGCCTATATACCCACTAAAACCTTAAACCTTACAAGTCCAAGACACTTTGGCTTCTAAGTCTTATTCTTTTTTCTTTTTCTTTTGTTGCCATTATTTTTCTTATGTTTTCATCAATGGCTTTCTACTTGCTTGCACTTTCCACCATAAGTTGGGTTAGATTGCTGATGGCTATTTCTTCCTTGACTTTGTTTTGAACTTGCATTCCGATGTCTTTCTAGCGAGAGCATTCACCAGTGTATGCTCAGGGTTATCTGTTTTACTACAGTAGGGGCAGCCTTTATGCACCGCAAAACACATTTTTTTTAGGTATGACCTAAAGCATCAATGTTCAGTAAGGATTTGTCTAAGATGGCAGTTCAGATTTTCATGTTTCTTGTTTACTCACTGTGCCTATTGTCTATTGGCTTTTTTTTTGTTCTTTTAGTTGTTTTCTATGTTGGCTTGTTCTTGGAGATTGAGGTGTATGTGGATTGTTTCTGTTATTGCTTGTATAGCCTTAGTCGAGACTGTTCTGTAGACACTTGTTGTTCTGATTAAATTTTTTGTAATTTAACATATTGCTTTCTTTGCAATAGGCACAGCGTACACCAGTATTGAGTCTATCGTTGCTCCCAAGACTCTACGCTTCTCCGCTCTCGGGTTCCCACGTTTGGCATGATTGGTGCCAGGGCCATTACTTTGTTTGACTTCAGTCATGTGGAGTTCATGTTTCAGTTTGTTCCTATCTTCATCCTTAAGTATTTAATGCTATCTTGAGATTCCAGTGTCTCCTAGATTGGTTTTGTAAGCTGTCATATGTATTTCTCCTTCTGCACATTTTGGTATCATAAAACGTCTAGTCTTATGCCCGTACTAATAGTCAGAGATTAAATCTCGGATTCATGAATCCAAGATTCATTTTCCTAATCGTTGATTGGTTCTAAGCCAATTCACGGTTATCGTGATGGTGAATATAGTTGCGATCGGCCAATGTATTTTATTACCAAACTTCAGAATTAATATATGACACAGTAATAAACAATCTTGGGTGGGCCCAAGATTATTTGAATCTAGGATTATATTGACGGTTGCATAGCTTTCAACTCGATCCGAGAATTAGCAAGCAATGCACTGGTCGATCGCGACGAATGATATCCGTGAATTGGCTTAGTGCCAATCAACGATTAACAAAATGAATCTCGGATTTATGAATCCTGGATTAATCCGAGATTTAATCTCTGACTATTAGTACGGGCATTAGATCTTTTTATGTTATTTTACATTTGTTCAAAAATAGTTTCATTGCTTCCGCTATTACTTCATTCCCTGTCAGTGTTAGCTGGGATATTTGGCTTATTTTATTAGTGACAATTTTGTAATTTTTGTGCATTATTGCTTTTTTTGGAGTTTTTTCTCTTGCATATGCTTTGTAGTAATAAAATAATGTACTTTGTTTTTTGTCACAAATTTATTCTTACTAGTACATTATAACGTATTTCATCTGTAGAAGGGTCCAGTAGAGCCGAAACTAGTAATGTATTCGTAAGAATAAATTTGTGATAAAAAACATAGTAAATTGTTTTATTATTTCATTTCTTTTTTGGTTTTGATTTCATTGTCTACCATTTTATTGTGATTTTAGTTCAAATAAACAAGATCAATAAAAATTGTCGTTCTTGATGAAAACAAAATTATGTTTATAACTATTTAATATGCTACATAGATTTGAAAAGAGATTAGTCATTATGGCTAATCTAGTATTATTTTAAAATTGTTTTATTTGAATATTAGAACAAACGACTTTAAAACATAGTTTTAATGAATCTCTAGGGAGATTATAATAGAGTAATAAACGACGACAGGATTGTTTTCCAGCTGGCCGCTTTTAATTATAACAAATATTTGATATAAATTAGTCCCTCAATTATGAACTAAACAATTAGGCACATTATTAAATAACACAAAATTAAAGTAAAAGTATTCATTGTTTTGTTTATAATGTAAATTATCATACACATGTTAAATATCTCGATAACAATTCAAATTTAGAAGCAATTTCTTTTTGAATAAAAATTCACATAAATATTTTTAAATTGAAATTTGTGTATAAATAATTTGCTTACAAAAATATTTAAATAATTGATGACAGTGTATATTATTATCAGATTTATATGAAACCTAATTAGTTAACAATTATCACAATTTTCCACACGGAAAACTATTATTTTGTACTCGTAAATAATTTATTATCGATAGTAACGTATAGTAATAATATATAATTCTTTTTCATTCCGTTACGCTTGTAATCTATCAACAAAAATTATACAAAAATACATGCATGAATAATACAAATGATATATGTTGTTAATTGTATGTGTGTTTGTCTATTACAACATAATAATAAGGTCGCCGTAATGCATTGTTAGTTAAACGTTTTCATTCCATTTTTGTATGGAAGAAAAATGTACGGTCACACTTTATAATTCTAAATAAATTACAGCGATGGAGTGTTGAAAATATTATAGGTGTATTGTTTATGCATGGAATAATACGTAGCAATAAAAATAGGAATGAAAAGTAATTGTTATTATACCTGTCATGCGTAGATTAATCTTTGGTTGACGTAAATAATCATAATATTATATTTGAATTATTAGCAGTTCAATCAGTTTTATTTGATTAAAATATTTATATTTTTAGTATGATTCTAAATATTTGTAATTTCTCTGATTAAACATCAATTTCTTTTTTATGTAATAGCATTTTTGTAAATTATATATGTGATTATGGAGATTCCAGCAAGAATATAACTCAAATGTCCTTGCGTGTGACATTTTAACACAAAGCTTTAGATTTATATTTTTTGAAAAAAGAACTTCATTGCTATGACCTTCAGGTTTAAGTCGGTTACAAATATTGTTGTTTGGATATTGTATAAGATTTTCTACTTTTGTTCGAAAAGCCTGCAGAGGTAACTTCAAGAAATTATTCAAATTGGTTGTAGTTGATTTTTTCTTGGTTTAGCTGCTAAAAGCTTTTTGAAGATAAGCTACGTTTAGGTCAAACTAAACAATAGTCTTGATCAATAGAAATTCTTCTGAGAAGTTGGTTGATTCTTTTTTGAGAGTAAACAGTACAATCTTTCAGATGTTGTAAATCTGTTAACCCCATACTATAAAAACGATTGATTGTTTCAATGCAACTTTTAGAACTTACGGTAAAGCTGATCTTAGATGCCAATGAGGATCTCACTTTGTTTTACTTTATTCTGCTCTTCACGCAACTGTTGTTGGAAAGAGTTTATCTTCAGTTCTAGCAGAGCAGTTCTTCTGGCTAATTTGTTTTTGAACTGTGTGTTTAAATGTCTGATTGTAGTAGAATTACGTTTTATATTTTTTTATGGAGTTTTTTTAGATCTCTCTTGTGAGATTGTTTGTATGAATTGCAGGATTACTGTTGGTTTGGACTCTCTTACGGTTTGGAATAAGTTTTTCAGTCTTCCAGTCTTTATTTAAGAATGCGTGGCAACTATACACAACAGGCTATTGTTTATACTACGTATGTGTACTTGCTCCATAGTTTCTTTTTGTCTTTTAATTATAAGCTTACGAGAACGTCTTTTGAAAGAAGCTGCTCAAGAACTGCCAAATACACCTCTAACAAGGTTACTTGGTGGAATAGTAGCTTTACAGGTCAAGCACTAGAAAACCGTTTAACATTGCCAAGAGGAATGGTGACAGGTCTACATACAGAATCAGTCGTACGGCATAGAACGAACATATACATGATTGCTTCTAAGCAAACATTGCATTGGAGCTACTGCAGACACACTTACCGGGCTCTATATTGACGGAAGCTTCTGATTCAGAGGACTTTCAATGGATTACGAAACAAAATGTACTCCAAAAGAACTGAGATAAAGCAATCGATTCTAGTTCTAGTTAGATTTTAGTCAGCTTATAGGGGCTATTTGATAATGATAATAATTTTCGTAAACATTTTTGCCTATTTGACGTTACAATTGATTGATAACCTTAAAAGTATGGAACAATCACTGATTTGAAATGTTTTTAGTGCTAATGTAATAAACTATTTTTACTGCTGTTGCGTCTTGCCTGGTTTGCTGCGATGTTGGGGCTTCTATTAGAAGTATGAGGTACTCCTACTACTGATAGAAGCTATCATTTGAACACTAACTTTTAGGTTGGTGATATTTCTAAGTTTATTTTAATTTAAAAATTGGTTTTTCATTAGTTTTAGATTAAAGGATTAATAAGCTTTTTTATAAACTTGATTTGACTTCATTAGCGGTTTGTCGTTGAAACCAAACTTAAAATCAGGACCAAAGTTTATAAAATAGCATTTAATACTACATAACCTTACTTAACTTAAGTTAAGGTAATCTAACCTATTTTTAAATAGAAATTTTAATGCGTATACGCACATCTTGAGATCTATGGGACTTCTTCTTTTTTTAAAGGGATTGTACCCACTAAACCTATCTTTTTTCTACTTCCCCGCCTGGATGGTATCAATTTTGCATTTTTCTTTTACATGATTTGATTTACGATTCCGTTTATGACTTCCCAGTTCTTTTTGTTTTTTAATCATTCAGTCTACTATATTATCTGCTTTATCTGCAGGGCTTCTTCTTCATTACTTCTTTCTTTTTGCCATCTGATGCATGCAAACAGCGTATGTTGTGCAGTGTGAGCCTTTTTGCAGTACACGCATTTGTCATCTGTTATCTTTTCTATCTTATTCAGATAGCTTTGGATGCTGCCGTGATCTGTAAGGCACTGCGCAAGTTAATTTATTTTTCTATGATCCCTGTCTATCAATTTTTTTATATACCCAAGTATCAACTTGTGGGTCCACTGTCCCTTTACATCTTTTGCCAACATCTTATGTCTTGTATTTATTGTTTAGTTTCTAGCTTGCTTCTTTTCTTGTTTTTTTTCTGGTGCTACTCTTTTTTTTTCTAGCAAGCAGAGTAAAAGCAACCATGCGTGCCAAGACCATTGCACTGCACTCATTGTCGGGATCGTTTTATATACTCTACTGATGGCCAAATTTGTCTGCTAATTGTTTTTATCAAGTTTGAGAGCACTATAATGGAGCAGCGTATAGCACGATTGACGCGAGTACTTACTCCAAAAGCTTTTTCTTGCTTTTGCTGATTCTCCTCATCCTAGGCATCATTCTTTCAACGGAAGCGGTTGCTTTTTTTGCTTTGGCTACCATTGATTTTACGTGTTTTTCAAACGCTAAGTTTTTGTTTATTATCACTTCTAGGTACTTAATTCTTTTTTTTTTTTGGCTTTATAGTGTTTTACCTTAATACAAAATTTATGTCTTGTTTGGTTGTCAATTCTAGTCTGTGGTTTTTCATCCACTTGCTATTTTTTTTAAGGTTTTGTTCACCGTGGCTTTCACTTTTTCTACCGTTTTTTAACCACTACTATTGCCAAATTATCAGCATATGCCAATAACGTTACTTCTGCGGAAGTGTCCAATTTCAATAGTCATATAAGATATTAAAGAGATGGGGGGCCCAACAATGACTCCTGTGGTACTTTTTCTGTGATTTTGGCTCTTCTTCTGTTCATCCACTACAATTTGGTCTGATAAGTAGTTTTTTATAATTTCTACTAGATGGTTTGGTATATTTCTGTCTTCCATAGCCTTTACTGTTACGTCTCATGCTGCCGAATGGAAGGCATTATTGACATCAATTGTTATAAGCGCAAATAGTCTCTTTGTTTTCAATGTTCTTATCTTGTTTTTTTGCAGTTTTTTTTTTTCGATTTTTAGTGGTCTTAAGGTCGATCTTCTTTCTCTAAAGCCGTGCTGCTCAGGAGTTGACGCAGGTAATAGTCGACAGAACCGAGTTTTTTTAATCATTTTCTTAGTCCACGCTACCGTGCCGGTATCTTGGTCCTATACTTCTTTTCATTTCATTGTTGCCTTTTTTTTTCAGTCTTCTCTTAGTGAGCTGATTTGCTTTGTATTTATTCTCTCTTAGTTTGGCCTGTAAATGTATGGGCATGACCGATGCAATCACGAGGATGGCTTCCGTAGATATGGTTTTGTACCCGCCAACTATTCTCATCGTCAATCTTCTTTGCTGCTTTAACAGAGTGTATTTACCGTATATCACGGTTTTCCTCTACACCGTACATCATTAATCGAGTGCGCCACGCTTGTCAGTATTCTCCTCTTTCTTCTGAAGGTCTTTGGATGTTAGGCATCAGAATGTTTAATGCTTTTACCGTTTTCTTTACTTATTCTACCGTTTTACCATCGTCCACCGTTATTACATGTTATGGAGATAGCTCTGGATTAGTTTGATGAGCTTTTTACCCACTCCCATACTTATCAGCTATCGTACCACTCCGGCCCAAGGAACAGTACCGAAGGCGTTTTTAAATGTCGACAGTGGCAAAGATGCACATTTTTTAGTTCTTATAGGCTCTTTTTTATGTTATCTGTCGTATCCATCAGCTTCTTTATGGCGTCAATGGTGGACCTCCTTTTTCGGAACCCAAACTGGCTGTCGGATATGTGACTTTTTACCTCCTCTCTCAATCTATTCGCAATTAATTGTCGGTATATTTTTTCAAGGTATTTATTAAGCAGATCGGGTTATACTTTGTTTCTTTCTGCTCAAGCAGTACCAGTTTTGACTGCTTTTATACTTTAGGAAACTTTGGGGACGCCTTTTGTAGTTCCTGCAGGTTCCTCCACGACCGCTGGCCATCTCACCACCGAGTGCTTCGGAAAAAACTATTTGGCCACTTCCATCTGCCTCTCATCTCTGAGCTTTTCCACCTCATCTAGCAGCTTCTTCCAAGCTTAACCTAAGTTAAGTTAACCTAAACCTAACTTATTTTACCTAATTATTTGAACAATGCGGTGCTTATTAATACACTAGAATTGGTTAATATATTTTCTACTTAGGATTAATAAAGATAAGGTTTTTTAAATAATTTTTTTTAGATTATAGTTTGTTACAAAATAGCAAGTTTACTCGATCTCTACCGGTTTGAGTTTGCTCGCTTTTGTGTTTGAGGACGTAGAAGGTAACAATTGTCAGTTTTCTACTACTCTTTATCTTTCTACACGCTTAATTTATTACTATTCTTGCGTCTGGATGAGAAGGTAAAGTGCTGATTATTTTTGGTCGGGGTATTTTGAGAGTGCATCTTCTTTTTAGTGGATGATTTGTTGGAAAACTGGTTAAAATCTAGTTCGCCAAGTTATTCTTCTTTGCTGAGAGGTAGTTGATACTGGAAAGCAGTCCGATACACTTGCACTACTTCTACTATTTTAATACACGTGTCAGTTATGCCGATATACATGTAGTCTATATCGATAACATTAACCAGCCCACCTTGACTAGTACTAGATCTAGATTAGATTGACAAGGACAACAGGATTTACTCAGAGAAGATGACCGGGAGGTAATGCTATGCGTAAGTCATTTTCAAGGGTTACTTGCTAAGGTCAACACTACACTAAGTCTAAAAAAAAAGCCAATACATACCGTGCATCTGGAGTGCAGCCAAAATAAGGGCATTTGATAATACTATTTTCTTCTTGTCCGACATTGGATCAATTCTATGTTCAAGAATTGGACTGTAACTATAACATTATATTTAAAGACTGTGGAAGCCGACAGGGCGGTTGTGATTTTTCTGTGTTTTGTAATGGACGGTCTACTACAGATACTTAACGACTATCCTTGTAACGAAAAATTTGAGGCAACCGTATCATGATGCAAAGTATACTAAATACCATCGAAAGATGGATGCAAAAAGGAAACGCAAGAAAAAAGACGATTGTGCTTTTTACAAGACGATGAAACACGAAAGACACTTTCGGTGTCAAATGAAGTAAAATATTTGGAATTAACGTTTGACACCAAACTAACTTTCAATCCTCACTTAGAAATGTGATTTTGGAAACAAAATGGTGCACGGACGCAATGAGGGTTGACACTAAACTTAATCTGACTATATGGCTGTATGCAGCGGTAATTAAGCTATTATTACATACGAAGCACTTGTATGGAGTGAAAACCCCATCCGTCATACAGAGTACAGATAAATGAACATACTTGGTTTTGGAACCGCTCAGGTGGTATAGTGGTAAGCGTACTCGACTGCTACACTAGGGGTTTTGAATTTGATTCTCCAATCTGGAGGATTGGTTTTTCTGGTTAAGACAAAATGTGTTGTGATGATTACACCTTTTTAGGATAAGAAGAGAAACTTTAGTAGGTTCAGTATACTGCCTCGATGATGCGTGTACGTTAAAGAACCTAATAGTTTAGGTTGGAGTTTCTGAATTTGCTGCAAAATTTTCAGATTTGGTAGTCTTAACCTCTGGCGTCAGTGATTACCTCTGCTAGCAGAAATAGATCGACGTTAAATACTAGAATTAACAAACTAACTTCAAATCTTGAAGTTTATAGATCTATGTATGAGAAAGGGGCTCTACTGATGAGATTAGGATTATGAAAGGTTATTGCATGAAAAAATCATTCGAGGTGGCTGCTATCGATTGGTAGAAACATGATCGAGTTTAGATTATACTTTTATCAGGCCGATAGTCAAGTGGGACAATAAAATCTATACTGGTTAGGCTTACTTGAACAGTCTGGAAACATTGGCAACAAATGAATACACTTGGATATCAAAGAACCGGGGATAAAAGGAAATCTCAAGGCGATCCGCCCGCTAAAATGGAAAGAACAGAGACGTTTATAGGATCTGCTTTTGGGATCCCATGTAGCAGAACATAGTAAGTTATTGAAAAACTATCAGGGAATGAAGTACACAAGACTATTCCTGACAGGACTATCACAAAATATCAAAAGTGTGGTTATATATGAGTCGAATCAAATTAGGCTTACGGGGTTAATAACCGGATGTTGTAAACTGCATAGAATATGAATGAAGAGTTTGGAGGACGAAGGAATTTTATTGCATTTGCTGAGTGAATCTGAAGCATACAATATACAACACGCTCACTTACACAAGTTAACTAAAGAAGAGCTGAAGAGAATCCACTTGTAAAAGTTTCTGTATTTTATTGAAGAAACGGAACTGCTAATAGAGCAAAACCTCAAATAGGACAATCCTATCCGTAGTGCAGTGACGTAAGGCGAACCACCTCAGGAAAAATAGCTAGGTTATTGGGTGCGTACAGAAAGACTGCTACATTTGTAGCGGTTTTTGCTTATTAATAATGGAACGCTCTTGATTGATTTAGCGGTTTCTGCTCTCGCTAAATCTTGAATGCAAATGATGTCATTAAAGAAATAAAATAAAAGGATTTACAAGCAACTAGAAAGGAAAAGTTAATGGTTTTATTTCGGTTCGACCTTAGACTTCTACAGATGCTATATATGTCTCTCCAACGTACAGATATATTCGTATAAATTGTCTATAATTAGAATTGTCTCTCCAACGTACAGATATATTTGTATAAATTGTCTATAATTAGAATTACATTTTCTTAAAATGATGCATTAATATTATGTAAGTGAAAACTAATTGTGAATAATAAAAGCATTAGAGTTCCATTAACTTTATCTAACTTTAACGATTTTCTGAAATTAGAATTGTTTTGTATTATTGTGACATGCAAGTACTCTTAAATACATAAATTTACAATAACAAAAAAAAAATTGTAAGAGATAATAGTTATCGACCATGAAATCATACTTCCCAAAATATAGTTATTGCGTGTTAAATGTATGTCATTAT
Source organism: Tachinus rufipes (assembly GCA_963932245.1). Taxonomy (NCBI): domain Eukaryota; kingdom Metazoa; phylum Arthropoda; class Insecta; order Coleoptera; family Staphylinidae; genus Tachinus; species Tachinus rufipes. Next base: position 81,599,493 of record OZ010744.1, read on the forward strand.
TATTGTTAGGTTTATTCCCTTTTAGTAAAAACTAACTATTTTTTTTTAAGCAGATGATGGAAGGGAGTATTGTTAATGGTTTTAATTCGCATGGAAAAAATGTTTTTTTTACAAAAAAAATGGCTTCTTTTGTTGCCATGTGGCACACTGCATCGACGGTCTCAGCTAAAGATATTTAGTTAATAATTCTGTTTTTATATTTATAGTGGAATTTTAAGGTAACTTTTAGAAATACATTTCATATTTCACATACATAAATCACCTCACTCAGGGCGTGCGTGCCGAATTTGCATTGAGTGCAGAAGTCAAGCGCTCTGTTTAAAAAATACGGGCTCGTATTTTTGTAGACATAAAACAGGTTACGAATATACTAACAATTTAATTGATTAAAGTATTTTAATTTTACCTTAATTACTTCATATTTATTTAACGTTTGTATATAAATAAAATTTATATGTAAATTAGTCGTTGCAATTGTTTAGGAAAACGTATTAATATTGAGTCTTATCTCAGCGGAGATAATATAATTAAAATGTCATTAATATTGTTAGATTTACGATATTATTCAAATTTAATAAGAATTAATCACCCTTGAGCTTGCTTCTACGCACAGAAGTGGGGAATTATTAAATAGCTTCTGGGCCACATACAAAAATTTAAGCTAATTCAGTTATGAATAGATAAACCTGCACTTTGAAGTTTATTAATATGTAAAGTTCTCGTTTGTTAGATACTATTAAATTAAATTTAAAACTAGTATTCAATTTGTTTTGTTTATAACTCTAACAATTCTACTAAAACAGTTTAACTTTTATTTATATTAGATTATAAGAAATTAACCATCTTTTTTTTGTACAAAAGTAAATTACACCCAACTATATACATATGTTTATTTACTTTTCTTAAAACTAACATGAGAGAGCAGTAATATATGTATAAAAAGGTGCACAAGAATTTAGTTTAATACATATTTTAATTAATATGCTTTAATTAACGCATGAAGTGTTTTTTTAATATGACTTCTGGTTGGGACAGGATATGCTTCCTCTTTGTTTTTACGAAAAGTATCTGCTTCTTCAGTCTCTTGCAATGGGAACCAATGTTCTTGACTGTATAGTTTTTTAGCCGTGTCTTTACAACCACCGCCACGTAGTTTGTAAGCATAATAAATTTTAAATATCCATATGGGAGATATTACTAGATTTAGTAATAGCAATCCACAAATTTGAGCAGATAATGGCATATCTTTGCCTTTCCATTTTAAGATATACGGATTGGAGAATGAGGTGCCATAAATAAGGATTAAAGTTATCGGTACAATAACTGCCCATGACCACTTTAGATATAGACGAACTGGTTTTCCAGTCATATATTCCACATCCCATAGTAAATACTGCAAGCCATATACATAGACTAATGCGATTATTTGTAATAGGCCTAATAGAGATAGCACATTAACATTTCCATGTATATCAACCATTGTTACTATAGCTCCACCACCCGATGTTGTATAAACGATTCCAGCTAAAAATCCCATAGTACCTGAAACTACTGATGCGTGCCATTCTTTACAAGTTGGTAGATATTCCATCATATTTGTACTAATACTTTGTTGGAAACTACATAAGCTTCCAATTCCCAATATGAAAACCATGAAGAAGAATGTTATCGCGAACAAATACGGTACTGAAGGGAAGTGCGATATAGCTGCCGGATATGTAATAAAAGCTAAAGTCATCCCGCCACCTGCAACAACATTTTTGACTTCTGTTCCCATTATATGAGCTAAATTTCCCATAGCTGTAAATATACACAAGCCGCACAACAAACTACATAATGTAGCTGAAATTGATAAAATTATAGACACCAACAACATATCCCGATGTATATCATTATACGATGCGTACATTGCAATAGTTCCGTATCCAAATCCAAAATTGAAAAATACTTGCTGCACTGACGCTACCCAAACACTGATAGATAACAATTTAGAAAAATCCGGTTTTAAAAAAAATATTACACCATTCCAAGCTCCGTCTAAAGTAGAACTACGTATTAAAAGTACAAATAATATTACGAAAGGGAACACTGCAGTGAAATATGATAATAATCCGGACGATTTGATTCCAAATAGCAAGTATAAAATAGCTACTCCCCATACTGCCGCTAAACACAAACACATTTCCCAATCCGGATAGCCCAATCCACTTTCTAGGTCATCTGATTCTTTTAAAACAGTTTTGGCGAGAAATATTTCTGCACTGCTTCTTGTACCTTCAGACATGTTAGCTAATCCACCAACTATTGATAATGGTATGCAACTATTTCCAAAATTTGGTGGGCATTCGTTCCATGGCAAATCGAACGCAAATGATTTTATAAAATAGTAAACACAAACTGCCAAAATATGACCATAATAAGACATTACGTTTACACATACAATCGTTTGTGAGCAACCAATTCCAGTCCATCCTCTTGCTAAACTTTGGTATAAGCGTATTGGACCTCTACTAGAGTATTGTCCGACAACTATATCTAAGTAGTACATTGGCATTCCCACAAGTAAGGTAACTGTACAGTACGGTATCAGAAAAGCTCCTCCGCCATTCTCATAGCAAACGTAAGGAAATCTGTACAAATTTCCTAAACCAATGGACATCGCTAGGCAAGTAAAGATAAATATTATATTACTTCCAAATTTTCTTTTCTGGTAGGTGGATTCTCCCACGCTTTTCTCGGCTGCTTTGTCATCTGCCATTTTGTGTTTTGTATTGTATTTATAGTAAAGTAAAAATACTTATTTAGCAATTTGTGTAATTATTATAATGTGCGTGTCAAAAAAATAAGTCAATACATGGCTATGTTGCCAGTTGTAAATTGCCAAATACTTACACTAGGGTAATATGATAAAATATTATCAATTATGCATACATATTTTTTCATCAAGTAAAATAAACTTTACCCTTTACTTGCAAAAAAATAAAATATATAGGACATGCTTAGGTTTATAATTATATTAATAATATTATTGATTGACAATATACTAAATACGCAAGCTCATCATCAAATGATTCTAACTACCACATCTGAACAGACTCCGTGCAAACTGCAAAATGCAATGGGAACTTGCACATGCACCAAGGTATATCAGTACGTAATTGGAAAGCAGCTTATCTCAGAGATATAGGATGATATGGATAACTAGTTCGGGGTTATAATAAATGAGAAGAATTGCCAGTGGCCATTGTTTTGACCAATCATTGTATGGATGACCGCAATAATGTATTTAAGGACCGAGTTTTTAAGCGGAAAGTCAGTTAGTCACAACACCTTACCGACGTTTTTTTTTTGCGAACACGTGAACAACAGAGCAAAGTAGTGAAACCGGAACAATGTTTTCTACGAACCTAAACAACAACTATGACTACACCTGCAACGGAATGGTTGATGCTTTCTCATACCGGGTAAATGGTTAACAACTACCACTACATGGCACCACGCGTACACCTTTGCTGACGCATTTCAGAACGGTTACTTAAGTGTCTTTGAACTCGGGGGGACTATAAAATAGACTAAGCAGAGGCTTTCTTGGTGCCACTGCACTGGATGTCGGGAAACCAAACGATCTTGTCCTAAGGCAACTCCACATCTGGAGTACCTCTTCAGTTGTTCAAGACCCGGAGCACATCTACACCGGGCAATAAAGAAAAACACACACAAATTGAGAAAGTGTTTTGCTTTTGGGCGAGCACCTATCTGCCGGAGCTGGTGTAATCACTGTATTATCTCTGGAGTATCTCTGGAGTTTCCCTTTCCGCGGTTTGTCTTCAGACCACGATGACGGTGACAGGGATGTTTTACTATAGTGCGCGGGAGTAAGTCACACTCCAGCATCTTAAACCTTTATTCAAATGCATCAAATAATGGGAAGTACAATTTGGTTTGTTTGAAAAGTTATGGTTAGAAGAATCAGGGGAAGAAAGACTTAGTGAACGTAGTTCGAAAGCAATGTTGCGTACACGTTAAATAATCTAATAAGTTAGGTTGGATTTTTTTTAATTTTTATTTTTTTAGGGGCTTTGCTAGGCGTTCCTTGCACTGTGGTCCTGTCAGATTTGTTGTACATCTCTGATGTTTTACTCCTTGAGCAGCAGTAGAAATCCAAAATCTTTTGCAAATGTATTACTTTCACCTATGCTTCTGTTAGGTTGTGTTTGCCAATGGAGGCCTGCGTTACAGTTTTTAGCTTTGCATTTGCTCAGCAAGTGTATCTTCTACACATTTCTATTTCTATTCTCATTCTATGCATGTGCTTGTTAAGACCACAGTGCCCAATTATTACGAGCTTTTACATTCTGATTTGATTTATTTGTACAGGGTGTTTATAAATGAATGGGATTATGTAATCACTTTAAATGTGCCGCTTTTTTTAAATTGTTTACTAAACTATTTGTTTTGACAGCTGTCAAGCAAACATATGAAAACATATGTAGTATAGTGGACGATCTTAAAAAGGCGGCATATTTAAAGTGATTACATAATCCCATTCATTTATAAACTCCCTGTATTACCAAAGTTTTGGTAATATACGATAGTCTTGTTAAGAAAATTCTTCAGTATGCCAATACCTTACACCTTACAGTTCTACAAGTTGCTATGTTTTGCATCATGTCTTGCTGCGGATTATTTTTTTGTGTTTTTTTTTGGAACCCGGAAAGCTGGTTCTGGTGCAGTAAATGTACCCTTTGACGAGCTAATTTGACAAGAGGTTTCTTTTTATTTTCTGGTCTTTTGGTATTTACACCAGGCGAACTCTGCAGATTGTGGCCACTGCTTTTTGACTGTTTATGCAGGTTATAACCAGTTTAAATTTTATTGACTATTTGACAGGATGGTGTTATTACCTCCTGGGCTCCGTTGTTGAAGACGGAAGTAGCTGGACAAGGTTTACGAGGTGTCTTGACGGTGGTTTCCTGAGAATCGAAGGCGTTGGTGCGGTGAGTTTGTATTTTCGGAACGAATTAAAAGTTTGTCCACAAACACTTTCACCCAGAGAGCACATACACATTTACACAGAGTGCCAGTTGACTTACCAACACAGGGTGCAATTCCGTAGAACTTGACTTTGTTTTTGGGGAGCGACGTGGCAGTGCCGAATCAGCTGACAGTGGCCGTCTTGAAACTTTGGAGGGGTGTTAAAGCTCAGACTGTATGTTTGCAATGTCTTGAAATACCTTGGGGATATCACTGCAAGTAATTGTCGATGGCACCAGGGTGGTTGATTTGGTTTTTTCAGCACTATGATACAGGGCAGGAGTTATCAATTAACTGTTCACTGGGGTTTTACTGTCTGTCTTGGTGGCGCGGGTTTGGAATGTTTTAAACATTTGCGGCACGAGTTTGAGTTTGAAAGTTGGTTATGGTCTGGGTTTTGGTGGCGGTTTTAAGAGTTTCCTGAGCTGATGGGGGGCATTAACCGATAGTTTAAAGGTTTCTTGCACATGTGGTATCTTCTTCTTTTTCTTCTTATCAGCCTTAATCTACCCACTGCTGGATATAGGCCTCTTCCATTTTTCTCTATGTTATTCTATTTTGCGCGACTTAGAACCATATTTTTCCTGCGATTATCTTTATATCATCAAGCCACTTTTTCTGTGGTCTACCGAAATTTTTTTTTGTTCTTCTCGGTCTTTATTGTAGTATTTTGGTGGTCCGTCTATTACAAAGGTATAGCACGGTGAAGGTCTGCCTGTGAAGATTTTTGCTTTTTGCAATCGTTCTTGTCTTTGTGGGTTAGGCTGGTTCTACCTCGTCTGCCATGTTGTGTCGGTGTCGCCAAAGTGTCCGGTCTGACCTCGTCTTTATCCGGGTAGATGATGCTGATATAGTCGGTCGCGTTTGTGTGGGCCACAACTGGTAGGTCGGTGTCTTTGGAACGGGGTTTTATTGGTTGGACGCTGGGTGTTCAATGATTGACGGTTTGATTTAGGTTTCTTTATCCTCCGTGTTTTCCGGGTTGTTTTTTTTTGTCGCGTTTGGGGTATTGGCCTGGATGTGCACGGCCGGTGTGCAAGTCATTTGTGGTGGCGACCACTGTTCCGTCTACGACTTCCAACCACTAGTTGCATGTTGATGGTGTCCGGTATAAGTTCTAAAACTTTTTCTATCATTTTGCGGGAGATTGCTGATTTGCGCTTATTTTGTGTCATCAATTTACACATTTTGATAACTAGGTAGTCTATTGTCTCCGTCAGATATAGGGCATTAATTATCCTGTCTTATTTTGTTGTCTCAAGTGTAGTCTGCTGTCCAGGATCGTAGTAGTTCAGTTTTATCAGCTAAGTACGAAAGATGTTCAAACCTGGGGATGTTTGGTATAGTTGCCATCTAGTGATGCAACTGCCAAATGTCATGACGAATTTGGTATGCCACGTCTTCTCATCTAGCCGTGGTCTGGCTGATTGGTGTGTTGACATGGTTCTTGACGCGCTGATGGTAGTGTTGGTGGTGATACTGCCATTGTCATTGTATGACTTCTGGATGTATGGCCAGATATTTCTGTAGTTTATGGATGTTTGCCACATGATGGCGTGTGCAAGTCTTGATGTTATTGTTTCTAGTTCTTTATCTTCTGCCGGCATACTGTCGGTATCGTACTTCTGCCTGCTCACTTTTTTGCGGCTTGTTTGCTGCTGAATTTTTCTCAGTTGTTTGTTCTTTGTGAGATGTTTGTTTTTTTCAGGGTGTTTGTTGCGGGTACGTGAAAGCACTACAGTTTCAATTGCCCCACATTGGGCGCCATTTGTTTGTCAACAGCAATCATTGCCCCGTGGAATATTTGGCTTGCTGTAATAACTGATAAGGGTACACCCTAGGCGTACAAATGTTTTTTGACTATCTTATGTGCTTTTTGGCTTTTCTAATGTTTGTATGGTCCTAGAGTCTCAGATTGTGAACTTTAAGAATATTTAGGGAAGAGTTTTTTTTTTATGTTTTAAGTTTTAGAAAAGATTCTATACAATACTATATTCTTAAGAAAGTTCTCAGCTTTGTGACAGGATTATAATATGTTACAATAATATTGTTTATGTTTCTAACAAGAAAAACAAAAAAAGCAAGCAAGCCAAGCGAATATAGACGCATCACAGTGCTCATAATTTAATTAACAGTTGTGTTTTTATTTTAGCTATTATATAAAAAATCTAATATAAAATATCGATACTAAATCACAAAAAATTTAATTATTATTAATATGATTTAATTAAACTGTACAAAGTCCTTTTAAAATTGCTTCTGGTTGGGACAGGATATGCTTCTTCTTTCTGTTTACGAAAAGCATCTGCTTCTTCAGTCTCTTGTAATGGATACCAATCTTCTTGACTGTATAATTTTGAGGCTGTGTCTTTACAACCACCACCACGTAGTTGGTGAATATAATACAATTTGCATACTAATATGGGAGATATTACTATGACCAATAATGACAATCCACAAAATTGAGCCATTATCGGTAGATTCTTGCCCTTCCATTTTAAAATATATGGTTCGGAGAATGAGGTGCCATAAATGACTAACAACGTTAATGGATTAATAAATACCCAAGACCACTTCAAATAGAACTGGCAAGGTTTTTTAGTGATAAATTCGATATCCCATGATAAATATTGTAAACCATAGACATAGATAATTGCAATTAGCTGTGTCAAACCTACTAGAGATAGCACGTTGACATTTCCGTGTATATCAACCATATTTACAATAGCTCCACCACCCGGTGTTGTATAAACGATTCCAGATAAATAACCAAAGATTCCCGTAATTATTGCTGCATGCCATTCTTTAATATTTGGTAGAGATTCTAGCAAATTTGTACTAATATTCTGTTGATAGCTACATAAGCTTCCAATTCCTAGTACGTAAACCATGAAGAAAAAAGTTAACGCGAACAAATACGGTACTGAAGGGAAGTACGATATAGCTGCCGGATATGTAATAAAAGCCAAAGTCATTCCACCACTACTAATGACACTTTTAACATCAGTTCCCATTGTATGAGCTAAACTTCCCATTGCTGTAAATATACACAAGCCGCACAAGATACTACACAGTGTTGAAGTAATTGCTAATATAATTGACACTAAATTCATGCCCGGATGATGTATATTGTTATAGGACGCGTACATCGCAATACATCCATACCCAAATCCAAACGTAAAAAATACTTGTTGTACGGACGCTAACCAAACACCGATCGTTAACAATTTTCCAAAATCAGGTTCCAGAAAAAATACAACACCTTCCCAAGCTCCTTCTAAAGTAGAACTACGTATCAAAAGTATAAATAATACCACGAATGGAAATATTGAAGTGAAATATGCAAATATTCCAGTTGTTTTAATTCCATAAAGTACGTAAATAATAGCTGTTACCCATACACCCGCTAAACACAAACACATTTCCCAATCTGGATAGCCCAATCCATTATCTATATCATCCGATTCTTTTAAAACCAATTCAGTGAGATATATTTCCGCACTACTTCTAGTTCCTTTAGACATGTTTGCCAATCCACCGACTTTCGATATTGGTATGCAACTGTTTCCAAAACGGGGCGGGCATTCGTTCCATGGCAAATCGAACGCAAATGATTTTATAAAGTAGTAAATACAAATTGCCAAAATATGACCATAGTATGACATAACAGCTATTGATACAAATGACTGCGTGATACCAATGCCAGTCCATCCTTTTGCCAAGCTTCGGTACAATTGCATTGGACCTCTGCTAGAGTATTGCCCTATAGCTACATCCAAGTAGTACATTGGCACCCCCATAAGTATGGTGACTATACAATAAGGTATAAGGAAAGCTCCTCCGCCGTTCTCGTAGCAAACGTAAGGAAACCGGTACAAATTTCCTAAACCGGTGGACATCGACAGACAAGTAAAGATAAATTGAACGTTATTTCCCCAAGTTCTTTTCTTGTAGTTTGCTGGCATGCTTGTTGTTGATTTAGTGGGCGGTTTATTGTCTGCCATTTTGAATTATTGAGTGTAGGTACAATTTTTGAAAATATAATTTAATTAATTTGAATGTCAGTTGTCAAACTGATCAGCTGTGTTCGGCTATTAATGAGGAATGAGAGTTGAGTTGGAGTATATTTTTTCTCAATTGATTATTAAGTGAACGAAGTTAAATATAGGCGAAAGCTAATGGTTTTGTGACATCCGTCATTTGGATATTTGTCAGATCTACTTCAGATTAAAACAAACGCACTGTTTTATCTACAGATGTATAATTCACCGGTTTCAATATTATTTGTATTGATATCAAATGCTTTTTGAATGTAATGAAATATTTAGATTGATTTCACATAAAAATATTTGATTATTTCAATCATTATTTATTTAATTATTAGAATAATTAACTATAATAATAATTAATGGTAGTATTATGTAATTAAATCTATTTACATATTTTGCAATAAATTAAGTACTATACTTACTTATTACAAGTTTAGTTAATTATGAAATAAATTATTAGTTTAAATTTAGTTAATGTTTAGGTATTTGACTAGCAAAAAAAAACGGCCTCACCGAAATGTTTGAAAACCACTTAAATATTCTTTTATTGAACTTAACAAAGGTATTGGGTTGATGAACTATTTATTGGTGATACCGGATGCAACGATTAGGAGAAAAGAGACAAAGAATTAAAGAAATTAACAGATACAGAACAAATACGTTTTTTATGTGTAAAGAAATATGATATGTTTTTTTAATGGAACTTTTTTGGGCGTAGTGAGGTGTTGGCCTCAACAAGTGAATGACTTACGCATGGCAATATCTTCCGGTTTTCTTCTCTGCGTAAATTCTGTTGTTATATGTCCTTGTCAAACTAGTCTAGATTTGGCAGTAATTCGAGGTAGGCTGGATTTTCACACAGAATCTGTGGCGCGCATGCTGTCCCCGAGCCTTCTCTCCCTATAGCCCCTACCTTTTGTCTGTCTCTTTTGTCATTTTACATTCTCTTCTTTCTCCAATTCGTGTGTTATTTATTCTAATTGTTTAGTTTGTTCTCAGATGCGTTCTTAATTTTCTTAAGTCTTTGTTCACTTCTTCTTCATTGTATCCTTTTTCCTTAGTTTATGCAGTTCCATTAGCTGTATTCCTTTTGGCAGTCCTAAATTTGTTAGTTTTACCTCCACTGATATCCTTGTATCTTCATCTGGGATTACTTCTTCGTGTCCTCTCGTTGCCAGGTATATTCTGACTATCTCAAAAGTTGCGTTATCCGTCAACCTCGAGATAGCGTATCTATCCTTTGGTATTTGCTTTGTTATTTCTGTTATTCTGCATTCCTTCAACATTTCTTTTCTCCTTCTTCTTATTTCTGCAATTTTGTTTGGTATTGTAGTCTTTGTAAATGTTCTTCTATTCTTTTATTTTTTGGTATGCATAATTGTCCTGACTTTCCTTATTTCTTTCTTTTTGATCTTTTTCTCTGTTTGGTTGTTTTCATTTTGCTTCTCTCGTTTCTCTCCTTTCTTTTCTATGACTTTTATTTTGTGTGTTTGTTTCCATTGTTTTTTTTTTTCTTAGTACTCTTGTTGCAAAGTTTCTTAGCGTTCTCCATTTATTTACATCTCTTAGGCATTTCTTAATGATTGTTGTTTTATTCACTTTGCTTTATAGTATTTTTTCTAGTTTTTTTCTATCTTCTTCCAACGCTTCTCATTCTACTAGTGTGTATTCTGCATTATTGTGTGTTTTTTTCTGACAGAATATTCATCTTTCGTCTTCCTTGATTTTTTGCAAGAACTTTCCAAAGGCTCCATGTCTTGTCAGTATTTGTGTTGTATAATAGCAGGTCTCGGGTTTGTTCTCTACCCACTCTTTTATCTTCGGGATTAATTCTCTTGTCCATTCTCCCTTTTCTCTTCTATTCTACTGTTTCTGCCATCATTTCATTGTCTTCTCTCTTGCTCTTAACTTAGCTTCTTTTTTACTGGTTTCTTCTTTTATTAGTTTTTTTTTTATTTCTATCCTTTCTTCTTTGATTTGGAGGACAGTGGTCAAGTCCATTGTTGGGCAGAGGTGCTGTCTCAGACTTTCTTTGTAACGGAGTCTCTCTTACAGTGTACCTTGTTGCTGCTTCGACGTTTGGGTTCAGAGAGATTGTACCGTTCTATTTGATATTTATAATTGGAGTGCGTGGCCATTGGCTAATAAACTTCTTTTTGTATTGGATATTTTCTTGGATAGATTCTTAGCTGCATCGGGGTCGATGAAAGCTAAGGAGCTGATTTTCCGATTGAGATGTGATAGTGTCTTTTGGAAGAACGAGCTAGTTTGGTGATTGCTTTATGGTGGAATTGCGAATGAAAAAAGGGGCGTTGAGTACAACATTTATTGTCAACTTTTTGTAAAACATTGGAGCTAAAATACTTGTGGTTAGTTTGACTTTGTCGATGACAGCGGTTATGTGTTGTGTTTATTGGAGTTTGTTTGCGAGGTGGACGCCTAGGTATTTGACGTTAGTAGTCCATGGAATGGGTATGTTGTTGAGACTGAGTGTCCCGCTGGGTCTGCAAGAAATACGGTGCCGTTTATGGGGTTAGTTTAGATTTATGGCATATCAGCCTAAAAAGACTATTAATTTGCCGTTTTTGGGGATTGACTTTGATTTGTTATTTTAATAGCCATTTGTCCAAGATGTTTAGTGAAGATTGTAATTGTGAGGTGATCACTTTATTATTTTTAGGGTATAAAGTAGAGAGTGTCATCTGTGTATTGGGCGTTGGAGACTTGATTATTAGCGGGATGTCAGAGACAGGTTTGAGCATTGAGGAACTGCGCCAAGATGGGTCGGTTGGTAGAGATGGTCTCGTTTATTTTGATAGAAAACGTGCGGTTTTCTAGATATGAAGCGATTAATTGGGTTAGTCGTATCGGGAAGGCCTTATCGATGCTTAGGAAAACTGAGCTGGTTGCTCTGTTGGAGTTAAAACTATCAAAGAATTTGGTAACGCGAAGTAGTTGGTTGTACGTAGAGTGCTTGGGTCGAAAGCCGTGCTGAAAAGATGGTATAAGATTTTGGGCTTCGGTGTGATCTTGTAATTTTGCGAGGATAACTTTTTCATCGATTATGCGGAAACATGCGATCTTTGTCAGGTTTGGACAACATGATAACGTGGGTGCTTTTTCAGATGATAGAGAAGTAAGACACAGAGAGAAATTTGCGAAGACAAAATGTTATAGTAAAAACGAGCGCACGGACTGCATGCGAAACGCCTCTTGAGCAGGCCCCATGGTGGTGGAGGAACCATGCTATTTTGTCATGAAGTCATTTCCTTTTTTTTTACGTTTTCAGGCCGGTAAAAATTCTTCTTTTTTACGCTTTGGAGGTTGGAGTTCTGTACTGGAGACTGGGATCGCGTCTAGAATGTGGCTGGTCATTCTTCTTCGGGGGTGGCTACAGTGGTCCGGTTCTACGTGGAGCTTTTGTGGCGAACGATTCTTGGTTGCTTTGGTTCCGGGGGTTTGGTGGTTTTGGGATGAGTTCTTCTATCCATGGTGGTGGTTTGGGATTTACCATTCCTGCCCATCTTCATAGCGTCAATTTTGGATTGGATCTCTTTGCCTTTCTGGGCGTACCCGAGCTTTTCTTTTCTTTTTTCGGGTTTTGTCGGAGTTCCTGCTTTTTTTATGATAGCGCTGGCTGGCTAGATTATCAGGGATCTTCCGTTGATCACTGGTTTGGTTTGGTGGGCTTGCGCCTTTTTTTAGCCGCATGTAACTAAGTGCTGAGGTGGGAGTTGCGATGTTCTTTTGTTTTTTTATGCGTTGTTGTTCCTTCATTGTCGCTTGGACAATTATCGAGGAGAACCAGGCTGCATATAGTGTTGGAGGATCAGATTGACTCAGTTGGGAAGGACAGTCTTTTGCTTCTTCTTTTGGGTTCCGTTTGATGAACAAACTTTAAGAAAGAGATCTTAGGGTTTGTTTGTTCACTGTTTTTTTTAGCTTTTTTTGTTTCTTGAACTTGTTCTTCTTGTGTCGCCACTTTTTCTTCCCGAAGCTGGAGTTCTAGTTCTCTTATTCTGAGGGCTTGCGGTGGAGGGGGTTTGCAACAGATGACGTGGTTGCGGCAATCGGATCTGCGGCGGCGGAGTTGTATTCTACTGCGGTGTTGTATTCTACTGCGTTGTTGACTGACTATCCGTTCTCGTTTAGCGAGTTTTGCAGCTGTGGTCAGGTCGTTCATTGTGGTCAAGTTCATACCCATTATTACGTTCTGTGTAATGGTCGGGAATACGTATCGGAGCGATTGTGCTATGTACTCTTTGCCCATGTGCTGGTAGTGAACACGTCTCAAGGCTGAGTGATTTAACAAGAACTCTTCTGCTGTTTTTTGTGGTTTTTGAGTCTGGTACATACTATCATCCAGCATGTTTTGTGGTGTCTGGCGGACGTACTCCATGTTTTTTTTTGGGTTGATATGATTATATAGTGTTGCTGTGTTTTCTATATTAGCTTTTTTTGCTGCGTTTGCTTGTTTTATTAGCTTTATTTGGCCTTTTATCTACCGTAGCAGCTTTTGGAGGGTTGTACCATCAAACGCTCTCTAGTCCGGGCAAGTACACAAACATTGCGGCCGCTTGGGTGATTAAGTTTTTTTCGGCGATTTTGGTGGATTTGCAGGCTTGTGGTTTAGGGAAAGGTTGTTGGCACAAAAACAAGTTAACAATGGTTTTATTAGTTTTCTTCATTTGTTATAAAGTATTTTAATCTGTGTTAGTAAATCTTGGCCGCTTTTTTTCAACATTTCTGAGAGTATAGCTGCTTTACCATTCTTTATTTGTTTCAAATCATTTTGAATTTCTTCTTTCATCTCAGCGACGTTCTCCGAGCTCACGTTGATTATTTTTGATCTGTTGTTATTATTTGTTTTAATTTTTTTGTCGACAAATATTTTATATAAGCTTTAACTTTTACTTTGATCAATCAACTTTTAACTGTTTGACATATGAACCGAATTGTCAGTTTTTGTATCAACTTTTTTAGAACAATTTTTGGCTTACAACAACAATATGTTATATAAAGTATGGTTGAGACTTTTATTGTGTGGTAATCTATAATAATGATGAAACAAAACGATAACTAAGCTTTTGAGAGCATTTGTATTTTGACTTTAGGGGTGAAAATCTTGGATCGTCCAAAGGCAGACAGAGGTAAATGCATTTGCTAAAAACGGTATCATTGATAATAAAAAATGTTAAAGGTTTGAAGGCGATTAGATACCGCCTCTAACCATAAACTATGCCAACTAGCGATCCGTCTACGTTCCTCCGATGACTTGAAGAGCAGCTTCCAGGAAAGTTTTTGGATTCTGGGGGAAGTATGGTTGCAAAGCAGAAACTTAAAGGAATTGACGGGCACCACCAGGAGTGGAGTGGAGACTGTGGTTTAATTTGATTCAATACGGAAACTTTACTAAGTCTAGAATCTGGAAGGATTGACAGTTTGAGAGTTTTTTTTTATTCAATGGGTGGTGGTGCAGCATGGCTTAGTGGACCGATCTGTAAGGTTATTTTGATAACGAACGCCTGTTAACTAGGCGTATTTTTTGACATCTCAAAGGTTTGCTGGTCTTCGGCTTTTGGGACGGGTGGCTGTTTGCGATTTTTACTGCCGGCATAAAAGAGGGACAGGCAGGTCTCAGCTGCACGAGCAATGATATGTCTGTGATGCCATTAGATATTTTGGGCCGCTCGCGCTACATTGAAGGAATTAGCGTATCTTTCTTTTTGTGCTAGGCACTTGGGCTTGCAATTGTTCTCCATACAAAATGAATTCCCAGTAAGCGCGTGTGATAAGCTTGTGTTGATTACATTTTTGGTACCTGCTCACACTGCTTGTCACTACTACAGATTAAACGATTTAGTGACGGTGGCGTCTTGACGTCGTTGATATTGCTGGGAAGATGACCAAACTTGATTGTCTAGAGGTATTTGTGGTAAAAACTTATCGTTTTATTTTATTATCAAAAAAAGTTTTACTGCGTTTTATTATTAAAATAAAGTTTTCTTTTAAATGATATCAAGGATCAATTATTCTTTGGAAAAAACATAGATGTGCCTGAGCTCATTGTTTTGGAAAAACTGAATGAAGGCTTGGCTAGGTATCTACAAACTGTTTTACCATTTTTTAATACAACTTTTGCTTTTGACAAAAAAGCAAGGGACACCTATTCTGGGACTTCTTACAAATTTTAAGTTTCTGTTTTGCAAATTATTTGTCAATTGTCTGACAAATCGTAGAAATGTTTGACTGAACTGCTCTACATATTAACTATCAACTTTTTTTTGGCTTTTTTACGTTTGTCCAGTTGATATTTTTGGAGCAAGGATAGGATATTTTGCAACTAAGTACACAGCACGTCGATATGATGCAAATTTGGCTCTATTTAGTATTTTCTTGCAGAACTTTGCTTAGGGCGGCAATGGGCGCTGCTAATTTTGATGTTTTTGTTGTTTGTTGTCACGGCGACTTCTTATTTGATAAGATTTATTTATTTATTTACCAGTCAACGGAAGCCATTATAAAATAAGTATATATATACAACTTAGAAAATATATAAATTTAACACAAACTAATACTAAACATATGAATATAACTTAAATAATTTCAAAATATTATAAAGCTTACGATCAAGCGCACGTCGCAAGGTATTAAGAGAGTGCTGCGCATAATCTGTACGTTTATACGGTATATGAAATAAATAGTCATTGCGTAAAACTTGAGCTGGAACGTAAATACTAATTGAGCTGAGCATGTCAGGACAATAATCCCACGAAGCGTTTTAAAAACTAGTGTGACGTCAAAATTAAATCGTATTTTCTCAAGACAGGTCAAATGTAGAGAGCAGTTCCGTGTAGCTGCCAGACGCCACGTCTGTAATTAACCTCGTAGCAGTAATACTTAATTTAAAAAAATATTTTTAATTTAAATTTTGTATATTAAATATATTTATAACCTATGCATAATTTGATCAACAACACATAATATCAATTTAATGTTTCGTAATATGTTTATAATATAATCATAAAAAGCATGTTTTTATTACACATTCTTTTATAATAAAGTTTCCATAATAAAACGTATTGTATACAAACAATCATGTTACTGAATGAAGTTGTCCACTTTTTTACTATAAAGCTCTAAAAACTTTCTCATATATTCAAAATCCGCACACTTTAGCCAGCCAACTCGTTAATCAAATCTAGCAGAAAGTTCGGTTTAATAACCTCACATCAATTTTAAAGTTACAAACATTTCGTGGTCTATTTGTAATGATAGCATTTTTTTCTCTCTCTTTTTTCTAATAAGGAAAAAACTTTCCCGGTCCCTTAACATTCACACATTTTCATATAATATAATAAGCATATCCGTTGATTAATGTCCGGTAATAATGTCCACGCAAATATTCGATAAAGCCCAGATTAACTACTGTGTTTTTATTACCTACTAGTTTGACAATAAAAAAATCATTCATAAATATTCAACATTCTGTATGCAAGGCGGCATATTTGATTCGTTCCATTTTTTTAATAATCCGTTCGACCTGGCTGATAATCAAATTGTTTTTGCTAAAATTTATTTTCAAACGAGATTAGTCTGATACTGTTATGGATTTAATTATATTATAGTTCAAATGAAAAAATCCAATTTTGCAGCAACTGTCATTCGTTGATATCCTATTATTTTCTGTTATTTTAATCCAATGCATCGATAATATTAATTCTACCTGATGCAACCTGATTTTTGCATGTCTGCATACATAAACATTAAGTATATATTGCCCAATAAACATTAAAATAACTACTTTCCTTTGATGACATTTGATTGCGTTCGTAAAGAAATTGCGCTCGATTATATCACCAAAGTTGCGCTATTAAATTTTTGGGTCCTTTCCCAATTTTAATAAAATAAGCTGGAGTTGGCCCTATGGCCTTTTGCATTTTAAAATTATTAATTAAAAACAATACTTGAGAAAATGTTGTTAATGATACTCGCCGGATAATGAAACTTTTTTATGTGCACTGAATAATTCAGGGTTACTAAACTTTGCGTTTTAAGAGCGTCCATCCGTTTTGGTAAATAATGCAGGGCGGATGGTCTTTAACAATTTGTCTAAATCGGGACAAGGAAGAAGTTACACGTACGGTCTTCTCCATCGTGAATCTTTAACAACGATTATACACGTATAAAGTGTTTCTCTTTTATTTTTTTCGGGGTTAAAAAGAAGAGATTTTGTTTTTGGCGCAATTAAAGCGGCAACGCTTTTATTGTTGGAACGCGCTTAATGAAATTTTAATGTACGACAGTACGCGCCCCCTTTTCCATAATTATTGCTTAATTGTAATTCTTTTCACACAATTTTAATTTTTATCTTTACCGAGATTGAACAATACACATTCGTTTGTTTATATTTAGATTATCACTGTCCATTAAAGGTATAACTGTTAATAAAAGAAAAACAATGTAATAGTGTCATTATCAAATACTGTTAGGTTGTTGGTTATTTCATTATTCTAGCAGTCTCAATTAATTATTACACTGAAATAGTCACCAACTCGGTCGGAGTAGAATACAAAGATAAATTTAATTTAGCTTGTTATGTATGAGTTTAACTCAAATTAATAATAAAAGTTTTTGTTTTTAGCGAATATTATAATTAATACTATTTTTTCTTTTTGTTTTAGGTGAGTTTCTTTTGCATTGTAGAAATTGTAAGTACGTAGAATATATTTTTATATTTTATAAGAGCATTAGATTTAAACTTACGAAGTTAATACTATTTTATGATTCAAAACCGTAATGTTTACTTACCGTACGTGTGCGCTAAGTAATTGTATGCAAGAAACTGTATAAACTTATATTACACTCAATGCGACAGGAAAGATAAAATGGTTAATGAATTAGAACATATTGGTAAAACAAACTTAATAAATTATTAAGAAATATGTGTTTAAACTGTAATAAGTTATTTCTATTAGCATGTTGAACTAAAAAAAAAGGTTTGTCATGTAGAAATATAACATCCAAATACTCAATCAGTAAGTATTTACTACAAGTCTTGAAAATTATATAATTTTTTTAATCTGTAAAATGCACTATCGAATACGTATTATAATATATGGGATGGGTCAGAATGGAAGGGCGTTATTGAAATGAAAATAACTCACTCAATAACAGGTTTTGAAGTTTATTGACGTAGACCTTTCTTTTATGTCCTCATAAAAAAAAAAACATGAAAACATATTGTTCGCAGTTTACAGTTACAGTTGCTCCACTTGATCTTCAAAAAAATAAGGTTCGATCACTTCAAGACGGCTCACAGCACACCAATTGGTTTTTCTCATTGTGAAGCGAACGTTGATGCAGTCCATGGGGGTTTTCTGCTACCCAGTATTGATAGTTCTGTTTGTTAATAGAACTGTTCAAATAAAAATGAGCCTCATCGCTCACAATTATTACTGGTTACAAAAATCATTTGCATTCAGCAAACTCATGGCGCTGTATAAAATTTCCTTCATTTAGTTGCGGTACAAATATAAGCTTATAGGGGTGAAAGTGAAAGTTTTCGTGTCAAATTTTGCGAAGTGTTGAACTACTCATTTGGAGTGCTGTATTCGTTTTTGAACAGAGCGTTCTGGACTTTGAATTACTGTCTCACCCTTTTTACGGAAGTTGGTGTCTTTACACTTTGGGGACGACCTCGAGGAATAATTTCCGATCACGTTGTTCTAAAATTTTACACACATCTTTTGATTGTGTTGCTCAAATAAAAATAAGCCTCATTGCTCATAATTATTAATGATTTATTTTTATCAGCAAAAATAACTTGATTATTTTGGCAAGATGCTGGCGTTGTGTAAAATTTTCTTCATTCAGTTGCTGGACAAACAAAAGGGGTGAAAGTGAAGGTCTTGGTGTATAATTCTGCAAAGTATTGGATTACTCTTTTAAAGTGCTGGAGCTCGTTTTTGGACAGAGCGCTCTGGACTTTGAATTACTGCTTGTCTCACTTTTTTTTACGGAAGTTGGTGTATTTACACTTTGATGTTTTGATTTAATTGCCGAAGCCGTTGTTCTAAGATTCTAAACCCATCTGTTAATTGTGTCACGTTTTGGAACTGAACCGTTACGACCAATTTTGGTAAGCACTTTTAAATCGAATGACATTAGCAGCGAGACTCTATCCTCTTCACTTCGTGTGTACTACCCGTTCCAAAAACGCTTTTTTATTCCGTCTTACCTTGTTTATGTTTATGTGCACTAGTTCTTTAGGCCAGTTATGATGGTCAAGGACGATGTGAAGTATTGACAGGTTGCTCTATCTAATGTCAATGTAATCTAAGTTCTAGTTTTTTGGCGATCCTTTGATTTGAACAATTTTACAGAATAACTTTTTACTCATAGCTCATATGAGACCCCTGATATTAATAAAGAAGAACTAATGTTAGTGCTCAGAAAATAGCCTGGTGAAGATAAAATAATAATTAGCCAAATTATGAAGGTGTTAGAACACGCAATCAGACACTCTTTATTCCCAAACCTTATACCTAAACTATCTGCGGTTTGCGGATGGATGATATTGTCTTATTAAGCAGCGACCCCAATGAATTAAAACGGATGATAACTGAACTGCCCAAAGCGTCCAAACTAGTAGGATTAAAATGAATCTAAACAAAACAAAAATTATGAGTAATGACGAACTACATATAACGGTAGATAACCACGTTTTTGACACTGTGGAAGAATATGTCTTGGTCAGACCATTAAATTAGGCAAGGAAAAACAAACTGCACAGATTACTAAGAGGATACGACCAAGTAATATCTTATATTTAGAAGGTGGAAATCTTTTATAAGACACCCCGAGGGGTAGTGTCAGATTCTTACTGACTAAAACCACCTTCCCTTCTTCTTGCGGGAATGACGATCTTTCTCCACCTCGGGATTGCATTTAAGTATTTCATCAAGGTGGAGAACCCCGCGCGACCGACTTCAGGTGCGCACACAGTTTAATAACAACACAACATTTTCCTTTTCTTTTTTTTTTTTGAACGGGTTAGAGCATCCTTTTTTTTGTGGTACAATTTGCATGTTTACTCTTTTTTTTACATTTTTATGACGATAACAGTCTACAAAACATACATAAGAAAACAAAAATTTACATAAATCCACAAAACATTTATGAGCAGCTACGGCCCCACCTCCATCCCTACTTCGTTTACACCACACCATGGAGCAAGCTCCCTCTTTTCTTCTTCTTTCATACGTAGCATGGACCCTATCATGGTGGCCACAATGTCCTAATTGGACACTGAAGACAGCATTACTACCACCATGTTATCCATTCATCACTTTCAATCAATTTCATCCAATGCAGGTACGCCCGGAAGCAACCATGTCCCGTTAGTACCTGAGTGATGTAGTAGTTTACCTCACCATGGCCCCGACCCACCCAACGCCTCACGTCTGCGATGAGCCGTCTGGACCATGCCGGTTCGCTACCACCCCCACTCGACACGCATTTCTCCCAACTCTTCTGCCATTCCCCCCACATCCATTCTTCCGCTTCACACTTAGTAAGGCGACCCTCCCAGACCGCCGTCTTCATTTGCACCACAAGATCTAACGGCTTTGTGCCTGCCACAACCAAAAGGCCTCGTTCTATATGCGCTGCAGACCCTTTGGCAACACCTCCTCTGAGTCCGCAGAACTAATTCCCTATGCCTTCCGTTGTTGCACACGGCATCCCCCATATTTTGGAGGAGACTACCGAGCACATCAGGCGCCTGATGGATGATCTCGTTCCCTCCAGGTTTGGCATTAGCCCTGTTAAGGACCGAGCCGCCTTCTCCGCTTTCTCACACACTTCTCTCACATGCATTCCCCACGCTAGGTTAGTACCTAGCGTCACACCCAGGTATCTTAACTGACGTTGCAACTTGACGGTAATTCCCGAACCGATCATCTCTACTTGTGGCACTTTTCTTAAACAGGAGAGCACCACAAGTTCCGTTTTTTCTGGGGCCAATTCGAGGCTCAGCTCGTTAATTCTACGCTGTATGAGGGCAAGAGCGCGGTTTCCCGTTTCCTCTAGTTCCCCCCTAGAGAGTTTTGTAATTATCACTGCCAGGTCGTCGGCGTAAGCTACTCTATCAACACCCAGGGGCAATTCCAGACCTACCACGTCGTCGTAGAGGACGTTCCACAACGTGGGCCCTAGAACTGATTCCTGTGGCAGCCCCCCTGTTAAAATTACTTCCTCCCTTTCCCCACTCTCTCCCACTAGCAAAATCCTGTTCCACAAATAGCTGCTAATGATATTTAGCAGGTATTTGGAAACACCCCTGCCCTCCAAAGCCCTCAGAATTCTTCCCCAGTTTGCCGTGTTAAAGGCGTTCTTTACATCCAGGACAACCAAGACTCATGCTTTCCTATGTGTGTAGCTGTACTTCTTAGCAGCTATCCCAGCTGCTCACTAAGTGCTTGGTCACCCTGAAGTGTCTCCAGCAGCCTTCCCACTATTAGGTGCTCAAGAAGCTTTCCGGCTACGTCCAAAAGACATATGGGCCGAAAAGCTCTTGCACCTACCCCACCTTTACCCTTGTCTAGAAGACCCTTTTCCATACTCCCGGGAAGTCTCCGTTTGTGATACATTTGTTGGCTGCCGCTAGCCACACCTTGGGATATTGTTTCACCAGAGCTTTGACGATTTTTGCGGGGATTCCGTCAGGCCCTGGTGCCTTTCCACAACGTATTTTTTGCGAAGTCTCTCGGAGCTCGTTTTCTGAAAAAGGACGAACCGCATTTGCCTCTACTGGCCACTCTCTACGTACTCTATCCTCCTGTTTTGGAAAGAGTTTTTGCACAACTGTTTTCTGCATTTCTGTCGATACCCTTGGTGGTGTTTTTCCAATTTTTTTCATTACAATTTTGTACTCCCTACCTCATATGTTCCCGTCTACCTCCTTCACCAAGAGTTTCCACTTACTCCTCTTGGCGGATTTGATTAGACCCCTTAACTTTTTTTGCAACCCCTTGTATTCTAATACTGTTTCTATATTTTTCCTCCTCGTGACGTTGCTCTTGGTAACCGCCCTTCGAGCCCGGTTGCACCGCGCCCGCGTCTCCGCGATTTCGTCATTCCACCAGTACTTTGCGCTTTTGCTTTGCAAATTCTCTTTCCTGGTAAGATGTACGTTGCAGAGACGGCCTATGCCTTTACACAGTGCTGTCGGGCTGTCACCCGCCCCTATTGCCATAACCTCAAAATCCCTGATTATGTTTTCCAACCCTTCTCTTGAGACTACCCACCCTTTTTTTATCAACTGCTGGCGCTGCCGTAGTCGTAACCCCAACTTGAAATTTAATCGGTGTCGGTGGTCGCTTAGGTTTTCTTTCTCCAGCACCTGTCACCCTGCTACTGTCCAAACTCCTTTGCACCACATAAGGTCACATTAATATATGATTGCGCCCCCCGCCTCCAAAACGTGGGTGTCACCCCATCGTTTAGTGGAGAAAGATCTTTGCAGGCGGCCCACTCGGCAAGCAGGCGGCCCACTCGGCAAGCAGGCGGCCCACTCGGCAAGCAGGCGGCCCACTCGGCAAGCAGGCGGCCCACTCGGCAAGCAGGCGGCCCACTCGGCAAGCAGGCGGCCTCTCCCGTCTTTAACGCTACCACCCCATAAAGGGCGTTAAGCGTTGAAGTCCCCTCCAGTTACGGCGTCTCTGATTTCTCCCTCCTTCCCCCAGCTGTTGCCCTAGGCCTTCCAACACAGCTTCCAGGTCCTGCAGCGTCCTGTTTGGTGAAGCGTAACAGGAAGCGTAGAACTTTCCGCCCAGTTGCAACCACACAAAACTCTTACCCTTTCCCCGCTTCCCTATCCCTAAATTACTGTTTAATACTACCACCGCGGCGTCTTGCCTGTCATCCAGTGCCCAGGCGCTACCCCCCCCCTTGCCGCTCGCAGGTTGGGCTCGGAGATCAAGGCAATGTCCGCCCCAATCTCCGCACTCAGTCGCATCGCAAGGTCAGTAGCCGCGGCCGACCTGTTGAGGTTTACCTGGATGACACTTATTATGCGGTGGTGTGCGGAGCCACCTTATTCCCGTTTTTTAATTGCCGCAATGTGTCCAAGTTACTGACACCTGTAACAGCGGTCTTTGTCCGCATAGGCCTCTACCCGACAACGCGCCCAGCCTATCGTCACTCTGCCCATATCGAGCAATTGGGCACGGGAACCTTTCTCTAGAGAAACTACGGCAAACTGGTCCTGCCGATCCTAAGTCTAGGACTTTCACCCCCGTTTCCGCTCCTACTCTAGTTTTGCGCGTTTTTAGTCTCTCAGAGTAGCTACCCCCCAGACCTTGTCCTTCAACTAGGAGATCAACTGTCCTCCTCTGTGCCCTTCCTTTTTTGGAGACTTTAGCCCAACTATGTCCCCCCTGCGGCGCAGATACTACGACAGTTTCTTTGGGCCTTGGAGTGTGGACCGTCAGCTAAAGGCTCGAGTTCTCCGAGGCCCATTCCACTATTTTCCTCACCACTTCAGTGTCTTTACCAGAGGCCAACACTACAGTAAAAGAAAAGAAAAAAGAAGAGTCTATGACACCTTTATCTTACTTGTAACCACATATGGACTAGAGACTGCAACCTTAACTTTATGTTGGGAGTTAGCAACACTGAAGTTAGAAAGCGAATGAAGATGAAATATATCATTGAATGTATAGCTAAACTCAAGTGGAGATGGGTGGGACATGTAGCAAGACAAGATCTTAATAAATGGTTAAATGTTGTCCACGACTAACGAAGAGGAGCGTAGAAAGGCCCCCAAAAAAGACACCTGGATAATATATCAAACGACCGGGAAGAAACTGGCATCAAACTGCTCTGAATAGAGACATATGGAAGACAATGGAAGAGGCCTATATTCAGAAGTGGATGAACGAGGGCTGAAGAAACAGAAGAAGGCTTCTCTTTGTGAATGTTTAATACGAGGGCTGTCTTGTGGTGTATTTGTTAAACAATATTTTTAATTGGTTCTCTATAATACGCCATCTTGTTGTAACATCTCCGCTAATGTTTTTTTAATCCCGTATTATCAGCTATATTCTCAGAGTTAACGTTCACAACTTTCTCTTCTTTTGCATATCTTAGGTCTGCATAGAATTTTTGTAATCTTTGAATGTTTTCGTCTATTTTTTTGATTTTGAAGGTTTTTATCTTTGTTTTTGTTTTTATTCTTATGAACACTTTTGCCCCTCTTTCAGCAATTTATAATTTCTGATGTCTGTTTTTACTATTTTTTGACAGTTATGATCTTGTCGTATTCCACTGTTGATTTTTGTTGCAGCCTTTCTCGCCAAGGCCGAAAAATGCGTGACAGGTGAGAAGCATATCAAAGTGATGCTAACAGTGTTCATTGATATTCATGGAATTGTGCATTACGAATACTCACCGGAAGGACAAACAGTGACAAAAGAGTACTATTAAGAAGTTTTTTGCCAACTTCGTTGCATCACGACAATGCTCCTTCTCATTTACAGACTTTCTTGACAAAACATGGAATTTTAGTTGTTTGCCAATCTTTTTACTCTCCAGACATGGCTCCTTGCTACTTTTAGTTGTATTCGAAATAAGGGATTTCATTTTTAGAGTAGAGAAGAGACAATGCAGAACGAAAAGCGGAGTTGAACGCCATTCTAAAAGAAGACCTTCTTCTTCTTCTTTCCATGCCTTATCGTTTGCGAATATTGGCGATCATCATGGCTATCTTCACTTTATCCACGGCTCTTCGGAACAGTTGTATTGAGGTCACTCCATACCACTGGCGCAGATTTTTAAGCCAGGATATTCTTCTCCTCCCCGGACCTCTCTTTCCCAGCACCTTTCCTTCCAGAATAAGTTGGAGTATTCTGTACTTTTCCTTGTGCCTCATAACATGCCCAAGGTATTCTAGTTTTCTAACTTTTACTGTAGTCATTATTTCTCGATCCTTCCCCACTCGCCGAAGAATCTCCTCATTCGTAACATGATCTATCCACGTTACCTTTAGTATACGTCTGTAGGTCCACAACTCAAACGCTTCTAGCCTGCTTTCAAAATCCTTGGTAAGAGTCCAGGATTCTGCGCCATACAGAAGAGTGGAAAATACGTAACATCGTAGGATTCTGATTTTAAGTTGTAGAGTCAGGTCTGGACTGGTGAATATTTTTTTCATTTGTATGAATGCAGCTCTTGCTCTCTGAATTCTGCATTTTATTTCCACAGAATGGTCCCATTGTTGGTTTATGCAGGTACCTAGGTATGGATATTTATCTACCTGTTTGATAGGCGTATTGTCAAGAAACAGGTTCACCGGTGGCGGGTTATTTTTGCTCACTACCATATGTTTGGTCTTTTTTATATTTAAACAGATCCCGTATTTCTCACTAGTGGATTTGATCTTTTCCATCATAATTTGGAGTCCTTCAGCACTGCTGCTCATTATGACGGAGTCATCTGCATATCTGATGTTATTGAGTAGTTCACCGTTGACTATGATTCCCTCCTCTACACTATCCAGTGAAGTGTTTTTGGCAATGGAAGGAACGGTGGGCTAAGTATGTGGCGCAAGGGGCCTACTTTAAAGGGAGTTAAAGTTCTAATCTTGTCATGTAAATAATAATTGTTCCCAGCCAAATGTCGGATAGACAGACCTCGTATTTGTTCTTATTAGGCGGTGGCCACTTTCAGTATTAAATCTGTTTAGTACTTTGACGTTCTGCACTGTCTGGATGATTTTATCACAATAAAGTCAGTTTGTTTAAAAACATTTCTATCTGCGCTTGTCTAGGTTTATTTACGTTTTTAATTTTTTTGGAAGAAAGTGTTATAAAGGAGTACCATTTCTAAAATGTTTGTCATCATTGCGCTTCTGCGCTTTTTCTGTTACGCAGCCAATGTTTGCTTGTGGGAGCATAGGCCTGAATTATCTTTAATGTTTCCAGTTTATTTACTTGTATTGTTATGTATATTATTCTTTTGATTTGAGCATTCTTGTGTTATTTGATAGTTTTTTGTGTATCAGTATGCTTCTGTCTCTTCTGCTAGTAGTTAGAGCTAGATTTTTTGCTTCTTTTCCTTATTTTACTTATGCTCATTAAATTTGTTTCCAGTTAGCAGTATTTATCTTTGTGTGGCAGCCTGATCTTTTCTATTCATTCTACTCACCTTCTGCCGATTTATTCTGGCAACAGCTGCCGCTGTAGAGAATTTTTAGCCTGTTGGAAACTTGGCTTTTGAATTTTTTGGCATTTAAACATTACGCATGCCAGGGGTTTGGTGAGTTTGTATTTTTTACTGGGGAAGCACCCGATGGAAGACTAGCAACCTCTCTTCTGATGATCAAATGAAAATTTAGAATAGCGGTTTGTTATAAATGATCTTGTTTTAGCAGCAGATTTAGGTCTTCAACACAAAGAGATGGAAATAAATATTGGAATAGTGAAGAGTATAAACTGTAGGAATAGAATATCAATATGCAGTTATAATGTAGAAGAATGTACATGGCTGATATGGGCAGATAAGGTTAGAATAGTTACCTAATCATGATGGCTGTAGTTTGTTGCCGACATCTTTCCTGTGCTTGATTGGATGCAGGGACATACGTTGGCTAAAAATGTTGGGAACATTTGTATTTACTACTTCTAGAATAGCATGGTTTTTATGTCGAGACAGATTGAGCAGTTGGCGAAACTTTCACAGTTGTTGGAGAATACAGTATAGCGCTCTTGCTCTTGAATGGTGTGTAGAAACGGGTTCTTTGTATATGATGATATGTATACGGAACGAGGAAAGACAGAATCAGAAACGTTACCTTAAACAACAACCTCGATTAGATTAATGACGAAATCTTCTGTTGTGCACACACTGAAGGTTGAATGAGCTTTTAATATTTTTTGTTAGAATTTGATAAATTCATATTTTATGCGACAAATTGACTACAGTAGTTTTGATCTTATCTTTTGTGAATATATATTATGGGTAATAAGTTATGAATTTGAATGAATAGTAGTTTGTTGACGGGAATCGAACTTGGCGTGTTAGCGTAGCGGGCGGTATATTGAAAATATTTTGTATTAAGATTATCTCTTTAATCAATAAAATGTATATCGAAACCAGCACAAAATTACATTTAATTATATGTAAGCATATATGATAAATTATTTACTAATTACATTTCGATATATACATATTCTATAGCCGGAAAATTTGTTCATATGTAGTAATTACTCATTGTCGACGCTGTAACAGTTAATTCGCTAATCATCACAAATTAATGGCATTCATAAATCTACTGCTGCGGCTTAATGCCATGAGGGAATGAGTTTTGATATAAATTGCTCCTACCTTGATTCATCATCTTATTATTACTGACCCGCATTTTGTTGTGGAGGCATTTTAGTTCCTAGCTTTTTTTATATACCACAGCCAAACAGATTAAAGTGCAACTATAACTCAGATGTGTATCTGTTATCACGGGACTTTGCGTTGTGATACGTTAAATTATATTATATTAGCACCTGCTGCTAACGTTAGCTAGTTTATCATTTTCTTATCCAGTTGAGATGAAATTTATGCAAGCGATTTCAAAAGTGAAACTGAGATGTTAAATTAACAAACAGAGCGGCGGAAAATGAACGCGTAATTCTCATATGTTCATATTTACATGCATAATAAAGTCGTATTAAAGTGTAGGATGATGTATTCTAGTTTATATTTATAATTAAACATGTGTGTATAGGGTAACTGTAAATTGTGGGGATGTTAGTTATCACATGAGCGGAAATAGAGTTGAAGTTAGTTAAGGGGGCGGAAACGGATTTTTTATGGCAGTAAAATTTTCTGCGAGAAAATATTGTTAAATTCTATAATGTATTTGATGTTATAAACTTTATTTTATGCATGACATAAAATAATAAAACATTACGTAAAATAATATTTGGATTAACTAAGTTAAATTAATCAAAACATTGTAGCATGGGATGGAGGCTTGATCACTATTTAGAGTTTGAACAATGATTTAAGCAAATACGTTAGGAATCTATGTAAGGGATGTAACATAATCAATAAATCAAAATTCAGTGCAGGTTTGATTTAATAAATTTCTGACCACATGCTTAGAATTAACACGGACCACTATTTTTTTAGTGAACTGAAAACAACATAGTAGTACTAATTGAATTAATTTTTAAAATAAAATATAGTTTATATTGTTTAAATTTTTTGATTAGCTGAATACCTGGTTCACCTACACCAACGCAACTTAAGCTGTAGGTAAAGCTCGAGATTTGTTTACATTTTAAGTTTTTTTTTAAACGTTGCATCAACACAAAATTACATCTTCATCAAGACGGTTTTTGGTTTTACATCTTTAGTTGTTAATTTCTGTGTCTCGAGCTTTACTTTCTAGGTTATATTTATTAAAAATATAAACATTGATGAGATATGGTTAATAATGTACACGTACAACAATTATCTAAATATTTTTTTTAAATAATAATATATTTTCATTGCGTTTTAGTACTTTTAAGATACCATCTGTGACTACATCTATTGTTATCTAGTTTAATCAGATTTTGCACACGTTTAATTGATTCAACAAAATCTAAACTTCAGTGGATCTTATTGTAAGACCGTCTAAGCTGAGATGCATCTTAAGTTGCCTTGATCATCTAAATGAAACGTTTATTAACACTTTTTTTTAATTATCAAAAATAAATTAGTAAGGTCTTATATTTGTAATCTATTGGTAAGCTGCAACGGAATTGGTTTGAATCAATTGTAGTTTTTGATCTTTAATCAATAAAGATTTTCGATGTTTTTTAAATGGTTTATTGATTGGAATTTGAAGCTTGATTGGAATTTGAAGCTTGATTGGAATTTGAAGCTTGATTGGATCAAATCTATTCTAAAACAATGCTTTGAGTAAAATATATTTGAGGTCTTAACTTGCCAGAGGTCTTTATGAGAAATCTAATGAATTTTAATCGATGATTTGTGACCAGTGTTTTCAACACATTAAAAATAAAAATGCTACTACTCAAAATAACATGTACCACTTCCTGTTCATGTGAATCGCTTTTAAAGATTGCAAAGGATATTAAATCTTCTGGAGGTAATAGGTCTGACGCGAAATGAGTTCTGCTAAATGATTTTTTTCTCTTCTTTTTTTTTTCTTCTTTTCTTCTTTTTTTCTTTTTTTTTAGTTAGGATTTTGGGTCTTGATTTTTGCACTTTGCTCTGACGTTTTTGCTTCTTATGTGGTTCCGGAGACTGCATCCTACTGTGCATCTTAGGGTTCTTATCTCCGTTGTTCTTATGAGTCGTTATGTTTTGGCGTTTTCTGCTCTGGTTTTTGTAGATTCTTGCTTTGCCTTTTTCAGACATGTGTTTGTTTTGCCATATTATATCTCTCAGGTATGCCGATATTAGATTTGCTTTTGCTGTTTGGGCTTTCACTCTTTTTTCTAGGTTCCTGTTGCTTGTTATGTTGGCCCTCAGGTATTTGAAGTGCATGACCTGTTTGACGCTTTTGTTGTATATGGCGAGCTTACATCAACGAGGGTCTTTCATATCGTGAGGGACTGTGTTTTGGTTGTGGATATCTGCATGTTGAACTTTGAAGCGGTTTGTTCAAACTTGTAGAGCTGTCTTTGCAAGCTGTCTTCGTCTTCGGAGATCAGTATTGCATCATCCGCATAGCATACAATTTTATCTCTTCATCTCCCATCCGGTACCCTTTTCTAGCCTTTTTGACTTCAGTAATCACTTTGTTCATTATAGTATTGAATAGGGCTGGACTTAAGCTGTCTCACTCTTATTCCGGTTGATACAGGCACTTTGCTGCATAGTTTGTCTGCTACTTTTATAAAGGTATAGTTGTCGGTGTTGAGTTTTGTGATGACCGCTATGATATCGGGATGTATATTTTTTTGCAGGAACGGCACTACGTCAGATAGCAGCACTCTGCCGAAGGCTTGGGTTAGGTCGACGAAGCACATAGAGGCTGTTTTGTTGAATTCTATAGCTTTCTTGGTAATTTGGCGGATAGTGAATATTGCGTCGATGGTGGACCTGTTTTTCCTGATCCTTTGTTATTTTTCGCATATTTTGGAGTTAGCTACTTCCTCCTCAAAGACTTTTGTATGGAGCTTCGATATTGTACTTAGGAGACCAATTCCTATGTAGTTTGATAGGTCAGATTTCAGTCTCTTTTGGTTTCTGAGCATCTTCCATACCTTTTTTGCTCTTCGTAGAAGTTGCGTCTCATAATCTTTGGAGAACTTTTCCCAGTAAGCGGTTTTGATTATTTGAATTTCGTTGTTGGTTCTGTTTCTTACGAGCTTATATTTGTCGTATGTGATTGATTTGGTTTTGTATTGTAGATATGACTTCCGTTTTTTGTCGGCCAGCTTCTTGACATCTTGGGAGAACCACGGTTTGGTATTTGAGTTTTCACCTCTTTTGATGCATCTTCTTCAGAGTGCTTTTTTTCGCAGCTTTTATCATATTAGATTTTAGTTTTTCTAATGCGGTTTCTACTTCTCTTTCTGTATTCTGCAAGTCTTGTTGATGCCTTTGGTTGGCTCTCTCTTTTTGTGATGTAGTGTGGCTGTGATCTTTGCCAGTGGTTGGTTCCGGCATTTGCTGAGGTTAGGGTTTTGACTTTCTGGATTTTGTGGTAGTGGTGGATATTTCTGTGATTACAAAGTCTATCATGGACTTCTGACCATGTGTGTTCTTGAAGGTATATTTGTGTTGGGGCTTGTGTGGAAAGAAGGTATTGTTTATTCTCAGTTTGTTTTGCGCGCATAGAGGTATTACTTGTTTGCCATTGTCGTTTTTGTCTTTTTTGTTATATCGATTTATTACCCCAGATATTACTTTGCTTCTTATTCTAGCGTTTAGGTCTCTGAGGATGAAGACTTCTTCATGTATGCTATGATTTTTTTTAAAGGAAATACTGCATTCAATCAGTACTACAACACATTTGAACAAGTTAGTTGTTCAGCAAACTAAAAATTGTCAGGAAGTGATACTTTATCACGAATATGCATTTGCTCATTTGCTGCAATGTTAGTAAAGTATTGACATGTTTATTTTTGCATTTTTCTCTGTCGAAATTTATGAGATATAATAACGATTACTTTTTTAGTTACAGTTTTACAAACTGAGAGTAACATTTGAACTAACTTTAATAATTTTTGGAGAACGTACTAAACAAGGTCACCACTTCTCCTGCGTGTAAAGGAGGTAAAAATAAGTCCAAATTAAAGTTCTAGTTTATTAAAGTTTAGGGAGTATCATAAAACTACGAGCAGAACTTACGCAATTTTACTCTAATAAATTTGGAAAGTAAATTAATTTTTTTGTCGAGTTATTTGCTTATTAAACTTTAGGAGTTATACTTCATTGAACATAAGATTTAGTAGACTTTTTAATTTGCTACAAGTTATTTTCTAAAATAACTATTGTTATTATTGTTGTAAAGTTTTATTTTTATTGGTATTTTTTGACATTGTTTATGGCCAGGTTTTGGTTATTTCTAAATATTTTTCATATTTTATTGCTATTTTTAAGATTTTACGAAGGTTTTATGGTACGTTTTATGGTACGTTTTGACAATTGTTTAAATTTTCATGATTGGATTTTGGTTCTTTCTAACAATATTTTTGATATTTAAAGCCTAATTTTGCTATTTAAAAAAAATTATAATATTTTTAATTTAATTATACTTTTTGAAAGTTTATGGCCGCATTTTGGTGCTTGCTTTTTGACATTTTATGACTTTTTATAAATAGAATTTTGCATTTGTAACAGTTTATGACCAAATATTTTTGCTTTTTTACAATATTTTTATAATTTATGGCCAGATTTTGTTATTTTTGATATTTTATGATAAAATTTTGCACCAAAATTTGGCTATTTTATTACATTTTATAAATAGAATTTTGCAATTTTCACTTTTTAGATTTTATTTTTTCTGAAAATAATTTTATATTTTATAACCGGAATTTGCTATTTTATAAATAGAATTCTGCACTTTTCAGCCGTTTTTGACAATATTTGTGTTTTAAAACCGGATTTGTTTTACTATTTTTAACATTTTATGAATAGAATTTTGGTGCTTTCTGACTATAAAATATTTTCGATTGTTTATTAATAGAGTTTTGCACATTACAATAAAATTGTTTTTGGCTGGATTTTGCTTTTTTCTGATACAATTTTAATATTTTATGACCGGGTTTTATTACATTTGACGTTTTATAAATAGAACTTTACACTTTTTATCAGTTCACGGCTGTATTTTGGTGTTTTCTAACAATATTTGCTAATTTTGACATTTTATGAGTAGAGTCAATAAACGTTGAAATACATCAACAGTTTATTGACCGATTTTAGTACATTTTTAGAGTATTTTGATATTTTATGACCGGATTAACTAGACAGTGACTAGGACTGCGAGAATTCGATAATATTCTGTTTGTTTTGTACAATTTAATGTACTACAAATGCGAGTTTTGGAGAACATTAAAACGTTATGGTTTAAATCTGGTTACTTCTTACTTA
Organism: Tachinus rufipes; assembly: GCA_963932245.1. Taxonomy (NCBI): domain Eukaryota; kingdom Metazoa; phylum Arthropoda; class Insecta; order Coleoptera; family Staphylinidae; genus Tachinus; species Tachinus rufipes. The sequence goes on from OZ010744.1 coordinate 81,632,186, forward strand.
CAGATTTTGCTAGCCGTGTGGAATTTTGTTGTTGGATTATTCAAAATTTGCATCTACGAATTTTATGCACGGGTGAGGCAACATTTACTGGGCATGGATAAATAATCCTCAAGATTAGGAAAGTCAACAAGAAATTACTCTATCAAAATAGGTTTTGTTTGAATATTTGGTGTGGAATTATTGATAACATATTTATTAGTCTATTTGTATTTGTATCATTTAATTGTGGGCATCTATTTAAATTTTTTGGTAGAGGATCATTTGGGTGGATTGTTAAATGGCGATGAGACATGGTTGTGGTACCAGCACAATGAAACTCTTCCGCATATGCATTACGTATAAGACAATTTATGAATCAATAACGATGAAAGATATATCTGCTGAAAATTTAATGCTGAAATTCATGAAAGAAAGTTAAATTAACGGTTGATTAAATTTGACAACCGCAAAAGTATTTATAGTAATGCTACCACAAAGGCAAGTTTCACACAATATGTAACTACTAGAACTAAAAAGAATATAATATTTGATACTAACGCAAAGTAAATATCAAGTATTTATATTGAATTAATAAAAACAATTTTGACAGATTATCGTATGTTGAGGTTATGTTGTCACATTTAACGCTGATTAACTTTAATCAGCTTTCATGAATTCCACCATTAGAGACGCATTTTTGGGGCAGCAGAACTAATTTGGAATGACATTGATATGTTACGTGGGGCAACCAAACATCTTTCAAGAAGAGCCAGAATATGTCTCGAGAGCAACGGCGCCACGATATTGAACAATCTTTATAATAAATTTAAAGTACTACAAGAATAAATATTTGTTTTTATAAAATTGTAATTATCTAATCAATAATAATTAAACTATACTACTATATTTTTAAACTGTTTTTTTGTGCTTAGGGAGGGAAAAATCTTCAAACGACACTGGGCAGCTCGTCCTGCCCAGTAGTGTCAGGTTTTTACTCACTATAAAACCCATCTTTTACCTTCCTTACTTTGAGGTGGTTTGCTTAGCGCCGCTTGCACCGCGGTCTTATTGAACCTGTTGTATACCTTTGGTGTTTGACTCCCCGAGCAGCTATGTCTTTTCGATGAAGTCTAGTGCTTTTAGCCGGTTGTTTTTACCAAAAATGGCTATATGTTGCTGTTTGTAAGCTTCGCATTCATTCAGCAAGTGTATCGGAGTCTCATTTAATTTTATACACCCTCGGCATAAAGGGCCCGTTCATGTTCTCATTTTATACAAGTGTCTACAGTGTTTGGTTATCAGTCTTGTGAGCCGTCGGAGTCTAATACGACTCATTTGTATTACCATTGTTTTGGTACTATACGATGGTCATGCTAGGAATATTCTTGAATGTGTCAATCCTTTACATCTCTTCCACAGGTTGTTGTGCTCTGTCTTAAGTTTGCTTCGAATTATTGCTTTTCCGGTTTTGTTGGGATTCCAATAGTGGGTTTTGGTTTAGTAAATGTCTGTGCTTCTTGTTTAGCTAGTTGATTTTTCCTGAGTTTTCCTTTTATTCCCTGGTCTTTGGGTATCAATACTTAGAGAACTTTGTTGTGGCCACTGTTTCCAGACTAGGTATGCATGTTATAACCAATTTGGATTTTATTACTGGCGATTGCAGGGTCTACAATGCCGCTTGACTGTTTGACATTATGGTTATTGGTCTGTCAGGTTCTAGTCTCTTTTCGATCATGTCTTTGGCGTACAACTCGATGGCTGCCACCTCTGCCTGAAACGTCGAGGCATATTTACCTAGAGGTAGCGAAGTTTGCTTTCCTTGGTGTTTGTCTTCGTAAATTCCAGCCACGGTGCTTTTTTGGTCTTTGGTCCCATCTGTGTACAATGTTGTGGTATTATCACGTCTTTTTTTTTGCTGATGCAGTGGCCCTTTATAAAGTCCGACCTCATCGTCATCGAATTTCTTCCTGAAGCAACACTTTTGTTATATTAGGTCTGTGGATGCCGAGGTTTACATTGTGTTTGTTTATCCGCATTCTGTATGCTGCTTGTCTTGCCTCTATCATTACCATTGAAATTGGTTTACTTTAGGCATATTTTTATACTTCTTATTTGGTCTAAAGATTACGTAAGCAAAGTTGTGACTTCAATCGTGGGACACCTGTATATTTACGAAATTTACTGAATCTGTAATAAAGTTATATGTTTACAGATTCTTTTTCTTTATTCATATTAGTTCTTTTTGTTATTTTTCTGTCTTAAATTATTTATTTTTCTTGGTAGTAATTATAGTGTTCTATCTTGATGATTCACAAATTAATTTAAATTTTAAAGGTCAAAATAACGTAAATAGCGATATAACAAATTGGCAATTAAATAAGAAAATGACAATATCATACAAGTTACAGAAGGAATAATTGAAAAACGAGCATACACATCGACATTTAATTAATTAATCAATCATAACATTTTATTTAGATGTCATCTGGATTTGAAGTTTGTGAATTTTATAATGTTACATGATATTTTCATAATTAACTTTTAATATTTTTGTGTGTTTAAGTAATGTTTGATTTTAAAATGTTTAACTGTTAGTAACTTTATCAAATAATTAATAAATATTATTTTCGATAATTTCATTATTATTGAATTCTTATGCATTTGCAAAATTTAGTGACACCGACATTTTCCCACGAATTAATAATTGGCTGCATATAATCACATCTGGTTCATTGATCTGGATTTCCTTTACCTAGCTGTCGGTTTGGTTAATTTATACGTGAAGCATATTTCATACATCTCCCACTTTTAGTTGGCGGATAAGTAAATTGTTCTGACAATAACTGGCCGCATGCCAAAACATTCTCATATATAAAATCTGCTTGATATGTTACTACTAGTCCTATATCGGCACTCATAACTTTGTTACATGTACGCAACAAAAAAATACATACACAAACTTTATGACATATTACACGAGCACTTAGTCAAAAGCTGGTAATAAATATTTCTTTTATTATTATTATTGCTTCGGTTACAGGATATAATATAATTGAGGAAGATGTTACATGATATCACTTTGAAAATGCATTAAGGTTGTCGTTTGCAAATGCAAAAGTTGTGTTTGAAGTTGTTCCACTGCGATTCAATATTTTTAAAATAATTATAAAATTCAGTAGCAAAAAACACCATAGCGCTTGATATTAATATCCTCTCTTCTTATCATTCTTTTCTTTCACCCTTTTTTGCAATTTCGCATTTTTAATAATTCTGTTTATTTCTTGCACACCCGTGACAAATAGAATTTTAAATGTTTCGAATCAATTCCGTCTAGTATGTAATTCTTTTTTTGTATATAATTCAAGGGACTTCCCGTGCGCACTGGGCGAAATGACATCTGGTTTCCAGTATTCCAGTGGTTCTTATAAAAACAAGTCCATGCGTATAAGGGACTGTGAGAATGTTTCGTGAGTGTTCCACTGTACGGTCACATTCTGGTGTTCTTGGGTGATCGGCCTCCAAGGAAATACCTGTAGCTATGGAATGTAACCAGTCGACAAGGTTGCTTTCAATTGGAACTCTTCAAACTTAAAACCACCGACAAGGGGGTCCTACCGGGACCCTTTTTCACTTTTATTTTTACAGTATTTACGTTTCAATTCTATTTATATTACGAGTGAAATAATTGCACAATTATATGCAGGTGAACGGTTCTTGTAAATCTAGGCCATCAAATACCATACAAAATGTAAGATTATAGTTGAGAATATAAATTGTTAGTATAATAGGGATATTGTTTAGTGCCTAACTAATACGGTTTGATAAAATAAATTGGAGATAGCTCGACAAGTTGCGGGTCAAGAAGAACTGATTAAACTTTTTTTTTTATTTTTGTTAGAACTTAATGATTTAATTTTGAACAAATTTTTCAATAGTAAATTATTATTTAAAAAAATAAATAATTTAAATAACAAGCATCTGAATATTAAAATTACGCCCACAGCGAAAAAAACGTCAAAAAGTTAATTGTATGTTTTATCATAAGGTTAACAGCCTCTTTCGACTTTTATCGGCAATTTACAAAGAAGATATTATTATACTTTGCTATATGTGTCATTTAAATAAGATTATTTTTAACAATGCACTATGTTTACATTTAGTATATATTTTTTTTAATATTACCACAGCTATTCTAATACGTTTCAGTTCCATATAATCTTTGATGAAAGCATTTTATAACATTAAAGATTATTTTTATTATAACATTTTTCCTTTCACTACTTAGAAATTAACGATTCAATTTAAAATTATATTATCTTGAAGTAATAAATACAGTTTTATCTAATAACTTTACTCAAGTTGCTGATTCATTCAAGTTATTACATCCTAGACTTTCCAATTTATTAATCATTGGTTGCGGCCAATAAATTTATTTGTGAGTACATACAGTTGATTCAAACTGAATTTCTGATCATTATGAATCATTCATAGGTAAATTTATTATAGGAGAATTAAAATGTCACAGTCTATTGTATTGGTGACAGGGGGTGCCTTTTGGTATTGATTTGCTTATATCATTTATTATTTCATAATTGTTAAAATATTAATGAAACATGGATGATAGATGAATTTACGTAGACGACAGATGGCAATATGGCTATTGAAGCGATGGTATGATTTGAGTAATTGAAAAGTCAGTGTTTCTAAATGTGACATCGGAAGATGAAAAATGATTTATTTTTTACGTCATATATAGCAAGTTATGAGTCTATATCTTTATTATGATAAAGTTGCTCAAGGTATTGTAATCAAATAGCTAAAACGGATAAACGGTAACTGTCAGGAGTTGTCAATGATTAGTTTCAAAAACACAAAAAAGTGTTACAAATTAACTGTCAGAGACGATATAAAACATTAAAAATCGTAAACTTTTAAGCTATCTAAGTTGAGGTCCGAGTTTTTACCAAAATGAAGAGATTTTTATTACAACTCTCAAAGAGTTAAAACTGCTATTAGGTTAGGATGAAGAGTTGCAGTTGTAGTTGTAACATCTCAGCAATAACTGTCAAATGGTTATGTTCTAGAAACTTTCAAATTTACTATAGTGTCAAAATTATTTTAACAATAATGGGTGACTCATTTAGAGAATCAATTTTATTGTGTAATCTTTATTATCATACAAAAGAACCATTTATTTTTCAAAGATTTTTTTTTAAATTTTTATGTCTTTTTCTAGCATTTTGAGTGGTATTTGTCTTTCAATTTCTCAATCGAAGTCGGCTTATTCATGTAGTCTTTGGACTTTACTTAGCCCCAAAGGGAAAACTGTAGAGGTGATTTAAACGGCCAATTTGCCGGCTCGAAGCGTATAATTTACTGCTTACCGAATCGGTCTCGCAATAAAGCCATGTTTTTATGGGCTGTGGAGGAGCGCCGTCTTGTTGGAACTAAATGTCGTTGAGTTTACTGGTTTCAAATTCAAGCAGCAAGTAGTCTATTATTATGGCGCTATAACGGTTGGTATTTACGGTTACGTTCCGGCCAGTATAATTTTTAAAGAAATATGGACAGATGATTCTATCAGCTCATAAACCACACCAATCTGTTATTTTGTCTGGATGTAATGGCAGCTCTTAAACCTCTTCTGCTTTTCAGCTCAAATACGGCAATTTTGTCTATTGATGTAATTATTAGCCAGAAATGGGACTCATCGCTAAACAAAATTTTGGTCGAAAACAGTGGATCTTTGTCAAGCTTTTCAAGAGTCCAAAGAAAACTTGACGATTTGAAAGGCCGCACTGTACACTTAATCTGAACAGTTCTCTGTGGATCTGCTATAATGACAGTATTGTCTGCATATTTCAGATTATTATATATTGTCTGACAATTACTACAACTCTAATTCCTTCTTTGTTTAGAGCTCGTTTGAATAACAAAATTGACTTTTCTGACGTTAGCTTCACTTTACAGAAGATTTATAACCAGAGAGAACGATCACCTGAACTGACCTAGTCAGACCTATTCCCCTAAATCAAATTTGGTTGCCACTCGCTATTGTCTCTAAAGTATGCATTAGGTAACACTAGTCAATGCCAGATGAACAACATTACATTATCTGCTACTAAAATAACTGAGAGCACCTAAACTAAACATTAGTTTGTACTTTAGGGGTGCTGGTGATAATTATGGTTTGAAAGTTTTAAGTTACTTATAGTAATTGTGTTATAGGTGCTTTAGGTATTCTAGAAAAAAGCCACTGCCATGTCTTTTATGCATCCGGAAAATGGAGTGGCTACATCTGAGTATAAACACCAAAGTGTTAGAGAAGAAAGCAACTAACGAATTTAAAAAGTTAATTTTTTATTATATTATAAAAATAGTATTAACTTTTGAGGAGTATTTGATGTACAATAGTATACAGGGTCTGCCTATGAGTATGCCCAAGTTTTAGGGACGCAACTTAAGCTGTATCTAAACTTTGAGACTTACTTTTTAAGCTTTTCTTACAACGTTGCACTATACAAAGTTACAAGTACATATAACATCCACCAAGTCGTTATTACATCTTAAGATGTCAATCATCTTGGAATGACTTGGAACGGTTAACAAAGCCATTTACAATTAAGAATTAACTTTTTTTAAACATTTGTCAATTTTTATGTATCTATTAAAATTGTCATCTGTAATCATTAGGATAGTTGGGTTAGGTCAGAAATTGGCAACTTTTTTTTGAGCGATGAGATATTTTACAAATTACTTGAGTTAAGAAAACATAGAAATTGCGTTTTTTGATTAAATTTTTCATACGTTAATGGGTATTTTTGTAAACTTTTTGATAAAATAAAAATATTGCACAAGTTAGATAAACGTTTTCCAATAAATTGATTTACTGACCATGTTCGGATCTTATATGCTCCGAGTAATAAACAGATTAGTGCTAATGACACCCTCGTCCTACTAAAAATTCAATTTATATTTATGATAGGAAATATATTTTATGTAATGAAATTTCTTATAATCCTTTCCAGGTATGTTTAATCTCCTACAATAATAATCCCTACAATATAATTTAATATGGTACTTTCCCAACAATTCTTTCTAGGAATCCCCAAATTACCTAATTAGCAACTAACCAATCACAACACATTTTACACAATTTGAATGAGTATATATATTTGTAAATTATTTGTTTTAAGTTAGTATTAAAGAGAGTCTTTGCGATACCAGAGTATAATTTCTACCTTATCATTAAAGCATAATTTGTGTAAGATATCATTCTTACTGGTCCTTCGACAATTTCATACAATCAGAGAAATAGTGCGTGTTGCAATCTAAGACACCACAAAACATTTGGTCCTTCGAACCGGATTTTAAATCAAGACCTGAGTCATCGAATAGTCAAAGTGCATCAAGCAATCAACTCATCCATAGTTGAACTCAAGATGTCAAAAACCGAAATAGCAGCATTAACCCTGAAACGCAAGACATTTAAAACTCGCACAACACAATTAGAAACATATTTCAACAAGTTTCTCGACAATCCAGAACGGGATTATAGGCAGCTCAGAAGTCGTTTATTAACATTGGTGTATTCAGACTACAATGAAATTCAATCAAAAATAGAGGAGCTGGATAACACAGAAGATCAAGCAAAAAATCGACAAACGTTTGAAGACCAGTATTTCGAATTAACATCTCGAATAGAAGATGTCTTGAGTGGTGAACCAATAATTAGAACTGATACACCAGCATTATCAGTCAATTCAACTTCACAACAAGTGCAACTGCCAAAAATAACATTGCCCACATTCGCAGGGGTTCTAGAAGATTGGTTAACATTCTACAGTACATTCAATTCATTGATAAATGAAAACGGTTCTCTGAACAACGTGCAACGATTCCACTACTTGAGATCTTGCTTAACGGGTGAAGCATCAAATACAATTCAAGCATTATCAATCACCGATGCAAACTATGGCATAGCTTGGACAACACTACGCAGCCGATATGAAAATAAAAAACTAATCATAGAAAATCATATAAATAAAATATTTCAACTGCCTATGGTTAAAGAAGACTCCGCCAGCTCAATTAGATCTCACATCGACACATTCTTAAAGCACGTCAATGCTTTAGACGTATTAGGCGAACCAACAAGAGATACTTTATTGTTACATCTATCAACAATCAAATTAGATGCACTTTCAAAAGACAAATGGGAAGAATATCGTCTAAAATGCACGAATCCATCAGTTCAAGAACTAACCAACTTCTTACAAGAACGCTGCCAAGTCCTTGAGTCCCGAAACGCCAGTAAAAGTCAAAGGACACAACTACAACGAGTGCAAACTACAAAAACGGATCGTCATCAAGGACACTCAGTCGTTTCATACACTAACACTCAAGCAAAATGCAAGTTGTGTCACCAGCATCAACATGAGCTATACCGATGCAATGCATTCCACAATTTAAATATAGCGGACCGAAGGGCAGAGGTCAAAAAACAAAAACTTTGCTTCAATTGCTTAAAACCAAATCATGGAGCAAATGAGTGCAGATCCAGGCAATGCACAAAATGTGATAAAAAACATAATACATTATTACATGACCAACAAGAATTGATAAATACACATTTATCAACATCAAGCGATTGCTATTCTGCCACCAATGACAGCTACAAAAGCCAAATGACCCTATTATCAACCACATTGGTAATCATAGTCGATAAACATGGAGAACATCGTCAGTGTAGGGCACTATTGGATAGTGCATCACAAACAAACTTCATCAGGGAGGACTTGGCCGCAAGTTTAAACATAAACACACAATCAGTCCGTCTCCCAATCAATGGTATCGGAAACGCAACGGCCACAACAATCACTAAAAGACTAGTGACAACAATCCGATCACGAATCAATGGATTTAAGGCTAAACTTGAGTTCTACGTATTACCCGAGATCACACAAGAACTACCAGCTAATTCATTTTCGAAAAATCAACTGAACATACCTCAAAACATTACGTTAGCCGATCCAGAATTTAACAAACGTGGAAGGATAGATTTATTGCTAGGAGCAGAAATATATCTCAGTTTACTAAGCATCGGACAGATAAAACTAACCACAGCCCAATTCGGTGTTACAGTGCAAAATACGCAATTTGGTTGGATAGCATCAGGAACAATTCCAACAACTAACAACTCAGAAGTGGTTACATGCAATTTGAATACATTGGAGACGCAAATAGAAAGGTTCTGGCAGTCAGAAGAAGTGAACACCCCATTACTTAAAACCACACATTGTAAAACGGAAGAACACTTTAACAAAACAGTATGTAGAACAGACGAAGGAGCATTTGTGGTACGGTTACCATTCAACATTGACCCTAACAACTTAGGCGACTCAAAAAATATGGCAATCCGCAGATTTTACAATTTGGAAAAGAGATTATTCAAAATGCCTGTACTCAAGAAGCAGTACGTGGAATTTATGCAACAATACGAGAAACTGGGACATATGGAACCAATTAATGATACCAATAACGGCTACTTTCTACCACACCATTGCGTTATTAAGGAAGATAGTACGACAACAAGGTTAAGAGTCGTATTCGATGGCTCCGCAAAAACTACAACAGGGTTATCATTAAATGACATTCTTCAAGTTGGCCCTACAGTACAAGAAGATTTATTATCAATCTTGCTCAGATTTCGCATTCATCGTTATGTGATTACCGCCGACATATCCAAAATGTACCGACAAATCTGGATACATAAGGATGATCGACAATATTTGCGAATTATATGGAGAGAAGATCCGTCACTACCATTGCAAATATATAATTTAAAAACGGTGACATATGGCACTGCGTCAGCACCATATCTTGCTACTCGAAGTCTCAAACAATTGGCAATAGAAGAACAAACTCATTATCCACATGCCTCCGCTGTTGTACAAAATGACTTTTATGTGGATGACTGTATAACAGGAACTGATTCACTTGAGGAAGCTAAGGAGCTTCAACGTCAATTAAGCCAGATGTTGTTAAAAGGGGGATTTCATTTGCATAAATGGAGATCAAATAACGACCAAATCTTAAACACTATTACCTCAATTAACCAGGAAACAACAATACCCATGGCAAAAACAACAGTGATAAAGACATTAGGATTACTGTGGAATTCAAGTAGTGATTCACTGCACTTTTCAGTGAAGCACAATATCCAACCTACACGTATCACTAAGCGAAATATCTTATCAGAAATAGCACAACTATTTGATCCAATGGGTTTGGTTGGACCAGTCATAATAAGAGCAAAAATACTAATGCAACGTGTTTGGCAGCTAAAAATTGATTGGGACGCAGCCGTTCCAATGGAGATACATACGTTTTGGCATCAATACAAGGACGATCTCACATCTATTGATACTATACAAATACCACGTCACATACACGAGCACCAAAAATATAGCAACCTAGAACTACACGGATTTTGCGATGCATCTGAGGCAGCATATGGTTGTTGCATATATATTAGATGTAAGACTACACTTGGCGCAATCAACACCAATCTATTATGTGCAAAGTCTAAGGTTGCACCATTGAAAACAATATCACTACCTAGACTGGAATTGAGTGGAGCAGTTATCCTTGCTCGTTTGGCAAAAAAGGTGAAGAGTGCACTCAAGCTGAACTTTGACAACGAATTCTACTGGTCAGATTCAACCATCGCACTTGGATGGATCCGCTCACCTTCCAACAAATGGAAAACATATGTGGCAAATCGTGTAACTGAAGTGCAAGAGCTGACAAATACAAATTGGAGACATGTGCGATCACATAACAACCCAGCGGACATCATATCTAGAGGTGTAAATCCAACTCAACTCAAGGAGTCAAGCTTGTGGTGGCATGGTCCAAAATTTCTACAATTAAACCAAGAAGAATGGCCATCGTTAGAAGATATAGAACAAAGTCTTCCTGACGAAAAACCAGCAGTAGCACTTCCAGTAATTGAAGAAATTAGCAGTATTATTACCAAGTGGTCTTCACTCTCAAAATTAAAGAGGATAGTAGCTTTCTGCCTCAGGTACATTCACAACTCTCAAGGGCAACCTAAACTTACTGGCCCATTGACTGTACAAGAAATAAGCAAGGCTACAACAGCACTTCTTCGAATTGCACAGAAAGAAGAATTCAAAGGTGAAATATACAGATTGAAACAGAATCTGTTGATTGACAAGTCAAGTAGATTGCGGAAGTTAAGCCCCTTTATCGACGAAGACGGGCTACTCCGAGTAGGTGGAAGATTAATGCATGCAAAACTACCATTCAATCAACGTAATCCAATAATATTACCACGGAACCACCCTTTAACGGAACTCATTATCAACTATGAACACTTAAAACTGATTCATGGAGGTGCTCAAGCCGTGTTGTCAGCAGTACGATCAACATATTGGCCGATGGCGGGCAGAAATACAGTGAAGATGATCCTACATAGATGTTTACGTTGCTGCAAAGTCAATCCAAAACGACTACAACCAGTAATGGGACAACTCCCACAACCAAGAGTGCAACCAAGTCGCGCATTTACCAACACAGGTGTGGATTTTTGTGGTCCATTTCAAATGAAGTTACAACATTCTCGGGGAAGTCGTACAACCAAAGGGTATGTCAGTGTCTTTGTATGTTTTGCAACAAAGGCAATACACCTGGAATTAGTGAGCAGCCTGACCACGGAAGCATTCATAAATGCACTAAAGCGTTTTATGTCACGTCGTGGAAAACCATAAAACCTTTATTCAGACAACGGAACAAATTTCACTGGAACTCATCACGAGCTTGCAAGGCTTCGAGAGTTACTGAATTCAAGAGAACACAAGGACAGGATAAACCATGCACTATTAGAAGATAACATCACCTGGCACTTTATCCCACCTAGATCTCCGCATTTTGGAGGTCTATGGGAAAGTGCGGTAAAATCAACCAAGACCCAATTAAAACGAATAGCTGGATTAACTGCCTTGACCTATGAAGAAATGAATACCTTATTGGCTCAAATAGAAGCATGTTTAAACTCTCGACCTTTAGTGCCATTAACCGAAGACCCGGAAGACCTTGCAGCCCTCACCCCTGGCCATTTCCTAATTGGAGAAGCTTTCAGCACGATAGAAGAACCAAACATTATTCACCTAAAGGAAAATACTTTATCTCAGTGGCAACGAATACAGAAAATGACACAACAGTTTTGGACACGGTGGTCCTCAGAATATCTTAGCCAATTACAGCAACGATCAAAATGGAATCAACCAGTGGCAGAGAATGCACAAATTGGGAATCTAGTAGCGATAAAAGGTGAAAACATTCCACCACTAAAGTGGCAGCTGGGACGAATCACGGAACTACACCCAGGAAAGGATGGCATCGCCAGAGTAGCCTCAGTTAAAACGGCAGCAGGCATCACTAAAATTGCAATAAGCAAACTAGGACTACTTCCCATCGAAAATTGAAAAGATTTCTTTTCAAGGCCGGCGGAATGTTCGGATCTTATATGCTCCGAGTAATAAACAGATTAGTGCTAATGACACCCTCGTCCTACTAAAAATTCAATTTATATTTATGATAGGAAATATATTTTATGTAATGAAATTTCTTATAATCCTTTCCAGGTATGTTTAATCTCCTACAATAATAATCCCTACAATATAATTTAATATGGTACTTTCCCAACAATTCTTTCTAGGAATCCCCAAATTACCTAATTAGCAACTAACCAATCACAACACATTTTACACAATTTGAATGAGTATATATATTTGTAAATTATTTGTTTTAAGTTAGTATTAAAGAGAGTCTTTGCGATACCAGAGTATAATTTCTACCTTATCATTAAAGCATAATTTGTGTAAGATATCATTCTTACTGGTCCTTCGACAATTTCATACAATCAGAGAAATAGTGCGTGTTGCAATCTAAGACACCACAAAACAGACCAAGTTGTTATACATTTTTGAAACTCTGAAGGCGCCACTTGCATATTTAACGTTTTCCGGAGTTATTTCCCGTCTTTGGATTGAACATTTTAAATGAAACCTCTAAACAACAGATTGCACAGTGACCTGGTTATTGACAATTATAAGACAATTGTTTCTACGGCACTGCAGTGGTCTCTACATGCACCCACTAGATTTGATTTTAGGTCAGCTGAGTTAGGTGGTACTTATTTGTCTTACTTTGAAGTCTCAAACGCAACAATTAGTTAATGTATTTTTGGATTCTGGGTTTGAGCGGGAGGGTGAAATTATTTTCACTGCTTTTAGGCCTCATTAGGCTTTTTGTACCAACTTTAGTGCTAAACCTTACTCTTCCGTTTCAACACACAGCCAACTTATGTGGTTGATGTATGCTAGGACATTCTTGGTGGGTTTTTATTTATACTGGCTATGTCAAACTAACAATTTCCTATCATGGGCTCCATTATGTGGGAAAGCGCCTGTCAGGTACATAGTACGTGCTCGGTTGTTGTCTTGTCTTCTATTTCACATATTTTGCATATCGGTATATCTAATTGAGATTGTCTTGACAGGATTTCTGTTATGATTTGCGGGTTCTTTCATGGACAGTTGCAAGTAGTAGTCGGTTGTTTTAAGATTTGGGGAAATCATTGCTTCCTTTGTCTGTCTACAACCCGGGTTGTTATACCATTGTGCTTTAAATGCATGTGTATTTGCTTTTAGTACGATGTTAAGGCTTTTTAGTGGTTATGTTGTCTATTGTTCAAGTTTACACATCTTGAGGGTTGATTTTTTGCGCACCAATCAGTCAGCTTTAACGTTGCCTATTGTATTGGAGTGTCTTTTCTCAGCACAGCTCAATACTATTTGCGCGAGCTGCTAATGTGAGGAATCTATGGGATTCCATTATTAGCCTTAATGTGATTTTAGGCTTTTGTATAGCTAAAATTGCTGCTTATCTGTCAGTTAGAATTTGCTTGTTTTTACCACATATTTCTCCGGCTACTATTTCCATCACTCTATGGGTTATTTTGGCTATCTCTGGACGATAGTCGTTTGTGTTTCTAGTAGTAAGGCTATTGAGACGCCTAGAGCTTGAGAGTAAATTCCTGCTTTAGGGCCTCGAAGAGTTTTTGAGTTTTTTGTAGATTTGAAGGAGTTTGTTTTTATCCTCTTTTTGCTCTTTTAGAGGTGTTTTTCTGTCAGGAGTGAACATTGATTGCCGGCCCTGTTCCAAAGTTTGGTTGCATTTAGGCGCAGTACTGCTGATGTTGCTGCTTACTTGACATGGATGTCGAGGGGTGGCAGACAGCATTTAGGAATGGTTCCCATGAGAGCTTGATGTCAAAAATTACACCCAGCTGTTTCACTTCCGTTGATAGTGTGTTATTATGGGAACTCAGACAAACTAAACTGCAAATGCAATATTATTAAGGAGAATTTGGAGTTTTTAGGAAGGATTTTAAGGCTGTGCAAATCACCTGTAATAACAGATTTTTATGACTACTATAGTACTCATCTAGAATCGTAGTGTGATGGCAAGAGTTCTTTACACCAAAATGGTACGAATCAGAAGCCAAGTGTTGACGAACCGTAAACCATAACAGAGCCTGTACTTTTAGGTTAGTTGCCAGAAACAAGCATACAGGAGCTATCAGACGCTATTGTCTTCTAGAACTACGGATCAGCTTACAATAAAAGGTGTGGACGTGCTCGCTTGCTTACTGAGGGTCAACCTACACTATCTAGAACTACACACACTGTTTGTACTATACCAATAAAACACGAGTCCGGGCAACCAAGATACAATTACTAGAGCTCTTATATTTGAGATTTATTGATTAAGCTATTTCCGTTTAGAAAATATTGCAATACTGAATTATCTCAATGAGCTTATATTCAGGCAGGAATAGAATCTAGACTAACCGTGGAAAAACTAGATATGATGGTCAACCCTGAACCGCGTCACTCATGACTATATCTAGTAAGGTTGTAGTAGCGAGAATCTTTACGAAAAATTAATCTTGGACGTAGCTTGGTTGCCCATGTTGTGTAATTCGTTGTCATCATAAGAGCTGCAATGCTGAAACATTGCTATTGTTTTAAAGACTTTGTGATAACAACTGACTTTCCTTACATCTACCACTTTCTGGAGCAACATTTGAACAGTACACTAATTTATTGGGGCCACTGTCTTTTATAGCTTTTACGTCTCTTTGATTAGACTTACTAAACAAAAAAATGTTTTTAGGGTTATCACAGGTTATATCAACTGGAAAAAATATTCAAAGTTTTTTAAATTGTAATGGTAATTAGGGTTTGGGTTATAAAGTTCTGATTTCTTATTTAGGTTTCGAACTTGGACTGGAGGTTTTGGGTTTGAATTTTGGGTAAGGCATGGATATTTGTTCAGCTTTGAGAATTTGTGAAAAGTCATATCATGGTTGTGACTTAATGCGTGTAATGCTTGAGGTAAAAAAAATATTTTTAGAGTTTTGGAAGCGGTTACTTACAAAACAATTCAAAGATTTTTAGATTTTCTTATCTTTTATCATTTTTTGGTTCACAGTAAATGGCCATCAACTGACAGAATTCTCAGGTCTCATCATAGATTTTTATTGGTAATTAAATTTTCTGTTATCAATGCCGGAGAATATTTAAAGAGTTTTGTTTCATGGGCGTTTGATGTAAACAATTAAATGTTGCTACTGCTGCGACGTGAGTTTTTCTACTGTAATTATTGTTGATGTTTCTTTGGTTTATATGTAATAGGTTTTTATACCTAGGAGATTGTGTTGAAATTACCTCTCACGAGCATCAAACCTTTAACAAACAACAATATGTTTATTTTAGTCTTAATTAAGATTATTGATTATCGTGCACATTGAATTTACTGATTGATTTATCAGTGGTTTGCTGTTAGATATCTGTGTTTACTCGATTACGCAGGTGAGAACTTTTTGGTTAACGTGTATATTACGACTGCGCCGGTATATAACTGTATGAGTGACCTAGTGAAAAGGTGTAAGCGGATTAAAGCAAGGTCAGTCACAAAACTGGCACTATGAAGATAGTAATGTCAAGTAATGTGCAACTGGTAAATGCATTTTTTTTTTTAAGTCGCTTGAAGTAAAACTTGCGGTAAAAGGTGCACAGGGTGAATGTCTTCTGGCGGAAAGGCTATTTTGTTTTGTTTTGTTGTTTTGGAACGTAAGGACAAAAACTCTCTTAGTTTGAAGTCCATATAATATTTTAATATACTGGCTTGACTTTCACAATGTCTTTCTTACTATTAAAGTACTTATCACGTATACAAAAAGAATGAAATTATTTATTAAATGTTATAATATGACATTTGATCTGTCACTTTTCTTTTTTGCCTTTTTTGCATAAATTATGTGTACGCAATAAAAGTATGAAGTATCATAGCAATAACCGTTCCACAAATTACATTTAATTAAGAATTTAAAGAAAACAATATAAATCTATCTCATTACTACCGTACTTATTGACTGTTTTCGTCTTCGTGCGAATAACCTTCATCGCATGCAGATTTAGCCAATTGTATGGTTACAGCTTTTTCATCGATGCGATAGCAAGGTAGTTTCAGCTCTCAATAAGATAACAAAACCAGTACCGTAAAAGACGCTACACTGCTGGCATCACTTGTGCATTTACTTGCATTCGTAATAAAGTAATTTAATGAATGATTCAATTAATTAAAAGTGCATACGAGGAAGGAATTATATCTACAATATACAAGGTAATAATATAATTAGGCTATTTATATTTATACGTTTTATAATGCATCGACCTTGATTGATAAATTGTCATATATTTGTTATTGTGTATTTTATTGCTATTATGTGTTCTAGCATAAGATTCATAAACCTTGATTGTTAATTAAAGTTTCATTTTATCATTCATAATTAATATTAATGATTAAATTAATTTATCAAATAAAATGTTAATTATAAATTGATCAATATTTAAAATTTAACTCTGTAGTTTCAATTTCATAATGCGTGCATATCATTAATTTATTCATTCGTGGATAGAATGAATAAATTCTATTGTTGTGAAATTAAAATATAAAATGGCTAAATTTCATTGAAATGAGTGAAAATGCATTCATTTGTAATTGAATTGCTGCTATTCCTGCCACATATTTTAATCGCCCAACTTATTTATTGTTTAGTATTGGATGCTTTTGTTATATATTGCTTTATTTAATATAAATGATAAATGTCCTTCTGGCCTTTAGCCAGAGCAAGCTTATAAAGTTTTTCGCGTCAAGAACATTTCCTTTGCAACTCTTTATTGTTTTAATACGAGAACAATGAAAAGATAAACTATTTATTTATTACACAATTCTTTTTGATATTGAGATCAAATTTGCATATGCACAGATATCAAATTATATTCATCTTTTGATTGATTGTAGGTATATTTAAGGAATGTTGTTTGTCTGTATACGAGGGACACTGCCAAAGTTTGCGGAAAATGTAAAGCAAAACACAAATTACGTTATGTAAATTGCTTTTATTGCTTCTCAAAATATTCTTCTTTAAAATCTATACACTTCGATGAAACCAATCTTTAAAACAATTTTGCCACTCTGAGCGAGGTACCTCTAAAACATGTGATTTAAATGCTTCAACGGCCTCTTCAGGCGATGAAAAACGCTCGCCACGCATATTATTTTTGATATGTCGAAATAGGAAGAAGTCATTGTGCGATAAATCAGGCGAATATGGGCAATGAGTCATTATTTGGATGTTGTTACTGGTCAAAAACTCTTACAGTTTGTCGTGCTGTGTGAGCGCTTGCATTGTCATGATGATCAATGATTCGCCGGTTTATGTTGTTTCTTCTGATTTCAGCGATAACTTTTGGCAAAAAAATTGAAGTATTCCAGTCAGCATTAACTGTCCTTCGATTTTCTAATGATGCAACAGTTGCAACATGTCCCGTTTTTCCGAAGAAACAAGCAAACATTCTTTTTGAAACGCTTTGCAAACGAAGATTTTAGGGTTGCGTGAGGTTTTTATGGCTCTAATTTTTGACACTTGGGAAATTGGCATTCTTAAAGCACATTGTGAACCACCAATATTTTCTACTCAAAAAAGGTACTCCTAGTCCAAAACTCTAACGTAAACCGTTTTAGAGAAATACGGCATTTTATGATGGAAAACATGAAAAAAAATAGCAACATGTTTTGTTGTTGATAAAAACATTTGTTTTTGATCTAGTCGTTAGCGTTCATGCATTTGTTTTATGCATTTGAGTTATTGACAGTTGTCGTTTAGATGTTAAATAACCTTTTTTCAAAAGGAGTCATATTGCGGGAACTTATTATTTTTATTACCTAATTAATTTGCCCATTTTTAGTATTTTGCTTGCGTGGTGAGCAAAATGAATAATTACAGTGATAGCGAGATGTGCGATATGCATTTTGTTTATGGCGTATCCGTTGTAAATGCATCAAAAGCTCGTCAAATTTATCAAGAAAAGTTTCCAAACCAACAGGTACCAAATGAAAGAACATTCATTTGTATTCACGAACGTCTACATCAAACTGTAAGTGAACATAAAAGAGCTGCAGGAAATGGGAGACCTTGCCTGCTACCTCCGCAAATTGAAGAAGATGTTCTTCAAGAAATCGAAGACGATCCATCAACTAGCACTAGAAGAATAGCTTAGTCACGTTACAGTGTGGAGGATAATAACAAGCCAGATGTTATATCCTTATTACATACAGCGAGTGCAAGCCCTTTTACCAGCGGATTTTCCGCAAAAATTGGCTATGTGTTATGGTTTCAAGAAAGAATTGCGCAAAATCCTCGATTCTTAGAACACGTTTTATTTACGGACGAAGCAAATTTTTCTCGCGATGCGATTATGAACTTCCATAATAATCATGTATGGGCCGACAAAAATTTAGATGCCATTATGGAAGGTCATCATCAGCAAACATTTTCCGTTAATGTTTGGTCAGGTGTTGTAGGAGACCATTTAATAGGCACATATTTTTTGCTGTTTAGGCTAAATGGTCAATAATATCGTAATTTTCTTGAAGAAGAGCTGCCAGGACTTTTAGAGTACATTCCGGTTCAATTAAGAAACAAAATGTGGTTTATGCACGATGGTGCTCCTGCACATTTTAGTTTAGTTGCGCATCAATTCTTAAATGAACGGTATAGGAACCGTTGGATAGGTCGAGGAGGCCCACAGGCTTGATCTCCTTGGTCTCCAGATCTAAATGATTTGGATTTTTTTTTACATTACATTAGTTAATACTAATGAAAAACTAAGAAATCGCATTATTGCATTCTGCAATACGATACGAAACGCTCCAGGCATTTTCGAACGGGTACGTCAGTCAGTAAGACGTAGGTTGGAAGCCTGCGTTACCGTAGGAAGAAGTAATTTTTGTGATTTTTCTTGTTTTCTATGTTATTGCTTAGTTTTGTAAAATAAAGGTTTTGTGATCATGTTGCTACTTTTTCTTACTTTTCCTGAGATATCGTCAAAAAATTAAAAAAATTTACACCCTGTATCTCGAAAACAGTGCGTTTGCGGAACCATGTTAATAGGAACTTTTTTTCTTATAATTAGCCAAGAAATCCCACCCTTTATTTTCCGACACATGTTTTCAACACCCTGTATACTCACTGATACTACCTACTCAGAAAGGCAGCGGCGTGCATGTACGGTTTTGTTTATTTACAAATCCGTCGAGTTCAAAATAGACCTGATTGGCTAAAGATGATTTTGTTCAAAACCCAACTAATAAATCATGGACTCATATGTTCAGTCTTGAGTATTTACTGAATGGAACTTTTTGAAATGTTTTATTGTTTCTTTCGTTTTTTTGAAGAACTTATTAATTTCACTTTGTAATAATGTATACAAATTTATAACAATAATATTCAAAATTAATATTTATTGGGGTGTATTCTGTAAAATTTTATGTTTATTTTAACAGCTTGTTAAAAATATAAATATAACAGGCTTGTTAATTTTTAACGTTATATTGATATTTTGTAACTGCAATATTAACATGGCTGTTATAATACATATTTTTAACAGCATGTTAAAAATTAGTCATGAAGTTAGATACAATCTCTACATTTATGCGTAAAAGTCATGTCTTTTCTTGAACCACAAAACATTATGCGTCAGATTTAACCTCAAAATTTGACAAACGCCGGTGATCGTAGGTAATCACAACACAATAATCGCATTAGTTTTAAAAGTGAATTAAAATGTCGAAACGCGAAAGAATGACTAAACGGCAATTAGAAAGCCTGATAACATATATAGAACAAAACTAAAAGTTGTCCTATGGGAATAAATAAATTATTAATTTATTCATTTAAATTTTAATTCATATTTTATTATTTTGTTGGTTTTGTTGAAAAATTAATTTCAATCAACATACCTATATGCTAGTATAACAAATAATGTTTTATATCGCTGCTCAAAATACACAATTTTGCAATACGTATTATTTCTTTTAAGTGTTTGCAGATTTAAAAATTAAATACAAGGCGCAGGTCACGATTAATAAAATATGATATTAAAAGCACAAAAGTGGCAATTATAGCTATATGCGAGCAGTCAATTGCACCAATTGTCCCTGGAAAGCCATACTTTTGAAAATACAATGTTTTATTTTGATCAATAAGATCTTGCCGAGTTGGAAATTTAATCCATTTGTTTAATAGTGTAGCATTTCTAATTGATGAAATTGTGTCAATAATTTTACTAACTGCTAGTTGACTAATTGCTATATTAGCAGATGCCTCAACATCCAACTGGTAACTACCATGTCCATAAAAATGCAAAGCACACAAAACCTTTAAATAGTTTGGTGTTGCAGTATTTCTTCGTATAACTGCCAAATGTAAATGTAGTTATAGCGTTAATTAAATATTGGGCTACAATTTTATTCCGTCTGTAGCTGTCGATTATATAATCTCAGCCGATTCCTTAAAAATACAAAATTCTTTTATTGATGCATGTTAGAATTAATTAATACCTTACCTTCTTCTCTTTCTTGCAAATTTTCATTTATTTGAATGGCAATATAACCTATTGAACCTGCCATTTTATAATTTTAACACCCTGTTAAAAATTAAAGTCATGTACTTACATGCCTTTAAAATTTTTAACTTAACAGGCAATTTTAACAGTGCCAGTTAACATTTTAACAGATTTGTGTTTTACAGAATACCAAATATGACTTTAACAGGCTTTTAATTTAAACAGGTTGTTAAAATTAACATTTATTTTTACAGAATACTCCCCAATATGCCATAAAGATGTATGCTAGTGTTGCAAATTTTATTGATATCATAATTACCCTAATAAAATGTACGATTTTATCACAATATTTTTAATAGGTATAATTATTAGTACGATTACTATATTATTAAATGAATACTAAATAGAATATAAACCATTAACGCAATTGTAATTTAACCCCCATAAACTAAACAGCCCCAAATTGTTATTATTATAAACATAATAATTTTATTTTTTTGTTGTATGCTAGAAGATCTCCAGATAACAACATTTTTAATACTTTTTTTCCTCGTTTACCTCAACCACTACTTAAACATAAATTTATGCCCCATAAACTCCATTCCAAGTTTCACGTGCGTACGACACGCACAACGTCCAAAATAACGTTGTTTTTGGTTTTATTTATTATTTTTTTCCTATTCCTGTTTTTTTCCTGGCAATGTAAATACGCCGTGCCACGAATGGGAACAGGAAGTGACGCTTCTAATTATTACCGTAAATGGCAGATGTACACAACCGACACCGAAAATAAATGCGCTTCGCGCGCGTTTATATTAAAATGCGTATTACGTGAATATTTTCTAACAATACAAATATGTGCTGGAATGTAATGGATTAGAACCCTTAATTTGCATATTTAATTCATTGGAATGTTTGTGTTAGATTTTTTTAATTATTTCATTCTGGCTTAATTAATGCCTAAATTTATTCATAGTACAATATGCAAGATAAAAAAATTAAATAAATATTTGTTCAGCGATTACTTTTAAGACGCGTGAATATAAACACGATTATAGTCTTATATCAGTTGTCCCATATATTATTTAAATACACGATATGCATTACATGCTTTGTTAAATACAGATGTACTTGCACAATGTAATTTATTAACAGCGCTACGTTGAACAGAAAATATGTGCTTGAATTACAACCAACCAGTTGCAACTTCTTTAAATATATCTGTATAAATTTCAATTTTAAGAATTGTAATTATATTTTTTTAATTCCTTAGTAAATTAATACCTAAAATGATTATCACACCTACGGTACAGCTTAGTAAAAGTTTTAGCAACCAAATACAAAAACAATCAATGTATTGCCGAGTGTATTGCGGTAAAATAAAGCTTCAAGGTTTAAATATTAAAAAGTAATATTACAATCAAATTATGTTTTTGCTTTATGCATTCTTTTAATGTATCATTAAGTTACAGCATTTTTTATTTATGAGAAAATTAAATGGCGTATGCAAGGAATGTTCCGGAGATAGGATCAAAGGATGCGATTTCTTTAATTATTTTACGAAGAACGGTTTATATATAAACTTTATTGACATAATTAAGTAATAATAATAAAAAGTTTAATATTCGAATTAATATAAATAACAGATTTTAAGACAATCTGGAAACGAGCAAAATATGGACAGTTTTTAAACGAACTTTTAAACAAAAGTTAAAGCATTTAAAATACAGTGAAAACAAGCCAAAGATATAAAAATCTGGAAAAACAATTAACCAATTAATGAATATAATATTGGGAATGGAATTGACTTATCAAGCGTGAATTTCAAGTTTTACTTTCATTTTTGCCTAGTAAACCCCTCTAGTGGTGTGGTTCGGATTCCACGACTGTAGGTCCCGTATGTTTGTGTGAAACTATTATCGCACACCACAAACATACGAGAGGGGTGCTTAGGCTCATAGCGAGCACGGGACTATAAGAAGCTGTTAGACTTTCTTAGACTATTTTTTTGTTACATTATAGATTTTATTACATCAACTTATGGCGACTGAATGCTTTAAAAATCTTGATTAATTCTGGTGTTTGCCTTGTCTTTGTCTTTTTTATGTGCTGTTTAGGTTAGCAATATAAGGTCTTCTCGATTATAAGCTTCCATTAACGTAGAGCCTGGGAAGTATGTCTGCAGTACCTTATGCAGAATGTTTTTTATTTAATGTGTATTTTCCACATTGTGTTAGCATGGTTTTAATGTCCTAAGTGCGATCTTTGCTTAAATTTTGTTTGGAGGCTGCAGCATATGGGTTTGTTCTAAACACCTTCACAATATTTTGCTAAACGTTTTTTGGGCTTTCTTTATGGCATTGTTGTTTGTTAAATAGTTTTTTAGTGCTTGCTTTAGCTCTGTCAAGCTCTCCATTCTACCAGGTGATCTTGTTAGAGGTGTGTTTGGTAGCTTTGAAAGCGGAGTCATGGAGTCAATTGGATTGGACTAGTATTTTCTTATATTTTTCAGACGAAGCGTTTTGCCAGATTTGATACTGAACCGGATGTATGCGTGATCAGACAACGAAAGTTTGTATGACATGTACCATTTGACTTGTTGATCACTGTACTCGCTTTCTTATTTGCTAGATTCTATTATTAGTTTTTTAACTTTTACGCTTGTGTCTTTACTCTTTTAGGTTCTGTGGTGGGCATTTGCATTGCACCTCAGGATCAGCGGTGACTTAGCTGCACTTTTCGTAAGCTGCTGGCAGGTTGTGGAGATCTCTGCTGATTGTAGTGAAGGTACTTGGATTTGAAAATTATGTTTCTCTATTATTGTCATTTTGACTGTCACAAGGTCTCAACATTAGTCTCGTAATGGCATTTGGTTTAGTACGTGTTTTGCTGTGATACATGCTGCATGAAGGTTTGTGTCTTTTCTCTCTCAGGCTGTGTGGTAGGTATTTATATCGCACTTAATTTAATTATCAGCGGTGCGTTAGCTCCGCTTTTTGTAAGCTGCTGAATTTTGGGAGGTGGAGGAGATTTCTACTGGTTGTAGGGAAGGTAGCCAAATTCAAGAATTATTTTTCTCTTTGTTTTCTCTTTTAGAATGGCAATTTTGGCTATCACTAGATCTCTGAAACATAAGAGTTGCATGAAGGTTTGGCTGCGAGCAGTCATCTGAGGCCGGGGAGTGCATACGAGTGTGATGTTGTAAGGGGACTACTAAGTGCGAACATTCCACCGCACAGTATGGTTTCGGTCGCCGCTTGGCTGCCAATTGCTCGGGTGGCGGCTATCGACTGGGTGCTCATAGCCACCCATCCGCTTCCGCTGCCTTTGATACCCAAAGACCGCCGCAAGACTGATGACGAGAAGCTGCTCATCAATGTGTCCGGCCGCCGTTTTGAGACCTGGAGGAACACATTAGAGAAGTACTCTTACACATTGCTTGGCTCAAATTAGCGGGAATGGTGAAGAATGTAAAGAATATTTCTTTGATAGAGTTCTCGATATATTCAGACATATTCTAAATTATTATCGTACTGGTAAGCTTTACTACCCCAAACATGAATGTTTAACCAGTTATGATGAAGAACTAGCTTTTTTGGTATATTACTAGATGTAATTGGAGATTGTTGTTACGAAGATTATTGAGATAAGAAACGTGAAAACGCTGAATGTTTTATGGATGATAAAATATCTGAGAATGGTGAACACAACTTCCAACAATTAACGAATATCAGACAAAAGATGTGGAGGGCTTTTGAAAATGTTCACATCTCCACAGTTGAGTTGGTATTCTACTACGTTACAGTGTTTTTTTTATTGCAGTATCAACAACAATAGCCATCGCAGATGGCTATTGTTGTTGAAACTGTACCATGAATTCGACCAGACAGAGCAGGTATTCTCTCATACGGAGAACGCTACAAAATCGTATTTTTCTGCTTAGATACTGCATGTGTGATGATTTTTACAGCAGAATATTTATTACAATATTTGCCGCCCCTAGTCGCTACAAATTTGTTCGTAGCGTTATGAGTATCATCGATGTTGACGACGATGTATCTGGTGCATTTGTTACTCTAAGTATTCAGGGTCTTTAGGATCTTTAAATTCTTAAGACATTCTTAATGGCTTTGCATTCTAGGTTACACTCTCAAGTCTTGCGCTTTTGAACTTGGCTTCCTGGTCTTTTCTCTAGCTATGGCTATAATTATTCTTGCAACAGTCATGTTCTAAGCTGAGAAGAATGTAGCAGAAACTAATTTCACCTCTATCCCAGCTGCATTTTGGTATACTATTGTTAAGAGAACAGATCTTGTTGTTATCGAAAAACTCAAGTGTTATTGTGGTTTGCTTTTTGAATTATCTGCTTTCTTCTAAGAACCCTCGTTCATTTGTAAGACATTTATGGTTTTTTTTTGGGATTTGGTTTACAGTTGACAACTTGCCAGGTCTTAGTGCAGACGTTGGTATACACTGCTAACCTATTCATTAATTACCTTACGTGGATCTGCAAATTTCTTTAGGGCAATGACCCGCAATTGTTTTTTTTAAGAGGTTCTATTTGGCCGATGTGATAAGTGGGCATTCTTTGGTTGGCTTGTCTGTGCACGTGATTTTCCTTTTATAAGTGCATTCCTGAAAACGGTGTGATGCTTGCTTTTTTTTAGCTTAACAATCTTACCAAGAATGTTTGTCTAGATGTTTCTGCTTTTTTGCATTTGATGGTAATCAAGGTAATCAAGTAATCCCAAAAGTTATTGTTAATTTATTAGCTTTGAGGGTATTCCCGAAGGTTCTTTTTTTACTTTTTTTTTGTATCTGTATCTTTTTGTTTATAATGTAGATGTTGTTAAGTGTTTTTGTTGCGTATCCGACGTAGTCGTTTTTGTTTGTGCGTCCTGTATGTTTTACTTATGCGTCTTTGTCGTTGAAGTTGGCTTGGTTGCTAGACCTTTTTTTGGTTTGCGTTTGGCCGATCTAGAAAGTTTTGGCCAAATGTTGCGTTCTTGGCATCGTTTGGTGATTTACAGATCTGCAGTCTTATGTGTTTGTTTTCCTGGTTTCATATTTGTTTCCAAGAGTTTGGAGGAAATATGAAACCATCTTCTGTGCTATGCATTCTTTGGCACTATAGCTTTTACCTTGTATTGGTGCACTAACATAGTTTGGGCTGCATGTAAATTCAGTTGCCTTGGGTATGACGCTTGTAATCATATGTAGGAACTGGTATCCTTTGAGGACCAATTACTCAGAGCTATCTACCTTGAGGGTAAGTTGTGGCCGCTCTGGGCATCTCTAGAGTACACTCTACACTCCGGGTGGACCAGTCCAGGTTAGTCCACCTACTGCATTCACATCTTCTTAGTGCATTTTTCTCTAGCTGGAGTTTGTTTTTGGTATCAAGTACTCTTAATTTATAAGATATTTTTTGTTAGCGAAAAACAGTCTAATTTGTTTGTTGCTAACAGTTGAGGTAGGTCGGGACTGTTTTATATTTTATTTTTGTTTCTTTCGAGCTGAGTCGGTTTTTTTCTCTAGTGTTAGCTAGTTTATTGCTTAGTGTCATTTTTCACCAATAATCCATTACAAAGTTTTCAGTTTTTTGAAATATTCTGTTAAGCATTTTTATATTCAGACTATTTGATGATCTTAATTATTTTTTTTAAGTTGTTTTGTTTGGTTTTATTCGTTTTTCCATTTCTGCTCTTCTATACCTTTCGTGTTAAGATTGCGTCCGATTTATTGATTTTTTAATCGCATGTTTCGTTGCTATTTGAATGCGTTATTCAATTTTCTGTGAAACGACATTTAATTTGCGGTAACTGGCTTGTTCGTCATTAACTGAAAACTTTTAAAGTTATCAAAACAAATACTCATATAACTAGTAATTCTAATCTAAACTCAAAGTTGTAAACTAGAACTATAAGTCTAAATATGTTTTTTTTAATTATCCACTTTTAAACATTTAAACGACATTATTAACCAATCCATGAAGAAATAAAATCAAACCATGAAATCATATATTTAAAAAACCATAATAATATATATAAACTTAATCAAATTGATTGACAAAATATACAGAATCAACGCTCAGTAAAGTTGAATTGTGAAATTGGTTCCATGTTTTATTGTTTTATTTGCTAATATAGTAAATGAAAACCATATTTTAATATTTGTTTTGTTTTATTGGTTTTGATAAATTATGAATTTGACTTAGAGTATTGTAAATATTGATTAATAAGTTGAAATGATATGCTTATTTTGCCAATCTTTTCAATATTTGAGTATATACTCATTTTATTTTACAAAACAAACATTAATTATATTTTACATAGAATGATGAAGGTGAATATGAAAAGGGGTATCTTTCATCATCATTTTTTTAGCAAATAACATTATAATTTTTTGAACGCAGTCTATATGTTTGCATGAATAATTTCTGAAAAAATTTAAAATATTTCTTGTATGTATTTTGTATAAAATCCCTTGCTTTAAAATATATTTTTAAAACCATTTGGAATAAATTGAAATGTTCGGACAATAAGTTTCAATAAAAATCAGTATATTGCAGATACATTTGTAGAATTATAAATATTAAATGATTATCTTTAATTAACATTTTGTTTAATATAATTGTTACTAATGTATTTTTTTTTCTTTTTCAGGTAAGCTAATACATTCCATGATTGTATAAATAGTAAGTAAAAGTTAAAGCGCTAGTAGTTACTTTTGCAGTTTTCTAGCGAAGCGATGGCCTCTTGATGTATACAAATATCAGTAACTTTTCGTAATTGTTGCAATTTTTGGCCTGAGAAATAGTTTTTATTGATGATCACAGTTATTAATTTTTTTAAGTCTTCTTAGGCTGTTATGCCAAAAATCTAAACTAAGATAATCAGAAATTTTATTACTCTACGCTTGACTATACTTAAAATTGCAGGCAAAGTTTCAACAACGATATTTACGGCTCATCTCAACAGGCTTTTTTACTTCAAATTATATTGTCATATATAATAAATTAGCATTATGCTAAGTATAATTTTAAATCACATAAGACTTAATAGGTTTCATCAACCAAAATTTTAATTGCAGTTTCAGTTTTACGTTTTACTACTCTCGTAAAACTAAAAAAAGTAGTTTGTACGTTGCTGGTTTTTTAGGTTTTTGGAATAGCAATAACGTTTGGTATTGTCCACTATGTTGGGTGATATCTTAGATATGTGCCTGAAGATAACTCTTTTTTGAGTTGGCTCAATTTTTAATTATGTTACAGATGTTTTTTGTTATTTCCATGATCTTCAATTTATATATTTATATTTTATAATTAATTGATTCATAACTTAGAAAGGAATCGTTTTTGAAAACATTGTAGAAACTTTTAAATTTTATCAACGAGTTTAATTAATTGTCAATATTACTTTTTTCAAAGTATATAGCGGTAGATCGTGTTTTGATTATATACCTGAAAGCTATTTAACTCGCGGTTGTATGCAAAAGTGAAAATAATGTATATTTGTATAATATTTTGCTCTTGAATACTACCTGTGTTAAATAGCTTCCAGGTATATAATACAAACATAATAAACAATTTCTTGGGCAATTCAGCCGACATAATGTCAAACGAATGACGAGGGTGCATTTAGTCAAGATGGTTTCACGCATATTTTTTGGCGGAAAACAGTTTTGACCAACCGATATATTAATGAAGTTTGCAAACAACTTTAGCTGAGGCTTCTTAGATTTAATTTGTGTTTATTACTTCCATTAGGTATTTATTGATTTGTATGCTATTCTTTTGACTGTTGCCAATTTCTTTGCATTGTTTTATATGCTTTTGGCATATGATCCAACGATTACAATTTTATATTTGTTTTTTTGCCAGAAAGCTGATAAATGTTTAATAAAGTTTTGATGTTTGGAGTTTTTACAACTTATTTAATAGATATCCGATACTTAGCAAAGTATTGTTATTGTATTCTGAGTTTAGGCGTGTAAGTGCTTTATTATAGGATGTTTTGTTTGTAAGACGTAATTTTGCCAAGGCGACCAACAGTACTGAAAAAGTCTGAGTCTTAAAGATTTAGTTGTTAATAATTAATATTACTGCATAATTGAAGATTTTGTCAATTTTGCATCTTTTAAGCTTGCGATAGGCTGCTTATTGTATTTATTACATGTGTGCTTGTTGTTGTACTGAGTGGCTTGTCAAACTACACCACCATACATCGACTTTCACAAACCACGGAGCATTTACAATATGCTGAATTTTAAAATATGTCATGATGTTATAGTGTCAGTTTTGCTACAAGCGTAGACACCTCTCTTGTATATTTCTCGTGTGCGATAACAGTTCTACACAAATATGCGGGACCTACAGTTTAACGTGGAATCCGAATCACACTACTAGAGGGGTTTACTAGGCTAGTACTTTGCTGGTTTGCCATTGCCTTGCGAAATTAGATTTGCCCTCTGCTGAAAATCGAACCCAGGCGGCCTTAAGGCAAAAACCTTATCAGGCAGATTCAATTTCTTCTAAGGCTTTTTGTGTAGGATTGGGGTTGCTCAGAGATAGGGTTTGCCCGACCTCACTAAAAAAACCTTTTCTGTTTTCTTTTGCCGACGCAACGAGATTGCTGTATTATTACTTCATTATGCCTGCTCTGTGTTGTTTTTTTTTTGTTACCTACTGAGTTGCGTTATTATGTCCATTGTTTCTTTCTTTCTTTTCTTTGATAATGTGTGTGATCATGTTTTCAATCTGTTTTAACCATGCTGCCTATTTATTTTTTCTACGTTTTTTTTTTGGTTTCATTTCTGATATGGATCTTCACACAGTGCCACCATATGTCACTTTCTCTGATTTTTTGGTTTTGAATCTTTCGAAATAAAGCATTCATGCCACTTGGATGAGGTAGTTGTTTATCTTCTCGTGGTTTTAGTTAATTTACTTCTTTAGGTTTCTGATTCAGTGACTTAGTTCAGCTAGCATTACCGTCTTGGCTTTTTTTTAAAGGTTTCTTTCTTATTTCGCTGTTTTTTTTGCGTTATGTACATTTTTGTTTTTTTCTATACGAGGATGTCAATGGGTATTATCCCTTTGATTCTCTGCACCGTTTCCAGGGAGGTAGTACTGTATCCACGGTACACTCTTAGTCCAGCTTTTTTTTTGGATTCTGGTAAGAATTTGTAGCTTTTTCTTCTTCTGTATTGCTTTGCTTCATATGAGAGACTTTTGCTGGATCTGGGACCGTATATCTGTTAGAGTCATACGCGCTTTTTCTGCCTTTGCGTTTGTCTTGACTCCTAGGTATTGGATGCTGGAGGCAATCCTGAGCATCAATTTTTACCTCTCTGAGTTGCATTCTGCTGTATAGAATCACCACTTCTGATTTTTATTTGTCCAGGGCTTGTGGTTAGCCTGGTTATATTTTTGATTGTCTGATTTTTTTGTTTTCCTGCTTGCGACTATCAGTTGTCCGCAAAGTCAAGGATCTGTACTTCTTTTCTGGTGTTAATTCTTAGTACCTGGTTGTATAGGATGTTTCAGAGAACCGAATCTAGTACTGAGCATTGCGTTACACCGCAGCCGTTTTTTTAATCAATTAATATTGACCTTTTACCGAAGTCATTATTTCTATGTATTTTTTGGAGTTCTTTGTTTATGTCGCTGCATCTGGCAGTTAAATGCGTTTTAAATGTCAAGAATATCTTTAATTTTGTTTATAGTACCGTTGGCTTGCTTTTCTTGAAGCTGTATTACTGATCGGAGAGCTTTTTCTTGGTTTTTTGGTCCAGTCGGGATTTGATTAAATGTTCTAACAGCTGATCAATAGCATCCAGTAGACAGATTGGTCTGTATTGTTTTTGGTCTGTTCACCCTTTATTTTTTCTTTTTCAATAAGGATGAGTTTTGCTCGTTCTTAGCTTTTTGGAAAGTTGCCGTTAATTAGGAATCTTAATCATTTTACGTTAATGGAGGATCTTATAACAATTTAGTCTTTTGGGAACAGTTTTTGGGCAATTTTTATTTTCTCGTCTTAGCTTAGTTCATTTTGTAACTATTTCTCAGACATTGCTCTTTCTATAGAGAGCTCTCTCAGCTTTGTATCGATTGTGCTCTTCTTTTTTTTTCATAGTTTACCGCTATGGGTTGTTTTGGTTGCAATCCTGTAACCATTTCCCAGACGTTGTTGTCAATCTCTCTGCAGAGGCTTCTCTCTTTGCTTCTTTTATAAGGTTGGTTGGTAAGGGCTTTTTTCTCATCTTTTGAGTTTCTATTTACTCTGGAGACTTTTTTTTTATTGCCTAGCAGATTTTCTTTGTGTTGCAATTTTTTTGTTCTATCAGTAAATCTGCTTTTTGCCTTCCGGTTTTTTTTGCTTTCAAACTTTTTGTGTTTACCAGCGTCCACTATTCATTCCACTTTTTTGATATTTTTGTGTATTACCTCAAAATAAATGTTTTGATGAGGGCTCAGATTGATCTAGCTCACCTCAGTGAACCTGGGCTTTGGACAACCGCTTTGTCTACTTAGAGAGTTTTTAAAATTGTTTTTCTTGCGACCTGAAGATGAAGCAAGGAGTTTATAAAGGATTTTGATAGTTTCAGAATCTGCAAAGCATTTAGGCATTTGTTTGTATATAAAAAAAAACTAGCACCAATAAGCATGTTTTTATTAATCACTACAAGTTGTCAAATGACATACCACTAATTTTACTATAAAGAAAATAAGTCAACATATGACAGTTACCGTGGATTGTCTTGAGCATACTACTTTATTGGCAATGAAACATGATAGTTATTCCTTTCCAGCTTGTTAAATACACACTAAAACCAATTTCAACATCTAATTTGAAGTTCATATACATAACAGTTTAGGCAGATGCGTGCTATTTCTAAACTAGTTCAGATTTAGGCAAGATTAACTTGTTTTAGGATTTGATATGAAACCTGGATACAAAATCTTTTTTTTTTTATGAAGAATATTAAAACAATTTACTATGTTTTTTTATATTAAATACTAGTTTTGGCTCTACTAGAGCCTTCCACAGATGTAATAAGTTAAATCAACTTTCACTTATACAGGGTGTTCAAAAATGTAAAATATGCGGTAGTACGAATCACAACAAACACAAAAGTCTTAATAAACATGGGTTGTCATAGCAACGGTTTCGGAGATATGGAACATTATTTATTTTTCACTATTCTTTTTTTCTTTATTTTTTATTTTGCAAAAACGTGCATTTTCTTATTATAGTAGGCTGGTGTTTTGTGAAATAAACATTCAGTATTTGACAGTTGTTGTTAGTGCACAAGTTTTTATTGCTATGGCTGATTACTCAAATGCAGAACTAGCCGACATGCATCTTGGAACAGAACACGAAATTATAGCACGGATAGAGCATAATCCAGGGACGAGTGTGCTGAGAATATTAGCAGAGGTAGGAATTGGTGCTACTCTTGTTTGGAGAACCCTCCACGAGCAGCGGCTCTATCCATGCCATGTTTGTTTTTTGTTGCTGGTTTTTACGCAACTATTCTTGCTAAAGTTCTGTTTACAGATGAAGCCGGGTT
The DNA here is from genome assembly GCA_963932245.1 of Tachinus rufipes. NCBI lineage: Eukaryota > Metazoa > Arthropoda > Insecta > Coleoptera > Staphylinidae > Tachinus > Tachinus rufipes. The sequence goes on from OZ010744.1 coordinate 81,664,804, forward strand.
CACACGAAATGGAGTTGTTAATTTTTATAATGCACATCGTTGGGCCGACGAAAACCTCCATGCTGTAATTGAATGTGGATATCAGACACGTTTTTCATTAAACATTTGGATGGGTATTGTAGGCGACAGGTTTCTAGGTCTTGTTGTTTTACCAAACTGATTAACAGGCGCTGCTTACCTCAACTTTCTGCAGAACACAATGTATGATCTTTTAGATGACATTCTTTTGGCTCACAGGCAACAATTGTGGTTCCAGCATGATGGTGCTTTAGCTCATTTTTTGATTGCTGTTAGAGAGCTTTTAGACCAAACTTTTCCACATAATTGAGTAGGAAAAGGCGGACCAGTTTTATGGCCAGCAAGATTGCCTGATTTAAATTCTCTTGATTTTTTTGGGCATTTTTGAAATCATTAGTGTATGCTACTGTTGTAAATAGTCTCCAGTAGCTGCAGTTAAAAATTAATTAAATGTGCCAAGAAATTCGAGTCAGATAAGAGTACGAATGTCCTTCAGACAAAGATGTCGTGCCTGTTTGGAAATAGAAGGAGGGCACTTCGAACATCTTTCGCAACTCTGTTCTTTGTAAAAATATATAAAAATAAATAATGTTTCATATTTCCGAAACCGTTGCTATGACAACCCATGTTTTTAAAGACTTTTAGTTTGTTGTGGTTCATACTACCACCCTCTTAAATATTTTGCATTCTTTTTTGGACACCATGTATAGCACCACGGTAGCTACACAAGGTATCATTATGGATTAATATAACTGCACACATAATGGAACAGATTACAGTCTTGCCTTTTTTCTTCTTGTTTACATCCTAATAATATTTTCAGTGTGCCAGGACATTCTGCCAATTTTGCGTCTTTTAGAATTGCGATAGGCTGCTTATCGTATTTACTACATATGTGATTGTTGTTGTGCTGTTAGGCTTTCTAGACTACACCACCTTATAGAGCAGCCTTACCTAACAACGGAACAATTTACAATATGCATTAAAAACATGTTATGATGTTATAGTGTTGGTTCTTGTCAGTTTTAATTTGTCTCTTGTTTTAAGCGTTGCAACTTGTGATTGTATATTGTCATACCGAGAAGTTGATTAGTGGTGCAACCTTGAAGGTCTTGGTGGGCAGAAGCAGTCCATGTCTAGTTAGAATTGTTTTATTTTAAAGTGTTTTTTTTAGAAAACGTCTTATTTTGGCTGTTTTTAAGATTTAAGGTTCTCCACAGATAAGTAAATTTCACAATTAATGGCTATGAAACGCAGCTATGAACTCTATTTTGACATTCAAATTACTTGGGATTTTGCATCATGGCGAACAGACCAAGTTAGTGAACTTTTTCTTATTTCTTAAGGGTAAAACTTTTTACAGGCAGATTCAATTTTTGTTAAGGCTTTTTGTGTGGAATCGAAATTGCCCACGACCGCTCTAAAAAACCTTTTTTGTTCTTCTTTGCAAACGTAACAGGATTGCTATAGCATTACTTTATTACGTCTGCACTGGGTTGTTTTCTTCTTTGTTAGCTACTAAATTGCGTTGTTATGTTTATTGTCTATTTTTTTTTTGTTTTTTTAATAATGTGGATTATTATGTTGTCAATCTAACTCTACGAGTATAGGTTTTCCAGCATTGTTTTAACTATGTTGCTCATCAATATTTTTTCCCACGTTCTTTTTGGTTTTATTTTTGATGTGGATGAAGTGGGTGCATTCTGTTAGGAGTGCGTAACCAAGTCTATCTTCCTACAGTTCTAGGATAAGTCACTTTCTCTGCTTTTTCGATTTTGAATCTTTATAGGTAGCTACCAAAACATCTATGCCACCCAAGACTTGGATGAGGTAGTAGTTTATTTCCCCGTGGTTAATCCACTTCTTAAGATTTTTATCTGGTCTTCTTTTTTTAAAGGTTTTTTTCTTATTTTGCCGCTCTTTTCCCGCGTTATGTACATCTCTGTTTTTTCCTCTACGAGGATGTCAATGGATAATATTCTTGCGATTACTTACACCGCTTTCAGGGAGGTAGTATGGTATTCACTGTACACTCTTAGTCCAGCTTTTCTTTGAATTATAGTAAGAGTTTGTAGTTTTCTCTTCTTTTCTTTTGTATTGCTTTGCTTCATATGAGAGCCGAGTACAGATTATAGTGTTAGAACCGATTGCAGTAATCTTTTTTTGCTGGATCTTGGACGGTCTAGGTTGGGCATTAGCTCTGCTAGCGTCATGAGCGCTTTTTCTGTTTTTTCTCCTGCTCTTTTGAGTTGTTTGAGTTGTTTTTCCCCGTATTGGATTATCACTTCTATTTTTTTGTTGGCCAGTTTAAGTCCAAGGCTTGTGGGGTTAGCCTGGTTATATCTTTGATTCTTGTGTGCCAAGGATCTGTACATCTTTTTTGGTGTTAATTCTTAGTACCTGGTTGTATAGGGTGTTTCAGAGAACCGGACCTACTAAGCTTTTGGTACATCGCAGATGACTTTTTTTAGTGACTTTTCACTGAGGCAATTATTTAATAGTTTAATGTCAAGCTTTACCAAAACGCAAAAGTCCCTGCTTCTGTATGATTTTGTTCTTTTATTGAATTTTTTTAAATTTTGATTATGACATAGTTGAATTGCTTTTCCTGAAACCATATTGATAGGAGAGCTTTCTTTGGGTTTTCTGGTCCAGTCGGGATTTGATTAGATGTTATAACAGCTTGCCAATAGCATTTATTTATTTTTCTTTTTTAATAAAGATGAGTTTTGCTCGTTTCTCGCTTTTTGGAAAGTTGCTGTTAATTAGGCATTTTAATCAGCTTCGGGGGAATGGTGTCGGGGCTGGGTGCAGTTCGTCTTTTAGCATATTTGTTTATTTGTGCTTTTTTTAAGTTTATTTTCTGTGACCAGAGCTTCTCTTTATCTACGTTAATAGGGTCTTATAACAATTTGGTCTTTAGGGAACAGTTTTTGGGCAATTCTTATTTTCTCGCCTAGGCTTAATTCGTTTTGGCGGCTCAGAATTTTCTTGGTTGCGATTTTGTAACCATTTTTCAGACATTGTTGTCAATCTCTCTGCAGAGAGCTTTCAGCTTGGTATTGATTGTGCGCTTCTTTTTTTTATAGTTTACGCGTTTGATTTTTTTTGGTTGCGATTCTGTATTTATTTTCCAGACATTGTTGCCAATCTCTCTGGAGAGATTGATTTAGGTTTTTTTCTTGGTTTTTTTTATAAGGTTGGTAAGGGCTTTCTTCTCAGCTTTTGAGTTTTTATTTACTCTGGAGATTTTTTTCTTTTGGTTGCCAAGCAGATTTTTTTTTGGGTTGCAATTTTTTCGTTCTCTCAGTAAATCTGCTTTTTGTCTTCTGTTTTATCTTTTTTGCTTTCAAACTTTTTGTGTTTACCAGCGTTCACTTTTCATTCCACTTTTTTGATATTCTCGGATATTACCTCAAAATAAATGTTTTGGTGAGGGCTCAGATTGATCTCGCTCACGTCAGTGAAGCTGGGCTATGATCAATCGCTTTGTCTACTTAGAGAATTTTTGAAATTGTTTTTGAATAGTCATTTACTGACGATGATACATGATAGTTAATTCTTCTCAACTTGTTAAATTACACACTAAAACCAATTTCAACATCTAATTTGAAGTTCATATACATAACAGTTCAGGCAGATGTGTGCTATTTCCAAACTAGTTCAGATTTAGGCAAGATTAACTTGTTTCACATACTAGCGCGGTAGGTTAATATATGATATGAAACCTCGATACAAAATCTTTTTTTAAGTAGAATAATAAAACAATTTACTATGTTTTTTATCTCAAATTTATTCTTACGAATACATTACTAGTTTCGGCTCTACTAGAGCCTTCTACAGATGTAATAAGTTAAATCAACCATCACTTATATATAGCTGTTTTACTGAAATAAGTATTGCAACTATTAAGATGTTTTAATAAACAATTAATAGAAGTTTAAAGCACAACGAATAGATTTGGGTCATAGTGTATAAGTAAATATTCTATTAAATATATCATTTATTAAATCGATGTGCTACACAAACATTGTTTTTGTTAAAACTGCTCATTATACAACGCACAAATCCACAATAGATAATAATGTAAGAAAAATACAAAGATCAAGGGCTACTAAAGAGAAAAAATAAGTTACTTTGTTTAGATTCTATTCAAATATCAAAATGGGTGAATATAATAAAGTTAATTTTAGAAACGACAAATATGCTTTAGTTCTCTTATGTCAAGAAGATTAACCATAACGACGAATTAAATTAGCCGAGTTAATTTGTCCGTGTACATAACATCTTTGCTGAAATGGAACTATTTATCTAAGAACAAATATAAATCAAGCCAAGATGAAGATAAAACTCAAAATGTAGGTATTTATTAAATTTATTAGTTATTAAAAATACAATTTCTCTATTACATGTTTTTTTTATGTGTGAGTTATATGTTCAGTTATTTCACGCAACATTAACTGAAAAGCATCGCCCTACCTGCATACTTCCTTTGTAATTAAAAATATACATTGCGGTAATGTAATTAAGAAAGAAAATAAACTGTCAGTGACCCACATCATATACGTGAAGCTCGTGTCAAACGCACATGAATACAATTCATATAAATAACATCACCGAAAATAAACAGCGAGCCTAATATACAGTGAATTTGCACTCAATAGAGCAATTTATAAAACAAATAAATTATAAAATAAACAAAGCAGTAAACAAATATGTTTACTTTCATGATATTTCAAGAAAGTGACATTCATTTTAACTCGTAACTCTCACCGTGAAAGATTTTTTTTGTATTTATCCGCAACTAATCGGCCAAATAGGAATCATTTTATTGTATTTTCTTTTTTAACAAGCACTTAACTGAAATGAATTATTGAATGAAAGCCTGTAAAATTAAATGGACGTATTTATTCACGGATTGTAAAGTTGAAAAGTACACATAAATATTTGCACAAATAAATTTTCAATGCTTTTTGTTAAAATAATTGAGTGTAAACTTTACTGTTTGCAATTCCGCTTGAATCGATAGCGAAATTTTTATTATTATGTAATTTTATCTTATCAAAAATTGCCGATAAACAGGTGGATATGTTTACAAATGTACAATATTAGTATAGTATACAACGTTTTTTTAATTCTATTGATTATTTTTGGTTTGTTTCAAGAATATTGATTTTTTTGGTAGTACTACTCAATGCGTTCAATTTACTTTATAAAATACACCATTAGGCATTTTTTTTTTAAATTTTATATTGTTGCAACATTTCTTACATTTTAGTATATCTATTCTTAATTATTCATTATGGATTGAATATTCTATTTTATGTCGTGTAGTTTGTCCCTTACAAGACTCAGCTTACTTAGGACACAAGTAGCGTTGAATTATGCTATGTAAGATAAGACGTACACTTTTTGTTTTGGACTTCTAATTGAACATTTTTAATGGTTTTCTTCTGGCGTAGGCAGTATACTAAATTATTTTGTCAGGTAGATTTATTGGATGTTATACTGGTGTTGGCCCTCATCATTGTCAATGCATTAGTAGTTGGTCTGCCGAATTACTTAGCATCGAGCATCAGACACATTCCTTCGACTTCTTTCAATACACATACTTCTTAGGAGCTTGGTTGGAGGAGGTTCTGCTCAATTTTCTGGAGCAAATTGGTAAAAAAATTGGAATGCGTCTTATTCCAAGTCCACGACTTACTCGGAGAAGGAGAAAGTTGTAAATTTCAAATTAGTTTAATTCAAATTCCTATTCAAACTGGTGATATGCTAGATGCACTGATAAGATAATTTATATAAGATTGCAATTATTTATATGATTTAAATCATTGTTTTGTAAAAATTTGTGCCAAACCTACGTTCAACTTAACTAAGGGTTTTAGGACTTGTTTTTATTTGGAATTTGATGACGTGTAAACTCACGTGTTTGCTACACGTTTTAAGTACTGTCAGGTTTAACTCGTTGTACTACTATTGTTTTTAATTAGCGGTAACCTTGTTGTGGTTTTGACCATACAGGGAGACACAATCATACCAAAGCTATTTACGCTTGCCTTAATTTTTTTTTTTCAAAAATATGTAATGGCAATGGAACAGACAGACAGCAAACACCTTTTCCATCTGCGATTTTCCGACGACATAATCTTGATTAGCTCAGACCTGCTCGGAAGAATTTGGGGGTGGGTCTCAACATGAAAATACCAACAATATGACCACGTAACAACAACCGCACTAAATAGACGGCAATAATACCAAAAAAGTTAACAAATATATGTACCTCAGGCACCAAATAACACTTAGAAAAGAAAATTAAGAGGTAGAAGTTACCAGAAGCATAACACAAAACTGGACAGTGTTTAGCAAACTGAGATATATACTTAAAGACAAAGAAATTTCAATCTGCCTTAAACGAAAAGTTTTTGATTTCTGCATACACAACATATGGGCTTTCGACTATGGCATGGACAGTGAAAATAATAACAAACTAAGAACTTGTCAGAGAGTAATGGAACAAGCAATACTTGGCATAAGTCTAAAAAATAAGATTACGAACGAGGAAATCAGACGCGAACTAAAGTAAAAGACGTGATAAAATGAATTGCAGAGTTGAAATGGAGCTGAGTAGGGCACGAAGCCAGACAAGATACCGAAAAATGGACTAACAGATTAAAACACTAAAGACCACGAAGTACCAAAATAGAAATTGGCAGATCACAAAAATGATGGGTTCAAGCAGGCCTTCGTACAGTAGTAGACAACTACAGGCTGAGAAGAGAGAGATATTTGTTTTGACCAATTGATGATTTTTTTCTTGAGGTTTTTGCCTGGTTTTGATTTAGTGATTGTATTGCAATATTGAATATGTTACTTTAAATGATTTAAATCTACTAAAACAAAAGTCAATTAGCAGGCTATGTTTTTTTAACTTTTTACTTCTCAGAAAGAAAAAGCTAAAATTTTGCTTTGCATCAAGGATGTGCCGTTGCACGTTAATGTCTGCCGCTATATAGTAGTCTTTTTTTGGCGTTTTTCTAGTGCACGCTCACTTTGTCGTTATTGGTCTCTAAATTAAGAAAGTTTATTGAAAGTGGTAATGGCAAACTTATTGTATATTATTGCCTATTGCTTTGTCAGATTTGTTATCCACTTGTGATTGAGGCGTGTCTAGTTTAATCGGAATTGATTTGGGATCTGTTAAAATTGCTTCAGCATCTGAGCTTTAATAAACGGGATCTATTTTTTAAACTTGCATTTTACAAGTCTTCTTCTTCCTGTTTAGTAGGATTAGATTCTGTTAAGTTTTCAACATTTATAGTCGCAGTTGGGACGCTGAGCTCCAGCTTTTATACCATATTGTTGGTGGTCTTTTCGGGGGTCTGTTTTCACCTTGGTAGCCCCGTTCTGGCAATTTTTGGCAGTCGGTTTTGTCTATTTTGTCCACATGGTCTCTTCACTCTCGTCTTTTGTTTTGGGCCTATCTTACCACGTCTTGAATGTCGCACTTTGTTCTGACGTCTTCGCTTCTTATGTGGTCCCGGAGACTGCATCCTACCATGCATCTTAGGATTTTCATCTCTGTTGTTGTTATGAGTTGTTTTGTTGTGGTGGCTCTAGTTTTGATCGTGTATGTCATAATGGGCTTGACACATGTTTTGTAGATTCTTTTTTTGTTTTTTACAGACGTGTGCTTGTTTTGTCATATTATAGGTCTGTTTCAACTTACGGTTTGGACAGTTTGCAAACTGTTCAAACTATGTACACAAACAAATTTCAGTGTATAAAAGATTGCCTAAGGATGACAAATATTTGTTTGTGTGCACAGTTTGGACGGTTTGCAAACTGTCCAAATTGTAGGTTGGAACAGACCTATTATCTCTTAGGTACCCTGATATTAGATTTGTTTTTGTTGTTTGGGCTTTTATTTCTTCTTTTAGGTTCCTATATTGTTATATTGGCTCCCAGGTATTTGACTTTCATGACCTGTTCGACGCTTTTGTTGTATATGCTTACATCTACGCGGGTCCTTAGATACTACAAGTGCTTACTAAAACTTGACTGGTGATTGAGTCGGATTTTAATGCATGCTTCTGGTGGATTGTTTATATAAGTTTAACACTGTTAGTTTTGCACTTTACAACAATATTAAAAAAAAAAAAAATTGTTTGCAAGCATCCTATGTAACTTGAAAATGATTTATATAACAATTTGAGTATAAAATTTTCTCGGCCGATTTCAATTATCTTTTTTTATGTGCTCACTTAAATTGTCATCATATCTCTCATCCAACTCTGTGTATGCTGTAAGAACATCTTTTTTCTTACACCGAGGTTTTTGCCATGTCGTTATTATTGTATTGTTGTTTTGATAACAACTTGTAGTTGCGAGTATGACGTTGACACGTAGATTATTTTGCGTGGACTACTGTTAAAGGTCCGTTAAACATATATCGCGGAGTCAGGGAGCGGAGATGCTTCTGAGATTGTGACTGACTAGTGATCTGTCTGCCATCTCGATTTTGTGAATTGCATTAGGCTATGCTCGTGGATTCATTTGTGTGCGGTGGTGGGTAGTTGCGGAGTTTTTGTGTAACAATTTCTCTGGTACATTTTAACTTTACTGGGCTGAAGGGCAGATGTTGCTTTGTCACGCTATTGTGGAGTCTGCCTGCCGATGCGGTGATGTTGTTACCTCTGCTGGCTGTCCGCTTTGATTTTTTTTGTGGTTTATGAGGAAATTTTTTAAAGACTGTTTGATTTATCTTTTGAAGGAGAGTGCCTACAGACTAACCTTTTCTCGAATCGTGCCTGGAAGTTTGAGGAGACTGTTAGGGCTTATACATTTTTTGTTTGGAAATTATCTTTTAGGAGGAAAAGGCTGGTTAGGACGCTTTATAGGCTGTGGGATGGGATAATGGGGTAAGCCACTTTAGGAAGTGATGATAGTGATCAGTATCCTATAGGAGTATTTATCTTGATTCGGGTTAGGGATATTGAAGTATTTTTTGGCCAAAGTTTCAAAATGTTTGATGGTGGTGGCCTATATCCGGATTTTGTCCCGGAGCAACATGTCGTTGTTCCGTCGAAGAATTGGAACTAGCAAATTGTTTGACAGTACCGAGTATCGACAACTGAATAAAAGAATCAGCAAAGGAGTTAGAAGAGATATCCGAACACATCGCACCAGAATCATTAAGGGAATTATAGAAGACAACTCGAACATGAAAGTCCTAAAATCAAAACTCTCCACATAAGATTACAAAAATGAATAATCAACAAAATACATACGACATTGTGAGGCATATTAAAAACATCTATGCCCAATTCTACTTTTTCTCGATACCAAGATCAGAAGATATTCCAGAGATAACAAAAGAAGAAATAAGAACAGCGCTGATAAACTAAAAAATAAGAAAAATCCAGGAGAAAAAAATTACTAGACAGATACTGAAAAAGAAGGAACCATTATCGAGAATTCACTTATCTGCTCTGCTTCTCAACAAATGCCTCGTGAAGTCATCCTGTTCTTCAAAAAAGGAGACAACGTCAACATAGAGAACTACCGCTCTATCAGTCTTTTATCACGCTTATATAAACTCCTAACTAAGATTATAACTAATAGTCTAACTAAGAAATTTACCACATATCAACCGGTAGATCAAGCGGGTTTTACCGTACACTGATAGAAAATAACAACGGAATTCAACACACTTTCGACGACGTCGAAACCTGGGCATTCTTACAAGCAATGAATCAAGCCAGAATGGATTCACGATACTCCACTTTTCTGAAAAATATATACCGGGTGCTTCAAAAAAATGTATACACACGTTAAACTATCGTAGTTTTCCCACTCTACAAGGCTAATGTTATATTTCTTCGCCAGGTGGCAGCATAATCGTCCCTCTATGTTATATTGTCAGTTGGAAGTTGTAATATCAACATGGCGGACGTACGTTTGAGTTTTGAAGAACGTAAGCAGGTTATTAAGTGGTACTGGAAGTTTGAGAATGTAAATGAAGTTCAAAGACAGTGGAGAAGGGAGTATGATACAGAACCACCTTCAACAATTACACGCATACGAGACAAATTCGAAGTTAATGGAACAGTGTGTGATGTGCATAAAGGTCGTTCAGGTCGACCTCGAACAGCTACAAGTGATGAGTCATCAACGGCAGTCTTGGAACTGTTTCAACGCTCTCCTAACAAATCTTCAAGGCAGCTAGCAGCGTGCTACGCATTCTGAAGAAACGGAAGTTTCGTGTTTACATTCTAAGGCTGGTGCAACAGCTAAATGACGACCAGATCGAAGGTTGCAATTTTGTGAATGGGTTCAGGAGATGGTGATACGTGAACCGGGATTTATGGGTAGCATCATTTGGTCGGATGAAGCCCAATTCAAACTTAATGGAACTGTCAATAGGCACAATTGTGTTTACTGGTGTGAAGAAAATCCTCACATTATAATTGAAAAAGCTGTAAATTTGCCTGGTGTAAATGTGTGGTGCGGTTTGTCTTCAAAGGGACTCATTGGATCTTTTCGATTTGAAGGCACTGTAACTGGTATTAATTATCTAAGACTGCTTGCTGATTCCGTATTTCCTGCCATTTGTGCATTATACGGTAATGATATGTTTTATTTTCAACAAGATGGTGTCCCGCCGCACTATCACATGGACGCACGAGCTTACTTGAATCAAAATTTGCCGGGCCAGTGGATAGGACGCAGGGGGCCAATCGAGTTTCCAGCACGCTCTCCAGACCTTACACCACTGGATTTCTTCTTATGGGGCACAGTAAAAAATGAGGTGTACAAACGTAAACCACGTAACCTAGACATTCTTTGGGATGAGATTCAAGCCGTGTGTAGAGAAATCTTATTGGACGTTTTGATACGATGTACAGAATCAGTGGTGACTCGTACTCAGAATTGTATTGATGCTGCAGGTCACCAATTTGAACAGTATTAACATTTGTTATTTATGTTTCATTTACATTGGACTTTAAGCTTTCTAATTTCTTGAAATTTAACTTTGTAGAACGGAAAATAAATTTTCTATCGACGTTCAAAGTGTGTATACATTTTTTTAAGCACCCTCTATGTAAAACGCTACATTTTAGGTCAAAATAAATGATGACTAACAGAATCCAAGGTAAGAGAGACTTTATACTCTGGCACTTGAAATACAGCTGAAACTGAATCTCAGCAAAACTGGAGAAACTCTAAACATAGACAACGAAATTGTGGAATTGTGGGACATGGTATCAAAATAGGCAAAGGAAATCAGACAACCGAGATAAAACGTAAAATAAAATTAACATGGGCAGCTTTTGGCAAATTAAAGCAAATACTTAGGAATAGATTTATATCAATAAATCTCAAACGAAAAGTCTTTGATATATGCATATTACCAGTGGCGACCTATGGCCGGACAAAAAAGAGCTCAAACCATCTAAGTGTCATGCAAAGAGCGCAAGAACGCGCTATGCTGGGTTTTAGCCTCCAAAATAGAATCGAAAATAAAGAGATCAGACGAAGAACTAAGATTATTGACATAGCATTACGTGGCAATGGGTAGGCTACGTGGCCAGGCAAACAAGCTCAAGATAAATGGACATCGAAAATAACACACTGGAGACTAAGAGAGACAAATCGTAGCACAGGCTGATCAATGAAAAAATGGCTGTACGATATACAAGATAGGGAAACGAGGAAAGAATTGAAAGAGGCTTCCGTCCATAACTGGACAACCGATGGCTGAAGAAGAAGAGAAGACAACCTTACCTTATTTGATCTACTCATGAATGTATGATTTGTTATTGGAAATACACGATATTCTACAAGTGATCTCCAAACTAAATTTACAAGTCCTAACAAAAGGAGCGTTTCTGGTATTCTCATAAAGAGATCTTATTTTTGTAAACACATTTTAGCATGTGTCAACCTATTAAACGTTTGGCTAAACGCTACGAGTATTGAAATATTGTTTTTTTTTAAAACTACTTTATGAGCTGAGGCTTGGACTACTTTTTGGTGTAACTTGATAACGTTTTGAGTGAATTTACTCAGACTAAATACAGTTGTACTTTAGACATAACTTGAAAGATATACTTACTGCTATTGCTACTTGTACAAAGCATGGTATGATGAAGATAAGGAAGAAGACGGTATGAGAAAGATGTAGCATCAAAAGATGTTTTTTCAAAATGTACAAATTAACCGCCTCGGGAAGCTTCTCTCAAAGAATCTATTGAAACTTTGGCTATGTGGGCTGTGGTTCTATCTTGCTGAATCCACACTTTGTTAAGTTCAATTTTTTGAGTATTTGATGTTCTGTTTTGAGAGCAGGCAAAAAAATCTTGGATCTTGTCAAATAACGGCTTGAAAAATGTGATATTTTGGAAATTGCACACCATATCATGAGACAATCTGGATGGTGCTTTTATGAAGTTTTCTGGGATTGGTTTTACTTCAGTACTGCATATTCTGTTTGTTAACACAGCCACTAACGTGGAAATGTTCTTTGTCAGAGATGAAGGTGTCAACCAGTAACATGTTGTTTGCCGGGTTACATTATCATGTTTCTTCAGTTGTTGGGTCATGCTCATTTTTTATGGGTGCAAATGGAGTTTATCGTGAAGAGTTTGACAAAGATACTAACGGCAACTCTATGTTTACGTGCAGATTGCTTATGAGACCGCTGCACAGACAAACAAACTTTGTCAGTTGATTTTAGTCGAAGGAAACCTAGTTATCAATTGTAAATCAGATAAATAGACAATTTAGTTCAGATGAACAATGTTTTTTATTTTCTTTATTATACTTTCCATACTCTGATACAGTGTAAGTTAAAAGTACGTTTATTGCTTCACGAATTAGTCATATTTCAAGTATTTTAAATGTAATACGTAATTATTTGTTTTTTTTTTATAATTAGTTTTAGGTTTAGTATCGGCTATCTTACAGATGATCACATCTTGACGATTTCCGATGTTATCCATTCCGGAAGATTTGTCATAGTTGTTTTTAATGACATTTTATAAATTCTTCTTTTAGTGTAATAGGTTACGGATGTATGAGCAGCACAGCGACATGTTCTAATTTATCTGCATGAATGACTATTTGATTTTTTTTAATATACTTCTTCTTATTATTTAAACGGGTGACTGGTTTAATCCACTTTATAATAGGGTTTGTTAAACAGATTGAGTATTCATTATTTATCTAAATATAATTGAGATTTTATTCATTATTATTTCATGATTATTTGTTACTTGTTGAGCTTATACAAACTTCATCTAATTTTCCCAACGGCTTGTACTACAGTAATAGTTATTTTATAATTATATCTCATTTCGCATTTGAAGTTTATTTACTAAAATATCATCTGAAGCAGTCACAGCAATAAAATGTGTCGATTGTAGTATTGTAATAGACGGAGCATTAAAACAGTATGCGCATTATGAACATCCACGTCCCTCGTTCATTTAATTAAGCACTCAGGTGGCAGGTTATTATTATTTCCTATATACCTAAAGTGTGCATTATATTAATGATTTACGTTTCCAGAATGTCTTAATTCGGTCTTATTGTGTACAATTTGTATTTTTTATTATGTGGTTGAAATCTTATATAAAATACCTATTTAAATGTCGAGACAAATTCAGTGCAAGTAATTATGAACCTCTTTTATAAACACTCTTGCACCTTGTCGGTCCCATAAGAAAATAGACAAAAGCTAACGGTGCACGTTTCTTGTCGGCTGTAGCAGGATTTTTAATCTGTGCCATCATTATTCATTTTGTTTACTTTTTTCTTCGTCCCCAGAACGAGGACGAAATACCACCGTAAGGGAAATGCATATTTCCCGTGATCACCGGGACTATGACTGGCATTATTACAATGTATGGTATATATTACACAATATATTGTTGTGTATGAATTTTAATAAGATCTACAAGTTTACAAAAGATGCTGAATTGCTTTGCAGGATTCAACTAGGAAATTTGAATGAAATTATGATTACTGCCATTAGGTTTCAATTATTGTTCGTGTTATGTTAAACTAATTTATGCAACTAGGAATTTTTTTAAATCAATCATAATTAGGCTTTACTTATGGTAAATCATTCTTTATTTCTAGTATTTATTGACTACTTAAGTAGTAAATATATTTATTTTATATTTATATACAGACAAATAATTATATATACTGACTTTGATAAAAAACAAAACACACAAAAGTTGTTTATCAATTTTAATAAAATTTTCACAAAATGCTTATTGTGATAAAGAAAATAAATGATTAAAGTTGAAAACAAAAGAACAGAAATAGTTTTTTTATTCAATAATGAGTTGTTTCACTAAGAATTGTTATGCACTCATTTAAACGACCGTGCATACTGTCAATCAATTTTTTCCTGCGGTATATCATTCTAAAATTCTTGGAATCCGCACTCGAAGATGCTGCAAGTTGTTTGGTGGGTGTGGTAAATTAGTCAGCCTTTTACCGATCACATCCTAAACATGCTAAATGGGTGACAAATCTGACGACCGATTAGGCCATGGGAGGACAACAATGTTAGCTTTTTGCAAAAATTGTGTTGTAACCCTTGCCTTATGAGGGCGTGCGGTATCTTGTTAGAAAATGGTATTTTCTGGTCTCCGAAGAAATGGAAATGAAACAAGGTCTAGCACATTGGCAAAGTAACTGGTTGCGTTTAATTTACCATCAATGAAAACCAAGGGTGATCTGCTATCATGACATATTGCATATTGTTGAGTTCCACAAAAAATGTTGAATTTATTTGTTCTCCGTGCATACGTCTGACTCTCTTATGACCCTCGTGGGCACACAATCAAAATTGGGACTAATCGCTAAACACAATTTGATGCCATTTTTTAGTCTAATTTGCTCTTTTGTTGCTCTATTCTAGTCTGTGGGTACGGTGAAGTGGTGTAAGAAGAAGACAAAAATGGAAGGTTCGAATGCAGTCTATAAGATTTTATCCGGCGATAAACAGATGACATTGGCGTTCTGTGTCCTGCACTTTCATCCAATCTATTGCAATTTAGCGAGTTGTTGAAAATCTGTTTATCGTGGTCAAAAGTCTTAATCGGCGTCCAGATCCAGGGGGGCGTTGTTGGACCTCTTCATCGGACCATTATACCAACATCTTACCCCCGTTGCAACATCACGATTTACACGGCCAGCAATAATCTGCCAATGCAAATGCTAATCTAAATGTCTGGAAGCCAAGTTTACAATAACTTGACAAACAATAATTTTATAATTATTTTAATTCTCTACTTGTATTACTAAACTAGATTTAATGATTTTGTACATACTTCTTGATAAGGTTACAAATTTATTAATCAATCAAGTCACAGTTGTTATTCCCGGGAATAATCACTTGAGAATTATTCCCATTATAATAATTATGATTTGTTAAAACACACGTGACAAATTACATATTTTATTGAATTAAATATTATTAAAAGTAATTTTAGTTAATGTTGTAATGGAACTTTGTTATTGATATTCCTTAAGATATTCTGTAATTTATTCAAATTAAAGTATAATGCGTTATAAATATTTTATTAGTATTTTGTCAATACCGTCATTTATTGATTCTAGAAGGTTGTCCTTCAACTTAATATAAATAATGAATAGACAATAAATGATCATGTTATTAATGCTGATTTATAATGATTATTATTTTATTTAGGTACTTTTATTGGAAAATGTCAGATTTAATTAATTTTTAATAATGGAGATGCCAATAATTTTTAATCTTGCAATTATGTTTTTTTTTTATTGCACTTTATAGGTACATTGATAGTGCATCTTGTATAATACATAATTTGCATTCTACCTAACAACCAAAATTATATTTTTTTAATGTAAGAGCGAACCGTTAACCACAAACATATTTATTCTAACGTTTTTCTAGTAACTATGTTTAAAAAAAATAATTTAATAATACTTCAAACACGACTCCACATTGTTTTCCAAGTCGTCATTCGTTTTTTGAGTTTTAGACAGAGAAAATAGTAACAGGAGGCGAGGTTGGGACTGCAAGGTGGATATTGTAATTACTTGACTACATTCTGAACAAATGTTTCATGCATTCTGTAGATGTAGTGCAGAAACAGATTTTTTGAGCATAATTGTGTTTTTTTTTTCTGTATATCCGCCTCTTAGTTGTGTCTTTTTAGATATTTCCATTATTGTAGTGTATATTAGAATTTTCTTTTACTCGGCGGTCAATCAACACCAAATTTTTAACTTTGTTGATGATTTTGTTAGTTTGTGTTTTCAGAGGTCTTCACAATTTGGGTCATTATGAATGGATCCTTTGCTCTATTTGAACTGCTTGCACCAATATTTGATTTGAAAATAGGACAGGATATTTTTTCCACTTCTATACCATTTTCCAATAAATATTCTTTAGTTAATGCCTTTATTTGATAAAATGTTCAAGACGCTTTTGTGATGACAAATGTTAAACGATTTGAACCAAAGATTGGAGATGACAATATAAAAGTTTACGGAAACTTGACATAATAGCATCTTGTTTTTATTGTTAGGTAGATTACATAAAAATACTTTCTTTCTACCTAGATTCATTTATACATTATTTTTTGCTTTTGTATTTTCATCTCTTACCACAATTTTTACGTCTGTATCTAATTTCAGTCAGGTGTTCTCCATTTTTTCACCTTGCCTCTACACTTCCTCCTAATTACAATAATCGCATCTGTTTTTTTGTCTCTTATCCACTTCTTCTCTTTATATTTTTGTGTATAAATTTATACATTTTGGATTATTACTGCTTTTTGTGTTGAGAGAATCAACATCAAAAGATGATAGGGATTATGAAGAACGTTGGAATGGATGGAAAAGACCTAATATTGCTAAACGGTGAAATCATAAATAATATACGCTACGCGGATGATACGGTGATATTTGCTGATAGCATCGAGAAACTACAACACTTCATGAATAGAGTAAGAGCTAGTAGCGAATATATAAACATCAAAAAGACCAAACTTATGATCATCAGTAAATCCCACATTAGAAGTTGCCACATCACCGTCAATCAGAAACCTATTTAGAGAGTAAATAAATACACGTATCTTGGCACTACCGCAAACGATCAGAGAGATCACTCCCAAGAGGTCAAGATCCGAATAGAGAAAGCGAGATCTGTTTTCAACAGTATGGGTTCCTTACTAAAGAGCCACGACCTCACATTGCATACGAAGCTGAGAATTCTACGCTACTACGTGTTTTCGTTTTTTTTTACGGAGTTGAATTGTGGACACTAACCGATGCCATGAGCAGGAAACTAGAAGCATTTGAAATGTGGTTATATCGAAGGATGTTGAGAGTTTTGTGGAAGGATCGCATAACCAACACTAAGATTCTTTACTGAATGAATGAATGAATGAATGCAGAAGGAGAAAGAGGTCCTCAACATCATAAAATGCAGAAAACTCCAATACCTGGGGCATATTATGAGAAATGAAAGCAGATTCCAGTTACTGCAAAAAATACTGCAAAGGAAAGTAGCAGGAAAAAGAGCTGTTGGAAGAAGAAAGATATTATGACTGGAGAATCTTTGAACATGATTTGGCATGACCTCCACCGAGCTTTTCCTAGCAGCAGTAAATAAAGTAATGATTGCAAGAATGGTTACCAACGTCCGGAACGGATAAGGAACTATAAGAAGAAGAAGAGCACTAAATATTGTATAAAAGTTTAGACATGGGGAGACATTTGCAGAAATGCAGTTTTTTACTCTGATATTTACTTTTCTATTTTGTAGAAGTTTTGTGATCAAGTATTAAATAAGGCAAAGAAGACTTTTCAATGAGACAGAATCGAAATATGTATGTATAAGAAATGAATTGTTAACATGGTTGAACAACTGCTTGTTAATACTGGTCTATCACTTAAAGGAAAATTTGCTTTTTTCTGGAACATAAATTACTATTTTGCGCTAAAACTAAGTTTAACTTTTCGCTTATACTCTATGATCCTTACATTACAATAAACTTGAAATTGACACTGAAATTATTTTTTTATAACGTTTTTTTTTATGAGTACAAAAATTAAATCTAATACATTTATTTCTTTTTGTTTCAGGTAAGCAACATTTATTTTGTTGTCAAATATTTTTCTTTGGACACTGAACTTAGTATCGACTGCATGGTAAGAGGCTATGAGTATAGTTCAAATATTTTTTTTTATTAAATTGGTCTAAAAGATAGAATATGGGTAAAATATGTTACAAAATATCAAATGTTGGGATCCATTAAAAAAGTGTTTTTACACAAGTGTAGGCTATTTTTCTATATATTATTCATTACAATGTTGCTAGAGTATTTCTTTTTTTTATAGAACCATTCTTGTAGTTTTATTGAATTTTGGGCGGATTTGATGGTTCATATTGAAGGTGAAATATGGAATTGGATCTATCAGCAGATGGTTAAAACATTAATTATAAACGGAAGTTTGTATATTTTTGATTGTTAATGTTTGTTGTTGTTATATTTTGTTTGAAGCGAACATATGTAGCTTTGGTGTCGATTTGTTGGAAACGTCGACAGTCTGTTTTTGCAGATTTGTTCTTGGGCGGTAGTATTTGTTATGGTAAAGCGACAAAACTACATTAATTGACAGGTTGGTTACTATTTATTTAGATCAAGTGTAACAGATTTTTGTATATTGAGTATTGGTAATATTTAGGGCCACATTTACTGCTAATGGAGAAGTGATATACCGATTTTGCAAGTCTTTCACACTGTGTGATTTTGTTGTCTTCTATTATATGCTGTTTCCGGTTTTTCTCCATACACTGTTGTCTGTTTCTTATATTCTTTTATCTACACTAGCATCCACCTTTATTTAGAATTTGAACAACGCCCGTGCAAAGCATGAAAATCGGCGTTAAGAGGTGATGTATATGGTTTAATAATAATAATAATATAATAATAAACTATTTATTGCCAGATTTAAAAATACATATAATAATACATTAAAACACATTAAAAATTTGGCAATAGGTTTTTGGATCAGTTTAGCTGTAATACTACAGCTACGTTGTTCTTCCTCCTAAACTTTTAACAAACAAAAAAAAACAAAAAAATTTAAAAAAAAGTAATAAAATACTACATATTTATAAAAAAGACGAAAACTAAACTTAGTAAAAATGTTTACCAAAAAAGTATTTATTAAAACACAAATTATTTTTACATGTTGTTTGTCTTGCAGTACCGTTTTAATATAAAATTTGTAACTTTTAGCAGATTTGATGTATTCAAAATTATGATAACTATTTAGCGTTTTAGAGACGTTATATGTAAATGACCTTTTAAAAATTTCTACTGGGATGGAAAGTAAACCTTTTCGTCTAACATTTACATTGTGCACATCTGTCCTAAAAGATATTTTATTATGCAAATATTGCGGTGATTTTTCTTTTATCGTTTTATAAAAAAAAACAAGTTGAATGAAGTGTTTGACGATATTTTTGGTTTATCTTCCAATCTTGATTTTTCTACCCGATCTAGAGCATGGACCATAAGTTAGAGGCCACGTAGTGAATTAAGTAGGCACTAATAAGAAATGACCAGCCTAAGTCCACACCTCAACAGAACTCACTTTAGCTGCACATGCCACTAGCGCTACTGAAAACGTCCTTGTTTATTTCTAACTTAGAGGGTAGGCCAGGCTCAATACCCTTTTAATTTTTGATTTTACTATACATAATTGGCCGAGGGTTGCTATTTATATATTGAGAACTAGCAACACTGGTATTGCCAGGTGAAATCTGACATTGTCATCGTAAAGCTTGACATTTTTGACATTATACGTACTCAGAACGTTTTGACGTGCGAGCACTATTTGGCCAAAAGATGGAATTATGTTGCGAAAATGTTCGAGCTATGATTTATTATGACTTTCGACGTGGTCTAAGAACAGTGCTTCAATCAACTGAATTCAACTTTTGGCGATGAAGCGTCATCCACAGTCACTGTATGTCGCTGGTACACTGAATTTAAACGTGGCCGTAGTTTGTTCACGGACGAAGTTAAAGAAGGTCGTCTAAAATTGGTCGTTGTGCCGAAAAATATAGATGCTGACCGAAAACTAATTGAAAAAAATTGTCATGTGACATTTCGCAAAATCGAGATAAGTTTAAGCATTAGTATGACCAGCATACATACAAGATTTTGCACGAACATTTGGGTGTTCGGAAGCTGTGTGCACGTTGGATTACACATTTTTTGACAGATGCTCAAAAAATGCTTGTGTCGATTGGTGCCGTAAAATGATTACAAAATACAACTGTGGTGCATCCAAAGCAGTATACAGCATCGTCACAGGTGATGAGTCGTGGATTTATGCATATGAACCAGAAAGAAAAGGCCAATCGGCAGTTTGTGTGTTTCAATGTGAAGAAAAGCCAACAAAAGTTGTTCGTTCTTGAAGCGTTAAGAAGCAAATGGTGGCGTGTTTCTTTACGAAAGACGGGCATGTGGCAACTGTAGCTCTTGAAAATCAAAAGACGGTTAATTCAGCGTGGTATACGACTATTTGTTTGCCTGAAGTTTTTGGTAAATTGAGAGACAACAACCCAAAACGGCGAATCATTTTGCATCACGACAATGCGAGCTCACACACATCACATAAAACACACAAAAGATCGAATTGATCCGCCTTACAGCCGACCTGTCATCTAATGACTTTTTTGTTCCCAGTAATTAAACATATTTAATTTTTTATTCACTCCAAATAGTATTCCAGTCTGCAGTTTGGGCGGTATACTATTATACTTTCTATTTTAGCCCACACTATTCTCTTTGTTGGTGTTTCCCTCTTTCTACCTTGTTCTTACATGTCTCTCTAATTAAAGTAGCCGCATCTGTTCTTTTGTCTCTTATTTACTTACCACTTAGATTGTTTTTATTTGGTTCACTCACTATTACTAGTGTCCATAGAATAGTGGTGCGGAAACAGTGTTTGTGGATTGCTATAATCGGCGTTGCTGTGATGGTTTAAAACGTTTTTCTTGGGAACGGGGATGGGTTGAAACTTAGTGATGGAAAGTAATGTATTATTGCTACTTTGATGGGAAGCTAAATCTTTAGGAATTGACGGAACTTGTTAATTATAAACTTTTTTGCATTAACAAATATTAATAAATTTTTACCATCAAAGTTATACGACAGATGGCTTTACGTTTTGTGTTTTTGGATCTTCATTTCTTTATAATCAAAAATCAAATTACATGACAATGTCACAAATAAAATTAATAATAATATTTAACTTTTTATTAAATATAAAGTATTATATGCTCTAAGTGCATTACTATATTATACTTTGTTCTGCTATGTTTAGTAGATTATGAATGAAATTCTGAACATTCATCAGTTTCCCAACTGAAATTAAATTTGCATAGAAATCCGCTTTCTTCGAATTACTGATAAATATTTAATGAATACTTTTAAATATGACTAACAATCATAATAACATTTTTACTAAGGATTTGATGATTCAGAATTTCTTGAGAAATTTGAAAACTTATTTTTTTAATAAAAAAAATAAAACAAGTTTAATTGCTTCGCACTTTACAACTGTAATTTAATTTATTTAAATGAAAAAATGAAAGTATAATGAGTGAGTTAAGGAATGTTAATTTATATTTTCTCCAACTGTAATAATATATTATTAAGCAGTACAATGCAAAAAGCATCCAGAAGGTACAGAAAACGTTACAAAATTAAATCCACCTGCTATATTGAAATAGAGTCAAACATTATTATCAAGCGCATCTTTTCAGCTAATCTTATACAAACATTGTACCGTATAATTCGTATAGCTTATCTCCCTTGATACATTACTCATTAAGTGAAATAAAAAAGAACTGATAGGGATCACCATTAAGCGCCAAACTCTTTTCCGCACCATTTTCATCAATTAGGTGCTACGTGCTTTAAATTTTATTTTTGGAAACCACCTGTCGTTGAAGGGATTCCAGTTTTACTATTACTTTTCCTGGCGGACGTAAAGAATCTGCCCGCAGGGGATACCAAAAATCCCACGGTGGGGAAGGAAGGAAAACCTTTTTTTTTGTTCTTCGCAATCCCCAAATATGGTAGTGGATGTCCGAAGCAGGAAAAAATGTATAACAGCCGATTTCACGGTCTGGATCTTAAAAATGCGGACGAATTAAATTGATTGAATTTTCGGCCCGGATGAGGGATTGACTTTAATAAAAATATTATTAAAGCTGCCATTCGGTGGCGCGCAGGCATTTGTCACCGGAATTGCGATCGGTTGCCGTTTTGTGCGCTGAAATTTCTCTGTTTATGGTTGTAAAAATTATTACGTGACAATCGGCAGAACAACTGCATTACATAAATTTTGTAGTAATCGACCATTAGCGATGCCGCGAATGACATCAAATTAACACGCTGCGTATATAAATTGATTTATTATGTACTTATACATACAGATTTCAGTATTCCTATTTACTCGACATATTGCTACTTGCATTATGCGCCATTTCATATTTACAAAATATTCAACGACCATTTCAAATAATCATTCATAATTAAATTATATTTGATGGTTACTATGAAACAATTTTTAATAGAAAATGGCATTTAAAATTTACTATTATTTTGGAAACCTTTAGATATTTTAAAAATATGGGAAATAGCTGTGCGAAAGGATTATATATGGACGTTATCGTGACACGTTTTAATATTCCACTATGTTTCACTGACATACACTTTTCATTCAGATTACAGCAATCTGCGTTCACATTGCTTTTTTTACCAGGTAGCTAGAGCTAATCTGACCAAGTTATCACATTTTATTACACTTGGAAATGGATAACCAACTATACTAAAATGCTCACAGTAAAATAACCCGGAAATGCACGCATATTTGAAACGGGATCACTAATTAAGCTTTATTGAATTATCAAATCCAATTAGAAACTGTTATAAGTAGTTTTATTTTAATCTTATTTATGTCTGCCTAATAAATATAAAAAAAACAAATATTGACTACAATTTGTTGATTTACGACATAAAATCTAATAAAATATTTTTTTAAAGATAGCGCTTACTTATGCAATTCAAAAAGGTTATTTATTTTAAAGTTAATGGACTTTTTTGACTTTTGATTGTTTATGTTTTAGTTAGTATTCAACTATAAAGTCGCGTTTACATGAGTCGTGAATTACGAACACGTTTGCAATTTTACGATTTTTTTTAGATTGACGATTCAAATAAATTATAATTTAAGAATTACATATTACGAAATAGATAGATAAGGCGTGGCGTCATTCACAAAAGCGTGCTCACGTACGTAATTTACAACATGTAAACACAGTTTTAGATAAAAAAAATGTCAAGCGTACTATATGTTTACATTATGTCACTGTACACATATATTATTTTACTAGTAATGTTTTGAATACACAGTTCATAAAACTGCACTTTTAACAATTAAATAAATTTGTCATTGCCACTTTAAATAGGTTATTATTGTCAATGGTAAATATAATTAATTTGGAGTAAAAAGCCAATTGGAGTTGAATGTGCGTTTAGGGTGCGATGAATACGTTGTCCAAGCGTACCCGATTGGATTCAATTTTGGGTTTCTTGGGGGTCAAGGCAATACAGCAATGTGGACATTATTTAAGTGATCTTGAGTGATTCCTGCCAACAAATGGTGCAAAAGTCTTATCAACAGAAATTTATTTAAAAGATCTGTATTTAGCATTTAAAGAAATGCCTGCTCACATCATTACATCATCTCTACCAAATTTATTTATGGAGGCAAACAGCATTCTTCAAATTACTCTTCATCTCTTTTTTAAACCTTGTCATGACTATTTGATGTATATCTGTTGAACCGGGACTCATCAGTAAAGATCACGGATGACATGTGCTTGTGCAAATTGCAAACGTTGTTGCCGATGATCTACGGTTAAAAGTAGACCCGTTGCAGGTCTTTTTGATCCTAATCTATGTTGCTTATTTAGGCGGCTGCGAACTGTTCACACTAAAACTGTGTTTCTATGGACATAGTTCTTTGAACAAGATCTGCTACTGTCATAGTGCGATTACGTAACGAATAAAACGATCTTGGTATATGTTGTTCTTTGTCTGTCTTGTCCCGGGTCTTTTTGTGTACTGCCTTATTTCTCGAAATTTTATTAAAGTATCTGAGACGGAATTTTGAGAGATTTCTAAAGCATTTTCGATGCAACATACACATCGGCCATCATTCTGTAAAGCAACAGCTTGTGTAACTTGTTTAGGACCTATGCGCCTTTTTTTATTTTAATTTTCTCTAGAGTAGTACCCAATAGACATTTAAGCTGTTATTTGATGAGAAAAACAAGCTTTCTACTTTATTTCCACAATATTTGCATTAACTGTATTAACCTACATAGTCAATTTCAATTGTAACATGCCGATTTAATGTATTCGCTTGAAAATTGAATTCAACCGTAATGAAGCAATCATACTAGCTATTCTAGCTATGAATAAAATAAAATAACTATTGGAAGATTTGAATGTAGTAGACCAATACATTTTTAAATGTATACAGTTCTTCATTACTAACCGAGAAAAGGCAGTAATCCATCTTGATAATTGAGTTTCAACAACGGAATCTTTACGGTTGGTTAATTTTTTTTCAATTATTGCGGAACATTAAAACAGCTTCTCAGGAGTGTTTTCAAATTTGTTTAGTGCAAAGCAACGATGGTTTTTGTTGTTGAAATGGATGCTGGTATTACCAACAGTAGTGATTTTAGTGAAGTTTTGCAAGCTGTGCGTGTTTTGAAGGAAATTAAGAATGAAGATTTGACTGGTATTGTGTTGTGGCTTCTGATGGACGACAGAAAGATTAAAAAAAACTGGTAAGCGATAATTTAATTGTATTTTGTTCGATTTTTTGGTTCAAACTACTGATTGATAATTATAAATTGGAGTAACCTAAACTCCCACTAAAGTGTTGTTTATTAAGTGATTGGATTCATCATTCTTTCTTCTGACATAGATACTTATAACATAAGAGAAACTTCCAATTTCTTGATAACAAACACATTTCTCTAGTGTGTATGGGCATAATTGAATTGCCACGTGTATCGGAATAGTAGGCACCGTTGTTACTGACTGCTTTCCAGTGTCAACTACTTATCAAACTGGGAGAACATCAACTTTGCAGACTAGATTTAAACTAATCTTCCACTAGAAAGAAGGTGCACTGTTGAATGATATACGTGTGAATATATAATTAAAAGTCCAAGCATATATTTAAAGTCCTAGACAATCTAGATAGAGAACAACAGTGCAGATTGGAATACGAGTAAAGGACCGGTCTAGACCTCAACTAAAATTAATCAGTTTTTTGTCTTTACACCCAGGCGTAAGATAGTAAAAAGAAAAAAAGTAGTAGTAAGCTGACAGGAGTACACTCGGAGTTAACTACTATTGGCTCTACGGCAGCTTAAAGGACACACCCGAAGACCGCGATATAAGACTTCATATCGGCAAACTCCGATAGAAGGATTTAGCTTTTTTTGGATCTCTGTAAGAAAAAAGTTACCATTGGTCTAAAACCCGACAGCCAATAGCAGACTAGCAGAGTCAGAATTAACGGACGAAGTCCCTAAATAACTCAACAGTTGGAGGTAAACTTGTCTGAAGCGAGTGAGAGAGTGTAAGACAGGATCAATGTCTGTGCGGCAGCTCTCACAACTGACAACTTCTTCAAAGATCATTTTGCAAATTGTAGTAGAACGGACAAAACATTTATTAGCTGCATATATCCATAAGTGAGAAGACAGCGATAACGCCCATTTGGCAAGCAACTCTTTTAAAAAGAGAAATATATTGCGATTTGTCAGCAGAAGTGAGGCAAATTGTGTTTTTTTGAGAGCCACATGTTGTTGCCAACTTGATGCTTTCTACGTTTTTAAACACACAATTAATAACTATGTTGATGGTAATTATGATTTAGAGTGACTTACCTACCGCTCAAGTATAGATTAATAAAAGAATTACCTTTTTCTCTTCTGACTAAGGGATTTGTCACACTCGCAGAGAGGAAACTTCAGCAATTCTTTGGTAAGAAACAGGTTAGGTTAGTGGTTGTGTGCTTTAGTTCAAACTACTTGATGGTAATCATGATTTGGAGTGGCCCAACTACCCGCTCAACTTTTAGCCATTAAGAGATTGGGTATCACTTTTTTTAAATTTTTTGACTAAGGGATTTGTAACATCTGCAGAGAGGAGAAACTTCAAATTTTTTGATAACAAACTCGGGCCACCCGTCCGAGTGTTTGTTATCAAAAAATTTGTTTGGGCGCTCCAGTTTAAACTACTTGATGGTAATGATGAATTGGAATGACCCACTTGCCCGCCTAAATGTTGGTCATTAAGAAGTAGGACATCAGTTCCATATCCTCTCTGACTAAGGAATTTCTAACATTTGTAAAGAGTAGAAACTTTTAATTCTTTGATTAGAAACATTCGCGCGGGTGGTTGGGAGTTCCAACTTAAACTACTCGATGGTAATCATGATTTGGAGTGACCCAATCACTCGCCCTAGTGTTGGTCATCAAACACATGTATATCACATTTTTCTTCTTAAACAAAGAGACTTCTAACGCTTGAAAAGAGAAGAAACTTACAATTTCTTGATAACAAACACTTGGACGGGTGGGAAATCCAGAGCATGATTACAAGCGAGTAGTTTGAACTGGATTTTCCACTCACCCTAACTCAAGTGTCATTTATCAAGAGATTGGATATATTTTTTTCCTCTTGCTACATAGTGACTATTGACGTTTTAACTGTAGTGATGAGAAGTATCTATTTTTTTTAGTTTGGAGGTTGAATTGATTATTTAGATAATACCAATGTGGGTTCATATGTAGAACTGTTTTAGATATAATTGTATATGAAAAAAAAAATGTTATGTGAAGAAATTTTATGAAAATTGGAACTGAAA
The DNA here is from genome assembly GCA_963932245.1 of Tachinus rufipes. NCBI lineage: Eukaryota > Metazoa > Arthropoda > Insecta > Coleoptera > Staphylinidae > Tachinus > Tachinus rufipes. The sequence goes on from OZ010744.1 coordinate 81,691,873, forward strand.
CAACTTAAGTTGGAATTTTTGTTGAATTTAAGAAATTGGCGATTTGGAGGTTAAATTGGTCATTTAGACAATACCAATAACTGGATTCATATGTGTTTGGTTAATTTTGCACCGGAGTGTAATTTTAAATATATTTTAATCATATAATGTTTATTTATTCTTACACATTTGCGTACATTTGCATGTCAATACAGAGTACATTTTTTTCTTGATTTTTTAAAGTTTGAATACAAACTAATTAGACTTACTTAGGTATTACAAGAGACGCACGTCACATTTATTTATTTGTTATTGTTTAATTCAAATTTATGTTGGTAAATCGTGCTAGTAATCTAAATGGTAGCCCTTGCATGTCATGCGACCAGTTCGGGTTTTGATTCCCGAAATATATGACTTGCTTTTTATCCACTAAGGGGCTTATTAGGTGACTCTTTATACAAGTCATAGATTTACTGTGGCGATGTAAAATAGCCGTAAAAAGTACAATAAATAAAAAAAAATTAAAATTAAAAAAAAAAATGGTTTATTATAGAATGGTACAAAACGGTTTGAGAGAGTGAATAGTGTTTTAGTTGATTAGAAAGTTGCTTATATCTGTTTTTTTTAGCCAAATTATAAGCTACCTTAACTGTTAATCGAGTGCAACAAAAATAAAGTAAACTTAAGAGGAATGACAAATGACAAAATAGTTTTAAAGCAACAAATTACTTGGAATCCCAAGCTAAGAGAGTTTAAAAAACTACTCAATTTAATCCACAAAAATTGCCAGTAGCTTTAAAGGAGCGACTAAAGTAACATCAATTTGAAGAATTTGAATAAAATTTTCGAAATATATATATCGTTAAAAATTCTTGCGCATTTTTAATCTTGAATGATAACTAAAATTACTCACAAACCATGGCACAAAAATCAGAATGACAAAAAGTTTTGGAGAGAACCATTTAGGAATAGAGACCGAGTGAACAACGATTACAGACAAACTTTTTTTTTCTTCATAGCTTGTTATGTCTATTTTTGAGCGTAAGTCTTTCCTATTTCTTTATATTGCTTTCGATGTGTGCTTATCTTATTCACTCTAGCCCCGCTGCTTGTTTTAGGTTGTCATATCATCTATTAGGTGGTTTTTCTCTTTTTTGTTGTGTGTTTTTATATGGATGTCTATTACTTTGGTAATAGCTCGTATTCTTTTATTGGGATATCTGTCTTCTATTTGTGCCAATTGCTCGTTCTATACGCTAGGACTGGTAAAATGCACTGGTTGAGTACCCGTGATTAGGTATTGTGCTATGTTTTTGTATCGTATCAAAGAATGTAGGCCAATTTCCTAAAGGTTATTCATTCTAGTTGTATTTTCTTTTTTTGGTCACCATAGTCTTATTTTCTGTTCAATGTATATATTTTTCTACTCATTCTATTTCTACTTTCACTGTTTTTTTGGTACATTAGTTTTTGGTTAGGTTCATCTTTAAGAGATTTAGAGAAGGTCTAACTTTGTTTACCATTTACCGTTAATATTTATTCCCTTGTCTGTCCTGTCGATTTTCTTAAACACGTTTTTGGGAGTGTATGTGTGAAACGTTTTGGACATTTTTGCTCAGGTCTATGTACTTTTATTCTCTCCACGAGGTCCGAATTACACATCCATCTCTCGTCTTTGACGCTTCATATACCATTGCCTAGTAGAAGTGGTTATGGTAGGTTTATCATTGCGATATTTGCTTTTTCTGTGGGCTAAAACTGTTAGCACATGCGGCAAGGCAAGCTGAAGAAGCATAGAAAAACCTTAAATTTTTTGTAATGTGACACTAAAAGAATTTAGTAGTAATTATAGATTATAAAGATACTTGAAATATGGCGAAATAGAGTACAAAATAGTTAGTGGTACATCTATTATAATATTTTCTGTCAATTGGCGAGCTGTATTATTGGTTACGTTTTGTTCTTGAGAGCCACTTATATTAACTCAAAGTGGATCGCCAGCATAGATAATTTATTTTATGTTTACTATTGATTATCAAAACGACCGAGCTTTCTAAATAATGCGGATTAAGTCATTTTGATACTGATTAGTTTGGCATCTTTTTGGTGCTTGTCTTGGCATCACTCCGACCAAAGATTTTATTCAAAGGCAACTGTTGCGAAAGCAAGTTTTGTTTTCTAGGGAACTTTACAGCCTGTGCTTTACGCTACAGAAGGGCATGGCAGATTTTTTTGATGGTTCAAAGTGCAATTTTATGTAAACAAATATAGTATAAAAATGTTTTAACTCTGCTATCTGGGTAGACAAAATATCATAAAATAGATAAGGAATGATTTAATCAATGACTTAGTTTATTAATATGTAGATTAATATAGGTCCTTAATCCAATTTAATAAAATAATGAAATAACGAATTCAATCATCGGAGTACAAACATTTTCAATAACTTAATTGTTTTTTAAATGGATTTTTTTGACAACAAAAATTAACGATTTTTAATCATTAATTATTATTGAGATGTGTCGCTATTAATACTTTTCACGACACATTACAGTTCTCACAACTGTAAAGAATCGTAACATACGGATAATATTTATGTTTATTTGTTCCACAGCGGAGAATCGTATTATTATCAAATGGTTAATGGAAAACTGCTTTCCCAATAGAATGCTGTTTTTATTCTTTTAAATAATAAAATTAACTTTACTCGACAATCCCAAAGGCCATTTGCCTATTCCTATAGACACTGACAACATTAATCTCTTTATAAAAAAATCCAGCGAATAACATGTCAACTACATTAGTCTTCGCAACAAAACAGACAATTATTTTACATAATAACCACTTTTTTTATTTAACTTTTGTCGAATTAGTTGCATCACTGGAAAAAACTCCATACACAGAACACACAGCGCTCAGTTCGTCATCTAATTAAACAGCAAATCCCCTTAAATCGGATTAAACATACCTTTTGTGCACTCGATTTTTGCTAGACTGCACAATAAAGCACCCATAATTGAATTTTTTCGCGGCACATCGAGCGCGTTTCTTTCTCCATAAATATATATTTTTTTATTTTCCGAAAAATTCGATTAATTTATTTCGCCCCACTATTCAAGATAATACCGACTTCCATTGTATACTACTATCAAATGGCAGATTTATCTACTGTGACCTAAAATGGTCGTATATTTCTATCCCTGTGGGAAAGCATGTCATACATTTTTTTTTTATATTTATTTATTAAATTTAGATTTCGCGCATCAATACTGGACAATATATAAACTCATCAACATTTTACGAGCATCCTTGATCTTTTATAACGTAACGAAAGCAAAAAATTGATAATAAAGAAAAAGTCGTAAAATATCATTGAGGTTTTGAAGTACTCTCACCTGATGAACTGTATTTTATGGTGGGGTATAGGAAATTTGATACGTAGATTGAAAAAAGTATCGCCCAACTTAATGAATTTATAGTTTAAAATTAGAATAGTTTGAAACAATTCTGTTATTTTTACTCAAAAAAGGGATTTGTTTATTTTATATATTTTAATCAATTTTATATACATAAATTGTAAACGATGCGCTATCAATTTCAACCAATTTAAATTATTTCAAATGTTTTGTTCCTAAAAATTCTACGTTAATATTTGTATTATTAAATAACTATTATATAGTTCACAATCTCGGATTAATTGCATAGATCACAATCAACTTCCGTATTTATTAATTATTTTCGGCAGAAAGATGATACTTTCTAGCTAGCATACAGCAATCAGATTACAAAGTTTCCGTTCCAAATTATATTTACTTCGTGGAAGGCGTCGCATTTAATGAAGGCGTATCAAAAACTTTTTGTTACGGTAATTTATTAGTTTTGTCGTTGTTCATAAAGCAAAATTAAGAAAGAAAAAAGCAAATCTAGTAGAAATCAATTGCAATTATGCATATTATGAAATTGTAATAATCATGTGTTACATATGGAATATTTTTGCAAATTATAATAAATAGATTGATATATTAGTTTACTTAATTAATTGTTTCATACAGATCTATTAAATCCAAATTATTCTTTATTGATTGTTCTTGTTTTTGTTATTTTTTAAATTTTAAAATGTGATATATGAATTGATGTTGTCACAACAGCATGAAACGTTCTTTGAATTTCATTGATTGGGTGTAACCTATTGAAAGCTAATACTTCAAACTAATACTTCAAAGCCGACATGTAAGCGGATATTTATTTAAAATGTTTTGGATTATATTTTTCAAATATGGCTAAATGTATATTGAATAACATTGAAATATCTTTAGAAAATTCAGAGATCTGCATTGTCGATGCAGCAGCGTATTTGGGTTATTACTCTTACTTATTTTGGATCTGTAATAATTCGGATATGTTCTGAATATAGTTTAATATGTGTTGCTTCTCAAACTTTTATTGATGATGGTAAGATGTAAGCAAGGGCAGAGGAATTGGCCGCGCATTTGACTACTTCTAGTTAAAATTCATTCTTTGTGTTTATCCCGTTCATGGAACAAATAAAAAAAGGCAGAAAAAAATAATGTGAAATATAATGTAGGAGGGACGACAATATACAATTCATTAAAGATGCTGTGGAATAGGCCTTGCAATGAGAAATCTTAAAATAAACAGTTTGTATGTTATACAGAAAATAAGAGATACAGAAATGAAAAGAAAATCTTCTCTTAGTAGAATATCTCGAAAGCTGAGAAAACTATCAAAGTTGTTAGAAAAACTTGCAGCAGACAATAAATTTATTATTGATATCTAACAAATCAGACTTATTGTTTACAATTGTAGAGTTTTTTTTTTTTTCATACATTAGAGCTATGTATTTTGTATTTTTATTAATATTGGGGGTAGTCATGTTTGAGATACTGTACTCCAGCTCTCGTACTCTCTTTTCTTTTGGGTCCATCTCACTACGTCTTGAATTTGACTCAAATCTCTTATTTCCTCACCTCTCTTCCGGACAAATAAGCTCAAACTTTTTAATGCTCTAGTGTTTGCATTTTTGTCGTTTTTAAGAGTATTTTGATTGTTGTTATTTTCTGTTCTAGTTTTTATTGCATAAGTCATGATGATTACACAGGTTTTATAGATTTGTACTGTACTTTTTGTACTTATATGCTTGTTTTGTCATCTTATTTTTTGTAAGAGATTAAGGCTGTTTTTGTTGTTTGGGTTCTTGTTTTTTTCTCCTTAGATCTTTATTACTTGTAACAGTTGTTCTACACTCTGATTGTAGGTTGCCAATTTACATCTTCGTGGTTCTTTAGACACAGTGAGTGATTGGTTTTTTTACAGATGTTTACATGTTGATTTTTTTTGCTGCTAGTTTAAATTTATAATGGAGTCTCTGCAGAAAATTTTTGTTCTCAGAGATTATTACTACTTTTTCGAAGTAGCAGATAATCTTAATTTCCTTGTCTCCCATCTGATATCCTTTGTTTTACTTCTTTTATTATTTCATTCATTATTACGTTAAATAGAGCGGGGCTTAAGCTTGTCTTCTTGTCTAATTTATGTGGCAATGGGTATTTTTTTGGACAACTTATCTGCTACTCTTATTAACGTGTCAATGTCAGTGTTCAGTTCCTTGATGATGGCTATTATGCTTGGGTGTGCGTCTTCTTCTTAGGAGTGTTGTTGTTATCTTCTTTATTTAATATACGACTGCAAGGTAGAAAGACGTGACCAACTTGTGGTACTTACAGCTGACTATTATTATATAAGCTTGCCGTAAACGCAAAAGAAATTAGTCTGTCAGGCAGATGTGCTCTGCAAGCAGAGTTTTTTGTTCGACTATTTAATAGTTGGCTTTCTAATCTCTTTTTGTCTGCCCAAATTTATCTTACGGTTTAATAGGTTTGAATTTTTATTTCAACACCTTCTTGACTTGATAGATATGGGATAAAATTATTTTTTTTATTATTTTAAATAACTATAATTATAATTGTTTTTTAGCTTGCCGTGTTTGAAGTAATTAATAAATGATTATTGCTATAAATTAGTTTAAAGTTTTGCACAATTTTTTTATGAATGAAGTTTTTTAGACTTACATGCTATTTTGCTGTTTAGCGTCTTTCAGGATTGTTTTCTAACTTTTGATTGCTCTACTGACCAAGCCACACTTAACACCGACCAAGTTTGCGGCAGTTATGGCCACTACATACACTAGGTCTGGTTCTAAACGCGACGATTAGGTGGTACAAAGTTAGCTCTTTTACTTAAATTTGGCTTTTCAAATGCAACTATTCTACTAGTTGCAGTTTTGGTTGTCTGAGAATACATTGACTACTAACTCGATATTTTTAAGTCAAACATTATTAGTACCAACTGTATGGTACAAGTGATATTGACTGCATTTATGAAAACTCAATTGAGGTTATAAATTTTTGTTAATAACTAACACATTACTATTTAACAGTGGTGGGTTACTAAAGAGGTTAAGTTTTTTTGATTTTATTAAATTTTATATAAAGGGTGTCTCAAAATTCATTTAAGAAGTAATTTTAACTAATTTTTTTTATTGATTTATAAAGTATACAGTATTGGGTTAAATATGAAATAGCATATTGGGTAAGTGGATTCTACTTTTTTGCGTGGGTAGTAGTAGACTTGTTGGCCATAAACCTTAGACTTAAAAAAACCTTAACGGTAATAAATTGCATGGTTTGGTTCAATTATGATTACCAAGACGATAAACTGCATTAACCGTTATTGCCTGATCAGCCACATTTTTAAAGAAGAATGGTCCATGATGCTTTAATCTCAAAATTTTGCACCCAGCACGTTGTGGATTTTCTGAACTTCAAACGCGACAATTTTGTCTATTAATTAAGCCACCAAGATGAAACTGAGCCTCATTGCTTTCTAAATTATTTTTTTTTTTTTGCTGTGGGTGGTTAGTAGGATTTAGTTTTTGTGAACTTTGTAAGCATGAAGATGCAATTGTGACAATACGATGTAGAGAGCATTTTGAAATATCTAATTCTTGACCACAGTATCGATTTGATGTTTCTGGACTCTAAGCAGCGTTTTTGCGAATTGGTTTGATGTTCAGTGTTGAACGACTTGAAGGGCAGCTAGAGTACCTTAAGATCACTAATTGATCTAGTCTTCCTAAATTTTTTAATTAATTTTTTCACAGTTGATGAATTTAAATCAGTATTTTGACCATATTTTGTACATAGCTACCAAATTTCATTTTTATTATCTTTGAACTGTCAACAACACTTCACTACATAAATGGCACAAAATTTAAATTTTGCGTGAATTTTGGGACATACTTTAGTTAGTAGTAATGATGTTTGACTGCACTTCTGCTCAGTAGGGTGAAGCGCTTACTCGAATTCCGGCGCTTAATTTGTCGCAGGTTTGAGCCCCAGCTCCTGCAGAAAATGTTATGAAATTATCGCATTTATAATTCAGTATATTAGTCTAATATATGATTAGTGTCTATTTAATCATAATTGCATTTAATACGAGTATGAGAATATGGGTGGGTGAGATACTAGGCTTTGTAAGTATCTACAGCGCTTCTATTTTCTCAATTAACGGGTGCCATAATATATATTTGTGTTTTCAAGTACATATTCAAAGACAGTTTGTGTGGTAGTAGCATAAACGTAAGCCCAAAATTATTGGCCTTTGCAACTGAAAAAAAAAAATAATAATAATAATTTCTACTAATACGGAGTTGAGAGGTTATGAATTTAGAGGTTAGGTAAATTTTACTTAAATAGTTTTTATCTTATTATTATTATTAATATATTTTGATCAAATAGTTGCAAAACGATATAGAACTATCTAGATGAGCAACTTCAATCTTGACTTTGATGAGCCAGCGGAAAATGAACAGTCTGAACCCAGATTAACCATGAACAAATGGTCTTACCGCAAACATGGCACTAAACGAGTCCAGTGTTGAACTATGACTTGTGCAATATATTTAGACGCTTATTTATTTATCTAAATGTACTGGTAAAAAAATAAATCGATTATCAAATTATTTGTAAAAGCAGCGATGAAGGGGAAGTTGTCGTTTTTGTTAAAATACTACAAATCAAGGTAGCGGTCGGTATGGTCTTAAAGCGTTGAACTCAGTACCTCCAAGTTTCAATGTCATTCAATATTTTGCGGTTGGTTCCAAAACTTCTAGCTCCACTACTGATGCTAATTGTGAAATGCGGAATTTCTGTTGTTTTGTGTCGGAAATAGCTAAACTTTAGTGAAATAAAATCTAAGAATATATTATTATAATTTTTCAATATTGTGCGCATTTATAAAATATCGGTTTGGCCTTCTCTGTGAAGCCTTATTAGTTACAAAGAGGTGTGACAGTGCAATTTGGAGCAGATAACCTTTTAATTCTTTGTTTAATTGCTATTGGATGTGGACGCAATATTGTGGCCGGTTTTTCTTGTGTTTCTATAAAAAGATTTGTCCAGATTTACAAAGTAAATTTTTTAATTGTTCTTACTGTACGATTTATGTTTAATTTTTTTTTTGTCTAGATTTTACGTTTACAATTTTTAGTTTGCTTCTCATATTCAGTTAAGTTCTTTATGCTGTTATTTTACGACATCATCAATAATGTGTTTTAGCAACTACATTCTTCTTCTTCTTCATCGGCTGTTTACTATTCATTCTTGAACATAAGCTTCTTTTAATTCTTTTAATTTGTGTCTATTTTTGGTTTTTTTCTGTGGTTTTCGAAAGCTTTTTGTTGTTTTTTTTTTGGCGCCAAGTTGTACCAACTGTAGTTGTGTTGTCTTGCAGCATGGTATCATTATATCAGTGACTTTAGTTTGTTTTCTAATCTCTTAATTACGTATTTTGTACTTCAGTGTAAGTCTTAAATTGGGATTGTCCGGTACTTTAGTATGTGTTTTAGGTTTCTAAATGCAGCTCAAGTCAACTTTGCCCGTTTTGTGATTTCAGCGGTTTGGTTATTTTTCTCTACGATGGTGTTCTGTTTGAGGTAGACATATTTGTTAACTTCAATAATTGATATAATAGAACCTTTATTTTGATGCCACTCATAATTTTTTTTTTTTTTTTTTTTTTTAGTACACTTCTGACTTACGATAAGTTATATGAGCATGGTTTTTAGTTATGTATTATCACTTCTGATGAGCCCTATATTGTCGACAAATCTTAGGTGCTTCTTAACTACCATCTATCTTAATCCATTATTTGTCCATATTAGTTGTTTAAATACGTTTTCTAGCGTTAGATTGAACAGAGATATAGAATCTTCTTGTCTTACGTCTAGATGTACATGTAAGAATGCGTTTTCTAGGATGTTAGAATATCTGGAGTGGATTTGTGCTCCGTCTGTTCATCTTATAGGAACGTTATATTTGGTGTTTTTTTCTATTAGTAGTCGTAGTGTTTGTAGATAATACTTTTTTTTGAAACTCTACTTGTTCTACTGGCTAGTAGTTATCTAGTTTGATTGTGAAATGGTTCATGATTATTTTGGTGTATAGTTTATAGAGTTGTGACAATAAACTGTTGGGCGGCAGTTTTCTACATTTGTGGTGTTGCTTTTTTTATATAAAATAATAACTTTTGCGTTATGCCATTTCTCTGGTATTTTTTCCTCATACATACACTTGTTTAAAAAAGTTTGGATTGCGTCTTTTACTGGTTTTTCTCTTAATTTTCTTTATTTTGGTTACCATGATATCTGGTATATCTTCTGATCTTACATTACAAATGTTGTTTTTTTCTAGTGTACTGGGACTAGATCTGCAATTAGTACCATCTCCTACCGGAGGTTAGCGATCATTATTGCGATTCTTATTTTTAAACCATGCCCGTAGATTCTAAAGCCAAGATATTCTTCTTTCTCTCACGCTACGCCGGCTCTGGATCTTTCCCTGAATAATTAGCTGCAGCAATTGAAGTTTTTTTATTTTCATGTTCTTAATAACTTCACATTTTTCATTCATCCGCGTAGAACTTTGACGTTTCTGTTTTTTTTGTCCATGATATTCTTTTCATTCTTCTATAACAACACATTTTGAATGCCTTTATTCTCTTGATATTCTATTATTTTAGTGTCTATGCCTCAGCGTCGTATAGAAGGGTTGAGAATACATAACACCTTAGCTAAGTTAGGTCGCTATTGCAGAGGAACATGTATTTTTTGGCTCACGTCTTTCTCTTTATTTAACTAGGTGTCTAGGTATTTGTAGCACATTGTTTTTTCTATTGCGGTGTTTTGCTACAATATTTTGGGCTTCAGAGAATACCATGAACTTAGTTTTCTTTGTATTCATTTTCAGGCCATACTCTTCACTTACTCTCTACTATTTTCTTTGACAATTTGGATGTCAGGGCTTTTATGTTTGCGTTATTTTCTATAGTATTCATTATCATCTCGGTATTGTGGGCGCGTTTCCGAATTTGCTTTTTATGATCTTGATTAGATTTGTTTATTTTGTGGTTCCAAATGTAGTACTAAATATTTAAAAAAATAATTCATAATTAAAATAACGTAAAATGGTAAACACGCCATTCAATGTAGGTAATATAACATCGCTAGATACAAAAGACTACCAATCAACATTCTATATAGACAAATTATCATTAAATGAAATCTTGCGGTATTACTTACATTTGCTTATGAACACATTTTTAGAATAATGTAGCAGTAACTATAGCATATAGGCTTTGCAATACTGTTTTAAACAAATTCAAATTTCTATACTTTGTTACAAGGTTATATGACGTTTAACTGCGAAGAAGTATTATAAAAAACTTAAAAAAAACTTTATATATTTAGATATTTAAATTTAAAAAAAAAGTTACGCTTCTCATACCGAAACAGTAACATCAATACTGCCAGATTCTATTTGGTCTTCAATTATCTACGCTTGTAATGAGAACGAGTACTTTCTGTTTCGATACTTTATAGTTTTTATAGTCTTGTTAAGTCACAACTGTTAATTAATATTAACTTATTATGTAAATTTATCCTAGCTAGCAAGTTTGATTTTATGAATTTAATTGATATAAATTATCAAAATATGTCTCTAATTTTTTTTAGTTTAAATATTTTATAAACAAACATTCATTCAAATTTAGTTCATATTTTTATCACAAAATAATATTTATGAACTTACTTGAAAACGTATTGCAAACTAATAATAATTTATATAGAATTATATTATGTATCAAGCAGCGCCGAAATCACAAATTGCTTCCGGACACTAACATGAGCAGAACAGGAGCCACTGAATATTTTACTAATATTGGCCTTTTTTATTTCAGGTGAGTTTTTGACATTCCATCCATCTCTTCATGAACAAATTGTAAGTACCTGTTTACAACCAACAACATATTTAATATTCGTTCCAAAGTCTCATTAATCACCATCTATAAACATTTTATTCAATACAATTTTACAGCATTGATGGTGCATAAAATTTTACGCATTAAATAACTGGCAATTCACATTTTAATATCAACACGCAATTTATTTTTAAAGCTCAAATAATATTAATAGCAATTTTTAGTGCCCACCTAGTTACTTGTTATTTCATAGGTAAGGATCGATGCCGCTGACCGAACGCTTATGTATTATTTATTAGGTCATAAATACATCTTCGGAGTCACTATAGTTCATATATACATTTTCGGGGTTTTGCAAACACAGGCTTCCAATAAATAATCATAATTTAATATCCGCAATTCCATCAATAAAACAATATTATGTGTTTTTGAACGGTGGATTTATTTTCGCGATTAAATTGAATTAAATGCAATAAATAATACTAAATATTGACCTAGTTTTTTATATTTGATACGAAAATATTTTTTATAAATTTATATATAAAAATCTTTAAATCGCTCAAGTCTGAACCTTCTTTCAATCTTGTTTTTAACAGATTGTATTATTATAGGACACACAAGAATAACAATAAACATACCTTCTAATATATAAACAATAGTTGTTTGTATTCGATAAGTGTGTAATATAAAATCAACAACCAATCAATTACTATTTGATTTGTTAATTAATATGTAGTGGGTGGAATGTTTTCAAGTTGTTTGTATTAATTATACATTAATGGTTGTCAAGAATACAAATTTTTTCAACTTAATTTGAAAGGAATTTAATTAAGCTTGTGTAATATAGCAGCACTAATTTTTATAGGTAGCTAAAATAATTAATTTATTATAAATTTTATTTGTTTGTAGTTTAATAAAATTTTCTTAATAACAGATATTAATTAAAGAGTTTTCTTACTAATTCCAACCATTTATAACAAAAAATTCAATTATAATTACTTTCAACTTTTTATTAACATTCAATATATCTCATAATCTTGCTAGAATTTCAAGATTTAAGCTTATAAGTAAACTGTCACTACGGCTCTGCTATGTAATTTAATCACAGATCCAATTACACGGTGTAAATGGTCAGATAACTCGATATAGTTTGGGAACCGCTGAATCTGAATAATCTTTAATCGAATAATTCTAAAATGTAAATTTAGTCATTTAACATCAAACAATAATTATTTGTTTGCATTTAAAATTCATAACATTCTTATCAAAATTATTTAGAAAACTATTAATAACGGCTGCTTGGGAGATTAAATTAATCAAACTTCTATTACGTAATAATTATAGATAAAATGTGTATATTGGCACATGACATTTGAAATATGATGGAATTTAATTATATTTATTAGAAACGTTCTGAATTCTTCGTGCTAATTTTATGATTTTATTAGATTTTATGAATACATTCTTCAAAATATTTGATTGCAGGAAATGATTTGTAAACTATTAAATTTAATTTGTGATATTATAAGATTCTAATTAATTATATATATTGCATAATTTAATCCTATTTATAAGAATATAAATAAAGAGTAAATTTTATTTTTATAATGTGCAGTTATTATTATTATATTTGTATGGTCATGGTTTTACTATACTTAAAATCAACACTTTCCACTTTAGATATTTTTTTACTATCTATTAATTATTTGTTTTGGCAAGAAATACTTAGTCCAGTCAAAGTCTTTTCTTTACACTGATTTATAGGTACTTAGTGAAGATTATACTAAAAGTCCTGACAAATATGACACGAGCTCTAGCGGCAATGACTAAACAAGACACTATTTTCGGTTTTTCGTTAATATCTCGAGAACTGGAGGTTGGAGGAAAAATTTGCAATAAAAATGATCTTATACATTGTTCTGGAATTGGGCTGTTGAATTGTAGTGTAGCTCGCTTCTTGAACATATTGAAACAGTTTTCCTTTTCGATATGCAGCGGTAGTCGTATCACATCCGCTGAATGCATGCACAAGAAGAATGCAGTCTTTCATTTCTATAGTTTTCAGTTGCTAACTCGAATATACCTTCCTTTCTACTTTGCCGTGGCTTAGTTTAACAAATAATATTTGTCTTTCAGAAGGAGTTAAAGCTATGAGGAGGAAAATAAGATCAATATATTTGCCAACTATTGCTAATTTGTCACTAGTTAATGATTTTATTACTCCTGTGGGGATGATCAATGGATCAGCGTCACTAGATGCTTGTTCTGTTTTAATTCCATGGTCGTGAAGGCAGTTAATAGGAATGAAATAAGTCTGAATTTATTGTGTTATTAGAAAGAAAATCATCCTGTTTGAATGTAATTTGTGTTTTGTGTTCAAAGTATATGTCACCTGACTTCTTTAGCTTGTACTTTTGTACCTTCTTACTGGACGGTGCCGCTGAATAACCATCAAACACAACGGTACAACTCTTGACGGCATAATGCTTTAGAACATAGGCAACATAATATTGGCAAATTGTTGAGATTGGGGAATTTTTGGGCTACACCACCTCGTGTAACAGTAATCCTCCATACAAAACAATGTCAAAATAGAGGAGATTGACTCCATCTTGTAAAAAGTATTGACTGAATTGGTCATGTTTGACAAAAGGAACTTATGAAAAAGTCTGTTCGACAGTTTTGGTCATTGTTATCATAACTTTCAAACCACTGAGAAAGTTTTGCAGTGTTAGCTGAATCTTTAGCTCTCCGGGTCTCTTCAAAATCTTCATGTTACTTGTAGAGAACAGAATTCCTGTAAACTCTTCAGGTGATGTACATATTTTATGAGTTGCAGTCATTCCTACTACTCATCTGGCTAAAACACTGTCCGTACGCATGAGGGCTATTTCTATGGTTCAAAATTTATCAGTTCTTTGCACTGTAAAAAAAAGGTCTACATGTTTTTGGTGTTCTGATGATTGCATCTTCAGCGGCAACTTTATTTTGCCGTCTTTGCAGTTCTAACCTATGTAGTTGATGTAAGTTTTTTATACTCATCGATTTGCTGAGCAGTTGAAATTACTAAGGATGAAGTGTCTATTTACCTTGAATGGAGTAGGATATTTAAGGCTATGAGAGCAATAGCATTGGAATGTTAGTTTTCTCTTAACACTAGCCACTATTCTTTGCATGAAGAGAAGTACGTTCTTCTGAACTTATTTTGTTTCAACGAGGCTTCTAATACTAGCCAACATTTTTTTGGTATAGAGGAGTATGTTCTTCTGAACTCATCTCGTTTCAACGAGGCTTCTGACACTACATTACACTCCTTGGTTATAGATTGTGATTTATTTGCATATTGACGCGACCACTAGTAACAATAAAAATGAATCACTTTATATTAAACTTGTTTTCTTGTAATCCTTTACAGCATGAGGAATTCATATTAGCTAATAAAGAAACTGTGTTCATTTCTTGATCTATTGCTTTGTGCGTCTTGGGAAAGTGAAGAAATATTTCAATCTATGATTTTGTCACCTGAAAAAATGATAGAATGAATAGTTTGCATAAACTGTTTTGAGAGCTAGTGATGGACGATATATCATTAGGTTACTTTTTAATTAAATTGGGTTTCAATAGAGAGCACGCTTTAAGACGTTTTCTTAAATTGGAAAATTATATTAAACGAGATTCTGTTTTTAAAGATCTGTATTCTGAAAATATCCGAGACTATTGAACTAGGTCATTAAAAGCTTGCAAAATATTCAGTTTTATATTCTGACTTGAAAAATGATAAAGCATTAGGAACGGCGGTGATAGTGATGGTAATTTGCTTTTATGTGGAAAAAAGTTACAATTGAATATTGTTCAAATTACGACCTGTTTTTTGGTTTTATCAATTGGCTCTGACATGTAATATTTGTTAGATGTTTTGAGAGGTAGGTTTTTATGAAGACATATCTTTCGACATTTTTATCTTGATGAACCGATTTTAGAGTTGGAACACATCAAGCGCATGGAACCATTATTCAATAGTCGAGGATGAAGTAACTCTTTTTCTTCTAGCAGTTGAGGCTTATAAATTAGAAATTTATGTTGATGGGGTGCATCAGATGAATCTATAGCATTGGAATTAAAAAATGAGTGGAATGTAGCGGGTTGAAACTGATTAAATGGGCCAGTTTGATTGTAAATTCTGAGAAAAAAACAGAATCTTAAATCTAATAGTTTGTCTGATACTATTCAATTGTTGGAATATTTTGGGATTCTGCTCTATTTAATAATTAAAAATTTGTCTTTAGTATTTATGATGTTAACAGCTATATTAGTATTGCTGCTAAAACTTTAGATGCTCAAGGTTATCAGGATGACATATTCCGTACTCAACTGCTGCATCAGAGGTCTTGGATTTGAGTTCCGGAGGTTCAATTTTTCTAGTAATAAAATAAATTGTTGTGATGAGTACGCCTTCTTTCGGATAAGAAGAGAAACTTTTGTAGGTTTAGCGTACTGTCTCGATGTTGCTTGCACGTTATAGAACTCAATAATTTAAGTTAGAATTCCTGAACTTGCGGCAAAGTTTCCAGATGTGGTAGTATTAACCTCTGGCAGCTGCTATTTATCTTCGAGTGTAATCAACTAATTCCGTATAGTGAATTTAGTTGTTGTTAAACGTGTAGATCCTCTTAAATCTGGAGAGTTTTTTGATTTAGTTAGGTGCTGCCTGGTTGTTGTTCAAATTAATCTTTTGAATTTCTAATGCATTTGATGGGTTTTATTTAGAACCACCAATATATTTTGTAGATTTTTACAAATACGTGAATTTAATTTAAATTGTTAATGCAAACGAGATTGCCGGGCACGTGTTTTGTCGTCTTATGTTCTTAGTCGAGAGTGCTCTGTTAAGAATCTTTTAAAGATTTTTTTTTAGAAATTTGGAAGTATTTGTTTGCTTTTTTGGGACAATCATTGGTTATTCCAAGGTATCAGCTTTGACTTACCAAATGTATCGTAGTGTTTTTTAACTCAACATAGCTCTATGTTAACTAAGTCGACCATAGAATCTTGGGAAGGGTTATTGAAAGATAAAATAGGGCGACAAGAAGTGTATTTGCGCACATAGTAGAGATATTTTTTAGTTGCCAAACGAAAACACTTTGGTCCACGGACTTTTGTTTTGGCAGACTAGGATCGGTTGCTAACTGCAGGAGCAATTTCACGTATACTTTTTACTGGAATGTGCATTTTTTTGACGTCCGAAACACAAAAACTAAATTTTTTTATCTTATTGAATCGAAGTCGGTGTTAGTTTAACGAAGTTAAGTCTAAAAAATGGAGCGATATTGATTGCGCTGATTTTTGTCATAGAAATTACGTAACTTTTGTGAATTGTGACAAAATGCTATTTAGCTTTATTAAAATTGCATTATTGCTATAAGGTACTCAAGGTACGACGTGTTTAGATCTCTTCTTGTAGTTTTTTTGATATCAATACGTTTAAAAAAATACTGGTATATTTTTTACGTATTTTCCACGTATATTTTATCTTAGGATTAATTTACAATACATACGTACATACCTAGTCACGCCGTTCCCTTTGGGGGTAGGCAGTAACACTGTACATTAGCCTACTTTGGTTCTTAAATCTTATTTTGTACAATTTGTCTCCACGTTTTCTAAACTTGCACACTTCCTTTGCTTTTGCAATATCCATACATCTGGTGATTTCTTATTTTACGCATTCATATACAACATTTAACCAACTTTTACGTGGTCTACTTTTGTTTTATGAGCGGTTTGTAATTAATTCGTATTTTACGAATTAGTAATATACACTGGGCATGATTTATGAAAACTTGGTTTACGTATGTGGTTTACGACTCATGTAAGCGCGGCTTTAGAACTTTGAAAGAAATTAAAATTTATTAAGGTAGCAATAAAAATGATATTGGTATGATTCTAATGCTTGTATTTCTAAAACTGTTTTGAGCTTAAGAGAGCTTATACATAGTGCGGCAAGATAACTTCCTTATTTGAAATGAGCGCTTTGAAGCTGATGGGAGTCCCAGGCGGGTGCATGAGCAAACGTGTGTCTGATCTTAGAAATTCCGATCGTTGCGTGAGGCGAATTCTGCACAATGAACTTCATTTCTATTTGTACAGGTTGGTCTTTGTGGACAGCCAACAACTCCGAGAACTCCATCAGAGGCTTTGTATTTACCACGCGTCGCGTTGAGATTAGTGACTCATGTTTTTTTGAGAAAAGTTAGCAGACTTGCAGTCAATTTAGACCAACCGTTATGTGATTAAGCTTGAGGAGTTTGTTTTGCCAAGACTTGATGAAATGGACTTAGGGGACATATGATTTTAACAGGACAGAGCAACGGCTCATAATTCAAGGGCATCGATGACTGTGTTACGAGAGTACTTTCTATACCCTATAGAAAGTACTTTCATCTCACCGAGGGGTGATTTAAACGGCCGACACGTTTACCCAATTTGACTCATTGTGATTTTTTTTTGGGGGTTTTGTGATATACTTTTAATGTATCTTTGGACATGCTCTTGAGGTATTTGATCTAATCTTCCTGAAGAGCTAACAAGCTGTTAAAGATTTTCTGGGATCACGGGGCGGTTTCTGATTGTCATATTCAGCTGATCTCATAAGTGATTTGGACTAAGGAGCTGGCCCGTTTATAACTGGGATTTGCGGTTCTTCAGGAAGTGTCTTGTCTGATTTGCTACGTCGTCGGAACAGACATTTGGAGTCCATAAAAGCTTTAGTATGTACCACATAGTTTGTGAGAACGTCTTCTATTTGTCAGGCAGCATTTATTTGTCCTGTAGTGACACTTCGCCGTGCAAATCGCATCGCAATCGAATCGAAATGACGTCAGAGAATTTAATCGATCGCTTTAATGATTTTACACCGCCTACTACTACAGAACTAATAGTTCGGAAAAAATCGGTATTGCTTTTTAAATAGAGTGAGATGAACATATATAAGTGCATGTGCAAGAAAAGGATCGTTCAAAATATTGCAACAATGTATACATTTATTATGATAAAAAATCTATTATATGTTTTTTAATTAGGTGTTAATAATACAGAATATCACATTAATGAAATTTATGGTTCAGAAATAATTACTATATTATTAAATACAATTAAGGTTTTATAATATAAAGGCATTTGTTGTGGATCGAATAAAAATGTTGTCTTGGCAACGTTGCATTTAATTTGTCGATTCTATCAATAGAATTCCGGTACTGCGTTATTGCTTTCTGTCATAGAATACGTCAATTTTTAAACATTTTGTTTCAAATCGAATCGACTCAAAGCGACTGTATTTTATGTATCGTCATTAATCGCTAACCTCAAATTGCAACATATTGAATGAAATATTAAATAATTGTGAAACTAAATATATATAATATAATTATAAAGAATATAAAAGCATCTCATTGTAAAAACAGTGCAAATGTTAATTATATTAAACTTATTTATATCATATTTTTAAGTAAACTGAAAAACTTGTTTAAAGTATCAGTTTCATTATGAAAATGAATATTGAAATTTCTGGACTTTACAAATAATAAAATTTATATTTATTATATTAAGTAATGCCTTTAAATTTTCTGTTAATTTGATTAATTTAACAATAGTGAATATGATTTCAGTTTTTTATCACATATTTTTTTATTATTAACCATATTTAAAATTATTGTTAACAGTCAAAATTTTTACAATATATTGAAATAAAAGCACAATTTTATTTACTAGATCTTCGTTTTTTGATACTAAAAAAAAAATAACTTTCTGTTTGAGAAATTTGACTAAAAGTAACGTATTGAAATTCCGAATTCCATAAAATAGCTAGCATTAATTTGTATTTAAAATAAAAATTAATGGCAAGTTTAAAAGCTTATGTAAACTAAATATTATAATATGTACGCAGCACTTTAGATTGGCATAAGCTAGTGCAACGTAACAAACAATACTTTAGTGTATATTAAGTTGCCTATTATTGCGCCCAATCAGCAGCACTGTAATTAACATACATTCATTTTTGATTGATTGATTGATGACTATCCTTGTCACACACAATATCTTCATTATATAGCGCACTCACTTTAAAAAGCGATTACGATTATACCCGAGTAAGATTTCTATTGAATATTTTGTCACGACGGAGTACCAAAGCTGAGCACGATCGAATCACTGACGTCATCTCGATTCGATTCGCTAAATCAACAAAGTTATTTCTTTTTAATTATTGTAAAATTAGTTAAACGACATCTTATTAAACATTGTTTTATTTAATTTTGGATGTTCAATCATAATAAGAGATCAAGAAATAAAAATTAAAGCTGAATATATGTTTTTTATTAATTGAGAATTGAATAAAATGAAACGTCACATTGACGTCATTGCGATTCTATTGCGATGCGATAGGTATGGCGGAGTGTCACCACTGGAATGGAAACAAGAGAGTATTAAAAGAGATGCAAGTCTACACTATGTCACATACTTCTTCAAAACTGTGTACCTTCAAAACCATTTTTTAGGTTGACGTTATCTATACGTACCTAAATTTGAAAACGATCATCATAACGTGTCAACCGAAATCTGGACTCATCGCTAAACAGAACCGAGGACCATTGTTCTATCTCCTAATTTACATGTTGTTAAGCTAACTTTATTCTGTTCATTTTGTAAGTTATAGTCAACTGTGGATTCCGCACTGGCTGGATCTTAGATTATTTTCTCACAATTTATTTGTTATGGTTTCCGTATAAACTTGAACTCTACTAGCTCTTTTGAGGTTATTTTGCAAGTCTCTAGCAATAGATGTGTATCGTCAAAGCACACAATTGCGAAAAATCAGTTTTGTTGAAGAGTTGTCGCACGTTTTTAACCCTGACTAGATCGTCTACCATAACTTTATGTCTCTAAGTTGCGATTTCAAACCTTAGATACAACAAAACGGCTTACATGAAGTTATCTTGCAATGCTTGTACCTTTATTCAATTAATGTTACAGCTTTTGCAATTTTCACGTTGTTTATATGCTTCATTTTTCTGTTATACACTCCAATGACAATATAAATAACCGAAGCACACTAGATTATTTTCAAATTGCCATTAAAATAGAGCTGGAGATATTTAATACAGGACTTCTTATCATGCTCTGTTTATTATTTGTTTGAGCCTTTTACAGGTAATAAGTTAACTGAAAAGGCTCTAGCAGAGCCGAAACTAGTAATGTATTCCTAAGAATAAATTTGTGATAGCTTATTTAATTTATTATTTTATAATCTTCAACCTAGTAGAGGTCAAATAATAAATTTTACTTTTTTACTAATTACACTGCACCTATAAATATATTATACTATTAATAGTTAATAGTTAGTTAAACCGGAAAACAACTGATTCGCTCTTGTCATAATACACCTTATTTGTTGTATTTGTTTATGCTCAAATTATTTCAGTAATTTAATCAATATTAATACAATAAAACTAAATTTGCTTCAGCTTTGATATAGACAATACAAAAATTCAATTAATATTAAATTATATGATTTTTCATTTTTCGTTTCAATAGCATGTATAAAATTAATTGAATGTCTTTTATTGCCTGCGCTAGTACCCATCGATATGTTCTATTAAAAAAAGGCAGCGAGTCGATTAAACTAAACTACCATCCATTGAACTGCAGACGACGTCAGCGATTTTTACAAACAAAGAGTGGCTGAGTGAAATCCACTGGAGGACTGTTGATCTCTTGTTTTGTCAGGCAGGCTTCTACTACTATATCTCAACACGATTACAGCACAAACTGTGCACGTAGAATTATTAGATTAACCCACCACCAGCAGCACAGCGTTTGTTTATGCAACATGAAATAATTAAATGAACGTGTACACATACACATATAAACAGGCTATTTTCATTTTTATTCGTGATGAAAAATCAGGATTATGTAATTGAATTGCAGTTTTTTAATTTAACTGTTGAAGTAAATACAAATTGAACCAATTCTGTATAAAGCTGATATAATCATATTAATAGTATTGTAAATATTTAAAATGATTCTAATAAAATATGTATTATGGATCGTTTATGGTAATTATCATATTTAATATGTAAATAACAATGAATTATTAATACAGATGATTCATAATAACAGCCACAAGAAAAAACGATATTATTAATTATGTCAACATTAATATTAATTCTGACATTAATCATTAATAAAAGTAGAGTAAACATGGCAAAAGCCAATTATTTTTGCAATACAATTGATAACAAACATTAATAATTTTGTTAAATAAAACAAAAATTATAGTAATTACCGTATAATAAAATCTGATAAAATTTCTATACAATCAGTATTACTCATATTTTAATTAGAGGTAATTATTTCATATTGATTTATTTTAACATTGAATCAGTCAACGAATTTGAATGCCCTTGCCTTTGTTTTAATATGTCGTAATAACATTTTGTGCTTTAATATACAAAGATCTGAGATTATTTAATTCTTGGCCTTGCTAGGCCACTCACACACGCACCGCATGTGCAACATGCACAAGAATATATGTGTGTATGAATAGGAAGAAGAAAAAAAACCTTGTAAGTACCAGTCTTCATTGTGGAAGGGTCATCGCATTCATCCATCCTCAGTGTAGACGTTGGATGTGTTTTCTTCTGCACGTCATTTTATTTCACAATTATATATAAAAGAGTCCCCAGTCTGAAGGATAATTTAAAATGAATTAAAAAGGTATGAAGAAGTAGCGTTCTATGAATGTACAAGGTAATAATTACTAAAAGATTGTGACTGGGATAATTGAATAATGGTTTTATGTTTATTTTGTCGCTTTTTTGAACATTTAAAACGTTTTTAAGTCATTAGGAATAATTTTGTAATATTTATTAATTATATTTCTATAAATTTATTTATGTATTAATTAAAAAAATATTATATTAAATATTTTCAATAATTTCACTCTAATAAACATCAAAATAAAGTAGACATAGTTTATAAAAGTTAACAAACTCGTTTGATGCTAATAAAATGTTATGTCTAATGTCTTACAATACTAAAATGAATGGATGGAAATCACGACGGCATAACACTCTTATTTTTGTCGATAATCATTATATTTACTTTTTGTGCCCATTAAAAGACAATCAAGTGAAACAGCTTGTTAAAATTCGGCAAAACTATAGCACATCTAGTCCTAAATGTACTCGAACTGCAGTTTTTTAAAATTGGATTGCATAGTAGGTGATAATAGTATGTACAAGCACTTTATTGAGTTAGGCAAAGCTATCCACAGTTTGAATTGTTGCAATCAAATTATGTACATCTTGTGCAAGCTTAAAACCTAAACTTAACGATTATCAACATGTTTGCCAGTAATTTATTAATCTTTTAGTTTAAAAACTCTTATTCGTTTCAGTAATTTGATTTTCAATTTGAACAAATTATTAAAAATAATTTAGTAATTCTACTGGTTACTGTACTTTTCATAGGTTTCGTAAATTATTAATTTGTGAACGTCATTTATATAACTTGAATAAGCTCAACATTTTGTATTTTTGATGCCAGTGTAAATTGTGGTTTTTATGTTGCTCCAACATTGAACAGTTTACAGCTGAAAGTGAAAGTGTTGCCAAGAAGACCTAAGATTATTTTACTTGTAAATGATTTATCTTCATTATAACAGTGTAGACGTGGATATATAAGTAGAGAGCCAATTCTTTTTTTTATTTCATTTTGAGTCCTTAATAGTTTAAATCTTTTGAGTTAGGCCTTTCTCGAATTATTTTATGTTGTTTTATTTTGAGTTAGAAACCCGTAGTTTTTTTTAAAGATTGTTGCTCATCTCATCATGTGTTTTTTGCGTCCTTGTTTGCCGAGGAGTTTATCATTGTTTTTTGTAACGGTTTATGCATGTGCGCCGTGTGTCATTACTGGTAGGATGCATTTGTTGAAGTTTCATATTTTAAGGTTTTGTGGTAACTTTTTGTTTTTTAATACACGTCTTAGTTTTTTAAATGCCTCCTATGACAATCTTTTTTTTATATCAATTTTAGCCGTTTGGTTTTCTTTGCTCATTCTTATTATTTGATCGAGGTACATGTAGTGGGACACTTTTTACTATATGAGTTGCTTGTACTGATGGTTTATTTTGCAGCTCTTATTGTTTTTTCTATTGCCCATAACTCTACTCTACTAACTGTAAAGCGGGATATGGCATTCCGCATTCTCAATCAGAGTTCTCACTGTGAGAATGTGGTCGGTCCGCTGTGCTAAACCCTTTCCAGAATCCAGTCTGTTCGGCTGGTTGATAGGCATCAAGTTTGTTGGTGAATCTTATATACGAGTTTTGCGTATTGTTCTAGTTTGTTTGGTATAGATTCTGTTGCATTCATCTGTTTAATACAGGGTCATTATAAAAGTTTGGGATTATGTAATCATCAAATGTACGTTTGTGCCACTCTAGTGAAATAGTGAATTCAAATTTGGTGTGCGTAAATACAGTTTAAGTTGAACTGTCAAATTAAAGTAAATAGTTCGGTTCTCAATTCTAAAAAGGCGGCATATTTAAAGTGAATTCATAATCGCAGACATTTATAAAGACCCTGTATGTTTTTTAGTTTTCTAAGAATAACTTGATTGACTTATACAAAGTATTGTAAAAAATTATAAAAAATAGTTAAAACATTGTATATTATGCCGCCAATTTGTTTCAATCATTGTAGGTTGATATTTTGGGCGACTATATTATTTCACTGCGGAAGATGAGCTGTTTTTTTTGCACCGTTTTAATTTGCTCTACAGCTCTCTGTTTGAGTCGGTTTTGCATCAGCGCCTTGCTGCTACGGCTTGTCATTGTTTCCGCGTGCTTGTTAATTAAATCTGCACTTAATTATTAAATACAGTTTAATTGGTAATTATAGGGCCGATATGTTGTCTATACCATAAAACCTAATAAATGCCAGTACACAGCATGCTCTCAACGGCTGTTACGTACAAGTCTTAAATCTTAAAAGCATTGTTATCAGACAATCTCAAGGCTTTAAATGTTAGTTTAATAATAACAATCTTTTGCAGTTTATGCAGCGTAGCGTACCAGCATACTAAAGTCTAATACCTACTTGGTCAGTGTGTGAATAACTAAAACACACTCTACCTGTAAAAATTAACAATGTACATGTAATAACTATTATAAACAATCTTAACAAAAAAAAAAGATTTTGATTTAAAAGTTATGATGCCTTAATTTATTTATTTAAAGTCGGTCTATTTCTGCTGAAAAGCTAATCAGAGGTTAAGACTACTACATTTGGGAATTAACTTTTTTTTGTGAGAAATGCTTTATGCACATTTTTCAAACAAGGTAGTATGGGATTCTTTTCTTTTTCTTAAAGGGATTCTATCCACTAAAACTACCTTTTATTTTTTTACACGTTTTTTTACGTTTTTTTCTTTTGCATTATTTTTCTACTGTTCATGCTTTCTCTTTGATACAATTCTTTATTCATCGGTGTATTATTCTTTAATTTGGCTTTTTGTCTAACAAATTTTCCGGTGTTAGACTTCTATTTATGTATCTTTTAATCACTTGTTTTTTTTTTCTCATTGATGTCAATTAAAAAACGAGTGTTTTGTTGTGCTTCGAAAGTGCCGTGTCTTCCAAGAAACTTTGATAGAAAGTAATCTACTTCCCTGTGTTTTCTTTGTATCTAAGCGAGTTTTTTATCAGTGTTTTTTGGTCTATTTGCTAACTTTTTATTGTGTTTGCTAGTGTTTTTGTTTTTGCCTAGTTTTTTTTTTTTTGTTAAGTTATTTGGTCTTTCTCGTATTTGTAAGTGGATTAGAACAACGCCTGCTATAACTTGCAATACTTTGATAGACAAGGTTCTGTACGCCTGGCAGTTTTGCGTTTTTTTAAAGATTTTTGGCGTTTCTCTTGTGCTGCGTAGCTGTGTGCTATATAGAATTGTCTACTGCACATACAAGTTTTCTTGTTGACTGTTTTGTCTTGTTACAGTATTTTCTTCAGTCCTGCTGCTTTCTTTCTTCTTTCTGCTGATACTCTGGCACATGGTGGCCTATATTGGTGTTTCTGCTTTCATTTTTGCTCAGATATTTTACTTTTTTTTATGTAACGTTTGTTTTTTGAACCTTGAAGTTGACCTTTTTGGGAAAAAGATTTAATATAGGATAAATATCTTTGTTTTTTGAGCAGCTAGTTGGAGTCTCAATTTCTTCAATTTTTCCGGTTACTAATTCGATTACGTTTTGCTTTTGCTACGAATGATTTTTTTTTGTTATTACGATAGCAGTATCAATAATCTGCGCATTCAATGATTTTTGTGCCTCGGGGCTTTTTTATTTGCAGTACAAGACGTTCTAAATCACTGGGCCAAGTCTGGACCATTTCTTTGTATTTTATAGTGCCGTACTTTTTTCTAATTAGCCGGCGATTATATTGACAAGATGTTTGTCAACTCTAGCGCATTAGCTAGCCATAGACGGACACATTTCTCGGCACATTTGCATGCGGCGAGCCAAAGTGATAGAATATCCGTGCGTTTATTGTCAGCGCGCCACATCAGGAGCTATGCATATGCGGCAACAAGTCTCAACTTGCACGTCACATGGTGCAAAAGTGTTTTACCATAAACGTTTACATTTGCATGTGGTTGACAATTTATTTGTAAATATAATTATTTACGTAGTGCGGCAAAAATGAATAGTAAAGAATTTTTAACCGACATTTTGAAATAGTTACGCACACTTCAAATTGTGAACAAATGCAGTTGGCATGGCTTGTGACCTTTTGAAATTTACAGAGTGTTAAGAGCTGCGCTAATCCGTCAAGTAAATCGTCAGAAACGTCCATAAACAGGCCGATTTACTTGTGACAGACCAGGACAACACATAAATTGTTTGATTGGCGTGAATGTTTATGGTGTAGGTCGTAAAAATGCTCACCCCAAGTAAATGTGCCACTTTTCTTGCCGCATGCAAATGTACAGAGAAATGTGTTCGTCTATGGCTTGCTATTGAGGATCTTTTCTCATCTCTTCTCATCTTGCAGCGTTGAATGCATTTCTTTGTCAAGAGTTATTAGAAGGATAAATACCATGTACCTTATACGCATTTCTTCTGTTGCTCTTGGAGATTCGAAATACTGCTTTTAATGCATTCAAAGTTTAGTGGATTTTCCTGAAACCAAACTGGTTTCTCTTTCATCTTTAACAGTTTAGTTCAGCCTGTTCACAATCATACGTTTAAAGATTTTTCTCATACCATCAATTAGACAAATGGGTCTAATGGCCGATCTCACCGACATAACTTAAAAATTAAGCCAGAGTTAAATTGCTAAGTAAGGCTTAGCGCGTTGCACCGACATTATAAACGCGTACTTAACGCTTAACTATTGGTTAAATATAAGCCGTCAATTTTGCCGGCTTAAAGTGCGACTTAACCTCAAATTTGTGTGTGACAAGTAAACTAAGATGGAAAATATAATAATTATTTATCTTTTTGTTGATGAAACTATGCCTAATTGCATTCTCATTCTGCACAACAACATTTGTCAAATAAAAAGGATCATTTTAAGGTTAAAAAATTTATTAAAAAATAGTATATTTTATAGTAATTAAAAAGTGAAAGCATAACTTCAAGAAAAGTATATTGTACTAAAAAAAGTTATATAATATATAACAATAATATTAAAAATTATACATTACATTAACAGAACAATTACAACCGGCACAACACCAAATCCAAATCACGTCTGTCAAATTTATTTTGTTTTGTTCTCATTAATAGTTATGCACACAATGCGATGAAAGCGCACGCAAAAGTTTAAGTCAATATAATGCATTTTGGCTGAAATCTGATGTGCCGCTCGCTAGTCAGAAATTTGACAATACTTAGCGTAAGCATCTGTTTCAAATGGTTGGTGAGACGCATATAAAATTTAAAGATGAGTTAACTATTAGGAAGACCTAACTAAGTATCGATTTAAGAAGTGTCGGGGAGATCGGCCATAAAAGTCATTTTTGTTCTTATTTGGATTTTCTAACATTTTATTGAAAACTGGAACTTTAGTTTTTTTGTTTTAAGTGTTTGACAGTTTTTTTGAGTTCCACCTTGTTAAATTTAGGAACGTGTGTTACATTGGTTTTTTGGTGTTCATTAAGATAGGCTTATTTGGGAAGATTTTGCTAACTACTTGCAGTTTTTGTTTTTCCTCAAGCTGCACTGGTTTTGGGTGTTTAGGCTTTTAGTTGCTATTTTGTACCATGAGTCCTAGGGGTTGTTATCTATTTTGTTGATAATGTTTTTCCAGCATCTTTCTTTGGCTTGTAAGATATTTTTCCGCAGCTTTTTTTTTGAGGTTTTTGTATTCTCTTTTAAGCTTTCTTTTAATTTTGTCTGAAGCGAGGAGGTTTGCTCTGATTTTTGTGACTGATCTTCTTGCTTTCTTAGCTTTATTCCTCCGTTGGTGGGTTTCACTGTTTTACTAATAGAAATTTCTTTGCATTTTTCAAAAAAAAAGTATGGTAGGTTTCTTTGCAGGCTTTGCTTATTGCTTCGGTAAGTTGATGTGAAGTTTTATTGCTGATGTTTCTGCGTGAACACCTATTACTACATTCTTCTTTCGTTGGATTTTGCTTCTTAGTTGGATTGCAGGTCATTTGGTTATATATTCTCAGGTTTACTGAGATTTTCTTTCACTCTGACTTCTTAATTTATAATTTGGTTGACTATATTTTTGGTTGTAAACGTAAGGTCAATGCATGATGTGTCATGGGGTTCTGAAAAAGTTGAATTGAGAGTTTTGTTGCCTGTTCTACAACAATCTTTTTTCTTTTTTCTTTTATCTTTTTTATTTTTCTCACAGTTTAGACTTTTTTGTTTGTATTTTAATCCAGATTTCTACGCGCCAGAGAAATTCTATAAATTGGTGCATTGTGGTGCTTGGGGAGATATAGCACATCACGATAATGAAGTTGTCCATTTCCGCCCAGCAAAGCTCTTGTATTCCCTTCCTTCTTTAAGCACTTGCTTATTTTGGTTAATTACGACGTCACAATTAACACCTATTATCTGGTCTTTTCTGGATATTTTATGGTTTGCTTCATGAATGATAGCTATCCTATTTCCAAGACGTTTTTATAGAGGAGATCCAGGGCTTTTCTGCTGCGCTCGATATTGATTTGTATTAAATGCATTTTCTTGCTTTGTGTTCTACTGTTTTTTTTTTATTACGTTTCTTTTACTTTTTTTTCTTGTCTGCTTCTGTGACCAGAGTTTTGTATACAAGACATTTGAGTTTACCACTGTTGTGTTTATCTGTTTCACATAGAGGCAGTATTTCTGCTTAGTGCAGACGTGTATAGTACATATGTCCATCTGCACCCCATCTTCAGCGTGCTCTGGTTCTGATTGGCGTGTTGCACACTTTTCCCGCGTGCCCGTGACATAGGCATCTGTTACATTTTGTAATATAGATTTTTTTTTTACCCAGCAGTTTACCATGCTCACTCTGATATTCTATTTTTTTGGGAGAGTTGTCTTGCAATGCTTTCCTGTATCTTAATAGTTGCTTTTCCCGCACACCTAACCTAACCTAAATTATTGGGTTTTTATGTGCACGCAACATCTAGGCCAAGTGTACCAACCGGTCTATCTTATGTCATCACTGTTCTCAAGTTTGACATATCTAGATTTGCAGTTTTCTAAAAATATAGTCTAAGTTTAAGTTTAACATTCTAACTTCACTTCACTACTTCTTCTTCTTGGCGTGCTTCATTTGCCCCGGATATCAGCGATCATCATCACGATCTTTTTTTTGTCCACTGCACTGCGAAAAAGTTGCAGCGATGTCATGTCAAACCACTGGCGTAGATTTTTAAGCCATGAAACTCGCCGTCTTCCCGGGCCTCTTCTTCCCACAACTTTTCGTTCCAGAATCAGTTGGAGTATTCTGTATCTATCACTATGCCTCATTACGTGCCCGAGATATTCCAATTTCCTAACCTTCTCAGCTTTCAATACTTCCTGTCCCTTGTTTATTCGCTGCAGAACCTCTTCATTACTAATGTGCTCTTTCCATGAGATATTTAGGATACGACGATATGTCCATAGTTCGAAGGCTTCCAGTTTTTTCTCTGTATCATTTGATAGGGTCCAGGATTTGACGCCGTACATTTGTGTTGAGAAAACGTCGCAGCGCAACATTTTGATCTTAATTTGCTTGCTCAAGTCTGGGCTGTTACAAACTTTTTTCATCTGGATAAATGTCGTTCTTGCTTTTTCTATCCTGCATTTGATTTCTACTAAATGATCCCAAAGTTTATTCACTCATGTGCCTACATATGTTTGTCCACTTGGTCTATGGTTTTATTATTGAGAAGTATTGTCCGCTGTAATGGATTATCTTTAGTGACAAGCATATGTTAGGTCTTTTTGAGATTGAAATTGGTTCCGTACTTCTCGCTGACTAGTTTGATCTTATGTATCATCAGCTGAAGTTCTTGAGCTGTACTCGCCAATATAACAGAGTCGTCCGCATACTTTAAGTTGTTAATTATCTCGCCGTTGATCGATATTCCTTTCTCCACTCCATCCA
The DNA here is from genome assembly GCA_963932245.1 of Tachinus rufipes. Classification (NCBI taxonomy): domain Eukaryota; kingdom Metazoa; phylum Arthropoda; class Insecta; order Coleoptera; family Staphylinidae; genus Tachinus; species Tachinus rufipes. The sequence goes on from OZ010744.1 coordinate 81,721,835, forward strand.
GCGCCTCTTTAATTATTTCTTCCGAGTATATGTTAAACAAGCTTGGCGAAAGCACACAACCCTGCCCCTTACCTCTGCAAATTTGGATATTTCCTGTGCTTTGGTCTTCAACTCGTACTTCTGCCGTCTGTTGCCAGTAGAGGTTTGCTATTATGCGGATGTTTTTGTCGTCGGCTCCGGTGGTCTTGAGTATCTTAAGCAATTCTTCGTGTTTTATTCGATCGAACGCTTTGCTGAAATCTATAAAACACAAGTGTACCTCGCAGTTAACGTCTCTGCATCTCTGGATTAATACATTAAGCGCAATTAGTGCCTCCTTGGTACTCAACGCATTCCTGAACCCAAATCGCGTTTCTTCAATATGGTTTTCGCATTGTCGTATTGTACTATAATAATAAATTATTTGTTTCAAAATTGTGCATTATAAAAAGTCAACCTAAAATGGTTTAAAAATCTGATGCATACTGGATATCATGTTTTTATCACTAATTACGAAGCGAGACAAAGAGATAATATACGTGAAGCAATCCTAACATTGTACTTATTTGATATTTCAATCTAGTTGGGAAAATGTTTTCTAAAAATTAATAAAGTGCACAACTAAGATTCCATTTGACCCAATTTATATTTAAAATGGGTTAAGCAATTAATGTTACGGTCGTGCAAAATCGCATAAAAATGAAATACAAGTTTCAATAAAGATATACATCTGAAATTTCATATAAAATATATATTTTTATGAATGTTTTCCTGCAGCAATTATACGGCGGCATTAAAATGCTTTTCTGCGCTGACTGACTAACTGATTGTTTTTTTTTTTTTTTTTCAAATAAATATTAATGAATCTTTAAATATTACAAAGAGGGTTTTGTGTTTCATTCATTCATTCATTCATTCATTAAAAAAATGAAAATTATGTACATACATATTTCAATAACGTATCATATGAAAATTATTATAACTTTTTTATTGTTATTTACACCAGGAGGCGAAAAATAAAAATTTGAATCAAAATTTTATAAAATATAAACTGGATACTGATGAGATAAGTTGAGAAAGTGTTTAGGTTAACTAAACAGCTCCTTTAGGATTATGCATTAAACATTAATCAATTTTTTAATTGTAACATGTTTTAATTAATTAATTTCTCATTTAAATTAAACGCATTCAGAATATTTTCTATTATAATTAAAAAATATAATTAGAAATGAATTTTCTTGAACTTAACATTACGTTTTATCTCGTTTTCATGCAAGTGCACAGCATGAATGCGGCTTTCATAATTAACAGGATAATATTAAACTTCTTTTTTTTAATAATCTACTGCAATGATTCATATCTGTATGCCAACTTATATGTGCAAATGACTTCATAGAACATGTTTGCTGATGGCTTGTTTCTCGGTTTCTAAGAAGAGATTCTGAATTGTTTATTACTATTGGATTTCAACGTTGTTGCTTTTTCTTAAGCATTAATGTTTCAATATTGATTAACTGACGGCGTTGTAATAGGGTTCTGTACGGTTTAATTCCATTTGGGTTTCAAATATGTATGAATGATGAGTGAATGTAAAAAGCAATTTTTTTGTAAATTGTAATTAAAGTTTTTAGTTTATATTTAATTCAAATTTGATTGTAATGAAGGCTTTATTACTCTCTAGACCTTTTGTTCTTTATTTTACATTGAGATTTCAATGACAATGTGTTCTTAAACGATTTGTAAATACGCTTTAGCTTTTTGCATATTCTAAAAGCAATGCCGAAGAACTCTTATTTGCATGTTTTTTTATGATTGTCGTTTTTACAATAATTAATTTATTACTAACAGCATACGTTACTCTTGATATTTATTAGTTTTTATGTTATGAAAATATTCAGCATTCAATCAGACGTAAAATGTAATTAATTTTTTGTTTGTTATTAATTTGTAATTTGTTTCTGTCGACTAGTTTCGTTCTTGATAGTTATAACACTAACAAGTAATTTTTTTTAATAATTTGTGGTGATTTATGTTTAGCTCTAGTTTACCTATCCCTCATTATCTCTGTTGTAAAGCAGCAGTGCTTGGTCCCGAACAACATGTCAGGCTGATTATTATCAGCTATAAAAAATATGTAATATTTTATATCAACGAAACAAACGGCTTATTATGTGATTCAAACATTTAAAAAAATATCTACAAGTTTTTTTGTGCGTTCATCAATAGCAATCAATAGCAATTAATGTATATTAAATATTAATTACTTTTGATTTTTTTACCCTACAAAATCACTGTTGATGCGTTCAATGTTGTCGGACTATTGTGTCAGTAAGCGCTATATATATTTGTAGTGCATTTAGTTACTATTCAAGAATTAGTCATCTATGAATAGTCGAACAGGCGCATGTCTTCCTAGTTTTATTTCAGAAAAAGTTTTTTTTTTTATTGCATTTCATGTTATTTGTTGAATAATTTGGTTTGAGAGTTATCTATAACGATTGCGCTTTTTTATTATTGATTCAGTGCTTTCTGTTCTATAAGTTTAAAGATACAAGCCTATCGATTTTAAAAGCGTTCTTTAGTTTACCGTTTATGGTTAGGTTGAGTCTCAGTTCTCTCAAGATTTCTGTTGCTAGCTTGTCATTGCTTTTATGAATTTTATAGTCAAGATAATTGTAAGAACAAGTTTTATTTCTAAGTGATTTTAGCTTACAACGAGATTTGTCATGAACTTAGTATTGCCTTATATTCTGAAGTGATGGTCTTTCAGCTTATCGAAGATGAATCGAGAAGTTAATTTTTGAAGTCTTTGTTGTCCATAATTCACCATGAAAGAGTGAAAGTTTTCCGTCAGACTGAGAATTCAAGGATCGATTTCTTGTTTTATTTTATTGTGATCAGACTTATTTTGACTGCCGTTATGTTGTCTTAGATTTTTGGTTTAGAATACTATTGTTACGCTCAATTATTTACTGCGGAAAAGTGATTGAGATTTTTTTTTTTTTCACTTCAAGCTGCTTTAGCCCCACTGCGTTTTGGTCGTTGGTTTGGTCTATCTGGTTCTCTCGAATCAGCGTGTCATCTCTTTGATTTCTATTGTGCAAGCGCGCTTATCCATAAATTTAACCTGCACACAATTACGAATATTTTCTGTAAAATTTACAAATGTAGAATCTTTCTATAGCGTAGAACAAAATAGGTCGTGGTGCAAGAATCTTCATCATTTTCTTTTTCAGGTACATAGGTTCATATTTTAGGGCTTATGCTTGTGTTATACCTCACAGCTGCCTTTTAATATGTACCTGTAAATTAATTACATAACATATACTACCGAACCCGTTAATTGAAAGAATGGATGCTACAATTTTTTAATATGCAAACAACCTCAAATTCCAAGGCCTGAACTGTCAACAGTACAACATGCTTTTGGCTGTTACGTATAAGGCTTTACTTCCAGATATAGTGTTATTACAGAAAGCAAAGGCCTCAACTGCTAGTGTGTGAATAACAATCTTTTAAAGCCCTTCAAGCATGTTACAGCTATCAGTACCTTGATAACTTTACTGCTAATGTATTTTGTATCACACATCTTCAAGGCCTACCTCGGTGTATATGTGAATAACCTGTGATAGCTGAATTACTCTCATAAATACTCCTCTAGCTATTGCATAATTAAGTATCTTTTTCTTGGAACTGGTAAAGTAAAGATTTATCAATATTTTCTATCAACAAGTTTTATAACAATGTATAACTAGTTTATTGCTTATCTATCCTTAACTGTTTTTAGGGTCTATCTTACTTGTCAATCAGGTTTTTTTTTTGGTATTTGCGTATTATGATGTATGCCTTAGGATGCATGTCATGCTTGGGCAGTTTAGTGGTCTGAGGATGAATAAAAAAGGGATATAGGAAAAGAAACTTTTTTTGGCGCAAGGGAAGTAATATTTAATCTACAAGTCTAGCTCGGCTTAAAGAAGTTTGCTTCAATAATTTTAAGAAAGCTTTTGATTTAGTCCTACGCTTACAGATATTTTTTGGAATTTGCGACAGAGATATATTTAATATATCTCTACTGGAGACAGAATGAGGCTGTAAAGATTGATGACACGTTCACGGACGTTATAGCTGTACAGTGCGGTATATGGCAAAGCTACATTTTATTTCTGCTGCTGTTCAGCTTATACTTAGTTAAAGTAAAGCTTATATGCTTTTTTGGCATGCAGTTGATGCAGCATCTATCTCAGAAAATTTTGCAAGTCTTTATAGCGCATTGAGTAGCATCAGCACAAAAAGTATGACGTTGGTCTGAATATAAATAGAAAGTAGACCAAGCTTCTAATATTCAGTCGCCAACTAGCTATATATGGAATGAGTATCAACAACTTCAAGTACCTAGGTAGCAGAATTACCAATCAGCTAAAATCAGGTGTAGAAACACAACATAGGATAGCAATAGCACAAACAACTTTCAACAAGATGAAATTATTTGTCTGCAATGATAACCTGTTTTTAAAGGTTAGACAGCGAACGGTTAAATATGGCGTATTACAGATGCTTGAACTCACAAAGTTAAAACCATGAACCACTTGGAGGCGTTTAAAATACGGATTCATCAAAGAGTTTCTGAAATACCTAGGAGGGTTACACGGCAAATGAATGAAGAGGTGTTAAGAACGGTGTGCATCAATTGAGATCTCGGACATATTTTGCGTGGTGATCGTTACAGAATCCGACAGATGTAGAAATAAAACATAGAAAAGCACGAACAACTTTTACAAAGATGAAATTATTTGTCTTAAATGATAACTTGTTTCTAAAGGTTAGACAGTAAATGGTTAAATGTTACGTACATGCATATGGTGCAGATGTTTGGACTTAAAAATGAAAACTATGAACCAACCATCTGGACGTTTTCAAAATGTGGACTTATCGAAGAATTCCTGAAATATCATGGGGTGCGTGCCAAATGAATGAAGAAGTGCTGAGAAGGGTGAATCTTAATTGAGATCTTAGACATATTTTCCGAGGTGATCGATACATAATCTTGCAGCTAATTAAGCAACGAAATATGGAGACTTGCAATGTAATTGGGAGTAAACAGGCTTCACATTGAATAACTTAAGCGATTGGACTTGGATTGGATAAAGCGCCGAACAATTTTTTAGATTAAAAATAATAATTAGTTAGGGGAAACTATTGCGCACAATAATAGATAATGGGAAAGTTTTATGCTACTTGGAAAATAAGCCAAAATACATGTTTTTTTATGCCGAAAGGAGGACGAAAGTTGGACCACTAGGACACTAGCTGAGAACTTTAACAGATCAGACTATGATTGTTTGTCATTATGTATATTCCTCGTGAGTTTTTAGACAACCACAAAGCAAACTAAGTTCAAATTTTTACCAATTTGTTTCAGAGATATAAGCAAAACCTAAGCTTATAATAAAAATGGCTATAATTATGCATCAACCTAATTTTTTTTTTTTATCTACTTACTGTTAACAGTTATTTGTTAGCATTGTTTATAATAGTTGTACTGCTATGAAATTGCGGATTTTTTATAAATACTTTGGTGTTATTATGTACTATGTATTTGTGTTATGATGGGAATTCACGACTTATTGGTGGTTTTATGTAGAAAATGATACTTATAAGCACGTGGGAACAATGGCGGGCCGTAGCAGTAGCAGAGCACTCTGTTTGTAGTGGGCAAGTGCAAGTTGAAGCGGTGTGAGGATGGGAGAAAACAGTTCTTTACGCAGTGAAATTATGCTGAATTTGCAACGGACGACGGTTTGCTGACAAGCGGCAATAGCGTTCTAAAGTGTATTAAGGTTTAATTAATTAATATACGGCGTGTATGCTCGGTGGGTGGTTCGAAGGAAGAACGTTTCGTTCAGTCAATTATAAGAAAAAATTATATAAAAAGTGTCTTAACACCACTTATTACGAGTTTGTAGAAAGTGAATGTATCTGCAAATCTAACGCAAGTTTTCTGCGTTTGCTATTTATACAGCAACACAGTTTTATTCTAATTTACTACAACAAATTGCTGGATTTAGTTCTTACATCTTGTAACATCAAATCCAAGATCTTTATCATTCAGCTTTGGATATAATTTTACATATTCTAACCGACTACGAATTTGCCAGCGTGCGATGGAACGTGACATGCTAGACGTAAGTCTAAGTGAACGAGGAAGGAACGAGGGTATCTGAAGAAGCACTGGAGTCAAGAACATAATTTATCGAATATCTGAACTTTAGTGGGTATGCCATATAGAGAGGAGAAAGAAAAAATGGGTACATAGACTGCTAGAATGGTGACCAAGAAGCACCGCACGCGACAGAGGAAGACCTCAGAACAGGTGGATAGACGGTATAAAGAAAATTGCAAAAAAGAGATGGTACCAAGTCGCACAAGATCGAAACTGATCTTATTTTCAGCAGTGGACTAACACTGGTTGAGGAATGATACTGTGTTGCTATTATATAAATCATATATAGTCGGAATATTGCTCTGCCTGCTTATAGATACCTAATTATGCAAACTACATAAATGTTTTTGAATCTTTTTAAAACTGAAATATTTACTTTATTATACATGCCCGTACCCTGAACACTACGACGATTAATTAATAATAGAATTTAAGTTGCTCTATAAACACTTCTTCTTTTTCAATAGCCTGTTATGCCAATTCTTGAACGTAGGCCTTGGCTAACTGTTTCCATCTTTCCCGGTTTTGAGTTGTTTGGATCCACGCCAGTTCAGCTGATCTTTTGAGGTCGTCGTATCAGCGCATAGATGGTTTTCCTCTACCTTGTTTATGCTCGTATGGTATCCATTCAATAATTTGTCTGTTCCATCTCGTTTTGTCGCTTTGTGCGACATGACCTGCGAATTTCGATCTTTCTATTGCCCGTTGTGCGACCTTCATTGACTCAATATTTTTACTTGTTGTTGTCCAGTTCTCTGCACCGTAAGTTATGACGGGTAGTATGCACTGGTCAAACACTCTTGATTTTAGATGTTGGGCAATCTTTTTGTTCCGTAAAATATTTTCCAAAGGCCGCCCACCCAAGTTTTATTCTTCTTTTTATTTCTTACGTCTGATTTGTTCCGTCGATAGTCAGCTGTTGTCCAAGATAAATATATATTCCTTTATTCTTTTGATTTCTTCTCCTCCGACCGATATTGACTCTTCTTGTTCGTGATACATTATTTTTGTTTTTGACAGATTTATAGCCCAACCATTATTGTTTTTCTATTTAGGTCACACTTTTTTTATGGTCTGCTCTATTTTTTGCAAGGATAATAATATCATCAGCATTGGTAAGTTGGCTTTCGTTGATATTAATACTTTTTTTTTTTCAATCTATTCTCTTGAAGACATCTTCTTTTCTATAAACACTCGCTCTAGAAAATTGTTTTACTTGAAAGTCTATACATGAAAGTACATTATCAACGATAAATAATTAATCAAATATGTTTGCTTTTATATGCTTAAGAAACTTACGAAGTTGTTTAAAATATTTATGAACAGTATAACATAATTGTTTTTATAATATATAATCATAAAACTGCACATGCGCACTACAATGAATGACACTAACTATAGATGCTATATTTCAAATTAGTTTTACACGCGTGGTGCAGTAGCCTAGGTACCAAAGATTGTGGGTTTGAACTTTGAGAAAAATCATTTCAAACGTATATGTCTACCCGTAATGTAAGTTGCTAGCATTACGGGTAGAGAAGAGGCTGCACCAGCAGTGGCGTGAATAAGGCTATGCATTTTGTTTTACTTTTTCTCACTATAGAGTTAGCTGAATTAGAAGAAAGCATCCCAATAGTTGCTAGATTTAAGCTTAAAAGATTTTTATTATTATAATACTGTATAGAATTATTTTATTCTGTCATCAATTTTTCTATTTGATGAAAAACGGTTTAAAAGACCTTTAAGTCGAAAAGTGAATTTACAACGTATCATAAATGGCTCTCATCTAGAAGGTTCAATCCATATATATTGGTAATATCTTCAATTGTATTGTTTTTAAAATTGGTTAATTGATGAAAATTGGCGTTGTCGAAAATAAGATATTTTTACAATGTAACAGATAAATTGTATCTGACTTTTATTGATTATAAATTATATAAACATTTTTCCTTAAAGTTCCATCAATTTTTATTTACCTTTATCAGTATCTACTGGCAAATCATATATTTATGGCAACGAGTATATTATTAATTCTTATACATCATTTTATTATCTCTAAAGAAAATTGAGAGTTAATTTCATTAAATAGAATACGACGCTGAGCATCTATAAGTCATCATTTATTCTTTTGAATATTACTACGCATTCTCTGTCCATACACAATTTTACATCAATGTAATATTTATTTTCCTTACATCTAACAATTATAATATATTATGCTATAAAGATAATTTTCTAATAATCTGTATTCATTATTGCAGTCGTATATTTAGGGTCAATATTATAAGTTAACCTTATGGCAACGTTATCATTATAAATAAAATCTTTTTATGCTTCACACATAATTTGAAATTTGAATTATCACATTATTAATAAATAAGAATACATATAAATTAAATTTTTATTATTATTTATTATAAATCATTCTTAAAGTGTAATTACTTTGAGGTGATATTTTATAATGTTATATAATATATGTGGTACATATTTCAAGATTGTTCCTTAAGCACGCGAACATTTTGCTCAATTATTATATCTTGTAAGATTTTGATGGAAATACATAACATAAATGAAATAATGCTCAATATTATCATAAAAATCAATGCAAAGTAATGGCTCAATTTAAAAACTAACTTGTATATTATAACCAAATATCAGTTTTTTTTTTATTTTTTTTTTTTGAGAATATGTATGTCATAATCTGTTTATAGAAATTGTGTTATATTGAAGATCAAGTTGCTGATACTCGGTTAACTAGAGCTAGTTTAATATTGTATATAGTATAGCCATAGATATAGTGTCTGTACATGAGTTTAATTATCTCAGCGGATTATTTCATTACCTACCGCCTCCGGGGAGGCAATTATGTTTATATTATATTCCTGGAAGCTATTCAACCCGAGATAGTATTTAAGGGTGAAACTATTGTGTATTTATATACTATTTTTATTCTTGAATACTGAGGTGTTAAATAGCTTTCAGGTATATATTACAAACATAATTTTTGGAGTTTTAAATCTGACTGAAAAATTGTCATATTTCAAAATTTAAATATGTTTAATACTTATAACTAATCAAGTTGAAATAGTGAATTATGTCATTTGAATATAAAATATTAATTATGATTAATTGAGTCTTAAGTTACAATATAGAATATTACTCGATATCCATGGCACAACTTCATAATAAATTCTAACATCGATCAGACGTGACAGGCCACCACAGCCGCTTAACATAAACGTTTTATATATACTTTTTATGTTAAGCACATAATTTGGTTTTATATTCGCATTAAAATAACAATTATTACAATTTGCATTAAAACTAGAAAATAAATAATTTCCAGCATTAATTCTTTATTACTGCTCATATTAACCAAAAAAATAATCTTTTAATAAGTAAAAAGAAACATTTTAGTATATTCGTTTAATGATTTCTTGGCCGATTACGTCTAACCTCTGACCTGCCTTGAACTATTACGTAGAAAATTGAATTATCAAAACTCGATTTTAGACGTTTTTTACAGAAGGCATGGTATTTATTAAATCATGACATTTTAAATTGAAAATCAGCTTCTTGCAATAAATCAAATTGAATGCAGTAAGAATATGTGTCAAAATAGCGAGATTTAAAGTTCACAATTTCCGGACTAAAATGTAAAAGTTTTGATTATTTTGAACTAAATAATAATAAAATGGTTTAAATTAATTCAAAAATAATAAATTTGTTAATTGAACGAGGAACTATTTTAAGGATTTTTTTGCTAATATTTTTATAGATGTAACTGATCATTATCCTCACTAAATACAATTAATATATAAAATACAATATTGTATTTTTTTCTAGATATGCTTAACGGCAGTGATATCTATCCTCTAATATAGATCCTATTAATTTTATTACAGTTTTTGTATATTGTATATTTTTATATATATATTCTTTTTTACATCGAAAATAACTATTCATTAATTTTCTATTTATATTTATAAATAACAAAGTAAGCATTTGCTTTGAGGATTTTATTAATATAATAATATTATTTATTTTTATATTTGTAAACGATGTTGTAAACTCATCTTCGTCATTATTTATACAGGAAATAAATATTAAGTCGGTGACCATATTACTTCATAATTTTAAAAAAATGTCAGACAACCTATTAATATGTCATTTAATGAATTTATAATTTTTTATTGCTATTTTAGATATTGGAAGTCATAGACCTTAATTAATATAATTCTTATAATTATATGAAATTTATAATTAACATTATCATAAATTTACAATAAAGTTTGCAATTAATATTTATATTAATGTTTGTTTTTGCATAATCATTTAAAAGTAAGTACTTTCCGATTGGAAAGTCGCTCCACATTGTAGATGCATGTGCCACATCTTTAATATTTTACTAATTATTGCAATTACTTAAACCTTTTCTTAAACATTGCCATTATTGAGGAATTTATTTGAAATTGGGTGCGGCATATAAGTTGAGAAATAGCTTCTCATATTATGTATGTCCTTTATTGGCATTAATCTAAATTCTTGTATTAAATTCATTTAATTCAAAGAGGCAATAGTGCATATTCTGTACATTATTAATTCTAATTAATACAGTGAGAATCTGTGAAGCAGCACCACCTTATATGTGAAAATTAAATGATATTAATTTGAAATGTAAAATATCAGTCAAGTATTTTTTTAATGGAATTTAACTTTAAAGTTTGTTTTTGAATTCTAAAATACTATTTATTTTGAAGTTTAATATTAAATCTATAACTTATGTATCTGGGTTAAATAGTGGGGGTCTTTTTGGGTTTTCCGCTCTGCTCAACTAGGACGCGTACTCTATTGTACTTTGTCTTATACGATAGATATTTTTTGGGCCACAAGTTGTCTTTATTGTTTGGTATCTTTAAACTCTAAAAATCACTAAATCAATAAAAAAATATCTTTTTTGCAAAAATTTAAAAAAAAAACGGTAATTAGTAGTGTCAGATGTGAACTTAATAAATGTATTTTTGATTACCTCTACCGAAATCATCTGTTTTGGCCACGCAGTTGCGGCCGAAACAAAATTTAGCGGCTATTTTTGACTTTCATCCGCTTTGCTTCTTTGTACTGCCAAAGCCTATTTTTGGCCCTTGATACACTATTTTAGATCTAATAGTGTACTGTACTACTACTATTAATTTTATTAATTAAATAATATATGCTTGCACTTAGTTTTTAAGTTTTGAACATTCAGTTTTGGCTATTGTTATCTGTGTTATTAAGTTAAGGTTTAAAAAGTATTCTTGGTGCTTTGATTTTTTGTTTGTTCTTTTTTAAACCACGACCACTTGTAAAGAAGTATCTCTTAAGGCTGGTTTGAGTTTAAGCAAGCAGCTGTCTTTACTACTTTTTTTAGATCTTGTTTTAAGCTTGTCTAACTAGGAGTTGTTACTTCTCGGCTGGTGATGGCACTGATGGCTGGGAACCGTTCTAGTTCCTGATTGCGATACCTTAGCTCTCAGCAGTTCCTGTGCTTTGTTTGCTCGGATATTCTCTCTCTTTTGCTTAGTTATGCTTGCTTTCTTTCTACTGATTTTCTTTGGCAATCATTGATAACAGAATGATTACAGGATATTCCTATGTGTCTGAAATCTGTTGCACTTTTGATTATATTTGTCAATTAAAATATTGCGAGAGTGAACTTTTATATGTTATATGATTGAGCTGTGGGTGGTGTTATTATTAGACCGGTTATCAATCATTATTGCCCTGGCTGAGACATATTTGGCCCTGCAGCTGCGTGTGTTAATATATTGAGTCGTAGTTAGGGTACCAATACATGCTTGGCTGGTTTTCTTATTATTTCAATAGATGGTTACTCTTTTAGATGGATTGTTCCTATAGACAGAGTTGACTTTGATTACCAATCTTGAAACACTAATCTGCATGTGCTCCTTTAATTTGCTAACGCTGTTGCCGATGATCTGCGATTAATAAAGGACCTGTTGCATGTCTGTTTGATGTTAGTTAAGGCGTCTGCAAACTGTATATACTGAAACTATGTTTTTTAGACATTATTCAGTTTTTGTTGCTTTTTCTGAATATAACGGTTTTTGATGGCACATTGCGGCCATCATTCTGTATAGCAACAATTTGAGCAATTTGTGGACATTTGCTGTCTTTTTGTTATTTGTTGCACACAATTTTTAATCTAAATTTTTAGTTTTTATTTATTTTTTTCATATTTATAGATTGTATTTTTTTACTTATTATATGGATGTTTTAGGGATGGTCATCTACTATATTTTTTACACTTTAGTTACTTTTGACACTATTAACACAATGAAGTATTATGAGCAATGGTGTTCGGTTTGTTTCTGTAAACTCTCCTCTTCAAATAATCCTAAAAAAAGAAATATAAAGAAGTGATATTGCACGATCTCGGCGGTCAATCCTTTCTTTCAGATGACTCGGCTTGGAGAATAACGTTATGTTTGGTTTCTCAATTCTGTAATCATGCTCCGGTGGGGAACTGAATTTTCTTTCTGCATTGTTTTTTTTTAAATAGGAACAATTATACCACTACCACCATCATTTATTTCAAATTTTTTTTTTGGATTTTCTAATACGGCAGCTTTTCTTGTTTACGAAGTTGCTTAGATGAAAATGCGCTTCATCACTAAAGAAGATTTTCTTTGTTGCTGCATTCATTTGGCAAACACACGACACTGTAAATGATTTTTATGTTTTATTTCTTGTGTTATTTGAATTTTGTAACGATGTTAGTGTAAATCTTTAGTCAAAATTTGTTGCGTAGTGGAGTACGTATAGCTCACTTGCTGCAATTGATGACGAATTGATGTTCCTAGTTCTGTAGTTACACTTTGACGAACATTGGCAATATTCTGCACAGAGCGACCCTTATGAGTATGTTGAGGTACTTTTGCGTTAGTTTGCTCAAACTTTTGGATCAAATTCTAAATTGGGCGTTTGGAAAGTCCATTTTGAGCACCGAAATGGGACACTTCTATTAATTATTATTATATATTATTATTAGCCATTTTTATGTTGTTATGGTAACAAAAGTATGTTAGAAAATTCTAATACAAATCAATATAAATTCGAAGTCTTTCTCTTCTTTTATTATAAATATTTCGAGCAGAGATTTTTTTTTGTTTAATTTATAAGCAAATGTATATACCCTCTTCTGTTTACGTATTTTTTAGTAACATTCTATTTTGGTCTAAAATATTGATTTTTATAAAATTTTCTGTTTTCAAATTACATGCTTAACTGAAATATAATTATTGTTATTATTTACAGGTGAGTTGGCAAGAATGAACAACATAATTTTAAAACCAGAATTAAAGATGAGTAAGTACTATTAAAATAATATTTGGTGAATTTCGAAGATATTATAAAATTGTGTTTACATGAACAAACATTTTATAATAAATAGTTTATAAAACTAATTTAAAGCAAGATTTAATTAAATTTGGCAATTTAAACTAATTAAATGGATTAAAAATTGCATAGAAATCTAATTTATAGTAAAAAGTTTATCCAAAGTTTCTCAATTACATAAATATGACAAGAAATATATACAAAAACTTATGTTTTGTAGGAAATTAGCACAGTACCGCATACAAATTTTCAAAGATTGACGCAGAAAACACAAATTGCACATAAAAACTTATTTATAGTGTGGAATTGATCTAGAAAACTTGGAACAACATTTTTTTTTGTTGAAATTATATATAAATTTTTAAATACAGTTAGCGCAATTTACTTTTTTAATTAGGTTTTCACAACGTGTATAGAATGAAATATTTAGTGTTATGAAGTTTATGAGAATTTATAATCTTAAAGTGGCGATTTTTTTAATGTCATAAAACTTTGAGCACAACTTGCGCAAATTAACTCTGTTTTTTTGCAACGTGTAAGGACTGAAATTTGTAGTGTGATGAAATATATGAGAATCCAAAAATTTCAATTTTATTGTTTATTAAGTTTTGAAATTAAATTGAAATTTTTTGGTCGAAAATTTTTATTTTATACAATTTGCAAAAAACTGGTTTTAAAAAGGAATCAAATTGAGTTGTGCTTGAAGTTTTATAACACTAAAAGAACCGCCTACGTTAAGATCGTTTATAGAACCTCGCAATTTATATTTTATCATACAGCAAACTTTTTGGCTTAATAATTCTGCATAAGTTTAAATATATTTTTTCTAAGCTATAACAGACTGATCTTTAATCAAGTCAATTGTCAAAATATCCAATTGGGGTTCTATTTGTTGAAGGAATGTATTTATGCACAATTTTGGCTACTACACTATATATTTCAATTATAGACGGGCTTTGCTTTAACAAAATTTTGGTAGTCTTTGTGATAATGAAGGAAGTTATTTGTCTATTATCAAAAACGTTTGATGACGAAGAATTTGCAGCATCTTCTATATTCTTCTGTTTGTAGGTCTACGGGTTGGCTAGCTTTAACTTTCTAAATTTTTTTCACAAAATGTGCCGACAGATGCGGACATTTAGTACTACAATGGAGACATTAGTAAAGGACGTGTCTGGCCAAGACAGCATCTGCTGGATATCTTATTGCTTATTGCAAGATTTTTCAGACTAACTGGATTGTTTACCAATATTTGAATATTTGGTAGCATAAAATGTATTGTTTGTTGAATGCGGGATTTGACCTCGGCTAAGGAACTTCAAAAACGCTAACCACTACACCCTGCCCAGACCCAGAGTCATGACGTTAGGTTAGAACCTTACTTTTACTCGACACATTTAGCTTTGACTTTGAAGTTTAAAAAAAACAAGAACTCAAACTTGAACCCAACGCTGAGGACACCTAATGGATAATATTTGCCAAATCTTAACGGACTTAAAGTTTCTAGCTACCTATAAAATTGCCGAGATTACATCAAATTTAATATTAGAATGCCACTCTACCTTCACTCTGCATTACGTGAAAATGACATGGAGCTATGCTGGGTGAAAGGACACTCCAATACAGTAGGAAATATTAAAGTTGTTACGCTGGCGCGCAAATAGTCAACCATCAAAATGTGTGGACTTGCACTATGGACCGCTTCAACTCTCAAAAGCCTTACCACTCTACTAAAAGCAAATACGTACTACGCACTGAAAGTACGGTGGAACAATACTTTAAATGGTAGACAGGCAAAGAAGGCAATAAATAACCTAACCTAACCTAAATTTTAAAGCAGCCAACTATGACCTACGACTAGAAAGAACTTGCAAATATTAACAAAGGTTTTGACAAAGAATTGTTAATTTAGGAAAAAAACATGCATACTTTGGGAATTGAAAATAGCTCAACATATAGTTGTAGAGTATGCGAAATTGAGGACGAGACGATCGAGCATATATTATGCACATTCCCGGCCATCTTAAGCAAAGAAGGCCATATTGGGGAAGAGAGACATAAAGGAAACCCTTCCAAGCAGTATTCTGGCAAACATCAACCATATCGGATTGTTGTGCTTTAGAGCAATGGCGAGTTTACCATTGAAGAAAATACAAAGAGACTATTGAGGCCTAAGAGCAGTGAA
Organism: Tachinus rufipes; assembly: GCA_963932245.1. NCBI lineage: Eukaryota > Metazoa > Arthropoda > Insecta > Coleoptera > Staphylinidae > Tachinus > Tachinus rufipes. The sequence goes on from OZ010744.1 coordinate 81,737,617, forward strand.
ATTTGTTTTACTTTCCACACGAAATTTAGAATCCAGAATAGATAACCTTATTTTTGAACTACAGCATACAGGTACTGTAGTACTCGAGCTAATGAACATGATCAGCTTTGATGAGTCAGGGGATGATCAATTTGAGTTTAGACTAACGGTCAGTGCAGGCGTTGTCTTAGCGCTTATGAGAGCAAACTTAGTATGTTTTAGAGTTTTACCTCGGCGTAAAGCGAGCTTTGTAATTAATTTTAATGCAATAAATTAATATTAAAATAATAAATGGGATGTAAGCTTAATTTTGTATGCGTTCTTGTAAGAAATATGATGATCTTTCAATAACTTTGTTTTCTGTGTGCATATTTTAAAGAGTTTTAAGCAGTTTAGAGTTTTTAGAGTCATCTAATACTCGTTTTACGGGGTTATGCTATCTGCTTCTATTTGCTGTATCTCGGACTTCGGTTGGGAGACCTCACTCTACTTTGCTTGTTTATTAGGTTTGTCTTGTACTATAATTTTCTCAAATTTGTTTTTAAAATGCGGATATAGATTGTACTTTAAAGTTGTTGTTTGGGATTGATCACTTTAAGCACTGGTACATTAGTTTGCAAGGCATTCATGGTATTCTCAGCATTTTTCTTCGGCAGCACATATTGAATGCATCCGCGCGTCGTCGATCTGCAGCTTGCAATGTCCACGTTTCTGTTCCATATATGATCAAAGAAAATACGAGTGTTTGGACGAGGTTGATTTTGGAGTTTAGCGTCGTATTTTTGCATCATCTATTGTTGAGTATGGCGCCTTGTTTGATAAAATGATCTGCAATCTCGTATCCGCAATTACAAAGTCAAACCGCATGTGGCTCCGGAGCCGCACTCTGGAGGAAAAAATACATTAGATACATTTCGATAATATCTTTAGGTTTAACAATTTTCTTGTAACTGGAACGGAATAAAAATGATTAATATTATCAGTTTCTTTATGATGTTTAATTAACATGTATTTTGGCTTGTTCTTTGATAGTTTACAATTCCTGTTAGCGACATTGTTTGCATTACACGCGAGTAGAATACTATGTTTTATCTATGACTATTTCATAATATATAACGATTTATCCGTTGAGAAATTGCTATAATGCACATGAAAAACTTTTTTTGAATAAGTTATAATAATTCATTGTTAAAAAATAATAACAGAATACATGAAAATTAAAAGTTTAATGATGTATATCTATCTATATGTATATGTTTTATACAAATGTTTATTGTTGTATTGAATAAAAAAATTAGATCAATTCATTGCCTCTTACAACAAAGCATCATTGTTGGTATATTAAGTTTTATATTCATTCATGTTTTGCAAGAGTTCTTACATAATTTTACAAGGTTAATAATTTGTATATAAACTATTATTAGAATTAAGTTTACAAATATTAAGAAAACGCTCAGATTATAATCGAGTAATTATTAATTTACTATATATGTATTAACATAAACATTCGATGATAGAAGAATATATTGATAATCTATAGCGATAATCGATTCCAGTAAGTGAAAATAAACAATAATGTGTGAGTGCCAAAAGGGGAAAACGTGTATTACGCAAGAACGTATAAGGCAAACGCATTTTATGGTGGTATTGAACTTGGTCACAAGAAACCACTTCTTTTTTGTTCGGTATCTCATTCCATTGTATAATTAAGGTTGCATTTCTCGCTGTGATGCAATTCTCCAAAACAAGATGAAAATAAAAGAGAACATGCGCCGTTTTCAAAATGGAATTTATGATTAGAAATTAACATTGGCGCGCGTTACTCTGCATGGCCGCCCGTTTATTACACGACGCGTGAATAATGCATGTTTTTAGATTTTCGCGACAAAAAAGTTATGATCATATCATTATTTATACAAGAGGTCGTGCATTATTTAGTTTAGTCCGGCTGGATGGACGGAGCAAAAATATATAAAATAACAAAAAATGTTATAAAACGGAACGAAATTTTCCTACATGTTAATTGAAACCTATAAAATTCACATACATTTTTTGTTGTGCATTAAGGAAACTAACCAATTGCTGCTGCATTCATATCAACGAATTAATAATTCTAATACTATGCAAATCTGTTTGTTTACGATACTTTTCATACAAATGATCTGATTACATTGCTTAGCTTTCAAACTTCTTGCAGAGCAAACATTAAAATAAAATAAAAATTTGTTTAATATAATTTTTGATAATAATATTATATCAGCATAAATTCAACTAAAATGAATCAATATGATTTTTATTCATACGTAGTATATTGTATAAGACAAACGTTTATTTCCTTTTCCTTTTGAACTTAATAAGAAAGCAAATGAAGTCAGTTTCGTAAAGGTTTCGTAAAATTCGAGTTCCTCTAGTATTTATTTATACATCAACGTGCAGAAGATTAAAAGTCTTTTACAGCCGTTTTGTTTATCTCAAGTGGGTTGATATTTTCTAACAGAATTTCAGTCGAGGAAAAAATAAACCCTGACTAACACACATGGCCCCATTACAATAACAAGCTACGAATCGGACCTATGTAGTAGGTATAAATCAGGGGATCATTTAAGTCCATACTTTTTTCTTCGCCTCACTGCTTATGTTTAACAGCTGAATGTTTGCACTGCTTGTAATTTGCTGAAGATTTCTGCGAAATATCAGAGAATTAGCTACGCTTGAAATAAATGTGTCTGTAAAATTCTTAATAATTTGAAAAATACTAACTATTTTCACAGCTTTACAAACAAGATAGGTACTTTACAAACATTAAATATTACTATTTCTAATGAATGATTGCATTGCTTTGCTTTTTATTTAATTTATGTTGATTAAACATTTCTTAAATATAGATATAAGAAGTAGATAGATATTGTATTCGAGTACGTTTTCTTGCAACGTAAAATAAAAGTTTTATAATTTAATCGATAAGTACACTGTTTACAACTTAATTGCTGAGAGTAAAAAGATATAATTAGCACGAAATTGCTTAGCTTGCAGGAATGATTAAAGGATGAAATAATTTAATAAGAAAAATTTAATAAGAATTTACAAAACTACCGTTTATAAAATAAATCCTATGTTTATACATACAAAGTTTTTAATAAATATAATAAGAGTTAGTTTGCTTTTTATACAGGATGTTGTAGATTTTAAGGTTTTTAAATCTAAATACATGTACAACAAAACGACTTATACTAGAACTTGGTTTTATTATATTTTTTTAACTATTGATCAAAAATATTTAAAAATTTTAAGGAGGCTGGTTTGATTACTGATGTCAGAATATCGACACGTATTTGTTCAGGTTGTTCAACTGTAAACATTACGGTTGTTTGCCAGAATGTAGCTGAAAGTTTGAGAGCACCTATTTATTATTCTGCTCAAGAATAGAACATTTCAAGAAGCTCTATGCGCTGTATTTCTCACAAAATATTTGTTTTTTATGCCTACAAAATCCAACTCAAGCCTACAGATCATACATAACAAAAAGAGTTTGTCAATTGGTTCAATGAACAATAGGTAAACAGCATGTTTCCTAACAACGTTAGCTTTTGCGATGACGCTCGTTTTCATGTTATTGGCTTTTGTAAACAAAATTGCCGATTTTGGAGTGATGAAAACTTGCCTGTTTTATGAGAATAAAATACGTGGCACAATTTGGTGTTAATTTTGGGCTGAAGGCATTATTGAATCAATTTTCTTTAAAGACTTTGCCGGGAATGCACAATGACATTTTTTTTCTTTGTGGTTTTGTGAAGTTGGAAGTGAGGTGCGGTCTGAAATGGTGCAATAAGAGACTACAATAGGTTGATCAATGGAAGCAAGTTATCTTCAGCGACGAATTGAAATTTTGTTTTGTATGCCCACTATTAGTCCAGTCAAATATGCTCATATTTGAGCATATTTGACTGGACTAATAGTGGTGATCTCACCTCTAAAAAATTTCAAAAGTTTTAAAACTTTGTAGACTGATTTATAGGCTCCTAATGAAGAATATACTAAAAGTCCTGACAAATATGACACGAGCTTTAGCAGTAATGACCGAAAACAGGGCACTTTTTTCGGTTTTTTGTTAATTTCTCAAGAACTGTAGGCAGGAGGTAAAAGTTGACTATATACATAATGAAAGCTGATAAAATTTGCAATAAAAAAATTTGTATCCACAGTGTTTACTGAGTTATAGGGCGCTAAAGAATAGAAAAAAAAGTTTTTTGTATTGTTACGAGCCAAGAAACCGGTTTCTTTTGTTTGGTCCTCCGTTCATTTTGACAGTCCTCTCCCTCTCTCCCAACTAACTGCCCTTTCTTCCACATAGCGTTTACGATACACGTGGCATTTGCGTCAAATTGTAGTGTTGGTGCGGTCTCTCTTTTACCTTCTTTGTTCATGGAGAAAGGTAGTAATCAACCCTTTAACGATGTTTCTAAATATAGCTATCAAGAAGCAGAGTAATAAGGACTTAAACAACTACTTATAACATGAGCTTGCTTACCCTTTATCTTTATTTGAGGAAACTGGAATGCTGAAAACAAACAAATCCGCCTTATACGATACTTCTCCTGTACTACAAGAAGAAGCCAATCTTATTGATTTTGACATCGTTTTGGATAGAGAATTACTGTTACACAAGGTGGTGTGGCCCAAAAATCTTCAATCTCAACAATTTGCCAATGTTATGTCGCCTATATTCTCAAGCATTATGCCGGCAAGAGCTGTACCGTTGCGTTTGATGGCTATTCAACTGCACCATCTAGTACGTAGACAGTTGAATAGAACCAAAGTACAAGCTAAAGAGGTCAGTTGATATAAACTTTGAACACAAAACTCAAATCACAGTCAAACAGGATGGTTTTCTTTCTAATGAACACAATAAATCCAGACTTATTTCATTCCTTTTAACTGCTCTTACGACCATGGAATTAAAACAAAACAAGAATCTAGTAACGTTGGTAAATTGATCATCCGCACAGGAGTCATACAATTCTAAACTAGTGACAAAGTAGTAATAGTTGGCAAAGATGTTGATCTTATTGTCTTCCTCATGGCTTTAACCTCATCTGAAAGACTGATATTATTTGTAAACCAAGCAACGGCAAAGTAGAAAGGAAGGTACATTCGAGTTAGCAATTGCAAACTATGGGAAAAAACTGCATACTTTTTGTGCATGCGTTCAGCGGATGTAATACGACTTCCGCTGCATATCGAAAATGGAAACTTGTCTGTTTTAATTTGTTCAAGAAGGGAGCTACACTGCAAAGTATTACTGATGTAATAAAGCTGATGCTGGAAACAAAATATTCTTGGCATGGTGCACTTCACAAGCAAACTTCCCTTAACATGCATTGTTTCAAAGCTTTTACTAAATCAGTTTTGAATGCTAAACCAGACCTCTCTGCGCTGTCGCCTACAGAAGAATCAGCAATGCAGCATGCTTTTTGTATATACCACCAAATTCAAGTTGGGCTAGGAAATGAACTTTCTCCAGAACAGTGGAGTTGGAAGTTTGAGCCAGCCGGTTGATCTCAGTAACTACAGAAGACGCAGCAGAGCCTGAGGCAGTCCTCAATCTCATTTTTGCAAATGTATAACCCCTTTCCCACAATAATCCAACGTATCCAAAAGTGTTGGCAAAACATTGTCAAGTATTGATTGATAAGATCTAACAAATCATGGTAAAAAGTACATTTATTTTTTGGCATCTTCAATAAATTACATATTGTGCCGTGCACATTTTTTTTATGTAATGTATATGATCATTTTTATTGCAAATTTTATCAGCTTTTATTGTGTATATAGTTAACTTTTACCTCCTACCTACAGTTCTCGAGATAATAACAAAAAACCAAAAAAGTGCCTTGTTTTTCGTGATTGTTGCTAGAGCTCGTTCCATAAATCAGTGTACAAAGTTTTAAAACTTTTGGAATTTTTTAGAGGTGAAAAGCTAGTTTGACTGGACTATATGGTCGTAAGATTGTTGGTTAGGCGTCTCCCAGGAGAAGTTTACAGTTTGCGGTTGAATAATGGGGAGCAATCGCGTATGGAACTATTTCAGGCATATTAAACGCAATTGCTACATTAGTACGGTTCTAAAACTAACATTAATGTCTTATGTGTGAAGAAACCCCGATTTTCCAACAGGATAATGCAAAGCCGCATATAACTAGGGTTACTATAAAATTCCTGGAATGTTGATTTACTTCCGCGGCCTTTTTGTTCTCTAGATCTATCGCTTATTGAAGACGTGTACAATTAGTAGAAGACTTTTTTTATCTAAATGCTCAGGGTGTTGGATTTACTGGATTTATTTGCTGGAAGTTTGAGACCGCATGGCTCGTGGACTTTCCGTTTGGAGATAAGGATTTTAGGGGTTGGTTGAAGAGGACGCCCTATAGGCTGTGGGATGGGATGTGGTTTTTAATTAGATAATTGATTAATTGAACGTTTGTAGATAGAAACTTTCTTGTCTGGCTCAGCGAGTCTGGCCAGGTCAGGATTGAAGTCAATCGTGAGATTATTGAAGTATTTTTTGGCTCAAGCTTTGATGTGTTGTTGTAGTAAAATTTTTCTGTTTTGTAAAAACCATGGAGCTTTGAGGAACATCTGCAAAGACGTACTTTGGAAAACATTGAGACAGTAGCAAACTTTTTGTCATTTTGGCTTTGTTGAGAATAGACTATACGTGCAATTTGTACGTCCTTTGTTAAAGGTTATTTCCAGGTACTTGGCAGCATTACACTACGGTATGTGAACGTCGTTTAAATAGAGGAGTGGTTTGTTGCTGAATGAAGAGAACAGCTTTGCTTTTATTTGGATTCACTTTGACTTGCCAGTCGTTTAACCAATCTTCATTTTAATTCTGAGCGTCTTTCTCGGAGACATGGTGGCAACATGTAAAGTTTTGAGGAACTTCTGCCGTGAGATAGGTACATAGTCTGGAGTTTTAGCAGCTAGAGATCTGCGATTTAGATATGGAGCTGTAAGCTTTACAAGACTCATAGGAAAGTTTTGTCTGTGCAGTTCTGCTAGACTTTGTTAAAGGTTTTGAAGTCACAAAATACTACTGATGTGGTTTTTGTCGGGCTGAAATTTTCGATTATGTGGCCAGTCTTTTGTTTAATTGGAATCCATATTGACAAGAGGGGATGGTTGCCTAAAATTACTCTTTCTATGACTTTACTTAAGCTGCATGGATTAGCATCAATAGTTTTTTTAGGCTGATATGCCAAAAATCTAAACTAACTGGTACATAGAAGACTTAACCGTCGGTAGTTTTGTGAAAATTTTTGGTATGTTTATAACGATGGAGTCTTTCCAATTTGTAGGAAAGTGCTCAGTTTGAAGAATTGCATTAGCAATGTTGGTAAGTGCTGTTATTGCTTTATACGAGAATGATTTTAAAGATCTGATTGGAATATTATCGGCACCAGGAGCAGACCGAGATTTGATTTTTTTGGCAATTTTTCTGATTTGATATGATAGGACGCTTTTCAGTGCTATCTTATGGTCAGCGTCTTCCAGGAACTTGTTGACTTTTTGGTGGATCTTTTCGACGTGCTCTAGATCAGTGTTGGAGTTCGAGGCTGTTGACAAATGCTTTGCTTGATTTCAAATTTTAATCATGTTTAAGAGCCGTCGGATACGAGACTGATTGTAATATTACATTTAATATTAAATGATGCGCGCGTCGAGTTAATGTAGGTTTTGAAGTAAGAAAGTAGAAATTGGTTTAATTTCTTGGACCAACCAAGTAGCGTGTGAATAATAATTTACAATCTGAAATTTTAATAAAAATTGAGCTACAGGTGTTCTTTTACGTTTGGCGGCCAGTATAGTTAACAAATCTATAAAATAGATATGTTTAGATTATTCTCGGTTTATTGCTACTTTAATCACCTTTGAAATCATGCAATCTCTATATATTATTAAATGCTTTTTAATAAATACTACTTATTGCAAAATTGTGGTAATAATTTACACTAATAGCACCAATTATATGCATTACCATAATAAATTTTACGTATAATTATTGACAAATATATAATCTAAATATAACTCTATATGTACACAAATTAATTCAAAATAATAAAACAAATCAATTAAAACCTGTATGGTCTCTATTGTTCTGCATATTTAATTATTTGATAGGTTATTCAAAGTAATAACCAAACCAAATTGGAAAATATAAATGGAATTCCATTTATTATTATTATTTTTACATGGATCTATTGTAAAGATAACAGCGGATTCAATCAGTCATTCACATGAAAATGCACTTTTTTGTGAAACTAGTTTTATAATTAATTTTTGTCATTTTATTCACATCAAAATCAAAATTAAATATTTGATATATACAGTTTTAGATAATAACTAATGTTATAATTTAGTATTGTACAAATCATAAATTATAGTCCATTGATCTATCTACCCTTCACAACTTCCCTTGAGCGGTGTTATTATACATTTAGATATCCAAGAAATCCGTATAGTATCTAACTTAAAAATGTGATACAAAAGCACAATCAAATACGCATCTACTTGAAATTACATTATTTAAAAGCCATCAAGTTGTATGATAAATTTAATCTCGCATTTTTACAATCACCTTTTCCGCATTCACTGCAATTCATTTTAACGACGCGCTAGATTTATATTAATCACATTTTAAACTCTCTTGTTTATGTGCTCGAGAGACAGTATTTTCACAGCCATCTTCAAAGAAATTGTAATTGTATCTATGACGCGATCAGCAGTTACTGTGTGCTTACACCAGAAATGATCTCCAGAGAAAGCTCTTCCTCCTAACCATTTTCATTTACTTTTATCCTCAACCATTGGAACGGTGTTAAGTGCACAACTGGTGCATAAAAATCTACTATCAATTACATGAAAATTAAATTGGAAACAAAGACCGATGTATACAATGTTAATGAATTAATATTGTCATTTTATCAAAGTGGATATTTAAATTATTTTCTCCATCGTGTGGAGCAGCAGTAGTCAATTTTTATTTGATCGTTTCACGGTTATATGGGGCCGCTTAATATCCAGTCCATATAATATAAAACCGAATAGTTTTCGAATGACGGATCTTTATGTGTTCGCCTGACCGGGACAAGGAGTAATATGTGGTGTAAGTATGTCGAAAAGAATGTCACTCCAGGTTGAGCCAATACCATGTATAGAAATAATAAAGGAATTTACATATTGCAAGTATGAAAAATCTGTTCCAAGATAAGCAACAAATAACGCGTTGATTCATTAACATGGAAAATGCAAATGAAACATTTGCGTTTATTGAGTTGATAAATAAATGATAATTATAATTAAAATAAATTATAGAATGTATAATATAATAGTTTTTTTTTTTATTTGTGTTGTGTATTCAGAATAATATCTCGAAATTATTTAAAACAAAATCGAAACTAAATATAATAATTTATCTGTGAATAATGGTATTAAAATCAGTGAATAAATGACACGCCAAAATTGCATTACTCCATCAATTCATGTTTAGTGTGTATCAGTTAAAAAGTCTAATCATTGCATATTTTTTAAAATGTTAGACAAATGCTTAAGCCGCTTGATGTATTTTATATACAACACATTTCAGACCAGACAAACTTTAAGGTTTCATAATCAGTAAAAGCCAAGTCATAATAATATAAAAAAAAACTTCCAGATGAATATATTTTTGCAGTTTTTTTACAATTTTATTATATTTTGTTTAAATATTAAATAGTTTGACTTTCTAGGACAACTTCAAAATTTTTGATACACTTTTTTCTTCTGCTTACACTTATGCGTAAACACTATGTATATTTGATTAAAATTAATCGGTCGATTACTTCAATTACTTTAGATTTTTTTTAACTTATTTTCTATTTGATTATTTATTCTGACAGATTATAACGAAAGTTTTATAACGGAAACAGCCACCTCGAATGAAAGAAGTTGATTAGAAAAACGATAAAACCATGTATGAAAGAGTTGATAGAAAAAGAGTAGAAGAAGTAGAGAGGAAGCTCTAACTAACGGAAATCTTGAAACATCTAAACATAAACGAATTAATCACCAAAATCTCAACATAGTTCAGTTGATAAATGACCGCCGGAAGCACAGGCGGAGTTAGTTAGTTTGGATTTTTGGCATATCAGTCTAAGAAGACTATTAATGCCGAGGAAGCGGAGGCGGAGCTAGAGCTTTTGTGTTCTACCGCTAAACTATTGAAAAGAGCCCACTCACAGACGGTTTAAAAAAAAAAGTACAATTTTGTCATTCTGGGCTGCTTTAGGATTTGAAATAAATGTCAGAGGGGCCCTTATGCTTGTGGGTCTTTTCGCATAGCACCTTTGGCCGGAACACTGACAAAGACGCACTGAACAAACTATTGCTGGCTGGGCTCCGTGGTTGTGAAGACGGAGACAGGAGTTGTTCTGGTAGTGGTCTCCGAAGCGTCAGAATTGTTTGCGTAATAAGTTGGCATTTTTTATATTCAATTTAAGTTGGTCTACTAACACTCTTACCTAGAGAGCACAAACACACTCACACAGAGTGCTATCGGACTTACTTACACAAGGTGCGGTTCCGTAGAATTTGTCGTTGTTTTTGGGGAGTGACGTGGCAGTGCCGAAGCAGATGTCAGTGGCCGTCTTGAAACTCTGGCGGGGAGTGTAAGTTTGCAGTTCTTCGGCTGTGTTTGTAGTCCGTAACCATTGGTCAATTAACATCATATTTCTGTGATTATTTTCTTGAATATGATGCGTGTCGTACGCTACCCGTAGGCGTGACAGATAAGTAGTAATGATCTACGTAGTTAACATCTTGCCTCTGGGATGTTAGAAGCGGTTAGACGGCTATTGGTAGTTTTGCTGGATGCTCGCTAAGGAGGCAATTAGTACGGAGAAGAATTCTTTTTTGCTGAGTTTGTTGCGCGCCAGATCATCAAATATTTGATTTTTTAGTGCGTTTTGAGAGAACTCCGTTATGAGGTATTATAAGATTGGCCTGGTTGTGGGTTTAGATAATCTGTGGAGGAGTGGGATTGGTTTTGGGTGATATAATTTTGTGTCGAGTGGTGTGGACTTTGGCGAGAGCGTGTTGTTCTGTTTTGAAGAAGTTTAATGTGTTCATGGCATCCTCGAAAAGCAGTATGCTTTAAGTTGCAGTTTGCACACTGGGGGGATTGCTCTATTTGGTTTGTTTGCATGTGGTAGTCGGGTAGCTGCAAGCTCGTTAGACGCATCAGTATGGGAATATCTTGACGACAAATGTCCGTACCGCTGGCAGCGGTGGCATTGTGTGTTTGGAGAAGCACTATTTTTAATTATTGCTTTTTTTTGAGCTTGAACGTGTAGTGGAAGCTCTTAGTGTACTCAAAGTATTTTATAATGAGGCGAAAGTCGTTGTTTGTGGCTGTTTGTACTCCATCCTTGACATTGGTGGCTCGGAGGTTTTTTATATCGATGAGTTTAAATTTTAGGGATATTTGGCTGAAGTGCCGGAAAAGCGGGGGGGGGGGGGGGGTGGCGGAGGGTTGTGTGAATGCCGGTTTAAGTTTGACCGCGGCCGTTTTCTTTTTTGGTTGTCGAATTTGTACTTTTTGTCTATGTTTTTATCAGGTTTGAAATCGTCAAGCTTGTTTGACTGAGACATCCTTTCCAGCATTGATTGCCGGGAAATGATGCCTGCAAGTTCAGCTTGGAGCGGTTTTAATTTCTCTATGTTGAAGATGAGATATGGTAGGTGTTGGTCGGGGTTATCATCTTTCTTGTCGCCCATTTTTGTGGTGCGGGATAACTGGCGCAGCCCGCAGCGAAGCATTTTGTTGAGAGTTGAATTAAACTAGCTGTTGCTGTCACGAAAGTTTAATCAAGAATGTTTGGCTATCTGCCGGCAGTGCTGGCTGAAAATCATGGAAGTCGGGAATTTATAGGAGATGGTGAGGAAAAGGCGCGATTTGATTGGCGCTATCAAAGATGACTTGAATATGAAAGGTCTACGCTCAAAAAGAGTAAAAGGAAAAATGATGATCCATAACATTAAAAACAATCTAGTTGAGATTGTTACAAATAAAACAGATATAGCGACGGTGGTTCAGGACTTCTACCAGACTAATTAGTACAATAGCCAAAACATATACAACAGAAACGAACCGCCTTGCAAGTGGGCTCAGAAGAAATCTTTTAAATAGATGGCTCTGAAGTGGACCAAGTATGAAATGCTGAAGGCTGGATCAAAAACAAAAATGCGAGAGTGGGTGGGTGCATGATTTTTGTGCAGTGATCACACATTAGCTAGCCATAGACGAACATATTTTTCGGTACCTTTGCATGCGGCGAAAGTGGCAAATTTACTTGTGGCGAGCATGCTTACGACCTACACCATAAACATCCACGCTAATCAAACGATTAATCTGTTGTTATGGTCTGTCACAAGTAAATTGGCTTGTTTATGGATGTTTCTAACGATTCGATTGACCGATTAGAGTGGCTTTTGGCTTTCTGGAGATTTCAAAAGGTCACAAGCCATGCTAACTGCATTTGCAGTACACAATTTGAACTATTTTAAAATGTCGATTAAAAATTCTTTACTATTCATTTTTGCCGCACTACGTAAAAAAATATATTTACTAATAAATTGTCAACCACAAGCAAATGTGTACGTTTATGGTGAAACACTTTTGCACTATGTGACGTGCAAGTTGAGACTTGTTGCCGCATATGCATGGCTCGTGATGTGGCGCGCTGAATTGGCAATAAACGCACGGATTTTCTATCACTTTGGCTCACCGCATGCAAATGTGTCGAGAAATGTGTTTGTCTATGGCTAGCTAATGTAAAACAAGCAGGCAGTGTCTTTCACTACACTTACCAAGTTTGGGCTAACAAGACTTGAAGTACGTCATTTGGAATATACCTGACTGCATCACGGTTGATGTAGTGCACACTAAGTCGTTTATAGGTATAAATCAACTTTACACGCATGGGAAATCTTTGTAGGTTTAGCTTCTACTCTTGTCTCTCACCGAGATATACGGTCTTTGCGTCACTGTGGAGCACAAACGGTCTGTGGAGATTGCACAATGCCACATTTGCCAAACTTTTGACCACTTGGCCTCTCGGTGCAATGCTTCATATGTTTGAGTTAAATATGCCGGAGCACATCCAAGCTCCGAATGTAAATTCAATAAGGAGTTTTGGCATGTAGCTACGTGCGTTGCGCCGTTCACCTCCAGTTACAAGGGCTGCCAGGTTAATTACAAACTAAGCAAGCCCCAGCACCCAAGCCCACGGTAAGGCACCTGCTTATCAATAGCAGACTTTTGCTTTACCCAGGAATCTCCCAACGTTTGCAAAGAGCAATCCACAAGAAACGGGATCGGCGAAATACGTACTACTTCTAGCTAAAAAACAGCTGTCACTTCGCTTGTTTCATTTTCAGCTAGTCTTTCAGACAATTGCCCGACAGTCTGAAACTCTGACGTTATGTAAAACTACCAGCAATGATTATCTGTTAGACAGGAAGGTTAATGTTGCACGAGTGGTCTTCAATTTGGTCAATTTTTTACAGCCTAGTACAGGTTGCAAATGATTGTTATTCACACACTGGCGACAAAGACCGTGTGTTTGTGTATTAACACCGTATCAGGCATTGAGAACATGATGTGCACATTTGAGGCTTTGGGGTTACACAATAATATCAAAAGATGGTAAAGCTTTATAACTGCAAAACAGTAGGATTTTTACGTAATCAATTATAAAATAAAATCTGGTTTTGCGATTAAATTTGCTAATCAATAAACTAAAATGTTGCCAGACATATTGAATTTATAAACTTTGCGCCATATTGTAATAATAAAATAATGTACCTATGTTTTTACAATTGTCTTTAAACAATATCAGCCGCCCGGCATGAAATGAAATGTTGCAAAACTGGTCAAACGTTCTGTAGTTAGAAGCAAAAGATATTTGAAGTCGTAATATTGTTATGATAAACTGGTTAAGCTCTATAAACTGTAAAATTTATTAGTAAAGTTGCTTTTTTAAATTTTCTTCAGCCCTTAAACGTTCACTCCTAAACATAGGCACCCTTAATCTTTTTCTACGTCAATATGTTTTCAGCTGTGTGCATTCAGTTCTTCCCGGTTAGCAGCTGCAGGTTGTTCCGCCATCTCGCCTACAATCTACCCAATCTTCATTTTATATTTTTGAGTCTCAATTGCTTTATTCTCTTGGTTCATTTCACATCGTCTACGGCAACATGCTCTGCACATCGCCACCTTAATCTAGCAGTTTAGTCAGTGCGTCCGAATTTTTGTGTTATGGGTCCTGTCTCTAAGACTGATTTTTAGTATTGCTCTCTCCATTACTTTCTGACAGACTCTCAGCCGCCTTGTGCTGTTAACCGTGAGGGTTGCTTTTTTTAAACCATAAGTTGCGACAAGGAGAATGCACGCATTGTATACTTTTCTCTTGAAGAAGTTTGGGATTTTACTATCTCTTAGGATAGGTATAGTTCATCTTTCTAAAGGCTGCCCGAATTAGGCTTATTTGTATTGTAACTTCTGCTGTTAGGTTGTTTCTACCCAGTTTAATGTAATGTTGCAGATAAACGTATTGATGAACGGTTTCTAAGGAGTAATTGTCTAGTAATTTGGTTTTATGGAAGTTTATCTTCAGACCGACGCTCTTGGAATCTTGCTAAAGTTTGTTCAGCTTTTTTGTAAGTTAATTTTTATCTTGGTTTACAAGTACATCGATTGCAAAACGGAGGTGACTTAGGTATTTTACATCTACACACACACAAAGTTTTTAAAAACGTCTTTTAATGCTATGAATAGCTTTGGTGAAATCGTGTTGCCTTGTCGCACTTTTTAAATATGATTTTTTTGGTTTGTAGATCTTTTCTTCGATATTAACTTAGAACGATGTGTTTTTATAATTTTTATTATATTAAATTGAGTACTTTTGTTTGTTTATGGCTTCTAGTACTGCCCATATTTCTATGGAGTCAAATGCCTAATTCACGAACGACATATGCAGAGGCATGATATGCTCAGTGCATTTCTCTATTATCATGCGGACTGCCTGAATATGGTCAACCGTGCTGCATTCTTTTTGAATGCCGGCTTGTTCTAAAAGTTGCACGGAAATCTGCATGCTAGAGTGGGTGGGTGCATGCGGGTTTTTGATCACGTTTACTGCCTGGGCTATGGTTACGTTTATTAACTTGAACTTTTTCCAACAGCCCTTGGCCTAGTAAAGATAGCAGAGGCGTGACTCACTCGTACCCTTTTTTGCTTCTTCATTTTTTTCTTGTTTCTGTTGGTTGTTCTGCTGGGTGTCTATCATCTTTGTGACTTTCGGAGCCGGTGTCGGAGTCGAACCGAGTTTTCTACAGGCCTCTTGAGGGAGGTCTGCACCGGGGGATTTACTGTTTTGCTGGTTTAGCTTGGAGAAGCTGCGATTGTCCGCTTATTTGGGGTCTTTTTGGTAAAGGTTGTGTGTGGGTAGCTGATGGCTCTAACTTCTACATCCAGTTTTGTCTTAGAAAGGGTATCTTTCTAGTTGCGCCTCATTTGCTTGACTTTGTTTTTGTGGACGTCGATCTATTCACTGTACCTAGCATGACACAGCTGTCAAGTACCTGTCAATACCCTGAACGGCTTATATATGAATACATCTGACAGCTGTGAATTACACCCTAATAACATCCTTAATCATTGTGTAATTAACTATCTCTTTCTCTTGGAACTTAATACGGTAAAGACAACTATATACACTTTTTTTATTCAATAATTCATAATAGATTCTGGATGTCTTGGCTTTGTTGGGGGGCTCAAGTTCAATTTGCCGATATTTTAACATTTTGTGGTTGCGATTGTCCAACGCTATTTTGATGCTCTCAAATAATACATACAGATTGAACTGGACAAATAAAACTAATTCATAAATTTAACTAAAAATAAAGAAAATAGGTCTAATTTTAAAAGTTATATGGAAACTCTTGCAAATATGACTTCTTTTACAAACATTTTTGCTGGTTATCTATTTTCAATATAAAAAAGCTTAGTATACCTGTATGCTTAAAACTACCTAATGAGCAAACAATTAAGTAAAACAAACAACACCGTTATTATCATAAATCATTAATTAGTACCGTTCAATTTAATTTAATCAGTAATATCGAGAATTAGTTGGCTAATAAAAGTGTGTCCTTATTAGCTTACTAATTCTACTATCAATAAAATTTGTTTTTTAAATTAGATGAAATGAGATTATGTTTAATTTTATATTTGACAAATTTAGTACATTAGCACGTTAAAACATAATGCTACTTATTACAGAGTCAATTCATGCTTCGTAAACTATCATGTTATTTTTCTATTTTTATGAGTAAAGACTAAAGCGGATGTATAAATTGCCTTGAAATTTAATTTTGTTGACATTAAATATTTTTATAGATCAATTAAAAATCTAAACTAATCCCATGAGAAATGATATACACCTTCTGCACTCTTGGCCCGAAGTGTCATTTTATCGCATTTTTATGTCCGCATTTTATAAAATATTTAAAACAAATTTAATCCGACAATGATCTGTCTAGATTGTAATAAAAAACTTTGTTTCTAATTCATGATGAAAACTGTTTAGAATGTAACTATGTTTTTAATATTAATGACCTGAAGTCCTATAAAGGGCCGGTCGTCATTCCGGTGTGAGAGGGCGACGGTATTGTCTGGCTTCTCTTATATATGAAATATCTTTTACAACCTTGTCCCATTCATTATTCATTGAAGCAACATTGAAACCTGGATGAATTAATAATTATTATTATAGGAAGGAACTAAATCCCGGTAATGTGAGAAATGCATCAAAACAGGATATAATCATAATATATTATATTTACATTACATAATTATTAAAAGAGAAAACTTGTTTGTTTTTTCCTGAAACTATTTAAAAATGTTTTTTCTTAAATTACATTTAAATGAGCGAGAATAATAAGTTGTTTATGTTAATAGCAGTGTTATTTCTGAACTAATAAGTGAAAATATACGTGTATTCACGATATATTTCAATTTGGTACAAGAAGTAGATTTTGACAAAACGTTTCCCTGTTGTTGTTTGTAAAACTTAATTTGCATTTGGAATCGATCAGTAATGAAGTTATAAACTGTGAAATTGAAAAAAGCCGACCGGGCTACAATGAAAAAATCTATTAATGTATGGTGTATACGGTTTTAAACACACAGCAATTTCGTGATTAAAATTTAATTGTTTTTTTTTATTAACTAAAAAGAAATTACACAGAAATTAAATTAAAAACTAATAAAATATAATTGACTTAATTAATTACATTCTTTTGGTCGAATTAGTGTTTTTTAGTTATTACTACTGGATATAAGGGCAAATTGTTTGTTAATACAGCTTTATTATCAAACTATATATCAATAATTAAATTAATGTTGTACTGAAGATTCTATCTCTTGGTGGCTGTATTGCAAATGTGTGTTTTTGTATTACAACACAGTCTTTGTGCGTGTTATTTTTGACATTTTTGGTTTGATTTAGATTAAGATGCTTGTTGTTGTGTGACCTATTACTTTACTTCGTTTTTAAGGTCAATAGGTTTTTTGAATTTTGTTGGGCTTTTTGAGTGTAGTTCTAAAGAAAGCAATTGGCACTTGCTTTTTTGCGTAAGAAGGGGAAAATCCTCAAAGACTCTGGCACCCAGTACTGTTTCAGTTGTGTTAGGTTTTTATTGACTAAAAACTCTACATTTTTTGTTCTTTATCTAATGAGTAGGCTCCTTGTACTGCGGTTCTGTTGTACACCTCAGTTGTTTTACTCTTTTAGCAGCTCCGTCTCTTCTCGATGAAGTCCAGCATCTTTTTTCAATGAATTATTTGTAGCTCTACTTCGGTAAGATTGTGTGTGCTAAAGGAGGCTGTACGTTGCAGTTTACAAGCTTTGCATTCACTCAGCAAGTGTATCGAAGTTTTATCTTCTTCCATACACCCGCGCATAGGAGATCTACAGTATCCGGTTATTAGTCCTGTAAGCCTTTGCAATCTGATTTACTGTCACCAAGGTTTTGGTAATTTGCGATGGCTTTGCTGGGAATATTCTTGACTTCATGGCAGTTCATTACAACTTTTAAGTAGTTGTTCTGCCTTAAGTTTGCTGCGGTTTATTTCCTTTCCGGGCTTCTGTG
The DNA here is from genome assembly GCA_963932245.1 of Tachinus rufipes. Taxonomy (NCBI): domain Eukaryota; kingdom Metazoa; phylum Arthropoda; class Insecta; order Coleoptera; family Staphylinidae; genus Tachinus; species Tachinus rufipes. The sequence continues at coordinate 81,755,848 of OZ010744.1, forward strand.
GCACCTCAAAAGCAGGTTTAGGTTCTGTAAATGTTTTATTTGCTTCTTCTTTGGCTAGTTGATTTGCTACAAGGTTTTCCTTTATCCTTTGGTATTTTGGTATCTAGATCAGCAGAATGTTGACACTGCTTTTAGACTGTTTATGCAGACCATAATCAATTTGGATTTTATTACTGGCGATTGCAGTGCCTACAATGCCACTTGACTATTTGGCATGGTTATCGATCTGTTGAGTCCCGTCTCACACGCACGCATGCTCACCACTCGATGGCAGCCACCTCTGCTTGGAAAACCGAGGCATATTTGTCTAAGGATAGCGAAGTTTGCTTTTTTTGCTCTTTGTTCTTGTTGATATTCTGTTCTTTAACTGTGTCATTTTTTTTAAGTTCATATGTGTACTAAATAGTTCCATTGACTATTCCCAGCTAGGTATGTGGGTTCTGAGGTTTACAGTGTGTTTATTCATCTACAGTCTGTATGCTGCTTGTCTCGCCTCCGTCATTGTTGTTAGGGGAAGTGGCGGTAACGATAGTAGTACGTCCATAGCTGCTGTGGGTGCTGTTCTTATTGCCCCCGTTATCAGCAGACATTCTAGTTTCTGAGGGTGGTTCTTTCCTCTATACAAGCACTCCATATACAATAATCGGTTTTATCACCACCCTATATAGTCATCCATTAGATGCAAAGAGCACCTGAATGGTTTTTGTGTTTATATTAGTCAGGTGTGTGTGGAAGTTTAGCCTAGTTTCAAGCGTGAGGCCCACATATTTTCCTTCTTTTGTCATCGGGAGCGTAGCTTTATACATCTTTAGATTTTTTGGTCTGTGGTGTATTGCCATCTTGTGAACGGTTCAATTGCCGTTTTGCTTGGGTTTACTGATAGCTTTTCTTTTGTGCAGTCTGTATTATGTTTGACAGTTGCCTCACACTTCCCGTGTACAAGTATTGTGATATCATAGGCGTAGCCTAAGACAAAGACGCACATGTGTTGAGTATTTTTAGTAGGTTGTCCATAACTATGCACTACAGTAAGGGTGAAAGTACACTTTTCTGTGGGTACCTCCCTGCGATTTAAGCTCCTACAATTTTTTTATATAATGTTATATTTACAGTCTGGTTCTTGAGCTTAGAATTGATTTATTGCTGGACGAAAGGATCTATTCTTTGGCTCTCTATTGCCCTTACGATGGATTCGAAGATAGTATTGTCAAATGCCAGCTCAATGTTCAGAAAAGCTAGTCTATAGCGTTTAGTGCCCCGTCCTGTATGTACCTGTTGACTATTTTTTCAAATAGTTTTTTTATAGAAATTATATCAGGTTGATTGGTCTGTAGGATTAAATACCACCTTAGCGGCTTTCCAGCTGCTCAGTATGTGTGAAAGTGCTAAGCTCAGTCTTAAGGATCTTGCATAAAAGTTCTTTTAGAATTTCAAACTTTTTCTGCAGCATAATCGGATAATTCTGGCAACTTAAATGGTTTGAATGTGTTGATCCCTCATTTCAGTTTGCAGTTTTTGGTTCTCAGGAGCTTCCTTCTTGCCACAAAGAAGTGGTCAGCTAGATCAGTGTTTTTTATAATTGAGAAAGTTTTTGTATCCGTCACCTTGTCCCTAGGTGATGCAGTGGTTAGCGTACTCGACTGCTGCACTAGGGGTATCGAGTTCGAGTTTTCTATCTCTCTATCTAGAGGGTTAGTTTTACTGTTGTGTTGTGATGAGTACGCTTTCTTTCGGATAAGAAGATAAACTTTAGTAGGTCCTTGATGTTGCGTGCACGTTAAATAACCCAAAAATTTAGGTTGGAATTTCTGAATTTGCGGAAAAATTCACAGATGTGGTAGTCTTAACCTCTGACGTCGGTTATTAGCTCTGGCAGCAGAAATAGACTGACGTTAAATAAATGAACTAACCTAACCGTCACCTTGTTCAAATGTATTGTTGATGTTGGTAGTAAACTTTTTTGGCTTGAATACTTCAAATGTGAATGGTGCTGTTGAGTTGAAGTTTTGGAGAAGCAATTAACTCTTGCTTAAGGTATTGATGAATACTTGTTGTGTGGTGTCAGTGCAGGCACGATGTTGCGGCATCTGCTTCTGCTGATTATAGTTTAGATGTTACTAGGAAAAGAAACCAGAATACAAATTGCTTAAGCTCGTACTGTTGACGGTATAGTTCTTTTATACGCAAGTGTTGGCGTAGTGAGATGGCGGTAACAGCTGGTCAGATTTGAATAGATTGCGCAACAAGGACTGTCGCCCAGTTGCGACAAGTTCTATTGGGATGAGCTTGAAATTTTGTGATGGGTGGTGGCAAGTTGCTTACCTTTGGCGGTTGGATGGATGCAGTTTTATTAGAATTCTGTTTAGTTGGTTTTTGATGTGGTTGTCTTTTCTGGTCTTTTAATTCTCGGTATAACGACTGACGATATTGCATTATTGGAAGTTGATCTCGAAGGCGGTAGCAACGGGCGATTTGGATGACGGCAGCTTCAATCTTAGCTTGCTACTCTTACTCATAGTTTCAATTCTCGTATTTGTATATTTCTTGTTTAAGGTCGGATACTGAGCGATGAGCAAGAGTACGGTGCTATGATCGGAGCGAGGATCCCAGTTATGTCCGCAGTTAAGATTCGGACTTTTCATTTACTACGTATCAAAAATAGGTTGATGTTGAGTAAATACAGACATATAAGAAGATATATACTATATCAGTGTCGCTATAATACTAATACATCTTGATAAATTAATCTCATTTGCATTCATTTATAATTTTATTACTCCGACATGATTTTAATTGAAATTTTATTATAAAAAACTTTAATTATGATTCAAACATTATTTATAGTTCATTGAACTCAAATAAAATGTACATATTTTAACACCTATATTTTATTTACAAAATTAACATGTTATGGGAATTATAAACCGAATTAACTTTTAACGGATAGTTGATTGGTACCGCTATTTACTATAGTTCTTTTATATATCTCCAGTGAAAATATGAAATAATAACATATTCCATAAAAGCTTGATTGTAATCATATGGGATAAATGAATATAGATATGAATTTTATTGAGAAAGTTTTTTTTTTAATAAAAAATACGTTCAACAAACGTAATTACAGTGGTGTTCGTTCAGCCATTTTATTAAAACTTTATAAAGGTAATTTTCGTATATCTCGTTAATTTGGCAGTGTTTCACATCATTACTTTCAATGGCTCTATGGGCGAACTATGTTTTTATATAAACAACTTACACCAAATGACTATCTGTAAAAAGTTTAGTAGCTTCATAATATATTCAATTTAAGTTACTCGAGCATATATATTTTTAATTTACTTCTAATGCTATTTTTAAAATTTAAATTAATTTAAAATAATCTGGGGTTAATTTTATTAAATATTTTAAATCAGGTACCATGTACAGATTTATGTTTAAATAAATTCATGCATTTCATGTTATCTTTAATTTGGTGTGTGGCGTGTGAAATAAAACTCATTTAACATAATCATTAATTTACTTGCTCTTTTGGCGGAATAAAAGCGACCTGGACCTTGAACATGTTACATATACACAAACGCATTGGTCATTTTAAGGTCAAAACATGTGTTTTTAACAATTGTAATTATTATGTGTATCTATTGTAAAACTAAATCAGATATGATATAAAATAATTTAGAATTATTATAATTTTTAATTGTTTGTTAAGTATATACTGAGTGATCACTTAATCGGGATTTAGGACAAACAAATTTAGTTTGGCAATGCGTTGTCAACTTATAGCTTATGTGTAGCAATTCATTATTACACACGGACCGCATTTTTTCAAATGTTATCATGTTGGGCACTGACTGTTATACGAGGGGCACTGCTAAAGTCAAAAATGTAACGAGAGTAATAATTGTGTGAAAAATAGAAATTTTGAATCGTGACTTCCGAGTGATGATTTTTTATAATTTTCGAAACGGTTTAACACTGCAGCAATGTGTGGAAAACTTAGTTTGTTATTTGGGGATGAAGCACCATCTAAAACTATGATTTACAAATGGTTCGCAGAATTCGAGCGTGGAAGACCAACGTTTGATTACGATTTTTGCGAAGGTCGTCTATGCACCTCTGTTGTCGCGAAAAATATTGATGCTGTGCCTGAAATGATTTTGTCCGATCGGCATGTGACCTATAGTGAGATAGAGGCATCCTTAGGCATTGCAGCGAAACAAATACATACGATTTTGCACGATCATTTGCATGCCAGGATGCTTTGCAGTCGTTGGATCCCACACAATTTGAAAGAAGAACAAAAACAGGCACGTGTCAAGTGGTGCAAGGAAATGCTAAAGAAATTTGAAGGGGGTTGTTCAAATTCGGTATATAACATCGTAACAGGTGGCGAATCTTGGATATATTCATATGAGCCGGAAACTAAACAGCAATTGACTGTATGGGTGTTGCAAAATGAACCTAAACCCACAAAAATGGTGCGTTTACGAAGCGCTTCAAAAAGAATGATTGCTTGTTTCTTCGGAAAAACGGGTCATGTTGCAACTGTTGCATTAGAAGATCGAAGGACAGTTAAGGCTGACTGGTATACTTCAATTTGTTTGCCGGCAGTTATTGCTGAAATCAGAAAGAACAACATAAACCGGCGAATTATTGTTCATCATGACAATGCAAGCTCACACAGCACGACGAACTGTAGAGTTATTGACCAGTAACAACATCCAATACTCCTTGCCCATATTCACCAGATTTATTGCCCAATGACTATTTTGACATATCAAAAATAAAATGCGTTTCGAATGTAAATTACTTGTTTTGGAGGCACCTTGCTCAGAGTGGCAAAATTGTTTTGAAGATTGGTTTCATCGGATGCAAAAGTGTATAGATTTTAAAGGAGAATAGTTTGAGAAGCAATAAAGCGATTTACATAACGTAATTTTTATTTTGCTTTACATTTTCCGCGAATTTTGGCAGTGTCCTTCGTAGTAGTAGTACCGCACCAGTTGTCTGACTGGGAAAGTAGGCTGTAATGGTGTGCGCTATTGTGAACTGTATGTAATGAAGAGTGGCACTGGTTTATTGTAAACCAGTGTCGTAAAATAATTGGTCTATAGGATATATACTTCCTTTATGCCGACTTTTTTTGCTATATTTCATTACGTATTTTTTTGTTAGGTAAAACTGTTGGTATTGTTTGGACGCCTTGGATTGTCTATTGTTATTATTAGACAGAACGCTGTTTAGATTTTTTGTCTGCTAGGTTTCTAGAACGGTTGATAGCAGACTGATTGTAAAGTTGGCGTTTTGTTTAGGATGTTGCTCTGTTTGTTTCTGATGTTGCGTTATGCTTTTTCGTTGACAAAGTGCAATTTGTTTTTTTTTGTGTTAGGTTTATTTTTTTTTAGGACATGTTGAGGTGTTGGCTTCAGCAAGTAGCTCTTGAGAATGACTATCACATGGCAATACCTTTCGTTTTTTTTCTCTGTATTAGTCTTGCTCTTAATTTGACCTTGTCATTGTCGCAAATGTGGTACTAGTTTGAGGTGGGTTGGTTTAGGCCTGGCGGACTCACACAGTCTGCTGCGGTAACACATGTTCCTACACTGACATCCACCTCTCCTTTTTCTTATTATAGTGTTATTTAGCCTTGCATAGTCTTTAGGTATCTTCTTAGTTTCTCTATATTTTCATTAACTTTATCTTTGTCGAATCTTGGTGAGATAGCTCAGTTATAGAGCGTTAGCGTAGCACTCTAACAGTCCGGGGTTTGATCCCCGAGTAGGACTAAAATAATAACTTTGCTCTTTATCCACCGGGGTGATTCGGAAGTCACCTAATAAGCCGTTGGTCCCATCAACCCCCTTCATACAAGTTGTAAGACTTCTGGGGCGATGTAAAATAGCTGTAAAACGCGAAATAAAGAAGAAAGAAGAATCTTGTTTGTTTTAAAAATATTTTGTGCAGCTTTATTAGAAATGCCAGTTTTACTTCTAGTGAGATTCTTGAATCTCTATTTAAGGTTAGTTTTTTGTGGGTTAGTTTTAATTGGGTATCTGCTCTTGCTTGTATCATTTCAATGTTTACGTTGCGATTGCCATCTGGTAGTTTGAGAAACTCCGATGGAATATTAAATCTAGCGCTTTGTTACTTTTGGCCTGTTGGAAGGCATTTTCTATTTTCACATTTAGTATGGTTGGGTTGTCGTCCTGGAAGAGATATAATGTGTACTTCTCACATTCTTCACAGCGCTTTTCATTTTTGTTGAGGCAGATTTCGTTTGCTTTTCTAATTTCTTATTTAATTACTTTGTTGGATTTGGGGTACTCTATTTTGTCTTTGTTTTTGAATCCTTTACGCTGGCTCATGAGACTCAGGATTTTTTCTGTCATATATTATTTTTTTACAGTAGTTTCTATGTTGTCTTTTGCAGCATTAACTACCGTAGCTCTAATGTTCTACTATTGTTCAATTCCGCATTGGTCTTTTGTATTTCGTTATTAACTTTTGTGATTCTACTGGGGAAGATTTTGAACAAACTTTTAGTAAGCATAATACAAGTGTATGCACTCACAGTTGAAAATGAGGAAGTCGAAATAGAAGCGTTTTACTTAGATTTTGATTAAGTCAGTAAACTCATTGCAAAGCATGAAGTCTTCATCATTATGGGCGATTTGAATGCAAAGGTAGGCTAAGGAGAAGTAGCTGGAATTTTAGGCAGATTTAGATTACGCAATCGCAATGAACGTGGAGCTAACACCTTCCATCAGCTGCCTCCACGGCGTTTTTACACACACACACACACACACACCATAGGACGGTAACGACATAATCCGTACAAAAATTAGAAACACCTTCAAGTCTGGTGGTAGCTACTACACTGTAAAGCTGAAAATAATCAACCGCAAATCAACCTAAGAACCGATGGATCTCAAAACAGTTACAACAGGCATACACAACACAATGAAGAAACTAGAACAAGGAATACAAAACCACAACACTACGTGTTCCCCAAATACTTAAAATGAGACCATACATTAAGAATGGTTTTTGCGGAAGCAAAGAAAAAAGAACTAAAACCTTCAAAAAGAAGTAGATGACACAAGAGATACTAGACATGATGAAACTGCGCTGCCAACATAAAAACAAAGATATATAGATCTACAAATGCATATACAACGACATTAAGAAGGAAATAAAATCAACCAAAGAAGAATGGCTAGCAGACAAATGTCGGAAAATAGAGAAAATAAAATAAATGTGCGGAAGAACAAGAACCGAAGAGCACCAAAACTTTCAGAAACAGATCGAATGAAACAGATCTGGCAATTCTAAAAGACGAACTTGAGCACGCAATATAAAACTTGAAATCAGGTAAAATATATATATATATATATAGGTAAAGAATTGACCGATATTCTATTAAAATTATTCAACAACATATACGAGGCAGGCAACATGCCAAAAGACTGACTTCAACATTTGTGACAATACCAAAGAAAAATGAGACCGCAGAATTGTTGTCCTGATGAGTCACATTCTCTAAGATCTATCTAAAAATAATACACAATCGCAAAACCTTTGATAGAATCTAACACTCGATGTTGTTGAACCTAACCTCTACTGGCATCTAACAGCAAAGTCGAAAAAGATCTGAGTGTAGAGGTTCAGAAATGTCGGGGAGTCAGACAACGGTCTATACTGACAGCTCTGTTATTTAATGAGTACAGTGAAAGTATCTTCAAAGAAGCATTGTTAGAGGAAACGAAAGGTATCATCATAAACGGTGATCAACAACATACGCAGACTATACTAACATCATAACTGGCAGCACAGAAGATTTGAGGACCTAATTTAATCAGTTAACTGCCAAAGGTATGGCCTCGATATAAACTTAAAGAAAAGTCATTCCCGCCAAAAAAGACCCAAATCAGAACAGACCACCTATACACATTAACAACGAAACTATAGAATGGGTACCTTTTCACAAATACCTAGGAACATGGGTAACGGAAAACACGTAACACATTAAAAGTAGAATAGAGATAGCCCGGTACGCCTTCACAAAATTGAAATAAACTCTTCTATAACCGTAATATGAAACTAGAGTGTGGAAGTGTTACGTATTCTCTATCTATAGAGGCTTGGACATCGAAGGAAAAACACATTAAGAATATGGACGCATTCAAAATGGGGTACTACAGGAGGATGCTCTGAATTTCATGGGCTGACAGGGGTCACCAACGAAATAGAAATGCACCGAATGTGTAAAACCAAAGAAGTAACTACCACAATATAGAAAAGTAGAATACCTTGGTCACATCCTAAGAGGAGACAGAGTGAATATCCTTAAACTTAAGAAAAATTAAAGGAAAAAGATCGATTGGAAGAAGAAGAATATTGTGGCTTTACAACCTGGGTTGAATGTTCATTTGTCGAGGAACGTTTCTGGAGCAGATACATCTACTTATAAGGTTCAATTTTCAATTGATGGTTTGGAGGATTGCGTGGTGAACTACTTTAAATAATAGGTATCATTGTACTATTCCAGCTATAACAGCAAATACTGCTCCTATAAAGAGGACATAATGAAAATGAGCGACTACATAATAAGTATTATGTAAAATAATAGCAATAGCCTGTTGAACCGGACTATTTTTTTGGTGCAAGGTTGTCGGTATTGCATGCAACATCTGTGCTACGACCGACTAGGTAAGCGCGCTATAGACACTTAATACGATTCTGGACATACCAGCATAATATTAAGGTAATGACCAATCGAATGTGCTTTTATATGTTGGTATTATTTCTTTTTTATATATATATAACTAAATGCTTTTTAGTTTGGTATTTAATTGGGTAGGAAATATTTCTTTTTTTCAATAATGAAAATAATATGGACATAATAAGCAACCGCGTAGTATAAAACGCATGATTTATATAATATAAGTTCACATACATCAGTAGCGTAATTTTAAATTCACTTTTAAATTACTTTTTCAACTTGTTTAACACAGTTCGAGTAATACTCATTTTTATTGATATATTTTTCTTCATAGTCAAAGCTATTAATTATTATTTGCTCTTTGTTTACAACCATCCATTGTTTAATTTTTTAGAGGGATTGTGTTGTAATTATGTAATACTATGTTGATTGATTTAATCCGAGTCAATTTAGAAATAAACCTTCAAAGTATGAATAATAAATATACACAACAGGATGAACGTTATCCTTGTAAATAGCATTCCACAGCGCTTTATCCACACCACACACAAACCGCACTCAAACATCATTTCCCTTCAACACAAACTTCTCTAAAATTTATTTGCTTCCCAGAGCACATAAAAAAAGGCAAGCAAGTTATAATTTTTCGTCGATTAAGCTTATTCGTCTTTACGAAGTAAAATTTAAATCTTCACGCTCATTTATTTGTGCCGTTCCTATTATTGTGTGCATAATAAAATTGTAGACGCATGAGAAAAATTCCTTCTACGAACAATGGATACATCCGTTCATTTTCAGAATACTAATCACAACGTACTTTGCATTCACCTGTACTAAATAATAACAAGAAAATCAAGACGAAATTTATAAAATAATTTGATTTTTGTTTATAATTTACAACATTGGAATTTAAATTATTTAATATTGCGTTACATGATTCATAGCCGTTATGATGAGCATGCAATTTCGATGTTTATTATTTTTTTGTTGAAGAACGTTCACATTATTTGCTAGTTGTAAACATTTTGGTTCGTATCCATAGCAGTTTTGTTGATTTAATTGAATATATATTTATTATGCGTTATTAATGTAATTTGAATTAATAAATCTATTTATATTTATTTAAACATACATTAATGAAATTCAAATTAAACAAATGTATTAAGTATATTAATTAGAGTGTTTTTTGTTACAGGTCAGTTTGCAAATTTTGAGCGAAAGTTAGTAAGTATTCTTTAGGGCGTTTGCCCATGTAACGATTATTTATTTAAAATTCTCGAATTGTAATAAAATATGAATACCGGCGAGAAAATAGCAATAAGTTTTAATAGGTTTCAGCAATAAAATAAAACATAATACTTTAGTGTGAATTCATAATTAAAACTAAAACCTTATCAGTGCATTGGATTCAGAAAAGCACGCTGAGGTTATGCCGTATGCCAGATTTAATTAAAAGCCAGTAGTTTTTTAATTATTAATTAGTTTACAAAAATACGTAAAAAAATAGTTATAACGCCCTAGCTCGTTTAATAATTAAGTAATTAAGGATTACATTGCAGATTCTGAAAGAGAATTTTACGCTGAGGTTATGCCGTATGTTGCATAAAATGAGGAACGCTTTGATTATTAATTATTTAATAGTTTATAGAAAGCAATTTTTAGCATTTCTTGATTTTATATATACATATTTCTCGAAGGTCAGTAGGAAAGCCATAAATTATCGATACCGATTACGGCTGTCATGATAATATATTTAACGAGTGCAACAAAAAAACCTTTATAGAATAAACAAGACCGAACTTATAGTACTCAATAAAATAAAACATAATTAACAAATTAAAATTATGAAATTGATAAATTCAATTCACAAATATGTACACTTAACATAATGTTGGGTTTTATTTTGAAATATCATAACTAATGAGAGTATTGAAGTATTAATTGTTAGGATCAAATTAAAAAAAAAACTATTTAATAAGCCTTGCATAAGAAAAGTTTTTTGTCCTTAAACTTTGTGGAGTTTATTGGACATAATGGTTTACCCAAATTTCACTTTGGTTAATGAGAACCGCTAATTAGTTAACTAATTAACTCTTATTAAGCAATGCATAAAAAAAGTAAAACAGTACATAACCTCATTGAAGTCCATAGAATACAACGATTTACTCAAATTTCACTTTCGCTAATTAGAACCGCTGATAATAAACTAATTAGTAACCTAATTAATCTTATTAAGCGATGCATAAAAAAAGTAAAACAGTGCATAACTTCAGTGAAGTCCATAGAATACAACGATTCACTCAAATTTCACTTTCGCTAATTAGAACCGCTGATATTAACTAATTAGTAAACTAATTAATCTTATTAAACGATGCATAAAAAAAGTAAAACAGTGCATAACTTCAGTGAAGTCCATAGAATGCAACATTTCACTCAAATTTCACTTTCGCTAATTAGAACCGCTGATAATTAAGTAATTAGTAAATTAATTAATCTTATTAAGCGATGCATAAAAAAAGTAAAACAGTGCATAACTTCAGTGAAATCCATAGAATACAACGATTCACTCAAATTTCACTTTCGCTAATTAGAACCGCTGATAATTAATTAATTAGTAAACTAATTAATCTTATTAAGCGATGCATAAAAAAAGTAAAACAGTGCATAACTTCAGTGAAGTCCATAGAATACAACGATTCACTCAAATTTCACTTTCGCTAATTAGAACCGCTGATAATTACCTAATTAGTAAACTAATTAATCTTATTAAACGATGCATAAAAAAAGTAAAACAGTGCATAACTTCAGTGAAGTCCATAGAATACAACGATTCACTGAAATTTTACTTTCGCTAATTAGAACCGCTGATATTAACTAATTAGTAAACTAATTAATTTTATTAAACGATGCATAAAAAAAGTAAAACAGTGCATAACTTCAGTGAAGTCCATAGAATACAACGATTCACTCAAATTTCACTTTCGCTAATTAGAACCGCTGATAATTAATTAATTAGTAAACTAATTAATCTTATTAAGCGTTGCATAAAAAAAGTAAAACAGTGCATAACTTTAGTGAAATCCATAGAATACAACGATTCACTCAAATTTCACTTTCGCTAATTAGAACCGCTGATATTAACTAATTATTAAACTAATTAATCTTATTAAGCGATGCATAAAAATAATAATAAGATTAATTAGTTTACTAATTAATAATTTATCAGCGGTTTTAATTAGCGAAAGTAAAATTTCAGTGAATCGTTGTATTCCATGGACTTCACTGAAGTTAAGCACTGTTTTACTTTTTTTATGCATCGCTTAATAAGATTAATTAGTTTACTAATTAGTTAATATCAGCGGTTCTAATTAGCGAAAGTAAAATTTCAGTGAATTGTTGTATTCTATGGACTTCACTAAGGTTATGCACTGTTTTACTTTTTTTATGCATCGCTTAATAAGATTAATTAGTTTACTAATTAATTAATTATCAGCGGTTCTAATTAGCGAAAGTGAAATTTGAGTGAATCGTTGTATTCTATGAACTTCACTGAAGTTAAGCACTGTTTTACTTTTTTTATGCATCGTTTAATAAGATTAATTAGTTTACTAATTAATAATTTATCAGCGGTTCTAATTAGCGAAAGTGAAATTTGAGTGAATCGTTGTATTCTATGGACTTCACTGAGGTTATGCACTGTTTTACTTTTTTTATGCATCGCTTAATAAGATTAATTAGTTTACTAATTAATTAAATATCAGCGGTTCTAATTAGCGAAAGTGAAATTTGAGTGAATCGTTGTATTCTATGGACTTCACTGAAGTTATGCACTGTTTTACTTTTTTTATGCATCGCTTAATAAGATTAATTAGTTTACTAATTAGTTAATATCAGCGGTTCTAATTAGCGAAAGTGAAATTTGAGTGAATCGTTGTATTCTTTGGACTTCACTGAGGTTATGCACTGCTTTACTTTTTTTATGCATCGCTTAATAAGATTAATTAGTTTACTAATTAATTAAATATCAGCGGTTCTAATTAGCGAAAGTGAAATTTGAGTGAATCGTTGTATTCTATGGACTTCACTGAAGTTATGCACTGTTTTACTTTTTTTATGCATCGCTTAATAAGATTAATTAGTTTACTAATTAGTTAATATCAGCGGTTCTAATTAGCGAAAGTGAAATTTGAGTGAATCGTTGTATTCTTTGGACTTCACTGAGGTTATGCACTGTTTTACTTTTTTTATGCATCGCTTAATAAGATTAATTAGTTTACTAATTAATTAAATATCAGCGGTTCTATTTAGCGAAAGTGAAATTTGAGTGAATCGTTGTATTCTATGGACTTCACTGAAGTTATGCACTGTTTTACTTTTTTTATGCATCGCTTAATAAGATAAATTAGTTTACTAATTAGTTAATATCAGCGGTTCTAATTAGCGAAAGTGAAATTTGAGTGAATCGTTGTATTCTTTGGACTTCACTGAGGTTATGCACTGTTTTACTTTTTTTATGCATTGCTTAATAAGATTAATTAGTTTACTAATTAGTTAATATCAGCGGTTCTAATTAGCGAAAATGAAATTTGAGTGAATCGTTGTATTCGATGGACTTCACTGAAGTTATGCACTGTTTTACTTTTTTCATGCATCGCTTAATAAGATTAATTAGTTTACTAATTAATTATCAGCGGTTCTAATTAGCAAAAGTGAAATTTGAGTAAATCGTTGTATTCTATGGACTTCACTGAAGTTATGCACTGTTTTACTTTTTTTATGCATCGCTTAATAAGATTAATTAGTTTACTAATTAGTTAATATCAGCGGTTCTAATTAGCAAAAATGAAATTTGAGTGAATCGTTGTATTCTATGGACTTCACTGAAGTTAAGCACTGTTTTACTTTTTTTATGCATCGTTTAATAAGATTAATTAGTTTACTAATTAATAATTTATCAGCGGTTCTAATTAGCGAAAGTGAAATTTGAGTGAATCGTTGTATTCTATGGACTTCACTGAGGTTATGCACTGTTTTACTTTTTTTATGCATCGCTTAATAAGATTAATTAGTTTACTAATTAATTAATTATCAGCGGTTCTAATTAGCGAAAGTGAAATTTGAGTGAATCGTTGTATTCTATGGACTTCACTGAGGTTATGCACTGTTTTACTTTTTTTATGCATCGCTTAATAAAATTAATTAGGTTACTAATTAGTTTATTATCAGCGGTTCTAATTAGCGAAAGTGAAATTTGAGTAAATCGTTGTATTCTATGGACTTCACTGAAGTTATGCACTGTTTTACTTTTTTTATGCATCGCTTAATAAGATTAATTAGTTTACTAATTAGTTAATATCAGCGGTTCTAATTAGCGAAAATGAAATTTGAGTGAATCGTTGTATTCTATGGACTTCACTGAAGTTAAGCACTGTTTTACTTTTTTTATGCATCGTTTAATAAGATTAATTAGTTTACTAATTAATAATTTATCAGCGGTTCTAATTAGCGAAAGTGAAATTTGAGTGAATCGTTGTATTCTATGGACTTCACTGAAGTTATGCACTGTTTTACTTTTTTTATGCATCGCTTAATAAGATTAATTAGTTTACTAATTAATTAATTATCAGCGGTTCTAATTAGCGAAAGTGAAATTTGAGTGAATCGTTGTATTCTATGGACTTCACTGAAGTTATGCACTGTTTTACTTTTTTTATGCATCGCTTAATAAGATTAATTAGTTTACTAATTAATTAATTATCAGCGGTTCTAATTAGCGAAAGTGAAATTTGAGTGAATCGTTGTATTCTATGGACTTCACTGAGGTTATGCACTGTTTTACTTTTTTTATGCATCGCTTAATAAAATTAATTAAGTTACTAATTAGTTTATTATCAGCGGTTCTAATTAGCGAAAGTGAAATTTGAGTAAATCGTTGTATTCTATGGACTTCACTGAAGTTATGCACTGTTTTACTTTTTTTATGCATCGTTTAATAAGATTAATTAGTTTACTAATTAGTTAATATCAGCGGTTCTAATTAGCGAAAGTGAAATTTGAGTGAATCGTTGTATTCTTTGGACTTCACTGAGGTTATGCACTGCTTTACTTTTTTTATGCATCGCTTAATAAGATTAATTAGTTTACTAATTAATTAAATATCAGCGGTTCTAATTAGCGAAAGTGAAATTTGAGTGAATCGTTGTATTCTATGGACTTCACTGAAGTTATGCACTGTTTTACTTTTTTTATGCATCGCTTAATAAGATTAATTAGTTTACTAATTAATTAATTATCAGCGGTTCTAATTAGCGAAAGTGAAATTTGAGTGAATCGTTGTATTCTATGGACTTCACTGAAGTTATGCACTGTTTTACTTTTTTTATGCATCGCTTAATAAGATTAATTAGTTTACTAATTAATTAATTATCAGCGGTTCTAATTAGCGAAAGTGAAATTTGAGTGAATCGTTGTATTCTATGGACTTCACTGAGGTTATGCACTGTTTTACTTTTTTTATGCATCGCTTAATAAAATTAATTAAGTTACTAATTAGTTTATTATCAGCGGTTCTAATTAGCGAAAGTGAAATTTGAGTAAATCGTTGTATTCTATGGACTTCACTGAAGTTATGCACTGTTTTACTTTTTTTATGCATCGTTTAATAAGATTAATTAGTTTACTAATTAGTTAATATCAGCGGTTCTAATTAGCGAAAGTGAAATTTGAGTGAATCGTTGTATTCTTTGGACTTCACTGAGGTTATGCACTGCTTTACTTTTTTTATGCATCGCTTAATAAGATTAATTAGTTTACTAATTAATTAAATATCAGCGGTTCTAATTAGCGAAAGTGAAATTTGAGTGAATCGTTGTATTCTATGGACTTCACTGAAGTTATGCACTGTTTTACTTTTTTTATGCATCGTTTAATAAGATTAATTAGTTTACTAATTAATAATTTATCAGCGGTTCTAATTAGCGAAAGTGAAATTTGAGTGAATTGTTGTATTCTATGGACTTCACTGAAGTTATGCACTGTTTTACTTTTTTTATGCATCGCTTAATAAGATTAATTAGTTTACTAATTAATAATTTATCAGCGGTTCTAATTAGCGAAAATGAAATTTGAGTGAATCGTTGTATTCTATGGACTTCACTGAAGTTATGCACTGTTTTACTTTTTTTATGCATCGCTTAATAAGATTAATTAGTTTACTAATTAGTTAATATCAGCGGTTCTAATTAGCGAAAGTAAAATTTGAGTGAATCGTTGTATTCTATGGACTTCACTGAAGTTATGCACTGTTTTACTTTTTTTATGCATCGCTTAATAAGATTAATTAGTTTACTAATTACTTAATTATCAGCGGTTCTAATTAGCGAAAGTGAAATTTGAGTAAATCGTTGTATTCTATGGACTTCACTGAAGTTATGCACTGTTTTACTTTTTTTATGCATCGCTTAATAAGATTAATTAGTTTACTAATTAATTAATTATCAGCGGTTCTAATTAGCGAAAGTGAAATTTGAGTGAATCGTTGTATTCTATGGACTTCACTGAGGTTATGCACTGTTTTACTTTTTTTATGCATCGCTTAATAAAATTAATTAGGTTACTAATTAGTTTATTATCAGCGGTTCTAATTAGCGAAAGTGAAATTTGAGTAAATCGTTGTATTCTATGGACTTCAATGAGGTTATGTACTGTTTTACTTTTTTTATGCATTGCTTAATAAGAGTTAATTAGTTAACTAATTAGCGGTTCTCATTAACCAAAGTGAAATTTGGGTAAACCATTATGTCCAATAAACTCCACAAAGTTTAAGGACAAAAAACTTTTCCTATGCGTGGCTTATTAAATAGTTTTTTTTTTTAATTTGATTCTAACAATTAATACTTCAATACTCTAATTAGTTATAATATTTTAAAATAAAACCCAACATTATGTTAAGTGTACATATTTGTGAATTGAATTTATCACTTTTATAATTTTAATTTGTTAATTATGTTTTATTTTATTGAGTACTATAAGTTCGGTCTCGTTTATTCTATAAAGGTTTTTTTGTTGCACTCGTTAAATATATTATCATGACAGCCGTAATCGGTATCGATAATTTATGGCTTTCCTACTGACCTTCGAGAAATATGTATATATAAAATCAAGAAATGCTAAAATTGCTTTCTATAAACTATTAAATAATTAATAATCAAAACGTTTCTCATTTTATGCAACATACGGCATAACCTCAGCGTAAAATTCTCTTTCAGAATCTGCAATGTAATCCTTAATTACTTAATTATTAAACGAGCTAGGGCGTTATAACTATTTTTTTACGTATTTTTGTAAACTAATTAATAATTAAAAAACTACTGGCTTTTAATTAAATCTGGCATACGGCATAACCTCAGCGTGCTTTTCTGAATCCAATGCACTGATAAGGTTTTAGTTTTACTTATGAATTCACACTAAAGTATTATGTTTTATTTTATTGCTGAAACCTATTAAAACTTATTGCTATTTTCTCGCCGGTAATATGAATACACTGTAGACTATCACGTCAGGCCTTCATCACTGATCTCAGATGTTTGGATCAGATCATATTATGCTATATTTGTATGTAATCATTTTTATAGCCAAGAAAGAATTAAATATTTTGGATATAATATATATTAATGATATGTGTTGCATATAATGTATCTCAACTGTAGTAATTATCACAGAAATGGTTCAGATAGACCTGATTAAATAAAGTGTACCAAAGCACAGAAAGCAACAGTTTTCTGCTGTTTTTAAGCGATACGATTGCTAAAGTCTGTAGTGGGTGACGCAGGAACGTTTTACTTCTGTGTGTCTCATCATTTTTTTTTAAACCTAAAACATACTTTTTTAAGGTTGGAACTCCAACATCGATATTAGGAGTCAATTCTAATTCTAAAAAAAGTTTAAAATACATTAATACTTTATTTATTGATGGAAAAATAACTTGCTGCCTTTGGCGGTGCAACTACTAAGGTCGGAAACTTGTCAAAAGAGCGACCACGTCTTCTTATCTTACTTTGAAGTGGCTTATGTTGCTACAAAAATTAATTGTGGTAGTGATTTTTATATTTTGTCAAAATTTATTATTATCAAAATACTTACGTAAGAAACCGTAAAAAACTAAACGTTATTCAATAATTTCAAGTTTCACTTTTGGGTTTCTGATTTGCCAAGCAGAGTTGCTTTAAACCGTAGAAATAGAGTAGTAAGGAGAGTTCTGGTACAAAACTCTTGTCAAAATACATGGGACAAAAAATCAACCTAACTTTACTCATAGAAATAACTGTATATTCTATATCCATATGTTCAAAAAATATTTTTATTTTATTATCACGCTTGTTTCTATAATCTTTGCGCATTTATGCAATAAAATTCTTGCCATATTGTCACCGGTTGGGCCGCGGAAGGATCCTTGAGGCTTAAGGTTCTACGCAGAAGTGGTTCTTGGTCGTTTTGGAGATGATGTTTTTCCAAGTTATCGATTTTTTGTTGTTGGCATGATGTTGTTGGTTTTTGTTGTTGGAAGAGACTGGATATGCAAGCACACGGTTGCGGGTTGCAATAGGTTTGGAGTTTTCAGAGGAATTTACTACGTTTGATTGATCGACGGCACCAGGTTTGATGTTTGTTGGAAGCTGCTGGTAGAGATAGGAGTATCTGGTGACATCAGGCGGATATGCCTGTCTATAAAGTAGCTTGGTGATTTTATATTACAAAATTGAATTCTAATGCCAGTTGGAGAGAAAAATTTGATATTAAAGATATTCGCGTAACCGCGGCGCATCTTAATTGGTGGCGTATGCTCCGCCTTCGAGCTTTCGATTTTTATCTTGTATGTGTCCGGGTGTCGTCGATTGTTTGGTACTGTCACTATTGTTTGGGAAGGGAGTAAAATAACATGAAAGTGTAAGAGTTTGGGTTTGAAATGTTTGTAACACTTGCGGTATGGGTTAGTATGAAACTGTTCTAGATTCCGCGGTATCTTGCATTGTGTTGACACATATTCAGTCCGTTTATTCTCTTGCGTATTAGTTTGAATTCACTAGGCGGTAACTTTATGTTGCACGGGGCTCACTTAGTATTTTGGTCGGTGGTATTTTTTTTTTTGGTGTGTTTGCTGACCAGATGCAGGGGTTTGTGGTTTATTATGCTAATTTGGTATGTTGGTTTCAAACTGGGTTCTTGTGTGCTGATGCCGATTTGTTGTTGTGGTTGTGACGGTGGCGGAGATATGTCTATGGGTTACACGTGTTGCCTCACCCGGTCTTAACTACAGGGTATTTGGTTTTCTAGTGGAGGTATGATTTAGGTGGGACGGTTTAATTTTTATCCAAGATTTTTTCAAAACCTCTGAGTTACAAAGAAGTAAGATGGTCTTTGTCTTGATGTCAGCCGTGAGATGGCTTTTATCCGATTTGTTACATTCAGGTTTGTCTTGTTTGATAAGGTTACATGTGTTGGTAACTAAGCATAGCTGAAGTGTGTTACTTCTTTGTGGCATTCTCCCTTGACGCATTCTGCGGCGTAGATCATCTGGGTTGTTTTGATTGTCTGATGTGCTAAATGTTAGATCTTTTTGACAACTACTTGTTGTATTCTTTCTTTCTTTTTTTTTGTGCTCTTCTTGGTTGTCGTTCCTGCTGAAAATGACTTTTAGGTATTGATGATTGGTTTTGAGGCAATTTTTACCACTTGAACATCAATTTCCATATCTGTTCTGGTTTTTTATTGGTCAGTTCTAAGGCTTGTGTTTAGCATAGTTATATCCTAGATGGTTTGGTTTATTTTGTACTCAATATGATATTTTGTTTTTCCGCTTGCCACTATTGCAGTTCTTGGTTATATAAGATGTTTCAGAGAAACGGGCCTACAACTGAACCTTGCGGTATAACGCAGCTGCCTTTTTTTTTTATTAATTAGTATTTTACTGAGTTAATTGTTTAGCAAGTTTAGAAGGTAATTACTTACTTCAGTTTTTTAAGCTTTTTGTTTATGTCGCTCCATCTGGTTAAATGCGTTTTTAATTAAAGGGGCTTGTGGTTTCGTATGCTAATTTGGTATGTCGGTTCTAGGGTAGTGTCCTGTGTGTCGATGTTGTCTTTGTTGTTTTAGTTGATAGTAGTGACGGTAGCGGTGATATGTGTACGGGCTACACATGTTGTGTGAGGGTTTCTCCGGGCTTAACTACAGCGTTTTTCGGTGAAACTTTTTTTGTTTCCCCCGAAAATGAGATGGGATGGTTAATTTCTATCAATTTTTTTTCTAGAAATAAGTCTTTGTTTTGATGTCAGTTGTGAGGCGACTTTTATCTAGTTTGTTACATTTATGTTTTTCTTGTTCAGTAAAGTCACAGTAGGTAAGGTAGAGCTGGAGTGTGTTACTTCTTTGTGGCACTATTCCTTGACGCATTTTGCGGCGTAGGTTACGTGGGTGGTTGTGATCATTAGATGTACTTTGTGTTGGAATTCTTTGACAACTACTTGTTGTGTCTCGAGTTTTTTCTGTCTGTTTTTCAGATATTTTTTGTTCCTTTGAGTAATTAAATTGAGAGTGGAACATACTTTTTTATCTTGCACTATCAACTACTTGAGTTTGTCTACGAAGTATTTTTTGTGTCGTTTGTGGCTTACAAATGTAGTAAAAATTCATGATCTTTTTTTGTGTTTTGAGTAATTAAATTGGGAGTGGCAAAATTTTTTCTATTTTGCACCATCAACTACTTGAGTGTACCTACTAGGTATTTTGTTGTGTCGTCTACGTATATGCAGGCATGTTGTGCCGCTTTTGGCTTACACATGTAGTAGGTTTGAGAATTATTGCCACTAGGTTTGATGCTTGTTACAAGAACTTGTTTAGCTGTTTATAACTTGCGGAGTATTAAAGTATTTTTATATCTGTCTTAAACTAACCTACGAGGAAGACCAAATTGCGTCTTAGATATTTGATTATAAAGTGCAAGTTACTTTTTGCTTGCTAATATAATGTGTTTTTGCAATAGATGGCTGGGCGATAAAGTGTTTAGGCTGTATAAGGCTCAGTAGTAGCTTTTAACTTTGGTTTGTTTTTACTAAGTCGGGTTGGCCAAAAATTGCTACCTTGCAAGTTGTTTGATGTGTTATTGTTTCTTTGTTATAGGTACTGGCGGGGTGTGCAAGTGCAGGGTTGCATAGGATGTTACTGCGTTTGATTGACCGACGGTACTAGGTGTTTGTTATACTACCTACATCCAGCTTGATGGTAGAGATAGGGACAATTGGTGGCACCAGACTGAGCTGCGTGGTGTTTATTTATTACGACGTGTCTCTTGGTTGGTTTGGTGGTTGTCATTCTGGATCACACTAGGCAATTCAAATTAAAATTGCGTATATATGTCTATATTTTGGCAATTTTATTACTCTAGTGGCTTGTTGTTAATGGTGTCAAAACCATTTAATCTTTCCTTTCTGTACCGCACGTTTAAAGGTTTTTGATTTTTTTTTTAATTGTATTGTATTGTTTTAGGATTCCTAAGGTTTGTATACACTCATATCGATTTTACTAGAGTGCTTCAGCAATGATTCACCCATCGGCTAAAGTTTACATGCTTGACTGTAACTACATATCAACATGTAGTACTTATTGGTTTCCAGTAATATCTAGTCTTCGTTTTCTTACTTATCTGACCTTAAGGTTCCGAGATAAATTATTAGGTAATTTGTGTATGGTATTCTAACTGTGCTTGCTTTATCTTAAAGGTAGACTTATTTTGCATACTTTTTTAGCCAGATCAAGACAAGTCTAATTTTTTATTTCTTACTCGATAGCTACAATATTTGGTTGGGTTTTTCTATTGTCGTTATGTTAAGTGTGAGCAACGATACTGGGTGTGTACAGGAAGGTAAGAACGTTTGCTTCTGATCGGTAGTGCTGTATGATTTTTTTAATAAAGAAAACTTCATTAAGCGATTTTTGGTATACATTAACTACATGGGTTGGTTTTTAGTTGATTTGTAATACCAGAACCAAGTTCTGGTTGGGGTTGTTTCAATTTCAGTTTTATCTGTGTAGTTTACGTTTTTGAGAGCTTTGGTTGGTATTTTACTGAATAGGAATGGTTTCTAAGAGACTTGTAGGCTTATAGCAAACTTTTGAAATGTTGAACTCTCATTCTTTTACATACACATTTCTAGAAAGTTGCTCAACTTTCTTGTGCTGCAAGATGTGTTTTTGGATTAATTTTAGCTTTTTGCGTTATTTGCTTTTTACTAGGTTGAGCTTGGCACATATGGTATTTTAATGTGGCTTTTTGGAAGTGCAGAACTCTAGTGACTTCCAGAAGATGATGGCGGTTATGTTTTTTTTTTAACTATGTATATTGCAGCTGTGCTTGTTTAATGATAAGAAATCTTGTTTTTATTTACCGATGTGGAAGCAGGATAAATTCGAATGGCGCCTTTGTTGGAATTTCAATATTGTTTTCGGCGTTAATAGTCTTATTAGGCTGATACGCCAAAAATCTAAACTAACTCAATATTGTTCTCTGACCTGATCTTGGTGGTTTTTGTGTTGTAACTTCTTAAATGGATTGCAGAGCAGTGTTAGTTAGAAACTTTTGTTTTTATTTGTGAAAGTTGTAATCCGTGGATTGCCCATTGACTAAATCTGATCCAATATGTTGAGGTTTAGTGATTTTTGCCCAATATTGGTTTAGTTGGTCTCTGACATCTTTTTCTCTATATTATTTTGCATATTTGTTGTACGGTCAAGATGTTCAAATAGGAGTATGTCTATATGTAGGATAGGTATAGAACTCGGAAAGTGGCTTAGTTGGGTGAAGCTCAAATTTGAGTTTTGACGTAATTTAATAGGAGAGTGTGAGTGTACGAACCGTCGATTTGCAAGTAATCTATCTGGTAATGTTTATTTTGCGTTGTCTAATGCAATTTATATCGGAAACTGGGCACACATTATTGAACTGTTATTTTATATTCTAGTTTAACATATTTGCAAATTTACCCTAAACTTTCAGTAATCGTATTTAATCACAGTTTTAATGATATTCCATTTCATACAAAACAGGTTACCATTTCAGTGTGACATTATTACATTATTTTTATACTTGCTTATTCAAGCTTCATATTGGACCACAATACTTCAAAACAATGGCTTAGCGCAGTGCTTTAGAGCACATTTAACACTATTCTAATTAGGGACCACTGACATACAGGATTATGCCGCGCAAATTGTATTATATCCTGTTTGGCGATAATGCTTGATAATGGTAAATTCAGTTTTCATATAAAATTAAAAATTTATTACATTTACAGCTAAATTATAGGATATGATAAATAGAATATTGCATACCATTGTTAATCTAAAGCCATGTCATACATTCTATCCTTGAGTAAAGTCATTCACGTAACTAAAGAATTATGTTAGCATTAATCATATGTTTATAGTTAAAAATAATAATATTTACAGTAACAAATGCATACTTATTAAACATTTTGCATACCCACATGCAACTGAATATTAACTATTACATTTAAAATGAAAAATTCTACTGTATATCTCAACCTGCAACAGCATATCCAATACATCTATTTTCCGTCCGGTTGCTGCAATAAAGGATATATTCTATGTTTCGTCACGGCAATTCGAGATAATTTTACATTCCTTTATGCCACCGTCTTTATTCATTTAACTATACGAAACTTTCGTAACTGTAATTAGCCACGTCGTTTTGATATCTATTGTGAAATAATGTTTAAACACGCATGTATCATTATAAAGAAACCACATATACAAAAAAAAAGAAGATTCATTGTCATTATTAAAGTTTGTTTTAAAACCAACAATAGTAATTTAAGTTAAATTTAATGTCATTGTATACACATTCGTATGCTAAAGACTTACAAATAATTAAAAAATGAATATAAATTTGTTATTAATGTTAAACAGTAGTGGGAAATTTAATTTTATTGCAAAAATGTAATTACAGTGGAAATTATAAAAAAAACTGTGCCTTGTAAACAATAATTTACTGGAGAGAATGGTATATCAGACGTGTTCAAATTTTAATAATAATTCTCACGCGAACTTTGCAACTTTTTATCGATTGCTGCAAACTTGATTTAATATTCTTAATTCAACAATTTTTATTTTCAATGGCTACTACTATTCGTTATGTTTACTCAGACTCGGATAATTTCGGTCTTAATTTGTTTCCTAAAAAACACACGGCCGCGGAACGTGCATATTTCCCTCGTCCCAACTTTCCACTAAACGTTACACAACTTAAATATGCAAAGTTTAAATGACTTCTTAACATTTCTGTGTGTTTCTCTATACCATACGCCTGGGAGTTTGTAAACAATTTACTTGCACTGGGTACTATTTTCAAATATTAAGAAAGGAAAAACTTAAATATTTTCATATCCACTTTTCTAGTCAAAATAAATGCAAAATATAATAGTTTAAATATAATATTCTCGCTAGTGTGCTTTGTCTCGGAAGACTGCTCGTTATTTATTATTTAATCAGTAAGGTAAATTTTCGGACTGCGAATAAGGGAGAACATATGTGCGCATTGTGAGGTGCATCACTTAGTGACTCCATTAATACCTGGATGTGTACTGTTCTAACCATTAGGGTGCACTCTAGAGAGAAGACATATAGGGTATGCATACACACTAAACTCGTTTCAATTAAGAAGGACGCTTCGACACAGAAATTATTTGCCAGACATGTGAAATTACTTATAATAAAATTTTTGCATTTTGTTACTGTTGAGTGAGGTTGTTGGTCTGTAATTTAATTTAATTTAGTAGACCATTTAGAAAATTAAATAAATGGTGGTTGGTACTCTGTCGACCTTACTCAACTTGGTCTTACGAAATCCTGCGTACTCTCTTAATTTATTTTTTTGTTTGATTGTTATAGCACGGTCTTTGTTTTCTACCGCCGTCATTGTCTGATACAGTATAATATAATTTAAAATATATATTTTTTTTATAAACTATGATAGTGATTTTTGTTATATCAATAACTATGGAATTTGTACTATGAAGCTGGGCATTTGTTATTTGTAAAATTTACTAGTTATGGAAGAATTGGTTTATAAACTTTTTGATTGTAGATTTTAGTAAATTGGCATATACGTGGATAATCTAAATTTTTTTAACTCCAGAAGTATTTTTTCGGTCAATTGCTTTACTACATTTGATGAAAATATATATTTTTTAAACCAACCTTAGAGTTTAGGAAAACATGTAATAGTGTAAATGCACTTTGAATTTTGGCTACTGCGACGCCGAAAGTATATGCTGGTCCTCATTTGATCTTCAGCTTGTCAAGTAATAGATTTGATTATAATTTTTTTACTGCCACAAAAAAAAATTAAATCGTATTTTTTTCATATTAGAACATATAAAATTTAAATTAAATCAAATTCTACAATAAACTTGAATGGTAACATAAAAGAAGAAGGAGGCACACGGTTTAAACTTTAAAGCAACTATGCTTGGTATTCTACCGTAGCCTTTACTGAGCTTAAACTATATTTAGTTCTAAAAAAGCAAATTATTTGTTTTAATCAACAACGTTGTTTTTACTGCAAACACAATTTTGTGGGTCATGGGGAGGTTTGAGGAAACTGTTGTTTTGGGAACGTCAGACCGCAGTTTAATTAGGATTCTTTATTTGGATTAAAATTTCCATCTCTACAAAATAATGATTACTCAAGAATTGCATGAAGCAGTATACCCCAACCGCAGAAATCTGTTTGAACAAATCAACAGATAACTTCCGACTGATTCATGAAAGACCGCTACATTTACTTAAATTAACAGTGGTGTGCCATATCATAATTTGGAGTGATAGTGCCGTACTTTTTTGTGGTCCCAACAGTGCGGGGCTACAATTCACACAGCTTTTATTTCACTTCAATGTTTTCTGGACATCTGATCTCTATGAGAGGTGATGTGCGATGGCCGGCGGTTGTCATATTTAGTCATTTGTGACGTGTTCAAACATTGCTCTTGCATCTTACTAGAATTAAGGGAACGGGTTACTGCTGAAGTTAATGCCCCCGCAGAATGCTCTCCGAAAACTGTGTCTTAAACTTTTGGCTTTGTCGGCAGTTTCTAGTTTTTATTTTGAAGAAATAAATTTAAATTTGGCTTTACTGATATTATTTGTTTTACTGAATAGTATAACTTTTGATTTACTTTGATTTAGGATCAAGCTATGTCTGTTCAATATGTTAACAATACTCTGAATGTTCTGCATATGTTTTATTCTTAAGTATATCCAAGTTGACTAAACGCTCATAAGTTGAGTATCATCAACGTAGTAGTGCATCTTACAGTAACTGATTAATCATACATGTTAACAACAAATAAAGGAGGGGACTAAGTATGGATTCTTGAACAACCTCTTTTGAAACGATTTCAAAATTTAAAATATTGCTATTCAACTCTGCTGCATGTGATCTACTAGTAAGACATTTTTTTAACAACGTTGAGTTTTTACTTTAAAATAGCAATTTACATGTGATCTATCAAATACTTTTATTAATTTTTTATTATTAGCTGGATAGTATTGTCAACCATTCTAGTGATTGTTGTTGAGCAGTTCTAAACTGGTCTGAATTCAGATTGATTGGGTGGCAATATAATTATGTTACTTTTAGAAATTTGTTTAACTAACTATCTAGAATCTTTCTTTAGGTAGTCATACCAAGATGATGCAAAAAAGAAGGAGTTATAAAAACAACAACAAAAATGAATACAAAAACATGCAAAGGGTAATTAGAAAGAAAATCATAGAAACCAAAGCCACATGGCACAAACAAGTATGTACAGAAATCAAAAATTATGAAAGAAAATATGACCATGACCTGTTCAATCTCTACAAAACCTGAAAATAGTAGCCGGCTTAAACCGAACGACAAATACAATCATAATAGAAGATCGAAATGGAAACAAAATACTTGACATTGAAAACCAACTGAAGAGGTGGACTGATATATTGCAGAACTCTTTGAAGACAGTAGAACAGAAATCTAAAACATAAATTTTATAGATGGTCTTTAAATTATAAAGGAAGAAGTAGAACGTGCTATAAAAACTATTAAGAATGAGAAAAGCAACTGGGCCAGACGAAGTATATGGGGAAATACTTAAACTTCTTAGCACAAAAGGATTGCAATTACTAACAAAACTGTTTAATTTAATATACGACAGTGACAATGTGCTTAATGAGTTATTTATTAAAAATATTTTTGAAAATAATTTATGGCAGAATATACAACAAACTTGACGAAAGAATTGGTAACACACAATTCGGCTTTTGCTATGGCCGTGGCACCCGGGAAGTATTATTTGCAACTCAAGTTCTAGGACAAAGATGCAAAGATGTAAACCATGATGTCTATATGTGTGCGATAGATTTTTAAAATGCTTTTGATTGGGTTCGTCACCTCAATTGATGAGAAAGATATTCGCATCATCACAAACCTATTGGCAACAGACAGCGGTGGAACGTCTAAACCAACAACTATCGGGCGAAGTTGACATCAAGAGAGGAGTGCGGCAGGGATACATCTTGTCACCGATACTATTCAACTTATATGCGGAAGAAATATATTAATAAAGTACTAGAATATGCAAAGGTAATATGAGAAATGGAAAGTTAGTAAACAACATTAGATATGCTGACGACACGGTATTGCTGACAGCACAAGTGAACAATTACAGACGCTTGTCGATTGCTTAGTGAAAACATGCAGAGAATACGGACTGAAGTTGAATACAAAATAGACCAAATATCTAGTCGTTAGCAAAAACTTACAACTTACGAGACAATAAATAAACTAAAATATCAGGGCACGACTATTAACGATAAATGGGACCAAAGCGTAGAAATTAAAGCTAGAATCGCACAAGCAAGAGCAAATTTTTTAAAACTCAGAAACGTTCTGTGCAGCCACAACTTGAACCTAGAATTGCGCATGAGAATGGTACAATGCTACATCTTCTCGGTTCTACTATATGGGGCAGAGGCCGGGACGCTAACGGAAACATTAATCAAATAGTTAAACGCGGTTGAAATGTGGATGTAGCGTAGAGGCTGTCTTCCAGAAAATTAACAAAAATCTCGAGATTTCAAACATCATAAAACAATGTAAACTAAAGTATTTTGGACACGTAATGAGGAATTCGGAAAATTACGAACTGCTTTAATCTAATAATGTAGGGTAAAATAATGTGAAAAAGAAGCGTTGGACGTCGTACAACATCATGGCTAAAGAATCTTTGCCAATGGCTTGGGAAAAATCAGCTCAGCTTTTCCGTGCAACGGTAAACAAGACGATCATAGTCAATATGACAGCCAAACTGAGAGTCAACGATCGAAATTTTTATCCTCTTTGGTTGGATACATTTTGTTATCGGAATAATTAAAGCTTGCTTACACATTTTTGGATATACATTGTAGGTGATGCATTGGTATTCTATATTTGTTATATATTCAAAATATAAGGACCAATACTATCATATTTGATTACATTTGATCCAATGGATAAAAATATGATGTCATCACGTTTCAATATAGTAGTACTTGTTTGCTAAAATTACTTTTAATGTTTTGTGGGATTCTTCAGTATCACACATTTTTTTTATTTGATTACTACCTTTGCTATTTTTTTAATTTTGTAACAGTTGTTTGGTACCATTTGGTAAACATTTTTATGTTAGCAGTCATACGATCCCGAACGCTGATTATTAACCAAACTAGTACGACACGTTTATATTTAGTTGGCTATGTTTTTACGGTGGCAACTAATGTATCACTGTATATAGCGTATTTTAATTTGTTTTTCAAATTTTAATTTAATATATTTATTTTTTTTATTACTGTTAAGTCACTAGATTTGATCTCACTGTAGTGGTTGCCGCTGCTTGATTTAAAATTAAAACAGCTACAATTACTTTTTTACTGAAGTTAGTTTTACTAAAATACATGAAAATAAGAAAGCATTTGATAAAATTACCAGCGAAATGTTGAAATGAGTAGAAACAGTTTGCATAGAAAAGTTTGTCAAGGAGACGGTTTACCGTTGCATTGAAGCTACATTCAGATTTATTATGAGAAAGGTTAATCTATGCACTAGATTAAGATCGAGAAAAAAAAACTTTGAAAGTTTTTTTAATTTGATGTCGATTCAAGATGTTTTTTATTGCATTGAAATACAGTTGTTTAAACAAAATTGTCTCCTTGGTTGAGATTGTTTAAAAAATTGCTTTTTTGCTACTAGAGGAAATAACATTTCCTCTAGTAGCAAAATGCCGAATTTGTGTCTTTTTAACCACTGGAGTAGAAGTCAGTATTCTTTGGTGCTTATCTGAAGATCTCGTGGCCGCGCAGCGTTACTAAGACAATTTAAGTTGTGTTTTGTGTTAATATTTAGAGGTTAGAAGACAACTCTTTATTATCATGAACATAATAGAAACATAGTATTCCAGAAAAAGAATGCTTAACTTTGATATTATCCTACTTTATGTCCGAATCAGGCGGAAAAACCATCTGCAGTGAGAAGGGAAGTATATTTATTATAGACCTTGCAAATGCTTACGATAATATTCTATTACAAATCAATACACGAGCAAATACTTTTTTTGCTTGTCTTTACCGAAACTATCTGTTTTGGCCTTAAAATGACCAAATGACGAAAAGATTTTTCTGGTATTTAATTGGCTGTAATTTAGGATTTCACTTGTCATACTATAAAATCTGACATTATATTTTTGTAATTCAGTCGAATTCTTGAAGCAGAATCTAACTCTTAATTTTAAAGAATTCTTTAATTAGTCCAAAGGCCTCATTAAATGAACATGATTTTAATGAACGTTTAATCTATATTTTGTTGATTCTTGATCAAATCTCTCACTAAGAAGTAAAACAGTTGCATAATTCTTTTTGTGTCTTACTGCTCTATATATTGTTTTACCGCTTTTATGCAAATATTTTGATAAAATAAATTTACTAGCACCTGTACTTTCTTTTCTATTCAAGAATCATTTCTTTCAAATTTGGTGCATATATTGCCAATATATAAAGTAGTTCTTTAACTATTACACTTCCTAAATTATCACTAAAATTTAAACCCTTACTAAGTTTTCTTTCCACAACATTAAATAACAAACCCTCTTTGCAATCAGATTATATCTAATACAGAATCAACAGAACCGGATTCTTGATACTTTCTAAATATTAGTTGTCCAAATTTATTTTATTTTTTTATATGTTATCAAACTCATGCTTTATTTTTATACGAAAGAAAAAATATTGTATTGTATTGTAATAATGTTTCCTTTAGCACTAATTTTAAATTGTTACCTATATTAAAACGATATTCAAAATTGAATAATAAATTTTTTTGATTGGGACCAATTTTTAATACTATGGGTTGGATGTTATCAGATACGATAATATGACCACATGAAAATTCTATTATGTAGTATTGTTCAGCACTAGCATTAATAAATAATCTCTATCTAAATTTAGAATTGGGTTTTATTGTTTCAAAGCATAAGTAACGGAGTTTGATGAAAGTAATTTATTATAGGTCAAATAGTGGTGCTACAAAGTTGTAGCATTTTTACGAATTGCAAGGAGTATGGGTCTTTGAGTTTAAGAGACATTTTATTTAAAAAAAAATAGACTACATGAGAGATATTGACGATATTGAAGCGGCAAAAATAGACTTACTGCAATTGTTGTATAGATTTTATAGGCTAGACCATGTTTGGAACGAAAGATAAAAATTTACACTGGCATTGATTGACAGGTATTATCAGAAAGATAAGTAGCACAGAAAATTAGTATTAGAATACGCAGAAAGACGATTTAAAAAGAATTTTCTGGAATATTATCGACAGGCTGTCCCGTGACTTAATGTGCATAGGTTAGGAGCTTATTTTATGGAAATATTTAAGTCCAAAACTCAATAGTTTCAGAGATATTAGTAGTATAGTATTTATTATCCCATCTCTAATAAACGTCGGCGGCATTAATAGTTTTTTAGGCTGATATGCCATAAATCTAAACTAACCATCTAATAAACGTGGTTTCATCCGTAAACAGAATTTCTAAGCTGTTGGTGTGCAATCAAGCAACAACAAATGGCAACATGGTGATATGGGTACAAACAAAAATTGTATCATATTCTTCACACTTTTATTTGACTAACTTTTGTACGCTACAAGAGTGACTAATTATTGATTAGGTTAAGAATAGCTTTCTCTTCGGCAGGTTTTTGCTGCACATGGGACGCTTTGAATTCCTAAAATTGTTCAAGGAATCCGCTATTAAGCTATGCCCATATAAGTAGTAAAGGTTTTTGTCACTAGAGCGATTTTTATTAATCAAATTATTGTTTTTTAAGGTGTAACGCACGCTATGCAGAAGAGACAAGAGAAAGTAGCTTGCAGTCGCTTAGCTATGAGATTTAATGTTCTGCGATTGTCGGATTGCTGCGTTTTCTTCTGGTGGATTATGGCCTCTTATTTGTAGTACGGTAGAGAGGACAGTTAAGCAACGGCCGGAGTGGTCACGAGTTGGATTAAAGTGATGCAGAGCGTAGCGTTCTTTCCAAATGGATCCGTTATTTCATATGGGTATCCTATCAATACATATTTCTTTTCGATGGCTTGGTGTGCCCGACACTGATATATTTTTATTTGCTTTTCCGCTTCAGCATAGTGGACATTGGTTTATAAGCTAATGTGTTACAATTTATTCTACTATAGTCACTTCAGCGCGTTTTGCGTTGGCTATTGGCTTTAATTTGATTTATACAACATTGTTTGATAGAAAAATTAAAATGTTATAGTAAAAATATCTTTTTAATGTTATTGTAAGTTCAAATATAAATTTTAAAGATTGTATCTAAAAGTTGATATTTTTGTCTTTATTTTCTGATTTTATTAAAGTAATGTTTATTTTGCTAGTCACGAACATCAATTATTATTTTCCTAGTAGTTTTGATAAATATATCTTTTGAATAAATAAAGTTTTTTGAATAGTTCTTCGAAAACGATTTGTAGTGAAAGTTATGTTTGGATGTATCCTCTCGAATAGCACTCGTGTTGCATCCTCCAAGCTCGGTGGACATTCGTAATGACCACAAAAGTATTTGACATAACTTTTTCTACTAATATGTCATTAAAAGTAATCATAATTTTATATTCACACGATTTTTTATCAAATTTAAATATGTATTTTAAGAATAAAATTTATAAGAAAAACCAACTCATTTAAAATAGGTGGGTGTTTTGAATAATAGAAGCATGTCACATACACATAAAACTAACGGCTTATAAAAAACATTAATAGCCCATCTCCATCAATCCAATAATAAATTACAGTCCCCTTTTTATATAGAAAAAAACGTTCAAAAAAGTGTAACAAATATCAATAATAGAAAGCATTGAAGATTACCACGATATATAGAGGGGTTAAAAATGATACAAATGACATTGATAAATTGAACTATTGCAAATCCCAGTTTCTACAGATGTTATATACTGCATGTACTACACTATTATATAAAAATGACTGTGCTTTAGAGTTATTTAGAAAATTAATCAATTGAATGAGACAATCAATAATGCAGTAATGAATAATCATAATTTAACTCTTATTATTGAAAATGCAATAATAATTTAACAGCTAACAATAAAACCATTGATAGATATTGGACAATAGTAGATTTAATAATTTGAAATTTCCTATCTAGTTTGATGCTAGGGTAGGGAATTACGTGTTTAGGGTCCGTTTGGGCCCGTGAGCGGATGTAACCACATATCTGACCCAATTTTATATACAACATATTTTATTTAAATGGTGTGAATAATGATTCTTTTTTTAGGATTAATTGAAATACATGTATAGTGACATTTTTGTATTTAGTTTTTATAAAATATAATATTGATTTTTTTACACTAAATGATTCGAGTATGGGAAACAGTTTAAAATTATTAGTTTAGAAATAACAATATTTTTTGCTGTCTCTTATAAATACTACTAGTTTTTATACGTTGATTTGATAATTTTACACTACTTCAAACATAAATTGGCCGCTATAATTAACATACGAAAATATTGTTTGCTCTGTTGCACTTAATATGCTTCTCGAGCTCGTATTTTGCACATGCTATGGGCCAAGCTAAAGTGGATTTACTTTACATTTTTTTTTTTAATTCTATTTGACAATTTGTTGTGATTTTGATGAGATGTCGTTTGTCATCAAACGATTTTTTTTTTTTAATTTACAGTTCATGGAACAGGTTGACCAGTTTAGTTTGGTTTGTAGAGAGAGGCAGTTGCGATGTCTGTAGTGTGGTCAAAATCTAAAGTTTAGTCTAAAATGGGGCGTTCTTATCAACATGAACATGCGTTGATACAAAAAACCCAATCCTATGTGTCTCATTCAAAATTACCAAAACATGATCTCGACACACACGCACATGCATTAGCGCTCGTATTCATGTGGACGCCCATAAAAGTGAGTGATGACAGATTTTTGAATATTGGTTTAATTTATTTGGTGTTACTAATCAGTTTAGACTTTGTGCTTGTGAATTAACTGCATTTTATTAGTGGAATTTGAGTTTTGAGGTTAATTCTAAGCCAAGTTTCGTATAAGTTTTAAGTGGTGCGAATAAATTGATTTGTTTGTGTTGTTAGAGGAGGTGGCTTTGTCTAAAGGTGCTATTGTAGCGATTGTTGAACGTTTTTGCACGGTGACTTAAGAGGAGGCCTAGATAGTGGAGTGTATTTGAGCTTTACAAGAAAAGTGATGCAACTGGGTCTTATGAAAGGTGCTTTTTGCAACAGAGTTTGATCACTTTTATATCAGTTATTGCGCGGCATATGCGATGGCAATGACAGTTGAATACAGGATTAGCAAATATGCCGCAGGTGTGGTTAAAGGATGTGAGTCAGCTTTGTCCAATGGTTCTATTAAAGAGATTGTCAAAGGTTTGAGCGGAGTGACCTAAAGAGGCTAAACTGCTGGAGTGGCTGTATCCAGCTCTACACAAAAAGTGATAGAACTGGGTTTTATGGAAATGCTTTCTTTGCAACAGAGCTTTATCACAAATATTTAAAAGTCTTCTTCTTTTTTCTTATTGAAAGCCTTACAACTTGTGCTGACAGTTTGTTATTCCTGATTCCGCTGTTCCTGTGAGACCGATTTCCAGCTGTCCTTCCATTGCTTTGGCGGTCTACCAAGAGGTCTCTTTGTGAATATTTTGCCATCTCTTACTGCCTTTGCTAAGTGGGTATCGTTCATTTTTGTTACGTGTTTATTCTACTCACGTCGTCCGCTTTGAACCCATCTTGCAATGTCCGGTGTGTTGCATTTGTCTCTAATGTCTATGTTTGTTTTGCGATTTATCAGAGTGTATCCTGCTATTATGCGTAGGGTTTATGTCTCCCCAGTTTTCAACCGTCTCTTTGTTTCTGCGGTGTCGGTTTTTGTTTCCACTGCGTAATGGAGTGGGTCTGACACATGCTTTCTACATTCTGGATTTACTCTCAGTTGATATGTGTTTGTTTTTCCATATTGGTTTGCACAGTGCACCTGAGGTTTTTACCGCCTAGTTGACTTGTTTCGTGACGCTTTGATTTGTACATTCAGGTATTCAAATTTGATATGGTCCTACACTACCACTTTACATCTGATTGGTGATTTTGCGATGACTAGGCTTTTAGTTTTGTTGGTGACAACTTTCATATTTACGATGTTGCATGCTGCTTTGAATGTGTTTAACAAACGTTGAGGTCCGTTTTCTGAATCTGTAATAATGATGGCGTCGTCAGCGTAACAGACAATTTTTACGACTGTTTTTCCTAATTTGTATTTGAGGGCTACTTTATCTAAACTTTCAATAATGTTGTTCATTAGCAGATTAAGTCGAAGTCATTAATTTTAAATCTATTTAAGATCTTTAAAGATGATTTTCTTATTTTGTCTTTTATTATAATTTTATGTTTAAGTATTGTAAGAGCATCTTAGCTATTTTTAGTAGTTTTTAAAATCCTTGTCTTTTGTATTATGGTTTTTGAAAACTTGTACGGTATTGTCTTGCGCTTTTTGAGCTAATGGTCTAAGATAGGGCTACGAGACTACGCGGATCGTTTTTTTTTGCTGTATGTTCGTAAGTAAGTGCAGGAAAGGGGGTCGACGAAGGAGCTGGTTATGCTTTGCGATGTCGGGGGGAACGTTTGAATTAAAGAGTTTTTTTTACTGAACTATGTTTTCAGGCGCCTCAACAAATTCAAAAATTATGGACAGCAATTTATGGCAGTTGTATGCGGTGTCGAGGCCGGATTTTTGCTATAAGTCCAGAACGTGGAGGCTTACTAAAAGTTTTTGCTACGAAGTTCAAGATGTAGCTTAAACATGGTTTTTATGAAGTCAAAATACTATTGACAGTAAATTTTTAATTGTAACGTTTACAATTTTTAATTAAATTAAAAGAAATACAGTTCACAAATATACTGAACAGTCACCACCAACATGGCTGATATAGTAGACAGATATAACTCAAAATGCTCAAGATTGCTCAAATAAATTTTGACAGGACAGAAAAACTTTGGATCTGCTAAAGAACAAGTACATGGAAGAGGAATTTACTTTTGCTCTGAGCTTGCAGACCAACAAAGTAAGAGAAGTTACCAGACATGAGTTATATACTTACTCATATGGTCACTAAACTGATGGGGGTCATTGTAAACAATGTTGCAACAATGTTTTTACTAAAAAAGAGATTGGTATGAAAAAGAAAAAAGCTGCTCAAAACGCTTCTGGTTATCTTTAACACTCTCATGAGCAACGGCATTGAAATGCCAACATTGATTGAAAAACCAGCTAAAAAGAATAAGAAAAGTTATCATATAGGCTGCTTTGCATCATAAACTTGATTGACAAAACTTTATAAACAAGTCTTAAGCAGGAAACTCCAACTAGAGGAAAAGGGTGACTTGTTTGACCTGCAATTTGATTTCATAAAGATGCGATTTACAATCCAGCAAAAAAGTGTAGGAGCTGGTAACAAACATAAAAGCGGAGAAAAAATGGATAGTGCTTGTAACGTTTAATATTAAAAACGCTTTGTTATATGAAACCGCTACAGGAGATTGGTGTCTCTGATTATTTAATCAATACCATTTGCACAAGATGGAAGTTACCGCTGGGGTCCGACAAGGTTCAGTCAAGTGTCCAGCATTGTGCAACGACACTACAACTATCTCCTTAATTGGCTACGATAATGACGTGACAATTATTATTGCAAGCAAAAACATTGAAGAGATGGTAGAGAAAGTTAAAAGTGGGTAGTGAGTAGGCTAGGTCAAATTGTTTGAGAAAAAAAACTGCAATTTGCTGAACAGAACACAACTCAATATTTTCTCATTTAAGGTCAGCGGCGTGTCAATAACTAACCAAAGCAGCATCCATCAAATACCTGGGCATTACTTTTGCTTACAATGTGAAAATTGGTATCCGCAGCGGAAAAAACCGATAAGACTACCGCGATGCTAACAAGACTGATACCCAACATTGGAGGACCTAAAGGGGAGAAGAGGAGGGTAATGCCAGCGTTGTTTCTTTGTTAGTGCTGTACGGAGCGTCTGGAAACAGTGGGTCTAAAAAAAGAAATATGGAGAAGTCTTTTTACATACGCAGAGAGCAACATCCGCGTCTTGTCCGCGTACCTGACCGCCTTCAAAAAAGCGATACTGTTTATTGCTACAACCACAACGCTGCACTTACTGGCAGAACAGTTGTAATGGGCTCACAGATCTGAGCAGAAAAAGTTGTAAAGAAAAGCGAGTATTACTATGTGGAAGAAAGAGTGGAAGGAGGACAGAGGCACGGTAATGACTAAAAGTCTTATCTTCATCCTAACTACATGGGTAATAAGGAAACAAGGGAGCATTGCAGCGTTGACACTTTACTCAATTTGTAAGCACTGGTGCTTTTCAAATTATCTGTGCAGTTTAAACTGCGAACTAACAAAGACTGTTTATACTATGGCATGGTCAACGCGCTCAAGCACATTGTTCTAGTATGCACTAGATGGCAGGAAGGAAGGAAAAGTATTTTGGTTACCAAAAACTCTTTGTAGTTATAGTTTTTAAGCATTTTACTTCCTTTGTCACAGGTTGCGTCTTTTGTGTTTTATCATCTTGTAAAAGGGACGATAGCCATTTTTTTTTTTTTGGTTTACTGTTAGCTTTTTTTTGCATCATGTTTGATACCGATGCCTTAAATTTTTTGATTACAAGGATAGTGACATCATAAAGGCTAAAACGCCCTTGTTGTT
Source organism: Tachinus rufipes (assembly GCA_963932245.1). NCBI lineage: Eukaryota > Metazoa > Arthropoda > Insecta > Coleoptera > Staphylinidae > Tachinus > Tachinus rufipes. Next base: position 81,792,982 of record OZ010744.1, read on the forward strand.
AAGTATTTGCAGTAGGCCGTCCATGACGTGGCACCACAGTAGCGGTGGAAGCATTTGCCCGCTACTTAAACTTATACAGTCTTTTCATATAGAGTTAGGGTTGCAGTGCAATTTTTGAGTATAGAGTTGACTCAATGTCGGATGATAGACTACTTACCTTGAAAATTATATTATTTTTTCAAGTATTCTCAGTATCTTTAACAAATTATTTTAAATTTAAGCTAACATTTCAGCAACATGTAAATTAGCAAATTGTAACTAAAAATGAAAATGATAATTTTTTAAACTTTTTTTTTGCGCAATTTAAAGCTATTTGACATTGCCCCAGAAGTCTTACGACTTCTTTAAAGGAGGTTGATGGAACTAACGGATTATTAGGTGACTTTCGAATCAGGTCTAATGAAGATAATTAAATTTTATTTTAATTGTAATCAATTTTGTTCTTTGGCTTCAACTTAATATTATTTTATTTAAAAAAAAATTATTGTTACTATTCGAGATAAACATATAGACACGTGAGTAGAAAAAATGCATTAATTTTGCTGTGAATACTGTTATTGTGTTTTTTCGTTATTACATTATAATTCAACGGGAGATTGATAATGTAACTGCGACTGCACTTCGATGCTCTGAAACTTCATATCAGCTCACTCATCACTGACGGATCCCGACTTCAATCAGCTATTCATTCCAATATACATTTTACTAGAAGTCTCAATATATCTTAGTCTAATTTATCTGCATCTACTATACAGTTTGTTTCAATTAAAATTTAATATTTGTCAATAAACTGTGTTTGTTTATGTCTTTTTCGATTATTAAACGCCAAATTGACACAATAATAAAGGAAGCATTCCAAGAAGAATTAAATAAGAGCATGCGCCAAGTACATATAATTCTAAGGTTGTAATGTAACACATGCGCAAAGCCTTTTTCATACGTAGATTCCGCGTCTCATATATTGTGTACGAAATTTGATACCACTCATATCTTTCGGACGCTGAAGATATAATGCATATTGTATTGTGATACAGAATGCGTCGCTCAAATATGCCTGAAAAGTCCCACTAAAATGTATGTGTTACCTATATTCGAGATAAGGAATCTAGGACTTACATATTCCTGTAAAAGAACCCTAAGACTATTGGCTATTAAAATAAAAAAAAAGTTCTGGTACATATCTAATTTATTGTTAAGTTTATAATTTGTGTAAAGCATACTAAAGATTTAAACAAATATATGTACTAATAATAGTACAAATGGTCAATTTTCTTTACCGAAATATACCCTATATATAACACCAAATTTATTTCCTTCTAATTTCTTCGACACTTTCAGGTTATATGTCTATAAATTATGACTTCTGGGGGCTAGTTTAAGTGGCAATTATAGCAAACACCGATTTAGCTCGCTAGTATATTATCAGAGCTTGTCTTAAATTAAACGATACTGAATTAATTTCTATATTTAATCAAATGGTTTACATTTGTAGTTTTTTATGTCGGGTAATTTAATTTATTTATTGCTGTGCATTAATTATTTATTGTAAAAGGAAAAGCATGAAGTTTTATTGTATGTATTACTACCTAATTCTTATTCGCATTTTAATTGAATTTTTCTTTTTCCAGGTAAGACATGAAATTTCCACTTTCCAAAGTAAGTAAGTAAACGAAAATATTCAATTAAAAACGTATTTAAAAATAAATTAGATAAGAAAGTGAGTTGTTAGCGGTTACTTACAGATGACTTTTTAAATATATTACTTTCTTATCTAATATATTTTTTAAAGAAACCTATCTATTCATAAATTCCGTGATACTAAAAATATATATAGTGCATCGAATGAAGACGTTGCACTTGTCAAAATAGATGGATGTGTTTTGATGTTTCCTAGATTATTTACAATTTTCCGTGCATGTATTTTACATCCATTCAACGTTTCTGAATTATGCACATTTGCACATCGATGAATATTCAATCCAACCATGGGATGTAATTGTCTATGGCTTGCATAAGGAGATATATATCTCTAGGAATCTCCTACATATTTCAACGCAAACTGCTTAAGATTAAGTATGTCTGGATATATTTTCGTATGTATATAAATGAATATGTCTGGGTGTAAATGAACAAGTCATATGTTTTCAAATACCTTAAGATTCGTCGGTATTTACACAAGGGGAATAAATTATATTTCACATGGGTGAATATAATCGACTTTCTATAATATGCTTCTGCTTATTGATTAAAATAAAACTGCATTTGCTTTGTTTCCTCAAAGTAATTATTAAACCGAAACAATTTTATTCTCATTAAACTTATTCTGCATTTTGTAAAACAACAAAAGACTCATACAGGCTTTTCCTTATCCAATCGAAATCTAACCGCTTGATATTATTAATACTAACGCAACCACTTTTCCTTCAGAAATGCACGCATAATTCTACCCCGTCTACAACATGCAAACTAATTTACATTACAAGAAATTCCAATACCCGCCATATTAAATAATTTAATTCCCTACATTTCAGACAATTATATAAAACCCGTAGTCAATTAACAAGAGACAAAAATTCCGAGGGGTAAAATTAAACATTTAAATCTAATTTAAAAATACATTGTGATTTGTTTAATTGACGATCCCACTTTGTATTCCATTATCTCCGAATGAAGAGTGGGCTGATAAAATACGTGCGATTTGTTGGATGAACAAAAAATATCAACCCCGTCAAAACAAAAATATTGTCGCGCACGTCGAAACAATTTGTGTTCCGGTTATTAAGGCAATTAAAGAGGTAATTTCCAGCAGGCAAAAAATGGCTTTTGTGTTGGGAAAATGTTAGCTTGGCGATTTATTAAAAACAAAGAAATAGAGCACATGTGTGATTGTGTGCGTTGCAAAAACCCCTTAATCTGACTGTAATTGTTCAACTCTCTGGATAGAATTAGGGGGAGGGTCTGTAAACGGATACATGAATAATAAATTGTTTTCATATGCCCTCTTTTTCTATACAGATGGTGCGTACAAGTGGTTCGTCTTGCATTTTTTCCATGCGATGGAACTGCAGCGATAAATAGAGCGGCGATAAATACCCGGAACAGTAACATTTGTCTTGAATGTGGTGGAGCATGTTACTCACTACGTGCCAGACGTTGAAAATGTAATATAGCCAGTACATTTTTATAGATAAATATGATATGCAATTGCCAACATTTGTATACATAATTTATTACATACACATTTGGATTTTAAAGCGGTTAATGTTTCACTTGAAGTTTTGATAGGGCAATTTCCGGAATACAAACAATTCTTACATAGTACAAATGAAATCTGTGTTTTCAAACAATATAATAATATTTTCAGATATACAAATTCTTCTATTTCTCTACTTCAGCGAGACACTTATATAGAGAACCTTTCATATTTTGTATTACTTAGTTATATCATTTTTTTTGTAATAAATTGGTCTAAATATTCTACTATTAGATTTTGTAGGGACAACTTTGTATTTTGATGTTTTGTTATTAGTTCATACATTTGACTATGAATACTGTCCTTAGTTAGATAGACCAACTAAGGGCAGTATTCATAGACAAATCTGAGTCTCCGACTCAATATGGTTTCACAAAACGTTTAGTTTTATCATCTACTGGCTGATTACAGGAGTAAGCAAGGGTCTGCAATTTGGATGGGCTCACTAGCACAGGGAGCTTTCCTGACGTTTATTTCAAAACTTAAGGGAAGGGGTTTAAAAAATATTACGTTTTTTTTGCAAATTGGTATTTGAGTGGGCCCAAAAAACCTAGCTCTGCTACTTTGTCACAACGACCATTATTGTGAAAACGCACTACAGAAATGGGGAAAGATTTGCGAAAACAGTTTACGTTTAAATTTACGTACAATTTTTGGTCGCAATAATGCTGCAAATGAATTGGCAGTTTGCCGTCCTGGTCGGTTTTTTGAAAACCGCAGTGAGCGAAAGTGTAGCCGAGAGTCTAGAGTCTAGGCACTTTCATTTGGCATTGTGGTCAAGAATTGCAACGAATTTTGAGAACAAATGCATTTGCACTCGTAAAATTGACGCAAGAACTCAAGCTACCAGATCATATCCAGCGCCTTTGATGCGTTGAATGGGTACTGGAGCAGCAGCACCAAATTATTGCAGATTTTGTGAAGAAAATTATATTTTCAGATGAGGCACATTTTGAACTCGAGGGGCACGTAAATAAGCAGAACTATCAAACTTGGAGTACTGAAAATTCTCGAGTAATACTCGAACAACTAAAGCATCTGCCGCAAGTAATTGTTTGGTGCGCATTTTGGGCTGGCAAAATGATTTCTTTGAAAATGCGGTAACTGTTAATGGTGTGCGGTATTGCAAAAAGTTAACCGAGTTTTTGTGGATTCAATTGGCTCAAATTGATTGATGTCATTGCGGACCAAGTTACTAGGTCGTGTCATCTCTTGGTTTGGCTATTTGGTCACCTTGATCTTGCGAATTAACGCCAATGGACTTTCTTTTGGGGGGCTATTTGAAGGAAAAGGTGTATTCAAATAAGCCACAACCAGTTGAACACCTTAAAGAAGAGATACGGCGCGATGTTGACAAAATGAGCTACAGTTGCATGCGAAAACGTTATCTAAATTTTTAAGAAAAGAATTACTATGTGTCAGAGGTTTCGTGGTGGTTTAACCGCAATTATTCCTCTTCACTTTGAAATACAAATATTTGCTTAATATGAAAATGTGTTTTTATTTATTAATTAATTCCGGCGTTCCTGTAAGACACTCTTCAATAGTTTTTGACCCGACCTCGGTGGCGCAGCGGTGAGACTAGTTACGGTACCGAAGGTCCTGGGTTCGAATTCCGGGTAAGGCATGGATATTTGTTCTGTTAGGAGAATTTGATTTACATTTAATATACATGGTTGTGACTTAATGAGTGTAATGCTCGAGGTAAAAAAAAAAAATTGTTTTTGATTCTTTAGTTACCGACAGGTTCAATTAACAATCTAATAGATTTGCCAACTTTTAGCAGTTATATAGCAACAGAAAATAATAATTTTGTTCAGGAAGCAAAGAAAAACAATTTTTGGCATTTAAAAGTTGTACATTAGAGATTTTTTTAATATTTAATGGTGGTGGCCATTACTATGTGATAGTTCATTTTATGATAAATAAAACACATTTACTATGTACTATATTTTGAATATATTTAAGAAACTGTAACATACTTTTTTGTATCACCGTCGGATGATGGTCTTATAGAAAGTTGAAACATGTTACGGTTTCTTATATGTTTTTAGTAGGTTTTGAACATAATTTGATGAGTTTAAAAACTTTGCTTTGAAGTTGTGACAGCTTAAGAACACATTTTCACAAAATTGGCACATAATTGCCAACTTTTTTACACAAAACATTTTGAAATGATTCAAGAATGTACAGTTTTTTTTTTAGAGTTACTACTTTTTAGACCACTTGCAATTTAACATGTCTGGTACGTTTACGCTCACTAGATATGTTAATATTAACTATTTTTTAATAGATCGGGTAATTTGTTTTTAATTTACAATGTTTATGCACATTACTGTTGACCTAGTTGGCAGTTACTAAATTACTAAGACTTATTGACTGATGTAGTCACTTTTTGGCAAATCATATGGACTTGCTGCTAGCCACCAGCTTTAGCCGATGATCTTCCAAATTGTTTTTATTGCTTGTGCACTCAAGACACGTTTATGCGCCTGACTTCCGAGTGAGAAATTAGGATAAGTTTATTGTTTTTTAAGTTTCTGACGTTAATTGGTCTTCTGTTTACGATTCCGGGATAACTACCACAATATGTTTACCATTTTACGAAGTAATTGTCAGTTTTTGAAATTTACCTAATACCTAATTCACTTGCAGCTGAATCACGGGGTGTGATTTTTTTGCTTCAAACAATTAACCTCGGTAGGTGTCTTGTTGTCAATCCAGAAGCCTGTAGGTCCAAGGGTTTTCCTTCGGCGATTAAAAGAAAGTTTATTTAAATTCAATAAAGGTTTTATTGTATACTTGTTTAGTGAACTTCTGTTTCCGAATCCAAGGGTCCAACAACGTTATTTTGAACATTGTTTCGTCAGTTTTTGAAAAAAAAAAACGGATTGTCTGTGTGCACTTTTTGAGAAGCTAGATTTTCTAGACTCTAGCAGACGATTTGCCAAACCGGAAGTTTGTACGCTAAGAGGTTTTTTTTCAGCAATTGAAGGAATGTTTGAAAAGTTTAAAACGTAAGTTTTTGACACATTTGTTCTAAGAAAAAGTTTTTGTCAAAATCTAGATGAAGAACTTTTTGTTGGTAATATAGGTGAAGTAACCTCTAAATAGCATGAAGGATACAGTTTGGTGGCTTTTGGAAAGTTAAGGTACATTTTCTATAACCAATACGTACCACTTAAACGAAAAGTGTATGACAAATGCATATTATTTGTCAAAACATACGGATTGGAGATTATGACCTTTACTGTAAGAAGTGCTAATAGGTTTAAAAAAACTCAAATGGCAATGGAACTTACCATACTTGGCGTAAGATGGGAAAAATTTGTCTACTGTTGAACGTAGGCCTATTTTAGACTATTCCATGTATTTCTGATCTTTGCAACTTGATACCATTTATGTCTTGCGATCTGTTTTATGACATTAAACCTTTTTGGCGGTATTATAATGCTTTGTTTAGTGGTTTTTGGCCTACAATGTGTGACTCGGGGGGTTTATTTGTTGGTCATGTCCCATCCAGCTTTGGCTTTGAGGCTGGATGTTGTAAGGGGTAATATGCACGTATCGTATACTTGAATCTATCTAGCTTTTATTTTTTGTTTTTTGGTTAAAGATTTTAGTTTACCGACTGCAGGTGACGCATGCTTTTATTTATTAAGTATTTTTACTTTGCAGCGGTTGCTCTGTGAGTTTGCTTTGTTGTTATATTAGTACAGTGCGTTTTTTTAATTTAAGATGGTATATTTTTATTCAGCCAAACTCTTATCTCCAGAATATACCATTTTATTTTTGATAAGGTTTCTTCGATTTATTTTGTGTTCTGTACTTCTCATGGTTTGTATGTGCCGGATTTTATTAATGTTTTTTGTATTTATTGAATCTGTACTTCTTCCAGAATCTATGAGGCTGAGTGATTTTGGTAAATCAATGAGAGATTCTGGGTTCTCGTCTGTACTCTTCTGGGGTATTAAGTTTTCTGGATTTGGTTTGTTTATGTTTTTAGTTTTAGTTTTTAAGGGTTTTTGGCATTCTTCCGCTTCCTTTACTGTTGAGATTCTCACGTCGGAGCCAGCTAAACCCATGTTTTTTTAGCGAGATGTTACTTTTTGATCACTCTTTCTTTTTCATTCGAGCTTGTGACCGACATTGGCGAAGGTTATTGTCCACAAATTATAAAATAGCATTTAAATTTAATGTTTTCTATGTACATTGCTTTTTGTTTTGGCATGCTGCCCTACTTTGTGACGCTTCAAATTGCATTTGCTTTACTGCTTTCCGTTTGAGTGTTTCTTCTTATTTTGTTATTTTGCATCAGCTATTGCTACGGCTTGCCATCGTTCCAGCGTGCTTGTCCATAAATTGAACTTTTACATGTTTATTATTATATTCTGTTTAATTAGCAAATATACTATAATATTATTTTAGCATAGCATCGCCACTGCCAGGTTGTGAGGCTAGAATTCCTATCGTAAAGGCCTTGTTACACAGAGCGAGCTATCATTCGAGCTGGCCTAGTCAGTTACTTCAGTGCAGCTACTCGCACCGTGTGACCGCATCATACGAGTTACTGTCCTTTGCCATTATTGTATGATGGGGCTACACGGTGCGAGTTGCTGCACTGCAAATAACTGACTTAAGCCAGCTCGGATGCTAACTTGCACTGTGTAACCAGCCTTTAAGGCTAGCATCCGAGCTGGCCTAGTCAGTTACTGGTGTGCAGCTACTTGCACCGTGTGACCGCATCATACAAGTTAAAGTCTCTTGCCATTATCGTATCGATGGGGTCACATGGTGCAAGTAGCTGCACACCAGTAACTGACTAGGCCAGCTCGGATGCTAGCTCGCACTGTGTGACACCAATAAATAATAACAGTCACTTAATTAACACATATCTAATCTTATATTAGTGTGTTTAGAACTGCTCCTTACTAGTGTGCATACAACATCAAGGCTCAACCGGCCAGTGCAAGCTTGACAATCTTTTTCAGTTATTGTACAATATCAAGGTCTTAATTGCCAATGCAGAACACGATCTTGACTGTTACGTATAAAGCTTCAATGCCAGATACGGTGTTGGCATACAACTACAAGGCTTCAACTACAATTGTGTGAATAAAAAAAAATTATAGCCCAACTTCAAGCATGCTACAACCAAGTTGAATTACACCTTTAATAGCTCCTTAGCCATTGTCTAATTAATTTTTTTCTCTTGGAACTTGTAAGGTAAAATGCACTAATACTTTCCATGAACACATTATATTATATTATATAATAACAATCTATAACTATGATATTGGGTATATTTTAGAAAGTATGCAAAAATCAGCCCTTAACACTGTTTCAGACGCTGTACCTGTACTAGTAGCAAAGTATATGGTACAATAACTATTTATAAATAATACTAACAAATAACACTGTTAACACTTGTTAAAGAATAATATAACGAGAAGCAGGAATAGACGTCTGATATCCAACCTATAAAAAGAACAGAAATCTATAGTTCAAATAAAAAACACATAACAGCAGTTCAGCTTGAGACTACTTTTTTACTTTTTATATTTTTATTTTGTTGGCTATATACCATACATTCATGGTTTATATGCTACTCTTTTATTATCTTTTGATACATTATTACTCTCGGTATATTATAATTTAGTTTAGCTTTAATATATGTAATATCGAATACATGTCGTACTATATAATCTTAGATCTTACTTGAAAATAATTTTTCTTATGTCTTTTGAAATTATTATTATAATCTCTTTTGATATAAAATTAAGTTGTAAATATATAATTACATAAAAATTTCAGTGGCAGCATGTTTTTTTTTTTATTTTACTGTTTCCTATAAGAGTTTTCGTTTCATTAATTCTATTTATAGTTGTGTGGTTGTGGTGTTTTGTTCTAAGTTTTTGAATCGCATCTATTTGATGTTTATTATGAATAAAGTATTTTTGTCTTTAATTACAACAATATATTCAAAATTTAATTTAATTTTGCATTTACTCATAATCTCATTACATTTTTTCATTATTTTTAATCCAATCCCGTTCCAAGAAATTGTATTGAATATTGTACACACATACGAAAAGTATTACGTTGTAAAAGGAAATGTACATCTTTATAATTTCCATATTGGAAAAAATATTATTGAATGAAAGCCGTATGAATCCCAGCTGATATTGCTGCATGTAACGCGAGAGTGCGAGCAAATCGAATACGGAGGTTCTACTACTACGTGATGCCGTTTCTGGATCCATTACTCCAACCTCTCCAAATGCACCTTTCCATAAAATTAGAAATAAATACCTAATAGTCAAATAGTTAAAATATTACACTGCATTCCTAGATGGGTAAATAACGAATAACCTTAACCCAACAAGAATCGGCAAGCGCAATAAAATACATGTTTAAAGAGTCCTTGAAAAAGATAAAAATCCTTTTTTATATAACATAGGAGATTATATTTAAAGAATCCTGAATGAAGTTTTTATTGATTGCATAATTTAATAGGATTAAAAGATTATGTGGATGAATTTACATTGAATTTTCAAATGTTATAAGCATTAAAAGGTCATAATATTAATTATTTTGAATGTTTTGAATATCTTGTTGTTTCTGTGTATTTATCGCAACACAGTCTTGCTCCCATCTATTAATGTCGCTTCAGATATAAATTTGCATTTGTCGCGGCTTCTCATAGTATGAGAGTGGTTAAAGCCAGTTAAAACTTCCATTTATTTCCAGCTGTGCGTAACCTCAACTAAATACTACAGTATTGTCAATTTACTTGTATTTTAGTGAAGTGTGCTTTGTTCACAATTACAAGAAATAATAGTATCTAAGCATAAGCTTAGAAAGTAAATAAAATAGAATCAGTTTTACAGTCAATATGTTTTTTAATTGCTGTTTTCTATTTACAATTAACGTTTTTAATTTTTTTTATTTGAAATTTGAATTAACTAAATTAATATAATATTATTTTTATGTTTATTAATTAATCATAATATTTATTTACCAATAAAGTAAACAAGATGCAGTGCGCGTTTTACTTCTTTGTGGCGACTTTACTGCTTTGGAATTTAAAAGTGTGTTCTTTTATTTATTTAACTAATTTTAACTTTTTGGATTTGTTATTTAAAGATGAGGTTCTTATCAACCATCTCTGACAGGTGCTTTTTGTTGTCTTTTAGCACCGTAATATTGTTGATTGAAGGCATATTAGGAAGAGGCGCAAGGGGTGTTTGTGTATGCAAAGTATAAATTTACCTCCCCTACGTACAAAAACGCTAGGACTGTTTAAATCTCGGGACTAATTCAGAGTGAGAAGAGTAGATACATTTATACTTATATATACTTAATAATATTCTATTACTCAACGGTAATAGGTATCATTATATGCCATGTTTATTGTTGTAAGTAATTTAAGCATTTGTGGTTTGTTTGGGTTAGGTGTAAGGATGACACTTTGGCCCTGGCAGATCTGACCTTCAACGTTTTTTAAGCGAAGGTTCAAAGTTTTTTATTATGGTTTTACGCTGCAACGTCTTTCTATGCAAGTGGGGGGGGGGGGGGAGGTTCAAACCTCCCTCATTTTTGGTGGTATTAACCGTATATATATTAATTAAAAAATACCTAAAAAATGCAACATTAAAAATAGGTTTAAGAATATAACTTTATTTATAATTTTGTCGGTGAAACAACTTTCAGCCAAAAATTGCGTTTTTTTGCCTACGACCTAATTAATTAACAAGCAGAGAAGAGGCTATACGTCAGCAGTGGCGTGCATGCAGTTAAAGAAAGAGACAGCGACTTTATCTATTGAATTAGAACAAGCGCGAGTGTTCAAATCGATCATTGAAAGCTTTATTGACAAAAAATGTGTTTTTCTCGAGTTAACACTGGTTCAAAATATTTACAAACTTGGAGAAAAAAAGAAACTTTAGTCACAAGTAATTCCGCGTGCAAAAATTGGGCTCTATGTCACATGCTGCAATTTTTTACTATTTTGTAGTACTGCTTTGGATTTATGGGCTGCTAGTTCCAGCTCACGCTTTTTTGATTTTTAGACCAGTTTATCTTTTGTCTTCAATAATGCGACCATTGCGTTTTTTGTGGAAAGGTAGTCTTGTTCTTTATTAGGTTGTATTTCAGACTTTACAAAATTGGCTTTTGAGACATTTTTTGTCCAAAAAGTTGGCGGGGAGGCTTTTATGTACAACTTTTCGGTTGACATTGCGATGCTTGAATCTTATCTGTAGCATGGATTATTGGTATATCTTACCGTATTCCATATGAATATTAAGTATTACCTGAGCTTGCCCTTGGCGAAGTTTGTGGATGTTTTAGTGTTATTTTTGATATTTTTTTGCAGAATAATCTTCTACCTTTCGTTGACAGATCTATTTAAGTAAAGGATATATTTATCTCAACAACTACCGTGCTCGGGCATCATTTTTTTTATGGACAAATGCATTTTGGTATTAAATTTTTAACATTTATTCTTTTCAATAAACTGAAGGTTGCGTTTTTTTAGGCAATTATTCTTTTTCTGGGTCAGGCCCAGGGCAGGTAGCCGTTTTGGAACTTTGTAATCTAGTTATTCCAGAACTCAATAACTCTTACAAAAACATCAACTCTGGTTATAATATATTATTTGCAAGGATCAAATTGAGACTTAAGAGAACTATTAAACAGCAGATACCGAAGCGTTCACATGAATTTACCAAAAGATACAATAATTACCAAAAAAGTGAAACAAACAACAAAAAGTAATCAACAACTTATATGCACTTTAAGAATGTCCAGCAAATGGGAAAGCATTAAAAGTATAATAACAACGATAAGTAATAATCCAGTCCCGGGACAGCAGAACAAAAAACAAAAAAAAATTGATCAACAACAAAGTCTTAGATCTAATCTTAGGGCTGATGTTCAAATGTAATAGAAAAACGTTACTTGCAGAATATCAAGGAAAAGTAGTCTGGGATTCTACAGCTCGTCTGAAAACATGGCAAACTTATATGGAAAAACTTTTTGAGGAAACAACAATGTAACAATGAACAACGTCATAATGGACTGTATGCACTCGACAAGAAGTGATCACAGTCATAAAGCAGCTAAAGAATGGCAAGTCTTTTAGTTCAGACAACACCTATAGAAGAGATAAAACTTATAGACGAAGAACACCGATAGTAGAACTGTTTAATTAAATACAGGATGTTTACCGGGAATTGCATGTTTTTGTATTGGGTAGTACACGGCAAGTAGTGGTGGTATGGCGGTTGGGAAGGTCCTATTGTGTAGAGGGGAGTTAGAAGTTTCAGATACACTCAAGGTTTTATTTACCCTAACGGTGAGTTCGTGACCCAAACTCAACGAGACTTATGCCGGCGCTTCAATGTTCCGCCGCGTGGGCCAATTCTGGATCGTAACAAAATTTTGAGGTAGATGCATAATGTGAACACAACGGGATTATTGATGAAAACAAAACAACCTTTAGGGCAGCAAGAACCGTTTGTACGCCTGAGAATGTCGAGCGTGTGCGCGTCGCTATGTTGGAGAGCCCCAACCGTTTGCTATAGAAGCGAACATTTTGATTAAAGTTTTCAAGTTCCATCCGTATAAGCTTGAGGTATGTCAACAACTGAACCCGGGTGATTACAGACAGCGTTTAGATTTTTGTCAGCGAATGATGGCAATCTTGGATGAAAACAAAAATGTAGTTTTCCTTATGAGCGACGCGACTTATTTTTATTTGGATGGATTTGTAAACAAGCAGAACTTTAGACTTTTGTGTTCAGAAAATTTACTAATATTGAAAGAGAGGCTTTTACACAGTGCTCGAGTGACGGTGTGGTGTGCGGTAGGTGAAGTGGGGTCATTGAGCCGTATTTTTTTGATAACGATAACGGTCAGGCAGTTACTGATACCGCAGACTGCTACTTGGAAATGATGAATAATTTTTTCTTGTCTGCACTTTGCAGTCGTCGCATAGCAATGCGAAACATATGGTTCCAGCAAGATGGGGCTACGTCTCCCAATACTCGAGTTTTGATGGAACGCGTCCGAAAAGCTTTCTCTGGAAAAGAAATCTCTTGTTTTGAAGATGTTTTTTTCTTTGATGTGTTTACGCTGATAAATTACGCAAATTACCACAGTTAAAGGAAGCCATTCGAAGAGAAATCCAAGTCTTTCCACGAAAAGTGTTACAAGGTTTTTGAATCTTGTAACATTTTTTGGCGTAATTTCAGGGAACGTCTGGAAATATGTGTTTAATCGGAAGGGCGCAATCTACGTGATGTTATATTTGCTACTTTATTTTTTGTAAAAATTTTTAAAATTTTCAGTTTGTAGAATACATTGTCTAAAAACTAAATTTTTTGCTCAAATTTAAAAAAAAATGTGAGTTTTTAAAAACCATACCCTGTATAAGATGTTGGATCAATCTCTGGGGAGTGGCTAACTTCTACGTTTATACCTATTCCCAATGAGCTTTAAAATGTGACGAACGCCGTTTATTTAGTATTATGAGCCATTTTCTAAAGATTTTGAAAATAATACATAAAAGAGTATATAAAAAATTTACAATAGAGGCTTTATTCAGCATACAGACACTCATACAGAGAGCAAATTGAATTGGAATAGATGAATTTGAAAAACGCATAATAGTGAACTTATACTGTCGGCAAAATCCAACAGAAAACTTTGTCCTAAATAAACATCCAAAAAGGAGTTAGCCATGGGTGCATTCTGTTACCCATGCTGTTTATGCTACATATATTTGGAGGAACTATTCAGGGAAGCACTTGAAGAACAAGACGAAGGACCAACTGTTAATGGAATAAACATTAATAACATTTGCTATGCTAATGATTCAACATTATTAACAAAGACTACATAAGAACTGAGAATACTAATCAATAGAATAGCAGAGTCTAAGTTTCCGATGCTATGTTTTCTCAATATTGTACTAAGAAGTAGGGGCATGGACTCTGTAGAGAACACTATATAGCGACTTGAAGCATTTGAATTCTGGTGGTACCGCCGTATACTCAGAATTTCCTGGGCATGTAGCCAATCAAAAAGTGCTGGAGCGGTTTAACAAAAGAAGAAAATAAAATTAAAAACGAAATATATCTTACATTGGACATGGCATGAGAGAAGAAAAATACTCTGTACTACAAGTTATAATACATGAAAAAAAAGAGGGAAGAAGAAGACCTGGTCGAAGATGCATAGTATGGCTGAAGAACAAGGAAACGGACACTAATAACATCAACCGAATTATTTAGATCAGCAGCCAATAGGATTAGATGGGCTATGCTAATTGCCGATGTTCAATGAGGATATGGTACCTCAAGAAGAAAAAGAAGTTGTTCTACTCTATGATCTAGAGGTTTGATATGTAGGTTTTTCTTTGTGAAACTAATATTTCTACAGAAGTCTGTTGACAAAGCTGACAAAAAGGTCTTGTCGGCTTAATCATGTAAATTCAATTTTGCAGTGAAGTGAATTGTTGGAGTAACAATGATTAACATTTTTTTAATAAAATAGTCCAACCCGGTTAAATTGCAGATGCGCGATTGTCTTTGCTTGTTGTGCAAAATATTGATTGTTTGGCGATAGGGCACAATGGTTGCACAATCTTGTTAAAACAATCTAAACTCTAAATTGTTCAATTGCGGCCAATTTTATTTACCGTTTGTTTATTTTTAGTAGTAGCGGCGACCACTCTAAAATCCATCAATCAAATCTTTGAGAATGTAATGGTTTTTTAAGTCCACTTGTAGATTTCTAAAATTTAACTATTAACATAGTCTCTAAGATGAAAATGGGCAACGTTCAAAAATTATTTTGCGATCAAAATTGACGTAATTTTTAACTAATTTAAAACATACACAGAGAAGCGATAACAAGGCAGATGATCATTTTGATTTACAACTTGTAAGCAAATAATCTGAGCGTTTTATTCAATATTCTCTTAAGTGAAGCTTAACGCATACTTTAGGCAACAGCAGCAAGTCTTTAGTCAGTGCTCACGAGGATAGCTTCTATTATCCATAATTACACTAGTTGAAAATTCTTTAAGAATTTGCATATACTATCCGCTAGGGAGTTACATTCTCTTATTAAATTTGCACTGTTTTTGCAAAGACAAACGGTAAATTTCTTACAGTAGGTCTGACACCACCATCTATCAATTTAAGTTTTGCAAACTGTCGAATATCACTCATATTAAGTGGGTGTTATTTCGAAATCAACGGATGGTCATTTACATTCATTGTTTTAAAACTTTATTCTGTAATTATAATCATGTTAATTGTTATTACAGAATAATCGAAAATTACTATTATTTTCGAGAGGCAATCATTTTATTATCGTCGATGTAATATAATTTGACCTAGATTTACATTAAAATTGTTTTAGTATTACACAATAATCAGGAAATTATTTTATTTTAAAAGTTCAAAAAAGAATAATATATTGTGCTTTGATTGTATTGCTCCTGCATTGCACTCTTTCATCTAATGTTTTATTGCATACGTTCTCCCTTAGTGTGGGTACATAAAACCTTCATCAAAGTTAAAAAAAATCAATACTAAATTTATTTATGTACTGCGATTATTTTAATGCTTGTATACAGCCATAGCATTTAGCTAGCTGAAGGTCGCAGAATTAATTCAACACAACTGAATTTTAATTGAAATGTGCAGTTTGTAGAATAGTTTCTATCTTGTATCTTTAAATCCATTAACTTGTTTCTTAGATATAGATTTTGAGCAAAAAGAATTTTTCTATATAACACCACCAAAAATATGTAGACATATTGATTAATTTATATATTTAACTCGTGACTTATGTTTGCATGTCTGTGAAGAGTTCAAGTTTCCAGACACGTGAAATTACGCACATATTTAGTCGAATTGCGTTCATGAAAAATGTTTTTGTACCTATAATATCTTTAGGAACTAAAGAAAATAATATATTGAATAATAAATAATAAATATACATTAAGGTTAGGTTAGACTTAATGTCTCATTTAGGTCATAAGTAGTTTAAATAGCTACAAATTACTAAAAATATAAATTTATACTAATGTTTATATAAAATATATTTATATCAAATATATACTGGCTGCCACAAATAAATAAAACGATGATCAATTTTAATAAATGTTGGTTTTAGCGCTGGATTTCAAAACGGATAAACTAAATTCAAATATCAATTTTTTAATATATATTTTTATCTTTTTCAATCATAATTGAATAAATAAGTATTGAAAAAAATATATATTTGTTTAAATTTATTGTTTCTTATTTATGGCAATCCACTTGGTAGTGGTTTCAAGCTAATGTCAACTGTGTATATATTTATTTGATGTTGTAAATCAGTTGCATTGCATTCTATAGAACACCGTCGTGTAATTTATCAATGTCTTCATTTGCAGATGCAATCAAATTGTTTCACTTTTCTAGTAAATTGAGACGAAATACCATTTAAACTAAGTAATGCCGCTTATATGTAGCTTAACTAAATACACAAATAAACGTTTAGTTTATGAAATTAAAGAAAATTATTTTATATATTTTACGAATTGTAATATGTTTTAAAACTTGCTTTATAGAAAACTCAATAAACTTGTAGGTATTTCAGAATTTATTCTACGGGGAATTTTTTTTGTTATCTACCTAGCTATATATACTATTGCGAAACTTTCTTATGTCAAGTTTCTGTGACATTTTATAGTGTCATCTCTAAGTTTGGTTTGAACCGCTTAACAAAAACGTCATACAATTTTTATTGAAAGAAGAATATCTATGAGAGAATTGTGGCACGTCTGTTCTATTTTCAAGTCAAATATTGGTTCAAGTAGTTCAAATGAGGCAGGGAATCTATTCATGATGACCCAAAGTGTAAAAGATTTCTGAAATCTTAAACTGACAAAATCATCAACGAATTAGAAGATTTGGTGTTGCCGAGTAAAAATTTTAGTTATTGAAATAATAACGTGTAGCCGACAAGTTTGCGAGGAGAAATTTGACTGATTTATCTCAAGATGAATACTATAGAATTGTAGCCGGGTATGGGACCTGGGTACACGACGAAATTCTCCTACAATACAATGTGCTCATAAGGGCTCTCCACCACCAGACTACAATAACGGGGAATGTTTTTACCCGTTTCTAGCTTAAGCTTGTATGATGTTAGAAATAGAGTTTTATGCGTTTTTGTGGTTTAACATTCTGTTAATAATATTGTTGACACCTAGCGTATTCATCTTTTCTGCTGAGTTTTGCCTTTGTTGTGAGTCCTGATGTTCATACGCTTTAAATAGTTTCTGAAGCACCCGTGTCTCGTCAGGAACTGCGTCAGAAAAAATCCTACCTTTTTATGTTTTCTGGTAACCTATGGTATGACCTCCTCTACGCGACGGCTGTAGTGGCATTTGGGTTCTTCTATTCTATGTTCTAGGTAGCAAGGGATTCCTGCCTGGCCTAGGCTTTTTTCTTTGTTTGCTTCTTTGTTGGTCACTTGATCATACATTGGTGCCCCATATAGTATAATTGAGTTGACCATTGAGCACAACGTTTTTTTTTTATTGGGTCATGCACTCTCTATATTGGATATTGGACGGCTTGCGATGTGTTCCCACATATTTTAGTTATGGCTTAACGTTAATCCAAGGTAATTGATGTTTACGCCTCTCACTCTTACGGTAACGTTTTTTAGGGTATATCCGCCTGTTAGGTTTAGAGCTTCAGTTTTATTATTATTTAGCTTTTCTGTCCAACCATTTTCCGATTCGTTTGAGCGCCCATTCCTCTAGCATTTCTATATTTTTTTTTGCTTTTTTGCTCTTGCCAGACAATATCTTTCTTCATAATCCTCAATACACCGCCATAGTAAATGTTCCACATAGTCGGGCCTAGAATCGATCCCTGTGGAACACCGCACGCCATTGGCATAATACGATTTCTGAATGTTATGGTTCAATCTCTCAGGTATGCTAGAATCATGTTAATGATATAGAGAGAGATAAGGCATTTTTCATATCGATTATAACTTAGGCGTACATATTGCCTGTTTTTTCGGCTTCTTTTGGGATTTTTTACTCGCTTTATGGAGTCTACCGTGGCTCACCGTTTGCAAAAGCTACATTGTTCTTTGGACAGGCCTTCATTGCCTTCTATTTTTTTAGGAACCTGTTATTTAGCGTGTTTATCAAACATATTAGTCTATAAGCCGGGTTGCAGCTATTCTTTTTTGGTTTATCAATTAGGTTTTGCTTGGCGGTACACAAGTACACAAGTTTTAACCATCTCTGGAGGGATTTGATCTGGGCTTTCCGTTACTTAATTTTGGACCCTGCTATTTTGATTTCTTCCACAGTGCAAAGCGGAATATTTTTTCTTTAACTACGTCATACACTTAAACTACCACAGGAAGACTGGAGAACAAATCTTGAATCGTTTTGTAATGCTTTTCTACCTGGATCATGACAGGTCTCCGGGTGCCTAGCTTTTTTGTAACAATTTTATAATTTGAGCCACAGAGCTTCAGTCAGCACGCTTTTTTTTGTGACTTAATAGTCACTTTTAGGTCTTTTTTGGCTGTCTTGAAGGTCTAGTTTTTAATCTGGTTTTTGTCCAGGTTACGTTTATTCGCCTTGGGCATCTTTTTTTTGCCGATAGGAAAGATTTTCTTGTTTCACCAAAAGCTAGGATTTTGGTTCAGCTCAAACAATTTGAATCTGGACAATTTGTTTTAGTTTTTTGCAAGTTCTTTATCTTGGTTTAGTAGACGTAATGATTATTACGATGTTCTTTGTCTGATCCCCACATGGGGGATTTGGCATTAAAGTTTCTACGAATTAGTAACGGCTTATTCTTCTGCTTACCCAGTTTTGTTAAAAAATATTTAAATTTGGCGACATATAGGATGAATAAATGACCGTAATTGAAATGTTTTCCATGCTCTTTGCCGTACAGAGCAAAGCTGGTTTGTTGGGATGTACATAGCAGAACTATGTTTTGGTCAGTGATCCAGTTTTGGCCGTGTTTGGACATGTTCTAATTTGGCTCTAAGATTATGGACAAGGAAGGGTCTTCTACCGAGCAAATATGCTGGTGTAGGTTTATGGACGCTTTGCACCTGTTTAAGTTGACTTGAATAATTTTTATTTTAGCCATAGCTGATTGTTCTCTTTTTTTTTCGGATTTTATCGACCAGATCCCTGTATTTGGGGCATTTTATCGACTGCGCTTTATGACCGGTTACGGTACAGAGGTAGCACGACTGCTCTTGAGTGCAATCTCTAATCCTGTGATTGGTCTTACCACATCTGTGACAGGATTTTTACATGCTGCAATTGGAGGCTTTGTGTCCTACTTTTTGGTAAACTGTAGTGATGATCATCTTGACTCTTCACCTATTCCAGCCGTACACGATCTTTTTTTGTTTATCGGGAGGTTTTTTTTCTTGCAGAGTTTATCAAAGGCCTGCTTGACGTTTCTGTCCCTTGAATCTCGCAGTTCATTTATACTAATTATATCGTTTTCTGGATCATTTAACTTTTTTGCGATAGCGTTTTCTACGTCTTGCTCTGTTGTATCAACAACCAAATCAACCAATATAAATAGATTACCTCTTGCCTTGAGGAGACTTCTGCCATGGGCGTCAGTTAGTGAACAACTTACTAGGCAGTTGCCATTATTTAAATAATTATACAATTTACTAATTACGGGACTCACAGACTCTTTGGTAGAATGTGTAGATTTGCAAATTGTTTGCTAAACAGTTTTAATTTGTTTCGTATTATTTTTTTAAACATTACTCTGACATAAAATCAAAGTAGTTTTTTTCTGTTGACCTGTCTCTTCTAATTCTTATCCTAAGTATATGAAATATGACTATGTTCACATGATCCCCGATAAAATCAAGAGCTATGAGAATTTAAAAATCTTCCCGGATTGGTAGCGGAATTAAAAAAAGCTTTGAGAGCAAGTCAAAGTAATTTTTCTTCTTCTTCTTTATTAGTCTAATTTTGTCCATTCTTGAACATAAGTTTCTTTCATGTCGATATTTGTTGAGCAGTCTGTATCCAGTTCCTGCCCGCGTGCCTCTGTCTGTCGTCTTTCTATCTCATTTGAAGGCGGCCAACGCTTCTCCTAGATACTCGAGGTTTCCACTGTAATATTGTCTTGGACTATTTACCATTTTCTCTTGCCACGTGTTCCGCTCATTGCCATTTAAGATGTGCCATTTGTTCTATGATATCTGTGATTTTAGTTCTTTGCCTTATTTCTTTGTTTAGGGTTTTATCTTGTAAGCTTAATACGCGATGTTAGGATTATGGAGCATTCCTAGTTGGCTAAAATTTTATTTGCGTTGATTCTTGTGATGGTCATAGTTTCTAGCCCGTATGTAGTGAGAGGTAAGATACATGTATTATACACTTCTCTTTTTAGGTTTATTGAAGTTTTAGGTTCTCGTAGGATGTATTCTAATTTGCCAAAAGCTGCCCATGTCAATCCGATGCGCCTGGTGATCTCTGTTGCTTGGTTGGCCTTTTCTAATTTGATGCTATGCCCCAAGTATATATACTTCTCGACTTTTTCTAGAGTGTGATTTTTAATGGTGACCATTTTGTTACATTGCATGTTGATTTGCAGGCCAGTTTTTGAGGCTTTGTAGAGTTTGCGTAGCATTTTTTACATATTCCGGAGATTCTCTGTCTATTGCTTTTCGTTTCTTGATCAGTACTTTCGTTTTCTTGCTAATTTTGTGGTTTTGTGTTTTTTGCGGTGCGCAGACTTTTTTCACCGCTGTTCTGATGCTTGTAGTAATTCTTGTTGTTAACGCATTTAGTTTTAACCCCTGTAGCTCATAGGTTGGATGTAGTTCTTGTTGATTTGGGCGTTGTATTTTTTTTCTTTTCTTTTGAGTTCTGACATGGTGGGTCGGATTCTCTTTTCTATTTGTCGCTTTCTTTCTAACTGGACGTTGAGTTGTGTTTTGGATCTTACTTTTCAGTGGTCACTTCCTGTGTCAAACCGGTTTAAGACTGATACGTTCGAACATATGCGCTGGACTTTTTCAAGTTTATTTCCTATTTGGGTGTTTTTTGAAGAAAGTGTTTAAGCAGTACATCTTCTCTTTGTTGAGAAAGTCGATAAGTGTTTGTCGAGAGGAGGTATCTTTCATCCAGACCGTGTAACCCTACGTATGGTGGATCTGTTGCTGTTTTTCCTCTAACTTTGTTTGCGTTAAAGTCTCTCATTATCTGTTTGTCTTCTTTGTCTGTTGAGCGAGAGGTGGTGGCGTATGTTTGTATAATTTGCATGAGTCTGTTTTTTAGTTTGATGACTACATAGATGGCTCTGTCCGATATTGGCCGTGATATGTTAGTTTGTGTCTGAGTTTTTCTGATACATTAGGTGTTCTGATTTCAGGGTGGTTAGTTGGTTGTCCAATGTCGCATAGGACATTCCAGCACAACCTCTAATAAATTCTCTACATAACTGTAGATATGATTAACAAATTGTCTCGCTTTGAGGAAAATAGCAGAAATACTTTAGTCAAATCAGAAAGTCTTTGTTTATTGTGAAATTGAATTATTATTTTTTTAGATAAAACTTAGTTGTAAATTGAATACAATTAAATTGATGTAGATTGTGTCGATATTATAATAATAATCAATTGCATATTTGGTTGAAATAATAATTTATTTAAAAATATTATCATATAATAAATAATTTTCCTTATTAAATTATAATTTTTGGCATCTTCTTACATGAATAATTGTTAATACCTAAATGTTCAGATCTTGAATCTCTTGAGGACTCCACTTAACCCGTGTCAGAAATAACATTAAAAATTAAATTTGACAAAACGGAATAATTATATAATAACAATAGAATACAGCATTAGTGGATTTTTAATACATTTATTTTTTAATGTATCTTTGCAGTACTAGTAAAGTAAAAAGTTCATTTTAATAAAATCAAAATGAATTGAACTATTTAAATGTGAATTCTTTATGATTTATAACTTGCATTATACTAACGTATCAATGCAATTAATATCAGTGCTAATATAAAAGCCCTAAAATTTTCCTCCGCACGTATACATTATACAATAACATTTCGCAGATAATCTAATTTAACAAAAGGGTCTACTTCTCTACCTCTACATTGACCATCTGCCATAACCCCCCCACGGGACTGCAATTGCTACATACATACTATTGTAACGATGATCTGCTCAGCATCCCTATCCAAATCAAACCCCTTTATCAAACCCACAACACTTGTAGCCGCGTGCGCGTTTTCATAACCTGATTTGTGCAACCAATCGAAGCCACAGATACACTCCATTAATTAATTAAACCCGATTAGATTTTCATAAAGCAATTCGCAAACGTTTTAAAGGATGGCATTTCTCTTTTTGAAAAGGGTTTGGATATGTCAATTAGTAATTTAGCTGGGTAAAAATAAAGTTATTATTAAATCATTTGTGATGCTTAGTAAAAATCAATTTTTCAAATTCAGGCGTAATTATTAAAATGAATGAATTAATTTCAAACGGCGTAAAGATGATTTGTTGTTACCACAAGTAATTTTTCATTATGTGGGGAAAGGTCAAACTTTAAATACGTGTATCTGTGCACTTGACCTTTCGCGTGCTAGTTGTAAGCACCTTTTAATAATTAATTAGAAGTCTATATAATAATAATTTGAATTCGATTAAGGTTTTTACACGTAATTTTTGGGTCATTGTAGAAATAATTAATTTTGATATTAATATTTATTGGAGTAATTTTGTATTTTTAAAATTAGCAATTAATACAATTGGATTGAAATCGCGAGCATCGTTTTATACAATTCTGGACACGCAAGTTTCCCATTCGTGTCACCCAAATTTAAACATCAACAATGGTTCTAAATTTCAATAGAGAGATAGAAACGCAACGATGATTAATTCCCACATAAACATACAATAATGCCATCAATTGATGATGAAACAAAACTATGAATTTAAATAAAAGTAAGATAGGGTTTTTTATTAATTACTGAATAAAATTAATTGTTATTAATTAATTATCTTAGCATTTCCCTAATTTGTGTATAAACAGCAAACAATTTACTTTGAAAGTGGGGTAATTTACTAACAATAATTATGTTTGATGAATTTACTTTAATAATGTGAAGAATCGATTATATAAATATCGACATTAAATAATTATAAAAAAAAATTAACGTTGCATTAATTATAATTTAATACATATTTAATTTATAAAGATAAATATAGTTTATTATATAAGCTTATATTTGCTTCAATAATAATATAATATTTCTGACCTGACCCAATCTATTTTCAACTATACCATAAGTCATTCCCAGTAATTTATACAATATTATTACTGGAATAGGCTGCGTATGTAAGGTACAATAAATCCTTAATATCTCCAAACCCGAGTCTAACCACTTTAATATAAACGCTCACATACTCCAACAAGTCGAGAACAATGCTGCTCCCTTGTACATTTAAAGGGCCAACCATCTTATTATATCTGAATCAAATAAGAGCCACTTGATTTAGAAGCCATCCCCCAACTATAAAGCCAATTTGAATATAGAGATTCTCACAAGCATTGGGGTGCATAGGAATGTATTTATTTGGTATGACTAGAGAACGGATTTCTAATCGTTCAGATTAAATCTAAAATTAGGGAAACTATTCAACAAAATGAATGAACTTATATTGGAGAAAAGAAAGCATCAGTTATTGATTATATAATAACAAATGAAGTTTGGTAGAAAAAGATATGGTTAAATTAATTAATTAATTACAGTTAAAATAAGTAGGTGATGAAATTTAAAAAAATATAATGTAAGACAACTTCACATACGAGGGTGAAATACTACTAGACCAAATTTATGTGCTACACAACAAAATACTGCACAAGAAGGACATACCAGAGGAATGGAAAGGTAGCATAATGATACCGTTATTTAAAAAGGGAGTAAAATCTGACCTATCAAACTACAGAGGATTTGGTCACTTAAGCACAATATCGAAGGTCCTCACAAAGGTCTTTGAGGAGGAAGTAGCTAACTCTAGAATATGCGAAGAACAACAGGGGTTCAGGAAAATTAGGTCCACTATCGACGCAATATTCACTATCTATCAAATTACCGAGAAAGCTATAGAATTCAACAAAACAGCCTTTATGTGCTTCGTCGACCTAACCCAAGCCTTCGACAGAGTGCTGCTATCTGACGTGGTGCCGCTTCTGCAAAATATACATCCCGATAACATAGCGGTCATCACAAAACTCCGACAACTATACCTTTATAAAAGTAGCAGACAAACTATTCAGCAAAGTGCCCGTATCAACCGTAATAAAGCAGGGAGACAGCTTAAGTCCAGCCCTATTTAATACTATAATGGACGAAGTGATTACTGAAGTCAATAAAGCTGTAAAGGGGTACCGGATGGGAGATTAAGAGATAAAAATTGTATGTTATGCGGATGACCCGGTACTGATCTCTGATGACGAAGACAGCTTCCAAAGGATGCTCTACAAGTTTGAACAAACCGCTTCAAAGTTCAACATGCAGATATCCACGACCAAAACACAGTCACTCACGATATCTAGGGACCCGCGTAGATATAATCTTTCCATATACAACAAAAGCGTCGAACAGGTCATGCACTTCAAATACATAACAAGCGATAGGAACCTAAAAGATGAAGTGAAAGCCCAAACAACGAAAGCAGATCTAATATCTACCTGAGAGATATAATATGGCGAAACAAGCACATGTTTGTAGAAAGCAAAGCAAGAATCTACAAAACCTCAGGTCAGGCCCATTATGACATACGCGATCGAAAAAAGAGCAGAAAACGCCACAACGAAACGACTTATGAGAACAAAGGAGATGAGAACTCTAAGATGCATGGTAGGATGCAAACTCCGGGACCACATTAGAAGCGAACACGTCAGAGTGAAGTGCGACATTCAAGACGTGGTAAGATGGGCCCGAAATAGAAGACGGGAGTGGAGAGACCATGTGGACAGAATAGACAAAATCAGACTGTCAAAAAATGCCAGAACGGGGTTACCGAGATCAAACAGACTTCCGGAAAGCGTGCAATAAGCAGAAAAGGGAAGTCATAATAAACTTGGAAACCTAAGACAGGAAGAAACAATTATTAAAGAAGTAAACAGATGCATCTTTTTTTTTTTAGTCATTGGTTGCCCGCTTCTGGACGTAGGCCTCTTTCATTTCTTTCTATGATTCCCTTTCTTGTGTTGCTTAGAAACCATCTTTTCCCTCTTACTAACTTTATATTGTCTAACTATTTTTTTCATTTGTCTGCCTGTGCTACGTTTTGTTTGTCTTGGTCTCCAGTTATTTTTGATGTCCATCTATCTTGGGTTGGTCTAGCCACGTGGCATACCCATTGTTACGTAAGGTCTGCACACGTGTTGTTATGTTAATGGTCTTTGGTTGTTTGTCTGATATCTTTATTTTCGATTCTATCTCGGAGGCTAAAACCTAACATAGCGCGTTCTTGGATGACACTTACATGGGTTGAGCTTTTTTTTGTTATTGGCATGGTTTTTAGGCCATAGGTTGCTACTGGTAATACGCATGAGTCAAAGACTTTTTGTTTGAGTTTTATTAATATATCTCTATTCCCGAGTGTGTGCTTTAATTAGCTAAAAGCCGCCCATGTTAGTTTTATTCTACGTTTTATCTGAGCTGTTTGATTTCCTTTGCCTATTTTGATGCCATGACCCAGGTATACGTATTGTTGTCTATATTTAAAGTTTTTTTGATATTGCTAGTTACTTTGGTTTTGTTGAGGTTTTTAAGTGGAAGTCAAATAAAACATGATAATTTTATAAGTACAGGTGGGGTTCAGAAAGAGAAGATGAACAGCTATTTCTCTTCTATTAAAATATGCATTTGATAAAGAAATAGATCAAAACGGAAACAAATTTTTAGTAAAGGTAGAACTGCAAGAATGGTAAAGAAAAATTAATGGCAACAACCAGTTTACTTCAGGAAAACCTACAAAGAGATGTTTATAAATTGATTTGTAATATTTATATACACTACTGGCTTCATATAGCGAGAATGACTCGTTCGACCTTTATAATTATATCAAAAAAGGAGAATGCCACAGAATGCTCTGAGTATAAGACAATTAATTACAACAGAATATATAAAAGACTAGAAGAGGACATAAGAGACACTCAGTTCTGGTTCAGAAATGGGTTCGGAACAAGAGAAGTCTTATACAGGATAAATGTATTGACCCAGAGATGTCTAGATATGAATGTTGACCTAGACATATACAAATTCAATCGTTCTAATCCACACCACTGAATCTACTTCCAGATCATCTTACCACCCAGGGGACGTCAATAACCTGAATTTTAAAACTTGGTTTGTCTTGAAGCATAAAATCAACTTACCCTGTGACAAACCCTGATTGACAACGAGAAAATCTAAATAGATTTTGCTAATTTAAGCAAACATTCTCGTAGCAAAAATAAAACTATACACTTATAATAATTTTTAGCAATAGCCTATTCGACATCAAGGACTCCTTGCAAGATCTGCTGATGTCAGTCAAAACATCGACCCTGATTAAGAGATCTTCACTTTTCTAACCCAAGAAACGGAAGTAAAACCTGGAGAAAGTTCTTGAGCTTGAAATCACATCTCAAAGAGTTCAAAGAGCGCAATTGTTGATCAAACACTGACTCGAACGTGGGGGACGATCTCCCAGCTATACTAAGCTAACAATAACAGTAACTTTTAACTTCTAACTAACAACGCGCCCGTTTTGACATTGGATCTGCAGGTTCATAGATTTTGAAAAAGCATTTGATAAAGTCCGCCTTCAAAAACTACTCGAGCTCCTTCGGAAGAAAGACCTGGACACTAGGGACTTCTGCATAATTCAAAATCTGTATAATAAAACCAGCAATGATGTCAAAATATCCAGATGGGCGCAACAAGGGTGTGGTTTCTCTCCACTGTTATTTAACTTATGCAGCGAAGAAATCTCTAGAAAAGCCCTTGAAGAAGAGGAAGTCATAAATGGCAAAATACTAAATTACATTTGCTATGCCGACAATACGGTTATTTTGACAATTAACATAGAAGATCTCCAACGACTTGTAGAACATACCAATACAGTATTCAATATATGGCGTATAAAAATGAACAAAATTCAAAAAACAATAACCTTGTTGAAAGTTTGGATTTCTTACACCGATATTTAATGAGTAGACTCTTATAAATACCTCGGCACTTGGATAAGTAGCGAAGCAGACCAAACCAGAGAAATAAGAACAAGAATGGAGATTCCAAAAAAGCCTTTATGTATGGAAAATTGAACACTAAAACAAGCTTACATGAATAAGATACTGGCTTTCGAGATGTGGTGGACAAGTATTCAGAATATTTTGGGCTACTTTTGTGACAAATATCGAGGTGCTAAGGAGGATGGAGAAAGAATGTGAAGTACTTCCTAGTATTAAGACCAGGAAATTAAGATACTTTGTACATGTAGCTGGGGACCAAAATACACTATTTTTCATATCATTGTGGAGGGGACAATAAATGGGAAACGAAATGCAGGAAGACGCAAAACTTTATGACTTATAAATTTGAGCGAATGGTACGGATGCAGTACAACAGAACTATTTAGAACAGCAGTGAACAGAGTGAAGACAGCATTGATGATTTTTAATTTCTAACAAGAAAAAGAAGTAGAAGGTGTAAAAGTGAAAAGGATGGAAATCAATATTAGATGAGTGAAGAGTGTAAAATATTTTTGAACAGTCAATAACACAGTTAAGCAAAAACTTTGAAATTGTTAAATTTTATTACTAAAATGGTGATATGCAGAAACGGTTTGAAAAGTTTGTACTCAATTTGATCACCATGAAGCAATAAGTTGCAGTAGAACTGTATACATAATCAATAAATATGAGCAAACCCGGTCTGGTACAAACCAATAGAAGTGGCCCTAGCGTCTCCGTGCTGGAAGATCTACCGAGAGTTTTAACGCAGTTGAAAAGAAGTATCGTAAATGATCCACACGTGTCAGTACTGGAGCATTCTCATCAAATAAGCATTTTAAAAAGCAGCCTGCATCAAGTTTTACATTTTGGTCTTTATTTTCACCCGTATAAAATGCAGCTCACGCAAAAATTAAAACTGACAAACCATGCACAACGTTGTGCTTTCTTAAATTTGGTCCAGGAACTACAAGTAGCTGACAATCATTTTTTTGACAAGATTACTATAAGCAACAAAACCCATTATCTAAACGAGTATAATAACAAAAAAAACTACAGCATTTAAGGCTTAGTAAACTCAAGAATGATACTAGAGCGACCATAATCAGAAATTGGTAGTAGCTATAAAGTTGAGGTTCTTTTATTTTCAACAATAAAATTTTGATTTGGTATATATGGTATTTGTTTCTTGTTGAAACAATACAACTGTTTTACCAACCAAATGTTCATAAATATATACTCTATCTCGAAATTGGGTTTCTTGCATTTGACTTTTACAACAACTAAAAGCAAGTTAGGCTCATATGCCAAAACTGTCATTAGTGCTTACATATTTTTGTATATAATATAAGTATATATTATTCCTTAGAAATATTGATAGAACATTTTACAATACAATTCTTCTCTCTCTCTGCACCTGGATTAAAATCGTTTTATGTATTTCTTTGCACTACATATTTCAGTTATCTTGAAAACGTTCTAAAGGCAAAGACACTTAATATAAACATTAATTTAATTTGAATTCCTATTTTTATAAAAGTTTATCATCCACGATTGTGCTTGTTTCTTATTTTATCAGTTTACACATCATATGGCATTTAAATTGATAAAAGGTTACAGGTAACCAATTTTAGTTGCAATTATTATGTGGTTTCAATCATTATATTATATATTCTGGTTTTTCATCAGATATGAGAAAGTTGTCCATACAGTAAAGTGTCTCTACATGTACTATAGAATATTGTCTGTTATCAGAGTATGTATATATTACATATAACGTGTATCGATGCATGTATTTATTAATCGAAAACTAGAGCTGTCTAATACCGAACTAGATTTAGATATGCGGCGAATATTGTCTGCGCTTCAGCGCATTGTATACATTTAGACAAGTGCTTCATACTGTATGCATACACAAGTAGAAACTTCTCGTCAGGCTGGAGGGAAACGGCCGTCGCGTTCGGCGGCAGTTCATGCACCTATTCAACAATTCATATGAAATATGGTGAAATATAATAAATCTGTACCGGCTGTAATTTTAACCTAGTTATGTCGCGGGCGCGTGTTTGAATTAATTGTTTGCTTTACGGATGGATATGATACAGTCCATTATGTTAGGCTGCGGTGGACGACGCTGTAGGGAGCACGTGCCACATATTAATGCGTTCGCCCCCTAGTTCAATTATCTCTTTCCATGTTTGATCCTTACAGAACCTTAACTTTATCGTCGGCTCTAAAATAGATGTGTAAATATTTACATGTGGGAAGTTCTGTGACAGTTAATTTTTGGAATGTGTAAACTTACTAAACTAAACTTACATGGCGTATACGTCTAATAGCATGTCGAGATATGATTTTTTATTATTGAATGTGTATTTTTAGGAGCGGTAGTTGTTACAGATGGCCGAGTAAATTTAACAACTGTTAACGGTTGTTACGATCAATGTCAAAATAAAAGTTCATTATCGATGCTATTATGAGAATACTGTGTTGATAGCACTAACAATATTTATTTCCGTTTCTACTTTCAACAGGCAAAATTTAATTCAATAGTCTATTTGGTTTTCATTTCAACAATTTATTTTTGTTTGTGTGTTCTTAATTAAATTATGAATAATCAATTTTGAAACTGTTGAGTGTGATATAAAGTCAAAATTTAATAACAATATATGATTATATATCCTGCATAGTGGACTTTATTGTATAAGTTTATTAAGCATGCTTTAGACTTTAGATGATAATGATAAACCAATATTGTCTATTGACTACTACATTCTTATCAACGAGTGTCAATATTGCTCAAGCGGATAAAATAAATAAATAGGCGAAGCTATGAATCATTAGACCATACGATTAGTTATTATATCTTCTAATAAAATGAATTTAATTTAATATTGTTAGTTAATTTAGATTAGATTTATTTTTTATCAATTATTTACATAATTTAAAACATTACTAGTTACTACTTGCATAATAATCTATAAAATATAATTAAATTGTAGTTTTTACTCTAATGCAGGACCGCATATGAAATGATGTGAAATGATTAATGTATGCAGATTTAGTTATAAATGCAAACCTTCATTAATTTCACAAATAATTTTGCTGTTTGACGAATTGAATCCGGCACCTCCAGCATTGAAATATAGTATTACAGTTTTTGAAACATTTACACTTGGTCACTCGTCGTATATTTAGTTAATGTGATGAGTAGCTAAGTCTGTGAATAAGTGATGCTGTGATTTAGTTGTATGCAATATTAATACCATTGGGGTATAGTGCACTCTACCTACAGGTATGAATAACGTATTTGACTTGACAATCTTGGTTTTTTTTACGTAGTGAGGTGTAGGCTTCAACAAATGTTCATTGAGAATGACTTACGTATGGTATTACCTTTCAGTTTTCTTCTTTGCATAAATCTTGTTATACTGTTAATATAGTCTAGATTTGGCACTGGTTTTAAGTAGGCTGGTTATTGCCTCGCGGAAGTTTTATGTATTCTTCTTTCTCCTGTTATCTGTTCCGCTGATTTTTTTTTTATTCTTTCTTTATGGATATTACTTACTTCTGTATTTACTTTATAATATTTTTACCAACTTTTTTTTGTGATCAGATGTAATAAATAAGGTAAAGAAGACTCTTCAATGATACAGAATCAAAACAAGTATAAGGAATGAATTGTTAACATGGATGAACAACTGTTAATATTAGTCTATAATTTAAAGTAAAATTTGCTTTTGAATTTTTTCTGGAACATAAATTACTAAAGTTTAACACTGTTTATACTCCATGATCTTTAAGTTTATAATCAACAAAGTTGAATTTGACACTGAAATTGTTTTTATTTTAACATTTATGAGTACAGAAATTTATCTAATATATTTTTTGTTTGTTTCAGGTAAGCAACATTTATTTTGTATCGACTGCGTGGTAAGAGGTTAGGATTATAGTTTGAAAAAAATCTAATTAAGCGATAGAATATGGGTAAAATATATTACAGAGGAGTTAATTCTAAGTACAAATTGGACATTTGAAGGAAATACCATGATAAAGTTAAATCTATTTTCCATTTAATTCTTAAACAGTTCTGTGCGTTTACATACTTTGTTGAAT
Source organism: Tachinus rufipes (assembly GCA_963932245.1). Taxonomy (NCBI): domain Eukaryota; kingdom Metazoa; phylum Arthropoda; class Insecta; order Coleoptera; family Staphylinidae; genus Tachinus; species Tachinus rufipes. The sequence continues at coordinate 81,824,685 of OZ010744.1, forward strand.
TCTTGTTAAATAATCACAAACAGTGAGTAAGTACCTTTTCTTATTTTGATTATTTTATTTTGAACAAAATGTGTTAATCCGTCCTGAAATGAATATTTTATTTACGACTATCAAGTAGGGAAAATCGCATATTTAAGATTCATTTTGAATTATTCATATTGTAAGAAAAAAATGCAGGAAAAGAAGGAAATGCTAGTGGCCACTTTATACCTGAAAGGTTTAAAACAGTTAATGTAGAATGATAGCAGATAATCATGATGTTTGAATGAATTTCTTGTGGGAAATGGGCCGTTATGTATACATTGTACAATTACAATCTGATATCTTGTTGTAATTATGCAGAACAAATAAGCTGTTATTATTATTGTATGGTAGGAAAAACTGTTAATACTATATGGTAAAATGTGATTGTATTGCAAAATATTCTAAATGCAATTTCATTGTTTTTGATAATATGTTAATTATTATAATAACAACAATAGACTATAATAATCAGATTAGTAAATTATTATAAATTAACGATTCACATTAATTATGTGGAAAATTAACTAAAAAATTGTAAATTACATAAATAATAGAATAAAATAGATTGATGATTAATAATATAAGTTAATAAAATTAGTCACTTAAATATACCATTTTTGTTTTTCAATTAGTGAAACCATATCCTGTTGAACAAGATTTATGCAATTTGTGAATATTGAACTTGAATAGTCACCAAACCTAACCAATTAATATTATACACCTACAGACATGTCTATAATGTGTTCTGAATATAAACTACATACAGAAATTACGAAACAAATATACGAGATGAGTTATATTATTTTTCTGGCTATGAAAACAATGAGTTTTAATCGCTTTGCATTTGTCATTTTATATAAGTTTAAAGAGGGAAAAATGAGTGATTTGCAATTTGAACACAGAAGCAAAATAATGGTGGAGAAAATAGTCCGTATGTTTTATGAAAACTCAAAGTGTGAAAGATTACTGGAAGCACAAACTAGCTAAATCATCAACAAAGTTGAAAATTAGATGTTTATAGACCGGCGAGTAAAAGTTTTAGTTATTGATAGAGAAACGAGTGCTTTAAAAATTATACATCAAGATTTAAAAATGGCATGGATTCTCAAGCTTTTCACTCAAAAACAAAATCTGATTAGATAACAAATTTGCGAGGAGAATTTGACTGCTGTATTCCAAAATGAAAACTATTTTATAGAAATGTACTGGGAATAAGACCTAGGTACATTACTGGGATTTTTTCATAAAACAAGAGTTTATTAGGGCTTTTTTATCACCCAAGAAGGCAAAAGTGATGGTTACAATTTTTTGGAACGCTGATTATTTTAATTGAGTATACAGTGTGTTAAAAAAAGATTGTAAAAAAGAGGTAGTAGTAAAATAATATTTCCGCAAAGTAACAGTTTTGGAGATAAAGATTTTTTTTTTAGCAAAAACAAAAAACAAAGTTATATAAGATGATGAAGTGCTTTTCTTTCATTTCCTAGCAGACACAACATCTTAGCCTGAAGGATATTTGAAGTTTTTCTAAAAACCCTTTATTGGCTTGGATTTTTTGGCATTTTTGATTAATTCGTAGCTGCAGCTTTTTAGTGCTGTTTACAGGAGAATCATAGACTATTGCTTTTAAATATCTCTAAAGAAAGAAATCTAAAAAGTTTAAATCAGGCATTCTATAAAACAGGTCCGCTCTTTCCTATCATTTACGTGGAAAAGTTTGATGTAAATGCTCTCTAACCGCAATGAGCTGGAGCACCATCATGCTAGAACTAAATTGGTTGGCTTTTGCCAATAGTAATGTTGTCAAAAAGCAGCATTAATTAGTTTGGTAAAACAACAAGACCTAGAAACATGTTACAATACTCATCCAAATTTTTAATGAAAAACGTGACTGATGTCTATCCGGCCTAAACATGCGTATTGTAAAAATTAACAACTCCATTTTGTGTGAACCCGGCTTTATCCGTAAAAAGAATGTTGGCAAGAAAACGGGGGTCTTCAGCATCATTGCGTAAAAACCAGCGACAAAAAACCATATGTATCTGATGATCAAGTGAATTTAAGGCCTGCACTTTTTTTACATGGTACGGATAAAGCAACTACTTGTGGAGGGTTCTCCAAACAGAGGAGCACTAATTCCTACCTTGGTAGGAACGCGACCGCAAGATAAGTAAGAAGAAAAAGAACAAAAAAGTCAGTAGAATCTATTATTTCTTCATGAAATAACTTTCAAACGAAAAACTATTATTACAATGTTGCAGATTTTATAAAAAATGTTTATGTAACTAACTCATGAATAATTTTAAAATATATAATCAATAATAGCAAACAATAGAAAAAAAAATTGTGGTAAATATAGTTAAGCATATTGAATACATTAAAAGCATTTATTGTAGTAAAAAGTTAGTATAAAGTTAATTTTAAATGAGTACAAAAATAAGTCAGCTTGTTCATTTGACACGATACAACACGACAATTATTTTTTGAAAGATTCTTATATAAATAACATAACAACTAACGTCAAATAAAGTACTTTGAATAAATCATCATTAGAAGACTATCAGATTACAATTCCAATTGTACGTAACGACTCATTTCCTACTAAAATTTCATTAAACCATCAAGATAATGTGTTATCATTCACATTAACCATACTTCTCTGCACCCATTTTCCTTATAACGGTAGCTAAAATTAACAACGTTTCCTCCATTCGGAGCAGTTGTATATATTTTTTGTGTTATATGAATAATGTAAAACGCTTTAAAATAGGCAACGCGCTAAGGAACTCGGGAGTTTTCCGGGACGCATAACGGTCAATATTTATGTACGCTCGCGAGTCGGATTGAGTGGTCACGCGATTCCATAAAACCGCGATATTATCGGGCGTAGATTTTTGTTTATCGCGAGCACCGGCCCTGAATAAACACCCCCAACTGACTGACTGACTGACCTCTCGCTAAAGTAGAAAATAAAAAAAAAGTGTTCAGTACGGACACTACTGGGGTAAAATGGTTTTCCTATATAAATGTTAAAACAGTTGACGGGCTAATTACTACGGGAAAAGCGAAGGAATTTGTGTTCCATTTGTGACATGGTTTAATTTACTTGTTCAAGTTTTCCCGCTATTCAATGGGAAAATTGCATAAATAAAAGGGGAAATTGGGTCGCAAAATATGGAAAAGGGACGGAAGTTGGAAATATAAATACCTAAAGATTTTTTTTAAGAAATCGAATTTGGTCTCGAGGGAGTAAATTAAAATTAATTGTTACAGTAAATTATTTAAAACTTTACATAATAGTCGATGCTTTCAAGATATTGAAAAATCTAATTAACTTTAGCATATTTATGTTTATAAATTTTAAAGCAAAGAAAAAGCATTTACTTTATATACCTACAAGTTTTAGAAATAAATAGTGTCTGTTTCTAAAACTTTCTTACATATTTAAGAAACGCTCAACTGTTGCAAACTTTTATGTGCGCAATTTTAACTTAAACGAGTGTGGGAAATATTATAGTATATATATTACTAACAAAATAAATTTAATCTAATTAGGTTAAATTAAATCATATTTTATTCATTGGAATCAATCCAATTAATGAATAAACAAATTAATCGCAATGACTTATCATGATTGGTCTATCTATTATTACAAAATTGTTTAATGAATTATAAATATTATTAATTGATTTTGAACTGCTGAATGTTTAATCTCGATAAATGTATAACACTGGGTATTGTGTTTGTTTCATTATGAAACTGTTTCGGTTTATAAATGATATATTTTATATGATTCATTAAACAAAATTTAATTACAGTTTACATAAGCCGTGTTTTATTGTTTAGAATGGAAATATTTTTTAATGTGTTTTTTCTATGATTCTAATAACTCAATACAGGGAGTAGACACTTAACATATTTATTACAAGTATTATAAGAATTTAAATAAAAAAGTTGTAGGTGTGTACACAGTATGGCTGGCAAGATCCTATCAAACTGTTCTGAGCGTATCGATAATGCCCAATTTCTTGAAGAAGTAATGTATTTCTTAGAAATTACGATACAAGTTAAATATTTTTATTTTATCGACAGCATCAGCATGTATTTGAATAATCTCAATGCGAATAATTTATTTATAAAATATAATAGTTTGGCATTAGAGCAGCATAAGAGCTAAAATCTTATTGTAATTCTTGTAGCAAATCAAATAGTTTCGAGCTCAGAACTTATAAAAATCTTTGTTATAAATGAAACGAGATAGACCTTTCAAGAGACAATCAACTATGAAACAATTGGAAAAAATAGTTGACATCAATGTGCATATCAATCAGGAAAATCTTGCAAAGTAGCTGTACATCAACTAGACATCAGGTGCAAAAATTGCAAAAAAATTGCTCTAGAAACTTTTTTAGAAATTGTTATTGGGTATACATAATACGACAAAACTGTAGGAGTTAAAGTCGCTAGCATGCGGTGTTTTGTCACCTCTACTGGTGCTGTCTTATCATGAACGGCCTACTGCAAATTGCAATTACTAAATAATATGAGCGTATTTGCATTATGCTTTCCTGGTAAGCGGAAAAAGTTTAGGATAACTGTATCTAATATTAATGCATTAAACATTGTAAAAATGTGGTATAAGAAGGATAGACTAACAGTGAAGCCAATTTTCAAAGACTTAAAAAGTCTAGACATGTATGAAGTCACACTCCCGAAGAAAGAAGTAAAGTACTTCTGACTCTCGCTTGATATCAAACTAACTTTTGCCAAATCGATAGTTGGACGAACATGCGAACATTGTGATATCGGACAAAATGGCTATATATTGCGGTCATAAAATGGCATAAACTTTAGGTAGAGCAATTTTTTAATTAATTTTGAACAACAACTTGTATCATATCATTCTGATACAAGTCAAATTTGACAACAAGTCAAATTTGACATTTTGTTGTACATAATTTAGATTTTTGAGCAAATAAAATACAAAAGCATTTAGAGATCTTTGCGTCCTGTCTTATACTTAGCATAGTCCAAGTTTAGGCGGAGGTCTCTACGTTACACTCTTTTGCGGTGGCACCCGCTCATAAGTCTCCTCTTTTTACGCATAAGTGTTCTACTTGCGGTACGGCGTCGGGTTTGCACAGTCTCTCCGAGAAGGTGATTGTGACGGCACTTCTTACTCCTTTTCCAAGAATGCTTGCATATTAAGTATGGGGTGGTTTACTAATGTTTATTGCTTCGTATCTGTGAGCGGTAGTGACGGTTGTGACAATGTTGGGGGTACGGGTGTGGGGCAAAGCTAGGCCGGATTCAGCTGCAAGGTATGCGGTGTGGTGGCTTGTGACATCTTTACGAGCGTCTGGTTTGAGGGTAGACGGTAGACGGTTTCTATTTGACAACACATTACGTCTTCTGTCACGTTTGGGTAGTGGACTTATGCTGTAAAGCGGCTTCCGTCGCTGTTGATGGCACTGACTGCCGTTAAAACCGAGCCGAAACATTCCGCTTTATTGTATTCGGTACTGACGGTTTTGGCGATGTTGATTTCTGGTTGGTTTTAAGTGGCTGCACGAGATCGTCCTTCCTTGACTTCTTTGAAGATTAGATATTGGGTTTTGGTATGTCCGCTTCAAATTCTGTGGTAGTTTTGCAGACGGGGGCAAGTCTGATATGTAATTGCCATGACAACAACTTGATTGCGTTCCCCAGGCGAGGTTATGCTGTGAGCAATTTTCTTCAACATAGTAGTTGTCAGAGTTGATCGTGTTTAATTGTGCTGACGCTGTGTCAATCAACAAGTATATTTGATCTCAATCGAGTAAATTGGCTAAGGCTACTTTTAGGTTACGATATAGTAATTCTAGACTACTCGTTCTGAAGTCTGTAACATCCCTGAATTTCCGGGGGTTTGGTGACCCACGTGACCTCTTGGTTGGTAGTTGACCTACGTTGGGCGTTATTTGTTACCGCCTGGGCCCCGCAGTAGTTGTCGGGGGGGGCGACGATACATTTACTAAGAATGCTCAAACATACGCACACACTCAGCGTGCTTTCACAAGCATTTACCTAGAGTACAAGTCTACTAAGGACTAGGGTGGCTTTGTTTGGAGGGACTTGGTGAGATGTGAATAAAGCAGCGGTCGTCCTGAAACGTGTATGCGGGGTGTGCAAGCATAGGATATAAGTTTGTGGGGTTTGCCTTGGAATGTCCGGACAATTTAACGTGGCGGAAGTTGACGGCATCGATGGTGTTTGTCTTGGAAGCTGGAGCGCGTTACGTTGGTGGCAGCAGGTAGACAATCCAGTCTGTGGTTGCCTTAGTGTCGTTCTAGTCTTATATTGGCTGTTGGACTTCTGGTTCTCGACTGAGTGGGACTGTGAAAAATTTATATTTATAGGAAAGCGGGATAAAGGAGTGTGGTTCCATTGGTGGAGTCCGCTCACTTGCGTCATCAAAGGTCATATCTGTAAATGACTTAAAATTCTTAAGCGGGTAGGAGGGGCACTCTAGTTTAAGCTACATGCCTACAATGAACTGAATGCAACCAACACTTGATTGAGATTAAAAAACTGGTTGCCTCATCCACTCGCAGAAGTATTTGTTATTGAGGCGTTGGGTATGTCTCATCTTTTTTTAACTTAGTGTCAACTAACATTTGTATAGAAGAAAAACATTCTACACTTGGCTGAGTGAACGCGGCATTCCAGTAAAACTACATCAAGTGCCCCGCTCACTTAGTCCTGACTGTTTGTCTTGAAGAAATTAGATCCCCTCACCCTCTTCTTTCAATTTACACGCTTAAAATTATTAAATTGGTTGACTGTCTACCCACCAGAAGAAAACTTCAGTAATACGGGATCTATTTAGGGCAGGCCACACTCATTTAAGCCACACGTCTACAATTTATGGATTGGGTTTCCGCCAACTTACCCAATTGTTTGTAATTAATATTTGGATGTTTTCACTATGCAAACGCCAATAGTCACTAAATTAAAAGAGAAACGAATAGATATCATTCGTTCTACTAATCTACAGATTACACTTGGGAGGGTTCAGTTCATGATTGCGGAAAAACAAATTGGGCTGCATTGTTCTACCCCCATCCCGAGTGTTTGTAATCAAGTGAATGTTTTTTTTTGTGCAAATGCCAATAGTCTTGGATTATTGTATTTATTTCTATCAGTTATTTTGTTAAGCATATTGGTGGCGCTAGGCGGTAAGCAAGGTAAGCGCTGCTTTGGGGCGCAATACAATATGAGATCAGGATTTACTTTGTTAACGTTTTTGGGACTTTAAAACAACCGGCTAAGGGGGAAACACCTGAGAGCTGGTACCGTTGACACTCCAAGTCTGGCAGATAAGTCTTAACTTTGATGCAAAGAGACTCGGATTTAATTCAGGGAGTTCCTGTGAGCAATGCCGCCAAGTGCGTGTGGTCCCCGTGGTGGTAGTAAACCGCATGAGAATGGGGTGTTTGTTGATGTGCAGGTAGTTTCTATTATTTTTGTTAGCCAGTCTATTGTAGGGGGTGTTGTTGTGAGTTTGGTTGCTGTGTTGCGGACTTGGTTTGTTGCTTTATTCCGTTTTTGCCACCTGCACTAGGCTATGATTATGGATCCATTTGTGTGTGCAGGAGGATAATTGCGGGGTTTCCGTGTGATGTTTCTTCAGGTACATCTCGACTTTACTGTTTGCAAGGCAGATGTTGCTTGGTCTTGTTGGCACGCTGGCTCAGCAAGTCTGGCCAGATTCGGATTGGTGTGAACCGGGAGGTTATTGAAGTACTTTTTGGCCAAAGTTTCGATGTGTTTTGGCGCAGCGGATACCAAGATTGTTACGGTATTTTTTTGTTTTGAGCATACTATGGGCGAGCCACCATAAAGTAAGATTTTTGGAGGTCTTGAGACGATTGATGTTTGAAGCCGTTCTTAATACTGAAGACACAAAAGTGATTTTTGGCATGGCCGACTACTTAGACTGCGACAACCAATAAACGGTATTTTGCTTTTTTTTCTATATTTGTGTATGTGATGCTATGTAGTAACACTACTATTCAATTCATCAGCAAAGTTTTCCTGCGTTCAGTGTTCTTGGCTACAGTGGTGGTGCTCTGTTACTGCAGACCTATACGGCTGCTCAGTTTATTATCCTTTGTACGACGATTAAGGAGACATAAGATTACATCATCGCCATTAGTTGAAGGATTTAAAAATAAAAACCACATTGACAATGACTAGGTGCTATGATACATGCTCGTATTATATTATTATTATGTAAAAATATACAATAGTTTGTTTTATCATTTCTTTTGAACGTTAAAATAAAAATCACTTATTAAAACTTCTTTGCTAGACAAACATTAAACAGATTGAATTTAAAACGATTACACGACCTAAAACAAATAACACAAGAACATTAAATGGGTATAATTCTCAACCGCCACTCAATATTAGCCACCTCGATCCTTCTAATGATAAATAATTCAAATTATTTGATTTGACCAGTGGCGACGATTCCATATCTTTTAATAATTTATTGAAATTTTTTTTATTAAATTGAACGTAAAATGATTATTTTTTGCTAAAAATACATGTTTTATATTTAATTAATTCTCACAACAAAGGCATCATTATATAACACAGCCAACCCAACCTTTTATAATAATAAAATAAAAAGTGCATTTCCTTTGCATGTAGTTCTATGCAAAGAAAAACTAAATCCTTTAATTTTATTCTAGAAATGCTCATTATCTTTACATTGAATAGAATCCAGGATAACATTTATGTGCATGTGAGAGGCAATTTTATATTTATATAGTGGCAAGCAGGAATATTTTTAATATGCAGATGTACTGGATATACCTACCTCACCCAAAGTTTCGTAGCGAGAATTTTGCAATATAGGACAGCTCCATTAAAACGTGTTTACATATTTTGGTGATAAATATTGACCAAAGCTTCCGCAGCTGAAGAAAACGAAATTACAGACTATGCATTCGGTACGATTTAATTACGGAATAATTCAAATCACTCGAATATTCTCAATATTAATAAATCATAATCAATTATGGAATTCAATTGGATTTATATGCAAACTGTTTTTTTTTTCTATTCCGATTTGATTTGAATTTTATAATATGCACAAGAGTTATTTCACGAAGAGCTTTCTAGCACATTTTTCATTTCGCACTATTCAGTAAATCCACTTCTCGGTTTTCTGAGTAGTGGTATATATCATTCAACTAGACCCTCTCGACACCAAGACATCGGTATTATATTAAATTGTCACGGTGCGATAAGGTCCCTATTATTAGACTCGTAAATAGAGGCAGTTTCATGTGTTGCATATATGTGCAATATTGCAGGTGCAGGTACATTGACCACACGGCCGCCAACAAAACAAAACTAATACAATAGTTATAATAAAATAAAACACTGTCTACGTTTTTTACCACAAATACTTTATAAAAACGTAGACAGTGTTTTATTTTATTATTATTATGGATTACCACGTAGTAAAGGTCTCAACCATCCTTTATATTAATACAATAGTTATAGAAGTTTCTTAGGAAAATGCATTTTAATTGCGTTGCACACACAAATGCCATTAAAATTAAGCTTCGACTTTCATAGTTCGAAGTTATAGTGCTAATAATAATAATGGGCATTTATTTGCCCAACAGATAAAACTATTTAATGTAGTACTTAGAAAATGCATTAACAATATTTATAGAAATTGAGAGGACTGATATTATGCACATGATGTTATACATTTTTTTTAATCATTAGTGGGTCTTTAAACTATATATTTAGCCAAGTCTATTATATAAATATAAACAGAAATTATATCATAATTTTTAGATCTATTTAACTTCATATTTACCTATTTTTCTTTAAAAGTGTACAATGAAAAGTGTTTTATTTAGGTCTCAACAATAGTTATTTGTGCATTTATTTTAGCACCGAAACAGTTGTCACTTCACCAAAAGTGTTAATAAAATGTCTCGAAACGGAAAGTGCTTCGAGCAGCAACTCCGTTACTAATACATTTTTTAGTTGAATAAAAAACCAGATATATGAACTGTAAAAGAATTATACCGCCTCTGGAGGACAGTAGAAACTATAAATATTAAGTAAGGTAACCGTGAAACTTCCACAGATTGCAATAAACAAGAAACAAAACAGGAAAAGTATCCAAATTACAATAGAAAGTGCAAATTATTGTGATAAAAACGAAAAAATTACTCATCATTTTATGTTGGGTTTTATTGAAACCTACGAAATTATCAAAATAGTTATTAAACTTTTAATGTCGACTTGCTACTCTTATATTTTATTGGTAATATTTTGAATTCAATATTTATGTAATTATCCCTAACAGAAAAAATATTGTAATGTAATACTACCTTTCTTCTCATGGGGGACTGAACCGGATTGTCATTATGATGAGATAAATTTGTCTCCAAAAATATTGATAAATCTTTTAACGTTAGCTTTTTCTATTCTTATGCACCCCAACATCCTGCACTACCAAGATAATAAAAGTCACAATTCCATCACGTTTTATTACATATGGTGGTTGTTGCAAGTTCTTTACCTTATTTATTTCATAAAAAATATATCGAAACAATCCGCTGTAACGCCAGGACTCGGGTCAATAATTCGATACATAATTGATGTAAAAATTGACCTTTCCTTTAGTTCCGATACATCAAAAACTTCCGCATGAAATATTCCCACGGAACTGAGCAATCGTCCGATTGACTGTTGTGTGTGTGTATCGCTGCCCGCCGCTCCACCTTTAAATCAAATCACACAACCTACAAAAGGCAAAAGGAACGCGATTTAATAAATATTTACTGCGCACTTTTCACAAGGAAAACAATTTGCAGTGGTTTCGCTTTATTTTTTATTCTACCTGTTTGTTTAAATTCGATCAAACGTCGAATTCAATTAAAATTTCAATTACAGTCAGACCGGGTTGCTGCTTCAAGAAATTTCTTTAAAGATTTAAATATGAACAGATTAAATTAAATTCACCTTAATGCCATTTATTTAGTATATAAATAACATAGTTATAGTGAATATGTATTTCTTAATGAAACGTGATTTATTCATGAATAAGAATGAGGGAAGTGAATTACGTCTAGCAGCTGGTAAATTGAATGACAGATTCACACCATTACGAAAACAAGTAATAATCTTCACAGTGGTATCAAGAAACAAATATTATTTAGATTTAAAATTTCTTAATACATTCAAACAATATAAAACGATTTCATCATTTTCATTTAAAGTAATTTGGTTTGGAAATGTAATTCTGAACACTTCACTTGGAAATAATTGTATCAATTTAATTTCGATTTTAAAACACAATTACGGATTATTTATTAATTTTTTTTTATCTTACTATGTAAACAAGGAGTTACAGGACAAACAAAGAACTATAGCCTTTGAAAAAGAAAATGGTAATTCTGCAAAATTCGATGACATTTTTTGAGTTTTGGAACTAAATAAAAGTTGAGACGAGATCGGGACTGTAAGGTGGATGTTGTAATTCTTTAGGTGCATGCATTGATTATACTTAATTAAAAGTCCCGGAAGCTGTAGCTATCACTTTTTGTGCAGAAAGTTTTGGTTTCTGGGTTGTGAAAAGTCTTTATGGGCTCATTGCATAGACACTTGTTCTGTGAGAGGATGCCAGTGGTATACCCAGATCTCATTTCCAGTTACAATTTTATAAGTGAAGTCTTCATGTTGGCATAAAGCAGTCAAACTCTCTATACAAACTTAATCAAACTTTTTTTTTGAGAGGGAGAAATGCTTTATGCACACCACTTAAACATGTTAGTGTGGGATTTCTTTCTTTTTTTTAAAGGAATCCTACCTATTTAAACCACTTCTCATTTCTCCACATGGAATCAGCTCGTAGGTATTTTTTCACGTACTTTTCTTTTGCATAAGCTTCTGCTGTTTGTTTTCTCTAACCTTGATACAATTTCTTATATTTATTTCTTTAAGACCTTGGGAACCTTTTTGAGTTCTGCCTCATTAAATTTGGGAACGTGTGTTATATTGGTATGTTTTTTGGTGTTCAATAAGACTGGTTCTTCCCCAAGCTGCGCTGGTTTTTGGGTTTTTAGACTCTTAGTTGCTCTTTTGTACCACAGTCCCAGGGATTGTTGTCTATTTTGTTGATAATGTTTTTCCAGCATCTTGGCCTGCAAGATATTTATACGTAGTTCTTTTTTTAAGGTCACTTTTAACTTTGTTTGAAGCAAGGAGGTTAGCTTTGATTTTTGTGACTGCTTTTCTTGCTTTGTTAGCTTTATTTCTCAGTTGGTGAATTTTACTGTTCCACTAATAGACGATTCTTTTGTTTTTTTAATCAAATTTTTGACGAAAAGTTTTTTTGAAGGCTTTGTTTATTGCTTCTGGGGTTATATTGCTGATGTTTTCGCGTTTTCTGGCAAAGTATTAAACATATTTTTTTAGTTTTTTTTTTTGTTGATCACCAAGTGCTGCATTTTTCTTCCGTTGAATTTTGCTTATTTTCTGGATTACACCTCACCTGGTAGTACATATTCTCATGTTTACTAAGGTTTCTTTCAACTCTTACTTTCCAATTTATAATTGGGTTTGCTATCTTTTTGGTTGTAAACGTAAGGTTAATGTATGATTTGCCTTGGGGTTCTGAAAAGGTTGGGTCAGTGCTTTTGTTATTTAATACGAGTTTATGTTACGCTGCTCATTCTACAAGAATTTTTTCTTTTTTATCTTTTTTGTTCATTCCCTACAGTTTTGACTTTTTTTTTTGTTTTTTAATTAAGGTTCCTACGCGCCTAAAGGAGTTTTAGAAATTGATGCATTTTGGTGTTCGGGGAGATATAGCACATTGCGATAATGAAGTAGTCTATTTCATTCCAAGCAAAATTCTTGTGCTTTTTTCTTTCTTTAGGCACTTGCAAGTTTTTGTTGAAAATTTTGATTGCGTCGTCTGTTATCCAGTCTTTTTTAGATATTTTGAGGTTTGATTCAGCAATGATAGCTATTTTGATCTTTCTTCCAGGACATTTTATAAAGGAGATCTAAGGCCCCTCTGCTCTATTTGTAGTAACTGCATTCTCTTGCTTGGGCCTCCGCCCTCTTTTTGCGTTCTGCTGTTTGATTCCTGTTATTTCATTACTTTTTTTGTGTTTTTTATTTTTGTCTGTTTTATAATCGAGGCAGTATTGCTGCTTTGTGCGGCATTGGAAGTATATCTTTTTGCAGCGCATCTGCAGCAAGCTTTGGCTCTGGTTGGCTTGTTGCAGTCTTTCATAAACATCTGGTACATTGAAATATAAGTCATTTCTTTTATCCGACAGTTTACTATGCTCACTCTAATATTTTATTTTTTGGAGAGTTATCTTGAAATGCTTGCTCTTTGACTTTTGTCCAGGTTTTTGTCATGTTTTTGATTGATACTCCTACTTGGTTTTTGCCAGTTGCATCTAAAATTGCCTGGTTTAATTCCTATTTTGATTCCATCTATGTTATTAACTATGAAGGTCTTTGTTGATTATTTTTATCAGTTTTTTGGAGCTGCATTTTGTTATGATTGCCAGTTTGTTGTTTACTGTTTTTTGGGCGTTTATGATTGTTTTCTGTATTCCACTAATTGGTGCGTTCAAGCAGTTCACCATATGAACATGATTGATCTTTATCGTTGAATTTTTTTGTTTTGCTTGTCCGAGTTTTTTATTTCTCCTATTTGTTTGTCTTTGTTTCTGCTTTTATGAACAGTTACTGTCGTTGTAGAATAAGCATTCGATCATTTTTTGCAATGTTGCTGTATCTCTCTTAATGGATACGTTAGTTGAGATGTGGATTCTATTCTCACTTTTTCTCATCTTTTTTATCTCTTTGGTTTGATAAAAAAGGTCTTCTTTTTTTTGTGTGTTTACTCTAATAGTGTTTTTAGTGAATTTTCTGGAGATCTGATCGGTTTAATTTTTGTGGTTATGCTTACTGCACTTATTTTCATTTCTATTTCAGTTATCTCTGAGTATTTATTCCTTGTTCTTTTCTGAAGACCTTTATCCATGTTTTTATTTTTCTCGTTCACTTATACTATTAGATCAGTCCGTTTGTTTGGATGGTTTCTATTTTGGTTACTTTAAATATTTCTTCTGGTTAAGTGCATTGAGTTCCAGAAACTTATTATAAGAATCTGCTTTTTTAATTAGTTTTGTCAAGTCTTTCTCGGTTTTGGTTGGTTTTAGTTCTGTATAGCCTACGTTTGTTAAGCATTACTTAGTGTTTTTTTTTAGGTAACTAATTCTGGTTTCCAGATTAGTTTTTTTTTTCTGCTTCTACGATCCGAAGCTCCTCCAGCTCTTTCTTTTTTTTATATTTCAGTACTTTTCTCTCTGCTATTTGCTCTGTGATTTTTTAAATTCTTTGTAGTTCTTCTATTCTCTTGTTTTTTTTTTCCTGCGTTGTTTATTGTTTTTGGTTTCAGTTTGTTTTACGCCAGTTTTTGGTATTCTTCTTGGGACAAGATGTGCTAAGTTTTTCACCGCTTTTATTATTTTTACTTTTGTATTCTGCCCGATGTGTTTTTGCACATTTTTTTCATATTTTGTTAGAGCCAGTTAAGGTTGTTCCGGTTTCATAAACAGTGTCGGTAGGCTACTGTGTTTTTCAGGTTTGCTTTTTTGCTGAGTTACTTGGACATCTTCTCTGACTCTTTTTGTGTTTGGCGAGTGTTTTGTTTATCCTGCTTTGTTTAGTCTTATTCTGTGCTCCAATACTACCGCAACAGATACCGTCTTTGCTGCTTTTAGGACGTCATCCGCTAGGCATCTTATCTTTTGGGGTTTTCACAAGTCCGATTTTTTAAATAGGTATTTCTTCTGTTCGTTGTCGCGTCGAGTTTTATTCGCATTGTCCGATTTATTGCCAGTTTTGTCATTTTATTTATAGTTTAGGTTGCTCCACGTAGAATCGACGGAGCAGCCTATTTCTACAGACGGGGAGGGGTTATCCTTTTAAGTATTATTTTTGTCTAAACTTTTCTGCATTGTCTATTTTGGTCTTATGGCAGCCGTAATTTTATTTTGTGACTATATGGACAGACGCGCTCCCTTATAGATGTTTATAGTGATGAGTTTTATTTTAAAGTTGTTTTGGTTACTAGGCCCTTGATATCTAATAGCGTTGGTAACCAGAAAGTCGGTCAAGGGAGATCGAAGAGTTGTTCAAGAGCGGACGACAATTCAAAGAGGAAAAGAAGAGGAAAATGATTACCGATGCAATGGTGTTGATCTGCGTGTGCAATTCCTTTATCCGGACGCGCCTGGTAGGAGTTAAACCTTCCCCCGCATGAACCTAACTTAACTAACTAACTAACCGATAGACAAACAACAAAATTAAATTTGAATCAACTTGTAGAGCAGACTGGCTTAAGCGAGGAGTTTGCCAAGGAGACATCATACCAAAATTATTTACCGTTTTACCGGAAGATGTCTTTAAGAGGCTTTTGTGGGAAAACAAAGGGATCAAATTTGATGGAATATACTTGAGTCATTTTTGATTTGCAGACGATATTGTTTGACATTAACTAACCAGGAGTCGGTAAAGGTGGGATTAAAAATGAACTACAACAAAACATAAGTCCCAAAAACCAAGATATATTTATTAATAACGTTGAGATCGAAAACGTGACGGAATATAACTACTTAGTTCATGTCAAGAAAAGAAATCAAGCGATAGAAATTACCAGATGAATATCTTGGGCAGAGTTAGCACAAACAACTCCAATACCAACAAATTGCGAGTCATGCAGAGAGCAATGGAATGATCGACGATTGGAGTTACTTCAACAGACAAAATTTGAAACGATGAAATTCAAAAAACTACTGGTTTCAAAGATATAAAATTGCAAAACAGGCATAAATGGAAACAATTAGGAAAGGTCTATGTTCAGATCGTAACCTGTTAGTGTTATGTCAGAATTTTTAAATCTTGAGTAAGCCAGGTTTTGATAAGAATTAGATATAGGTCATAACTTGAAACAGCATAACATACTTGAGTTTTTTTAATGTCTCTGACGTTTTGGTAGTAGATTTAAAGGTATTCCTAATGTACTGTACTATGTTGGTTGGATCAAGGTTTCGATAATCCTGTGTAGAAAAAGCAAAAATCTTTCACCACAAATTTATAAAATATTGATTGCTATTTTAGCAGACCAAGTCTTTACATAAAATGGACTTAGCATGATCAGCAAGTATAACAGCTTTAAAACCGCTATAACTTTTAGATTTGACAGTCAACATCAATCGATATAATCAGAAACAGTGCTTTTATATAACTTACTGTATCATACTTTCTTTTAATATTTATTATATTTTTACAATTGTGTTATATTATTATATTACGTGTTTGCTATTTGCATTATTTATTAAAAACCTATAAAAATATCAAACAAAAAATAAAAGCGTATTTACAATGTTTTTGTCTTTTAAAATTAAGTTGCTTTCAGTGTTATGGTACAAATTGTAATAATATTGCTGTGTATGTGTATTATTGTTGCTGTAAATGTGTGTATATAATTAAAGAATAATTTTTAAAAAATTACATACATAATTGCATCAAGTTTATGTAAACATTATTTTTGGAAAAAGCATTTTTTACAACTTTTTGTGTATTATTATTATCCATAATATTTTTTTTAATTAAAATTTGATGGATAATATTGAATACAAAAATATTTGTTAATTAAAACTTAATTAAAATGTTCATCCATTGAATCAATTTATTACATGTAAATCTCATGATTTGAGTGTATGTATTTGCTGTTTCGCTTTAGATGTGGTGGGAGGTGTGCGAGCATATACATCAATCAGTGCTCAGTCATGCGGCGTGCTCTCTCGCCATGTGCTCGTGTTTATATCTATTGAAACAATAAACAAAGTCTTCGTGCGAATAATTTAGTGGTGCAGGTTTAAGGTAAACAGTACTTACGTTAATACGTTTCTAACACCTCTATATTCATTGTGGAATTTATAAATCATAGGTGTATAGGTGAATAACACTTATTATAACGTGGGGCGTTACTGCATAATAAATTTATTTTATTGCTATCATTTATAAATAATAATAACATTGCTTAAGTAACTGAAAGTGACCGTATACACAATTTAAGTTTGCATTTACATTAATTGCTTATTCAAACTTTGATTTACTAGTTTGACACTTATAAAAATAAATATTTTTGATTTATTAAACATAATATTAAGAAATATAAGAAAATGTAAGCCAACATCTATAATTCGTAAATGATTCAACTAATATTGGTTCTTAGTTGCGTGTAGCACTATTACTAACTATTATTGACATACATAATATTTGATACGATAAATTTCGATTCGAAAATCAAACTAGAACAAACCTTATCATAATGACAATTCAATAGATGCTGATGATGATAATTTAAAAAAAAATGCTATGCATGTCATCATTAGTCTTTTGTTCTACTCTTCATTATATTATATTCTTGTTTTATTATTAGTACGTCAGTAATCTAGCCTCTTCTTCGTTTGTTTTCTTTTTTCTTTCAGCAATTAATCTTTTCTAATCACATGGCCTATTCATTCTTGATTAATTGTATTTACTAATTTTTTTTTTCAGTTCTTCTTAGTACGCAGGGATTTTTGTTTTTTGTTAATTGTTAATATCTTTCTCCAAATCTACATTATAAATGCTTCAATTCACTTTTGATGTTTATTTTTGTTGTTTATATTTTGGGTATATCTCAAAGTTGCTTTTCAAAATTTTGTTCTTCCTTCCAAAGTTTTTTTGTGCTTCTATTCCATCATCAGAAGAAATTCATGATTCTATTAAACGATTAGTAATTAATCGGTGTAAAAACTAATAACCGATCTAAACTAACGTCGCTAAAAAAACAGGAATATTTAAATGTGCTAGACTTATGCAGCAGTAATTTTAGCAGCATAGTTTTCTTTCTGTATTCCTAATGAAGATTACGTGAACGACTAACAGTATAGGCCGTGGTTCTATCTTGCTGAAACTAGAAGTTTTCTTTCTGCATGTTTTTCATTTTGGGCCGTAAAGAATTCTTCAACATCTTGCAATAGCTTGCAAAGTTTACTAACACAATTGAGCCTCACTTAAAAAAAAATATGCGCAATAATGCCTAAGAAGGACACAGCGCACCAAACTGTCACTTTAAGGCTGTGAAGTGGCCTTTGGTGAATCTTTTGAGTTGCCCAGTAACAAAAGTTTTATTTGTTTACTGCGCCAGAAAGGTGAAAATGCGCTTCATTGCTAGTCTACACAACAGCGCCGGGAATACATCTGTTAGGATTGCATTGCAAGCATCTGTAGGTCTCTTGCAGTTTTGTAGGCTTAATTTCTGGGCAATTATTATCTTATAGGGATGCAACTTAAGGTTTGCGTGTAAAATTTGTTGTATTTTGCCCCACTCTTTATAAGTTTATCAGTTCTGCTCACAGAAACGACTATCCGTCATTTCCGAATGTTGGGATTGATTTGGAATGGTCTCCGAGAATTGGAGATGGCGGATAGTATCTAGCGTATGTGAGAACAGTACATACATTTATACTTTGCATACAAGAACACCGCTAGCGCTTCTTATGAGGTCACTTCCCTTACATAATCTTGGATAAATGGAAGTAAAAAGGGTTTTAAGACTGTATTAACGTAACGGCGCGTGTTTTATCTGTTTAGCATGAATATTAAAGGGGATCTGCATCTGTAGCACATGCTTACTTATGGAGCACTAGTCTGGTGGCTAAAAACCAAGCAGAAAACATCAGCAAACCAATTAAATTTGTTGCAACGAATGGCATGCAGTGCAACAGGCGGTATGCGAACAACGCCGGATGCAGCGATGGAATCAATGCTGTGTTTGCCACCCCTTGACTACTATGTTGAGGAAGTAGCAACATCTGCAAACTGCAGGGAGGGCCGGCAAACACTGTTTTCTCTTGGAAGATGCTGTAAAAAAACACCTCCACTAGGAGCGCAAACAGATATTATACCACCCTACTTATTTAAAAGACTTTACTGTGTACACACATGAACAACAAGGGCAAAGAGCGGATAAGGACAAACATCTTTAAATCTACACCGTGGCTGAAAAACTCTTCCAGGTTCTGAAGCGGGAATTTACATCTAAGATATAGGCGTCTTAATATTCCTATCACCAGTCCCTGGTGTATGTGTCCCATATACGACTATCCTTTAGGTAGAGATAGCCGGATAGCACATCAAAACTAATACTAGCATGATATATAGCCCTCACATTGGCACTCTCAATTACGAATGTTTGATGCGTACTATGGGTATTGTAGATAGTTCGATATGCAGAGGATGTAAAATGAAAGACGAGACGATGGATTACGTAGCTGCTCTGCGCTGTCATATGTATGAGAGATTTTGTTACGTAATTGTTGGCTTGACATGGTCAGCATAAGACCTCTTCAAACGATGTCGTAGCTTACATCAACCACATAAATTGGTGTGTTGGGACGGAGTGGTAAGCTTTACTTCTGGAAGAGGTACAAAGGTCTAAGTGCAGAGAAAATGTTTATCAAATTGTAAATTTTGTCTTTGACTTCTATGTTGTCTAATCCTTAATTGTCCGTCAGAGTTTAGATTTGTTGCTGAAGACAATTTTTTCTATTTATGAACCCAGTCTTGCCTATTCTGGCACCACTGCAGTTTGTTGGAGTTATGTTGAATTGTTAAAGGAAGAACAAACTAAGGATGATAAAAGCGCAATCAAATCGAGCACATTGCCTATAAATGGTGCTTATTACAGACCAATTGCTCTTACCTAATTTGTTGCAATCGCTCGTGTTGGTTCATTTTCTAGAATTCTTATTAAATTTTATTTAGACTATCGTGTGGTCAATCAACACGTTTGCCAATTTCACGAAATTTACTCTCATGCGTTCCGATAATTTGTCTTTTCTCGTGTAATTTAGTAAAAATTTGCACACGTCTTTGTACTCGCGGCAGATATTACTGAGAGAAAAATTAGATAAGGGTAAAAAAGATTAAGGATTGGCTCTGTATATTCTCGTAGTAGTCATGGATTGCAAAATGAAAGATAAAATAAATTATTGATAAACAAATTTATTACGTCTCTAACGTTTCTTTGAACTATTACTTCTGAATTACTTCTTCTGGAGTACTATTTCTGGATAATTACTTTTGATTTGGGCACTCTTGGTTCTTAAGGGAGGATCATTTCTATAGGAGGTTGAGTTCACTTCCAATATCTAAAATTGGCGTAGTGATTTTTATAGAGATAATTTTAGGAGGTTTTTAACTCGGTACAGAGTACGATCAACTTTACTATTTTTAAAGCGCAAAACTATGCTGGGCTTAGTTGATTGTTAGTGGAATCTAACTTTTAGTTTGTCTATTATTTGGCTACTACCCACTTTGTATTTTGTACAAGAGAACATCTACTAGCCTTTTTTTTTAAGGATGTACTACTTATTATATTTGAAGGCTGTTGCCTCTTTGTTCTTATTGTTGTTCTTCATGAAATTGCTTTTGTTTGTTTTTTGTGCTTTGTGCAGTAATAGTATCTTGGAAATTGTTATCTCTATGTGAGCAGGGAGGTGCTTAATTATTATTTTTTTGTTTCTATTATACAGGGTGGTCCATAGTTAAACCGCTAAACGTTCGGGCTTCTGGCTTTAAGGTTAAACTAAGGCTTTTTATCTATAAAATTGTTTTCAAAAATGCACGCTATCCGAGCTAACGCGAAAATTCACAAAAACTGTTCGAAATTACCACTTTTAATGCAAATCTTCTTACTGAGCACGGCACTCTGCTGATGTGATTTCCCGGGCTACTTGAACAATCTATTTCCGGAGGGCGGATTTGTGGTTGACGTTCTCCGCATATTTTCCTTTATTGTACCTTATTCAAAAACATCTAACGGAGTCATGTTTGAAGAACGCAGTTTTCCGGAAAAATGTCGTGGAGTTATTGCTGGGACTGGTGGTGTAGTGGGCTGAACATCCATCTAATTGGGAGAATCTGATTACTCTATCATTTAAAAACATTGCAAGATTGGAAAATAATTTTCTAAAATTTGAAAAAAATGCTGGATCATTTAGGCGTGGAGGCAGAAAAATTTGACCGATGAGTAAATTGTTGCACAATCTCATCCAAACGTTCCCCCTTGCGGGAGGGAGTGGTGCAAAAGAATACTTCCGCTAGCCCCTTTGCTGGTCGTAAAAGGCGACCAATAGGCTAGTTAAAAAACCCACAGTTCGTCTGGGACAAGTCAAACTTATTTGTGAGTTAATTTTTGACAAAATTTACCGAACATCTTGTAAAACTCTCCTGCGTGTTTGCCGTGCGCAGTGACCCGAAAGCTAGGAAAAGAGGATCCTGGTAGTTGAGGGGCTAATACTCAGGTTTAAAAGAGTGTTAGTTCCAACACACTGCTTTGGCCTTAGCTTCTGGTAAAACGGGAGGTTGAACTTAACCCAGTTTTAATCAATCGGCTTGTTTTGTTTAACGTTAGGGTGAGGAATTATTTATGTGGTGATAGATGGAAGGTTCACAATGTGCTACGGTTGGAACCCAATAGTATTCTTTGTGTTCGCGGAAGTCTTTCATTTACATCTATGAAACCTATATCGCTTGATTATCAGTTTGTGATGTAGCGTCCCATATGTGGCTCCGTGGTGGGTGGGGAGATTGAGCGATGAATTTGACGGAGTTTATTATGGTAGATTCTAAACCTCCAACCAAACGATCTCGCCCGTTTACGGACGAGAGAGCTAAAGAAGTTTGTAGTAGTGCAAATAGAAAGTTCATAAGATTTTTGATAGTAAGATGTACGGAAAATGGCCAGATTTTAAAGGAGGTTTCTCCCTTTTTAATTCATAGGTCCATTTCCACTATTATTAATGGAACTCTAAATTCATGTAAGAAGTTAAGAGACGGCACCTTGCTTATTGAAGTAAAAGATAAAATGCAGAGCAGTAAAATGCAGGAATGCACGTCGTTAGGTAATATTGCGGTGACAGTTGAGCCGCATATATCCTTAAATATTTCTAAGGGAGTTATTTTATGGTATGAGTTGTTATACACAACTGTAGACGAATGCAAACAAGAACTAGCGTCGCAAGGTGTTATCGATATTAAAAAAAAAAACCGTAGAAAAGATGGTGAGGTCAGAGATACAACATCTATGATCTTAACATTCGATTCCGAACGGCTCCCAGATGAAGTCAAGGTAGCATATGTTACTCGCCCGGTCCGCCCGTTTATTCCTAACCGAATGAGGTGTTTCCAATGCCAACGTTTTGGACACACTGCAGTTAGGTGTCCAGGTGTTGCAACATGTGCAAAATGCAGTAAGGAGAAACATGACCCCGATCCATGCAAAAGTTCACCTTTATGTGTGAATTGTGGTGGTAAGCATCCTGTCTATTCCCGAGATTGTCCAAAAATGAAAGAGGAAAGGAAGATAGCCGAGATCAGAGTAACAGAGAAACTCTCTTACTTTGATGCTCAAAAAAGGTATAGAGCAATTACGGCTCCTACCTTTTCTAGATCGTTTGCTGAAGTTGTTGAAACGCCTATCGTTCAAAAACCACCAATTATGAAATTTACTGCTATTGCAGAAACTTTAAATAAAGACAAGGACTCTAATGTGAAGGGTCAAAAACCGGTTGCGGACCCATCAGGTTCAAAACCAAAACTGACTACGGCCCAATCCGGTCCAAGGTCACAACGAGTGGGACTTCAAGCAAAACCACTCAAGATGGGGGCTTATTTAAAGCCTAAACCATCTAAGGTATTGGCTCGTATCGGGCCAAAACCAACTAAGGTTGCGACTTCCAAGTCAAAGCCTAAACAGGCAAAGGTTCAGTCCGAGTCAAAGCCTGCAAAGACGGCAGCCCAATCTAGGCTACCGCCACCTGAGGTGCAGGTTTCTAGCGATCCTGCGCCCACAGACCCCAATATTGACGTGTCGTTAGAGTCGATGGATGTGGAAGTTCTTTCCGCGCCATCTACTCTGACAGATGAAATTATGCCAATTAGTGGGAGTTCTACTCCCCCTGACGATAATTTAGAAGTTAAACAAAAAAACGCTAATAAACAAAGAGTTAAAATTACGTTTGCAACATAACATTAAAAATGGTTTCAACCATTATACAATGGAACTGCAACGGATATAATTCACACTACGATTCCTTTAAAGTATTATTAGCCGAAAATTCACCTATCTGCGTTTCCTTACAGGAAACAAATTTTAAGGTTGAATGTTCTGTTAATCTTCGTGGTTATACTATTTATAGAAAAGATCGTGCAAATGTTGATCGTGCTCAGGGTGGAACGGCTTTATTGGTCCGTGATACGTTTTTCAGTAAAGAACTCCGTGTCAACACTGCATTAGAAGCAGTAGCCGTTCAACTACATATCCCTTTCTCACTGACTATTTGCTCAATTTATATTCCGCCAAATGTCAGTTTGGACATTTGTTTGATTGATCAATTACTTGAACAACTTTCGTCCCCATTCCTGCTAATGGGCGATTTTAATGCTCATAACACTATGTGGGGCTCAAATCGAACTGATGTGCGAGGTCGTAGCTTGGCCAATCTTTTTTCAGGAACGGATTTAGTTATCTTAAATAAAGGTAACAATACCTACTTTTCCGTGGCCAATAGATCATTCTCGGCTATTGACCTTACCATTTGTTCTCCAAGTATCGCAGCATTGCTGGATTGGGAAGTCTCGGAATATCTTTATGATAGTGACCACTTTCCCATATTCATTCGCGTGTCGTCATGTAATTAATGAAAACCGTCATCGAAATTGGAGAATAAAAGATGCCGATTGGAATACGTTTGTTCAAGTGTTTGATTACGAAGACAGTGTCCAAGCCACTATCGACGAAGGTATTGAAACTTATACCGATTCTATCATACAGGCAGCACATGCGAGTATACCGTTATCTTCCGGAAAACCTCGCAGAGAGCCCGTTCCTTGGTGGAATTTTGATTGTGAGCAAGCTAAACTGAACAAACGCCGTTCTTTTCGTAGATTTAACCACTCTTCAACAGAAGAGAACCTATTACTTTATTTGAGGTACAAAGCTGTTGCTCGAAGAACATGCAGAAAAGCTAAAAGAGAATCATGGTCAGAATATGTTACTTCTATTAATTCGAGAACCCCCGTCGGGAACGTGTGGGAAAAAGTCAGAAAAATTTCTGGCCGAACCGCATCATTACCTATTAGTGGGTTATTGTCGGGTGATCAAATTATTACCAATCCCCTTGACATTTCGAATATCCTGGCCGATGTTTATTTTGACGCTTCCAGCGATAATAATTACGATGAAAATTTCCAAGATATTAAAATTAAAATGGAGAAAAACGTTTTGTCATTTGTCTATGCTGAAGATGAATTATATAACGCACCGTTTAGTGTTTGGGAATTTGACTCGGCATTATCTGAAGCACACAATACTGCTCCAGGTGTCGATTCGATACACAATGCTATGCTTAAGCAATTAAGTCGCTCTGCCAAACTTCAATTGTTGGCACTCTATAACCGGATATGGTCAGCAGGGTATTGTCCTGAGTCGTGGAAACTTGCTATCATAGTACCAGTACTTAAACCTGGTAAAGATAAAAAGCTCCCGACAAGTTATAGGCCTATCTCTCTAACTAGCTGCTTATGCAAGTTACTAGAAAGAATGATCAATAAGCGTCTTACTTGGTTATTAGATTCAAGAGGTTTAATTGCTGACATACAATGTGATTCAAGGCGTCATCGTTCTACGACTGATCACCTTGTTTGGTTGGATAGAGCAATTAAAAGTGCTTTTGTACAGAATCAACATCTTGTCGCTGTATTCTTTGACATTGCGAAAGCATATGACATGACGTGGAAGTACAATGTTCTACGAACGCTTCATTCATGGGGTATTCGCGGAAGCATGGCATTGTTTATACAAAGCTTTTTAACTTCCCGTTCATTTAAGGTACGTGTAGGTGACAGCATCTCGGGCATACGTCAGCAACAGAATGGTATTCCTCAGGGGTCTATTCTAAGCGTGACACTATTTATGATAGCGATTAACGGCATAAGTCAGTTCATCAAGCATCCGGTAAGCGGATGTATGTATGTTGATGACGTAGCTATCTATTGTGCCTCGAGAAACATGCCAACATTGGAACGTCAACTTCAGTTAACAATCAATCACATTTTGAACTGGGCTAATAACAATGGATTCACTTTTTCTACAAGTAAAACGTTGCTTACCCATTTTTGTAGAAGGCGAACCCCACACGGTGACCCTATTATTATATCTTGGGGAAGAACCCACTCCTGTACAGTGATTTCTCGGTGTCACATTTGACCGTGCGCTGACTTGGCGTCCTCATTTAATAAATCTGAGAACAAGATGTGTCCCGGCACTAAACTTGCTCAGTCGTTGAGTGGAAAGTCATGGGGAGCGGATCGGAAAACAATGCTGCTTTTGCATCGCGCTTTGGTGCGCTCAAAACTAGATTATGGTTCCATAATCTATGCTTCCGCAGCTCCATCCACATTACGTATTGTTGATCCTGCTCACCATACTGGAATTCGTTTAGCAACTGGCGCATTCCGCACTAGCCCTATTGCTAGTGTTTTGTGTGATGCAGCTGAACCATCACTCTGTCTTCGGCGTAAAATTTTGACTGTTAGGTACGCCGCGAAACTAAAAGCTAAACGCTTGCATCCGACGTTTCCTGTCGTGTACAATAATGGTCTCGACGATCTGTAAAACATCAGGATACGGTCCCAAAAACCGGTTGCTGTAAGAAATTGCAGTATACTTCGGGAACTGGATTTCCAACTCCCTGATGTATATCAACTGTCTTACTGTCGCGATCCTCCATGGACTTTTCAACGTCCAAGGTTAAATACTGCATTATCGAGAATGAGCAAAGCTTCAACTTTACCAGTTGAATATCGAACTGAATTTGCAAAAATTCAAGCAATGAATGTAATGGTGTGGGTTGTGCTTTTCTGGTAGATGAGCTGCAGTTTACATTTGGCTTGCCAAGTGTTAGCAGCGTTTATACTGCAGAACTGTATGATATCTATCAGGCTCTTCTCTACATCCAACTAAGCGCAGGTACAAATTACGTTATATGTACAGACTCGTTGAGTGCATTAAACGCCATAGATGACCAATATCCTGATCATTACTTGCTGAGGCAAATTCATTCAATTTTGCTTCAGGTGTCTCAGATAAATGTCACTGTTAACTTTGTCTGGATTCCCAGTCACGTAGGTATCAGTGGCAATGAAAAAGCTGATGCCCTTGCCAAATTGGCAATAACTAGCGCTGAATATGTTTCATTTAAAGTTTGCGTTAGGGATATTTGTAATTTTCTACATCAAAAGCTGCTGTCTAGCTGGCAAACTGAGTGGTTTGCTATTCAAGACAACAAGCTGCGATGCATTAAAAGCGTCATTACACCGTGGATGCAGGCCGAAGCGTAGGGAAGAGGTTATCCTCACTCGACTTCGCATCGGTCACTGTCGATGGACTCACAGGCATTTGTTGGCATCTGAGCCAGTTTGTGATACTTGTAATGTTCCATTAACTGTTCGTCATATCTTATTGGATTGTCGGCAGTTTTCGGAACAATGAGTTGCGTCTGAATTATCACCCAGTTGGTCGACTGTCTTGGGCGATCGTCTGTTCGAATTTATTCGACGGAGCAAATTGGGTGTATGGATATAATTGTTAATTTATTATGATTAATGTTTGTGTATCGTAAAATCCAGCAGTGTTTAGGACTTTTTACACTCTAGACACTGTTGGAATTATCTAGTCATTATTGCTATAGTCATTAAAGTTTGTGAACGTTTATTTTATCTTTGTTGTTTATTTATTTAATTTTATTCTTTAATATGCCATTTTACAGCATATTTTTTTACACTTTTTATAGTTAGAGAAAAGAATCGGCGTTAATAGTCTTATTAGGCTGATGCGCCAAAAATCTAAACTAACTAACTCATCCAAACGTTGCACGAAAATTGGTATTGATAATGGTTATCTCGTACGTCATGAAGATTTTTCTGCTTCTAAATGTGAAAGTTGCATCGTCGATCTAAATTAACGGTTTGAGGGAAAAAACTATTATTTGTTGTTTGCTGCAAGAACTATTTGGAAAATTCTCTTTTTTTGTGGCAGGTCATCATCTAACAAATTCTGACCTTTTTGCAGATGATATGGATGACGACTGTCTGCTTTCAAAGTACTATTTACAGTGTTCCGCAGATATCACAAAGGACACCTCCGTGTGCTGCTTTATCGAAGTGCATTCCACGATATATTATGTTCTTTTTTAATTCTGAAGAGGTGCGAAAATTCCACCTCTTTGCAACCGCAATAAAACATGTTGGGGCGTCGCGCTCTTTATGAAAGGTACATGGGGCGTCAAACACAGAATTGTTCGGAACCGTCCAGAACAGTGAAAGGAAAGCATCTAATATCTGCGTATTCAGTTGCAGTGTAAATAATTGGCATAATTCTGATTAAAAATACGCAAAACCACATTCAGAGTAATGTCAACGATAGCCAAACGACACGCACACTACAAAAAAGAAAATTAGTGCACGCGTTTTATGCAAAATTGAAGTTAACGAGGTGGTGCATTTTTGGAAATAAATTTATAGACTAAAAAAGTTTTATTATCACCTTGTATGTTGCTAAAATAATATATTGGACGATTTTCTTTTACATGTTATTTCATTTTTGGGTTGGATTTGAAATAGTGCTAATACATAACTGTATAGAAACTGAATTGGGTATCACGTCCGCTCTAACCACAAACGGTTACGACAGTAGTATTCTATGTTATTGGAATACTTTTGGAAAAGCTGAAAATTTGATCGGAAGTTTCTGGGTTAAGTTAAAGATTCTGGCTATACGAACTTATTATTTCGATGAGTTTATTTGTTTGTTGGCCAGTCAGTTTGTTGGTGATACGCGATACTGGCTGGGTAGTTTGTTTTGATTTTTACGACGATCTGTGATTACGTTGTGATGCATTGGAATACTCTAAACTATCTATGTACCTAAGCTTTTTAGAGGTGACCTGGTAGTAAATGTCAGGGCCGGTAATTATGGTTTCTTCTATATCTTATAGAGTTGGTAAGATTTAATAAAGTAGTAATTGATAATAACACATTTGTAGTGTAGTTTTTAGCCAAACATAAGATAAGACTATTTAAACTATTAAGCTTGTTCAAATTAGACTACGACTTGCTTACAGCATGATATAAGATGCAGATAATAGACCAAAATTCCAACAGCAAATTTTTCTGCAAAGATTGACATATTTTCATAGTTTATTTTCTGGCGTACATTAATATTTCTTGTTAATTATAGTTCACTGATGTGAAGCATTTTTTGCATTTTATTTTTGTCTCCAAACATTTTCTACCATTCAGATATGCAAAACAATGCTACCTTTTGACATGAAACTGCAACATTTTGTTTTATTTGTTGTATTCAGTGGACGTACTTTAACCTTAAAAAAATAGTATAAAGTAGTATAATCATTTTTTTTATTTCATAACATGTTACTTCATTAGGCATATAATATAATATCTATATATGGTTTATTTCACAGCAAATAATATTATTTTATTGCTCCATTAAACATAAATATAATATTTTATATACCACCATACAATAAAAATAACATAAAAACTTTCATAATAAGAAATGATTTAGCGTTTAAATTGATGCTTTTTTGTAATATAACAATACATATTTATAAAATTATGTTCTGCAAACAGTGTATTATTAACATATTACTACGATCATATACAAATTAAAAAGTTTATAAATATTAAATAACAATTTAAAATCAGATAAAAACAACTTTATATTTCTACTCTAATCTTGTGCTTAACTAATTGCATTAAAAGTTATGTAGTTATAAACTTTTGTTGTTGCCGGTATGACCTTTTCATGAACAAACTTATTAAATAAAATTGCTTTATATAAAAAGCACCACTCAAACTTTTTTTAAAACCCCTTGTATATTATATTAAATACCTTAAAATTAATATAGTATTGTTTATTATGTTAATGTCTTACGTGTTTTTAAAAATTAATTTTTATTATTATTAAACAAAAGCAAATCAACTAGAATCATTTAAACATTAGAAATTTTTTGAGAAATAATATAACTATATTTTATTCTAAAGTTTATGATTAATTTTTATATAAATAGCAATAACTATACAGTCTTTTAAATATATTTCCACATATCATCATAAGCTTCATATATTCGCAATTTTCATTTTTATTTTATTTTCAGAAAACCTACAGGCTCCACGATTCACAACATCGTCGTCTACTAGCAGCATAAGCAGGCTGGGAACTGCGAAAATTATGCAATGTCAAGCTTTCGGTAAGTTTTTCCGCATGAATAAATAATTACACAAAAGACGAGAAAAAAAAGTTACTTCCGAGTTATATATTTTATAGTGAAACTTTTTTCTCACCTATAATGCTCATTATTTTAAATATATTATGAAGGGATGGACCACCCGGACTTATATATACATTTTGTGGAAATTTTATTATAAGAAAATTTGCAATGACATGAAAGTTTGTCGTAATTAACAAATTAGGCTTTTAATCAACTGAGTTAAATTGAATTAGTATCCAATTTTCATATAAATAATTATTGTGGTTATTATAATAAAATTAAATTAAATATATTTTTTTGGTAAATGAGTATCAATTAATAATATTATTAAACAGACGATTTTGTATTTGATACACAGCAGGGTTGAGAAGAGAAGTCTCGTTAAGCCCAGCTTATAGAGGAGATTTATTGAGAAAAGTTTCTATGCAATTGCTAAATTTCTAGGAATTATTTGCAAGACTGTACGTTTATATGTTTATAATTTATTATTTTTTTGTCAACTTGTGTGTCTGTCTGACCATGCATTGCACCAATTGCATGGTGCATTTTTACTTTATTTTAAGGAAAGCTTAACCTCAAATTGTCAGTTGGAAGGCCGATATTTTTGGGCTTACGCACAAGCTGCCTTTGAATATGTACCTGAAAACACAAATCTATACTATTGCACCCGTTAATTGAGAGAATGAATACTGATGTGGCCTAGTATCTGGTCCACTCACACTCTCATATTAAGTGTTATTATGCTTAAATGGACACTAATCACTAATCTAAAACGTCCTCAATTAATAAATGTCATAATTCCTTAAAATTTTCTGCCGGAGCTGGGGCTTGAACCTGCGACAAATTATGGGCTGAGATTCGAATTAGGCGCTATCACGTAATAGTAATGGTTGTTGAGATATTGAACAAGAAAGGAAAAAACTTTTTTCTACACCACCATGGAGGTTAAGGCACGTTTTTTCAATGTGACATGTGACAAAATATGAGGACGGAGAACTCTTGCATGATTAAAAAGAATTTTGTCTACACAATGTAGATTAACTTTAAAAGCTCTTCAATCCCATTGCTTGACATGGTCATACAGATTGTTCTCACAAACGACATAAATAGATAGAATCCTTCAAGCCTTACGATAACATTCTTTAATTTTAATGTTAGGTTAATGGTTTCCACGATGTTACGAGCTTTCCACTATAGTGGCTGAACAATTGTAACAAAGGAAGTTTTTTTTTATGGCAAAGTTTTACATTTCACGACAGCTTCGAGAAGCAAAATACAAATAGTGATTATTCTTGAGCTTTGGTATTATTTTTTTCATAAAACTATTCTCTCTCGGACTTCCGGCAGAGGTTCATTTCCAATAAAATCAAATTTAATCTGGGATTGTAGGTACAATATTGCGTGAAATTTCACATTGGCATAGTTTATGGACTGTGAAGTCTCGGTTTTATGTTTTATGTAAGAGTATTGAAATCATGCTAAACTGTGCAGTTTCACGCTTGATAGCGGTGTTCAGAGTTATACAATGTTTTTCTTCTATTGCATGAATTGTTCCAAGGCCATCGATGGTGTTATAGTTAAACACAAATTAAAAAAACAAATGTTCTAAAATATTGAATTTAGATTGATAAATAAAATGTTGATAATTATGTTGCTGGGAAAGAAACAAACGAGAACGTGCAGCTGTTATTACTACGTGTACACTTTTTTTTACAATTTTCTAAAGCACCACGTTTATTGTTTGTAATGATTGCAAAAAGAAATACTTTTAAAGTCTCAGGAACAACAATATTCAACATCTTTTATAATTTTATCCGATAGGGTGTAATGGCTGTTCTAATGTCTTTGCGGACTATTGCTGTAGGTTTGCGAATGACTTGTAGTCTTTCTTCTCAAAGGTCCTTTTTTTATACTATTTTTTTTTAAGAATCTTTTATTCTGAAAGCAAATCACAGAATTGCTCATTTGTTTATTGGTAATCAAATGTCATGTTCGTAATGTCTTTGCAATTATTTTTAGGAGAATTTTCCTAGACTTACACACAGTTTAAGCTATCAGCCCATACTCACGTTCTAGAGTGATCTACCTGTGCTTGTCTACAAATAATTAATATAATTATCATCTTCAATAATAAAGAAACTTTTAACGCGGCAGAAAAGAGTAATTTTAAATTTCTTGATAAGTAACACTTGGGCGTGTGGACATGAATCCCAGTTTAAACTATCCGCCCGTACTCATGTTTTGTAGTGACCCACCCACTTATCCAAGTGTTTGCCATCCAAGGATTAGATATCACCATTACCTCCAGTGATTAAGAGACTTTAAAAGCAAAAGAGAAGAGAAATTTTAACACTCGTGCGGGTAGGCTGGAACCCAGTTTAATTTTATTATTATTATTATTATTATTATTATTATTATTATTATTATTATTTTATTATTATGATTTCTTTACAATGCTTGATACATGTATTCTGGTTTGTTTTGGCGTGTGGCCGTAGAGTTGGCAACGGTAGCATTGTGCTATTTCGGAGATTTTTTGCTTGTACTCTACAGTAACGTGAAGTCAGGTACATTTCTGAACTTATTTTAGGGTCTTTTCATTCTATATGAAAAGTGTAATAAAAGATCTCGTTCACCTTACAATACTCGATCACTGCACGATAAACCACATGTGAGAGGGGGTGCATGCGGATACCATCGAACACGTTCACTGCGCGTTTGTGATAGTGATGGGCGGTGTATTGTCCTGGAGGACGGTAATTTCTTTTTCCTCGCTGGACGAGGAGTCGACGGAATCGACGGGAGGTCTCTTAAATGTCGGTGCGATCACCTAGTTACGTCATCATGTGTGATAGTGATCTACGCGTAATCATATCTTAATAGTCCGTATTCATAAAAGCTGATTAAATTTAATGACTATTAAATGTGACAACATAACTTCACAATTCGATAAAACGTCAAAACTATTTTTATAAATTTGATAGAAATACATGTTATTTATTATGCTAAACTTGTTTTTATGGTAGAATAAGTATAAATAATTTTGCGGTTGTCAAATTTAACGATCCGTTACTGTAACTGACTTTTATGAATATGGACATTAGTAGTTTTAGTATTATGGGTAATGTGTATGCCATGCGCCATAATCGCAAATTGACAAGTTTAATTTTGGCGTATTTTAGGATGCTGCGCATATCTTGACGATAGTCTCAAAAATATCATCTGTCAATCACGATGCGACAGAAAAGGTATCAACATTTGTTTTAACAAGTTATGTGAGTGCCGTGATATATGAATTACAAAGATGCCATTGTTTTCATAAATGTCAGTTGTGAAGCAACATTTGTTTAGGTTATGTTAGTGCCGTGACAAAATTATTGGAAGGGATAAATTGAGTGTATAAACCTTGGATTCTATTCACACATTTGCATGGTTGCAATTTTTTCAGAACTATGGATTGTTGAAAAGTTGATTAAATATCACATTAACACTTTCGCTGCTACGACGCATACGGTACGTCGGCGCACTGTGTTGTTAAATACTGCCGAAAATTAGTTAGCAGCCATTATTTTACCTGAAAATGTATAAAATGTGTTAATACTAAGTTGTTAAACTTGAAAATGGCAAACTCTTTTTAGTTCTATTTTTTGATTATTAGAATTCTTTTGTTTTTGTTTTTTAAATTGTCAAAACTCACTTATTTTAAGGCCTATTAAAAAAACAAAAGCTAGTTTTGAAAATTGTTGTTTTTTTTTAATAGCTATTAAAGTAATAATTATGTCGATTTTTCAAATAACCAAAACTTAGAACTAAGAAAAGTTATTTGTTTTAATGGGTTTTGCCGTTTTTTCTTGTAACGACTTAGTATTAGTACTATATATTTGCAATAGAGGGGAGTGTGGCGCAGTAGTCTAGGCATCCGACTGCTGCACCATGTAGGTTCGAATCTCACAACTGAAACTATTTTACTTGTTTATACGCTCTTCTACACTCTAACTTGCCTTGTCCGGCGTAGATGTTTTATGACCAAGATCTTTCTCTGGTCCGAAGTAGATTAATAATCTCTCTAGTGGGTCGATTCAAAACTGTAGTCCATCCGTAATGTTAGTTGTCAGCATTGCGGGCAGATTAGAGGCTAATACGTAAGTTATGTGCCTGTTTTGCTATAATATTTCCAATCAGAGATATTAACGATCAAGATTTTTAAGGTTTGATATAATTTTTTTAATTTATTTTCGCGAAATGACAGAGCAAGTGTCAGAACTCCGTAATTGCAAAAATTTATTTTTTTTACAACCGTCAATTGTTTATATTAAAATTTTGATTCAAACTTGATGTTAATAAAAAATATTTTTTTTGTTTTTTTTTATACTTGCAGTTTTTAATTTTTTTACCACATAGTTACCGCAAACACCGCACTTGCGAGCTAATTACTATATTAAGTTAACAGACACAAACATTCATAGTTATCATTATGTTTTTCTATTTAATCAAAATCGTTATCTTTGAGTTTCATTCATATATTCTAGTAAGTATAGTTTTACTGTGGAAGATTGATTGATTGATTGATACATTATTTATTAAAGTACGCGGTATAGTTTTCTTAAAACTTTGCATTGGAACAACTTTGTATCTTAAAAACATCCAAACCTTAACTTTAAGAATCGCGGTTTATACGAAATCGGAGTAGCGCAAAAGTCAGGAGGAAGTTTGAAACAATTATAACTTTCTTGATTATTAATAATTTATAATTTTATTTATTTACAAAATGAATATGATTAAGTGGATAATCTAGCCCGTGTTGTGGTATTGTTGGAATACGTCCGAATAATCTTCTACACTGGTTGTAAAAAAAAAATTATCCAAATATATTATACTTTTATCTGCATTTATGATAATTATTATTTATAAGGTTTTGTATAAAATTGTTTTGCTAGCTGTTGGGAGTATTTTATCAAGTTAATATATTGTTTAACTAGCAGGTTAAGGTAGATGTTATTCATCGAGACGAAGTTGTAACGACTCGTGTGAATAAACCATTAACCGCGAGTTCAATATTGTACAATATTTATAACATTTTTATAATAATAATACGTAACGTTTAATATGTTGATAGATTTTATTAACGTACATAAAATTAAAAAAAAAAAAACTGTTATCTTTTACTAAACTCAGAAACACTAACAAATTACATATGATGGACAATGCACACTTTAGTAGCCACTATTGCATTATTTGATAGATACCACAATTTGAGTTGTGATATTTTTCACTGAATTTATTACCATTGTTCACTAATAATAGATAATATATAGGTATTTTTGATTTTTTTTTTAATGTTTGTGTAATGATTTTGCATATTTTTTAAATTTACAATTATGAGTACTGTTAACTAATATTATAAAACTACTAATTAAGCAATTAATTTTTTTACATATGTGCTTCTATATACTATCTTATAGCAATATGATAATTGAAATAAATATACAAACTGGCATTATACTTTATGTTTAATTACAAAATATAATTATCATCAATTATATTTTCAAAATGTTTAACATTATTTTAAAACACTGTAACGGCATCCCATATTTTCTTGCGCCTTATTTCATTCTACTGAAAATGTCTTGTGATATATTAAATAAATTATCATTTATTCATGGAGGAGAATGAAAAAGTACGTGGAGATTAATCGCCCGATTTAATCCCGCAACGGTTTTAAGAGTGTTTTTGGTCCGTTCAGTTTAAATATTTAAGAACGTTAGAAAAATAATGACCGCAGCTTTAGTGTACGTAGGCGCATTCATTATTGACGTTGTGCAAGTTTATATCTAAAATAACGTTTTAATTGTGGCTTTCAGAAAACACATACTTACACATACTTTAGATTAATGTTGTATGTATTTAAGAGTGAAGTAAAATGATATGATTGCATATTGCTACTATTATTATAACGTTTTTCAGCACGCTATTGTATTTACAGTTTAAGAAACTGAGCTTCAACATTCTCAAATAGGCAATTTATAAAAGAGCACGGCATAAGTTAGAAAGAAACATACTAATTTTTGTTGTTATATTTTAAGATTCTTTTCTTTCCGGACAAATACAAAATAAATATGATGATTATTGTTACCTATAAATAAATAGCAACAATAAGAAAACTTGTATTATATTGTTTTTAATTGTTTATCTTATAATACAAGCATAAAATGATTATTTTGTTAAAATAAATTGTTTTCAATTGCCATAAAGATTGCGATCTTAAATTTATCTTTTGTAACATAAAAATTGGATTGTTTTTTTCGTTGTTATTGAATAAAGGCACATATGGTAAAATAATTGCCCTGCAACTCAATTTTGTATTAAATTTTTAACGATTGAAATAAAGAATTTATAGGGAAATTATATTATTAT
Source organism: Tachinus rufipes (assembly GCA_963932245.1). NCBI lineage: Eukaryota > Metazoa > Arthropoda > Insecta > Coleoptera > Staphylinidae > Tachinus > Tachinus rufipes. Next base: position 81,860,639 of record OZ010744.1, read on the forward strand.
TATCGTCATACATGAATAATCCAAATCGCTTTAATATAAAAGTGTGCCATTACGTGAATGCGCTGTTTACAATGCATATGTAAAATGGCTATTAGTGTATATTCAGAAATGTAATTTCAATATTGGTATTGTATCTGATATGAGTACGCCGTAAAAATCGTTTCATTGTTCTAAATAATTCATAATGCAATGCTGATAATTGCACCTACTGAATAATTTTATGATATTCAAATAATCTATATTTTATGTTCTGTGAAATTATAGCAATATACAACAATAGATTATAAAATTATCTAGGAAACAACAAAGTTATTTGATCTATCGGGTACGAAACTTATTGTAAAATTAAGTTTACTTTCTAAACAATAAGTTTTTAGTGATTTGTATTTTCTATAAAATTTGATTTGTTAATAAATACGATATTGTATTTTTCTAAGTCTATGTTGTTATTGCAATTATACTAAAAACAACATAATACCTGTTTTTATGAAAGAACTGAATTCTTTTTTTAAAGGTTTTTGAATTATTCAAATCGGTTGAAACATTATTGAGTTGTATTTTTTTTGTCTAATTAAACACACTAAAAATGTTGTTCTCTATTTGTAAAGATTTAACTGTACTATACAGCTTTCTAACACACACAGTTCAACGTACTTATGATGCGATACCACTTTTCACATATTTTTATTCAAAAGATGTATACTACTTATTGTGATTTATGTAAATTGTTTCTCTGTCCAGTGAGATGCTAGGCACACTGATGAAGGGTGCATATCGTGAAACACCAGTGTATGTATCTCACACTTGATGGAGAGGCAGTTTACATAAAACACATTATTTAATTAAATTTAAAAGTTTTATGTTGCCACAACTTTATTTTACACGTAAATTTGCTACATTCTGACAGTATCATACACTTTTTATTCAAAAGTGTCTACAATAGAATGTTTGAGTTGTTTGCAGCTCAAAAGATTTATTAAACTGAACTGTTTTTTACTAGTTTGGTCATCATGTAAATAATAGCATGAGGTTTCTCTAAAGACCATGTAATTTTGCAAGAAATAAATGCTGAGCATTGAAAAATTGAAATTAATTGTGCTCGCAGTTCTAATACACTAAAAATACTTCCAATGATCAAAGATGTCGTTTGCACGCAGCTTGAACCTGAACTGGTACGACGAGAAACCCGCTTACAAATTGGGTGAGGGAATAGTCTACGCTCCCGTACTTTCTGGTTACCCAAGCTGATATGAGAACTTTGGTTCAGTTTGCAGTACCGCTGTACTCTTGTCACTCTTTTTTTCATTTTCTTATAGTCAACTCTTTTGCCGACTTTTTCTGCGAGAGCGTTCCACAGCCAACAGGTGCTGCGGGGTAGTTCCAGCAATTATTTGTATTGTTTTGGTGAAGACGGTCTACTACGCGGACGTATGCTTATGGCTATCTTTCTTTGCGAGCGCTTGAGTATTTTGCGGTACTTTCTTTTGTGCATCTACTGGTTTTATGCTGGTGCCTCTTTAACAGCTATGGAGGAGTCGACGCTGCTCAGCGTTCTTTTTTTGCTTTTTTAGGTCCGCCTATGTTGGGCATCAACCTACGTAGTGACGCAGCTGTTTTGTCCGCTCTTTTTGCAGTTTTTGCAATATGGGGGCTCATATTTATGTTATGGGCAAAGGTTATACCCAGGTACTTGATGTAGCTCTGGCTTGTTACTATAACGCCGTCAACTCTAAAGAAAATGGACTTCAGGCTTGCTAGTATTGGTTTTGTGAGCTTTTTTCTGTCCAGCCATTCGGCATCTTTCACCAGCTTTTCTGCGCTATCTCAGGCGACAACCATTGCCACGCCACATATATTGCTAGGCATTTTTAGTCTTAAAGTGTCGGCTTCTTAGCTGATCCTTGTGGGACTTTAGCGGTCATTTCTATTTATTAGTCGTCGCCTATTAGGAGATTGCGGTTTTTTAAGAAGCTGCAGTTAGTTTTAATTAGGTAGTTTTAGATCTCAAATTCTGCAGTGATTCTATTATGTTGCTCCAGCGTGTGGAGTTAAATACATTTTTAATGTTAAATGTAACAGACAAGAAAAAAACATGATTGGTTCTACATTCTTTTGCCAGTTCTTGGATTTTTTATACTGCGTCGATAGTGGAACGCCTCGGGTTTTTGAAACCGCATTACATGTCCGACAACCCGCCTTTCCTCTCAAGTTTATGTAGCAGTCTTTTCTTTTGCTCAAAGAGCTTGCCGTTGAGGATCCTCAACAGCCTGTACGACTTGCCCTTTGCTCTCTTTGCGGGTTTCTTAATTTGGGTTAGTCTAGTTGCTTTCCACTCTCTGAAATTACAGATTTTTAGGAGAGTGTTGAGTGTGGTCTGCATGGTTTCTGAGCTTCTGGGCACCTTTCGTCTACTTTAATACTATCCGGTATGTTTAGTAATGTTGAGTATCTTCTCAGGCTTGTATATGATGCGTGGCCACGCAATTTTTGGGTGCTTGGGAAAAAGATTTTTTCTACCTCGATTTGCTGTGTCAGACTTACATGCGAGCGCATACCGGTTTTACCAGTTGCAATTTTGTAGCCTCTGCTCCAGAAGTCATGGTCTACGTCTTTGCACAATTAATTTTATGTACTCGTTTTGGCCCTAGCTATTGCGGTCTGTATCTTCCTATAACTCTGTTTGTAGGTTTTTGTCAGTGAGTCTACTCTCTTCTAGTTTCTTTGCGTGTTCGCGTAAGATTTTGCCTAGCTAATACGCATCTGCTCCTCAAGTTTGCGATATTGCTGTTCCACCATTAAACAGCTCGCTTATTCTTTCCTGCTTTTTCTGGTCAATGACGCTGTTGCAGGTTCTTACTAAGGCCGTCATCAGGTCAGGAATCGATGCGTGAAAAGTATGCTTGGTTGCTTCGGCAAAATTGCTTACCAGCTTATCCGCTTGTACGTACCAGCATCACAACTAACTTCAGTGGTGGTACCGAGAGTAATGTTTCTATGGCTGCTGTGGAAGTTATTCTCATTTCTTTTTGTTGTTAGCAAACATGCCAATTTTTGTACTTTACTTAATTTGGTTGTTGTACTTTTCAGCTGCTTTTCCAATCGTTGTTTTCTTTGCATCTGATAATAAATCTTATTTTCATTGATTGCGTTTTTTTGAGTTTAATGCTTTTGAAGCTTTTTTACGAATATCTTTAGATCTAAATAATGATAAGCTAAGACTTTTCCAAGTATATATTGTTCCTGAAATTATTTTTTTATTGTAATTATCTTTTCGAATACGTTACTAGTTTTGACCCGAACTACTGTGTAATAGATTTTGGTGTTGGTACCCGAAGCTTGAAAGGTTTACTAGCTAGTAAATGAGCTGTCAGACATTTAAATGATTTTAATTATCTTATATTGTATAGCGATTTTTTTACGTACAACGATAAAAAAAATTATCTATGCAGTTCTTACATAACATTGCAATCGCCATTGTTGTAATTTTTATGCGTGCACTGACTGTCGACGACCGATACATTATATAACACTTGCAAAATGTGAACGTATGCGCCGCACTATACCACGGAATCGGTTAAATCGCACCCCATAAACACTTGACCGGCATTCTTTTGCTTTGTCCCTGTATTAATTTATGCAAGATCGATTTCAGTCGCTATTTTTATATGACGATAATTTCCTTTCGTCCCGCCGAGATTTATTAAATATTTCAGGCGATAAATTCATTAAACAATGGACGCACCCGCATCAATCTCGCCAACAGACCATAACTCGTTATTATTATACGATATTTCATTACCTATTATATTATATAATATTTCCATTATATCGTCCGATTAAAGTGGCCTAAATACCTTGTATTCAACACCTCTTGTATTCTAATTCAGTTAGGGAACTGTGGGACAATCTGAAAATTCCTATCTTTCGATAAATTCCTCATTCTTAAACGGATTTCGAAAAGAGGACAACAATGCTTACGGAAATTAGTGAAATATTTTAGCGATAAAGCTGTTAATTGGTACATTACTGAAAAGAAAATATGTGGCTACTATTTAGGGTTTGTATTGCTTAATGATTAATTACTATTAATATATTTTTATTATAATTATAGTTTATGATCACCGAAGAATTAGTTTGCGGAATAGCGTAATCATTTTTAATAAAATAAGCCCTACGCTTTGTATTCAAAATTACTTGTACAATATGCAACAATATAGATACCATTATAGCTTATAGAGTGTGCAGATTAATGGTCTAGCTAGGATAATCTTGAATAATAAGGGGAGGATATGTACCTCACTAACACCATAGCTCATTAATAATAATCCACCTGGAAACCAACTAATTTTAATAAATCAATTTGTATTAATGCCCCCAATGCTAATTATACTCGATGTAGTTAGTCGCTAGCGCCAAGAAACTGAATATAGGTGAGCCACATTGTGAGCCCACTATGGTGGAGAAGACAGGAAACCACCGAGGATGATATCGACTTACGTACTGGGTGTTACACATTTTTTATTTTGTCGAACCACCTTTAGATGGTGGGATGTAAGATGATATTCAGGAAGACCCACGACACGAACAAAAAAAAATAATGAAATGAAATTACTAGTATGGTAATATGCATTAGATGGGGAGAGGGAGTTCTTTACATGTAACGAATAATGCAATTTCTTTTTTATTTAATTAATCCATCTGTATTAAATTACATTTACTGTAAATTATAGTTATTAAATTTATTATTTATTTGAAATAAAGATGAACGTATGAAATATTTTTGCAAACATTTCTTTTTATTATTTTAATAGTAGTCAGACTTATCTATAAAAACTAACCTCATGATATAGTTTTATTTATGGAAGCATATTATGTGAGTGTTGTTCATTTCTTTATTGGAGATACTATGCCAAACAATATGGTTCAAATACTGAATATCGAGCTTTCTCTATATTTAGTTTTTTTTTTTATATATTTGTAGTGATGTGCCGATAGCATTTCTAAAATATCGGCCGTTGAAACAAGAATATATCATTCATTAACATATGTTTTATCCAACATATTGTACATTCAATATATACATACTATTTAGATTTTGCTGTGTAATAAAGAGTTTGGCCAGTAAAGTTCTAATGTTTGTATGTTACTCTCTTACATACATTGTTTTAATAACCTAAAGCTTGTTTCCTGTTTTGAATTATTGTACCAGATTTGTAGCTTGATTTGACTCATGTACGCATTCATCAAAGATATTCATGAGTTCATGGATGCGAAGAAGTGTTGTTAAACGCTCTTTCAAGATCTAAAAAGGCTCTCAGAACAATTTTATTGCAGTGCATAGTCTTTTTGCATTTGATGACTAGCCGATCAGGATTTTATTGGTGTATAATCAGATCTTTTAGTGCTCTTTTCTCTTTTATACCTGTTGACTATTTTTTTAATAGTTTTATAAAAGATGTCAGCATGCGTGGGTCGGAGCGGCTTAGGTATAAATACTACCTTAACTGCTCTCTAGCTGTTTGGTATGAAAGTGCTAGGCTAGGATTCTCTGAGGATTTTACATAAAAGTTCTCCAAGGACAACATGTCTTTTCTGTAACATGATGGGATACTTGTCAGCTCTTGGTAACTTGAATAGTTCAAACGTGCCAATTCCCTTTACTAGGGAACTTTTGTTCACTATGGCTCCTGCAGACCGACTTTGCGTAATCTCCTTTTTTTGTCAGCAAGAATCCAATGCTTCGATCTTGTTTTCAGAAGGCGCTGAGAACATGTGGGTTTGTTCTGAACGTCTTCTCTACGAGTTTTTTTTTTGCTTTTTTGGCATTGTTATTAACTGTGAGACTAGTTCTGTATGAGAACTAGTCACTGTTTCTGTTGGAACATTTGGAGGTTTATGTGAATCACACGCCAAACAATTGCGTACGTATTTAAAAACATCTTTTCCTAACTTTGGCAAATAGTACCTTTCTCGTACTTGGGTTAGAGTTTTAAAGTGACCAAAGTGTGCTGCTTTGATATCATCATGGAGTTTTGTAAGATTTTTATTCTCTCTTCTCTTACCAGTTTTTTTTTCGGCTAATTGTATGGGTCGTAACGTGTCTTAATATGTACAATTTCCCATCTTCCGTAATGAGTAATTTACCGATTTGTTTATAGCTCTCTCATCTTGTTGTGCCATTTGTCAGAGCTACTTTTGGATACCCTAATAAAGTTAATTTTAGGAGATGCTGTAGAATGCATTTGGGGTAGGGCATTGAGGACTACATTTAGTTTTCTTTTACGGTGTTCAAGTTTTATGAAGCATCTTGCAAGGATTTTTTAGATTTGGCCCAAGTTTTTTGTTTTCAAACTCATGCTTTGTGTTGTTTGTCTTGGACATAGTGAGCACGTGCTCTTTTCTTTCTAAAATTTGGGCAAGCACTGCTCCTAGTCCAACATCTGAAGTATCCAACTGTTTAAAATCTGGCCTCACTAACACTGGAGACGTTATTAATGCGTCTTTAAGTTTTACAAAAGCTTCTTGAGCAGCGGAGTCCCATTTAATGGTTTGCTTTTTTATTTGCCAGATCGGAGCAACTATTGTTGAAAAATGAGCGATGAATCATTTGTTTCATCTACACAGACTTAAGAATCGCTTATTCTCAGTAACGTTTGTTGGAACTGGGTAGTATACCATGGCGATTCCGGCGAGAATGGAATTTTTCAGAATGCGCTCTTCAAGTAGATATACGATAAATATTGTTTGTCTCTGAGCTTGTTTAGAGTATTGTACACAATCGGTAGCGGGTACGTATCTCTGTTGCTTACTGTATTTAATCTGCGACTTTCAAAGCAGAATCAGAGGTTTCACAAGACTTTCGTATTATTAGCACTGGACTTGACCAAGCTGAAGTTGAAGGTTGCACAACTTGCAGCTTCAACATATTATCGACTTCTTTATTGAGCTTAGCCTGCAAGCACGGTGACAAAGCATGGTGTCTTTGTTTGATTGGGTCTGCGTCTTCAATAACTTTCTAGAACCTGCTCGAACTTTTTGTTTAGTACTTGTCTTTATTGACGATTTCGAATAGCTTAATAATGAAGTGGTTACAAAAGTATCAATTTACCTACCGTTTTTAAATTTGAATCGAATGTCCAATCCTCTGATTACATCCATTCTTAATAGTAACAGGTCACTCAAGGCTGCGATTACAGCTACTAACGGCTGGGATTACTACTACGGTTGGGGCGGAATGACCTCCCTGGTTTGTCGGGTGTATTGTGAGTAAAAGGTAAAAGATAAAAAAAGTTTTTTGTTTTCTAAAAGTCTCAGCATATCTTAAGGGATTTCGGCGATTACGTCTTTACTTGCATTCTTCAAAGCTTCCAGGGTTTGAGGCTGAGCTTTGTAAACCACACTTTTTGAGCCGTAATTTTTTTTTCCAACGTTTTGCAATGCCAGCAGAATTTACTGTCACAGTTGAGCCTTCTTCTTCAAACAAATAAGGCACAATAATGCTTATAGAGTACACAGCACACCAAACTGTCACTTTTGGGCTGTGAAATGGCCTTTGGTGAACTTTTCGAGGGTTTTGTTTGTTCACTGTGCCAGAAACCTGAATATGGTTGTTGCTGGTCCACACAATAGCGTCGTATCAGTTATGATTGCATTGCAAGCATATGTTTCCGCGCAGAACGCTCTAACTGCAGCGATGTTTTTGGGTTGCCAAACTGGTTTATAACTAAGTGCAGATCTTGTCGTCTTTAAGTTACTAATTCATTTTCAAATAGTTTTAGGGTCAGAAATTCTGTCTTGTCGAGCTAAACCAAACCGCCTGCGAAAGATTCTCTGCGTTGCTACCACATGTTTAAAAAGAAAGCTACGGCATAGTTACTACCGAAACCTAACTTAACCGCACCTCTCAGTGATTGGTTAAAGCTAAGGAGGTCATTCTGCTCCACTCTCTACATTTTTGGTTGTCAACGGAAGGTTAACAAATCTTTTAACTTGTTTTGTCGAACCATCCGCAATTTTAACAAAACTTTGCTTTGATTAAATGATTTGTAGTCCTTTGTTAATGAGGGTATCTCTTCACCTCCAATACAAGAAAGTATCCACTAGAAGTTAATTTAAGTCCTAGGATACTTTCTACAAAAACAGGGGATGTTTTATTTGCTTGTGAGGCGGTTTTTATGTCGCGAACCGAATCACCGACAGTTAACCTCTTTTCGCAGATCTTGCTGTTTTTTTGACAACTCTATTGTCTGTTTCTTGGTTTCTCCGGATTAGACTGAAATTTTACGTTCTGTCTAGGAAAACACTTAGGACAGCTTCTTAGTGCTTGCTCTTACTCTAGCAAGCTGTCTATTTTATTACGTAATCTTGTTGGTAGTATAACCGTTGGGGGTGGAGAGGTTAGCGTACTTGGCTGCTAAACCAGGGGTCTCGGGTTTGAGTTTTTGGAGGGTCAGTTATTCTGGTTAAGAAAAAATATGTTGCGATGAGTACGCTTTTTTTCGGAAAAGAAGAGCACTTTAGTAGGTCCCGTATTGCCTTAATGTTGGGAGCAAGTTAAGAACCTTAGTAGTCATAACCTCTGGCGTCGATGAGTACGCTTTTTTTCGGAAAAGAAGAGTAGTTTGGTAGGTCCCGTGTATTGCCTCAATGTAGCAAGTTAAGAACCCTAGTAGTCTTAACCTCTGGCGTTGTTGATTAGCTCTTGCAGCAGAAATATACCGACATTAAATAAATAAATTAACTAACAGATCTCTGTAAGCATCAGAAGTCACTATATTTAGAGGAGGTAGTGATAGCAACCCATGATGAGCAACAATTGGGTGGGTGAGTGAAACACTGAAATTTATTATTACCGTCGAGGTTGAACTCACACGTCCAAGTATTTGTTAACAAGCGATTGGAAGTTTCTCCTGTCTGCAATTTTTAATGTTGATTTACTTTCATGGCGTTTTTGTTCTGCAGACTTATCATCCTTAAACACGTGCGGGATACATTCGGTAGAAGACCGCGTCATTTTTAGCTACTTCCACCCACGTATCTGATATTTGTATGCATATTTAGGAAGCTTGGTATTTAATCCTTTAGGCTATTAACAATTTGATTTCTAGCATGCCTTAGCGAGCTGCTGAATGCTTCAGAAATCGTGGAGATGCAACTCATTATTGAAATAAAAGAAAAACTTATTATGATTTTTGGTGAAATTTTAACTATTTCTTTGTATGAATAATTTACATATTGTCTGAAATGTTTATAAGAAGGTTCTTTGTGGTTTTTTCCTATTGGTGGCCAGTATAATATATTTAATAATTAAACGTTAAAAGTTTGCTGGGATCTGTCGATATAAGCAAATAAATTTGTGTTATTAGCGCATATTGTTAAGTTTAATACTACAAACTTATGTAAACAAACGTTTGAATTACAAAAATACAAATCAAAATATTTTAACTGAAGTTGGGTTGCTGGATTAAAATTAAATCTAACAAGTTTAATTGTTTTTCAATTTTATCATTATAAAGAATACACAATTCAGTCTTCACTAAATTGCTTTTTACGTTTCTATTAATTCACAATAAATATAAAAGTTTTATATAATCATAAACAATACGTCCATCAAATGTGCATATAATTATAATTTATTATAGTTAAAATTATAGACACGATTATGTTCCAATTAGTGCCCACATGCAAAACCATCAGTTCATCCTTATCATTTCATCTATTATTACAAAATACATATATGCATATTAGGATCTGTTCTGGTGAACATGAAGAGGTGCAATTAATGGAAAATACAAGTAGCATTTATTGGCCCATGGTCTTATGATATATGAAACGGGCAACACGAAGTCTACTAGTTAATAACAGACATCAGCACGTTGCTTTGTGCCTTTACGCGACTAATAATAAACATCGGCCGCTAAATTAGTTCTAACTCTGAAATCATAGAAACTCACATGTAAACAAAGACAAGTAAATTAATTTCTGTTTAGGTTACTATATTGATAGACAATATAAGTAATTGAGTAGGTATTCTATTTCTATATATTTGGGGCTTATTTACAAAATTGATGATGTATTGAAATGCTTTTTTATTGGTTGGTTAAATATTTATTAATTTATTTATTTGTAAATTACGGTCACGCTATGGTTGTTTAAAGCATTTACGTTTCGAGTACTTTGTTAATAAATAAATTATGTAACATAAAAACAGACATACTATGAAAACATTATATTTTTATATTATTAATAATATAATCATGCAAGTCAGATTATATCTAACCTATATAGTAGCTAATAAGTCCACATCATTTAAAATAAATAAAATAGAATGCTTTTTGTTGTAAGGTTTAAAATAAATCTACGAAATCCTTAAAGTGCTAAGGATTAACCTTGTATATGTAAATATTTTTCAAAGCTTAAAACAGAAAATAGTATAACATTATAATGCAATAATTAAAATAATAATTGAATAAATTGATTGTGTTGCTTTTATTCGCATAAAAAGTTTTGATATTAATACAAAATTGTATGTATGTATAAGAATTATCTAAGTGAGAGTGAATATAAATCCATCCAAATTTAGAGGATTTTAATCATTATTATGTAAAGTTACTAATTTATGGGTTTATTTCTTAGCAGCTTTATTATTATTTTTAGTAACGTGCAGAATAAAACTTTGGTTGTAGAGAAATTCAAGAAACACTGAAATTTTTATCAAGTCTCTTCTACGTATTTTACCTTAATCATAACAGTTGTCTCAGAGCCACAAACAGTTTGAAATTTTGTGAAATTTATCAATTTATTTTGCAATGACCTCTTCTGCAGGCAAGTTTACTCGCTTAGATTCTAAATTCAAGATTTTGAGTCTGTCCGTATACGCATACAGCCGTCGGATTTATTTGTGTGAACGTGTCGCAGTAGCCTAGGCATCCGACTGCTGCATCGAAAATCGTGGGTTCGAGTCTTACAACGGAAACTATTTCAAGCATTTATACGTTTTTACTTCCCAACCCACCTTGTCAGTGTGGGGTTTTATGAATCAAATTCTTTTCTGGTCCGGATTAGATCAATTTCTTCAGTGGTTTGGAATCCACTTAAAACTGTAGGTCTACCTGTAATGTAAGTTGCCAGCATTACGGGCAGAGAAGAGGCTAATGCGCCTGCAGTGGCATGAAAAGGAGCTAATGCTGATGATGAACGTGAATTTCAGATTCAGAATCGATGAAGTATCCGGACACAAGCATTCAGAATCGCGATTTGAAATGCGTCCCTAAATACTTCTGAAATGTTCTATTTTAACGTATGTATTACTTAAATCTGAGATTTTGAATTTGGGGTTTGGAATCTGTGTGTGAAAGAGACCTAAAATACCGGTGCAGTTAACAGGGCCAACTCCTGCTTCTCTTGGAAAAATTATTGTTGTTAATCTCTGGTGAATAGTTTGGTTGGTTAGGGCAGTGGTCCCAACAATTCCCCTTTATACGCGGCGGAACTCGGGGTACTGTAATTGAAAGTGGGATGACGTTTGGAGGAGGTTGGTCGTCTTTCTTCTGAGGTTGGTCACGGGGGTTCTACGTAGGGCTTTTGTGACAAGGGGCTACTGGTTGCTTCATTTCGTTTCGCTTTGGGATGGGTTTTTTCATACGAGGTGGTGTTTTTGGTTTGGGTTTATTTAGGCTCCCGACCGTACCAGTGCTTTTTTTTTGGTATTGCTTTTGTGGGCGACTTTGTCTGCCAGGGATTTGTCGTCGGTTGGTGGTTTGGTCTGGTCGCGTTCTACTCTTTTTTCTTATTTTGGGATTTGTGAGTTTTTTCTGGCGGCTTTGTTTGCTAGGGATTTGTTGTCGGTTACTGGTCTGGTTTGGTTTGGTCGGTTTCTACTCTTTATTCTTTTCTTTTTTTTTTCTTTTTGGTTTTCCCGGTTTTGATGAGTTCCTGTCTTCTCGACGATGCTGGCCTCTGCACTTGTTGTGGGTAACCCAGCTTACCAGTCATCTTCTGTTGGTTGCTGGTCCGCTTTGCTAGATTTGTTTTTTTTTATCGGTCGCACGTGACTACGTGATGAGGTGATCTCGTTTGGTGTATTTTTGTATTTGCTGGAACTTGGTCTCCTGGTTTGACTTGGCTCAATCAGGAATGGTTCTACGTTATCAGCTTTGTCCTCCGGGTTATGTTTATCCTTTGAGTCATCTATATGGTCGTTCAGTGGTGCCTGAATAGGGTTTGGCCTCTGCTGGCTTAGAGTTATTTTTGCTTTTTGGCGGGTGTTTTTGGGTTGTATATCTTCCTTCTTTTTGTCCTTGGCCGGCTGGATTGCTAAACGGTGAATCTTACTTTGGAATTTGGCCTGGAGTTCTGCTTCTTTCTTGGATTTATTTATGGTTTCTACTATAATTGTTGTATATTTTTATTTATCTGCAGCGTAGTACATTGAAGTTCAAAGCAATGAAAGTATATAATACACTTTAACAGCAAAATCATTCTTTTCAGTGGACTACGGCGTTTTTTTTTTTAATGTTTGTTCTTTTTTTTTATTTTACTGATGTACCTTGTATAGGGTACCACTCGGGAACCTAGTGTTTTTGAAATAATCATTAGAAGTTGTAATTTTTTTCACAAAAAAAGTATTAGTAGAATAATACTTGTTAAAGTGTAACGTTTGGTCGTGTTCTACTCTTTTTTTCTTATTTTGTGAAGTTGATGCTCTTTTTCTTCTTTTTGATGTGTTCCTGTCTTCTTGACGATGCTGGCCGCCGCACTTATAGTAGGTACCCCAGCTTATCAGTCATCTTCCGTTGGTTGCTGGTCCGGTTTGCTAGATTTGATTTTTTTGGGCAGTATGTTTTTATTTACTGGAACTTGGCCTTTGGTTTTGACTTGTTTCAATCGGGAATAGTTCTGCGTCATCAGCTTTGTCTTCCGGGTTATTTTTATCCTTTGGGTCATCTAGATGGTTGTCCAGTGCTTCTTGGCGGGTGTTCTTGGGTTGCATATCTTCTCGTCCTTGGCCGGCTTGATTACTAAAGGGGGAATTTTACTTTTGGGATTTGACCTTCAGCGTTTTATGGATTTGTTCATGGTTTTGTTTAGCATTTTTACTATAATTGTTGTATACTCTTATTTATACACATGTATCTGCAGCGTGGTACAATGAAGTTCAAAGCAATGAAAATATATAATACGCTTTAACAGCAAAAGCATGCTTTTCAGTGGACTACGGCGTTTTTTTAGTAGGGTCTAAGAAAACTGTAGGTCCACTTTCTGTCTTCCTTCACAAGAATAAGTATTAGTAGAATAATACGTTTGTGAAATACTAAAGATCGAAAAATTATCTCCGGCATGTGATGCTCATTTGCCATTGCCTTTGAAGTAGGACTGTGTTGATTTGTTACCAAAAAGTTGAAAGTCTTTTCTTTTTGCAAGCGTCAAAAAGTCTTTTTTTTAAAGAAGGAAGCAATATTTAATTTTTTAAGATAAAGACTTGGGCAGATGGGTGGGTCACTCCACATCATGATTATCAGCGAGTAGTTTAAACTGAAGTGTCCATCTACTTTCTCAAGAATTTGTTATAAAAAAATTGGATGTTTTTCTTCTTTATAAACATCATTTCTTTGTCTAAGAAGGAGGAGGTGATATACAACATTTTAATGACCAACACTTGGGTGGGTGGTTTATTTGATTATCAGCAAGTAGTTTGAACTGTGCTCACCTACTCGTTCAAGAGTTTGTTAACAAGAAATTGGAAGTTTCTTTTTTTTGCAAGCGTTAGAAGTCTTTATGTTAAAGGAGGGTATGATAAATCTATTTCTTGATGACCAACACTTGGCGTGGGTGATTTGATGACCAACACTTGGCGTGGGTGATTGGGTCACTTTAGATCATGATTATTATAGGAGTATTTTGAACTTGTTCTAAAGTTATTGATCCAACGCAGTATTGTATCTCGAGCGGGGATTTCGATGAATTCGACGGTGAATTTTGCGCTAAACTGCTGAACTGGCGACTAAAATCGCTATGGACCACTACCTGCTTTATGTCTTTTCTTTTCCGATTGCTCGAGTAGTGGCTGTTTCAAAAACACTATCTCTTGAGTGCCACCCTGTATATTCTAAATCAATTTTCTTTATTAGTTAATTATATTGTACACTGTACTTGTCATGGCTACTTTCATCCATTCTTCTGGGATTTGGATTCAAAGATTTCTGGAAGATATTTGTTATTTGTTGCTACCGCTTTATTATTCCACATTTAATTGGATTATCTAACTTGAGCTTTTTTAAATTTTGTCATACCAAATTTGTTACCAAATCTATGTCGATGAGAATTTCTTTATAAATTAGTTTTTATTAATAAAATTGATTTTTGTAAATAAATTAAATCTAAGAAGATCTTTTTTATCAATCAAGTTTTTATTCAATTATTAAAAAAGAAAAACGTTTATTTATATAAATTTTTATTTTTATTTATTTTGAAAACCATTTATGCAGTATAGTTGTAATCGAAATGAGTAATTTTAGTTGATGGATTGTTATATTGACTAATCGATACACAGTTTACTACATACAGGAATAGAAATAATAGATGTTCGATATTGAATGAATTAACACGTACTTGTACCGGATAGAGTTGCTATAAATGCTATTTCAGTACATGGTGCTTCATACATATAACAAATCCTTACTTATGCCACACGACTTGCCTTTATGGCACAATCTTATCTGGTAAAAAATGGAGTGCATATAGAAAAAAACTTTTATTGTCTTATCCATTCTCACCTTACTAGATGTGTAAGGTGAGTTACCGAACTTGAATCTGACAATTTTATTTAAAATATTCATTAATATCTTTAAATACTCAACTATTATCATAATAAACCTTCGATATTTATGTTGAACGAAAAATATTATGTTATTGTTGCCTCGTTTCAATTTTAAAAGCGGGATTGTAATTATTTGCAAATAACGTCTTTTAATCTTGAAACATAAATAAAGAAGTGTTAATAGGAAATTGCATGTATGTTTTTTTAAATTATTTTTGAATTGAGAGTTGTCACTGTAACAACAACGTATAAATAATAAGTGTAGAAAATGTTTAAATGTACTTAGTATGCTGATTTAATATTTTATTAGGTAATTTAGTTAACATATTTTGTTGAATGTTATTTATTGCTAAATTATTACTAAAAAGAATTCTTATTATAAATATGGATATTTAAACTTTGTTTCCAATTAGTGAAATTATTAAATTGATATGTATATCATAATAAAGTGTTAATGACAAACCTTCGTTACCTTTTCTCAAAAATAATAAATCTTAATAATTAAGTTAACAATTTGGGCAAGACAAATAGAGTGATATTAACGCAGGCACACCTTAACGTAAAATATGCCCTGTAATTAACTACTTATTACAGAAGATTATTCCATGTAATCCCTAGACCCTCCAACTCACTACCTGTTAATTAGATCAGTCCTCTTAGTCAATTCCAACGTAAGTCGGCCTGACGATGAATAAACAATGGCGGCGTACCCTTAAGTCGCATCATTCCCTCGTTGATTTACCTTTCGCACATTCAAGCCAGGAAATATTCATTAAGTGGCATATTGCCTAATATTTAAGTCGCCGTAATAAAATCGAAGCACTTACGTCTACTTTAAATATTTAATGTCGCTATACCTACACTTATCCGAAAACCGCTATGCGGCTAAAAACTTAAAATTTACAACGCCAATAAACACGTACAACATTTTAAGCGGATATTGGATTTATCCATTGTGTTGTTTTATTCGCTTTGCAAAACGTGCAAAAGTGAGGACGGTTCTTATCCGGGCGTTTAAGTCAATAATCCGCAAAGTTTATTAAATAAAGCTGTTGCGCTTTCCGGCACTCATGTAAATACTGCTTAGCATAAACATTTTCAAGAGGATTCACAATATTTTCTAAATAATGTGACTGCTTTATCAGTCTCTCTTAACAGCCTGTAAAATTGGCCAATTTACAAAATGTATTAAGGAGATGAATGATAATAACCAGAACGGGCCATTTTATACGTCACTTCTTCGTCCGAGCCACTTAAAGTTATGTAATTGTAATGCATCCTGTCGATTAAATAAGTGGATGATGGTGCTACGATGTTATTTTTGTAGTCACTTTTTAAACCACTATTAAGCAAGATTTATTATAATACCAACAAAATTTATTTTCATTGCTTTCACACTCATGTTCTTAATGGTTAAATTAAATTAAAATATTAAATTACAACATTATTCTCCAGTACACATACACAAATCCTCTTAAATATACATTCGATAAACCTGTAGGAAGGAGAATCATATGCATAAATTGGTATAAGGATAATTGTTAGATTACAGGCAGCATTGTAGTTAGATTATCAATGTGCTTGTATTACACATCCAATACTATTGCATTAATTTGTTAATAATTATATCAAGTATAAACATTAATTTCAGTGTGATTTTTATAACAACTAGGAATTAGGAATTACTTTACACGTCACAACATAACAAAAACACTTTTGAATTTTATTGAGCTTTTAGCGATAAACATTTGTCTTAAAAGTTGCAGTGTATAGTTTTCAGCAAATAATGATTTTGGAAGGATGTTTCTTTTTCTTCTTGAAATAGGTCTATAGCTTGTTTGTTCAGCTTTATGGGGTTTCTTGCGATATTAACATGCAGCTATGATCAGTTATCTTTTTGGTGGGAGTCTTCTAGAGTGTGGAGTCGTTGTGTTTGTGTTTAAGGTTTCTTCTCTCCAGCTCTCATACCATTGCTTCGGGGGGCGTCCGGGTGGCTTGGTTGTGTCTTTTATTTCCTCATAAATTTTTACCAGTTATTGAAGCTAGTTTTATCCTAATTTGCTTAAAGTTTGACACATCTAACTTTACAACTGTCAAAATTAAAATTAAAAAATTATTTTATAAAATAAATGATTTTTGAAATTGTCAGAGTGCATCTTAACAATTTATACCAATTATTCAAGCCAGTTTGATCAAAATTTGACACATCTAAGTTATCAATCAAAATCTAAATTATAAAATAAATTAATTTTTAAGAAAATTTAATTATACTTATGAAATTGTTATAATTCATCTTAACAAACTTTATCAATTATTCATTTTATATAGAAGCTAATTTGACACATCTAACTTAACAACTGTCATAGTTATCAATCAAAATCTATTTTATAAAATAAATGATTTTTTAAGAAAATTGAATTTTACTTATGAAATTGTCAGACTGCATCTTAACAATTTATACCAATTATTCAAGCTGGTTTGATCAAAATTTGACACATCTAACAGTCAAAGTTATCAATCAAAATCTAAATTATAAAATCAATGACTTTTTAAGAAAATTCAATTTTAGTTAGGAAATTGTTATAATGCATCTTTACAATCTTCATCAATTATTCAAGTTAGTTTGAAGCTAATTTGCTAAAAATTTTACATATCTAACTTCAAAACTGTCAAAGTTATCAATCGAAAATCTATTTTACAAAATAAATGAATTTATTTGACATGACACTTAGTAGTCAATCTTTTTTTTACAGTTTTTTTAATTTTGAAGTTTGACAGTTATGACACAAAATATTTTACAGTTTTGACTTATATTATGACATCAGTTCTGGTTACCGTACCGTGGTTTATGTAACTTTTTTACAGCTCACAATTTTTTTTATGACATATTTGCCATAATAATTTGGCAGTTGGCATAATTGTCAAATCGAAAATGGCATAATTTACAGAATGACATAATTGTCACAGTTTCTAAATGTCATAATCGCCAAATCAAATATGACATTATGTTTAATTGACAGATGACATTCTTGCCATAATAATATGACAGTTAATAATAATAATTTTAAAAATGACTTTTCAAATGATATACTATTTGGAAAATGATAATTGGCATAATTTTGAAATAATAATTTCCAAATCAAAATTTTCAAATGAAAGTTCGAGTAATATTCATAAGATAATCTGCATAATTTACAAATGACAGATGACATATTTGTTATAGGTTAAATTACAATTGGCATAATTTCCAAATGACATACGATTATTGGCATACACTTCAATAATGTCTGCAAATGACAGATGACATAAGGCAATTAACTTCCAAATGACATGGCATAATTGACATATTTAGAGAAGAGTCAAATTTTGCAGATGTTATATTTGTATAAATGTCAAACAAAATTCTGACAGTAAAATTTTTGATCAAATTTATCAGATTTTAGTTAGTATTTTGTAGAATTGTATAGACGTCACGCCATCGTCCGTCATATAGACATTGTACTCCCTTTGTTTTAAAATGTTAGCATTGTTCAATTTTAATTGCAATCTGTCAATCCTGACAGCAAACGTTTTTGACAAATTTTTGGCATTTTTTAGTTAGTATCTTGTAGAATTTGTATGACATACTTGTCAGATGCCATACTTAGAAGTGACAGATGTTGGATGTCAAATTTTGTCATTTTGCATAATTCCCAAATGAAAGATGACATATTTGCCATAATAACAATCTTTGAACTTTGTCTAGTTTTTTGGCCGTATTCTTGAGAATGATTTTTATCCCATACTATCGCTTCGTATGTAATAATAGGTCTTACCACTACCGTGTACAATCATTTGTTCATATTAGGTGTTAGTCCCCATGTACTAAAGGGCTAAAGTTTTTGATGTTTTTTTTACTTTTGCCGGGTAGTAAATAACATCACCTTTTCAATAGATTAACTTATAATTATTTTTTAATGTACTTTCTTGTTTTTACTTGAGTTGTATAAATTTTAAATGATTTTATATTTATTGATTATTAATTTATTTAATTTATTCATTACAGCTTATCCACAACCTCAGTACAAATGGTTAAAAGATGGCAAACCAATTACGGAACTATCAACGGAATCATTTCACAAGATTTTCCACACAAGGATGGAGGATGAAGGTAGCTACCGATGCATAGCTACAAATAAAGTTGGGTCAATTATGAGCGAAGAAATTAAAGTTGTCGTTGCATGTAAGTATCTCTGCACTGGGTTTTGTAATGTCAGAATAGTTACTAACATTTTAAGATAAGTCTTTGACACTGTTTTTAGATAACGTTTAATAGTTTCAAAATGAAATTCAAGAGTGGATTATTTTTAACTCCTATCTTGCTAGATAATTATTAAATTGGGGTTCATGACAACTGCAATACAATTAAAATGATATGTTATTGTTTAACATTTAGCACAAACACGAAACGTGTCACGCAAAGCAAGCACTAGTAGTTGTTGGACTATAAACATTTCAGTTTGTGAGCGTCATAATTAAACATTTAATTATTCATATTTAATAATGTATAAATTAATATAATGCAAATTTTATTAAATAATTGATAATTTTCGATTGATTTCCTTCACATATTTAGAACAATGAAAATTAATATAGAATTCAGTTATTAATTAAGAATTTAAGGGCAAATTAGCTTTCAATACTATTAAAATTTAAAACATTTTGGTTTGTGCTTTATGGTTACTGTAAAGCTTGTTTGCTCGAACAAATACAACTTATAAAAAGATATAATGTATGGCTATCCTAAATTGAGTACCGGTAGATGATTCTGTTTGAACTTTCACTTATAAACTTGTCGTGTGCTATTTTCTGCTTGTCGCATGCTGTGGCCAATATAGGGACGTTCTACACCCACAACTGACGTCACAAGATATTTGTGGGTATAGACTCTACGACTTATTAAATCGTTAAGCAATGCCATGCGACAAGTGTCATATACTAAATTTATAGACATTTTGGTACATTAAGTGCATAAAAGTGTTTCATGCACGCGTTTAACACCAATTTTTTTTTTCCACAACTGACGTTATGTTGGCTTTGCTTCTTAGACAAAAGGCATGTCTATAAGTTTATATCGTCTAAGGCTTGAATTACATGGTTAAGCCAACATAAGAACGTTCTACAACTACAACTGACGTCACGCGCTATTTGTGGGCATAGACTCTACGAGTTGTAAAATTCTTTAAGCAATGCCATGCGACAAGTGACATATACTAGATTTATAGACATTTTGGTACATTAAGTGCACAAAAGTGTGTTTTTATGTACGTGTTTAACACCAAATTCTTTCCCACAACTGACGTCATGTTAGCTTTTTTTGTTATCTTATTTTTATTAGGGCTTATCACGCCACCAGCTCTTAACCTACACCAAACAATGATTATTGACTTTGCATTGGTTATGAGTCTTGAGAACGTTTTCCAAGCGAGTTGCAAGAATTTGTTTAAATATCTCAAGTCACTCAATTGAAAATGCGCTTCATAGCTAGATTTTTTTATCAAAATAATAATTTACTTTGAATTAGTTGAATTTATTACCTATAATAAGCATGATACTGAATTGATATTCTCGGGATTTTAGCGATATTTCTACTCACCTTAGAAGTAGTATTATTAGTACTTTCTTACGGAAAAGGCGGCTATGACACGTCCGGGTACGATGCGCACGCCAGGGACCTTAAACCAAGGAGACTAAAATGGCGGTATGTTCCAGTTAACCTTTCTTGCAAAAAATGCGGTACAATTAAGACGTCACCGATGATTCCAATCCACACGTTTATCGAAAATTGATGTTGATAACGAACTATTGTTGTGTGTGGGTTGTCTTTGACTATTGTGAGTGGTATAGGGCTCGTTTTTATTTTTTCAGCTGAGGTGAATTGGGGTAGAGAAAATTATAAGTTTGCAGAAGTTTCTTTGAAAAAACCGACTTCATTGCTTTGGTTTTTATCAGGTGTGACTTTTTTCATAGAAATGACGTAATTTACGGTTACTAAAGAAGTGGCCCGTTTGAAGTTTGTTTTGTGACCTATTAGTTGGGGTAGACGGCGCGGCGTGCGGCGTTCAACGTGCTATTGCTTTCACTTTTTTCTAGGCAGGCCTTGAGGTCTACGATGGTTTTTCTAGTGGGTTCCAAATGGAAGACATATTATTCAGGAAACCTTACCATACAAATAATATTTTAGGAAACTGTGCTTATTACTGATTCTGTGTGGGTTATTATATAGTTTCGGATCTTTAATTAGTTTAAGAATCAATCTCTGATAAGACTTGGGTGGGTGGGTGTGCACCATCAATTAAAACTACTTGCCCGAGTTACAGTCGGGTTAGTGGGCACCCACCCAACTGTTTGTTGTTTTTTCTCAATTTATTAATTGCTGACATTTGCAGAGAGGAGAAACATTTAATCTCTATACTTGTCCGCAATCTATGAATTAAGCGCTCAGGTGCTTGTTATCAAGAGATTGAAGTCGTCCTTCCTGTCACTTGACATACTTAAAGAGGAGAAACATTCATTTTCTAGAAGACTAACAACTGGATAGGTGAGCGTGCCATTCTAATTAAAATTACTTTTCCACAATCTTTAAACTGACTGCCGCAACTATCCACCCGACTGTTTGTTATCAAGAGATCGGATACGTCAGCCTTCTACCTTAATTTAATAAATGCTGAGAATAGAAAGAGGCTGGATTTACTAACATCTAGGATGTGCTACACTAGTCTATGAACTGGATGTTCCGCCCGCCGACCCAACTGTTTGTTGTTAAGATATTTGATATGTTCTCAATTTAATAAATGTTTACAGTGGCAGATAGTAGAAAAATCTATCTCTGGATTACCACCATCTGGGTGGGTGGGTATGCTACATAAGTTAAAACTACTTGCTCGCAATCTAAGAACTAAGTGTCTACTTGCCTACTCCCCGACCCTTTGTCATAAATTAATTGGATCTGTCACCCTTCTTCAATTTATTAAATGCTGACATTTGCAGAGTGGACAAATTTTCATTCTAAGGACTATTTACCCGCAATCTATGAACTGAGGGCGTTGCCCACCCACTCAATTATTTGATATTAAGAGAGTGAATCTGTTACATTATTTCCTTAATTTAGTGACATCTAACAGTTTTAAAATACTTGTTCGTAATCTATGTATGTGTCTGAGTACCCCGCTCACTCTCCCAACTTTTTGTTATTAAGATTGGATCTGTCACTTTGTTTCCTTAATTTAGTTGCATCTAACATTTACAGAGAGAAGGAACATTCAATCTCTAGATGACAAACTCTTTGGTGTATGGGTGGGCCACTCCAGTTTTAAACCTCTTGCTCGTAATCTATGAATTGAGTACCCCACTTACCCACTCAACTTTTTGTTATTAAGAGATTGGATCTCTCAGCCTACACTTTCAGTTTAATAAATGTCTGACATTTGCAGAGAGGAGAAACTTCTAATCTATACTTCATTTAAAACTTTGCTCGCAATCTATAACTGAGGGTCCCGCCTACTCTTGATATCAAGAAATTGGATTCTCTTCCCTTACTTAAGTGACACTGACATTTACAGAAAGAAGAAACATCCAATTGAAACTACTTGCCCACAATCTAAGAACTAACTGAACTGAAATCTAACCTATTTTGCCGTTTTGAGTATTTCTTGGTTAGAAATCGCAAAGGCAACTTTATAATACCGATTCAGATATGTCGATACGTATACACTAACATAGTAGTAATATGAAAAATGCAACAAAACATGTGTTATTTGAAAAGATCTGAAAAAGTGTTTTTATATTAAAAAAATATTTTATTAATTTCTTCTTAGTAATAAAACTGAAAGGGCGACCTTAAAGTTAAAACAACAATGCTTTTTGATACGTTTGTTTAGCATTGAATGAACATTACAAATAAACTTGTATAAGGCAATGGTTAATCTTAAATAACATTAATTCAATTTACCCCCGATTTATTGTAGTCAAATATAGGTCAATTTATTCACACGTTATCATATTGTAAGTGTTAAACATATTACAAAATGTGATTAATCAGTTTTATGAGTTATTCATTTTCAATTTATTATATTTTACCAATATTTCATTTAAACGTTATTTTTTATAGATATGGGAATATTTGAAAACACTACGGAAACAACGGTATCGGTGGATGCGGGTCAAGCAGCGATATTAGACCTGCCCTACATACAATCCTCTCCTGAACCCCAAATTACGTGGCAAATGGATGGCAACCCATTAATTTACTCACAAAAGTATGCCAAATCAAAATCCAACCAACTCATCATACTCTCAACCGAAAAAAGCGATCAGAGATCATATCGCGCCCGTGCTACAAACACACAAGAAGGGAAAGAAGAAAACAGCGCGTACATTCGCCTCAACGTTATTGAGGAATCCACCGTTTACATGGAAATCGCGCCGGAAATTATCATACAACCATTTGATGTCGATGTAATTAAAGGCACCGATCACACCACCCTCGATTGTATAGCTAATGCGAGACCATTGCACGAATTAGAAACATTATGGTATAAAGATGGCATTGCTATAGAAAATTCTGGTATTGAACATACCTTTAATGATGTTTGGAAAAGAAGTTTGACATTAATTTCAGTAAATTTGACTCATCACGGAATGTATGAGTGCAGAGTTTCGTTGAAAACAGGAGGTTTTCCAACAGTAACTGCAAGTGCAAAGGTTACAGTACATGAGAAACCTAAGTTTGTTAGTAATACACGGACGGAAACTTTAGGGGAATATGGGGCGCAGATTAGTTTACCATGTGATGTTGTTGGTATACCTAAGCCTAATATTACATGGTATAGGAATACTATCAATATAGAAGAATTACATGAGAGAAGGTAAGGATTGTTACTTTTTTAAGCGTTGTTGGTTATGCTGTTAATGTTTTATTTACAGATATCATATTGAAGAAGACAATTCATTATTTATAAAACGTCTTTCAATACAAGATATGGGAATGTTCCAATGTTTTGCTCGAAATGATGCTGGCGAAAGTTACATGTCCACTTGGTTAAAAGTAAAAAGTAAGTTGACCCAATTTATTTTATATTATCTTAAAAAAATTGCTGCTAATAACATAACTTGAAATTTATTAATAACCGCAGAAGTCGAGAGGGATCGTAGAAGTATTAGGACGAATATCGTAAGACTAAGATCCAATAGTGACCGGCGCAATAGAAAGCATTTTCAATTCATACCACCTAGTAAGATCTAACAAATGAGTTTACAATCTTTTGTATTTATTATTGCCTTGTCCTTCGTGTTTCTAATTTTTGTATTTGTTATTATTTTATGTTCACAAATCATGCACCGTTTTGAGAAGTATATTATACGAAACGCTTATCACTACACAATTTGATTAATTATTTTGTAGAATGCATGATGATTTATTTGTTTTATGAGAAGTAAATATAGATTTTTTTTATTATATTCGTGAGTGTAGTAAATTGGTGGAAAATTTAAATTCAATGTAGCTATCTGTGTACAATCATTGCTTTAAATTTTATATTGCTTTTTAGCTTTTGTCTGTTACATTTACAAAATATATCTGCTTTATGAATGTTTTGTTCATATTTTAAACTTTTTATTTATTATTATTTAAAAGGAAAATGTAGTACTTAAAGAATTTTATTGTTATATTTAGAAGCAGATCAATTCACGTTGTCAATTTTTGAGTAGAAAAATTAATTGCATATTTCAAATTATTTGCCGTTATTTAATTCTTTTTTTTTAATATATAAAAAATCGAATTCTATTTGGTACAATTTTTATTGAAGGCAAATATTAAAATTTATTTTTTTAATGTTTAACTCGCGTTTTGATTGATCATTGAATGTAATAAACGTGTTATTAAAGTTATATTTATTTTAAATTAGTAGACCGGTTTTGGCCGTTATGTCATCGTTAGTATCTTGGTTTATTACAACGGTTGTAGCTTATTATCATTACAATTTGTGTGAACTTTTTATTTACATAATGGTGCGGGTAATCTGTAGTGGTTAGAATGAACTTAAAATCTAAAGTCCATATTTTGGCGTAGTGACAAACATTTTCTAAATTTGGATCCAATAACGTAATTCTGACCGGTAAATAAGTAGACCAAAACTGTTTGCAGTCTTTGCGATCTAATCTAAAATTGTTTTTTTAATTTATGTGTTATAACCAGAGTATTATACGAGAGTATTATAAATTATAATACTCTTTTATAAGGTTCTGATTGTTATGGAGTTGTTTATATTCTCCGTATTTAAGATATTACTAACAAATAAGCAAATGAAATACTATGGGGGAGTTTTTTATGTTAACTACTTTTTTAAAACAGGAGTTACAGAACAAACAAAATAATTTTTAATCTAAAAACCATTAACACTAAAACACATATTAGAAAGTTTTTCCTGGTAACACCAAGTCTTTAAATAATAGCAAAAAAAAAAGGACTTTACAGTGTTTTTTAAGTCATCATTCGATAAAAACGACGCCCTTTCAATTATATTTTCAGTTTTGGAAAGATATAATAGTCACAGGGGCGAGTACTGTATGGTGGATATTGTAATTCTTTAAAGTCGCATTCATTTACTACTTTTTGAACAATTTGTGGTACATATAGTCAATTAAGAGAATTCGATCAGCATCTCAAAAAACTATAGCTATTAATTTTTTCGCAGAAAATTGCATTTTTGAGCTTTGGGTAAACTTATTGCATAGACTCTTGTTTTGTGGGAGGATCCTAGTAGTGTACGCATGTCTCATTCTAGTCACAATTTTATAGATGAAGTCTTTGTCATGGGATAAAGCAGTCAAATTCTTTTTGCAAATTTGTTGTCTACATTGTCTTTGTTCAAGACCGAAAAGGGAAAACGATTGATCAGCAGAAGACAGAATTTGTACCTCAAAGGTTGCCGATGGTTTTGCTGCACATTAACAGAATTTTCCGTGCAGTTGTGTGGTGTGGTGTGACGAGTACGCATTTTTTCGGATAAGAAGAGAAACTTTAGTAGGTTTTGTGTACTGCCTCGATGTTGCGTGCACGTTAAAGAACCTAATTTAGATTAGATTTTTTGAATTTGCGGCAAAATTCTCAGATGTGGTAGTTTTAGCTTCTGGCATCGGTGATTAGCTCTGATATATATAGATCGACGTTAAATAAATGAAAAATAACTTCCAGAGATCTTTTACAGTATGGGTCATTAATGGATTTTCTGTCTCATTTGAACTGCTTGCACCAATATTTTATTTGATACGCCATATATTCTTCCTGCTAATGCCGTCTTTCATAGCTTTAAATAGTTTTTTGTAGTGATTTATATCCAATAAAAGCTATCGGTTATTGCTTAGTATTAACATGTTTAGTATTAGCACCATGAGAGCGAAGTACTTGCCTTAAAACGATTAATTTTATACTCTTGGTGGTTATGGTATTTGCATTTGATGTAACAGATTTTCGGGCACATTTACGAGGCGAGGAGAAAATCTGACATAGTTTGATTTGAATATTAGGCATAAGGTTTTAAATTGATGTTGGTAACTATTAATGAAGAATATTGCTCTAATACAAGGTGCGGCAAGATAACTTTCTTATTTCATAATGCAAGTAGTAAAGATATATGTATTTTTTTTTTTTAATTAAAAAGTTAAACATTTATTGACGATACACTCGTTGAATTCCTTTGATTTTTATCACTCTTTTTTGAATATTGATGGGTAGTTGGCCGGTTCTTTCTAAATGTATCTTTTCAGGTCGTCCAGAGTCTGTGGGCGGTTGGTTTAGACACATGTTTTCAAATACTCACTAGGGGTCAAATTAGGTTAATGCCGGCCACTCCAAATTATCTCTCAGTATGTTAGGCGCCCTTGGAAGTTTCTTAAGTTCATTTTATCAAGTCGTGTAAAAAAATCTCAACTGCCGAGATTGTGCACCAAAAAGTGACACATGATGAATGCAAAGGCCTCTGATGGAGTACTTGGGGGTTGCTGGCAGCCAGTATTGCATATTTTGCTTACTGACATATCTAGTCAAGTTAAAATGAGCCTTTTTACTGAACGCGTTTACGAAGTGCGTCACATGCATTTCTTCGAGCAATTAAAGTTGCGTTCGAAAAGTTCCTGCACAATGGCCAACTTGTACGAATGGAAATGAAGGTCATCGTGTAGAATTTGCTTCACGGAACGATCGAAAATTGAAAACTGAAACCATCACTGCTTTAGGATCTCTTTTCTCAAACGAGACCATCTGGGACTTCAATCAGCTTCAAATCGCTTATTTCAAATAAGCATCTTATTTTGCCGCATTGTGTACAATATGATTAATGTTTATGTAAACATAACTAACTACATTTGATTTAAAAGCGAGAAGAAATTGGTCTACGTTATAATTGTGTCCAACAAAACTTCAAAATGGGGTTTTGTTGTCTTATTGTGTACTCTAGTAAGAGGCATGTTTTTTCAGAGGTTGCTGTTGGTAAAAGAATTTGTATGTTTCTTCAAAGCTGTAATTACATTTTAACTACCAAAATTGGTTATCATGTTTTGGCCAACGTATTGTATATTTACCTCGATTAATACAACACTAGTGCGATAAATATTTGTGATAAAATTTACTTAATTAGTAAAAATCATAGAATTAAAGTAATATGTGTCGAATATCTGTCAATAATATATTACGCTATGTATAAAAGTTGTTTACTTAGGCTCTGATTGCTTGTAAATATTATGACATACAAGTAAATATAATATATCAAACAAAAAATAACTTAACATCACTTGCACAAATGTTAACCAACTATAACCAATCAACACTGTACAAATAAATACGATTTTGGTTTTTAAGGGATTTGTGCATGTGTATCAATCAACCACACTTGTGTGCATGAGTTTGAACACGGAAGAGCTTTAATAACAAAATAAATACTGATGCACAATATTAATAAAATATTTCTATTTAGCATCAACACCAGTAATGGAAGTAGGACCACAAAACACGACGGTACTAGATGGAAAAGATGTAACTATAAATTGTCAAGCAGTTGGCGCTCCTACGCCAAATATCACCTGGGTCTACAACGGTAAATATGTCACCTTAGCAATTTTACTTTAGTTTACAGAATGTGCAACTAATATGAAACCTGTGCATGATGATTTGATTTTTATTGTTTTTTGCGTTTGCAACTAATATTTTACAGAGGAACAGATTGAGTTCACTGGACGATTTCAAGCGCTTGAGAATGGAGACTTGCTTATTGCCGACGTTCGCGAGACCGATGCCGGTTGGTATACATGTGTACGAGCTAATGAAGCCGGACATGTCAAGGGTTCGGCTTATATTAGTGTACTTGGTAAGTATGCTGGCTGATTTATTATAACAATGTTATAACAGATAGTTTTCTTTCTCATCAATTCCATACAAACTGATTGGTTACACACATGTATTTCTTCTGGATATTCATTAGAATTACATCAAAATTATATACATGAATCCACTTATGTTATCGTGTTGTGCAGTATATTCTAATAATTTTATTACATCAAAAATTCAATTTATAAAGTTCCAATCGATCAGGCACGTCAAGTAATAATAATTTAGCTAATACAATCAGTGCCTATTCTGAAATAAATGTTGACAAGTTGTAATTTGAGTATCTTTCTAAGATCGCAACGATAATATTACAGAATAAGTAGCTTGTTAGGTCCTCAAATATACAAAAGTATTGTGTTACAACTTTTATTTCTAACTAGATAAAATTATTTATTTTTAAATCAATATTAATTTAAGTGGATTACTGTTTCTCCATTGGTCTACATGCAATTACATAAATACATTATCAGTATATTGTAAACGGTAATTATGAACAAAAAGTTATCAACAAACAAAAAATAATCACTGCCTGAATTAATCAATTAGATTAAACGAATAACACTAGCGCAAACGTGCTTTTTATTGTACAATTTATTCACTACCTACCCTACCAAAAAATCACTAGACAACACCACACTGCACTACACAATAACACAATAGTACACGATAATATCGTTATAAGTAAGTTTATGTATGAGAATGAATTTTTAATTTGGCGTTTTTACAGTTCGCACACAAATTATCCAACCACCTGTAGATACAAGAGTTCTACTGGGAGATACGGCTACAATGCAATGTAAGGTGTCGTCGGATCCTTCGGTTCCATATGAGTTGGATTGGTTTCACGATAAACAGTAAGTGAATAGTATTTTAGTTTTAAATTTAATTTATTGATTTTTTTTTATAATATTAAATTTATTATCCTTACAAGTTAGCAAGTTTTGAAGTTTTATTCTTTTTGTTTTTTTTTTTTGTTTCTTAGATGAGATAATTTATTATTAGGTAAAAGAATCTATATGCACAATCAGGATCTCCGAACGAGGTTTTTGAAAATTGCAATTTCCAGATGTCACCAAAACCTTGAGGAGCGTAGCGCAGTAGTCTATGCATCCGACTGCTGCACTAAAGATTGTGGGTTTGAACTTTACAACTGTAAATCATTTCAAACGTACATACGCTTTCTCACTCTTCAACCCGCCTTGTCAGCGCGTGGTGGTTTTGTGACTAATATACTTCTCTAGTCCGGAATAGATCAAATAATCTCTCCAGTGGTTCGGAATCTAATGAAAACTGTAGGTTCACCCGTACTCTAAGTTGACAGAACAAAAATTATTAAATGCTAATTGCATTTCACTATCGATGTCGTCGATTGAAATTTGGTTCTATTTGAGGCTTATGCGGGCCCTATATTCATAAACTGTGTTCCCGCCCACCCGCCCTAATGTTTGTTAACAAGAAATTGAATACATCAATTCCTTCTTCAAATTTATTGACATTTTTCAGTCATTCTGTCTTGTTTGTTAGCTGCAGGAACACGAAAGGTGGTAGTAATTGTCAATTCCTTTATGACAAACAATTGGGCGGGTGGTCGGGAACACTGTATCAAAATACCGGCCCAATAATCATAAAGTGTTTGTTATCAAGCAATTAATTACGTCAACTCCCTCTTTAAGTTTAATGACATCTGTCAATCATTTTGTCTTGTTTGTTAGCTTGAGGAATACGAGAGGTGGTAGTAATAATCAATTCCTTTATAACAAACAATTAGGCGGGTGGGCGGAAACACTGTTACAAACTACCGGTTCAATATTTATAAACTGTGTTCCCGCCCACTCGCTCAAGTGTTTGTTATCAGAAAATTGATTAAATCAACTCCCTCTTCAAGTTTAATGACATCTGTCAGTCATCTTGTCTTGTTTGTTAGCTGTATAAACACGAGAAGTGGTAGTTACAGTACATTTCTTAATAAAAAGCATTTGGGCGGGTGGGCGGGAACACTGTATCAAACTACCGATTCAATATATCATAAAATGTGTTCCCGCCGACTCGCTCAAGTGTTTGTTATCAAAAAATTAATCAAATCAACTCCCTCTTCAAGTTTAATGACATCTGTCAGTCAACTTGTCTTGTTTGTTAGCTGTAGAAACACGAGAAGTGGTAGTAACGGTCAATTCCTTCATAACAAACAATTGGGCGGGTAGGCGGGAACAATGTATTAAACTACCGGCCCAATATTCATAAACTGTGTTCCCGCCCACCCGCCCTAATGTTTGTTAACAAGAAATTAAATACATCAACTCCCTCTTCAAATTTATTGACATTTTTCAGTTATTCTGTCTTGTTTGTTAGCTGCAGGAACACGAAAGGTGGTTGTATCTAGTCAATTCTTTTATGACAAACACTTGAGCGGGTGGGCGAGAACACTGTATCAAAATACCGGCACAATAATCATAAACTGTGTTCCCGCCTACCCGCCCAAGTGTTTGTTATCAAGCAATTAATTACTCCCTCTTTTTTAGTTTAATAACATCTCTCAGTCATTTTGTTTTGTTTGTTAGCTGGAGGAAAACGAGAGGTAGTAGTAACAACAATCAATTCCTTTATAACAAAAACTTGAGCGGGTGGGCGGAAACACTGTTTTAAACTACCGGCCCAATATTTATAGACTGTTCCTGTCCACCCGCTCAAAGGTTTGTTACCAGGAAATTGTTTACGTCAACTCCCTC
Organism: Tachinus rufipes; assembly: GCA_963932245.1. Taxonomy (NCBI): domain Eukaryota; kingdom Metazoa; phylum Arthropoda; class Insecta; order Coleoptera; family Staphylinidae; genus Tachinus; species Tachinus rufipes. The sequence goes on from OZ010744.1 coordinate 81,891,603, forward strand.
TTCAAGTTTAATGACATTTGTCAGTCATTTTGTATTGTTTGTTAACTAAAGAAACACGAGAGGTGGTAGTTACTGTAAATTTCTTAATAACAAACACTTAGACGGGTGGGCGGAAACACTGTATCAAACTACCGGCCCAATACTCATAAACTGTGTTCCCGCCCACTTTATTGTATCAAACTACCGACTCAATATTCATGAACTGTGTTCCCGCCTACCCGCCCTAATGTTTATTATCAAGAAATTGATAACGTCAACTCCCTTTTCAAGTTTAAGGTTATTTGTCAGTCATTTTGTCTTGTATGTTAGCTGTAGGAACACTAGAGGTGGCAGTAACTGTAAATTTTTCTATGACATACACTTGAGCGGGTGGGCAAAAACACTGTATAAAACTACCGGCCCAATATTCAAAAACTGTGTTCCCGCCCACCCACCCAAGTGTTTGTTGCCAAATAAATTGTTATTGTAACTACCTCTGACGTATTAGTGACAACTGTCATTCAATCTTTTACAATAAAAACAGCAGAAACGCAACAAGTATGAGAATAAACAAATTTCTTATTAACAAACACTTGGGCGGGTGGGCGGAAACACTGTATCAAACTACCGGCCCAATATTCATAAGCAGTTTCTACTAATTGGTGATATAGCACTATAGAAAATAATTTTAGAATAAGGCTATACTGTCCTACTCCGACCAGAATAACAACTAAGTTGGTTAACTCGAAGGTTGTACAAAATTATTCAACTATGCGGAATGAATGCTACTTCCAGAATAATACAGCCAAACACAAATATTGTGGCCCATGACAGGCGTTTCCGCGCATCTTGAGAGAAAGAAAACTATAGCCAGAATGAAGGATGCATAATGCGAGAAAGGGAAACAATACACTCAGAGACACAAACTGAATTTATTCCCGGGTAGCGCCGGCTTCGCAAAATAACAAATAAATGTTTCGCAGCATCGATGTTATTTTCCTCGCAGTTCATGCTAGACTGACGCGATTTAAAATTGATTTTGCATGTGAATGTACCTAAATTATTATTGGTCTCGCTTAATGGTTTCAACCCACTTTTGTCTACGGAGTCACCGGCCACAATATTAGTGTTTGGCTGTAAGAAGAACTACAGTGATTATTAGTTTAAAAACATATACAACTCTAAGGCGATATAAGAATTCCGAATAATATATTTGATCTAACTCAACCTTCAGAGACATCCGATGGAGTAAATACTTTTCAACATTCTAAACGCGTATTTAGTTCAAGTGGAGGTCTAAGAGATTGTCGTCATTTATGTCGATTGAATTTGCGGTATTTGGGCTAAATTAAAGCTCATACAATACACCAATGAACCAACATTATGCTAGTGAAATTTTAATGTAAATTTTCTTACTTATATAATTATAGTTTCCAAATATTTATTTTATCAGCTTTACATACGTCGTCTTGATATCATTAAACATTCTAATAATATAGTAAATGAAATGTGCAAACATATTTAAAATGCATTAATGTATATTTTTCTTCAGGATAATCAATCCATCGTTAAGCAGCCGTATAAAGATCCATGATGACGGCATGTTAGAAATAGCGGCGGTGAGGGCGGCGGACGTCGGATTGTATTCCTGTTCAGTCAGATCGCCCGGTGGCAATGAGACACGCACGGCTAAATTGAGTGTCATCGAATTACCATTTGCACCGTTCAATGTAAAAGCCGAACGCATGGATACAGCAACTCAAAGAGCTGTCAATGTGTCTTGGACACCCGGCTTTGATGGCAACAGTCCCATCAAACAATACATCATACAGAAACGTGAAGTTCCAGAACTAGGTAAGTATATTTATTAATGCAGACTGATTCTTATTTAATATTACTTTTACAAGAGGATGAGAAATTGTATAGAACTATTTAAAATCACGTGTTTAATAATAGGTATAATTGTACATAATTCTGATTGTACTTATAAACTAACTAACTAATTCTGAGAAATATTTTTCTACACGTTTTAGAATCTTTTGAGAAGCTCTAGTTACTTTTAAAAAGTTTTTAAAATATCTACAAGTTCTAAAAGTTTTTTTATAGTTTTTAAATTTTAAGAAGTTTTATAAAATATCTACACATTTTAGAAACTTCTGAGAAGCTTTATAAACTTTTCAAAATCATTCAGAAAACTTTTTAGAATTTCTTTAAATTCTAAAAGTATTCTACATTTTTTAGAATATTCTGAGAAGCTCTAAATACTTCTAAAAACTTTGGTAGTTTTCTAAACGTAATAATCTTCTGAGAAATCTTGCAGTAGAATTTTGAAAGGGCGCGGATTTGTCCGGGTCGAAGCATTATTACGAAAGGGGCAGTTTTTGAAATTATTATGGCTCAACTATAATTGGCTAATATTTTGAATTATATAGGTAAAGAATATTCTAACTTCAAAAAGTCACTAAAATTGCTAAAATTAGTACATTTGGTCAGCCTGGATATGTCCATAATGCCATTGGTTCTCATCCGGTGGTAGTTGCCGCTGTAGGCTATTATCAAGAGTTTGCTGGATTCTGGCGTCGTTATTGATATTGGTACCGCTTCTCGATTAGTTATTTGGGAAAGTTCTCTCTATAATTTTTACGGAATGGGACACTTCGGCGCCGCCGTTCCGGCGCGGCCAATTCGGCGCGGCCGATTCGGCGCGAGGACACCTCGGCGCTGGCCAATTCGGCGCCGGCCGTTTCGGCGCCAGAACTTTTCAAATAAAACAAAAGTATATATACACATTATAATAAAAATTGATTTGTTTTGTGAAACATAACAGATAATGTATGTTAAATAAAATATAAAATACGTATAATATACTTAACATATCAAACAAAAGTTATACATAAAAATCATAATATATGTACGTACATATTTAAATTGTCAAATATACAATATATATTATAATAAGTAAACATAATTTTGACCCGCAAATAATTTATGGGTAATTAATTATGAGTTTTTAATGATAGGTAATAACCTGAAAAATATAAAGGATAATAGCCTATTAAAATAAATAAGTAAAAAAATTAAAAATATAAAATAGTAAAAAATACCAAATAAATTTTTATGATTATAATATATTTGTATATACTATGTTTTATTTGAAAAGTTTTGGCGCCGAAACGGCCGGCGCCGAATCGGCCAGCGCCCAAACGGCCGGCGCCGAAGTGTCCTAGACCCTAATTTTTATGAGGTTTCTGTTTCTGAATGGCTACTCAATTACTGGACCTTCCGTCTTATATTACCGCATCAGATCTGAAGCCAAATAAGCGATAACAGAAATGTTTTTTAGTAGTAAATCAATTAATATGTAGATCCTCGCAGATATTTAAATTTAACAATTTTGTACTACAATTCAATATCATTTATTGAAATAAGCTAAGTTCATACAATTTTCTTTTATATCCAGTAAAAGTAATATTAAAAATGCATGAGCATGTAAATGTTGTAAATATTAATTAAATTATAAATTTTTGGTTTGTGGGAGTTGTTTTTAAATTTTCGGTTGTACATAATCTTAATTTATTTATTTATTAATAATTATTTTAATTGTTTAAAAACTTCTATTCAAGTACATATATCAACCATATTTGTATGCACTAACATTATAACAATCATAACAAAATAACATTTAACTTATTAATTTCAACTAATAATAATCTAACATGTTAACAAATTTTTAATACTAATGAATTTACTAATGTCTTAAATACAACAATGTGAATGCTACTTATAAAAAGTTTTATTACTTGATCATTTTGATAATTATAATTTGGGCTAGGTACAACATACACAAAATCTTTCATACATATTTGTATTCAATATCATTAAATCATTTATGTTTATAACAATTTATTATTTTATGATAATTCAGTTTTTGTAACCAAATTCATTCATTGAAATAAATTTAAAATTGTACAATTATATTAATATTATTAAGCACCAGTCAATGAAGATTAACATTAATCATTTACATCAATAATATAAATGCAAGTATAATTTATTAACTTAATAAAAATTAAACTAATATTCAACTAATTGCACTAATTTTAATCATCCTCATGTCTATTGCATTTTATTATAACATCATAATCATTAACATATCAATACTTGCACATATAAGTTTTTAAACACGAGTTCGTTTTGTTTTTCTTAATATATTTTTTTATTGATTTTGTTAAAAATATTTATAACATTTTATTTTTGGCATGCTCATTTATTAATTATGAATCTACGTGATCCAAATGTTCAATTGGACAGCCTTAATTACACTTCAAGTAGTACCACCGATTTCAGGTCCTATACCAGATCCTTTGTTGAACTGGTCAACAGAAATCAGCAACGTTTCGGCGGATCAACGATGGATACTTCTCACCAATCTTAAAGCTGCTGCAGCGTATCAATTCCGCGTCAGTGCCATAAACAGCGTCGGCGAAGGAAGTCCATCAGAACCCAGTAATGAAATCATGTTGCCACAGGAAGGTATGATTATAATTTATAAATTATTATTGCCGTTTTATGTGTGCGGTACTTATTAAATGTTTTTATTATTATGTGTTCATATTTATGCAATTCTGAATCTTTAGTTAAGTATTGTGGATTCTGAAATATCTTTGGAATAAAGTATGATACTAGCGATTGCTACCGATCAAAAATGAACAAATCAGTAATTTTTTTGCGTTCATCGCTTCAATTGAGAACAGATTCTTTTGTACTTTTTTTCTATTTTGTAACCTAATTGGCCTGGAGCCTTATTCTGCAACACATTTTGATATCGCGTCATAGATTTCCCATACCGGAGTAAAAATTAACAATTAATAACACATATTGATGTTAAAAAAATGGAATTAACTTGTTATTAAGTTTATATTACTTGATGGTGCAGCAGTGCAACATTGACTTCATTAAAAGCAATAAACGTTATGGTAATTTTGCAGAATAAAGCTTCTGGCGTTAGAACTAAATCTTGTTATCCGGGAATTGATTTAAAATGGTATTTTTTAATATATTTGTGTACTTTTTTACGCAAATTTTTGCTTATTACAATTTTTTTTATCTCTTAAAGAATTTTGTTTTAGTTATGAATCAATTAAATTTTAATTTTGTGAAGTTTATTATGTGAATAGTGATGAGTTCAATTCATATTTGTGTTATTATTATTATTGGAATTAATTTGGAAAAGATCATTAATGGCACCCAATTTAATATCCAGTAAATTGTTTTCAATTTTTTCCCACTGACATCCAGGAACATTAAAGAACATTGTGTTTAAAGGTTGGCACAATTCATCTTTGTAATGTTTTTTTTTTTTATATATATTGTGAGATGTTTTGTAATTGTTGTTTGTGATCAGAGCTGGAGGTCTAACTATAAATGTGACAACAACAGACGTTATACAAATTATACAACAGACAGAATGAGACAGTATACATTACATGACTACTCAATGTGTATTACGTTATATTTAATTCATTTTTCCTCACCCTTTGTCTTTCCTAAAAATCACTACAGTTCATAACACCAGATATCTTACCTCTGCAATTGAACAGTGAATGCGAAGTATATGCTAAAAATCAATGCTTTTTAATAGTATGGAATAATAAACTGCATTTGAGAAGATTTGTTTTGGGGCTACCAAACCTTATGCTGTAGAAAGTATACTTTTTTTTAACCGACTGTAGAAAGTTGCTTAGAACCCACGATTACGCTGAGCACCGAAGCCTGTCTTAACAGCTGGAAAATGGGCGTATTGTTAGGTTATGGTGTACTAGGCAGCTTATCTGATTGTATTTATTTTGCGGCTAAATTAGAGTTAGAAAGATATAGATGATGATAGTTTTAGTCTAGCCTAATTGCCTATTTTGTTTTGTGAATTGAAATAAGTAAAGTATTGGTACTTTTAGGTCGCAATGTTGCGGGTTCTTTTCAAGCTGTTGGTGAAAGGTTTTACATACAGAAGAAGGTCAGCCAAGTAGTGCATTTTTTGCCCAATACTATATTTACATGGTTTGTCATAGGCTGGGCATCTCCTATGCGGCCGTGTATGCGGGATACGCAGATTTGTATTCACGGGGTTTTATACGTGTCGTATGAATTTTGTGTTGGTGGGAAACCCACCTGTGGTCTCCCATGGTTCGGAGCTACTGGATGCACGGTGGGATACTCATGCATCTTAGGGACGTGTACTTTCCTCTTTGGGGTAGCTGGAGGTTGTGGTATGTAGATTACATTACCACTTCCTCTAGCGTACTTTATCGGTGGTAGTTTGTTACAGCCTTCAGGCGCGTTCAGGTATGTCCGTTTTGGTGTCAGGTCCTATACTCGTTTCATCCATGTTTGTAGCAAAAGTCATCATCATGGTTCCCTACGTCAGGGTGTACAATGCTGTAGGGTTGGTAACTCCTTGTGGCTACGGTGCAATATCGCAAGGTGTATTGGTGCCGGTGAACATGGTGAATCTTTCCGGTGCATTCGTCGGTGTTGAAGTGGTCATGGTGAAGGTCGATATCTTGCTTGGGTCGTTGAAGTATGTCCGATTCATTCATCTTAGGTCAGTTGTGCACGGAAGGTGCCTTGATGGCTCGATTGAAACCGAAACTGTGCGGAGGGGAATCTTCAAAAGACTTAATGTGTCGGGTTCACTTTCCAAAAGGATCGAAGCGCCTACATGACATTTTTGAGAGGTCATTAGAAGTTGATTTAGTGTGGCGGCGGTTGAAGAGCCACGAGTTTTCCTTATTAGTATGTCGATTTGTCGCTTGTGTAGAAATCTTTTCGTCTTGTACAGCAAGACGAGAAACTCAGGATATATATAATTTTTTGTGAAAACCAACATGTGATCTCTGATCGGGTCGAGTCGTGTATCAACTCTCATTTGGGTGTTTACGAACGTAGTAAGGTGCTTTGAGGATCCTTTTCAGAGTCTTACTTTGAAATGGTTCTATCTTTTTAGATAGGAACAAGCAGCCATACTGGACATGCGTATGTCAGTATTGGGCGAACAACGGAGACAATAGATTGCTCGCTATTTTGGCGTTATGTGCAATCTGAGTGTTAGTTTTTTAACTAATTCTATGTCTAGGTTACCCTTCCATGAAATTAACGAAAATGCCTTGCTCTTCTCAGAGTTGATTTTTATCTTTCAGTCTTAACCAAATTTCAAATGCTTCATCAATCGCTTGAAGTCTTAGCGTGATGACTTTTATTTGCTTAGAAGTGTACATCAGTGCCGTATCGTCGGAGTACTGTGCAAATTTGACACTAGGCATGCAAACTGTGCAGCGTGAAAGTTTGATATTTATACTTTCTCTTTCGCCATTGTTGAAATTTTTAAATTTCTAAATTCAATATAAAAGTACACTAAATATTCATTTTTTAAGACTCTATTAGGTCTACTTACTACTAGGTCAACTAGTGACCTAGTCGATCGCCTGCCGCCTGATGCTTTTATGGTAGATCGCCGCAGTGCCGTAACTAAGGTGGTGCCGTGGGTGCCCCCGCACCGGGCGCAGCTTGGTTGGGGCGCAGAAAACCACTTAAACTTTATAATCGGGCGCATCAGAAGCTAGTTACGGCACTGGATCGCCGATGCTTTAAGTCTGAGCTCCCCTGCCGTATGGTTTTGGAGCATTGACTTCAGCTTACTATTTTGAAAACATTGCCGGTGGTATAACAAATATGACATGAATATTAAGATAACAGAAGAGTATCTGCTATACGCAAAGATTAAAGAAAAGTAAATTATTAATTTGGCAATGCTGTTCTAGCTTTTGTTTTAATATGATTTTGAATTCCATAATTTTTACAGGATTAAGTGAAAGTAATGTATTGTGGTCTTGATGCAAGCCTATTGTTAGGTCACCACTATAGATCTTTTTTTTTTCGATTGCCTCTTTGCTATAAAAACTGCAGGTATGAGTTTTTTTCGTAGCAAAAATTAGTAGAGAAATCAGAGAATCCATACCCCGAATAAATTTTCCATAAGTAAAAGGGCGGAGTAGGGAGAAAGTATGTCCAATAAAACGATAAAAAAGAAGGTCTGATTTGACAAAACTAGGGTTGCGAAAGGGCTAAAACTTGTGGGGGGTATATTAAAAAAAAAGCAAATCAGGTATGTAAGTACTTTTTCTCTGTTGATAGAGACTAAGGCCAATCCTCTAGGTTCAAGACCTCCTGAATTTTCCACAACTTTATTGTTATTAGCGGACTTTCGACGAACCGCCACTGGTTTATTTCTATAGGGGTATTCAAAACATCATAAAAATAATAATCATTTTTGGATTTTTCGTGAGAACCTAAGCTTATTGTCGTGCGTGTCTTTTAATTGCCATTTTGGGGATGACACTGATCAAAAACAAAACCGCTTCAGATTTCTACTTTGAACAAGTCTTATTATTTTTGCGTCAGATGATGTCATTTATAAAATCATAATTTTTTACTTCAAAATGTCAGACCGGTTTTTAAGAGGTTGATATATGAACAGGAGACATTTTGGTGGGTCTCTGAGCTTCCTGCAATAATAACTATTTCTCTCAACTGTTTCAATTTGTCATAACAAAAAAGTTATAGAAAACCGGACCGCAGATATCGCGGAAACGGAGCGTTTTTTAGGAAAAGGTGCGATCAATTTTCGTCTGTACTTCGTACTGTCTGTACAGACAGAAAACGTGGAAGCACATTCTCCCAACCTGTTAAAAATCCTTTATCCCCGTTTGTGTATTTTAATAAATTTTATCTTTCATTTTTATCTAATATAAGACTCTATTAGCTGGACATTTTATAAAACTCGAATTATTGTATCAAACTATGATTAATTACGTTTTGGCATGTTATGAACGAACAGTGAGTTTTTGATCAAATTCAGAATTGTCTTAACTATATCGATCCACCGATTTTCAATTTCTTTTATTTAATTATTTTAATAAAACCTTATTCCGATTGAAATAAAAATGAAATCGTTGTTAAAATTAGTCAAACTATTAACAAGAATTTCCACCTGTTCGGAACAATAATTGGTTTTTATACCCTTAAACTATTCAATTGCTTTTGTACCATAAAAAAGCAGCTATTCCTACACCTTCTCATACTACCTACCTGCAATTTTGTTCAATGTAACATAATAATTACATAATTGCGTTAAAAACACGCAAACAACTTAAGAATATGTTGCTTTTACCGCTATATACGAAAATACCTTTAACATCTAATAATTGTTCAAAGCTGTTTGCTAAACTAGTTTGTTCTATTTTTTCTGAACTTGATTTTATTTTGACTGAAAATTGACATATCATAAACCAAATTAAAAATTGACAGTTTTTTTTTTGACTGATTTGACCTGTCTAGCTCTGATGATTGTGATGTTATATTTCAATATGCACCAATCGCATGATGTATGTTAATAAATGTCTTTTATATAAACCAACCTGGTATTAAATATGACTCACTTATGCCATATTTACTACCAACTCTTCTCTCTAGCATGCACCTTTTGCATTTATCAATACCACTCTATTTTAATCCAACAAAAATTTTTAGCTCCATCCGGTCCTCCTGTTGGTTTCGTCGGTTCTGCGCGTAGTTCATCGGAAATAATTACTCAATGGCAACCACCTCTCGAAGAACACCGCAATGGACAAATTCTCGGATATGTCATCCAGTACCGACTTTACGGATACAACCGTAGCCCATGGACCGTCCGCAATATCACCAACGAAGCTCAACGCAATTACCTTATTCAAGATCTTATCACTTGGAAGGATTACGTGGTCCAAATCGCCGCTTATAACAACAAAGGCATCGGTAAATTCACGGAAGGAGCGAAAATTAAAACCAAAGAAGGTGTACCAGAAGCGCCTCCAGTTATAGAACAAGTTAATGCCGCTAATTCAACAGCAGTGAAGATTATGTGGAAACCACCGGATCCGCAAAAAATCAACGGAATTAATCAAGGATATAAAATTCAGGCATGGCGTTGGGATGAATTTAGAGGAAATTATGAATCTAGAGTCATGACTGTGCATCCGAATCTTTTGGATCCGTTAGCTAAACAAACTGCTATTATGAATGGATTGGATAAATTTATGGAATATAATATTAGCGTGCTTTGCTTCACCGATCCTGGCGATGGTGAAACGAGTGAATTAGTTTATGTCAAAACATTGGAAGATGGTAAGTAATCTATCAATATACAAAATCTGATAAACTGGAATGTTTTCAAATTACAGTTCCTGATGAAATATCCAATTTACAATTTGATGAAGTAAGTGATCGTGCAGTCAAAGTCCTATGGTCTCCACCTAAAAACATCAACGGAATATTAACCGGTTATCAAATAAAATATCAAATTAAAGATAAACCGGACACAATGAAATACAGAAATTTAACTGCAGACACAACAAGTTTAAAAATTCATGAACTACAAGCCACAACTCATTATAGATTTGAAGTTACTGCATGGACTTCTAAAGGTGCTGGACCACCTAAAGTAGCTATCATACAATCGGGTGTGGAACCAGTGTTACCATATCCACCTTCAAAATTAGCTTTATCAAATATTGAAGCATTTTCTGTTGTGCTTCAATTTACACCAGGTTTTGATGGTAATTCTTCAATTACTAAATGGACAGTTGAAGCCCAAACTGCTAGAAATGCTACATGGTTTGAAGTTTTTCATAAATCTGATCCTGATGCTACCACAATTACAGTTACTAATTTAACACCATTTACTATGTATCGGTTGAGATTAATAGCTAACAATGTGGTTGGACCTAGCAGACCAAGTGAACCAAGTAAAGAATTTCAAACTATTCAAGCGCCACCTTCACATCCTCCTAAAAATGTTACAGTAAGAGCTATGAGCGCTACTGAATTACGTGTTCGATGGATTGTAAGTACTTAATATATTTCATTATATTGATTAATAATTTATATATTTAATTACAGCCACTACAACAGATGGAATGGTATGGGAATCCTAGAGGCTACAATATAACATACATTGAATTGGGTACTGGTCGGTCTCAAAGTGAAACCATTGATGATCCTACTGCCAATTCACACATTATTGGCCAACTTGAAGAGTATGCCTTGTATGAGATTACAATGCATGCTTATAATGATGTTGGTAGTAGTACGCCAAGTCCTAGAGCTTTAGAACGAACACGTGAATCGGTACCATCATTCGGACCCTTAAATGTTGAAGCTAATGCTACATCATCAACAACTATTGTGGTTAAATGGGGTGATGTACCCAAAGAACATCAAAATGGCCAAATTGAAGGTTTTAAAGTTTATTATGGTGCTGATACTCGATCATTGGTGCAATATAAATTAATACCGAATAATGCGACCTTTACAACAACTTTAACGGAACTTAGGAAATTTGTGTTGTACCACATCCAAGTTTTGGCTTATACAAGATTAGGTGATGGTAAACCAAGTACACCTCCAGTTCGAGTGCAAACATATGAAGATGTACCAGGTGCTCCTTCCAATGTATCATTCCCAGATGTATCATTTACATCTGCTAGAATTATTTGGGACGTACCAGAAGAACCGAATGGTGAAATATTAGCTTATAAAGTGACTTATCAAATTAACGATACTCATGTAACTAGTAAATACTCTAAAGAGTTTCCTCCATCTGATAGAACATTCAGGGCAACTAAATTAGAACAAGAAAAATATTACATATTCTCAGTAACTGCTCAAACTAGGTTAGGTTGGGGTAAAACTGCTCATGTGCTTGTTTTTACTACAAATAACAGGGAAATACCACAACCACCATCAATGCCACAAATAAGTCACAGCCAGGTGCAGAGTAAACAGATTACATTCAGTTGGACACCTGGTAGAGATGGATTTGCACCATTAAGATATTACATAGTTCAAAAAAGCGAAAATGGTGGGCCGTGGCAGTCATTACCTGAAAGGGTAGATCCTCAACTAACTTCATATACAGCTTCTGGGTTAAAACCTTTTACATCGTTTAAATTTAGAATTCAAGCAACCAATGATATAGGTCCCAGCAGATTCAGTCCTGAATCGAGTGAAGTTAGAACATATCCAGCAGCACCCAGTAGAGGTGTAATAGGTTTGAAAGTTGTGCCAATAACTACAACGAGTGTTGAAGTATATTGGGATTCTGTGGAGGAACCGTTTTGGAGTGGAGATGTTACTACTGGTGGATATCGTGTTGTTTTTCAACCAGTTTCTGATTTCCCAACTGCATTACAAGCAACTCCTAAAGAAGAAATAATGGGGATACATGTAAGTACTACATTAGTAAGTCACTTTTTGTTTGGTGTCGCGTAGTTTATACACTATTCCCGCGTTGCTGTCCAGGGTGATCCATAGTCTATTTTCAGATTAATATAAGACTTTTGATCTATAAATTTATTTCCAAAATTGTAGTCAACGAGACGCATTTTTCTCATTTTTTTCTTTTTACTCTAGCTTGGAAAAGTCATGTTTTAACTTGAAAAATCAGCTCTGAACCTTTGGCAGTTTAACTATGAATCACCCTGTATATTTATAATAAAATAGATTTTAATTATGAAATTATATAATTATAGAAAAAGAAAATGGTGCTTTGTGATCTACTTCAAGACCACAATTATGAAATAGTTGTAGTTCCATTCAATTCTCAAGGTGAAGGACCTGCTAGTCCACCTGTAACAGTTTATGTTGGTGAAGCTGTTCCAACAGGTGAACCTAGAGCACTCGAAGGAGAAGCTGTATCTTCCACAGAAGTTAGATTACGTTGGAAACCACCACAGCAACAAATGCAAAATGGAGAACTATTAGGTTACAAAGTAAGTAGTTTAAAACCAATTTTTGCAAAACAAACTAAAAAAAATATTTTCAGATTTTCTATTTAGTAACGAGTTCCCCTCAGGAATTTGACAAGAATAAGAAATTAGAGGAAGAAATTGAAGTTGTTCCGGCTACAGCTACAGGACACAGTTTAGTATTTTTGGACAAATATACTCAATATCGTATCCAAATTCTAGCATTCAATCCAGCTGGAGATGGCCCCAGATCTAAAGCAATCACTGTAAAAACATTACAGGGATTACCAGGAGCACCAATGAATCTCAAATTTTCTGAAATCACCATGAATAGCTTAAAAGTTTCATGGGATCCTCCAAAGAAACGCAATGGTGATATAATCGGATACATTGTGACATATGAAACAACAGAACAGAATGAAAGTAAGTAATAGAAGTTGTAATAATAATATTAAGTATTAAATTGATTTTTTTTATTAGAATTCAGCAAACAAGTTAAGCAAAAAGTATCAACAACATCGTTGAATGTAATTTCTTTAGAAGAGGAAGTTACATATACTTTTACAGTCCGTGCACAGACTATCGATTATGGTCCAGCTTTAACCAGTAATGTAACTACCGGCCCACAAGAAGGATCTCCTAGTACTCCTAAAGAATTAACATTAATTAAAACTTTATCTAGTGTTGAATTGCATTGGTTGAATGGGCCCACAGGTAAGGGGCCAATATTGGGATATTATATAGAAAGCAAACGAAAAGGTAATAATATAATTATACAAAGTTATGTTTGCTTAAGTTTTGTTATTTTTCAGATGATAATCGTTGGCAGACAGTAACAAAAACCACGAATGGTCCACTTCAAGATTTCACTGTGTCATATCAAAGTTTGTTGCCTTCAACCAATTATAATTTTAGAGTTATTCCTTATAATAAGTTTGGTATAAGTTATCCTGCTTATTCGGATGATGCTGTTTTGACTCCTTCAAAGTTATATTTGGAGTATGGGTATTTGCAACATAAACCATTCTATCGACAGACATGGTTTATGGTTGCTTTAGCTGCAATCTCAATTATCATTATTATTACTGTTATTGCTATTTTATGTGTAAAGAGTAAGAGTTACAAATATAAACGTAAGTTATATTAATTTATTTTATAAATTAAAATGATTAATGAAATGTTTTATATTTGCAGAAGAAGCTCAAAAAACATTAGAAGAATCGATGGCGATGTCTATAGATGATAGACAAGAACTTGCCATGGAATTGTATAGATCTCGTCATGGTGGTGGTAACTTAAGTGCAATTGGTACTATGAGTAAACGCGGTACATTAGCTCGTAAACCTGTGCACCCACCACCACCATTAGGTAAATCACCGCCAAGACCATCGCCTGCTTCAGTCGCTTATCATTCGGATGAAGAAAGTCTTAAAGGCTACGATGAAAATCCGGATGATAGCAGCGTCACAGAGAAGCCATCAGAAATGAGTTCCTCCGATTCGCAGGTAAATAAATCATTACTAGTAGATCGTCCGTTTTTTATTATTATTGTTTTATTCCATTTCACTTGAAATTGATTTAATTCATTTTTCCATCATTACAATTTCAAAATGAAAAACAAATTCTTTCCATTTATGTTTTTGTGTTTAGTTATGTTTCGGTTGCTCAATGTTTTGAGTATTCAATGTAAAACGAAAATCTGTGTTTGTTTTCCAGGTGAAACAAAAAGAAATTATTATAGAAATTGTGACAGGTACTTACAAATTACAACTATTTAACAATGCTTCTTTTCTTTAGTTTCTTATTTTTTGTATAAATAGAATTAATTGGCTGAGTATTTAATAAAATTTGGTTAAGTAAATTGATTTAAAAAAACAGTTATTTTAATGAAATCTGAAAAACAAACTAAAATAAAACGAATATTTTAAATGAATTATCACGCAAAACAAGCACCACAATACTCTGAGCAATGTTTCTTAAACTACAACTTCATTGCAAATAATGATTTAATTTACAGAGTGGTATTTATTATAGACATAAGAGAATAGTTTATAAATTATAAGACAATATTGTTTAAACTTGTGCAACTTAAGTTAACAAGTTACTAATTTATTTTATTATATTATAATTTGAATTAAAATACTTTCAAATATTACCAATTTCATTGTAAAATTTTATTTTGTTATACATATTAGGTATAATTAGGAATTTATAAAAATAATTATGAGAATAATAGTTTAAGAAATGTTGCTTTGGAGGATTTAATTTTTGCATGATGTGAATGATTTTAAACAGTAACTTCTTTATTTTATAGATTAATGTTATAATTAATTTCTAATTTCTCATTAAGTCAGTTATTGTAAGTAGTAGCTTTAGCAATTTCCCTCATTCATTAGTACCATTATTATGTATAAGGTGTATCACAAAATCATTAATTTAAATTGCTTAAGCGGAAACTTACTTTACTGCTAACTTCGTCACAATTCATTTATGAATTGCATTCAGACATATGGTGGTATTTATTGTGCCTAATTCAGTTGCTGGGTTATCAAAGCAATTTCATATAGTTTTATGACCAGTTTTCTCTTATACAGGATTATAGATTGTGATATCACTTTAATTGATCACACACAAATATTAATTTTTCAGCGTCTATTTTTTGTTGTTGATTGCTGTGACATACTAATGCAAATTTTCCACAACTGTCAATCATAAAATTACAGAATGTACATATATCAAAATTTTCTTAGGTAATGTGCTTGACATGATACTTGAAAACGACAAATTTAATATCAGTATTTTTAGCGACAACAATTGCAAAGATGTAATCTTTGATAGCATCATGATGTATCCAATATGATATTTTACATCTTTTTGTCTTTGAGTAGACTGATTCACTTAAATGTCATTTAGCCAAAATCCTAAATTATGTTTTTGATATTAGCACTATATGTCTGAATGAAATTTAAATAGCTTGCACAATAATAAAAAATAAAAAACAAAATTCTGCAAATACCTTAAAATAACAATGATTGAATATGAGAAAAAAGAATTAATAAAATGAGAATTGTATAATTTATAGAAATTATAGTGTACTTGTTGCATTTAATCAAGAAGTTATTGCATATCACACCGCACTATAAATAGTTTTGTAACAGGGTTTAATTCCATTTATTTTCTAGGGCTCTGAAAGCGAAAACGAAAGTGTCCGCTCCGATCCCCACTCGTTCGTAAATCATTACGCGAACGTAAACGATTCCTTGAGACAATCATGGAAACGTCAGAAACCAGTCCGCAACTATTCGAGCTATACAGATTCGGAGCCTGAGGGTAGTGCGGTGGTCAGTCTAAACGGTGGACAAATAATATTAAATAACATGGCGAGATCGAGGGCACCCCTTCCTGGATTCTCGTCGTTCGTGTAGTAGTTTTAGTAAATAGGTGTTTAAATTAATTAAATTAGATAGATGTTAATGAAGAGTACGGTGTAACCTGATCGATAGCTACTTAACTCTTCCCATTCTTATTCCATGATGTTAATTTTTTATTTTGTATAATTTATTTTAAAGCATTTACCATAACTTTGCACGGTAAATTGCGCATTGATATTGCGCAAAAATATTCTACTGTGGACAATGTCGTGTTCCCATTTTAAATAATCGACAATTTGGTAAAGAAACGTTTGTAATCGATTTATATATAATAGCCGTAGCACTGCCTAATTGAATTATATAAGTTTATATTTTAATTTATTTTAAGAATTGACATCATGGACGATTTTTCCGAGCAGAAGAATGTAGTGCCAGAATATTATCGAATGCCATTTAAAAAAAGAAATTTTTTGCTCGTGGAGAAAATAAATGATCTTAAAAACAAATAATCAAAGACTTAGTTAAGTATAAGTAATAATTAGGTATAAATATTATTGTATATACATATATAAATCTTTTCTATGACTCTTTATTGTTTAACATTCTTTTTGGACTATTTCCGATATATATTTATTTGACTTAATATTGACTGTAATAATTATATCTATATATAATGTTCGTATAGATATATATAAATATAATTATATAATTGTGATTGTAAATACTTAAAAAAATTCATTGTATATGTTTGTTGGTAACAAATTATGCAATAAGGTCTTATCTATATAGCTTCAATAATTTAATTTTTCCCCAGCTCAAAACATACATGCTGCATTTCTATCTATATATTTATAAGCTTCAGGCTATATAAATTATTAAAGTAATTATATAAAAGTATTCGCATCCTGTGCGAATGTTAAATGTGCTCAAATTAATAAAAGGATACATATTTTGTTTCGTTTAATATAAGAACAGTTTCAAGAATTTAAATGTTTGCTATTTTTTAAGCCAATGATTTGTAATTTTTTCTGTTTTATAGTTTCTTGACTTTGTTATTATTAATTTTTTTTGTGAAACACTGCCTATGTTTAAATAATTTATTGTAATTGTAAAATAAATCTGTGATTTTACTTAATAAAAAAACAAGAATTAAATATGAACAAATAAACTCTGTGGTATTTATTTATTCATTTTATTAACTAGTTTTAACATCAGTAAATAATGTAATTTAGTCAAAATCGATCCAGAGATTGGAGGAATATTTCAGTTGCAACCCACATGTAGATACAAGACCAACTTTATATGATTTTGAAAAAAATGGTTTTTTCATTCACCAATTTTTATTCCAATTAGGTGGTATCAAGTTTTTTTTTTTTTAATTTTAGGAACTACTCAATATGTCATTAACATACAAATTTCAAGGGGTGAAACCATACTTTATACATGTATGTGTTATGATATATTTTATATATGTATTGTACTTTTATAAAAAATATTTTTTTTTACACATTCTATTTATAAACTGAATAATAAATGCATGAGTTTTTGAACGTGATGCATTCAAGAATCATCAGGAAGACATTATTGACATGATCGAATTAATACTCGAATAAAACTATCTCGTCGACTTTAAATTAAATTTTTATTTAAGTTGATGTGGTTTTTTGTCAATTTTGCATAATCGTACCAAAACCTTCCGATCCCGATGTGGTCTGATTAAGCGACATCGACTGTACAAACTTCAAGAGCGATACTATCTTATAGCAACATGGATGCTCCTCTAAACAAAACCCGATTTGTGACATGACTTAACTTACCAGCCATTCTCGATCGATTTGAGATTACCACATCATTCTGCAGATCAAAACCAAAGATTCGCGGAGCCTTCAGCAAGATTTATCTGTCCTCGCAGCTCTCCAATATTAATTATATTAGACCTGAAACTACTACGACATTGAACAGAGCAGCAGCTATATACCTCGACGCACCGCTAAGACACCGCAAACAATCTAACAAAGATTCTTTTGCAAGTTTATATCAAAATTGAGTTTCTGTGTTGTATAAAAAACTCACCAGTTTTTTGGCTTGAACTAAAATTTGAAATATATAATAAAAGAAAAAAAATTCTTTACTTTAAAGGTGATTTTGATGTATCCTTATTCTTTTCATCACTTCCTGTTACTGCAGTTTTCCTCAAACAAGTAATGACTTTTGACTTTCATCTTTTCTTTGACTCATTTGATATATGCAGGCATTTTCTTAAACATCTTAAGGCTAAAGGATAAATATAATTAGAAAAATTTATGTTTGAAGAGTTTACTCTTAAAATCATGTGGATAAATTTGTGGCGTTTTAATTTCAATAACCATAAAAACATTATTTTAGTGTAAAGTGACATTGCATCCTACAATAAATAGCTCAATCCTACACCTAGCTAACAAACTACTGGTATACTGTATTTATACGTTTCAAACAAATTCGTTTGTGCAGAATAATTTTTTTGAAGAGTTGAAATTGCAACGCGTCCGGATGTTATTATTTTACCAAAACGCGTTCATAAACGCAAGACGTATGCTTAACATCGATGTCCAAGCTCACTCCAAGCTCATATACTTATATAGAAAAACGCGTTTACATTTTTTACCCGTCTCTCGCAGATGTGGAAAATCTACCCTGATAAGTATACGGACGACTTAAAATATGTTTTTGTTGTCTCAGACTTATGTTGTCTCACATTCATAAAGACTAAAGATGCTCTCACAGCTGTAAGACTTAGGTAATTTCCTTATTAATATATTATTTAAGTATAACAAATTTTAATCAAGTATAGTAGTCAGTTTGTTGTCCACCATATTGTTTGATCTCTTGCACTTATATCCTCCTGTCTTTTAGCATTGTAGGTATAAATGATTATAGTAAATCTGCAATGTATAAAACTAATTTGTTTCGACTTAAAAACTTTTTTAATAATCCGCCTATTCTACAGTTCTAGAACAAATAAAATAGTTGTATGTATTGATACACTTATCGATCTTATTTAAATATGCTAAAAAAGGCATTTCAAATAAATTGTAAGTTACATACAATGTAAAGAGAATTTATGAAACATTTCTTCATATTTTTTATTAAATTTATATTTTAAACACTTTTAATATGGTAATGTGATTGAAATAATTATTGATATAGTATGTTTTAAATTACAACACACTACTAAAACATTATGTATTCATTAAGCCGATACCAATTGCCACAAAAATAAAACACAAAGTAATTGTTCATAAAATTTATTATCGTAATTAATTTAAAAACTCTCGCATGCTTTCATCCATTTTGTCATATTGACATTAACCTGACTATCATTACAAGACTGTTTAATTGCAGAGTATGCCGCAACATCAGCAACACTCATACCATTACCAAACAAGTACTTTGATTTTCCCAATTGCTTATTAAGAGATTGCAATAATTGATTTTTTTCAGTCATTGTTTTTGATCTAGCAATACTGTAACATTTATCTAAAATATTATCCATCTCGTAATTATTCTCATCGTAATTCAAACTTCCAGTCATCCGCGCCAAGTATCGCAAAAAGTTGCATTCACCAAGGATGGGCTTGTTTGAAACGTACAATTCCAGTTGATTAGCTCCAACTAAAAGTAAAAAAGAAAATTGTTATATAAACACAAACTAGTATAAGTCTTTATTTCATTGATTCAATTGCTGAAAATTAAAAATATTAGAGAAATTTTATAATATACCATATTTCAAATCAAAAAACATACAGGATGTCCAATAAGTGATTGAAATCTTAATAGTTAAAAATTTCAAGTAAAAGTTTTATTTGATAAATAAAAACGTTTTCCATTCCATACAGGAGAATTCATTATAATATTTTATTTTACTAATTTTATACAATCATTAAGGCTAAAACTCATAAAAAAACACCCTATATATTTTTTGGTTTCATTTGGACATTAGAATTGTGAAGTGTAGTCAGATTGGTAAAAACTGAATAATAAAACTTACTATCTTTCCAAATGAGCTTCAGATTCATCTTACTAGTAGATGAATTTGTGTTCGTTGAGTTTAATGCATCACAAAAATGTTGTGCTGCTTTTGGAATTGATGGTACAGTTGAATGTAAATGTGTTTGGATAGATATATCAACATTATTTGCCCACAGCTTCTTCAAAAGGATTAGTGAATAAGGAGGATTTACTGGATTAACATTCAATACTAAATCTGGAATATCATTCACCTGAAATAATTTAAAAAAATATAGATAACTGTTTCAATAATATTTTCATGTGTAATTTAGTTAGTTTAAATTAATTAAACAAATCTTTGTACAATACCATTGGCATTTTTTGTTATAATTCAAAAAATGTATGTGATAAATATTGATGAAGAGCTAGAGGTGTATATACATGAGATGTTAAATTTTGTGCACAGATGCACAGTAAATTCTTGATTAATTAAAATAATCGGATAAGCTCTCTTGAATATTTTTCATATCTAACACCGTTTGGTCATAATTTAGTGTTTTGTCAAACATTCTCAAAAACAATTTTTAAAAAAGTATTGTTTTCATCTTTCTATGGTTACTACAATAAAATTAATGTCGTATTGATGAAGTTAGTGTGCATTAAGAGTAGAATTTTAAAAGCACTACATTACATGTGTACTAAAACAAGATCATTTGTATTAAAACTAATTCCTAAATCTCTGAAAAAATCACAATATTCATTTAATAAAACCTTTATAAGTTTTAGAGCATGATGTACAATCAGTAGTACAAAAATCTGTTCTTAGAAAAACAATCTATTATCAGTGTAATTACATGAAAGAAATGATTTCAGAGATCAGTTGCTAAAGTGCCCTATACGTAACAATTTACATTTTTATAATTGTATAATGTTGTACATAAACATTTCTTTTATTATGTTGTTCATTTTAATCAAATATGAAAACTGAACTTATTTATTGTCTACTTTGTATTGATTGTTAAAAATAATTACTCTTACATTTACTCTATTGCATTTGGTAGAAGTAGTGGTGGTTGTTTGTGTCCTGTCCACCAAATCACTAGTTGGTACCTTGCAGGTAATGGTAGCTTGTTTTAGATCATCTCTAATCCCAATCATTTGCCTTTTGAGATCTTCTAGTTGTTTAATAATTTGTTCTTGATTCAATTGTAGTTCAGCCATTTCAGGTAATTCTGCAGTATTCTGTAATTATAAATTGAGCAAACTGTTAAAAAATAAGAAAATCAAAAGAACTAATATTATTAAAAACTTGATGTAGTTAGTTGGAAAATATACAGAGGTGTCATTTAGACTAATTTTTCAGGAGCTATAAGATATATTATAACGTGTTAACTGTAACTTTTCATTGCATGCATCATATGATTAACATTATATTGGTCGAGTTATCTCAACATCATATGTATTAGAAGTATTTCATATATTTTGCAGCCAAAACCGGTGTGCTAAACTAGATATATGATATTTACAAGGTGTTAAGACACATAAGGCTGAATAACTTTATTTTTAAAACGATTTGAGTTATTCATTTTAAATGGTTTTTTCAACAGCATCGGCATAATGTTGCAGATCATTTTCTATACTTCCATATACATTGTTCAAAAGAATTACAAAAAATATTGCCGTCTAACCAAATATTTACTTTACTTTTTTCAAAAACAAAGTATTATTTCATGTTCCATGGTCAATATACATATGTATGCATAAAAGAAAAAAAATAAGAGAATAATTAAAATTATGTTTTTTTTACGGCTGCAGTTGAGGTTAGTTGGGGATACACAATGCAATAAATAAGTTAAATAAATAAGCAAAACATGTGATAACTTTATTTACGACTACAAAAATTTATATTGAATTGTTGATTCTATAGACCGAACATTCTTGCAAGCTTCTCCATAACATTATATTTACGATTGTTTGCCTCGTCCTCCTTTAAATAACAATAAAATATTGTTTTAAAATAAAAAAATAACCACCGTAAATAAGGTAACTAAATTAATTCTAGTAAATTTCGGTTAGTTAATATTTTAGCGATGCAATTAGCATCAAAGTTTCAAACCCACCCCAGGATGTGGTTTACAATGAAAATTATCCAACATTTTGACAGTTGTTCTCCAGATATTAGCCAACATGTATCTACCTAATAAGTGCACCTTGTTAAATGTAAGTAACAAAGACTAATTAGTACCCAAATCATTCTGATTAGTAAAATAGGAAAGAAATATAATAATGGGATGATTAAAAACCTTTAAAAACTGCTTAACCTGCTGGGTGATGTCTGGCTGATTTCCGTTTTTAGAACTGCCCGAATGGATATTGCTGATTTTGTACATGCAATCTGGCAGGACTACTGGTAAATCATGCCGTACAATCTGGCTGATCTTATACATAGTATGAGAACTACTCATTACTTAACTGATAATAATTAATCGTTACAAATGCGTTCGTTTTTCGTAAAATTCGGTTTATTCTAATGCGTTCCAGACATAGCCAAAAAATAACCGAAGTGATGTCAAGTTGGTTATTTATGACACATGTCAGACCGTCAAGGATGATGCAAACGTGGTTTCTATTTACGTAATTTGTATGAATTCTGGGCATATGGCTTTGTAAAATGGTTTATAATGTTAATTATAATAACAAAGTAAATATATACAGTATTTATAATTACTTGATAGGTTTATTTATAGAACAATAATCTTTAAAATTCCCGCCCAACCGGAAGTTTCATTCAGTTAATGGTGCGTTCAATAATTTACACATGTTTCAAACTCTGCATTCAAGTCATTTGGGTTCAAAAACAATATTCTTTTTTACTTCTTACCACTTCTTACTATGTATATGACGGAGAATAAATGATAGGATTTAAGAAATTAATAAGTTATTTATCTTTTAAAGTTTTGTTCATATCAGCGTGGTGGCATATGCATACTGTTAGAAGAAGATCATGAGTTTGATTCTTATAAATTTCTAAACGTTATACGTTTTTCCATTGCGTAACTTGTCCACCTGTAATGTAAGTTGCCATTATTACGGGTAGTGAAAAAGCTATACGATAGCAGTGGCGTGTGTACTTAATGGTGGCTACATTTTCTCCACGAGTTACACGAATAGTGATTTTAATATTAATTTGCCTGCTAGATAACCTTATATGCCGATTATTTTCAAGCATGTGGCCATATAAATTACTTTGGGAGAAAAGAATAGTTATGTCATCAACAATGTTTTATTTAAAAAAAAAAGTTCTACTTTGTTTTTTGCCTGTTTCTACCAAACCTGTTGAATTAATCATAAAATGCAAGCCAAAACGACGAATTAGCGGACCTAGTGCTGATAAGTTAATCGTCTTTTGCGGTATTTGAGTAGGCTCGCTTTGTTCGTTCATGTTGCTAAAGGCGGCGGGCTGCTATAGTGAAGGGTTTACCAATAAGAAGTTTCATTTTGAATAGCAGGCTATTTTGGCAGCTGTCAATTTTGAAGCTATTATTTTTTAACTTTTGACAAGTAAAAACTACGCTATTATAAAAAATGGAACGATACACGCTTCAACAACGCATTGAAATAATTAAAATTCACTACAAAAATGGTGAAAATTTTTCAGTCACAGTTCGCAAAACTAAAGCACTTTTTGGTCGTCGTAAAACACCTTCTCGGCCGTATTTTGCATAAAGACTTAAGTCTTAAGGCTTTTAAAGTTCAGTTAACACAAGAACTCAAGCCGGTCGATTACCATAAACGTCGTATCTTTGCTGATTGGGTCCTTCAAATGCATCAAAATGATCCAGAATTTTATCTAAAAATTATCTTTAGTGATGAGACCCATTTTCACTTTGGAGGTTACGTTAATAAGCAGAATTGTCGCATTTGGGGCTCAGAAAAAGTCTTTGCGTCCTTAACGTGTCACTGTTTGGTGCGGTTTTTGGGCTGACGGTATGATTTGACCCTACTTTTTTGAAAATTAGGCTGGTGCAACTGTTACGGTGAATGGATGGCGCTACCGAGCTATGATTAATGATTTTTTATGGTCGGAATTGGAAGATATTGATGTGGACGACGTTTATTTTCAGCAAAACGGCGCTACGTGCCACACAAGCAACGAAACAATCTCAATTTTGCAAGAAAAGTTTCCTGACCGTGTTATTTCTCGAAGAGGTGATCACAATTGGCCACCGAGATCTTGTGATTAAACACCTTTAGACTTTTTCCTTTGGGGCGACGTGAAAGATTAGGTCTATGCCAATGCTCCACAATCGATTCAAGACCTTAAAGATGGAACTCGTGAAATTATCGAGGACATACAACTGCAAATGTGCGAATTAGTCATGGAAAATTTTATGAAAAGAATGTGGTACTGCAACTGTAACCGTGGCGGCCATTTGACTGATATCGTTTTCAAATGTTAATGGCATACCTTCCTCTTTACAATGGAATATACATTTATTGATTTCTCTTAAAAAATACCCGTTTTTTTTAAATATCAAAATGAAACCTCTTATTGGAAAACCCTAATATAGTTTACCAAGGGCCGAAAATAGGCTTTAGCAGCCCGCCGCTCACTCGCTTTGCTCGTTCGTGCTGCTAAAGCAAAGGGCTGCTAAAGCCTTTTGGCACGAGTTACACTCGTTATATTTTTGCCTGCCCCTATTAAAAACATTATTTTCAATGTTTATTATAATTTGTCACTACTGTCAGATTTTAAGGTATGGGCCGAAAAAGATGCTTTCAGTAGAGGCAGGCCAAAAAAATCTAGTTTAGTTACTATACTATAGAATTTAGTAAAAATGGTTCACTACAAGTAGGTATTTGTCTACCAAGGTCCGTAGAGTATAGCGGTATACTAGTATTGGAATTACTTTTTAAGTTGCTAACGCCACTGTGGCTGAAATGGTAATTATTTTATGTGCAGCAGCGTTATTCATAGCTAGTGTTTTATATTTTAAGTAATTTTTTATTTAAATTTATCTTCACCACTTT
Source organism: Tachinus rufipes (assembly GCA_963932245.1). Lineage (NCBI taxonomy): Eukaryota > Metazoa > Arthropoda > Insecta > Coleoptera > Staphylinidae > Tachinus > Tachinus rufipes. The sequence goes on from OZ010744.1 coordinate 81,916,810, forward strand.
TCACGTCACTGCTGGCACATTAGCTTGCAATGCTGGCAATTTACACCACATGTGGACTTATGGTTTTTAGTGGATTCTGAACCACTGAAGAGATTATTAATCTGCTCCGGAACATAGAAGGATCTTAGTCATGAAACCACTCTGACAAGACGAGCTGGGGAGTGGGAGACCGTATCATCAGCCTATTTCTACTCCACAGCAGGCGCATTAGCCTCTTTTCTCCCCGCAATGCTGGTAACTTACGTTGCAGGTGGATCTACAGTTTTAAATGGATTCCGAACGATTGAAGAGATTACTTTACTCAGGACCAGGAAAGGATCTTAGTTATGAAACCCCACGCTGACAAGGCGGGTTGTGGAGTGGGAAATCGTATAAACGTTTGAAATAGTTTTAGTTGTCAGATTTTATTCATATGTCAATTAAATTTATATGTAAGAACACAGACATGATTTGTGTGAGCATATTAAAATGTCAACATTGTCATGTTCAAATCTACCGCCAGATACCGTATTTTTTAGCTATGATTGCCAATACAACGGACCTTGTATAGATCCGTTGGTAATCTTACTCGAGTTACTTTTTTTGCCGTTTGGGTATTGGTTTTGGTGTGCACGCAATAATTTTTTTGCCGTTTGGCTATTACGGAGTGGATTGAATAGTAGTTTCCATTTGACCTATCTCGCTGAGCGTGGAATTATCCTAACTAGGAACATGGAGCATCTTATTCTGGCTTGCAACATAGTCTGTTAAAAAGCAATAAATTATTAACAATTTTTTGTTGGGGATCGCAGCTAAGAAATACGCTATTTGTCGGCAGATTTGTCAATGTTGACATTTTGCTACGTTCACAGAAGTCACGGCTGCACAGTGTTTATACAAATCAATTTTATTGACATAAGAATGACGCATATCTTGTTTAATTGACATTTAATAGATGTTTTCCATTTGATCACTTCGAGCACCCGGTGTATTTTTACATTTTTAAATATTGCAAACAAGATCGTCTCACAATTGACAAAAGCAATAAAAAAATATTTGGCGTTTGTGGGACATTCTCTACTTTGCAAAACACACACACGAAAATGTATAATAATATATTTTTTCTCCAAATGACATTAAAAGCGGCCTTTTAATGACACTTGGCAGGCTTAGAAGTTGTACTTTTAATGCCTAGGCAGAAAAAGTCCACTTTTACTGCCTAGGCAGAAAAAGTTCGTTGCTAGGCAACCTTCCAAGTAATAATTTAAATCAAACTGGTTATTAAAATTGACAATGACATTAAGAAATAATAAATAATTGATAATGAAACGCAATTTAAATATGAAAAAGTCGATTTTGCGTGGAATTGGAACAAATTTGAAGAAAAAATTATATGTTTCACACGGCAGAAAAGCAGATTTAATGCCTTGGCTGGTTTCATAGCCGAGCGTAGCAGTAAATCTTGTGCTTTTATGCCTAGTAAAACAAATAACTATTGTCAAATGAAAAACCGCTAATTTAACCTAATGTAAACAAAAAAATACGTGAAATACAGAAAACTATGATATGAATGTCGTTGCGGCACATATATTAGCTATGTTCTATTTGCCAAAATAGTCGCACTTGGTGGCACTAATTCAGTTTTTGTGGTAGAGTACGTCCTACAAAAGCTGACTATTTTCTGGTTTGTTTGTCAAGCCGAGCGACACTCTTGTACGCAAAATTTTAAAATTCTCTAACGCACCGAGTGCACGAAGCGCTCAAATGGAACACACCTAATAGTTATCATTCCAGCCACAGTGGCGCTAACACTTTAAAAAGTAATCTCAATCAAAGATGAAAATTTGAAAGATTTGTTGTTTTTAAGAGATTTTTTAATCCTTTGTGGGATTAAAGGGTTTTTACTTAAAAAAAGAGGAATGTTTTGATTGAACCAAATGTTAATTAAGATTTCTTAGAAACTCATAATATTAAAATAAATTATGGTTATTTATTACAATCCATATTTTTATTGCCGGGCTAGCTGTCATAGCACAGAGCACAAAAATAAACTAAAACATGTGCTTCAATTTTTAATCTACAATAAAATTTACGATTATTTGTTCATTTTACAGACTTTTAAAGTTTCATCTATAATTATATAATTAATTCAAGATATAATTGTTAGCTGTAAAGAAAAACCAGTGAAAGCGCTATAAAGTTTTGGTTTTTCATGTTAGTTTGTACTAATTTCTTTATCCCTCTATGATATATACTCTCATGTACACCATCGCATATAGTGAACGCACCCCATCAATTTATTTACTGCTTCAGATTACAATAAAATTTGCTTTCATCTACTATTTCAATTTATGAATTTATCATATTTATAAATTGAAATAATATTTATGAAAATTTATAGATAATTATACCTTAATTGTATCTTATTGTCTATATTATATATATATATATATATAATTTATTAAAATAATATTTGATTTATAAACGATACGGTGCTATTAATTTCCTTTTTTTATTATTCATCTTCACATAAATTTCAAAATATGATATATATTTGGGAGGAATTTGAAAGAATGCTTTCAAGGATTTTATTAATTTCTAATGTATCAGACAGATTGTTGCCCCATATTAATTCATTTTGCTATGTGAGTTTGACTGTATTCAATTATATGGCATTATTATTAGTTCACACAGTGTTTGAAATAAATTAAACATTATTAATATATTCGATGGGATTAGAATGTTTTTAAATTATCACAAGAAATTGATTTGCAATGGAGTCTGCTGCTGCGATTTAACGCCATCTGTGCATGATATTGTGAAACGCTTGTCTAACGCGGTGTGATTGGCGGGTGTGCATTTTTATCAGTTGCAAGTGATGCATTACATATTTCCGGGTGAATAGGGGGTGGAAATAAATTTCTGAATTTTCTTCGTGTATGTTGATGAAAAAAATGAAGGTTACCCATGGTTTATGAAGTGTGATGTCTGTTTCGATATTGCAAGTTGTCATGGCGTCGATGGAATAGACCAATGGGAGTGCTCGTTACAAGCGTTGTTAGATGTTCTTTTTCAGTACTGTATTCGCGTCAGTTGAGCAATTTGTGCGTCTTCTATGGCGTAGCCGAAGTGATTTAGCCCCCTAATAAGCCATGAGAGTGATTTGTTTCACTTAAGAGATAACAGAAACGTCAGAAAAGTGCTCAGGGGCTTGGGAAAATGTGTTTTTCTAGCGTTAATCACGTGACGTAGCACGTAGAATGGCGAAATGACCGAACAACCAACACGAATCCTTCCCAACTGAAGTTTTTTGACATTCCTCTATTTGTATACACAAGTTTGTTTTCATTCTGTATACCACGTGAGAGTTGCTCTTATGATTGACAGTTAAGGTATGAGCATGTCTGCTAGAGGGGCCAAAAAAAGGGGGAGGCCCCCTAAGGTCCAAATCACTGAAAGAACAAAAAAGTTTCAATATCATTTATTGAAAAAGCCAAAATACCTACAAAATTTGAATAGAGGTTCAGATTCTCCTTCCAGTACACCTACACCATCTAGGCCGACATCACCATCGAGTGATACAGGAAGAAGAGCCACAAGAACACGAGGAAAAGATTATCGCCGCAGAGGTTCTCATGTAAGTGCACCATATCAACGCAGAGGATATAACCCAAACTCTGCTGATTATCACGATTCTGAATATCACTATGGATCAGATTTTGGTGATGAATCTAGTGATAGAAGTGAGCCTGAAGATGACATCATTTTATCTGATTGTGAATCAGAAGAGTCCCTCGGTGGTGCATCAAGCGATAGTGATTTCTCTCTTAGTAGCTATAGTACAGTTAGTGGAACCCCTCGGAGGCCTATCCCCCCTAGACCGCCAAGTCCTGAACCATTATGGTTACAAAACCGACCACTACCTCCACTTAACCTGCCGAAATCATCCGAAGATCTCCCTGTCCCTCGAAGCGCAATCATGAGTGTTCTAAGTATATATGAAGTGTTACGACACTTTAGGAATTTAGTGCGGCTATCTCCATTTCGTCTTGAAGATTTCTGTGCGGCACTTGCGTCTGAAGATCAGAACAATCTTTTTGCTGAGATACACATTATGCTTTTAAAAGCATTATTCCGTGAGGAAGATTCGCAGCAGACTCATTTTGGACCACTTGACCAAAAAGACAGTGTTAATATTTCTCTCTATTTAATGGACTACATTACTTGGCCCGAAGTGCTTCGGTCATATGTAGACAGTGATAAAGGTTTTGAAACAACTGCATTGCATGTTTTATCAAGTACAGACTATCCTTTTACAACAATAGAGAACAAAATCAAGGTGTTACAGTTTCTCACAGACCAGTTTCTTACCACAAATCCAGTGAGAGAAGATTTAATTAGTGAAGGTAATATAAATATATTTAATTAAAAGAACACAATTAAGTAGAATATTATTAATAAACAAAGTAATATAAGCTTTGCCATCAGTTGTTTGTAATTATTTAATTATTAAAATATGCTTAAATATTGGCCAGTAACATATTAGAATTATTATTTTTATCTTAAAAATTTGTTTATTTCTTAAAAGAAAATTTTATATTTTTTTAAAAACCCAGGTTTTGAAAATATTAATTAATTTTTTGTTGATTATTCAATTTTATATTTTGTTTCAAATTTATAGATAGTATGGAAGTATAACTTTTGTATCAACTATTTATACAGGGTGATTCAAAATTCACTGAATTTTGCAATTTCCTAGAATGAAAAAATTAAAATTTATTTATTTTAGGTTTTATAATACTTTGTTAATGTTGTTAAGGTTTTTTTATTTATTGGTCTACAATTTTGTTTTGTAAATCAAGTATTACTATTTTTGACACAGTAAAGGTGTTTATGTTTATATGAGGTACGTTCCTTTTGCCGATGAAGTAAGCCAAAATTCTCACTTAACCTACAAATATGAATTGTTTTTTTAATTAAAATTTACTTGTCATTGGTTATAATTTTATACATTTTAAAATCATTTAAAAATGTATAAAATTGTAACTAACCACAACAAGTGAGTTTTAATTAAAAGAAAAACAAATATTTGTAGTTTAAGTGAGTATTTTGGCTTACTTCATTGGTAAAAAGAACGTGCCTGATATAACCACAAATATAATGTCACATCTGTGTGAAGAGAAAGTGAAGAGAGTTGCCAACATTATTATGGATTCAAGAATGTTTTATAGTTATAAAACTACATATGGTTGGTACGAAGTTATGCCCACAGCCATCTCTACTACAAGCCGCGCTGAGGAGCTTAGCAACGGCGCTTTTGTTGTTGGTTCTGGTTCTATTGCCCGGACAGCTATTACATATTGGTATATAAAAATTAAAATTTTAGGAGCTATAAATTGAAATATATAAAAAATTTAAACTTTAATAATAAATATTTTAATAACTAGCATAAATATAAAGATATAGTAGGTATATACATATAGATAATAATTTTGTACACATAAATACAAAATATATTTTTTACATGATAAATATTTTGAAAAATTCTGTATCTGATTGTCTAAAAATCACTTTTTGACAAAGTTAGCTAACATCGATGTTAAAATTTGTCCAGTATAGTATATCATTAATTTATAAACAATAATCAACTTTACATCTATATTTCTCAGAATTGCAAAATTGTTATGTTATTTTATGATAAACAGTTGTTTTAGATAAATTATTTAATAAATTTTATACCAAGAAGAGATCGGTTGTCTTTACTTGTGTTTATTTTATATACAGGGTGGTTCAGTCTGTTTTTGGAAAACTTAAACAGTGCATTCAACTCATCAAACATTTTTTGCAATGCTGAATCAACGTATCAATTGCATTTCTTTTTAGTTTTTAATATTATATATCTTTTAAAGTTCTTCAATCCTAAAATTCTAATGGATTATAATCTGGTGATCTTGGAGGCCAGACCACTGGTCCTGCATAACTATTTCAACGCTGTGGTTAATTTAACCATTCTTGAACTGTTAATCTAAAATGTGTCCGAGCATCATTGAGTTGAAACTAGTCTCTATTTCTAAAGTAAAGAGGCACGTTCGCTAGTAAATCTTTCAAGCTATTTGTAAGTAACTTAAATAAAACTGCGTTTAATCTTGGAGGTAAAAAGAAATGGTTGGTTTAAATCTTCTTATTCTGTGATCTCATTTTCCATTCAGTTTTGGTCTGCCTGTCTGGCGCCATCCTGACCAAATGTCTGAACCACCTCAGTTGTCTTTTTGCTATCTCTGAATGTATGCTATCAAATTGTAGCCAAGTCCTCAACTCCGTCTTTCTTATCCTGTCTAATCTGTTAGTTTCAGCAATCCTTCTCAAAAACCTCACCTCCGCAGCTTGGATCTTGCTTGTTCTTTGATTTAGAACCCATGTTTTGCTGCCATACGTAGTTATGGGTTTGTATATAGTCTTGTATATGGTAGTCTTGGTTCTTTTTACTGCTTCTCTGTTATTTATAATTGGTTTAATCACTTTAAACAGTTTGTTTGCTGTTATTAATGTTATTAATCTTCTCTTCTATGTTTCAGTTTCTGTTTATGATCAGGTATTTAATAGTTTTTACTGCTTAAATTCTTTTACCTCATAGTCATATTTTTGTTTTGGGGATCCCTAAGTCATCTGCAAAAGTGCATTCACCAACTTTTTTCATGTTTTAAAAACTTATCATTATTTTTCTGGTTCTGTTCTTTATTTGACTGCATTTTTCCAGTTCATAGGAGTTTTTCCTGTCTCTCATATACAGTTTATCAGGATGTGTAGCGTGTTTTCACCGATTCAACTGCTCTGGTTTAATATTGTTGTGCCTAGCGGCTTTAAAAATTTTTAAACTTTCTTATTTCTCTTTGAATGTCTTCTATTGTTATTTCTATTTTTTGATTGTTTTTTATAGAGTCGTTATTATTGGTTTCTTCTCCCATCATTATTTGTATTTTGTCTTTCCTCTAGTAATTTTTTGACATCCTCTTTCCACTTTACTATAATTTTATTTTCTTCTGTTAGAATTTTTCCTTGTTTATCTTCCACCTGCATTAGTAGTATTGGCTTCTTGTTTTTGTGCTCTTATAGAATAATTAATTGTTTTTTTTCTAATTTTCTTCTAGTCTCTTCCAATTTTTTTCTATTCTTCCATTTTGGCTTGTTTTACTGATGTTTTAGCTTTCTTACACTGCTTTTTATACTCTTCTCTTGTTTTGTGCTTTTGATGTTTTTTTTAATATTTTTCCTATCTCTGCGGATCTTTAAGCTTGTTGATTCTGAGTTTCAATCACTGGTCCAGTCTTGTTGTAATTGGGATTGATCTTTCTGTCCTAATTTTTGCTACAACTAAATTACATCTTTGACCTTGGAATGTAGTGCTCTGCTTGCGCAGGTATGCAATCAGTTTTTGCTTTTTCCCTTTTGCGCTGCGTTTTTCTTGTGAATTTATACGTTTCTTTGTGTGCAAAAATGGTGTTTAGTATTGAAATATCATTTGTAGCGCAGAATTCAATTAGTCTGCTTCTGTTACTGTTTTTAGTACATTCTCCATGTGTACTCATTGTATCTTCCAGGCCATTGTTATTTTTTCCCATTCCTGCTGAATGCACTATTACTGCTTTTTTTTTCAAAATAAACAAACTCTCGGGGCTTGATGGACAGAACGGTTCTGAAAGGAAAATTCTTTGTTAGCACATGATCCGTTGACTAGCGACATAACCAACAAATAATTATTTATTCAACTTGACATTTTGTTATTGAATTATATAATAAACAAAGTTATATAACTATAGCTGCTTTCTCGTTACTAGGGTTACTAACCCAGGGCATCTTACCCCAGCGCGTGCCAGTGCAAGTTACACTCGAGCGTCTTGCACCTTTATGGGAACATGTTTTTGTAGCGTTTGTATGTATGCCAAATGTAAGATTTTTTTAAATATTTAGTAATCACTTACATTTATGTGATTATTATTTAATTTGTTTCTTTTTCTTTAATTTTTAATTTTTTTGTTTGTTTGTAATTTCTTCCGTTGACTGTTCCTGATATGTATTTTAATTAACGGCTGCTGTCAGATGTAACTTTTAAACCAGCCAATCAAATGAGCAAGTGCAACTCGCCCCGCTTGAAAGGTTGGGGCTAGAAGAGGAAGGGGAAAGACGACTTGTGCAAGTTACCCTACTTTATAAAATGTAACGGGAATGCAGTGCATCTTGCCCTGGCGTGTACCAGGGTCTGTCAGAACGTAACGGGAAAGCAGCTATTATTTTTATAATGCACAACTAACTGTAGGCGAAAAATGAAACTTTAGATACATTTACTGCGGTTCTATCCCCGGGGGCTAGTATTGCGTATAACTCATGTGCGGCAGTAATATTTTCAAAAGTGCTGCAACTAACAATTGATATAAAATATACATTTTTTAGTATATTGAAAAGTAACATGTAGCTATTTAAAGCTTAATCTATTTGCTTCATCTTATATGTGATATATTGATACACATATATTATTAAATATATTGTTATTACAGAGACATTTTCTCAATAGTGTAATTCATGTTCTGTAACCAACTTAAAATTGTTATCATTTTATTATTGGAGTTCTATTCAACCATCATTGATGATTTTTTTTTTACTTTAGAAAGTGTCAGTTTTAGAACTAAATGCTTTTATTACCGGAAGTTAGCTTGTGTATGTATTAATTTTCTGTAGCCAACTAATTCATTAATAAATTACTATATTAATTAATATTATCTATTAATAAGTCTTAAGTATGAATGAGTCATATAATAAAACCATAGAAATGATTAATGCTGCACAGATTACTGCTAAATGGTACAAATTTGATATTAACTATAATAAAATGTCAAAGTTCATGATGAAATGATGATCTTATGATTCAGGTTTAACACATTGTAATTAAGTATTGTTGTTTAAATTATTATTTACATCAAAACTATATTTTAATGCAAAATGAAAATAGAATGATTATTACTTTAAAAGATTAAAAGGAAAAGGGCTGTTACAGTGTGTGCTCTGTAGACTTTAATGCTACGTTTGGTTATATGATTGGGAAAATGATTACCAGCAACTATTTAGGCAGTTTTGATAGCCATTCACACTTACATTGTCATAACATAACATAAAAATATCTTAGAAAATAGGAATTTATTTATTTCTATGAAATTAATTAATAATGGCTCTAATTTTAATACTAAATAAGTATAGTATCTAGGTATTGTACATCTATGATTTCAGATTAAAATGGAGATTCTAAAAGGAATTTAAATAACGCAAACATTACAAGCACACAAAACAAAAATTAGATTTTTATATATGCGCTTATAGTACTTGGAAAACATTTCAAATAGTTTTTGAATTATTCAAAGTGGTTCAAAAATTATAGTTATGCACCTGGACGTTTTTTGACACTCTGTATAATTACAGGTTTTTGTCAACTATTCAAATAAAACAAAAAAAATTCTATAAACATGTCTCTTTAAATACTTAACCTAACAGTGAGGTAAGAATAACTAAGATTAGTGGCAAAATCTCTTCTAATATCGGATGACAAAACTCTTTTAGATCATTTTTTTTTACTTACATTTTACTTTATATCTCATTAATAAAATCATATTGTGTGATTTACAACATGAAGAAAAAAAATGGCTTCTAAGATTAACATTATTCATTAAATACATATCTAGTTTTAATTTTATAAAACGTGTAATTATTTGGTAAATTTACAAAATAGTTAATTGTTTTTAAACATTTAGTTTTATATTTGTTTGTCAACAGTGGTAAACTAACTATTTTTAGTTGGATGATTGCCAAAAGAATACGTATGTAATAAGTCAATAGAATCATATCTAATGACAATGCCTGTTTACTAAAGGCAATTTATTGTATATATGTCTGGAACCATTACATTTCTATTTAATCTGTAACTTTATTAACATGCGATTAATAATAGTTTTAGAATTATTTCATTTCCACTATTGTTTAATCTTTATTGCCACTTAAATAGGTTAATTATTGATTTGTTTTGAAGTACTAAAGCTGATTGTTAACCAAATAAAATTATTTTTTTTATTTTGGTTATCTTTTGTATGCATTATGCTTGGGTATTAAGTGTAACTCATTAATTGTAACCAATAATTTTACAATAATTTGACTATTATTATATTTGAATAAAATAATAAAGGCAGATTTTATAAGTTATACGTTAATGCTCCATTAATTAATGTGACAATTAATTTATTGAGAGATTTAAAAGCTCTTTTAAAGTACGCAACTTCATAATACTATTTTTACGTGTTTTTAGCTATTATTAGATATTTTTTTGCATTGTAAACATGCGATTTCTAACCTTGAAATATCTTATCTGTTGCTTAGTTTAAAGATTTAAGAAAGGATAATAGTTTTATTTTATTTATTATGACATTATTTATTTTTTAAATTACTAATTTTCAATGTAGTATTAATTAATTATTATACTACTTTAATAATAATCACATTAGGAGTATAATTAATATCTTAAAAAATTATAAATTTCAATTTTATATTCAAGCTTTTCTAGTGTTGACAAAACTAAAAGTAAGGTTATGTTTACACTTAATTGGCACCATTAACTTCATTAATGAGAGAAACATGACACATTAAAATTATTCCTCTATTAGTGCTGTCTGACACGAGACTGATATCAGTACTTATGTCAGTACAATAATTTTGCGTGTCAATTTTTCAAATATTTAGCATGCTTTTAAGCAAGAAATTAGAACAGGATGAAATCTTACTAAATAATTGACACATAAATTCGTCGATATACAAATATGTTGCCAAGAATACATCTAGCGACTAAAATTTTTTTTTTTTTAATAATTGGTGCGCAAAATAATTGTACTGAAATCAGTCTTGTGTCAAACGGCTCTTAGATGCTAATGTTACATTATTTTTGGCATTAAGTTTGAATATGAAATTGGCTCTAAGTATTGTAAAGCTTAGTAAACTTTTTTCAACAACCATTTGTGAGGTAAGGTGAGCTTTGCTTACCTCACTTAGCAAAATGAAAGCATATTATCCACAAATAACATCTTTAAATATAATAATAAAGATTCACACTCTTATGCATAGTCATATTTAGTAGCTACTAAGGTGCTACTTGCTGGATATTACTGTTGATCGTATGCATACTGATATTTACCCATAGCAAACCAGGGTTGCCATTTAAAAAGTAGCAAGTTTGGTTAACATATCAAAAATCAATAATGCCATGGCATTTTTGTTAATTTATTTGAGTTCTACATAAAACTATCTACCTTTTTTTTATTTTTGCTCTAGAGTAAATACTAGTCAAAAGTCAAAAGTACTGTCAAATTTAAAGGTGGCATTACGTTTTTCTACAAATTCTGCCTAACTCTGTAACATTTAAAATCAACATTTAGATTATTGGCATCTTTTATATATCAAATTTTTTGTTCTAATTATTTCTTTACAAGATATTTTTACTCACAAAGTAATGGCAAAAATATTTACATTGTAATTAAAATTTAAAAATACAATTAATTTGTATTTATTTTTATTATATTTATTAATTTTTCAGTACCAATGCATTATGACGATCACTGCCGAGTATGCCACAAGCTTGGTGATTTATTATGCTGTGAAACTTGTCCAGCTGTTTATCACCTGGAATGTGTGGATCCACCACTACTGGATGTACCTGAAGAGGATTGGCAATGCAATATCTGTCGATCACATCGGGTCAGCGGTGTTGTTGATTGCGTCCTTGATCTCGAAAAACAAGGACAACTTTGTAGGCAAGAGCAGCTGGGTTTTGACAGACATGGCAGAAAATATTTTTTCTTATGTCGAAGGATATTTGTGTAAGTTATCATGCTATTAAAATAAATTGTATTATTCTAGGTCAAACTTGTATGCACTTGTTTGTGCATAGGTTGAACAGTTTACAAACTATGTAAATTAGGTCTGCTCCAACATACAATTTTGACTGTTTGCAAACTAAATAAATAATTTTATCTAACTTTATAGAGAAAGCGATGATGGAGATATTTGGTATTATACAAGTAAACTGCAGTTTGAAGAACTGCTTGAAACCTTTGATAAAAATGACATGGAGGCAACTCTCTATAGGGAAATTAATGATTTTAAAGAAGAAATTATTAGACAGATGGAACTAACAGAAAAATTGACTAATCAGTTTAAAGGAAATAAGAAAACATACTTGGAGACTGAGAATGGTAAGAATAATATTATACTTTAAAATTTATTTTTATACATGCTTATAACTTTTAGCTCTTATTTTAAAAGCCAAAAAGGATATGGAAGACAAACTTCTCGAACAGCAGAAACAAGAAGCTGAAGATATGGTTGCAAAAATGCATGAAGACAATCCAAATATGTCTGTTGAAACACCATTAACTGTTGAAAATAAAGAAACAGTAGCCACAACAACAACTGTTGAAACAAAAACAACAACCAGTGACAATCTTGTGACGGAAGTATCAACAAGTACTACCACAACTACAACCACTAGTACTACAATAACGAGACCAGTACAGGAACAAGAAGATTTGGATGATGAACAAAAGGATATAGTAACCCGATCAAAAACAGGGTCTTTAACACCTAGGACATTTAATATCGATGATTTACGTAGACGTACAACTGCAGTATTAAATAGGGAAACCGATGAACGAATAACTCGACAAAAATCAACTCAACTTGCCAATGGTACATATCTATATAAATTAGGAATGGAAAATCAATTTAAAACTTATATCAATCAATATACAGCAAACGTAATAGCGTTAAATAAACCACAAAGAAATGAAGAACGCGATAAAAAGAGACATTTAAGCCATAAATTTTCACTTACAACAGCTTCTGAATTTAAATGGGCTGGGGTTGTAAGTGGTAACAGAGTACAATTATTAAATACTCTTAGACAAACCATTTTACAGTTGGAACAATCTATACAGAGTCCTTTTATGCATCCTAATTGGCACTTGATTAAAAAGAGCTGGTTAAATGTAGTTGGACAATGTCAACAACCCAAAGATTTTGCTCGTGCATTAATCGTACTACAAGCATGTATTAAACCTTGTGTTTTTGCCAATGTTTGGCATGAACAACTTGGTCATGTAAAATTATTAAGAGTAACAGCTGCTGAAAGGGAGGAACGCAAGAAACTGGAAAAACGTGAGAAGAAAGAACGTGAAGAAGAGGAAGAAAGGAATCGTATGATTGTGTCTAGTTATGTGAAATATACAATGGGATTTAAACATCAATTATGGAAACAGAAAGGGGAAGAGTACCGGATACATGGTCGTTGGGGTTGGTTGTGGTTTTCAACAGCAAGAATTGTCAAACACGTTAATTTTAAAGAATTTGGATTGGCTTCTGGTCCACAAAGGATAATGGTAGAAATACGAGACAAGGACGGACTTAAGGTTGTCTCCGTTGATAAAAATATGTATCAATATTTGAAATCAAATTTCAAGAAGGATAATGGGGAAGCAAATGCTGAGCAAGCTGCTATGGTATCCAGTGAAGATCCAAAAAGTAAGTTTATTTTGCAAACTATAAATAATGATTTTAACTTAATAAATATTTGCACCATTCAATTTTGAATAACGCAAGTGAAATTGATTGTGTTGAAAATATGTTAGAGTATTAGTTTGATACTTGCAATTTTGATTTAAAAAAGTGTTGCTACTTGAAAATCTCAATTTTTACTATTATACATTCATAACTTTGAGCAGAACTACAACAATTATAATTTTGGAAATATAACTTATAGCACAATAAAAAGTTACTAAAGTGGTGCAAATACTTATTATTTAATAATTGTACTCTGTTACCACTTACAGCCCATTTAAATTCAGAAGCTGTAGTAAGTAATACTGTTATGCCCGTACTAATAGTCAGAGATTAAATCTCGGATTAATCCTGGATTCATGAATCCGAGATTCATTTTGTTAGCCAATACACAGATATCATTAGTCGTGATTGACCAATGCATTGCTCGCTAATTCTCGGATTGAAATGAAAACTATGCAACCGTCAATATAATCCTAGATTCAAATAATCTTGGGTCCACCCAAGATTCTTTATTAGTGTGTCATATATTAATTCTGACGTTTGGTAATAAAATATGTATATTGGCCGATCGCAACTATGTTCACCATCACGATATCTGTGAATTGACTTAGAACCAATCAACGATTAGCAAAATGAATCTTGGATTCATGAATCTGAGATTTATGCCCGTATTCATAAAAGTCAGTTACAGTAACGGATTGTTAAATTTGACAACCGCAAAATTATTTATACTTATTCTACCATAAAAACAAGTTTGGCATAATAAATAACTATCAGAAATGAATGAAAAATAATATTTAATAATAACCCACTTTAAATAACAAGTATTTTTATCAAATTTATAAAAATAGTTTTCACGTTTTATCAAATTGTGAGGTTATGTTGTCACATTTAATAGTCATTAAATTTAATCAGCTTTTATGAATACGGGCATTAATCTCTGACTATTAGTACGGGCATTAAAGTTTAAACATAAATTTTGAATTCTGATTTCATGTCACTGGAAATTTCATTTTCTTACACTTTGAGAATTGTGCTTGAAGTTTTAGTACACTCAAAATATCACGCCCATATAAATTAAGTTTAATATTTATTAATGAACTGTTTTATATTTATTGATTTAATTATTAATATACTTATTCTTTAAACAATTCTAAAGATATTAGTTAATTTGGTTATTATTAGTTCCAGAAGCTTTGAAAAATTTGAAGGTTGTTCCACAAGTGATGGAATTTGAAGAGATTGATGTTTGCAAGGCATTAACAAGTGCTGGTCGATTGTTGTATCCAAAGGTTGCAAAGAAATCAAAATTAGATGATCTACTAACAAGAAGATCTCATTTAAAAGTACTCGAGGAAAGAAAAATTGCACAAACAAAACCTGAAGATTCGGCAAGCACAACAACAACAACCAGCACTACTGCTGAAGAAAATGAAAATGTTGATGTAGAAAATGAAGATATGGACATTGAAAATGATATAGGTCTTGATAAACAACTTTCAAATATGATGAGTGGGAAAATGATTACTCCATTGACAGTGGCAGCATCAAACGTAAACAAAGAAATGTTAAATACCATTGCTAAAAAAATACAATCTCTAAGGTTGCATTATACAGCAATCACAAAGTTTGGGAAAGAATATCAGTGTTATTCAAAAGGTTGCAACTCTAATACGACTTCACTTATTTCCAGCTGTTATTCACCTCTTTGCATGCAGAGGAATCGAATCCGTAGAGAATTACTATTTTTGCTTAGAAAAGCAAATGTACATACAAATCCCAAACTAGCTTCACTATTAGGGGGAACAATAGTTACAACACCACAAAAGAAAACATCAATTTTGGAACAAAAATTAACTGAACCAATAGCTCCAGTTGTGGAAAAACCAAGTGAAGCCAATATTTGTAAGGATTTGGAATCTGCTATAGCACAGGCCTCTAAATCAACGGAGAATAACTATAGTGCAATGGTGCCTTTGAAGGAAGCTGATAGAATTAAGAAAGAAGAACTTCGATTAAAAGAAGAGCTTCTTCAGCTAAAAGTAGAAGAAGATATTAAAACTGAACCTTTTGATGATTTTGCTGTTCCTGAACCAAAACCTGATACTAAGATGTTAAATGAAAGTGAGAATGAAGATGTAGACATGGATTTAACTCCGGATGATATTAAGGAAATGATATTGGGACCTGGTAAGAAACAGCATACAGTAACGACAACTACATCATCGACAACTGTAACAACAACTCATACTCATGTTGATGGTGTTTTAAAAAACCTGGAGTCTACTAAAAGCAGTGAAGATTCAGTTAGTGTCACATCAAGTGTTAATGGTCGAACAATTCAAACATTAAATGCTAAAAGTTCCATATATACAGCCCAACAGAATAGACGGTTTTGTGCTTACCGAGCAGTGCGGCGTGAGGAACGAACAATTAAAGCAGAAACTGCTGATGACGGCACGGAACGTGTTTATTCAACAATATCTAGTGAAGGTAAAGTGTATTTAAAACGTGTCGGTAATCTTGGTGCGGAAAGACGGAAGAAAAAACAAATTGTTAAATATCCAATTTGCTCAACATTTCATACTCGTAGACCTATGCGTTCATTACTTGTCTTGCCTAAACATGAAGTTAGAAAACTGGCTAGACACGGCGGTAGAATTTTTATTAATGGCTTTAATTCTATAGCCAAACCAAATAATTTAGTGTGGCCTTATCCCTGTGCTCGACCACTTTTTAAGACATGCTGGGTGTACCGCACGGTTAATCTTAAATCCATATCGGCAGCGGCTTTACAGCTTAGAATTTTATGGGCTTGTCTACGCTGGGATGACATGCAAGTTAAACCTCAAAATTCTGATGGAAAACATCAGATTACCACCGAAACTGAAATATTAAGTCTGGAATTATTGAAACATCGACATTTGGGGCCATTTATGGAGAAAACACAATATTTAAGAAGAAAGGTAATAAAATAGATATTTTAATTTATAATTTGGTATTAATTTAATAATGTGTTAAGGTGGTCATTCCATTGGAATTGCCAAAAACAGTGCGAGAAGTTACATCAATACGTAGTGGACTTAGAAAGAGGAAGAGGCCTGAATCTCCTCAAAGTACAGATCCTCAAGTGACAGAAGAGTGGGTGGATGAAGATAAATTGGAACTGTGGGAAATTAAACAATATGGAGACAAGTGAGTAAATGGTTTTGCTTGAAATTAACAGTATTGTTTTTGAAATCACTTTTAACACTTAATAACTTTGGCATGCACAATTTTGCAACTAACAGCTTGATTTGTGTGTATCTGATAGGGTGGAAAAGGCTAATGCACAAGTTATAACTAGGAGCAGAACCGGTAATCTTCCGCCAGCACGTGTTGTTTCTGATGCATCAGATACTTCCATACCAGCAAAGGTACTAGTAACTGGGAAAGCCACAGCAGAAGAGATTAAAGAAAAAATGGAACAGCAGTTGAGAATACAACGTGCTGCACATCAACAAAAACGTGCTATGGAGCTGAAAAACCCTCAAGGAACACTTATGAAAATGGTTGGAAGTACAGCTCAAGGTAATTAATTTATTTCATTTTTAAAAGTTTGAACAGATTTTACATCAGAACACCATTAATTTATAATTTCAATTAAGTTGAAGAAGTGACACTATGAACTAATTTTATTGAATCTTTTTCCATCACTCACTTATACTGGTTTTACTAACTATATAGAATATCAATTTTCAATTACCTTTTGGGAAACATAAAATAAAATAAATTATCATTGCTTCACTTTTAACGTGATATCTACTACACTTTAGGTTGGTGCTATAATCTAAATTTTTGAAGTTACTCAATTTTTTTTGCAAATATTTATACACAGTGATTCAAAATTGCCGGAAAATCTTTTCTTCTTTTTATTTTTACCCAAATAAGTTGATTTCTATGCAATTTTGAATCATATTGATAGATATTTTTATAATTTACATATTATTTAAAAATACACAAGAAGACTTACAATACAGTACTCAAGTGCAAGTACATATAATACAATACTATTTATGCCTTAACTCAATTGCTTATTTTCAATTGGAAAAGCAGCTACTACTACAACAACTAAAACAGTCACTACTAATCCTCCTTTACAACCCAAAGGTATGCTATTAAATTTTAAATTAAATCAAAAAAGTATTGGTAACAATTTTTTACAATGCTTTTTAATTTAGTTACTACAGATGGACATCAGATGAAGATTGTCAAGAATGTGATAGTACCAAATCAAATAAGCGGTAAGACCACACTCACATCCCTCCTCACAGCTAATAGCACAAGCGGTAATAAATTTGCTGGACGTAGAATTTATATGAGTAAAGGTGCTGATGGTACTACTCGTGTTGTAACCGGTAATGCGAATATACTACCGAAAGGTCAAGGACAACAAAGCTTAATAAAGGTGCAACCAGCTGGTCAACAAGTCCTTCAAGGAGTACAGAATACAGGTAAATCTATTAATTGAAAATATTTTATTTATTGTATAAGTAATGCGTTATATTTCGGGCAGTCTCGACAACAACTACTCCACAAAAAACCGAAGTAACACCACAACGTGTGCAAATAATGCGTGCACCTGACGGAAGACTGACAGTTAAGGGTTTGATGCCTGGTCAACAGCTTGTGCAAATGCCAGATGGCAAATTGCAAGTACTTAGTACAACACCGATTCAACAAGTTAATACGACATCTAACACGACACCAAACAAACTACCTCTAGCGACAAGTACACCGACAAAAACAATTATTAAAACAATTACTAATCCTCCAGGCAAAATTGTGCAGATACAGCAGACGCAGAAAGTCCAGAGTCCTGCAAAGCAGGTTATTATCAAACAAACGCCAGTTGTACAAAAGATTGCTACACCTGGAACTGTCGTTGTATCTGGTGGACAAGTATTTACACAACAGCAGATGGTAGTTAGTGGTAATCAAGTTGTTACATCACAAGGTGGCCAACAGGTTAGTTGTTATTTTTATTATATGATAGTAATCTCTTAAACTTATTTTTAAAAAATTGATTGTAATTTATTTATTATTTTATTATAGATGTTATCAGGAAGTCAAATAGTAGTAAATAATCAAAATTTGGCACAACAAATTGCCGCTGGTAAGGTGCAAGTTGCTACTATTAACGGGCAACAGGTTCTTATTAGGCCTACTGGTAATAATCAAGCGACTATTGTGGCTCAATTAACTCCAAGTACTGCAATACCTGCACAACAACAACAACAACAACAACAGCAGCAGCAGCAACAACAACAACAACAACAACTTGCTCAACAATTAGTATCCCCAGTGAAACAACCAGAACCTGTGGTTGCACCAAAACCTGTACAAGCCGATCCAAATCAAATTGATCCGGCAACTATGGAACAGTTGTTAGTTGGGCAGCCACCAGGAACTCTTATCAAATGTGTCACAGCACAAGTTATACAGACACAGCAAGGACCTCGAATAGTACTGCAAGGTTTACAAGGTGCTGATTTTACTCCTCAGCAATTAGCAGCTGTACAATCACAAGTTAAACAGCAATTATTAAAAGGTAAATATTAATTATAATTAAAAATGAAATATAATACTTGACCTTATTATTCAACCTGGAACAAGCAGGCTGAAAGTTTTATTTCAGGTTATGTTTATAACTTGTGAAAAGACAGCATACTAAAGTACATAATTTATTTTGAATTATTTATTTGGGAAGTCCTAAACATAACCTAACCTAAATTAGGTGCAAAAATCATTAAAAAAAACTAGAAATGATTAATGTTTGTGAATTTGTTTGTCGCTGAACCTATAAATGCAATAACCTCACAAATAATTTACTGCAGAATAGGAGTATAATTTCTATATTATTTTCAGCGCAAGCATCGACTGGTAAACAAGGTGTTTTGGGTCCAACTAAAATATATTTAGCAGTACAACCGAGTAACAATGATGCGGCAGCTGTAACAGCTGATAATAATGCTCATCCTCCTCCATTAACACCTGTACAACAGACAAACATTCAAATTCCAACTTCAAACATAGTTCCGTCACAGACTGCTATTGTCCAATCCGCTCCCAACAACGTGATAGTTCAACAGGTATGCAATATATCACCTCATAAATTATCCCCAAAAGTTGTAGTGAAATAATGTTATGAAATGCTTGGGCATGGTGTTTGTTTATGCATTGTATTAAAATGTGATTAACGTTTGTTTTTAACATTAGTTGTTATGAATAAAATTAATAAAAAATTAGTATGCAGGTAATAGAATTATGTCCAAATTTGAATTGATAATATATACAAATATTTTGTATCAACTTGGCTTATTCAATTTTAAACTTGATTTGTAAATACAAATGATGCTGTTGAACCCTGAGTTTTTAACATTTTTTTTGGAAATATGTTTAGAAATAAAATGTTAAATACAGAAGGCGCTATATATTGTGGTCATTTTAAAAAATATGAGCAATATAACTTAAAAAAATGTAGTTGGTTTTTGGTTTATAAAATCATTATTCAAAATTACGCCAACCTTAACTAGCTGCATAAACAAAGATTGAATGATGAATGAATAGGTTTTAATTAATTAATTGATTTAAATGGCTTGCATTACAGTTTACAGCTTATTTTTTTAAACTGATTTATTTTGACAAATGACAAAAAAAGTTGAAACAATGCTTTTATTTGACAACATAATCATTTTATGATTCTTCATAATTTACATGTATAATGCCTGTGTTGCGTAAATGCCACAGACAGCCCTAATCAGCAAGAAGTTGTTTGTGAAAGTCTATGATGGCAAATCAGTACCAAATTATTTGATTATCAAATTTAAAATGGTAATTATATGAATGTCAAAAATTTTGTTAAGAATAAGATTGTCTTTGATGGGCTTTATATCTTATATTAATTACAATGTCCTTTTAGGTGCGTTTACATGAACAGTTTTTGTTGCTTTTTGCTCCAAACCTGCAAATTTTTTAGAAATGGTGTGAAAGTTGCTTAATATGCATTCTGCAGAGCTGTTTGTTTGGCATGATTACTGTTTTGTAACACGCTTTTATTAATTTGCGGCACACTTCAAACGCTCTAAACCTACACTTCGTTGATTCTAAACTTTTTTATTTTGGTTGTATTTATCAAATATTGATTTAGAACGTAAATTAACGATTGTGTATTTGTACCAAAAATAGTTTTAGCTGGATTTATCAAGTACAGTATTTGTTGTGAATATGTGTGTCACTACAAGATTATTTTAAAATTTATAATTTGATTGCTTGAATAAAATCATATTTTATGTTTTTTTCAATACAAGGTTTAAGATTTATACAGTATCCTTTCTAATAAATACTATTAAATATTTGATTCAAATTCCCCACAAAAAAAAAATTATTAAAGATAATAGTATTATTTTTCAATGTTCTCCCTCTTTATTTTAACAATATCTTATTATGATAATAAAAAATAATAATTTTTCAAACAATTTTGCAAAATATATCTTTTTATTATGAATTGGAATTCATTGTTGATTGATTGAATTGAAATTTGTAAGTATACACAAATTCAGGGAATCTAAACCCAAGACCTATACATACATTTTATTTATACAAACAATGAACTTTACACCTTTATATAGGGCCATTTAAGCATGGGGCAGGCCATACTCTATTGAATCAATGTGAAAAGTAGATTTTAAATTAGAACAATTTTAATTGCTATCAAATTTGACCACAATAATGGTGACCTATTGTATTTTTTATTATTGATTATGTGTATAGTTTTGTGAGCTTGCCAGTCATAAATTATTAACAGTATTAAAATGTTCATATGTAGTATTAATATACATTTTAATGTATTTTATATTTATTTAAAAAGAAGGACTTAGTAATTATACGTTTTTAATAAATTTATTAATGAGCTTTTGGCTTGGTTTTCCTTATACACCTTTCCTGCATATATATTAACACATGTGATCTGCATAAAATACAAACAATTTAAATAGTATGGGTTGTTAATACTTGCAAGTATTGTAATGCTACATTTATATGGAACGAGTGTGAAAATAAGATGGATTTGATTTGAAAAGTTGGTAGATAGTTCAATAGAATTGGAATCACCAATTATGTGCTTTTTAAAAATCATATCATGAGTCATTTTAAGATAACAATAACTGCCAACATTTCAAAATTAGTTTCGAAAAATTTAATCGTGTATGTTGTAATTTAAATAAATAACAATTGATATAGTATCTTAATCCATGTAAATGCAGCATGTTTTTTTTTATATAAATACTATTATTAAATTTGCATGCATTTTTTTTTTTTATTATAATTTTGCATAAATCAATTGGTTTTTATCGCCCATGTATTACAGACTGATGTAAATACTGGGCGTCAAGTATTGGTAAATGGACAGCAAACATCTGCACTTCTGCAGGCAATGAAAGTAAATATGGAGGCGAACATGCCACCTTCATCAACATCAATGCCTGTTCACATGAATACATCAGGGGACAGCAATAAACAGTTTGTTGTGACGCCGGACTACATCCAACAAAGTATGTTAATATATCAACCTTCCGTTATAGTGTACAATCCAAATTGTGCATACCCATTGCAAAACGACTTCATCACTCATAACTATCATATTAATTAAGGGCAAATCGTTCCTCCAACTAGGTTTATTTATTTTATGATTTTATTTAAACAAAACAATAGTATTTTTTTAATTTTGGACTGTGATATTTTTTTATGACTGCGTTTTGTGATGTAGCTAATATTTAAGTTCATTCTTTAATTATTATTACTTTTTTTATTCGATGTGGAACCCGTCAAATGTATATTTTATGTATTCCAAATTGACCTGAATAAACATTTGTTATACATTTTCATGTGGACGTTTTTTTGATGCCCTTTTCATAATTATTATTTTTTGAGTCGTTTTGCTTTGGGTCTCCCTTTTTCTTTCTAATTCTTTTCTTCACTCATTTAATTTAATTTTTTTATCATCCATCCTTCCTTTATTATTTTCGAAAAAACAATTCATTCTTGCGTGCAGCAATAAAAACGGCCCTCAAACAAGAGAATTTGAATCCCGAAATAGAGGAGAAGTTGCTTCAGCTTCAGAGGTATCAAGAGAAACAGATGAAGCATGAGCCAGAACCACCTATGCCACCTGTTGCTAGAGTACAAGCTCCAACTTTGGTGACTCGTGTGGCTACAATGGTTGCTCCAGCACGTAAGAGACCTCTCAGTTCTAGTAGAAATGATGATGAGGAGTGGGTGATGGAAACACCTAAACGATCGAGACCTAACCGGCCTCTTTCGGAAACTGTGATAAAAAAGGAAGAAGTGCTGTAAGTTTTTTTTGTATTATTTTATTATTTTATAAAAAGTATTTATTTTTAAAATTTATAGCATGGACAATTTGAAAGAGAAATCTATTTCACCTCGTTCTAGGACTAAAATTAAAGAAATTCCGGAATCAGACAAGAAAACTGCAATCAAAACAAAAGCAATGGTCAGTTTGTTCAGGCACAAGGAGATTCTTAAAAAAGATATTTTAAGAAAAAGAGCTTTATTGGAAAAAGAACTTCAATGTGAAATTCAGGTATGAATGGTTATTTTTTAACAATAATTAATTGAAATTGGATATTGAAATAATTTAAAAAAAATATGGATAAACATTTTATATATTTTATTTTGATATTAAAAAATTGTTTTAATTTTATAGAAAGAAGTATCTGAAGAATTAGCAGCAAGAACAAAAATGGAAAGAAGCAAACAAGATGAAGTACGAACAGGTAGTAGTAAAAGGAAACCTGTTCCACAAGCTGCTACTTCTATATTCCCTATGGAACCTAAAACACCAAATATAAAAAGTAAAAAGAATCCGAAAGGTTTGCTATCACCGGGTGCACCGTCACGAGGGGGGAAGAAAGAAAAATTATATTGTATATGTCGGACACCTTATGATGATACAAAATTTTATGTAGGCTGTGATTTATGTAATAATTGGTTTCATGGGGATTGTGTGGGCATTACAGAAGAAAGTAGTAAAACTATATCAGAATTCATCTGCTCGGAATGTAAACATGCTAGGGATACTCAGGAATTATTCTGCTTATGTCGACAACCATACGATGAATCTCAGTAAGTACTTATTAAATATTACAAAAGATATATTAATTACATTTATATTTAGATTTTATATATGCTGCGATCGATGTCAAGACTGGTTCCACGGAAGATGTGTTGGTATCCTTCAGTCAGAAGCTGACAATATTGATGAGTACATTTGTCCTAATTGTCAGCGAAATTCTTCTGTTAATTATGCCAATATGAAGAGTTTATCAAATAAAGACTTTGAAGGGCTTAAAAAGCTTATCAAACAAATTCAGGTAAATATTTTTGAAATAAACTTAACAATATAAATAATTTATTTTTTATTTACAGGCACATAAAAGTGCGTGGCCTTTCATGGAACCTGTAGATCCAACAGAAGCCCCAGATTATTACAAAGTTATCAAAGAACCTATGGGTATGTAATCAAAAATTGTAAATGGTAATTAAATATATTATAAATAATCTATTACAGATCTGCAGAAAATTGAAAACAAAATCAACGATCGATCTTATAATACGCTTAGCGAGTTTATAGGTGATATGACGAAAATATTTGATAATTGTAGATATTACAATCCGAAGGAGTCGCAATTCTTTAAGTGTGCGGAATCATTAGAGGCATATTTTGTGAATAAAATCAAATTTCTGAGAGAAAAACTGTTTGAGAATTAATTTTCTTTTGTTTTTTATATAAGTGTGTACTCATGCAATTTATTTTAAATGATTTTCTCTCAGTCGATCTTACAAATTTAGATGATTTGTAGTATAATAGGTATCTAAAAGTGTAATTTGTTGCGGGTGTTCTCGGATCTCAATTGCTAAGTGAAGTGATTAAAAAAAAATGATGTAAATGTTATTATATTTCACCCGCTATAAATTCCCGAGACTCATCCCACAAATAAAAATAATGTATATAGATTTGTTTACTTCACTTGTGAATATGTAGCAATTTTTTTAAAAGTAATTATAGGTAAATTTTTATATGAACATTCACGATTTCTTTTAATTATCATTAATTTTATTGCAAAACCAATTTCATTTATTTATTACCTGGTGTTATTTACTTTTAAAATGTATTTATGTTAATAAATAAAATTGATTTTGTTTAGTTACTAAGATTCTTACCAGAGTTCAAAATAGACATATTTTAGTTAGTGCCATTTTATTAATTTTTGTATATATGTTTTCCAACATTTTCCTACAATATACAGCATAGCTAAACTTAGTTTCAGTATAATTAATTCTATTCACCCCCTTTCAGCTCACATAATTTATAAATATATGTATATTACTTTGAAAATATTTATAAACTTGTTGAAAATACAAATTTGCGATTTTAGTTGTTTTATTTCAATAACCATGTATGGCTATAAATATATAATAAAAAAAAAAATTGGCAATTTTATTAAGTAAACATAAAGGTTTAAGTAAAGTAATGTTGATGATTATTTTTCAAAACAACTTTACAGTAGGTCAAGGTAGGTACAGGGTGTCAAGAAGTCAAAATTAAAGTGATAATTTTCTCTAAAGTGACTATTAAAGAAGTTATGCCCTGTTTTAGTTAAATACTCAGCTGTCCTAACAATACAATACATAATATTGAGTGGTATTTATTCGATACAAACTACATTACTATAGATACATTTACTTGTATGTCAAAAAGTAAAGCCCCTTGGGATTTGGAGAAATCGGTGTCAATTTATCAACATAGGTCTTCAGTTATTGTCTGGGAGAATTATTAGATGATGTCCTTCTGGTAATCAGACATGGTATGTTGTACCTACAACACTTTTGTGTTACTGTAAGAAGGATGTGTAATTGGTTGAGAAGAACAGCACTCTAGGGCCCCCAAGATATTTCAACTTAACTTGTTTAGATTATTATATTTGGGCCATATGAAAGATATGTTGTACCAAATATTATCAGAGACTGTTGATGATCTTAAGAGACAGCAAGACTAATTTGTAGTAACAATGATCTTTCGAATATTCATCATTTATTAAGTAATTAAGTATTAGTAAATATTTTTATTGTTCATTCAATATGTTTATACAGTTTTGGTTATATTTCATTTCTTTACTATTTTGTAGTAAAAATCTAATACTTTTTACCAAGTATTTACTGATTTTGTCCTACATTTCATATTTTTATTGAACTTTTTATCAAACTTATAAATATTGTCAAGCGTTTTATATTTTTAACTTGCATTAACTATATTTATACAGCATTTGAAATTATTTATGAAACATTTATAATTAAAAAATAAAAGATGCATACTTTTTTAGACATGATTTTTATCCATATTTTTTTTTCAAATAGTGCGTTCCGTATATCAACCGAAGCGACCGAAATCCCGGTTATTCTGAAACAGGTTTATACACGGAACGCGGTTACCTGAAAAGGTTGCAAGGGTCAAAGGGTTGCGACCGCAACAGGCAAAGACGACTGCGCATCCTGAACAATGAAGTAGAGTAGGGTAGAATATTGGATATTCTGTGGGGTAGAACAGGCAACGACGACTGCGCATCCTGAACCTCGGGCAGCGTTTGGTTACTGCCATTTTAGTTCATAAAAACTCGTTTGTTTACATTTGGTATCACGAGTTAGGCAACTAACAATACTCGGTGATTTAAGAGAGTTACCAATG
The DNA here is from genome assembly GCA_963932245.1 of Tachinus rufipes. Classification (NCBI taxonomy): domain Eukaryota; kingdom Metazoa; phylum Arthropoda; class Insecta; order Coleoptera; family Staphylinidae; genus Tachinus; species Tachinus rufipes. Next base: position 81,943,238 of record OZ010744.1, read on the forward strand.
AAGTAGAGTAATTGAGAGTTACCCAACTAACTATAAAAATAAAAGAGCGGCATATTTAAGTAAAATTTTTATTTACAAAACGTTTACGTATATTACTCATAGACTAACTAGAGATAAATGATAATTATATACAATAAACTTGCTTATATATTAGTCTGCGAGTAGAAAATAACTATGCAGGTACATTTCAAAGAAATTATAATATAATTAAGGGCGTAAATCTCTGAAATTTCCGAATAATTCAATTAGTACAATATTATCTGTAATTATGTGTAATGCGATTACTGTGTAATTAATAAAATATACCTGTGTTGTTTAAGTTATCTACAATAAAAATATTATAGATAGTTTCTTAAATTGAAAAACTATAATAAAGCAGGAACACTGGCAAATGTGTTTTTTTTAGATAAAAATACTATGATTTATATTGCAAAATTATAATTGTTAACTTATATAAACGAAAATTATATTTTACTAAAAAATAGCGGATATAAACTAGACAAAAATTCCATAAACTTATATCATTCAATCACTTTTAAAGCTAGCACAAATGTGTTCAAAAAGCGAGTATTTTTTTCTCAAGTTTTACATCAAAATTTGAAACAAAAAACGTAACAGGGACAAAATACATTTAATTAACACAAATAACAATTAAAACAAGCAATTTTAATAGATTTGGATAAAAATAAGTAAAAATGTTGCACACATTTTCTAGAACAAAAATAAAACTATGATGAGTTGCAGTGCAATTTTATTATTATTAAATAAAACTGATATAAACAATTACAAATTATCTATGAAAGATTCATAACATTTAAACTTCAAAAAATCATTCTTTGGTGTCACTCTGAATCGTTCGAGAATTAAAGCTTAGTGTGCTCACGTGATCTACACACTTGGTGTGCACACCACACACCAACGCTCCGGTCGAACGGACCCTTGGGATTACTCAGAATACTGAAGCACTGAAGCTAAAAATATATAACTAACACTAATGACAAAGATCAAACCATAAATTATAATAATTAAATTCATAAGGTTTGAGTCCATAATATGTTAACATTTCAGTTTTGAATTTTGTCGTTATTATAACCGCTGTCGTTCCATAAATCAACTATGATTTTCAGCAACCGATCATAGCCGTAACCTCGGTGGGCCTACACAACACGTACAGGCTCATATTGGGTGTTTATACAAAATTGTATGCATAAGATATTAATTTAAATATACAAAATGCCTTTTATAGCGCGTTCCGTAAATCAACCAAAGCGACCAAAATTTTATTTTTTCAAACATAAAACAAGCATGAGTAATTTTCGACTCATTTGAAAAAATTGAGATTTTTGATTTTGCTCAAATTTTGAGGAATCAAAATATAGATGAAAAAAATAAGATTTTCGAAATTTTGGACCTTAGAATTTTGCCTGTTCAAAATGACACACATATGAAAGTCAGAAATTTTACAATAAAACGTCTTTTTTAGCTTATTTTGTATTGCAATTTGATGCTGAACTTTGATTTGGCCGTATCTAAGGAGTTTAGGGGGGTTTAAACCCCTCTTAAAATAATACAAAACGTCATCTTCGATGGCCGCACAACACGGTGCAATACAGTATTCTTTTCTGTCAAAAGCTTTATATAGTATGTTTTAAGGTAATTTTAAGTCACCAAAGTGGCCGCAACTGAGATGGGAACCTTGAACCAGTAACTGCTACGTAACTGCCACTAAATCTGCGACTTGGTAAATAAATAATTTTATTTAACAAATTTATTCAGTAGTTTTTACCAGAAATGGCTACTTTATAGTTATGTTACTTCTAGGTAGCTTCCCCGGTAGTTGGGACGTCGTAGTTACCAGTGGGACAACTTTAAAGATTTCGGAACTTAACGGTGGAAAACGATAGTTGCAACAACTACTTAATGCTACTAAAATGCGACTTTAAAATTTTAATTACTTTCAAGTAGCATTGATAGTTCCCGCAATAATTTTGGGACTTCTGCGCAACTTTAACTTCCTGAAACTTATAAGTAATATATATTAGTGTCAATAACGTTGTCGTTACCTGCAGAGTTGAATGTAATTGTGCTGTAGGCTACTACAAAGTCTGAGTCACTTCTCAAAATCACCATGATGTAGATTTCACCATACAGTTCTCAATATGCCAATATTGAGGAGCGGTGCATAATATTATAAAATTAAAACCTAATCTGATATATCCCACTAAACAGTTTTATACTGCACAAAATTTATGATTTCCGATGTTTATGTGATGGATTAACGGGATTAATTTAATTCAACATTAGGTTGTGGTTGTACTTGACACTAGTTGAGAAAGCCATGTAAGGTTAAAACCACCCAGTTTATAGTTTTGAGTCCTAGATGGTACTGTGAGGACGCACAGGGAACTTTAAAGTGGCATTGCAGTTCCATTTGGCACTTTGTAGTAATTATTACTTTAAAGTTACACACTCACAGTTCCGGTCCACTATTGCTAAGTGAATTACTTTGAAGTCGCTTTTTTTAGTAATAATCACTTTAAAGTTACTTTTTCAAAAATTTTCCATTTTTATGGACAACATCTGTGACAATATTATTTCAAAATATGTCATAATAACTAGAAAATGGTTAATTTGTTATCATTTCTGCACAAAATATAACAAATGAATGCGTGTAATTACGAAATAATTATTTTAAAATGTTTTTAGTATCTACGTGCCATATTTTCACATAACATTAAATATTTTAAAGACAATATTTTAATATAAACATAAAATTTTGAATGGCGCGATGTTCGATTTCAACTTGGCACCTTTATGTTTATCAGTAGAGTAGCATTCGTTTTAATTTTGTAATTCAGACCATTGGAAATTAGAGTGCAAGTTGTTTCGGATATTATTATTTTTTACTAAGTATTTCATTTTGTTTCTGAGTGTTTAAGTAAACCAGACAAGTATTATGTAAGAATGAAACAAAAGAATAACAAAGTTTGTTGCAAGACAAGCAAGCACTATTAAAAGTTTTAAAAAGTAGGAGGGAGGTTCCATGTTCAACACGGCTACCACGCCGCGACGACGCCGCTACGTAACCACTACGTCCCTGGAACGTAGCCGTACAAGTTGCAGGCAAGTTGCCGTTACGTTGCAGTCACCGACAAAATATTCCTTATTTAATTGGAACGTTCTTATTACGTGCCCATAGCTAGTAGCAAAGCACTTTAAAGTTCCTACAACAGTTGTCGCTACGTTCCTGCTACTAATTGTGCTAGTTGGGGTAGTTGAAAACCTAAATGATTAATGTAGTTTTTAGAATGTCAAGCTCGTAGTATAAGATGTTTCAAATCAAATTTTCTCAATTTTTTTTCATATGAACCATTTTTTTTCTTTATACAAAATGGCTTTAAATTACAATTCTACAAATGAAACCACTTATTAGTATTGTTTAAATGATCAATTTAACCACTAAATTGCCAATTTTATGGATTTAACACAGATCAAAGCCAATTTTCTCAACATTTCTTGAATTAAACAATTTTTTTTAATTTATATAACCTACTTATTGGTATTGTCTAATTAATCAATTTAACTTCCAAAGTAAAGAATTAGATATTTTTTATCTCTGCAGTTTGCAGTTTAAACTACTTGCTTGTAATCATGCTCTGGAGTTTCCGTCCGAGTGTTTGTTATCAGGAAATTTAAAGTCTTCTTTGTAAGCGTGCGTTAGAAGCCTCTTTGTTACTTGGATGGAATACTCTAAATCATGATTATTATTGAGTGATGTGAACTGAAGTGACCACCAGCCCGCCCGAGTGTTTGTTATCAATAAATTAGAATAGAAGTTTTTATTCTTTGCAAATGTCTTTTAGTCAGAAGAGAAATAGGCAATAACACTTGTGCGGGTAAGAGGGTGACTCAAACAATAAGAGTTTGTTAACAAGAAATTAAAAAAATCAATTTTTTTGTAAGCGTTAAAAAGATGGAGATGATGACACTTTGATGTTCAATACTTGAACAAAAGTCAAGAAAAAAAAGATGATATTAAATCTTTTAATAACCAACACTTGCTCGAGTGGGTGAGTCACACTAGATTAGATTACAGGATAGTAGTTTAAACCAGAGGTGGCCAACCCAAATGATCTTGCGGGCCACTTTAGAACTGCATCATTTCTCCGCGGGTCGCATATAAAATTATATATCCATATATTAGATTTAGACTCACTATAGACTTTTTTTGAAAAATTAAAACATAAATGTAATTTAATTATTCTGCAAACTTTAAGCCCTATACTTTATGCAACATTAATAGACGAAACTATAAAGCAAAGTCAATAAAGAGCCAAAGACACAAGGATAGGATACAAATAAATGGAACATATTGGTATTCAAATCATAATGTTTGCGGATGACACGATATTAATAGCAGACAAAGAAGAGAAACTACAAGGAAACATAAAAATATACGAAAAAGAACTAAAGAAGATAAGCATAAAAATAAATACAAGTACTAAAACAAAGACAATGGTAGTAGCCACAAAACCTAAGAAGCACAAGATTTGGATCGACAAATAATTGAACTATAAAATATTACAACTACCTTAGTACAATAATAAAAGAAACAGAAAATAAAGATGAATGATATTTTTCCGCCCAAGATCTTGTTATCAAAAAGTTGTAAGTTTCTTCTTTTTGCAAGCGTTAGAAGTTTTATTGTTTAAGTAGAGGCGGTAATATACATTTTTTTAATGACTAACACTTAGGCGGGTAGGTGGGTCACTTCAGACCATGATTAACAGTGTGTAATTTGAACTGAAGTGCCCACCGACCCGCTCGAGTGTTTGTATGTAGGTATTGTTGTATGTACTCAAATATAGTTACCAATAATTAGTCCGCGTTAAGACTGCAGTGATGGGAGTGAATTATTAAGTCAGTGTCACACAGCTGTAATTGCAACAGCTACAGCTAAGTTGTTTATTTTTGAGGGTAATAACAAGTGTCTAACTATTATTAAAAAGATTTATTATTTGAACTGATGTGCCCACCTATCCGCCCAAGTGTTAAGTGAAATTTTTCATCTCTGCAAGTGTTAAAAGTTTTTTAGTCACAAGAGGAAAAGGTGATATTTAATCTCTGAATGACCAACATTTGGGCAAGTGAGCGGGTCACTCTAAACCATGATTATTATCGAGTAGTTTAAATTGGAGTGCCTACCCACTCGCCCAAGAGTTTGTTAATAAGAAATTGAAAGTTTTTATTTACCGCAAGCGTTAGAAGTCTTTTTGTCTAAGAAGGAAGAGCCAATATTTTTTTTTTTTACAACACTTGGGTGGGTTACACCATATCATAAATTATCAACAAGTAGTTGTGCTCACCCACCCGCTCAAGTGTAAAGAAGTGGAAGTGATATTCAATCCAGATCATGATTACTAACAAATAGTTTAAACTGGAGTATATATAGAATGAATTCTTGATTTTTCTCGGTCAGTAATAAAGAATTGTATACATTTGAAGATGCATACGTATAAGCAATATTGTCTACATTAGATTTGAAAATAGTCTACTTTAGTTAATAATATGTTTTTAGGCGTTATATGTTTATCAGTTCGCAATTACTCGTGTAGACAATAGTTTTTTCAAAACTGAAGGTTGTCAAACAATTTAAACAATAAAATTATTGTTCTGTAAATAAATTTTAAAACTAATTAAGAGTCATAATCATGGTATTTAATTGATCTAAACTGATTGTTATTGATCGATATTTAAGTTTTGATTGTTTGCATTAATAAAAATAAATCAATTGATTAATACCAGTTTTTAATATATTTTTTAAATGAAATCGATCAATATATAATATAATTAAACTGTAGGTGCAAAGCTTCACTTACCTTTTTTCTTGATAACAATAATTAAGTCAGCGATAATAACTCAAATAGTAAACAATTTTGTCAAAATAAAAACATTGCTATTTTTATTTAATTATTGTGTAATCTACATGTTCTTATTTATATATCATATGTATACTTATAAATGAACTATTCAAATACTTCTACAGGTTTTCCATTGATGTCCAATGCGTAATTGCTAGCTAACGGCGTATCTATAAGAGATCTCTTAGAACGACGTTTTACAGGTGGCTGCGTGGGCTCTGTCTCTGTGCTAATATAAAAATTTATTGACATTGAAGTAGGTAATATGTAAAATATTTACTTGGTAACATTCTTGGAGTCTTCTTTTGTAACACTTTCATCATTCAATTTTTCATTTGTTTCATCTTCATTATTTTCGTTTTTCATTGTGCTTTAATAAGGAACTGGGAATGTTCTAAATGAACGAGCCGTTTTACAAATAATGTTTAATAAGCATTATAAAGATAACAATATGTGTACACACTATAAAATTTTTATCACCTACTCAAATACATCAACAGGTTTGCCATTTATATCCAAATGTCCGTTATGGGGAACTTGAATGATTGATCTTTTCTTGCGACTATGATTTTCCCCGCCATCAGTCTGATCTTGTTCTTGCGAATCTTGATTTTTATTATCATTCGGAACTGGATCCATAATTCTTAAACAAATTGATTTTCCCTGACCGTGAAACTATATAACGCAAAAAGTAAATATTTACCTTTACTATGAGTTCACTGTCGCGGCGTAAGTTCTTTTACTATATGTCTCTTCATCAAGTTGGCTTACATTTAAATAAGCTATCTGAAAGAAGTGGGAGCAAGCTTTAACCGGATATGCAAGTCTGTTGTAAAAGCGATCGGCAGAGTTTAGTCTAACAGCAATTAAAAAAAACTTGTTTTAAGTGCAATCATTTTTTCTAATGCAGTATAAATAACTTGATATATAAGCAGGTAAACAAGTATTGACAGAAATGTTTGAAATTTTTCTCTTATCGGATGTCACAAGTAGGCATCTTATTAACTATTTCGTAATTGAATTAATTATCAGACGAAGTAAATTCTTAAAAAAATATAAAGATTTTATATTATATTATTTTAATTTAATATTCAACTCAAACCATTTTTAAAATTTTAATATTTTATGTAGATAAATTTTGTTAATAAATTAATATATTTTTAATATTACAAAAATAAAACACTGCCTAAGCATTTTATTGTATTTTTTAAATATTTTTATATAACATTGGCCAGTTCCGTACATTTACGAATATAACGTATTTGGGATTTTTCAAATAAATCTGTACAATTTATAAATTATTTTTGTTATTAATTAAATTAAATGCTTTTTCTTAAATAACATTGACAACTCTTAAATAAAAGTGGTAGTTTGTGAGTATTTCATTATTCATTTCGTTATTGCTGTATTCTGCATTTTTTTTTTCTGCTAGAAAAATTTCAAAATTTTTATTTTACAATTTCACAATTTCGAGCACATTTATAACAATTATTATTTTAGAAAAATAACTTATAGCACAATAAAAAGTACTAGATTTGATGTCTAATGCACATTTAATAGTTTAATGATCACAATATGTATTAAATATTAAAATTCTGTTTTTAATAACTTCTATGGCAATACCAAATAAGGATTGATGATAAAATGATTATGAACTAATTAAAAATAGAGATATTAGGACATATGAGGAAAGATTTTTATGTTATCCACCCAACCACGAAAACAATGTGCTATTGCAAAAACCTCGCCCTTTAACTATTATTTCTTTTTGCCTATTTAATTTGATTCATATTTATTAAGTAACTCATTCTAACGCCACTTTTTTAATATTTAATTAAGGTTTAGAGAGTCTATATATCTTATGCAAACAGGAAGCAAACAAATTACAATGTGTGTCGTTGATAAATAGTTTAGTTTGGGCTAGCCTAAATGTACATCATTTAATACATCATTGCCGACATTAACACAAATAATAAAAGTTAACAGAAATAATAATGTAAATCTTTCTTCCGTAAAAAAGAGTGTTTATTAAAATTTGATTCTAAAATGTTTTTACATAATCTCTAAGCTAACTATATTTTCTATAATTTGTATATTCAAATAATTTTATTTTATGTGGTTTGTTCTTATTAATGTATAAGAGCCTTTAAATGCCTTGTTGCATTGTTTCAGTATTTTCAGTAAGATGAAAAGCAGCCAATAAATTACGATTTAACCTTTAACTAATAATTTAAATTTATCCAACTAACTACTACTACGGTTGATAGTCTTTTTTATATATTCATTGTTACCTTAATTTATTATAAATGTGAAATAAACATGCTTTTCTTTTGCATGTAATGTGATTTTAGAATGTAAAACATATCTTATACTATACAAATTACAATTAAAATAATTTATTTTATAACTTAATTCAAATGAACGTTATTAGAATCCATTTTAAAAACTTGTAGGACGTTATAAATAAAATTAAAATTATAACCATTTTTACAATTATTTTGGAGTTGTTTGAATTTTATATAAATAATACTTGAAACGCAGAGAGCCCTTAGAACTCGCAGCCGGTATTCTGGCTTCTAGACAGATCCAGCTTTTGTGGATTAGTGTTTTAGCGTATTCTAACATCCTTGTCTTGAGTCAAAAATATATACATAATACTGACTAGTCGACTCACATTCTCCAGCTAAGAAACCATGATTTTTGCTGTTTTTAACTTATTTAGCGACCTATTTTTCTTGTGATGAACTTTTTGGTAAATTAATGAATAAACTTGTATCTTGCAACTACTCGATAGAACACGACAATACTTTTAAAGCTGCTTTAGGAAATTTCAATCATTCTCTTATTACTTATGTTGTTAAAACTTTTCTGTCTATTACTAACAAACCTAAACATAATCATTTTTGCTTTGATACTTATTGCTTATGTTTTGAGAATACACATATTGCTGCAGAAAATCTCACAGAAACCATAAAAAAATGTGTATCATTCTCTGTTAATAAACCAAAGCAAATGTACATGTACTCAATTTAGCTCCCTTACAAAATGATCAAACAGTTAGTTACTAATCCAAGGAAAAAACAGATAGTTTGCAAGCCAATTTACGTATAACTACGCTATCTTATTTTTTTAATTCTTTTACTTACAATGTCGGTTATTACCACTAATAATTTCATAGTGTATAGCATCTAAATCTTATTAACAAACTTTATTGTATAGGTCATGATCAAAAATCTGTAAGTTTCATCAAAAAACTAAAATTAGAATGCTACTGTTTCTCAATGTTACATTCTTTTGCAGATTCTATTTTTGATGATAACACACTTTCTACATCATACTTTCCAAAAACCATGTCGATCATTATGGTAAAGCGTTTTAAAGTTTCTATGTTAGAATCTGTAACATCTGTCTAGGGTACACTAAGTTTTAACTTTAAAAACTCAACTCAACTTCTTATTGTTTTAAAGTTAAAATCAAAGATGTCAGTAGTATTAAATATTAAACTACAACAAATCTATATCTAAATATTCTTCATTTATCCTATCGAAAACGTTCTATTTGAATCATCCGATCCAAAATTGACTAGATACTTTAAAACATTGGTGTAACTGTAGATCTTTGCATTTTATAGATTTTTTTAAGAATATTTAGTCGTAGTATTTGTTAGTTCAAACAATTATTTACTGACAAATATGTACTTTTAAGAGAGATTTTTTTTAACTATTGACAAATAAAATAAGCTTATTGCTGCAAACTTATAAACACATTCGATCGATTGAGGGCGCTATGATTATATTATCATTAGAGTATTAAATTGATAACTAAAATTTAATTAATGTTAAGTGGCTTTCTGCAATTACATTAAAACTGTCAAAAAAATAACAACACACTTAAGATTTTCTCAAATTAAAGATGCTACAAAGACAGCTTTAAGATTAAGTTATTAAAATGCAATAGTTTAATGTTTAATTTTCAGAAATACCATATAGAGCGTAGGTGGTGGTAGCCGAGTAGTATTTAATCACCGCGCGTTTGATCGTTATCTCACTAATTACTTAAAACTGTTATCAGTCTTTGAGATATGATCGTTGCAAATTAAAATCAATTGATCACCCTGCACACCCAGCCACAATAAATGGCGTTTATTTTATTACTACGCGCCAATCTAAATCAATTTTCAAAATTTAGTTTAATCAATTTGAATTACTTTTAAATCAATCAAAATTTGATTTTTTGATTTAAGAACTATTAACACTAACACTCTTATTACAAGGTTATTTTAGTAAAACTATACCTTAAAAAGAATTTTCAACAAGTTTGCAAAATACGACTTTCTTAAAACTGCATTCATTAACTACTTCTTAAACAATTTGTGTTTTGCGCACCCTGCACTTGTCATGCAGAAGCAGAGTTTTCTTATGCTGGGTTGCACCAACATCAGTCGGTTCGAACCGTCCGTTAATTTTTTTTTATGAAGTTGCTTTTTCGTGGTGTAGTGGGTATCATACCCGCTTAGCACACGAAAGGTCCCCGGTTCGATACCAGGCAAAATAAAACTTTTTTTTTTTAATTATGGTTTTTAATTATTATTTATTTTAATTTTAAGTGATTATCACTCATTTACCTCAAATTTTATATTTTTATATATATTTTCAGATAATTTCAATATTTATAATATATTCATCATATACCTATATTCAACTGTTCGGGATGTCTTGATTGCAAATTAATTGAATTAAATTAAGATGTAACGTTATTCCTTGTTTTAATTTGTTTTGTGTTTGTTAGGTTACATCATTTATTATATTCAATAATATATTTATATTTTAAACAAATATCTAACAAATAATCTTTTTTTAATTCAATTAATTTATATAAAATATAAAAAAATTAAAACTTTATAGACAAAAACAACCTATTCAGAATAAAATAAAGTAAAGTACTCATAATTTAAAAAAATTATAAATATAAATTTTTAAAAAAGTTGGTTTTGCTCTAGGATCGAACCAAGGACCCACCTTCCGCTTGGGTCTGATATCCACTACACCACGAAACAATAATTTGGAAATCAGTTAATACTGGATACTATAATGGAATTTTTATACACAAAAAGAAATACAATAAAAAGAACAATGAAAACGTTTATGATAGGTTCCATTAACCACAGTTGTTCAGAACGGAGAATTTGATCCGATTATTGACCGTTTTCTGTTACACCAACATTCATCGATTGGAATCTTCCGTTATTTAACACCTAAAAACGACTGATTTGAACCGACCGAATTTCGGACGGTTATTTGAATTACGGTGTGTTTCTAACCTCAAAATTGTGAATTAATGAATTTGTTTACATTTGAAAATAGATTCATCAAGTTCTAGTTCATCTTCTTCAGGTGGTTTAGATGATATAATACATATGTTAAATATGAGAAATTATTATTATATGTTATATTATTTATTTGGACAATTAAATTTGAAATGTCAATCGCTTCGGCGCATACATCGTAGAACATCGGGATCGCGTTGGTCGGTCGCGACTGGCCGTCTAAAAACAATCGGTTTAAACTGACCGTTTTAACCTGCGGATTGCAACCCAGCAAAAAATATTATTGAATATAATAAATGGTGTAACACAAAACCAAATTAAAACGTTACATCTGAATTTAATTCAATTAATTTGCAATCAAGACATCCGAAAAGTTGAAAAACATATCAAAATTACAATCTAAAAATATATATAAAATTATAAAATTTTAAATAAATACGAGATAATCACTTAAAGTTAAAATAAATAATAATTAAAAAAAAAAGAAGTTTTATTTTGCCTGGTATCGAACCGGGGACCTTTCGTGTGCTAAGCGGGTATGATACCCACTACACCACGAAACAAGCAACTTTATAAAAAAAAATTAACGGACGGTTTGGACCGACTGATGTTGGTGCAACCCAGCATTAGCATCATTGTGCTATCAATGGCTGTGCGTATAAGACCTCGATTTCAAATACGTTGTTAACAAACAGTAATCCACTTTTATGTCTATTTTAGCAGCCAATCTGTGTTTGGAGTAGTATACAACCTCAAGGTCTCATACCAGTGTATTAATAACAATATAATTGATAGTTGTGACTTTTACTACGTGATAATTCATGTTAATGAAATAATAATACAATTTACTACGTTTTTTATCACAAATTTATTCTTACGAATACATTACCAGTTTCGGCTTTACTAAAACCTTCTACAGATGAAATAAGCTGTATGAGTTAAAGAATAAACAACAATATACAGGGTGTCCGGAAAATACGTGTACAACGTTTGACGACAGACTCCTGACGTCAAAATAGGTCGATCTAAGCCGACTTAGTTATATCCAAAATTGTCTCGTTTAGCCGGTAGAGGGCTAATAGGGGGAGGGGGGGGGGGGGAAGAAGGGCGGAATTAAAAAAAGGTGATTAAGAAAATATTACTTTTAAAGATTACAGTAATGAGCATGCGGTACTAATGGTAAAAGGATTATATTACAAAACAGATTAAAAAATACGTAGTGATTATTTAAAAAAGAAGAATTAACTAATGGCTTTAAATATTAGGGAATATATTAAATCTATTTGGTCATTTAGAAGGGGTCCGGCGTTACTTTATTGTTTAAAAATTTCCAATGCTTCTAATAAATTTAATTTAAATCCTTTTTGTAAATTATGTAAAATTTTTACGTTCTCTAGTTTTGGAAAAGTATGTTGGTGTTTCTAAACGTGATTGGCAAACGTTGAATCTGTTTTATTATTTTAGAATGACCTTTTATGTACCGGATAATGAAATTCCTGCTTGTTTGTCCTACACACATATATATATATATATATATATATTTTTATTCAAATTTATTTTCGGATTATCCCGCGTTTTCTTTTTTTTTGTCGAGTCCAACTCAAAAAGAAAACGCGGGATAATCCGAAAATAAATTTGAATAAAAATAATTATATCCGCGAAAATTTAAAAAATAACATATATATATATATATATATATATATATATATATATATATGTTGGAAATAATAATATTCAGCGGCAAATAAAACAGTCCCACTCTATTTAATTCACCTGTAGGTTTATTGTCATCAGGGTTTTTCTTTTTTGACAGATTAATTAATTACATATTACATCTACACTCTTGATACATTTTTTATAAATTAACTAATATAAACGTACGAAACAATTAATAGCGCGATCCTTACTTCTTAACTCTTGTATGTGACGTTCGTCTTGTCGGTTCAGTTTCGACTCTCTCGGGTCGGGCGGTTCCAAGCGTCTTGTATCGTACAGGGGCGTCCGGTCCTACAACTCGGCCATCCGTACTTTCGATCTCGTCCTCGTGGTCGACGCCGGTTGCCTCATCCTCGGATTCGTCATCTTCTCCACGGTCGCCTTCGGAACAGAGTGCCCACGGTTTCACGAAGTCGGCTGCAGTGGATGTCTTCTTGGGACCCTCTTCTGGACCAACTCGTTCCACGTCGTATCGGTCGTGTCTTTTGACTCTGGTTACTCTGTATGGACCTAGAAATTTATGTTTTAATTTGCCCAAATTGGTGAACTGGGTTCGCTTTATGGCGATGAGGTCACCAATCTGGTAAGTTCTGGCCAGCTTCCGTCGTTTGTTGTAGGTTCTTCGGTTCTCTTCCTGGAATTTCAAAATTTGCTCTTTAGCAGCCTTTCGGACTTCTTCTCGATCTTCCAGGAACGTTCGACGGTACTCCTTTTGTATTAACTCTTCCAAACCAGGATCACTGGGATGACGCATCTGCACTCCAAACAACAGTTCGAATGGGGTCGTGTCGATGCTCCTTTGGTGAGTCCTGTTCAGTGCCCTTTGTACGTCTTCTACATTTCGGTACCATTTCGCCTCTTCTTCCAGTGAAAGTTTCGTAAGGATGGGAATTATGGTTTTGTTCATTCGTTCTACCTGACCGTTCGCACGAGCAACTCCCGTGGTGATGTGGGTCAGATCGATTCTTTCAGTTCTGCAGTAATCTTCAAAAGCTGTAGACGTGAAGGCGGTCTCTCTGTCTGCGATAATGCGCTTTGGATTCCCAAAGGTGTGCTTTTGGACCTCAAGCTTTGCAATGGCTTCTTGACTTGTCACCGTTTTCGTAGGGTACAACCAGACAAATTTGCTAAATCCATCAATGATTACAAACAGGTACTTGTATCCCTTGCCTGTGGCTGCCATAGGACCAAGGTGATCGATATGGTAGGTAGTAAGTGGTAGCTCATCCTTGCTAATAGGATTCAGGAACCCTTCGGCCTTTCCCGTCTTCTTTTCGGATAGGATGCATGGGATGCAGTTCCTCACGCATTCCTCAATCCTCTCTTGCATCCTTGGAAACCAAAATTCTCTGAGAACCAGGTCTTTGGTCTTCTTGATAGCAAAGTGACCATTGTTCTCATGGAAACTCTTTACGATGCCAGCTTGCATCAGCTCTGGGACGACCAGCAATGTCCTACCCTCGTGTTCTCGGTAGAGCAAGTCGTTCCTCAACACGTACTCTTTGTATGGTCGACCAGTGGATAGAAGTTGCCTAATGACGCATAGATGCTCATCTCGTGATTGAGCAGACTCCACGGACGCAATCAGTTCATTCTTGACGACTAACATCACACTGTTTCGGGATAGAGCGTCAGCATGTTTCATCCTGGTACCAGGTCGGTGCTCGATGGAATAATTGAACTCGCTTAACAGCATGGCCCATCGTGCGACTCTAGTACATAAGTCTTGTTTCTTCATCGTTAACGTAAAGGCTGAGCAATCAGTTGCGATTTTGAATGTCAACCCGAGTAGGTATACTCTGAATTTTCGTAAAGCGTATATGACGGCGAGAACCTCCAGTTCGTAGCTGCTGTACTTTCGTTCGGCCTCTGAGGTTTTTTTGCTCATATAGAAGATTGGGTGAAGTTCACCGGAGTCGTTCTTTTGTAACAAGATCGCCCCGAATCCGTCTATACAGGCGTCTGTATGCAGTTCGGTGACCGCGTTTACATCGTACATCCCCAGGACTGGTTCTGTCGACAGTATTCGCTTCAACTTCTCAAAGGCTAGATTTTCTTCGTCGCCAAAGGTAAAAGAAACATTCTGTCTTGTTAAGTTGCTAAGGGGTCTTGCGATTATCAAATAATCCTTAACAAACTTCCTGAAGTACCCCGTCAAGCCTAGAAAGCTTCACCGTAACGGGTTTGGAAAATTTCATCACGGCATTCACTTTCGCTGACGATGGCCTTATCTTTCCGTCTTCGATCCGATGTCCCAAATAATCGATGGTATTCGTTAGGAACTGACACTTCTTCCATTGAATTTGGAGACCATACTCTTCAGCCGTCTTTAAAACTAAGGCCAATCTCCTCACTGCTTCTTCTTCGGTTTTGGCGAGCACTACCAAGTCGTCCATGTAGGTTAGTAAGATTCCATCTTTGATGTGTTCTCTGAATACTTCGTTGATGAATCTCTGGAACATGGCCGGCGAGTTGCACAAACCAAATGGCGTCTTTATGAACTCGTACTGGGCTGTTGGCGTGACAAAAGATGTATATTTTCGACTTTCTTCATCAATTGACACGTGGAAGAATCCGTTTTTCAAATCCAATGTACTAAAGATACGGTATCCTTGCAGACGATCTAATTGGTCCTCGATCAAGGGCAAAGGGTATCTGTCCTTGACGACTTGTTCATTCAGTCGTCTGTAGTCTTGGCAAATTCGTACTGCTCCGTCCTTCTTCTTCACCAAAACGATCGGACTCGCGAATTCTGACTGGCTAGGTCTGATTATGCCTTCTTGTAGCCATTCTTCCATCTGTCTGTCCACTTCGATTTTTTCCGCATGTGCTAACCTTCTGGGTCTGTGATAAATGGGAACTTCGCTCTTCAAAATGATCTTCATCTTCAACGAACTCTCCTTCGTCTTCTTAGTTGGATCGTAAGTCTTGTGTAACTGGTTGATCTCGTCTCTCAGGTCAGCGTTGATAATGTGACCTAGATCTAGTACAGGTGCTTCACATATAATGTTTAACATCTGTGCTTCGTCATCGGAAAGGTCGTCGCACACTTTCTTCGTCACCATTATCCCATTTGCGTTCATCTTGATGACAGCGTTCTTCAAAAATTCTTGGCCGATGACCATTGGGATCTTCAAAGCGTCGCTTGGTACCACGTACATCTTTGTGCTTACCACGACATCGTCGACTCCAATGTCGATTTGGAAGTTGCCTAAAGTGTCAACTCTGCTGCCTCCAATGCCTGTTAACGTTATTGTATCGTTTTGTAGACGTATTGGACCCAACGTCATAAAGGCATCGCGTTTGATTAGGTTGATGTCGCTTCCGGTGTCAAACAATGCAGGTATAGACTTTCCTCGTATGTTGACATCTTTGACAGCATGGTTCTTCTCGTGGTTGATCAACATGGTGCTCTTGGTATTGGTATCTTTTGGTTTGGTAGGACACACCCCCGCCTTGTGTCCAAATTCGTTACAGTTGAAACATTTTACTCCTCGTTCCTTGAACGGACAATCCTTAGATACGTGGCCTTTGCT
This sequence comes from Tachinus rufipes, assembly GCA_963932245.1. Classification (NCBI taxonomy): domain Eukaryota; kingdom Metazoa; phylum Arthropoda; class Insecta; order Coleoptera; family Staphylinidae; genus Tachinus; species Tachinus rufipes. The sequence continues at coordinate 81,959,737 of OZ010744.1, forward strand.
TCCGCATCCATAACAACGCATGCGCGTGCCCTCGTCTTTCGTGGTTGGAGGTTTTCCACCACTTGGCGTTTTCACTTTGGTGTTAGGAGGTTTATCTTTTGAGTTTGATTCCGTCGTAGTTCTTCTGTGCATCGCTTCGTAGAGTTTGATCTTTGCTTTAAACTCTCGGAAGTCGTTGGCTCCGTACAAAATCATTTTGTTTGCAGGATCACCTGGAATTCCATCAAGGATGTATTGAATGGTGGTTTCTGGTTCGATGTATGCGCGGCTAGCTATTTCGCGCATGACCAGAGTGTATTCTTGCATCGTTTCCTCTTTCTTCTTAGCTCTGCCCATCAATGTTCTATGCACTTCCGCGCTGCTAACTTTCTCTTCAAATTCCCTCTTCAGTAAAGCCTTTAATCGATGCCAGGTAGTTATACCTTTTTCGGACTGAACTAAAAGCTTTGCAAGTTCATCTAGAAGTTTTTTGGCATAGATCACTTTCTGGAAATCGTTCCAGTTTGCAAGTTTAGCTAATTCTTCGAATTCGTCAATCCATTTCAATATAGGATATCCATCCTTGCCGTTGAATCGTCTTATCGAATCTTCCATATCCCTAAAAGCGATCGAACAGGCTGCAAAACGGTTCCTCATAACGTCATAATTTCGAGCTACAGCACCTTCATCGTCGTCGTTGGTGTCTCCAGCTCTACTGTTCTTCTTTGATTTCGTCTTATTTGCATCTTTCGTCTTATCACTGTCTTCTAACCCATCTGATCCGTCTTTTCCGTCTTCTTCGTCATGTTCGTCGTATTCGTCGTCTTCACTTTCTTCTTCGGCTTCGTCTTGGTTAATTCTTTCATCACTTTTGTCTACGATATTGCATAGAAATGTCAATATCCTTTGCCGAACATCGTCTTTGGACCCGTCGTATTCGATATTGAGTACATGACACACTGACACTAAATCTGCATACGACAGTTTTGCTTTCATGTCGTCTAATTTTAATGAGTACTCATCTGAACCCGTTTTGTACGTAAATCCTTGGAATTCTCTTAACATCGTTCTGTTGAGTCGTCGGTTCGGATCATCGCATATTATTCTGAATAATACCCGCAACGTTTTACACTGGAGATGCGTAATATTGTGGTCAATATCGGCAATGTCCCCTAAAGCGGACATCTTAGCGCGCGCCACTATAATACCAGCTGTACTCAAGACTTTACTCACTGCGTGTTCTGTATCCCGGTTGAGCCCCCAAGTTGTAGGAAATAATAATATTCAGCGGCAAATAAAACAGTCCCACTCTATTTAATTCACCTGTAGGTTTATTGTCATCAGGGTTTTTCTTTTTTGACAGATTAATTAATTACATATTACATCTACACTCTTGATACATTTTTTATAAATTAACTAATATAAACGTACGAAACAATTAATAGCGCGATCCTTACTTCTTAACTCTTGTATGTGACGTTCGTCTTGTCGGTTCAGTTTCGACTCTCTCGGGTCGGGCGCTTCCAAGCGTCTTGTATCGTACAGGGGCGTCCGGTCCTACATATATATATATATATATATATATATATATATATATATATATATATATATATATATATAGGCTTGTGCAATCTCCACATGTTAATTTAGTCCTGATTTTCTAAACTTGTCCGTTTTTTCCTTTGTATAAAATGTTTGATAATTTTGACGTTGATCTAAAAGCAATTTTCATGTTAAGTTTAGAAAGCACATTTGATACGGATTTGAAGATTGGGCCAAAATATGTGAGACAAGTGAACTTTATTTTAAATTTTCTTACTTATTCACTTCTTTATGGTATTAGTAGGATAGCCATTATTGAGTGCAATTAGTTTAATTGTTTTTAATTCTAAATCTTGGTGTTCTTGTGACATTGGAATTGTGATTGCTTTATCAATCATTGAATTATATGCTGCCATCTTATGATTATAGGAGTGGTTTGACTCGTTGGGAATCGTGCTATCTGTAAACGTTGATTTCCTAAAAAAATTAAATTTAAGTTTATTTTATTATTTTCTTAAGTTAGTGTAAGATTTAAAAAGTTAATTGCTTCATTAACTTCTGATTCTATTGTAAATTGAATCTTGGGTTGAATGCTGTTTATAAACTGGAAGAAGTTAGAAAGTTGTCTTTGTGTGCCTTTGAAGCAAGATAAAATATCATCTAAATATCTATACCAAAAATGAATTTGTGATTTAGCCAGCCGAGATGGTAGTATTTTTTCCCCCAAGTTTGATATAAAAATGATGGCTAGAAGGGGCTAGGCGGTGATTTCATTGGTAGTTCAGCGTTTTGCTTGTAAAATACTCCGTTAAATTGAAAATAATTTTGATTAATACACATTTTAAATGCATCTTCTAACTCCATCTGTGTAGTGACATCTATAGCGGATTTGTCCAGTATATCTCTTATAATATTTAAACATTCTTGTGGATGTATATTAGAAAACATACTGCAAGCGTCAAATGAGACTAGTTTGCAACCCTATCATAGATATTTGTAAACAATCTTGGTTTTTTAATATTTTGAGGATGTGAGCTCTATTTATAGTTTTGTCTTCTATCTTATGGAGAGCTGCTTCTGACTCGACTATCATGGTTTCTTTAGAGTTATGGGTATTGATTGGCAGAGCGTAGTTTAGACCTCTTGATAGTATATCTAGTTCTTTTCCGTAAATTCTGCTTTGGACAAGTTTACTATTCGTGGCTTAAACTGTAATTGTGGCATTGGATTTTTCATTGGCGGAGTAGAACGCAATATTTTATTAATAACTATCTTTTATTGTTATAAAGTATATAATTATGTTACATAGTTTGATTGAAAATATCATAAAGATTAAAAAATAAATAATACAAAAATATATATTGCCCTAAAAAAAAATGATTGGTTTGCAAAATTACTAAAAACAATATCAGCATATCTGTATACACCTGCTTTTATAGTACTGAAAAAACCATTTAATAGATTTTAAATCTTTTAAAAATAACAAAGTTTTTGTCTAACATTCCGTATGTAAATTGCAAATCATTGCAATAGATTTGATCTGAGGGCGTAAAAAACGACGATCTGAATGTAGTTCACAATTTCTCGTTGTTTATCTACACTTTTAATTAATTAAAGTAGATCAAGTAAACATACTTAAAAAAACTTTTAAATAAATAAAATAATTAAAAAAATTACCTAATATAATAATAAAAATACTTGATCTAATTGAGTGTGAAATATTCATATAACCTGATGACTTAAATATTTTAAATTTTAAATTTTTATAAACATCACGTTTTATTATTATTGAAAACATTAATACATACACATACGCAGATATAATGCTGATTTTATGGTATCCAATTATACTTTATCAGCAGTCTGACATAATAGCAAATTATGTCTAATTATCATAAAATATTATTTTAAAACACAAACAAAAGATACAAACAATTTGATTAATAAAAATAATATTTTTTTTATGTTCAGGGTATCCCATATCAATTATATATATATATATATATATATATATATATATATATATATATATATATATATATATATATATATATGTATATATATAAAATTTCTTAAACATGAGAGTCTTATGAGGTATTGTAACATCTAGAATTCAAATTGAAAAAGATTTAGATATGGATTTGTTGTTTAGTTTAATATTTGGTATTGATAATACTTTGGATTTTGGTTTTAAAACAATATGAAGTTGAGTTTTTTTAAAGTTGAAATTGACTAAGCTGGAAGTATAATATGTAGTTTTAAGTGGAGAATTATTAGATCCAAAACAAGTATCATGATATGATATTATTGCGCTTTATACCTACCACTAGGTTAAGATTAGTAGTTATTGTTAATAATTAGTTAGATTTTGTTTTTTTTAAGAATAAAGTGTTTTAATCCCGGAGCAAGGTACGCAAGGTCACTAACTTCTGAAAACTGGATTAAGCTTTTCTGCGTTTATAATAGATAGGAATATGGTATTTGGACCCGGCGCACGGAGTTTGGGTACTCAGGGAGACTATTCTTTGAATCAATTAAGTTTACTTGATTAATTTTCAATCTTATATGCTATAATGCATAGTAGATTAAGATTAACTTTTTTCTCATAGATCTTTTTAATGCATATTTACTAGATAAACTATTATTATAAAAAAAAAACAGATCATTCATTCAACACGCCTCATTTTTTTTATTAAAACATGAAAAAAAAAATAGTGCTGATTGAAGTTTTAAAATAAACATAAATGGCGAATATCTTAAAGTGTTAATAACTTATTTAAATAAAAAATGTAGATAATATACAATACAATACAATACAAGACGATACATTTATGAATATATTTTATATTCTTCAAATTGTTTGTCGTTCTTGATTTATTAACAGTAGCTATTACAGCTATCATAAAACTCTGCAATCATTGCAATACATATTAAAATGCTTCCATAAATCAAGCAATGCAACAAAGACTATCGTTACTCAGACATGTAATTTTGATTTAAAAAAAAAATAAGTCTGCAGTGTTTATTCAGCTTTGTATAGGAGTATAGTATCCTAATTATAAAAGCTGTTTGATAACCCAAAAACTGAATAGATCAATATTAAAAATACTTTTGAAATTTTGTTAATAAAAAAAGGAAAACTGATTATTCCAAAAAGATATTTTATGATGATGTAAAATGTGATCAAGAACAAGGTTGTGCAAAAATTATTTTTTATCGGTTAATATGGATGCGTATGCTGTCCCTGATTGTAATGTTATTCATAATGCAAGCTCATCGCTGTTTTATATTGATGTTAAAGATGTTTTTTATAGAATATACCCAGCACACTTCTTAAAAATAGTCAATCACCAAACTGTTTCACTATCTATTTGAAGAATCATTAAAAACTGAGTTTTCTCACTTATTGGAAAAAGAGCTTTATTGTACCCATTCATAAATCAGGTAGCAGAAACATCACCTGTAACTACAGAAGTATATGTATGCAATCTGTAATACCCAAACTGATGGATTTAATTACTGTATCCCAACTAAAAAAACTAGTTTCATAATGTTTAAGTAGCAAACAGCATGGACTTATGTAAAGAAGACCTACAATTACAAACCTCCTAACATACCAGTCAGACAGCTGTAAAATGCTTGAACTAAGTAAACCTAATATTACAGATTGCACCAAAGTTGTAAAATGACTACTGTGGTTTAAACAACTCAACAACACAAACTAATCAGTAAAAACAAATAAATAAATTAACATCAAAATCATTAAAAGACAACTCAAAAACTTGGTTCCACCTGTTGCCATGTTGTTAGAGAGCTCAAGCCGAGAACAGTGGAGAAGGTAGGATCGGTATTCTTCCAAAATGACCTTCACCGTTAAAGAGTTGTGACATGTTTGGCATTCGTGATCTTTTCTCTTCGGTTGAGATCTACTGACAATTTCTATGCCGTCACAAAAAGTTTGATATTTTTTTTAATTTGCTTTTGAAGCTGTTCTATACTTTTTGCCAATCCTCAATGGTTTTTGAAATGACGTATCTTTGGAAATCATTGGGTTTTACGAGAATGCTGTCCGTAGGATCCGCGTCATTTGCCTGGCGGTGGTTTTATTGACCAGCTTGTTGTCCTTGATACCCATATGACCCGACGTCCAGACAAACATAACTTCTTGTTCAAACCAGGTCATTGAACAAATACATAAACTTTATACTCAAGAGTTTTATGTTTTTAATTAGTGTATATGAAAGCTTCTTTTGGGAAAGTCTATGAATGAACCGTAATGTACAAAACAAAGGCACTTCCCACTCCCCAATTTGTTTTAGAACTCTACGTATACAACCATAGAAAGTCTTGGTATTTAGTTGCAATTTTAAGAAACTTGCTCTTCAAGACTTGGAGCAAGTTCTGTGATGTCAGATAAAAATGAGCCTTTACCTTTACCTTTGTCATCAATTAGAGTGGAAACTGACCAGAACCTCAAATATCAACAGATAGTTAACACTAAGTTTTTCTTCCAGCTTCTGCGCTCGGACGCACACTGACCTACTGACGGTTGACCTGAGTCTGTATTTGCGTTGCTTAGTTTTGTTGAAGGTAAATATAAATAAGTTGTTGAGATTTTTTACTTGCATTGCCGCAGTGTACTTAAACAAAGCAACTGTGCCAAACGGCTAGCGGGGGTATACCCGACTTGCAGCAAACATTTGGTGCAGGACTCATCGGAAATGTTCCTGTATCGTATATGATGTAAATGTAAATCACCAAATTGTAAACGTACAGGCATTTATCAACAAGTGTAACTACTAAAACCGCAATATTGTTTACCGCAATCGCAAAAAAGTAGTAAAGTTGGCTCTTGAAGAACACCATTTGCAAGACATAACTTTTTTGAGTTAGCGTTTTTAACCGGCAATCGCGCATAAAAGTATTTTAAATAAGAACATAAAGCCCCTGAATTCTATAATGTTATGTCATACGTCTTTTCCAGGTCAAAATATATTGCTACAAGATGTTTTCTTGTCAAGAAGGCATTTTAGATAGAATTTTATAGGTAATATAATAAATAATCAATAATACTGTGATTTTGTTTGAAACCTGCCAGGTACATATTTAGCTAAGAGACTTTTCAGCATCTACACCAGATGGTTGTTAATTATTTTCTCTAAACATTTACCGAAACAGAAAGTTAGCAAGATTGGTCTGTAATTGTTTACGTGGTTTGGATTTTTGCTTGGATTTAGAAATGGCAAGGTAGTGGCCTTTTAATAACAATTTTAGTAGACACTGTTTTTCCATATTAATTTTTAAATTTTCATCAACTGCTGAAAGGAAGTTTTTAGATAATCCAATCAGACAATTTATCCCGGTACCCAATGCCGTTAATACCCGTTTTAAACTCTTTTAAGGTATAGACAAAGTTGTAGAGCAAAAACTCCGGAAACAAAAATCTAGCAAGTTTTTAATTGTTTTTTTTACGCAGCAATTCTTTAGTGTAATATTTTGAGCTACTAACTGACACAAACTGAGTTGCCAATGCATTTACAATTTTTACCGCTTTGGTAACTTTGCGTCAGTCAACATGTACAGTGATAGTTACAAAAAAAATTGATACGGTTCCCACTTTTTCTTGACCATGATTGTTGCTTGCTTTTAAGAGTTTTGTGGTGTTTGCGCCATTGCGCGTTTTAAAAACTTTTTTTTCTTTCATATCTACACAAATATTGTGTTGCTTGCTTTCAAGAGTTTTGCGGTGTGCAATGGCGCGCTTTTTTAAAAACAATTACATTTTCCTGCGTTCTTTTGAAACAATTAAAAACTTTTTTTTCTTTCATATCTACAAGAATATCGTGGTTTCACAAAAGAACTGACAAACAGGATAATTGACTGCTGGACTTTAGTATAAACACTTCTGCTGCTTGAACCATACAGTCTCGACATTTTCACTAATTGACTCTGGCAAGACCATACTGGCTTTCCAGTTATTGGCGTTGAAACTATTGTCAACTTGCGTGTTTTTTAATAATTTTATTTGTTTCTTGTCATGATTTTTTTAGTAGCAAACTTTAACCTCATTACTTTCAAAACAAATAAGTCAATGTTTATTAATAATTCTAAAGATTTAATTGATAGAAGTGAAGAATCAGACGTTTATTTACTAAAATGTTGAAATTGACCTAAAGTATATTTTGGACAAACGGGCAGAAGAGCTAGTTTTTGTAATAATGAAGTAAAACCAACATATGCTAAACATTTAATAGAAAAGGTCATTCATTTGACAATAATTTTTAAATTTTACATAAAAATCTAAAATCTAAAAAACTTAAGCTAAATTTATCAGAATCTATGCAAATCAACAAATATAATAAACGCGGATTTCTGTTAAACTATCAAAAAGATGTCAATAATTCTCCATTGCTAAATATTCTATAATATTCTTTTGTATAATGATGTAATATTAATTGCCATTTCTTTGTTGTACTAATCTACCCCCCTATGTTAACCTTTCCTACCAGTTATTCTATTTTATATTTGTTTGTTATTAGTATATAAGTAATTAGTGTGTACTTTGTTATCATTGTTATCATACCTAATAAAGCGTCTGTGTGTTGAAACAATTGTAGTATTACAATAAAAAAATTAATTCTTCACACCATATGTGTTTTGTTATAAAAAGATAACAATATTTGGTTTGAAGCTTTATTTTAATTCAACAAACATAAACTTAGTAAGTAGCTCAGAAAGTAAGATTTAAGTTACACCACTGCACATAACAAAAATTAGGTTTTTGCTTTGATGTTTAACAAAAAAATTGCGTGATATTTACCTAACCTAAAATTGTTTGCATCTAATTTGCGATTGATGTTATGTGTGAAGGTACCTGTACAATTAATCAATGGGGTTTGTCTGACGCTATTTGATTGAAAGTATTATGCAAGGTATTATGATATGCACCAAATAATTGTAATTTTATTTGTCACTGCATGTTCTATCTAATGAAAATTTGATGCTACACCATTGACATTTTCTTCTATTTTTTCAATCTCTGACTAGTAAAAAAGTCTAACCCCGCAACAGTATACACTTTGCAATGGTTTTTTTGCGTTAGATCTTGTACCAAATAATAATCAAAATCAGAATTTGCCAGACTAAGCTGACTTAAAGAAAAATAGCAAAAACAGATCAATTATATAAGTTCCCCATAATGGAAATTTGAATATAAATGATGGCAAATCTGTTGATATATTTAAGTGGATGATAAAGATTTCGTAGTGTGTACTTATATTATTATCTTAATCATCCTTATTAAACAAATTATGCATTCTACTCAATTCTTTAAGCATATTTCTAAATAGCAATATTGTTATCAAGCAAGGTTGCTGATCAATTTTGCGTTCTTTATTACGTTTTTTTACTAAATTGCTTAGCAATCTTGCTCGATAACAATATTGCCGTCTAGCAATATGCATAGAGAATTGTGCAGATTATTATTAAAGACGTTGAACTTCAATGATGATTACAGCTCATAACAATAAATGTTTGTTTATAGATTTTATTATTGATCTTGCAAATCTTATCAAAACAACAATTAATTAGTTTATTAAATTTATAAATATGTGCAAATAAATCATAAATCCAATTAAGAACCTTAATCTAATAAGTAATAAAAAAATATGTTTCACTTATCTATAATTAACTGGTCACTGTATGTTTTTCAATGACATTTCATTTATAGCAAGGATTGAAGAATTTTGTAATGACTACTATTAATAAATCAAATATTCTGAATTAGTAACAATTCTGAAAAACATTAATAAACAATTTAAGGAAAATAAAATACATTTATTAAAGTGTTTTATAATCTACAATTTAAATCAACTATTCAAACACTGTGACCACATTGCCATTCATGTCCAATGCTTGATTGGGCTTTAATTGCACCGGCACATCTATAAGACATCTCTTTATACGTGGGTCCTCATTGCTAATACAAAAAAAATTATGTTTATATTATAATAAAGGTATCATGCAAAATATTTACTTGTTAATATTTTCGGGGTTGTCACTTTTATCATCAGCACTATTTTCGTTTTCCATTATTGTAATGATACGACAAAAACTGAGAACGTGTTGGATGAATGAACTTTTTTTTTAAATAATAATACTCTATCAAATATATTTTTATATAGTATTAAAAAGATAACAATTTATAAGATATCATAATCCACTCATACAAGGTGTCTTACGATGTGAGATCACCACTACACCATGTACACTTTAAAGTTCATTTTTCTGTCTGCTACTCTTCGGATTTAGAGAATTCACACAAAATTATAGTGTTAAATTATCAACATAGGTTTTCAGCACATGTTTGATGTGGAATTATTTAGGTTTATTGGTTCATTTGTTTTTGAGAATCATTTAACCGACAACAGCTATTTACATTTTTTAGAAGATTATTTAGAAGAATTGTTTGATGAAGTCCCTCTGGCAATCAGACATAATATGTAATACTAACACGATGCTCTCCGCACTTTGAGTTACGTGTAAGACAATTTTTAAATCTGAATAAAATTAAGAAAAGGATTGTTTGATGATGTCCCTTTGGCGATCAGACATAATACGTAATACCAACACGATGCTCTCCGCACTTTTGAAATAACCACTCCGGATTTATATATAAAAAATCTGGTGTATCAAATAGCATCAGAGACGATTGAAAATTTTAAGAGTAGCATTTTTGAGACAGCAGAACTAATTTGGAATAACAATGATATGATACAAGGTACCAGATCTTAAAAAAAATGAAAAATGTGTTTTGAGAGCAACGGTTGTCATTTCAAACAATCTTTATAGTGAATTTAAACTAAAATAAAAATAAATAAGATTTTTTCCGAAACTGTATAATTTATAATACTTTTTATTTTGAAAGCGGTTTACTTAAGGGAATAATATTATTAGATTTTTTAACTGTAATTAATCTAAAGATTAAGTACTATTACACTGTATATAGATTATAACACTTTTTTGTACTTATAGATTGTTATCTTTTTAATGCTTATATACCCCATCTAATATAAAAACAGTTTATTTATCTAACACGTTCGCAGTTGTTTGTAAAAAACATTACAATAATGGAAAACGAAATTAGTGTTGATGAAAATTTCGAAATGGCCGATGAAAGTGAAAATTTTGAAATGGACGATGAAAGTGAAAATTTTGAACAGGCCGATGAAAGTGATGACTCCGAGGATGTTAACAAGTAAATATATTACATGATACCTCTATTACAATAACAATAACATTCAATTTTTGTATTAGCTCTGATGAAAATTTTGAAAAGACCGATGATGACTCCGAAGATGTAAACAAGTAAATATTTTACATAATACCAAATATTATAATAAACATAACATTAAATTTTTGTAGCAGCGAAGAGGCAGAGCGGCATCGTTCAAAGAGAAGTCTTATAGATTTGCCACTATGTAGCAACTACGCATTGGACATGAATGGTATACCAGTCAAAGTGTTTGAATAATTAATTTAAGTAAAAGATGTAAATTATACAATACTTTAATAAATATATTTTTTATTTTTTAAATTGTTTATTAATATTTGTTCAAATTATTATCAATCAAAGTACTTGATTTATTTACAATAGCATTATTACAGCATTATAAAACTTTTCAGTTATTGCTATAAATAAATTGTCATTGACAAACAAAATAGTGACCGATTATGGGTAAGTAAAAGATATTTTCATAATTACATATTGGTTTTATTAAAAATAAAATACGATAAACTTTTCAACTTTATCTGAATTACTGTCAACTGTAATACCACAAATAAATTTTAGCAAACTATACGAGTGGAATAAATGTAATAGTTTGGCTACAAATCATTGATGGAGTCCTGTTATGTTTTACGATGTTATTAACAGCTTTAAATCTTTTAGACAACATGATAATGAATCGACTTTTGTTATTTCTCTATCGACAATGTATATCACATTTGTGTAATCAATGTTATCGTTGGCTGGCTGCAGTATTTGATACAAAAATGATTTTTTATTTTCATCAAAAAGTGATAACGTGTATAAAACTAATTTGTACTCAAAGTATTTTTGAAGATCGTTTGGTAACAAAGAGTAGTTGAAACAGCTATAGTGGATCTTTTCACCACGCACTTTAACGGAGTTGAAAATTAATTTTGCCATTACCAATAATTCCACTCAATATTAACATAATGTGAGGAATATGAAAAAACTTTTCTAGACTTTTGTTACACTAGTAGTATTTCTTTCTACTCGTAAATCCTTAGCATTTACATTTTTATCGGTCGTATCCAATTTAATATTACAGAATTTTATTAATTTTTCACACATTATTCATATTATGCATTTTATACACCCATTTGTTTAGCACATTTTTTTGAGTTCTTTCTCTAACAACACCACCATATGTTTTTATGGACTCCATGATATTAGTCTAAATACCACAAGTTAATTTATTAGATTATCTGACGGTAAAAAGTTGCTTCTTTTTTTGTTGCAGAACCCCAATTAGTATCATATCTGGGATGTAAGTAGGCTAATTTTGCCTATTATGATGTCCAGCAACATAGAAGTATAATAACATTAGCTTTATGAAACTTAAACGACCAAACAAGCCTCCCATTTGCTAAGCTCTGATAAACTCCTTAGCAATAGATATCATTTAGAAATCGATCTTTATAAAAACGTGCAACCAAAAGCATTATACTTAAAAGTATGACATGGAATTTTATCAAAACATATAGAATGTCACCATACTTTAATGTTTTAATTTATATCTTATTATTGTTTTTTTAAATCTTATATCCAAAAACCTTGTATTATTTGCAAAATAATTGTACTCTATTCTATATTCTTGATGCTTTTCATTTAATTTACGTACAAACTCAATTTTCTTGTTATAATTCTCTTTAATCTTAATATACTCATTTTTTGAACGGTCTATTTTACTTTCCGTAAGAACACTCACGGCAATTAAACCTTCCAAAACTCCAAACGCTTTATAGCAAAATCCAAAATACAAATGATTATACATAGAGTGCACAGCATTCCTTTAGTGATTTTTTTTTGTAACTGTATTCTATGTATTTACTATTATTTCACATATACAGAGTGATTTATATCACGAAGCAAAACACAAATATTTAAAATAACTTTTTTCCCGATCGGCTTTTGTTATGGAGAGCTTTATTTAGTTTTGGCTCAAAATAAACTAATATCTTGGGTGGTTTTGGCTTGAGATGAGCCACTATCTTGAGTAGTTTAGAATGAGTTTTCACTCATTGTGATGTAACTCCAGATTGGCTTGAACATCTAACTGCAGTATGTCTAACAAGTTAATATATAAAAACATATGATTTGTTTTGTAAACTGCAAAACAAAGAAAAAACTACATGTTTGTTAACTTCTTCTGGAAGCCGTTCAGAATCAAAGTTAAGATCATGTTGTTGTATCTTTGACTTCATCATTATTAACCGTTTTCACACAATATTATTGCGTTGGGTTGCTAATTTTTAATTGCATTCATTAACAGTGATGTATAACAACTGATACCATAAAATGATTCTTTAGAAAACATTTAAAATGTATCCTGCTCAACTATCATCAGTATCTTTGCGTTTTCTACATTTTATCTTTAACATCAATCAGTAAAGTAACATTTCTCAACTGTTTGGAATTTATTTTGCCATTAATAATACGATAATAAAAAAAAAACTTTAAAATTTAGGCAATAGCTACTTTTTGAACATTTAACAATCAAACACCTTATTAATGTAATAAAAAACTTCCGCAAACGCCTAAAAACCGTAGCATAGTGTAAACTTTTTATTTAATACCACACAAATAATCTTTCACTAATAAACTAGTTGATTAATAGTGAGCTGTGTATAACCTCTTATTTTGTTAGAACTAAAACTTATTGATACATTAGTATTAGCTTTTTGGGTCACCGCACACGATGTGTGTCTTACAAAGCGTTCCCAAAAGTCATCTACTCAAATAAACTTGACTTGTCCCAAACAAAATGTAGATTTTCTTAATAAAGTTATATTTTTGCTTATAGGTTAAACCATTTTATCCAACAGAAAAAAATAACTTAAAATTTAATCTTATAAAAGAAAAATAGCCTTCAAACTAAAATATAGCCAAAAACTGCTAGATTTAAAATAAAATTACCAACATTAGCATGGCTGCCCCACACAAAAACTTTAGCCTTGTGACTGAAGTTTTTTAGAAAATAAGTAGCAGTTCACTGCCCAAAAATGTATATGCATTCTACACCAAACAATCATATTGGTTAACAAAGACATAAAATTACACCATTAGTATTTGTAGAATAACTAAAACATGAGTTAATATTGCATTATATGCACGTTGCTTACATAGATAGGCTAAATGTGCAACAGACGCACTCACATACAAGCTTTAAACAAATGTTTCAAAAATTGAATATTCCAAAAAACTTCTTGAAAATGAATATACATTTTTATATATTTTTAGGTGTGTTTAGTCTACACACATTTACTAGACGCACAATAACGGTATGTAGCAAACAAGACATAAAACTAAAAAAAGAATTGTAAAATGTTTGGTTTTAGAAATAAATAAAAATGCTTTAAGATGTAAAAAAAATTTTGCTGAAGAAAATACTAATGTTTTGAAGAAATGTATAGAGTAACATAAAGTTTAGATCAAACAAGGTCAAATAACGTCTCAGGGGTCAAAAAGTATCACAGTGTTATAATTATTTTTATAAATTTAATTTGAGGACTTTACGTAAAGTAAATAATTACATATTTCTTCTGATCTGTATTTTTGTTTTATTTTTTAATTTTGAAATTAAAACAAAATGTGATATTTAGAATTACTTAATATGTCACAACAACATAAAACTATCTGCAAATTTCAACAAGTAAACTCATACTCGTTAAAACTACCACACTGAAGACAAGTTTTAAGATAGTGAAGGCAGCGCTAGAGTGAAATGAGATAAAGATAACACAAATAATAATCAAATGTCTAAAGGAAGAAATTTTTCCGGCTTGCTAGAAGAATGCACCTAGTACTAATTGAAAAAAAGGAGGAAGCAGGCAAAACAACGACGTACAGACCGATATGCCTGATAAATACATTAGCAAAAATTATGGAAAATGTTATTGTAAGCAAAATTGAACAGGAAATAGAAAAAATATGAAGAATGAGAACAGGAGCAATATGGATTTACAAAGTGAAAACCTACTTTAGGAGCCATTGAAACGGTAAAAGCTATAGCAAAAGAAGCAAACAGTGCACCATACAGAAAAAGACAGCACTGTGTCATAATAGCGCTAGATCTACAAAATGCGTTCAACAGCATACTATGGGAAGCAATTATAGAAGCAGAAATAAAAGAGAACTAACAAATAAAACCATCAAAATAATATGGAGCTACTTTCAGAAGAGAAATCTACTGACCAAATATGGAAAATTTAGGCAGACTAGAGCAGTACCACAGAGTTTTGCTCTAGGTCCTAAACTATAAATTTTAGTTTATAATCTGCTACTCAGGATGCGGCTGCCAAAAGAAGTGAGAGCATTTGCAGATAACGTGGCTCTGGTAAGTAGGGGTATAGACATAGAAGTACTAAATAAAAAGTTAGAGTTGGCAATAGAAATAATAAAGAGATGGATAAAAATAAAAAGTTAGATCTGCTCCGCAGAAAACTGAGGCGGCGTGGCTATCGACAAAGAGGAACAACAGGGAAAATAAAAAAAAACAGGTAAGTAAACAAATAATAACCATAAGAAAAAAAAATTAAATACTTTGGAGTTACACTTGAAACAAAGGGATTTAATGAACAAGTTAAAGAAGCGGTAAGAAGAACAAAAAAAAAATGCTTAGTAGGCTTATGCTAAACAAAAATGAACCAGGAAAAGAGACAAGAAAGCTAATAGCAATTGCGGCTAGAATTAAACTATTGTGTGCTGCAAAAACATAGGGAGAAGCTGAAGACAAAAAAAACAGAAAAGAAATAAGAGGAGCTATAAGAGCAAGTTTGTTAAGAATCTGCAGAGCCTACAGGACGGTGTCGCAGGAGACACTACCCGCGGATTTGATAGTGCAAGAAAGATTAGGTATAAAGAAAATGGCAAATGGAAGAACTAGTAAGCAAGAAGCAAAGAGACTTATGATGGAAAGATGGCAAACACAGTGGAAAAAGAAGAAAAAGGAGAATGAAAAAGGGAACTAATACCAGAAATAAAATCATTTTTTTATTTATTAATAGAGAAAAAATCGAAGACGTGTTATTATACAACACAACCACTCACCGTACATGAAGCCTTTAAAAAGTACTTACAACAAATAAATAAGATAAAAAAAAGAGGAAAATGTATATTTTGTCAAGAAAACACGCATGACGACGCAGAACATACGCTAGTAGAGTGCAAAGCGTGAAAAGAAGATAGAAAAACGCTACAAAAGGTATTGGAAAACAAAGTAGACAAATCTACAATAATTAAAATATGCATGAGTGACGAAAACAAATGAAAAACACTAAAAAATATACGACAAAGAAAAAGTTAATAAAGATATAGAAAAACCAAGAAAATTCTTAAGAACAATGCAAATATCTAAGCTGAATAACACAAGAATGAGAGAAAGGAGAATGCGATGCTAGTGTAAGAAGTAGGGCAGAAAAATAGGATGCGTGAATTCCGCAAGGCCAAAACCAGCCTACTTCAAACTAGTACCACATTAGAGACAATGACTAGGACAAATTAACAGCTGGACTTACGCAGAGAAGAAAACCGAAAGGTATTGTCATGCGATAATTACTCTTAAGGGCCACTTGTTGAGGCCAACACTCTACTATGTCCTTAAAAACAAAACTTATTCCATGTGTCGATAGTTCGATTAAAAAAATTAGCGACTTACAAGAAAAAATAAAGATTATGACTGAACAGCATATTCACAAACTACATAGTAAAACGTTTTATCGCTTACCAAAAGAAAATAGTTCTAAAACTGCAATATTTTCTTTGGACAATCAAAAACTTACCGCTGTCTAAAACTTCAAATCAATCGTGTTACTTTAACATGCACGTAATTAAAACACAACTCTGAAATTGTAAAATTATTTATATGGGCAGAGAGTGACCGTAAAAGAAGTTTAAATAAGATCATTTTTGAAGTTTTCTACTTATTACAAAATTTCAGTTTGAGTGAAGAGATGGAGATAGTTTGTTAGTTAATAATTGTGAAGAGCAAAATAAGAATAGCACGTTAGTTGGAATGGCTCAATACTTGTTGAAGTGCTGTTCTCCACCTTACATAAAATACCTAAAAATAGTATTTTCAATTGTCGATCATTATTTTCTTTCTCCTGATCAAGAATTTGGCCAAATAATGTATCACCATAATTGACCCAGAAATAGCTTTAAAGCATAGGTGCAATGCTAGATTTTAAAACGCAGTATACGAGATGATATTATTTTTAGAATAAGCAATATTATTAATTAATAAATACAATTTGATACAAGTTATAAAAATCAAGTTTGTCTAAAAAGCAGTTAACGTTAGAGAATTTGTCGGGTTTAGTCGCATTACAAACTAAAATTTTAATACATCTACAAGAATATTGGTAAACCATTTTCTCTAAAAATACATTGACACGTACAGCGTCGTTTTTAAATTAAAATTGGTTCAAATAGGACAAAACGTCTACCAAGTCAATATCCAAACAATAAAATGTTTGTTATCACTTATTTTATATGTTGAACTACATACAATATTTTATGTCTTCATGCTTTGTGTTAAAGATTTGCAGTTATATTTAACAAGTAAAAAATTAATAAAGCATTAAATAAAAACTCCACTTTTTAAAAATTAATTGCAGAGAAACAACTTATCGGATAATTTTTTAAATTTTATCAAGTTTAAGAACACAAATTGGACTTTCTTCTATAATGTGTGAACATTTTATTCAATTAAATTCAGACGTTTTCTTCTGTCTGCAAAAGCCCTTGAGGAATTCTAACTATAATTTTAGAATTAGAGATTTTGTAATCAAGGCCTATACTCAAATGCTTTGGAAACGTCTAGAGCTACTACAAGATATTTTCCATGTTTGCCTAAAATAGAATTTTATTTGTGACTAACATATATCACAAAATCTATTGTTAAAAGTTTTGTTGAAAAACTCTATTGAGTATCTGAGATACAATTATTTTGTTCTATAAACTTAACAATGTAAAAATAATATATTTTTCAAAAACTTTGAACAGATTGGACAATAATGCAATTAGTTTATATTTTGAATAATTGTACTTGTCTACCTTTTTAAGTATACGTTGAACAATTTGCAAATTTTTAACAATTTTTTGTATAAAAGGCAAATATTTCATAAAAAGAGTTCATTCATTTGCAAATGTTCTGAAAATAATAGATAGAATTTTTTTAAGAAAACAACTTTTGGCATCCCGTTGCTTAAAGTCAATTGTACCCATTATTTTACCACTAGGCGGTGACAATAGAAAAATTGAGAATAGTAGAGTTAAATGTAAATTAGTTGGTATTTAAGATTTGAACTACATTGTAATAACATTTTATAAAAACTCTTGTTGTTTATGGAAAGCTAAAAAAAATGATTGTTTTTGTTTCTGCCAGTCTTACTTTTTATAATTCTAAACGATTTTTGCTGCATGCTTTGTCTGAATTGTCTTTAGAATATAAGTAATATGTATCAAAATAAAAACAAAAAAAAAGTTTTATTTTTTACTTTGTTATCTTAAAATAATAATAGATAAGGCGCGGTTTAAGTTTAATAGTAATAAAAAAGATGTTTTAACAACAAATAATAAATTACCGAAATTTTCTAAAGCAACTTTACCAGCAGATCTAATCATCTGGATTTACTAAGAAGTCAATTACAAAGAAAATGGGTGAGCTGCTAAATATGTTGAATAAGATTATAAAAAGTAGCAAAAAATTATAGTTTGTTAGTGTTGTAGTGATGAGAGCCTTAACTATTCACTATTATGTATATTAAAATTCCCTAACAAATAATTTTAGCTTTTCTGTAATTAAATTGAAGAAGCTTGTCAAAACTTTCAGAAAAGTTTGGAATTGCTCTATTTGGAAAAGAGTATATGCCTATTACAAAAACAACCTTATCGAGAAGATTTAGTTAAAGAAATATGATATTATAACCAAAACCTTTTGCACGTTGCCAGTCTAGAATATGCTTGTTGTTTGTGGATGTAGTAGGCACAAATACCTTCTAGGTTAGCAAATGAATGTTTGAGATGATAATCGGAATCTACTGGATTAATGCTAACTGGATTTTTATTGTTTGCCTTGATTTCAGTCAAAAAAATATATGATGTTTTATATATATATATATATATATATATATATATATATATATATATATATATATATATATATATATATAGGCACAAACTCTGTATTAGGAGCGTTTGCTCTCGAGAGGATTGGGAGCGTTTAATTTACTTTATAAACTAACCGTGCCATAGTGTTTCAGCAGTTGCTTTATACGTGGAAACAACATTAATTTATTATTAAATTAGTAGATTAATAAATAGTTTGCAATATAAATTTGAAAAATGATCAAGCAATTCGTTGTTTTGCCGAAAGGTTAAGTTAGAATCTTATTTTATTTAGTTTTTATTTTAGTGTATTTGGTTCTTGTCTAAGTTATTTACAGTTATGGCTAAACGTCCCTAAAACTACAAATCGGTCATGTTTAAGGGCGTCTAACAGCATGCTTATACTATTGAGTTGAAATGATTACCGCTAGGGCTTTACTACAGTTCACAGCTTTGCCGCTAATGTGTAAACGCCCCTAGAACGTATAATGTGCAAATAAACGCTTCTAAAACGTATATTGTGCAAATAAACGCTTCTAAAACGTATATTGTGCAAATTAATGCTTTTAGAACGCATGTTGAATGCTTTCATTTTTTATACACGTTTTTTTATAATTAAACATTAACAATAGATATGATATAATTGACTTAATATTGAATTATCTAACTATAAATTAATAAAAAAATATTGAATATTATTTATTTGAAATTAGAATACAACATAACACGTAAAAAAACTATGTTTTAAAATTAGCAATATTGTTTTGTTAATAGTTTAATTTAATTATAACCAGTAATAATTGATTATTATTATGGTATTTATTTTTCAACTAGGATGTTAAAAATAAAATATATGTTTAATAATATATTCTTTTATTTATTGTTATTTGTTGACATAGCTGCCGTTTATGGTTAATTTAATTTTAATTTTCAACATCCAGCTTGAAAAATGCACACCATAATAGTAATTTTTAAAACAATTCCAATTAAATTACATCTATAATCTAATTTATTTAATTATAAAAATGTTGTATGCATTATTGTTATTATTGTACCGTTTCTAACAAAAATGTTGTTGTTGTTTTGACTTTATTAGTAAGTGGCATACATAAAAAATATAATGTTGTAAACATTAATGTCATAAGTGTAACACTTCTAACAGGAATTATGTTATCTTGACTTAATCATTAAATAAGCATATTTAAATACTTATAATACTGTCTAACAAACTTCATTAAGAATATAGAATGTTGTGCATTAATGTTATAATTGTGCCGCCTTCAATAATTTTTTTTTATTATTTTGACTTAATCATTGCAATTGGCATAATTAAATACTCTTGTCTATTATAGTTTATTAAAATCATACAACATTGTGTCATTATTGTTATCATTGTGCCGTTTCTAACAGGAATTTTGTTATATTTACTTTATAATTGTAAAGATATAGTTGAATACCCTTTTCTATTAAAACTCAATATCATAGAATGTTGTGCAATAATAACATAATTGTGCCGCCTCCTAACTGGAAAATTGTTGTTTTGACTTAACAATTTGCATACTTAAATACTCCTGTCTACCAAAATTTATTAAAATTATAGAATGTTGTGCATTAATGTTATAATCGTGCCGCCTCTAACAAGCAATTTGTAATTAAGACTTTATAATTGTAATAAGCTTACTTAAATACCCCTGTTTATTGAGATCATAGAATGTTGTGCATAAATGTTATAATTGTGCCTCCTCCAACATAAATTTTGTTATTCAACTTTATCAATGCAAATGGCACATTTCAATACCCCTGTCTACTAAATTTTATTAAGATTATAAAATATTGTGCATTAATATTTTAAATGTGCCGCCTCCAACAAAAATTTTGTTATTTTGACTTAATCTTTGTAATTAGCATACTTAAATACTTTTGTCTACCAAACTTTATTAAAATCATAAAATGTTGTGCATTAATGTTATAACTACGCCGCCTCCAACAAGAGTTTTGTTAATTTGAGTTTATCATTGTAATCGACATACGTAAGTACCTTTATCTACAAAATTTATCACTTAAATGTCTCTGTTTACAAAAATTCATAAAGATTATAGAATATTGTGCATTAATGTTATAATTGCCATCCCTTAAAAAAAATTTGTTATTTTGACTTTATCATTGTAATTGGCATATATAAGTACTTCTATCACCTAAAATTTATCAAGATCATAAAATGTTGTGAATTAATATTATAACTGTGCCGCCTCCCAACAGGAATTTTATTATTTTTACTTTATAATTCTAATTAGCTTACTGAATTGTCTCTGTTTACTAAAATTTGTTAAGATCATAGAATATTGTACATTTATCTTATAATTGTGCCGCCTCCAACAAGAATTTTGTTATTTTGATTTTATCATTGCAATTGGCATACTTAAGTACCTCTATCTACTAAAATTCATTAAAATCATAAAATGTTGTTCAATATTATTATAATTGTACCGCCTCCCATTATGGTTTTAGTTAATTTTAATTTATCATTCTAATTAGCTTACTTAAATGTCCTTGTCTACCAAAAATTATTAAGATCATAGAATATTGTGCATTAATGTTATAATTGCGCCGCCTCCAACAAAAATTTTGTTATTTTGACTTTATCGTTGTAATTGGCATACTTAAGTCCTTCCATCTAAAAAAAAATTATCAAGATCATAAAATGTTGTGCAATAGTATTTTAATTTTGCCGCCTCTCAACAGCATTTTTGTTATTTTTACTTTATCATAGTAATTAGGTTACTAAAATGTCGCTGTCTACCAAAATTCATTAAGATCATAGAATACTGTGTATTAAAGTTATAATCGCGCCGCCTCCAACAGAAATTTTGTTATTTTGACTTTATCATTGTAAATGACATACTTAAACACTTCCATCTAAAAAAAAATCATCAAAATTATAGAATGTTGTGCGAAAATATTTTAATTGTGCCGCCTCCCAATAGCAATTATGTTATTTTTACTTTATCATAGTAATTAGCTTACTAAAATGTTGCTATCTATCAAAATTCATTAAGATCATAGAATGTTGTGTATTAATGTTATAATTGCGCCGCCTCCAACAAGAATTTTCTTATTTTTACTTTATTTTAATTGGCCTACTTAAATATCTCTATCTACCAAAATTCATTAAGATCATAGAATGTTATGTAATAATAGTATAATTGTGCCGCCCTCAACAGAAATTTTGTTTTTTTTTACTTTATCATTATAATTACCTTACTTAAATGTCCTTGTCTACCAAAATTCATTAAAATCATAAAACAATGTGCATTAATGTTATAATTGCGCCGCCTCCAACAGGAGTTTTGGAATATTGACTGTATGATTGTAATTGGCATACTTAAGTACTTCCATCTACGAAAATTCAGCATGATCATAGAATGTTGTGCATTCATGTTATATGTGTGCCGCCGCCCATAAGAGTTTTATTATTTTTACCATAGTAATTAGCATAGTTAAGTACCTCTATTTACAAATATTTATTAAGATTATAGAATGTTGTGCATTAATGTTATAGTTTTGCCGCCTTCATAAATATTCTATAATGCTGTGTACATTATTGTTCTAACTATACCGCCTCCAACAAAAATTTTATTATACTGACTCTTTATCTTTGTAATGAGCATACTTAAATACCCTTGTATAGTAAAATTCATTAAAATCATAAAATGCTGTGTATATTAATATAATACTTTTGCCGCCTTTAATTTTTCTTAGAAGCAACATTTTTTTGGCATTATCTTTGTAATTAGCGTACTTATCCTTGTCTAGTAACTTTTATTATTATTTAATTTGTATAATATTTACTATTCATTACAACATTTACCCACACGTTGGCATTGACCTTAAACTTGGTGCAAGACCTAGAAAATTAATTGACCTTGAACTTCAACTAATAAAACATGAAATCATGCCTGAAACATAAATACAATCTGTTGTGTTAACATTTTAACTAGTTATAAAATTTATATTTTTTATAGCAAGTATTATTTTTGTTGTTTCATAATACAGACAAAATAATTTTAACTAACATTTTAAACAAAAATTTATTAGGAATTTGTAAAAACATTATGTATGTCAATAACCTTAACTGGTTTGATTTTATTACGGTAGATATGTTTGCTACAAAAGAGCAAATGTGTGGCCACAGTAATGTACTAACAAATTTTGTAAATCACGATTTTAATGCCATCTATTAAAGCTCAGTTTGAACTAACCGTTGGACGCTCTTAACACGTAGTTTCTATGCGTACGCTCCCAATCCGTAGACGCTTTTACAACGTAGAAAGCGTGCGTTTAAACGCTCCTAAACCAGCGTTTTTATCTCTATATATATATATATATATATAATATTATTTTTATATTTTATATTAAATGCTGATAAACAATTTAATTTAAATTGATTAAGTCTTGATCCGCCAAATTAATCGTACCATACGCCATGGTCGGTTTGCCCTGTGAGTTAATGTCATTTGCTCCGAAATCCACAATAGGCTAAGATTCGTACTCATTAGACTCAGCCTAAGCTAAAGCATCTATTGAAACTCTTGTATTGTTAAACTCGCCGGCCTAGATATCTACCGGAGAATTTAATGTGATTTTATTTGAAATCTATATTATATAATTAAAAAAAAGTATTCAATGTATTTTGGATGCAGTAAACCTAAACAAATTTGCAATACATTCTTAAAACATGCTTTTTGATTCTACAAATAATCAAATAAAACTGTGTATCTCAAGAATTATCACATGTTAAACTTTCATCAACAATTACATATGTTTGCTTTTGAATCATGTTATTATTATGAATCAATATTAGTATTGTGCAATTAAAAGGGTTTAACTCTTAAATTAAATATTATCTAAAATTTATGCGATTATATCTTATCCTTATAATTATATTTACGAAATAAATTGTGCTTATCTGCAAATTACACATTGTCTATGTAGACTAATTTAAATTCCATTAATATGTTAGAGACAATAAAAAGTGTTTTGTATAACTTTCGTTACTGTATTACATTTAATAATAAATGTAAGAGTATACATTTTATTGAAACTTTGTTAGCATACTTAAAATCAGAGCTGTAATAAATAATTTATAAAAAAAATTAAATCAAAAGAAAAAAATAATTTAAATTCAAATAATTTTAATCATAGGTCATAAGCTTTTGTTTTAAATATAATGATCAATCGCCGACACATCTTAAAAATTAATCTCAAGATATTGTAAACGCCGACTTAAGGCTATTGGTTAAATATAAGGATTAACAAAGTTTGACTTAACATTGAGCCGTGTTTAATTTGCACCGCATAAATCTAGGATTTATAAAGTAGGACTTAAAGCCGCTTGTACGGCTTGTACCATCTTGATTAACTGCTTTTGTTTTAAATTAATTGATACCTATAAAAACATAGTTAAAAAAATCCGCGACTAACAAAAAAAATGCAAAGAAACAAATTACCGCAAGTTTGAATGCTTAGTGTCTTGCATCAAAAGAAAGCAGAATAAAGTTATAGAAATAGTTAAAATACAGATGGCCAAAGAAATTTTTTTTTTAATTGTACAATACAC
The DNA here is from genome assembly GCA_963932245.1 of Tachinus rufipes. NCBI lineage: Eukaryota > Metazoa > Arthropoda > Insecta > Coleoptera > Staphylinidae > Tachinus > Tachinus rufipes. The sequence goes on from OZ010744.1 coordinate 81,984,291, forward strand.
GGCGTGAACATGATTTCCATAATGTCAAAAACATAAACTGTTTTATCTATTGCAATGGCTTTTTGTTGCTTATTATATCATAAATAACTGGTTGGTTTAGATTGTTTCTGAAAAACATAAACAATGTAACAAAAAAATTTTATAAGCATGTGCTCTTTCACCAACTTTATTTTTGATTTGCATTACATTTTCAAATATATAAGCATAATAAGTCCTATTCATAGTTTTGCAGATTGCACCTTTCATACTTTATGCTTTCCAAAGACCTTTTCGACAAATATGGTAAAACGTCTTAACAATTTTAGGTTAGAAAGCATTTAAAAAGACCTCAAAACAATATCTGAATGAGGTACTTTCAACATGGTCAATTTTAACTCTAAAAGGACTTCTTATATTCTTCTTCTTCTATTCTTATATCATCAGTATCAAAAATGAAATTAGCGTTTTTATACTCTATCGACCTCACCAACCTGGTTTTAACAGATCGAAAGTTCTACCAAGTATGAGTGCTGAAATGAGGCGAGATGATTATTGTTTGTAAATGTGTTTGTCGCTGAAACCATAAATGCGGAAGCGGTTAAGCATCTAAGCAACTCAACCACGCTGCCGCTCTTAGTACCAAACATTAAACTAAACAACGAATACATATCTAAATCTTCTTCTATTTGACTTCTAAATGTTACAATCTCACATTATTTTCTCTGAATTGATAAATATTTAGAAAACAAATTATAAAATTATTATTGTTTTTAATACGTATGTAAAATATATATGCTTATTTTTAGTTTATATTTTTTTTTAATTTTAGTTACACTCTAGGCCACATTTTTATATTTTAAGTAAATTGTATTTTTAATTAATATTTTTTGTGACTTATCCTATATCAATTTTGTGTTTCGGTGAAAACTATTTAGGCACAAGTAATTTATATATTCAGACAAATACTTGCATATTTATATATCTCTTGTATTGAGTATTGTTTCTAAATTTGTGGAACTACACTATTTTTAAACTATTTGAATAATCGCTAATCTGTTTGAAAAATGCTTAGCTTTGTTTGGTACACGGTTTTTGTAAATCACAACGCTTTTTTAGAAATTAAATCTAAAACATTTTTATTAATTTATTTTTAATCCATTATAGATATTCATTGTTAAAATTAAATCCAAAATATTTGTTTAATCTATTTTTAATCCATTATAGATAGTAATATTAATATTGGTCGTATACTAGTACAAAAACAATAGTATTATTTTAGTTACAATGAACGTGTGCATCAACAATTAATCAATATACAATTATAAATAAATCACAAAAAAATAATTAAAACATAATAAAAAGGTTATAATTCAAAAATATAGTTTTATAAAATGTTAGGTAAAGTAATACAGGGATCACAAAGCTACCCATTTTATTACAAAAAGACGATTATTCTTGTGTGTAATCAGTTTTTAATCGTAATTTCTTTGTCCACAATTTTTATTATTTTTTAATTTGAACAATTAATTTTAAACTTTTTTACTTAAAAGAGTTATAAAGTAGTTATATGAACTCATGATCAAGCAGGCAAAATTAGCATCAAATTAATTATTACGAATAATTGTAAGTTTGGCTCTTTTAAATTATTAAATGGGCTGTTTATACATACTACAACTTTTCAAGAAGAATTTACATTTAAAATCATGTCACTTAAATTATAGTAGCATGAAACGTTCACATTCGTCCTAAACAAACAGTAATAACCTCTTAAATTACACTTATATTGCAAATATTTTATATAAGTAAATAGAAATTTTCAAATATTGCAGAAATTATTAATTTGTTGACAGCAACAATGTTGCTTTAGTAGTAAAATTTAAAAACCTTGCGTTGCATACAAGATCCTTTTTCTGTTATTTTTGTAATTATTATTATTACCATTTTAAGAACATTAATGCATGTGCAGTCAATTTGGTAAAGTCGTAAGTAATGTACGACATGCAAACTATTCAAGAATTGTATAAATCTAAAAAGTTGCAAGAACTTTATAAAAAATCATATAAAAATTAAATTTAACAGAACTAAAATACTGCCTTTTTTGCCATCATTTTCACCTTAAAGTATTGTAAGTTTTCCTTTATTAAAAAACATAATATAATGACGTACTTTATTATTTTATGGATTATCAAGTACGCAAATTGTGAATTAGAATTAATTTCTAAGTATGTTTTTCAATTGTTTTTTTTTAAATATATAGAGTAATTTTATATTTAGATGAAAATGTCTTTATTACTCCTAGTGTAATATCTTGATTCTATTTTGGTACAGACAAGTAGATTTATTTTTTATTTTGGTAAATCTAATTTAAATATAATTTAAAAAGACACTGAACTATTAGATAAGAAGTTGAGTTAATGAGAAGAAAGGGCGGAGTTACCAGTAAACAAAGATCTGCAATGCAAAACTGCTCACTAGCACAGGAAGCCCCTGAGGTTCATTTCAAAAGTATAAAAGTTAAAAAAATAACAAAATTGTACGTTTTTCTAAACCCGAGTGAGCCCTTATCAATATTTTGCTGTCTTTCAGTTTGACTTTACCTAAGACCTAGATGCAATTTGCAGGAGTAGATAACCTGTCAATTTTGATACATTGCAGCTAATATTTGTACACAAATTAATTATTTTTTTCAATTTTATTTTAGTTACTGGTTACATCTACATCATTAAGTACATAAATAATGATGAATTACAAGCAATATTACAATTACACAACAATATACAAACGAATATTGAACAATAAAAACATAGAAAACAAAATAAGTATATAAAATTATTCATCAACACATTTTAATTGACTCTTAAAACTACATTTTAAAACACAAAATAAATCAATATTATTAGAAAAACTATTTGCAATTCTACACATTCTATCAATTGGATTATTAAATCCATAATTGGTAGAATGAATAGACTCTCTAAACAATGGAGACTGTCTAGTTCGGCGATTATTGTTTGAAATTTGAAATGAAAGAGTTACTAGTACCTCTTGGCAAACAATCTCAGAGATCATTAGTCTCCGTAAAAATGATAAGTCGGCTTTTTTGCACCTACATAAGTTCCAGAAATGGAAGATTATATTGCAATGCAATGTGGTTGAAATTGTAGTTTTCAGAGAAAATTCCCAATTTGTACAACAATAAACAAAAAAAAATGTTTTGAATACATTCTATATTGCTTATATAAATGCTGTGGATACCAAACTGATGAAGCATACTCTAAATGAGAGCGTACCAAAGCGGAATAAAATAGTTTGAGTGTGCTTGGAGATAGATCAGTAGACATTCTGTAAACAAAACCTAACATTTTCATAGCACAGTTACTCATATAGTTTATATGCTCAACAAAAGTTAGTTTTGTGTCAAAAATTACGCTCAATTCCTTGATTTGTGTAACATTTTCCAATACTTTATTGTCAATAGTATATCTTACATTACTATACTTTATAAGTTCTGTTGAAGCTTATAGAAAAACATTTATTTGGATCAAACAACAAGTTAATAGTAAGACACCATAGATGAACAGAGTCATTTGCATTTTGTAAACTAATGCAATTATCGATACATGATATTCTTTGATAAATTTTTAAATCGTCAGCAAATAAAAGAAAAGATGAAGAATTAATACAATAAGAAAGATTGATAATAAAGAGTAAAAACAGAATTGGTCCACAATGAAATCCCTGAGGAACACCAGATAGAACAATAATTGGTTGTGATAAAAAGTTATTAATTTTCACACACTGAGTACAATTTTCCAAAAAGTTTGACAACCATGCAATAACAGAATTATGAAAACCCAAAGCTTTGCAATCAAAATTCTATAGTTAACGCGGTCAAAAGCTTTTGAAAAATCTGTGTAAATCAAAATAAAAGATCCTTTTTGTAACAAAGAAGATTTGTAAGAGTAAAACGACCCTCACAAAACAAACAAATTGTATTTGGCCAGTAACAATTTGATCAAACAACTTAGGAATGGCAGACTGGATGCATATACCTCTGTAAATAGTAATATTCTTCTTAGCTCTAGATTTATGCAAAGACATAATGTAGCTTTGTTTCCAAACTTGAGGAAATTTAGCTTCATTAAGAGAAGCCTAGAAATAGAATAAATACATTGTTTTAACAGAGATGGAACGCCGTCCGGTCCAGTGCTAAAGTTACATTTAAGGTTTTCAATCCCTTTAAATACATCCAACAGACTAATTGAAAATGGTGTATGTAATACGTTTTCCTTAAACTCAAACAATGGAGTTGGATAAATTTGTTTATCGTAAACAGAAGAAAAGAATTCAGCAAATTTATTAACCGATGACTATGATTACTGCAAGTTTGATGCTTATAATGCATTGTAGATAGGAAATTATTAGTTTTTCTAGTGCCACAAACAAATTTTCAAAAGTGTTTTGGGTTAGTTTGAATGTTCATTTCTGTTCGAGTAATATATTGCCTGTATAGACATGCACTGAAATTTTTACATGAACTTTTAATTTATAACGTTTATGAACAGTTTTTTTTGTGTTTAGTAAGTGAAATCAATTCTTTATTAAACCAAACTGGAAAATTGTTTTTACGTCACAATTTTTTGGGTACAAAACAATCAATAACAAAATTCAACACAGAGTAAAATAAGTTGACGCAATTAACATTACAATTATAAAAAAGGGGCAAACCAATCAATATTCAGTAAAAAACTATTGATTGCGTTAAAGTCGGCAAATTTAAAATCACTAAAAACATAATTACACATTAAAATATCAGGGCTAGTATCACATTTTACATCTATCACATAAGCATTATGATGTTGGCTTAGTTTTAATAAAACATCCAAAAATATCACAGATATTGGTAAAGCATAAATCTAAAAACACTTCATTATTATTTGGTAAGAAAATACATTGTGTGCAGTTTAGAAATCCGAGCAGGCTAACTATCATTACAAACAACACTTATACCTAACTCATCGTTTACCATGCCGCTGCGGGTAGATTATAACTGCCTACTGAAATTAGTTTACCGTTTGTATATTTTTCAGCAATAGATTCAACGGAATAACAATGATCTAAGTATTTATCATAGGCTGAGTTAGGTGGTAAGTAAACAGCACTAACAATATACGATGCAAACTTAAACTTAATAATTACAAATAAATGTTCAACACTTAGAAAAGTGGGCTGTAATAAAGTACTATTAAAACAAGTTTTAGTAGCAATTAAGACACCATCTCCGTCTAACTTAGGACTCGTTAACGTTGAGCGATCACATCTAAATAAACTGTAACCATTTATTTGTTAAGCCAGGTTTCGGTCAGCTTAATAATATCGTAGTTAGATACAGCTACAGCCAGCATAAGTTCTTTAAGCTTAGTTTTTATACCCCGACGTTTTGGTAATAGATTCCGCTGGTGTTCCTGGTCATTTCCGTGGCAAACCTCTCAGCAAGTTTAAAAAATGCAAGGACCTCAATATATACACCTAAATAAAAATTTTAGATAAAAACGTACATGTACCTCAGGCGGGTAACAAAAGAAGCATCGGTAGAAAGGACTACCTTTGGTAAAAGCACCAATCCCAAATATAAACGACTCGACAGTATTTATAGAAATGAAATAAAAAAAAAGTATTTACAAAAAAAGCTTACTAAAGTCTAATAAAACTACATTTGATGCTTAAACTGAGTTTAATAAGTACAAAACCCAGTCTTTTGTGCAAGTGTACAAGGTGTTTGTGCCTACATCCACAAAGAACAAACATATTTTCAAAAGAATTAACAAATGTAAAAATAATGTTTTATTTGAAAAAAAAAATAAGTTTACTAAATTTTCATATTAAAATAAACACCCTGTATATTACAAATATATTTAAACAATAGCTTTTAAAACTAAAAAAAAAGTTTTTTTGTAATTTTTTACGTTTGGGGAATTATTTGTGTTCTGGTAATTTTGACTAACCCTGTATATATCACATTTTGAAACTAAACAAAATAGATTATAAGTGCCACTTGAATTGTATGGTTGTTTAAAAATCAAGAAGGATTCAAATAATTTTATTAACAAAAAACGCTTGTAACTTTCTCCCGAGAAAAATTGTTATGAAGATAACTTTGCTTTACCTTCAAAAGATTCGCTTGCAAAAAATAAAGATTTGTTTTTGTACTTATAATTAAAAAATATTTGTTTTTAAGTTTTAATGAATTCCGTTATAAATATACTCATTCAGATTCAGATGATAGAAAACCTTTACACCGTGTACAAATAATATGTACTCTAAATATAAGTTTCTAAAAATTCACATTTAAGTAAAAACGGCCTGCTTACATAAATATTAGATTAATCAAGTCTCATTAAGGACAGGATTTTCTTATTGCTAGATCGTGTTATCGAGTAATTTACTTTTGAATAATATTATTTAGTATTTAAATATTAACATTTACATTGATACAGAAATATAATTAATATTTAATTAAAATGTAATACAGTTAACAAAATCTTACAAAACACCCCGGTTACTTGTAAGCTGCAATGCAGGAAAGCCCACAAGTACAAGGGGCGAATCATTTATTACAAAATAAAGTTAAACAAATAGCATATGAATAGAATTTAAATTAGTTTACATAGACAATGTGTACATAATTATAATTTACAAATAAGCCGGATTTATATAGTAAATATAATTATAAGGATAAGATATAATTTTAGATAATATTTAATTTGATAATTAAGCCTTTTTTTGCACAATATTAATATTGATTCATAATAACATGATTCAAAAGCAAATAAATGTAATTGTTGCTAAAAGTTTAAAACATGATAATTTTAAAAATATACATTTCTAATCGATTATTTGTAGAATCAAAAAGCATGTTTTAAGAAATGTTTATCAAATTTGACCAAGTTTACTACATTTAAAAGATTTTAAATATTTTTTTTTAAATTATATTGTATAGATTTAAATTAAAACCACATGCCAATGTACATCACAAGAAAATGTAAACCATAATAAATTTTCTGCTTGTATTGCAAATCTCTAAATTAAATTTATAACTATAACAAATTTATCTTTATGTTATTATGCATTTTTTCAAAAAAAAAATTATTTCTTTATAGCGCCTTTCATTAAAAAAAATGCTTCTTACATCTTATAGCATGTTCTGTCCCTATCAACACTTCTTCATTTTTTACTTTGTCTGAACACTTAATATTCTTCTACAAACCCACGAGTATTTTAGTCAAATTATAGTTGGAAATATCCAAATTTAAAAATAAATGCGTTTTTAGGTAGTTTTGAATACATTTTAATGCTATTTGTAAATAGAATATGACTCTGCAAAACATAGTATGATCCTTAAATGTAATGGCAAAAAAATTAATGGATTATCAAATTATTTGGAGAGTAGCAATGCCCCTAAAGTTGATGTTTTGTAACAATATTACATACATATATACATATTATCAAGGTTAGCGGTCGGAATGGTCTTAAGTTACTGTTTATTAAAAAGAATTTAAAGGTTAATTCAACATAATAAATTTTTTATTGTAAAGTGTTGTGTACATTTTAAATACTGTGAAGTGTGTGTTATGGAAATTGAAATGAACAAGTTTGTTGTAAATTGGATATTTAAATTAATAATTAATAATAAAAAGGGGATGTTTATTACTTATTATTAATCTAAATATTAGTTTCAATTGAATATTTTTATACGTGCTACTCAATTCATTATCAATCTTCTTAGATATTTTTATAAATATATATATATATAATACATTTCTTCATATCACTGATCTGATTATTAACTTCATCATATATCTCAAAATGTTAATGCAATTTCGTACTATAAATACGATGTATCATATATGTTGTTTCAAGTTAATAGCATAAGAGAACGTTCAAATCATAATTTTTCAAAGTTTTAATCTAATTTCATTGTGTATTATGTATTTTGTATTAATTTTAATTGTTCATTGTTCATAACTACATTAATAAAAAATAAATTGTTGTTATGCTTATGGTAAAACGTCTGGAGACTCTTTTTTAATATTTCAAGTGCATATTTGATTACCCTGTATCATTTTACTCTCTATTAATATCGGCTCGGCGTCCTAAAGAATTAAAAGATTATATGCATTCAAATTCCTGATCAGAATCGAGAGACGTTTATCGGATAATCTCTATTTGTATAAAATTTATAAATATCGTGTATGTATTGTTTTAATAATTCATTAATTATTCATATTATAAATAGTAAGATAGTATATCAAAATTTGATAATATAAATAATGCAATTTAAATAAAATTTTATATATTTCAGTTACTGATCTGACAGTAACAGTTTTTCTTAAAAAAGGATAATATGAAATATTTTTATCAATATTAAAAAAAAAAAAAATACTTTTCTATAAGAAAAACTATCATTTAAAGTTCTGCAAAATTTTCAAAATTTAAAGAAAAAAAATGTTGTCTGTGAAAACTTATTCTTTAGATAAATTCGAAGAAAAAAGTTTGTTACAGTTTTTCCTAAAAATGCAATCCTGAAAAGTTACAAACGATCAAAAAATGTAAATTTAAAATTTAAGCCTTTTTTAAGTATTTCCTGTGGATACATTGTAAGATATCTCGGAACGTAGCAGATTCTTTGGACAATTTTGAAAAAAAAGTTTATTATAGTTTTTTCCTAAAAACGCAACCATAAGAAGTTACAAACGATAAAAAAATGTAAAAAATGCATAATATATTAAAACATTAAAAAAAAAACAAAATCCCGCCAAGAACGGTTAAAAAGTGCAAAACTCTATTTATAAAATGTCAAAAATAACAAAATTCAGCCTTAAAAAATCAAAATGTTGCCAGAAAGCCATAAAAAGTGTAAAAGTTTTTATAAAATCTCAAAACTAGCAAAATCCGTGTAAAATATTGTTAGGAAGCATCAAAAACGTCAAGAGTAGTAAAATCCAGTCATAAAATTTAAATATTATCAAAAGCACCAAAAACTGTTGAAAAATACAAAAAAAATTATTAAATGGCAAAAATTGCAAAATCTAGTCATAAAATATCAAAATATTGTAAAAATGTACCAAAATCTCATAAAACTGTTAAAAAAATCTACTCGTAAAATGTCAAAGTTAGCAAAATGTAGCCTTGAATCATAAAAAAATGTCAAAAAGCATTAAAATCCAGCCATGAACTGTTGAAGAACGTAATTTAAAAATATCAAAATCTGTCATAAAATACTAAAACTTTGCCAGAAAATCAAAACTGGCCAAAAACAGTTAAGAGGCAGTTTGATGAGTGTCATAAAACTACGAGCAGAACTTACGTAATTTAACTCCTTTTCAAAATCATTTTTTTAACGTGTAGAGAATGAAATTTCCTATCTAATAAAATATATAAAAATCCAAAACCTTCAATTGTTTATTAAATTTTAAAATTAATTTGTAAATTTTTTGTTGAAATATTTGCTTAAACTTTAAGAGTTATACTTCATTGAACATTAAACTTAGTAGTCTTTTTACTGTGCTATAAGTTATTTTTCTTAAATAACAATTGTTACAGTTCTGCTCGTAGTTGTGAATGTATTATAAAATGCAAAATTTGAAATTCCCACGTGTATTAATTTTTCTAAAAGTTTGGTACTGCTGCCACATTAATTAAAATAGTTTTATGACACTCATCAAACTGCCCCTTAAAAGATGAAAATTCTGTTAAAAATATCAAAAATATTTTATTGTCAGAAAGCTCTTTATAAATTGTCAAAAATAGCATAATCTGGTCTGTCAAAATAATTCAAAATTTGGTTTAAGACAGTTAAAGCAAAAAATCAATCATAACTAAAACCGGTCATAAAACATTAAGATATTTTTAGATAGAATAAAAATCGGGCCCAAAAAAGGTTTAAATGTGCAAAATTTTATTCATAAAATGTCAAAAATAACAAAAACCTGCCTTTTACCATCAAAATATTGTTATAAAACATTAAAACGTAAAAATAAAAATCTTAAAACTAACATAACTTAACGGCTATAAAATATCAAAATATTGTTAGAAATAGAAACATTATTTTGTTAATAGCTGTTAAAAAATCCACAATTTTATTTATAAAAAGTAAAAAACAGCAATATCTGTTTATAAAGTATTAAAATATTGTCAAATAGAACCAAAATCCAATTGAAAACTGTTAAAAAAGCAAATATTATTTATAAATTGTTAAAAATAGCATAATCCAGCCATTTACTATCAAAATATTGTTTTAAAACACTAAAATGTAAAAAATAAGATACCAAAACTTGCAAAATCCGGCCATAAAATATCAAAATATTGTTAAAAATAGCAAAATCCGGCAATAATCTGACAAAATCCAGCCATCAAGTATAAAAATACTGTAAGAAAGCATCATAAACTGTAAACTTACATTTTTTTTTACAAAAACTCAAAAATAGTACAAAAGATTGCCAAAAACGATTGAAAACTGAAAAATACTTCATAAAATGCCAAAACAGCAAAATTCTGTCTAGAAGTATTAAACAATTCTCACAAACACTACAAATCTGGCAATAAAAAAAGTCTGCTACTAATATTTTTTTAAAACAACATGATAATAGTCCTAAAGTTATGTGATCATTAATAAACAAAAAAAACTACGAACAAGATTATGTATTTAAAGCAGATGATTTTAACACTTATTTTAGTAAAATAGCAGACAAAATTTAAAAACTATTGCCACAATCAAATTCTGATCCTATATACATGTCATGTAATAACATTTCATCTGCTACTTCACCATACTTTAAATTTCATACGGTAGGTCCGACTGAAATACGAGATATCATAAAGAGTCTCGGAAACTGTAGAGCTAGGGACATATACGGATTAAACATCAAAATATTAAATGGTATTGTGATCCTAATTATTTTACCGCTCACAAAATTAATCAATACGTGTTCTACAATGTGTGTTTTTCCAAAATGCATAAAAAGGCTTGTGTTATTCCACTTTTTAAAAAAGGTTTTGTAACATATTTAAACAATTACAGACCTGTTTCATTGTTCCTTTATTTTACAAAATTTTAGATAAAGTATTATTTAAACAAATTGTTGCTTTTTTGGACACAAATAACATACTGAACAATAATCAGTATGGCTTTTGCAAAGACCGGTCTACAAGTGATGCAGTCATGTCTCTTGTTGATAAGGTCTTAGAAGGGTTTAATAGTGAAGAAGATACTGTGGGATATTTCCTTGACCTCAGCAAGGCATTTGACTGTGTCTCACATGATGTGCTTTTGCGGAAGCTATACTGTTATATCTTTGATCCTTTAAGCTGTCAATTAGTATGTTCATACTTAACTGACAGGTATCAATGTGTGCAAACAAATTGGCCAAAGTCTACAGATCACTATCCATCCTAAACAGCTTGGAGAAACACTTCAAACTGATCTTAAACAAGAGACTGTAGCAAGAGTTAGTATGGTTTTACGGAAAGCAGGTCAACGGTAGATGCCATCCAGAAGGTCAAGGGCATAACGGAGGAAGCCAAAAAAAGACATAAGTTTGCAGTGGTGTCAATGCTGGACATTAAGGGCATTATTATGAAACTGGGAGGAGGCAAGTGAGGCCGTATTTTGTCAGACAGATTTGCGACTACCTCCACAACAGAAAAACTCAGGTTGGCAGCGGTGAGTTAAAAATGACAGGTGGGGAACTACAGAGCTCAGTTCTTGGCTCCACGTTATAGAACAGTTACTACGACAGGGTGTTGAGAAAAAGAAAGATACTACTTTAGTAAGGTATGCAGATGATCTTGCTATAGTGGTGTGCGGATCGTGCAACCATTGAAAAGAATGCTGAGTACGCCGCAAACCGCGTAGAAATGTGGCTGACAAGAAAAGGATTGGAACTGGGCCCGCACTAAACCTAAGCGGTTGTACTGGTCGGACTCATCTTTGTCCAATGCAACAAAAATCTGATACGGTGTACCACAAGGGTCAATTCTCGGTCTTCTGTTATTTATTTTATACGTTAACGACTTACCACTCCAAGTTAAATCTAAAGCCATACTATATGCGGATGATACATCATATCTTACTAAAAAAATAGCACTCAAAGTGAACATCAAGTCGACAAACACTGTGGAAGTAAAATTGCAGAGTAGTTTTTGGCTAACAAGTTATGTTTTAGAACATTCAGGTTAGCTTTCCACAGTACTAATAGTATAAGAGCTAGCAACGTCGCGAAAAAATTCATTTCAGGTCGACTAGTTTTTGAATATTGAAAATACTCAATTTTCACCCCTTCAGGGAGGTTGCGCTTGCGCTACCAGGTATATGCAACAGCTCCCAGCTGCCAGACGCGTCGCGTCCCTACCTATCGTCAATAAGGATGGAAAATATCCACAAAACAGTCGACCTAAAATGGTTTCTTAAAAACGTTGCTAGCTCTCGTACTATAATTATGGCAGACATGCGCCAATGAGTAGAATGATGCGCTATTATAATTTAGTTTCTTGCATGGGGATGTAAATATTAACATCTTTAACTCTCATTTGTATTCATTTCATAATCAAAGAGCTAGAATAAATGTATCACACTTTGAAGACCAGTAATTCTATTACTTATTCTATTACTGTGCTATTTTCTTATTTCTTTATTTTTATTATTGAAATGTTTTTTTTGTTAACAATTAAAAAAAAAATAGTGTTTTATATGTGGGCAATTCCATTTCAAACGGACCAGAGCTGGGGGGGGGGGAGGTGCATTGAGAAACTTGCTCATGTATTTTTTTTAGTTTCTATAACTTATTAGTAGTTTTTTGATCGGTATATGAGAGAATAAAACCCATAAAAAAAAATTCTACAATTGTTTTAAGTTTATTTGTCGTTTTTTAACTTAATCGCATATTGTTTAAAAACCGCAATTTTAACTCATGCTTGTAGGCCCTTCCGAATTGCAGACCCTTGCTTACGTATATCTACGCCATTGTTTGTGAGACTCATCACTTTGCATTTTGGGCAATTTTTCTTGTAATCCATCTAAACCATTTTCAACACTTATTAATCTACTTCAAATGTGTTTCTAAGCCAATTATATTTCTTGATATATACATTTTGTGGAATATATCTTTTCATTTTATTTAAAAAGAATATTGTTGTCATTAAGATCTCCCAAAAAACAGTTCAATATTGAAAACTCTGCCACTTGACGTCTCGTAATTTTTTCTTGCTTAGGTCTACTACAGTACAGTTTTGACCTTGCGTTTCTGTGTTCAACTGGTATATATCACCCAAATATGCCAATTTTGCCATTGAAGGCACCAGCACATTTGTTTTTTTTATCGGTCTCAAATATGTTTATTTCTGTTTTAAGATAAACAGCTTTAAAACTTGCAAACTATCAATAAATAGTAGTGATAACGAGGTTTGATAGGTTTGTTTACACTAGATAACCTTACTTTTTAAACTGTACGGACTTTGTTAGTTTGTATTCAGTCAGAGAAAAAATTCCATGTATTTGACAAATTGAAAACGCCGATTGATGTCTTGATGTCGGTTGGAACAAACCTATCTAAAATATGGTAGGAAAAATAAATAAATGTAATTTTTATATTTTTTTATACATTCGTTGTATATTTATAATATGTATATAAATAATTTAATATAATTAATTACACAAAAAATCTTAAATATTTTTGAAAATATTTAAATGTATATAAAATTGCAAATCACAATAAAAAATATTGTTAAATAGTACATCATTTATTCTGGTGGCTTTTTGTGAAGACCCCAACCATGGAAACATTTAGTAAACCTTTTAGACTCTTTGTTCTTTAATGTTAAAAATAATTTTCGTATCCTATCTTGTTGCTTGACACGCATATGTTGGATATACACTTGTGCTGATTTATATGCCAATTTAATTTCTACTTCGCTGCATTTAGCACCTAACCATAAAAAGACTTGTTCACCATTATCAAGTATCATGATATCATCATCAGCCAAATCATCCTAAAATTAAACAAATCTTAGTTTAAATGTGATAACATATTTTATTTTTATTACCTGACAAAAATCAGAACACTTTTCAGAAACAATAAAATAGCCTTTTTCATTAGAACATCTAAAGAGTCGAGTATAGTTCATAAATTCAGCTTCATTATCATATGGTTTTTTGCCATTGAGTCCCAACCAGAAGAAATTGTCAGGCTCTTCACCTTCTGCCAATACTTGCATGCTAACCCAAGGACTATTAAACATTTCTTCAGCAATTTCTTGAGTCAGCCGTGCTTCCTCAGGATCCGATTGTGATCCAATCCAAATATAAACAATACCTGAATCACCCTGTTCAAACGGTACATTCAAAATGTAACTAAAATAATATTTATTTAATAGATTAAAAACTCAATATATTAAAAAATAATACCAAAATGATGAATTTAATGCAGTGGCATCAGGTTTGATTTGTATAAGGCGTGTATTTAAGGCACTTCCATTTGAGCGTAAATGATAAAACTCAACAGCATTCTTATCTTTCATTTTCCTTTTACCTTGGTGTATAATAAATTTCCTTTTGAAATGAGCCATAAATTTCATATTTTCCTGCTGCTGATGTGTTCGTACTACCTCCAATTTATGTTCAAATATTGCTTTAAACTTTTTCTGTAAGGTAAATGTAAATGTGAGCCAACCCATATTGGATGCTTCTCGACCCTGCCAGAAATACACAACACATTGATAATCTTCTTCAATTGGTTCTGTTTCTTCGGCATCTTCTGGTTCAACCCAATATCTACATAAGAATACGTAACAATCCATTGAATAAAAATGACCAAGTTCTTCCTCAGGTAATCGAACAAATTTCTTCCCTTCTAATACAAATGATTCCATTGCTTCAAGGTCTTCATTCCATTCTTCCATTAACTGCTGGGCTTCTGATAAAGACATTGATGGTTGTCTTGGTGTAAACAAGACAGTGAGATCTGCTTTAGTTTCTTGCTGTTTTGCCCATTTTGTTAAATCGGCTCCTGTTTTTTGAACGGATTCGGCTGTACGAGTAAAATCAACAGCAATAACTTCATCCCAACCTATAAATTTGTACTTAAATACTTGTGATTCAGTATCTTCACGCACTCTTGTTACAACTGCATATTCAGGCCTATCAATCATATTAAAAAGCTCCTCAGATAACTTAACAGCAGCTGTTTTCACCAAACGTGTTGATTTTTTACCAACCCTATAAATATATTCAGATCATATTTGTAACCATTTCTAAGTAATAATAATTACCATACAAATAAATCCAAATAACAATCAAGTATGTAAACATTTTTACTGTTTAACAATTTATTGCTTAATTTTCCATATGGCACTTCAACTTGAGGTAATTCCAAGTAACCCATGCCAAGCTGAACTTGATACAGTCTTGGTGGTGTTGGTTGAAAATCATCATCAACATGTTCCTAAACGTAAAATCATAATAATAATGCTAATAAAACAAATAATATGTGTAATATGATTACCTCAATTGGTTCTTCAGGTGCTTTACCATCTGCTTCGCCCAAAGCAATCCAAAAATCTGAGCTTTCACTGCCCATTAATTCATTAATAATTTCCGCTTTATTTTTGCGTTCATTTTTATTTATTTTTTCTGTCATAAGTCGTGCTTTTGATTTTAAAGTATTTTTAGATTTTTTTCCAAACCAAAGAAAAATTTTTAATCCGGTGTCAAGAACAAATACAAATCTTGGATCTAATGCATCTGATGCTATAGCTACTGGTTCTAAATGGATAGAAGCACCTGCTGCATGTACTCGGTACAATCTAATTTCATATATCTAAAAATATATGTTTAGTTTTGTATTTGCTTGTATATTTATAAAACTAACCATATCTTCTACAGTGAAAAACCCACTGCAAGTACGACCTCCTTCAATATAAGCCAAACCAGTTTCAAATAAAGCTGTAAATTCTTCCGATTCATCACCTTGTTCTTCACGAATAGTACGACATTGAGCACCCAAATAATTTCTTAAGTTGACTGCATGAATTGCTGAACATGCACGTTTATCAAGCTGTATTTTGTAAACAAAATAAAGTGTTAATAACTAAAAGCAATAGGCCGTCTTTTGATCTTCTATATAACACTCAAGACCGCTTGTCTCTGCCAAATTTCACCGTTCTTTGGTTCTTTCGGTCAATTTGGACCAACGATGGTATTTATTAGTCGATTTGCGTTTCCTCTAAAACGGTTTTGCGTGCTACTGGCAGTCAGATGTGTGCGATATAAGCCCGGACGGAGTTTTCCGTCTTTTCCAGACCGGACGGCGCCAGTCGTTCTGGCCGAGACTGCCCCACGCACAAAGAGGTCGCATATAGGGCACGATTATTTAAACAGAAAAAGTTATTAAAGTAATTTTTTTAAGTTTAATGTTTTTTTAATTATTGCAGCGTAAAAATTACTGCATCATTAGATTTTTTCTAAAATAATAGAATATAATTCTAAGTAACAAACAAAATGGCCGCCGTGTCATAATTTGCGTCACCTTACGATTGAAAGTATTTATAAACTGGACTATTATTTGAATCAAATAACTTTTAAATTACTACGCCAGAGGTCTTTTTAGAAAATACAATTGTTGAAAAAACATTTAGGGTGCTGCTCCGTAATTTCGGGAAAAAACATTTAGGGTGCTGCTCCGTAATTTCGGGCAAAAAACAGTTAGGGTGCTGCTCCGTAATTTCGGGCATCAGCAGCCTATGTCATCGATCATTCGGCAGACAAACCAGTGTTCCAAGAAGAGGAATAAAGATTAACCCAGTCCTCCTGAGTGTGCCCTATGTAAGGGAACTCACAGAGAGTACAAAATCGGCAAAACCAGCCCCGATTATGCATTAATTCAATCACATCAAAGAATAATAAGATTACTATTTAATTTAGATTTTAATTCTACATGTAGAACAATATTCGGAGAAAAGCAGTTGTTGACAGTGACTAGTATTTATATATATATACAAAACACTTTGTTATGTTAAACAGAATATAAATAAGTTAGAACATCTTGGCGACCATCATCAGTATAATACTAGACACGGTCAACAACTGTCAGCTGTTAAACATAAAAGTGTGCTTTTTGAAAAAAGTCCAGATTATGCCGGAATTAAACTATACAATCATTTACCAGAAGAAATCAAGAAAAATAATTATAAACTGTTCAAAACTGTAATAAAAAAACACCTTACTGCTAAAGTAATATACACCATCGACGAATACATGGCAATTAATTTTAAAGTATAGTTAAGATTGCAAATATAATTTTAGTGTCTATTAATTTATTGTAACTTTAAACTGTATGTACGTATTTGATTAATGTTTTAATGCAATTGATGTGTATTTTATTTTTATTTGACTAGCACATACTGTATATTTCTTTTTGTACTGGATTTTGTGTAAAATAAATCTTATCTTATCTTATCATCTACAGTATGTTATATTATGTTGGAGACATAGCCCATCAGCTGTCAGATTGTTTAAACTACAAAGAAGAGCTATCAGATTAATCAGTGGATTAAAGTATCGTGAAGACTGTTTAAATGCATTTGTAAAATTAAAGATATTAACTCTACCATATATCTATATATTAAACTCTTTAACACAACCAACACAACACCAGAAGTAAAAACCTCATCTGTACTCCATACTGTAGGATAAATAAAAGTAGAAACGTTACTTATTTTGGAATCAAATTATTTAATAAACTACCTACGCATATTAAAGATTTACCACTAAATATATTTAAATTAAAAGTAAAAGAATATTTGTTAAATAAAGCATTTTATACAATAGAATCATTTTTAAATGCTTCTGATAATGTCTTTTAAATGTTAATTCAACTTGTATGATTCAACAATCTTTTTATTTGTAAACTGTATTTTGTAATTGTAAACTGTATTTTTGTAATTTTGAACTGTATTTTGTAATTTTAAATTGTTCTTATGTTATGTATATTAACATGTGTTAAGATGTATTTTATTCTATCTCTTCACGAGATTGATGATGGCAGACAAAGAATAATTTAAGAAATTATATCCCCTAATAAAGACATTCTGCTTCTTATATGCTTTTGGAATCGTAACGACATTAATCATAAACAAGAGGATCTAGAGACGTTCTTCTTCAAAAATAACATCAATGTGATGTTATTATCCGAAACCCTCTTAGCTCCTGGAAAAGCTTACAACATCCCGAACATTTCCCATATTTGGGAAACACGTTTGGTCAAACAATCAGCTAACCACTTGTCCCTACGTCCCAACTGTTGAATTAGAGTAAAATTCAATTGTAATTAATGTTCCTGGCTTAGAACTGATAAAGTTGATTTCAGCATATCAGTCGCCAACTAAGCAGCTAGTAACAGTAAATCTCGATGCTACACTAGATTGCCTTTCCAACAATTGTCGCAGGAGGCTTTTACTCAAAGCATCCAGCTGGACACAGCAGACTAACAAATGTTAAAAGCAAAGTACTGTTACAGTATGCTAATGATAAGAGATATATTGTACTTGAGTCAGATATGCCAACCTATCACCATTCTTAGGGTCACCCTAGAGACGTACTTGACATGGCTCAAACTGCTATTCTTGGTCCTTGTTTCACATCTTAGACGAGAACATAAGATCACTAACTGACATTCGAACGGCTGAAGAAGATGATCGCGCGGTCGTTGACTTTACTAGCCTCATCTCATTGAAAAAGTCTACCAAAGCTTTAACAAAAATTGGAACAAATAGAAAGCTTATCCGATCTCAAAATCGCGCCGAACATATATGCTAAAGGTCACATGACCCAACGAACCAAACCCAGCTAAACCGGCACAATAGTGAAGTAAAGAAGGCAATCAGGGAGCACAAAAACCAGTGCTCCAACAAAGATGATAATCTGATGTGAAGGATTGCTAACGCCCTTCGAAACAAGCTTACACCGCTTCCTTTCATTCATGACAAAAGAAGCCTTGAATACATGTTGAAAGGCAAGACCAAAGCATTTGCTGGCAGCCATGAACTCCAAAGTACGTCACTCAATGACGATGAGTTAGGCTTTGATCATGTGGAAAGGATACACAAAGAATTAAGACAGTGCCTACTGCACACTGACACTGCTTTAATTCTTGAGTTCGGCCGTCCAGGGTGAGAGATATCATAGCACATCTCAAACACAAATTGAGCTCAAATTCCAGATTGGATTCCAAACTACGCTGTGAGAGCATTCTCTCACTAGGCTGTAATGTTCCTCACAACCATTACGAATGCAATGCTAAGGCCGTCGCATTTTCCGTCTGCATGAAAAAGGTCTAATGTCATTCCTATTAAAAAGGTTGGAAAGGATAGACATTTTCCACAGAATTACGGCCCAATTAGTCTTCTGTAGACTGTAAGTAAGGTAACCTAAAACTGTATATTAGATTGAATCCGGGATCACACGATGGTTGAAAACCTGTTGCCTAATCATCAACATGGCTTCAGATCTGGGCTCTCCACAACCCACCAATTAAGCAGGTTGATTGATCAAACCAAAACTTCAAACTTACGTTTTTTTCAGCCGTTGATACACTATATACTTTATATAATATATATAACATTTATGATATATCATATTGTAACATATTTATTACTCACCGATGCCTTTTCACCAATCCAGAAATAAATTTCCCAACTAAGGGAGCCACTATCATCAACAGATGTTCTCAGAACAATGTAACAGTCACCCTCATAAAATTTTCCATGTGCAACTTCCTCAATTTGATTAGGAAGGAAGTTTTCAATTTCCCAAATTGTTACACCTGGTACATGTCCAGCATCGTTGTCAAAAAATTCTGAATAATCCAGTGGTGGTTTTTCTAAGGTTTCATCCCATCTTTTAGGCCTAAATAAATATAATAAAAACTCTAAATAAATGCTAATTAACAAAAACTTACTTAACAAATTCAGCTTTTAATAATTCCATTTCCGTATTTGTACTATTCTTATCTTTAGCTACATCTTTCATACCCTAAAATTATATCAATTAATTAATAAAAATATAACTATTTATAATCGTACCTTAAGTATCTTTGCTTGATCCTGATCAGCTTCTTCATGATCTCTTCTGCCTCTTCTTAATCGCATTTTTCTTGCTATTGGATCTTTACTAGGATCTACGACAAATTTGATCAATATTTCATTCATCACTAGAAAATCTCATTTTCTTACTTTGAGATGCAGCTGGAGGAGGTACCATAGCACCAGCCAATCTCAATTGATTTTGCAATGAGAAATCAATGTTGTAAAATTCCAAACCTGCACCTCTTGTCATTTCTGTAGGCTTAGGAGGCATAACAAGATCAGGATTGTTTCTCAAATCCAAAGAATCAAGGTCAGTAAGTAAGTGAATTGCATCAGGTAAAGTTATTAGCCGATTTGAACTCAAATTAAGCTTTTTTAATGAACCACATCTTAAAATTAAATTATATTATCAACAAATTGGTAAATTGATTAAATTAAATACCTGCATAAGCCCTCAGGAATCATTTCCAATTGATTGTTAGCAGCTGAAAAAATTTCCAAGCAGCCCAATTTACCAATACCTGATGGTATTCCTTCAAAATCTAACTGATTATCATTTACATATAACCTTCTCAGTGAAGATATTTTACACAGAGAGACCGGCAAACTTGTCAATTTATTGTGTGAAAGATTTAATGTATCCAGTTTGTGCCATAGTTCCATTGCTACATAATTTAAATTAAAGAAATTTAATAACATGAAATAATTAAAAATTACCTGTTGAAAGTTCAGTAATCTCATTATCACTTAAATTAAGCCTCCTCAAATTAGGAAGTGCATATAAAGAATCGGGAACCTTGGGTAGAGCATTCTGCGCTAAATCAACATCCGATAACAACAGAAGACTCTCCAAGTTACCTGGAAAATTATTTAAACTCCTCTGCGTATTTCGCATATGTAATGTTTTTAAATTAACAAGTGATGACAGTTGCCTAAACTGAAAATGGCCTAATGGATTGTTATTTAAAACTAATGTTTGTAAATTGGCAAGCCTTCGAATCTGTGGTGGCAGAGTCTCCAACTTATTATCACTTATATCCAAAAATAGGAGATCGGTTAAATTCATTAGAAGTGATGTTTGTACACTTTCAATACTAGAAATTAAAAATTAATCAATTAGTATCTGAATTTTTGAAATAATAAAATTGCTGTTTAGGGTAACTATTCAGAATCACACAACACATGTTTTAAAGGTAATGTAAAATACAACAAAAACAATATGAAATGATATAAAGTATAATTATATAATTTCCTTCCAACAATGAAAGTACAACCAATTGGTTCAGTTTTACAAACCTTGTAAGTGTGCTTTGTATTTCTTGATTAAATTTAAGACAAGAGCAGCTTGAGGATCAACATAGCATGACAAAATTATAAGAGCATATACTATAAAACCATAAGTTAGATGAGTAACACAATCAAATTAATTCTAAACATAGTAAAACCACTGAAACTCATAGTGTGAGAATAGAGGAATGTGAAACCTCTTCAAAGCTCCTCCCAGGGTGGCAGATAGGCTTTGGCAATAAGACTACCACTACTCTTCTTCTATCCTTCTGTGAACTATCGACCTCTCTTGATTAAACTCTTCAAACTACTCTAGACAAAAAAAGCTATTCAGTTACTAGGAAACCAAAACAACTTTTATTACACCTTAAAAAAAAACCTTTGATATAGAAGCTTGATGACGCTTACTAAGCTTATGAAATAATATGAATGTACAACAAGACAAAGAAAACGTTTATAGAGCAAGAGAACAATACCCCAGTTCCATTCGAGCGCGGTGGCGATATAGTAAGCCCCGCCCAATCAAGCGACTGCCATAAAAATACATTAAAAAAGACAGCAATCAAAAGTCTGATTAAGAAAAACCGACAAAAAATAAGCAAGAGCAAGCTGGAAGCCTTATTCACAACGCTAGCAAAATAAATGCCGTAGTGCATAAAACAAACCAAAATTTCAACCCCTTCTAAAGAAGAATTTCACTAGCAAGATCCCTAATCAGAACATAGCAGGAAGCCTAACACAATCGCCTCAAAGACCTAGTGCGCAATCAGTTGGCGATCTACATACAACCACAGAACAAGAAGAATTTAAAGAAGGTAATACGACAATAAAATGAAAATGCATAGATGATTGCAACGCTAACTGAAAAGAATTAAGATAGAAAACAAAATAACAACAAAAACAATAAAAAAATCAGAAATGGAAGCAAAAAACTGAAGAATCTGGTAGGAAAATACATAAAAACAAGAAAAGAAATCATAAAAACGGTATACATCCTATATATCTACTCAACCAAGCTGAACTCATATATTGGAATGAAACCTTTAGACAAACTACTAGAAAAATACCAAAACCTGGCAACACAAGCAAAAACACAAAAAAAGAGTAACTACATTAAATTAAAAATTTAACTTTAATAGCCCATGTGACCAGATAAATGCAATTTTTATTGCACTAACAAGCGACTTAGATAATTTGATTGAGTAATACCAATCAATCATCTTCTACAATTGATTCGACTGAAGTAATTCAGATTCATTCTAGCATGGACCCCAAACCCGATCTGAGCGATGGCCAGATCTTGGGGTGTACCTTCAAGTCCAGAAGCTTGAAGACCTTCTAAAGAATCAGGACAAGAAGATAAATGTACTGGAAAAGTACGTGATTAGAATTATCGACGACAAGTCGGAACGGATCGACAACCAAGCCAATGAACTCGAGCAAAATAGACTGGACCTCCAAGAGACCCTCTTAAGTCTGCAGGAAATAAAGAAACCAAGCAGATTACCCAGCCAACAGAAGTTCCGTCCCTGACCTCTTCCAAAGACCCCTGCGTCTTCTACAGCTCCCCAGCCCACCAGTTCTCCGGACGCCCCCTTCCAGACCTTCCTAGAACCCGGTCGATTCCAGCCCCTGACAAAGGACAAAGAGCAAATGCAAGTCCGGCTGGATAGCAATATCGCCCACAAAAAAGTCCCGGCCTACCCCACAGGCCCAACAAACCACCTATGGTCAGCCTAATAGATCATTAGGCCTCCCAAAAAGACTATGCAAATTGCCGAACCCGAACAGTAGGCAACATCGCACACTTCCTTAATTCCCGAGTGGCTATAACGTCTGTAACATTCAAACATGCAGCCCGCAAGAGGTGCTGAGTCAAAACGTCCACCTCCTATTATCATACTGGATAAAACCGTATTTCAAGGGTTGTCGGCTGTATTCGAGAATATGAACACCACCATCAATCACGCCATAAACGTGGTAAATGATATCCGCATGTGCCCTCTTCTTCTTCTTTTCAGCCCTTATCTATCCACCCCTAGATGTAAAAATTTCTCCATGTCTCCCACCCTCTATCGCATGCGAATTTTCGAGCTGCGATCGCAACAATGTGTTTAATTACACACTTCAGTTACGGTCCAAAAAGACCTTAAAATACGTCATAAAGAACGTAACAGAATGCGTCGAGGCTGATGCGGTGCAAGCAAAAATTATCGCTCTATGGTAAGCTCACATATCTGTCAAACGAATGGGAAGGAATGTGAAACCTTTCCCCATTGTATTAAGTTCAATTACCACAGAGCCCACAAAGCCGAACAATCATACTCTCTCTAATTTGTGCAACCTCAAGGTCCGCGTAGAATACAAGAGAAAATCTGATGACATTGTACCATGTCACCCTGTCAGCGGTATGGCCACACGGCATCAAAGTGCAACTAACCATGTTTTTGCGTAAAACGCGCTGAAGACCATCCCAACTCCACAAAGACAAAAGAATCAGGGCATGATGCAACATTACATACAATGACCGTCCAGCTTATTTCAAGCTAAAGGCAAGCCAAACTTCATCAAAGCCCGATCCAATGCACCTGTATCTCAACGGCAGATTCCCCGGAACACTCCCAATGCAGGCAAGAAAAAACCATATGCGCATGCAGCGGGAAACCAACACGCCAACACTTCAGTCAAAAATCAGCTTCTCCTCCGCTTGGCATAAGCGAGCAAAGCCGATTTTAAAGAGATATATCTATCTTCCTTACATTATTAGTCGGTAGGCGCTCGTGAG
Organism: Tachinus rufipes; assembly: GCA_963932245.1. NCBI lineage: Eukaryota > Metazoa > Arthropoda > Insecta > Coleoptera > Staphylinidae > Tachinus > Tachinus rufipes. The sequence continues at coordinate 82,008,478 of OZ010744.1, forward strand.
AGTGAATCCGATACTTTGCAAGTTTTTAGAAAGATTCTCCTCCCAACCCACAAAAAAAAAATCAGTCTGCTGTGTGACAAGAAACGCGACAAGCTACAGAATAATAAAGCGATTTTTATACGTGATGAGAACTGCAGATGAAAGCAAAAGCACCATGCACACAAGTAATTTATATAGAATACTATAAAAAAAAAAACAGAGAACTAGTCACAATGTACACTACAACGTTCGCGGTTAACTCTAGAAAAGTTACGGAATTTACTTTCAAGAAGGACCCAATGCTGATCCAAATAAATAACATCCGACTGCAGAGCCAAACAAACAGAGCAACAGCAAGGAACAACATCCAAAGGACGACAACGGTAAAAAGTAAACGATACAGACATAATTATAATAAAACCTAAGCAAGGCGTCTCGTAAGCCAAAATCGTAAAAGAATGATAAACAACGTGAATTCTTAATGAATAAACATAGCTGTTATAACAAGAACAAACCACGGAAAAGTTGAGCATAAAAGAGAAGAAAGAACTTAAGAAACAAGAAAGATGTAAAAAATACTAACAGAAAATTATAGGATACCCCGTATCAGACTTTCAGAGAGAGCTAATGAACATGATGCAAAATAAAAGTAATGCAAGTAAAAGCAATAGTTTAATTGATTTTAACGGTCCGTTGCGATCGGGTGATTTTCAGTTGTACCGACGTGACTCCAATTTTCTATGACGTATGCGCAGTGTTTTCCGAAGCGATTGAATAATGTCGCCCTGATTAGTTTCAAATTTAATTGTCATTTATTTTAACCAAATGGATAAAAAGAACAACATCAAAAACAAATAATAAAACAATCATTACAATGACAATTTGTCAATTGTTTCATAAAGTTGTTGAGAGGTTGCTCATTGTCGCTTATGGATGGCAGTTTAAACATTTATTTTAATTCTATTTTAATAAATCATTCTTATAAAAAAATGTATAACTAATCGTTGAATCAATCAGTAGAAACCTGAAAGTACTGCACTATACGAGCTATACAGTGTCAAATAAAAGTAAATCAATCATTAAAGTTACATGTCAATTATTAAACTTATCTTCTAACAATTTCTAATTTACATCTGACTACCTTGCCAATTAGTTTAAAATATGTGTCATATACAAAATATTGTAGATTCAGCAGCTTTTTATGTATTTTTTGACAATAAAATGTTGTAACTCTCACAAATTTTGATCACAATGTCTCTTAAAAAAAAAGGGTATTTTATAAATAACCCCTTAAATTTTTGCCGCATGTTTACTCAACACCCTGTATATATAATTCAATAAAGAATTATCGTAAGTGTCATATGAGCATTACACCAACTTTATTAGTTTAATAAAATAAAAAAAAAAAAAGTTTAGAAAAAGTAAAGAATAACAGATGACAATATCTATAAATCTAAACACCATGAAGCTAAATGTAAAAATCAATCAATCCCATTTTTTAATCCAATTTGGATATCCAACCCAGCTTTTAGCAGAATTGCCTTTAGAATTCAAAGTGACATATGTCTGTCTCTCTTTCAAATTGAACTGACATTTATACAATTGAGATTTCAATCAAAATTATAAGATGATATAAACGTAATAATAAAACTTTTAAACAGCTTACATGAAGTTTAAGAGATTGATAAATTACGCGACATTTGGTGACAAAATAAAAAATTGTTAATGTACAACCTCAAACATAAATAAACAGTGAAATTTCCCCACATTAAAATCATTCATATTCCACTGTCTACATCTCTCAATTCACTTAATTAACTTAAAAATACTCAACATGATAAATCAAAATAGTTCCTGTGCAACTCCCGACTAGTTACCCAATTTTGATTAACTAATTCAACTATTACCTGTTATGACTTAAATTAAGTACTAATAGTGTGCGTGCTTTTTCCAGACCCTCAGGTATAGCTTTAAGCTTGTTGTGACTAAGGTCAAGAGTTGTAAGTTCATCCAAATTAAATAATTCAGCCGGTATACCAGATGTTTTCACTTTATTGTGGCGTAGATTTAGTGTTCGTAAACAATTCAATTCTGTAAGTTCCCCATGCAGCTTTTCCAAATTGTTGCGTGTTAATGATAAATGTTCTAATTTTAAAAGGTTGCTCATTTCTTTTGGAATCTCGGTCATATTAGTTCGGTCCAGTTTAAGCCATTGGACTCCCGTCATCATGCTTACAGCTTCAGGAAATCGATCTTCCTAAAATAAAATATACAGTAAACAAATATTATTTAATAAATAAATTTACTTACGCTGAAATCATTTCGGGTAAAATCTATACCCCTAACAAAGGGTAAAACTCCTGTATGAGACATGTTGATAAATTCTTTAGGGTTATGTTATTAGCAAAAACAATTTATTATACTTGACTAATCGTTTAAATAATAAAATTGCACTTTCCTGAATAATTATTATCTACATGGTTGTAACTATATTATTATTAGACTAATTGAATTGCATACCAAAATATCTTAGTATGACAGATTAATTAGTGCATTGCCAATGTTGCCAAGTTGATCATAGATAATGTTCGTTGAGGAATTCCAGTCACGCCCAATTTACAACTGCAAATTAAACTGCTAAGAATTAAATTCCATAAACCTATTAGGTGTATCTAAAATCATTAAAGCTATATCGACAATATAACGCCGGCATCAGCTGATTTCATATTTGTAAATTTATTATTGAATGTATTACAATATTTATGCAACTAAACAAACACAACATAATTTTGAATATTATACAGGGTGGTTCAAAATATAAACAATACAAAATTGGATTCATTAATTAATTACGATTAATTGTTGTTATATTGGACCTTTTTTAACTGTAGTAATATTATTTTGTTTTAATCAAAAATTTAAACAATATTTTTAACCAAGTTACAATGTATAACTCCAAAATATTATAAATGAACATATTAACTTTTGCGTGAATGCTCCTCAATTATTTCTAATGAAGCTTAGTTAAATTTAAAACTCTTACTTTGGTTTACTTGTTATTTTAGAAATGTATGTAATGTGAATAAAAGTTGTTTTCTGGTGTGCTTACTTCAGCTACTTAAAAGTATGATACAGTTACATTCGACGTCATACGCAAAAAATCAAATAATAATGTTTATAATTACAAATGATATAACTAATAATTTTCAACATATTATTTTTTAAATTTATTTTATGAGTTTACACTAAAAAAATCTTGTAGTTTCTGTAAATATAAATACATGTCCAATGCTTTATTGTTAAATCATGTTAACGCATATGTAAACATAAATCGGCGCGCAAACCTTACTTTTTTTACATACAGAGGTTTAGATTAGAACATGTTTTTATGTTACCAAAACATACTCAAGTAAAGTGTGACGATAAGTATTACACCAATTATTTACTAAACTAATATTGTATTAAAGATTAACACAGTCTTTAACGGAATTAATTGCGGAAAAAATTTTGAGATCGTCAGCAAAAAGTTAATGTTTAGGTTAGATTCTTGAGGCACGCCTGACGTTGGACAATATTCAGAAGAGTTACAATTATTGTAAGAAACATATTGACTACGGTTATCTAAATATGATTTAAATAATAGTAAAAGATTGTTACTAAAACCAAATTTATCAAGTTTGTGTAATATAACGGAATGGTCTATTGTGCCAAATGTCTTTTTAAAATCAAAGTATATACAATCAACTTGACCCTTGTTATTCACTATATTTGAAGTAAAGTCAACAAAATTGCACAAATTAGTAGTTGTAGAGCGTTTTTCCATAAAGTCATGCTGATTTGATGATAACAAGTGTTTGACTTTAGGATAAATGTTAGAATACAGAATAATTTCAAAAACTTTTGCAAAGTTAGAAACAATGGCAATAGGGCTATAATTGATAATGCAGCACTAGCGCCAGATTTTAAAACCGAGCAAATTTTTGCTTTTTTCCAAACATCAGGAAAACTATGATGGTTGAGAATAATATTAAAAATTTTGCACAATGGAACGCAAAAGATATCAGCACAGTCTTTAATAATAAAGCAGGGTATGCTATCATGTCCGCTCGTCATTGAATTCTTCAATTTTTTGAGTGATGTCAGAACATCAGATTTGCTTAAGTTAGACACATCTATAATAGGAAAGTTATTGCAAGTGGAATGAACCGGATTAAACAAAGTAAATGATTGAGTATAAATACTCTTAAAATAATTAGCAAATGCGTTTACAATACTAGAAGGAGAGTCAAAGCTTTCACCATCAAGTTTCATTAAACCAGGAATACGAGTTTGATTGTTCTTTGAGCGGACAAACGACCAAAACTGTTTAGAATTAAATTTAATATTATTTGCTGTTAACGAAATATAATTATTGTATTCAACTGATATTTCTTTCTTTAGTAAAGATCTAGTTTCTTTAAAGTTGTTATATGATTCAGTAAATTAAACACGCTTATAAACAGAGTGTAATGCATTTTTTTTTTTTAAGTATTAATAATAGTTTTAGTGAACCAAATAGGATATCTCTTAGAAATAGGTTTACAAAGAGGAATATATTTATCAAAATAACTAAAAATTAAAGAATAAAAATAAGAAAGTGCTATGTCAGGAACAGTAAAATTATTAAACTCAGACCAGTTATTAATCGGGGACAATAAAAAGCTTATTAAAATATCTAAAGTATGATGTAATTTATCTTCTTTAACAAATGGATTAAGATCTCGAATAACTTTACAAGAACAATTAGAAAACACCAAATCTAAAAATCTATTATTAGAATTTAGTGTAGCATTATACTGCTCCACATTAAGCATATTATAAAAATTTGACATAATTGAAAAAATATTGCTGGAATTATTAATAATATCTTGTTTAAAACTAGGCAGATTAAAGTCACCCATAATTAAATAATTATCAGCATTAACGCAAAGTTGCTCAATATCATCTAAAATGCAAGTAAGTTTTTGATTAGTGGGAGTAGATGGTATATAGATTAAAATAATAACAAAACTTTTTAGTTTGAAAGAACAGTTACATGCTAAAATATCAACGTCACAAAATTTAGAAGTTATATGCGATACTTCAAGCAAATGAATCTTAAAGGCATTCTTAAAAGCTAAGAGAACACCACCTCCACGTGTTTGCTTGACGTGGCTGAACTTAGCAACGGCTACGGATTCGTTTAAGAAGCACATTTGTGAATCCGCGCTCTCACTCAAGCATCGCCCAGCCAAATCATTAACATGCTTACCAGTATTAGAATTTAGAGGCGCTCTTATATTTGTTCTAGATCAATATAAAACTTAATAATTTAAACAAATTGCTCTGTTGTTTAACTAAATAGTATTATTTAGCAATAATTAAATAAATAATAAATTTATAACAACTGCGTTGTCAACAAAATATGTAGATATAAATGGGTGTTAATAAATTATAAATATAACATTAAAACAGCGTTCAATATTTTTACATAAAAAATAATTTGTAGCGTTTAAACGTTTTTACATATATTTGCTTCTTATTATTTAACAAATAGAAATAAATTTATTTATGAAACAAAAATCTAAATAATTTGACTAATAATTTAATTTAAGGTTGGATGGCCATTGCTTAAGCTAATAAATATTTAATTAACCAATAATAATAAAACTTTAAACTTCCGGATATCCGAAAAAGATTTGTTTAAAAACGGAAAATGTAAAATATAGGAAAAATAAATGATTCAGTTTTTTGGCTGACACAACCTTATTTATGAACGGATCCGCAATGTTTTTGCTAATAACTGTTTCTATTTAACTAACAAATGGGAATACAATTTTAATTTTCCGGATATCTCAGGGGAAATTGGTTCAAAAACGGATAATGTAAAATATAGCAAAAATAAATGATTCAGTTTTTTTTGGCTGACACAACCTTATTTATAAACGGATCCGCAATGTTTTTGCTAATAATTGTTTCTATTTAACTAATAAATGGGAATACATATTCAATTTTTTGGATATCTCAGGGGAAATTGGTTCAAAAACGGATAATGTAAAATATAGCAAAAATAAATGATTCAGTTTTTTGGCTGACACAACCTTATTTATGAACGGATCCGCAATGGTTTTGCTAATAATTGTTTCTATTTAACTAACAAATGGGAATACAATTTTACTTTTCCGGATATCTCAGGGGAAATTGGTTCAAAAACGGATAATGTAAAATATAGCAAAAATAAATGATTCAGTTTTTTTTGGCTGACACAACCTTATTTATAAACGGATCCGTAATGTTTTTGCTAATAATTGTTTCTATTTAACTAATAAATGGGAATACATATTCAATTTTTTGGATATCTCAGGGGAAATTGGTTCAAAAACGGATAATGTAAAATATAGCAAAAATAAATGATTCAGTTTTTTGGCTGAGACAACCTTATTTATGAACGGATCCGCAATGATTTTACTAATAATTGTTTCTATTTGACTAATAAATAAAAATATAATTTCAGTTTTCCGGATATCTCAGGGGAAATTGCTTTAAAACCGAAAAATGTAAAATATAGCTAAAATAAATGATTCAGTTTTTTGGCTGCCACAACCTTATTTATGAACGGATCCGCAATGTTTTTGCTAATAAATGTTTCTATTTAACTAATAAATGGGAATACATATTCAATTTTTTTGATATCTCGGGGGAAATTGGTTCAAAAACGGAAAATGTAAAATATTGCAAAAATAAATAGTTCAGTTTTTTGGCTGACACAACCTTAATTATGAACGGATCCGCAATGTTTTTGCTAAAAAGTGTTTCTATTTAACTAATAAATGGGAATACATATTCAATTTTACGGATATCTCGAGGGAGATTGGATTAAAAACGGAAAATGTAAAATATAGCAAAAATAAATGATTCAGTTTTTTGGCTGACACAACCTTATTTATGAAGGGATCCGCAATGTTTTTGCTAATAATTGTTTCTATTTAACTAACAAATGGAAATACAATTTTAATTTTCCGGATATCTTGGGGGAAATTAGTTTAAAAACGGAAAATGTAAAATATAGCAAAAATAAATTATTCAGTTTTTTTTGGCTGACACAACCTTATTTATAAACGGATCCGCAATGTTTTTGCTAATAAGTGTTTCTATTTAACTAATAAATGGGAATATATATTCAATTTTTCGGATATCTCAGGGGAAATTGGTTCAAAAACGGAAAATGTAAAATATTGCAAAAATAAATGATTCAGTTTTTTGGCTGACACAACCTTATTTATGAACGGATCCGCAATGTTTTTGCTAATAATTATTTCTATTTAACTATTAAATGGGAATACATATTCATTTTTTCGGATATCTCAGGGGAAATTGGTTCAAAAACGGAAAATGTAAAATATTGCAAAAATAAATGATTCAGTTTTTTAGCTGACACAACCTTATTTATAAACGTATCCGCAATGTTTTTGCTAATAATTGTTTCTATTTAACAAATAAATGGGAACACATATTCAATTTTTTGGATATCTCAGGGGAAATTGGTTCAAAAACGGATAATGTAAAATATAGCAAAAATAAATGATTCAGTTTTTTGGCTGACACAAACTTATTTATGAACGGATACGCAATGATTTTACTAATAATTGTTTCTATTTGACTAATAAATAAAAATATAATTTCAGTTTTTCGAATATCTCAGGGGAAATTGCTTTAAAACCGAAAAATGTAAAATATAGCTAAAATAAATGATTCAGTTTTTTGGCTGACACAACCTTATTTATGAACGGATCCGCAATGTTTTTGCTAAAAAGGGTTTCTATTTAACTAATAAATAGGAATACATATTCAATTTTTTGGATATCTCGAGGGAGATTGGATTAAAAACGGAAAAAGTAAAATATAGCAAAAATAAATGATTCAGTTTTTTGGCTGACACAACCTTATTTATGAACGGATCCGCAATGTTTTTGCTAATAATTGTTTCTATTTGACTAATAAATAAAAATATAATTTCAGTATTCCGGATATCTCAGGGGAAATTGCTTTAAAACCGAAAAATGTAAAATATAGCTAAAATAAATGATTCAGTTTTTTGGCTGACACAACCTTATTTATGAACGGATCCGCAATGTTTTTGCTAATAATTGTTTCTATTTAACTAACAAATGGGAATACAATTTTAATTTTCCGGATATCTTGGGGGAAATTAGTTTAAAAACGGAAAATGTAAAATATAGCAAAAATAAATGATTCAGTTTTTTTTGGCTGACACAACCTTATTTATAAACGGATCCGCAATGTTTTTGCTAATAAGTGTTTCTATTTAACTAATAAATGGGAATATATATTCAATTTTTCGGATATCTCAGGGGAAATTGGTTCAAAAACGGAAAATGTAAAATATTGCAAAAATAAATGATTCAGTTTTTTGGCTGACACAACCTTATTTATAAACGGATCCGCAATGTTTTTGCTAATAATTGTTTCTATTTAACAAATAAATGGGAATACATTTTCAATTTTTTGGATATCTCAGGGGAAATTGGTTCAAAAACGGATAATGTAAAATATAGCAAAAATAAATGATTCAGTTTTTTGGCTGACACAACCTTATTTATGAACGGATCCGCAATGATTTTACTAATAATTGTTTCTATTTGACTAATAAATAAAAATATAATTTCAGTTTTTCGAATATCTCAGGGAAAATTGCTTTAAAACCAAAAAATGTAAAATATAGCTAAAATAAATGATTCAGTTTTTTGGCTGACACAACCTTAATTATGAACGGATCCGCAATGTTTTTGCTGAAAAGGGTTTCTATTTAACTAATAAATAGGAATACATATTCAATTTTTTGGACATCTCGAGGGAAATTGGATTAAAAACGGAAAATGTAAAATATAGCAAAAATAAATGATTCAGTTTTTTGGCTGACACAACCTTATTTATGAACGGATCCGCAATGTTTTTGCTAATAATTGTTTCTATTTAACTAACAAATGGGAATACAATTTTAATTTTCCGGATATCTCGGGGGAAATTAGTTTAAAAACGGAAAATGTAAAATATAGCAAAAATAAATTTCAGTTTTTTTGTCTGACACAACCTTATTTATGAACGGATCCGCAATGTTTTTGCTAATAATTGTTTCTATTTGACTAATAAATAAAAATATAATTTCAGTATTCCGGATATCTCAGGGGAAATTGCTTTAAAACCGAAAAATGTAAAATATAGCTAAAATAAATGATTCAGTTTTTTGGCTGACACAACCTTATTTATGAACGGATCCGCAATGTTTTTGCTAATAAATGTTTCTATTTAACTAATAAATGGGAATACATATTCAATTTTTTTGATATCTCGGGGGAAATTGGTTCAAAAACGGAAAATGTAAAATATTGCAAAAATAAATAGTTCAGTTTTTTGGCTGACACAACCTTAATTATGAACGGATCCGCAATGTTTTTGCTAAAAAGTGTTTCTATTTAACTAATAAATGGGAATACATATTCAATTTTACGGATATCTCGAGGGAGATTGGATTAAAAACGGAAAATGTAAAATATAGCAAAAATAAATGATTCAGTTTTTTGGCTGACACAACCTTATTTATGAAGGGATCCGCAATGTTTTTGCTAATAATTGTTTCTATTTAACTAACAAATGGAAATACAATTTTAATTTTCCGGATATCTTGGGGGAAATTAGTTTAAAAACGGAAAATGTAAAATATAGCAAAAATAAATTATTCAGTTTTTTTTGGCTGACACAACCTTATTTATAAACGGATCCGCAATGTTTTTGCTAATAAGTGTTTCTATTTAACTAATAAATGGGAATATATATTCAATTTTTCGGATATCTCAGGGGAAATTGGTTCAAAAACGGAAAATGTAAAATATTGCAAAAATAAATGATTCAGTTTTTTGGCTGACACAACCTTATTTATGAACGGATCCGCAATGTTTTTGCTAATAATTATTTCTATTTAACTATTAAATGGGAATACATATTCATTTTTTCGGATATCTCAGGGGAAATTGGTTCAAAAACGGAAAATGTAAAATATTGCAAAAATAAATGATTCAGTTTTTTAGCTGACACAACCTTATTTATAAACGTATCCGCAATGTTTTTGCTAATAATTGTTTCTATTTAACAAATAAATGGGAATACATATTCAATTTTTTGGATATCTCAGGGGAAATTGGTTCAAAAACGGATAATGTAAAATATAGCAAAAATAAATGATTCAGTTTTTTGGCTGACACAAACTTATTTATGAACGGATACGCAATGATTTTACTAATAATTGTTTCTATTTGACTAATAAATAAAAATATAATTTCAGTTTTTCGAATATCTCAGGGAAAATTGCTTTAAAACCGAAAAATGTAAAATATAGCTAAAATAAATGATTCAGTTTTTTGGCTGACACAACCTTATTTATGAACGGATCCGCAATGTTTTTGCTAAAAAGGGTTTCTATTTAACTAATAAATAGGAATACATATTCAATTTTTTGGATATCTTGAGGGAGATTGGATTAAAAACGGAAAAAGTAAAATATAGCAAAAATAAATGATTCAGTTTTTTGGCTGACACAACCTTATTTATGAACGGATCCGCAATGTTTTTGCTAATAATTGTTTCTATTTAACTAACAAATGGGAATACAATTTTACTTTTCCGGATATCTCAGGGGAAATTGGTTCAAAAACGGATAATGTAAAATATAGCAAAAATAAATGATTCAGTTTTTTGGCTGACACAACCTTATTTATAAACGGATCCGCAATGATTTTACTAATAATTGTTTCTATTTGACTAATAAATAAAAATATAATTTCAGTTTTTCGAATATCTCAGGGAAAATTGCTTTAAAACCAAAAAATGTAAAATATAGCTAAAATAAATGATTCAGTTTTTTGGCTGACACAACCTTAATTATGAACGGATCCGCAATGTTTTTGCTGAAAAGGGTTTCTATTTAACTAATAAATAGGAATACATATTCAATTTTTTGGACATCTCGAGGGAAATTGGATTAAAAACGGAAAATGTAAAATATAGCAAAAATAAATGATTCAGTTTTTTGGCTGACACAACCTTATTTATGAACGGATCCGCAATGTTTTTGCTAATAATTGTTTCTATTTAACTAACAAATGGGAATACAATTTTAATTTTCCGGATATCTCGGGGGAAATTAGTTTAAAAACGGAAAATGTAAAATATAGCAAAAATAAATTTCAGTTTTTTTGTCTGACACAACCTTATTTATGAACGGATCCGCAATGTTTTTGCTAATAATTGTTTCTATTTGACTAATAAATAAAAATATAATTTCAGTATTCCGGATATCTCAGGGGAAATTGCTTTAAAACCGAAAAATGTAAAATATAGCTAAAATAAATGATTCAGTTTTTTGGCTGACACAACCTTATTTATGAACGGATCCGCAATGTTTTTGCTAATAATTGATTCTATTTAACTAATATATGAAAATATAATTTCAGTTTTCCGGATATCTCAGGGGAAATTGCTTTAAAACCGGAAAATGTAAAATATCATGTCAGCCAAAAAACTGAATCATTTATTTTTGCAATATTTTACATTTTTCGTTTTTGAACCAATTTCCCCTGAGATATCCGAAAAATTGAATATGTATTCCCATTTAATAGTTAAATAGAAACAATTATTAGCTAAAACATTGCGGATCCGTTCATAATTAAGGTTGTGTCAGCCAAAAAACTGAATCATTAATTTTTGCAATATTTTACATTTTCCGTTTTTGAACCAATTTCCCCTGAGATATCCAAAAAATTGAATATGTATTCCCATTTAATAGTTAAATAGAAACAATTATTAGCAAAAACATTGCGGATCCGTTTATAAATAAGGTTGTGTCAGCCAAAAAACTGAATCATTTATTTTTGCAATATTTTACATTTTCCGTTTTTGAACCAATTTCCCCTGAGATATCCGAAAAATTGAATATGTATTCCCATTTATTAGTTAAATAGAAACACTTATTAGCAAAAACAAGGTTGTGTCAGCCAAAAAAAACTGAATCATTTATTTTTGCTATATTTTACATTTTCCGTTTTTAAACTAATTTCCCCCAAGATATCCGAAAAATTAAAATTGTATTCCCATTTGTTAGTTAAATAAAAACAATTATTAGCAAAAACATTGCGGATCCCTTCATAAATAAGGTTGTGTCAGCCAAAAAACTGAATCATTTATTTTTGCTATATTTTACATTTTCCGTTTTTAATCCAATCTTCCTCGAGATATCCGAAAAATTGAATATGTATTCCCATTTATTAGTTAAATAAAAACACTTTTTAGCAAAAACATTGCGGATCCGTTCATAATTAAGGTTGTGTCAGCCAAAAAACTGAATCATTTATTTTTGCAATATTTTACATTTTCCGTTTTTGAACCAATTTCCCCCGAGATATCAAAAAAATTGAATATGTATTCCCATTTATTAGTTAAATAGAAACAATTATTAGCAAAAACATTGCGGATCCGTTCATAAATAAGGTTGTGTCAGCCAAAAAACTGAATCATTTATTTTAGCTATATTTTACATTTTTCGGTTTTAAAGCAATTTCCCCTGAGATATCCGGAAAACTGAAATTATATTTTTATTTATTAATCAAATAGAAACAATTATTAGTAAAAACATTGCGGATCCGTTCATAAATAAGGTTGTGTCAGCCAAAAAACTGAATAATTAATTTTTGCAATATTTTACATTTTTCGTTTTTGAACCAATTTCCCCTGAGATATCCGAAAAATTGAATATGTATTCCCATTTAATAGTTAAATAGAAACAATTATTAGCAAAAACATTGCGGATCCGTTTATAAATAAGGTTGTGTCAGCCAAAAAACTGAATCATTTATTTTTGCAATATTTTACATTTTCCGTTTTTGAACCAATTTCCCCTGAGATATCCGAAAAATTGAATATGTATTCCCATTTATTAGTTAAATAGAAACACTTATTAGCAAAAACATTGCGGATCCGTTTATAAATAAGGTTGTGTCAGCCAAAAACCTAAATCATTTATTTTAGCCATTTTTTACATTTTCCGGTTTTAAAGCAATTTCCCCTGAGATATCCGGAAAGCTGAAATCATATTTTCATTTATTAGTTAAATAAAATCAATTATTAGCAAAAACATTGCGGATCCGTTTATAAATAAGGTTGTGTCAGCCAAAAAACTGAATCATTTATTTTTGCTATATTTTACATTTTCCGTTTTTAATCCAATCTCCCTCGAGATATCCGAAAAATTGAATATGTATTCCCATTTATTAGTTAAATAGAAACACTTTTTAGCAAAAACATTGCGGATCCGTTCATAAATAAGGTTGTGTCAGCCAAAAAACTGAATAATTTACTTTAGCTATATTTTACATTTTTCGGTTCTCCTGAGATATTCGGAAAACTGAAATTATATTTTTATTTATTAGTCAAATAGAAACAATTATTAGTAAAAACATTGCGGATCCGTTCATAAATAAGGTTGTGTCAGCCAAAAAACTGAATAATTAATTTTTGCAATATTTTACATTTTCCGTTTTTGAACCAATTTCCCCCGAGATATCAAAAAAATTGAATATGTATTCCCATTTATTAGTTAAATAGAAACAATTATTAGCAAAAACATTGCGGATCCGTTCATAAATAAGGTTGTGTCAGCCAAAAAACTGAATCATTTATTTTAGCTATATTTTACATTTTTCGGTTTTAAAGCAATTTCCCCTGAGATATCCGGAAAACTGAAATTATATTTTTATTTATTAATCAAATAGAAACAATTATTAGCAAAAACATTGCGGATCCGTTCATAAATAAGGTTGTGTCAGCCAAAAAACTGAATCATTTGTTTTTGCTATATTTTACATTTTCCGTTTTTAATCCAATCTCCCTCGAGATATCCGAAAAATTGAATATGTATTCCTATTTATTAGTTAAATAGAAACCCTTTTTATCAAAAACATTGCGGATCCGTTCATAAATAAGGTTGTGTCAGCCAAAAAACTGAATAATTAATTTTTGCAATATTTTACATTTTTCGTTTTTGAACCAATTTCCCCTGAGATATCCGAAAAATTGAATATGTATTCCCATTTAATAGTTAAATAGAAACAATTATTAGCAAAAACATTGCGGATCCGTTTATAAATAAGGTTGTGTCAGCCAAAAAACTGAATCATTTATTTTTGCAATATTTTACATTTTCCGTTTTTGAACCAATTTCCCCTGAGATATCCGAAAAATTGAATATGTATTCCCATTTATTAGTTAAATAGAAACACTTATTAGCAAAAACATTGCGGATCCGTTTATAAATAAGGTTGTGTCAGCCAAAAAACTGAATCATTTATTTTTGCTATATTTTACATTTTCCGTTTTTAATCCAATCTCCCTCGAGATATCCGAAAAATTGAATATGTATTCCCATTTATTAGTTAAATAGAAACACTTTTTAGCAAAAACATTGCGGATCCGTTCATAAATAAGGTTGTGTCAGCCAAAAAACTGAATAATTTACTTTAGCTATATTTTACATTTTTCGGTTCTCCTGAGATATTCGGAAAACTGAAATTATATTTTTATTTATTAGTCAAATAGAAACAATTATTAGTAAAAACATTGCGGATCCGTTCATAAATAAGGTTGTGTCAGCCAAAAAACTGAATCATTAATTTTTGCAATATTTTACATTTTCCGTTTTTGAACCAATTTCCCCCGAGATATCAAAAAAATTAAATATGTATTCCCATTTATTAGTTAAATAGAAACAATTATTAGCAAAAACATTGCGGATCCGTTCATAAATAAGGTTGTGTCAGCCAAAAAACTGAATCATTTATTTTAGCTATATTTTACATTTTTCGGTTTTAAAGCAATTTCCCCTGAGATATCCGGAAAACTGAAATTATATTTTTATTTATTAATCAAATAGAAACAATTATTAGCAAAAACATTGCGGATCCGTTCATAAATAAGGTTGTGTCAGCCAAAAAACTGAATCATTTGTTTTTGCTATATTTTACATTTTCCGTTTTTAATCCAATCTCCCTCGAGATATCCGAAAAATTGAATATGTATTCCTATTTATTAGTTAAATAGAAACCCTTTTTATCAAAAACATTGCGGATCCGTTCATAAATAAGGTTGTGTCAGCCAAAAAACTGAATCATTTATTTTTGCTATATTTTACATTTTCCGTTTTTAAACCAATCTCCCCCGAGATATCCAAAAAATTGAATATGTATTCCCATTTATTAGTTAAATAGAAACAATTATTAGCAAAAACATTGCGGATCCGTTTATAAATAAGGTTGTGTCAGCCAAAAAACTGAATCATTTATTTTAGTTATATTTTACATTTTTCGGTTTTAAAGCAATTTCCCCTGAGATATTCGGAAAACTGAAATTATATTTTTATTTATTAGTCAAATAGAAACAATTATTAGTAAAATCATTGCTCATCCGTTCATAAATAAGATTGTGTCAGCCAAAAAACTGAATCATTTATTTTTGCTATATTTTACATTATCCGTTTTTGAACCAATTTCCCCTGAGATATCCGGAAAATTAAAATTGTATTCCCATTTGTTAGTTAAATACAAACAATTATTAGCAAAAACATAGCGGATCCGTTCATAAATAAGGTTGTGTCAGCCAAAAAACTGAATCATTTATTTTTCCTATATTTTAAAAAACAAATCTTTTTCGGATATCCGGAAGTTTAAAGTTTTATTATTATTGGTTAATTAAATATTTATTAGCTTAAGCAATGGCCATCCAACCTTAAATTAAATTATTAGTCAAATTATTTAGATTTTTTTTTATAAATAAGTTTATTTCTATTTGTTAAATAATAAGAAGCAAATATATGTAAAAACGTTTAAAAGCTACAAATTATTTTTTGTGTAAAAATATTGAACGCTGTTTTAATGTTATATTTATAATTTAATAACACCCATTTATATCTACATATTTTGTTGACAACGCAGTTGTTTTAAATTTATTATTTATTTAATTATTGCTAAATAATACTATTTAGTTAAACAACAGAGCAATTTGTTTAAATTATTAAGTTTTATATTGATCTAAAACAAATATAAGAGCGCCGCTAAATTCCAATACTGGTACGCATGTTAATGATTTAGCTGGGCGATGCTTGAGTGAGAGCGCGGATTCACAAATGTGCTTCTTAAACGAATCCGTAGCCGTAGCTAAGTTCAGCCACGTGTTTGCTTGGTGGCCTCAAAATTGCGGTCACTTCTAAAGACTGAGTATTCCGTTTGTGAAAACAATTCAGATGTTAAAATATCTGATGACAGCCATGTTTCGGTTAAACCGATAACATCAAATTCCATGTCAGCTATGGCGGCATTAAATGGGTGAATTTTATTTTTAATACTGCGTACGTTCTGGTACTAACAAGAAAAACTGTTGGGCACTAAAAGTTTAAATCCGATTTTGGCAAATCATTTATGTTACTAACATTTATAATAGGTACATCATCATTTATAGGAGAAGCATTTACGTTACTAGCATTTAGAATAACTACATTAACATTGGTAGACAAAGCGTTTAGGGTACTATCGTTTAAAATAGGCGCAGTTACATTGTCAGGCAAGAAGTTGCATGACTAACGTTTAAGATAGTATCATTAGCACATTCAATCAAAATTTGCATAATGTTGTTACACAACTTTATTTTACCGATTCTGTTTAAGTAAAATCCATGTCGCGTATAGTCCTTTCTAAATAAGTTACAATTAAAGTTTAGTACCTTGATTCTATTGTCAATATTAAATTTATTGATAAATAATTTAAGTTCTTCGTTAAAACAATACGTATTATAGAAAGACAATGAAGTAATATTATCAAAGCGATAGGGCAAAGTTGATATAATTAAGTTAGTGTTACGTGAGAAATCTAATAGCTTGTCTAATAAAACTTTGTCCCGAGTCCAATTAATTTGAGTACCGCAAATAATTAAAAGTGAGTCATTTAATGTTAAATTCTTAACTACAGAACTCCAACTATCAAGTATGTCATGTAGTTTAGCGTTAGGTTTACAAATACATTCAACAGTAAAATTACAATTATAAGATAAAATAGAGGCCAAGTCTTTGCCATGACCATCAGAGAGTATAACCAACCGTTTCCTAACAACAGAAGGTTTAGCCGTCAAAGTGTTACTAGGAATTAACTTTGAATTACAATAAGCGTTTGACGAACTTGAATAAGGTGCCAAAGTGTTGGAATTTAAATTATAAGAGAAACTTTTAGTCGATCGGAAAGTCTCCAATTCAGAACTCAAAAACTCAATTTGATTACTTAAAGCACGGTTTACACTCAATAAAGTTTCATTTTGATTAAGTGTCTGTTGAAACGAATTAATAATAATGTATTTTGAATCTAATTCAGACGATAATTCCCGATACATAATCGTAAGGTTTTCAAATTTTTCAAGCAAATTCGAATAATCACTATTTAATTTATCCAAATTTTCACGTAGTACATTATTTTCCGGCTTACAATTTAAAGTAATGGTATGTCATCATTAATATTTGACTTCTTAGAATCAGCAAGTTCAGTAGATACAGAGCCGTGAGAATTAATTGATGATGATTTTTGAGACAAGATAAGTTTAGATGTTTTATTTCTTGTTTGAGGGCCAGATGCATCATTTTCAGACATTCTATTCAATAAACTAGTAAATAGTAAAATAAAAAACAAATAATAAAAACGGAGAACATACACCCAGGGGCCGATCAGTGTGATTAAGTAACTACGTGCACAGGTAGGCCACGGAAGGGTTATTACAAAATGAAACAAAGGTTACAAAAAAATTAAGTAATATGAAAATAACAATTAAATTATTATTTGAAATAAATTCAATACAAATAAACGGCGCAGGTAGAACGGCTTAGCAAACAATTATGAAAGTAAAATATATTTAAAGCGTTTTTGTTGAAAGAAATGTGAAATAAATTCTTTCAAGCAAAAAATTGTACATTTAATAATAATAAAACTAATTAAAAATAACATAGTTATGGCAATAATTTTTGCATATTTCAGCAGCATAAAAAACAGCAAACCTGCCAAATTTCAAAATAAACAAACAACTGCAACACAGATAAAACACAAAAATAACGCAGAACACTGATCACTACACAATTTTGTGATATGTAATACTTAGTATCAACTACCTCTTAGACGCTTTTACACTTGGACGTTATCATAACATCAACCTAATCACATAGTGCAAAACCAAAAAGAATTTATATTGGTAGATAAAAAATATCAAAATAGTATACATGTAGGAAAAATGTATTCTGGGGAGGATATAGAATTGGACTATAACCCTGTGATAGCTCAAATGAGAATTCAACTCAAATGATAAAACGTAATACTAAATCAAAAGATTAAATATGAAGGTACTAAAAGACCTGGATAAGCACAAACAACTATCTTAAAAAATCTTAATAACAAGCTAAGAAATTTCGACAAAACAAAAGAAAAAATAGTTAAGTACGTCTAGAAGTAGCTTAACCAAAGTTTTAAAAACATCTAAGCCAAAATATTAAAAACCCCCAACAATAACAGAAAGAAGAAATGGAAGACTGACAAAATATTGAAACTCATGTATAAAAGACAAACATACAAAAATCTAAACCATCAGAAATACAACAAACTGAACTCAAACATAAGAAGAAACATTAGAAAGGCCAAAGAAAACTGAATAGAAAAAAAAAAACGCTAAGAACTAGAAAAACTTCAAGAAAAACACCTAACCTAACCTTCATAAAAAAGTAAACAAAATTACTGGTAGTACTAGAAACTATCCACCGATAAGATTAATAAATAAAGACGTCAAATTTATGACTAGTAAAGAAGAATGGGCAAAATAGATCCAAAAACTATTTGGTGATAAAACAAACCTACCAAAACTAAACAACAGTAGTAACACTGGCCCAAACTTTATTAAATCAGAAGTTATTAAAGCACTAAACTCAACCAAATCAGGTAAAGCGGCAGGTTCAGATAATAGAGAAGAATATCGACATACTAGTTTACTTTTTCAACAAGATATAGTTTTAAATAATATACTAAAAGATTGGCTTAAAGCAATATTTTTCAAAAAATTCAACGTCAATAAATGTGATCAATATCACTCAAAATACTACACAACATAATACGTAGTCTATTATGAACAAACTGTGATTGAACAAAATTGTTAATTAGATAATTAATATAATTTATAATGGTCACTGTTTAAATAAAGTTAATGTGTATTAAAAAAATGTTTACATAAATTTAATAACAAATTCTGTGTAAACTTGA
The DNA here is from genome assembly GCA_963932245.1 of Tachinus rufipes. Taxonomy (NCBI): domain Eukaryota; kingdom Metazoa; phylum Arthropoda; class Insecta; order Coleoptera; family Staphylinidae; genus Tachinus; species Tachinus rufipes. The sequence continues at coordinate 82,027,875 of OZ010744.1, forward strand.
AATAGTGTGTATTATGTGTTTAAAAACTGTGAATTAAATGTTTAAGTTATATGTAGAACAATATTTATACAAGAATAGAATGCTTTTATAGTGAATGTTCATTACTGCGATGGAACTTAACGAGAATGACACCAGATCGTACTCTCTTGTAAATCACAAATTAGAAATTAAGCATCAATAAGAAGAAACTACCTGATAGGCCATACAATGTAATAGAAGAGGTTTTTTACAATATAAATAATGATAAAATATTAGAAAAAAATATTTAGTTTGATGATTGTTGTCAATCCGTATAACTTACACAATACAACTTTTACACTCAATTTATATTTGATTTGCAGTTTTAAGAAGAATTATAATTGGATCTATATTGTTTTATAAAACATTGCAGAATGATATCGCACTATCATGTTAGATACATTTTTTTAACAATTACACTACTATAAATTACAAACTGATTATTTTCAGCTGCTAAATATCGTATCCAATATTTTATTATTATTTAAATGTTGGTTGTACCACGCATGGTTTTCTTTGCAATTTTCATATGAAACTCCAGTTTGGGCAAATACTTTTTTTATTGATTTTTGTGGACTTTGCTCTAGTCCAGTGATTCCCAAAGTGGTCCAGGTAGACTCCCAAAAGTTTCACGGAAGATTCGACGAGGGTCTACGTTGGCGTGAAAAAAAAATGGGGATTCACAAGTTGTAAAAACAAAAATTTATCTGGTTTTGATAGTAAAGAACAAAAATGTTGGCTTGGCAGTTAATATATATCAGATAGCTTGTTTATTTAGCATTAATATCTTTTTTTTTTAACTTTCCTTAATTTTAATTTTTTAGTGCATTTTACGGAAGTCAACAATTGCTACTTGTAAATACTTGCATATTCAATATTCAGTACAACGCGTGTCGAGATTTGCAAAACGCCACTTGCCCGCCTGCAACGCTTGTTCAGACGTGCAAAAGAATAAAATCAAAGAGTTCTATAACTACAGATTTCAAACCTAAATCAGCGTTTTGCCGTACAATTCAGTATATCTGGTCTTGTCGCACATTCTACCCTCTCCCCCGTATAATTTTAAGTTGGACGGAGAAAGAATAGCAATGTTTGTTAACTGTAACCAAGTAGGAGACCAGTGCAAAATCTGTCCTTTTGCTAAAAATGTGATAAAGAAACGTCACGGCAGCTTAAAATCTTAAGTAACTTTTTGGATAAAATATGACTTGTGCAATGCTTGCAATCTTGCATAAATTTGTTTGATTCTGCACCAATAAAAATACAAATGCCAATTTGTTTTCCAAATTTTGTAAAGAAAAGTGTGAGTGCATCGATGTTAGTGTTTGCCAATGTTCAATTTAATATGGACGAAGAAATCCATGAAGAACTGCTACTCGCAAAAACTTTGAAGACAAACAGTAAAGGTGAATCAATATTTAATGTCTTGAGTTATTTCATTTACAAACATTAATTTGGTGGCAGCAGATAAAGCTCCTGTCATGTTCGGGCAATATTGTGGGTTTATAAGCCATCTTAAAAGAATTATACCAGGAATAACTGCAATTTACTGTGTCGTCCACCAACAACACCTGGTAGCAAAAAAATTGAGTAATAGATTGCACCAATCGCTTCAATTTGTAATTAAAGCAGTTAACAAAATAAGAAGCAATGCTTTGAATACCCGTTTATTTGCACAATTGTGCGACAAAAATGATGAAGACTTTCAACGATTGCTCTTACGTACTGAAGTACGCTGGTTGTCAAAAGGTGCATGTTTAACAAAGTTTTACTCACTTTTTAAACCAGTTTCTGGAAAGTAAAAATCCAGATTTAAAAGAAAACCTAATCAAATTGAAAGAAGACATGGCGTATTTGACAGATTTGTTCAAAAAATTGAATGACATAAACTTGGAGTTACAAGAGGACAGCCTAAATTTATTAAAAACAAAAGGTGTAGTTACTGCTTTTCTGGAAAAATTAAAATTTATGAAGCAAAATATTAGTCGGCGCAAATTCACTAGTTTTCAACTTGTCACTTGTCTTGATGAAGATATTCAAACATACGTTCAACATTTAAATGCCGCGCATGATGACTTCAAAACTAGATTTGAAGATATTCTGACAATGGAAATACCACCATGGATTATAGATCCATTTGATGAAACTGAAGTGGCAAATGAGGTATTACAAAAAGAATTACTCAAGCTTACCACCAATGAGGAGCTGAAGGTAAAAGGCAACATTTTGGCTGCAGGCAGAAATACCAGAAAAATATCTTGAGCTGTGAGAAATTGCAAGAAAACTTTTGATAGCGTTTCCCTTGTTATACCTTGTCGAAAAAAGTTTTAGTGTTGTTACAAACATATTCATTACAGAACGGCAAGATTTGCGGTTATTCCTTACAAAACTGAAGCCAAATATTGATAATTTGCTGTCAATATCATTGAAATAGATGTTTTTTTTATAAAATTCTAAAATAAATTATCATTTTGTATTATTTATGTACTTTGTTTATAATTACAAAAAAAAATTGTGTCAAAACTATGATCATAGTCTAGCCAATTTTTTTTTTTAATTTTTATGATACATGTATATGCATTTGGTTAACTACATCGTAAACCTCGGGGTTTTTTGTTTACACTGTATAACTAATACAATATTTTCTAGTTATACTTATATGTTACAGGGTCTATTATGAAAGTAACGCGCATAATATTATTGTGACAAATCATCCAGTCCGGTAAAAACGGTCGAAAAACGTGATGGAAGATCTGCCTTTCCAACGCAGCTAGTCGGCAACTTGCTCCGACTGTCTGAGCGGGAAAGACGTGTCTCCGCGTGAAGTGTGTTTTTTGACTTTGTAACACGATTTTGTAGCGCAGTTTTGCGCTGTCAAGAACTTTTTGTTTTGATTTAAAATGAGCCGTTTTTTTTTAACTCTGTCGTAACCACAGACGAATCCTGGATGTTTGAGTACCGAAAAGGCACACAAAATCATCATTCCGCCCCAAGAAAGCGCAAATGAGCATGTTCGAAAACGATGTTCGTTAACTTTTTTAACGTCCAAACAATCGTCCATTTTAAGTTTGTACCGCAAAGAAACCGCAACCTGTTTTTTGTTTCTTTGACTGAAGAGAGAGCTGAAAGAAAAGCATTGAGAGTCCGTAAAAAACATCCAAAAGCATGTTACAAGGTTTATTAAAAGACATTCCTGTCGAGGGGTTTCAAGGTGCCTTCCAGGCGTAGCAGACACGTCTCCAAAAGTGTATTAATGCATGGAAAGAGTATTTCGAAGAATTTTAAGCGTTTGTACCAGTACGATCAATAAATCTATTTTTTATATAAAATGCGCATTACTTTCATAATGAACCCTGTATACAAGGGCGGAGTAAAAAGTCTGGTAACATTGCAACATTCACAATTGAAAATTCCATATCACATTTGACAATGCCATCTGTCACAAAGCGCCCCTAGACGTTCAATATTATAGTCAATATATTGCACAATAATTAATATTATACAATAATATTGACCGTCTGTAGATCATATTGAAAGATTGCACAATATATTGAGTCCAGCAAAAAAAGTTTAATTTTTATTGTACAATCTAATCTAAAAGTATTTTTTTTTTTTAACTATTCCTTTAATTCATCTGCGCTTTTTTCTTCTTTTTTAAAACTATAACTAAAGCAATAGTCACACAACTTGCTTTATTTTATTTCACATGTTGACTGCATAAGTGTCAGTAACTAACAAAAAGTTTGCACAATTATATTGCAACGTCTAGGTGATCCTAGCAATATATTGTGCAATAGATTGTTCAATATTATTGATGATCATATTGATTGTCTAGGCCTTATTAAAATTTTAAAACAGACAGCATTAAAAGCAGACAACCTATCGTATTTTTGTTCATATGGAAAAAAGTAAATTATGTGTACCATAACCAAAATAAATGAATTAGTCGCAAGAGGCTAAGTTTAGAAAATAAAATTTACCTTTTTAATGTTCACATACAGTGGTTTCTCTGCTTTTAATAGCTACCAAAAGAGTATTTTGAAAACAAAATTATTTTAATACAAAAATACTACTAAACAGTAAAAAGAACATTGTTTATAGGTTTAAACGTTGTTTCCAAAAATATTATACTTATAAAATATTTGTGTTAAATGGCCAACGGACTAAAATATCCAATAGAAAATAAATTTAATCGTAATAAATTAAACAAAATATATTCTGTTTAAAAAATAACTGTTTTAACTTATAATGGTAGTTTTTGATAATAATCAGATATAAGTGAGTTGAATACACATTTTTATATACTAAATAAGTAAAACTATTTGTTAACTAATCTCAAAATGTTACGGTATAAGACACAAAGTGAATAGATACCCAAAAGCATATGTGGCTGTGATAAAATTATTCTCTGGAACACGCAGTACTGAATTATTTAATACATTTGATATGTATAATACTCTTTGTATTATACAAACATCATTTTCAACATAATTTAATGTGCATATACCTGTATAACATTTTAATTTCCGAATGTACATTTTGCTGAAAATATTGAAAAATAAGCAAACAAAAATTATATTTCTTTTTATAGAGATGAATTCAGACTGCACCAAAGGTTTATTAGAGATATGAGCAATCCATTTGACCTACCAACAAAAAAATTTAAAATGCTATTCCGTTTTGGCAAAGACGTTGCTCGAATAATTATTGACATGGTTGGCTCTCACATGCAAATAGGACAGCGTGTTACAGCTGTACCATTGGAATTAAAAGTTCTTGCAAGTTTGCATTTCTATGGTACAGGAGGTTACCAACTATCCATCGGACAGGGTTACAACTTTGCTATAAGTCAACCAGTTATGAGCCGTTGCCTCGATGAAGTTTTTCCAAATAATAATGAATTAAGAAATAAAGTTATTAATTGTTTTTTAAATAAATATAACTTTCCGCAATGTTTAGGAGCAATAGATTGTACCGAAATTGCAATTATATCACCATCGGAAGATTATCCAGCATTACCATATTTTTGTAAAAAAGGATATTACAGCGTTAATTGCCAAATAATTGTAGATAGCGACTATAATATTCTTAATATGAACGCAAGGTTTCCTGGTTCTACTCATGACTGCAATTTGGCAAGCGTCAAACATAAAAACTTTAATGGAAACTGAATATGTCCGAGGCAATAATTCATTTCTAATAGGTGATTCTGGATATCCCTTACAGCCTTTTTTATTAACGCCATTTGAAAATCCTCCAGAAAATACACCTGAATGTAATTACAATTATTATTTTGTAAGAGCTAGAAATTCAATCGAAAGATTAAATGGTGTTTTAAAATCACGGTTTCGGTGTCTATTAAAACATCGAGTACTCAATTATGATCCACTTAAAGCAGGAAAAATTATTTACAGTTGCGGTGTTTTACATAACATTGCTCGATTTTATAAAGATCAATTTGATGAAGAAGAAGAAATTGTGGAACTAGATGATGATAATAACTACGTAGAACAAAATATTCTTCCAGAAATCAAATAATACAATATTTAAATCGTTAGAATATAAAACATTTTTATTTATAATACAAACAAATTTATATTAATAAAACCTATTTTTATTAAATATTATATTTTACCTATCTTTTTGAATTTATGGCTCTTGCCAAGTTATTAATTGCTCTTGCGACAGCATAATTTGAATCGGCAAGGTATTTTACCTGTTGATCATGTGCATTTATTGCCGACAACATTCTATTACCCTGATTAGCAAATTTCTTTCTTGGGCGGTCACATTTTGTCTTAATTTAATATTTGTTTTTTCCGGTTCATGTACAATTTCTATTATTGGTGCAGTTGATACTTCGGGGACATCTTCCTTTTCAAGTTGTATTGTGGATATATCGTTATTATTATCGGGTACAATAATCAATGTTGTTGCGACTGCAGGGTCATCCAAAGTAACAATTCCACCTTCATTAAACTGGCCCCATCGATGGTTAATGTAGAAAGTAAAGATAATAACCGCTCTTCTAAATCGGATAATGGCTTGACTGCAGACCCACCTCCCGTACCTTTATAGCCATATTTTATGGCTCTTGCCCGTCTTTTAGTATTTGTTTTTAATTCACTGATTGTCTAAAAATTGTATAGGTTGTAATTAAATAATATTTAATTCATTTATACATACATCTTTCCATTGCCTAATTGATTTAACCGGACCAATTTTATTTAGCTCCAAAGTAAGGTGCTCCCATAATGATGTAATTTTAGGCAATTCTAATGGATTTATTTTACCTCCCAACAGAATTTTATGTTCTTCCAGATAATTAATTAAATATTCTTTTTGTGTTTTGGTTGTTCTTGCCGATCGCGGTGGCATTATGACTGATTCTATATTTATATTATTTATTGATTGAAGTAACATATGATGTTTTGAGGTTAATATTTTGCTTAAAAATTTCATTATGCAGCGTTGCCAGTCACATCAATTGTATTTTTAACGGAACCCGTTAAAATTGTATGTTTTTAACAGACCCTTTAAATTTGTAGTTAGTGAATACCAATCTCATTAAAAAAATTTAAAGGTCCGCTAAAATATTATTTTTTAGAGGGCCGTTAAATTTTAAAGGAAAGTTACAGAATAGACCCCTATGTCTGTTTAGTTTTAATATTAACCGTTTGATTACAACTAAATCAGTAGAGAGAGAATGTTGTACCTTGAGACAGACCTCGTCTGCATCCGGGTCATGTCAGTACAACATTTTCTAGGTCGTTGCCCTTTAATTATTTTTTTTTATTTTCTTTTAGGCCGTCTGGTGATATTAAAAAAAAAGACAAATATGGTGTTTAAAAAACTGCCCTAACTCTAATAATAACGATGTTGAGTACGTGTGACCTTACCCTATTAGTATAGCGCGTAAACAACAGCTATTGACGCTTTCTTTGTTTGAATGTTACGCATAATACTGGATTTTATTCATGTATACCTATATGCACTATAAACACATACACACACACCAACACACACACCAACACACACACACAAACTTTATATTTAATATAGTAACCTCGCCATATTTAAAAAGTAATGAATGTAATAATTAACAGATTTTCTTGTATACATATTAAACTGTTTATTAATTGTAATTGCATTATTTTTTTTGCGTGCGATGTATAAGTACCCCCTAATAAATTAGTCATGCGGAATGTGGATTAATTTTATATGAATACGCTATAATTGTATGCCGTACCCCAATATTGTTTTTATGTAATGCATTTATTATAATTAGTCTAAGCGCATTGATCTTTTATGTTCCTTGAAATAGCAATTTTTTTTATTGTTTATTTTTTTCATGACATCAATCGAATGTCTCCACTCTTATTCTAAATATAGAGTATATAAAAATTATGAAATGCTTTTTTTTTCGCTTTCGCTCTCAAACAGGTTCTACATAATAAATGTGCACACCGTCGAAGTGCATTCACCTTCTTTTTGTTGTGTTTATTTTAATGATCTGTTTTGGTGCCGCGTTTTACCATAAATGGCATTTTCATACTTTTTTTTTGTTTTTAATAACTACATGTGATGTATTGAGATCTTGTTTTATCATACATAAAATGTGTATTAAATAATATATTAGTAATGCGGAATGTGGATTAATTTTATATGAATATATGCATTTATTATAATTAGTCTAAGCGCATTGATCTTTTATGTTTCTTGAAATAGCAATTTTTTATTGTTTATTTTTTCATGACATCAATCGAATGTCTCCACTCTTATTCTAAATATAGAGTATATAAAAATTATGAAATGCTTTTTTTTTTCGCTTTCGCTCTCAAACAGGTTCTACATAATAAATGTGTTGTGTTTATTTTAATGATCTGTTTTGGTGCCGCGTTTTACCATAAATGGCATTTTCATACTTTTTTTTTGTTTTTAATAACTACATGTGATGTATTGAGATCTTGTTTTATCATACATAAAATGTGTATTAAATAATATATTTGTAATGCGGAATGTGGATTAATTTTATATGAATATATGCATTTATTATAATTAGTCTAAGCGCATTGATCTTTTATGTTTCTTGAAATAGCAATTTTTTATTGTTTATTTTTTCATGACATCAATCGAATGTCTCCACTCTTATTCTAAATATAGAGTATATAAAAATTATGAAATGCATTTTTTTTCCGCTTTCGCTCTCAAACAGGTTCTACATAATAAATGTGCACACCGTCGAAGTGCATTCATCTTCTTGGAAAGCATTTTTAATAACTACATGTGACGTATTGAGACCCTGTTTTATCATACATAAAATTTTCATTTTTGTTGTATATGTAATATATATAAAGGCTGTATAAACTTTAAGCTTCATACAAGTCCCACAACGAAAATGAAACCGACTATCATAATTATTGAAGATATAATGATAAAATCCCCAGATTCTCCACCCTATGAACCTCTTTATTCCCCAATATCAAATGGCGACTTATACCAGGAAATTGATGAAATTACGGACCTGTATCCTTTATCCTCCACCACAGTAGACCTTAACACCCCACCACCCCCGCCACAATCTCCAGACATCTTTTCACTAAGCGTCTACGACCTCCTTACACCCTCCAACGACCCCCTAGAAGACGATATGGATTTGTTTACGGGGGATTCGATAAAGGAGTTAGAGTTGCTCTTACATAATGACAGGCAAGAGCAACTCTTAAAAAAGCAGAAGGCTTTAGTAAAAAGGATAATGGAATCTTACGAGAAGGAAAGTAAAAAACTGAAGCGGTTGGAAAGATGCTCAATATTAAAAAAAGGTAAGTTAAATTATTAGATTTGATGTATTTTTGAATTTTTTCTTCTGTTTCAGAAATGGGAAAAAGCATATCGGAGGCTCTAACACGCAAACCTCGCTTCAATATGTATTGTAAGTATAATAATATTGTTTTTTATTTTTTTTTTATTATTGTTTTATTTAATTACAGATCTCTCAAACAATACTACGGGGGCCCCCATCTCTGTCAGTCATATTTTAAATGTATTATTAATTATTTAATAAATTTTTTATATTTTTTTTAAATAATCTTTTTTTTAATAATTTTTCTCTCTATCACCTATATCTCTCTCTATCACCCATATTTTAAAATGTATTATTAATTATTTAATAAATTTTTTTATTTTTTTTAAATAATCATTTTTTTTAATAATTTTCTGTGAATACTTTCAGATTATTTTAATTCAAGTTTATGGATGTACCCTTACTTTACTTATATTTTAAGTTTTTTATAAAAAATAAATCTACATCATAAGTACAAGATCATGTACAACCTCTAATTTTTAAAATATAATTGATACTATTTGCAAATATGCAAAAATATATTCGAGTATGAGCCCTAGCAACTTATTTAAATGCAAAAATAATGTTTTTATTGATTATATTTAATTTAAGTCTAAAGAGGTTAACCCTTTTATGATTTGCAACTTTGCACAGAACTCAAATTAATTATTTATTAGAAATAAAAAAATAGACTCAAAGTAAAAAATTTATTTTAAATATTCATTTTAATTTTTAACATACGTTTTTCAAAACAATCCAACTCATTCACATAATTCAATTGTTCAGATGTGTTGAATCCTGGGCAAGTGTAGATATATTACATTCAGACTCAATTAATTTAAGATCGCTACAGGGTTCCATACACATTTCGCTTAAATCTTCGTCAGAAAAATCAAATATAATGTTTGGCGATTTTGAAGTATCCATTTTTAATATATTTAATATTAGGACTGCTTTATTTAAAAAAAAAATTTTTTTACTGTTTTCGGCATCATGTCTGGATAAATTACACTATCTAGGTAAAATACTCTAATATTTAGCACACTCATGTTAAACTAGACAATGCTACAACTCGTGTTAAACTAATATTTAAAATCTAAAATCTCGTATTAGTGATGATATGTGGAGTGGAGAATCCCCACCATAAAAAGTTATTACAAGTACGCTATTTAAAAAAAAAATGTATCTCTTTATACCCGAATGCGCGCGACTAAAATTTTATTGCGCTTATAATTTTACACAGTATTGCGCACTTGAGGGCATATATAATAGATATAGAGTAATTTGAGTATAGTATTAAAAATGACTAAATTAGTAAATGTAACAACCTACCCTTTAAACAAATCAAAGTCAAAATGTGTCAGCATAGGTCTTACTACAAATATTACACATTCTCAAATTATACGTATAAGTTCATCCAATAAACAGCATGTTGACTTATATGAAGAAGACTGAGCACAGCTGCAATTATTGGAAGACATTATGGGAAGTTACTTTTTATCAAATGAAAATGTTGAATGGTGACCAGTGCAGCTAGGAACAAAACAAATTACTTTTGAAAAACTTGAAAACAAAGTTGTGTGTATAAAAGATGGGGTAGATGTGTTGTACATTGGATATGAATCTTTTATTGGTTTGTGGAAATTAAAACAACTCATTAGTGATAGATTGGGGTTGTTAAAGCTTCAAAATTTTCAAATATTTTATACAAGCTTTATTCAGGGTGTTAGTAAAATGGATGGTGACAAAATATTAAATGCACAAAAACTGATCGATTCATTATTAGTAACAGATAATGTATTATGCATAAAAGAACTGTTACATTATCACCACAAAATATTTCAACTATGGTTGTATAATGTGTCTACATTTATAGATCATGTGACCAAGGTAGTGATTAGTGGGGGATTTGACTATAAGTATAAAGAGAAAATACCATTAAGAATTTATTAATAATATAAGTATAAACATGTGAATGTGCTACAGCAATTACGTTGAAGTGGACGATTTGTACAGTGCGGTGGAACACTTGGAAAAGCTTTTTGAAGATATGGGATTAGAAAAATGCAGACAACAAAATAGTCTTGAAGCTTACGATAATAACATATTAAACATGTATCGTGAAGAAGAAGTTAATTGTTATAAAGCCGCAGAAATGTGTAAAAAATATCTAAATGGTGTGATATGTGCGGAATAAGACAAAAAATAATCAAATTAAATTTCAACAGTTATTTAGACAATCTTGATAAATTCATATCGCGAGATAATTGACTTAATCAAGTGTTAATAATATGAAAAAAGTAACAATATGTGAAAATAAAAACAAAATTCATTATATGATTGTGTGGCCATTTGCGTATCAACAATCCAGAAAAGGCTTGTGGTTAACTGAATTATGTGATCGCGAACGATATATTAAAAAAAAATTGAAAGACTTTCAAAAATATTAACCCTTATATTAAACGAATCCCATAGATGTAAAATTTATTACGAAAGATTTAATTCTTTATGTAGGTACTATTATTATATATACTATTTTTTTGTATTGTGTGTAACATTTATGCTATTTTAATATGTTTTATAACTAATAAACTATTTTTTGAATTTATTTATTAAAAAAATGCATTATTTATTATATGTTAGAATCTTTTTCAGACACAATAAATAAAAAAATTGGTAAGTACGTTAAAAAAATTTATCTGTTGTTCTTGCTTTTTCTTTTCCTCTTCATTTTTTGGTACTTTTATTTCCCATTCTTTCTTTTTTTGTTGATTCAATAATAATAATAATAAATTATAATACTGGTCTTCAATCACTTTTGTTAATTGATTTGATTTTACACCCACTCCTTTGTTTTCTGGACTTTTTTTTTTCTTCACCCATAGTAAGCAATTTTACAAATTCGCAATTTGGCGACCGTCTTATATGTTCCCCTAAAGCTGTATCCACTGGTTCCCAACCTCTAATATTGACTCCGCAGCGGAAGCATCGAAGTGGTCCGCATGTTGTAAATAGACAAAACCAGCTTTTGCAAGTGATTTGGGTGTTATAACCCCAAACCAATTTTTAAATGTTTGCAGCTGTTCTTCAAATATTGAAAATCTTGTAGGAGAAACATCATCATCCAAACACATTTTAGCCAACACTGAGTTTATGCACTTTCTGAAATCTTTTATATAAAAAAACATGTGGGTGATTAATGGACATTATTTTTTGAAATCCAAGAATTGTGTGACGAGTCAAATTTCAACCACTTAACAAATACTTATCACCCCTTCTTTTAATTACTTTTTCAACCAAATAAATATCTGGATATTTTACTTTTTGTAGTTCATATTCATAGAAACCACCCTTAATCTGTTGTTTACTTTGATCAATTAATAAGTATGTTAATAGATATGTTGATTGAATTTTATTTATAGTAAATATTTCATTTGACCAGTTTGGGGTATATCTTTTAGCAAATTCACTTCTATATTTACTAATACGTACGCTGTCACCAACGCGAAATTTTTTAGCCTTAGAGTCAACCAATTTTAAATGATTGTATGAATTTTGTAAGACTGTTTCCACATGTTGTTTTTTAGAGTGCGACTCTTTCTACAACAGACGCCTTTTGAATTGAATATGAGCTATAGTGATTTATGTTGTATTTTTTCATTAAAGTTTGAAAGTCTTTATTGTAAAATTCCGTACCCATATCTGATTGAACATTTTTGACAACATTTTTTTTAATTAAAAATATCTTTTCCATGGCTGATAAAACATTTTTTCCAGTCTTTCTATTTACTGGAAATGCCCAAACAAATTTAGAAAATACATTAATAACTACTAAAATATATCTAAATCCTTTATTGAATTTAGCATAAGGTATCATTTCCACTAAATCTGCTTGAATTAAATCTTTAAGACCTTTTACTATAACATGTCTTCGCTTGAAATTTTTACGAGCTGGTTTGTGAATTTCTTCAACAATTTCTTGTATAACATTTGTTATTTTATAATTCTTAACCATTTTCTTCAACAACTGGACTCTTTTTCCACAAGACATTTAAGTACTAACTCAGCATATAACGTTACCATATTTCCACCAACAAATTGTTCCAAAAATTCTATAGTATCTCCCCTTTTTAAAGGTAAATTACGTAGAGCATTCTCATAGAATGGTGAACCGTTTATTCTTATTTAAAAATTATTACTAATGAAAGCCGATACAATTGTAGCCGATTTGTATGGAAAGATGTAATTTGATAAAGTATTATATAAAAGATATCTATTGTTGAGCGTAGAATCACTAAAAAAATTTAGTGTAATTGTATAACTGTATTTTTTTGGTGATGTTGATTGAAGTATTATGTCGATATCGTTATGTTTCGAATAAAGTGTTCATCCAAATTTATCAATGGTCATGTTTATTTCTTAAAACTCAATCAGTTAATAAGAGTTTACATCTATGTTACCGTTATTTAATAATTTTTGCTTCTCGCAACTCTTCAACTATTGAAGTAATTTCATTATTATGTTCAGTATGCCCAGCAGCTTGTGAAGAAATTAGAAGGCGCAGACAATTAACTAATTCATTAGGATTGTCCCAATATATAAATTCTAATGACTTATTGTCGTATTCAAGTAGTGCTTTACCTGAACGAAATGATTGAGGTGTGAGTTTAACCGGAATTGCTTTTCGCCTATCAAGCAAAAGTGCAATTATGTTAATATATTTTGGTAGTTTAGTTCCTATTAATTTTCCGGTTAGTATATATAACCATGTTTTGCTGCATTTGTTTTATTAACAATTTCCATATAATTAGTTAGATCCACACTCTTATATCCTGTCGGTACCTTCTTGAATAATAACTCATACAAACCCGGTGTACCTGTATATATGCATTCAAAATTTGCTCATTTATAACTGTTTTAATAACTACATCATCACCTCTGAAGGCAACAACTGCATAATTATGTTTGTCTTCATTTTCAGTTGGTACCACTCTTATTCCATATTTGTGATCCATAGCCCTTGTTGTATCAGATATCATGTCGTAAATATAGGCTTTAGGTAATATGGAAAATTGTTTTACATATTCATCCAAATCACTCATCTTTTTAGTTTGGACTTCAACATTTGCATATTTATCATCATCATCATTATTATCAGCAACATATAGGTCTTCGACTATTGGCTGTGTATTGGATGTAGAAGGGGTGTGTTCGTAAACTTGTGGAAGAACACTTGTATCAATGGTAGTATTAGTTGGTGTTACAAATTCTTCTATTTTAATAGGGGATGACCTTCTACCATACTTTTTCTTTTTTGGTGTTTCATTTTTAATTTCTTCAGTTTCCTCAATTTTTTCAAATTTTGGTTCCAATTTAACTTTGAGATTTGCAATAAGGTCTTCTATTGGTTTGGTTAATGGTTGATAGGCCAATCGTATATGTGACTGCGACTGTGCATAATCAGATTTCAAACCTTGAAACTTTTTTTTTACAATACGTCAAGTTTTTAATAACTGCTTGACTAATTGCTTGTCCATGATGTTTATTAAACTACATGTAGATGCAAACTGTTGGAACTCAAACATACAATATATTTATATATTGTTAATAAATGAATAAATAAAACAAATCCTTTTTTATAGCGTCCAGATTTTATTTCACTTTCCTTATCAATAACTAAAAATCCATATTTCTGTCTCCAACAATAGGAACAAATATCTTTAAATTGTTGGTATGACATATCGACACCTACATGATCATTGTAAATGTGTTTTAAGTTGGTATTATCTTGCTTAAATATAATCAATATATTAGCATTATCTCTTATAAGTTGTTTTGGTATTTTAGTGTATGTTTGACAAATATAAAAGCAATCTATGTTATTGTGTCGACCAAAACTAAAGTAATCCTTCATTATGTTTTGATTGCAACATACAACATCGTCAAATATAAAAACTGAATTTTCTTTAGTTTCTTGTGGTGATGTAATCTGATCACTGTTATCGTATTCGAAATAGCCCATACCCTTTATAGGTTCAATGAATGTTTTTAAATATTGATACTTCGATTGATGTAATGTTTTTGAGTAAATATAGACATTTTGAAATCTTAAACCATTTGGATGCAAAAGTAAACTAATTATAATATTTGTTTTTCCACACCCAGAGCAACCAATAATTAATCCTTTTTTACAACCACTACCAAGCAACTCACTATGTCGTTGAAACGTATTTTTAAAACAATCTATATCTTGATTGTTAATTGGTAAAGATTGCGTTTGTTTTACAACTCTCATTATGCTTCTAAATCTGTAGTTAAATAGTAAACCTACATTCTTTATTGTTATTTAGTATATTATGTTAACTCATAAAAGAAAGACTAATCGTGCAAAAAAAAAATAACGGGCGTGGATTTGTCAACCATTTAATTAATAAAGTTTCTCCATATCCCAAGATATAATTATTGCGGTCCGGGGACAAAATTAGAAAAAAGACTCAAAAGAGGTGATAAAGGCATAAACCCATTAGACAAACATTGCAAACAACACGATATTGCATATTCAAAATATTCCGATATTTCAATGCGGCACGAAGCGGATAGATTGCTTAGCAGACAAGCAGCGTTAAGATTAAAAGCATCTGACGCTAGTTTCGGTGAAAAGTTTGCCGCACTAGGTGTGTCTGGTATTATGAAACTAAAAACTAAATTAGGTATGAGTCTAAGACGTCGAAAAACTTAAAAAAAAAAAAATTAAAATCAAAGCCTAATGTAATGATGGCAAAAATTAAATTAGGTAAAGGTGGCAAACGTAAAACAAATTATGTAAGAAATGGAAAAATACCTTCAAGGATTATTAAAATACCGCGTAGTAGTGGCTTTTTAGGAGCTATAATTTTTGGCGCTATTGGAATTGCAAAAGCTATAATGAAAAAAAGAGCGTTGAAAAGACAACTAGAAGAACAACAGCGACACAACAAAGTGGAAGAGGACGTATTAAAATCTAAAGTAAATAGTAAAAACGGTTATAAAATTGGTGATGGTTTAAATGTGAAACCATATAAAAGTGGTCACGGTCTTTACATTTATCCCTATCAAATCAATCAAAAGCTGGTTCTCATTGGGTAGCTTATATAAGACAGTTTTGGTAATTTAAAACCACCTCTTGAATTATTAAGATATATTTATAGAGATGGTAAAAAAATATTTTATATAATCACGATGCTTTCCAAAAGTATAACACCTATAATTGCGGACATTTATGTTTAATAATTTTATATGAAAATACATTATGAAAATTTCTTCATTCGTATGTTTGGTGTCAATCAAGTATGTCTTATTATATTACTTTTACTGGCAGAAGTTCAATCCTAGAAGCAGATTTCAATCCACCCTTATATTTAAAACAAGATGAAAATTTTGTATTGGGCTTAACAAATTTTGAATCATTTTATTCAATTGCAAACATAGATGAAAACAATAACAAATTTTATTATGGTGACAATAAAGAAATTACAATTCCGGTAGGATCTTATGAAATTACTGATTTAAACACATATTTACAAAAACAGCTTCAAAAACATGACAAAGATATCAAAATTATAGGAAATAATAATACGTTAAAAGTGCATATAAAATGTACAGCACCTATTGATTTTACTAAGGATAATACAATTGGAACATTATTGGGTTTTAATAAAATAATGTTATCAAAAAATATTTCCAATGAATCAGATATTTTAAAAATAAATTCTTTATGTGTTGACTGTAGTATTACAACCAGTTCTTATAGAAACGGAAGATTGGGTCATACATTGTTTCAATTTTTTGAGAATATAGTCAATTTCAGAGAAGAGACCATCACAGTAGGACTTCATTCAAAGAAAGTGCCTTGAATATGGTAGTGCGATATCATATCATATAACCGCAACAAGTAATTCAATCATTAGACAATCTGCACGCAATAGATTAACATCAGAAAGTATAATATTTTTAAAATCTTTAGGTTTTAAACTATATTAAATAATGAGCATTCTTAATGTTAAAGAAAATGTCTTTATTGACAACTCAATTGCAAATTCTCAATTTCACACGCATCTACCATACGCGTCAACAAGTTTCAACAACAACGATGAAATCAGAATTCCAGTTCAACAACAAGATGTGTAGACACTACCGAGTGAAAGCATCATTTACATAAAAAGCAAATTGCAAGAAACTACTAATAATAAAAAACCAATAAAAACAAAGTTTATTAACAACGGCATTGCTTATCTATTTAGCGAACTTCGCTATAAATTAAATGATGTTGTTATTGACTCTACTAGAAATGTTGATTTAACATCAACATTGAAAGGTTACTTATCCTTCAATTCAAATCAAAAATTACAAAATGCCGGATGGTTTTTCAAAACTAATACAGACCAAGATGATATGGTAGATGCTGATGGAAATTTCAATGTTTGCATACCACTTAAAATGTTATTAAGCTTTGCGGAGGATTATAAGAAAATTATAATAAATTCAAAACAAGAATTGGTTTTAATACGTAGTAATACCGATACCTTGATGCACTCATATGCACAGAAGATGAAGTGACAATTAATGAAATCAATTGGAAAGTTCCTCACATTTCTGTAGGATTAGCTGAACAACTTAGATTGACAAAATTATTAGGAAAAAATGAGGTTTTATCTATAGCTTTCAGATCTTGGGAATTACATGAACATCCTGCATTGCCACAAACAACAAGACATACATGGGCCGTGAAAACAGCTACTCAATTAGAAACACCGAGATATATAATTTTTGGGCTACAAACAGACCGTAAAAATAAAAATAAAAAAGATATGGGTCAATTTGATGATAATGAACTTACAAATCTTCGAGTTTATTTAAATTCTGAAAGATATCTATATGATAATTTAAATTTTAAAACAAATCAAATTGCGCAGTTATATGAAATGTATGCAAATTTTCAACAATCTTATTATCACAAAGAAATTGAACTTCTTTTTAATCGCAAGGAATTTAAGAAAACAACACCAATAGTACTAATTGATTGTAGTAATCAAAACGAAACATTGCAATCAAATGTTCCTGTTGAAATTAGAATTGAATTTGACACGAGTGAACCTAAAAAAGCTAATACTTCTGCCGTATGCCTCATTCTTCACGATAAGATGATCAGTTACAATCCATTCACCAAAGCAGTCAGACAGTTGTAAATGAGCGTGGAATTTAATAGAAGATTAATTATTCATCAAATATATTTGTACTCTATTAAAATTAAACTTTTTAAAGATTTTTCTAAATTACAAATAATATGTTAATTATTGATGTCCAAGGATTTAAAATTGGTTCCAACAAGTTTTCACCTAAAGAACTGGCAATTTTTGATGGTACCCGAATAGCTCACTACGCATTTAAAGCCCCCTTTCCATTTCACTTCTTAGAGTTAGAATATAAGAAACAAGCTGAATAGTTAATTAAGAATCATCATTGCATCGATTGGAATCAAGGATTTACACCCTTGCATCATTTTAAAAATATAATACAAGACGTCAGGGCTGACACAATTTATGTTAAAGGGAGAGAAAAAGTTATTTTTTTACAAAAGTTTACCACAATACCTGTACAAGAATTTGATGAGCATCCAGCTTTAACTTCAGCCGAATCAAGATGCTTATATCACTCCAAACATATCTCCATGTGCGCATTATCAAATGTTTACCAATTATACGATGATTTTGTAATGAATTAATAAAACATTTTTTTTATAAATATTATTTTATTAACGCCTCTAAACATGTATTTACAATTTACAGCAAAAACTACCTATCAACAATAATAACAAATATAAATAATAATAATAATATTAACAATAATAAATATACAATATTATTCAAATTTAAATAGAAAACAATTTATAAACTTAATTTAAACAATAATTACATACTATCTGCCACTTCAATCAATAAATCTAAATTTGTTTGAGCTCATCACGATATTCGAAATTTTCTAAAACTTGTTCTAATATTTTAATATTTTCTAGAGGTTCTTCGAAAAATGAAACATTAGTATGCCCCCATGGTTTTACCAAAAACGCTAACGTTATATGGTTTAAATAAATCCTTTTCAAATTTAAATTTGGCTTTGTTTCTTAAATTAGTATTAAAGTCGATATAGCTTGTAAGCCATGGGGATTGATTAAATTTTAAAATTCTATGAGTTTTTTAAGAATCAAACCGTGGTGCAGGCATTGTTTTAAAGCAATATAATGTATTATGTAATTATTTTTATTTTCTAAATTTTGTATTAGTTTAGGATATTTTCCATTTGGAGGAATTACATTTTCCGGGCAAAATGGTAAATCATTATGAAGATCATGCAAATATGTTGGATATTCCAAATCAACTTCTAACATCTATCCTTCGGAACTCGTGTCAGAAACTTGAAATATATCAAAACAATCAAGTAAGGTAAAGCCATTGAAAATTTTTATAGGGTAGATACTGCTGCATACTATGCCCATAGAAATTAGTTGCATCTAAATATAAAAGATAAGAAATAATTTTTGAATCATCATAATCTGTGAGAAATGGATTATTGGCAATTGCTTCTATTTTTATGCAAGCACTGACACCACCGCGAATTCCCTTTTTAAAAAAATGTAGCATGTCTATATCAGTCAAAAGTTCCAATTCATTTTTTGTGTATTTTAACATTGCATCCCAACTTAAACCAGGCAAAGTATAATATTGTGCAGGATCTAACTTATGTTCTTTTAGTGAAAAATTACGGAAATTTTCAAAAATAACTGTCAAGAGCAAAACATCGGATTTTAAATATATATCTGCATAATCCCCTAAAGATTTGCATTTAAATAATTTATACACCTCTAACGCTCGAGAATAATCATTAACTGAAACGTGGCTGTTATTAAGTGTATTAAAAAATTTATCTTTTGAAGGTAATTCTGAATCATTTAGTTTTGAAAAATTATCGACATAGGAATATGGAAATATTCCCTTTTGTCGAATGTGTTGAAATTCCACATCATCCGTAAAAAAATGTCTTATTTCATTGCACTGTTCAGATTCTAATGCGGAAGATAAATTTTCGATGGATGATGATAAAAATCGAAATGAATCTAGAAATTTTAAGTTGAAACATACCGGTTTATGCACACCATCTTTCACGCATGTATCGACAACAATTTGCTTACTGAATGATACATACTTTTCTTTGTTTTGCGCAATAACTGAAATACTTTCCTTGTCCAACGCTAACGTCTTAATAAATAAATGAGAATTGTAATTTAGATTGTGGAAAAATATAGGAATAAAATATCTACAATAATAATTTAAATTACATCTATTATGAGCCGGACCTCTGTACTGCCCTGTCAAATGACAATAATCCATTATTTTTGGTTCATTATTTAAAAAAGACTCTGAAAATACAAGAAAATAAACTTTGCTCATGTTTAATTTTTTCATTGTCTGTAAAAGGTGTCATTTTTATAAAAGGTTTTAAATAATTTAAATATATGTATTTAACATCTGTTTCTAATGATTTAATAAATATTTTTCCACAATCCAGCCCGCGATATGAAACAAGTTTTGAAAAGAAATCATTATAAGAACATTTTATATAATATGCAAACGCGTACGGCTCATGCAAAAACGATTTTACCGAATATAAATTATTTGGATTAGGTAAAGTATTTGTAATTGGCTTCAAAACACACTCAAAATCCGCGTAAACAACAAATGGCATGGATGGTAACACTGTACTGGTATATGAACAATTTTTCAATTGAGTTGAAATGAATTAAGCATCCGTCACATAAATATTTAGCGTTTGTGCGACCAGATAATTGAGTTGAAATCAATCTACTTAAATTTGTTATAAGTGTATAATAACAAATACCTTCATCATTTGTTAATAATAGTAAATTTAGATGTACCAGCATTCTTAATTTTGTATAGTGATAAGGTCCAACCTGACATTCCCATTTCCCACTTTTTTTTAGCTCGTAAACATTAATTGATAAATTTTTTTTTTTCAAAATTTTCGATGTTTCTTAACTTGGTGGGAAATGTGATGTCATTGAAATCATAGATATTATTAAAATTAGGGTACGAAGATGGTAAATTTGGAGGACCGTTAGCTTGACAAACGTCCGCTATTATAGACCAGGCAAAATAACATTCATCGCAGTTTTTTATATTTAAAATTAAATTTTTTTTATTGATATTAGAGGGCAATTCAAAATATGAAGATTCTTTTAGAGGGTTATATTTAGCTACATTTATTTCTAAAAATAAAATATGTAGCAATGCCCAACCTGAATCTTTTTCCTGAAATTCCTCCATCTTCTTACTATTTTTTTCAAAGAGTTCACCACATAAATTGTCAATGTCAGTAGAAGCTGTTACATTTTTTGTAATACGTTCAAACGTTTTATTATTATATATATGATGCATCAAACACCACACACCTCTCGATGTCACTAATATAAATTTTGTAACGTAAACCTTTTTTAGTTTAATACTATTTTGTAGATATCTAGAAATGTGTGAACACGATTTTGAGCACTCGGTGTCACGAAATAAACAAAAATCAGAATTATGCAATGATTTTGTGAGCATATGTAATATATCATTTGCTGTTAATATTCTTGAAAACAGGCATTGTAAAGATGGATAAGTTTTACAAGTTTCGTCAATTTTGATGTATTGCACAGCTAATTGCTGCAGCATTTTTGGTGTTGAACTACACATATTGATACGCAGTCTATACTGAATGATGTAAACATACAGATTATGAAAGGGTCAAGATTGGGGCATGTTGCGTGTAAATATGATCTATTTTTAAACATGTCTAGAGTGAATGAAGTCAATGAACTAAGTGCGTCTAAGGCTCAAGGTTGTAGACGATTATCTATTCTTAGAATGTTGTATCATTTGACCTTCATGTCTAGACCTGGCACAATGAACCAAGTGCATCCAAGGCTAAAGGTTGTAGACAGTTATCTATTTTTAGAATGTTGTAACATTTGACTTTCATGTCTAGATTGAGGTCAATAAACCAGACGAGGTATTTCTCAAGGTCAAGTGGTACAACATTCTCTCTCTACTTAAATCAAACGCTTTAAAGCAGTGGCGCTCAGACTTAAGCATCGGCGATCTGCTATAAAAGCATTAGGCGGCAAGCGATCGAGTAGGTCACTACGTTCTAGTAGACTTAGTAGACCTTAGTCTATGTAAAAATAATTGATAAAAAATAAATAGTTAGTGCACTTTTATACATTGAATATCAAAAGTTTTAAAAATCGACCAGTCAATTGCGATCGATTGTTTGAGCACCTCTGCCTTAGAGAGATCAACAAAAATTCTAATATTTTTTTGTTCTTTATCAAAAGTAGAATATAAATTTATTTAATTGCTAAACAATTCTGTTTTTTCAAAATCCAAATTGTCTTGAATTGAATAATTTATATTTTAAAAAATAATATAATAATTTTTATCAGGCATAAGATAATATTTATTTCTTCTCTATGCACTTACTACCAGCTAGAAGCTAAAAATTAATTAATTATAAAAAGTATTATTAAATAAAAACCACTTATGGGAAAGGGTAGTGCAAAAAAATACTTTTTTCTTTACTGGTCGTAAAAAGCAACCCATAGGCAAGAATATAACTTTGTTAAAAATCAGCTTGCCTAAGACTAGTAAAATTTGTTTGCAAGTTAATTGTTTACATTATTTACATAACATCTTGTAAAACTCACCTGTGTGTTTGTGGTGTTTACTTACGTTCCTATTTACTTATGGGTGATAACACTATATGGGGCTTAAGCTAAACCAATGTGCAATGTTGTAACTTGGCCAACAATACCAACTTTTTTGTAGCATTTTGACTATTGTCCTTACAATTTGTTCTCTAAGTATAGTGTTGAAATTAGAGAATAAAATATTGAAATTAGAGAATAAAATATGCTGATTGAGATATGTTTAAATGTTTGATAATAATTACAGTGTTCAAGTCACTATCGACAATTTTTTTCTGACGCAGGTGAAATCACTTTACGGACAAAACGTGAGACTTTTCTTTTTATTGAAAAGCAAGGGCGTTACCAGCCAACTAGTCTAGAAGGTGTAAATATATATATATATATATATATATATATATATATATATATATACTACTATTTTATTTCGTAAGTACAACAAACAAACAACATAAAAAGAACCTTTTCTAACGTGTTAAAGCATTATGTTATTTGTTTGGAATATGGAATATTGGTAATTTTTCACAATAAAAATTAATAAACAAAAAATTCTTAGGAGAGGTAATTACCTCATTACCTCCCTTGAAACCGCTACTGTTAAAAAGAGGTCATACCCGCTAAACCACTCCCCAGATGTAATCAAATTAGGTTTATGTGTATTAAAACTCGAGTCATTAATCAATTCTACTTTTATTCAACTTTTGAGTAATTAAATTAAACATCTCAAATCATTCAAGACTCAAGTCATTACAGACTCGAGTCATTTACAAATTAAGTAATTTATAAAGACTTGAATCATTGACAACTCAAGTAATTTTTGAGAGTTTGCTCAAGTTATTGTCAACTCGAGTAATTTTTTAAGACTCGAGTTATTAACAACTGAGTAATTTACATCTATCTTTATATGACACTCAAAAACATTGTTATAGACATCTTAAATAAAAAAATTAAGATGCTCCTAGACGATCAATATTATTATCAATAATATTGATCAATATATTGCTGGACCACATAGACGTTGCAATATAATTGCGCAATCTTTTTGTTAATTACTGACATTTCTTTTTAGAAAAAAAAAACTGTACAATAAAATGAATTGACTCAATATATTGTGCAATCTTTCAATGTGATCTACAGACTGTCAATATTATTGTATAATATTATTTATTGTGCAATATATTGACTATAATATTGAACGTCTAGGAGCTACTTCACATTTTTTAGAAGCAATTTAATACTTTTGAATAAAACTTACGGCAGTTTCTAACTTCTTTCAAAATATTGGGTTCTTTTGATTCTTTCCGTTTGCAAAAATTATCTCTGCAATTATTGTGGCATCCAAATATATGTGGTATTATAATATTAACATCATTTTTTAAAAAAGTAATACCATTTTTTTATACTTTCTCATTTCTCATTTGCATAATATTTTTAGATACATTCTTTCTTAATTTCAGTGAATATTTTTTGTCATTGAGTGTTTATAATTTATTACAAATACTTTTCAAAATAATATTTATACATTAAATTTTCTCCACTGAAATGTTTTTGTAAGGCTTTGCATTTAAAAGTCTTTTATATTTGCTAATGTCTTCATCGGCTATTAATTTGTTGTATTTTATACACAGTAATTAGAAAAGTAGGGAAAAACAGTACTGTGTCATTCAACTCCGCAGGCTACGCCATTTTAGTCACTATTGTGCACTATTGCAGCGAGATATGCAGCATTGTATGTTTGTGTACGTTTGTATACAATAATTATGTAACAAGTGGGGAATCTGTTTTTCAAACACAGCGTTTTTTTTTTGTCGTCAACGTTTTAATATAAAAATAAACAAAACTGTTGATATTAATCATGGATAATACACAACAGTTATATCAACGGTCCTAGTTTAGCCCTCGAATGACGGTCTGGTGTGCTGTTGCTAAATGGCGTAATCGGCCCAAATTCCTACATTGAAATGATCACAACTTTCCGGTGCTAGAACTAAGAGAATAGATATTGTATAATTTCAGCGGGATATATCCAGGGCTCACATACAGCAAAAGCTTTAATGCGAGTTTTTTCGAAGATTTTTCAAGAACAAATCATTTTACGTTTCAGCGATGTGCCCTAGCCACCTCGTTCTTTTGACCTAACGGCTTATGATGTTTCTTGTGGGGTTTTCTGAAGTCCCGTGTCTATAAAAATAACCTCCAAATATTGGAAAAATTGAAAAATGTTATTTGCGTTAAATTGCAGAAAAGTAATCGGGAACTATTGGAAGATGCCGTAACTTGGGCGGTGCCCACGGTGCCCCCGCACCCGGCGCAGCTTAGATAGAGCGCAGAAAACCATCAAAATTTCATAATTTTAGAGTTTGGAAGGCGCAAAATGACGCTTTTGCACCGGGCAAACTTATCAGCAACTTCAAACAAGCAAATTTGCATTCAAGAAGAAAGTTGTCATTTAAGTTATTTTCCGCATTTAGTTAAATAAAATAGCATTCTATAACAATCATTTTAACGTCAATAAACAAACAATTCATGTAAGATTAAATAAATAAAAAATACCGCACTTATAAACTAGGTAAAAATTAAATTACATTTTAATTAACAAATTAAAATGTTTAAACTAATCAACAAATAAGTGTTCTTAACATAATAAAATAAGTTGATTGCGGTTTGAAAATTTTGTACTCAGATTGTTAATAAATAATAATTAGTAATATTTTTAAATTGTATCAACTTTAAATAGTAATAATCTCTTTTTGGGAATTCAAAGTCAAATAAATACAAATATAAATATAAATAATATATAACCTTTGACTTAATTATGTGCCAAATAGATATATTTTCGTGAATGAGTAAGTGTATAAATGAAATAGAACAAACTTGCTGAACATTCAGTTAGTGTTAAAACATCTCTACAAGAAGCTATTATCTTGGTGAGTATATGTTTTGATATTAGAGATATTATTATTATTATATTTTATTAAATTTGCTTACAATAAACATTTTTTTGTATTTACATAAGCATATATATATAATTTGAGTAATTCCACATTGAAATGACAATTAATATTATATTATCAACTGGACTTAAGTATTTTTGTTAGTATTTATTATTTAATTGTTCTGAACCAAGAAAAATATTTAAATTTATAAACGATATAAATACTTTTACATTGAATATAGTTGTATATAGTTTAAAAAACTAAAAAAAGTGGTAAATAGGTTGATATACTCACATGAAATAAATTTATTTAGAATCTTAATAATAGTTTCATGTTTTGTTATGGTTAATGTGTAACTAAAATTTGTATTTAGTTGAAAATAAATTTATGACCATGTTATTTAATTGATATGAACATTTGTAATTTTAATATCAGACGAAAATACTTATCAATTATTAAACAACAATATAGAGTCCATTATAAAAGACCATCAACTTTTTTTATTATAGTCACATAAATGATGTTAAATTCCAACTATTAAAATGTGCAAACTCTTTTTCCTCTAAGCTTTATGGTTTATATATAGTATGCAATATAAACTGTAGGATATAAAATATGCTTGTTTATTTCTGATATTTTTAACAAACAAACGGACGTATAATAAGATTATTTGCACGATAGTAGTTTTTAATTAACGTCTCTAAAAAGTTTTGCACGACGAAAATACTTTACACGGAGAATAAGGTATATTAAAAGACTATATATATATATATATATATATATATATATTTTAGAACATTTAAAAACTTTTCACGACAGAAAAGAATATGAAAGCCACAACAACAAATAAACTGTTGAATAGAACAAATCAACAGCAACGTAGAAAAATAAAAAATTCTAACGTTAGTTTAGACTAGATCTGTATTGATTTGCTGTCGTGCAATCTTCTTTGACGTACCAATAATTTCCCCGTTACGTCATCATGCGTGAGAAAAACTTGCGCATAATCGTGGTGTAATAAGACTATGGTGTAATCTAAAACTGTTCAGCATTTGCTCATGACGTTATATAGTAGTCACTCTCTCAGAGATAATCAATTATTTTTTATTATTAATTATCTGTTTATTTGCATTAAGAGTGATATTTTAACTTTTAATAACATATAAAGAAGGCTTATAGTGCAGTTAAATTCTTACACGGACTCGCAAACAAATTTAAATCTAATAAATAATGTATTTTACATACAATAATTTAATTGCATATTCACGTAAAACAAATTTATTTAGATTCTTCATATTAGTATGGAAATTGCTTGTTTTGTTATTGGTAATGTTTAATAACATATTGTAACAGGGTGTTGTAGGGTTATAATAATAATAACGTGGTTCTTCGTGAATAATGTTTAATCAACAGTGAAATAATAATAATCGTCTAACAATGTAACAAGAATGAAATCTTAACTGCCTAAATAATGTTTTACAAAATACTTATATACTACATTTTCCCACTATAAAATATACTCCAGCACAGCTGCTGGAAATATCCGGATTATTATAATCCGTCGCGTCCGTTGCTTAATTAGTTATTGGAAATATCCAGATTATGTCGTTAATATAACTTTGGGGAAATAACCAGATTAATATATTTGGGACTTCTTAGTAACAGGGTAGTGTTATTACCTATACATCTTAAATGTGCTTGTTACATACTCCCCCTTAAAAGTGCTTCAACGTCCTCGAAAGTGCTTTTATTGTTTTCTCGGCCGTCCTCTTCTGCGAATTGGCTTTACAGGTATCGGTATGGGTGTAATGTCTTCTTTAAATGGAGTCAGTGCATTTGTATGGTATGTTCTCAAAGAAACTGCTGGATTTTCTGGAGAAGCCACTTCATATGTTGTTGGACTTACAAGTCGCTTTATTATATATGGTCCATCTCGTTTAGGAGCAAATTTTGATGTGTAGTTGTTGGCTGCTTTGCTTCTGGTGTGTGTATTGACCAATACCAAATCTCCTGGTCCGTATGGTAATACTTCTCTTCTTTTTTTGTCTGCTACTTTTTTCCATCTATCTTGCTGTTTTTCTTGTGTTTCTCTAGCGGTAGATAGCCAGTCAGCAATTTTCTTAAGGTGTGCTGTAATCTGTGGTACAAATGTTTCGTTGTTTACAATTTGCCTAAAATCATGATGTACATCTTCAGGCGTCCTCATTTCTCTTCCAAACATTAGGAAAGCTGGGGTAAACCCTGTTGAATCGCATGTTATGGTGTTCATCGCAAATCTTATCGTCGGTAAATACTTGTACCACATGGTGTGTTCTTTCTCGGATAGTATAGCTAATTGTGTTTTTAGATCTCTATTTTTTCTTTCTACTGGATTTGCTTCTGGGTGATATACGGGTATAAGGTTTTGTTGGAATCCAAATACGTGTGCCACTTGTTGCATCACATTTGTAACAAATTGTGGTCCATTGTCGCTAATTATTCTTCGTGGTGTTCCATATCGTAGTATAATTTCGTTGATTAAAGCATTTGCACAAGCTTCCGCTGTAGCTACTTCTAGTGGTAACAATTCTACCCATTTTGTTGTTGTGTCTTCAATGATAAAGATCCATTTTAGTTTATTTTCTGTTTCCGGGAGAGGCCCAAACAAATCAATAGATATTACTTCAAAGCGTCGTGCCGGTACAGGAGTTTGTAATAACCCAGCGGGTTTCAAGTTAGTAGGTTTGTACCGTTGACATTCGACACATTTTGAAATATACTCGGTAATTCGACGTCGCATTCCGGTCCAATAATATCGAGATGCTATACGTTTGTATGTTTTTTCAATCCCATAGTGACCGGCTGTGGGAATATCATGATATTCTCGCAACACTCGTAAAATTTCTTCTTCGGGAACTACTTCTTGAGCATCTTCGATGTCGTCATCCCATGAATAATGATAAAGTATTCCATTTTGCATGATAAATCCGCGGCCTGTCCATTTTCTATGGTTAACCGTATCCTTCTTGTCATTGTCCTCAAAACAGTCTATTATATTCTTTAGTTCAGGGTCTTCAATTTGTTTATCTCGAATCTTGGCAAGCATTTCTGTGGGCATGTCGATCGAAGTATAACAGATAGGGCAGTCAATTTCAGCGGCGTCATGACATGGAGGTCTTGATAGCGTATCTGCGACTAGATTAGCTTTTCCCGGTAAATAGTCTATAACTAGATTATATGATTGTAAAGTTAATGCCCATCGTGCTAGTCTTCCATTAGGCGATTTCAATGACATCAACCATTTTAATGGTTGGTGATCAGTTTTGACATTAATTACGGCTCCTTCTATATATCCTCGATATTTATTGCAGGCCCATACCACAGCCAAAGCTTCTCGTTCCGTTGTCGAATAATTTTGTTCTGCGGGTGTCAGTAGTCGGCTTGCATATTCTATTGGTCTCTCGTCGGCACCCTCCCCCTGGAGCAAAACAGCTCCTAAAGCGTAGGCGCTTGCGTCAGTTTTTAGGGTGTATGGCAAACTAGGATCAACCGATCGTAGAATAGGATAATTTATCAGTCTCATTTTTAACTCTTTGAACGCAATTTCTTGCGATTCGTCCCAGTGGAATTTTGCATTCTTTTTCAATAGCCTGCTTAGCGGTTGAGATATATTTGAAAAATCTGGTATAAATCTTCTAAACCAGGAGCAGGTTTGCAAAAATGATCTAATTTGTTTCTCATTCCCAGGTCGCTTCATTTCTTCTATTGCACTCACTTTTTGGGGATCCGGTTCTATTCCTCTGGGTGTTAGTAGTCTGTCTATTTCTTTTTCGAGAAACTTCTTTTTCTCAGGAGACATTCTATATGGCGGAACAGCAATTGGTTCATTTGATGATAGCCGAACTGCGTGTTCTGCAAACGGGGTTGCTTGATCCGGCCGTGTGAACACTTCCTGGTGCTCTTTCAACAAATTATCTAGTTTTTGTTGATCAGCGTCGCTTAGCTTCTGAATCTGATTTTCGGTAGATTCTTCTACTGCTATTTTTATATCATTTTCTTCACCTTCAGGTATTAATGCAAAACAGTTCTCTGGATTTTCATCAAAATAAAATTTGTTTCGGGGAACATTTAAAACCATATTTGTTTTTCGAATAAAATCTTGTCCCATCAGAGTTCTTGCTTCGGTAAATTCTGGGACAGCAATAAACGGAACCATTACAGTTTTGTTTTCTACCGTAACTGGTAACTCATAACGTCTTACGTCTCGCTTTTTCTTTACTCCGTCCGCAAGTGACATGTAAATTTGGTCGTACTGGAATGGATAATTAAGTTCTTCAAGATGATCATTCAGTTGTCGTCCTGCAACGCAGCCATTTGCGCCAGTATCTATTATTACCAGATCGGTATGGTTTGCTGCAGTAATATATATACTTGGACGTCCATATTTTGCTTCAAAATCGGCGGCGGAGAAATCAAAACTTGATGCGTTGTTAATACTTGTAGATGGTATTTGTGCATCCTGGCACTGACTGCGGATATGTCCGGGTTTTCCGCAACCAAAACATATAAGTGTTGTGTTAGGTGCTGGCGGCACTTGGTTTGTTGCATTTTGTTTTTGCCTACAAATAAATTCATCGTGTCCAAACTTTTTACAGAAATTGCATCTTGGGCGACTTGTTCTTGCATTATTCAATGTTTCATTGTTCCTTCTTGGTGGATCTTCCTCCATCATTTCAATGGCTCGAGCTTGAATAATCAACTCGTTAAACGTTTTCACTGACTCGCGTGATAGCCTTTTTCTAATATTCAAGTTTAAACGTGAGTATACCATGTCTATCTGATACATCTCGGGCAGCTCTGGATCATTTGGCAAATGTGATAGTAGTGCTCGTGCTTTACTCACAAACAAATCTGTCGGCATATTTTTGTTTTGCTTCCATGAAAAAAGTTCCTCGAATACCATAAATCGAGGTTTGTTGTACCCATATGCGTGGCGTAGGGCGTCGAGTGCTTCTTTCCATCCTGAAACACTTCTTTTTATTCCTTTCCACCACGTTCTCGCTGCACCATCTAACAACATCGGAAATCCTGTTAATGCGCTTTCATCGTCAATTCTCATGCAATCTTTAAATATGTTGACTGCATCGATAAAGGCATCTACATCATCGGCTTCATCTCCGGCGAATCTCGATCTGCAGGTGGCAAGGGTCATCTTCTGCTCTTGTGCTGGTGCAGGTGTTTGAGCCGATTTTACCAAATCACTAAAAACTCCTTTCATGCTTTCCATTACAGCTAGGAGCTGTTCCTGTGATAAGGACATCTTGCTTCTCAAATTGTAAGACGCCGTTTTATAGCACGTTGATAATCTTTTTAATCACGAGCCACTAAGTTGGGCTCCAATTGTAACAGGGTGTTGTAGGGTTATAATAATAATAACGTGGTTCTTCGTGAATAATGTTTAATCAACAGTGAAATAATAATAATCGTCTAACAATGTAACAAGAATGAAATCTTAACTGCCTAAATAATGTTTTACAAAATACTTATATACTACATTTTCCCACTATAAAATATACTCCAGCACAGCTGCTGGAAATATCCGGATTATTATAATCCGTCGCGTCCGTTGCTTAATTAGTTATTGGAAATATCCAGATTATGTCGTTAATATAACTTTGGGGAAATAACCAGATTAATATATTTGGGACTTCTTAGTAACAGGGTAGTGTTATTACCTATACATCTTAAATGTGCTTGTTACAATATCATCTATTAAACTTTAACGATACATGAGGTTAAAAACTATGATTTGTATTTGCTTGAAAATTAATGTATGACCTCGACCGTATTATTTAATTGATAAGAAGTACTACATTTCAGTTAGATTGCATATTCCGACTGAAAGTGTAATAATAATTTGTAAGAAGGTGGAAATGCAAATAAGAAAAATGATGAAATTTACAAATTATAAACTACCGACAGAGGATGGATTTTTGGATTATTTTATAATATTAATGATAGACTTTTTTTAATCTTATATCATTTTAGTAATGGTCCACATTAACATACTACGATCAGTACCCTTGTTGTGTGAGACAGGTTTTAGTTTTGTCTCATTCCATATAACTTACATATGGAATGCAACAAAACTAAAATCTATTTATTCTAATTGAGTAAACTAGTTTATTGGTTTCTTTTGGTTATAGATTTTATCCTTCTTTGAAGATACAAAACATAATACAAGCAATATATCAATGGTTATTATATTAATAATAATTCTGAAATAATAATACAATTAAATAATAATACAATAGATTAATTCCAAATAAAACAAAAGTAAAAAAACGCACATCATTTATGAAATACTCACTTTATACCGTACGTAACGTCAGCTATCAGGCAAAATGACAGGCTTCATTATTAGAATGTTCACGCAGATCTAAGCGTGTTCTGTTATATGTATCTATATCTGTAGGTAGCCTACGTCGTTTGAGTAGGAATTATATCTCTTTTATCTTTAAAATAGAATTCTTCTTGCCTTGTTTTATGATCTATGGTTTTAAGCCAGTAATTCTTAACATAATAAAATACATAAAATATAACACTATCACATACAAAAAACTGTCACATATTGTTTTTTATTAATATGCAAGTTAGTTATGTTTGTATGTATTAATGTAAAGTAAATATTCAAAATTGTATGATTTAGTTTTGTTGTTTCTACTATATTATTTTATTATTTTACAGTAATAATATGGCAAACTATTACAAACAATATACTTTTACAAAATAAAAAAGTACAATTTAAATTACATTTAGTAGTATTTTTTGCAATTAAAAAAAATGTTTGGTTGGTTGTACAAAAAAAAACTCCTACTGCACTTTTTTTATTTGCTGTAGCAGTACATAAACGTAAAATGGTTTTCAATATATTAGCACCAAGACTGCTTTTGTGAAAGCAAGGGACACTAGTCATACATTCAACTAATTACTGCTAAAAGAAGCGGTCATTGCACACAAAATAGTTTTATAAAAGCTAGGAGACTATCACAATTTATTGATAATTTCTACGCACTGAATGGAAATATTCACA
Source organism: Tachinus rufipes (assembly GCA_963932245.1). Taxonomy (NCBI): domain Eukaryota; kingdom Metazoa; phylum Arthropoda; class Insecta; order Coleoptera; family Staphylinidae; genus Tachinus; species Tachinus rufipes. Next base: position 82,060,538 of record OZ010744.1, read on the forward strand.
GGTATTGTTATGTATTAAATGGGTTTAATAATACTCATATTTTGTCAAACTGAAGTTATATTAAATATTCTATAAACATGTACGTTTGTTTCATCTGTTGAGAGCAACCAAGATGTACTGTCGATGTAAGTAGATGTTGCGCACTACTGCCACTGCGCACATGCGCCTTGTATACATGAGAAGTAAACATATACAATACAATTTAACCGCAAAACGTAATTATATTTTAACTCTTCTTCTTAGGTTTTGTCAAAATATTAGCAAGTTGGCAACACATGTTTCAGGTTGACAATATTGCCAATGTACTGTTGAATAAACTTCTTCAAAAATTTAATATGTTTTTTTGGTGGTTTGTGGTTTTGCTATCATAAGTATTCTTTAACATAAGATTGGTTGTCTACATACAAAGTAGTTTCTTGACATCTAGAATATGAAGTTTTTTATTGATACGCTTACTCCAACTGATGTCATCAATTGAAGACACAGCGGCCCGATACTCTGATTGAACTGATGCAATAAGTACTGACCGTTGCTTTTGAGTATACTATACAATGAGTGTACCGTAAATAATCCAATAGATTACTCATTGGTAGAATGTCATTTTGACTGCTTGTCACCTCTATAGTCCAAGTCAGAGCAGACGTAAAGTTGATTATCTACATTCAAGAAAATTAAGAGTTTTGTTGTTTTATTCAAGTAGCAAAAGACTTGTTTAATCATTTTCTAATATTTTTTTATTTATTTATTGCAGAAACGACTCAAGTAGCTTAATGCAAAACTGATGTCTAATTATCTGCTTCGTGTACTTGAATTAACTGACAAAAGCTCTTTTTCGCTTAATGTCGATTTGCATTCCAAAATAATTTAAGTAATTTTTTAAATCATCATCTGTGTTAGCAAAAGTCAGTGTCTTTAAACGGTGCGACAGTCCAGGATTTTTCCCCAAATATGACTAAAATAATAACTTGTTCTTTATCCACCACAGAAGTCACCTAATAAACCGTTGGTCTCATCAACTCCCTTCAAACAAGTTGTAAGACTTCTGGAAGCACTGTAAAATGTTGTAAAATGCACAATAAAGAAGAAATTAGAAATTTTGTAATTTTAATTTTTAAAGCTTGTTTTAAACGATAAAAATACCTTTACTCAGTTTGTACATAATATATATATATATATATATATATATATATATAAATTTCTTTTTTAAAATCTCACTTTCTAATATTTTGATACTGCAATGCAAATTATTAGTCAAATTGGCGCATGACGTGCCACAAGACTAAAATAGAAAATAGTCGGTATAAATATATAATATAAAATAAATTATTTCTTACACAACACCCAACAACAGGTCAGTTGTTTTGCGTTTTTAAAATTTTGATAAGGTTTCATGTTTTCATTTTGGTCAAAAAGTAAAATTTGTCTGCCATTGCAGTACATCTTACTTTGTCCCAGTGTTTTAAAAACAGAGATATCTTAACCATTCTTATCATTGCTAAATTGGCTTAATTTCCTCTTCTAAGATAATTTATTATAAAGTCTGAAAAACGGGAAGATCAATTTAACGTTTGTAATAAATTACGCAAATTTGGTTTTTTTAGAGTTTTAATTATTGGTTTAACTGCTATTTTTTGTTTGTTTTTTGGTTCTTCACGTGCAGGAGATGTTTGCACGGATACTCTACTCAAATTCTTTTTTTCATCCAGTGTGTTGCAAACTACAGGTTTATCTAGGTTTTTCTCTCAATTGACGTTTAGATTCTAATTGAACTCTCTTTTCAAGATTGACTTTCAACAAAATTACATTTTTTGAACATATCACATTTGGCTGATTTATTTGACAATACCTTTCTCTGACTTTCTGTTCATTTTGTGGTCAAGGATAAGTACATAACAATCACACTCACCGCTTTTTAATTTGTTTAATTTTATTTTTTGTTCTGCTGGACTCTATCCACTGATTGGTTTCTGTTTGATTCAATGTAAACACTAAATAAATAATAATGTTTTAGCCCATAAATATTTGTCAAATTTTGTGCAAGTATAATGATACGTGCTAACTACACAACTGATAGCATTTCTTTTTCAATTTTGCTATTTTGTTGAGAAGTATATACATTAAACTTTATGTAAAAACTCTAGTTTTTCTAGTTGTTCTGACAATTTTAATTTTAGTACCGTTCTCTTAAGCATTTAATCCATTTATCAAATTGATTCTCTACAATTTTTAAGAGATGTTTTAATTTTGCTATTCTTTGGTCTTTAAGAAATAAACAGTACAAAAGTGTAAAAAAAAACGTTTTTAAAAAGTAAGAAACACCGAACTTGTCCTAGAAACGTAGTATTTGTTTTGCAAAGATTAATACATAAATCAAATTTAAAACTTTTTTAGTTGTTTTTTGATTGTTAAAATGAGAGTATTAATGTTGCTTGCTATATACATTTTTTTTACATACATAGTCTCCCTAATTGCCATTTTTGTCAAAAATAGTTTTGACATACTTAACATTTTGATGTGCAAATTTGTTATGCCAAGTTAGTTAGTTAGTTAATTTATATATTTAACGTTGATCTATTTCTGCTGCCAAGACTAATCACTGACGCCAGAAGTTAAAACTACCACATCTGAAAGTTTTGCTGCAAATTTAGAAATTTCAACTTAAATTCTTTAACGTGCACGAAACGTTTAGGCAGTACACAAAACTAAACTTTCTCTTTTTATCCGAAAGAATGCGTACTCATCACAACACATCACAACTGACCTTCCAGATAGGAGACTTATACGTATCAATTTACACCACCTAGGTGGTAGTTCATGCCAAGTTTTAATTGAAGTCGATTTTGTTTATCAATTGTCTTAAAAATTGACACTCGCGCATTAACAGACTTTACATATCTTTTATCTAACATTTGTGTTACAAAAGTGTGAAGTTAAAAATCAATTCTGGTACATATAAAACATTTCAAAATATTACTGAATCCTAGTTCTGTCTATTAAAAGTTTTTAGGTTTACATCGCCTACACCCATTCCATTAAACTTGCTTGTATCTCCCATCATGACTCTTTAAGTTCAATAAAGTTAGACAGTCATTTCCTCTAAAACGGCATATGTCATGTGGCTGCACATTCTTGATCTCTTTTTACCATTGTACCCCATATCATAACGGTCAATGTCCAATGTTGATTGTCCGATCCGGTTTTTCAGTGTTATCACAATTCGAGTTGCCCGACGAACAGCGGCAAAATAACCTTTTTGTTAGCAAACATTTGTAATTATTTTTGCTATAAGTTACATATTTAACACATGGCATATTTTTGTAAAACTTTTTGACATGTTTCTTCATTTCACATTTGTAACACTTAACTGACAAAGTTTCTTGAAACTTCAAAAACTTAGCTTTAGTGCTTGTGTTTGTGTTTGTCTTAAAATAAAAACGTTCTGGGTCTTGTCGAGACTGCCTTTTTATAATCGTAGGGATTGATAAGTTGGGATAAAGTTTTCTCGGCAGCAAAAATATTATCCTATGCAGTACAAAAGATACAATGTTGAAAATAGTAGTTCTAGGATTCTATACAGTATTCAGCTTTCTTTGTGTTCTCGCCTTCAACTTGAAGATCCTTGAAGAGTGGGTGCAGCCGCATGAAATTCTCCACAACTGATTTTGTAGTGTCGTATTTGAAGCTAAACAAATTATTTTCAAATCTTTGACTGTAAGTTCTGATTTTTTTTTCATATAACAGACAAAATTTTTATAACATTTCACACGATGAATCACAATTTGTAATTTTGTACACAATTTTTAGTCATACTATGGCTTGGGTATTTAAGGCTCGCGAATTTCTGTCATAAACTGGGGGCATGTTCAATAGGAAAACTACAGAACGCAGAAATGTGAAATTTACAGGAATTGTTAATGATATAATTGTTTTTGTACCGGTTTTAAATTTATGTCACTATATAGAGAAAAAAATCATGAAAACAAATATATTTTTTGTTTTTTTTAATTTGCATTAATAATAGAGATGAACATGCCCCTAGATTAATAAACATATATTTTCCAAGTCCCGACTCCGTCTTCCAATTTTTATAATATCCATGCTCTTCGACTATAACACAATGCACGTGCTACCCCGCTCATCTAGCTTACCCGTTCATTGGCTGTTTCGGTATTAGGGGAATACATTAAACGCATGGAAGTGGAGTGTGGAAGTACCGCCACCTACGGCAATATAAAACTTTACGAAAAAGTCGCCCCATCGTTAAATCTTTTTTTACTTATGCCTTGATAGCAGCATCATCTTTTAGTTGTAGCCCTATCTCGACTTAATTATAATAAAATAATAATTGTAAATAATATTAATTTTAAAACTAATAAAATTAAATATAATAAAAACACCGTTTATTTTATTTTTAAAAACTAAGTATATATTTTTTATTAATTTTGTAATTTCACAATTATTTTATAGGTTTTTGAAAAACAAATCTCTATGAAAACCTTGGCGTTTGTTTTATTAGCTGTGCTAGTGACCTATATAGGTAAAACAATTTAAATATATAATTAGTATATTAAATACTAATTTTTTTTAATTGTAGATGCATATGGAAAGCCTTGCTTCTTTTATCCACAGATACCTCAGAATTCAAAAAGGTCTTGTAAATATGAGTAAGTGTAAATAGTATATTGTGCAACAACCACCTTTTTATTTGTTTTTAACACTTTTTTATAAAAAATATTTTTTTTTACTTTATATTTTTTCAAAGCAATTTAGGAAACACGGAAGTAAAACTTTAAAAAAGAAATCAGTTTTGTCTCGTATGACACTATCTATAATTCTTCTTGATAAAGATGAAATTTTAAGATTCAAATAAAATTTAAAATTTAAGAACATTTTAGTTTATTTTTTTTTCTTATAATTATATAATAACAAAAGTAAGAAATAAAAAAAAAATTGTAACATTACATTTTGTTAAAACTGCTTGTACATTTTTTTGTCGATTATACTAAAAAACTATGTTCATAATTTTTAAATCTAATTAATGACTATTTGTGCATTGTACAGATTTTTATCTTTAGTTATATAAACTCATGGACCGCATATATTTTGTGTTATTTCAAAATAATGATGATTTTTAGTTTTCTAGCTATATTACAAATAGGTTGTGGACTTACTTGGGTAGTTCAAAAAAATGCTGTCAACAATTGTTTTGTTTTAAAAGTTTAACTGCAAATAAAAGCATTTTTGGCAAAAATTGATTCAAAATCTGATAAAAAATGTTTGTTTATTAAGACTAATTGTCTTTAACTACCAAGTTTCTTTGTTATTGATAGTGTCAGTGCAAGTGTAATACATTTTAGTAATAAATTGCAGAACAAATTTGTAAGTGGAGGAAGCAGTAAGAGCATCAACTTTGCTGGATGAAAGATATTCGATGCATCAAGTTGCTAATGTGATAGGAAGAAACCATCCCAGCATAAGTCGCATGTTTAGACAATTTAACAAGACAGGTTCTTACTTACAAAGGCGGGGACAACGGCGAAAACGGTGTACTAATCCAATAGATAAGCGTCTTTTTAGACTATTAGCTCTATGAAACAGGGGAACGACTAGTAACATCTTAAATATGAGTTTGTAGCTGTTCACAATTTTCTTGTATCTTTCTGAGTGATTAGAAGATGCTGGATTGGACAGCAGAGAACCGGCCAGGAAACCTTTGTTTACCAGATTGCGTTTTTCGAGAAAACAACATGATTAAACTCTTAATGATTAGAAAATAGTTTTACTCTCACATAAAACGAGGATTAATCTTAAATCTCCTGATAAACGTCTGGAGAATGCTTGAAGAGAGATTTGCTAGTTGCAATATCTCACCAAGAGTCCCGTTTGGTAGTGGCTCTGTAATATTTTTGTTTCAAAAGCCACACAGAGTTGGTCACTATGCGTGTTAGGTCAATGAATGCGGATTATTATTTTAAACACATCGTTGTTGTCTATGTAATGCCATCTGCTGGTTTTGTGGAGCCAATTTTTTTGTTTATGCAGAATAATGTTTGTCTTCATGTGGCTAAGCTTAGGCTAGATATTTGCTACTTAAATGCTGTTGCTATTCCGTTTATGGAATGGCCAATAGTATTGACTTGAACCTAATAGAGCATATATGGGACAATATTAGAAAAAAGGGTTTGACGTTGTACAACACCTTACCACAATCAACTGGTAGATGCAACATTTTAAGAATAGGAAAATACTCCACAAGAAGTCATTCAAAATTTGATCTCTAGTATACCAAGACGTATGGAAGCAGTAATTAGGAGTAGAAGAAGACTTACACAATATTAGAATAGCCATAAATTCTATTGTTTTTGTTTGCATGTTTGCGTTGTTTTTAAGAAAAAAAAAATAAGTTTATTATGTTAATACAGAGGAGAGTACAGAGTATTACAATTGTTACAATTTGGTTTACAGAAACATATCTACAACACTTGGAAATTTACAAATTTATTTTTTAAACACTCTTTAATTGAGTAAAATGCATTTACAACTAAATATTTTTTTAGAGCCATTTTTAAACTTTCCAGTGGCATATTTTTTACATATTCCGGAAGTAAATTGTACAATTTAATCGTATAGAATCTAAATGCGTTTTGCGATTTATTTAGTCTATTACTAATTACATGTACGCTGTTCTTAGTACGAGTGTTGTAATTGTGAACATCTTCATTTGTTTGATAACGACCAATATTTTTTTTCATCCAGAGTAAGCACTCATAAATGTATGCACATGGAAGTGTTAGTATCATCTGATTGATAAAGCTTTGTCTGCAATCTGCTTGGTAAGATAAACCAGTCACTACTCTTACAAATAATTATCCCGTAGGTAATATGAGTGTGACACAAAGCAAAATACGCTGTTCTTAACATAACAACAGATTTAGCAAGATTTCTCAGAAGATAAATATTGCTGGAAACTTTGCGACTTATAACATCGCCGTGATGTTTCCAATTGAATTGAGAATTAACGATAATTCCTAAGAATTTAGTCGACTCTGTAAATTCATCTGCACGCAGATTATGCTTCAATGTAAAGCACATGTTTATGGTTTTTTCATGATTTTGGCATAATTTGTTGTTAGTATACCAATCTTGTGCTTTGAATAAATCAGAACGTTTTGTTCTTACCGCATCTAAGAAATTGTGTGCTACATTTGACAAAGTTGTATCATCCGCATACAATACTACCTTACTTAAACCGTCGATGAATATGTTTAAGTCGTTAATAAATATAAGGAACAAAAGTGAACCCAGTATTGAGCCTTGTTCAATAGATAACATATCAGAGACTTTGCCATTAAAACTGACGCATTGCATTCTATTACTCAGATAGGAAGATATAAGTCCTACGCTGCTTGGTAGAAAATTATAGCAGTATAATTTTCTTATAAGAATAGAAATGTCAACGCAATCAAAAGCCTTTGATAAATCCAGTAATGTTGTTGTCATATTCAGACCTTTGTCAAATGTTTCCACAATTTCATCAACAAAGCTTATTACAGCATCGATTGTAAAACAAATTGAGATTCACCAAAATGGTTATTTGATTCAAAAAAATTAAAAATCTGCTTGTTAAGAATATTCTTAACAACTTTTGAAAGTATTGGGAGGAGTGATATGGGGCGATAATTATTTGCGTTACACGGATTACCTATTTTTAAAATTGGTGTACACTTAGCAATTTTTAAACACGATGGAAATATGCTTTCTCTGATACATAAATTAATTAATTTAGTAAGAGGCATTATAATTGTTTCCTTAATGGATTTAAGTACAGGTACATTCAATCCATTAATATCCTTGCTGTTTTTGTTTTTTAGTTTATTAATGCTATCCCTTACATCTTGACTAGAAATTTTACTAAATTCAAAATAACTATTTACACACACAGAAAACAATAAACTTATTGGATCACAAGACTGACTAGGCAAATTACATAAAATAGACTTCACGTTCTGTATAAAATAAACATTAAAATCACACGTACTAATATCACAGATTTTTTCAGGTACTGATTTGGATTGTTTTGAATTAATAATATGCCACATAGTATGTGGCTTATTACCAGATCCTTTAATAAAATTATCATGAGCTAAAATTTTTGTTTGTTTGATGGATTGTTTATATTTATTTCTATATGCGTTTCTAGTTGTTTTGAGCTCAGGATTTCTTATACATACTTCATTCATTAAATTAAGATTCTCTCTCATATTGCTAAGATTACTATTAAACCAAGTAATTTGAATGTTTTTTTGATTTGAAAGAATTTTCTTTTCAGATATTTCAAATATGCCCCAATAATAATTTCATTAAATGTTTTAAATTTGGCATCAACATTATTTTCACCATCAATAAAGCACCAGTTAACATGATCTAACAGTTGAAACATAATCATCTTACCCATAGCAGTGATAGGCCAACATATTCTAGATGCAAGTTTATTTTCCGCTATTGCAAGACATTTGATACTAACTTCAATTCCTATGTGATCTGAAAATCCCATGTTAATTAGAGCAACTTTAAGAAGTTCCCTATCAATATTAGAAAAAATATTGTCAATGCAATTTCCATTGCGAGTTGGAAAATAAACAAACTTATTTAGACCATATTCTTTAATTAAGTTGCAAAAATTTCGTGCTTTAATATCGGTGTCATTATGAAAATGAATATTAAAATCTCCGCAAATAATTAGATTCATATTCATTGTATTAATTATGCTAATAGCTCTAATCAATGTAGGTGTAAATGCATTTAAGTTTCTTGATGGCGATCTATAAATAGTAATTACAGCCAATTTTATTGAATTAACAATAGTGCAAATAATTTCACAATTTTTTTCATCGGACATGTTCTTAATATTAACCATATCTTCACATTTAAAACTATTTTTAACAATATTTAAAACTCTACCCCTTTTATAAACAGAACGACAAAATATTGAGGTGACATTTAAATCATTTAAGTTGAAATATTAAATTTCATCGCAGGTTGGCCAGTGTTCACTTAAAGATATTAAATTAAACTTATTATTTTTACTATGAAGAAATGATTCAAACTCATTAATTTTACTGGTAACACCCTGCACATTCATATACAACATATTAAAATAAAACGGTTTTGCAATCACATTGATTAAATCGTTCCGTTTTTTTTGGCTGGCTAATAAAAAAATTTCTTTTTTGTTTGACAAACTCGAGTAGCTTGCATTAACGTGTCTTTAAATTTAAAATTGATACCAAGTTTAAAAGTTTGTGTAAACTCAGATTTATAAATTGATTCTACATCTACTGTACCGCAGTCTTTGCAAATCTGCTTCACATAGTTGACGATATCCGTTGCTGTGAGTGATGGTTTAACACGACCGATGGCGAGCCATGCCTTCTTTTCGTTTGCTGCTAGTGATGTGCTATTTCCCCTCGCGGAGCCAATTAAAACATCCATGAATGTCTTTACTTATTCGATTTATTTAATTCGGTGGTATTTGATATCACATTTCCACGTAGGTCTTACAGCTTCTTTGTTATTGTTTGCATTTTGTTTTTTTCTGTTTGAAGTGACAGCGCTGAAAGTAAGAATAATCTCTTCTTCATTTTCATTATTTGCTGCCAACCCTATTTGTTTCGGTCCGCCAGTTTGCGCATTTGAACTACTTTTCTCGGTTGCTAGCTTTTCACATTCCTGTTTACCGGAGCTGCTGTTTTGCCTACCTTTGTTCTTATGCTCAATAAGTTCATTATTATTTTGTAAATAATCTATTTCTTTTTCCAAAACAATTGCTTTGTTTTGCCATAAACCTTTATTTTTTTCTAAAAGATTGTACCTGGCTTCTATTTTCTTGATAATACGGTTAAATAGACTTTGAATTAAATCATTTCGACTATTATTTACTTCATTATCCGTTAAATTATTGGAGGTTAAATCGATGCACTTATCACAAAACCACTTTATGTTACGATTATCGTTTATTCCTTTAATAACGGCACCATTTATCTTTGCACATTGTAAGTGTTGTTGATTTTCACAGAGAAAACATTTTATTTTCTTAGTATTCACTAGAAAATTGTCTTCACATATAATACACAAGTTTGTGGCTCCCGCCATCTTGCATTTTTAATTACAAAAAAAAATAGAAATAACGAAATGTTTTGCTGGTTTCATTTACAAACTACTAGAAAACACCTAACAATAAGCTTTCATAAACATTTTATTGCAATATTAATTTCAGTATTGTAATTATACAAGTTTAATTAAGTGATGTGCGTTAATTTTGTTCAGGAGTTTATATGTATAATTATAGATAGTGTCAACCAAGCATTAGATTTAGAACACTAAAAATATAACATGCATTTCAAGTATTATTAATTTTTTATTTTAAATTTCTTAATAAATTTTATATTATAGAACGTGTACATTGACATGCATGCCGCAATTTTATTTTCCCGATGGATCTACTGATGCTACTTTAAAATGCAACGATGGTAAATGGATACCTAACAATAAAAAATGGATTAAAGTACCAAACTGTGAAAGTATCCTAATACAAATATTCTCTATATTATTAACATACTAAATAAGTTTGTTGTAGAATTGTGCACCTTGCCATGCATGAACGGAGGTAATTGTTTAGCTCGTGATTTCTGTCAGTGTCCTAAGAAATATAGAGGTCAACAATGCCAGCACAGTATGTAAATAATTTTATGCAAATTTCAATATTACTGCAATATATTTTAGAAGCGGATGTTTGTGCAGGTGAAAAATTAGAGTTTAACGGTAACTACCAATGTAGAGGAGATTCTGACTCATTTAAATGCTCTGTAACATGTCCGGATAACTTTAAATTCTATGAAATTCCTAAAACTACTTACATTTGCAAATACGACACTGGATTATTTGATTCTATACCACCAAAATGTAATTATGGTAATTTTTCAATGTAACTTTTTAGACAACATTTTAGTATTTACTAATTTTAATTTTTAGGTAATAATAATCATACTATAACGGCATCTCATGAAAAAAGAATTGATGTATCAGTAATAAATGTTGATAGAATGGTAAAATAAGTCAATAATATTCTAAATTTACAATATAGTATCGTTTTAATTATAGCATAACGGCAAACAAATTTCAATTACAGTACCAGAATACATAGAAATAGAAAACGTGCAAGTGATAAAGTTAAGATCATTAGTGTGTTTTCTATGGGGTGATGGCAACATCATAACCTTTGACGGTAGAATTTATAGTGCCTCCATCGATTGTGAAGAAATCCTTGTAAATGATGTTGATGGTAGCTGGTCCATCGTGACCAGTAAGAGCCCCAACAACAACTATAGAAGTATAAGTATAACAATTGGCAACCAAGAATATGCAATAACCAAATCAGGTAATTAGTAATTGTTAAATCATTTATCTACTTATTAAATCTAATTTTTCAGATAAAGGACGATTTATAGTGCTACATGGTAGCAAGCAACATTCAATACCAATAGAATTAAATAACATTAAAGTTAATAATATTAATAAATCTATAGTGATACAGTTAAAATATTTAGATGTTATTGTTAGATGGGATACGGAGGTAATTTTAAAATAAATATTGATTTTTATTCTAATCTAATTTATGTTATAGAATCTTGTACAAGTTGAAATTAGTGAAACATTAATCAGCAATACAAGAGGTTTGTGTGGTATTTCTGATAGAAATGAAGACAATGCTTTATACAAAAAAAATGGCAAAGAAGCAAACAGTTTAACTGATTTTTTAGGAAGCTGGAGTACAGACGGTATTTAAATTGACTTACTGAAATATATTATATTAAATAAGTTTTTATAGAATCTTGTAAGAACATTAATGAAGTACATGCTTGTAACGGGTTAGGAGATGTAGAAACAAACGCACAAACATTTTGCTTAAAACTATTAAGTAATCCAAACTTGCAAAACTGCATATCAGTAAGTACTTAAAAAATATTGTTGTTTTTCAGAGATGCATACATTGAGGTTATGTTAGGAAAGTAATAATATAATATACTTGTATGCTTTGTTTCTAAACAAAGCATACAAGTATATTATATTATTACTTTCCCAACATACTTAAAAAATGTTATTGTAAAACAAAACTCATTTGTCTATCATTGTAGTTACTTGAACTTCCTACTCTTATGAATGCTTGCATCTGGGAATATTGTAAATGCAAAGAACAAGAACAATGCGCATGTGTAACCCTTGATATTGTTAATAGGAATTGCTTATTTAATGACAAAACAAAACATTCCGTTTGGAGGGATCCTGACTTATGCCGTAATTATTATTTGTTATTAATACACATTTGTTATAGTTATTATTATATTTAGCAATGAAATGTACTGATGGTAAAGTTTATATGCCTTGTCAACCTAAAGAAGGGCAGCCTACATGTAAATTACCTGGTAAACCAAACAATTCTGATATTTGTTTTGATGGGTGCTATTGTCCAGTGGGTACCAGTTTGCACAATGACAAGTGTATACCAAAAGCAAACTGTCCGTGCATATGGTTAGGACAAGAATATGCTAGTGGAGGTACTGTTCCAGATGATTGTAATACTTGCACATGCATCGATGGAAAATGGTCTTGTACAAATGTAAGAAATTTTAGTAATATTATCATATTTTTAACTAAATAAATAATTTTGAGTAGAATACTATATACTTACAGTGTTTAAAAATAACACTGACAAACTTTAAGAGATGATTTCTAAGTTATTTAAAAAAAAAAAAAAAGTATAATTTGCAAAAAAAAACATTGTGTTACAAAGTAAAAACTTTAAGGAGTTACACTTTTAAATATATTTTGTGTTTTATCAAAACAATGCTTTAGTATTTTGTTTTTTATTTAGTTAATGTTGGTGATACGTAGTTTTTCAATTTAATCACATATAACATTTTTCAACAACAAATTTTGTATTAATTTATTCCGGTTATATGCGTTTTTTTGTCGAATTTGTACCGTGATACAATAGTTGTTTCTTGTTTGATAAAATAATCGGTATAAGTGGCACTAATTCAATAACTGTATCTAACTTGTTCTTTTTACGGTGCATTTAACGCTTTTGATGTGATTGTTTGAGGTGAAAAACAGTCATTGCGTTTAAGAAGGCTGGATTGGACCGCTACATTTGTAAAGATAACTGTTGTAAAATGTAAAAAGCAATTAAAAGCAAAAAAATTAAAATTAACATTAATTTAAAAAAAAAAAACAGCAGCCAGTCCGGTATTGTCAAGTTTTTACTGACTAAAAAAGTCACTTTTATTTTTTCTTTATTTGAGGTGGTTTGCTTGAAACCCCTCACACTGCAGTACTGTTGCTCTTGTACATCCCTGCTGTTTTACTTTTTTCAGACAGATTTGTACCTTTGAAAAAAAATCTTCTTCTAAAAGATCACTTTTACCTTTTAGGTTAAGGTTGTATCTACCAAAGGAAGTTGTGCCGTTTATGAGCTTTACATTTACTCAACAAGTGTAGCAAAGTCTCATTTTTTCTATAAAACCGCGGCATAAGGGATCCATTTTTATTCCCATTCTTTGGATGTAATTTGTCAGTTTGACAATAAGTTTAATATATAAACAGAGCATTTTAAAGCATGCGGCGCCCAGTTCCGGTACCAAGAAAATAATAAAACAACTTTATAACGGTCTACTCAAGATAGCAGCTCAGTGTTTATATAAAATTAAATTATTTTACACTAAATTTTTGTAATTATGTTCAAAAGGTTAAGTGGAAGACCAGCCTTAGGCTAAACTTCACCATTTTCGTGTAACAAATACAGAGAAATAAAGACGCTATTATTATTATTATTATTATTTTTATTTTAATTATTATTATTATTATTATTATTATTATTATTTTTATTTTTCAAAACTCGTAATACATAATACGGAAGATAAATTAATTTACAAACCTTTCAGTTAAAGTAAATAAATATATTATATTTTTTTTTAAATTTTTCTAACGGTGCTGCAGGTATCTAATATAACTGCACGCTGCAATTGAATGTAGATTTTTTTATCCAGCTTTAATTCTTTTAAGGCATCATGTAATGTTAATAGAATGATGCCGGTAGCAGATATCACAATAGGAATTATACGTATTTTTTTCATGTTCCAAAGTTGTTCACTTTCTATAGATAAATTTGTATACTTAGTAATTTTTTCCGTGTAAGACTTTTGTAAATTGTTTGAACTCGGAATTGTAATATCAATCAAAAATGCAATTTTTTAATTTTATCGACAAACGTTATATCCTGGCGGTTGTGGCTTATTGATTAATCCGTTAAAATTGTTCTATCCCAATATAATTTGTAATTTTCATTTTCCAAAACTTTATCTGGCGTATATTTATAATATGGTCTTTTATTAATTACTATAGAATTTTGAAATGCATGTGTTTTGCACTTTCTACATTTGTCGTCTTGTGTTCCGTCTTTGATAATGAATTTTTGATAATTTTTTGTTTTAATCACTTGATCTTGAATTGCTATTAGATATCCTTCAGTTTCAGGGAAGAGTGCTCCATAAGTTAACCAAGCGTTTGGTTTGCCATGTAATGCTTTCTCTTTCCAAGATTCTATTTTTTCATCAATTGTTGTAATTCTAAATGATGTAGTTCTGATGTTTCTATTTTGTCATAAAAATAATTTCAAATTTTTATTTTTTGTTAGTGATGCATATTTTGTATATCGATTATACCTCTTCCACCACTTTTTCTTGGTAATGTTAATCTTTCTGTTGCTGATCTAGGATGATGAAAATTTGCCAAAGTTAGTAATTTATTAGTTTTTCTTTCTTTTTAATTTCTGTATTTGTCCAATTTATTATACCAAAAGAATATATAAGTATGGGAATTGAATAATTATTAATTGCTTTCATAATGTTTTTACCATTTAACTTAGTTTTAGTTATTTTTTTAATTCGTTCAAGATATTTTTCTGTTATGTCTTTTTTCGTTTGTTTTTGATCTATTAATTTTGATTGGTTCATTCCTAAATATTTGTATACTTCATCTTCTAAAAGTCCTTTTATTTCTTGGTCATTTTGTAGTTGGTAGTTTAATAATTCACGTTTACCTTTGTTAATACTTTGTGTTCTGCATTTATCAAGACCCATTTTCATGCGAATATCAATACTAAAAACCTCGACAGTTTTTAATAAATGTGCTAGTTTTTGTTGAGTACTGCTGTATAATTTTATGTCATCCATATATATATAAGATGAGTTAAATTGCAGATAGTTCTTCTGTTGTTTTTAATATTGAATCCATAAGTAGTTTTATTAAGCATATTTGAAAGAGGTTGTAATGCTAAGCAGAACCAAAGTGGGCTTAATGAGTCACCTTGACATATACCTCTGTTTATCTTAATTTGATCAGTAATTATGTAATTATTTTTTTTGTATAATTTTATTGTAGTTTGCCAAGAAGACATAGTGGTAGTTAAAAACTTTATAATAATAGGATCAATTTTATAAATTTTAAGAATTTCAACAAGCCATGTATGAGGTACTGAGTCAAAAGCCTTACAGTAGTCAATGTATGCAGTGTAAATATTTCTTTTCTTTTTGTATGCTTGTTTCATTATTACTGAATCAATTATAAGTTGTTCTTTGCAACCTAGCGATAATGTTTTGCATCCTTTCTGTTGTTCTGCAAGTATGATGTTTCTATCACAATGATTATATATTAGTTGACTGAGACATGCTGTGGTAATTTTATAGATAGTTGGTAGACAGGTTATTGGTCTATAATTACTGGGATCTTTTGAATTTCCTTTTTTATATATTAATGAAGTTACTCCTTGCGTGAAAAAATGCGGTACTTTCTTTGGATATTTTATAAATTGATTTATAAATTTAGTTAATATTGAATGTATTGAATCAAATTTTTTATACCAGTAATTATGTATACCGTCTATTCCTGGAGTTTTCCAATTATGAGTATTTTTTATTACTTCTGTAACTTCATTTTCTGAAAATTGTATAAACTGCATATTATTTATATTTTCTGCATTTAGTTTTTCATTTTTTATTATTATTATTATTATTATATTATTATTATTATTATTATTATTATTATTATTATTATTATTATTATTATTATTAGTATTATTATTATTATTATTATTATTATTATTATTATTATTATTATTATTATTATTCTTGTTTTTCTTGGTTAACACCGGTAGCAGTTTATATAACGCTGAGCATACACCTAAGGTGTTTTATAATCTTAAAAATTATTTAAAAAATGTCTGACTGTAAATTATTATTATTATTATTGTTAAGAACACGGTTATCAGTTCTGTGAGTCTTTGCTGATTCAACTCGTTTGTGTTACCAAAGTTTTGGTAACAGGCAATGATCCTATTAGAAACATTTTTGAGTTTGCCAATTTCTTAAAACTCTTTCACAAGTTGCTGCGTTTTGCTTTAAGTCTGCTGCAAATTATTTCTTTTTCGATCTTTTATGGAACTTCAAAAGCAGTAAATGTTTTCCTTGTTTACTTTTTGGCAAGTTGACAAACTCTGCAGTTTATGGCTATAACCAATTGAAATTTTATTACTAGCATTTGCAATGCTAGCAATGGCGCTTGACTGTTTGACATAATAGTTAACAGTCTGTCAGGGTATAGACTCGTCTTGATCATGTCCCTTGCGCACTACTTGATGACAGCCACCTCTGTCTAAAAAACTAAAGCATATATGCCAAAGAGTAGCAAAGTTTGTTTCTCTTGGTTTTTGTCTTTGTAGATTCCAGCCCAGATGACATTCTGTTCTTTAATCAGAAACCAGATAGTTTTTTTGAGTTTTCTTAATTTTTGTTTGTTGATTTGTTACGCTGTAGTATATTACAAATGTTTTTTTGATGCAATGACCTTTTATAAAATTAAACTTCATCATTAGTTTTTTCTTATGCATTGTTATGCTAGATCTGTAAGTTTAAAAGTTTATACAGTGTTGTTGCTTTTGTTTATTATGCATTATCATTAAAAGAAGTAGTGGTAACAATAATAGTACTTTTATAGCTGATGTGAGCGTTGTTCTTATTCCTTTTGTTATCAGCAAACATGCTAGTCTATGAACTGTACCTAGTTTTGTAAGTCTTGCACTACCGTATATAGCCATCTGGTCATATTAGGTGTTTCCATGTGCGTCTGGCTATTATTTTGAATGCAAAGAACACTCAAATGGCCTTTGTCAAGCATACATTCCAGATATTTTACTTTCTTTGTCATTAGGAGCGTAGCTCTATACATCTTCAGGTAGGGGTCTGTAGTGTTTTCCGTCTTGTAAACGGTACAATTGCCGTTTTGCTTGGGTTCATTGATGGCCCTTCCTTTTTGCACCATATTTCAACGGTATAGTAAGGTCTGTATCATATTTGACATAGTTGCCCTAAACTTTTTGTGTACAAAAATAGTAAGATTATCGGCGTAGTCTACGTTAAATACGCCCATGTTGTTGGGTATTTGTAGTAAATTGACCATAACTAAGCTCTAAAGCAAGAGTTAAAGTACACTTCTCTGTGAGCACCCGACGGCGACTTTAGTTTCTACAGCTTTTCCATATAATGTTATAGTTATAGTCCAGTTTTTGAGTATACAGTTGACTTATTGCTGCATGTATTCTTTGGCTCTCTATTGCCTTTACAATAAATTTAAAGATAGTATTGTCAAATGCTCTCTAAATATCAAGAAAAACACCCGAAACTATGTATTTGCTGGTTAATGTTTT
The DNA here is from genome assembly GCA_963932245.1 of Tachinus rufipes. Classification (NCBI taxonomy): domain Eukaryota; kingdom Metazoa; phylum Arthropoda; class Insecta; order Coleoptera; family Staphylinidae; genus Tachinus; species Tachinus rufipes. Next base: position 82,078,356 of record OZ010744.1, read on the forward strand.
TCCACTTGGTGACAAGCTGGTGTATAATTAGTTTGCAGATTTTTTTGGTTTAGTCAACATACTAGTGTGCTTGCAGTAACCAGGCCTTTAGTGTCGGACGTCTTGTATGTACCTGCCAACTACTTTATCCAATAGTTTGATATAAAAAATGTCAGGCTGATTGGTCTGTAATATTTAGCCAAGGCATACATGAGTTGCTCCGGCTATACTATGATGATATAAATACCACTTTGACAGCTTTTTAGCTGCTCGGTATGTGTAAAAGTATTAAACTCGCTCTAAAGATTTTGCATACAAGTTCTTTCAGAACTGCAAAAATCTATAAAAAAATTACATAACACAAATTCATTGTATAATGTATACAGTAAATAAATAAATTGCAGTCAATTGATTAAAAATTCTGCAGAAAACTTAAGAAACTCAGCTAATAACATACATATTAAGTTTATTAAAAAACATAACAAATTAATTTTATTAATATTTCTGGCCTAAAAAAGAATTTAAATTATTTTCTTCAATATCTTGAACATATAACCAAAACCCCATTTATTATTTTTTGCATATATTTATGTCATAATAAATTTTAGTAGATAAACGTAATATCCAACCTCTGTTATATGTTTAGAAAGATTGCCGAGCACAATGTAATATTATTGGAGATCCACACATCACAACGTTTGACGGAAAATATTATGATTTTATGGGACAATGCAATTATTATTTGCTCAAAATGGGTAGTATAACAGTTGAGGGTGTTAATGCTCCATGGCCTGGTTTAAATACCGTAACATTTACAGAGTCTGTAATTATAAAGATTTCTAACCAAAAAATCATACTAAAGCAAAAAAAAGTAGTTGAAGCAAATGGAGACATCATTAAAACACTACCTGCTTATGTACAAGGAGCAACAATAAAAACCTATTCTTCTAATACAGTTTCAGGTACATGCTAATTATATAGTAATAATATATTTTATTTTTTATTATCAAATTTTAGTTTTGTTATACAATGGCGTTGAAATTTTATGGAATGGTGACAATAGGGTACAAATATATGTTGGAACTAAGCACATAGGACTTACATCTGTAAATATTATTAAAATTGAATGCTTATAGTATTTAAATGATTTAATTTAGGGTCTTTGTGGAACTTACAACAAAAATCAAGCCGACGATTTTCGCACACCGGCATATACCATAGAAAAAAATCCTACCACATTTGGAAATTCATGGATTACTGGAGAACGTTGCAAACATATAGCAACTATACCAGATAACTCTTGCAAAAAAGAAAACAATAAAGCTTTTGCAGAAGAGCATTGCAAGATATTGAAATCAAATTTGTTTAGCCGTAAGAACCTTTTTTAGTTTTTATATATGCTTTTTTAAGCACTTGGTCTAATAAAACCATTACTGTCTAGAATTTTAATTGCTTTGGATGGTTAGTTTTTAAAATAAAATATAAAATTCAAAATCTACATAAACTTCAAATAAAATTTTATTTAAGGTTTATGTAAATTTTTAAAATTTTATAAATCTAATAAACAAATTAATTAGAATGAATATATTTCTTATTAAAATTAATGTTGTTATTATATATTTTTAGCTTGTCATGCAGTCGAAGACGTTTTTTCGCACTATGAAAATTGTTTGTATGATATGTGCTCATGTGCACCAGACGTAATTACTTAAATGATATAATATTAAACAATATTGAGTTAAATTTGTTTCAGACAAAATGTATGTGCCCTATGCTTGCAACTTATGCAACATTATGTTCTAATAAAGGAATAAACATTGATTGGGTTAAACAGGTACAGCAATGTTCTGAAAAATGTGATTCTGGTCAGATTTTCCAAAGTTGCAGTAACCATTGCACAAGAACATGTAGTGACATTGCTCGTAGTAACTGTAAGCAGAAATGTGTTGAAGGTTGTAGCTGCCCAGGTGGTCAAACTTTAGATGAGAACAATAAATGCATACCGATTAGCGAATGTAAATGTAAATATAATGGATTGGAGTTTTCGGCAGGTTATAAAGAGTCTAGAATAGTTGATCAAATTCCTTCTATTTGGTAATTAGTTTTTTTTTTAACTTTATTTTATACATTATTATTTATTTGTAGTCATTGTGTAAATGCTATTTGGAAATGTCAGTCAGCAACAAAGGAAGAATTAAAACAGTATCCCGAATCTAAGGGTAAATGTGACATGGCTAATAATTTTGTATTTACTAATTGCAAACCTGTAGAGCCAATTACATGTTTGGTAAATTTTAGAGTTAGTATTAAATACATGAAATTAATATTATATTTTAATTTATAGAATATGCTAGATAATGATGAAGTAATTATAAGCAAGGGCAAATGTAAAAAAGGATGTCAGTGTAAAGATGGGTATGTTCTTAATAATCCTGGAACTAAATGCATTGAGCCATTGGATTGTATTTGCGACGGCAGTGGTATAAAACAGTGTCCAACTGTTAGCAGAAGTATGATTAAACAAATATTTAAGATTTTATATCCAAAAGGAAATGCACAAGTTAATGTATTTTAATTTATTTTGTTTTTAAGTTACTTTTGTATTATCTTGAATTAAAGTACATCTATTATGAAATTAATTTTATCAATCAATTTTACCTGATTAACTCCGATGTTTTTAAACCTATTTGAATGATTCAAAAACCATTTAAAATGGTTTTTTTAAGTAACAGAAAGGCAGGTATATACATGTATGTTTTTGTTTTTAATTTGTTTGCAATGACATCCAACTTTAGTATTTTAAATGATGACATATATTTTTTATTTTTATTTTTTAAATCTCTATAATATTATAAATACAAATATGTAAAACAATTATATACTTCAATAACATTATTTTGGCATAAATTAAATAAATTGTGGTTTGACCTTGGTTGGTGAAATTCAATAAAAATCATCTTACGTAATTTAATACAAGTTCAAACAAACACTGTTCAAAACTGTCTTTGTAAAATCGCTGCAAACACTATAATAGTTTTTTTTTAGTTACCGATATCTTCTCAGAATGTTATTATATCGTCGATCTTTTCATTTTGTTTAGTGCATGAGCTTATTTATTTTCTGTTTGTCTTCTCCGTGTGAATAGTTTGTTTGTGTAGACATTGTTTTTTTATTTATTACGTTAAAGTGGGTTTGCGTATATATTGTTTCCATGGGTTTTGCATTTGATTGCGTTTGAGTAGATGCATTTGTGACGTGTTTTGTTCTTATTGATTCTGTTAACTTTGCTATTAATTCATTTTCAGCTATTATTTCGAGCATTAATTTTGTTATTATTTTTTAAAATTTCATCGTTTAGCATAGAATTTGTTTGTTCAATATCAGATAAATTCATTCTCAAATCCTGTAACCGGCGAGAAAACAGCAATAAGTTTTAACAAGTTTCAGCAATAAAATAAAACATAATACTTTAGTGTGAATTCATAATTAAAACTAAAACCTCATCAGTTTATTATATACAGAAAAGTACGCTGAAGTTATGCTGTATGCCAGATTTAATTAAAAGCCAGTAGTTTTTTAATTATTAATTAGTTTACAAAAATACGTAAAAAAATAGTTATAACGCCCTAACTCGTTTAATAATTAAGTAATTAAAGGTTACATTGTAGATTCTGAAAGAGAATTTTACGCTGAGGATATACCGTATGTTGCATAAACTGAGGAACGCTTTGATTAATAATTATTTGATAGTTTATAGTAAACAATTTTTAGCATTTCCTTTGATTTTAAATATACATATCTCGAAGGTCAGTAGGAAAGCCATAAATTTTTGATACCGACTACGGCCGGCACGGCTGCCATGATAATATATTTAACGAGAGCAACAAAAACCTTTATAGAACGAGACCGAACTTATAGTACAAAATAAAATAAAATTATAAAGTTGATAAATTCAAATGGCAAATAAGTACACTTGACATAATTTTGAATTTTATTTTAATATATCATAATTAATTAGAGTATTGAAGTATTAATTGTTAGAATCATAATTAAAAAAAAAACTATTTAATAAGCCACGCATAAAAAAAGTTTCTTTGTCCTTAACTTTTGTGGAGTATATTAAACATAATGGTTTATCCAAATTTCACTTTCACTAATTAGAACCGCTAATTGGTTAACTAATTAACTCTTATTAAGCAATGCATAATAAAAGTAAAATAGTGCATAACCTCAGTGAAGTCTATAAATACAACGATTTACTCAGATTTTACTTTTGCTGATTAGAACCGCTGATAATTAACTAATTAGTAAACTAATTAATCTTGTTAAGCAATGCATAAAAACACTAACTGACGCCGTAGCCCTAAGTCCATTAGACACAATAGTTAAATCAGATCTAACTAATTGTTTGTTAATTAGTTGGATCATTTTTAATAAGTAACAAATCTATATTAAGAAACGCATAAGGAAAGTTATATATTTTTTAGTTGCATGCTAAGGGTTAGAAACTACTAAGTATGAAAATGTACACCTTACATGATTACAAAATTATGTAATAATTACGTTATTATGATTATGCATTGATTACGTGTTAATTATATGAATACGCAATAATTACTCGATTATTTATGGAATACTCAATGATTACATAATTGTTTATTTTGTTTTGTTGTTATATCCTTTTTTATTGATTTAAAAATTATCCTATCCAAAATAATTAATTTTTAAATAATTGTTTATAAAATATTTAATGATTACGTGATTATTTAATCAATAAATGCGTAATAATTATGTAATTATGAAAATAATTATGTCGTTTATTATGCAATGATAATGATTGTTCAATAAGAAACTAATAATTTTGCAATGAAGTTATTTTATACCTAACACAAAAACATTTTGATAACAATTAATATTTTTTTATATACATAATATAATAATTATGTTACTTCACTTCACTTATTAGTGAAAGTAGAATCTGAGTGATTTGTTGTATTCTATGGACTGCAGTCAGGTTATGCCGTGCTTTAGTTTTTTATGCATTGCTTAATAAGAGTTAATTAGTTAACCAATTAGCGGTTCTAATTAGTGAAAGTGGAATCTGAGTAAATTGTTGTATTCGTTGGACTTCACTGAGGTTATGCCGTATTTTGTTTTTTTATGCATTGCTTAATAAAAGTCAATTAGTTAACCAATTAGCGATTATAATTAGCAAAAGTAAAATATAAGTGAATCGTTGTATTCTATGGACTTCACTGAGGTTATTGCGTGTTTTTTTTTATGCATTGCTTAATAAGATTAAATAGTTTACTAATTGGTTAATTATCAGAGGTTCTAATCAGCAAAAATGAAATCTGAGTAAATCGTTGTATTGTATGGACTTCCTGAGGTTATGTACTAATTTACTTTTTTTATGCATTGTTTAATAAGAGTTAATTAGTTAACCATTATGTTCAATATACTCCACAAAAGTTAAAGACAAAGAAACTTTTCTTATGCGTGCGTGGCTTATTAAATAGTTTTTTTAAATTATAATTCTAACAATTAATACTTCAATACTCTAATTAGTTATGATATATTAAAATAAAATCCAAAATTATATCAAGTGTACTTATTTGTCATTTGAATTTATCAATTTTATAATTTAATTTGTTAATTATATTTTATTTAGTACTATAAGTTCGGTCTCGTTTATTCTATAAATGTTTTTTTGTTGCATTCGTTAAATATATTATTATGACAGCCGTAGTTGGTATCGATTTTCCTACTGACCTTTGAGAAATATGTATATTTAAAATCAAGAAACGCTAAATTGTTTACTATAAACTATCAAATAATTATTAATTAAAGCGTTCCTCATACTATGCAACATACAGCATAACCTCAGCGTAAAATTCTCTTTCAGAATCTGCAATGTAACCCATAATTATTTAATTATTAAACGAGTAAAGGCGTTATAACAATTTTTTTACGTGTTTTTGTAAACAATTAATGGAAAAACTAATTCTTAATTAAATCTGGCATACTGCATAACTTTAGCGTACTTTTCTGAATATAATGAACTAATTAGGTTTTAGTTTTAATTATGAATTCACACTAAAGTATTATGTTTTATTTTATTGCTGAAACTTGTTAAAACTTATTGCTGTTTTTTCGTCGGTAATCCTGTAGCATATTTGTATATTCATTTACTTCTTCTTTTTCATTATAATATTATATAATACAATATAACTAATATTGAATATTGTATATTGTACTATTCAGTATTTCATTTAGATCGTTGTTTAGCTTTATTTTCCAAGTTATAGGTGGCATAATTGGATAATAAATACTAAAATTATATTAAATTATATTTATGATTTATAAAACAAATCACAGTGAAATTAAAGACAAAATACAACACGGATCAAAAGCATCAGCAGGGTCTTTTGCGGTGACTAACTATGTATAGAAAGGTAGACTACGGGTGTAACAACAGGAAGTTTATAGAACTAATTAAAACTGAGTTAAACATACAATATATAGGGTTTCAATAATCTACGTATGTTCTATGGGTAACACATTTAATAAATTAGCAAAGTTGGTCAGAATTTCCAGAAAAACGTAATGCTGTTTTTAAATTTGTGAGTCTTGTAAGTCAGTCTTTTGTCGCTTTCTGACTCTCTCACAGCTCTGCCGTGCAGTTTAAGTGGCAAACACTGATGAACCCGTAAATTTTCGAGAGAATGTGATAGCTTCCGCTTTGGCAGCGTATAGCTTAATCTGCCATTTCTCAAAATATTTCACTAGTACGTCAGCGTGTATTTGTACCTGCTAACTTGACACAATTGCACTGCGGAAGTGAGCATATATTGCAGTATTGTCAGCGTGCTGTCTTTTTGTGTTAAATTTTGTTGGTATGGCGTTAATATAAATGTTGAAAAGCTTGGGTACCAAAATTGAACCTTAGGGTACCCCCGCTGCAATAATTTGTGTTTCTGATAAATTTTTGTTGACGCAACAGAGAACAAAGGCTCTTCAAAATATGAATTTATCAGATTAATGATACTGTCATGATTAGACACCGGATTATATGCCAAAATATGCAACTATATGCAACATAATATAAACAAATATAAATTAATCATTTTATAAAAAAAACAATTTAACAAATTCTATTTTTTAAATTTTTAATAAAGTTATATAGGTAAAAAGAGTCAAAATATACAACTTCATATGTACAGGCTGTTAGACAAAAAACGTACGGCTAAATAACTCTATTTTAAATGGTTTTTTGAGTACCATAAAGACAGGTACATGTATGTTTTAATTTTTAGTATACTTGAAATAACAACCAACTTTAGTTTTTTTAAAGAGGAACATGCATTTTTTATTTATTTTTAATCTTCAAGATATTTTAAATATAACCTAGTAAAATTAAAAAAAAAATTTTGTTTAGTTTCTATTTAAAATTATTGTAATTAAATAGTTGGCAGTAAAAATAACTAATGTTTAATTTTTGGGATATTTTTATGTTAATATGGATAATATAGTAACTTAAAAAATGACGTTTATTAATAGTTTTTTCTAAAAACTGGTGAAATACGCATAAAAACCGAATATGGATGAAATATGCAACAAAGCCTAAATATGGTCAAAATATGCAAATGCATATGCAAATATGCATTTGCATATAATCCGGTCCTAGTCATGATAATAATAATAATAAATGAGTTTATAGATAAGACCCACTTGCCATATTTTATCAAACGCCTTTTTAGTATCAAGTAGTAGCATATTTTTCTTGTTAAAATTTGTAAAAATATGTGCAATGCGCACTACTTTGGATGGTGTTATCTTGTTCAAAAGCTGGTCCATTCGTTTTAGTGTAACTTTTTCAGCTAGTTTACCCAAAACATTCAGCAAGCTAATGGGTTTATAATTGATTGGCAAAGTTTTATCTTTACCAGGTTTTAAAACGGGGTAATAGTTGCTGATTTCAATACTTTTGGAAAGTATAAAAGTTTCAACATGTTGCGTTTTGTTTTAGTTTGATGTATATGAGTATATGAGTAGTAAAAGACGTTTTTACTTTTCAAATCTTCTTTCACGGCTGCATAGTTATCACTGTTAGTGGTTTGGATAAGAGTTATGTTGTAAGTATGTTTAATATTAAAATCATGCACAATTACGGATTTAATTCTGCTTACCAGCTCTTTGTGTTCCATTGTTCCTTGAATGATAATAGGTGGTATATGCTTGTTCTTGGCCTGTACTGCTTTTTTTTTTTTTTTTTTTTTTTGTTAGGCGTAGGTGGGGAATCTTCTAAAGACTTCGCTCCCAGGACGTGTCGGATTCACCTTTTTAAGGGTGCCTACCGACTAAACCCCACCCATCTGGGAATTGCCTGGAAGTTCGAGACCTTTCGGCTCATGTACCTTCCGTTTGGAGATGTGTATGTAGGAGGTTGTTTAGGAGTCGCCTTATAGCCCAGGTTGGGGTTTTGTTTTTGGTTATGGTTTTACCCACGCTATGCTAGGAGTAACTCGGCTACTATTGAGTTCACCGGTCGTTTGTGGACAAAATCTTCCCAATCTGGTTCGGCAAGTCTTGCTAGTTCGGGATTGGAATGAACCGCGAGGTTTTTGAAATACTTTTCGGCCAAAGCTTCAAAATGTTGACGAAGTGGAGAAATCTCTAGGCCAGTTCGAATGTCTACATTTCGAACGTACCATGGAGCTCCTGCGAGCATCCGAAGAGTTTTGCTTTGGAAAGCTTCTAAGCGATTTAGGTGGCTACTTGCCGCCGTTCCCCAAATGGGGGAAGCGTATGTGATCATCGGTCTGATGGTCGAAGTGTAAAGCCGAATTTTATTCCGGAGCGACATGCCGCTGTTCCGTCGCAGCATCGGGTAGAGAAGAGATTTAGCCATTTTAGATTTGTCCAATATGGATTGAACCTGAGGCTTGTAATAGAAACCTTTGTCCAAGATTACCCCAAGATACTTGGCAGTGTCGGACCATTGTATGGGAACGTCGTTGAAGGTGACGTTCTCATGCGGTTTAAGTGACCAACGCTGAGTGAAGAGTACGGCCTTGCTTTTCTCTGGGTTTACTCCAAAGTGCCATTTATCCATCCAATCTTCCAGATCGGAGGTGGCTTTTTGAAGACGTAAGGTGATCACCTGAGTCGACCTTGAGGAGTAGATAAGTGCTGTATCGTCAGCGTATTGAGCCATTTTAACCCCGTGCATGCGCCCTGAAGGCATGTCGGCTACATACAAGTTAAAAAGGTGCGGCGAGAGAATAGAACCCCGGCCTCTATTTGCCGAGAAGTAGAAATGTGGTTGTCGAGTTTGACTGCCAGACTTCTGCGATTTAGATATGAGGCTAGCAGCCTTATAATACGCAGTGGAAATCGTTGTCTGATTAGCTTTAGAAGCAGTCCCTTGTGCCAGACTTTGTCGAAGGCTTTTTCGACGTCAAAAAAGACCACTCCCGTGGCCTTTTTCTGTCTGAAACCTTCGGCTATGTGGTCCGCCACTCGGTTGAGTTGATGTACGCTCGAGTGTCCCCATCTGAACCCATGTTGATGGGAGGGGAGAAGATTGTTCAAATCCGTGTGCTCTTGAATAATATCCAAGATCACCCTCTCTATGACCTTGCTTAAGGTGCATAGTAGGCTTATAGGCCGATAATTTTGGGGAAACAACCTGTTTTTCCCAACTTTAGCAATGTTTACCACGTGCGAGCCTTTCCAGGCTGACGGGAAATGCCCAGTGCGAAGAATAGCATTTGCAATATTGGTTAGAGCCATAATTGCTTTATGAGAGAACGATTTAAGAGCTTTGTTAGATATTTTATCCGGGCCTGGAGCAGAACGGAATTTGAATCTTTTAATGATTTCTCTGATTCGAGAAGATCTAACGCTATCAAGTGTAGTGTCATCGTCAGCGGTTCTCAGGAAGTCTCTGACTTCCCTGCGAACCCTTTCGATGTGCTCCAGATCCGTATAATCGGTATACAGATCGGAGCATTGGAGTTCCAGGCTGTCTGCAAATGCTTCGGCCTTTCCCTCAGTAGTGTATTGAATCCCTCTCTCACCGTGAATGGCGGGAATGGGAACCCGTCTGTTCCTAAGGGCTTTAGAGATCCTCCACATCGGATTTTCATCCTCCGTGAAAGATTCTAGCGTATCTTTCCAGAATTGGTTTTTATGCTCCCTTATGGCCGTTCGAACTTCATTGTGAAGTCGATTCAAGATCTCTCGATCTCTGGGGTCGCGATGCCTTTGCCATTGATGTTTGGCGGCATTTCTTGTTCGGATCAACGTCTTTGTTTCTCGTGATAATCCTAGAGGATTATCGACGCGAACCTGAAAGGTTTTAGAAGCCTTTTCCGAGGCTTGTTGGACTTGAGTAGTCAAAAGTGCGACGGCTCTTTCGATATCCTCAGCCGTTCGTACTGGGGTCAGGCTACCAATGCTACTTTCCAGGCATCGAAAGAAGAGAGTCCAATGCGTCTGTGTGACGAATTTTCCCCCCTCTCCGGACCCCCTTCCGAGTAGCTCCAGTAGTACTGGGCTGTGGTCAGAGCTTAGGCCGTTGAGCGTAGTTACCACTGCGTGCGAGTTGACGTTCTTTAGTATTGCTACGTCAAGAACGTCCCCTCTGTGGCCCGCGGCGCTGTGAAAAGTGGGTTCGTCCGGACCCAGGACCTGCAAATCTTTTTGCTCAACGTAGTCAAACAGAGCTCGTCCCTTGGCGTTAGTTAATCGACTATTCCACGACCCGTGCTTCGAATTGAAGTCTCCCGCAATTATTGTGGGATGAGGATTATCAAAGACTTTATCGAAATCCGCCGTTTCGATGAGGTTTTGCGGACGGATGTAACCGGAAGCGATCCTGACCGTGCCAAGCCCTGGCACGGTCACTACTATCGCGTTCGAGAGAGACTAGGTCGGGAGTATCCACTTCAGAATGGTCCAATAATCTCTTTGCAAAGATCAAAGTTCCACGCTTTGTGGGTACCACCGGCGGCCCCCTATAGGTAAACGTGTTTGGAATTCTCAATGCCTGATTGGGTTTGTGGACCGACTCTGACACCAGCAAGATGTCTAAGTTCTGATCGAAGAAGAACTCTTCCACTTCTCCCATTTTTTCTGTAATGCCATTGGCATTCCAGAAGCAGACTCGGAGTAATACTGCGTCTGGTGTATTATCCATTTTAGTCGATGAGCGTAGACAAGAGATTGGCCATGAACCTCATTTGAGATTCGCCCATCTCTTTTAGAATTTCGGCTATTTTAGCAGCCGATGGCTTTTGTTGCGTTGGAGGAGCAACGGCCGTTGCAAAGGATCTGCCGTTTTCTACGGGATTGCGAGGACCTGTAGGTTGAGACGAAGAAGAAGAAGGGACCTGGGCCGGCGCGGGCTCGGCTGTCGGTTTAGACTAGGCTGTTTTTCCGTGAGCGGCCATCGCTCTCATGCTTTGCATCCCTTGTAGTTGGCCGGGTGTGGGCCTGAACATAAAGCGCATTTTGGCGCGGATTTGTTAGGGCAGGCCACCGATCGGTGTGGCCCCGAACATATTCTGCAGACCTGATCTGCGCTGCACCTGTTGGCAGTATGTCCGTGCCTCTGGCAAAGCTGACATTGGGGGATGCCATTTGATTTCTTTTTGTGTTCTACAGCGACTTTTAGGCCGAGTAGATCGGTTAAATTTAGGATCTCCGCGCTCTTAGCTCCCTTTGGGAGTTGCACGGATACCATGGAGAACCTGATGAATCTGTTTCCCATACGATGAACGTTTTTGGGTTTGAAGCCCAGTTCCTCTAACGCTTTGCCGACGTCCTCCTCGGTGAGGTAGATCGGCACCTTGAGGATTACCACCTCCAGGCTGCGTTCGTCGGAAGTAGCCCAAGTGTGATACTTGGCTTCCTTTAATTTAAGTAACGCGATCGCTGCCCGATGGTCGGCGATTGTCGCGGGTTGAATGCGAATACCCTCGTAGGTATGCGTGGCAGACAAGTAATTAATGTTGTTTGCCTTGAAATCGGTGGAGATTTCCGGAAATCTTTCCTTTTGTTTAAGGATGAATGCCGGGGGACGCAATGTCAAAGAGACGACTGCCGGTGGGTTCTCGGCTTCGGAATCGTCACCGTCGGGGTTGGGGTTTGAGGCGGCAGACCTAAACCTCACCTCGGTGATGTTTTCCCCTTCTTGGCGGGGGCGGCGCCCTTGGTGGCAGAGGGCCTTGTTGCCTTTTGGCCTGATGGGCCGGCAGGATTAGCCGCTGATGGCTTTTTGTTCGCAGCTGCTGATGGCAGCTGGGGGGTGGCTGATTGCCCTTTTATTAATTTTTGAGGTGGTGACTCACTCCTGGACTTTTTCCGTTTCCTTCCTCCAGCCAGCTGGAATCCACCGGCGTCGGCGATGGGTCCCTTGGAGCTGGAGTAGGCAGGTGCGGCGGCGGCCTCGGTGGTGAGGTCCATGGCGGCTGGAGAAACGGTGGTTGTCTCGGCGGACCGAGTGCGGCTGGTGACGTCATCGTCGTCGCTGCTGACCTCCTCCATTTCCATTTCGCTTTCCGCTTCTGAAGGGGCGGGGGCGGGGTGGGGTGCGGTAGTCGCTGTATGGGCAGAAAAAGAAATAGAGTTAGAGATTGCATTAAAAGTTTTCGTTTTCTTCTTAGATTTGCCCTTCTTCTTGAGTGTCTTCTTGTAGGCGGCAAGCAGGTCCAGGTCTTCGTCATCTGATGGCGGCGGCGGCAAAGAGGTAGGGGCCTGGGCGGTTAGCAGGGCCTTGATGGTAGCGGCCTGTTCCGCATTGGTCGCTGTCAGCGACGCGATTGTCGCTTGGAGAGCTTCAAACTTCTTCTCGAAGTTCATCGCCATGGTCTGCAGCTGCTGCTGGAGCTCCGTCAGCTGTCCCTCCAACAGCTTCACTTCGACCCTGGAGTCGGAGTAGCTCCTCTCGAGCGACGTCTCCCTGGAGCGGACGGCACTCCTGGTTCTCTTCTGCCGGTCCATCTCCAGTTGCTGGGACGCGGCGGACGTCTGGCTGTCGCCCATGGCGACGGTGACTATCTGTAAAAAATTATTTTCCGTTTTTCCAAGCTTAAGTTTGAAAAAACGGAAAATTAAATATTAGTTGGAGTATTAATAATTATTAATACCGATCAGCATTAATAATTATTAACACGGTGGTGTGCAATAATAATTGCAGTTGGTAGTGGTGTAGATCTTTGTGGCTGGCTGGTAGCTGGCGTCTCGGATCTCTAGATGCTGCTGTGTCGGCTGCTTGCAGTCGAATGTTATAATTAAACCTTTAACGACTTAGAAATACATTGATAACAAGTAATACATTCCAAAGATTAAAAATATACAGAAATATTTTCAAACAAATAATTAAAAACACTATAAAATAATGTTTGAAAATACTCTTTTCTGAACAACATTTTAAAATCATGATCAATTATAAAAGTTTAGATGTAATATACTTGCGCTGCATCAATAATATTATGTTTTCTTATTTTACGACTAGAACGTACATGTACATAATATACAAATTTGAATAATTAATTAAAATTTAAGTTTAAATTAAATTATTTATACATCTTGTTTAAAATTATATTTATAAATATTTTAATAAATTATCGATGTGAAAATTAAGAATAGTTTTTAATAATTTCGAAGCGCGGCATTATTATTAATAAATAACTTATTTAATTGTTATTTTCAATGTTTTCTTTTATTATCGATATACAATACCCTATTCACCCTTGAATAACTTCCAGGTAGATAATACAAATATAATTGGCCCCCCGGCGAACGGTAATGAAATCATCCCTAGAGATAATTTAAGCCGATGTCGTAAAAATCCTAAATCTTTCTGAAAACTATACCAGTATTGGAATTTAGCGGCGCTCTTATATTTGTTTTAGATCAATAACTTTATTTATTTAAACAAATTGCTCTGTTATTTAACTTAATAGTATTATTTAGCAATAATTAAATAAATAATAAATTTAAAACAACTGCGTTGTCAACAAAATATGTAGATATAAATGGGTGTTATTAAATTATAAATATAACATTAAAACAGCGTTCAATATATTTACATAAAAAATAACTTGTAGCTTTTAAACGTTTTTACATATATTTGCTTCTTATTATTTAACAAATAGAAATAAACTTATTTATGAAACAAAAATCTAAATAATTTGACTAATAATTTAATTTAAGGTTGGATGGCCATTGCTTAAGCTAATAAATATTTAATTAACCAATAATAATAAAACTTTAAACTTCCGGATATCCGAAAAAGATTTGTTTAAAAACGGAAAATGTAAAATATAGCAAAAATAAATGATTCAGTTTATTGGCTGACACAACCTTATTTATGAACGGATCCGCAATGATTTTACTAATAATTGTTTCTATTTGACTAATAAAAAAAATATAATTTCAGTTTTCCGGATATCTCAGGAAAAATTGCTTTAAAACCGAAAAATGTAAAATATAGCTACAATAAATGATTCAGTTTTTTGGCTGACACAACCTTATTTATGAACGGATCCGCAATGTTTTTACTAATAATTGTTTCTATTTGACTAATAAATAAAAATATAATTTCAGTTTTCCGAATATCTCAGGGAAAATTGCTTTAAAACCGAAAAATGTAAAATATAGCTAAAATAAATGATTCAGTTTTTTGGCTGACACAACCTTATTTATGAACGGATCCGCAATGTTTTTGCTAATAATTGTTTCTATTTAACTAATAAATAAGAATACATATTCAATTTTTCGGATATCTCGAGGGAGATTGGATTAAAAACGGAAAATGTAAAATATAGCAAAAATAAATTATTCAGTTTTTTGGCTGACACAACCTTATTTATGAACGGATCCGCAATGTTTTTGCTAATAATTGTTTCTATTTAACTAATAAATGGGAATACATATTCAATTTTTTTGATATCTCGGGGGAGATTGGTTTAAAAACGGAAAATGTAAAATATAGCAAAAATAAATGATTCAGTTTTTTGGCTGACACAACCTTATTTATAAACGGATCCGCAATGTTTTTGCTAAAAAGTGTTTCTATTTAACTAATAAATAGGAATACATATTCAATTTTTCGGATATCTCGAGGGAGATTGGATTAAAAACGGAAAATGTAAAATATAGCAAAAATAAATGATTCAGTTTTTTGGCTGACACAACCTTATTTATAAAGGGATCCGCAATGTTTTTGGTAAAAAGTGTTTCTATTTAACTAATAAATAGGAATACATATTCAATTTTTTGGATATCTCAAGGGAGATTGGATTAAAAACGGAAAATGTAAAATATAGCAAAAATAAATTATTCAGTTTTTTGGCTGACACAACCTTTTTTATGAACGGTACCGCAATGTTTTTGCTAATAATTGTTTCTATTTGACTAATAAATAAAAATATAATTTCAGTTTTCCGGATATCTCATTGGAAATTGCTTTAAAACCGAAAAATGTAAAATATAGCTAAGATAAATTATTCAGTTTTTTGGCTGACACAACCTTATTTATGAACGGATCCGCAATGTTTTTACTAATAATTGTTTCTATTTGACTAATAAATAAAAATATAATTTTAGTTTTCCGGATATCTCAGGGGAAATTGCTTTAAAACCGAAAAATGTAAAATATAGCTAAAATAAATGATTCAGTTTTTTGGCTGACACAACCTTATTTATGAACGGATCCGCAATGTTTTTGCTAATAATTGTTTCTATTTGACTATTAAATGAAAATATAATTGCAGTTTTCCGGATATCTCAGGGGAAATTGCTTTAAAACCGAAAAATGTAAAATATAGCTAAAATAAATGATTCAGTTTTTTCGCTGACACAACCTTAATTATGAACGGATCCGCAATGTTTTTGCTAATAAGTGTTTCTATTTAACTAATAAATGGGAATACATATTCAATTTTTCGGATATCTCAGGGGAAATTGGTTCAAAAACGGAAAATGTAAAATATAGCAAAAAAAAATGATTCAGTTCTTTTTGGCAGACACAACCTTATTTATAAACGGATCCGCAATGTTTTTGCTAATAAGTGTTTCTATTTAACTAATAAATGGGAATACATATTCAATTTTTCGGATATCTCGGGGGAGATTGGTTTAAAAACGGAAAATGTAAAATATAGCAAAAATATATGATTCAGTTTTTTGGCTGACACAACCTTTTTTATGAACGGATCCGCAATGTTTTTGCTAATAATTGTTACTATTTAACTATTAAATAAAAATATAATTTCAATTTTATGGATATCTCAGGTGAGATTGGTTCAAAGACGGATAATGTAAAATATAGCTAAAATAATTGATTCAGTTTTTCGGCTAACAAAACCTTATTTGAGAAAGGATTTGCAATTTTTTTGCTAATTATTGTTTCTATTTAACTATAAAAAAAAAATAAATATCTGAAAGGAAATTGGTTCAACAATGGAAAATGTGAAGTTCAACTAAACTAGTTAATTGAATTTCTCGGCTAACACAACCTTAATTAAGAAAAAAACCGCAATGTGTTAAGCAATAATTGTTTCTATTTAACTAATATATGGAACTCAAGTTTGAAATTTTCGGAAGAAGAATTTATTTGAACAAAAAATTGTCAAACACCTACAAGTTTAATAAGAAAAGATAATTTTAAAACTATAAATATTTTTATATCAAAATAAATTCTATCAGTATTGTCAAGTAACAGCTTGTAATTAATTATTATGCATTAGTGCATTTTTATATTATACTTATAGCTACATATTTATAAAATAAAAAAAACTTTTTTATTATTTACTATTTAAAAAGTAATAATATCTAGACGTTTTAAAGTACCAGATAAATTAATTAAAATTTTAAAATCATTTGAAGAATGATTAAATAAGTAATCATTAGCATACAAGTTCCATGATAATACAGCATAATATTCAAGAATGAAATTTACAAGCATTATAACAAAACAAGTACAACAGAAATAAACTTTAAAAGAAGCACTAAGAAAAAAACTTTTTTTTACCAGCCATATAATAAATCAAAGTAACGGACAGTGTGTATTTGAATGAACTTTTATTTTTAACACGTGTTAGTAATAGAAGTGTATTACAAATTATCATAGCAAATGTTTCAAAAATGCATTATAAAACAGTACATTTAAGATGCCGATAAATTAATTACTTTAATTAATAATTGCTTTTTAAAATATTGTGAAGATTTTTTTACGCTATTATCACCGATATATAAATAAAATTCCGAGGTCATGATAATATATTTTACGACTGCAAAAAAATAAAACATTTTTAGAATAAAAGAGACCGAACTTATAATCTTGTTCTAAATAAAATAAAATTATAATTGACAAATCAAATTATAAAACTGATCAATTTAAATGACAAATAAGTACACTTAACATATTTTGGTTTTTTGTTATTTAAATTAGTTAATTATGCTTTTCTGGATTTAATAAAGTGATTAGGTTTTAATTTTAATTATAAATTAAGAGTAAAATATTATGTTTTAGCAATAAAAGCTGGTATAAGAATTTACAAATTTAATAATAAACATAAAAATGTATTTTAGATACTACTTATTTTACTTATGAATGCCCTTTTTTGTAACAACATAAATTTCATGATATCAGACAATATTTTGATATTTTATCTTGACAAAGTTATGTTTATGTCTTTAAATTGTAAAGATTTTTTTATTGCAGCTGAGATAATAGTTTTACCTATGGTCAGTTATTAGTGAATTCTTTAATTACCTATATATATTCACAAATAAATAAGTAATCCATTTATAAACTGCTAAAAGTTTTTTTATAATCTTGAGTTTGCATATTTACAAAAAAATGAAAACGTTATACTGGTTGGCACAATTCATACAAAAAACTATTTAAAAATTTCAAGGTAAAATATAGATAAAAAACTAGTAATGCCGCCAAAACCGGATCCAGACCCGGTATCCGGCGAATTCGGCCAATATTAGAAAGATTCGGTTCCGGCCGGCCTTGACAACTATCCGGTCGGATTCGGCCAGACCCGGACGGATCCGAAATTTTTAATAAATGAATGTACTGAAAGTAGAATACAAATGTAAAAAAAAAAACAGGTGAAATATATTAATAAAATGTAAACAAACAAATAATAAAACATAAAAATAATAATAATATTATAATATTAATAAATAATGATTAAAATATATTAATAAGTATTATCAATAATATTTATATTATAATGTAAGAAAATTAATTTCTTTCATGATTTGCTTGAGAAAACAGTTTTTTGCTGAAAACGCTAGATAACGGCGCTGATAAATATTGTTTTATTTTTTTTATTTTTATGGATCCTGTTTTTTGTAGGTTCCGGTATCCGGTTCCGGCCTAAAAGTGGATCCGGCGGCATCACTAATAGAAACATGTACTTTTTACAATTATCAGTATTCTAAAACTACTAGTACTAACCTATCAGTAAACCATCCAAACAGAAATACAAATTACTAATGTAATTATTTAAACCATCCAAACAGAAATATTACTAATGTAATTATTTAAAAAAAATTGTTCCTATTTATTATAATTTTACACATCACTGGAAAAACTCTTAAATTCAGGGTATTCCAAAGTTTTATTACAAAATTGAATCAAACGTTTTAAAGCTAAAACATCAAGTATTTTCTAAAAATTAAATTTATGCCTACAAATTGATGACATTTTAATTTGTTATAAAAAATATCTTGTGTGAAACTAAAAAATAGTTAACGTTAAGAATCCTACAATAAAAAAGGATGTGTTAGTTAAAAAACTCAATAAACTAATTTGGCATTATTTAACATTTTTCGTTTTGAACCAATTTTCCCTAAGATATCTGAAAAATTGAAATTAAATTTTCATTTAATGGTTAAATAGAAACAATTATTAGCAAAAACATTGCGGATCCGTTCATAAATAAGGTTGTGTCAGCAAAAAAAACTGAATCATTTATATTTGCTATATTTTACATTTTCCGGTTTTAAAGCAATTTCCCCTGAGATATCTGAAAAACTAAAATTATATTTTCATTTAATAGTCAAATAGAAACAATTATTAGCAAAAACATTGCGGATCCGTTTATAAATAAGGTTGTGTCAGCCAAAAAACTGAATCATTTATTTTTGCTATATTTTACATTTTCCGTTTTTAAACCAATCTCCCCCGAGATATCCGGAAAATTGAAATTGTATTCCTATTTACTAGTTAAATAGAATCAATTATTAGCAAAAACATTGCGGATCCGTTTATAAATAATGTTGTCTCAGCCAAAAAACTAAATCATTTATTTTAGCCATATTTTACATTTTTCGGTTTTAAAGCATTTTCCCCTGAGATATCCGGAAAACTGAAATTATATTTTCATTTAATAGTCAAATAGAAACAATTATTAGCAAAAACATTACGGATCCGTTCATAAATAAGGTTGTGTTAGACAAAAAACTGAATTATTTATTTTTGCTATATTTTACATTTTCCGGTTTTAAAGCAATTTCCCCTGAGATATCCGGAAAACTGAAATTATATTTTCATTTAATAGTCAAATAGAAACAATTATTAGCAAAAACATTGCGGATCCGTTTATAAATAAGGTTGTGTCAGCCAAAAAACTGAATCATTTATTTTTGCTATATTTTACATTTTCCGGTTTTAAAGCAAATTCCCCTGAGATATCCGGAAAACTAAAATTATATTTTCATTTATTAGTCAAATAGAAACAATTATTAGCAAAAACATTGCGGATCCGTTTATAAATATGGTTGTGTCAGCCAAAAAACTGAATCATTTATTTTTGCTATATTTTACATTTTCCGTTTTTAAACCAATCTCCCCCGAGATATCCGGAAAATTGAAATTGTATTCCTATTTATTAGTTAAATAGAATCAATTATTATCAAAAACATTGCGGATCCGTTTATAAATAAGGTTGTGTCGGCCAAAAAACTGAATCATTTATTTTAGCCATATTTTACATTTTCCGGTTTTAAAGCAATTTCCCCTGAGATATCCGGAAAACTGAAATTATATTTTCATTTAATAGTCAAATAGAAACAATTATTAGCAAAAACATTGCGGATCCTTTCATAAATAAGGTTGTGTCAGCCAAAAAACCGAATCATTTATTTTAGCTATATTTTACATTATCCGTTTTTGAACCAATCTCCCCTGAGATATGTCTTAGCTTAAACATTGACCAATCCAACCTTAAATTAAATTATTAGCCAAATTATTTAGATCTCTCATAAATAAGCGCAATAAAAAGTTTTTTTATTGATTTCCAGAAATTTAAAAGTTTATTTCTATTTGTTAAACAATAAGAAACCATTCTTTGTAAAAACATTTTAAATTTACCAATTATTATTCATGTAAAAATATTTAACGCCGTTTTAATATTATATTTATAATTTAATAACACCCATTTATATCTTAATCTTTTGTTGACATTGCAGTTGTATTAAATTTATTATTTATTTAATTATTGCTAAATAATACTATTAAGTTAAATAACAGAGCAATTTGTTTAAATAAATAAAGTTATTGATCTAAAACAAATATAAAAGCGCCGCTAAATTCCAATGCTGGTACGCATGTTGATGATTTAGCTGGGCGATGCTTGGTTGAGAGCGCGGATTCACAAATACGCTTCTTAAACGAATCCGTAGCTGTAGCTAAGTTCAGCCACGTTTCGAAAAACCGGAGCGTTGGTGTGTGGTGTGCACACCAAGTGTGTAGATCACGTGAGCACACCAAGCGTCAATTCTCGAACGATTCGGAGTGACACCAAAAAGTGATTTTTTGAAGTTTGAATGTTATGATCTTTTATAGACAAATTGTAATTGTTTATATTAGTTTTGTTTAATAATAATCAAATTACACTGCGATTCATCGGTTACGTTCCCTAAATACCCATTCATTTATTGAACATAAGTTTCAAAATAATGAACCTAATATTATTTGAGTACGCTATTATAATGACTGTAACCTTCAAATTATACTGAAAGAATAAGACAGTTATGTTCTTGTTAGTTTTATTTCTGTTCTAGAAAATGTGTGCGACATTCTTACTTATTTTTATCCAAACCTATTAAAATTGCTAGTTTTAATTGTTATTTGTGTTCACTAAATGTATTTTGTACAGACTTGTCCCTGTTACGTTTTTTGTTTCAAATTTTGGTGTGAAACTTGAGACAAAAATACTCGCTTTTTGAACACATTTCGCGCGTAAATCTCAGAGTAAAAATCACCCAGCTCTAGACTTGGGTAGACAAGAACGCGCTCTCGGTGCAAAGTTCTCTAATTTCGAACGCTTTGAGATGTCACACCAAGAGTGAGTTCAATTTTTCGAACGACATAAGAGTGCGCTCTTTACCAACGCTCCGGTTTGTTGAACGTCCCCCAAAGTGGGGGCTTTATCTCTTTTGATCTTCGTGGAGTATTGCCTCTTCGTCTATTTATTGCGGGCTCAGTTGGAATTTTTTTGTTTTTGTTATCATTCATAATAACTTAAGATCTTTTTTAAGGGACAAGCATGGTTTGTCCTTTATAAGTAAAAATTGTCTTTTACAATTAGAATGTTTGATTAATTGCACTAAACAATTAAGTAAAAATAATGAAATTGAATTATATAATACCTTACACGTCCCCACGTTCGTGCTCTTTCAAAGCTAGAGCGCGTCCATAGAGCATATATGCATAAGCGCGTCTTATGCTTACAAATTTCTAACGTGTTCCTAACCTTATAAAAATATCACCTAAATATAAAATTCATATAGAAATTAAATAATAAAAATACTTAGAAGTTACAGACGCGATACATGAGTGAATTAGTGAATTCAAATTTTTGTAATAAAATTATTAAATTAAATTAAATGTAGAAATTATTTTACATAAAATAATAAATTGCATAAAGTCAGATTCATAAAATTATTTAACAATTATGTTTGTATTAATTTAATATTTATATTACAAGTTTATTATTTTTTACTGATTTACAACACGAGAAAATATTAATATAAGCATGTTTCCCACTATATATAAAATATATTATAATAATTCTTATTTTGATCATTTATAGAAGTAAATTGTTAGGTTAAAAATATCTTTACAGCTTAACAACCACAGTGAGTGTGATTGTTAACTTAAAGACTATCCATAACCACAAATCTTTAATTTGACAATCAAAATATTTAGCGGACGCGTTACTGAATACGGATTCTTTTTGATGTTGTTAACTTAAGAATTGTCCTTGAGATAACAACTTCATACATCTTTAACTCTTAAAGATTTGCTTACAGAATAGGCATGAATAGCGCGTTTGCAGCCAGAAGCAAGACACTACCCTACTACGTATGTTTATTTTATATATCCGCCGTAAATTGCGGTAGTACGAAATGTATAAGAACACACATTTATTATTCAATTTATTATAATTCAAAATGAAATATAAGATGAATTATAAATTATATATGCTTTTAAACTTTAGTACATATAATAAAATATATAAAAAAAAACAAGTAAATAATGATACAATAAAAGATAAATATAAATTTATATAAAATAAAATTGCAGTTGCCAGACTTGAACTTGAGACCTCTTGGTTTTAAACTCAGTTACTAATCCTCTACTATACGCCTACTCTAGTATGTTGTGTGTTTGAAGTATTTCACTTAGAAACGTAATCTTATTTTACTGACGTATGCAATGGAAAGTTTTAAAAATAATAAAATAATTAGGAGTATAGGGAGTTCACTCTACATGCACAACCTCGAGAGAGCATGTGAGACAGAGTAGACGGAGTGATGCCATTATACAATCAAAATTTTAAATTTTTATTAAATTTACTTTCATTATTGTTTTATAAGTCACAATATAATATTACAAGTGAAATATAATCAAATGTTTTATGTTTTTATAGATATAGAATGTATAGTTGTTATAAGAAAAGAAGTCTAATTAAAGTTAGTAAATTGATACGCAACCTGGGATAAAATATCGTTTATGATATATACAAGGTGACTCAGAGGAGATTTCAGTTTTTAACACGTTATTTTAACAGTATAAAAAGTGTTTGAATAATTTTAATATTAAATTAAAAAAGTACAGAGATGCGGATTTTATTTTTTAAACACAATGTTGTCCAAATGTCGACCATCCTTCTCATAGCACTCCTCCAATACTGCTCTTAAATGTTTAAATACCCGCCGACACATTTCAATAGGATTATTGTTAATGACCTCTCGAATGTTGTCTTGTCTTCTGGAATTATCGGGCCCTACTTTTTTTAGGATGCCCGTGGCCGGTCTGTTACTGTGACAAGCCAACAACCCGTTAGGTTATGGCTATGATCGGTTGCTGATAGTTGCTTTATGAAACGCGTCAGTTTTAAAAACATTAATGTCAAACATGTGACACATAACCTATAATAAATAACATTGTCCGTTGCCTCAGAAAAACTCATAGTAAATAAATAAACAGAACTTGTTTTTAATTTGATCAAAAATAAAAATAAATTTAAAAAACTGGTAAAAGTAGCCGTGATAATATTTGGAATTTATTTATTTCCTAAAATTGTTATGTAGATCTTTTGATTGTGTTATTCCTTCTCTTCCCATATATGTAATCATCTCTGGTGATAATTTGTCTATTTCTGCTACTTTTCCAGTTTTCAGCTTTTCTACTGTTTCTATTATCTCTTTTATACCATTTGTGTTTCATCCTGATTATTTTCTCTTGCTTTATCTGTTAGTTCTTTAGAATGTTGTCTCCATCTTTGATTGATTTTATTTTAGTTTATGATTACATTTCTATGTTTGTCTTTCATATTAATTATATTGTGTTCTTCTTTTTGTTTAAGTTGTTTTAATGAAAATAACTATTTTTGTTTACTAAGAAGTAGTTTATTATTGACTTCTCAATTCAAGATGGTTGTGCTTTGTAACTTTGTTTATACTTTTGTGTTTGAACTTTGTATTTGTTAATATCAGGTTATTTTCTACACATAGTTGTATTTTTTTTTGTTATTATTTCTTGCCTCTGCTCCTTCTTTTCCCATCCGGTCTTATATTTTTTGTTTTCATTTTTCACTTTTCTGTTCTGGTTTCTCATTATTATTGTATTTTAATTTGTTGTTATATCTTTTTTAAATTGATTTGTAAATTAATTTATTTTGGAGGTAAGATATTATTAATTAAACTACTAGCTTATAGCATAGATATTTAATAGCTAGCGTTGCTGCCTTCTTCAGAGCTAAAATCAAACATTACGTTGTATAAAACAGTAAAAATATATGTATATAAAACTGCAATAACAATGTCAAGAACATTACTAAAAACCTACAGCATAGACATCTCTGAAATAAAAGAACAAAGTATAACCCAAGAATTACAAAATAAATAAACAACAATTCGAACATCTTATTAACTATATAAACTAACAATGCAAAAACAAATAATAATTCCAACTGGAAAACCTTAAAACAAGCACTAAATTTAATAATCTCTTTTTGAGAATTTCCAGTATTGCAGAAATCAAATAAATTTAAATAAAAATATAATTAACATATAACCTTTGAATTGATAGTCTCAACGGGTTTTTGTTTTTTGGTGGCTGTGTAAGTTAATAAATAAAACAGAACAAACTTGAACTTTCAGTTAGTGTTGAAACATCTCTACAAGAAGATATTCTCTTGGTAAGTATATGTTTTGATATTAGTGATATTATATTATTTTATTAATTTGCTTACACTAAATTTTTTTTGTATTTACATATGAGCTTATACATATTTAATTCGAGTAAATCCACATTGAAATGACAATTAATATTAGATTATCATCTGCACTTAAACATTTTTGTTTGTGTTAATTATTTAATTGTTCAAATAGGTTCAAGAAAATCCTGACTAATAATTTTTTTAATTTTTTTATTTATTTGAATACAACAGAAGCAAACATTGTGAATTGTATATTCTACTCCCTTCAAGCAGCTAAAAACAATTCTTAAATTTATAAAAGAACGATAACATATGATATAAACTGTTGAATAGAACTAATCAACAGCAAAAAAAGTTTTTAGAACGATTACTTTAACAAAACAAAATAAAACAAATTATAATATGTTACACTTTTGTTTAAAAATCTTTTATGGCCCAGCTAGTACATCTGTTAGCAATGTTATAATCTACAAGCCGTTTAAAGTAGTATACTTTATTGTATGCTGAATTTTGAAAGTGTTTATTTATTTATGATACCCTTTATTTAATATTTGAATGTCAAAAGTAATATTTCCGATCGCTTTCTTTATCACAGAAAGCGATCGGATGCGGGACAAATATTTATGGCGTTTTCGGAGCTGGCTGAAGTTAGTTTCGGCTTCGGCTTTGGTTCAGCTTTGTTTTTTATAAAAGAATGTGCACACGACACTATGTTCTAGGAAACGCTGTCTTTTCGGATCCGTCGGCAAAAAGAATTCTATATATCTTTTTTATAAATAACTATAAATACGTATAAAATTGTCGTGTTTTTTTTAATTTCAATTATAAAATATATGAAATATTACCCGACAACTTACTGCATATTATAAATGTACACAGAAAAGGTAAAAGCAGTAAATGAAGTAATCGGGATGCTCGCAGATGAGTAATTATTACACAATAAAAAGAAATATTTTTATTTTATATTTAAATAAATTATCACTAAGTTAATAACAAATTAATAAGTTAGTAAATTTGAATGAAATAAAAGTGTTCTAGTATTACTTAAACTTACGAGTTCGCGGACAATTAAATTATCTCGCTTATGAAAAATATCTTCTCTTTTATTTTTCATATGTTATTACTAATTTAATAACAAATCACAAGATCCTTTTAAAGTTAAAAAAAACTTACTGGTTGACAACTGGACCACTTTTAATTAAACATACTTCAATATACTCTAAAAAGTAGTTAAGGACAAAACTTTTCTTATGCGTTGCTTATTAAGCTTTATTTTAAATTATGATTAATTAGTTATGATATAATTAAAATAAAATCCAAAATTATGTTAAGTGTACTTATTTGTCATTTGAATTTATCAATTTTATAATTTGTTTTTGTTAATTATATTTTATTTTATTTAGGAAAGTTTATAAGTTCGGTCTCGTTTATTCTGAAAAGGTTTTTTTTTTGCAGTCGTAAAATTATTATTATGACAGCCGTCGGTATCTAAAGTTTATGGCTTTCCTGCTGACCTTCAAGAAATATGTACATATATTTAAAATAAAGAATTGCTAAAAATTGTTTTCTATCAAATAATTATTATTCAAAGTGTTTCTCATTTTATGCAACATATGACATATGACATAACATCAGCGTAAAATTCTCTTTCAGAATCTGCAATGTAACCCTTAATTACTTAATTATAAAACGAGTAAGGGCGTTATAACTATTTTCGTAAACCAATAAATAATTAAAAAACTACTTCAACTTTTCGCGAGTGCGTATGTTTAATTAAAATTGGTCCAATTGTCAACGAGTAACTTTTTTTAAACTTTGAAAGGATCTTGTGAGATTTGTTATTAATATAGTAATAACATATTGAAAAATAAAAAAAAATAATATTTTTTCATAAGCGAGACAATTCAACTTTCCGCGAGCGCGTATGTTTAATTAAAAGTGGTCCAATTGCCAACCAGTAACGTTTTTTTAAACTTTGAAAGCAATTCGTGATTTGTTATTAATATAGTAATAACATATTGAAAAATAAAAGAGAAGATATTTTTAAGCGAGATAATTCAACTTTCCGCGAGCTCGTATGTTTAATTAAAACTAGAACACTTTTATTTTATTCAAATTTTGAACAAACTTATAACTGATAATTTATTTAAATATAAAATAAAAATATTTCTTTTTATTGTGTAATAATTACTCATCTGCGAGCATCTCGATTACTTCATTTATTACTTTTACCTTCTCAGTGTACATTTATAATATGCAGTAAGTTGTCGGGTATTATTTCACATATTTTATTATTGAAATAAAAAAAAAAACACGACAATTTTATACGTATTTATAGTTATTTATAAAAAAGATATGGAATTTTTTTTGCCGACGGATCCGAAAAGACAGCGTTTCCTAGAACATGGTGTTGACTTTGCTGGGCAACTGTACCTAGCGTGCGTGCGCACATACTTTTACAAAAACGAAGCTGAACCAAAGCCGAAGCCGAAGCTCTTTATGAACTGGGGTGCTCCCGGTGCATATTTTTGTGTTCGGCTGACAACGCTCTTTTTCAGAACGTCATATTGTAGGATAGACGGATATGCACTGGTAAAGAGCAATATTCTCTTACGTCAAATTTCAGTGCGCCTCAGGGCAACCTCAAATGTCCCAGCCGAAATCGCCATTAATTTATCCATTCGTCTGATTTTTCCGATATACAAATATTCGTGCAAGACTTTTGTAATTTTGTCGTGCTATGTATTATTCTGAAATGCAACGTTATTTATTAGTTGTGTAATGTATTATATTGCCGTGGATAGCATTATTTTAGCGTTGTAAAACTTATTTGATTGGGCATTATATTTTTTTGTCGTTGCAATACTTTTGCTTTGTCGTTACTTAATATTAATGTGTCGTGCAAAGTCAGACGTAGAAAAATAAAAATCTGTTGTTAGTTTTGACTATTACTGCGTTGATTTGCTGTCGTGCAACCTTTTTTTGACATGCCAATAACATTTTCATTATTTTCCCGTTACGTCATCATGTGTGAGAGAAACTTGCGCATAATCGTGTTGTAATAAGATTATGGAGTAATCTAAAACTATTCCGCTTTTGCGCATGACGTCATATAGATTATTTTGTAGTCGCGTCTCAGAGATAATCAAATTCCATTCTTTATTATATTTATTTGTTTATTTGCATAAAAGTGATATTTTATCTTTTAAAAACATATAAACAGAGCTATAGTGCAGTTAAATTCTTACACGAAGCGTTTTACCGTTTTTACCGTGAGAAACCATACATATCAGCGACCATCTGTCATCTGTCCTCTTATGATTATTATAAATTTAGTACAAAATTTGCTATATAAACATTTGCTTTTCATAGAATATTCATGTTTTTATACTGAATTGCAATTTTAACTAATTAATTTCATTTGCTTGCAAATTAATGTATGACTTCGACCATGGTTATTTAATTGATATAGAGTATTACGCTTCCGTTCGTAGAAATATACTTAGTAAAAACCAAACTAGAATTGATTACAATACGGATGATGCCTTAAAATACAATTAATTTTAAGTAATGTTATGAAATGAATTTATATAATGCAAAAAGATAAAAATGCTGATAATAGTGCAGGTGCTGTACATCTGAATAACATTATTATGATAATTAGCCGCTAAATTCTAACGTCCGGTCGCCCACACCGTTTGAGTAGGAATTGTAACTCTTTCATCTTTAAAATAGAATTCTTCTTGCCTTGTTTTATGATCTATGGTTTTAAGCCAGTAATTCTTAACTAAATAAAATACATAAAGTACATAAAATATAATACGATCATATAAAACTGTCACATATTGTTTTTATTAATATGCTACTTATAGTGCGTTCCGTATATCAACCGAAGTAACCGGCGGTTAGGTTACGGCTATGATCGGTTGCTGAAAATCTTGGTTGATTTATGGAACGACAGCGGTTATAATAACGACAAAATTCAAAACTGAACTGTTAACATATTATGGACTCAAACCTCATGAATTTATTTATTATAATTTATCGTTTAATATTTGTCATTAGCGTTAGTTATATTTTTTTTAATTTCAGTGCTTAATCCTAAATGATTGTATGTATTTATCTACCTGTTTGTACAGTAATCCCAGTAGGGGTTGGCCGGTATAACAGGCAACTATACACAATAATAATGTTTGCTCTGTTGTATTCATGTTTTCCCAAAACAACTTATTAAATAATTTATTACATTATTTTTTTGTATTTAGGGCCGTAATATCCAACTCATGATATGGCAGAATAACCTAACTTTTAATTTAATTTAATTTGTTTTATTTTATTAACACCTCTCATCAGCTAACATTAAAGCCATTAAGCTTATGAAAAGTTCAATTATCTTTTAATTCATAATGCACACAACGTCCCAACTACTAGTCACACAAAACACTAAACGCTAGACTAGTAACATGAGAAGCTTTTGTTTACTTTTATTTGCATTTCAAATTTACCGCCATGAATAATCACGATTTATTGAAATTCACCGACGTTTGTTCATGGTGAGTGCGGTCGCAACCCTTGCGACCTTTTTCAGGTAACCGCGTTCCGTATATAAACCTGTTTCAGGATAACCAGGATTTCGGTCGCTTCGGTTGATATACGGAACACACTATTAGTTATATTTGTATGTATCAATTGTCAAATAAATATTCAAAATGGTGTTGATTTAGTTTTGTTGATTCTACTATAATATTTGATTATTTTACAATAATAATATGAAAAACACTATACTTCTAGAAAAAAAGAAAAAAAGAATTACATTTTAGTAGTAATTTTTGCAAATTAAACAAAAAATTGATAATGATAAAATTATACAAAAAAAACTCTTATTGCACTTTTCACATTTTCAATACATTAGCATTAAGAAGAGGTCATTGCACACGTTCAAAATAGTTTTTTAAAAGATTTTCACGCACTGGATGGAGATATTTACAGGTATTGTTATGTATTAGGTGGGTTTAATAATACTCAAAATACTAAACTAATATTAAGTATTCTATGACAAGTACGTTTGTCTCATCTCTTGAGAGCAAGCATGATGTACTGAGCTAAGTAGATGTTGCACAAGTAAACAAATACAATACATTCTAACCGCAACATATAATTATATTTTAACACTTCTCCTTAATTATTTTTTTCTTGGTATCTACAAAAACTTGTCGACCTAACGGTTTTGTCAAAATATTAGCAACTTAGTCGGAACTTATCACACGTATCAGATTGACAATATTACCAATATACTGTTGAATAAACTTCTTCAAAAACTTAATATGTTTTTTTTATACTATTGTCATCATAAAAATTCTTTATCATTAGAATTGCAGATTGATTGTCTATACACAAAGTAGTTATTTTTTTGACATCTAGGATATGAAGTTTCTCACTGAACGTCTAATCCAACTGATGTTATTAATTGAAAATACTGCTGCCTGATTATCTGCTTGAACTGATGAATTAACTACTAACCGTTGCTTTTGAATATACTAGACAATGTTCACCGTCAATAATCAGTAATCTACTGATAGAATGTCATCTTGACTGCTTGTCTTTTCCATAGTCCGGGTTGGTATAGACGTAAAGTTGATGATCTCCATTAAAAAAAACAGAAATTTGTTGATTCCTTCAAATAGCAAAAGACTTGTTCATTTTCCAATAATTTTTTATTGATTTACTGCAGAAACGACTGAAGTCAACTGATGTCAAATTATCTTCTGCGTGTACTTGGGTTGACTGACAAAAAATCTCTCTGGCTTAATGTCAATTTGCATTCCAAAATAATTCAAGCAATTTTTTTATTATGCTTTTGTCTTTATCATAAAAACTGCATAGATCATCATCTTTGTTAACAACAGTCAGTGTCTTTTGTCATTTCAATTTTTTACAGCTTGTTTAGACATTAAAAAAACTTTTAATCAGTTTGCACACGCTTTGAGCTATCATGGATACATATTTTTTTTTTAATATCTTATTTTCTAACACTCAGATACTGCAATGCTAATTATCAGTCAAACTGATTGTCAATTTCACGCAACACCTAACAACAGGTCAGTTGTTTTGCGTTTTGAAAATTTTGAAAAGATTTATGTTTTCAATTTGATCAAGAACTTAAATTTGTCTACTATTGCAGAACAGCTTACTTTGTCTTTCAGTGTTTTAGAAACAGAGATATCTTCTACTTTTCTTATCATTGTTAATTGGCTTGATTTCCTCCTCGAAGATAATCTAATACAAAGTTTGAGAAACGGGCAGGACAATTTAGCTTCAGGTTCATCTAGGTTTTTCTCTCAATTGACGTTTAGATTCTAATTGATCTGCGTGTTACTCTTTTTAGGTTTGACTTCTCAACAAAAATTACATTCTACAAACATATGCTATTGCGCTGATTTATCTGACATCTGATCCGATATTATGGGGAATTTACGTCGTAGCAAACTACGATACCCTTTTTTGACTTTCTGTCTATCTTGTCTTGTCTGTGGTCAGAGATAAGTACATAACAATCACAACCAAAGCTTTTTAATTTGTTTAATTTTAATTTTTGTTTTGTTGGACTGGTACAATGTGAACACTGAATCAGTGTACTAGTACATAAGTTTTAACCCATAATTTTTTTTTCAAATTTTGTTCATAATGGTAAGTGCCAGCCCTACAACTGTTCGCATTTCTTTTTCAATTTTGCCATTTTATTGAGTATAATCGTTAGAAGAAATTCTTACACTAATGGAAAAACCGTAAAAAGTTAAGAATCAGAGCAACAAATATAAGTGCATACAGAAGCAGGTTCGGAAATAGATTAGAACAGTAAAAAACGAGTGGCTGAACCGTGAATGTAGAGAAATTGAACAACTGCAGGCTTTACATGATGATTTCAATCTCCATAAAAAACTAAAGAAGACAGCAGGAACATTCTGAAAAAATAATATCTCCATGTTAGTAAATCGATATATAACAAAAAAAAGACATTTGGGAAAACTACATCAAAGAACTATTTGCAGATGTCGAAAGACAACATATCCCTTGAGGAAGACAACAACTTAACAGGTCCTTCAATTAGCACGAGTAAAGTAGTAAAAACTATACAAACTGCAAAATCAAATAAAACAGCGGGACCGGATAAAATTTTCTCAGAAATCCCAAAACTCCTGGATGAAAAAGGTATCCGCTTTACACAAAATCTTCAATAAAATATACAATACGGGTAAATACCTTGCACAATGGCTCACGTCAACGTTTATCCCTCTCCCGAAAAAGAAAACCGCCAAAAAATGTGAAGAACATAGACTGATTAGCCTTATGAACCACACCTTGAAACTGTTCCTAAAAATCATACATTAAAGACTCTACAGAAAATGTGAAGACACAATGAGTGAAACTCAATTTGGGTTCAGACAAAGCTTGAGTACAAGGGAAGCAATAACCGCAATACAAGTCCTAGGGTAGAACTGTTACGACCAGAGGAAAAGTGTATACATAGGCTTCATGGATTACGAGAAGGCGTTTAATTGCGTTCAACATCACAAGCTTATCGAAAAAACCTAGATATTGACCAAAAAGACATCAGATGTATTGAGAACCTTTATTGAAACCAATCAGCACAAGTTAAAATTGACAACGAAGTAACCAAACCATTACAGATTTGTAGAGGAGTCAGACAGGGGTGCGTTCTATCACCTCTTCTGTTTAACCTATACTCAGAGAAAATATTCTAAGAAGCACTTGGCAATATCGAAAAAGGCATTAAAGTTAACGGAAACTAGATAAAAGACATTCGATATGCGGACGACACAATACTGATAGCCGAAAGCATAGAGGATCTACAACAATTAGTTAATAGCGTAGAAATACATAGTAGACAAATGGGATTGAGCATCAACACTAAAAAAACAAAGTTTATGGTAATTAGCAGAGACCCAGACGCAACGAGGAATGACAGATTAACATTTGACAAGTTACCAATTGAACGGGTGAACAAACTTAAATATCTGGGTACATGGCTTACTGAGGAATGAACATTGGACATCAAAATAAAATGCAGAATTCAAAATGCACGTAGGGCATTTATGAAGTTAAAAAAAGTCTTAACCAACACTGACTTTGATATCAGCCGCAAGCTACGGCTCGTCAAATGTTATATATGGTCAATTCTCCTTTACGGTTTGGAGGGATGGACAATGAAAACAGCATCAATGAATAAACTTGAAGTCTTTGAGATGTGGCTGTACCGCAGAATACTTAAGATCCCATGGACAGCAAGAGTTACAAACGAAGAAGTGCTCAGACGAATTAACAAAGACTGCAAATTACAATTACAATAAAAAGAAGGAAAACTGCGTACCTGGGTCACCTAATGCGCAACCGAAAGTACCACATACTGCAATTAATAATCAAAGACAAAATTGATGGAAAAAGGGGAACAGGATGAAAGAAGATGTTCTGGTTGCAAAACATAAGGCAATGGACGGAACTCCAAACTGTAGAAAGTTTGATCCATACAGCTAAGGATCGAGTAGAAATGGTGGTCGCAAACATCCATTAATGGATATGCGCAGGACAAAAAGAAGAAATCATTAGACTTGATGTGAAAACTCCAGTTTTTTCAGTTATTTTGACAATTTTGATTTTGGTACCGTCGTCTTAAGCACTTATCCTTTTATCAAATTGATTTTCCACTATTTTTAAAAAGATATTTAATTTTGTTTTTAATCTTTAAAAAATATAAGTGTGAAAAAACGCATTTAAAAGTAAGAAATATTTAGCTTTTCCTAGAAACGTGATATTTGGTTTGCAAAGATTAATACATAAATCAAATCTAAGACGTTTTTTGGTTGTTGAAGTAAAAGTACTGATGTTGCTTGCTATATACATCTCTTTTACATACATAGTATTCCCAATTATCTGTGAACTGAATGCTATTTTTGTCAATAATATTTTTGACATACTTGACATTTTGACGTGCGAGTTTTTGATGACAAGTTTTAGTTAGTTAATTCATATATTTTACGTCAGTCTATTTCTGCTTCCAAGACTACACCGACGCCAGAAGTTTAAAGTTTGCTGCAAATTTATGAATTTTAACCTAAATTCTTTAACGTGCACGCAACAATAAGGCTGTACACAAAACATATTAAAGTTTTTCTAACTATCCAAAAAAAAAACGTACTCATTACAACACATTTTTTTAACCAAAAAAACTGACCCTCCAGACTTGAACCCGAGACCCCAGTTGTATCAGTCAAGTACGCTAACCCCTACATCACCTAAGCGGTAGTTTATGCAATGCTTTAACCAACTTCGATTTTGTTTATCAATAGTCTTAAAAATTGACATTCGAGCAGCAACAAACTTTACATATCTTTTATCCAACATTTGTGTCACAGAAAACAAGTTAAAAATCAGTACATACTGAATCTTAATTTTTTCTATTAAAAGCATCCAGGTTTACAATGCCTGCAGACTCGTCGACTTTGCCTTCTTCTATTCGTAGGGATTGATGAGTTTGGATAAAGTTTTCTCAGTACCAAAAATATTATCCCAGGCAGTACAGACAGAAGATACAACGTTAGAAGTAGAAATTCTAGGATTTTAGACATTATCCAGCTTTTTTTGTGTTCTTGCCTTCAGCTTGAAGATCCTTGAGAGAGGATGCAGCTGCATAAAATTCTCTACAACTGATTTTGTAGTTTTGCAAACCTGACATTTCTGACTTTTTTTTCATATAACTGACAAAGTTTTTCTAACATATGAATTGCTGAATCACAATTTGTAATTTTGTACACAATTTTTCCGTCAACATGACTTGAGCAATTAAATTTCTTTTTACTTATGTCTTAACAGCATCATAATCTTTTGGCTGTAGTCCTATCGCGACTTAATTATAATAAAATAATAATTGTAAATAATAATAATTTTAAAACTAATAAAATTAATTATAATAAAAGCACCGTCTATTTAGTTTTTAAAAACTAAGTATGTATTTTTTATTAATTTTGTAACTGTTTTACTGTTGTTTTATAGACTTTTAAAAAACAAATCTCAATGAAAACCTTGGCGTTTGTTTTATTAGCTGTGCTAGTGACCGTTATAGGTAAAACAATTTAAATATAATTCTTTTGCTATACTAATTTTTTTTAATTGTAGATGCATATGAAAAGCGTTGCTTCTTTTATCCACAGGCACCTCAGAATTCAAAAAGGATTTGTAAATATGAGTAAGTATAAATAGTATATCATGCAACAACCATCTTTTTATTTGTAACCTCAAGTTTTTTATTTAACAATTTCTTATAATTTTTTTTTGAACAAACGTTATTTTTTTACTTTATTATGAATAACATAGTAACTTGAAAAATAACGTTTTTAAAATTAAAAAAAAAAAATTCAATTAATTTTTTAATTTTCAAATTTTAAATACGTCAATTTTTATGTTACTATGTTATGCATAGTAACATAAAAACACAAACAACATTTAATTACAATCATTTTAAATTAAAAATATTTTTTTTAAATTTGTTATAAAAGTATATTATTATTTTACGTGGTTGTATTAAGAATATAATAAAAATTCCAAAAAGTAAAAAAAAAATGTATGTTGCTATTTAAAAAAATTAAGTTGGTTGCCATAACAATTATGCCAAAAATAAAAACATAAATGTGGGTACCTGCTTTTATAATACCCAAGAAACCATTTAAAATGGTTTTAGAATAATATAAATCGGTTAAAAAATAAGTTATTTAACCGTAAGTAGTTTGTCTCTGTATATATAATTATAGAAAGTGTCAAAAGAGCATTAGATTCAGAACATTAAAAATATAACATGCATCTCAAGTATTATTAAGTTAGATTTTAATTTTCTTAAAAAAATTTATATTGTAGAACATGTACATTTAAATGCATGTCGGAATTTTATTTTCCCGATGGATCTACTGATGCTACTTTACAATGCAACGATGGTAAATGGATACCAAACAATAAAAAATGGATTGAAGTACCAAACTGTGAAAGTATCCTAATATAAATATTGTTGTAAATTATTAACATACTAAATAAATTTATTGTAGAATTGTGTACATTGCCATGCATGAACGGAGGTATTTGTTTAGCTCCTGATTTCTGTCAGTGTCCTAAGAAATATAAAGGTCAACAATGCCAGCACAGTATGTAAATATTTTTATGCTAATTTCAATATTACTGCAATATATTTTAGAAGCGGATGCTTGTGCAGGTGAGAAATTAGAGTTTAACGGTAACTATCAATGTAGAGGAGATTCTGACTCATTTAAATGCTCTGTAACATGTCCAGAACACGTTAAATTCTATGAAGTTCCTAAAAATATTTACATTTGCAAATACGACACTGGATTATTTGATTCTATACCACCAAAATGTAATTATGGTAATTTTTTATTGTGACTTTTTAGATAACATTTTTGTATCTCCTCTTTTTAATTTTTAGGTAATAATAATGATACTCTAACGTCAACTCATGAAAAAAGAATTGATGTATCAGTAATAAATGTTGATAGAATGGTAAAATAAATCAATAATATTTTAAATATACAATATAGTTTCTTTTAATTATAGCATAACGGCAAACAAATTTCAATTACAGTACCAGATTACATAGAAATTGAAAACCTGGAAGTGATAAAGTTAAGATCATTAGTGTGTTTTCTATGGGGTGATGGCAACATCATAACTTTTGACGGTAGAATGTATAGTGCTTCCATCGATTGTGAAGAAATCCTTGTAAATGATGTTGGTGGTGGCTGGTCCATCATGGCCACTAAGAGCCCCAACAACAACTATAGAAGTATAGGTATAACAATTGGCAATCAAGAATATGCAATAAGCAAATCAGGTAATTAGTACTTGTTAAATCAATTATCTACTTATTAAATATATTTTTTCAGATAAAGAACGAATTATAGTGCTACATGGTAGCAAACAACATTCAATACCAATAGAATTAAATAACATTAAAGTTGATATTATTAATAAATCTATAGTGATACAGTTGAAATATTTAGATGTTATTGTTAGATGGGATACACAGGTAATTTAAAAATAAATAATGATTTTTATTCTCATCTACTTTATATTAAAGAATCTTGTACAAGTTGAAGTTAGTGAAAAATTAATCAGCAAAACAAGAGGCTTGTGTGGTATTTCTGATGGAAACGAAGACAATGATTTATACACAAAAGATGGCAAAGAAGCAAACAGTCTAACTGATTTTATAGGAAGCTGGAGTACAGACGGTATTTAAATTGACTTACTCAAATATATTATATTAAACGAGTTTTTATAGAATCTTGTAAGAAAATTAATGAAGTACATGCTTGTAACGGGTTAGGAGATGTAGAAACAAACGCACAAACATTTTGCTTAAAACTATTAAGTAATCCTAACTTGCAAAACTGCACATCAGTAAGTATTTAATAAATGTTATTGTGAAACAAAACTTATATGTCTATCATTATAGTTACTTGAACTTCCTACTCTTATAAATGCTTGCATCTGGGATTATTGTAAATGCAAGGAACAAGAAGAATGCGCATGTGTAACCCTTGATATTGTTAATAGAAATTGTTTATTTAATGAAGAAACAAAACAGTCTATTTGGAGAGATCCTGAGCTATGCCGTAATTATTATTTGTTATTAATATACATTTGTTATATTTATTATTTTTAGCAATGAAATGTACTGATGGCAAGGTTTATATGTCTTGTCAACCTGAAGGAGGGCAGCCTACATGTAAATTGCCTGGTAAACCAAACAATTCTAGTATTTGTTTTGAAGGGTGTTATTGTCCAGTGGGTACCAATTTGCACAATGACAAGTGTATACCAAAAGCAAAATGTCCTTGCATATGGTTGGGACAAGAATATGCTAGTGGAAGTACTGTTCCAGATGATTGCAATACTTGCACATGCATCGATGCAAAATGGTCATGTACAAAAGTAAGAAATTTTAGTATAATTATCATATTTTTAACTAAATACATAATCTTAAGTAGAATACTATATACCTACAGTGTTTAAAAATAACACTGACAAAATTTAAGAGATGGTTTCTAAGTTATTAAAAAAAAACAAAGTTTTATCAGCTAAAACATTGTGTTACGGAATAAAAGCTTTAAGGGGTTACATTTTGAATATTTTTTGTGTTTTATCAAAACAATTGCTTTAGTGTTTTTTAATTTTATTTAGTTAATGTTGGTGATACGTAGTTTTTCAATTTAAATGCAAATATAGGCTTGTAACAAGATAGTTGTGTTTATAACATTTTTCAACCATTATTGTTCCGATTATACGCATTTTTTTTAATTAGTACCGTGGTGCAATAGTTGTTTTTTGTTTAATATAATAGTTGGTACTCATAGGCACTAATTTAATAAGTGTATCTAAATGAATTAATAATTTATTCAAAAATCAGTCAATCGAATCACAGCGGCCAAGGGTCAAGCATAGACAATTGTTTCGGTTCTACAAACCTCGTCAGTATGCCTTGTACGACCACGGCATCGCATGATAGCGAAGACAATTTTGAATAAATATTTCTGTTCTTATGAACACAATTGATATTATAAATAATCAAACGAAAGACTGGTTTGCCATCTAGTTGCAATTTTTAATACTAAAATGTCCGCATTAATCGGTATCATTTTAGCTATAACCTATAACCGCGAAATGACTGCCAATTGCATAAATGCTAAAATGATACCGATTAATGCGGACATTTTAGTATTAAAAATTGCAACTAGATGGCAAACCAGTCTTTCGTTTGATTATTTATAAGTGTATCTAACGTTTTCTTTATACGGTGCATTCAACGCTTTTGATGTGTTTATTTGAGGTAAAAAAGAGTCTGTTGCGTTCAAGGTTGTATTGGAGCTCTACATTTGTAACGGTAACAACCATTATAATGTAAAATGTAAACAGCGGATAGAAGCAAAAAATGACTATTTAAAATGTACAATAAGTAAAAACCAAAATACATATGCCAACTGCAATGCAAAAAACATATTTCCAAAAATTGGTAATAAACTAAGTTTGCGTAGAAATAGGAAAATCTTTAAAAGATAGCAGTCAGTCCAATATTGACAAGTTTTTACTGACTAAAAAGCCCACTTTTCTTCTATTTTTCTCTAAGGTGCTTTGCTTAAAACCCCTTACACTACAGTCCTGTTGGTCCTGTTGTACATCTCTACTGTTTTATTACTCTTTTAGTAGCTTTGTATCTTTGATGAAGTCAATAATCTTTTTCTAAGAGATTACTTTTACCTTTGTTTTGTGTTAAGGTTGTATCTGCCATAGAAGGTTGTGCCGTTTATAAGCTTTACATTCACTCAACAAATGTATCAAAGTCTCAATTTTTTCTATAGGTCCGCGACATAAGGGATACATTCTTATTCTCATTTTTTGGATGTGCTTGTTAAGACCGCGGTTATCAGTTCTGTGAGCTTTTGCTAATTCAATTTATTATTGTTACCAAGATTTTGGTAACATGCAATGATTTTGTTAAAGACATTCTTATAGCTCTTCCACAAGTTATACCTTAAGTCTGCTGCAAATTATTTCTTTTCTGATCTTGTATTGAACTCCAAAAGAAGATTTTGGTCCAGTAATTGTCCTCTTTTGTTTTTTTGTTTTTTTGAACTCTGCAGATTGCCATTGTTTCCAGACTGTTATGCAGACTTGAACCAATTTAAGTTTTATTACTGGCCGTTGCAGTGCTTGATTATTTAACCTATTAATTATTGGTCTGTCAGAGTATAGTTCCGTCTTGATCATGTTTTTGCGCACTACTTGATAGCAGGTTTCTTTGTCTGAAAAACCAAAGCATATATGCCGAAAGGTAGCAAAGTTTGTTTCACTTAGTTTTTGCCTTATTATCTTATATTATCTTATGTTTGTCAATTTGTTTTGCTGTAGTATATCACAAATGTCTTTTTATATAATGGGTCTTACCACTATTGTATATAGCCATCTGGTCATATTTGGTGTCCCCATGTGCGTCCGGCTCTTAGTTTGGTTGCAGAAAACACTCGAATGGCCTTTGTCAAGCATGAATTTTAAGTATTTTACATTCTTTGTCATCGGGAGCGTAATTCTATACATCCTGAGGTCTGTAGTGTTTTGACCAAAAATCTAAACTAACTAACTAACTGTAGTGTTTTGACGTCTTGTAAACGGTACAATTGCCGCTTTGCTTGAGTTTACCAATAACCCTTTCTTTTTGCACCACATTTCAACGATATTTAGTGCGGTTTGTATCAATTTGACACAGTTGCCCCAAACTTTCTGTGTACAAAAATAGTAAGATCAGTGGCGTAGTCTACGTAAAAGTACACTCTGTGGGAACCCGCCGGCGTCTTTAGCTTTTACAGCTTTTCCATATAATGTTATAGTTACCGTCTAGTTCTTGAACATAGAATTGACTTATTGCTGGATGTATTTTTTGATTCTCTATTGCTTTTGCAATAAATTCAAAGGGAGTATTGTCAAATGCCCTCTAAATATCTAGAAAAACACCCAAAACTATGTATTTGCATTGAACAGTGTTTCCGCACTAGTTGGTATATAAGTAATTTGCAGATTTTTTTTGTTTGGTCTGTAAGATTTAACCAAAGCATATAAATAGTACTTTGGCTGCTTTTAAACTGCTTGGTATGTGTAAAAGTGTTAAACTCGTTTTAAAGTTTTTTTTAAACTTTAAAATTCTATTGGCTCATGCCAACTTAAATTTAAGTTTGAATGTGTTGATCTCCATTTTAAGTTGCTCTTATTAATTATGGTCTTTGTCTTATCTCAGTCCCTTTTGTTTTCAGTTTTTGTTCTTTTGAGTTATCAGAGTAGAATCCGGAATGTGTGTCTGAAGCAACTTGAGTGTCCTCGAGCAACTTTAATGTTTTTAGTGCAGTTTTTGCATGTGTTTTCACAGTATTGTTTCTACGAGTTTTTTTTAGTTTTCTTTGAGGCATTATTATATGTCGTAAGAGTGGTTTTATAAGTAGTACTGTTGCCTTGTCAAGCCCCCTGTTCTACTAAATGATCTTGTTGGAGCTGTGCTTGACTGTGCTAGGGCAGCTTTCTTCAAAATCGGTGTTAATAGAACTGACAAATATATTTGTCATTATTTTCAGCTTGTGTGGCGTTGTTGCTGCCTTTGTACAGACCCTGATTTGGCTACTATTCTTTTCTTGTATAGATTCCAGTTAGTTTTTATTAGGTTTTTGTATTCCAAAAAGAACGTCAACCTTTCTTCACTTATAGGGCACTAGTCTGGTAACCAATAACCTAACAGAAAACGTCATCAACGCTTTGAAGCGGAAATTTACCCAAATTTCAAAACAGCCAACTATTCCTTGTAACTGTGGCTTGACAATGAGAATGTTCTAGCATAAATCAATTACGTAGGTTGGCTGTGTTGACGTCTAAATACACTCCTACTTAAATCCAGATTCCAGAAAAAGCGTTTCTTCAGATTCAGTTATGTATGTATGATCAAACAATAAAGGCTTGTCTGACACCTACGATTTCTTATCACTTTTATAATATTAAGATTATATTCTACTATAAATTTAGGAATTTTTTACTTCTTAGATTTGTGTATTTTCTCTTTCAGGCAACGTGGGGGGGCGTTGGCGTTGCAACTAAGGATTAGCGGTGTTTTATCTCCGCTGCTTGTCAGCTGCAATAACTTAGAAAAGGTACTCAGATCCAAGAATTATTATGTATTTCTTGTCATTGGGTTTTTAAAACATAGTCCTATAATGGCATTAGATTAAGTACATGTTTTGTTATGATGCATGTACGAGGCTTGCATGTGGGTTGGGTTGTTAGCAGCCATCCAAAATTGTTTTGTATAAGGGAGGTATCAATGTTGTCTCTTTAGAATCCTGGTTTAAATTGACCACTTGTCAAGTTTTTATGTTGATTGTGTTTTGCCCAACAACCTATTAAAGAGAGTTTTTTATTCCAACCGTGTTAAAACTTTTTTGGGTCAAGTACAAGTTTTTTGCCGTCAAATAGTTTATTTTTGGTCGTTGTACTGAGGAGCCACTGTTTGGTTGATTTGTCCAGACATGTGATTTTCAGGAATGTTTTTTTCTGAAAACGCAGTGAAGCTGTTGAACAGGTTTTGTTTTTGCATCCTTGGTAAAGCAATTTACTAATTATTAATTAACAATAAAACTGCAAGTTATATTTAAAAATTAAAAAGTTAATGTAATAAATTATAATCAAAACTTGACGTTTCTAATTATTCAACTGACAATATTAAACAAATTA
Source organism: Tachinus rufipes (assembly GCA_963932245.1). NCBI lineage: Eukaryota > Metazoa > Arthropoda > Insecta > Coleoptera > Staphylinidae > Tachinus > Tachinus rufipes. The sequence goes on from OZ010744.1 coordinate 82,120,442, forward strand.
AAAATGTTTTTTGCCTGCTTCTATAAAATCCATCTATTTTAAAGGTCCAGAGCCAAAATTGTATAAAAAGTATTAAAAGCAAAAATAGGCTTTGGAAGCCCGCTGCTTTTAGCAGCACGAAGGATCAAAACGAACGCTAAAACCGAAAGGCTGCAAAAGCATTTTGAAACGAGTAATTTACAGCCAACTTAATTGCCGCAAAAAATGCATAATACAGTGAGGAAGAAAAAAATTGTTGTTCTTATACGAGTAACATTGTCGGACCTACTAATACGCACTGGTCAAAGTTACTACCGCTCTAAAATGTTACAGACAAAAACGTTATTAAAGCACGCTATCATTTTTGACGTTTACTTACTTTTGAGCACAATAAATCACACTAATTTATTTAGAAATAATTCAACATATTCTAAAAAAATCGCCCAGAAAAATTGTTAGTTTCAAAAAAATAATTAAAAAAAATAAGAAAAGCAATTTATTGCAATAAATTTATTAATAATTAAGCAGAAAAACAATTACATACTTACTATTTCTTCTAACTAAATTGCTTGTTTTTAATTCATTTTTTTTCTTAAAAATCTCCTGAAAGAACATTTATTGCAACAAATTCACACACACACAATTAAATTGTGACAAAATTCGGAATTTGTCGGACCGTAGATAAATAAAAACAAGAAAATTAACTCTAGTCACCCTATGTAGTTTTAGATAATAATCAGACATGTATGTATAAGCTGATAATACATCCGAGATTTTGAATATGCGTGTGAAAAGTGCTTTATTTCAGCGTTTCAGACGTGGATACATTACATAAGCGCGAATTATTTACCTATATTGTATATATTCTTCGAGGACTATATTTATATTCTTTGGCACTCGAAAAAGAACCCGGGCGGCTGTATGCGTATACGGATTCAGAATCTCGCATTCAGAATCTGAGCGGATGAATCTCTGTGTGAAATAAAAATAATTTTGTTTTTAAAATCTAGAATTCTTAAATCTGAAATAAGTGATTTTCATAAAAAACCTAAGAAGGTCAGTTAACTATGTACATATTAAATTAATTAACAATCATAACAAAAAATCATTTTAAATAAAAAATGATCAGATATAGATTAGATTTGCAATTTGCTTGGATTGAATGTAATTCATACAAAGTTCATTCACCCGTCGATAGTGAGCAAGCGGCACACAAAATATAGTATCTTCCACAAAATAATCTAATTAACCTGACATTGACCTAATGTATGGTTAAAAACTAAGTTGAACATAACAATACAGAACCCCACATATTATTTCTTGCGTATATTTATGTCATAATAAATTTATTAGATAAACGTAATGTCCAACTTCTGTTATATATTTAGAAAGATTGCCGAGCAAAATGTGTTTTATCTGGAGATCCACACATCAGAACGTTTGACGGAAAATATTATGATTTTATGGGACAATGTAATTATTATTTGCTCAAAATGGGTAGCATAACAGTTGAAAGTGTTAATGCTGTATGGCCAAATTCAAATACCATAACATTCGTAAAATCTGTAATTATAATGATTTCTAATCAAAAAATCATATTAAATCAAGGAAGGGTAGTTGAAGCAAATGGAGCCATAATTAAAACACTACCTGCTTATGTACAAGGAGCAACAATAACAACCTATTCTTCTAATACAGTTTCAGGTACATGCTAAATATATAGTAATAATATATTTTATTTTTTATTATTTAATTTCAGTTTTGTTATACAATGGCGTTGAAATTTTATGGAATGGTGTCAATATGGTACAAATATATGTTGGAACTAAGCACATAGGACTTACATCTGTAAATATTATTAAAATTGATTACTTATAGTATTTAAATGATTTAATTTAGGGTCTTTGTGGAACTTACAATAAAAATCAAGCCGACGATTTTCGCACACCGGCATATACCATAGAAAAAAATCCTACCACATTTGGTAATTCATGGATTACTGGAGAGCGTTGTAAACATATAGCAACTATACCAGATAACTCTTGCCTAAAAGAAAACAATAAAGCTTTTGCAGAAGAGCATTGCAAGATATTGAAATCAAATTTGTTTAGCCGTAAGAAAAAACCTTTTTAGTTTTTATATATGCTTTTTTAAACAATTTGTCTGATAAAACAATTATTGTTAAGAATTTGAATTGCTTTGTATGGTTAGTTTTTAAAATAAAATATAAAAAATTAAATCTACACAAACTTTAAATAAAATTTTATTTAAGGTTTATGTAGATTTTTTAAATTTTATAAAACTAATAAACAAATTAATTAGAATGAATATATTTCTTATTAAAATTAATGTTGTTATTATATATTTATAGCTTGTCATGCAGTCGAAGACGTTGATCCACACTATGAAAATTGTTTGTATGATATGTGCACATGTGCACCAGACGTAAATACTTAAATGATATAATATTAAAAAATATTGAGTTAAATTTGTTTCAGACAAGATGTATGTGCCCTATGCTTGCAACATATGCAACATTATGTTCTAATAAAGGAATAAACATTGATTGGGTTAAACAGGTACAGCAATGTTCTGAAAAATGTGATTCTGGTCAGATTTTCCAAAGTTGCAGCAACCATTGTACAAGAACATGTAGTGACATCGCTCGTGGTAACTGTAAGGAGAAATGTGTTGAAGGTTGTAGCTGCCCAGGTGGTCAAACTTTAGATGAGAACAATAAATGCATACCGATTAGCGAATGTAAATGTAAACATAATGGATTGGAGTTTGCGGCTGGTTATAAAGAGTCTAGAATAGTTGAACAAATTCCTTCTATTTGGTAAATAGTTTTTTTTTTTAGCTTTATTTTATACATTATTATTTATTTGTAGTCATTGTGAAAATGCTATTTGGAAATGTCAGTCAGCATCAAAAGAAGAATTGAAACAGTACCCCGAATCTAAGGGTAAATGTGACATGGCTAATAATTTTGTATTTACTAATTGCAAACCTGTAGAGCCAATTACATGTTTGGTAAATTTTTGCGTTAGTATTAAATACATGAAATTAATATTATATTATTTTAATTTATAGAATATGATAGATAATGATGAAGTAATTATAAGCAAGGGCAAATGTAAAGAAGGATGTCAGTGTAAAGATGGGTATGTTCTTAATAATCCTGGAACAAAATGCATTGAGCCATTGGATTGTATTTGCGACGGCAGTGGTATAAAAGAGTGTCCAACTGTTAGCAAAAGTGTGATTAAACAAGTATTTAATATTTTATATCCAGGAAGAAATGAAGAAAATGCAGTAAATTAACTTTTGTTTATAAGTTACTTTTGAATTATATTCGAATTAAATTAAACATCTGTTATAACATTAATTTTATCGACATATTTTAATAATGTACTATTTTTCATAGAAAACGTTGCATTAACAAACAAACTTTTTACTAAAAAATAGATTTTTTATGAATAATAATAATAATAATAAATGTTTATTTGTGCAGTAGGTATATACAAAAAATATTTTTTGCCTCTACCGTAAGCATGCTTTCGCTTCGCTCTAAAGCCTATTTTCGGCTCTTAAAATACTATATACTAAAGTACGTATATAGATACTAGGTGAGCGAGAAAGAATTTAAAAAATATATCCGTAGACTGTCCTTGACCATCACCATCGGTTAAAGCAAAATCCACAAAAATTAATAATATATCTATCTGCCCAAACTGGAGTTTCATATAAAAGTAGCAAAGAAAATCCTGCATTTGCACCCGTATACAGTATCCAGTTTAAAATTCATCGTAGCGTATTGTTGAAGAAATCCATCAAAAACTATAGTGTGGTACCGTTCTGCACAAGAACATGTAGTGACATCGCTCGTGGTAACAGTAAGCAGAAATTTGTTACTTCTCCAAAGCATTGTGCCTTGGTTCTCCAGTGAATCGCTTTATTTCTTAGTGGTAGTGACACGAGCAACGGTATACTGGCCTACAAGGCAAAAGAATAATATTATTAGTAATATTGGCTTGATTGGAATAGTACAAGCTTGCTCGACACGATAGGACTGAGCATTAGTTGCATTTATGGTATATTGGCCAATAGGCCAACATCGGACAGTATTTAAACCCTTGCAGTGCGGTGACTTTGGTCTACTCTATTTGTTGTTACTACAAAAAATACAGCAATAGCTTCGGACAGCCGATGCGATAGTGGGCAACTGAGGCTAATTTTTCAAAGCCCATCTGATAACGACTTGGCAAGGACCTCGTCTGTTTCACTAACTAATTTAATCAACTAAACATTGATATTGACATAGTTTATAGCTTAAAAGTTAATTTCTCTAATATTTGCTTGAACATAGTAAACCCCATATCCTCTTTTTGAGAAAAAGCAAAGTAAACAATAAAGATCCAGATAGTTAATCTAGTAGATTCCGATTATTATCTTGAACATTTATTTGCTGACCAACAAGATGTCTGTGCCTACATGCACAAACAACAAGCATATTCTAGATTGGCGACGTACCAAATTTACGGCAATAGTTATAATAGCATATTTAATAAACTAAATCTATCCGATAAGACTACTTTTGTACTTGGCCATTTTCCAAATAAGACAACTCCAAACTTTTCTGTAAGTATTGACAAGCTTCTTCAAGATAATCATAGAAAAACTGAAATAATTTTGTTAGGAAATTTTAATGTACATAATACTGAATGGTTAAGTCACTCATCTTAAGAATCAAGTCTATTTTGTTACTCCCTTTTTAGTGATATTAACCAAATTAATACAATACTTAATGTGTAATTAGCAGGTACACAACAAAAGTATTAAAAGTTTATATTAAAACTGTAAATGTACTCCGTGCACGCTTCAACAAAGGAAATGGAAAAAGAGTCAAGGTATAAAGTATAAAGATGCAAGTTAGACATCGAAAGTAGCCAATTCCGATGAAATTGTAAAATGTAGAAATCAAATTCATATATATCAAACAATATCTACTTATATACCCGCATGTAAAATTGCTCTTAAAAATTGCAAAATAAAATATAATCAGTTATTAATTACAGAACAAAACAAATTCTATGAGAATAAACTAGTTCACTCTAGTAATAAGTCTAAAACAGCATGGAATATCATTTCTGATATAGTAGGCAATAAAAATAAGAGTAAATTTAAAACTATATTACCAACCACCGATAACCATATAAAACAAGCAAATGATTTTAATAAATTCTTCAAAGAACTTGCTCCTGGATTACTTCTAGATAATATTAGCCATTCTAATATTGGTAGTACATTCTCATGTAATATACCATATCATAATACATTATTTATTTTAGATCCAATAACTGAATTGGATATTCGTAATGTAGTTAGCAAAATGGAAAACAAACCAACATGTGGGTACGATGGCGTTCCTATTAGTTTAGTAAAAAAATGCCTGGACCAAATCATTAAACCTTTAAAACATATATTTAATACCTCTTTCAAAACGGGCACATTTCATAATAACTTAAAATTTTCAATTATTTCACCTATTTTCAAAAAAGGTGACAAAGAAATTTTTAGTAACTATAGACCCATTAGCGTTTTGAGTACGTTTTCTAAAATATTGGAATCTCTAATGGCATCACGGTTGATAGAATTTTTTAAACACAACAAATTATTTTCCAAAACGCAACATGGTTTCATGAGTGGTAAAGGTATCGAAACTGCAATATATGAATATTTAGAGCCGATTTATGCAACACTAGATGATGGAAAGATAGCATGCGGTGTATTTCTGGATTTATCCAGAGCATTTGATACTATTGATTACGACATTCTACTGATAAAGCTAGAACGTTACGGCATTCGTGGAGTTGCCAATAAATGGATAAGTTAATATCTAAAGTCAAGAACACAATCAGTGAAAATTAGAAACAATATTAACGGTGAAGATGTAGTATCAAATGCTCTGCAGTATCTTAGGGCCACTTCTGTTTAATATATTCATAAATGATATAAATAGTAACATCTCAGATGGATGCCAAATAATAAGCTATGCAGACGATACCAGCTTAGTATTAATGGGTAGTACATTTATCGATACAATCACAATTGGAAATCAAATTTTAAAAGATTTAGAAAGTTGGTTTTATAAAAATAATTTACTACTTAATGCAGATAAGACAAATTGTATTTTATTTAAAGTAAATCAAAGCATGGAAACACCATGTACAATTACGTTAAATAATAAAAAATACAATTTTACTCAATCCGTGAAATTTCTTGGAGTCATTCTTGATGATAATTTAAATTACAAAAAACACATTGAAACTTTATCAGTTAGGCTAAGTAGAGTATGCTATGGTCTAAGGGTGCTCTCTAGTCATACTAATAGTAATATAATTCGAATTTTTTATTATGCAAATTTTTATACACACTTAAAATATGGTATAATATTTTGGGGCAATAGTGTTAATGTTGATACAATCTTTTTGATTCAAAAACGGGCAATTCGAATTATGAATCGAATAAAATATAGTGATAGTTACAGAGGGCTTTTTAGACAAGATAATATCCTTACGTGTACTGGAATATACATCTATGAAAGTGTAAAATTTATATGGATTCACAAACATCATTTTAACCATAATAAACTTCATAGTATGCATAATACTAGACACGGCAAGACATATATATATATATATACCCATCTCATAGATTAAACTTTTTTGAAAAAGGGCCTCACTATTCCTGCCTAAAAATTTATAATCATTTGCCAAAATCTATAAAAGAATCTAAAACATTACAAAAATTAAAACAGTCACTAAAGGAATTGTTAATTCAGTTAGAACCATACAACATGCAAGAATTTTTTTCAGGTGTTTGTTAATTTTAAATATATGTATTAGTATATGTATTATTATTTTTTTGTATCAAAGTTTATTAATTGTTTGACTTGATTCTTTTGCTATTGTATGTATTTTTGTTTTATTGCACTGTACATTGCAATAATATATTGAAATAAATTTTTAAAAATAAAAATAAAAATAATTAACGAGGTTGAACCTCATCCGGGCTATAAAAAGACAATTTTTTGTGCAGTTATTTGACGGCAGTTTCGAACTCCAATAACTAATGAGACTGATCTGGAGCATGTCAAAAAAGTCCACTAAAAAGTCAACGATCTTAGATAATACTGACGATGACGCACATGCAATTTTCGGCACCAGAAACTTCCCTAAAGTTTAGAAAGGTTCTCATGCTATAAAGATTCCAAAATCTGTCAATGCATCTTAAGTAAAATTACAAAGAGAGTCATTTTGAACGTAAACTAAGACCATACAAAACGTAACAATCTTTTCCTCGCCCATTAACACAAATTTTGTTGAAACTGCGTAGAGGTGGTTTTTATACGTTAAAAAACTGCACAGACTTAAACTTTCTCTGCGTCTTATAACGCTGATAACTTCAAATATAAACCGTAAAACTAAATTAAACTTCTAAACAACATTCCTACATTGCGGTTCAATGCAAACACACACTTCAATCGTCTCAACGCTTCCCAAAGTCTCACTTTATGGTGGTTTGTCAGAGCCCCATATTATGTTCAAAACAAAGAAATTAGTAACAAATACAGTTGCCCCGAGACAGACAAAGATGAATATTTCTATAGAAGACCGATCACTATCATCACATCGCAAAGTGGCTTACATCAAAATGCCACCTCACAGCCCCTTAAACCATTTTTCTTAAAAAAACAATCTTTAAACAGAAGGTATATGAGCCTTTCAGTTTTAAACTTCCAGGGATGTAAGCACTGTATTTCAGAAAAAGAACCAGATAGTCTAGAAAATTCTCCTTCCAAACTACAAAAAAAGACAGTGCAGTCAAGACAGACCACCAGCCAAAATAACAACAACACTAACAGACATCGACCAAACCAAAGTGAGAACCAAATAATATCCGGGCCCACACAAAACTCTGTCACCAACTCACATATTAGTCATCAAACTCCAAGGCAACTCTTTTGCTTGCCAACAAGACCAAGCAACATCTGCACTACAGCTCAGTGAAGTCAAGATGACATCTTCAGGCCAAGACTCGGTAGACAATAAGACTAAAAAAAAAACCGAAAACTTTCCGCGTATCGAAGCCAAGACTTATCGGCCGGATTTGATATATCAACGGCATCATCTTTGGGGTGTTTCCCTCTTAGTGGGTCGTTTTCAGATCCCAAGGATAATAACAAATTAATTGGTCTCGTATCTCATTATGATTCTTTATATTTTCCAAAGCAAATTAAACGTTTTTTTAACTCTGCAATAAAATTATAAAAAACTAATAAAAATTTTTGTTTCTGCAGATAAAACTGTTGTAATTAGGTAGGAATCCGTTAATTTTTTTTAGATACTTTATACTATTTTATTTAAATTATTTTTTTTTTAAATGCTGGAATATCCAACTCCTAAGCACCTAATAAACTATTAGCTGAATAACCTAACTTTTAATATTATTTACTTTATTAAAACCAATACAGCCAATTAAATATATGTTCAACATATACTATTATAATTGCCGGGTTTAGTCGCCCAGTCCTGTTGTGGTGCAACTAGTAGTATTATTATGGAAAAATATTAAATTCTATCACATCTACGAGAATATCGGTGAACCTTTCTCTCTAGAAAAATATTGACACGTACAACGCCGTTTTTAAATTAAAATTGTTTCTTATATGGGCAATTCCATTTCAAACGGACCAGAGCTGGGGGGGGGGGGGGGGGGGTGCATTGAGAAACTTGCTCATCATGTATTTTTTTTAGTTTCTATAACTTATTAGTAGTCTTTTGATCGGTATATGAGAGTATGAAACCCATAAAAAAAATTCTACAATTTTTTTAAGTTTTTTTGTCGTTTTTTAACTTAATCGCATTTTTTGTTTAAAAACCGCAATTTTAACTCAAAAAAAAATATTTACTAATGAAATCGATCAGAAATTTTCCGTAGAATCCAAATCTAGTGCCATTTCAAGTCTATACTCTGTATATAAGCCGCAAAAGCCATAATACCATGTTTTTGTTCTCAGTGGGCTGGGCAAAAAGGAGCATTTTTAAAATTTTTTTTAACCGCCAAAGTTGACGTGTTTTGATGTAAGTTAGTTAGAAAATATAAATTTGTTCTGTGTATTTGGGGTTTAAAGGTCTAAAACACAAAAAAACTGCAAAACTAAGCCTATTTTTCAACATAAACTTTTACAAATGCACATTTAGCAGTTTTCAGAAAAACTATACACCAAATATTATTAAAAAACTGAGTTTTGCAAACAATTTTACATAGAAAATAGTCAGTGTCGTGCTTATCTGGCGATGAAAAACCCATCTAGAAAAAAAAATTATTCAACATTTACTAAAATTTTTTTTTTATTATTTTTCTTAAAAATTAAAAAAATATAATCCAAATAATTTTTTTAAGCTTATTTCGGAAGTTTAACAATGTCATCTTTTGTTGTTTTAATAAATTTTGGGTCATTTTACTCTTTGTTTTTTTATAGTTTTTGCGCTTGCGGCACAAACTTAGACTCGATCTATCGGCGCGAAAATTAGAAAATATTATTATTTTTGGCATTCAAACATAAATCCTCCTGGTGCTTATCAAAATTTGTTAAAAAAAAGTTTTAAACCACACCCTAGTGTGTTTATAATATTTTTTGTGAATATAAAAAACAATTAATTTTTAACGCATTTTTTGTCTGAAAATTTTGTAAACATTTCTTTCTAGATAGACTTTTCTATAGACGATGAGTACAACACTGACTATTTTTTATGTAAAATTGTCTCCAGATTTCAAATTTTAATAATATTTGGTGTATTGTTCCTCTGAGCGCGGCTAAACGTGCATTTGTAAGAGTTTATGTTGAAGAATAAGCCTACTTTGCAGATTTGCAGAGTTTTAGACTCTTAAAACCCAAATACACAAAACATATTTATATTTTTCAATTAATTTACATCAAAATACGTCAACTTTGGCGGTTAAAAAAAATTAAAAAAATGCTCCTTTTTGCACAGCCCACTGAGAACAAAAACATGGTTTTATGGCTTTTGCGGCTTATTGACAGGGTATAGACTTGAAATGGCACCAGATTTGGATTCTACGAAAAATTTCTGATTGATTTCATTAGTAAATTTATTTTTTTTTGAGTTAAAATTGCGGTTTTTAAACAAAAAATGCGACTAAGTTAAAAAACGAAAAAAAAACTTTAAAAAATCGTAGAATTTTTTTTTATGTGTTACATACTCATATATTGATCAAAGGACTACTAATAAGTTATAGAAACTAAAAAAAAATACATAAGCAAGTTTCTCAATGCACCCCCCTCAACTCTGGTCCGTTTGAAATGGAATTGCCCATATGACAAAACGCCAACCAACTCAATATCCAAACGATAAGATTTTAGTCATCACTCTTTTCATATGTTGAACTACATACAATATTCTGTCTTCATGTTTTTGGTTAAAGATTTGAAGTTACATTTAACAAGTAAAAAATTAATAAGAAACTGATTAAAAACGTCACATTTTAAAAATTTATTGCAAAGAAACGATTTATTGCATCAAATTTCTACAAATTTGAGGACACAGATTGGACTTTTTTCTACAATGTGTGAAAATTTTATTCAATTATATTCGGACGATTTCTTGCCGAGTTGGATGCTGTAAACACTTATAATAGCGCAACTATTCTCCCCCCTTAAGTATATAATTTATTAGTTGCTCAGAGGTGTTATTAAAATAAACCAAATTAAATTTTTTAAAAAGTGAGGTTATTCAGCTAATAGTTTATTAGGTGCTTTATTAGGAGTTGGATATTACGGCCCTTGATAATGTGAATTTTATTTATTATGCATAACAACATAAAACAAATTATTAGTTATTTAGCCGTACGTTTTTTGTCTAACACTCTGTATATAAATCAAAGATTTTCAACCTATTTGTAGGTATTTGTATGATGAAAGTTCCAAATAAAATGAATATAAAATAAGTTTGCACACATTGTATTAATTAAATATTTATCAGTATAACAGCTACAACATCTACAACACATGTAAAACTTTCTCTATCACTAAAAAGCATTCATTCATTCATTTAGCATCGGAAAGTGATTAGTGATTACACTTTCATATATTGTACTTGTTAAAATCTATTTACATTTAATACAATATGTACATTACATTGAATAATTATGATTCACACAATTCTAAAAACTTAGATCTTTGGGTGGTTTCACAACTTCTTCACAAGCTGATTCAATATCAGGGTAAGCATATTTAAATCCTAAAGCCAATGCTCGCTTTGGATGCACTTTTGGTCCTGTAGTCAACATTTTTGCTCGATCTTGTAATAACAATTCTAAAACTTGTTTTGGTAAAGGAATAAAAGCAGGTCTTGATAAAGCTTTACCAAAAGCTTTTGCAAATTCATTGTTTGTAATTTGTTGAGGCGCTACACCATTTATCACACCTCTAATAGATGGCGTTTCCACTGCAAACATTATTAATTTGCATAGATCCATTATGTGTATCCATGGTAGATATTGACTACCAGGTAAAACTGGTCCACCTAATCCAAAATAGAAAGGTAAATATAATTGTTTAATCATACCACCTTGTCGACCAAGCACAACACCACTTCGTATAATAATTTGTCTACAATTTTTCTCACTTGGTGTTTTAGAAACTCGTTCTAAATTTATACACATGTCGGAGAAAAAATCAAAATTTTTAATTCTACTATCTTCGTTATAAATATCCTTTGACGGCTCATAAATACCAACACCTGACATTACAACAAATGATGAAATAGTTCCTTGTCCTTGGCTTATACATTTAGCAAGCAGTGCTGTTGAATCGATTCTTGAATTCCATACCAATTGTTTGAAATCATCAGTCCAACGTTGTTTCATGTCAAGAATATTTTGACCAGCCAAATTAACAACAGCTGTTGTATGGGTTGGTAAACCTAACATTTTTATATCATCCCAACTCATATTATCTTTTTTGGGCTTACGAGAAATTTTCGTCACACCAAACCCACTATTTTTTAAGGTTTTATAAAGTTGTTGTCCGATGAAACCAGTCCCACCACCAATAAGTACATGCCCTTTCATTTCTAACAGAAGTACAGCTGAAATTATGTATTATTAATAGATTATGTAGTATTGAGTATAAGAGTAAAGTTGAATTTCATGTAATGTCATTTTCTTTATTATGTTTTATTTTGAGAGATATTGAATTCTATTATTAGTAAATACTTGTGATACAGTTATTTATGTACAGTATATGAAAATTTACCTGGTTGATTATAAAGATGTAAATTCTATTAAATAATATAAATGCGTGGTGCGCAAAAAACTGCGCATTAATAATTGCATTGACATAAATAAGATATATTTGAATGCCATGAAGTTTGTTACAATTACTTGTATGAGGGAAAATCAATATAATAGTATTAAGCCGGTGGGGTCTGGTTGACAGACTAATGTATATAAAAGTTTACTTGGTTTTGCCTTCCAGGTAATGTAGGAGAATAAAATTGTTGAGGAGGTTAATGTCTTGCTTTAGATATGTTTTTTTTACATAAATGATTGTTCTAAATTAAATTATGCTTAATGAAACAAGCAGTATCTATAATTCTTTTGCAATTATATAATTACACCGTTAATACCCGCTAATTTAATACAGAGTCATTATTAAAGTTTTGATTATGTAACCATCTAATGTACTTTTATGCACTCTAGTAAAATAGTGAATTGTATATAATTCAATGATTAAAGTTAGTGTAAGTGTGTAAACAAAGTTGCCTATCTTATGATAAGTTTTGACAACATCAAATATTCAAATTCATGATCCAAAAACTGCTGTCAAAACGCCACACCACGCCAATTTATCAAACCTACTGAGTTGAAATACTTTTTCAGTCAGCACAGCTTAATGCTACTTGCTCTGCTGTCTGATAGGATTTGAAAAATACTGAAGATGGGTACTAGGATTAAATAGAAAAATCCCAGCATACATTGTGTTAGAAAAAGTAAAAAAAGGTGAAAATAAATGAAAAATGAATAAAATAAGAGTAGAGAGAAAGAAATAGTATAATGGAAAGGGATATGACTGCAAAAAAGTGGAAAGAATGAAAAATACTTAGTAGAAGAATTGTGTGGAAAGAAATAACTATGCGTGATAGAAATATAAAATGCAAGAGGAAAGAACAAGAGTGAATGAGACAAAGTACAATGAAAAATATGCAATTATTATGGAAAGTAATATCCCAAAATATCTAATATAATAATTCAAAATACACAAAAACAGAAAAAAAAAAGATACTTACAAGATTTAGATATGGAAATAAAGAAAAAGTTTGCAAATTTTGGATGAATAAAGAAACCAAAATGTGCAAAATATGTGAAGAAGCCAATGAAACAATAGAACATATGTTAAAAGAATGTATTGAGATGAAAGTAAAACAAATGGAAAGAGAGGATGTGTTAAAAAAAGATGGAAGAAGAATAGTGTGGATAAACAGTGTCATTAAAAGAAGAAAGAAAATTAACAAAGATTGTAGAGTTTAAGTTGTATTATAAGATATTATGTTGATTAAGTAGTGTAATTTGTAGATTGTTACAAATTATAATAGGATAAGTTTTATTAAATAAAGATTTCAATTAAGTTATGTATAAATTGTAACATGTAAATACTTTTCAAGGCCAAATGGTAAAAAAATAAACAATTATTATTATTTGAAATTTGAGGTGAGGTTTGTTAATTGATATAATAACATTGTAATTATTTTTATGTTAATAAAAGTTATTTATATATGCCGCCATTATTTATTAAAAATATTTAAAATTACTACATAAAGCACATTTTCTCAGTCAGCATCACAACTTAAGTAATCATTCTTATACATCTCTAATCAGTTCATAAAAATGATTTAACAAATTATTAAAATTGTTACAAGATGACTATCTTCACAAGTCAATTCAATTAATCTTGTTCTATAGCTAATTGACCAGCAACACGAACAGATAGTATTACGATTGCCATTTACTGTAAACAAAAAACAAAAAACACAAAATAATAAATAAAACTTAATTTAGTTTTATAATTCTTACGTGAATTAAAGGTGGTAGATTGGCAAGATCCTTCACATTCCAGAAAATCATGTATTGGTTTTATATTTTGACAGATTCCATGAGGTTCTTTTATTGCTTTTATAGAACCAATTCTTGCTTCATTAGAAGTTAGTTTACAATCTAAAAATAATAATAATTAATTAAATGATGTAATTATAAGAATATTAAATTACGTTTTTTAGATTCATCAGTCAATGGTCCGGTTGGTACTACTATTGGTGTAGTACAATGTAATTCATCATCTGGACATTCAACAATTCCATCACACCAAGAAGAAGCTTTTATGCAGATATTGCTTGATGGGCACACTTGGTATCCTTCTTGGCAGGGCAAACAGTTGCAATTACAATTGCTATCAACTGTGGACTTTTGGTTCTTAAATTTAAAAATAAAAAATTATTAAATTTTATGTTACAGATTTAAATAGTTTTAGTAATATCTAAAAGTGCCCCTAGACAATCAATATTATCATCAATAATATTGAACAATATGTTGCACAATATATTGCTAGGACCACCTAGACCAGAAATCTCTAAATTTTTATTACGAAAGCCACACTGATCCTTCTGCAAAATTTTGAATGTGATTATAAAATTATGTACCTACGTATGTACATAATTTCACACAGTGGGAAATCCCCGATAACACACTTCGTTTTCATTTACCGATATTGCTCTTGGTATTCCCCAAGATTTAAGTGTAGCAACGCTGACTTGCATATTGCATCTAACATCCATAGCTGTTGAAGCAGTTAAAAAAAACCGACCTTTCTTAGGAACAACGTGTCATTTTTTTATTTGTGTCAATTTTTGTTTGATATAGAAAAAGTACGTAAAATAGGCAGCAAGTGCAAGGTTTTTAAAGAGCAATGAGTAATTCAATACTTTATAATTGAATCAAACAATAAAACCTTATGCATTATTTGCAATAAAGTTATATTGGTTTTAAAAGAATACAACATGAAACGCGACTATGACACTAAACATAGAAGCAAATATACGGAAACCTTACGATCCGAAAAATTTGAAGCATTAAAACGCAGATTGAAATCGCAACAAATGATGTTTAAACTAGTAAATCACAGGCAAAAAGCAAATATATGTAGCCATTTACCGATGGTGCGTTAATTAAATACTGCCTAATTACAGCGTAAATATTCAAATCAATTAGTTTGTTGGCAAACACTATCTCACAAGTCGATGGTATTGCAGAAAATGTCCTAACGCAATTATCAGAGAAAATCGGCATCTAGAGTGGATTTGGACGCTCAGGTATTAATTTTTGTTGGAGCAATAAATAAAAATTGCAATTTTACAAAACCATTATAGGTGGAAGAACTTAAAGTGCATCAAAACTGACGCCGACAAAATATGGTTTCAAAGGCTTAAAAAGCTATGTTTGATAATACTGGTTTTACACGACAAAAAGCTTGTTAAGAACAATAATTTCACAAGGTTAGAAAATTGTGATTCCATGAGTACATACGTAAATCAAATAATAGAAACTGGACAGAGGTTGAGAGACAAGGGATTCAAGATTGACGAGGAATAGATTAGATCATTGGCGGGTTTGGCGGAGAAATATCTTTCCTTGATTACGGCAATCGAGCATTCGGAAATAGCAATCAGAAAGACTAAATCGTACAAACTAAATAAAAAATGTTGGGCAGAAACTGTACACATAGCTGTGTACTTATAAAATAGAAGTGCAGTCACTGGTTTAGACAAAACCCCATATGAATTATGATGAAAGAAGAAACCAAATGTAAATCATTTAAGAATTTTTGGCAGTGCTATTATAATACACATTCCCAAACTAAAACGACTAAAATGGGACAAGATAGCGCAGAAGAAGATTCTAATTGGTTACAGCAATAAAGTCAAAAGCTATAAAGTATACGATCCAGTCACAAACTCTGTCGCTACAAGCAGAGATGTAATTGTGATGGAAGACATAAAGAATCACCAAATTTCAAACTTTTCATCTGAAAAAAAGACTCATGTTTCAGTGGGGATTACTGAAGTACAGTCCAAACAAGCACTCAACTAAACATTAGAAACCATAAACCCATTAAAATCCATTGAAGAAAATATAACTACCAGCAGAAAAACTTCAGCTATTAAAGTAGGCAAAGAAAACTCAAGTGCGGTAAGCATTCGAAAATCAGAAAGAAATCGACTTTGACAAAACTTTCTCACCAGTGATCAGACATTCAACTCTGAGACTATTGTTAGCGTTATCAGTAAAATTAACTTTAAGTGTCAGTCATTTAGACGTTACGACAGCATTTTTAAATGGTAACTTAAAAAAACAGGTTTACATGAAACAACTAGAAGGCTACCACAGTGATGACAACAACAAAATTTTGAAATTAAATAAAGCAATATATGGGCTGAAACAATCATCTAGGAATCTGTAAGTACGCCAATAGAATCCAATTTAAAATTGTTAAAAAGTAAAAATGAAAAGAGCATTCCATATCAACAATTAATTGGCAGTTTAATGTACTTAGCAGTAATGGCAGAACCTGACATATCTTACAATGTCAGTTATCTTAGTCAATTCAACAAATGTCATGATGGTAGTCACTTTAAGTCTGCAAAAAAAGTTCTGAAGTACTTGCAAGGTACCAAAACGTATCCCTCTAATACGTAGATGCCAATTGGGCAAATGATAGCATTGATTGAAAATTATATACAGATTTCTGTTTTAGACTTTTAGATTACACAATAAACGTAAAAAAAAGTTCAAAACAAAAGACTGTAGCTCTTTCAAGCACAAAGGCCAAATATATGGCAATTTCAGAAGCTTTTAAAGAGGCAATATACTTAAGAAATCTTTTATTGGAATTAAGGGGTAGTTATGATTGTATATGTATCTATAACGATAATCAGACTGCCCAAAAATTGTCATATAATCCGATGTTTTATAAAAGATCTAAACATATAGATGTTTGCCACCATTTTGTAAGAGAAGCAATTTCAAATGAGTTGCTAGAACGAAAATATTAACAAACAGCAGATATGCCTGCTAACATTTTTACAAAAAGTTTAGCATTACCAAAACATGATAAATTTGTAAGTAATTTAGGTTTAAAATAATTGTAGGTTATAGTTTTTTAGATATAGTGGGAAAGAAAGAACATATCTTAAAACTATGTATGTAACGCCATCTATGATCTACTGTTGTATTTGTATGTATTCACTATAATAAAGAACTGCGTTTAGTTACTGATACTTTTGTAGTCAACATGTAGAATAAAATAAAGCAAGTTACCATTGCTTTATTTAAAGCTTAAAAAAAAGGAGAAAAAAGACGCAGATGGATGAAGAAATAGTTAAAAAAAAATACTTTTAGGTTAGATTGTACAATAAAAATCAAACTTTTTTTGATTGATTCAATATATTGTGTAATCTTTCAATATGATCTACAGACGGTCAATATTATTGTATAATATAAATTATTGTGCAATATATTGACTATAATATTAAACGTCTAGAAGCCGCTTAACAGAGTAAAAAACATAAATAAAAAATTATAAAGATATGACACATTTTACAAGGGTTGCTATTTATGTATTAAAAATTAGCAACACTGTTGTTGCTAGGTGCAATTCGAGAATTTTAGAGAACAATTAAAAAAATGTATCTTTGCCAAAAAATAGATTTGAATCGTAAACATTTTTGTGCGACGATTTTTACATTATTTATTTATGTAAGTTATGCCAAAAACATTGATGCTGGGTACAAACTGACAATGCAAGATTGTCATGAAACTATTGTAAGATTAAGGCATCCTTAGGCATTAGTATGACAAGAATACATAAGATATTTCATAAACATTTAACAGCCAAAAAGATTTGTACGCGTTAGATACCGCACAATTTTACAACACAAAAAACTGTCAATGTATTCAAAATAGAGGTCGGCGTTTTAAATTTTTATAAGCCCGGCCCGGCCCCAAAACCCAACCCCAAACTCGGCCCGAAGCCCGGCCCAAAATTTAAGCCCAAAGCCTAGCCCGGTACAACCCGGACCGACCCAAAACCCTGCTCGGCCCAAAGCCCAGTCCGGCTCAATCTAAACCATGCTAACAATTTAATAATACACAATAATGTTTTTCTTATTTGTGTAAACTAGTTATTTTGTATCAGTAAGCTGCAATGTTAACCTTGATTTAAATAATTTTTTTGTACTACTTACCTATAATGTAGTCATGTACTGGTACTCTAGCACTACATTTATTAAAAGGTTTGGATTTTAGAATATGGCATTGTCGTGATGCCCATTCTCTATTTCTTGAGTTGCTACACGCATCCGAAAAAGAAAATATATAATATCAGTAACAAGAGACGTATTAGAAACATTTTCGTCATATGTACGTAAAGTGTACTGGCATACTATTCGAAACAAAATTTGAATATGTGATAATACGAGTAAGTAGAACAATGTAAAAACTAGAACAACCTTCTTAATAAATAAAATACAGGGTGTAGATTAATTGGCGGATAAACGCCAGGTAACTTTATAGATCGTGTCAAAAGAAAACGAAAATCTTAATTCCAAAATGCTGAAAAACTCTTCGTTTGGCCTCACGAGGTCCTCAAAGTTTCAATTTTGTCAATACAAATATTGTTTTAATTGCGTATATTATGTACCAATTTGCTTTCTTTTTTAGTATAATAAAAATTACGAGGTTTATTGAAATTTAATAATAAAAAAACATTGAAAAATGTGCAAATTACTTTTGAAGAATAAATCAAATTTAAATTAAAAATACGCTTGGCAACGTAGCAAAATTTTTAATAAAATTTAAATTATAAAGTAGGCAATGCAATAAATGTCAGGGGGTCAATTCTGATCTCCGGTGACTTTTAAATTTAAATAAAATTCAATTTAAATATTATGATATACTTTATTCTTTTGATAATCATTAATTTAAAATTGTGTGAGGTTGCACATTGACGACACGTACCGCATTATTAAATTATGAATGGTGTTTTGATGCATTTGCGAAATATATTATGTTGCGTACGTCTAGTATGCGGCAGTCTGCCTTATGTCTGTTTCGGATAACAACTACTACGTTGCCATGTCAATCCCGTGACCACCCTTGACAAAAACCATCGGTGACTTTTGTCGTTTCACCATGCGGCTAAAATGCGTTTTCAAAATAAATGTGTGAATCCAGCAAATAGGTACTATAATTATTATTGAATTATAGAACAATTTATACATTGCAGCTAATACAACTATTATAAATTATTAGATTCTGTCATAAATAAAAATATTAATTATTTCAATGCACAATTGATTGTTTGAAAATATATTTAAAATAATTGACATGAATATAGCAACTCTGACAGATTTAACATTTAACGCCGGCGATAACGTCATAAATTCGATATCGATACGTGCTGTAAAGTGTTTAGAAGTAAACGGCGGCTAATTTGAACATTTGTAGTTTATAATAAAAAATAAAATTTGATGTGTGTATTAAATTGCCTATTTTATGTGTATTAAGTTGCCTACATTATAGGTTTGAATTTAGAAAGTTTGCAACGTTGCCAAACGTAACAAAACTTTGAGGACCTCGTGAGGCCAAACGAAGAGTTTTTCAGCATTTTGGAATTAAGATTTTCGTTTTCTTTTGGCACGATCTATAAAGTTACCAGGCGTTTATCCGCCAATTAATCTACACCCTGTATAACGTTATTACAAAGCTTAAAGATTTGATAAAGTTTTGTTAACAATAGTGTTATTAATAGTATAAAACACCTACACAATTTTAATAAAGTCTACATTTTGTTAAATATTAAAATTAAATTCTTTAATATTTTTTTAATTGTTACTAAATATTTATTTAATTAATCAATAAGCAAAACACCATTACAGCACTTTGTAAGTTTTTAGAAAGATTCTCCTCCCAATCTACAAAAAAAAGACCAGTCTGCTGTGCGACAAGAAACGCGACCACAATCGAATGCGGTAAGCTACAGCATAATAGAGGTTTATTCGTGGTGAGAAATGCAGATGAAGGCAAAAGCACCATGAACACAAGTATCCTATATAGAACACTAAAGAAAACAAGAGAAATAACCAAACACATGGTAGAACAAAAACAATGTAGTGGTGTACATTCACGATTAACGCTTTGTAATAAACAGAGTGTTCATTTTGTTACAGAAACTTGGTAAACATATTTTTTTCAAATAAAACAGCTTGAATATTTTTAAATTGTTTGGTTCGAAGGTTAATTTTAAGTATTTTTTGTAATTTTTTTTTTTTTATAAAATGCACTATTTTTGAGTTATAAGCAATTAATTCAAACTTCTGAACTTTAAATTAAGAACATTCCCCACAAACATATACATTTATTTCAACCAAATAGATAAAAAGAACAACATCAAAAACAAATAATAAAACAATCATTACAATAACAATTTTTCAATTGTTTCATAAAGTTTATTGAGAGGTTTATTGTCAAGTTGCTTAGTGATGGCAGTTTAAAATTTTTAATTCTATTTTAATAAAACAGAAATGGTTCTTATAAAAAATCTTAAAATTAATCAGTAAAAGCCAGAAAGTACTGCACTGTAGCTCTCCAGTGTCAAATAAAAGTAAATTAATCATTAAAATTACATGTCAATTATTAAACTTATCAGCTAACAATTTATAATTTACATCGACTACCTTGCCAATCAGTTTAAAACATGTTGTCATATACTAAATATTGTAGATTCAGCAACTTTACATGTACTTTTTGACAATATAATGTTGTAATTGTCGCAAATTTTGTTCACCCTGTATCTTCAAAGCAAAGGGGTTTTTCAGAATTCATCATAGGACAAAATATTCTAAGAATAGGCCAAAGAATAACCACTTAAATTTTTGCCACATGTTTACTTAACAGCCTGTATATATAATTCAATAAAGAATGATCGTAAGTGTCATACGGGCATTACACTCTTTATTCGTTTAATAAAATTTAAAAAAATAAAAGTTAGAAAAGGTTAAGAATATCAGATGACAATATCTATAAATCTAAACACCATGAAGCTAATTGAGGCGTGTAAAAGCAAAAGTCGTCTTATCCACTTTAGACGATTCCGAGATAAATGAGAAAAACGTGTGCATGGTATATTATTTAGTAATTATTATGAATAATAGAATATTCTTGTGTAAGACATTGATAAAAATTGTCAACAAAAATTTATTTAAACAATATTTATAAGGTTTTTGATAAAAACTATAATTAAATATGAATAAGACAAGTTTTGCATTTGCAACAATAAAATTGAAATATGGAAATATATTTTTTATTTTTATACAACAAGAAACACAAATAATAAAATATTATAATTTTATTAAATCATAAGTCTTTTAGCGTTAAAAATTCTCTAATTTGGGTTTTCCAATCTCTCACAGCGCAATCCTTACCTAATTCTGTTACGTTACAGTGCCATGTTTTTTAAAAATTTTGACTGTCAATGTCGCACACAACTCAATAGCGCTCAGGAACCGCGTCCTCTGATTATCTGCGTTAATAAGAAAGGTTTTGATTTGTAACCTCAGGTGGATAAGACAAGTTTTGCAACTACATCGTTATTTTTTCATTTATTTTTAATAGGATAAATCAAGTTTTGCAGTACAATAATGTATTTAGCATATACAGAATTAAAAGATCTACACAATGACGTATGTAACTCATTTAACACCAAAAGTGGATAAGAATTGTTTTGCTTTTACAAGTCTCAATTGTCAATCAATCCCATTTTTTAATTCAATTTGGATATTCAACCCAGATTTTCAGCAGAATTGCCTTTAGAATTCAAAGTGACTTATGTCAGTTTCTCTTTCAAATTGAACTGACATTTATACAATTGAGATTTCAATCAAAATTAGAAGATATTAGGTCTGTTCCAACATACAATTTGAACGGTTTGCAAACCGTTCAAACTATGCACACAAACAAATTACTGTGTATAAAAGATTGCCTAAGGATGACAAATATTTGTTTGTGTGCACAATTTGGACGGTTTGCAAACTGTCCAAATTGTATGTTGAAACAGACCTGATATAAACGTAATCATATAACTTTTAAACAGCTGACATGAAGTTTAAGATTGATAACTTATGTGACATTTGGTGACAAAATAAAATATATATATATAATCTCAAATGTAAATAAACAGTTAAGTTTCCCTAACATTAAAATCTTTCATATTCTACCGCCTAAATCTATCAGTTCACTTAATTTGTCTGTACAATATACAATCACACACAACTTGAATAAAAATACTCAACATGTTAAACATCAAAATAGTTCCTGTGCAACTCCCGACTAGTTACCCAATTTTGATTAACTAATTCAACTATTACCTGTGATGACTTAAATTAAGTACTAATAGTCTTTTTCCAGACCCTCAGGTATAGCTTTAAGCTTGTTGTGACTAAGATCAAGAGTTGTAAGTTCATCCAAATTAAATAATTCAGCCGGTATACCAGATGTTTTCACTTTATTGTGGCGTAGATTTAATGTTCGTAAACAATTCAATTCTGTAAGCTCCCCATGCAGCTTTTCCAAATTATTGCGTGTTAATGATAAATGTTCTAATTTTAAAAGGTTGCTCATTTCTTTTGGAATCTCGGTCATATTAGTTCGGTCCAGTTTAAGCCATTGGACTCCCGTCATCATGCTTACAGCTTCAGGAAATCGATCTTCCTAAAATAAAACATACAGTAAACAAATATTATTTAATAAATAAATTTACTTACGCTGAAATCAGCTGAAATCATTTCGGGTAAAATCTATACCCCTAACAAAGAGTAAAACTCTGTATGAGACATGTTGATAAACTCTTTAGGGTTATGTTATTAGCAAAAACAATTTGTACTTGACTAATCGTTAAAATAATAAAATTGCACTTTCCTGAATAATTATTATCTACATGGTTGTAACTATATTATTGACTAATTAAATTGCATACCAAAATATCTTAGTATGACAGATTAATTAGTGCATTGCCAATGTTGTTAAGTTGATCATAGATAAGATAATGTTCGTTGAGAAATTCCAGTCACGCCCAATTTACAACTGCAAATTAAACTGCTAAAAATTAAATTCCTTAAACCTATTAGGTGTATCTAAAATCATTAAAGCTATATCGACAATATAACGCCGGCATCAGCTGATTTCATATTTGTAAATTTATTATTGAATGTATTATAATATTTATGCAACTAAACAAACACAACATAATTTTGAAATATTATACAGGGTGGTTCAAAATATAAGCAATACAAAATTAATTCTTTAATTAATTACCATCAAAACATACATCCAAAACGACTTAGTTTTAAAGTTCTAGGGTGTTTAACAATATAAAAAAAAAACTTAACGTAGATTCAATAAAATGAATGATTAATATGTTACGCGCTAATTGAGGAGCATTCACATGGTGTCCATTTTTCGATATTTTCATTAATTTTAATAATGGTATCTAAATGTTTTAATAATGTTTTTGTGAATAAACTCAAAAATGTTGTTATTTGGACTTTTTTTAACCTGTAGAAATATTATTTTGTTTTAATCAAAATCAAAAGTTACAATATGTATAACTCCAAAATATTATAAATGGACATATTAACTTTTGCGTGAATGCTCCTCAATTATTTCTAAAGAATCTTAGTTAAATTTAAAACTCTTACTTTGGTTTACTTGTTATTTTACAAATGTATGTAATGTGAGATAAAAGTTGTTTTCTGGCGAGCTTACTTGAGCTACTTAAAAGTATGTTACAGTTACATTCGACGTCATACGCAAAAAATCAAATAATAATGTTTATAATTACAGATGATATAACCGTTGATTGATAAATTTACTAAGATACGCAACTTGAAATAAAATACCGTTCTCGAGATATAGATGGCACTGATACAAAAATTTATAAACGTTTATATTACGTAAATTCTGTTTACAATCGTTATGATATTCTAGTGAATAATGGTGATATGTATAAGTAAAATATTTATAATAATTGCAAAATAAATGCAAATACAGTTTCATTAATATTTTAATTAATATTTTGACGTGTATACGCCATCTACATGTCATGAACATAATATTATCCCAGGCTGCGTATCTTAGTATATTTGTCAATCAACGATATAACCAATAATTTTCAACATATCATTTTTTAAATTTATTTTATGAGTTTACAGAAAAAAAATCTTGTAGTTTCTGTGAATATAAATACATGTCCATGCTTTATTGTACTAAATTAAATCGTTTTAACGTATATGTAAACATAAATCGGCGCGCGTACCTTACTTTTTTTACATACAGAGGTTTAGATTTCTGTAATCTTCAGTTACAGGTTTTTATGTTACCAAAGCATATTCAAGTAAGGTGTGACGTCATCAATAAGGTCGTCAGAATACGAATAAGGTGTAACTGCAACTTACCGAAGCTTACTTTTTCTCGCCATATAACGACTAAAGTAAGGTAAGGTAAGAGTAATTGAGTAATTGAGAATAGTGGCAAACAAAAGCACCTATTGAATGCGCATTGGAAGGCAAAAGTGGACCGCTACTTTTTGAGCAATTTTCTCTCTAAAGGTAGCTGTCCGCTTCCGATCGGCTTTGCTTTTCTGAACTATTTTTTTTACATTATTACCAACCATGTAAACAATCAATAAAGAATCATTAGTTAATTTACTTATACCTTATTACAAACAAGTCCCACATTGCAACTGGTTTATCAAACATTTAAATAGTGATAAAATATTGAGTACAAATTTAAGCAGTCTTGCTGAAATATCTAGTCTAGAATTTATTGTCGTAATTTGTTTGAGTAATCTATCTAAAATTATTATGCGGTACCGTACATGGCATGTCAGGTAGTTTCTTCATACAGGTGCGTCCTTATTGATAGTTCTACTGCGGCAATGAGCCTTCACTATAAAAGCATTCTGTTCTTGTGCAAACACTATTGTACATATAATTTAAACATCTAATTGTGGTAAAAAACTTAGATAGTGTTTTATTTTATTATTTTTATAGAATTATATATATCATTTTGAATGAAATTTTAAAAGTCTGTAAATTGCACAATTGTTCATAAATTTTATTGTAGATAAAAATTTAAAGTACATTTTTAGTTTAAACATTTAAATATATAGATAATGTACTTGCTGCTACATATATAATTTATACAATTTTTGTATATAATTAATTAAAATTACTAAATACAGAATATAACATTTTTTAATTTGTATATTTAAACCCATCTTGTTAAAATTTTTATAATAAATATTTTAATAAATAATTGACAATTTATACATACTGTATGTTACTGTTATGCCTAGGAAAATACACAATACAATCAAATAAACGGAAAATATTCTTGGCGTTAGTGAGATAAGGTGTCCAGGAAAAGAAAAACCATATATAAACGAATCTACTGTATATTTTTTTGGTAACGACTTGGCAGGCCACCTAAATAAAGTAAGAATAATACTGGAGAAAAACACAAGTAAATCGGGTTTTAACTGTGTATTTCTCCCGAACAAAGTAATGCTACTCCAACTAATGGCAAGTCCGAGAAACATCAATATCATACAATACGCACTAACGGCTAAAAACGGGAAGCACAAATAACCAACTTCTATGCTTAACTAAAAAAAAACTAAAATCCTATATAGAGTTGGAAACATTGTTTGGAACTATGGCCTCGGCGACCGGAATGCAAAAGGTGACTTAATGGTGCAATTCTGCCAAGAAAAAGGTCTAATAATATGTAATACTTAGTATCAACTACCTCTTAGACGCTTTTACACTTGAACATCACCATAACATCAACCTAATCACATAGTGCAAAACCAAAAATTTTATATTAGTAGATAAAAAATATCAAATTAGTATACATGGAGCAAAAAAGTATCCTGGGGCGGATATAAAATCGAACTATAACCCTGTGGCAAAACAGAGGAAAAAACAGTTAAGTGCGTCTAGAAGCAGCTTAACCAAAGTTTTAAAAACGTCTAAGCAAAAATATTGGAAACCCCCAACAATAACAGAAAGAAGGAGTGGATGACTGACAAAATATTGAAACTTATGTACAAAACACAAACATACAAAAATCTAAACCATCAGAAATACAACAAACTAAAGTTAAACATAAGGAGAAACATTAGAAAGGCCAAAGAAAACTGAATAGAGAAAAAACGCCAAGAACTAGAAGAACTTTAAGAAAAATACCTAATCAAACCTAACCTAAATAAAAAAAGTAAAAAAAATTACTGGCAGTTTAAAAATAGATTAGAAGATATTCTGACAATGGAAATACCACCATGGATTATAGATCCATTTGATAAAACGGAAGTGGCAAATGTGGTATTACAAAAAGAGTTACTCAAGCTTAGCACCAATGAGCTGAAGGTAAAATTAAAAAAAAAGCTATCAAACATTTTGGCTGCAGACAGAAATTCCAAAAAATATCCTGGGCTGCGAGAAATTGAAAGAAAAATTTTGTTATCGTTTCCCTCGTTATACCATTTCGAAAAAAGTTTTAGAGTCGTTTCAAACCTATAAACAAAAAAAGAAGCAGATTGAACATCACAGAACGGCGAGATTTGCGGTTATTCCTTACAAAACTGAAGCCAAATATTAATAACTTGCTGTCAATCGATCAAGTACATCTCTCCCATTAAAATTCTGACTTTTTTTTAAAATTGTTGATTGCATTGTTGAAGTTAAGGTACGTAATTAATATTTAATAATAATTCTATCATGTCTGTAATTATATTATTTTAATAAATAAAACACAAGAAAATATACTTTTTTTTTTTAAATTTTTACCACTCTGAATTTAGGATTAGTAATATCCATCGTTAGATCTAATTTTCACAATTTTTGACAAGTTTTAGAAATGTGGTAAAAATGTAGCAGCAGGGGATCCACCGAAACCAATAAAATTTTGAAAGTAGTCTACGAGAAAAAAAAAATTGGCAACCTCTGCTCTAGTTGATGCTGTATATCCTCTTCAGTTAAAATGAATAGTCTGCCAAGTGATTTCTTCTACAGGTGCAGCTTCTTTGTTCAAACCGTTCAACTATTTGTGATTCACAAATGTTTTATTATGACTGAAGAAAATACAACCTGTACCATATTTATTTATTGTTTTTCTGTAATAATGAGTCTTGTACAATTACCTACTATTATTATTATTATTATTATTATTATTATTATTATTATTATTATTATT
This sequence comes from Tachinus rufipes, assembly GCA_963932245.1. Classification (NCBI taxonomy): domain Eukaryota; kingdom Metazoa; phylum Arthropoda; class Insecta; order Coleoptera; family Staphylinidae; genus Tachinus; species Tachinus rufipes. Next base: position 82,147,868 of record OZ010744.1, read on the forward strand.
ATTATTATTATTATTATGATAAATACTGAGTCTAAGTATTAATATTTTCAATAATAATTAACCGTATAAAAACATATATTTGCTATTTTTTATAATGATTATTTTGCCAATTAAAAAATTGTACAACTATTTTATTTTATTTTATTTATATATTATATTATGTATAATCATTGAAATAGTTGTTTTTTTCATTAAATAAAATTCTAAAATAATTTATCATTGTGTATTATGTACTTTGTTTATAATTACAAAAAAAAAATGTTAAAACTATGATCATAGTCAAGTGTAGAATTTTTTTTCAAAATTTATGATAAATGTATATGCATTTGGTTAACTGGTTTTCGTTCACACTGTATAACTAATACAATATTTTCCAGTTATACTTGTACATAATACATATACAGGGTCCATTATGAAAATAACGCGCATAATATTATTGTGATTTGACATTTATTTGAATTTATCCCGGTAAAAACAGTCGGGAAACGTGGTGGAAGATCTGCTCTTCCAACGCCAACTTGATCCGACTGTCTGAGCGGGAAAGACGTGTCTCCGCGTGAAGAGTGTTTTTTGACTTTGTAACACAACTTTGTTGTGATATAAGCTGAATTTATTCAAGTCATTTCATTCAAAATGGGCCAAACTGTTTTAACTCTGTCGTAACCACGAACGAATCCTGGATGTTCGAGCACGACTCAGAACCGAAAGAAAGAAAGCGCAAATGAGCATGTTCGAAAACGATGTTCATTATCTTCTTTAACGTCTAAGGAATCGTCCATTTTAAGTTTGTACCGCAAAGAAACCGCGACTTTGTTTTGTTTCTTTGGCTAAAGAGAGAGCTAAAAGAAAAGCATTGGGAGTCCGTAAAAAACATCCAAAAGCATGTTACAAGGTTTATTAAAAGACATTCCTGTCAAGGAGTTTCAAGGTTTAAAGGCCTTCCAGGCGTAGCAGACACGTCTCCAAAAGTGTATTAATGCAGGGAAAAAGTATTTCAAAGAATTTTAAGCGTTTGTACCAGTACGATCAATAAATCTATTTTTCATATAAAATGCGTATTACTTTCATAATCAGCCATGTATACAAAGACGAAGTAAAAAAAGATTGCACAATATATTGAGTCAATCAAAAAAAGTTTAATTTTTATTGTACAATCTAATCTAAAAGTATTTATTTATTTTTTTTAACGATTCCTTCATTCATCTGCGCCTTTTTTTCCTTCTTTTTTAAAACTATAACTAAAGCAATAGTCACACCACTTGTTTTATTTTATTCCACATGTTGACTGCAGAAGTGTCAGTAACTAACAAAAAGTTTGCACAATTATATTGCAACGTCTAGGTGATCCTAGCCATATATTGTGCAATAGATTGTTCAATATTATTCATGATAATATTGATCGTCTAGGGGCACCTTTAGCTTCATTAAAATTTTAAAATAGACAGCATTAAAAGCAGACAACCCATCGTATTTTTGTACATATGGAATAAAGTAAATTATGTGTACCATAACCGAAATAAATGAACTAGTAGCAAGAGGCTAAGTTTAGAATATACGGTGAATGTGAAGCAATTCAAAGCCTTATTTGTTTTGGTCATCTCAATATATAAAATTTACCTTTTTAATGTTCACATACAATGGATTTTCTGCTTTTAATAGCTATCAAAAGAGTATTTTGAGAACAAAATTATTGTTTATTATGGTTGAATACACATTTTTATATACTAAATAAGTAAAACTATTTGTTAACTAAACTCAAAATGTTAGGTATAAAACACAAAGTGAATAGATACCCAAAAGCATATGTGGCTGTGATAAAATTATACTCTAACACGCAGTACTGAATTATTTAATACATTTGATACGTATAATACTCTTTGCATTATACAAACATTTTTCAACATAATTTAATATGCATATATCTGTATAACATTTTAATTTCCGAATGTACATTTTGCTGAAAATATTATAAAATAAGCAAACAAAAATTATACGTTTTTTGTCTTCATTTTTAGCTTTCAATTTTATAACGTTTTTGAGTTTTTTTATGTAACTTAAATAATTTTTGTAATTTTATTTAGTTTGTACATTTTAACTAATAGACTGGTTTTCTTAAAACAATAATTTGTGTTATTTATATACTATTTTCTTCTCCAGTTAGGAAACTTTAGGTACATTTTTTAATTTCAAACAGAAAATCTAAATAACTTTTTTGTCTATCTTGCTTTGGTTTATAGAGCATTTTAAATATTTTGTCATTTCATTACGTGTATTGTAGTTATGAGTGCTATTTAATGTTTTATTAGGTTATATATAAATAGCGACGGAAGAGTTCTGCAAGAAGTTCTGCTGAGTTTATTTAAAATTTAACAAACTGCTCAGACTTGAAGCATCGGCGATCTGCTATAAAAGCATTAGGCGGCAAGCGATCGAGTAGGTCTACTACGTTCTAGTAGACTTAGTAGAACCTAGTTTATGTAAAAATAATTGATAAAAAATAAATACTTAGTGTACTTTTATACATTAAATATCAAAAGTTTTAAAAATTGACCAGTCAATTGCGATCGATTGTTTGAGCACCTCTGCCTTAGAGAGATCAACAAAAATTCTCATATTTTTTTGTTCTTTATCAAAAGTAGAATATAAATTTATTTAATTGCTAAACAATTTTGTTTTTTCAAAATCCAAATTGTCTTGAATTGAATAATTTATATTTAAAAAAATAATATAATAGTTTTTATCAGGCATAAGATAATATTTATTTCTTCTCTATGCACCTACTACCAACTAGAAGCTAAAAGTTAATTAATTATAAAAAGTATTATTAAATAAAAACCACTTATGGGAAAGGATAGTGCAAAAAAATACTTTTTCCTTTATTGGTCGTAAAAAGCAACCCATAGGCAAGAATATAACTTTGTTAAAAAACAGTTTGCCTGAAACTAGTAAAATTTGTTTGCAAGTTAATTGTTCACATTATTTACATAACATCTTGTAAAACTCACCTGCGTGTTTGTGGTGTTTACTTACGTCCCTATTTTTACTTATGGGTGATAACACTATATGGGGCCCAAGTTAAACCAATGTGCAATGTTGTAACTTGGCCAACAATACCAACTTTTTTGTAGCATTTTGACTATTGACCTTACAATTAGTTCTCTAAGTATAGTGTTGAAATTAGAGAATAAAATATTGAAATTAGAGAATAAAATATGCTGATTGAGATATGTTTAAATGTTTGATTATAATTACAGTGTTCAAGTCACTATTGACAATTTTTTTCTGACGGAGGTCAAATCACTTTACAGACAAAACGAGAGACTTTTCTTTTTATTGAAAAGCAAGGGCGTTACTAGCCAACTAGTCTAGAAGATGTAATTAAAAAAAAAAGATAAATATATATTTTATTTTGTAAGTACAACAAACAAACAACATAAAGAAAACCTTTTCTAACGTGTTAAATCATTAGAAAAATTAACCGGTTATGTTATTTGTTTAGAATATGGAATATCGGTAATTGTTTACAATAAAAATTGACAAACTACATCTTAAATAAAAAAAATTAAGATGCCCCCAGACGATCAATATTATCATCAATAATATTGATTAATATATTGCACAATACATTGCTGGACCATCTTGACGTTGCAATATAACTGCGGAAAACTTTTTGTTACTGACATTTTTTTTTAGAAAAAAAAAACTAGATTGTACAATAAAATGAATTGACTCAATATATTGTGCAATCTTTCAATGTGATCTACATACTGTCAATATTATTGTATAATATTAATTATTGTGCAATATATTGACTATAATAGGGGCCATTTTACATTTTTTAGAAGCAATTTAATACTTTTGAATAAAACTCACCGCAGTTTCTAACTTCTTTCAAAATATTGGGTTCTTTTGATTCTTTCCGTTTGCAAAAAAAATTTCTGCAATTATTGTGGCATTCAAATACAGGGAGTTTATAAATGAATGGGATTATGTAATCACTTTAAATATGCCGCTTTTTTAAAATCGTCCACTATACTACATATGTTTTCATATGTTTGCTTGACAGCTGTCAAAGTTGATCTGTCAAAACAAATAGTTTAGTGAACAATTTAAAAAAAGCGGCACATTTAAAGTGGTTACATAATCCCATTCATTTATAAACTCCCTGTATATGTGGTATTATAATATTAACATCATTTTTTAAAAAAGTAATACTATTTTCTTTATACATTATATCATTTGCATAATATTTTTAGATACATTCTTTCTTAATTTCAGTGAATATTTTTTGTCATTAAGTGTTTATTATTTATTACAAAAACTTTTCAAAATAATATTTATACATTCAATTTTCTCCACTGAAATGTTTTTGTAAGGCTTTGCATTTAGAAGTCTTTTATATTTGCTAATGTCTCCATAGGCTATTAATTTGTTGTATTTTATACACAGTGATTAGAAAAGTAGGGAAAAACGGTACTGTGTCATTCAACCCCGCAGGCTACGCCATTTTAGTCACTATTGTGCGCTATTGCAGCGAGATATGCAGCATTGTATGTTTGAGTACGTTTGTATACAATAATTATGTAACAAGTGGGGAGTCTGTTTTTCAAACAGCGTTTTTTTTCGTCGTCAACGTTTTAATATAATAATAAACAAAACTGTTGATATTAATTATGGATAATACACAACAGTTGTATCAACGGTCCTAGTTTAGCCCTCGAATGGTGTGCTGTTGCTAAATGGCGTCATCGGCCCAAATTCCTACATTGAAATGATCACAACTTTTCGGTGCTAGAACTAAGAGAATAGATATTGTACAGGGAGTTTATAAATGAATGGGATTATGTAATCACTTTAAATGTGCCGCTTTTTTTAAATTGTTTACTATACTATTTGTTTTGACAGATCAACTTTGACAGCTGTCAAGCAAACATATGAAAACATATGTAGTATAGTAAACAGTTTTAAAGAGGCGGCATATTTAAAGTGATTACATAATCCCAATCATTTATAAACTCCCTGTATAATTTCAGCGGGATAGAGCCAGGGCTCACATACAGCAAAAGCTTTAATGCGAGTTTTTTTGGATGATTTTTCAGGAACAAATCATTTTACGTTTCGGCGATGTACCTTAGCCACCTTGTTCTTCTGACCTAACGGCTTATAATGTTTCTTGTGGGGTTTTCTGAAGTCCCGTGTCTATAAAAATAACCTTCAAATATTGGAAAAATTGAAAAATGTTATTTGCGTTAAATTGCAGAAAAGTAATTGGGAACTATTGGAAGATGCCGTAACTTGGGCAGTGCCCTCGGTGCCCCCGCACCGAGCGCAGCTTAGATAGAGCGCAGAAAACCATCAAAATTTCATAATTTTAGAGTTTGGAAGGCGCAAAATGACGCTTTCGCACCGGGCAAACTTATCAGCAACTTCAAACAAACAAACAACTTTGCATTCAAGAAGAAAGTTGTCATTTAAGTTATTTTCCGCCTTAGTTAAATAAAGTGGCATTCTATATCAATCATTATAACGTCAATAAACAAACAATTAATGTAAGATTAACCGAATACTAGTTGTTTTAAAACCATGCGGTTCCTCTGAATCACCTTGTATTATACATTGCTTCACTATTTCTAAAACCAGAAAGAATACGTAGGCGTCCATGCTTGTAAAGCTACTTTCCACATTTTTAAAGCACATATGCAACGGAAGGCCTTCTTTTCTTCACTCAAGTTTTGTGCAAAAACGCAATATTTGTTCTTCACCTATAAATAATACCTGACTAATAGGCCTATTTTATAAAACATCGTTCCCGAACTATAATCGCTCCCGAACTATGATCGTTCCCGAACTATGATCGTTCCCGAACTTTAATAGTTCAGAACGCATGGCTATTATGCACAATTTACATTACGATTCTCGTTACGCATTGATTGTTTAATAAACAAACTTATAGTGATCGTTGCGGAGCGATTAATATGATCGTTCGGGAACGGCATCTCTGCTGGCAGTCGTTATGAAAATGTAATCATCTATTTTAATAAATAAATAATTATTAATAATTAAATAATTAGAAAAGTATTAAATTTAGCAAAGTTTAACAACTTTTTTCTCGTAATTTTTTAAAATTAAAATTTGTTAATCATAACCAACATTTTGATCATTGTGCTATAGATAAGTCTTATCTTTTTAATCAGTTGTATTAAAAAATATATTATTAAAAATTTAAAAACAAATTCTATTCAAATACAGATTTTTTCTCAAAAATGCTATTAACAAGTTTTGCATCTAAGAAATTCATTTTATATAATATGCATTTTTATTCAAAATAATAAAACATAAAATGTTGTTTTCAATATATTGAGATTTAGTATGCAACTGTCTACAATATTTTAGAGTAGTACATTTATATATATACAAAGTGAAATCTATATAGAATAAAGAAATAGAAGGTCTAAAAGAAGTGAAAAATCCAACAAACTTATAAGAAATATAAAGAAAAAAAAAACCAACAAGACACGACGAGGAAATGGTACAAGAAAGAAAATAAACACAACTACAAACAATGAAAAAAAAAGAACAAAAGTAGTAAACATTTAAATAAAAAAAAAAGAAAGAAAGATAAAAATAAAATTTAAAAAAAGTACATGGAATATAAGAAGATGAAAAAAAATGCAGAACTGGCTAAAGAAATGATAAACCAAAACAAAAATAGAAATACTAAGAACAACAAAAACAAAAAAAGAAAGGGCACGGAAAAAAGAAGAAAATGAGGTGTAGGAATAATAAAAACTCTGAAAAGAATAAAAGATAAAATAAGAGAAAAACACATAAATGAAAGAATTATAACAGTAGAAGTGACGCTAGTAGAGAATAAACCATAAACTATGATAGTAACATACGAACCAAATGAAGATGCAAAGAAAAAAGAAAAAAACCGTTTCTATAGTAAATTACAACAAAAAATAGACGAGGGAACAGAAAACAATAATACTAGGAGACCTAAATAGGAAAGTAGAAAACTAAAACGACAAAATAGAAAAAACAATAGAAAAAAAGAAGAAAAATGAAAAACAACAACGGAGAAAGAATTAATAAGTACCTATACATCAAAAACAATCTAGTAGTAATAAACACCAAATTCAAACACAGAAAAATTCACAAATACACAAAAACACAACCAACCCAGACACAAGAAGAAAAACAGTTAAGATAAAAATAAAAACACACAAACTAAAAAAACACAAATACAAACGGCATACCAAAAGATAAAATATTTAGAGAAAAAGAAAAAAAAAACATGCATAAAAGAAAAATGAAAAATGTTCAAACAAATTATTCTAAAAGCTGCAAAAGAAAGCTTTGGAACAACAAAAATAGTAAACAAAGATATAAAATACCAATTGGTGGACAAAGAAAGTTAAAAAGGAGATAAAGATCAAAAAAATAATGGAAAAGTTACCTACAAACTAAAAAAATAGAAGACTACAAATAATACAAAGAAAATAGAAATGAAGCAAAAATAATAATAAAAGAAGCAAAATAAAATCATGGACAAAATTTGAAAAGGAAATAAATGAGAACTTTAACCAAAACCAAAAACTGTTTTACGAAACGTTAAAACATCTAAAACAAAAGAAAAAACACAATATAATAAACAAAAAAGATAAAAATAAAAAACTAATAACGAAAAAAGACAAGATAATAGAAAGAGGCAATATTTCCAAGAACCAACAGAACAAGAAATAAAATAAAACAAAACAAGAGAAGATGAAAAAGTGCTTAGAGACATAAGAACTGAAGAAATAGAAGAACTTAAAAAATACATAAATATTACATACATTTTAAAACTACGTCTACATTTTTACAATCTTTTATTACTCTTTTAAGACCATACCGACCGTTCTTTTGATTTCTCGTGTTGTAGTGAAAACAGCAACTTTGGCGTCATTTCTATTTTCACATATAACTTGATAATTAATTTATTTTTTTTACCAGTACATTCAGAAAAGATCAAACTACATTTTCCCAGAACATTTTAGTAAAAATATATTTGCACTACCTAAAAACGCATTTATTTCAATATTTGGATTAATTTTTTGGTTATTTTACTAAAATATTCTGACCAAATATACTTTAATTCTTTCTGAATGTACCAGTAAAAAAATATTTGATTATCAAATTATATGTGGATATAGCAATGACGCCAAAGTAGCTGTTTTTACTAAAATACTGGAAATCAAGGTAGCGGTCGGTATGCTCTTAAATTCTAGCCTATTATTTTATTTTTACTAATAAAATTAATAATTTGTTAATAAAATTACTTATCGTCAAATTTAAAATATTAATATATTATAATAAATATATTAATATTATAAATTTATTATTATAATATTTATAATATATTATTTTCAAACTTTTGAATGAACCTATAATATTTTTATTTACTATTTATAGTAAATAAAAATATTATATGTCAAATTGACGTTTTGCAACGATTGTCAACATCACACGGTAGCGGCTTGATCGTTCCGCAACGATTATCGAACTGTAACGAGATCGTTACAAGTTATAAAATAGGGGTGTTAATTGTTGGCCTACGAGCAAAACTAAATAAATAAAAAAGACTTCTCTTATAAACTTGGTAAAAATAAAATTAGATTTTAATTAACAAATTAAAGTTTTTGAACAAATTAACAAATAAGTGTTCTTAACATATAAAAGTAAGTTTATTTTATTAAAAATTTTGTACTCAGATTGTTAATAAATAATAATTATTAATATATTTTAATTGTATCTACTTTAAATTTCAATAATCGCTTTTTGGGAATTCCCAGTGTGCAAAAGTCAAGTAAATATAAATATAAATAATATATAACCTTTGACTTAATTAAGTGCCAAGTAGATATATTTTTGCAAATGAGTAAGTATATAAATGAAACAGAACAAACTTGATAACCGTTCAGTTAGTGTTGAAACATCTCTACAAGAAGCTATTATCCTGGTGAGTATATGTTTTGATATTAGAGATATTATTGTTATTATTATATTTTATTAAATTTGTTTACAATAAACATTTTTTTGTATTTACATATGAGCATACATATATAATTCGAGTAATTCCACATTGAAATGACAATTAATATTAGATTATCAACTGCACTTAAGTATTTTTGTTTGTATTTATTATTTAATTGTTCTAAACCAAAAAAAAAATTAAATTTATAATAGTAATAAATAAATATTAATAGTTTAAAAAACTAAAAAAGCGGTGAATAGGTAGATATACTCACATGAAACAAATTTATTTAGAAACTTCATAATAGTATGAAAGTTTCATGTTTTGTTATGATTAATGTGTAACTAAGATTTGTGTTTAGTTGAAAATAAATTTACGTTATTTAATTGATATGAACATTCGTAATTTTAATATTAGACAAAAATACTTATCAATTATTAAAAAACAATGTAGAGAATCAGTCGATTATAAAAGACTATCAACTTTTTTGATTATAGTCACATAAATGATGTTAAATTCCAACTATTAAAATGTGCAAACTCTCTTTCCTCTAAGCTTTATGGTTATATAGTATGCAATATAAACTGTAGATATAAAATATGCTCGTTTATCTCTGATATTTTTAACAAACAAACTAACGTATAAAAAGATTATTCGCACGACAGTAGTTTTTAATTAACGTCTCTAAAAAGTTTGTACGCGGAATAAAGTATATTAAATGACTATATATTATATATATTTTTACAACATTTAAAACCTTTTTACGACAGAAATAATATTGCATGATAAGAATATGAAAGCCACGACAACGAACTGCTGTCGTACGTCGTCGTCGTACAATCTGTTTTGACGTGCCAATAATATTTCCCGGTTACGTCATCATGCGTGAGAGAAACTTGCGCATAATCGTGATGTGTAATAAGACTAAAACTGTTCCGCATTTGCGCATGACGTCATATAGATTACTTAGTAGTCACTCTCTCAGAGATATTCAATTTTTTTAATTATTAATTATCTGTTTATTTGCATTAAGAGTGATATTTTAACTTTTAATAACATATAAAGGTTCTTATTGTGCAGTTAAATTCTAACACGGACTCGCAAACAAATTTAAATCTAATAAATAATGTATTTTACATACAAACATTACTTGTATTTGTTAAAATATTGCGTATTCACGTAAAACAAATTTATTTAGATTCATCATATTAGTATGGAAATTGCTTGTTTTGTTATTGTTAATGAATATCATCTATTAAACTTTAACGATACATGAGGTTAAACTCTAATTTTTATTTGCTTGCAATTTAATGTATGACCTCGACCGTGTTATTTAATTGATAAGAAGTATTACGTTTTAGTTGATGAGATTGCATATTCCGACTGAAAGGTGTAATAATAATTTGTAAGAAGGTGAAAAAGCAAATATACAAATTATAAACTACCGACAGAGAATGGATTTTTGGATTATATTATAATATTAATAATAGACTTTTTTTTAATCTTATATCAGTTTAGTAATGGTCCACATTAACATACTACGATCAGTCAAACCCTTGTTGTGTGGGACAGGTTTTAGTTTTGTTTCAATCCATATGTAAATTTATTTATTCTAATTGAGAATGGTAGTTTTTTTGGTTTCTTTTAGTTATAGATTTTAACTTTGTTTAAAGATACAAAACATATAATAAACTTATAATTTTCATTTTAAATTAAAAAAACCTATAAACACAAGCAATATATCAATGGTTATTATATTAATAATAATTCTGAAATAATAATACAATTAAATAATAATACAATAGATTAATACCAAATAAAACAAAAGTAAACAACGCAAAGTGCACATCATTTATGAAATACAGCCATGGCGCAAAATGACAGGCTTCATTATTAGAATGTTTGCGCAGATATAAGCGTGTTCTCCTATATCTAAATCTTTAGGTCGCCCACGCAGTTTGAGTAGGAATTATAACTCTTCCATCTTTAAAATAAAATTCTTCTTGTCTTGTTTTATGATCTGTGGTTTTAAGCCAGTAATTTTTAACATAATAAACTAAATAAAATGTAACACGATCACATAAAACTGACACATATTGTTTTTATTAATATGCAAGCTAGTTATGTTTGTATGTATCAATGTCAAATAAATATTCAAAATTGTATGGTTTAGTATTGTTGTTTTTACTATAATATTTTATTATTTTGCAATAATAATATGCAAAACAATTACAAACAATATGCTTCAACAAAAAAAAGAAAAATTTAAATTACATTTTTGTAGTATTTTTTGCAATTTTTGGTAATATTAAAATTGTACAAAAAAAATCTTACCACACTTTTTATATTTAGTGTAGCAGTACATAAACGTAAAATGGTTTTCAATACATTAGCATCAAGACTTCTTTTGTGTAAGCAAGGAACAATAGTTGTACATTCAACTAGTTTTTTTTTTTTTTTTTTAAAGAAGCGGTCATTGCACACGTGCAAAATAATTTTTTAAAAAATAAAAGATTTTCAAAATATGTTGATAATTTCCACGCACTGGATGGAAATATTCACAGGTATTGTTATGTATTTGGTGGGTTTAATAATACTCATATTTTGTCAAACCAAACTTATATTAAATATTGCATAAACATCTATGTTTGTCTCATCTCTTGAGAGCAACCATGATGTACTGTCGAGCTACTGACATTGCACACATGCGCCTTGTATACATAACAGGTAAACAAATACAATACCGAAAAACATAATTATATCTTAACACTTTTTCTCCTTGTCTCTACAAAAACTTTTTAACTTAAAAGTTTTGTCAAGATATTAGCAAGTTGTTCAGAACTTTTTACGTGTCTTGGGTTGACAATAATACACAAGTTCTGTTAAATAAACTTCAACATTTGTTTAGTTGTTTTGGTGGTTCTGCCGTCATGCGTATTTTTTAACATATAAATTGCAAATTGGTTGTCTAAATACAAAGTAATTAGTTTCTTGACATCTAAGATATGAAGTTCCTTACTAATACGCCTAATCTAACTGATGTCATCAATTAAAGATACTTTGCTTGAACTGATGAATTAACTACTAACCGTTAAGTATATCAGACAATGAGTATACCGTAAATAATCAGTAATTTACTGGCAAATGTCAACTTGACTGCTTGTCTTCTCCATAGTTCTAGTTGGTATAGACAATAAAATTGATTATCTCCATCCAAAAAAATTGAGAATTTTGTTGTTCCATTCAAATAGCAAAAGCAAGTCTTTTGCTATTTGAATGGAATCATTTTTTAATAGGTTATCATTGATTTACTGCAAAAACAACTCAAGTAGTTTACTGCAAATTTGATGATGAATTATCTTTTTTGTGTTGACTGACAAATATTCCCTCTGACTTAAAGTAAATTTGTTTTTATTATAAAAACTGCATAGATCATCATCTTTGTTAACAAAAGTTGGTTCAAGAAGTTAGAAATGTTGTCATTTTAATTTTTCAAAGTTTGTTTTAGACAATAAAGAAACCATTAATTAGTTTGCGCACGCTTTGGGCCATCATGAATACATATTCTTCTTTAAAATCTTACTTTCCAACATTTAGATACTGCAATGCTAATTATCAGTCAAACTGATTGTCAATTTTACGCAACACTTAACAATTTTGAAATTTTGATAAGTTTTTTCATTTTGGTCAAGAAATTAAATTTGTCAGCCATTTGCAAAACATCTTACTTTGTCCTTTAGTGTTTTAAAAACAAGAATATTTTTCATATCATTGCTAAATTAGCTTGATTTTCTCCTTAAAGATAATCTATTACAAAGTCTTTTGGTTCTTCACGTGCAGGAGATGATCGCGCAGATACTCTACATTTTCCGAACATATGACATTGCGCTGATTTATCTGACAAATTTGATATCACAGGAATCTACGTTGTAGCAATCTAGGATACCCTTCTCCACGGAAGAGTACATAACAATCACACTCAAAGCTTTTTAATTTGCTCAATTTTAATTTTTGTTTTGCTGGACTTTGATCATTGATTGGTTTCTGTTTGAAACACTGAATGATACGGAAGTTTTAGCACATACATAATTTTCAAGATTTGTTCATGTATAATGATACGTGCTAACTTTACAACTGTTCACATTTTTCTTTCAATTCTGCCATTTTGATGAGGAGTATATGCATTCCAGTTTTCTGACCATTTTTTTTATACCGTTGTCTTAAACACTTAATAATTTTATCAAATATTAGATATTTAATTTTGGTATAGTTTTGTTTTTTGTATTTAAGAAATAAACAGTGTAAAAAAACGTTTTTAAAAAGTAAGAAATACTTAGCTCGTCGTAAAAACGTAATATTTGTTTTGCAAAGATGGATACATAAATCAAATACAAACTTTTTCAGTTGTTTTTTTATTGTTGAAATGAAAATATTGATGTTGTTTGCTATATACACTTTTATTTACATACGTAGGCTGCGTTCAAAACGACTCATCATGTGAACTGAACGGGATTGTTGACTACCGCTAAGTCATCGTTTGCTGGTAGCATTTGTCATTTTACTTATCATACATTTAGGCTTGCTTGCTTGCTGACAAATCAACTCAGTAGTTAATTAGCATGTAAATTTACATATTATTAAAAAAATTAAGGAAGAGGGCAATATAAGTAATTAATAAATATATAGAATTACAACGTACAACAGTTGGGTGAAGAAACTAAAAAATATAAAAAAATGATAAAAATAATCAAACCTAAAAAGATTACAAAGTGGGATTAAATAGCATTACATATTAAGATTATATTATAACTTGTTGATTAGCGGCTTTATAAACTAATTAAATTATTTATTTAAATTTAAAACTTGAGCTTTATGATTATGTAGTTGATAAAAGTTTACACGGTTGGCAACAGTCTAAAATATATCGTTCAGACAGGCTCAGTGCTTACCTGCGATTGATGACTCAGCGATTGCGATTTGCGACTTAATAGTGTACTTAATGCCGTTCTTGCCAACAATACTATTAACATACTTGACATTTTAATGTGCAAGTCTTTCATACCAAGTTTTAGTTAGTTAATTCATATATTTAACGTCAGTCTATTTTTGCTGCCAAGATTAATCACCGACGCCAGAGATTAAAACTACCACATCTGAAAAACCCTAAAAAACTAATCCTTTAGATAGAAAACTTGAACCCAAAATCCCTGTTGCATCAGTCAAGTACGCTAGTCCCTACACCACCTGAGTGGTAGTTTATACCGCCCAGGTGGTGTAAAAACAAGCGTACTTGACTAATAAGTTTTAATTAAAGTCGATTTTGTTAAAAAATTGACATTTGCGCATCAAAAGACATATCTTTTATCTAACATTTGTGTTACAGAAAACAAGTTAAAAATCAGTTCTGGTACATATAAAACATTTCTAAATGTTACTGAGTCCCAGTTTTGTTGTTATTGAAACCTTCCAGGCTTACGTCGTCTACACTCATCTCATTATGCTTGCTTGCATCTCTTATCATGACAGATGAGCACTCGTTGAGTTCAATAAAGTTGGACAGCAATTTCCTTTAAAACTGCATATGTCATGTGTCAGCACATTCTTGCTCTAGAAGTTCTTACCATTGTGCATGTCTCAACAATGAACTGTCTAATTGGGATCTTCAGTGTTATCACAATTCAAGTTGCCCGGCGGACAGTGGCAAAATGATCTTTTTGTTTGCAAACATTACATTTGTAATTATTTTTGCTATAAGTTACATATTTAACACATGGCTTATTTTTGCAAAACTTTTTAACATATTCTTCATTCCACATTTGTAACACTTAACCGACACAGTTTTTTAAAAACTTCAAAAATTTGGCTTAGGTGCTTTGTTTGTCTTAAAATAAAAACGTTCTGGGTCTTGTCAAATCTGCCTTTTTTTAATCGTATGGGTTGATGTGTTTAGATAAAGTTTTCTAAGCATCAAAAATGTTATTTGCAAATCTTTGACTGTATGTTCTGACTTTTTCATATAACATTTGGCTTGCTTAATTACAATTTGTAATTTTGTACACAATTCTTAGTGTTACTTGGGCATCTAAATTTCTTTTTACTTATACCTTGACAGCAGCATAGTTTTTTAGACTTAATTATAATAAAATAATAATTGTACATAATATTAATTTTAAAACTAATAAAAGCACCGTTTATTTAATTTTTAAAAACTAAGTATGTATTTCTTATTAATTTTGTAACTATTTTACAATTATTTTATAGATTTTTGAAAAACAAATCTCTATGAAAACCTTGGCGTTTGTTTTATTAGCTGTGCTAGGGACCGGTATAGGTAAAACAATTTAAATATATACTTTTGCTGTACTAATTTTTTTTAATTGTAGATGCATATGGAAAGCCTTGTTTCTTTTATCCACAGATACCTCAGAATTCAAAAAGGTCTTGTAAATATGAGTAAGTGTAAATAGTATATCGTGCAACAACCACCTTTTTATTAGTTTTTAAATTTTTTTTATAAAAAGTATTTTTTTTTTTACTTTATATTTTTTCAAAGTAAGCAATTTAGTAAAAACAAAAGTAAAACTGTAAAAAAATCAGTTTTGTCTTAAACCCGTATAACACTATCTATAATTCTATCTTGAATTATATGTATAATTTTAAGAATAAAATAAAATTTAAAATTTAAGAACATTTTAGTTTTAGTATTTTTCTTATAATTATATAATAACAAAAGTAAGAAATAAAAAAAATATTTGTAACATTACATTTTGTTAAAAATGTTAATGCGTATATTTTTTTGTCAATTATATTAAAAAACTATGTCCATAATTTTATAAATGACGTGCATTTTACAGATTTTTATATTTAGTTATATAAACTCATAAACAGAATAAACGCACCACCGCATATATTTTATGTTATTCCAAAAGAATGATAATTTTTAGTTTTCTAGCTATATTACCTACTTGAACAGTTCAAGTAAATGCTGCCAACAAATGTTTTGTTTTAAAAGTACAATTGCAAATTAAATCATTTTTGGCAAAAATTGATTTAAAATCTAATCGAAAATTTTTCTTATTAAAACTAATTGTCTTTAACTACCAAGTTTTTTTTGTTATTGATATGCAAGTGTAATACATTTTAGTAACAAATTGCAGAACAAATTTGTCAGTGAAGGAAGCAAGAAAGAGCATCAACTTTGCTGAATGACGGATATTCGATGCGTCATATTGCTAATGCCATTCCAGCATAAGTTGCATGGTTAGACAGTTTAACAAAACAAGTTCTTACTTACAAAAGCCGAGACAAAGGCAAAAACGGTGTACTAATCTAACAGATAAGCGTCTTCTTAGACTACTAACTCTAAGAAACAGGACTATTAACATTCTAAAAATGTTCACAATCTTCTTGTATCTTTCCGAACAATGAGAAGGCGCATAAATAAAGCTGGATTGGACAACAAAAAACCGGCCAAGAAACCCCTGTTTACCAGATTGTGTTTTGCAAGAAAATATCAAGATTGGACTCTTAATGATTAGAAGATGGTTTTACTCTCCAATAAAACGAGGATTAACGTTAAATCTTCTGATGGACGTGAGCGTGTCTGGCAAAAACCTGGAGAGAAAGCTAGTTGCAATATCTCTCCAAGAGTTCCGTTTGGTGGTGGCTCTGTAATGTTTCTGTTTCAAAAGCCGCTCAGAGTTGGTCACTATACGTATTAGATCAATAAATGCGGATTATTATTTTAAACACATTGTTGTTGCCCATGCAATGCCATCTGCTTATTTTGTAGGGCCATTTTTTTTGTTTATGCTGGATAATGCTTACTCTCATGTGACTGGGCAAAATATTTGCTACTTAAATGCTGTTGCTATTCCGTTCATAGAATGGCCAGCCAATAGTCTTGACATAAGCCCAATAGAGATCTATAAAACAATATTAAAAAAAGGGTTCAACGTCGTACACCTACAGTTGCCAAACACAACCAACTGGTAGATGCAGCAATTCAAAAATGAAAAAATACTCTTCAAGAAGTCATTCAAAATTTGATCTCTAATATGCCAAGACGTATGGTAGCAGTAATTAGGAGTAAAGGAGGACTTACACAATATTAAAATAACTCTAAGTTCCTAAATTCTATTGTTTTTTGTTTGCATGTTTGCGTTGTTTTAAAAAAAAAAAAAAATTTTATAAAAAAAATATTATTAAAAAACTACTAGACAATAATTATTAATTAATTTTGTTCATGCGTTTATATAATTTAAGCTTTTGATGCGTCCGGTGCGAGAGCGTCATTTTGCGCCCTCCAACCTCTAAAATGATAAAGTTTAGGTGGTTTTTTGCGCCCCAAACAAGCTGCGCCCGGTGCGGGGCACCGACGGCACCGCCCTAGTTACGGAACTGTATAATTATAGATAGTGTCAAACAAGCATTAGATTTAGAACACTAAAATTATAACATGCATCTCAAGTATTATTAAGTTTAATTTTAATTTTTTTAATAAATTTTATATTGTAGAACATGTACATTAACGTGCACGCCGCAATTTTATTTTCCTGATGGATCTACTGATGCTACGTTAAAATGCAACGATGGTAAATGGATACCTAACAATAAAAAATGGATTGAAGTACCAAACTGTGAAAGTACCCCAATACATATATTGTTGTAAATTATTAACATACTAAATAAATTTGTTGTAGAATTGTGTACCTTGCCATGCATAAACGGAGGTACTTGTTTAGCTCGTGATTTTTGTCAGTGTCCTAAGAAATATAGAGGTCAACAATGCCAGCATAGTATGTAAATAATTATATGCAAATTTCAATATTACTGCAATATATTTTAGAAGCGGATGTTTGTGCAGGGGAAAAATTAGAGTTTAACGGTAACTACCAATGTAGAGGAGATTCTGACTCATTTAAATGCTCTGTAACATGTCCGGAAAACTTTAAATTCTATGAAGTTCCTAAAACTACTTACATTTGCAAATACGACACTGGATTATTTGATTCTATACCACCAAAATGTAATTATGGTAATTTTTTATTGTGACTTTTTAGACAACATTTTAGTATTTACTAATTTTAATTATTAGGTAATAATAATGATACTATAACGGCAACTCATGAAAAAAGAATTGATGTATCAGTAATAAACGTTGATAGAATGGTAAAATAAATTAATAATATTCTAAATATATAATATAGTTTTTTTTAATTATAGCATAACGGCAAACAAATTTCAATTACAGTACCAGAATACATAGAAATAGAAAACCTGGAAGTGATAAAGTTAAGATCATTAGTGTGTTTTCTTTGGGGTGATGGCAACATCATAACCTTTGACGGTAGAATTTATAGTGCCTCTATCGACTGTGAAGAAATTCTTGTAAATGATGTTGGTGGTAGCTGGTCCATCGTGACAAATAAGAGCCCCAACAACAACTATAGAAGTATAAGTATAATAATTGGCAACCAAGAATATGCAATAAGCAAATCAGGTAATTAGTACTTGTTAAAATCAATTATCTACTTATTAAATATGTTTTTTTAGATAATGGACAAATTATGGTGCTACATGGTAGCAAGCAACATTTAATACCAATAGAATTAAATAACATTAAAATTAGTAATATTAATAAATCTGTAGTGATACAGTTAAAATATTTAGATGTTATTGTTAGATGGGATATGGAGGTAATTTAAAAATAAATATTGATTTTTATTTTAATCTAATTTATATTATAGAATCTTGTACAAGTTGAAATTAGTGAAACATTAATCAGCAATACAAGAGGCTTGTGTGGTGTTTCTGATGGAAATGAAGACAATGATTTATACAAAAAAGATGGGAAAGAAGCAAAAAGTTTAACTGATTTTTTAGGAAGCTGGAGTACAGACGGTATTTAAATTGACTTACTCAAATATATTATATTAAATAAGCTTTTATAGAATCTTGTAAGAACATTAAAGAAGAACATGCTTGTAACGGGTTAGGAGATGTAGAAACAAACGCACAAACATTTTGCTTAAAGCTATTAAGTAATCCTAACTTGCAAAACTGCATATCAGTAATAATAAATAATAAATGTTATTGTAAAACAAAACTCATATGTCTGTCATTGTAGTTACTTGAACTTCCTACTCTTATAAATGCTTGCATCTGGGATTATTGTAAATGCAAGGAACAAGAACAATGCGCGTGTGTAACCCTTGATATTGTTAATAGGAATTGCTTATTTAATGAAAAAACAAAACATTCCGTTTGGAGAGATCCTGACCTATGCCGTAATTATTATTTGTTATTAATACACATTTGTTATATTTATTATTATATTTAGCATTGAAATGTACTGATAGTAAGGTTTATATGCCTTGTCAACCTGAAGGAGGGCAGCCTACATGTAAATTGCCTGGTAAACCAAACAATTCTGATATTTGTTTTGATGGGTGCTATTGTCCAGTGGGTACTAATTTGCACAATGACAAGTGTATACCAAAAGCAAAATGTCCTTGCATATGGTTGGGACAAGAATATGCTAGTGGAAGTACTGTTCCAGAAGATTGTAATACTTGCACATGCATCGATGCAAAATGGTCATGTACAAAAGTAAGAAATTTTAGTAATTTTATCATATTTTTAACTAAATACATAATCTTAAGTAAACTTTAAGAGATGGTTTAATTAAATTTAAAAAAACAAAATTTTTTTCGCTAAAACATTTTGTTCTGAAGTAAAAACTTTAAGGAGTTACACTTTTGAATATTTTTTGTGTTTTAGTGTTTTAGTTTTTCAATTCAAATATAAATATAGGCTTGTAATAAAATAGTTGCGTTTATAACATTTTTCAACAACAAATTGGGTAATAAATTATTCCGGTTGTATGCGTTTTTTTGTTGAATTGGTTTTGTGATACAATAGTTGTTTTTGTTTGATAAAATAGTTGGTATAAGTGGCACTAATTTAATAACTGTATCTAACTTGTTTTTTTATGGTGCATTCAACGCTTTTGAGGTGAAAAACAGTCATTGCGTTTAAGAAGGCTAGATTGGATTTGTAAAGGTAACTGTTGTAATGTAATAAGCGGTTGGAGACAAAAAATGACAATTTAAAATGTACAATAATAAAAAAAAACAGCAGCTACTTTAGTATTGTCAAGTTTTTATTGATTAAAAAAACCACTTTTCTTTCTTTTGTTTAATGGTTTGCTTGAAACCTCTTACACTGCAGTCCTGTTGATTCTGTTGTACATCTCTGCCGTTTTACTCTTTTACAACGCTGTATCTTTGATGAAGTCGACAATCTTTTTCTAAGAGATAACTTTTACCTTTTTTTTTGTTAAAGTTGTATCTGCCAAAGAAAGTCAAATTTTTTTCCATATCATCCGCGGCATAGAAGATCCATTCTTATTCCCATTCTTTAGATGTGCTTGTTAAGACCACAATTATCAATTCTGTGAGTCTTTGCTAATTCAACTCATTTGTGTTACTAAAGTTTTGGTAACATGCAATGATCCTGTTAGGAACATTCTTGAGTGTGCTAATTTCTTATAACTCTTCCACATGTTGCTGCGTTTAGCCTTAAGTTTGTTGCAAATTATTTTTTTTTTTAAATTTTTATGGAACCCAAAAGGAGGTTTTGGTCCGGTAAATGTCTTTTTGTTCTCTTTTTGGCAAGTTGACAAACCGTGCAGGTTGTGGCTATAACCAATTTAAATTTTAATACTGTTATTTGCAGTGTTTGTAATGGTGGTTGACTATTTGACATAAAGATTATTGGTCTGTCAGGGTATAGACTTGTCTTGATCATGTCTCTGGCACACTACTTGATGGCAGCCACCCCTGCTTAAAAAATAAAAGCATATATGCTGAAAGGTAGCAAAGTTTGTCTGTCTTGGTTTTTGTTTTTATAGATTTCAACCCAATTGACATTCTGTTTTTTGATCAAAAACCAGATAGTTTTCTTGACTTTTCTTAATTTTTGTTTGTCAATTTGTTACGCTGTAGTATATCACAAATGTTTTTTTGTTGCTATAACCTCTTATAAAATTCAACTTCAATAATTGAGTCTTTTCTCATGCATTGTTATGCTAGATTTGTAAGTCTTAAAATTTATAGTGTTTGTTGTTTCTATTTATTATGCATTATTATTAAAAGGAGTGGTAGTAACAATAATAGTACTATACTGCTGTGAGCGTCGTTTTCATTGCTTTTGTTTAAAAAGACATGCTAGTCTATGAACTGTACTTAGTTTGTAGGTCTTGCACTTGAAAGTAGTATTTCTCTCATTACAAGCGTTCCGTTGGTAATAATGTGTCTTACCACTACCGTATATAGCCATCTAGTCATATTAAGTATCTCCATGTGCGTCCGATATCATATTGGTTGCAAAGAACACCTAAATGGCCTTTGTCAAGCATACATTCCAGATATTTTACTTTCTTTGTCAATAGTCTACGTTAAATACGTCTATGTTGTTGGGTATCTGTAGTAAATTATCTATAACTAAGCACTACTGCAACGGTGAATGTACACCCGCCGACGACTTTAGTTACTACAGCCTTTCCATATAATCTTATAGTTATAGTATAATTTTTGAGCATACAGTTCACCTTTTGCTGGATGTATTCTTTGTCTCTCTATTTCCGTTGCGATAAAATTGAAGATAGTAATGTCAAATGCTCTTTAAATATCTATCTAGAAAAACACTCAAAACTATGTATTTGCTGGGCAGTGTTTTTGCACTTGCTGACTAGCTGGTGTATAACTGGTTTGCAGTTTTTTTTTTTGGTTTGGTAGACATACTAGTGATGTTGCAGTAACTAGGATTTTAGTGTCAGACGTCTTGTATGTACCTGCCAACTATTTTTTCCAATAGTTTTTATATAAAAAATGTCAGGTTGATTGGTCTGTAAGATTTAGCCAAAGCATACATGCACCGGTTTTATTATAACGATATAAATACCACCATGACTACTTTTTAGCTGCTCGGTATGTGTAAAAGTGTTAAACTCGCTCAAAAGATTTTGCAATTTTTCAGAACTGCAAAAATTTATAAAACAAAAAACAAATAAATAAATTGCAATCAATTTATTAAAAATTCTGCAAAAGAACTCTAACTACATATGTACATATTAAATTGATTAAAAATGATAACAAATTAATTTTATTAATATTTGTGGTCCAAAAATGAATTTAAATTATTTTTATCAATATCTTAAACATCCAAAACCCAATATAATATTTTTTGCGTATATTTATGTCATAGTAAATTTTATTTGATAAACGTAATATCCAACTTTTGTTATATGTTTAGAAAGATTGCCGAGCAGAATGTAATATTATTGGAGATCCACACATCACAACGTTTGACGGAAAATATTATGATTTTATGGGACAATGCAATTATTATTTGCTCAAAATGGGTAGTATAACAGTTGAGGGTGTTAACGCTCTATGGCCAAATTCAAATACCTTAACATTCACAAAATCTGTAATTATAAAAATTTCTAATCAAAAAATCATACTAAATCAAAATAAAGTAGTTGAAGCAAATGGAGCCATCATTAAAACACTACCTGCTTATGTACAAGGAGCAACAATAACAACTTATTCTTCTAGTACAGTTTCAGGTATATGCTAAATATATAGTAATATATTTTATTTTATTATCAAATTTCAGTTTTGTTATACAATGGCGTTGAAATTTTATGGAATGGTGTCAATAGGGTACAAATATATGTTGGAACTAAGCACAAAGGACTTACATCTGTAAATATTATTAAAATTGATTACTTATAGTCTTTAAATAATTTAATTTAGGGTCTTTGTGGAACTTACAACAAAAATCAAGCCGACGATTTTCGCACACCGGCATATACCATAGAAAAAGATCCTACGACATTTGGTAATTCATGGATTACTGGAGAGCGTTGTAAACATATAGCAACTATACCAGATAACTCTTGCAAAAAAGCAAGCAATAAAGCTTTTGCAGAAGAGCATTGCAAGACATTGAAATCAAATTTGTTTAGCCGTAAGAACATTTTTTAATATTATATATGCTTTTTTAAGCAATTGGTCTAATAAAACATTGATTGTTAAGAATTTGAATTGCTTTGCATGGTTAGTTTTTAAAATAAAATATAAAAAATAAAATTTAAATTAAATTTAAATAAAATAAAAAAAAATTAAATTTTATTAAACTAATAAACAAATTAATTAGACAAAATATATTTTTTATTAAAATTAATGTTATTATATATTTATAGCTTGTCATGCAGTCGAAGACGTTGTTCCGCACTATGAAAATTGTTTGTATGATATGTGCACATGTGCACCCAACGTAAATACTTAAATGATATAATATTAAACAATATTGAATTTAATTTGTTTTAGACAAAATGTATGTGTCCTATGCTTGCAACATATGCAACATTATGTTCTAATAAAGGAATAAACATTGATTGGGTTAAACAGGTACAGCAATGTTCTGAAAAATGTGATTCTGGTCAGATTTTCCAAAGTTGCAGCAACCCTTGCACAAGAACATGTAGTGACATCGCTAATGGTAACTGTAAGGAGAAATGTGTTGAAGGTTGTAGCTGCCCAGGTGGTCAAACTTTAGATGAGAACAATAAATGCATACCGATTAGCAAATGTAAATGTAAACATAATGGATTGGAGTTTTCGGCTGGTTATAAAGAGTCTAGAATAGTTGAACAAACTCCTTCTATTTGGTAATTAGTTTTTTTTTTTAACTTTATTTTATACATTATTATTTATTTGTAGTCATTGTGTAAATGCTGTTTGGAAATGTCAGTCAGCAACAAAAGAAGAATTAAAACAGTACCCCGAATCTAAGGGTAAATGTGACATGGCTAATAATTTTGTATTTACTAATTGCAAACCTGTAGAGCCAATTACATGTTTGGTAAATTTTAGCGTTAGTATTAAATACATAAAATTAACATTATATTTTAATTTATAGAATATGCTAGATAATGATGAAATAATTATAAGCAAGGGCAAATGTAAAGAAGGATGTCAATGTAAAGATGGATATGTTCTTAATAATCCTGGAACTAAATGCATTGACCCATTAGATTGTATTTGCGACGGCAGTGGTATAAAAGACTGTCCAACTATTAGCAGAAGTATGATTAAACAAATATTTAAGATTTTATATCCAGGAGGACATGGACAAGTTAATGTATTTTAACTTATTTTGTTTTTAAGTTAGTTTTGTATTATTTTGAATTAAATTAAACATCTGTTATGACATTAATTTTATCAACTTATTTTAATTATGTACTACTTTTCATAGAAAACGTTGCCTTAACAAACAAGCTATTTACTATTTACTATAACAAAAAATAGATTTTTTTATTAATAATAGTAATAAATGTAATAATAATTGTTTATTCGTGCAGTAGGTATATACAAACAATATTATTTTGCACAAGCCGGAGGTTTACGATGTTGTCAACCAAATATACACTTAATGTAAATGTAAAAAAAAAATATCTTTAGACAACCCTCGACTATCACCATAGGCGTAACACAAATTTTGTTTTTTTGGTAATTAATGTAATTATAAACAATTAAAATAAAATAAATACAAACTACATAATACACAAAAATGATTGATTTAAAAAGAAATATCAACAATTTTAACAGTTATAAAAACAATTTTTAAATAATTAAATACACTTAAATAAAATGTTTTTATTTTTTAATTGGCAACTTAACCATTATGAAAACTAAGAAATGTATATTTTTATACAGTTAATTATTAATAAAAAAATAATACTCAGTATAAACATAATAAGAATAAAAATAAATGTACAGGATTGTAAATTGAATGATTAAATTATATGTGTTTACACAAGAACAAACATGTACAAAATAATATTCAGCATTGACTAGAGCAATGTTCACAAAAATTAATGAGAAAACTATATGCCCAAACATATAAACGCAGCATAGAAAATCATACATTTAGACACGTATAGAAAATCGTCACTTAAATTACTTTCACTTGAGAATAAACAAGTCGCATATTGCAAATGCTTCAACAACTGATTGCAATTCATCATAGCGTATTGTTAAAGAAATCCATGTAAAATTATAGTGTGGTACCGTTCTGCACAAGAACATGTAGTAACATCGCTTGTGGTAACTGTAAGCAGAAATGTGTTATTTGTCCAAAGCATTTGATTGCATTGATCACCAAATGCTTATGTCAAAACTTTACAACTATGGAATTAGAGGAACTGCAGATAACTGGTTTAAAACATACCTTTTGAATCAAAAACAATTAATAGAGATTGTAACCGAAAGCAAAATTATTTGATCAAATGATTTGGACATAGTCATGAAAGTTCCACAGGGTAGTGTTTCAGATCTTTTCATTTTTAATATTTTTATTAACAACATCTTTATTATAAATTGCAATTTATATTGCAAAATTATAAACTACGCAGATGACACGACAAATTAAAAGAAATGATTTGTCGAAAATAGCTAATGACGCGTTACTATATAGATGCTATAAAGATGATTTAGTGAACGGTTTAATATTAAATGAATCAAAAACAAACGCTATGATATATAAAAAGTGAGGCAATTGTAATTTCTTCAACCATTGCTTTAGGATACAAGACTCAATCTTGTTAGCCAAATAAAGTTTTTAGGTGTTTTTGTCAACAATAAATTAAAATGAAAAAATCACATTTCTACCAAACTAGGAAAAGTTTTAAAACTAAATATTTTCTTTAAAGTTTTTAAATGCCAATTTTATTGCTATTATAAGATTTGGAATTATATATTGAGGTAGTTCAATTTAATAAATGTTTTATTATGCAAAAACAAACCTTAAGAATTTTATTAAACTTAAAATATAGTCTTGAAGAACAATGTTTTCAAAACATAGACTGTTAACGGCAACTGCAGTTTATATTATGGAATGTCTTCTCTTTATGTAGAAAGAACATTAATATTTTGTTGGAAATAAGTCCATGCACAGTTATACAACTAGCAATAACCAACAGTTTAATTATTTAATTTATAAATTTAAAATGACTGAAAATGAAGTTCATTATTTATGTATAAGATTTTACAACAAGTTATCACTCTTTGTTAAACAAAAATTTGTTCTTGCGTATTTGAAATTCTAAAAAATATTGAGCTGTATACTGATAATTGTAAACCTTTTTAACTTATAAAATACTACACTACTAACCTATAAAATCGTCGATTTTTGCTATTACATATATCGTCAATCTTTTCATTTTGTTTAGTGATTCCGGCGTTAGAGATGAGCTTATATCCATGTTCTGTTTGTTTTCTCCGTGTGAATAGTTAGTTTGTGTAGACATTGTTTTTTTATTTATTACGTTAAAGTGGGTAGATATTGTTTCTATGGGTTTTGCATTTGATTGCGTTTTAGTAGATGCATTTGTGACGTGTTTCTTATTGATTCTGTTAACTTTGCAATTAATTCATTTTTAGCTATTATTTTGATGTTTAGAGCATTAATTTTGTTATTATATTTTAAAATTTTATTGTATAGCATAGAATTTGTTTGTTCAATGTCAGATAATTTCATTCTCAAATCCTGTAGCATATTTTTATATTTATTTCTTCTTCTTCATTAGCTCTAATATTACTAATATTGAATATTGTATATTGTACTATTCAATATTTCATTTAGATCGTTGTTTAGCTTTATTTTCCAAGTTGTAAGTGGCATAATCGGATAATAAGTAAAATAAAAAAAAAAATATTAATTCATATTTATGATTTATAATACAAATCACAGTGGAATTAAAAACAAAATACAACACGGATCAAAAGCAAAAGCAGGGTCTTTTGCGGTGACTAACTATGTATAGAGAGGTAGAAAGTTTATAGAACTAATTAAAACTGAGTTAAACATACATATACACGGTGTCAATAATCTACGTGGTTTCTATAGGTAACTTCGTTATTTTAAATGTGTGTTAAAAGTGCTGTCTTTGTGTTAAATTTCGTTGGTATGTCGTTATAATAAAAATGTTGAAAAGCTTGGGAATCCCCGCTGCAATAATTTGTGTTACTGATAAATTTTTGTTGACTTAACAGAGAACAAAGGCCTATCAAGATATGAATTTATGAGATTAATGATACTGTCAGGATAATGATAATAGATGAGTTTATAGAAAAGACACACTTGCCATACTTTATCAAACGCCATTTTAATATCAAGTGATAGCTTTGTTGTCACATTTTTCTTGTTAAAATTTGTAAGAATATCATGAGCAATGCGTACTACTTGTTGGGTGGTGTTATGTTTGGTTTTAAAGCCAAATTGGTAGTCGTTGGTTATCTTGTGCAAAAGCTGGTCTATTTGTTCCAGTGTAATTTTTTTGGCTAGTTTACTCAAAACATTCAGCAAGCTAATGGGTCTATAACTGATTGGCAAAGTTTTATCTTTACCAGGTTTTGGAACGGGGTGATAGTTGCTGATTTCTATACTTTTGGAAAGTGTGAAAGTTTCAACATGTTGTTTTTCTTTGTTTTTATAAGTCTTGCTTTATGTTAATTCTTTAGAGTGTTGTTTGCAACTTTGAATGACTTTTTTTTTGTTTGTGATTACATTTCTATATTTGTCTTTCATATTTATTATATTGTGTTTTTTTTTTGTTTAACTTGTTAGCGCCGCTTATACAATTGTCAGATAACTTATACCAAGAATAAATTTATCTACAGTATATACCTGGAATAGCATTAGTTATGCCTTTGTTGCAGTCTAGATAACCTATTGAAACGTCAATGATGACTTATAAACTGACGTATAAATCATGTATACGCAAATTTGTTGTGCGCGGTACTTGGTTACTATACTAAAGATAACTACTGCTCCAAGCACCAAATAAGATATCCCTGGTTTATTTTCCTCAAAACATACAATTAAAATTTTATAAAATTGCCAGGACTCCTAAAGTGATAGGGGCCATGGTAAAATATCAATCACCCACATACTCAAGTAAAATCTCTATTCAATGAATCCCAAATTAGAACTAAAAATAAAGACGAACCCCTTGAAGATCCCAATAATTAAGTCAATCAAGGAATTAATGCTGGACGATTATCAATTTTTTTTTTGCAAAAATTTTAGCAACAAATCCTACTTTAGTTGTAACGCGTTTTTGCGTTTTCTAAAAAATCATTTATTACAAAGATAGCCGTTTTTGAAACTGACTTATAAATTGATGTATACGTTGTTCATACGCTAATTTGTTGAGTGCGTTACTTAGTTACTATACTAGAGATAAGTTATAAGAGATTGTTAAAGCGTATTTTTATATACTCCTTAGATAGCGTTAACCGACTATTGTAAAAACGGCCCTGTTTTGTAGAATAACTTTTGATTATTTCTGTAGTTCTTGGTTATAGTGTTACCAACTTTAATCCACAATTTTTGTTTTGTTTTCTTAGTTTTTAATGTTTTTTGACCAGTATTTGGTTTTCTTTATATTTTTGTATCCATTTTTGTTGTTCCGCATGTTTTTAAGCCGCTTTTAATAAGCTGTATTTGAATGTTTTCTATTTTCTTTCAATCATCATTTAATAGTTTTCTTGTATTTATGTTTGTTTTAATGTGTATAATTTTCTTTTTTCTTTTGTTTTTGTTTTCTTCTTTTGTCCGTTTAATCCACTTTATGTTTTTAAGTCAATTTTTAGTAGGTAATAGTCACTTCTGATGTCTGATTGTATTGTTATTCTTACGTTTTTAATCTTGTTTCAGTTATTTTCGTTTACTAGGAAGTAGTTTATTATTGATTCTCATTTCTAGATGGTTGTGCTCTTGTAGTTCTGTGTATACTTTTGTGTTTGAGTTTTGTATTTGTTATTATCAGGTTATTTTCTACACATAATTGTATTATTTTTTCTTGTTTCTTCTCCTTCTTTTCCCATCCAGTCTTATATTTTTTTGTTTTCATTTTTTCACTTTTGTGTTCTGGTTTCTCATTATTATTTTATTTTGATTTGTTGTTATTAATTAATTTATTTTGGAGATCTATTAGCAATGTTATAATCTACAAGTCGTTTAAAGTATTATACTTTGTTGTATGCTGAATTTTGAAAGCTTATTTATTTATGATACCCTTTATTTAATATTTGAATGTCAAAAGTAATATTACCGATCGCTTTCTTTATTACAGAAAGCGATCGGATGCGGGACGAATATTTATGGCGTTTTCGGAGCTGGCTGAAGTTAGTTTCGGCTTAGGCTTTGGTTCAGCTTTGTTTTTTATAAAAGAATGTGCACACGACACTATGTTCTAGGAAACGCTATCTTTTCGGATCCGTCGGCAAAAAGAATTGTATATATCTTTTTTATAAATAACTATAAATACGTATAAAATTGTCGTGTTTTTTTAAATTTAAATTATAAAATATATGAAATATTACCCGACAACTTACTGCATATTATAAATGTACACAGAAAAGGTAAAAGCAGTAAATGAAGTAAACTGGATGCTCGCAGATGTGTAATTATTACACAATAAAAAGAAATATTTTTATTTTATATTTAAATAAATTATCACTAAGTTAATAACAAATTTATAAGTTAGTAAATTTGAATGAAATTAAAGTGTTCTTGTTTTACTTAAACTTACGAGCTCAAGAAGATATTTTTCATAAGCGAGATAATTCAACTTTCCGCGAGCTTGTATGTTTAATTAAAACTAGAACACTTTTATTTTATTCAAATTTTGAACAAACTTATAACTGATAATTTATTTAAATATAAAATAAAAATATTTCTTTTTATTGTGTAATAATTACTCATCTGCGAGCATCTCGATTACTTCATTTACTACTTTTACCTTCTCAGTGTACATTTATAATATGCAGTAAGTTGTCGGGTATTATTTCACATATTTTATTATTGAAATAAAAAAAAAACACGACAATTTTATATGTATTTATAGTTATTTATAAAAAAGATATGGAATTCTTTTTGCCGACGGATCCGAAAAGATAGCGTTTCCTAGAACATGGTGTTGACTTTGCTGGGCAACTGTACCTAGCGTGCGTGCGCACATACTTTTATAAAGAACGAAGCTGAACCAAAGCCGAAGCCAAAGCTAACTTTAGCCAGCTCGTTTTCGGCTGTGTCACTTTTTATGAACTGGGGTGCTCTCGGTGCATATTTTTGTGTTTGGCTGACAACGCTCTTTTTCATAACGTCATATTGTAGGATAGACGGATATGCACTGGTAAAGAGCAATATCTTCTTACGTCAAATTTCAGAGCGCCTCAGGGCAACCTCAAATGTCACAGCCGAAATCGCTATTAGTTTATCCATTCGTCTGATTTTTCCGATATACAAATATTCGTGCAAGACTTTTGTAAGTTTGTCATGCTATGTATTATTCTGAAGTGCAACGTCTTTTATTAGTTGTGTAATGTATTATATTGCCGTGGATAGCATTATTTTAGCGTTGTAAAACTTATTTGATTGTGCATTATATTTTTTTGTCGTTGCAATACTTTTGCTTTGTCGTTACTTAATATTAATGTGTCGTGCAAAGTCAGACGTAGAAAAATAAAAATCTGTTGTTAGTTTAGACTATTACTGCGTTGATTTGCTGTCGTGCAACCTTTTTTGACATTCCAATAACATTTTCATTATTTTCCCGTTACGTCATCATGTGTGAGAGAAACTTGCGCATAATCGTGTTGTAATAAGATTATGAAGTAATCAAAAACTATTCCGCTTTTGCGCATGACGTCATATAGATTATTTTGTAGTCGCGCTCTCAGAGATAATCAAATTCCATTCTTTATTATATTTATTTGTTTATTTGCATAAAAGTGATATTTTAACTTTTAAAAACATATAAACAGAGCTATAGTGCAGTTAAATTCTTACACGAAGCGTTTTACCGTTTTTACCGTGAGAAACCATACATACCAGCGACCATCTGTCACCTGTCCTCTTTTGATTATTATTAATTTAGTACAAAATTTGCTGTATAAACATTTGCTTTTCATAGAATATTCATTTTTTTATACTGAATTGCAATTTTAACTAATTAATTATATTTGCTTGCAAATTAATGTATGACTTCGACTATGGTTATATAATTGATAAGGAGTATTACGCCTCCGTTCGTAGAAATATACCTAGAAAAAACCAAATTAGAATTGATTACAATACGGGCGATGCCTTAAAATACACTTAAAATTAATGTTATGAAATAAATTTATATAATGCAAAAAGATAAAAATGCTGATAATAGTGCAGGTGCTGTACATCTGAATAACATTATTATGATGATTAGCCGCTAAATTCTAACGTCCGGTCGCCCACACCGTTTGAGTAGGAATTATAACTCTTCCATCTTTAAAATAGAATTCTTCTTGCCTTGTTTTATGATCTATGGTTTTAAGCCAGTAATTCTTAACTTAATAAAATACATAAAATACATAAAATATAATACGATCATATAAAACTGTCACATATTCTTTTTATTAATATGCTACTTAGTTATATTTGTATGTATCAATTGTCAAATAAATATTCAAAATTGTGTTGATTTAGTTTTGTTGATTCTACTATAATATTTTATTATTTTACAATAATAATATGAAAAACACTATACTTCTAGAAAAAAAGAAAAAAAAAATTACATTTTAGTAGTAATTTTTGCAAATTAAACAAAAAATTGATAATGATAAAATTATACAAAAAAAACTCTTATTGCACTTTTCACGTTTTCAATACATTAGCATTAAGAAGAGGTCATTGCACACGTTCAAAATAGTTTTTTAAAAGATAAGAGACTATCACAATATGTTGATAATTTTCACGCACTATTAGGTGGGTTTAATAATACTCAAAATACTAAACTGATATTAAGTATTCTATGACAAGTACGTTTGTCTCATCTCTTGAGAGCAAGCATGATGTACTGAGCTAAGTAGATGTTGCACAAGTAAACAAATACAATACATTCTAACCGCAACATATAATTATATTTTAACACTTCTCTTTAATTATTTTTTTCTTAGTATCTACAAAAACTTGTCGACCTAACGGTTTTGTCAAAATATTAGCAACTTAGTCGGAACTTATCACATGTATCAGATTGACAATATTACCAATATACTGTTGAATAAACTTTTTCAAAAACTTAATATGTTTTTTTTTTTGTACTTTTATCATCATAAAAATTCTTTAACATTAGAATTGCAGATTGATTGTCTATACACAAAGTAGTTATTTTTTTGACATCTAAGATATGAAGTTTCTCACTGAACGTCTAATCCAACTGATGTCATTAATTGAAAATACTGCTGCCTGATTATCTGCTTGAACTGATGAATTAACTACTAACCGTTGCTTTTGAATATACTAGACAATGTTCACCGTCAATAATCAGTAATCTACTGGTAGAATGTCATCTTGACTGCTTGTCTTTTCCATAGTCTGGGTTGGTATAGACGTAAAGTTGATGATCTCCATTAAAAAAAAAAACAGAAATTTGTTGATTCCTTCAAATAGCAAAAGACTTGTTCATTTTCTAATAGTTTTTTATTGATTTACTGCAGAAACGACTGAAGTCAACTGATGTCGAATTATCTTCTGCTTGTACTTGGGTTGACTGACAAAAATTTCGTCTTGCTTAATGTCAATTTGCATTTCAAAATAATTCAAGCAATTTTTTTATTGTGCTTTTGTTTTTATCATAAAAACTGCATAGATTATCATCTTTGTTAACAACAGTCAGTGTTTTCAAGAAGTTAGAAATTTTGTCATATCAATTTTTTAAAGCTTTTTTAGACATTAAAAAAACTTGTAATCAGTTTGCACACGCTTTGCGCCATCATGGATACATATTCTTCTTTAATATCTTACTTTTCAACACTCAGATACTGCAATGCTAATTATCAGTCAAACTGATTGTCAAACATTTAACAACAGGTCAGTGGTTTTGCGTTTTTAAAATTTTGAAAAGTTTTTATGTTTTCATTTTGATCAAGAACTTAAATTTGTCTACCATTGCAAAACATCTTACTTTGTCTTTCAGTGTTTTAGAAACAGGAATATTTTCCATTTTTCTTATCATTGCTAAATTGGCTTGATTTCCTTCTCGAAGATAATCTAATACAAAGTTTGGAAAACAGGCAGGACAATTTAACGTTTGACAATCACGGAAATTTAGTTTTTATCATTAGTTCAATAACTATTTTTTGTCTGTTTTTTGGATTTTCACGTACAGGAGATGATTGCGTAAATACTCTACTCAAATTCTCTTTTTTATCCAGTGTATTGCAAGCTTCAGGTTCGTATAGGTTTTTTTATCAATTGACGTTTAGATTCTAATTTATCTGCGTGTTACTCTTTTCAGGTTTGACTTCTCAACAAATATTACATTCTACAAACATATGCTATTGCAATGATTCATCTGACAAATCCAATATTACGAGGAATCCACGACGTAGCAAACTACGATACCTTTTTTTGACTTTCTGTCTATCTTGTCTTGTTTGTGGTCAGGGATAAGTACATAACAATCACAATACAAAGTTTTTTAATTTGTTCAATTTTAATTTTTGTTTTGTTGGACTGATACAATGTGAACACTGAATTAGTCTAGTAGTAGTACATAAGTTTATAATTTTTTTTTCAAATTTTGTTCATAATGGTACGTGCTAGTACTATAACTTTTTGCATTTTTTTTTTAATTTTGCCAATTTGTTGAGTGTAATCATTAGACTTGATGTAAAAACTCCAGTTTTTTTGATTATTTTGACAATTTTAATTTTGGTACCACCAACTTAAGCACTTATTCCTTTATCAAATTGATTCTCCACCATTTTTAAAAAGATATTTAATTTTGGTATAATTTTGTATTTAATCTTTAAGAAATCTGCAGTAGGAAAGTCTGAAAAAACGCTTTTAAAAGTAAGAAATATTTAGATTGTCCTAGAAACGTGATATTTGGTTTGCAAAGATTAATACATAAATCAAATCTAAAACTTTTTCATTTGTTTTTTAGTTGTTGAAGTAAAAGTACTGATGTTGCTTGCTATATACATCTCTTTTACATACATAGTCTCCCCAATTATCTGTGAACTTAATCTCAACAATATTTTTGACACGCTTGACATTTTGATGTGTTTTTTATGACAAGTTTTAGAAAGTTAGTTAATTCATATATCTAACGTCAGTCTTTTTCTGCTTCTAAGACTACACCAGAAATTAAAACTAGAACATCTAAAA
This sequence comes from Tachinus rufipes, assembly GCA_963932245.1. Lineage (NCBI taxonomy): Eukaryota > Metazoa > Arthropoda > Insecta > Coleoptera > Staphylinidae > Tachinus > Tachinus rufipes. The sequence goes on from OZ010744.1 coordinate 82,182,168, forward strand.
GTTTGCTGCAAGTTTAAGAATTTTGTTTATCAATAGTTTTAAAAATTGACATTTGCGCAGCAACAGACTTTACATATCTTTTATCCAACATTTGTGTCACAGAAAACAAGTTAAAAATCAGTTCTGGTACATACTGAATCTTAATTCTGTCTACTAAAAACTTTCAGGTTTACATTGCCCACAGCCATTTCATTAAGCTTGCTTGCATCTCCCATTATGAATAAAAACGTTTCGTCGAGTTTGCCTTCTTCTATTCGTAGGGGTTGATAAGTTTTCTCAGTACCAAAAATATTATACCAGGCAGTACAGAACATACAACGTTGGAAGTAGAAGTTCTAGGATTTTAGACAGTGTCCAGCTTTTCTTGTGTTCTTGCCTTCAGCTTGAAGATCCTTAAAGAGAAGATGCAGCTGCATAAAATTCTCTACAAAATTTTTCCGTCAACATGGCTTGAGCAATTAAATTTATTTTTACTTATGTCTTAACAGCAGCATAATCTTTTGGCTGTAGTTCTATTGCGACTTAATTATAATAAAATAATAATTGTAATAATAATAATTTTAAAACAAATAAAATTAAATATAATAAAAGCACCGTCTATTTAGTTTTTAAAAACTTATTAATTTTGTAATTGTTTCACAATTATTTTATAGACTATTAAAAAACAAATCTCAATGAAAACCTTGACGTTTGTTTTATTAGCTGTGCTAGTGACCGTTATAGGTAAAACAATTTAAATATATACTTTTGCTATACAAATTTTTTTTAATTATAGATGCATATGGAAAGCCTTGTTTCTTTTATCCACAGGCACCTCAGAATTCAAAAAGGTTTTGTAGATATGAGTAAGTGTAAATAGTATATCATGCAACAACCATCTTTTTATTTGTCACCTCAAGTTTTTTATTTAACAATTTCTTATTTTTTTTTTTGAAAAAACGTTTTTTTTACTTTATAGTTTTTCTAAGTAAGCAATTTAGGAAGAACGGAAGTAAATCTGTAAAAAACACCAATTTTGTCTTAAACCCGTATGACACTATCTATAATTCTATCTTGAATTATATGTATGAATCTAGTTAAAAATTTAAGAATTAAATAAAATTAAAAACTTAATAACATTTTAGTTTTAGTTTATTTCTTATAATTATATAATAACAAAGAAGAAAGTAAGAAACAAAAAAAATATTTGTAACGTTACATTTTGTTAAAACAGCAAATGAGTACATTTTTTCGTCGATTATAATGAAATAATAATAATTTTTAAATCTAATTAATAACTATTTTCATATTTAGATATACAGGGTGTTAGACAAAAATCGTATTTTTTGAATATTATAAAGGCAGGTACACACAAGCATGTTTTTATTTTAGTATAGTAGCTATGACAATCAACTTAATTTTTTTAAACGGTAATATACATTTTTTATTTTATTTTTGAAATGTTTACAATATTTTTAATACGACCATGTAAAATAATAATATAGTTTTATAACACAATTTTTGATAAATTTTAAAAACATAACTTTTGTTTTTTATTTAAAATGATCGTAATTGAATGGTAGTGATTGAAAATAACTAATGTTTATTTTTTTGAGTGTTTTAAAGTTATTATGAATAATATAGTAACTTGAAAAATAACGTTTTTAAAATAAAAAAATTCAATTAAATTTTTTATTTTCAAATTTTAAATTTTAACGTCAATTTTTATGTTACTATGTTATGCATAGTAACATAAAACACCTAAAAAAATAATAATGTTGTTTATGTTCAATGCCAACTATTTAATTACAATCATTTTTAATTAAAAATATATTTTTTAAATTTGTTATAAAAGTATATTATTATTTTACGTGGTTGTATTAAGAATTTCATAAAAATTCCAAAAAAATTAAAAACATGTATGTTGCTATTTAAAAAATTAAGTTGGTTGCCATAACAACTATCCCCAAATTAAAAACATAAATGTGGGTACCTGCTTATATAAGACCCAAAAAATCATTTAAAATGGTTTTAGAATAATATAAATCGGTTAAAAAAAAAGTTTTTTGTCTAACACTGTATATATAATTATAGATAGTGTCAAAGGAGCATTAGATTCAGAACATTAAAAATATAACATGCATCTCAAGTATTATTAAGTTTGATTTTAATTTTCTTAACAAAATTTATATTGTAGAACATGTACATTCAAATGCATGTCGGAATTTTATTTTCCCGATGGATCTACTGATGCTACTTTACAATGCAACGATGGTAAATGGATACCAAACAATAAAAAATAGATTGAAGTACCAAACTGTGAAAGTATCCTAATAAAAATATTGTTGTAAATTATTAACATACTAAATAAATTTATTGTAGAATTGTGTACATTGCCATGCATGAACGGAGGTATTTGTTTAGCTCCTGATTTCTGTCAGTGTCCTAAGAAATATAAAGGTCAACAATGCCAGCACAGTATGTAAATATTTTTATGCTAATTTCAATATTACTGCAATATATTTTAGAAGCGGATGCTTGTGCATGTGAGAAATTAGAGTTTAACGGTAACTATCAATGTAGAGGAGATTCTGACTCATTTAAATGCTCTGTAACATGTCCAGAACACGTTAAATTCTATGAAGTTCCTAAAAATATTTACATTTGCAAATACGACACTGGATTATTTGATTCTATACCACCAACATGTAATTATGGTAATTTTTTATTGTGACTTTTTAGATAACATTTTTGTATCTCCTCTTTTTAATTTTTAGGTAATAATAATGATACTCTAACGTCAACTCATGAAAAAAGAATTGATGTATCAGTAATAAATGTTGATAGAATGGTAAAATAAATCAATAATATTTTAAATATACAATATAGTTTCTTTTAATTATAGCATAACGGCAAACAAATTTCAATTACAGTACCTGATTACATAGAAATTGAAAATCTGGAAGTGATAAAGTTAAGATCATTAGTGTGTTTTCTATGGGGAGATGGCAACATCATAACCTTTGACGGTACAATGTATAGTGCTTCCATCGATTGTGAAGAAATCCTTGTAAATGATGTAGGTGATGGCTGGTCCATCATGGCCACTAAGAGCCCCAACAACAACTATAGAAGTATAAGTATAACAATTGGCAATCAAGAATATGCAATAAGCAAATCAGGTAATTAGTACTTGTTAAATCAATTATCAACTTATTAAATATATTTTTTCAGATAAAGAACAAATTATAGTGCTACATGGTAGCAAACAACATTCAATACCAATAGAATTAAATAACATTAAAGTTGGTAACATTAATAAATCTATAGTGATACAGTTAAAATATTTAGATGTTATTGTTAGATGGGATACACAGGTAATTTAAAAATAAATATTGATTTTTATTCTCATCTACTTTATATTAAAGAATCTTGTACAAGTTGAAGTTAGTGAAAAATTAATCAGCAAAACAAGAGGTTTGTGTGGTATTTCTGATGGAAACGATGACAATGATTTATACACAAAAGATGGTAAAGAAGCAAACAGTCTAACTGATTTTATAGGAAGCTGGAGTACAGACGGTATTTAAATTGACTTACTCAAATATATTATATTAAACAAGTTTTTATAGAATCTTGTAAGAACATTAATGAAGTACATGCTTGTAACGGGTTAGGAGATGTAGAAGCAAACGCACAAACATTTTGCTTAAAGCTATTAAGTAATCCTAACTTGCAAAACTGCACATCAGTAAGTATTTAATAAATGTTATTGTGAAAGAAAACTCATATGTCTATTACTTCCTACTCTTACAAATGCTTGTATCTGGGATTATTGTAAATGCAAGGAACAAGAAGAATGCGCATGTGTAACCCTTGATATTGTTAATAGAAATTGTTTATTTAATGAAGAAACAAAACATTCTATTTGGAGAGATCCTGAGCTATGCCGTAATTATTATTTGTTATTAATATACATTTGTTATATTTATTATTATATTTAGCAATGAAATGTACTGATGGCAAGGTTTATATGTCTTGTCAACCTGAAGGAGGGCAGCCTACATGTAAATTGCCTGGTAAACCAAACAATTCTGGTATTTGTTTTGAAGGGTGCTATTGTCCAGTGGGTACCAATTTGCACAATGACAAGTGTATACCAAAAGCAAACTGTCCTTGCATATGGTTGGGACAAGAATATGCTAGTAGAAGTACTGTTCCAGATGATTGTAATACTTGCACATGCATCGATGCAAAATGGTCATGTACAAAAGTAAGAAATTTTCGTAATATTATCATATTTTTAACTAAATACATAATCTTAAGTAGAATACTATATACCTACAGTGTTTAAAAATAACACTGACAAAATTTAAGAGATGATTTCTAAGTTATTAAAAAAAAAACAAAGTTTTATCAGCTATAACATTGTGTTACGGAATAAATGCTTTAAGGAGTTACATTTTTGAATATTTTTTGTGTTTTATCAAAACAATTGCATTAGTGTTTTTTTATTTTATTTAGTTAATGTTGGTGATACGTAGTTTTTCAATTTAAATGCAAATATAGGCTTGTAATAAGATAGTTAACAGAACTTACATAATTATAACATTTTTCAACCATTATTATTCCAATTATACGCTTTTTTTTAAATTAGTACCGTGATACAATAGTTGTTTTTTGGTTAATATAATAGTTGGTACTCCTAGGCACTAATTTAATAAGTGTATCTAACTTTTTTTTACGGTGCATTCAACGCTTTTGATGTGTTTGTTTGAGGTAAAAAAGAGTCTGTTGCGTTCAAGAAAGCTGGATTGGAGCTCTACATTTGTAACGGTAACAACCATTATAATGTAAAATGTAAACAGCGGTTAGAAGCAAAAAATGACTATTTAAAATGTACAATAAGTGTAAACATACATATAATACATATGCCAAAGCAAAAAACATTTTTCCAAAAATTGGTAATAAACCAAGTTTGCGTAGAAATAGGAGAATCTTTAAATGACAGCAGTCAGTCCAGTATTCACAAGTTTTTACTGACTAAAAAGCCCACTTTTCTCCTATCTTTCTCTAAGGGGCTTTGCTCAAAACCCCTTACACTACAGTCCTTTTGGTCCTATTGTACATTTCTACTGTTTTATTACTCTTTTAGTAGCTTTGTATCTTTGATGAAGTCAATAATCTTTTTCTAAGAGATTACTTTTACCTTTGTTTTGTGTTAAGGTTGAATCTGCCATAGAAGGTTGTGCCGTTTATAAGCTTTACATTCACTGAACAAATGTATCAAAGTCTCAATTTTTCCATAGGTCCGCGACATAAGGGATACATTCGTATTCTCATTTTTTGGATGTGCTTGTTAAGACCACGGTTATCAGTTTTGTGAGCTTTTGCTAATTCAACTTATTATTCTTAGCAAGATTTTGGTAACATGCAATGATTTTGTTAAAGACATTCTTAAGTGTGCCAATTTCTTATAGCTCTTCCACAAGTTTTATCTTAAGTCTGCTGCAAATTATTTCTTTTCTGATCTTGTATTGAATTCCAAAAAAAGGTTTGGGTCCAGTTATTGTCCTCTTTGTTTTTTTTTTTTTTTAAACTGACAAACTCTGCATTGTTCCCAGACTGTTTATGCCAACTAGAACCACTTTAAGTTTTATTACTGGCAGTTGCAGTGCTTGATTATTTAACCTAATAATTATTGGTCCGTCAGAGTATAGTTCCGTCTTGATCATGTTTTTGCGCACTACTTGATAGCAGGTTTCCCTGTCTGAAAAACCAAAGCATATATGCCAAAACGAAGTAAAGTTTGTTTCACTTGGTTTTTGTCTTTGTAGATTCCAGCTACAGTGGCATTTTGTTCTTTAATCCCATTTGTGTTCAGATAGTTTTCTTGACAGTTCTTATCTTATGTTTGTCAATTTGTTTTGCTGTAGTATATCACAAATGTCTTTTTAATATAATGGGTCTTACCACTACTGTATATAGCCATCTGATCATATTTGGTGTCCCCATGTGCGTCCGGCTATTATTTTGGTTGCAGAAAACACTCGAATGGCCTTTGTCAAGCACAAATTTCAAATATTTTACATTCTTTGTCATTAGGAGCGTATTTTCATACATCTTGAGGTAAGGGTCTGTAGTGTTTTGACCAAAAATTTAAACTGACTAACTAACTGTAGTGTTTTAACGCCTTGTAAACGGTACAATTGCCGTTTTGCTTGGGTTTACTGATTGTTACCTCAAACTTTCCGTGTACAAGAATAATAAAATTATTGGCGTAGTCTACGTTGTTGGTTATCTGTAGTAAATTGTATATAGCTAAACACAGCAAGAGTAAAAGTACATTCTTTTGTGAAAACCCGCTTGCGTCTTTAGCTTTTACAGTTTTTCTATATAATGTTATAGTTACAGTCTAGTTCTTGAACATAGAATTGACTTATTGCTGGATGTATTTCTTGGCTCTCTATTGCCTTTGCAATAAATTCAAAAGGAGTATTGTCAAATGCTCTCTAAATATCTAGAAAAACACCCAAAACTATGTATTTGCATTGAACAGTGTATCCGCACTAGTTGGTATATAAGTAATTTGCAGAATTTTTTTGTTTGATCTGTAAGATTTAATCAAAGCATATAAATATTACCTTGGCTGCTTTTAAGCTGCTCGGTATGTGTAAAAGACACTTGCTATAAAGATTTTGCATACAGGTATTTTCAAAACTGCTAACTTCTAAATTTTATTGGCTCCTGCCAACTTAAATTTAAGTTTGAATGTGTTGATCTTTATTTTAAGTTGTTTTTATTAATTATGGTCTTTGTCTTATCCCAGTCCCTTTTTGTTTTTAGTTTTTGTTTTTTTTTGATTATCAGAGTAGAATCCGGAAAGTGTGTCTGAAGCAACTTGAGTGTCCTCGACCAACTTTAATGTTTTTAGTGCAGTTTTTGCATGTGTTTTCACAGTATTGTTTCTACGAGTTTTTTTAGTTTTCTTTGAGGCATTATTATATGTCGTAAGAGTGGTTTTATAAGTAGTACTGTAGCCTTGTCAAGCCCCTTGTTCTACTAAATGATCTTGTTGGAGCTGTGCTTGACTGTGTTAGGGCAGCTTTCTGCAAAAACGGTATTAATGGAACTGACAAATATATCTGTCATTATTTTCAGCTTGTGTGGCGTATTTGCTGCCTTTGTACATACCTTGATTTGGCTACTATTCTTTTTATGTATAGATTCCAGTTAGTTTTTCTTAGGTTTTTGTATACCAATAAGAAAGTCAACCTTTGTTCACTTATAGGGCTGGTAACTAATAACCTAACAGAAAACGTCTGCAACGCTTTGAAGCGAAAATTTACCCAAATTTCAAAACAACCAACTATTCCTTGTAACTGTGGCTTGACAACGACAATGTTCTAGCATAAATCAATTACGTAGGTTGGCTGTGTTGGCGTCTAAATGCACTCCTACTTAAATCCAGATTCCAGAAAGAGCGTTTCTTCAGATTCAGTCATGTATGTATGATCAAACAATAAAGGCTTGTCTGACACGTACCACTTTTTATTATTTTTATAATATTACGATTATATTCTACTAAATTCTAGAAATTTTTTACTTTTTAGATTTGTGCATTTTCTCTTTCAGGCAACGTGGGGGGGGGGGCGTTGGCGTTGCAACTAAGGATTAGCGGTGTTTTATCTCCGCTGCTTGTCAGCTGCAATAACTTAGGAAAGATACTCAGATTCAAGAATTATTATGTATTTCTTGTCATTGGGTTTTTAAAACATAGTCCTATAATGGCATTAGATTAAGTACATGTTTTGTTATGATGCATGTACGAGGCTTGGGTTGTTTAGCAGCAATTTAAAATTTTTCTATTTCAAATTGACCACTTGTCAAGTTTCGATGTTGATTGTGTTTTGCCCAACAACCTATTAAAGAAAGTATTTTATTCCAACTGTGTTATAACTTTTTTGGGTCAAGTACAAGTTTTTTGCCATCCAATAGGTTATTTTTGGTCGTTGTACAAACAGTGGTTGTTTGGTTGATTTGTCTAGACATGTGATTTTCAGGAATGTTTTTCTGAAAACGCGGTGAAGCTGTTGAACAGGTTTTGCTTTTGCATCCTTGGTAAAGCAAGTTACTAATTATTAATTAACAATAAAACTGCAAGTTATATTTAAAAATTAAAAAGTTAATATAATAAATAATAATCAAAACTTGACGTTTCTAATTATTCAACTGACAACGATTAAACAAATTAAAAATGTTTTTTGCTTGCTTCTACCAAATCCATCTGTTTTGGTACTAAAATGAGGAGCGATTAAAGTAATTTTCTATTTAAAATCTAGAATTCTTAAATCTGAAATATGTGATTTTCATAAAAAAAAAAACAGTCAGTTAACTATGTACATACATATTAAATTAATTAACAATTATAGCAAAAAATTATTTTAAATAAAAAATGATTAGAAATAGGTTAGGTTAGGTTAGGTTAGGTTAGGTTAGGTTAGGTTATTTTAAATAAAAAATGATTAGAAATAGGTTAGGTTTGTAATTTGCTTGGATTGAATGTAATTCATACAAAGTTCATTCACCTGTCTATAGTGAGCAAGCGGCACAGTTCCATGGGACAAAATCATAACTTATGATACGATTTTAGAAAAAACAAAATATAGTCTGTTCCACAAATTAATTTAATTAACCTGACATTGACCTAATGTATGGTTTAAAAAAGAATATAAATTCTTTTTGTCAACATTTTAAACATAACAATACAGAATATGTCATAATAAATTTATTAGATAAACATAATGTCCAACTTCTGTTATATATTTAAAAAGATTGGTGAGCAAAATGTGTTTTATCTGGAGATCCACACATCAGAACGTTTGACGGAAAATATTATGATTTTATGGGACAATGCAATTATTATTTGCTCAAAATGGGTAGCATAACAGTTGAAAGTGTTAACGCTGTATGGCCAAATTCAAACACCATAACATTTGTAAAATCTGTAATTATAATGATTTCTAATCAAAAAATCATATTAAATCAAGGAAGGGTAGTTGAATCAAATGGAGCCATAATTAAAACACTACCTGCTTATGTACAAGGAGCAACAATTACAACCTATTCTTCTAATACAGTTTCAGGTACATGCTAAATATATAGTAATAATATATTTTATTTTTTATTATTAAATTTCAGTTTTGTTATACAATGGCGTTGAAATTTTATGGAATGGTGTCAATATGGTACAAATATATATTGGAACTAAGCACATAGGACTTACATCTGTAAATATTATTAAAATTGATTACTTATAGTAGTAGCGAATGTAAATGTAAACATAATGGATTGGAGTTTTCGGCTGGTTATAAAGATTCTAGAATAGTTAAACAAATTCCTTCTATTTAGTAATTAGTTTTTTTTTAGCTTTATTTTATACATTATTATTTATAAATACATATATACAAATTTTGTAGTCATTGTGAAAATGCTATTTAGAAATGTCAGTCAGCATCAAAGGAAGAATTGAAACAGTACCCCGAATCTAAGGGTAAATGTGACATGGCTAATAATTTTGTATTTACTAATTGCAAACCTGTAGAGCCAATTACATGTTTGGTAAATTTTTGCGTTAGTATTAAATACATGAAATTAATATTATATTATTTTAATTTATAGAATATGATAGATAATGATGAAGTAATTATAAGCAAGGGCAAATGTAAAGAAGGATGTCAGTGTAAAGATGGGTATGTTCTTAATAATCCTGGAACAAAATGCATTGAGCCATTGGATTGTATTTGCGACGGCAGTGGTATAAAAGAGTGTCCAACTGTTAGCAAAAGTGTGATTAAACAAGTATTTAATATTTTATATCCAGGAAGAAATGAAGAAAATGCAGTAAATTAACTTTTGTTTATAAGTTACTTTTGAATTATATTCGAATTAAATTAAACATCTGTTATAACATTAATTTTATCGACATATTTTAATAATGTACTATTTTTCATAGAAAACGTTGCATTAACAAACAAACTTTTTACTAAAAAATAGATTTTTTATGAATAATAATAATAATAATAAATGTTTATTTGTGCAGTAGGTATATACAAAAAATATTTTTTGCCTCTACCGTAAGCATGCTTTCGCTTCGCTCTAAAGCCTATTTTCGGCTCTTAAAATACTATATACTAAAGTACGTATATAGATACTAGGTGAGCGAGAAAGAATTTAAAAAATATATCCGTAGACTGTCCTTGACCATCACCATCGGTTAAAGCAAAATCCACAAAAATTAATAATATATCTATCTGCCCAAACTGGAGTTTCATATAAAAGTAGCAAAGAAAATCCTGCATTTGCACCCGTATACAGTATCCAGTTTAAAATTCATCGTAGCGTATTGTTGAAGAAATCCATCAAAAACTATAGTGTGGTACCGTTCTGCACAAGAACATGTAGTGACATCGCTCGTGGTAACAGTAAGCAGAAATTTGTTACTTCTCCAAAGCATTGTGCCTTGGTTCTCCAGTGAATCGCTTTATTTCTTAGTGGTAGTGACACGAGCAACGGTATACTGGCCTACAAGGCAAAAGAATAATATTATTAGTAATATTGGCTTGATTGGAATAGTACAAGCTTGCTCGACACGATAGGACTGAGCATTAGTTGCATTTATGGTATATTGGCCAATAGGCCAACATCGGACAGTATTTAAACCCTTGCAGTGCGGTGACTTTGGTCTACTCTATTTGTTGTTACTACAAAAAATACAGCAATAGCTTCGGACAGCCGATGCGATAGTGGGCAACTGAGGCTAATTTTTCAAAGCCCATCTGATAACGACTTGGCAAGGACCTCGTCTGTTTCACTAACTAATTTAATCAACTAAACATTGATATTGACATAGTTTATAGCTTAAAAGTTAATTTCTCTAATATTTGCTTGAACATAGTAAACCCCATATCCTCTTTTTGAGAAAAAGCAAAGTAAACAATAAAGATCCAGATAGTTAATCTAGTAGATTCCGATTATTATCTTGAACATTTATTTGCTGACCAACAAGATGTCTGTGCCTACATGCACAAACAACAAGCATATTCTAGATTGGCGACGTACCAAATTTACGGCAATAGTTATAATAGCATATTTAATAAACTAAATCTATCCGATAAGACTACTTTTGTACTTGGCCATTTTCCAAATAAGACAACTCCAAACTTTTCTGTAAGTATTGACAAGCTTCTTCAAGATAATCATAGAAAAACTGAAATAATTTTGTTAGGAAATTTTAATGTACATAATACTGAATGGTTAAGTCACTCATCTTAAGAATCAAGTCTATTTTGTTACTCCCTTTTTAGTGATATTAACCAAATTAATACAATACTTAATGTGTAATTAGCAGGTACACAACAAAAGTATTAAAAGTTTATATTAAAACTGTAAATGTACTCCGTGCACGCTTCAACAAAGGAAATGGAAAAAGAGTCAAGGTATAAAGTATAAAGATGCAAGTTAGACATCGAAAGTAGCCAATTCCGATGAAATTGTAAAATGTAGAAATCAAATTCATATATATCAAACAATATCTACTTATATACCCGCATGTAAAATTGCTCTTAAAAATTGCAAAATAAAATATAATCAGTTATTAATTACAGAACAAAACAAATTCTATGAGAATAAACTAGTTCACTCTAGTAATAAGTCTAAAACAGCATGGAATATCATTTCTGATATAGTAGGCAATAAAAATAAGAGTAAATTTAAAACTATATTACCAACCACCGATAACCATATAAAACAAGCAAATGATTTTAATAAATTCTTCAAAGAACTTGCTCCTGGATTACTTCTAGATAATATTAGCCATTCTAATATTGGTAGTACATTCTCATGTAATATACCATATCATAATACATTATTTATTTTAGATCCAATAACTGAATTGGATATTCGTAATGTAGTTAGCAAAATGGAAAACAAACCAACATGTGGGTACGATGGCGTTCCTATTAGTTTAGTAAAAAAATGCCTGGACCAAATCATTAAACCTTTAAAACATATATTTAATACCTCTTTCAAAACGGGCACATTTCATAATAACTTAAAATTTTCAATTATTTCACCTATTTTCAAAAAAGGTGACAAAGAAATTTTTAGTAACTATAGACCCATTAGCGTTTTGAGTACGTTTTCTAAAATATTGGAATCTCTAATGGCATCACGGTTGATAGAATTTTTTAAACACAACAAATTATTTTCCAAAACGCAACATGGTTTCATGAGTGGTAAAGGTATCGAAACTGCAATATATGAATATTTAGAGCCGATTTATGCAACACTAGATGATGGAAAGATAGCATGCGGTGTATTTCTGGATTTATCCAGAGCATTTGATACTATTGATTACGACATTCTACTGATAAAGCTAGAACGTTACGGCATTCGTGGAGTTGCCAATAAATGGATAAGTTAATATCTAAAGTCAAGAACACAATCAGTGAAAATTAGAAACAATATTAACGGTGAAGATGTAGTATCAAATGCTCTGCAGTATCTTAGGGCCACTTCTGTTTAATATATTCATAAATGATATAAATAGTAACATCTCAGATGGATGCCAAATAATAAGCTATGCAGACGATACCAGCTTAGTATTAATGGGTAGTACATTTATCGATACAATCACAATTGGAAATCAAATTTTAAAAGATTTAGAAAGTTGGTTTTATAAAAATAATTTACTACTTAATGCAGATAAGACAAATTGTATTTTATTTAAAGTAAATCAAAGCATGGAAACACCATGTACAATTACGTTAAATAATAAAAAATACAATTTTACTCAATCCGTGAAATTTCTTGGAGTCATTCTTGATGATAATTTAAATTACAAAAAACACATTGAAACTTTATCAGTTAGGCTAAGTAGAGTATGCTATGGTCTAAGGGTGCTCTCTAGTCATACTAATAGTAATATAATTCGAATTTTTTATTATGCAAATTTTTATACACACTTAAAATATGGTATAATATTTTGGGGCAATAGTGTTAATGTTGATACAATCTTTTTGATTCAAAAACGGGCAATTCGAATTATGAATCGAATAAAATATAGTGATAGTTACAGAGGGCTTTTTAGACAAGATAATATCCTTACGTGTACTGGAATATACATCTATGAAAGTGTAAAATTTATATGGATTCACAAACATCATTTTAACCATAATAAACTTCATAGTATGCATAATACTAGACACGGCAAGACATATATATATATATATACCCATCTCATAGATTAAACTTTTTTGAAAAAGGGCCTCACTATTCCTGCCTAAAAATTTATAATCATTTGCCAAAATCTATAAAAGAATCTAAAACATTACAAAAATTAAAACAGTCACTAAAGGAATTGTTAATTCAGTTAGAACCATACAACATGCAAGAATTTTTTTCAGGTGTTTGTTAATTTTAAATATATGTATTAGTATATGTATTATTATTTTTTTGTATCAAAGTTTATTAATTGTTTGACTTGATTCTTTTGCTATTGTATGTATTTTTGTTTTATTGCACTGTACATTGCAATAATATATTGAAATAAATTTTTAAAAATAAAAATAAAAATAATTAACGAGGTTGAACCTCATCCGGGCTATAAAAAGACAATTTTTTGTGCAGTTATTTGACGGCAGTTTCGAACTCCAATAACTAATGAGACTGATCTGGAGCATGTCAAAAAAGTCCACTAAAAAGTCAACGATCTTAGATAATACTGACGATGACGCACATGCAATTTTCGGCACCAGAAACTTCCCTAAAGTTTAGAAAGGTTCTCATGCTATAAAGATTCCAAAATCTGTCAATGCATCTTAAGTAAAATTACAAAGAGAGTCATTTTGAACGTAAACTAAGACCATACAAAACGTAACAATCTTTTCCTCGCCCATTAACACAAATTTTGTTGAAACTGCGTAGAGGTGGTTTTTATACGTTAAAAAACTGCACAGACTTAAACTTTCTCTGCGTCTTATAACGCTGATAACTTCAAATATAAACCGTAAAACTAAATTAAACTTCTAAACAACATTCCTACATTGCGGTTCAATGCAAACACACACTTCAATCGTCTCAACGCTTCCCAAAGTCTCACTTTATGGTGGTTTGTCAGAGCCCCATATTATGTTCAAAACAAAGAAATTAGTAACAAATACAGTTGCCCCGAGACAGACAAAGATGAATATTTCTATAGAAGACCGATCACTATCATCACATCGCAAAGTGGCTTACATCAAAATGCCACCTCACAGCCCCTTAAACCATTTTTCTTAAAAAAACAATCTTTAAACAGAAGGTATATGAGCCTTTCAGTTTTAAACTTCCAGGGATGTAAGCACTGTATTTCAGAAAAAGAACCAGATAGTCTAGAAAATTCTCCTTCCAAACTACAAAAAAAGACAGTGCAGTCAAGACAGACCACCAGCCAAAATAACAACAACACTAACAGACATCGACCAAACCAAAGTGAGAACCAAATAATATCCGGGCCCACACAAAACTCTGTCACCAACTCACATATTAGTCATCAAACTCCAAGGCAACTCTTTTGCTTGCCAACAAGACCAAGCAACATCTGCACTACAGCTCAGTGAAGTCAAGATGACATCTTCAGGCCAAGACTCGGTAGACAATAAGACTAAAAAAAAAACCGAAAACTTTCCGCGTATCGAAGCCAAGACTTATCGGCCGGATTTGATATATCAACGGCATCATCTTTGGGGTGTTTCCCTCTTAGTGGGTCGTTTTCAGATCCCAAGGATAATAACAAATTAATTGGTCTCGTATCTCATTATGATTCTTTATATTTTCCAAAGCAAATTAAACGTTTTTTTAACTCTGCAATAAAATTATAAAAAACTAATAAAAATTTTTGTTTCTGCAGATAAAACTGTTGTAATTAGGTAGGAATCCGTTAATTTTTTTTAGATACTTTATACTATTTTATTTAAATTATTTTTTTTTTAAATGCTGGAATATCCAACTCCTAAGCACCTAATAAACTATTAGCTGAATAACCTAACTTTTAATATTATTTACTTTATTAAAACCAATACAGCCAATTAAATATATGTTCAACATATACTATTATAATTGCCGGGTTTAGTCGCCCAGTCCTGTTGTGGTGCAACTAGTAGTATTATTATGGAAAAATATTAAATTCTATCACATCTACGAGAATATCGGTGAACCTTTCTCTCTAGAAAAATATTGACACGTACAACGCCGTTTTTAAATTAAAATTGTTTCTTATATGGGCAATTCCATTTCAAACGGACCAGAGCTGGGGGGGGGGGGGGGGGTGCATTGAGAAACTTGCTCATCATGTATTTTTTTTAGTTTCTATAACTTATTAGTAGTCTTTTGATCGGTATATGAGAGTATGAAACCCATAAAAAAAATTCTACAATTTTTTTAAGTTTTTTTGTCGTTTTTTAACTTAATCGCATTTTTTGTTTAAAAACCGCAATTTTAACTCAAAAAAAAATATTTACTAATGAAATCGATCAGAAATTTTCCGTAGAATCCAAATCTAGTGCCATTTCAAGTCTATACTCTGTATATAAGCCGCAAAAGCCATAATACCATGTTTTTGTTCTCAGTGGGCTGGGCAAAAAGGAGCATTTTTAAAATTTTTTTTAACCGCCAAAGTTGACGTGTTTTGATGTAAGTTAGTTAGAAAATATAAATTTGTTCTGTGTATTTGGGGTTTAAAGGTCTAAAACACAAAAAAACTGCAAAACTAAGCCTATTTTTCAACATAAACTTTTACAAATGCACATTTAGCAGTTTTCAGAAAAACTATACACCAAATATTATTAAAAAACTGAGTTTTGCAAACAATTTTACATAGAAAATAGTCAGTGTCGTGCTTATCTGGCGATGAAAAACCCATCTAGAAAAAAAAATTATTCAACATTTACTAAAATTTTTTTTTTATTATTTTTCTTAAAAATTAAAAAAATATAATCCAAATAATTTTTTTAAGCTTATTTCGGAAGTTTAACAATGTCATCTTTTGTTGTTTTAATAAATTTTGGGTCATTTTACTCTTTGTTTTTTTATAGTTTTTGCGCTTGCGGCACAAACTTAGACTCGATCTATCGGCGCGAAAATTAGAAAATATTATTATTTTTGGCATTCAAACATAAATCCTCCTGGTGCTTATCAAAATTTGTTAAAAAAAAGTTTTAAACCACACCCTAGTGTGTTTATAATATTTTTTGTGAATATAAAAAACAATTAATTTTTAACGCATTTTTTGTCTGAAAATTTTGTAAACATTTCTTTCTAGATAGACTTTTCTATAGACGATGAGTACAACACTGACTATTTTTTATGTAAAATTGTCTCCAGATTTCAAATTTTAATAATATTTGGTGTATTGTTCCTCTGAGCGCGGCTAAACGTGCATTTGTAAGAGTTTATGTTGAAGAATAAGCCTACTTTGCAGATTTGCAGAGTTTTAGACTCTTAAAACCCAAATACACAAAACATATTTATATTTTTCAATTAATTTACATCAAAATACGTCAACTTTGGCGGTTAAAAAAAATTAAAAAAATGCTCCTTTTTGCACAGCCCACTGAGAACAAAAACATGGTTTTATGGCTTTTGCGGCTTATTGACAGGGTATAGACTTGAAATGGCACCAGATTTGGATTCTACGAAAAATTTCTGATTGATTTCATTAGTAAATTTATTTTTTTTTGAGTTAAAATTGCGGTTTTTAAACAAAAAATGCGACTAAGTTAAAAAACGAAAAAAAAACTTTAAAAAATCGTAGAATTTTTTTTTATGTGTTACATACTCATATATTGATCAAAGGACTACTAATAAGTTATAGAAACTAAAAAAAAATACATAAGCAAGTTTCTCAATGCACCCCCCTCAACTCTGGTCCGTTTGAAATGGAATTGCCCATATGACAAAACGCCAACCAACTCAATATCCAAACGATAAGATTTTAGTCATCACTCTTTTCATATGTTGAACTACATACAATATTCTGTCTTCATGTTTTTGGTTAAAGATTTGAAGTTACATTTAACAAGTAAAAAATTAATAAGAAACTGATTAAAAACGTCACATTTTAAAAATTTATTGCAAAGAAACGATTTATTGCATCAAATTTCTACAAATTTGAGGACACAGATTGGACTTTTTTCTACAATGTGTGAAAATTTTATTCAATTATATTCGGACGATTTCTTGCCGAGTTGGATGCTGTAAACACTTATAATAGCGCAACTATTCTCCCCCCTTAAGTATATAATTTATTAGTTGCTCAGAGGTGTTATTAAAATAAACCAAATTAAATTTTTTAAAAAGTGAGGTTATTCAGCTAATAGTTTATTAGGTGCTTTATTAGGAGTTGGATATTACGGCCCTTGATAATGTGAATTTTATTTATTATGCATAACAACATAAAACAAATTATTAGTTATTTAGCCGTACGTTTTTTGTCTAACACTCTGTATATAAATCAAAGATTTTCAACCTATTTGTAGGTATTTGTATGATGAAAGTTCCAAATAAAATGAATATAAAATAAGTTTACACACATTGTATTAATTAAATATTTATCAGTATAACAGCTACAACATCTACAACACATGTAAAACTTTCTCTATCACTAAAAAGCATTCATTCATTCATTTAGCATCGGAAAGTGATTAGTGATTACACTTTCATATATTGTACTTGTTAAAATCTATTTACATTTAATACAATATGTACATTACATTGAATAATTATGATTCACACAATTCTAAAAACTTAGATCTTTGGGTGGTTTCACAACTTCTTCACAAGCTGATTCAATATCAGGGTAAGCATATTTAAATCCTAAAGCCAATGCTCGCTTTGGATGCACTTTTGGTCCTGTAGTCAACATTTTTGCTCGATCTTGTAATAACAATTCTAAAACTTGTTTTGGTAAAGGAATAAAAGCAGGTCTTGATAAAGCTTTACCAAAAGCTTTTGCAAATTCATTGTTTGTAATTTGTTGAGGCGCTACACCATTTATCACACCTCTAATAGATGGCGTTTCCACTGCAAACATTATTAATTTGCATAGATCCATTATGTGTATCCATGGTAGATATTGACTACCAGGTAAAACTGGTCCACCTAATCCAAAATAGAAAGGTAAATATAATTGTTTAATCATACCACCTTGTCGACCAAGCACAACACCACTTCGTATAATAATTTGTCTACAATTTTTCTCACTTGGTGTTTTAGAAACTCGTTCTAAATTTATACACATGTCGGAGAAAAAATCAAAATTTTTAATTCTACTATCTTCGTTATAAATATCCTTTGACGGCTCATAAATACCAACACCTGACATTACAACAAATGATGAAATAGTTCCTTGTCCTTGGCTTATACATTTAGCAAGCAGTGCTGTTGAATCGATTCTTGAATTCCATACCAATTGTTTGAAATCATCAGTCCAACGTTGTTTCATGTCAAGAATATTTTGACCAGCCAAATTAACAACAGCTGTTGTATGGGTTGGTAAACCTAACATTTTTATATCATCCCAACTCATATTATCTTTTTTGGGCTTACGAGAAATTTTCGTCACACCAAACCCACTATTTTTTAAGGTTTTATAAAGTTGTTGTCCGATGAAACCAGTCCCACCACCAATAAGTACATGCCCTTTCATTTCTAACAGAAGTACAGCTGAAATTATGTATTATTAATAGATTATGTAGTATTGAGTATAAGAGTAAAGTTGAATTTCATGTAATGTCATTTTCTTTATTATGTTTTATTTTGAGAGATATTGAATTCTATTATTAGTAAATACTTGTGATACAGTTATTTATGTACAGTATATGAAAATTTACCTGGTTGATTATAAAGATGTAAATTCTATTAAATAATATAAATGCGTGGTGCGCAAAAAACTGCGCATTAATAATTGCATTGACATAAATAAGATATATTTGAATGCCATGAAGTTTGTTACAATTACTTGTATGAGGGAAAATCAATATAATAGTATTAAGCCGGTGGGGTCTGGTTGACAGACTAATGTATATAAAAGTTTACTTGGTTTTGCCTTCCAGGTAATGTAGGAGAATAAAATTGTTGAGGAGGTTAATGTCTTGCTTTAGATATGTTTTTTTTACATAAATGATTGTTCTAAATTAAATTATGCTTAATGAAACAAGCAGTATCTATAATTCTTTTGCAATTATATAATTACACCGTTAATACCCGCTAATTTAATACAGAGTCATTATTAAAGTTTTGATTATGTAACCATCTAATGTACTTTTATGCACTCTAGTAAAATAGTGAATTGTATATAATTCAATGATTAAAGTTAGTGTAAGTGTGTAAACAAAGTTGCCTATCTTATGATAAGTTTTGACAACATCAAATATTCAAATTCATGATCCAAAAACTGCTGTCAAAACGCCACACCACGCCAATTTATCAAACCTACTGAGTTGAAATACTTTTTCAGTCAGCACAGCTTAATGCTACTTGCTCTGCTGTCTGATAGGATTTGAAAAATACTGAAGATGGGTACTAGGATTAAATAGAAAAATCCCAGCATACATTGTGTTAGAAAAAGTAAAAAAAGGTGAAAATAAATGAAAAATGAATAAAATAAGAGTAGAGAGAAAGAAATAGTATAATGGAAAGGGATATGACTGCAAAAAAGTGGAAAGAATGAAAAATACTTAGTAGAAGAATTGTGTGGAAAGAAATAACTATGCGTGATAGAAATATAAAATGCAAGAGGAAAGAACAAGAGTGAATGAGACAAAGTACAATGAAAAATATGCAATTATTATGGAAAGTAATATCCCAAAATATCTAATATAATAATTCAAAATACACAAAAACAGAAAAAAAAAAGATACTTACAAGATTTAGATATGGAAATAAAGAAAAAGTTTGCAAATTTTGGATGAATAAAGAAACCAAAATGTGCAAAATATGTGAAGAAGCCAATGAAACAATAGAACATATGTTAAAAGAATGTATTGAGATGAAAGTAAAACAAATGGAAAGAGAGGATGTGTTAAAAAAAGATGGAAGAAGAATAGTGTGGATAAACAGTGTCATTAAAAGAAGAAAGAAAATTAACAAAGATTGTAGAGTTTAAGTTGTATTATAAGATATTATGTTGATTAAGTAGTGTAATTTGTAGATTGTTACAAATTATAATAGGATAAGTTTTATTAAATAAAGATTTCAATTAAGTTATGTATAAATTGTAACATGTAAATACTTTTCAAGGCCAAATGGTAAAAAAATAAACAATTATTATTATTTGAAATTTGAGGTGAGGTTTGTTAATTGATATAATAACATTGTAATTATTTTTATGTTAATAAAAGTTATTTATATATGCCGCCATTATTTATTAAAAATATTTAAAATTACTACATAAAGCACATTTTCTCAGTCAGCATCACAACTTAAGTAATCATTCTTATACATCTCTAATCAGTTCATAAAAATGATTTAACAAATTATTAAAATTGTTACAAGATGACTATCTTCACAAGTCAATTCAATTAATCTTGTTCTATAGCTAATTGACCAGCAACACGAACAGATAGTATTACGATTGCCATTTACTGTAAACAAAAAACAAAAAACACAAAATAATAAATAAAACTTAATTTAGTTTTATAATTCTTACGTGAATTAAAGGTGGTAGATTGGCAAGATCCTTCACATTCCAGAAAATCATGTATTGGTTTTATATTTTGACAGATTCCATGAGGTTCTTTTATTGCTTTTATAGAACCAATTCTTGCTTCATTAGAAGTTAGTTTACAATCTAAAAATAATAATAATTAATTAAATGATGTAATTATAAGAATATTAAATTACGTTTTTTAGATTCATCAGTCAATGGTCCGGTTGGTACTACTATTGGTGTAGTACAATGTAATTCATCATCTGGACATTCAACAATTCCATCACACCAAGAAGAAGCTTTTATGCAGATATTGCTTGATGGGCACACTTGGTATCCTTCTTGGCAGGGCAAACAGTTGCAATTACAATTGCTATCAACTGTGGACTTTTGGTTCTTAAATTTAAAAATAAAAAATTATTAAATTTTATGTTACAGATTTAAATAGTTTTAGTAATATCTAAAAGTGCCCCTAGACAATCAATATTATCATCAATAATATTGAACAATATGTTGCACAATATATTGCTAGGACCACCTAGACCAGAAATCTCTAAATTTTTATTACGAAAGCCACACTGATCCTTCTGCAAAATTTTGAATGTGATTATAAAATTATGTACCTACGTATGTACATAATTTCACACAGTGGGAAATCCCCGATAACACACTTCGTTTTCATTTACCGATATTGCTCTTGGTATTCCCCAAGATTTAAGTGTAGCAACGCTGACTTGCATATTGCATCTAACATCCATAGCTGTTGAAGCAGTTAAAAAAAACCGACCTTTCTTAGGAACAACGTGTCATTTTTTTATTTGTGTCAATTTTTGTTTGATATAGAAAAAGTACGTAAAATAGGCAGCAAGTGCAAGGTTTTTAAAGAGCAATGAGTAATTCAATACTTTATAATTGAATCA
The DNA here is from genome assembly GCA_963932245.1 of Tachinus rufipes. Classification (NCBI taxonomy): domain Eukaryota; kingdom Metazoa; phylum Arthropoda; class Insecta; order Coleoptera; family Staphylinidae; genus Tachinus; species Tachinus rufipes. The sequence goes on from OZ010744.1 coordinate 82,203,813, forward strand.
AACAATAAAACCTTATGCATTATTTGCAATAAAGTTATATTGGTTTTAAAAGAATACAACATGAAACGCGACTATGACACTAAACATAGAAGCAAATATACGGAAACCTTACGATCCGAAAAATTTGAAGCATTAAAACGCAGATTGAAATCGCAACAAATGATGTTTAAACTAGTAAATCACAGGCAAAAAGCAAATATATGTAGCCATTTACCGATGGTGCGTTAATTAAATACTGCCTAATTACAGCGTAAATATTCAAATCAATTAGTTTGTTGGCAAACACTATCTCACAAGTCGATGGTATTGCAGAAAATGTCCTAACGCAATTATCAGAGAAAATCGGCATCTAGAGTGGATTTGGACGCTCAGGTATTAATTTTTGTTGGAGCAATAAATAAAAATTGCAATTTTACAAAACCATTATAGGTGGAAGAACTTAAAGTGCATCAAAACTGACGCCGACAAAATATGGTTTCAAAGGCTTAAAAAGCTATGTTTGATAATACTGGTTTTACACGACAAAAAGCTTGTTAAGAACAATAATTTCACAAGGTTAGAAAATTGTGATTCCATGAGTACATACGTAAATCAAATAATAGAAACTGGACAGAGGTTGAGAGACAAGGGATTCAAGATTGACGAGGAATAGATTAGATCATTGGCGGGTTTGGCGGAGAAATATCTTTCCTTGATTACGGCAATCGAGCATTCGGAAATAGCAATCAGAAAGACTAAATCGTACAAACTAAATAAAAAATGTTGGGCAGAAACTGTACACATAGCTGTGTACTTATAAAATAGAAGTGCAGTCACTGGTTTAGACAAAACCCCATATGAATTATGATGAAAGAAGAAACCAAATGTAAATCATTTAAGAATTTTTGGCAGTGCTATTATAATACACATTCCCAAACTAAAACGACTAAAATGGGACAAGATAGCGCAGAAGAAGATTCTAATTGGTTACAGCAATAAAGTCAAAAGCTATAAAGTATACGATCCAGTCACAAACTCTGTCGCTACAAGCAGAGATGTAATTGTGATGGAAGACATAAAGAATCACCAAATTTCAAACTTTTCATCTGAAAAAAAGACTCATGTTTCAGTGGGGATTACTGAAGTACAGTCCAAACAAGCACTCAACTAAACATTAGAAACCATAAACCCATTAAAATCCATTGAAGAAAATATAACTACCAGCAGAAAAACTTCAGCTATTAAAGTAGGCAAAGAAAACTCAAGTGCGGTAAGCATTCGAAAATCAGAAAGAAATCGACTTTGACAAAACTTTCTCACCAGTGATCAGACATTCAACTCTGAGACTATTGTTAGCGTTATCAGTAAAATTAACTTTAAGTGTCAGTCATTTAGACGTTACGACAGCATTTTTAAATGGTAACTTAAAAAAACAGGTTTACATGAAACAACTAGAAGGCTACCACAGTGATGACAACAACAAAATTTTGAAATTAAATAAAGCAATATATGGGCTGAAACAATCATCTAGGAATCTGTAAGTACGCCAATAGAATCCAATTTAAAATTGTTAAAAAGTAAAAATGAAAAGAGCATTCCATATCAACAATTAATTGGCAGTTTAATGTACTTAGCAGTAATGGCAGAACCTGACATATCTTACAATGTCAGTTATCTTAGTCAATTCAACAAATGTCATGATGGTAGTCACTTTAAGTCTGCAAAAAAAGTTCTGAAGTACTTGCAAGGTACCAAAACGTATCCCTCTAATACGTAGATGCCAATTGGGCAAATGATAGCATTGATTGAAAATTATATACAGATTTCTGTTTTAGACTTTTAGATTACACAATAAACGTAAAAAAAAGTTCAAAACAAAAGACTGTAGCTCTTTCAAGCACAAAGGCCAAATATATGGCAATTTCAGAAGCTTTTAAAGAGGCAATATACTTAAGAAATCTTTTATTGGAATTAAGGGGTAGTTATGATTGTATATGTATCTATAACGATAATCAGACTGCCCAAAAATTGTCATATAATCCGATGTTTTATAAAAGATCTAAACATATAGATGTTTGCCACCATTTTGTAAGAGAAGCAATTTCAAATGAGTTGCTAGAACGAAAATATTAACAAACAGCAGATATGCCTGCTAACATTTTTACAAAAAGTTTAGCATTACCAAAACATGATAAATTTGTAAGTAATTTAGGTTTAAAATAATTGTAGGTTATAGTTTTTTAGATATAGTGGGAAAGAAAGAACATATCTTAAAACTATGTATGTAACGCCATCTATGATCTACTGTTGTATTTGTATGTATTCACTATAATAAAGAACTGCGTTTAGTTACTGATACTTTTGTAGTCAACATGTAGAATAAAATAAAGCAAGTTACCATTGCTTTATTTAAAGCTTAAAAAAAAGGAGAAAAAAGACGCAGATGGATGAAGAAATAGTTAAAAAAAAATACTTTTAGGTTAGATTGTACAATAAAAATCAAACTTTTTTTGATTGATTCAATATATTGTGTAATCTTTCAATATGATCTACAGACGGTCAATATTATTGTATAATATAAATTATTGTGCAATATATTGACTATAATATTAAACGTCTAGAAGCCGCTTAACAGAGTAAAAAACATAAATAAAAAATTATAAAGATATGACACATTTTACAAGGGTTGCTATTTATGTATTAAAAATTAGCAACACTGTTGTTGCTAGGTGCAATTCGAGAATTTTAGAGAACAATTAAAAAAATGTATCTTTGCCAAAAAATAGATTTGAATCGTAAACATTTTTGTGCGACGATTTTTACATTATTTATTTATGTAAGTTATGCCAAAAACATTGATGCTGGGTACAAACTGACAATGCAAGATTGTCATGAAACTATTGTAAGATTAAGGCATCCTTAGGCATTAGTATGACAAGAATACATAAGATATTTCATAAACATTTAACAGCCAAAAAGATTTGTACGCGTTAGATACCGCACAATTTTACAACACAAAAAACTGTCAATGTATTCAAAATAGAGGTCGGCGTTTTAAATTTTTATAAGCCCGGCCCGGCCCCAAAACCCAACCCCAAACTCGGCCCGAAGCCCGGCCCAAAATTTAAGCCCAAAGCCTAGCCCGGTACAACCCGGACCGACCCAAAACCCTGCTCGGCCCAAAGCCCAGTCCGGCTCAATCTAAACCATGCTAACAATTTAATAATACACAATAATGTTTTTCTTATTTGTGTAAACTAGTTATTTTGTATCAGTAAGCTGCAATGTTAACCTTGATTTAAATATTTTTTTTGTACTACTTACCTATAATGTAGTCATGTACTGGTACTCTAGCACTACATTTATTAAAAGGTTTGGATTTTAGAATATGGCATTGTCGTGATGCCCATTCTCTATTTCTTGAGTTGCTACACGCATCCGAAAAAGAAAATATATAATATCAGTAACAAGAGACGTATTAGAAACATTTTCGTCATATGTACGTAAAGTGTACTGGCATACTATTCGAAACAAAATTTGAATATGTGATAATACGAGTAAGTAGAACAATGTAAAAACTAGAACAACCTTCTTAATAAATAAAATACAGGGTGTAGATTAATTGGCGGATAAACGCCAGGTAACTTTATAGATCGTGTCAAAAGAAAACGAAAATCTTAATTCCAAAATGCTGAAAAACTCTTCGTTTGGCCTCACGAGGTCCTCAAAGTTTCAATTTTGTCAATACAAATATTGTTTTAATTGCGTATATTATGTACCAATTTGCTTTCTTTTTTAGTATAATAAAAATTACGAGGTTTATTGAAATTTAATAATAAAAAAACATTGAAAAATGTGCAAATTACTTTTGAAGAATAAATCAAATTTAAATTAAAAATACGCTTGGCAACGTAGCAAAATTTTTAATAAAATTTAAATTATAAAGTAGGCAATGCAATAAATGTCAGGGGGTCAATTCTGATCTCCGGTGACTTTTAAATTTAAATAAAATTCAATTTAAATATTATGATATACTTTATTCTTTTGATAATCATTAATTTAAAATTGTGTGAGGTTGCACATTGACGACACGTACCGCATTATTAAATTATGAATGGTGTTTTGATGCATTTGCGAAATATATTATGTTGCGTACGTCTAGTATGCGGCAGTCTGCCTTATGTCTGTTTCGGATAACAACTACTACGTTGCCATGTCAATCCCGTGACCACCCTTGACAAAAACCATCGGTGACTTTTGTCGTTTCACCATGCGGCTAAAATGCGTTTTCAAAATAAATGTGTGAATCCAGCAAATAGGTACTATAATTATTATTGAATTATAGAACAATTTATACATTGCAGCTAATACAACTATTATAAATTATTAGATTCTGTCATAAATAAAAATATTAATTATTTCAATGCACAATTGATTGTTTGAAAATATATTTAAAATAATTGACATGAATATAGCAACTCTGACAGATTTAACATTTAACGCCGGCGATAACGTCATAAATTCGATATCGATACGTGCTGTAAAGTGTTTAGAAGTAAACGGCGGCTAATTTGAACATTTGTAGTTTATAATAAAAAATAAAATTTGATGTGTGTATTAAATTGCCTATTTTATGTGTATTAAGTTGCCTACATTATAGGTTTGAATTTAGAAAGTTTGCAACGTTGCCAAACGTAACAAAACTTTGAGGACCTCGTGAGGCCAAACGAAGAGTTTTTCAGCATTTTGGAATTAAGATTTTCGTTTTCTTTTGGCACGATCTATAAAGTTACCAGGCGTTTATCCGCCAATTAATCTACACCCTGTATAACGTTATTACAAAGCTTAAAGATTTGATAAAGTTTTGTTAACAATAGTGTTATTAATAGTATAAAACACCTACACAATTTTAATAAAGTCTACATTTTGTTAAATATTAAAATTAAATTCTTTAATATTTTTTTAATTGTTACTAAATATTTATTTAATTAATCAATAAGCAAAACACCATTACAGCACTTTGTAAGTTTTTAGAAAGATTCTCCTCCCAATCTACAAAAAAAAGACCAGTCTGCTGTGCGACAAGAAACGCGACCACAATCGAATGCGGTAAGCTACAGCATAATAGAGGTTTATTCGTGGTGAGAAATGCAGATGAAGGCAAAAGCACCATGAACACAAGTATCCTATATAGAACACTAAAGAAAACAAGAGAAATAACCAAACACATGGTAGAACAAAAACAATGTAGTGGTGTACATTCACGATTAACGCTTTGTAATAAACAGAGTGTTCATTTTGTTACAGAAACTTGGTAAACATATTTTTTTCAAATAAAACAGCTTGAATATTTTTAAATTGTTTGGTTCGAAGGTTAATTTTAAGTATTTTTTGTAATTTTTTTTTTTTTATAAAATGCACTATTTTTGAGTTATAAGCAATTAATTCAAACTTCTGAACTTTAAATTAAGAACATTCCCCACAAACATATACATTTATTTCAACCAAATAGATAAAAAGAACAACATCAAAAACAAATAATAAAACAATCATTACAATAACAATTTTTCAATTGTTTCATAAAGTTTATTGAGAGGTTTATTGTCAAGTTGCTTAGTGATGGCAGTTTAAAATTTTTAATTCTATTTTAATAAAACAGAAATGGTTCTTATAAAAAATCTTAAAATTAATCAGTAAAAGCCAGAAAGTACTGCACTGTAGCTCTCCAGTGTCAAATAAAAGTAAATTAATCATTAAAATTACATGTCAATTATTAAACTTATCAGCTAACAATTTATAATTTACATCGACTACCTTGCCAATCAGTTTAAAACATGTTGTCATATACTAAATATTGTAGATTCAGCAACTTTACATGTACTTTTTGACAATATAATGTTGTAATTGTCGCAAATTTTGTTCACCCTGTATCTTCAAAGCAAAGGGGTTTTTCAGAATTCATCATAGGACAAAATATTCTAAGAATAGGCCAAAGAATAACCACTTAAATTTTTGCCACATGTTTACTTAACAGCCTGTATATATAATTCAATAAAGAATGATCGTAAGTGTCATACGGGCATTACACTCTTTATTCGTTTAATAAAATTTAAAAAAATAAAAGTTAGAAAAGGTTAAGAATATCAGATGACAATATCTATAAATCTAAACACCATGAAGCTAATTGAGGCGTGTAAAAGCAAAAGTCGTCTTATCCACTTTAGACGATTCCGAGATAAATGAGAAAAACGTGTGCATGGTATATTATTTAGTAATTATTATGAATAATAGAATATTCTTGTGTAAGACATTGATAAAAATTGTCAACAAAAATTTATTTAAACAATATTTATAAGGTTTTTGATAAAAACTATAATTAAATATGAATAAGACAAGTTTTGCATTTGCAACAATAAAATTGAAATATGGAAATATATTTTTTATTTTTATACAACAAGAAACACAAATAATAAAATATTATAATTTTATTAAATCATAAGTCTTTTAGCGTTAAAAATTCTCTAATTTGGGTTTTCCAATCTCTCACAGCGCAATCCTTACCTAATTCTGTTACGTTACAGTGCCATGTTTTTTAAAAATTTTGACTGTCAATGTCGCACACAACTCAATAGCGCTCAGGAACCGCGTCCTCTGATTATCTGCGTTAATAAGAAAGGTTTTGATTTGTAACCTCAGGTGGATAAGACAAGTTTTGCAACTACATCGTTATTTTTTCATTTATTTTTAATAGGATAAATCAAGTTTTGCAGTACAATAATGTATTTAGCATATACAGAATTAAAAGATCTACACAATGACGTATGTAACTCATTTAACACCAAAAGTGGATAAGAATTGTTTTGCTTTTACAAGTCTCAATTGTCAATCAATCCCATTTTTTAATTCAATTTGGATATTCAACCCAGATTTTCAGCAGAATTGCCTTTAGAATTCAAAGTGACTTATGTCAGTTTCTCTTTCAAATTGAACTGACATTTATACAATTGAGATTTCAATCAAAATTAGAAGATATTAGGTCTGTTCCAACATACAATTTGAACGGTTTGCAAACCGTTCAAACTATGCACACAAACAAATTACTGTGTATAAAAGATTGCCTAAGGATGACAAATATTTGTTTGTGTGCACAATTTGGACGGTTTGCAAACTGTCCAAATTGTATGTTGAAACAGACCTGATATAAACGTAATCATATAACTTTTAAACAGCTGACATGAAGTTTAAGATTGATAACTTATGTGACATTTGGTGACAAAATAAAATATATATATATAATCTCAAATGTAAATAAACAGTTAAGTTTCCCTAACATTAAAATCTTTCATATTCTACCGCCTAAATCTATCAGTTCACTTAATTTGTCTGTACAATATACAATCACACACAACTTGAATAAAAATACTCAACATGTTAAACATCAAAATAGTTCCTGTGCAACTCCCGACTAGTTACCCAATTTTGATTAACTAATTCAACTATTACCTGTGATGACTTAAATTAAGTACTAATAGTCTTTTTCCAGACCCTCAGGTATAGCTTTAAGCTTGTTGTGACTAAGATCAAGAGTTGTAAGTTCATCCAAATTAAATAATTCAGCCGGTATACCAGATGTTTTCACTTTATTGTGGCGTAGATTTAATGTTCGTAAACAATTCAATTCTGTAAGCTCCCCATGCAGCTTTTCCAAATTATTGCGTGTTAATGATAAATGTTCTAATTTTAAAAGGTTGCTCATTTCTTTTGGAATCTCGGTCATATTAGTTCGGTCCAGTTTAAGCCATTGGACTCCCGTCATCATGCTTACAGCTTCAGGAAATCGATCTTCCTAAAATAAAACATACAGTAAACAAATATTATTTAATAAATAAATTTACTTACGCTGAAATCAGCTGAAATCATTTCGGGTAAAATCTATACCCCTAACAAAGAGTAAAACTCTGTATGAGACATGTTGATAAACTCTTTAGGGTTATGTTATTAGCAAAAACAATTTGTACTTGACTAATCGTTAAAATAATAAAATTGCACTTTCCTGAATAATTATTATCTACATGGTTGTAACTATATTATTGACTAATTAAATTGCATACCAAAATATCTTAGTATGACAGATTAATTAGTGCATTGCCAATGTTGTTAAGTTGATCATAGATAAGATAATGTTCGTTGAGAAATTCCAGTCACGCCCAATTTACAACTGCAAATTAAACTGCTAAAAATTAAATTCCTTAAACCTATTAGGTGTATCTAAAATCATTAAAGCTATATCGACAATATAACGCCGGCATCAGCTGATTTCATATTTGTAAATTTATTATTGAATGTATTATAATATTTATGCAACTAAACAAACACAACATAATTTTGAAATATTATACAGGGTGGTTCAAAATATAAGCAATACAAAATTAATTCTTTAATTAATTACCATCAAAACATACATCCAAAACGACTTAGTTTTAAAGTTCTAGGGTGTTTAACAATATAAAAAAAAAACTTAACGTAGATTCAATAAAATGAATGATTAATATGTTACGCGCTAATTGAGGAGCATTCACATGGTGTCCATTTTTCGATATTTTCATTAATTTTAATAATGGTATCTAAATGTTTTAATAATGTTTTTGTGAATAAACTCAAAAATGTTGTTATTTGGACTTTTTTTAACCTGTAGAAATATTATTTTGTTTTAATCAAAATCAAAAGTTACAATATGTATAACTCCAAAATATTATAAATGGACATATTAACTTTTGCGTGAATGCTCCTCAATTATTTCTAAAGAATCTTAGTTAAATTTAAAACTCTTACTTTGGTTTACTTGTTATTTTACAAATGTATGTAATGTGAGATAAAAGTTGTTTTCTGGCGAGCTTACTTGAGCTACTTAAAAGTATGTTACAGTTACATTCGACGTCATACGCAAAAAATCAAATAATAATGTTTATAATTACAGATGATATAACCGTTGATTGATAAATTTACTAAGATACGCAACTTGAAATAAAATACCGTTCTCGAGATATAGATGGCACTGATACAAAAATTTATAAACGTTTATATTACGTAAATTCTGTTTACAATCGTTATGATATTCTAGTGAATAATGGTGATATGTATAAGTAAAATATTTATAATAATTGCAAAATAAATGCAAATACAGTTTCATTAATATTTTAATTAATATTTTGACGTGTATACGCCATCTACATGTCATGAACATAATATTATCCCAGGCTGCGTATCTTAGTATATTTGTCAATCAACGATATAACCAATAATTTTCAACATATCATTTTTTAAATTTATTTTATGAGTTTACAGAAAAAAAATCTTGTAGTTTCTGTGAATATAAATACATGTCCATGCTTTATTGTACTAAATTAAATCGTTTTAACGTATATGTAAACATAAATCGGCGCGCGTACCTTACTTTTTTTACATACAGAGGTTTAGATTTCTGTAATCTTCAGTTACAGGTTTTTATGTTACCAAAGCATATTCAAGTAAGGTGTGACGTCATCAATAAGGTCGTCAGAATACGAATAAGGTGTAACTGCAACTTACCGAAGCTTACTTTTTCTCGCCATATAACGACTAAAGTAAGGTAAGGTAAGAGTAATTGAGTAATTGAGAATAGTGGCAAACAAAAGCACCTATTGAATGCGCATTGGAAGGCAAAAGTGGACCGCTACTTTTTGAGCAATTTTCTCTCTAAAGGTAGCTGTCCGCTTCCGATCGGCTTTGCTTTTCTGAACTATTTTTTTTACATTATTACCAACCATGTAAACAATCAATAAAGAATCATTAGTTAATTTACTTATACCTTATTACAAACAAGTCCCACATTGCAACTGGTTTATCAAACATTTAAATAGTGATAAAATATTGAGTACAAATTTAAGCAGTCTTGCTGAAATATCTAGTCTAGAATTTATTGTCGTAATTTGTTTGAGTAATCTATCTAAAATTATTATGCGGTACCGTACATGGCATGTCAGGTAGTTTCTTCATACAGGTGCGTCCTTATTGATAGTTCTACTGCGGCAATGAGCCTTCACTATAAAAGCATTCTGTTCTTGTGCAAACACTATTGTACATATAATTTAAACATCTAATTGTGGTAAAAAACTTAGATAGTGTTTTATTTTATTATTTTTATAGAATTATATATATCATTTTGAATGAAATTTTAAAAGTCTGTAAATTGCACAATTGTTCATAAATTTTATTGTAGATAAAAATTTAAAGTACATTTTTAGTTTAAACATTTAAATATATAGATAATGTACTTGCTGCTACATATATAATTTATACAATTTTTGTATATAATTAATTAAAATTACTAAATACAGAATATAACATTTTTTAATTTGTATATTTAAACCCATCTTGTTAAAATTTTTATAATAAATATTTTAATAAATAATTGACAATTTATACATACTGTATGTTACTGTTATGCCTAGGAAAATACACAATACAATCAAATAAACGGAAAATATTCTTGGCGTTAGTGAGATAAGGTGTCCAGGAAAAGAAAAACCATATATAAACGAATCTACTGTATATTTTTTTGGTAACGACTTGGCAGGCCACCTAAATAAAGTAAGAATAATACTGGAGAAAAACACAAGTAAATCGGGTTTTAACTGTGTATTTCTCCCGAACAAAGTAATGCTACTCCAACTAATGGCAAGTCCGAGAAACATCAATATCATACAATACGCACTAACGGCTAAAAACGGGAAGCACAAATAACCAACTTCTATGCTTAACTAAAAAAAAACTAAAATCCTATATAGAGTTGGAAACATTGTTTGGAACTATGGCCTCGGCGACCGGAATGCAAAAGGTGACTTAATGGTGCAATTCTGCCAAGAAAAAGGTCTAATAATATGTAATACTTAGTATCAACTACCTCTTAGACGCTTTTACACTTGAACATCACCATAACATCAACCTAATCACATAGTGCAAAACCAAAAATTTTATATTAGTAGATAAAAAATATCAAATTAGTATACATGGAGCAAAAAAGTATCCTGGGGCGGATATAAAATCGAACTATAACCCTGTGGCAAAACAGAGGAAAAAACAGTTAAGTGCGTCTAGAAGCAGCTTAACCAAAGTTTTAAAAACGTCTAAGCAAAAATATTGGAAACCCCCAACAATAACAGAAAGAAGGAGTGGATGACTGACAAAATATTGAAACTTATGTACAAAACACAAACATACAAAAATCTAAACCATCAGAAATACAACAAACTAAAGTTAAACATAAGGAGAAACATTAGAAAGGCCAAAGAAAACTGAATAGAGAAAAAACGCCAAGAACTAGAAGAACTTTAAGAAAAATACCTAATCAAACCTAACCTAAATAAAAAAAGTAAAAAAAATTACTGGCAGTTTAAAAATAGATTAGAAGATATTCTGACAATGGAAATACCACCATGGATTATAGATCCATTTGATAAAACGGAAGTGGCAAATGTGGTATTACAAAAAGAGTTACTCAAGCTTAGCACCAATGAGCTGAAGGTAAAATTAAAAAAAAAGCTATCAAACATTTTGGCTGCAGACAGAAATTCCAAAAAATATCCTGGGCTGCGAGAAATTGAAAGAAAAATTTTGTTATCGTTTCCCTCGTTATACCATTTCGAAAAAAGTTTTAGAGTCGTTTCAAACCTATAAACAAAAAAAGAAGCAGATTGAACATCACAGAACGGCGAGATTTGCGGTTATTCCTTACAAAACTGAAGCCAAATATTAATAACTTGCTGTCAATCGATCAAGTACATCTCTCCCATTAAAATTCTGACTTTTTTTTAAAATTGTTGATTGCATTGTTGAAGTTAAGGTACGTAATTAATATTTAATAATAATTCTATCATGTCTGTAATTATATTATTTTAATAAATAAAACACAAGAAAATATACTTTTTTTTTTTAAATTTTTACCACTCTGAATTTAGGATTAGTAATATCCATCGTTAGATCTAATTTTCACAATTTTTGACAAGTTTTAGAAATGTGGTAAAAATGTAGCAGCAGGGGATCCACCGAAACCAATAAAATTTTGAAAGTAGTCTACGAGAAAAAAAAAATTGGCAACCTCTGCTCTAGTTGATGCTGTATATCCTCTTCAGTTAAAATGAATAGTCTGCCAAGTGATTTCTTCTACAGGTGCAGCTTCTTTGTTCAAACCGTTCAACTATTTGTGATTCACAAATGTTTTATTATGACTGAAGAAAATACAACCTGTACCATATTTATTTATTGTTTTTCTGTAATAATGAGTCTTGTACAATTACCTACTATTATTATTATTATTATTATTATTATTATTATTATTATTATTATTATTATTATTATTATTATTATTATGATAAATACTGAGTCTAAGTATTAATATTTTCAATAATAATTAACCGTATAAAAACATATATTTGCTATTTTTTATAATGATTATTTTGCCAATTAAAAAATTGTACAACTATTTTATTTTATTTTATTTATATATTATATTATGTATAATCATTGAAATAGTTGTTTTTTTCATTAAATAAAATTCTAAAATAATTTATCATTGTGTATTATGTACTTTGTTTATAATTACAAAAAAAAAATGTTAAAACTATGATCATAGTCAAGTGTAGAATTTTTTTTCAAAATTTATGATAAATGTATATGCATTTGGTTAACTGGTTTTCGTTCACACTGTATAACTAATACAATATTTTCCAGTTATACTTGTACATAATACATATACAGGGTCCATTATGAAAATAACGCGCATAATATTATTGTGATTTGACATTTATTTGAATTTATCCCGGTAAAAACAGTCGGGAAACGTGGTGGAAGATCTGCTCTTCCAACGCCAACTTGATCCGACTGTCTGAGCGGGAAAGACGTGTCTCCGCGTGAAGAGTGTTTTTTGACTTTGTAACACAACTTTGTTGTGATATAAGCTGAATTTATTCAAGTCATTTCATTCAAAATGGGCCAAACTGTTTTAACTCTGTCGTAACCACGAACGAATCCTGGATGTTCGAGCACGACTCAGAACCGAAAGAAAGAAAGCGCAAATGAGCATGTTCGAAAACGATGTTCATTATCTTCTTTAACGTCTAAGGAATCGTCCATTTTAAGTTTGTACCGCAAAGAAACCGCGACTTTGTTTTGTTTCTTTGGCTAAAGAGAGAGCTAAAAGAAAAGCATTGGGAGTCCGTAAAAAACATCCAAAAGCATGTTACAAGGTTTATTAAAAGACATTCCTGTCAAGGAGTTTCAAGGTTTAAAGGCCTTCCAGGCGTAGCAGACACGTCTCCAAAAGTGTATTAATGCAGGGAAAAAGTATTTCAAAGAATTTTAAGCGTTTGTACCAGTACGATCAATAAATCTATTTTTCATATAAAATGCGTATTACTTTCATAATCAGCCATGTATACAAAGACGAAGTAAAAAAAGATTGCACAATATATTGAGTCAATCAAAAAAAGTTTAATTTTTATTGTACAATCTAATCTAAAAGTATTTATTTATTTTTTTTAACGATTCCTTCATTCATCTGCGCCTTTTTTTCCTTCTTTTTTAAAACTATAACTAAAGCAATAGTCACACCACTTGTTTTATTTTATTCCACATGTTGACTGCAGAAGTGTCAGTAACTAACAAAAAGTTTGCACAATTATATTGCAACGTCTAGGTGATCCTAGCCATATATTGTGTAATAGATTGTTCAATATTATTCATGATAATATTGATCGTCTAGGGGCACCTTTAGCTTCATTAAAATTTTAAAATAGACAGCATTAAAAGCAGACAACCCATCGTATTTTTGTACATATGGAATAAAGTAAATTATGTGTACCATAACCGAAATAAATGAACTAGTAGCAAGAGGCTAAGTTTAGAATATACGGTGAATGTGAAGCAATTCAAAGCCTTATTTGTTTTGGTCATCTCAATATATAAAATTTACCTTTTTAATGTTCACATACAATGGATTTTCTGCTTTTAATAGCTATCAAAAGAGTATTTTGAGAACAAAATTATTGTTTATTATGGTTGAATACACATTTTTATATACTAAATAAGTAAAACTATTTGTTAACTAAACTCAAAATGTTAGGTATAAAACACAAAGTGAATAGATACCCAAAAGCATATGTGGCTGTGATAAAATTATACTCTAACACGCAGTACTGAATTATTTAATACATTTGATACGTATAATACTCTTTGCATTATACAAACATTTTTCAACATAATTTAATATGCATATATCTGTATAACATTTTAATTTCCGAATGTACATTTTGCTGAAAATATTATAAAATAAGCAAACAAAAATTATACGTTTTTTGTCTTCATTTTTAGCTTTCAATTTTATAACGTTTTTGAGTTTTTTTATGTAACTTAAATAATTTTTGTAATTTTATTTAGTTTGTACATTTTAACTAATAGACTGGTTTTCTTAAAACAATAATTTGTGTTATTTATATACTATTTTCTTCTCCAGTTAGGAAACTTTAGGTACATTTTTTAATTTCAAACAGAAAATCTAAATAACTTTTTTGTCTATCTTGCTTTGGTTTATAGAGCATTTTAAATATTTTGTCATTTCATTACGTGTATTGTAGTTATGAGTGCTATTTAATGTTTTATTAGGTTATATATAAATAGCGACGGAAGAGTTCTGCAAGAAGTTCTGCTGAGTTTATTTAAAATTTAACAAACTGCTCAGACTTGAAGCATCGGCGATCTGCTATAAAAGCATTAGGCGGCAAGCGATCGAGTAGGTCTACTACGTTCTAGTAGACTTAGTAGAACCTAGTTTATGTAAAAATAATTGATAAAAAATAAATACTTAGTGTACTTTTATACATTAAATATCAAAAGTTTTAAAAATTGACCAGTCAATTGCGATCGATTGTTTGAGCACCTCTGCCTTAGAGAGATCAACAAAAATTCTCATATTTTTTTGTTCTTTATCAAAAGTAGAATATAAATTTATTTAATTGCTAAACAATTTTGTTTTTTCAAAATCCAAATTGTCTTGAATTGAATAATTTATATTTAAAAAAATAATATAATAGTTTTTATCAGGCATAAGATAATATTTATTTCTTCTCTATGCACCTACTACCAACTAGAAGCTAAAAGTTAATTAATTATAAAAAGTATTATTAAATAAAAACCACTTATGGGAAAGGATAGTGCAAAAAAATACTTTTTCCTTTATTGGTCGTAAAAAGCAACCCATAGGCAAGAATATAACTTTGTTAAAAAACAGTTTGCCTGAAACTAGTAAAATTTGTTTGCAAGTTAATTGTTCACATTATTTACATAACATCTTGTAAAACTCACCTGCGTGTTTGTGGTGTTTACTTACGTCCCTATTTTTACTTATGGGTGATAACACTATATGGGGCCCAAGTTAAACCAATGTGCAATGTTGTAACTTGGCCAACAATACCAACTTTTTTGTAGCATTTTGACTATTGACCTTACAATTAGTTCTCTAAGTATAGTGTTGAAATTAGAGAATAAAATATTGAAATTAGAGAATAAAATATGCTGATTGAGATATGTTTAAATGTTTGATTATAATTACAGTGTTCAAGTCACTATTGACAATTTTTTTCTGACGGAGGTCAAATCACTTTACAGACAAAACGAGAGACTTTTCTTTTTATTGAAAAGCAAGGGCGTTACTAGCCAACT
This sequence comes from Tachinus rufipes, assembly GCA_963932245.1. Lineage (NCBI taxonomy): Eukaryota > Metazoa > Arthropoda > Insecta > Coleoptera > Staphylinidae > Tachinus > Tachinus rufipes. Next base: position 82,219,545 of record OZ010744.1, read on the forward strand.
AGTCTAGAAGATGTAATTAAAAAAAAAAGATAAATATATATTTTATTTTGTAAGTACAACAAACAAACAACATAAAGAAAACCTTTTCTAACGTGTTAAATCATTAGAAAAATTAACCGGTTATGTTATTTGTTTAGAATATGGAATATCGGTAATTGTTTACAATAAAAATTGACAAACTACATCTTAAATAAAAAAAATTAAGATGCCCCCAGACGATCAATATTATCATCAATAATATTGATTAATATATTGCACAATACATTGCTGGACCATCTTGACGTTGCAATATAACTGCGGAAAACTTTTTGTTACTGACATTTTTTTTTAGAAAAAAAAAACTAGATTGTACAATAAAATGAATTGACTCAATATATTGTGCAATCTTTCAATGTGATCTACATACTGTCAATATTATTGTATAATATTAATTATTGTGCAATATATTGACTATAATAGGGGCCATTTTACATTTTTTAGAAGCAATTTAATACTTTTGAATAAAACTCACCGCAGTTTCTAACTTCTTTCAAAATATTGGGTTCTTTTGATTCTTTCCGTTTGCAAAAAAAATTTCTGCAATTATTGTGGCATTCAAATACAGGGAGTTTATAAATGAATGGGATTATGTAATCACTTTAAATATGCCGCTTTTTTAAAATCGTCCACTATACTACATATGTTTTCATATGTTTGCTTGACAGCTGTCAAAGTTGATCTGTCAAAACAAATAGTTTAGTGAACAATTTAAAAAAAGCGGCACATTTAAAGTGGTTACATAATCCCATTCATTTATAAACTCCCTGTATATGTGGTATTATAATATTAACATCATTTTTTAAAAAAGTAATACTATTTTCTTTATACATTATATCATTTGCATAATATTTTTAGATACATTCTTTCTTAATTTCAGTGAATATTTTTTGTCATTAAGTGTTTATTATTTATTACAAAAACTTTTCAAAATAATATTTATACATTCAATTTTCTCCACTGAAATGTTTTTGTAAGGCTTTGCATTTAGAAGTCTTTTATATTTGCTAATGTCTCCATAGGCTATTAATTTGTTGTATTTTATACACAGTGATTAGAAAAGTAGGGAAAAACGGTACTGTGTCATTCAACCCCGCAGGCTACGCCATTTTAGTCACTATTGTGCGCTATTGCAGCGAGATATGCAGCATTGTATGTTTGAGTACGTTTGTATACAATAATTATGTAACAAGTGGGGAGTCTGTTTTTCAAACAGCGTTTTTTTTCGTCGTCAACGTTTTAATATAATAATAAACAAAACTGTTGATATTAATTATGGATAATACACAACAGTTGTATCAACGGTCCTAGTTTAGCCCTCGAATGGTGTGCTGTTGCTAAATGGCGTCATCGGCCCAAATTCCTACATTGAAATGATCACAACTTTTCGGTGCTAGAACTAAGAGAATAGATATTGTACAGGGAGTTTATAAATGAATGGGATTATGTAATCACTTTAAATGTGCCGCTTTTTTTAAATTGTTTACTATACTATTTGTTTTGACAGATCAACTTTGACAGCTGTCAAGCAAACATATGAAAACATATGTAGTATAGTAAACAGTTTTAAAGAGGCGGCATATTTAAAGTGATTACATAATCCCAATCATTTATAAACTCCCTGTATAATTTCAGCGGGATAGAGCCAGGGCTCACATACAGCAAAAGCTTTAATGCGAGTTTTTTTGGATGATTTTTCAGGAACAAATCATTTTACGTTTCGGCGATGTACCTTAGCCACCTTGTTCTTCTGACCTAACGGCTTATAATGTTTCTTGTGGGGTTTTCTGAAGTCCCGTGTCTATAAAAATAACCTTCAAATATTGGAAAAATTGAAAAATGTTATTTGCGTTAAATTGCAGAAAAGTAATTGGGAACTATTGGAAGATGCCGTAACTTGGGCAGTGCCCTCGGTGCCCCCGCACCGAGCGCAGCTTAGATAGAGCGCAGAAAACCATCAAAATTTCATAATTTTAGAGTTTGGAAGGCGCAAAATGACGCTTTCGCACCGGGCAAACTTATCAGCAACTTCAAACAAACAAACAACTTTGCATTCAAGAAGAAAGTTGTCATTTAAGTTATTTTCCGCCTTAGTTAAATAAAGTGGCATTCTATATCAATCATTATAACGTCAATAAACAAACAATTAATGTAAGATTAACCGAATACTAGTTGTTTTAAAACCATGCGGTTCCTCTGAATCACCTTGTATTATACATTGCTTCACTATTTCTAAAACCAGAAAGAATACGTAGGCGTCCATGCTTGTAAAGCTACTTTCCACATTTTTAAAGCACATATGCAACGGAAGGCCTTCTTTTCTTCACTCAAGTTTTGTGCAAAAACGCAATATTTGTTCTTCACCTATAAATAATACCTGACTAATAGGCCTATTTTATAAAACATCGTTCCCGAACTATAATCGCTCCCGAACTATGATCGTTCCCGAACTATGATCGTTCCCGAACTTTAATAGTTCAGAACGCATGGCTATTATGCACAATTTACATTACGATTCTCGTTACGCATTGATTGTTTAATAAACAAACTTATAGTGATCGTTGCGGAGCGATTAATATGATCGTTCGGGAACGGCATCTCTGCTGGCAGTCGTTATGAAAATGTAATCATCTATTTTAATAAATAAATAATTATTAATAATTAAATAATTAGAAAAGTATTAAATTTAGCAAAGTTTAACAACTTTTTTCTCGTAATTTTTTAAAATTAAAATTTGTTAATCATAACCAACATTTTGATCATTGTGCTATAGATAAGTCTTATCTTTTTAATCAGTTGTATTAAAAAATATATTATTAAAAATTTAAAAACAAATTCTATTCAAATACAGATTTTTTCTCAAAAATGCTATTAACAAGTTTTGCATCTAAGAAATTCATTTTATATAATATGCATTTTTATTCAAAATAATAAAACATAAAATGTTGTTTTCAATATATTGAGATTTAGTATGCAACTGTCTACAATATTTTAGAGTAGTACATTTATATATATACAAAGTGAAATCTATATAGAATAAAGAAATAGAAGGTCTAAAAGAAGTGAAAAATCCAACAAACTTATAAGAAATATAAAGAAAAAAAAAACCAACAAGACACGACGAGGAAATGGTACAAGAAAGAAAATAAACACAACTACAAACAATGAAAAAAAAAGAACAAAAGTAGTAAACATTTAAATAAAAAAAAAAGAAAGAAAGATAAAAATAAAATTTAAAAAAAGTACATGGAATATAAGAAGATGAAAAAAAATGCAGAACTGGCTAAAGAAATGATAAACCAAAACAAAAATAGAAATACTAAGAACAACAAAAACAAAAAAAGAAAGGGCACGGAAAAAAGAAGAAAATGAGGTGTAGGAATAATAAAAACTCTGAAAAGAATAAAAGATAAAATAAGAGAAAAACACATAAATGAAAGAATTATAACAGTAGAAGTGACGCTAGTAGAGAATAAACCATAAACTATGATAGTAACATACGAACCAAATGAAGATGCAAAGAAAAAAGAAAAAAACCGTTTCTATAGTAAATTACAACAAAAAATAGACGAGGGAACAGAAAACAATAATACTAGGAGACCTAAATAGGAAAGTAGAAAACTAAAACGACAAAATAGAAAAAACAATAGAAAAAAAGAAGAAAAATGAAAAACAACAACGGAGAAAGAATTAATAAGTACCTATACATCAAAAACAATCTAGTAGTAATAAACACCAAATTCAAACACAGAAAAATTCACAAATACACAAAAACACAACCAACCCAGACACAAGAAGAAAAACAGTTAAGATAAAAATAAAAACACACAAACTAAAAAAACACAAATACAAACGGCATACCAAAAGATAAAATATTTAGAGAAAAAGAAAAAAAAAACATGCATAAAAGAAAAATGAAAAATGTTCAAACAAATTATTCTAAAAGCTGCAAAAGAAAGCTTTGGAACAACAAAAATAGTAAACAAAGATATAAAATACCAATTGGTGGACAAAGAAAGTTAAAAAGGAGATAAAGATCAAAAAAATAATGGAAAAGTTACCTACAAACTAAAAAAATAGAAGACTACAAATAATACAAAGAAAATAGAAATGAAGCAAAAATAATAATAAAAGAAGCAAAATAAAATCATGGACAAAATTTGAAAAGGAAATAAATGAGAACTTTAACCAAAACCAAAAACTGTTTTACGAAACGTTAAAACATCTAAAACAAAAGAAAAAACACAATATAATAAACAAAAAAGATAAAAATAAAAAACTAATAACGAAAAAAGACAAGATAATAGAAAGAGGCAATATTTCCAAGAACCAACAGAACAAGAAATAAAATAAAACAAAACAAGAGAAGATGAAAAAGTGCTTAGAGACAAAAGAACTGAAGAAATAGAAGAACTTAAAAAATACATAAATATTACATACATTTTAAAACTACGTCTACATTTTTACAATCTTTTATTACTCTTTTAAGACCATACCGACCGTTCTTTTGATTTCTCGTGTTGTAGTGAAAACAGCAACTTTGGCGTCATTTCTATTTTCACATATAACTTGATAATTAATTTATTTTTTTTACCAGTACATTCAGAAAAGATCAAACTACATTTTCCCAGAACATTTTAGTAAAAATATATTTGCACTACCTAAAAACGCATTTATTTCAATATTTGGATTAATTTTTTGGTTATTTTACTAAAATATTCTGACCAAATATACTTTAATTCTTTCTGAATGTACCAGTAAAAAAATATTTGATTATCAAATTATATGTGGATATAGCAATGACGCCAAAGTAGCTGTTTTTACTAAAATACTGGAAATCAAGGTAGCGGTCGGTATGCTCTTAAATTCTAGCCTATTATTTTATTTTTACTAATAAAATTAATAATTTGTTAATAAAATTACTTATCGTCAAATTTAAAATATTAATATATTATAATAAATATATTAATATTATAAATTTATTATTATAATATTTATAATATATTATTTTCAAACTTTTGAATGAACCTATAATATTTTTATTTACTATTTATAGTAAATAAAAATATTATATGTCAAATTGACGTTTTGCAACGATTGTCAACATCACACGGTAGCGGCTTGATCGTTCCGCAACGATTATCGAACTGTAACGAGATCGTTACAAGTTATAAAATAGGGGTGTTAATTGTTGGCCTACGAGCAAAACTAAATAAATAAAAAAGACTTCTCTTATAAACTTGGTAAAAATAAAATTAGATTTTAATTAACAAATTAAAGTTTTTGAACAAATTAACAAATAAGTGTTCTTAACATATAAAAGTAAGTTTATTTTATTAAAAATTTTGTACTCAGATTGTTAATAAATAATAATTATTAATATATTTTAATTGTATCTACTTTAAATTTCAATAATCGCTTTTTGGGAATTCCCAGTGTGCAAAAGTCAAGTAAATATAAATATAAATAATATATAACCTTTGACTTAATTAAGTGCCAAGTAGATATATTTTTGCAAATGAGTAAGTATATAAATGAAACAGAACAAACTTGATAACCGTTCAGTTAGTGTTGAAACATCTCTACAAGAAGCTATTATCCTGGTGAGTATATGTTTTGATATTAGAGATATTATTGTTATTATTATATTTTATTAAATTTGTTTACAATAAACATTTTTTTGTATTTACATATGAGCATACATATATAATTCGAGTAATTCCACATTGAAATGACAATTAATATTAGATTATCAACTGCACTTAAGTATTTTTGTTTGTATTTATTATTTAATTGTTCTAAACCAAAAAAAAAATTAAATTTATAATAGTAATAAATAAATATTAATAGTTTAAAAAACTAAAAAAGCGGTGAATAGGTAGATATACTCACATGAAACAAATTTATTTAGAAACTTCATAATAGTATGAAAGTTTCATGTTTTGTTATGATTAATGTGTAACTAAGATTTGTGTTTAGTTGAAAATAAATTTACGTTATTTAATTGATATGAACATTCGTAATTTTAATATTAGACAAAAATACTTATCAATTATTAAAAAACAATGTAGAGAATCAGTCGATTATAAAAGACTATCAACTTTTTTGATTATAGTCACATAAATGATGTTAAATTCCAACTATTAAAATGTGCAAACTCTCTTTCCTCTAAGCTTTATGGTTATATAGTATGCAATATAAACTGTAGATATAAAATATGCTCGTTTATCTCTGATATTTTTAACAAACAAACTAACGTATAAAAAGATTATTCGCACGACAGTAGTTTTTAATTAACGTCTCTAAAAAGTTTGTACGCGGAATAAAGTATATTAAATGACTATATATTATATATATTTTTACAACATTTAAAACCTTTTTACGACAGAAATAATATTGCATGATAAGAATATGAAAGCCACGACAACGAACTGCTGTCGTACGTCGTCGTCGTACAATCTGTTTTGACGTGCCAATAATATTTCCCGGTTACGTCATCATGCGTGAGAGAAACTTGCGCATAATCGTGATGTGTAATAAGACTAAAACTGTTCCGCATTTGCGCATGACGTCATATAGATTACTTAGTAGTCACTCTCTCAGAGATATTCAATTTTTTTAATTATTAATTATCTGTTTATTTGCATTAAGAGTGATATTTTAACTTTTAATAACATATAAAGGTTCTTATTGTGCAGTTAAATTCTAACACGGACTCGCAAACAAATTTAAATCTAATAAATAATGTATTTTACATACAAACATTACTTGTATTTGTTAAAATATTGCGTATTCACGTAAAACAAATTTATTTAGATTCATCATATTAGTATGGAAATTGCTTGTTTTGTTATTGTTAATGAATATCATCTATTAAACTTTAACGATACATGAGGTTAAACTCTAATTTTTATTTGCTTGCAATTTAATGTATGACCTCGACCGTGTTATTTAATTGATAAGAAGTATTACGTTTTAGTTGATGAGATTGCATATTCCGACTGAAAGGTGTAATAATAATTTGTAAGAAGGTGAAAAAGCAAATATACAAATTATAAACTACCGACAGAGAATGGATTTTTGGATTATATTATAATATTAATAATAGACTTTTTTTTAATCTTATATCAGTTTAGTAATGGTCCACATTAACATACTACGATCAGTCAAACCCTTGTTGTGTGGGACAGGTTTTAGTTTTGTTTCAATCCATATGTAAATTTATTTATTCTAATTGAGAATGGTAGTTTTTTTGGTTTCTTTTAGTTATAGATTTTAACTTTGTTTAAAGATACAAAACATATAATAAACTTATAATTTTCATTTTAAATTAAAAAAACCTATAAACACAAGCAATATATCAATGGTTATTATATTAATAATAATTCTGAAATAATAATACAATTAAATAATAATACAATAGATTAATACCAAATAAAACAAAAGTAAACAACGCAAAGTGCACATCATTTATGAAATACAGCCATGGGGCAAAATGACAGGCTTCATTATTAGAATGTTTGCGCAGATATAAGCGTGTTCTCCTATATCTAAATCTTTAGGTCGCCCACGCAGTTTGAGTAGGAATTATAACTCTTCCATCTTTAAAATAAAATTCTTCTTGTCTTGTTTTATGATCTGTGGTTTTAAGCCAGTAATTTTTAACATAATAAACTAAATAAAATGTAACACGATCACATAAAACTGACACATATTGTTTTTATTAATATGCAAGCTAGTTATGTTTGTATGTATCAATGTCAAATAAATATTCAAAATTGTATGGTTTAGTATTGTTGTTTTTACTATAATATTTTATTATTTTGCAATAATAATATGCAAAACAATTACAAACAATATGCTTCAACAAAAAAAAGAAAAATTTAAATTACATTTTTGTAGTATTTTTTGCAATTTTTGGTAATATTAAAATTGTACAAAAAAAATCTTACCACACTTTTTATATTTAGTGTAGCAGTACATAAACGTAAAATGGTTTTCAATACATTAGCATCAAGACTTCTTTTGTGTAAGCAAGGAACAATAGTTGTACATTCAACTAGTTTTTTTTTTTTTTTTTTAAAGAAGCGGTCATTGCACACGTGCAAAATAATTTTTTAAAAAATAAAAGATTTTCAAAATATGTTGATAATTTCCACGCACTGGATGGAAATATTCACAGGTATTGTTATGTATTTGGTGGGTTTAATAATACTCATATTTTGTCAAACCAAACTTATATTAAATATTGCATAAACATCTATGTTTGTCTCATCTCTTGAGAGCAACCATGATGTACTGTCGAGCTACTGACATTGCACACATGCGCCTTGTATACATAACAGGTAAACAAATACAATACCGAAAAACATAATTATATCTTAACACTTTTTCTCCTTGTCTCTACAAAAACTTTTTAACTTAAAAGTTTTGTCAAGATATTAGCAAGTTGTTCAGAACTTTTTACGTGTCTTGGGTTGACAATAATACACAAGTTCTGTTAAATAAACTTCAACATTTGTTTAGTTGTTTTGGTGGTTCTGCCGTCATGCGTATTTTTTAACATATAAATTGCAAATTGGTTGTCTAAATACAAAGTAATTAGTTTCTTGACATCTAAGATATGAAGTTCCTTACTAATACGCCTAATCTAACTGATGTCATCAATTAAAGATACTTTGCTTGAACTGATGAATTAACTACTAACCGTTAAGTATATCAGACAATGAGTATACCGTAAATAATCAGTAATTTACTGGCAAATGTCAACTTGACTGCTTGTCTTCTCCATAGTTCTAGTTGGTATAGACAATAAAATTGATTATCTCCATCCAAAAAAATTGAGAATTTTGTTGTTCCATTCAAATAGCAAAAGCAAGTCTTTTGCTATTTGAATGGAATCATTTTTTAATAGGTTATCATTGATTTACTGCAAAAACAACTCAAGTAGTTTACTGCAAATTTGATGATGAATTATCTTTTTTGTGTTGACTGACAAATATTCCCTCTGACTTAAAGTAAATTTGTTTTTATTATAAAAACTGCATAGATCATCATCTTTGTTAACAAAAGTTGGTTCAAGAAGTTAGAAATGTTGTCATTTTAATTTTTCAAAGTTTGTTTTAGACAATAAAGAAACCATTAATTAGTTTGCGCACGCTTTGGGCCATCATGAATACATATTCTTCTTTAAAATCTTACTTTCCAACATTTAGATACTGCAATGCTAATTATCAGTCAAACTGATTGTCAATTTTACGCAACACTTAACAATTTTGAAATTTTGATAAGTTTTTTCATTTTGGTCAAGAAATTAAATTTGTCAGCCATTTGCAAAACATCTTACTTTGTCCTTTAGTGTTTTAAAAACAAGAATATTTTTCATATCATTGCTAAATTAGCTTGATTTTCTCCTTAAAGATAATCTATTACAAAGTCTTTTGGTTCTTCACGTGCAGGAGATGATCGCGCAGATACTCTACATTTTCCGAACATATGACATTGCGCTGATTTATCTGACAAATTTGATATCACAGGAATCTACGTTGTAGCAATCTAGGATACCCTTCTCCACGGAAGAGTACATAACAATCACACTCAAAGCTTTTTAATTTGCTCAATTTTAATTTTTGTTTTGCTGGACTTTGATCATTGATTGGTTTCTGTTTGAAACACTGAATGATACGGAAGTTTTAGCACATACATAATTTTCAAGATTTGTTCATGTATAATGATACGTGCTAACTTTACAACTGTTCACATTTTTCTTTCAATTCTGCCATTTTGATGAGGAGTATATGCATTCCAGTTTTCTGACCATTTTTTTTATACCGTTGTCTTAAACACTTAATAATTTTATCAAATATTAGATATTTAATTTTGGTATAGTTTTGTTTTTTGTATTTAAGAAATAAACAGTGTAAAAAAACGTTTTTAAAAAGTAAGAAATACTTAGCTCGTCGTAAAAACGTAATATTTGTTTTGCAAAGATGGATACATAAATCAAATACAAACTTTTTCAGTTGTTTTTTTATTGTTGAAATGAAAATATTGATGTTGTTTGCTATATACACTTTTATTTACATACGTAGGCTGCGTTCAAAACGACTCATCATGTGAACTGAACGGGATTGTTGACTACCGCTAAGTCATCGTTTGCTGGTAGCATTTGTCATTTTACTTATCATACATTTAGGCTTGCTTGCTTGCTGACAAATCAACTCAGTAGTTAATTAGCATGTAAATTTACATATTATTAAAAAAATTAAGGAAGAGGGCAATATAAGTAATTAATAAATATATAGAATTACAACGTACAACAGTTGGGTGAAGAAACTAAAAAATATAAAAAAATGATAAAAATAATCAAACCTAAAAAGATTACAAAGTGGGATTAAATAGCATTACATATTAAGATTATATTATAACTTGTTGATTAGCGGCTTTATAAACTAATTAAATTATTTATTTAAATTTAAAACTTGAGCTTTATGATTATGTAGTTGATAAAAGTTTACACGGTTGGCAACAGTCTAAAATATATCGTTCAGACAGGCTCAGTGCTTACCTGCGATTGATGACTCAGCGATTGCGATTTGCGACTTAATAGTGTACTTAATGCCGTTCTTGCCAACAATACTATTAACATACTTGACATTTTAATGTGCAAGTCTTTCATACCAAGTTTTAGTTAGTTAATTCATATATTTAACGTCAGTCTATTTTTGCTGCCAAGATTAATCACCGACGCCAGAGATTAAAACTACCACATCTGAAAAACCCTAAAAAACTAATCCTTTAGATAGAAAACTTGAACCCAAAATCCCTGTTGCATCAGTCAAGTACGCTAGTCCCTACACCACCTGAGTGGTAGTTTATACCGCCCAGGTGGTGTAAAAACAAGCGTACTTGACTAATAAGTTTTAATTAAAGTCGATTTTGTTAAAAAATTGACATTTGCGCATCAAAAGACATATCTTTTATCTAACATTTGTGTTACAGAAAACAAGTTAAAAATCAGTTCTGGTACATATAAAACATTTCTAAATGTTACTGAGTCCCAGTTTTGTTGTTATTGAAACCTTCCAGGCTTACGTCGTCTACACTCATCTCATTATGCTTGCTTGCATCTCTTATCATGACAGATGAGCACTCGTTGAGTTCAATAAAGTTGGACAGCAATTTCCTTTAAAACTGCATATGTCATGTGTCAGCACATTCTTGCTCTAGAAGTTCTTACCATTGTGCATGTCTCAACAATGAACTGTCTAATTGGGATCTTCAGTGTTATCACAATTCAAGTTGCCCGGCGGACAGTGGCAAAATGATCTTTTTGTTTGCAAACATTACATTTGTAATTATTTTTGCTATAAGTTACATATTTAACACATGGCTTATTTTTGCAAAACTTTTTAACATATTCTTCATTCCACATTTGTAACACTTAACCGACACAGTTTTTTAAAAACTTCAAAAATTTGGCTTAGGTGCTTTGTTTGTCTTAAAATAAAAACGTTCTGGGTCTTGTCAAATCTGCCTTTTTTTAATCGTATGGGTTGATGTGTTTAGATAAAGTTTTCTAAGCATCAAAAATGTTATTTGCAAATCTTTGACTGTATGTTCTGACTTTTTCATATAACATTTGGCTTGCTTAATTACAATTTGTAATTTTGTACACAATTCTTAGTGTTACTTGGGCATCTAAATTTCTTTTTACTTATACCTTGACAGCAGCATAGTTTTTTAGACTTAATTATAATAAAATAATAATTGTACATAATATTAATTTTAAAACTAATAAAAGCACCGTTTATTTAATTTTTAAAAACTAAGTATGTATTTCTTATTAATTTTGTAACTATTTTACAATTATTTTATAGATTTTTGAAAAACAAATCTCTATGAAAACCTTGGCGTTTGTTTTATTAGCTGTGCTAGGGACCGGTATAGGTAAAACAATTTAAATATATACTTTTGCTGTACTAATTTTTTTTAATTGTAGATGCATATGGAAAGCCTTGTTTCTTTTATCCACAGATACCTCAGAATTCAAAAAGGTCTTGTAAATATGAGTAAGTGTAAATAGTATATCGTGCAACAACCACCTTTTTATTAGTTTTTAAATTTTTTTTATAAAAAGTATTTTTTTTTTTACTTTATATTTTTTCAAAGTAAGCAATTTAGTAAAAACAAAAGTAAAACTGTAAAAAAATCAGTTTTGTCTTAAACCCGTATAACACTATCTATAATTCTATCTTGAATTATATGTATAATTTTAAGAATAAAATAAAATTTAAAATTTAAGAACATTTTAGTTTTAGTATTTTTCTTATAATTATATAATAACAAAAGTAAGAAATAAAAAAAATATTTGTAACATTACATTTTGTTAAAAATGTTAATGCGTATATTTTTTTGTCAATTATATTAAAAAACTATGTCCATAATTTTATAAATGACGTGCATTTTACAGATTTTTATATTTAGTTATATAAACTCATAAACAGAATAAACGCACCACCGCATATATTTTATGTTATTCCAAAAGAATGATAATTTTTAGTTTTCTAGCTATATTACCTACTTGAACAGTTCAAGTAAATGCTGCCAACAAATGTTTTGTTTTAAAAGTACAATTGCAAATTAAATCATTTTTGGCAAAAATTGATTTAAAATCTAATCGAAAATTTTTCTTATTAAAACTAATTGTCTTTAACTACCAAGTTTTTTTTGTTATTGATATGCAAGTGTAATACATTTTAGTAACAAATTGCAGAACAAATTTGTCAGTGAAGGAAGCAAGAAAGAGCATCAACTTTGCTGAATGACGGATATTCGATGCGTCATATTGCTAATGCCATTCCAGCATAAGTTGCATGGTTAGACAGTTTAACAAAACAAGTTCTTACTTACAAAAGCCGAGACAAAGGCAAAAACGGTGTACTAATCTAACAGATAAGCGTCTTCTTAGACTACTAACTCTAAGAAACAGGACTATTAACATTCTAAAAATGTTCACAATCTTCTTGTATCTTTCCGAACAATGAGAAGGCGCATAAATAAAGCTGGATTGGACAACAAAAAACCGGCCAAGAAACCCCTGTTTACCAGATTGTGTTTTGCAAGAAAATATCAAGATTGGACTCTTAATGATTAGAAGATGGTTTTACTCTCCAATAAAACGAGGATTAACGTTAAATCTTCTGATGGACGTGAGCGTGTCTGGCAAAAACCTGGAGAGAAAGCTAGTTGCAATATCTCTCCAAGAGTTCCGTTTGGTGGTGGCTCTGTAATGTTTCTGTTTCAAAAGCCGCTCAGAGTTGGTCACTATACGTATTAGATCAATAAATGCGGATTATTATTTTAAACACATTGTTGTTGCCCATGCAATGCCATCTGCTTATTTTGTAGGGCCATTTTTTTTGTTTATGCTGGATAATGCTTACTCTCATGTGACTGGGCAAAATATTTGCTACTTAAATGCTGTTGCTATTCCGTTCATAGAATGGCCAGCCAATAGTCTTGACATAAGCCCAATAGAGATCTATAAAACAATATTAAAAAAAGGGTTCAACGTCGTACACCTACAGTTGCCAAACACAACCAACTGGTAGATGCAGCAATTCAAAAATGAAAAAATACTCTTCAAGAAGTCATTCAAAATTTGATCTCTAATATGCCAAGACGTATGGTAGCAGTAATTAGGAGTAAAGGAGGACTTACACAATATTAAAATAACTCTAAGTTCCTAAATTCTATTGTTTTTTGTTTGCATGTTTGCGTTGTTTTAAAAAAAAAAAAAAATTTTATAAAAAAAATATTATTAAAAAACTACTAGACAATAATTATTAATTAATTTTGTTCATGCGTTTATATAATTTAAGCTTTTGATGCGTCCGGTGCGAGAGCGTCATTTTGCGCCCTCCAACCTCTAAAATGATAAAGTTTAGGTGGTTTTTTGCGCCCCAAACAAGCTGCGCCCGGTGCGGGGCACCGACGGCACCGCCCTAGTTACGGAACTGTATAATTATAGATAGTGTCAAACAAGCATTAGATTTAGAACACTAAAATTATAACATGCATCTCAAGTATTATTAAGTTTAATTTTAATTTTTTTAATAAATTTTATATTGTAGAACATGTACATTAACGTGCACGCCGCAATTTTATTTTCCTGATGGATCTACTGATGCTACGTTAAAATGCAACGATGGTAAATGGATACCTAACAATAAAAAATGGATTGAAGTACCAAACTGTGAAAGTACCCCAATACATATATTGTTGTAAATTATTAACATACTAAATAAATTTGTTGTAGAATTGTGTACCTTGCCATGCATAAACGGAGGTACTTGTTTAGCTCGTGATTTTTGTCAGTGTCCTAAGAAATATAGAGGTCAACAATGCCAGCATAGTATGTAAATAATTATATGCAAATTTCAATATTACTGCAATATATTTTAGAAGCGGATGTTTGTGCAGGGGAAAAATTAGAGTTTAACGGTAACTACCAATGTAGAGGAGATTCTGACTCATTTAAATGCTCTGTAACATGTCCGGAAAACTTTAAATTCTATGAAGTTCCTAAAACTACTTACATTTGCAAATACGACACTGGATTATTTGATTCTATACCACCAAAATGTAATTATGGTAATTTTTTATTGTGACTTTTTAGACAACATTTTAGTATTTACTAATTTTAATTATTAGGTAATAATAATGATACTATAACGGCAACTCATGAAAAAAGAATTGATGTATCAGTAATAAACGTTGATAGAATGGTAAAATAAATTAATAATATTCTAAATATATAATATAGTTTTTTTTAATTATAGCATAACGGCAAACAAATTTCAATTACAGTACCAGAATACATAGAAATAGAAAACCTGGAAGTGATAAAGTTAAGATCATTAGTGTGTTTTCTTTGGGGTGATGGCAACATCATAACCTTTGACGGTAGAATTTATAGTGCCTCTATCGACTGTGAAGAAATTCTTGTAAATGATGTTGGTGGTAGCTGGTCCATCGTGACAAATAAGAGCCCCAACAACAACTATAGAAGTATAAGTATAATAATTGGCAACCAAGAATATGCAATAAGCAAATCAGGTAATTAGTACTTGTTAAAATCAATTATCTACTTATTAAATATGTTTTTTTAGATAATGGACAAATTATGGTGCTACATGGTAGCAAGCAACATTTAATACCAATAGAATTAAATAACATTAAAATTAGTAATATTAATAAATCTGTAGTGATACAGTTAAAATATTTAGATGTTATTGTTAGATGGGATATGGAGGTAATTTAAAAATAAATATTGATTTTTATTTTAATCTAATTTATATTATAGAATCTTGTACAAGTTGAAATTAGTGAAACATTAATCAGCAATACAAGAGGCTTGTGTGGTGTTTCTGATGGAAATGAAGACAATGATTTATACAAAAAAGATGGGAAAGAAGCAAAAAGTTTAACTGATTTTTTAGGAAGCTGGAGTACAGACGGTATTTAAATTGACTTACTCAAATATATTATATTAAATAAGCTTTTATAGAATCTTGTAAGAACATTAAAGAAGAACATGCTTGTAACGGGTTAGGAGATGTAGAAACAAACGCACAAACATTTTGCTTAAAGCTATTAAGTAATCCTAACTTGCAAAACTGCATATCAGTAATAATAAATAATAAATGTTATTGTAAAACAAAACTCATATGTCTGTCATTGTAGTTACTTGAACTTCCTACTCTTATAAATGCTTGCATCTGGGATTATTGTAAATGCAAGGAACAAGAACAATGCGCGTGTGTAACCCTTGATATTGTTAATAGGAATTGCTTATTTAATGAAAAAACAAAACATTCCGTTTGGAGAGATCCTGACCTATGCCGTAATTATTATTTGTTATTAATACACATTTGTTATATTTATTATTATATTTAGCATTGAAATGTACTGATAGTAAGGTTTATATGCCTTGTCAACCTGAAGGAGGGCAGCCTACATGTAAATTGCCTGGTAAACCAAACAATTCTGATATTTGTTTTGATGGGTGCTATTGTCCAGTGGGTACTAATTTGCACAATGACAAGTGTATACCAAAAGCAAAATGTCCTTGCATATGGTTGGGACAAGAATATGCTAGTGGAAGTACTGTTCCAGAAGATTGTAATACTTGCACATGCATCGATGCAAAATGGTCATGTACAAAAGTAAGAAATTTTAGTAATTTTATCATATTTTTAACTAAATACATAATCTTAAGTAAACTTTAAGAGATGGTTTAATTAAATTTAAAAAAACAAAATTTTTTTCGCTAAAACATTTTGTTCTGAAGTAAAAACTTTAAGGAGTTACACTTTTGAATATTTTTTGTGTTTTAGTGTTTTAGTTTTTCAATTCAAATATAAATATAGGCTTGTAATAAAATAGTTGCGTTTATAACATTTTTCAACAACAAATTGGGTAATAAATTATTCCGGTTGTATGCGTTTTTTTGTTGAATTGGTTTTGTGATACAATAGTTGTTTTTGTTTGATAAAATAGTTGGTATAAGTGGCACTAATTTAATAACTGTATCTAACTTGTTTTTTTATGGTGCATTCAACGCTTTTGAGGTGAAAAACAGTCATTGCGTTTAAGAAGGCTAGATTGGATTTGTAAAGGTAACTGTTGTAATGTAATAAGCGGTTGGAGACAAAAAATGACAATTTAAAATGTACAATAATAAAAAAAAACAGCAGCTACTTTAGTATTGTCAAGTTTTTATTGATTAAAAAAACCACTTTTCTTTCTTTTGTTTAATGGTTTGCTTGAAACCTCTTACACTGCAGTCCTGTTGATTCTGTTGTACATCTCTGCCGTTTTACTCTTTTACAACGCTGTATCTTTGATGAAGTCGACAATCTTTTTCTAAGAGATAACTTTTACCTTTTTTTTTGTTAAAGTTGTATCTGCCAAAGAAAGTCAAATTTTTTTCCATATCATCCGCGGCATAGAAGATCCATTCTTATTCCCATTCTTTAGATGTGCTTGTTAAGACCACAATTATCAATTCTGTGAGTCTTTGCTAATTCAACTCATTTGTGTTACTAAAGTTTTGGTAACATGCAATGATCCTGTTAGGAACATTCTTGAGTGTGCTAATTTCTTATAACTCTTCCACATGTTGCTGCGTTTAGCCTTAAGTTTGTTGCAAATTATTTTTTTTTTTAAATTTTTATGGAACCCAAAAGGAGGTTTTGGTCCGGTAAATGTCTTTTTGTTCTCTTTTTGGCAAGTTGACAAACCGTGCAGGTTGTGGCTATAACCAATTTAAATTTTAATACTGTTATTTGCAGTGTTTGTAATGGTGGTTGACTATTTGACATAAAGATTATTGGTCTGTCAGGGTATAGACTTGTCTTGATCATGTCTCTGGCACACTACTTGATGGCAGCCACCCCTGCTTAAAAAATAAAAGCATATATGCTGAAAGGTAGCAAAGTTTGTCTGTCTTGGTTTTTGTTTTTATAGATTTCAACCCAATTGACATTCTGTTTTTTGATCAAAAACCAGATAGTTTTCTTGACTTTTCTTAATTTTTGTTTGTCAATTTGTTACGCTGTAGTATATCACAAATGTTTTTTTGTTGCTATAACCTCTTATAAAATTCAACTTCAATAATTGAGTCTTTTCTCATGCATTGTTATGCTAGATTTGTAAGTCTTAAAATTTATAGTGTTTGTTGTTTCTATTTATTATGCATTATTATTAAAAGGAGTGGTAGTAACAATAATAGTACTATACTGCTGTGAGCGTCGTTTTCATTGCTTTTGTTTAAAAAGACATGCTAGTCTATGAACTGTACTTAGTTTGTAGGTCTTGCACTTGAAAGTAGTATTTCTCTCATTACAAGCGTTCCGTTGGTAATAATGTGTCTTACCACTACCGTATATAGCCATCTAGTCATATTAAGTATCTCCATGTGCGTCCGATATCATATTGGTTGCAAAGAACACCTAAATGGCCTTTGTCAAGCATACATTCCAGATATTTTACTTTCTTTGTCAATAGTCTACGTTAAATACGTCTATGTTGTTGGGTATCTGTAGTAAATTATCTATAACTAAGCACTACTGCAACGGTGAATGTACACCCGCCGACGACTTTAGTTACTACAGCCTTTCCATATAATCTTATAGTTATAGTATAATTTTTGAGCATACAGTTCACCTTTTGCTGGATGTATTCTTTGTCTCTCTATTTCCGTTGCGATAAAATTGAAGATAGTAATGTCAAATGCTCTTTAAATATCTATCTAGAAAAACACTCAAAACTATGTATTTGCTGGGCAGTGTTTTTGCACTTGCTGACTAGCTGGTGTATAACTGGTTTGCAGTTTTTTTTTTTGGTTTGGTAGACATACTAGTGATGTTGCAGTAACTAGGATTTTAGTGTCAGACGTCTTGTATGTACCTGCCAACTATTTTTTCCAATAGTTTTTATATAAAAAATGTCAGGTTGATTGGTCTGTAAGATTTAGCCAAAGCATACATGCACCGGTTTTATTATAACGATATAAATACCACCATGACTACTTTTTAGCTGCTCGGTATGTGTAAAAGTGTTAAACTCGCTCAAAAGATTTTGCAATTTTTCAGAACTGCAAAAATTTATAAAACAAAAAACAAATAAATAAATTGCAATCAATTTATTAAAAATTCTGCAAAAGAACTCTAACTACATATGTACATATTAAATTGATTAAAAATGATAACAAATTAATTTTATTAATATTTGTGGTCCAAAAATGAATTTAAATTATTTTTATCAATATCTTAAACATCCAAAACCCAATATAATATTTTTTGCGTATATTTATGTCATAGTAAATTTTATTTGATAAACGTAATATCCAACTTTTGTTATATGTTTAGAAAGATTGCCGAGCAGAATGTAATATTATTGGAGATCCACACATCACAACGTTTGACGGAAAATATTATGATTTTATGGGACAATGCAATTATTATTTGCTCAAAATGGGTAGTATAACAGTTGAGGGTGTTAACGCTCTATGGCCAAATTCAAATACCTTAACATTCACAAAATCTGTAATTATAAAAATTTCTAATCAAAAAATCATACTAAATCAAAATAAAGTAGTTGAAGCAAATGGAGCCATCATTAAAACACTACCTGCTTATGTACAAGGAGCAACAATAACAACTTATTCTTCTAGTACAGTTTCAGGTATATGCTAAATATATAGTAATATATTTTATTTTATTATCAAATTTCAGTTTTGTTATACAATGGCGTTGAAATTTTATGGAATGGTGTCAATAGGGTACAAATATATGTTGGAACTAAGCACAAAGGACTTACATCTGTAAATATTATTAAAATTGATTACTTATAGTCTTTAAATAATTTAATTTAGGGTCTTTGTGGAACTTACAACAAAAATCAAGCCGACGATTTTCGCACACCGGCATATACCATAGAAAAAGATCCTACGACATTTGGTAATTCATGGATTACTGGAGAGCGTTGTAAACATATAGCAACTATACCAGATAACTCTTGCAAAAAAGCAAGCAATAAAGCTTTTGCAGAAGAGCATTGCAAGACATTGAAATCAAATTTGTTTAGCCGTAAGAACATTTTTTAATATTATATATGCTTTTTTAAGCAATTGGTCTAATAAAACATTGATTGTTAAGAATTTGAATTGCTTTGCATGGTTAGTTTTTAAAATAAAATATAAAAAATAAAATTTAAATTAAATTTAAATAAAATAAAAAAAAATTAAATTTTATTAAACTAATAAACAAATTAATTAGACAAAATATATTTTTTATTAAAATTAATGTTATTATATATTTATAGCTTGTCATGCAGTCGAAGACGTTGTTCCGCACTATGAAAATTGTTTGTATGATATGTGCACATGTGCACCCAACGTAAATACTTAAATGATATAATATTAAACAATATTGAATTTAATTTGTTTTAGACAAAATGTATGTGTCCTATGCTTGCAACATATGCAACATTATGTTCTAATAAAGGAATAAACATTGATTGGGTTAAACAGGTACAGCAATGTTCTGAAAAATGTGATTCTGGTCAGATTTTCCAAAGTTGCAGCAACCCTTGCACAAGAACATGTAGTGACATCGCTAATGGTAACTGTAAGGAGAAATGTGTTGAAGGTTGTAGCTGCCCAGGTGGTCAAACTTTAGATGAGAACAATAAATGCATACCGATTAGCAAATGTAAATGTAAACATAATGGATTGGAGTTTTCGGCTGGTTATAAAGAGTCTAGAATAGTTGAACAAACTCCTTCTATTTGGTAATTAGTTTTTTTTTTTAACTTTATTTTATACATTATTATTTATTTGTAGTCATTGTGTAAATGCTGTTTGGAAATGTCAGTCAGCAACAAAAGAAGAATTAAAACAGTACCCCGAATCTAAGGGTAAATGTGACATGGCTAATAATTTTGTATTTACTAATTGCAAACCTGTAGAGCCAATTACATGTTTGGTAAATTTTAGCGTTAGTATTAAATACATAAAATTAACATTATATTTTAATTTATAGAATATGCTAGATAATGATGAAATAATTATAAGCAAGGGCAAATGTAAAGAAGGATGTCAATGTAAAGATGGATATGTTCTTAATAATCCTGGAACTAAATGCATTGACCCATTAGATTGTATTTGCGACGGCAGTGGTATAAAAGACTGTCCAACTATTAGCAGAAGTATGATTAAACAAATATTTAAGATTTTATATCCAGGAGGACATGGACAAGTTAATGTATTTTAACTTATTTTGTTTTTAAGTTAGTTTTGTATTATTTTGAATTAAATTAAACATCTGTTATGACATTAATTTTATCAACTTATTTTAATTATGTACTACTTTTCATAGAAAACGTTGCCTTAACAAACAAGCTATTTACTATTTACTATAACAAAAAATAGATTTTTTTATTAATAATAGTAATAAATGTAATAATAATTGTTTATTCGTGCAGTAGGTATATACAAACAATATTATTTTGCACAAGCCGGAGGTTTACGATGTTGTCAACCAAATATACACTTAATGTAAATGTAAAAAAAAAATATCTTTAGACAACCCTCGACTATCACCATAGGCGTAACACAAATTTTGTTTTTTTGGTAATTAATGTAATTATAAACAATTAAAATAAAATAAATACAAACTACATAATACACAAAAATGATTGATTTAAAAAGAAATATCAACAATTTTAACAGTTATAAAAACAATTTTTAAATAATTAAATACACTTAAATAAAATGTTTTTATTTTTTAATTGGCAACTTAACCATTATGAAAACTAAGAAATGTATATTTTTATACAGTTAATTATTAATAAAAAAATAATACTCAGTATAAACATAATAAGAATAAAAATAAATGTACAGGATTGTAAATTGAATGATTAAATTATATGTGTTTACACAAGAACAAACATGTACAAAATAATATTCAGCATTGACTAGAGCAATGTTCACAAAAATTAATGAGAAAACTATATGCCCAAACATATAAACGCAGCATAGAAAATCATACATTTAGACACGTATAGAAAATCGTCACTTAAATTACTTTCACTTGAGAATAAACAAGTCGCATATTGCAAATGCTTCAACAACTGATTGCAATTCATCATAGCGTATTGTTAAAGAAATCCATGTAAAATTATAGTGTGGTACCGTTCTGCACAAGAACATGTAGTAACATCGCTTGTGGTAACTGTAAGCAGAAATGTGTTATTTGTCCAAAGCATTTGATTGCATTGATCACCAAATGCTTATGTCAAAACTTTACAACTATGGAATTAGAGGAACTGCAGATAACTGGTTTAAAACATACCTTTTGAATCAAAAACAATTAATAGAGATTGTAACCGAAAGCAAAATTATTTGATCAAATGATTTGGACATAGTCATGAAAGTTCCACAGGGTAGTGTTTCAGATCTTTTCATTTTTAATATTTTTATTAACAACATCTTTATTATAAATTGCAATTTATATTGCAAAATTATAAACTACGCAGATGACACGACAAATTAAAAGAAATGATTTGTCGAAAATAGCTAATGACGCGTTACTATATAGATGCTATAAAGATGATTTAGTGAACGGTTTAATATTAAATGAATCAAAAACAAACGCTATGATATATAAAAAGTGAGGCAATTGTAATTTCTTCAACCATTGCTTTAGGATACAAGACTCAATCTTGTTAGCCAAATAAAGTTTTTAGGTGTTTTTGTCAACAATAAATTAAAATGAAAAAATCACATTTCTACCAAACTAGGAAAAGTTTTAAAACTAAATATTTTCTTTAAAGTTTTTAAATGCCAATTTTATTGCTATTATAAGATTTGGAATTATATATTGAGGTAGTTCAATTTAATAAATGTTTTATTATGCAAAAACAAACCTTAAGAATTTTATTAAACTTAAAATATAGTCTTGAAGAACAATGTTTTCAAAACATAGACTGTTAACGGCAACTGCAGTTTATATTATGGAATGTCTTCTCTTTATGTAGAAAGAACATTAATATTTTGTTGGAAATAAGTCCATGCACAGTTATACAACTAGCAATAACCAACAGTTTAATTATTTAATTTATAAATTTAAAATGACTGAAAATGAAGTTCATTATTTATGTATAAGATTTTACAACAAGTTATCACTCTTTGTTAAACAAAAATTTGTTCTTGCGTATTTGAAATTCTAAAAAATATTGAGCTGTATACTGATAATTGTAAACCTTTTTAACTTATAAAATACTACACTACTAACCTATAAAATCGTCGATTTTTGCTATTACATATATCGTCAATCTTTTCATTTTGTTTAGTGATTCCGGCGTTAGAGATGAGCTTATATCCATGTTCTGTTTGTTTTCTCCGTGTGAATAGTTAGTTTGTGTAGACATTGTTTTTTTATTTATTACGTTAAAGTGGGTAGATATTGTTTCTATGGGTTTTGCATTTGATTGCGTTTTAGTAGATGCATTTGTGACGTGTTTCTTATTGATTCTGTTAACTTTGCAATTAATTCATTTTTAGCTATTATTTTGATGTTTAGAGCATTAATTTTGTTATTATATTTTAAAATTTTATTGTATAGCATAGAATTTGTTTGTTCAATGTCAGATAATATCATTCTCAAATCCTGTAGCATATTTTTATATTTATTTCTTCTTCTTCATTAGCTCTAATATTACTAATATTGAATATTGTATATTGTACTATTCAATATTTCATTTAGATCGTTGTTTAGCTTTATTTTCCAAGTTGTAAGTGGCATAATCGGATAATAAGTAAAATAAAAAAAAAAATATTAATTCATATTTATGATTTATAATACAAATCACAGTGGAATTAAAAACAAAATACAACACGGATCAAAAGCAAAAGCAGGGTCTTTTGCGGTGACTAACTATGTATAGAGAGGTAGAAAGTTTATAGAACTAATTAAAACTGAGTTAAACATACATATACACGGTGTCAATAATCTACGTGGTTTCTATAGGTAACTTCGTTATTTTAAATGTGTGTTAAAAGTGCTGTCTTTGTGTTAAATTTCGTTGGTATGTCGTTATAATAAAAATGTTGAAAAGCTTGGGAATCCCCGCTGCAATAATTTGTGTTACTGATAAATTTTTGTTGACTTAACAGAGAACAAAGGCCTATCAAGATATGAATTTATGAGATTAATGATACTGTCAGGATAATGATAATAGATGAGTTTATAGAAAAGACACACTTGCCATACTTTATCAAACGCCATTTTAATATCAAGTGATAGCTTTGTTGTCACATTTTTCTTGTTAAAATTTGTAAGAATATCATGAGCAATGCGTACTACTTGTTGGGTGGTGTTATGTTTGGTTTTAAAGCCAAATTGGTAGTCGTTGGTTATCTTGTGCAAAAGCTGGTCTATTTGTTCCAGTGTAATTTTTTTGGCTAGTTTACTCAAAACATTCAGCAAGCTAATGGGTCTATAACTGATTGGCAAAGTTTTATCTTTACCAGGTTTTGGAACGGGGTGATAGTTGCTGATTTCTATACTTTTGGAAAGTGTGAAAGTTTCAACATGTTGTTTTTCTTTGTTTTTATAAGTCTTGCTTTATGTTAATTCTTTAGAGTGTTGTTTGCAACTTTGAATGACTTTTTTTTTGTTTGTGATTACATTTCTATATTTGTCTTTCATATTTATTATATTGTGTTTTTTTTTTGTTTAACTTGTTAGCGCCGCTTATACAATTGTCAGATAACTTATACCAAGAATAAATTTATCTACAGTATATACCTGGAATAGCATTAGTTATGCCTTTGTTGCAGTCTAGATAACCTATTGAAACGTCAATGATGACTTATAAACTGACGTATAAATCATGTATACGCAAATTTGTTGTGCGCGGTACTTGGTTACTATACTAAAGATAACTACTGCTCCAAGCACCAAATAAGATATCCCTGGTTTATTTTCCTCAAAACATACAATTAAAATTTTATAAAATTGCCAGGACTCCTAAAGTGATAGGGGCCATGGTAAAATATCAATCACCCACATACTCAAGTAAAATCTCTATTCAATGAATCCCAAATTAGAACTAAAAATAAAGACGAACCCCTTGAAGATCCCAATAATTAAGTCAATCAAGGAATTAATGCTGGACGATTATCAATTTTTTTTTTGCAAAAATTTTAGCAACAAATCCTACTTTAGTTGTAACGCGTTTTTGCGTTTTCTAAAAAATCATTTATTACAAAGATAGCCGTTTTTGAAACTGACTTATAAATTGATGTATACGTTGTTCATACGCTAATTTGTTGAGTGCGTTACTTAGTTACTATACTAGAGATAAGTTATAAGAGATTGTTAAAGCGTATTTTTATATACTCCTTAGATAGCGTTAACCGACTATTGTAAAAACGGCCCTGTTTTGTAGAATAACTTTTGATTATTTCTGTAGTTCTTGGTTATAGTGTTACCAACTTTAATCCACAATTTTTGTTTTGTTTTCTTAGTTTTTAATGTTTTTTGACCAGTATTTGGTTTTCTTTATATTTTTGTATCCATTTTTGTTGTTCCGCATGTTTTTAAGCCGCTTTTAATAAGCTGTATTTGAATGTTTTCTATTTTCTTTCAATCATCATTTAATAGTTTTCTTGTATTTATGTTTGTTTTAATGTGTATAATTTTCTTTTTTCTTTTGTTTTTGTTTTCTTCTTTTGTCCGTTTAATCCACTTTATGTTTTTAAGTCAATTTTTAGTAGGTAATAGTCACTTCTGATGTCTGATTGTATTGTTATTCTTACGTTTTTAATCTTGTTTCAGTTATTTTCGTTTACTAGGAAGTAGTTTATTATTGATTCTCATTTCTAGATGGTTGTGCTCTTGTAGTTCTGTGTATACTTTTGTGTTTGAGTTTTGTATTTGTTATTATCAGGTTATTTTCTACACATAATTGTATTATTTTTTCTTGTTTCTTCTCCTTCTTTTCCCATCCAGTCTTATATTTTTTTGTTTTCATTTTTTCACTTTTGTGTTCTGGTTTCTCATTATTATTTTATTTTGATTTGTTGTTATTAATTAATTTATTTTGGAGATCTATTAGCAATGTTATAATCTACAAGTCGTTTAAAGTATTATACTTTGTTGTATGCTGAATTTTGAAAGCTTATTTATTTATGATACCCTTTATTTAATATTTGAATGTCAAAAGTAATATTACCGATCGCTTTCTTTATTACAGAAAGCGATCGGATGCGGGACGAATATTTATGGCGTTTTCGGAGCTGGCTGAAGTTAGTTTCGGCTTAGGCTTTGGTTCAGCTTTGTTTTTTATAAAAGAATGTGCACACGACACTATGTTCTAGGAAACGCTATCTTTTCGGATCCGTCGGCAAAAAGAATTGTATATATCTTTTTTATAAATAACTATAAATACGTATAAAATTGTCGTGTTTTTTTAAATTTAAATTATAAAATATATGAAATATTACCCGACAACTTACTGCATATTATAAATGTACACAGAAAAGGTAAAAGCAGTAAATGAAGTAAACTGGATGCTCGCAGATGTGTAATTATTACACAATAAAAAGAAATATTTTTATTTTATATTTAAATAAATTATCACTAAGTTAATAACAAATTTATAAGTTAGTAAATTTGAATGAAATTAAAGTGTTCTTGTTTTACTTAAACTTACGAGCTCAAGAAGATATTTTTCATAAGCGAGATAATTCAACTTTCCGCGAGCTTGTATGTTTAATTAAAACTAGAACACTTTTATTTTATTCAAATTTTGAACAAACTTATAACTGATAATTTATTTAAATATAAAATAAAAATATTTCTTTTTATTGTGTAATAATTACTCATCTGCGAGCATCTCGATTACTTCATTTACTACTTTTACCTTCTCAGTGTACATTTATAATATGCAGTAAGTTGTCGGGTATTATTTCACATATTTTATTATTGAAATAAAAAAAAAACACGACAATTTTATATGTATTTATAGTTATTTATAAAAAAGATATGGAATTCTTTTTGCCGACGGATCCGAAAAGATAGCGTTTCCTAGAACATGGTGTTGACTTTGCTGGGCAACTGTACCTAGCGTGCGTGCGCACATACTTTTATAAAGAACGAAGCTGAACCAAAGCCGAAGCCAAAGCTAACTTTAGCCAGCTCGTTTTCGGCTGTGTCACTTTTTATGAACTGGGGTGCTCTCGGTGCATATTTTTGTGTTTGGCTGACAACGCTCTTTTTCATAACGTCATATTGTAGGATAGACGGATATGCACTGGTAAAGAGCAATATCTTCTTACGTCAAATTTCAGAGCGCCTCAGGGCAACCTCAAATGTCACAGCCGAAATCGCTATTAGTTTATCCATTCGTCTGATTTTTCCGATATACAAATATTCGTGCAAGACTTTTGTAAGTTTGTCATGCTATGTATTATTCTGAAGTGCAACGTCTTTTATTAGTTGTGTAATGTATTATATTGCCGTGGATAGCATTATTTTAGCGTTGTAAAACTTATTTGATTGTGCATTATATTTTTTTGTCGTTGCAATACTTTTGCTTTGTCGTTACTTAATATTAATGTGTCGTGCAAAGTCAGACGTAGAAAAATAAAAATCTGTTGTTAGTTTAGACTATTACTGCGTTGATTTGCTGTCGTGCAACCTTTTTTGACATTCCAATAACATTTTCATTATTTTCCCGTTACGTCATCATGTGTGAGAGAAACTTGCGCATAATCGTGTTGTAATAAGATTATGAAGTAATCAAAAACTATTCCGCTTTTGCGCATGACGTCATATAGATTATTTTGTAGTCGCGCTCTCAGAGATAATCAAATTCCATTCTTTATTATATTTATTTGTTTATTTGCATAAAAGTGATATTTTAACTTTTAAAAACATATAAACAGAGCTATAGTGCAGTTAAATTCTTACACGAAGCGTTTTACCGTTTTTACCGTGAGAAACCATACATACCAGCGACCATCTGTCACCTGTCCTCTTTTGATTATTATTAATTTAGTACAAAATTTGCTGTATAAACATTTGCTTTTCATAGAATATTCATTTTTTTATACTGAATTGCAATTTTAACTAATTAATTATATTTGCTTGCAAATTAATGTATGACTTCGACTATGGTTATATAATTGATAAGGAGTATTACGCCTCCGTTCGTAGAAATATACCTAGAAAAAACCAAATTAGAATTGATTACAATACGGGCGATGCCTTAAAATACACTTAAAATTAATGTTATGAAATAAATTTATATAATGCAAAAAGATAAAAATGCTGATAATAGTGCAGGTGCTGTACATCTGAATAACATTATTATGATGATTAGCCGCTAAATTCTAACGTCCGGTCGCCCACACCGTTTGAGTAGGAATTATAACTCTTCCATCTTTAAAATAGAATTCTTCTTGCCTTGTTTTATGATCTATGGTTTTAAGCCAGTAATTCTTAACTTAATAAAATACATAAAATACATAAAATATAATACGATCATATAAAACTGTCACATATTCTTTTTATTAATATGCTACTTAGTTATATTTGTATGTATCAATTGTCAAATAAATATTCAAAATTGTGTTGATTTAGTTTTGTTGATTCTACTATAATATTTTATTATTTTACAATAATAATATGAAAAACACTATACTTCTAGAAAAAAAGAAAAAAAAAATTACATTTTAGTAGTAATTTTTGCAAATTAAACAAAAAATTGATAATGATAAAATTATACAAAAAAAACTCTTATTGCACTTTTCACGTTTTCAATACATTAGCATTAAGAAGAGGTCATTGCACACGTTCAAAATAGTTTTTTAAAAGATAAGAGACTATCACAATATGTTGATAATTTTCACGCACTATTAGGTGGGTTTAATAATACTCAAAATACTAAACTGATATTAAGTATTCTATGACAAGTACGTTTGTCTCATCTCTTGAGAGCAAGCATGATGTACTGAGCTAAGTAGATGTTGCACAAGTAAACAAATACAATACATTCTAACCGCAACATATAATTATATTTTAACACTTCTCTTTAATTATTTTTTTCTTAGTATCTACAAAAACTTGTCGACCTAACGGTTTTGTCAAAATATTAGCAACTTAGTCGGAACTTATCACATGTATCAGATTGACAATATTACCAATATACTGTTGAATAAACTTTTTCAAAAACTTAATATGTTTTTTTTTTTGTACTTTTATCATCATAAAAATTCTTTAACATTAGAATTGCAGATTGATTGTCTATACACAAAGTAGTTATTTTTTTGACATCTAAGATATGAAGTTTCTCACTGAACGTCTAATCCAACTGATGTCATTAATTGAAAATACTGCTGCCTGATTATCTGCTTGAACTGATGAATTAACTACTAACCGTTGCTTTTGAATATACTAGACAATGTTCACCGTCAATAATCAGTAATCTACTGGTAGAATGTCATCTTGACTGCTTGTCTTTTCCATAGTCTGGGTTGGTATAGACGTAAAGTTGATGATCTCCATTAAAAAAAAAAACAGAAATTTGTTGATTCCTTCAAATAGCAAAAGACTTGTTCATTTTCTAATAGTTTTTTATTGATTTACTGCAGAAACGACTGAAGTCAACTGATGTCGAATTATCTTCTGCTTGTACTTGGGTTGACTGACAAAAATTTCGTCTTGCTTAATGTCAATTTGCATTTCAAAATAATTCAAGCAATTTTTTTATTGTGCTTTTGTTTTTATCATAAAAACTGCATAGATTATCATCTTTGTTAACAACAGTCAGTGTTTTCAAGAAGTTAGAAATTTTGTCATATCAATTTTTTAAAGCTTTTTTAGACATTAAAAAAACTTGTAATCAGTTTGCACACGCTTTGCGCCATCATGGATACATATTCTTCTTTAATATCTTACTTTTCAACACTCAGATACTGCAATGCTAATTATCAGTCAAACTGATTGTCAAACATTTAACAACAGGTCAGTGGTTTTGCGTTTTTAAAATTTTGAAAAGTTTTTATGTTTTCATTTTGATCAAGAACTTAAATTTGTCTACCATTGCAAAACATCTTACTTTGTCTTTCAGTGTTTTAGAAACAGGAATATTTTCCATTTTTCTTATCATTGCTAAATTGGCTTGATTTCCTTCTCGAAGATAATCTAATACAAAGTTTGGAAAACAGGCAGGACAATTTAACGTTTGACAATCACGGAAATTTAGTTTTTATCATTAGTTCAATAACTATTTTTTGTCTGTTTTTTGGATTTTCACGTACAGGAGATGATTGCGTAAATACTCTACTCAAATTCTCTTTTTTATCCAGTGTATTGCAAGCTTCAGGTTCGTATAGGTTTTTTTATCAATTGACGTTTAGATTCTAATTTATCTGCGTGTTACTCTTTTCAGGTTTGACTTCTCAACAAATATTACATTCTACAAACATATGCTATTGCAATGATTCATCTGACAAATCCAATATTACGAGGAATCCACGACGTAGCAAACTACGATACCTTTTTTTGACTTTCTGTCTATCTTGTCTTGTTTGTGGTCAGGGATAAGTACATAACAATCACAATACAAAGTTTTTTAATTTGTTCAATTTTAATTTTTGTTTTGTTGGACTGATACAATGTGAACACTGAATTAGTCTAGTAGTAGTACATAAGTTTATAATTTTTTTTTCAAATTTTGTTCATAATGGTACGTGCTAGTACTATAACTTTTTGCATTTTTTTTTTAATTTTGCCAATTTGTTGAGTGTAATCATTAGACTTGATGTAAAAACTCCAGTTTTTTTGATTATTTTGACAATTTTAATTTTGGTACCACCAACTTAAGCACTTATTCCTTTATCAAATTGATTCTCCACCATTTTTAAAAAGATATTTAATTTTGGTATAATTTTGTATTTAATCTTTAAGAAATCTGCAGTAGGAAAGTCTGAAAAAACGCTTTTAAAAGTAAGAAATATTTAGATTGTCCTAGAAACGTGATATTTGGTTTGCAAAGATTAATACATAAATCAAATCTAAAACTTTTTCATTTGTTTTTTAGTTGTTGAAGTAAAAGTACTGATGTTGCTTGCTATATACATCTCTTTTACATACATAGTCTCCCCAATTATCTGTGAACTTAATCTCAACAATATTTTTGACACGCTTGACATTTTGATGTGTTTTTTATGACAAGTTTTAGAAAGTTAGTTAATTCATATATCTAACGTCAGTCTTTTTCTGCTTCTAAGACTACACCAGAAATTAAAACTAGAACATCTAAAAGTTTGCTGCAAGTTTAAGAATTTTGTTTATCAATAGTTTTAAAAATTGACATTTGCGCAGCAACAGACTTTACATATCTTTTATCCAACATTTGTGTCACAGAAAACAAGTTAAAAATCAGTTCTGGTACATACTGAATCTTAATTCTGTCTACTAAAAACTTTCAGGTTTACATTGCCCACAGCCATTTCATTAAGCTTGCTTGCATCTCCCATTATGAATAAAAACGTTTCGTCGAGTTTGCCTTCTTCTATTCGTAGGGGTTGATAAGTTTTCTCAGTACCAAAAATATTATACCAGGCAGTACAGAACATACAACGTTGGAAGTAGAAGTTCTAGGATTTTAGACAGTGTCCAGCTTTTCTTGTGTTCTTGCCTTCAGCTTGAAGATCCTTAAAGAGAAGATGCAGCTGCATAAAATTCTCTACAAAATTTTTCCGTCAACATGGCTTGAGCAATTAAATTTATTTTTACTTATGTCTTAACAGCAGCATAATCTTTTGGCTGTAGTTCTATTGCGACTTAATTATAATAAAATAATAATTGTAATAATAATAATTTTAAAACAAATAAAATTAAATATAATAAAAGCACCGTCTATTTAGTTTTTAAAAACTTATTAATTTTGTAATTGTTTCACAATTATTTTATAGACTATTAAAAAACAAATCTCAATGAAAACCTTGACGTTTGTTTTATTAGCTGTGCTAGTGACCGTTATAGGTAAAACAATTTAAATATATACTTTTGCTATACAAATTTTTTTTAATTATAGATGCATATGGAAAGCCTTGTTTCTTTTATCCACAGGCACCTCAGAATTCAAAAAGGTTTTGTAGATATGAGTAAGTGTAAATAGTATATCATGCAACAACCATCTTTTTATTTGTCACCTCAAGTTTTTTATTTAACAATTTCTTATTTTTTTTTTTGAAAAAACGTTTTTTTTACTTTATAGTTTTTCTAAGTAAGCAATTTAGGAAGAACGGAAGTAAATCTGTAAAAAACACCAATTTTGTCTTAAACCCGTATGACACTATCTATAATTCTATCTTGAATTATATGTATGAATCTAGTTAAAAATTTAAGAATTAAATAAAATTAAAAACTTAATAACATTTTAGTTTTAGTTTATTTCTTATAATTATATAATAACAAAGAAGAAAGTAAGAAACAAAAAAAATATTTGTAACGTTACATTTTGTTAAAACAGCAAATGAGTACATTTTTTCGTCGATTATAATGAAATAATAATAATTTTTAAATCTAATTAATAACTATTTTCATATTTAGATATACAGGGTGTTAGACAAAAATCGTATTTTTTGAATATTATAAAGGCAGGTACACACAAGCATGTTTTTATTTTAGTATAGTAGCTATGACAATCAACTTAATTTTTTTAAACGGTAATATACATTTTTTATTTTATTTTTGAAATGTTTACAATATTTTTAATACGACCATGTAAAATAATAATATAGTTTTATAACACAATTTTTGATAAATTTTAAAAACATAACTTTTGTTTTTTATTTAAAATGATCGTAATTGAATGGTAGTGATTGAAAATAACTAATGTTTATTTTTTTGAGTGTTTTAAAGTTATTATGAATAATATAGTAACTTGAAAAATAACGTTTTTAAAATAAAAAAATTCAATTAAATTTTTTATTTTCAAATTTTAAATTTTAACGTCAATTTTTATGTTACTATGTTATGCATAGTAACATAAAACACCTAAAAAAATAATAATGTTGTTTATGTTCAATGCCAACTATTTAATTACAATCATTTTTAATTAAAAATATATTTTTTAAATTTGTTATAAAAGTATATTATTATTTTACGTGGTTGTATTAAGAATTTCATAAAAATTCCAAAAAAATTAAAAACATGTATGTTGCTATTTAAAAAATTAAGTTGGTTGCCATAACAACTATCCCCAAATTAAAAACATAAATGTGGGTACCTGCTTATATAAGACCCAAAAAATCATTTAAAATGGTTTTAGAATAATATAAATCGGTTAAAAAAAAAGTTTTTTGTCTAACACTGTATATATAATTATAGATAGTGTCAAAGGAGCATTAGATTCAGAACATTAAAAATATAACATGCATCTCAAGTATTATTAAGTTTGATTTTAATTTTCTTAACAAAATTTATATTGTAGAACATGTACATTCAAATGCATGTCGGAATTTTATTTTCCCGATGGATCTACTGATGCTACTTTACAATGCAACGATGGTAAATGGATACCAAACAATAAAAAATAGATTGAAGTACCAAACTGTGAAAGTATCCTAATAAAAATATTGTTGTAAATTATTAACATACTAAATAAATTTATTGTAGAATTGTGTACATTGCCATGCATGAACGGAGGTATTTGTTTAGCTCCTGATTTCTGTCAGTGTCCTAAGAAATATAAAGGTCAACAATGCCAGCACAGTATGTAAATATTTTTATGCTAATTTCAATATTACTGCAATATATTTTAGAAGCGGATGCTTGTGCATGTGAGAAATTAGAGTTTAACGGTAACTATCAATGTAGAGGAGATTCTGACTCATTTAAATGCTCTGTAACATGTCCAGAACACGTTAAATTCTATGAAGTTCCTAAAAATATTTACATTTGCAAATACGACACTGGATTATTTGATTCTATACCACCAACATGTAATTATGGTAATTTTTTATTGTGACTTTTTAGATAACATTTTTGTATCTCCTCTTTTTAATTTTTAGGTAATAATAATGATACTCTAACGTCAACTCATGAAAAAAGAATTGATGTATCAGTAATAAATGTTGATAGAATGGTAAAATAAATCAATAATATTTTAAATATACAATATAGTTTCTTTTAATTATAGCATAACGGCAAACAAATTTCAATTACAGTACCTGATTACATAGAAATTGAAAATCTGGAAGTGATAAAGTTAAGATCATTAGTGTGTTTTCTATGGGGAGATGGCAACATCATAACCTTTGACGGTACAATGTATAGTGCTTCCATCGATTGTGAAGAAATCCTTGTAAATGATGTAGGTGATGGCTGGTCCATCATGGCCACTAAGAGCCCCAACAACAACTATAGAAGTATAAGTATAACAATTGGCAATCAAGAATATGCAATAAGCAAATCAGGTAATTAGTACTTGTTAAATCAATTATCAACTTATTAAATATATTTTTTCAGATAAAGAACAAATTATAGTGCTACATGGTAGCAAACAACATTCAATACCAATAGAATTAAATAACATTAAAGTTGGTAACATTAATAAATCTATAGTGATACAGTTAAAATATTTAGATGTTATTGTTAGATGGGATACACAGGTAATTTAAAAATAAATATTGATTTTTATTCTCATCTACTTTATATTAAAGAATCTTGTACAAGTTGAAGTTAGTGAAAAATTAATCAGCAAAACAAGAGGTTTGTGTGGTATTTCTGATGGAAACGATGACAATGATTTATACACAAAAGATGGTAAAGAAGCAAACAGTCTAACTGATTTTATAGGAAGCTGGAGTACAGACGGTATTTAAATTGACTTACTCAAATATATTATATTAAACAAGTTTTTATAGAATCTTGTAAGAACATTAATGAAGTACATGCTTGTAACGGGTTAGGAGATGTAGAAGCAAACGCACAAACATTTTGCTTAAAGCTATTAAGTAATCCTAACTTGCAAAACTGCACATCAGTAAGTATTTAATAAATGTTATTGTGAAAGAAAACTCATATGTCTATTACTTCCTACTCTTACAAATGCTTGTATCTGGGATTATTGTAAATGCAAGGAACAAGAAGAATGCGCATGTGTAACCCTTGATATTGTTAATAGAAATTGTTTATTTAATGAAGAAACAAAACATTCTATTTGGAGAGATCCTGAGCTATGCCGTAATTATTATTTGTTATTAATATACATTTGTTATATTTATTATTATATTTAGCAATGAAATGTACTGATGGCAAGGTTTATATGTCTTGTCAACCTGAAGGAGGGCAGCCTACATGTAAATTGCCTGGTAAACCAAACAATTCTGGTATTTGTTTTGAAGGGTGCTATTGTCCAGTGGGTACCAATTTGCACAATGACAAGTGTATACCAAAAGCAAACTGTCCTTGCATATGGTTGGGACAAGAATATGCTAGTAGAAGTACTGTTCCAGATGATTGTAATACTTGCACATGCATCGATGCAAAATGGTCATGTACAAAAGTAAGAAATTTTCGTAATATTATCATATTTTTAACTAAATACATAATCTTAAGTAGAATACTATATACCTACAGTGTTTAAAAATAACACTGACAAAATTTAAGAGATGATTTCTAAGTTATTAAAAAAAAAACAAAGTTTTATCAGCTATAACATTGTGTTACGGAATAAATGCTTTAAGGAGTTACATTTTTGAATATTTTTTGTGTTTTATCAAAACAATTGCATTAGTGTTTTTTTATTTTATTTAGTTAATGTTGGTGATACGTAGTTTTTCAATTTAAATGCAAATATAGGCTTGTAATAAGATAGTTAACAGAACTTACATAATTATAACATTTTTCAACCATTATTATTCCAATTATACGCTTTTTTTTAAATTAGTACCGTGATACAATAGTTGTTTTTTGGTTAATATAATAGTTGGTACTCCTAGGCACTAATTTAATAAGTGTATCTAACTTTTTTTTACGGTGCATTCAACGCTTTTGATGTGTTTGTTTGAGGTAAAAAAGAGTCTGTTGCGTTCAAGAAAGCTGGATTGGAGCTCTACATTTGTAACGGTAACAACCATTATAATGTAAAATGTAAACAGCGGTTAGAAGCAAAAAATGACTATTTAAAATGTACAATAAGTGTAAACATACATATAATACATATGCCAAAGCAAAAAACATTTTTCCAAAAATTGGTAATAAACCAAGTTTGCGTAGAAATAGGAGAATCTTTAAATGACAGCAGTCAGTCCAGTATTCACAAGTTTTTACTGACTAAAAAGCCCACTTTTCTCCTATCTTTCTCTAAGGGGCTTTGCTCAAAACCCCTTACACTACAGTCCTTTTGGTCCTATTGTACATTTCTACTGTTTTATTACTCTTTTAGTAGCTTTGTATCTTTGATGAAGTCAATAATCTTTTTCTAAGAGATTACTTTTACCTTTGTTTTGTGTTAAGGTTGAATCTGCCATAGAAGGTTGTGCCGTTTATAAGCTTTACATTCACTGAACAAATGTATCAAAGTCTCAATTTTTCCATAGGTCCGCGACATAAGGGATACATTCGTATTCTCATTTTTTGGATGTGCTTGTTAAGACCACGGTTATCAGTTTTGTGAGCTTTTGCTAATTCAACTTATTATTCTTAGCAAGATTTTGGTAACATGCAATGATTTTGTTAAAGACATTCTTAAGTGTGCCAATTTCTTATAGCTCTTCCACAAGTTTTATCTTAAGTCTGCTGCAAATTATTTCTTTTCTGATCTTGTATTGAATTCCAAAAAAAGGTTTGGGTCCAGTTATTGTCCTCTTTGTTTTTTTTTTTTTTTAAACTGACAAACTCTGCATTGTTCCCAGACTGTTTATGCCAACTAGAACCACTTTAAGTTTTATTACTGGCAGTTGCAGTGCTTGATTATTTAACCTAATAATTATTGGTCCGTCAGAGTATAGTTCCGTCTTGATCATGTTTTTGCGCACTACTTGATAGCAGGTTTCCCTGTCTGAAAAACCAAAGCATATATGCCAAAACGAAGTAAAGTTTGTTTCACTTGGTTTTTGTCTTTGTAGATTCCAGCTACAGTGGCATTTTGTTCTTTAATCCCATTTGTGTTCAGATAGTTTTCTTGACAGTTCTTATCTTATGTTTGTCAATTTGTTTTGCTGTAGTATATCACAAATGTCTTTTTAATATAATGGGTCTTACCACTACTGTATATAGCCATCTGATCATATTTGGTGTCCCCATGTGCGTCCGGCTATTATTTTGGTTGCAGAAAACACTCGAATGGCCTTTGTCAAGCACAAATTTCAAATATTTTACATTCTTTGTCATTAGGAGCGTATTTTCATACATCTTGAGGTAAGGGTCTGTAGTGTTTTGACCAAAAATTTAAACTGACTAACTAACTGTAGTGTTTTAACGCCTTGTAAACGGTACAATTGCCGTTTTGCTTGGGTTTACTGATTGTTACCTCAAACTTTCCGTGTACAAGAATAATAAAATTATTGGCGTAGTCTACGTTGTTGGTTATCTGTAGTAAATTGTATATAGCTAAACACAGCAAGAGTAAAAGTACATTCTTTTGTGAGAACCCGCTTGCGTCTTTAGCTTTTACAGTTTTTCTATATAATGTTATAGTTACAGTCTAGTTCTTGAACATAGAATTGACTTATTGCTGGATGTATTTCTTGGCTCTCTATTGCCTTTGCAATAAATTCAAAAGGAGTATTGTCAAATGCTCTCTAAATATCTAGAAAAACACCCAAAACTATGTATTTGCATTGAACAGTGTATCCGCACTAGTTGGTATATAAGTAATTTGCAGAATTTTTTTGTTTGATCTGTAAGATTTAATCAAAGCATATAAATATTACCTTGGCTGCTTTTAAGCTGCTCGGTATGTGTAAAAGACACTTGCTATAAAGATTTTGCATACAGGTATTTTCAAAACTGCTAACTTCTAAATTTTATTGGCTCCTGCCAACTTAAATTTAAGTTTGAATGTGTTGATCTTTATTTTAAGTTGTTTTTATTAATTATGGTCTTTGTCTTATCCCAGTCCCTTTTTGTTTTTAGTTTTTGTTTTTTTTTGATTATCAGAGTAGAATCCGGAAAGTGTGTCTGAAGCAACTTGAGTGTCCTCGACCAACTTTAATGTTTTTAGTGCAGTTTTTGCATGTGTTTTCACAGTATTGTTTCTACGAGTTTTTTTAGTTTTCTTTGAGGCATTATTATATGTCGTAAGAGTGGTTTTATAAGTAGTACTGTAGCCTTGTCAAGCCCCTTGTTCTACTAAATGATCTTGTTGGAGCTGTGCTTGACTGTGTTAGGGCAGCTTTCTGCAAAAACGGTATTAATGGAACTGACAAATATATCTGTCATTATTTTCAGCTTGTGTGGCGTATTTGCTGCCTTTGTACATACCTTGATTTGGCTACTATTCTTTTTATGTATAGATTCCAGTTAGTTTTTCTTAGGTTTTTGTATACCAATAAGAAAGTCAACCTTTGTTCACTTATAGGGCTGGTAACTAATAACCTAACAGAAAACGTCTGCAACGCTTTGAAGCGAAAATTTACCCAAATTTCAAAACAACCAACTATTCCTTGTAACTGTGGCTTGACAACGACAATGTTCTAGCATAAATCAATTACGTAGGTTGGCTGTGTTGGCGTCTAAATGCACTCCTACTTAAATCCAGATTCCAGAAAGAGCGTTTCTTCAGATTCAGTCATGTATGTATGATCAAACAATAAAGGCTTGTCTGACACGTACCACTTTTTATTATTTTTATAATATTACGATTATATTCTACTAAATTCTAGAAATTTTTTACTTTTTAGATTTGTGCATTTTCTCTTTCAGGCAACGTGGGGGGGGGGCGTTGGCGTTGCAACTAAGGATTAGCGGTGTTTTATCTCCGCTGCTTGTCAGCTGCAATAACTTAGGAAAGATACTCAGATTCAAGAATTATTATGTATTTCTTGTCATTGGGTTTTTAAAACATAGTCCTATAATGGCATTAGATTAAGTACATGTTTTGTTATGATGCATGTACGAGGCTTGGGTTGTTTAGCAGCAATTTAAAATTTTTCTATTTCAAATTGACCACTTGTCAAGTTTCGATGTTGATTGTGTTTTGCCCAACAACCTATTAAAGAAAGTATTTTATTCCAACTGTGTTATAACTTTTTTGGGTCAAGTACAAGTTTTTTGCCATCCAATAGGTTATTTTTGGTCGTTGTACAAACAGTGGTTGTTTGGTTGATTTGTCTAGACATGTGATTTTCAGGAATGTTTTTCTGAAAACGCGGTGAAGCTGTTGAACAGGTTTTGCTTTTGCATCCTTGGTAAAGCAAGTTACTAATTATTAATTAACAATAAAACTGCAAGTTATATTTAAAAATTAAAAAGTTAATATAATAAATAATAATCAAAACTTGACGTTTCTAATTATTCAACTGACAACGATTAAACAAATTAAAAATGTTTTTTGCTTGCTTCTACCAAATCCATCTGTTTTGGTACTAAAATGAGGAGCGATTAAAGTAATTTTCTATTTAAAATCTAGAATTCTTAAATCTGAAATATGTGATTTTCATAAAAAAAAAAACAGTCAGTTAACTATGTACATACATATTAAATTAATTAACAATTATAGCAAAAAATTATTTTAAATAAAAAATGATTAGAAATAGGTTAGGTTAGGTTAGGTTAGGTTAGGTTAGGTTAGGTTATTTTAAATAAAAAATGATTAGAAATAGGTTAGGTTTGTAATTTGCTTGGATTGAATGTAATTCATACAAAGTTCATTCACCTGTCTATAGTGAGCAAGCGGCACAGTTCCATGGGACAAAATCATAACTTATGATACGATTTTAGAAAAAACAAAATATAGTCTGTTCCACAAATTAATTTAATTAACCTGACATTGACCTAATGTATGGTTTAAAAAAGAATATAAATTCTTTTTGTCAACATTTTAAACATAACAATACAGAATATGTCATAATAAATTTATTAGATAAACATAATGTCCAACTTCTGTTATATATTTAAAAAGATTGGTGAGCAAAATGTGTTTTATCTGGAGATCCACACATCAGAACGTTTGACGGAAAATATTATGATTTTATGGGACAATGCAATTATTATTTGCTCAAAATGGGTAGCATAACAGTTGAAAGTGTTAACGCTGTATGGCCAAATTCAAACACCATAACATTTGTAAAATCTGTAATTATAATGATTTCTAATCAAAAAATCATATTAAATCAAGGAAGGGTAGTTGAATCAAATGGAGCCATAATTAAAACACTACCTGCTTATGTACAAGGAGCAACAATTACAACCTATTCTTCTAATACAGTTTCAGGTACATGCTAAATATATAGTAATAATATATTTTATTTTTTATTATTAAATTTCAGTTTTGTTATACAATGGCGTTGAAATTTTATGGAATGGTGTCAATATGGTACAAATATATATTGGAACTAAGCACATAGGACTTACATCTGTAAATATTATTAAAATTGATTACTTATAGTAGTAGCGAATGTAAATGTAAACATAATGGATTGGAGTTTTCGGCTGGTTATAAAGATTCTAGAATAGTTAAACAAATTCCTTCTATTTAGTAATTAGTTTTTTTTTAGCTTTATTTTATACATTATTATTTATAAATACATATATACAAATTTTGTAGTCATTGTGAAAATGCTATTTAGAAATGTCAGTCAGCATCAAAGGAAGAATTGAAACAGTATCCCGAATCTAAGGGTAAATGTGATATGGCTAATAATTTTGTATTTACTAATTGCAAACCTGTAGAGCCAATTACATGTTTGGTAAATTTTAGCGTTAGTATTAAATACATGAAATTAATATTATATTATTTTAATTTATAGAATATGATAGATAATGATGAAGTTATTATAAGCAAGGGCAAATGTAAAGAAGGATGTCAGTGTAAAGATGGGTATGTTCTTAATAATCCTGGAACTAAATGCATTGAGCCATTGGATTGTATTTGCGACGGAAGTGGTATAAAAGACTGTCCAACTGTTAGCAAAAGTGTGATTAAACAAATATTTAATATTTTATATCCAGGAAGAAATGAAGAAAATGCAGTAAATTAACTTTTGTTTATAAGTTACTTTTGAATTATATTCGAATTAAATTAAACATCTGTTATGACATTAATTTTATCGACATATTTTAATAATGTACTATTTTTCATAGAAGACGTTGCATTAACAAACAAACTTTTTACTAAAAAAATAGATTTTTTATGAATAATAATAATAATAATAATAAATGTTTATTTGTGCAGTAGGTATATAAAAAATATTTTTCGCCTGCCTCTACCGAAAGCATGGTTTTGCTACGCTCTTTTGTGGTGCTAAAGCCTATTTTCGGCCCTTGATACAATATATACTAAAGTACATATATAGATACTAGGTGAGCGAGAAAGTATTAAAAAAATATATCCCTAGACTGTCCTTGATCATCACCATAAACGTAACACAATATTTGTTTTTGTTAATGAAATTATAAACAATTAAAATAAATACAAAGTACATAATACACAATGAATAATTAGTTTTAGAACTTTATTTAAAAAGAAAAAACAACAATTTTAATGGTTATAAAAATAATATTTGAATAAATGGCAACTTAACCATTATAAAAAATAACAAATATATATTTTTATACGCGAAATCATAATTGAAAAATAAATACTCAGTATAAACATAATAAGAGTACTAACAGGTAAATATCAGGATTGTGGATTGAATGATTAAATTATATGTACAATGGTGTTTACACAAGTGACAACGTTATCAATTAAAATAAATACTATGTACATAATACACAATGATGAATTATTTTAAAACTTTATTAAACAAAAAAACAACAATTTTAATGATTATACATATAATATATATGAAAAGTAGCAAATCAATGTTTTTTAGTTTATCATTATTTCAAATATTTTTACTCAGTATTTAACATAATATTAATAAATAATTGTAGAAGATTGAGAATTGAACAATTAATTTATATCTACAATGCAATGCAATGCAAAACACAAGAACAGAATGCATTTATAATAAAGAGTTATTATCGCAGTAGAACAATTAATAAATGTGGCACAGGTTGTAATCTCTTCAGTTTTGCCTGAATCAATTTAATAAAGTTTTTTCCCAATACAGGAATTTTTAATAAAATATTTTTGAAACACAAATTGAATGGTTTGAAGGTTGGAACTGTACCTGTAGAAGAAATCACCTGGCAGACTATTATCCATTTTAACTGACTGAAGAGGTTGTTCACAATATACAGCATCGGTTAGAGCAAAATTCACAAAAATTAATAAAATATCTATCTGCTCAAACTGGAGTTTTATATAAAAGTAGCAAAGAAAATCCTGCATTTGCACCCGTATACAGAATCCAGTTTACAATTTATCGTAGCGTATTGTTGAAGAAATCCATCAAAAACTATAGTGTGGTACCGTTCTGCACAAGAACATGTAGTGACATCGCTCGTGGTAACAGTAAGCAGAAATTTGTTACTTCTCCAAAGCATTGTGTCTTGGTTCTCCAGTGAATCGCTTTATTTCTTAGTGGTAGTGACACAAGCAACGGTATACTGGCCTACAAGGCAAAAGAATAATATTATTAGTAATACTGGCTTGATTGGAATAGTACAAGCTTGCTCGACACGATAGGTCTGAGCATTAGTTGCATTTATGGTATATTGGCCAATAGGCCAACATCGACAGTATTTGAACCCTTGCAGTGCGATGACTCTGGTCTACTCTATTAGTTGTTACTACAAAAAAATACAGCAATAGCTTCGGACAGCCGATGCGATAGTGGGCAACTGAGGCTAATTTTTCAAAGCCCATCAGATAACGACTTGGCAAGGACCTTGTCTGTTTCACTAACTAATTTAATCAACTAAACATTGATATTGACATAGTTTATAGCTTAAAAGTTAATTTCTCTAATATTTGCATGAACATAGTAAACTCCATATCCTCTTTTTGAGAAAAAGCAAAGTAAACAATAAAGATCAAGATAGTTAATCTAGTAGATTCCGATTATTATCTTAAACATTTATTTGCTGAACAACAAGATGTCTGTGCCTACATGCACAAACAACAAGCATATTCTAGATTGGCGACGTACCAAATTTACGGCATTAGTTATAATAGCATATTTATTAAACTAAATCTTTCCGATAAGACTACTTTTGTAATTGGCCATTTTCCAAATAAGGCAACTCCAAACTTTTTTGATAACTTTTCTGTAAGTATTGACAAGCTTCTTCAAGATAATCATAGAAAAACTGAAATAATTTTGTTAGGAAATTTTAATGTACATCATACTGAATGGTTAAGTCACTCATCTTAAAAATCATCTAGATGTAGGAAATATGAATAAGTCAACAACTAGTCTATTTCGTTACTCCTTTTTTAGTGGTATTAACCAAATTAATACAATACTTAATGTGTACTTAGCAGGTACACAACAAAAGTATTAAAAGTTTATATTAAAACTGTAAATGCACTCCGTGCACGCTTCAACAAAGGAATTAGAAAAAGAATCAAGGTTACATAATTATACCCGTTACGCAGTTAAGTTATCATGTATTAGATCTACGTATAAAGATGCAAGTTAGACATCGAAAGTAGTGCTATAAAAAGACAATTTTTTGTGCAGTTATTTGACGGCAGTTTTGAACTCCAATAACTAATGAGACTGATCTGGAACATGTCAAAAAAGTCCACTAAAAAGTCAACGATCTTAGATAATACTGACGATGACGCACCGTTACATATTTCAAGCAGGGCAGTTA
Source organism: Tachinus rufipes (assembly GCA_963932245.1). Lineage (NCBI taxonomy): Eukaryota > Metazoa > Arthropoda > Insecta > Coleoptera > Staphylinidae > Tachinus > Tachinus rufipes. The sequence continues at coordinate 82,263,101 of OZ010744.1, forward strand.
GTTAATGCAATTTTCGGCACCAGAAACTTCCCTAAAGTTTAGAAAGGTTCTCATGCTATAAAGATTCCAAAATCTGTCAATGCATCTTAAGTAAAATCACAAAGAGAGTCATTTTAAACATAAACTAAAACCATACAAAACGTAACAATCTTTTCCTCGCCCATTAACACAAATTTTGTTGAAACTGCGTGGAGGTGGTTTTTGTACGTTAAAAAACTGCACAGACTTAAACTTTCTCTGCGTTTTATAACGCTGATAACTTCATATATAAACCGTAAAACTAAATTAAATTTCTAAACAACGTTGCTATTTTGTGGTTCAATGCAAACACACACTTCAATCGTCTCAACGCTTTCCAAAGTCTAACTTTATGGTGGTTTGTAAGAGCCCCATAGTATGTTCAAAACAACGAAATTAGTAACAATTACAATATCCCCCGTTGCCCCAAGACAGACAAAGATGAATATTTCTATAGAAGACCGATCACTATCATTACATCGCAAAGTGGCTTTCATCAAAATGCCACCTCACAGCCTCTTAAATCATTTTTCTTAAAAAAAACAATCTTTAAACAGAAGATATATGAGCCTTCCAGATCTAAACTTCCAAGGATGTAAGCACTCTACTTCAGTAAAAGAACCAGACAGTCTAGAAAATTTTCCTTCCAAACCACAAAGAAAGACGGTGCAGTCAAGACAGACCACCAGCCAAAATAACAACAACACTAACAGACATTGACCAAACCAAAGTGAGAACCAAATAATGTCCGGGCCCACAAAACTCTGTCACCAACTCACATATTAGTCATCAAACTCCATGGCAACTCTTTTGGTTGCCAACAAGACCAAGCAACATCTGCTCTACAGCTCAGTGAAGTCAAGATAACATCTTCAGGCCAAGACCCGGTAGACAACAAAACACAAAAAAACCCGAAAAGTTTCCACGTATCGAAGCCAAGACTTATCGGCCAGATTTGATATATCAACGGCACCATCTTTGAAGTGTTTCCCTCTTAGTGGGTCGTTTTCAGATCCCGAGGATGATAACAAATTAATTGGTCTCGTATCTCATTATGATTCTTTATATTTTCCAAAGCAAATTAATTTTTTTTTTAACTCTGCAATAAAATTATGAAAAACTAATAAATATCTTCGTTTCTGCAGATAAAACTGTTGTAATTAGGTAGGAATCCGTTAACTTTTTTTAGATACTTTATACTATTTTATTTAATTTTTTTTTTAAATGCTGTAATATCCAACTCCTAGGCACCTAATAAACTATTAGCTGAATAACCTAACTTTTAATATTATTTACTTTATTAAAACCTATACAGCCAATTAAATATACAGGGTGTCCGGAAAATACGTGTACAACGTTTGACGACAGACTCCTGACGTCAAAATAGGTCGATCTAAGCCGACTTAGTTATATCCAGAATTGTCTCGTTTAGCCGGTAGAGGGCGTCAAAAATTTGGAAATATTAAAAAGAAATTACCTGTAACAATAATTTTTTAAGTGACCTTGTTGCTATGACGTTTAATAATTTGACAATTATTGACAAATTGTCACCAGTCTATGAAATTTACTCAAGTATACGATCAACATTCTTGAATTACAAGTTCATTTTACCATTAAAAATAGAAAATTATACAAACTCTCAGAAAGTTGACATGCTCCTGGTATACGGTTTTTTTTTTTTTTTGTTATACTTTTGTTTTTTTTGAGGCCCTCTACCGGCTAAACGAGACAATTTTGGATATAACTAAGTCGGCTTAGATCGACCTATTTTGACGTCAGGAGTCTGTCGTCAAACGTTGTACACGTATTTTTTGTTATACTTTTGTTTTTTTTGACGCCCTCTACCGGCTAAACGAGACAATTTTAGATATAACTAAGTCGGCTTAAATCGACTTATTTTGACGTTAGGAGTCTGTCGTCAAACGTTGTACACGTATTTTCCGGACACCCTGTATGTTTAACATATACTATTATAACAAATAAAAACATTAACGCTAGAGAACTGCCGGGTTTAGTCGCCCAGTCCTGTTGTGAAGCAACTATTAGTATTGTTATGGAAAAATATTAAATCCTATCACGTCTACGAGAATATCGGTGAACCTTTCTCTCTAGAAAAATATTGACACGTACAACGCGGTTTTTAAATTAAAATTGTTTCTTATAGGACAAAACGCCAACCAACTCAATATCAAAACAATAAGATTTTAGTCATCACTCTTTTCATATGTTGAACTACATACAATATTCTGTCTTTATGTTTTTGGTTAAAAATTTAAAGTTACATTTAACGAGTAAGAAATTAATAAAAAACTGATTAAAAACGTCATTTAAAAAAAATTTATTGCAAAGAAACGACTTATTGCATCAAATTTCTACAAATTGAGAACACACATTGGACTTTTTTCTACAATGTGTGAAAATTTTATTCAATTATATTCAGGCGTTTTTGTGCTGAGTTGGATGCTGTAAACACTTATAATAGCGCAACTATTCTCTCTCCTTAAGCATATAATTTATTAGTTGCTCAGAGGTGTTACTAAAATAAACCAAATTAAATTTTTTTAAAAGTGAGGTTATTCAGCTAATAGTTTATTAGGTGCTTTATTAGGAGTTGGATATTACGGCCCTTAATAATGTGAATTTTATTTATTATGCATAACATAAAACAAATTATTAGTTATTTAGCCATACGATTTATGTCTAACACTCTGTATAAAAATCAAAGATTTTCAACCTTTTATCATACAAATACCTACAAATGGTATTTGTATGATATAAGTACCAAATAAAATGAATATAAAATAAGTTTGCATATGTTGTATTAATTAAATATTTATCAGTATAACAGCTACAACAGCTTCAACACATGTAAAACTTTCTCTATCATTAAAAAGCATTCATTCATTCATTTAGCATCGGAAAGTGACAAGTGATTACATTCTCATATATTGTACTTGTTAAAATCTATTTACATTTAATACAATATGTACATTATATTGAATAATTATGATTCACACATTTCTAAAAACTTAGATCTTTGGGAGGTTTCACAACTTCTTCACAAGCTGACTCAATATCAGGGTAAGCATATTTAAATCCTAAAGCCAATGCTCGCTTTGGATGCATTTTTGCTCGATCTTGTAATAACAATTCTAAAACTTGTTTTGGTAAAGGAATAAAAGCAGGTCTTGATAAAGCTTTACCAAAAGCTTTTGCAAATTCATTGTTTGTAATTTGTTGAGGCGCTACACCATTTATCACACCTCTAATAGATGGCGTTTCCACTGCAAACATTATTAATTTGCATAGATCCATTATGTGTATTCATGGTAGATATTGACTACCAGGTAAAACTGGTCCACCTAATCCAAAATAGAAAAGTAAATATAATTGTTTAATCATATCACCTTGTCGACCAAACAACACCACACTTCGTATAAAAAGGTGTCTAAAATTTTTTTCACTTGGTGTTTTAGAAACTCGTTCTAAATTTATACACATGTCGGAGAAAAAATCAAAATTTTTAATTCTACTATTTTCGTTATAAATATCCTTTGACGGTTCATAAATACCAACACCTGACATTACAACAAATGATGAATTAGTTCCTTGTCCTTGGCTTATACATTTAGCTAGCAGTGCTGTTGAATCGATTCTTGAATTTCATATCAATTGTTTGAATTCATCAGTCCAACGTTGTTTCATGTCAAGAATATTTTGACCAGCCAAATTAACAACAGCTGTTGTATGGGATGGTAAACCTAACATTTTTATATCATCCCAACTCATATCATCTTTGTTGGGCTTACGAGAAATTTTTGTCACACCAAACCCACTATTTTTTAAGGTTTTATAAAGTTGTTGTCCGATGAAACCAGTCCCACCACCAATAAGTACATGCCCTTTTATTTTTAACAGAAGTAGAGCTGAAATTATGTATTATTAATAGATTATGTATTGAGAATAAGAGTAAAGTTAAATTTTATGTAATGTCATTTTCTTTATTATGTTTATTTTGTGAGATATTGAATTCTATTATTAGTAAATACTTGTGATACAGTTATATATGTACAGTATATGAAAATTTACCTGGTTGATTATAAAGATGTAAATTCTATTAAATAATATAAATGCGTGGTGCGCAAAAAACTGCGCATTAATAATTGCATTGATATAAATAAAATATATTTGAATGCCATGAAGTTTGTTACAATTATTTGTATGAGGAAAAATCAATATAATAATATTATTTGGTTGACAGACTAATGTATATGAAAAAGTTTACCTGGTTTTACCTTCCAGGTAATGTAGCAGAATAAAATTGTTGAGGAGGTCAATGTCTTGCTTTAGATATGTTTTTTTCACATAAACGATTGTTCTAAATTAAATTATGCTTAATGAAACACGCAGTATCTTTACAATTCTTTTGCAATTATATATATATATATATATATATATAAATATATAAATATATAAATATATATAAAAGTATTTCAACTCATATATATATATATATATATATATATATATATATATATATATATATATATATATATATATATATATATATGAGTTGAAATACTTTTCCACTCAGCACAGCTTAATGCTACTTGCTCTGCTGTCCGATAGGATTTAAAAAATACCGAAGATGGGTACTAGGTTAAATAGGAAAATCCCAGCATACTTTGTGTTAGAAAAAGTAAAAAAAGGTAAAATAAAAGTGGAAGCAGGAAAAAAAGCAGAAAGAAATGGATGCAAAACTCTGCAAAAATGTCTGAAAAAAAAATGAATAAAATAATAAGAGTAGAGAGAAAGAAATAGTATAATGGAAAGGGATATGACTGCAAAAAAGTGGAAAGAATGAAAAATAGTTAGTAGAAGAATTGTGTGGAAAGAAATAACGATGCGTGATAGGAATATAAAAATGCAAGAGGGAAGAACAAGAGTGAATGAATCAAGGTACAATGAAAAATATGCAATTATTATGGAAAGTAATATCCCAAAATACCTAATGTATAATAATTCAAAATACACAAAAACAGAAAAAAAAATACTTGTAAGATTTAGATGTGGAAATAAAGAAAAAGTTTGCAAATTTTGGATAAATGAGGAAACCAAAATGTCCAGAATGTGTGAAGAAGCCAATAAAACAATAAAACATATGTTATAAGAATGTATTGAGATGAAAGAAAAACAAATGGAAAGAAAGGATGTGTTAAAAAAAGATGGAAGAAGAATAGTGTGGATAAAAAGTGTCATTAAAAAAAGAAAGAAAATTAACAAAGATTGTAGAGTTTAAGTTGTATTATAAGATATTATCTTGATTAAGTAGTGTAATTTGTAGATTGTTACAAATTATGATAGGATAAGTTTTACTAAATAAGGGTTTCAATTAAGTTATGTATAAATTGAAACATGTAAATACTTTTTAAGGCCAAATGGTAAAAAAATAAACAATTATTATTATTTGAAATTTGAGGTGAGGTTTGTTAATTAATATAATAGCATTGTAATTATTTTTATGTTAATAAAAGTTATTTATATATGCCGCCATTATTTATTAAAAATATTTAAAATTACTACATAAAGCACATTTTCTCAGTCAGCATCACAACTTAAGTAATCATTCTTATACATCTCTAATCAGTTCATAAAAATGATTTAACAAATTATTAAAATTGTTACAAGATTGACACCTACAGCTAGCCGGTACAACAATTTGATGCATAAATTTATGACTATCTTCACAAGTCAATTCAATTAATCTTGTTCTATAGCTAATTGGCCGGCAACACGAACAGATAGTATTACGATTGCCATTTACTGCAAACAAAAAAACACAAAATAATAAATAAAACTTATTTTAGTTTTATAATTCTTACGTGAATTAAAGGTGGTAGATTGGCAAGATCCTTCACATTCCAGAAAATCATGTATTGGTTTTATATTTTGACAGATTCCATGAGGTTCTTTTATTGTTTTTATAGAAGTAATTCTTGCTTCATTAGAAGTTAGTTTACAATCTAAAAATAATAATAATTAATTAAATGATGTAACTATAAGAATATTAGATTACGTTTTTTAGATTCATAAGTTAATGGTCCGGTTGGTACTACTATTGGTGTAGTACAATGTAGTTCATCATCTGGACATTCAACCATTCCATCACACCAAGAAGAAGCTTTTATGCAGATATTGCTTGATGAGCACAGTCGGTATCCTTCTTGGCAAAGCAAACAGTTGCAATTACAATTGCTATCAACTGTGGACTTTTGGTTCTTAAATATAAATTTAAAAATAAATAATTATAAAATTTTATGTTACAGATTTAAATAATTTTGGTTTAACATAATATCTAAAAGTGCCCTAAGACAATCAATATTATCATCAATAATATTGAACAATATGTTGCACAATATATTGCTAGAACCACCTAGACCAGAGGTGTCCAAACTTTTTATTACAAGAGCCACACTGATCCTTTCGCAAAATTTTGCGGACCGCACTTTGAATGTGATTATAAAATTATGTACATACATACATAGGTTTACACAGTGAAAAATTCTGAATAACTAGCTATAAGCTAGAAGAGGACGACCAGTTTCTTCCAGATTTATATACTCATGTTAAGTCTTTTCGACAAGAAAATTTAATACTTGTCAAGCTTTCAGTAAACAAACCAAGACACAATTTTCTGTGGATTTAGCAATTGAAGTTTTGAAAGCTTGAAACATAACTTTGAATCTTGTTTTTTTTTTTATTTTGATAGAATTGCAAACGACATCAAGTTATATCAAAATCCTTTCAGTAACAATCTTTTCAAAGAAAAATATACAACTTTATCTTTGTTGGACTGTTATAAGAGTCTCTCTACCACACAGTTTAAAATCCGTCAAAAATTTGCATGTAGTCTGTTTTCAGTTTTTGGCACTACATATCTGTGCAAAAAAAAACGTTTTCAAAAATAAAATACACAAAGAATGCTTGCAGGACCAAATTGAGCAATAAACATATGAAGTCGCTGCTTTTAATCTCAACAAACAAATTTAATCCCCAACTCAACAAAGCGGCAAACCACAACTACATTTATCACATTCATTGTTGTAACATACATACATTTATGTATAATAAAATTAAATAAAATTAAATAAAAAAAAAAAAATATTTGTTGGATTTGAATTCAAGCAAATGATTTGTAAAATGAGTTACAGCAATCCGTATGCCGAAACTTTTCAGTCAGGCGCGGGCCGGATTGGTGTAGCTTGGGGGCCGGATCCGACCCGCGGGCCGTAGTTTGGAGACCCCTGACCTAGAAGTTGCAATTGAAAAAATATATCTTAACACTATATATGTAATGCCATCTATAAGCTACTGTTGTACAGAGAGTTTATAAATGAATGGGATTATGTAATCACTTTAAATATGCCGCCTTTTTAAAATTGTCCAATATACTATTTGTTTTGACAGATCAACTTTGACAGCTTTCAAGCAAGCAAGGTTATATGAATGTATACAAATGAAAAGAATATTTTTATTATTGAATCCTACTTTAGGAATGAGCGGTTTGATAATGGGAATGGCTCTATTCTATTCCGGGTTGTGTTCGAAAGTTTACAACTGATAATTATAGACATGTAAACAATGTAAACATATAAAAATATTTTTATTATTGAATCCAAAGATAGGCAACTTTATTTACGCATTTTCACTAGAGCGACACAAACGTACATTAGATGGTTACATAATCCCAAACATTTATAATCACCCTGTATTTGTATGTATTTACTATAATAAAAAACTTTAGTCATCAGTGAACCTTCTTTGTGTTAATACTATCTTTTTACCTCACTACGTTTAATAGATTATGTACCCAGTACTACGTGTAGTGTAGGAGCTTTTTGAAAACAGAATGATTTTCTAATACTAGAAGATTTGCCAAAATGCTTAGCGGATCCGACCCCGGATGTAGAGGGTGCCGTAGTCAACGCCACAGATAGGAAAGCAAAAGCTAAGTTGATATTAACTTTAGATACGTTGCTTTATGTGCGCATAAGGATGCGAGTACAACTCAAGGTTAGAAGAAAATTTGTATTTAAAAGGTTGCCTGGTTTTAGCAAAAGGGTGGAGTTGTTTACACGGGTCTCATACTTACACAATCAAATAATATGTTATTTGGATTCAGTAAACAAGCATTGCTATTCAATATTATATGTGTTCTTTAAATATAAAAATATAATTAAATTAATTAATTACTTTTTACAAATAATTTATATATTAAGTTAGCAGATATTAGCGTAAATCTATAATTACAAATAAATTAAAGATAATAAGTGTTTCATTAAGTTTAACTTAATTTAGAACAACCATTGGTCTCCCCCTACGTCATCAAACAATTTTAGTCCGCACCACTACCCGCATCTATATCATTTAGAGGCAAATCAGGCAACCTTCTATACACGTTTTTCTACCAACCTTGAATACAACTAGGGACTTATAGTTGAAATTAAATGTTTGATGATATTGGTTTTACACGACAAAAAAGCTTACCAAGAACAATAATTTCAACAAGGTTAGAAAATTGTGATTCCATGAGTGCATACGCAAATCAAATAATTGAAACTGGACAGAGATTGAAAGGCACGGGATTCAAGATTGACGAGGAATAGATTGGATCATTGTTGGCGGGTTTGGCGGAGAAATATTCCTCCATAATTATGGCAATCGAGAATTCGGGAATAGCTATTACAACCAACGTCATAAAAACAAAGTTATTGGACATGGGCGGTATAGTTGCTGCAAGCAGAGACAAGAGTGCATTCTATACAAAAGGAAAAAGATAGAATAACAAGCATCATGGTCAAGTCGGCAGCAGTGGCAGCACTGACAGAAAAAACAGAACTGACATAAAAGATGTCAAATGCTATCGTAAACAAATTGAACACTACAAGATTAAATGCCCATTAAATTCAACTGACAAAGGACAAAAAATAAGTATCGCTTTTAGCGCGGCCTTTTTGAGTGGAAATTATTGTATATTATTATAACACAATTGTTATGTAGACTCCGGTGCCAGTGTACACTTAACCGCGGTCAAAGTACTAATAACTAATAAGATAGCAACTTTTAAAATTAGTAAAATTACAACTGCGGACCAGACCAAATTAAAAATTTGTGTTTATAAAAGCTCGTGTTGCTATGGTCAAAAAACAACAAGACTACAAGATAAAGGTGCTGAGATCAAATAATGGTGGAATTCTGTAATAAGTTTTTCAAAAAATATTTTACTGAAGAAGAAATTATTCACCAACAAACAAATGTATACACACCTGAACAGAATGGTATGGCAGAAAGACCAAATCGTACAATCTAAATAAAAAAGATTTGTACGCGTTAGATACCGCACAATTTTACAAACAAAAAATGTTATTCCTTAAGTGACACAAAAAATTGTTAATGCATTCAAAAACCATGTTTTAGAGATACTTACTTTGAAGTAAAAAAACTGCTATGCAATACTTTAAAAAACAATAAAGAAATTTCTAGAAGATTAATGAAGGAAATATTAATGTTTTAGTTATTCATTCTCAAGCTCGATGAAGCATAAAAAGTTCACAATGGTTAATGGAAAAGCCTGAAGCCATAGAATCAGCCTTAACTGGACTAGCAATAGACAACGCTCTATGTCACCTGATCGGAAAAATGCTCCGTGAAAAGAACATCAGTTACAATGGGAGAATCCCACTTAAAAAAAAAGAAGGTAAGTAGGGGAACCCCACAAGGGGGCGTCCTCTCGTTATTGCATTGGAACATCACGCTAAATGAACTGCTCCTCCAACTTAGGAAATCTGGCTGCAAAGTCGTCGCCTATGCGGATGACGTAGCAATAGCGGCCTCAGAGAAACACTTTAATATAATGTCGCAGCTTGTTGAAGGGGCCCTATTGAAACTAGCGCAATAGTGCAAATGGTGTGGCGTAGATGTCAACCCGGCAAAAACCAAGCTTATCGTTTTCACAAGGAAACACAACATCCCAGAATTCAAGCTCCCAATGCTAAATGGCACTGAACTGACAATCAAGGAAAGCGTCAAATACTTAGGTTTCATACTAGACCGAAAGTTATCATGAAAACTCAATATAGACAAAAGAGTACGGAAAGCAACGGTAGCGCTGTACTTTTGTAAGAGAGCGGTAGAAAAATTCTGGGGCCTTAACCCCAAGATTACCTTTTGGCTATACAGAGCCGTAGTTACACCTATACTCTACTACGGCGTATTCAAATGGTGGCCGGCACTTAATAAAAGAGTCCATCAAATGGCGCCTACAAAAGTGCAGAGAATGGCGGCGTTCATAATAACGGGAGCCATGAGAAAGGCGCCTACGAAAGCTGGAGACAATCTTGGACATAACCCCAGTAGATCTAATAGGCAAGCAATTTTCCATTACCACAGCACTCAAACTAAAGTCGGTGCAAATGTTGACATTGTGGTCACGCCGGAATAATCAATAAATTTAAAGGGGTGCTCAAAAACATAGACCGCTGTCTAGCAACACCTACTTTTGGCAACAAATTCTTATACCACATACCCTCTAAAGAGGAGTGGATGGAGAAGAAAAGGATACCAACAGGACACACGCAGGTCTATACAGACGGCTTACGGAGGGAAGACAAAGTGGGCTGCGGAGTTTTCTCCAACGACCTCAACTTCAGTATCAGCCTACGCCTGCCCAGACTACTGCAGCATTCTACAGGCGGAGGTAGCCGCCATAAAAGAAGCACAGATCCACATTTACACCGATAGCCAAGCTGCTCTCAGGGCAATTACTAGCGTGTGCACCAACTCAACAGTAATCTCTGACCGTCGGAGAAAGCTGAACAAGCTGGCAGCACACACAAACTTGAAACTCATGTGGGTACCAAGCCACAGCGTATGGCCTCACCAAAACGGGAAAAGAAACACCAACATCGTCTCTCTAAAAAGAAACGATATCAGACTGGCAGTGGGAGTCATCACAAGACACTCTTCTATTGGCAAGCACGCTGAAAGACTGGGTATAGCAAAGCGGGAAGAGGAAGAAGAGAGTGTTCAACATTACTTATGCCAATGCCCTTCTCTGTCCGCAACACGATTGCTCTTCTTAGGCCGACCTTTCTTGATGACCTCTCTGACCTCGCATCACTAGACTGCGCAGACTCTCATGAGGTTCATTTACGGCTCGAAATGGTTTGACAAAATCCCCTGAGGAGGGTTGTACTTTTAAGTACTGTGGTAACACTACGGGCCCATCTGACGCCTATGTGAGCGTTAGCTGCCACTTAAACCTAACCTAACCTAACCTAACCTATTCATTCTCAATACATAAATAGCAACCATCGTAAATAAATATATAAATGTTTTTTTAAGCTATTACAGAATAAGTGTATATACAATTTAAAAAATATATTAATCAAATAACAGTTATCAACATTTGGGTTTCTTAAACGCGCTCATTAATTATATTAATATTTAAAAAAAGCTATTAAAATCATTATGAATCAAAAACTGACTGACATTTTGCAACATTACCGTAATCTTTAAAAGTTGTTGGTAGTACATTTAAACAAAACTTATATTTTTTTTTAACCAGACTATTTACAGAAAAAAAATCTTATAAATTCATTATTTTAGAAAATTTATAATCCGCACACTACAAGTATTTAAGGTCAATATCCACATACTCTTTTTTTATTGTAATTGTTTTGGCAAGCATTTTTTTATTTGTTAAAACTCAAAAGTAATTTATATTTTATGACATATCAAGTAACTTTTAAATTAATATTGATAAAGTAACTCTACATCTGCATCTACATCACTACTACTCAAATACTTACAGCTACAACTTTTAGTAATTATAATTACTTACATGCTCGCATTTTTCACAAGTTTTTGAAGCACATTGCAATATTCCTCCCATTTTGCAAATACATGTTGAACAGTCTTCTTTTACAAAAACGCTTCCTACCGCGTACCTAAATGTCATCAATTAATAAATATATATACAGGGTGTCCGGAAAATACGTGTACAACGTTTGACGACAGACTCCTGACGTCAAAATATGTCGATCTAAGCCATCTTAGTTATATCCAAAATTGTCTCGTTTAGCCGGTAGAGGGCGTCAAAAAAAACAAAAGTATAACAAAGTTGAAAGTATCTATTGTAAGAAACTAAGTAAAACAAAAACATTACTTAAGCAAATGTGTAAAATGACCGCCATCTTTCTGAATACACTTATTAATACTCTTTAAAAAATGATATTGGACCCTATCTAATGTCTCGGGATTATTAAAATGGTCCGGAGTCTTGTAAACTTCTGTTTTAATAGCGCCCCACAAAAAGAAGTCACACATATTTAACTCAGGAGAACGTGGTGGCCATTTTACTGGTGCATCATTGCCTCTTCTAATCCATCGGTTGGGATATTGATGTTGTAACGGTTGCCGAACGGCAACCGAAAAATGGGGCGGGGCACCATCATGCATATATCACATTTCCCTCCGAAGTAAAAGGGGCAAATTCTCCAGAAGAATTGGTAATGTGTCTTGCAAAAAAATTAAATAAATATTTCCATCTAACCTGTCTGGAATAACAATGAGACCAATAAGGTAGTGATCAATAATACCTGCCCAAATATTAATTTTAAATTGATGCTGATGATGTGCAACTTTAATGGCATGTGGATTTTCATCGGAATAAATATGTTCGTTGTGCAGATTGGTTACCCCAGATCTTGTAAAGCATGCCTCGTCAGTAAACATAATTTTTCTACAAAAATTTGGAACAAGGATTCTTTTGTTTCTAATAAATTGACAAAATGTAAGCCGCATGGGGGGATCAGTCGGTAAAAGTTCCTGGACTTTTTGTATGTGGTAAGGATGTAACAACTGTTCTCTTAAAACCTCATTGACAATCGTTTTAGGAACATTTAACTCACGTTCTAAGAGACGGGTACTGGTACTTGGTTCTTCTTCAACTCTTTCCAGAATCATCTCTTCTGTTTCCACAGTTCGAGTTGTTCGCATACGACCCCTGCCTTCAAACTTTTTCTCAAAACTGCCCGTTTCCCGAAGATAACGCTCAATATTGGCAAATGTTTGGTGGTTTGGTATTCGACGGTTAGGAAACCTCTCCATGTAAACCCTAACACTCTGACGCCCATTTCCTTGACAAAACCCGTATACCAGGAGCATGTCAACTTTCTGAGAGTTTGTATAATTTTCCATTTTTAATGGTAAAATGAACTTGTAATTCAAGAATGTTGATCGTATACTTGAGTAAATTTCATAGACTGGTGACAATTTGTCAATAATTGTCAAATTATTAAACGCCATAGCAACAAGGACACTTAAAAAATTATTGTTACAGGTCATTTCTTTTTAATATTTACAAATTTTTGACGCCCTCTACCGGCTAAACGAGACAATTTTGGATATAACTAAGTCGGCTTAGATCGACCTATTTTGACGTCAGGAGTCTGTCGTCAAACGTTGTACACGTATTTTCCGGACACCCTGTATATAGTTACATAATTTTGTTAAATTACTTAGTATTATGAATAACACAGGGGCATTGTAATCTATCTACACATTTATCACCATCCCAAAATTTATTTGTTAAACAATTTACTCTAATACCATGGTCTGGAGTACCGGGACAAAATTTATAAGATTCTTTAATTTCTTCTATTACATAATTTGGTTTAGCTAAAATATAAATTGTAAATAAATAAATTATAATATGTTTTAAGCCAAACTTACGATAGGGTTTATATATTCCAAATATTTCAATTCTCAAATGAATATTTTTGTACCATTTGATCGGAATTAGCATTAAGTATGTTGTTGAAATTGGAACTTTAAAAATAATTGTGTTTGGAGTATTCTCATCATATTTTCCAAAAAATATTGTTTCTTTAAAATTTTCATCAAAAATTGGAAGCCAATCAATCTTATTGTGGGAATATTTAATTATGTATTGTGTAACCCATCCTGAACTGCCGCTTCTTGTTATTATTGCAGTTAATATTCGTTCTTCCAAAAAGTTAAACTAAAATTAGCAAAAATGTGATGAGATGATCAATGGATAAGGTCGGTTTTGTACATGTAATGTTACATTTTGTCTTTTATTGTTACTAAATAGTAGCAGTAAGAATATCTTAAAATTGAGAATAATTAAAAAACATATTAATACCTCAATCCATTCATTTGGTGAATTCTTTATAGGTCTCCAACCATACAATTCTGTTATAGTTATATCTGGATTTCTATGATGACCAAATATAGAACTAAAAGTAATTTGGTGGTGATGAAGATTTCCATTATCCATGCCCATTTGTTCAAATATAGTAATGCTACTAGGAGGCTATAAAGGTTTTCTTGTAAATTTTTTCAAAATATTATATTTAATAAAAAAACTTACTTTTATTACAGTAATAACTTCTACAATTGCAGTTATTATTGTAATGTATGTTTCTTTTGGGCATAAAGATGTATCACATTCATAGAAATTATTAATACATTGACAAGTCATACATTCCGTTTCTTTGTACAAAGCTCCAGGCTTAAATGTAAAATATTGATGAAATACAAATATAATTTAAATAATTTATATAAAAAATACTTTTAGTATTAATCCATTATGTGAAGCAAACATGCAATCAGCTTTAGGTATGCATGTTGTATAGTTGGCCCAAAACATGCCAGGTGGACAAGAATATGGTTTATCTTGAGGTACACAGCCAGCTTCACATAATTTATTGTCTCTGCATAATCCAAACTTTTGAAGAGTGTTTTCATAGCGAGAACATAAATTATCGCATTGGATAGCGCAGTGGTCCCATATTTGGCCATAAGGACATTCATGTTCTACAATTATATTTAATACAATTCACAAAAATTTGAGTTTTGTAACATACCTTTGTTTTTATCTTTCTCTCCTTCAGCTAAAATAATAAAGTATATTAATATTTCAACTATCTTCAAATCATATTAATATAATATTTTACCATATAATGTTATAACAGCACAAACAAAAATTATTTGTAAAACTATAACAAATATTAAATTTGCACTTAATTAATAAAATTCAAAATAGGATGTGACAATGTGCAAATAATAAAACAAAGCAAAAACAATGTACATGTGGTACGGTAGTAAAGTCGGTCACCTTACGTGTGTTATGTGGTATACTGCACTAATAAAAAAATAGAAACGTGCTGCGTTTCTCTTAATAGGAGGCATTACGTTACTTCCTCTCACATGTTTCTATACATAAAATGTAAAATACTTAATAGTGAGGTTGCGCACGTCACTTTCTTGCTTATAAAAGTCTACGTTATAATTATAACGTAAAAGCAAAGCTAATCAAAAAACCATCCGCTAAATGTCTTCATTAATTGAAGTGTATAAGACTAATAAATATAGCCATAATACGCGACTATGAGATTTTCTCTCTTGGTATTTGTATAAATTGCAGTCGATACTGGTTTTCCAAACATTAAAAACCATTTAATCAATTTATTTCCACAATAAGATATTATTTGCGTAAACTTACTGTTGTGATTTTATGTAAATTGTCTGAGCAACAAAAGATTTATCTAACCAAGTAGATACCGGCAGCAAGCCAACAAGCCTACAAGTTTCAGTATTAGTCAAACGCAATTGTTTACTTGAGTTAATTCTTAAATAATTTTTTTATTTCAACACTTTTTTAAGTAGTGTTTAATACTTTTAATGTAATAGACATTATAAACAACTAATAAAATGTATGTATAACTAATCTAAAACTGTATAAACTCCACAATTACAAAGCATTCTCATTTCAAATTCCGGACATGGTTGACTCCAATCATTAGATACGCATTTGCAACCTTCATGACTTAATGTAACATTAAAACCTGCATCACTATAATCAGTATGTGTTTCTTTTGTCCAACACTCTACTGCTACCATTTTATCTTTTCCGCAAATACCATGACGATGTCCCTAAAACATTTAATAAATTTAATTAAACTTATAATATGTATTATTATTTATAATTACAGGTCGCTTTGATTTACTATCAATCCAATGACTCCAATTAGGAATACATTTATCAATGTTGTTAATCTAAAACAAATATTAATTAGATTTAAAAATATAAATTTTTGTAAGTACATACAATTTAAGTTCCACATTCTCGTCCTCTGCATACTTTATTTCCTCTAGAACAATAGCAACTATGACATTGATTTTCTTCAATTATATCACCCTCATAATATGTAACTCTACCGACTACCCTGCAAATTTGTTTACAATTTATTTGCGGTACACATTCAAGAAAGCTGGAGTTTTTGTATACATAATTTGGTAAGCATGATTGAGGCATGCAACCTTCTACGCATACATCATTTGTGCACAAGTCTTTTTCATTAGGTCTCACAAATTTATCGCATGTATTCCGTGGACATGTTGATACACATGGTGAATAATGAGAATTATGATCACAAGTGAAAGCTACAAAATAGAATTAAACAAAATGTTTGAGTATATTAATTAGATACTCACGGCATAATGTATCAGTCCTCCAGTAAACTGGGATACCTTCTTTGTTACATTCCTGCGCGTAGGCTGCAACTGCAGTGCATAAACTACGACACTCTTTATTTAAAAAAACAAAGGCATGATTCTGTTATGCATTTGGTAATGTAGTCATGTACTGGTACTCTAGCATTACATTTATTAAAAGGTTTGGATTTTAGAATATGGCATTGTCGTGATGCCCATTCTCTATTTCTTGAGTTGCTACACGCATCCTAAAAAGAAAATCAAAATATATCAGTAACAAAAGACGTATTATAAACATTTTTGTCATATGTACGTAAAGTGTACTGGCATACTATTTGAAACAAAATTTGAATATGTAATAATACGAGTAAGTAGAACAATGTAAAAACTAGAACAACCTTCTTAATGAATAAAATATAACGTTATTACAAAGCTTGATGATTTGATCCAGTTTTGTTAACAATATAAAACACCTACACAATTTTAATAAAGTCTACATTTTGTTAAATATTAAAAATAAATTCTTTAATATTTTTTTTTTGTTACTAAATATTTATTTAATTAATCAATAAGCAAAACACCATTAAAGCACTTTGTAAGTTTTTAGAAAGATTCTCATCCCAATCCACAAAAAAAAAGACCAGTCTGCTGTGCGACAAGAAACGCGACCACAATCGAATGCGGTAAGCTACAGCATAATAGAGAGAGGTTTATACGTGGTGAGAAATGCAGATGAAGGCTAAAGCACCATGAACACAAGTATCCTATATAGAACACTAAAGAAAACAAGAGAAGTAACCAAACACATGGTAGAACAAATACAATGTAGTGGTGTACATTCACGATTAACGCTAGGAAAGATGCAGAATTTACTTTCAGGAAAGACCATCATTTAAACATATTTGTAATAAACAGAGTTCATTTTTGTTACAGAAACTTGGTAAATTTTTTTTTTTAAATAAAACAGCTTGAATATTTTTAAATTGTTTGGTTCGAAGGTTAATTTTAAGTATTTTTTGTAAAATTATTGTTTTTATAAAATGCACTATTTTTGAGTTATAAGCAATTAATTCAAACTTCTGAACTTTAAATTAAGAACATTCCCCACAAACATATACATTTATTTTAACCAAATAGATAAAAAGAATAACATCAAAAACAAATAATAAAACAATCATTACAATAACAATTTGTCAATTGTTTCATAAAGTTTATTGAGAGGTTGCTCAATCATGCCTATTCAGTAAGCAAATCTTTAGACATCTTAGTATGACAGATTAATTAGTGCATTGCCAATGTTGCCAAGTTGATCATAGATAATGTTCGTTGAGAAATTCCAGTCACGCCCAATTTACAACTGCAAATTAAACTGCTAAGAATTAAATTCTATAAACCTATTAGGTGTATCTAAAATCATTAAAGCTATATCGACAATATAACGCCGGCATCAGCTGATTTCATATTTGTAAATTTATTATTGAATGTATTATAATATTTATGCAACTAAACAAACACAACATAATTTTGAAATATTATACAGGGTGGTTCAAAATATAAGCAATACAAAATTAATTTTTTAATTAATTACTATCAAAACATACATCCAAAACGACTTAGTTTTAAAGTTCTAGGGTGTTTAAGAATATAAAAAAAAACTTAAAGTAGATTCAATAAAATGAATGATTAATATGTTACGCGCTAATTGAGGAGCATTCACATGATGTCCATTTTTCGATATTTTCAATAAGGTAATTTTAATAATGGTATCTAAATGTTTTAATAATGTTTTTGTGAATAAACTCAAAAATGTTGTTATTTGGACCTTTTTTTAACCTGTAGAAATATTATTTTGTTTTAATCAAAATCAAAAGTTACAATATGTATAACTCCAAAATATTATAAATGGACATATTAACTTTTGCGTGAATGCTCCTCAATTATTCCTAAAGAAGCTTAGTTAAATTTAAAACTCTTACTTTGGTTTACTTGTTATTTTACAAATGTATGTAATGTGAGATAAAAGTTGTTTTCTGGCGAGCTTACTTGAGCTACTTAAAAGTATGTTACAGTTACATTCGACGTCATACGCAAAAAATCAAATAATAATGTTTATAATTACAGATGATATAACCAATAATTTTCAACATATCATTTTTTAAATTCTTTTTATGAGTTTACAGAAAAAAATCTTGTAGTTTCTGTGAATATAAATACATGTCCATGCTTTATTGTACTAAATTAAATCATTTTAACGTATATGTAAACATAAATCGGCGCGCGTACCTTACTTTTTTTACATACAGAGGTTTAGATCTCTGTAATCCTTAGTTACAGGTTTTTATGTTACCAAAGCATACTCAAATGAGGTGTAACGTCATCAATAAGGTCGTCAGAATACGAATAAGGTGTAACTGCAACTTACCGAAGCTTACTTTTTCTCGCCATAAAACGACTAAAGTAAGGTAAGGTAAGAGTAATTGAGTAATTGAGAATAGTGGCAAACAAAAGCACCTATTGAATTCGCATTGGAAGGCAAAAGTAGACCGCTACTTTTTGAGCAATTTTCTCTCTAAAGGTAGCTGTCCGCTTCCGATCGGCTTTGCTTTTCTGAACTATTTTTTTTTACATTATTACCAACCATGTAAACAATCAATAAAGAATCATTAGTTAATTTACTTATACCTTATTACAAACAAATCCCACATTGCAACTGGTTTATCAAACATTTAAATAGTGATAAAATATTGAGTACAAATTTTAGCAGTCTTGCTGAAATATCTAGTCTAGAATTTATTGTCGTAATTTGTTTGAGTAATTTATCTAATATTATTATGCGGTACCGTACATGGCATGTTAGGTAGTTTCTTCATACAGGTGCATCCTTATTGATAGTTCTACTGCGGCAATGAGCCTTCACTATAAAAGATAGATAGATAGATAAATTTTATTTATTTCATAAAGATTGCAAAATACAAAAAAAATATAAAAAACAATAAATATGAAACAAGTAAAAAAAAGCAATACTGAAAATGCAGTTACTGAATTACAAAAACAGTTTTAATACATTTTAAAATAACATTTTATAAAATAAACATTCATTTAGTACAATTATAAACTTATGACTAGATTTAATAGAAGATTTTAATTTTATCAAAATTTTCTGTAAGAGAGTAAGGTTCGATGGTTAAAAGTAATTTCTTAATTTCTGTCTTGAATTTATTTTTTGAATTTATTTTTTGTTTGAATATTTTGTAATCTTGTAGGCAGAGCGTTAAAAAGTTTCATTGATGTATAATGAACATTTTTTTCCAAAATACTTAGACGATGCGTGGGATATACATAAATATTTTTACGAGTATTATACAGGTGACTAGAAATACAATTTTTAAACTTATCCTTATTATTAAAATTAAACATTAAACATTCAAATACATATAAGGCATATACAGTTAAAATATTATGTTGTGTAAATAGATTACGACAACTCTGGTTGTATGCCATGCTATTGACTGTACGTAAAGCTTTTTTTTTGTACAACAAAGATTTTATTTAAAAAAGTTGAACCTCCATAAAAAACAATACCAAAACGCATCAAAGACTCAAAACAAGAATGATACACAATTATTAAAATGTCCTTATTTAAATGTGATCGAAGCACTCGAAACATAAATATCACATTACTCAACTTTTCAACAAGGTCATCAATATGAGAAGCCCACTTCAAACATTCATCTATCTTTATGCCAAGACACGTGGCATTGCATGATGTTTTTAAAAATGTGTTATTGCAATTAAAATAATTAATATGATCTCCTCTGTAATGATCTGTCTTAAATTGAACGCATTGTGTTTTATTTATGTTAAGTAATAACTTATTAGCTAGAAGCCATTCCTCAAGTTTTGGAAAATATGTAGACGCTTCTGCTGCAATACTCTTCAGGTCGTTTCCAACAAAAACAATGTTTGTATCATCTGCGTAACAGACTATTTTATGTTTTGTGTCATCTAAAATACTTGGTAAGTCATTTATGTATATAATAAAGAACAAAGGCTCAGCAATACTTTCTTGTGGAATTCCTAATAAAATATCTGAAACTAACGAGTTTACAGTTGAACCGTTTTGTTCAATAGTAACATATTGTTGACGTGACGTTAAGTACGATTTTATCCATTTATAGGCATCTCCTCTAATACCGTATTTATGACATTTACTTAACAATATATTTGTATCTACGCAATCAAAGGCTTTGGACAAGTCTAAAAACACTCCACATGTCATGTCTCGTACCTCCAATGCTTCTGTGATTACTTCAATTAGAAAGCATTCTGTTCTTGTGCAAACACTATTGTACATATAATTTAAACATCCAATTGTGGTAAAAAACTTAGATAGTGTTTTATTTTATTATTTTTATAGAATTATATATATATCATTTTGAATGAAATTTTAAAAGTCTGTAAATTGCACAAATGTTTATAAATTTTATTGTAGATAAAAATTTAAAGTACATTTTTAGTTTAAACATTTAAATATATAGATAATGTACTTGCTGCTATATAATTTATACAATTTTTGTATATAATTAATTAAAATTACTAAATACTGAATATAACATTTTTTAATTTGTATATTTAAACCCATCTTGTTAAAATTTTTATAATAAATATTTTAATAAATAATTGACAATTTATACATACTGTATGTTACTGTTATGCCTAGGAAAATACACAATACAATCAAAGAAACGGAAAATATTCTTGACGTTAGTGAGATAAGGTGTCCAGGAAAAGAAAAACCATATATAAACGAATCTACTGTATATTTTTTTGGTAACGACTTCGCAGGCCACCTAAATAATGTAAGAATAATACTGGAGAAAAACACAAGTAAATCGGGTTTTAACTGTGTATTTCTCCCGAACAAAGTAATGCTACTCCAACTAATGGCAAGTCCGAGAAACATCAATATCATACAATACGCACTAACGGCTAAAAACGGGAAGCACAAATAACCAACTTCTATGTTTAACTAAAAAAAACTAAAATCCTATATAGAGTTGGAAACATTGTTTGGAACTATGGCCTCGGCGACCGGAATGCAAAAGGTGACTTAATGGTGCAATTCTGCCAGGAAAAAGGTCTAAAAGTATGTAATACTTAGTATCAACTACCTCTTAGACGCTTTTACACTTGAACATCACCATAACATCAACCTAATCACATAGTGCAAAACCAAAAATTTTATATTAGTAGATAAAAAATATCAAAATAGTATACATGGAGCAAAAATGTATCCTGGGGCGGATATAAAATCGGACTATAACCCTGTGGCAAAACAGAGGAAAAAACAGTTAAGTGCGTCTAGAAGCAGCTTAACCAAAGTATTAAAAACGTCTAAGCAAAAATATTGGAATCCCCCAACAATAACAGAAAGAAGGAGTGGATGACTGACAAAATATTGAAACTTATGTACAAAACACAAGCATACAAAAATCTAAACCATCAGAAATACAACAAAGTAAAGTTAAACATAAGGAGAAACATTAGAAAGGCTAAAGAAAACTGAATAGAGAAAAAACGCCAAGAACTAGAAGAACTTTAAGAAAATCACCTAATCTAACCTAATCTAACCTAACCTAAATATAAAAAGTAAAAAAAAATACTGGCAGTTCAAAAATAGATTAGAAGATATTCTGACAATGGAAATACCACCATGGATTATAGATCCATTTGAAAAAACGGAAGTGGCAAATGTGGTATTACAAAAAGAGTTACTCAAGCTTAGCACCAATAAGCTGAAGGTAAAATTAAAAAATAGCTATCAAACATTTTGGCTGCAGACAGAAATACCAAAAAAATATCCGGCTGTGAGAAATTGAAAGAAAAATTTTGATATCGTTTCCCTCGTTTTACCATTTCGAAAAAAGTTTTAGAGTCGTTACAAACCTATAAACAAAAAAAGAAGCAGATTGAACATCACAGAACGGCGAGATTTGCGGTTATTCCTTACAAAACTGAAGCCAAATATTAATAACTTGCTGTCAATCGATCAAGTACATCTCACCCATTAAAATTCTGACTTTTTTTTAAATTGTTGATTGCATTGTTGAAGTTAAGGTACGTAATTAATATTTAGTATTAATTCTATTAAGTCTGTAATTATATTATTTTAATAAATAAAACACAAGAAAATATACTTTTTTTTTAAATTTTTAACACTCCGAATTTAGGATTAGTAATTTCCATCGTTAGATCTAATTTTCACAATTTTTTGACAAGTTTTAGGAATGTGGTAAAAATGTAGCGGCAGGGGGTCCACCAAAACCAATAAAATTTTGAAAGTAGTCTACGAGAAAAAAATATTGGTAACCTCTGCTCTAGTTGATGCTGTATATCCTCTTCAGTTAAAATGAATAGTCTGCCAAGTGATTTCTTCTACAGGTGCAGCTTCTTTGTTCAAACCGTTCAACTATTTGTGATTCACAAATGTTTTATTATGACTGAAGAAAATACAACCTGTACCATATTTATTTATTGTTCTTCTGTAATAATTAGTCTTGTACAATTACCTATTATTATTAATATTATTATTATTATTATGTTAAATACTGAGTCTGAGTATTAATATTTTCAATAATAATTAACCGTATAAAAACATATATTTGCTATTTTTTATAATGATTATTTTGCCAATTAAAAAATTGTACAACTATTTTATTTTATTTTATTTATATATTATATTATGTATAATCATTGAAATAGTTGTTTTTTTCATTAAATAAAATTCTAAAATAATTTATCATTGTGTAATATGTACTTTGTTTATAATTACAAAAAAAAAAATTTTAAAACTATGATCATAGTCAAGTGTAGAATTTTTTTTCAAAATTTATGATAAATGTATATGCATTTGGTTAACTACATCGTAAACCTCGAAGTTTTTCGTTTACACTGTATAACTAATACAATATTTTCCAGTTATACTTGTACATATACAGGGCCCATTATGAAAATAACGCGCATAATATTATTGTGACAATTTATCCCGGTAAAAACAGTCGGAAAACGTGGTGGAAGATCTGCTCTTCCAACGCCAACTTGATCCGACTGTCTGAGCGGGAAAGACGTGTCTCCGCGTGAAGTGTGTTTTTTGACTTTGTAACACAATTTTGTAGCGAAATTTTGCGCTGTCAAGAACTTTTGGTTTTCATTCAAAATGGGCCAAACTGTTTTAACTCTGTCGTAACAACAAACGAATCCTGGATGTTCGAGCACGACTCAGAACCGAATGAAAGAAAGCGCAAATGAGCATGTTCGAAAACGATGTTCATTATCTTCTTTAACGTCTAAGGAATTGTCTATTTTAAGTTTGTACAGCAAAGAAACCGCGACTTTTTTTTGTTTCTTTGGCTAAAGAGAGAGCTAAAAGAAAAGCATTGGGAGTCCGTAAAAAACATCCAAAAGCATGTTACAAGGTTTATTAAAAGACATTCCTGTCAAGGAGTTTCAAGGTTTCAAGGCCTTCCAGACGTAGCAGACACGTCTCCAAAAGTGTATTAATGCAGGGAAAAAGTATTTCGAAGAATTTTAAGCGTTTGTACCAGTACGTTCAATAAATCTATTTTTCATATAAAATGCGTATTATTTTCATAATAAGCCATGTATACAAAGGCGAAGTAAAAAAAGATTGCACAATATATTGAGTCAATTAAAAAAAGTTTAATTTTTATTGTACAATCTAATCTAAAAGTATTTTTTTTTTTTTAACGATTCCTTCATTCATCTGCGCCTTTTTTTTCCTTCTTTTTTAAAACTATAACTAAAGCAATAGTCACACCACTTGTTTTATTTTATTCCACATGTTGACTGCAGAAGTGTCAGTAACTAACAAAAAGTTTGCACAATTATATTGCAACGTCTAGGTGATCCTAGCAATAAATTGTTCAATATTATTCATGATAATATTGATCGTCTAGGGGCACCTTTAGCTTAATTAAAATTTTAAAATAGACAGCATTAAAAGCAAACAACCCATCGTATTTTTGTACATATGGAAAAAAGTAAATTATGTGTACCATAACCGAAATAAATGAACTAGTCGCAAGAGGCTAAGTTTAGAATATACGGTGAATGTGAAGCAATTCAAAGCCTTATTTATTTTGGTCATCTCAATATATAAAATTTACCTTTTTAATGTTCACATACAATGGATTTTCTGCTTTTAATAGCTATCAAAAGAGTATTTTGAGAACAAAATTATTGTTTATTATGGTTGAATTCACCTTTTTATATACTAAATAAGTAAAACTATTTGTTAACTAAACTCAAAATGTTAGGTATAAAACACAAAGTGAATAGATACCCAAAAGCATATGTGGCTGTGATAAAATTATACTCTAACACGCAGTACTGAATTATTTAATACATTTGATATGTATAATACTCTTTGCATTATACAAACATTTTTCAACATAATTTAATATGCATATACCTGTATAACATTTTAATTTCCGAATGTACATTTTGCTGAAAATATTGAAAAATAAGCAAACAAAAATTATACGTTTTTCGTCTTCATTTTTAGCTTTCAACGTATTTTATAAAGTTTTTAATACATTTAAGTTGTTTAATGATGTAAGAAAAAGTCATTTTTTTACAAATTGTATCTACATGTGTATTCCACTTGCAAGATGAATCAATTTAAAGCTCAAAAAATTGTGTGCTATTGCACTTTTTTATATGTTGTTTATTGCATTTTATTAACAAAATATCATCATGTTTTTTATTGTTTATATTAAACTTAATTACACTTGTTTTTTGCAATTGTTTTTAAATCATTGAGTCATTTCACACATATTTTCATTTTATCTTTATTATTGTCACTTATTAATAAAGAAGTATTGTTTGCAAATAATAAATATTTTGGTTATCAATATCATTAAATATCCTGTCTCAGATCCCAAAACAGATTGTTCTGGTATTTCTCTATTTAATTCTAATTTTTGAGACTTTTCATTACTAAATTCAACATAATGTGCTTTTGACGTCAAATAGTTTCGGATCCAATCTGAAACAACTTTATGTACACTATGTCTGTTTAGTTTTAATATTAACCGTTTGATCACAACTAGATCAAACGCCTTAGAGCAGTGGCGCTCAGACTTGAAGCATCGGCGATCTGCTATAAAAGCATTAGGCGGCAAGCGATCGAGTAGGTCACTACGTTCTAGTAGACTTAGTAGAACCTAGTCTATGTAAAAATAATTGATAAAAAATAAATACTTGTGTTCTTTTATACATTGAATATCAAAAGTTTTAAAAATTGACCAGTCAATTGCGATCGATTGTTTGAGCACCTCTGCCTTAGAGAGATCAAAAAAATTCTCATATTTTTTTGTTCTTTATCAAAAGTAGAATATAAATTTATTTAATTGCTAACCAATTCTGTTTTTTCAAAATCCAAATTGTCTTGAATTGAATAATTTATATTTTAAAAAATAATATAATAATTTTTATCAGGCATAAGATAATATTTATTTCTTCTCTATGCACCTACTACCAACTAGATGCTAAAAATTAATTAATTATAAAAAGTATTATTAAATAAAAACCACTTATGGGAAAGGATAGTGCAAAAAAATATTTTTTCCTTTACTAGTCGTAAAAAGCAACCCATAGGCAAGAATATAACTTTGTTAAAAAACAGTTTGCCTAAGACTAGTAAAATTTGTTTGCAAGTTAATTGTTCACATTATTTACATAACATCTTGTAAAACTCACTTGCGTGTTTGTGGTGTTTACTTACGTCCCTATTTTTACTTATGGGTGATAACACTATATGAGGCTCAAGTTAAACCAATGTGCAATGTTGTAACTTGGCCAACAATACCAACTTTTTCGTAGCATTTTGACTATTGACCTTACAATTTGTTCTCTAAGTATAGTGTTCAAATTAGAGAATAAAATATTGAAATTAGAAAATAAAATATGCTGATTGAGATATGTTTAAATGTTTGATTATAATTACAGTGTTCAAGTCGCCATTGACAATTTTTTTTTGAAGGAGGTGAAATCACTTTACGGACAAAACGTAAGACTTTTCTTTTATATATTTAATTAAAAAATAAAAAGATAAATATATATTTTATTTCGTAAGTAAAACCTTTTCTAACGTGTTAAAGCATTAGAAAAATTTACCGGTTATGTTATTTGTTTGAAATATGGAATATCGGTAATTGTTTACAATAAAAATTGACAAGCTTAATCTTAAATAAAAAAATTTAAGATGCCTCTAGACGATCAATATTATCATCAATAATATTGATCAATATATTGCACAATATATTGCTGGACCACCTAGACGTTGCAATATAACTGCGCAAACTTTTTGTTACTGACATTTCTTTTTAGAAAAAAAAACTAGATTGTACAATAAAATGAATTGACTCAATATATTTTGCAATCTTTCAATGTGATCTACAGACTGTCAATATTATTGTATAATATTATTTATTGTGCAATATATTGACTATAACTGGGGCCACTTTACATTTTTTAGAAGCAATTTAATACTTTTGAATAAAACTCACCGCAGTTTCTAACTTTTTTCAAAATATTGGGTTCTTTTGATTCATTCCGTTAGCAAAAAAAATTTCTGCAATTATAGTGGCATCCAAATATATGTGGTATTATAATATTAACATCATTTTTTAAAAAAAGTAATACCATTTTCTTTATACTTTCTCATTTTTCATTTGCATAATATTTTTTTCAGTGAATAATTTTTTGTCATTGAGTGTTAATAATTTATTACAAAATCTTTTCAAAATAATATTTATACATTCAATTTTCTCCACTGAAATGTTTTTGTAAAGCTTTGCATTTAGAAGTCTTTTATATTTGCTAATGTCTCCATCGGCTATTAATTTGTTGTATTTTATATACAGTGATTAGAAAAGTATGGAAAAACGGTACTGTGTCATTCAACTCCGCAAGCTACGCCATATTAGTCTTTATTGTGCACTA
The DNA here is from genome assembly GCA_963932245.1 of Tachinus rufipes. Classification (NCBI taxonomy): domain Eukaryota; kingdom Metazoa; phylum Arthropoda; class Insecta; order Coleoptera; family Staphylinidae; genus Tachinus; species Tachinus rufipes. Next base: position 82,290,725 of record OZ010744.1, read on the forward strand.
TTGCAGCGAGTTATGCAGCATTGTATGTTTGTGTACGTTTGTATACAATAATTATGTAACAAGTGGGGAATCTGTTTTGCAAACACAGCGTTTTTTTCGTCGTCAATGTTTTAATATAAAAATAAACAAAACTGTTGATATTAATCATGGATAATACACAACAGTTGTATCAACGGTCCTAGTTTAGCCCTCGAATGACGGTCTAGTGTGCTGTTGCTAAATGGCGTAATCGGCCTACATTCCTACATTGAAATGATCACAACTTTCCGGTGCCAGAACTAAGAGAATAGATATTGTATAATTTTAGCGGGATAGAGCCAGTGCTCACATACAGCAAATGCTTTAATGCGAGTTTTTTGGAAGATTTTTCAGGAACAAATCATTTTACGTTTCGGCGATGTGCCCTAGCCACCTCGTTCTTCTGACCTAACGGCTCATGATGTTTTTTGTGGGGTTTTCTGAAGTCCCGTGTCTATAAAAATAACCTCCAAATATTGGAAAAATTGAAAAATGTTATTTGCGTTAAATTGCAGAAAAGTAATCGGGAACTATTGGAAGATGCCCCCGCACCGGGCGCAGCTTAGATAGAGCGCAGAAAATTATCAAAATTTCATAATTTTAGAGTTTGGAAGGCGCAAAATGACGCTTTTGCACCGGGCAAACTTATCTGCAACTTCAAACAAACAAACATTCTTTGCATTCAAGAAAAAAGTTGTCATTTAAGTTATTTTCTGCCTTAGTTAAATAAAATGGCATTTTATAACAATCATTATAATGTCAATAAACAAACAATTATTGTAAGATTAACCGAATACTAGTTGTTTCAAAACCATGCGGTTCCTCTGAATCACCTTGTATTATACATCGCTTCACTATTTCTAAAACAGATAGAATACGTAGGCGTCCATGCTTGTAAAGCTAGTTTCCACATTTTTGAAGCACATTTGCAACGGAAGGCCTTCTTTTCTTCACTCAAGTTTTGTGCAAAAACGCAATATTTGTTCTCACCTATGAATAATACCTGACTAAATTGTTGGCCTACGAGCAAAACTAAATAAATAAAAAAGACCTCTCTTATAAACTTGGTAAAAATAAAATTAGATTTTAATTAACAAATTAAAGTTTTTGAACAAATTAACAAATAAGTACTCAGATTGTTAATAAATAATAATTATTAATATATTTTAATTGTATCTACTTTAAATTGTAATAATCTCTTTTTGGGAATTCCCAGTGTTCAAAAGTCAAATAAATATAAATGTAAATATAAATATAAATATAAATAATATATAACCTTTGACTTATTTAAGTGCGAAATAGATATATTTTTGCAAATAAGTAAGTATATAAATGAAACAGAACAAACTTGATGACCGTTCAGTTAGTGTTGAAACATCTCTACAAGAAGCTATTATCCTGGTGAGTATATGTTTTGATATTAGAGATATTATTATTATTATAATTATTATTATATTTTATTAAATTTGTTTACAATAAACATTTTTTTGTATTTATGATCATATATATAATTCGAGTAATTCCACATTGAATGACAATTAATATTAGATTATCAACTGCACTTAAGTATTTTTGTTTGTATTTATTATTTAATTAATTAAAATTTAAATTTATAATAGAAATATATAAATATTAATAGTGTAAAAAACTAAAAAAGCGGTGGATAGGTAAATATACTCACATGAAACAAATTTATTTAGAAACTTCATAATAGTATGGAAGTTTCATGTTTTGTTATGGTTAATGTGTAACTAAGATTTGTATTTAGTTGAAAATAAATTTATGTTATTTAATTGATATGAACATTCGTAATTTTAATATTAGACAAAAATACTTATCAATTATTAAACAACAATGTAGAGAATCAGTCCATTATAAAAGACCATCAACTTTTTTGATTATAGTCACATAAATGATGTTAAGTTCCAACTATTAAAATGTGCAAACTCTCTTTTCTCTAAGCTTTATGGTTTATATATAGTATGCAATATAAACTGTAAGATATAAAATATGCTCGTTTATCTTTGATATTTTTAACAAACAAACGAACGTATAAAAAGGTTATTTGCACGACAGTAGTTTTTAATTAACGTCTCTAAAAAGTTTGTACGCGGAATAAAGTATATTAAAAGACTATATATTATATATATTTGTACAACATTTTAAAACCTTTTTACGACAGAAAAGAATATTGCATGGTAAGAATATGAAAGCCACGACAACATATGAACTGTTGAATAGAACAAATCAACAGCAACGTAGGAAAAATAAAAAATCTGTCGAGACTTTTACTGTATTGATTTGCTGTCGTACAATCTGTTTTGACGTGCCAATAATATTTCCCCGTTACGTCATCATGCGTGAGAGAAACGCGCATAATCGTGGTGTAATAAGACTAAAACTGTTCCGCATTTGCGCATGACGTCATATAGATTACTTAGTAGTCACTCTCTCAGAGATATTCAATTTTTATAATTATTAATTATCTGTTTATTTGCATTAAGAATGATATTTTAACTTTTAATAACATATAAAGGAGCTTATTGTGCAGTTAAATTCTAACACAGACTTACAAACAAATTTAAATCTAATAAATAATGTATTTTACATACAAACATTACTTATATTTGTTAACATATTGCATATTCACGTAAAGCAAATTTATTTAGATTCTTCATATTAGTATGGAAATTGCTTGTTTTGTTATTGTTAATGCATATCATCTATTAAACTTTAACGATACATGAGGTTAAACTCTGATTTTTATTTGCTTGCAAATTAATGTATGACCTCGACCGTATTATTTAATTGATAAGAAGTATTCAGTTAGATTGCATATTCCGACTGAAAGTGTAATAATAATTTGTAAGAAGGTAGAAATGCAAATAAGAAAAATGATCAAATTTACAAATTATAAACTTTTGACAGAGAATAGATTTTTGGATTATTTTATAATATTAATGAAACTTTTTTTTAATCTTATATCATTTTAGTAATGGTCCACATTAACATACTACGATCAGTACCCTTGTTGTGTTTGACAGGTTTTAGTTTTGTTTCATTCCATATAACTTACTAAAACCTATTTATTCTAATTGAGAAAACTAGTTTTTTGGTTTCTTTTGGTTATAGATTTTAACCTTTTTTGAAGATACAAAACATAACTTATATTTAATTTTAAATAAAAGAAATCTACAAACACAAGCAATATATCAATGGTTATTATATTATTAATAATTCTGAAATAATAATACAATTAAATAATAATACAATAGATTAATCCCAAATAAAACAAAAGTAAAAAACCCATTTCATTTATGAAATACTCACTTTATACCGTACGTAACGTCAGCTATCAAGCAAAATGACAGGCTTCATTATTGGAATGTTCACGCAGATCTGAACGTGTTCTGCTATATCTATATCTTTAGGTAGCCTACGCCGTTTGAGTAGGAATTATATCTCTTTCATCTTTAAAATAGAATTCTTCTTGCCTTGTTTTATGATTTATGGTTTTATGCCAGTAATTCTTAACATAATAAAATACATAAAATATAACACAATAACATACAAAAAACTGTCACATATTGTTTTTATTAATATGCAAGTTAGTTATGTTTGTATGTATTAATGTCAAATAAATATTCAAAATTGTATGATTTAGTTTTGTTGTTTTTACTATATTATTTTATACAATATACTTCTACAAAATAAAAGAGTACAATTTAAATTACATTTAGTAGTATTTTTTGCAAATAAAAAAAAAATTTGGTGTTTGTACATAAAAAAACTCCTACTGCACTTTATTTATTTGCTGTAGCAGTACATAAACGTAAAATGGTTTTCAATACATTAGCACCAAAACTGCTTTTATGTAAGCAAGGGACACTAGTCATACATTCAACTATGTAATTACTGCTAAAAGAAGCGACTATCACAATATGTTGATAATTTCTACACACTGAATGGAAATATTCACAGGTATTGTTATGAATTAAGTGGGTTTATAAATACTCATATTTTGTCAAACTAAAGTTATATTAAATATTCTACGAACATGTACGTTTGTTTCATCTGTTGAGAGCAACCGTGATGTACTGTCGATGTAAGTTGTTGCGCACTACTGCCACTGCGCACATGCGCCTTGTATACATAAGAAACGTAATTATATTTTAACTCTTCTTCTTAGGTTTTGTCAAAATATTAGCAAGTTGGCAAAAACTCTTTACATGTCTCAGGTTGACAATATTACCAATATACTGTTGAATAAACTTCTTTAAAAATTTAATATGTTTTTTTGGTGGTTTTTGTGGTTTTGTCATTATAAGTAATCTTTAACGTAAAATTGGTTGCCTACATACAAAGTAGTTACTTTCTTGACATCTAGAACATGAAGTTCTTTATTGATACGCTTAATCCAACTGATGTCATCAATTGAAGATACAGCGGCCCGATACTCTGCTTGAACTGATGAAATAAGTACTGACCGTTGCTTTTGAGTATACTATACAATGAGTGTACCGTGAATAATCCAATAGATTACTTATGGGTAGAATGTCATTTTGACTGCTTGTCACCTCTATAGTCCAAGTTGGTATAGACGTAAAGTTGATTATCTCCATCCAAGAAAATTAAGAGTTTTGTTGTTTTATTCAAGTAGCAAATGACTTGTTTAATAATTTTCTAATATTTTTTTATTTATTTATTGCAGAAACGACTCAAGTAGTTTAATGCAAAACTGATGTCGAATTATCTGCTTCGTGTACTTGAGTTAACTGACAAAAACTTTTTTTGGCTTAATGTCGATTTGCATTCCAAAATAATTTAAGTAATTTTTTAAAACATCATCTTTGTTAGCAAAAATCAGTGTCTTTAAACGGTGCAATGGCTCAGTTATAGAGTGTTAGCGTAGCACGCTGTTTGACAGTCCGGGGTTTATTCCCCGAAATATGACTAAAATAATAACTTGTTCTTTATCCACCACGGAAGTCACCTAATAAACCGTTGGTCTTATCAACTCCCTTCAAACAAGTCGTAAGACTTCTAAAGCACTGTAATAAGTTGTAAAATGCACAACAAAGAAGAAATTAGAAATTTTGTTATTTTAATTTTTAAAGCTTGTTTTAAATGATAAACATACCTTTACTCAGTTTGTACATGCTTTGAGCCATCATGGATATATATAGATTTCTTCTTTAAATTCTCACTTTTCAATATTTTGATACTGCAATGCAAATTATTAGTCAAATTGGCGCATGACGTGCCACAAGACTAAAATAGTCGGTATAATTATATAATATAAAATAAATTATTTCTTACACAACACCTAATAACAGGTCAGTTGTTTTGCGTTTTTGAAATTTTGATAAAGTTTTATGTTTTCATTTTGGTCAAAAAGTAAAATTTGTCTGCCATTGCAGTACATCTTACTTTGTCCCAGTGTTTTAAAAACAGAGACATTTTCCCCTTTTCTTGGCTTGGTTTCCTCTTCTAAGATAATTTATTATAAAGTCTGAAAAACGGGAAGATCAATTTAACGTTTGTCAATTACGCAAATTTGGTTTTTTTGAGTTTTGATTACTAGTTTAACTGCTATTTTTTGTCTGTTTTTTGGTTCTTCCCGTGCAGGAGATGATCGCACGGATACTCTACGCAAATTCTTTTTTTCATCCAGTGTGTTGCAAAATACAGGTTTATCTAAGTTTTTCGCTCAATTGACGTTTAAATTATAATTGATCTGCGTGTTACTCTTATCAAGATTGACTTTCAACAAAAATTAATTTTTTTGAACATATCACATTTGGCTGATTTATTTGACAATACCTTTCTCTGACTTTCTGTTTATTTTGTGGTCAAGGATAAGTACATAACAATCACACTCAACGCTTTTTAATTTGTTTAATTTTATTTTTTGTTTTGCTGGACTCTATCCACTGATTGGTTTCTGTTTGATTCAATGTAAACACTAAATAAATAAGTTTTAGTCCATAAATTTTGTGCAAGTGTAATGGTACGTGTTATCTACACAACTGTTAGCATTTCTTTTTCAATTTTGCCGTTTTGTTGAGAAATATGTACATTAAACTTTATGTAAAAACTCTAGTTATTCTAGTTGTTCTGACAATTTTAATTTTAGTACCGTACTCTTAAGCATTTAATTCATTTATCAAATTGATTCTCTACAATTTTTAAAAAGATGTTTTAATTTTGCTGTTTTTGTTTTTGGTCTTTAAGAAATAAACAGTACAAAAGTGTAAAAAAAAAAGTTTTTAAAAAGTAAGAAACACTTAACTTGTCCTAGAAACATGGTATATGTTTTGCAAAGATCAATACATAAATCAAATCAAAACCTTTTTAGTTGTTTTTTGATTGTTAAAATGAGAGTATCAATGTTGCTTGCTATATATTTTTCTTTTACATACATAGTCTCCTCAATTATAGGTGTACTTAATGCCATTTTTGTCAAAAATAGTTTTGACATACTTAACATTTTGATGTGCGAATTTGTTATGCCAAGTTTTAGTTGGTTAATTTATATATTTAGCGTTAGTCTATTTCTGCTGCCAAGACTAATCACTTACGCCAGAAGTTAAAATTACCGCATCTGGAAGTTTTGCTGCAAATTTAGGAATTTCAACTTAAATTCTTTTTTAATTTGCACAAAACGTTTAAGCAGTACACGGGACTAAACTTTTTGACATGTTTCTTCATTTCACATTTGTAACACTTAACTGACAAAGTTTCTTGAAACTTCAAAAACTTAGCTTTAGTGCTTGTGTTTGTCTTAAAATAAAAACGTTCTGGGTCTTGTCAAGTCTGTCTTTTTATAATCGTAGGGATTGATGAGTTTGGAGTTTACTCGGCTGCAAAAATATTATCCTATGCAGTACAAAAGATACAACGTTGGAAGTAGTAGTTCTAGGATTCTATACAGTATTCAGCTTTCTTTGTGTTCTCGCCTTCGACTTGAAGATCCTTGAAGAGTGGGTGCAGCCGCATGAAATTCTCCACAACTGATTTTGTAGTGTCGTATTTGAAGCTAAACAAATTATTTGCAAATCTTTGACTGTAAGTTCTGATTTTTTTTTCATATAACAGACAAAATTTTTATAACATTTGACACGATGAATCACAATTTGTAATTTTGTAAACAATTTTTAGTCTTACTATGGCTTGGGTATTTAAGGCTCGCGAATTTCTGTCATAAACTGGGGGCATGTTCAATAGGAAAACTACAGAACGCAGAAATGTGAAATTTTCAGGAATTGTTAATGATATAATTGTACCGATTTTAAATTTATGTCACTATATAGAGAAAAAAATCAGGAAAACAAATATGTTTTTTGTTTTTTTTACTTTGCATTAATAATGGAGATGAACATGCCCCTAGATTAATAAAAATATATTTTCCAAGTCCCGACTCCGTCTTCCTATTTTTATAATATCCATGCTCTTCGACTATAACACAATGCACGTGCTACCCCGCTCATCTAGCTTACCCGTTCATTGGCTGTTTCGGTATTAGGGATTAAACGCATGGAAGTGGAGTGTGGATGTACCGCCACCTACGGCAATATAAAACTTTACGAAAAAGTCGCCCCATCGTTAAATCTTTTTTTACTTATGCTTTGATAGCAGCATCATCTTTTAGTTGTAGCTCTATCTCGACTTAATTATAATAAAATAATAATTGTAAATTATATTAATTTTAAAACTAATAAAACTAAATATAATAAAAGCACTGTTTATTTAATTTTTAAAAACTAAGTATGTATTTTTTATTAATTTTGTAACTATTTCACAATTATTTTATAGGTTTTTGAAAAACAAATCTCGATGAAAACCTTGGCGTTTGTTTTATTAGCTGTGCTAGTGACCTATATAGGTAAAACAATTTAAATGTATAATTAGTATATTAAATACTATTTTTTTTTAATTGTAGATGCATATGGAAAGCCTTGCTTCTTTTATCCACAGATACCTCAGAATTCAAAAAGGGTTTGTAAATATGAGTAAGTGTAAATAGTATATTGTGCAACCTTTTTATTTGTTTTTAACACTTTTTTATAAAAAATATTTTTTTTTACTTTAAATTTTTTTAAAGCAATTTAGGAAACATGGAAGTAAAACTGTAGAAAAGAAATCAGTTTTGTCCCGTATGACACTATCTATAATTCTTCTTGATAAAGATGAAATTTTAAGAATTAAATAAAATTAAAAATTTAAGAACATTTTAGTTAAATTTTTTTTCTTATAATAATATAATAACAAAAGTAAGAAATAAAAAAAAATTGTAACATTACATTTTTATGTCGATTATACTAAAAAAACGATGTTCATAATTTTTAAATCTAATTAAGGACTATTTGTGCATTGTACAGATTTTTATCTTTAGTTATATAAACTCATGGACAGAGTTAACGCACCACCGCATATATTTTGTGTTATTTTAAAATAATGATGATTTTTAGTTTTCTAGTTATATTACAAGTAGGTTGTGGACTTACTTGGGCAGTTTAAAAAAATGCTGTCAACAATTGTTTTGTTTTAAAAGTTCAATTGCAAATAAAAGCATTTTTGGCAAAAATTGATTCAAAATCTGATCAAAAATGTTTGTTTATTAAGACTAATTGTGATAGGAAGAAACCATCCCAGCATAAGTCGCATGTTTAGACAATTTAACAAGAAAGGTTCTTACTTACAAAGGCAGTGACAAAGGCAAAAACGGTGTACTAATTGATTAGCGTCTTCTTAGACTATTAGCTCTATGAAACAGGGGAACGACTAGTAACATCCTAAAAATGAGTTTGTAGCTGTTCACAATTTTCTTGTATCTTTCCGAATGATTAGAAGGTGCTGGATTAGACAGCAGAGAACCGGCAAGGAAACCCCTGTTTACCAGATTGCGTTTTTCAAGAAAATATTATGATTAAACTCTTAATTATTAGAAAATGGTTTTACTCTCAGATAAAACGAGAATTAATCTTAAATCTCCTGATGAACGTGAGCGTGTCTAGCGAATGCCTAGAGAGAGATTTGCTAGTTGGAATATCTCTCCAAGAGTCCCGTTTGGTAGTGGCTCTGTAATGTTTTTGTTTCAAAAGCCACACAGAGTTGGTCACTATGCGTGTTAGATCAATGAATGCGGATTATTATTTTAAACACATCGTTGTTGTCTATGTAATGCCGTCTGCTGGTTTTGTGGGGCCAAATTTTTTGTTTATGCAGGATAATGTTTGTCTTCATGTGGCTAGGCTAGATATTTGCTACTTAAATGCTGTTGCTATTCCGTTTATGAAATGACCAGCCAATAGTATTGACTTGAACCCAATAGAGATATGCGATGATATTAGAAAAAAAGGTTCGACGTCGTACACCTTCACCTGCCTACCACAATCAACTGGTAGATGTAGCAATTTAAGAATGGGAAAATACTTCTCAAGAAGTCATTCAAAATTTTATCTCTAGTATACCAAGACGTATGGAAGCAGAAATTAGGAGTAGAGGAAGATTTACACAATATTAGAATAGCCCTAAGTCCATAAATTTTGTTGTTTTTGTTTGTTTTTGTTTGTTTTTTGTTTGCATGTTCGCGTTGTTTTAAAAAAAAAGTTAATTATAAAAAAAAATTAGAAATAACGCCATGTTTTGCTGATTTCATTTACAAACTACTAGAAAATACCTAACAATAAGCTTTCATAAACATTTTATTGCAATATTAATTTCAGTGTTGTAATTATACAGGTTTAATTAAGTGATGTGCGTTAATTTTGTCCATGAGTTTATATGTATAATTATAGATAATGTCAAACAAGCATTAGATTTAGAACACTAAAAATATAACATGCATTTCAAGTATTATTAACTTTGATTTTAAATTTTTAAATAAATTTTATATTTTAGAACGTGTACATTTACATGCATCCCGCAATTTTATTTTCCCGATGGATCTACTGATACTACTTTAAAATGCAACAATGGTAAATGGATACCTAACAATAAAAAATGGATTAAAGTACCAAACTGTGAAAGTATCCTAATACAAATATTCTCTATATTATTAACATACTAAATAAATTTGTTGTAGAATTGTGCACCTTGCCATGCATGAACGGAGGTACTTGTTTAGCTCGTGATTTCTGTCAGTGTCCTAAGAAATATAGAGGTCAACAATGCCAGCACAGTATGTAAATAATTTTATGCAAATTTCAATATTACTGCAATATATTTTAGAAGCGGATGTTTGTGCAGGTAAAAAATTAGAGTTTAACGGTAACTACCAATGTAGAGGAGATTCTGACTCATATGAATGCTCTGTAACATGTCCGGATAACTTTAAATTCTATGAAATTCCTAAAACTACTTACATTTGCAAATACGACACTGGATTATTTGATTCTATACCACCAAAATGTAATTATGGTAATTTTTCATTGTAACTTTTTAGACAACATTTTAGTATTTACTAATTTTAATTTTTAGGTAATAATAATCATACTATAACGGCATCTCATGAAAAAAGAATTGATGTATCAGTAATAAATGTTGATAGAATGGTAAAATAAATCAATAATATTCTAAATTTACAATATAGTTTCGTTTTAATTATAGCATAACGGCAAACAAATTTCAATTACAGTACCAGAATACATAGAAATAGAAAACGTGCAAGTGATAAAGTTAAGATCATTAGTGTGTTTTCTATGGGGTGATGGCAACATCATAACCTTTGACGGTAGAATTTATAGTGCCTCCATCGATTGTGAAGAAATCCTTGTAAATGATGTTGATGGTAGCTGGTCCATCGTGACCAGTAAGAGCCCCAACAACAACTATAGAAGTATAAGTATAACAATTGGCAACCAAGAATATGCAATAAGCAAATCAGGTAATTAGTAATTGTTAAATCATTTATCTACTTATTAAATATATTTTTTCAGATAAAGGACGAGTTATGGTGCTACATGGTAGCAAGCAACATTCAATACCAATAGAATTAAATAACATTAAAGTTAATAATATTAATAAATCTGTAGTGATACAGTTAAAATATTTAGATATTATCGTTAGATGGGATATGGAGGTAATTTAAAAATAAATATTGATTTTTATTTTAATCTAATTTATATTATAGAATCTTGTACAAGTTGAAATTAGTGAAACATTAATCAGCAATACAGAAGGTTTGTGTGGTGTTTCTGATAAAAATGAAAACAATGCTTTATACAAAAAAAATGGCAAAGAAGCAAACAGTTTAACTGATTTTTTAGGAAGCTGGAGTACAGACGGTATTTAAATTGACTTACTCAAATATATTATATTAAATAAGTTTTTATAGAATCTTGTAAGAACATTAAAGAAGTACATGCTTGTAACGGGTTAGGAGATGTAGAAACAAACGCACAAACATTTTGCTTAAAGCTATTAAGTAATCCTAACTTGCAAAACTGCATATCAGTGAGTACTTAAAAAATGTTATTGTAAAACAAAACTTATTTGTCTATCATTGTAGTTACTTGAACTTCCTACTCTTATAAATGCTTGCATCTGGGATTATTGTAAATGCAAGGAACAAGAACAATGCGCATGTGTAACCCTTGATATTGTTAATAGGAATTGCTTATTTAATGACAGAACAAATCATTCCGTTTGGAGAGATCCAGACTTATGCCGTAATTATTATTTGTTATTAATACACATTTGTTATAGTTATTATTATATTTAGGAATGAAATGTACTGATGGTAAAGTTTATATGCCTTGTCAACCTAAAGAAGGGCAGCCTACATGTAAATTACCTGGTAAACCAAACAATTCTGATATTTGTTTTGATGGGTGCTATTGTCCAGTGGGTACCAGTTTGCACAATGACAAGTGTATACCAAAAGCAAAATGTCCTTGCATATGGTTAGGACAAGAATATGCTAGTGGAGGTACTGTTCCAGATGATTGTAATACTTGCACATGCATCGATGGAAAATGGTCGTGTACAAATGTAAGAAATTTTAGTATTATTATCATATTTTTAACTAAATAAATAATCTTGAGTAGAATTCTATATACTAACAGTGTTTAAAAATAACATTGACAAACTTTAAGAGATGGTTTCTAAGTTATTAAAAAAAAAAACAAAGTATAATTTGCAAAAACATTGTGTTACGAGTAAAAACTTTAAAGAGTTACACTTTTAAATATATTTTGTGTTTTATCAAAACAATTGCTTTAGTATTTTGTTTTTTATTTAGTTAATGTTGGTGATACGTAGTTTTTCAATTTAAACACATATAACATTTTTCAACAACAAATTTTGTATTAAATTATTCCGGTTATATGCGTTTTTTTTGTTGAATTTGTACCGTGATACAATAGTTGTTTCTTGATTGATAAAATAATTGGAATAAGTGGCACTAATTCAATAACTGTATCTAACTTAACTAACTTTTTACGGTGCATTTAACGCTTTTGATGTGATTGTTTGAGGTGAAAAACAGTCATTGCGTTCAAGAAGGCTGGATTGGACCGCTACATTTGTAAAGGTAACTGTTGTAAAATGTAAAAAGCAGTTAGAAGCAAAAAAATAAAAATTAACATTAATTAAAAAAAAAAAACAGCAGCCTGTCCGGTATTGTCAAGTTTTTACTGACTAAATTATTATTTTTTTATTTGAGGTGGTTTGCTTGAAACCCCTTACACTGCAGTACTGTTGGTCCTGTTGTACATCTTTGCTGTTTAACTTTTTTCAGACAGATTTGTGTCTTTGAAAAAGTTGAGAATCTTCTTTTAAAAGATCACTTTTACCTTTTTTTGTTAAGGTTGTATCTACCAAAGGAAGTTGTGCCGTTTATGAGCTTTACATTTACTCAACAAGTGTAGCAAAGTCTAATTTTTATAACCGCGGCATAGGAGATCCATTTTAATTCCCATTTTTTGGATGTAATATGTCAGTTTGACAACAAGTTTGATATATAAACAGAGCATTTTACAGCTTGCAGCGCCCAGTTCCGGTACCAAGAAAATAATAAAACAACTTTATAATGGTCTACTCAAAAAAGCAGCTCAGTGATTCAATAAAATTAAATTATTTAACACTAAATTTTTGTAATTATGTTCAAAAGGTTAAGTGGAAGACCAGCCTTAGGCTGAACTTTTTTGTGTTTCTTTAGGTATTAATCCCGTTGCAGAAATTATAATTAGTAATATTGTTATGGTTGTTAATTTCCATATTCGTTTTATTTCATATGTTAGTTCTGTGTATTTTTGTATTTTTTCATCGGTTTTCTTTATGATATTTTCACTTGCTGGAACTGCTATGTCTATTAAATATGTTGAATAATATCTGGTTTGTTATGTATTATTTGTTTGTCAGTCTGTATAGAAATGTCCCATAGTATCTTATGATTGCTGTTTTCTTTAATGAGCTTTGGAATATATTTATAGTATGGTACCTTGTCATTTTCTTCTTCTAAATTTGTATTACTTATCATTTTTTTATGTATAATTGCCGCTACGTTGTTATGTCTTTCTGTATATTTAGTTGGAGCTAGTTTTGCACATCCTGTGATAATATGTGTTATAGTTTCTGCAGTTTTATAACATTTTCTACATTTATCTGTTGATATGTTGGCTTTCAGTATATATTTTTCATAATTCCTAGTTCTTATTACTTGATCTTGGATTGCAAGAATAGATTCTTCTGTTTCTTTATTATTATTATTATTATTATTATTATTATTATTATTATTATTAAAATTATTATTATTATTGTTATTATTATTATTATTATTATTATCCTTGTTTTTCTTGTTTAACACCGGTAGCAGTTTATATAACGCTGGGCATACACCAAAGGCGTTACATAATCTTAAAAATTATTTTAAAAATTTCTGACTGTAAATTATTATTATTATTATTATTATTTTTTTCACACAGTTTCCTGGTATTTAGACAGCCGTGGAGTACAGCGACCAAGACTGACAGCTATTTTTCTATTTATTATATAGAGAGGACTTCCCAGAGTGCTTTTTTGCATTTTCTTAAAGATGTTAAATTCCAAGTCTATTTTTTGTTTTCAGCTAGGTTTAGTGATACGACTCCAGTAGCTGATATAATCAGTAGGATGATCTGCACTGATTTTTGCCTCTACATTTCTTTTGTTTCAGTTGCCAGATCGATATACTTATTGATCTTTTCGTCGTGCTTTCTTTGCAGGTTCGAGGATTCTGGAATAGAAATATCTATGGTACGGCTTTTCTTATCTCGTATGACGATGTCTGGTCTGTTGTGAGGGATTCTTACATCCAAGATAATGGGTCTGTCCCAGTAGATAAGAAACCTGTCGTTTTCTTCAACTGTCTTGGGTTCGTACTTGTAATATGAGATGTCGCATTTTGCTAGTTTACAGTTCTTTAGCACTTCCTGGTGTATTATACCTGCTACTAGGTTGTGTCATCGCGTGTATTTAGTAGCAGCAAAGGCTGGGCATCCCGATATTATATGATCGATGGTTTCCCGATGTTTATGGCATTTTCTGCACAGGTCAGATTGCAAATATTTTTTAAGTATATACTTACAGCAGTTTCTTGTTTTTGCTACTTGATCTTGAATGCTTATTATGCTTCCTTCGGCTGTGTAGATCTCGCCTTGAACTAACCAGTCTACTAATGCTGCTTTGTTGACGTGGTAAAATTCCAGCATGCTTCGGAAACGTCCATGAAGTTGTTTGGTTCTTCATCTTTGTATCTTCATATTGTCAGTGACTTGGTTTTTAAGGGGGGCATATATGGTATCTTTTAGTTTGAGGGGTGTGAAGTTATTGTTTGATTTAGTAATAGTTTCTATCAGTGGGTTGTTAATTCTCTCGTAGAAGTACTTTTGCAGCCCCTCTACTATAGAGTATTGGAGGTTAAAAATGTCTAGTATGCCACTTAAGGTAAGTACAAATTTTTTGGTTTAGGTTTTTTAAATCCGTGTCCGACCATTTGATGATGCCAAACGAATAGGTAAGTATAGGTATCACGTAAGTATTTATTGCTTTACTCAAGTTTTTAGGTTTAAGCTTTGTCTTGAGAATTGTCTTTAATCTATGGGATAATTTAGAAAGAAAATCCTTTTTTACTTTGGTATAATCTATTTTGATGTTCTTCGCTTTATCATTTTAGAGCTTCTTTGGTCCAACCATTACCCCATTTTCTATGGTAATCGATCTGCATTTGTCGTATCTAAATTCCATACCGATCTCCTGGCTCATGTTACCTACTAGCCTAGTTAGCGATTCTAGTTCTCTTGGTGTACTCGCGTATAGTTTTAGGTCGTCTATATATAAAAGGTGGTTAATTTTTTGGAGGTTTTGACGGTTCTGCTTAATTGTATATTCCTCTTTTTACCATTACTTCGCTAGTAGTAATATTACCTTTTTCAGTGTTAAGGTTAATTGTTGTTCGCCAGGTTTTCATAGTGGTTGCTAGGAAGTTTATGTTTATTGGGTTAATTTGATATATGTGCAGAGTGTGGATAAGCCAGGAGTGAGGTACCGAATCAAACGCTTTTTTATAGTCTATGTATGCAGCATGCAGGTTTCTCTGCGTTGTACGTACTTGTCCTAGTATTTTTATTACTATTACTATTATTATTATTATTGATTTAACTTGTTTGTGTTACCAAAGTTTTGGTAACATGCAATGATCCTATTAGAAACATTTTTGAGTTTGCCAATTTCTTAAAACTTGTCCACAAGTTTTCGATCTTTTATGGAACTTCAAAAGCAGTAAATGTTCTCCTTGTTTACTTTTTGGCAAGTTGACAAACTCTGCAAATTGTGGCTATAACTAATTGAAATTTTATTACTAGCATTTGCAGTGCTAGCAATGGCGCTTGACTATTTGACATAATAGTTAATAGTCTGTCAGGGTATAGACTCGTCTTGATCATGTCCCTGGCGCACTACTTGATGACAGACAGACATGTGCGTCTGGCAATTATTTTGAATGCAAAGAACACTCAAATGGCCTTTGTCAAGCATACATTCCAGATATTTTACTTTCTTTGTCATTAGGAGCGTAGCTCTATACATCTTTAGGTGGGGATCTGTAGTGTTTTTCCGTTTTGTAAACGGTACAATCGCCGTTTTGCTTGGGTTCATTGGTAGCCCTTCCTTTTTGCACCATATTTCAACGGTAAACTGAGGTCTGTATCATATTTGACCCAGTTGCCCTAAACTTTTTGTGTACAAAAATAGTAAGATTATCGGCGTAGTCTACGTTAAATACGCCAATGTTGTTGGGTATTTGTAGTAAATTGTAAATAACTAAGCTCTAAAGCAATGGTGAAAGTACACTTCTCTGTGAGCACCCGCCGACAGAGAAGTGTTTGAAGTCTGCAAAAAACTTAAGGAACTCAGCTAATTACATACATATTAAGTTTATTAAAAAACATAGCAAATTAATTTTATTAATATTTCTGGCCTAAAAATGAATTTAAATTATTTTTGTCAATATCTTGAACATATAACCAAAACCCCATATATTATTTTTTGCGTATATTTATGTCATAATAATTTTAGTAGATAAACGTAATATCCAACTTCTGTTATATGTTTAGAAAGATTGCCGAGCACAATGTAATGTTATTGGAGATCCACACATCACAACGTTTGACGGAAAATATTATGATTATATGGGACAATGCAATTATTATTTGCTCAAAATGGGTAGTATAACAGTTGAGGGTGTTAATGCTCCATGGCCTGGTTTAAATACCGTAACTTTTACAGAATCTGTAATTATAAAGATTTCTAACCAAAAAATCATACTAAAGCAAAATAAAGTAGTTGAAGCAAATGGAGCCATCATTAAAACACTACCTGCTTATGTACAAGGAGCAACAATAAAAACTTATTCTTCTAGTACAGTTTCAGGTACATGCTAAATATATAGTAATATATTTTATTTTTTATTATCAAATTTCAGTTTTGTTATACAATGGCGTTGAAATTTTATGGAATGGTGTCAATAGGGTACAAATATATGTTGGAACTAAGCACATAGGACTTACATCTGTAAATATTATTAAAATTGAATGCTTATAGAATTTAAATGATTTAATTTAGGGTCTTTGTGGAACTTACAACAAAAATCAAGCCGACGATTTTCGCACACCGGCATATACCATAGAAACAAATCCTACCACATTTGGCAATTCATGGATTACTGGAGAACGTTGCAAACATATAGCAAATATACCAGATAACTCTTGCAAAAAAGAAAACAATAAAGCTTTTGCAGAAGAGCATTGCAAGATATTGAAATCAAATTTGTTTAGCCGTAAGAACATTTTTTAATTTTTATATATGCTTTTTAAGCACTTGGTCTAATAAAACAATTACTGTCTAGAATTTGAATTGCTTTGGATGGTTAGTTTTTAAAATAAAATATAAAAATTAAAATCTACATAAATTTTAAATAAAATTTTATATAAGGTTTATGTAGATTTTTAAAATTTTATAAATCTAATAAACAAATTAATTAGAATGAATATATTTCTTATTAAAATTAATGTTGTTATTATATATTTTTAGCTTGTCATGCAGTCGAAAACGTTGTTTCGCACTATGAAAATTGTTTGTATGATATGTGCACATGTGCACCCAACGTAAATACTTAAATGATATAATATTAAACAATATTAAATTTAGTTTGTTTTAGACAAAATGTATGTGCCCTATGCTTGCAACATATGCAACATTATGTTCTAATAAAGGAATAAACATTGATTGGGTTAAACAGGTACAGCAATGTTCTGAAAAATGTGATTCTGGTCAGATTTTCCAAAGTTGCAGCAACCCTTGCACAAGAACATGTAGTGACATCGCTCGTGGTAACTGTAAGGAGAAATGTGTTGAAGGTTGTAGCTGCCCAGGTGGCCAAACTTTAGATGAAAACAATAAATGCATACCGATTAGCGAATGTAAATGTAAACATAATGGATTGGAGTTTTCGGCTGGTTATAAAGAGTCTAGAATAGTTGAAAAAATTCCTTCTATTTGGTAATTAGTTTTTTTTAGCTTTATTTTATACATTATTATTTATTTGTAGTCATTGTGAAAATGCTATTTGGAAATGTCAGTCAGCATCAAAGGAAGAATTGAAACAGTATCCCGAATCTAAGGGTAAATGTGATATGGCTAATAATTTTGTATTTACTAATTGCAAACCTGTAGAGCCAATTACATGTTTGGTAAATTTTAGAGTTACTATTAAATACATAAAATTAATATTACATTTTAATTTATAGAATATGCTAGATAATGATGAAATAATTATAAGCAAGGGCAAATGTAAAGAAGGATGTCAGTGTAAAGATGGATATGTTCTTAATAATCCTGGAACTAAATGCATTGAGCCATTGGATTGTATTTGCGACAGCAGTGGTATTAAAGATTGTCCAACTATTAGCAGAAGTATGATTAAACAAATATTTAAGGCTTTATATCCAGGAGGACATGGACAAGTTAATGTACATTAACTTATTTTGTTTTTAAGTTACTTTTGTATTACTTTGAATTAAATTACACATCTGTTATGATATTAATTTTATCAACTTATTTTAATAATGTACTACTTTTCATAGAAAACGTTGCCTTAACAAAAAAAGCTATTTACTATCTACAATAACAAAAAATAGGTTTTTTATTAATAATAGTAATAATAATTGTTTATTCGTGCAGTAGGTATATAGAAAAAATATGATTTTGCACAAGCCGGCCAAATATAAACTTAATAAAATGTAAAAAAAATATCTTTAGACAACTCTCGACTATCACCATAGGCGTAACACAAATTATGTTTTTTTGGTAATTAATGTAATCATAAACAATTAAAATAAAATAAATACAAACTGCATAATACACAAAAATAAATGATTTAAGAAGAAATAACAACAATTTCAATAGTTATCAAAATAATATTTAAATAATTAAATACACTTAAATAAAATGTTTCTATTTTTTTATAATAATTAATACTCAGTATAAACATAATAAGAATAAAAATAACAAGTAAATGTACAGGATTGTAAACTGAATGATTAAATTATATGTACAATAGTGTATACACAAAAACAAACGAGTACAAAATAATATACAGCATCGACTAGAGCAAAGTTCACAAAAATTAATGAGAAAACTATATACCCAAACTGGAGTTTTATATAAACGCAGCAAAGAAAATCGTATATTTGGACCCGTATAGAGAATCGTCACTTAAATTACTTTCACTTAATAATAAACAAGTCGCATATTGCAAATGCTTAAAAAAAAATTTAAATAGTGATAAAATATTGAATACGACCTTAGTCTTGCTAAAAATAACCAGTGTGCAATTTATCGTAACGTATTGTTGAAGAAATCCATCTAAAATTATAGTGTGGTACCGTTCTACACAAGAACATGTAGTGACATCGCTCGTGGTAACTGAATGCAGAAATGTGTTACTTGTCTAAAGCATTTGATTGATCACCAAATAATTTTGTCAAAACTTTATAACTATGGAATTAGGGGAACTGCAGATAACTGGTTTAAAACATACCTTTTGAATCAAAAACAATTAGTAGAGATTGTAACCAAAAACAAAATTATTTGATCAAATGCTTTGGACATAGTTATGGGAGTTCCTCAGAGTAGTGTTTCAGATCTTTTCATTTTTAACATTTTTATTAACATCTTTAATATAAATTGCAATTTATATTGCAAAATTATAAACTACGCAGATGACACGACAAATTAAAAGAAAAGATTTGTCGGAAATGGCTAATGACGCATATGTGTTACTATATAGATGCTATAAAGCAATGATTTAGTGAAAACGGTTTAATATTAAATGAATAAAAAACAAACGCTATGATATTTAAGACAACTGTAATTTCTTCAACCATTGCTTTAGGATGCAAGACTCAATCTTGTTAGCCAAGTAAAGTTTTTAGGTGTTTCTGTCAACAATAAATTAAATTGAAAAGATCACATTTCTACCAAAGTAGAGAAAGTTTTAATACTAAATATTTTCTTTAAAGTTTTTAAATGCCTATATTATTGCTATTATAAGATTTGGAATTATATATTGGGGTAGTTCAAGTTAATAAATGTTTTATTATGCAAAAACGAACCTTAAAATTTTTATTAAACTTAAAATATAGTCTTGCAAAATAATGTTTTTAAAACATGGACTGTTAACGGTAACTGCAATTTAAATTATGAAATGTCTTCTTTTGATGTAGAAAGAACATTAATATTTTGTTCTAAATAAGCCCATGCACAGTTATACAACTTGCAATAACCAACAGTTTAATTACTCAATTCATAAATTTAAAATGACTGAAAATGGAGTTCATTATTTATGTATAAGATTTTACAACAAATTATCACTCTTTGTCAAACAAAAATCTGTTTTTGCGTATATGAAATTCTAAAAGATATTGAACCGTATATTGATAATTGTAAATCTTTTTAACCTATAAAATACTACACTGCTTGACACCCATTCTGATATTATTATTTTTACATTTTTCATTTTTATTTTATTTTTTGTAAATCTGTAGTTAAATGTTTATTAGAATAAAGCCATTTTTTATTATTATTACAACAAAATTCTAGCCAAATTATATATCAACTAAAATAAATTTGCTAATAAAAAAAGCTGATCTAAGACTGGCAAACACACTTCTAACAAAATTGTGAAAGAGATACTATAAAGACGCTTAAAACAGTCTCATATGCTCCCCCTCTAAAAAACCGTAAGACCGTACTAGGAACATTGGATCCATGCGGATTAAAAACAAAAAACACACAGTCAGTCAAGAGCACGCTGCAAAAACTGATAAAAACACACTTCCCGCTTTACGCGGACAAAAGCACCTGATCAAGAAGACCTGGAATTGCTAAGCAAAAAGATAAACAAAAGGATCTGGAAAGAGGTAAAAATAATTCAAATTAAAATCTAAGGTATCATTAGTACCAAATATTAATTAAACAAATCCATACCTAAATCTTCTTCAATTTGTCTTTTAGGGATGACAATCTCAGATAATCTTCTAGAACAACCATGTTGTAGAACTAAGAGTTTAAAAACTTTTATTAAAATAAACTAAAAATACAGTTAAAAATTAGGTTGTGCACAACCTTGTATACAGGGCTTGTCAAAACATATTTTTCAACCGTAATTTTTTTATTTAAATTTTCTTTTTAACCAAACTATTGTTTAAATATATTTTTAATATAAAAAATGTTTATTTTATTCAGAAAATTTGGTAGACTTTTTTTCAAATAAAATACCTTGTATTTATATATTTTTGTGTTATAAGCAAACTTCTGAACTACAAATATAGAACATTTTACCACAAACATACATGTTTATTTAAATCAAACAAATAAAAAAAAAAACAAGTAACAATTCAATAATTAAAAAATATAAAAATCGTACAGTGTTCTATTAAAAAAAAAAAAAAAATAATAATAAATTAAATACCTTGTATATTTTGACATTTTTTAATTTTTAAAACTAATTTAAAAACTAAAATACTAACAAATACGATGTACAAAGTGTTTATTTTATTATAAAAATTTGATTTTTCTTTGAATTTTTTAAATAACCTGTATATTTTACATTATTTAATAATTTAATGATTATTTTTTACTCGTTTTTAATGTTATTGTTCTTATTTCCGATTGGTTAAAATAATTGTGTATGTTTGCAAAAAAATGTTATTTTGTTAAAACTATGTTTACAAAAAAATACTAATTTTTTTTGATTTCAAGATTAATTTTAATCTTAAAATCAAAAAATCTAAAAATATACAGTGTTTCATTAAAAAAAAAATTACCAAATTTCCACAAGAATATGAACACTATGTATATTAAAAATATATTTAAAAAATAGTTTGTTAACACCTAAATTTTTTATTTTTATTTTTTAAATCTCTATAATATAATAAATACAAATATGTAAAATAATTATATACTTCAATAACAATATTTTGGCATAAATTAAATAAATTGTGGTTTGACCTTGGCTGGTAAAATTCAATAAAAGTGAAGTTACGTAATTTTAAACAGTGAACAGTGTTTGTTTGTAAAACATCCTATCTCACAGCTCTGCCGTGCAGTTTAAGTGGCACACACACTGATAAACCCGTAAATTTACGAGAAAATATGATAGCTTCGCTTTGGCAGCGTTTAGCTTAATTTGACATCTCTCAAAATATTTCACTAGTACGTCAGCGTGTATTTGTACCTGCTTACTTGCACTGCACAAGTGAGCGTATATTGCACTATCGTCGGCATGCTGTCGTTGTGTTAAATTTCGTTGGTATGTCGTTAATAAAAATGTTAAAAAGCTTGGGTACCAAGATTAAATGGGCAAGCTAATGGGTCTATAATTGATTGGCAAAGTTTTATCTTTACCAGGTTTTGAAACGGGCTGATTTCTATACTTTTGGAAAGTATGAAAGTTTTAACATGTTGTTAATGATGTGTGTCAGCTGTACTATGGCCTTTTTTGTATTTTTTTAGTACAGCGTTGGTGATAGTGTCCGCTCCAGGTGCTTTGCGTGATTTTTGTCTAATGATTATCGTTCGTACTTCCATGGGCGTTGTAAGTTGTTTATGACAGTCTGTTAGTAAAATGTTAACAGTTGCCAAGTATTCATAAAGTGTTTCTGTTATGTGTCTATATTACGGTGGCATTTCCACTTGTAATGCCTGGCGTTAAAGTCTCCTATAGCAATAACTTTTTGTCCTATGTCAATTAAGTTGCGTAAGTCAGTTAGAAAATTTATTCAATGGTTGATTATACACTGATATAATGAATGTGTCGGCAAGTTAGATCGTAATGTTTTCTATTGTCGTGCCAATAATATAAACTTGTTCTGTAGCTCAAATAACGTTTTGTTACCTGAAACTGCGGTTGGCTGCCTTGGTATGCTTCAAGCGTGCTCAGTGTTGCCAACAGTCTGACTTACCTTTTCGCTAGATATAGCTTGAAAATCCGCTAAAATCCGCTAGATTTTAAAAATATGTTGCAATTATAAGATTTTCAATTGGCTGTTCAATTTTATGACTGTAAAATGTTAATTATCAACTAACGCATTCCCAGAGATTTCCCCGGACCCCGACCCCTACCCTATGTTCTATTCCTTTTTACAGAATCCCACTATAAACTAAGAATTCAAATAGATTATTAATAATAAATAATTAGAATTATTTCGAATTTAATAGATTATTAATGATTTGATATAAAATGTTATAAATTACATAATAATGAGTGTAAATATGTAGTTTGCTTAAATTAAATTAAAGTTTAATTATATATTTAATTATCCGCTAAAAAATCCGCTAACCGCTAAATGGATTGTTTCCCCGCTAAATCAAATTATAATCCGCTAAATCTAGCGGAAAATCCGCCAAGGTGGCAACACTGAGCGTGCTGTGGCTGCGAGATAATCCGGCTCAGGAAACTCTCTTTTGCTTTCTGTGCTGGTTGATCCATTTTTTGTTTGTTAATTTTTTCCAAATATACGGAGCATTTGCTGTAATTTTCTGGATGCTCTTCATTGCAATTTACGCATTTTGGCTGGCCTTCTATTGGCTTTTTACATTTGTGCGTCCAATGCTTTTCCACACATTTTACGCATCGTGGTTGCATGTTGCAGTTAGACGTCGAGTGTCCCCATCTTTGGCAGCAACAACATTGTGTGATTTCTCGCGTCTTAATATATTTTTCCCACTTAATCCGGGTGTATGTATTTGCAAGATACATTTAGAAGCTTTTCACTTACTGTTGTGTTTGGACACAAAGAAAAATTTCCTGTTTTTGTATGCATTTTAAAAACTTTGCTTGCTCTAATACTTTTTTCTTATAAGGCTTCTAATATTTCGCCCGCGTTAGTTTCAATTGCAAATCCTTTTGCCACGAAAGAATGCGTTTTGTTTTTATTTGATATATATGAGTAGTAAAAGACGTTTTTACTTTTCAAACCTTTTTTCTTGGCTCATAGTTATCACTAGAGACCGGATTAAAAAGCATTAAAAATACGAAAAAAAGCGCTTAAAAAGGCATGAAAATATAACTAAAAAAAGCATTAAAAAAGCACCTAAAATGTAAAAAAGCATTAAAAAGGCATGAAACAATTGAAAAAAAAAAAAGAAAACTTAAAAAATCCAAAACTATAAAATATTTTAATAAAGGTTTTATAACATTTATATTTACAACAGTTTGAGTGATGATATTTTTCACACACATTTTAAATAATATAAAAAAAACTTTTAAATAACTAAAAAAAACTATCTACGAAAACAGTTAATAATTAAATGTTGCTCTAAGTGTTCAACTGAAAAATTTTGTCTTCAATCACTTAAAATGTTTTTGAAGGGGAATTTTTTTTTTCGAAATGCACACTTGCACACTTGCACATTGGTGCATG
Source organism: Tachinus rufipes (assembly GCA_963932245.1). Lineage (NCBI taxonomy): Eukaryota > Metazoa > Arthropoda > Insecta > Coleoptera > Staphylinidae > Tachinus > Tachinus rufipes. The sequence continues at coordinate 82,315,207 of OZ010744.1, forward strand.
TTTAAATTTTGCTTTATAGCTGGATTCCTATCAAAATCTGGAACATTCTCTCCACTCAAAATACAGTTTATTTTATTTAATGTAGACATACCTCTATTTTTCAAAAATACATCTTTGGATTTTGATTTCACTGTTTGCCTAATACAGCCTAGTACTTTTAAAATTGCATCTTTGAAATCTCTAATTATACTTAGACTTCTATTTAACTTATTTTCCTGTTTTCCTAGCGATTTTATGGCATGACTCACAAAACCGAAAGCTAAATTATATTGAAGTTTCTTATTTTTTAGAACTGCTTGGAAGTTTTTCACTGATTTACTTGCAGGATCCAAAAATTGTATTACGATTTTAAATTTTTTAAAATTAAGAGAATCTCCGACCTACCGGTCATATTCGGTTAGGAATTATAAAATACAGTTATTTGTCAGTCGGGATTTACAGAATTATATTAAACTTGTCTAAATAATATTATAAAAAGTATGCAAGATCTCGATACGTAAGTTTTGCTCTACGTTTTCTAAATAATAAAATAATATACGGTTTTTTTATTTACATTTCAATCCACTAAATATCATAGAAGAACAATTTATCAAAAAAAAAAAAATGTACCAAAACTGAAAAAAAGGCTTAAAAATAAGCACAAAATCTTAAAATATGCACCAAATTCAAAAAAAGTACTAAAAAAGCAAAAAAAGCGTAAAAAAATTAGTGCCAAATGATTACATTCTTCACAATTCGTGCATATATTTAGACATATTTTCGATGCTTTAACTATTTAGCGTAAGCATAATAGCTAGGAATCCGGTCTCTAGTTATCACTGTTAGTGGTTTGGATAAGAGTTGTGTTGTGAGAATGTTTAATATTAAAATCATGCACAATTACGGATTTAATTCTGCTTACCAGCTCTTTGTGTCTCATTGTTCCTCGGATGATAATATGCGGTATAATATAGCATATTATGCTTGTTCTTGGTCTGTACTGCTACTCCTGTGTCTGAAGGTGAAAGTAGCGCATTTGTTTCATCTTCAGTTTCCATTAAATCAGTTTCGTTATCCGACAAAACAATATAGCTGTTATTTGTCGGAACAGTTGCAACATTTGTAAGTTTTCTTGTATTTTGTGTAGTCCGTGCTTGAGATGCAATATTGTATGTGATTCTATCAGTGTTTTGATTACTTTGGTCGTTTATATTCTTTTGTTGTGTTTTCATTTTCATTGCTGTACTTGGTGAATTATTTAAATTGTTAATTAACGTATTACCAATTGATTCATTAATTATTGTAGTATTAATTAAATCATTAATTAGTGTAGAATTAATTAAAGATCTTATGATAATTAGTTCTTTTACCTGTGCGTATGTATTGTTAGATGTGCTTGAAGATGCGCCTATATTTAGATTATCTGTAATAAATTTTGTATTTATTTTCTGTTTCAAATGTTTGTTTGCAATTGTTTTAAATTTGGATCGGGTTTATTTATTTTTTCTTTTTTAGCTTGCGATTGTGCAGCACAAGTTTTTTTTGTTTGCCGAGTTTTTCTCCCGGTTTTATACTCGGATATATTTAAATCTGTCTATGTCCCAACAGAGTGTATCTCTTTCGCTCTCCGTAGAGTATTGCTTCTTCGTCTATTTATTGCGGGCTCAGTTGGAATTTTTATGTTTTTGTTATCATTCATAATAATTTGAGAACTTTTTTAAGGGACAAGCAGGGCTTGTCCCTTATAACTATAAGTAAAAATTGTCTTTTACAATTAGAATGTTTGATTAATTGCTCTAAACAATTAAGTAAAAACAATGAAATTGAATTAGGTATATTTAATATTAGAAGTGGTTTTTATATAGCGGATAATACCATATACGTCCGTGTAATATAATCAAATGTTTTATGTTTTTATAGATATAGAATGTATAGTTCTTATAAGAAATAACGTCAAATTAAAGTTAGTAAATTGATACACAACCTAGAATAAAATACCGTTCATGATATATGACACAAACATTTATAAAAGTATATACTACCTAAACTCTGTTCACAATCGCAATGATTTAGTGAATAATGCAGATATGTATACGTAAAATGAGTATGATAATTACAGAATAAATGGTATCGCAGTTTTATTAATATTTTGAGGCGTATAAGCCATCTAAATGTCATAAACAATTTATATATATTTGTCAATCAACAATATTATGTTTAGCTAAATGTCAGCAGTAAGGTTATAATTTCTAAATGAATAAACAACTATTCACTCCACTCCAGTCTACTCTACTCCAACTCCACTTTTATTCAACAAACGCACCACACGTATATCAATCAGAGTACCCGGCGGTTGAGTTATGGCTATGATTCTTTCTCTTTCCATGTATGTAATTATCTCTGGTGATAATTTGTCTATTTCTGCTACCTTTTCAGTTTTCAGCTTTTCTACTGTTTCTATAATCTCTTTTATACCATTTGTGTTTCATCCTGATTATTTTCTTTGTTTCTCCAAGTCTTGATTTATCTGTAAGTTCTTTAGAGTGTTGTCTCTATCTTTGAATGATTTTTTTTTTGTTTGTGATTACATTTCTATGTTTGTCTTTTATATTCATTATTGTGTTCTTCTTCTTGTTTAAGTTGTTTTAATGTTCCGTAGAATAACTTTTGATTATTTCTGTAGTTCTTGGTTATAGTTCTTGTTTTGTTTTCTTAGTTTTTAATGTTTTTTGACCACTATTTGGTTTTCTTCATATTTTTGTATCCATTTTTGTTGTTCCGCATGTTTTATGCCGCTTTTAATAAGCTGTATTTGAATGTTTCCTATTTTCCTTCAATTATCATTTGATGGTTTTTTTGTACTTATGTTTGTTTTAGTGTGTATAATTTTTTTTTTAATTTTTTTTCTTCATATGTCCGTTTAATTCTCTTTATGTCTTTAAGTCAATTTTTAGTAGGTAATGGCCACTATGTCTGATTGTATTGTTATTCTTACGTTTTTAATCTTGTTTCAGTTAATAAGAAAAACTTTTGCAACAACTTAAATGTAGCAATGGCAATCAAATATAAAATGTTAAACGCATTAAGAAAAAAAAAGAAGTAAATAATATAGCAACAGTAGTTCCAACTGGAACCATAATAATAACAGTTAGGGGAAAAATGTTACCAGAGAGAGTTTGTATTTATAATTGTAGGATAGTAGAAACATACATCCAAAGGGTCGTACAATGCTTAAGATGTCTTCGTTATGGGCACATAAGCACATTTTGCAAAGGGAAACCAAGGTGAAATGCCTGTAGAAACACAGAACATGCGTTAGCACAATATCCAATCAAAGGAAATCCAGTATGCATTCATTGTAGCAGGGATCATGAAGCAACTGAACCTAATTGCAAATTTGACAATAAGAAATGTAGTAAATATCTAAAAAAAAAGAGATTATGAGCCTACATAATTGCTCGCATTATGAGGCATTGCAACAAACGGGCAATACCACCAATTTACAAAAGGAGAGAGACTTTCCAAGATCAAGGATTGGAAAGAAAGTAGAAGCGGTTAGCAGACTAACTGCGGGGCAAATAGTTAACAAACCACTTTTTTCAAAAATGGTAGGAGACTATCAAGGACCAAGCACCTCAGGACTTAGATCAAGCTTAAAGAGTCTACCTGTAGTTCAGGAACACTCATATGCTTTCAGAGAAAAAGTGTCTCCGAGAAAACAAAAGAGGGTGAGAGTTTTGGTCACCTCCCCCTTATTAGAACTTCGGACACTTTAGCTTACATGGCCAGAATAAAAACTGATGTAAAATCCGAAATAGAAAATTTAGTATCTCTCATAGGAAAGTGCCTTAAACTGGAAATTAGTGCTGAAACAGAAAGGTTGTATCAATCAAATAGTAATCTACCTTGTTGACCTAAACGCCACTGAACATTCTACAGAAAATAAAAATTATATCTTCAATTATGACTCGCCAGGATTGCCAATGTTTGAGGATGCTGTCATGGAACTATCCTATAATTATGATAAATACTAACTCTCTCTGGTAACACTTTTCCCCTAACTGTTATTATTATGGTTCCAGTTGGAACTACTGTTGCTATATTATTTACTTCTTTTTTTCTCGTAATGCGTTTAACATTTTATATTTGGTTGCCATTGCTACATTTAAGTTGTTGTAAAAGTTTTTCTTCTAAAATATCAAAATACTGAATGCATCGGAATAAAAGCTTTTAAATTATATTTTATCAAAAATTGAAAAAAAAAGAAAATTATTTGCACATTTTGCATTGTTAAACTCTATGGTAGCTCTATTATGCCCTCTTTTCTTAACAGATACAACTCAATTACAAAGTGAAAAGGTAGATAATTATAAGAAAAAAAATTAAACTAAAATGTTCTTAAATTTTTAATTTTATTTAACTCTTAAAATTTCATCTTTATCAAGAAGTATTATAGATAGTGTCATACGGGACAAAACTGATTTCTTTTCTACAGTTTTACTTCCGTGTTTCCTAAATTGCTTTAAAAAATATTAAAAAAAAATATATATTTTATAAAAAAGTGTTAAAAACAAATAAAAAGGTGGTTGTTGCACAATATACTATTTACACTTACTCATATTTACAAGACCTTTTTGAACTCTGAGGTATCTGTAGATAAAAGAAGCAAGGCTTTCCATATGCATTTACAAATTAAAAAAATTAGTATATTAAAAGTATATATTTAAATTGTTTTACCTATATAGGTCACTAGCACAGCTAATAAAACAAACGCCAAGGTTTTCATCGAGATTTGTTTTTCAAAAACCTATAAAATAATTGTGAAATAGTTACAAAATTAATAAAAAATACATACTTAGTTTTTAAAAATTAAATAAACGGTGCTTTTATTATATTTAATTTTATTAGTTTTAAAATTAATATTATTTACAATTAATATTTTATTATAATTAAGTCGAGAAAGGGCTACAACTAAAAGATGATGCTGCTATCAAGGCATAAGTAAAAAAAGATTTAACGATGGGGCGACTTTTTCGTAACGTTTTATATTGCCGTAGGTGGCGGTACTTCCACGCTCCACTTCCATGCCTTTAATGTACAGGGTGAGCGAGAATGACCGAGGGTTGCAATGTAGGCAATCAAATATACACCGTTATAGTATGATTATTATTACATAAAAATTAAAATTAGTAAATACTAAAACGTTGTCTAAAAAGTTACAATGAAAAATTACCATAATTACATTTTGGTGGTATTGAATCAAATAATCCAGTGTCGTATTTGCAAATGTAAGTAGTTTTAGGAACTTCATAGAATTTAAAGTTATCCGGACATGTTACAGAGCATTTAAATGAGTCAGAATCTCTTCTACATTGGTAGTTACCGTTAAATTCTAATTTTTCACCTGCACAAACATCCGCTTCTAAAATATATTGCAGTTATATTGAAATTTGCATAAAATTATTTACATACTGTGCTGGCATTGTTGACCTCTATATTTCTTAGGACACTGACAGAAATCACGAGCTAAACAAGTACCTCCGTTCATGCATGGCAAGGTGCACAATTCTACAACAAATTTATTTAGTATGTTAATAATATAGAGAATATTTGTATTAGGATACTTTCACTGTTTGGTACTTTAATCCATTTTTTATTGTTAGGTATCCATTTACCATTGTTGCATTTTAAAGTAGTATCAGTAGATCCATCGGGAAAATAAAATTGCGGCATGCATGTCAATGTACACGATCTAAAATATAAAATTTATTAAGAAAATTAAAATCAAAGTTAATAATACTTGAAATGCATGTTATATTTTTAGTGTTCTAAATCTAATGCTTGTTTGACACTATCTATAATTATACATATAAACTCATAAACAAAATTAACGCACATCACTTAATTAAACCTGTATAATTACAATACTGAAATTAATATTGCAATAAAATGTTTATGAAAGCTTATTGTTAGGTATTTTCTAGTCTAGTAGTTTGTAAATGAAATCAGCAAAACATGGCGTTATTTCTATTTTTTTTTATTAATAACTTTTTTTTAAACAACGCGAACATGCAAACAAAAAACAAACAAAAACAATAATATTTATGGACTAAGGGCTATTCTAATATTGTGTAAGTCCTCCTCTCTTCCTAATTACTGCTTCCATACGTCTTGGTATACTAGAGATCAAATTTTGAATGACTTCTTGAGGAGTATTTTCCCATTCTTGAATTGTAGGTAGGTGAAGGTGTACGACGTCGTACCCTTTTTTCTAATATCCTTTCATATATGCTCTATTGGGTTCAAGTCAATACTATTGGCTGGTCATTTCATAAACGGAATAGCAACAGCATTTAAGTAGCAAATATCTAGCCTAGCCACATGAAGACCAACATTATCCTGCATAAACAAAAAATTTGGCCCCACAAATTAGCTGATGGCATTACATAGACAACAACGATGTGTTTAAAATAATAATCCGCATTCATTGACCTAACACGCATAGTGACCAACTCTGTGTGGCTTTTGAAACAAAAACATTACAGAGCCACTACCAAACGGGACTCTTGGAGAGATATTGCAACTAGCAAATCTCTTTCCAAGCTTTCGCTAGACACGCTCACGTTCATCAGGAGATTTAAGATTAATTCTCGTTTTATCTGAGAGTAAAACCATTTTCTAATCATTAAGTGTTTAATCATAATATTTTCTTGAAAAATGCAATCTGGTAAACAAGGGTTTCCTGGCCGGTTCACTGTTGTGCAATCCAGCACCTTCTAACCATTCGGAAGGATACAAGAAAATTGTGAACAGCTACAAACTCATTTTTAGGATGTTACTAGTTGTTCCCCTGTTTCATAGAGCTAATAGTCTAAGAAGACGCTTATCTATTAGATTAGTACACCGTTTTTGCCTTTGTCTCTGCCTTTGTAAGTAAGAACCTTTCTCGTTAAATTGTCTAAACATGCGAGTTATGCTGGGATGGTTTATTTCTATCACATTAGCAACTTGACGCATCGAATATCCCTCATCCAGCAAAGTTGATGTTCTTACTGCTTCTTTCACTTACAAATTTGTTCTGCAATTTATTACTAAAATGTATTACACTTGCATTGACACTATCAATAACAAAAAAACTTGGTGGTTAAAGACAATTAGTCTTAGGCCCGTTTGCACCATTATTCCTTAAAAGTGTTCCATAACTAAAGGGCACTTAAAATAAATTGTTCCTTAGTTTGGATTTACATTGCACCACACAAAATAAAGTAATCCTTAGGTTAAGTTAAAGATAGGTTTGACAACACTGTACAAATTTAGTGATTTCATTAATTAAATTATTTATAGCCTGCTCATTATCGTTATCCAGAGGTGGTTCTCCCTCATTAAAGTTTCTTGCAATATTATGTAATACTGCAGTTGCAACTATAACTGTCATTGTATTTTCTAGTTTTAATCGGCACCCATAAGCTAATACAGGAAATCTTCTTTTCCATATTCCAAATAGTTTTTCAACAACTCCCCTTGTCCTGATATGTGATTCATTATACCTCTGTTCGCCAGGTCCATCAGGATTAAGTAATGGTGTTAATAAATAGGGTTGAATGTTATAAGCACTATCACCTTGAATATAAACCATATGTAATAGCCTATATAATAATTATTTATAATAAGTACAAACCTAGCAGTATTCCGTTATCGAATTCATTTACTTCAAATCTGTTTTTTATTCGAGAACTATTAAATATTGTTGAATCATGAGCGGAACCTGGCCATCTTGCAACCAAATCTAGGATTTTCATTTTACTGTCTGAAACTACCTGAACATTTAAGGAAAAATAATTCTTTCTATTTCAAAAATTTCTGCATCGTTTCCACCTATAAACAAATTTGTATTTTGCAGGAGTTGATTAATAAATCATCAAAAATTACCAGGTGATTGAATTCGAATGTGGGTTCCATCTATAGCACCGAACACCCTTGGAAAGGCAGCAATATTAAAAAACTCCTGGCATAATTGTCTTTTTTCTAAATTTGTTTCAGGGAATTTTACATATGTGGGGCGCAGTCTTGCTAGTGCCACTGAAACTCTTTTAACAATTCTACAAGCCGTAGATACATGTGTTCCGCCAAAATCACTATTACTTAATAAATGGTTTCCGGTGGCATAATACCTTAGAGTTATTAAAATCTGGTTTATCGGAGAAAGGGAATTATTTCTGAAATATGGAAATTATATTATAACAGAACCTTACTTTTATTTATGTTCATACTTATCATATGGATATTCTAAATCATGTTCAATTTTTTCAAGTAATAAAAGCACAGTCTCCCTAGTAAGGCGAAATCTTTTAAAAAAAGATAGGTCATCCATTGTTTCAACGTAATTGCTTCTAGTATAAACTTGTCGAGGAGTTCCAACTTCTATTATTTCTAATACCTCTACATCATCTTCAAAAACTGGATGTATTTCATAATCATCGTTCATTTTTATTATTATTGTGTAGCACTTTTACACACACTATTTATATTATTAGGTTAAGGTGACGTTTAAGTCGCAAAATTTTAGGACTTAAATTTAACCGTCACTTAAGCTTTTAAGTATTCCTTAAAAACTTGGTGCAATGTAATAAGGAACACTCATGACTATTAAGGGTTCCTTAAGATTTAAGGAACAATGGTGCAATCGGGCCTTAATATACAAACATTTTCGATCAGATTTTGAATCAATTTTTGCCAAAAATGCTTTTATTTGCAATTAAACTTTCAAAACAAAACAATTGTTGACAGCATTTTTTTGAACTGCCCAAGTAAGTCCACAACCTACTTGTAATATAGCTAGAAAACTAAAAATCATCATTATTTTGAAATAACACAAAATATATGCGGTGGTGAGTTAACTCTGTCTATGAGTTTATATAACTAAAGATACAAATCTGTACAATGCACAAATAGTACTTAATTAGATTTAAAAATTATGAACATCGTTTTTTAGTATAATCGACAAAAAAATGTAATGTTACAATTTTTTTTTATTTCTTACTTTTGTTATTATATAATTATAAGAAAAAAAATTAAACTAAAATGTTCTTGAATTTTTAATTTTATTTAATTCTTAAAATTTCAATTTTATCAAGAAGAATTATAGATAGTGTCATACGGGACAAAACTGATTTCTTTTCTACAGTTTACTTTCGTGTTTCCTAAATTGCTTTAAAAAATATAAAATTAAAAAAATATATTTTTTATAAAAAAGTGTTAAAAACAAATAAAAAGGTGGTTGTTGCACAATATACTATTTACACTTACTCATATTTACAAGACCTTTTGTTTGAATTCTGAGGCATCTGTGGATAATATAAGCAAGGCTTTCCATATGCATCTACAATTAAAAAAAAATAGTATATTAAAAGTATATATTTTAATTGTTTTACCTATATAGGTCACTAGCACAGCTAATAAAACAAACGCCAAGGTTTTCATCGAGATTTGTTTTTCAAAAACCTATAAAATAATTGTGAAATAGTTACAAAATTAATAAAAAATACATACTTAGTTTTAAAATATTAAATAAACGGTGCTTTTATCATATTTAATTTTATTAGTTTTAAAATTAATATTATTTTATAATAATTAAGTTGAGATAGGGCTACAACTAAAAGATGATGCTACTATCAAGGCATAAGTAAAAAAAGATTTAACGAAGGGGCGACTTTTTCGTAACGTTTTATATTGCCGTAGGTGGCGGTACTTCCACGCTCCACATCCATGCGTTTAATGTACAGGGTGAGCGAGAATGACCGAGGATTGCAATGTAGGCAACCAAATATACACTTATTGTGAATATTAAACAAACATATCCCTAGACTGCTCTTGACCATTAAACAATTAAAATATGTATATACAAAGTACATAATAAACAATGATGACGTATTTTAAATCTTTAAATAAATTTCAATGATTAAAAAATAATATTTGATTAATTAAATACACTTAAAATAAAACGTTTCTATTTTCTAATTGGCAACTTAACTATTATGATAAATAACAAATGTATATTTTTATAGGGTTTATCAATATTGAAAAATTAATACTCAGTATATTAATAACATCAGGTAATTGTACTACATTATGAATTAAATTATAAAATTATTTGTATAGAACAAAAATTTTATTTGTGACAACGCTAACAATTAAAATAAATACATAATGCACAACGATGAACCATTTTAAAACTTTATTAAAATAAAAACAAGAATTTTAATGATTATACATATAATATACAAATAAATAATAAAATGTTTCTATGTTTTAATTAACAAAATTACCATTATGAAAAGTAGCAAATGTTTGAACAATCAATAAATATGGCACAGGTAGTACTCTCTTCAATCGTACCCGAATCAATTTAATAAAGTTTTATAAAAAAATATAAGTATATTTATTCTTTACCTTAATATTAAAAACCCAAATGCCAATTGAGTGTAAAGTTGTTTTGTGTATCTAATAGGGATTGAAAACAACCACAAAGCTTCATCGGTAAAAATATTATTCAATATTTCATCATTATTTATATTGTAAACAACCTCATCAATTACAATGAACAGCCTGTCAGGTGGTTTTTTCTATTAGGTGCATAATTTTTAATTCACAACCTTTTTATAAGATATTCTAGAGACCGAAAAGAGTACGACCAGTTGCCATCCTTATTGATAGTTTCACTGCGACTATAAAATCACTCTATTCTTGTATAAACATTATTGTACATATAACATAAATATCCAATTCATAGTATGCATAACACATAATTCACACAATTTTAAATTTACACTGCACTTTCAATTATTAAATTGACTTAAACATATTTTTAATAAACATTAACAATGACTATTATATAATTTAAATATTCAATTAACACTTCTGTTCAATCACAGTTTGTGAATAACACACTTCACACTGTTTAAAATTCATTCGATACTTCACAATTCACATTTTATTATAATAAATTAACTTTTACATTATTTTTAATAAATATAAAAAGAGACGAACGTCTATGAAAATTGACGTTTAATCTGGTGACTTTTAAGATTATTTTGTTCAAGGGAACAAGTTGACAAACTGATACACACTAAAATCGCTAAAAAATTTCCCAGAAATATTTGAAAATCCTCGGTCATTCTCGCCCACCCTGTATTCCCCTAATACCGAAACAGCCAATGAACGGGTAAGCTAGATGAGCGGGTAAGCATAGCACGTGCATTGTGTTATAGTCGAAGAGCATGGATATTATAAAAATAGGAAGACGGAGTCGGGACTTGGAAAATATATGTATATTAATCTAGGGGCATGTTCATCTCCATTATTAATGCAAATTAAAAAAAACAAAAAATTTATTTGTTTTCCTGATTTTTTTCTCTATATAGTGACATAAATTTAAAATCGGTACAAAAACAATTATATCATTAACAATTCCTAAAAATTTCACATTTCTGCGTTCTGTCGTTTTCCTATTGAACATGCCCCCAGTTTATGACAGAAATTTGCGAGCCTTAAATACCCAAGCCATAGTAAGACTAAAAATTGTGTACAAAATTACAAATTGTGATTCATCGTGTCAAATGTTATACAAATTTTGTCTGTTATATAAAAAAGAAATCAGAACTTACAGTCAAAGATTTGCAAATCATTTGTTTAGCTTCAAATACGACACTACAAAATCAGTTGTGGAGAATTTCATGCGGCTGCACCCACTCTTCAAGGATCTTCAAGTTGAAGGCGAGAACACAAAGAAAGCTGAATGCTGTCTAGAATCCTAGAACTACTACTTTCAACGTTGTATCTTTTGTACTGCATATGATAATATTTATGTTGCCGAGAAAACTTTATCCAAACTCATCAACCCCTACGATTATAAAAAGGCAGACTCGACGAGACCCAGAACGTTTTTATTTTAAGACAAACACAAGCACTAAAGCTAAGTTTTTGAAGTTTCAAGAAACTTTGTCAGTTAAGTGTTACAAATGTAAAATGAAGAAACATGTCAAAAAGTTTTACAAAAATATGCCATGTGTTAAATATGTAACTTATAGCAAAAATAATTACAAATGTAATGTTTGCTAACAAAAAGGTCATTTTGCCGCTGTCCGCCGGGCAACTCGAATAGTAATAACACTGAAAAACCGGATCGGACAATCAACATTAGACATTGATCGTTGAGATATGGGACACAATGGTAAAAACTTCTAGATCAAGAATGTGCAGCCACATGACATATGCCGTTTTAGAGGAAATAACTGTTCAACTTTATTGAACTTAAAGAGTCATGATGGGAGATGCAAGCAAGTTTAATGAAATGGGTGTAGGCGATGTAAATCTGTAAACTTTTAATAGACAGAAATAGGATTCAGTAACATTTCGAAATGTTTTATATGTACCAGAATTGATTTTTAACTTTACACTTCTGTAACACAAATGATAGATAAAAAATATGTAAAGTCTGTTAATGCGCGAGTGTCCATTTTTAAGACTATTGATAAACAAAATCACTTCAATTAAAACTTGACATGAACTCCCACCTAGGTGGTGTAGAAGTTAGCGTACTTGGTTGATACGTATAAGTCTCCTATCTGGAAGGTCAGTTGTGATGTGTTGTGATGAGTACGCATTCTTTCGGATAAAAAGAAAAAGTTTAGTCCCGTGTACTGCTTAAACGTTTTGTGCAAGTTAAAGAAATTAAGTTGAAATTGCTAAATTTGCAGCAAAACTTCCAGATGCGGTAGTTTTAACTTCTGGCGTCAGTGATTAGTCTTGGCAGCAGAAATATACTAACGTTAAATATATTAATTAACTAAAACTTGGCATAACAAATTTGCACATCAAAATGTTAAGTATGTCAAAACTATTTTTGACAAAAATGGCATTAAGTACACATATAATTGAAGAGACTATGTATGTAAAAGTAAATATATAGCAAGCAACATTGATACTCTCATTTTAACAATCTAAAATCAACTAAAATAGTTTTTATTTGATTTATGTATTAATCTTTGCAAAACAAATACCTCGTTTCTAGGACAAGTTAAGTGTTTCTTACTTTTTAAAAACGTTTTTTTAACACTTTTGTACTGTTTATTTCTTACAAACCATAAACAAAAACAGCAAAATTAAAACATCTTTTTAAAAATGGTAGAGAATCAATTTGATAAATGAATTAAATGTTTAAGAGAACGGTACTAAAATTAAAATTGTCAGAACAACTAGAAAAACTAGAGTTTTACATAAAGTCCAATGTACATATTTCTCAACAAATCGGCAAAATTGAAAAGAAATGCTAACCGTTGTGTTGTTAGCACGTACCATTACACTTGTACAAAATTTATGGGCTAAAACTTATTTATTTGGTGTTTACATTGAATCAAACAGAAACCAATCAGTGGATAGAGTCCAACAAAACAAAAAATGAAATTAAACAAATTAAATAAATTAAAAAGCGTTGAGTGTGATTGTTATGTACTTATCCTTGACCACAAAATAAACAGAAAGTCAGAAAAAGGTATTGTCAAATAAATCAGCCAAATGTGATATGTTCAAAAAAATTAATTTTTGTTGAAAGTCAATCTTGAAAAGAGTAACACGCAGATCAAATATAATTTAAACGCCAATTAAGAGAAAAACTTAGATAAACCTGCATTTTGCAACACACTGGATGAAATAAAGAATTTGAGTAAAGTATCCGTGCGATCATTTCCTGCACGTGAATAACCAAAAAACAGACAAAAAATAGCAGTTAAACTAGTAATCAAAACTCTAAAAAAACCAAATTTGCGTAATTGACAAACGTTAAATTGATCTTCCCGTTTTTCAGACTTTATAATAAATTATTTTAGAAGAGGAATTCAAGCCAAGAAAAGGGGAAGATATCTCTGTTTTTAAAACACTGGGACAAAGTAAGATGTACTGCAATGGCAGACAAATTTTACTTTTTCACCAAATTGATGTTTTACCTTATCAAAATTTCAAAAACGCAAAACAACTGACCTGTTGTTGATTGTTGTGTAAGAAATAATTTATTTTATATTATATATTTATACCGACTATTTTAGTCTTGTGGCACGTCATGCGCCAATTTGACTGATAATTTGCATTGCAGTATCAAAATATTGAAAAGTGAGAATTTAAAGAAGAAATCTATATATATCCATGATGGCTCAAAGCATGTACAAACTGAGTAAATGTATGTTTATCGTTTAAAACAAGCTTTAAAAATTAAAATAACAAAATTTCTAATTTCTTCTTTGTTGTGCATTGTACAACTTAATACAGTGCTTCAGAAGTCTTACGACTTGTTTGAAGGGAGTTGATGAGACCAACGGTTTATTAGGTGACTTCCGTGGTGGATAAAGAACAAGTTATTATTTTAGTCATATTTCGGGGAATAAACCCCGGACTGTCAAACAGCGTGCTACGCTAACACTCTATAACTGAGCCATCGCACCGTTTAAAGACACTGATTTTTGCTAACAAAGATGATGATTTAAAAAATTACTTAAATTATTTTGAAATGCAAATTGACATTAAGCCAAAAAAAGTTTTTGTCAGTTAACTCAAGTACACGAAGCAGATAATTCGACATCAGTTTTGCATTAAACTACTTGAGGCGTTTCTGCAATAAATAAATAAAAAAATATTAGAAAATGATTAAACAAGTCTTTTGCTACTTGAATGAAACAACAAAACTTTTAATTTTCTTGGATGGAGATAATCAACTTTACGTCTATACCGACTTGGACTATAGAGGTGACAAGCAGTCAAAATGACATTCTACCCATAAGTAATCTATTGGATTATTCACGGTACACTTATTGTATAGTATACTCAAAAGCAACGGTCAGTACTTATTTCATCAGTTCAAGCAGAGTATCGGGCCGCTGTATCTTCAATTGATGACATCAGTTGGATTAAGCGTATCAATAAAGAACTTCATGTTCTAGATGTCAAGAAACTAACTACTTTGTATGTAGGCAACCAATTTTACGTTAAAAATACTTATGATGACAAAACCACAAAAACCACCAAAAAAACATATAAAATTTTTGAAGAAGTTTATTCAACAGTATATTGGTAATATTGTCAACCTGAGACATGTGAAGAGTTTTTGCCAACTTGCTAATATTTTGACAAAACCTAAGAAGAAGAGTTAAAATATAATTACGTTTTGCGGTTAAAATGTATTGTATTTGTTTACTTCTTATGTATACAAGGCGCATGTGCGCAGTGGCAGTAGTGCGCAACAACTTACATCGACAGTACATCACGGTTGCTCTCAACAGATGAAACAAACGTACATGTTCATAGAATATTTAATATAACTTTAGTTTGACAAAATATGAGTATTATTAAACCCACTTAATTCATAACAATACCTGTGAATATTTTCATTCAGTGCGTAGATATTATCAACATATTGTGATAGTCTCCTAGTTTTTATAAAACTATTTTGTGTGCTATGACCGCTTCTTTTAGCAGTAATTACATAGTTGAATGTATGACTAGTGTTCCTTGCTTACATAAAAGCAGTTCTGGTGCTAATGTATTGAAAACCATTTTACGTTTATGTACTGCTACAGCAAATAAAAAAAGTGCAGTAGGTGTTTTTTTATGTACAAACACAAACTTTTTTTTTGATTTGCAAAAAATACTACTGAATGTAATTTAAATTGTACTCTTTTATTTTGTATAAGTATATTGTATAAAATAATATAGTAAAAACAACAAAACTAAATCATACAATTTTGAATATTTATTTGACATTAATACATACAAACATAACTAACTTGCATATTAATAAAAACAATATGTGACAGTTTTTAGTATGTGATTGTGTTATATTTTATGTATTTTATTATGTTAAGAATTACTGGCATAAAAGCATAGATCATAAAACAAGGCAAGAAGAATTCTATTTTAAAGATGAAAGAGATATAATTCCTACTCAAACGGCGTAGGCTACCTAAATATATAGATTTAGCAGAACACGTTTAGATCTGCGTGAACATTCTAATAATGAAGCCTGTCATTTTGCTTAATAGCTGAAGTGCGTTTTTTACTTTTGTTTTATTTGGAATTAATCTATTGTATTATTATTTAATTGTATTATTATTTCAGAATTATTATTAATATAATAACCATTGATATATTGCTTGTGTTTGTAGATTTCTTTTATCTAAAATTAAATATAAGTTATGTTTGTATCTTCAAAAAAGGTTAAAATCTATAACCAAAAGAAACCAAAAAACTAGTTTTCTCAATTAGAATAAATAGGTTTTAGTAAGTTATATGGAATGAAACAAAACTAAAACCTGTCAAACTCAACAAGGGTACTGATCGTAGTATGTTAATGTGGACCATTACTAAAATGATATAAGATCCAAAAAAAAGTCTATCATTAATATTATAAAATAATCCAAAAAACCATTCTCTGTCGGTAGTTTATAATTTGTAAATTTGATCATTTTTCTTATTTGCATTTCTACCTTCTTACAAATTATTATTACACTTTCAGTCGGAATATGCAATCTAACTGAACACTTCTTATCAATTAAATAATACAGTCGAGGTCATACATTAATTTGCAAGCAAATAAAAATCAGAGTTTAACCTCATGTATCGTTAAAGTTTAATAGATGATATGCATTAACAATAACAAAACAAGCAATTTCCATACTAATATGAAGAATCTAAATAAATTTGCTTTACGTGAATATGCAATATTTTAACAAATATAAGTAATGTTTGTATGCAAAATACAATATTTATTAGATTTAAATTTGTTTGTAAGTCTGTGTTAGAATTTAACTACACAATAAGCCTCTTTATATGTTATTAAAAGTTAAAATATCACTCTTAATGCAAATAAATAGATAATTAATAATTAAAAAAATTGAATATCTTTGAGAGAGTGACTACTAAGTAATCTATATGACGTCATGCGCAAATGCGGAACAGTTTTAGTCTTATTACACCACGATTATGCGCGTTTCTCTCACGCATGATGACGTAACGGGGAAATATTATTGGCACGTCAAAACAGATTGTACGACAGCAAATCAATACAGTAATAGTCTCGACAGATTTTTTATTTTTCTACGTTGCTGTTGATTTGTTCTATTCAACAGTTCATATGTTGTCGTGGCTTTCATATTCTTACCATGCAATATTCTTTTCTGTCGTAAAAAGGTTTTAAATGTTGTAAAAATATATATAATATATAGTCTTTTAATATACTTTATTCCGCGTACAAACTTTTTAGAGACGTTAATTAAAAACTACTGTCGTGCAAATAATCTTTTTATACGTTCGTTTGTTTGTTAAAATTATCAAAGATAAACGAGCATATTTTATATCCTACAGTTTATATTGCATACTATATATATACCATAAAGCTTAGAGGAAAGAGAGTTTGCATATTTTAATAGTTGGAATTTAACATCATTTATGTGACTATAATCAAAAAAGTTGATGGTCTTTTATAATGGACTGATTCTCTACATTGTTGTTAATTAATTGATAAGTATTTTTGTCTTATATTAAAATTACGAATGTTCATATTAATTAAATAACATAAATTTATTTTCAACTAAATACAAATTTTAGTTACACATTAACCATAACAAAACATGAAACTTCCATACTATTATAAAGTTTCTAAATAAATTTGTTTCATGTGAGTATATCTACCTATCCACCGCTTTTTTAGTTTTTTAAACTATTAATATTTATTTATTTCTATTATAAATTTAAATTTTTTTCTTGGTTTAAAACAAATAAATAATAAATACAAACAAAAATACTTAAGTGCAGTTTATAATCTAATATTAATTGTCATTTCAATGTAGAATTACTCGAATTATATATATATGCTCATATGTAAATACAAAAAAATGTTTATTGTAAACAAATTTATTAAAATATAATAATAATAATAATATCTCTAATATCAAAACATATACTCACCAGGATAATAGCTTCTTGTAGAGAGGTTTCAACATTAACTGAACGGTCATCAAGTTTGTTCTGTTTCATTTATATACTTACTCATTTGCAAACATATATCTATTTGGCACTTAATTAAGTCAAAGGTTATATATTATTTATATTTATTATTACATTTATATTTATTTGACTTTTGAACACTGGGAATTCCCAAAAAGAGATTATTACAATTTAAAGTAGATACAATTAAAATATATTAATAATTATTATTTATTAACAATCTGAGTACAAAATTGTTAAACCGCAATAAACTTACTTTAATATGTTAAGAACACTTTGTTAATTTGTTCAAAACTTTAATTTGTTAATTAAAATCTAATTTTATTTTTACTAAGTTTATAAGAGAAGTCTTTTTTATTTATTTAGTTTTGCTCGTAGGCCAACAATTTAGTCAGGTATTATTCATAGGTGAAAAACAAATATTGCGTTTTTGCACAAAACTTCAGTGAAGAAAAGAAGGCCTTCCGTTGCATATGTGCTTAAAAAATGTGGAAAGTAGCTTTACAAGCTGGACGCCTACGTATTCTCTTTGGTTTTAGAAATTGTGAAGCAATGTATAATACAAGGTGATTCAAAGGAACCGCATGGTTTTGAAACAACTAGTATTTGGTTAATCTTACAATAATTGTTTGTTTATTGACGTTATAATGATTGTAATAAAATGCCATTTTATTTTACTAAGGCGGAAAATAACTTAAATGACAACTTTCTTCTTGAATGCAATGTTGTTTGTTTGTTTGAAGTTGCTGATAAGTTTGCCCGGTGCGAAAGCGTCATTTTGCGCCTTCCAAACTCTAAAATTATGAAATTTTGATGGTTTTCTGCGCTCTATCTAAGCTGCGCCCGAGAGCACCGCCCAAGTTACGGCATCTTCTAATAGTTCCCGATTACTTTTCTGCAATTTAACGCAAATAACATTTTTTAATTTTTCCAATATTTGGCAATATTTGGAGGTTATTTTTATAGACACGGGACTTCAGAAAACCCCACAAGAAACATCATAAGCCGTTAGGTCAGAAGAACGAGGTGGCTAGGGCACATCGCCGAAACGTAAAATGATTTGTTCCTGAAAAATCTTCCAAAAAACTGGCATTAAAGCTTTTGCTGTATGTGAGCCCTGGCTCTATCCCGCTGAAATTATACAATATCTATTCTCTTAGTTCTGGCACCGGAAAGTTGTGATCATTTCAATGTAGGAATGTGGGTCGATTACGCCATTTAGCAACAGCAGACCAGACCGTCATTCGAGGGCTAAACTAGGACCGTTGATACAACTGTTGTGTATTATCCATGATTAATATCAACAGTTTTGTATATTTTTATATTAAAACGTTGACGACGAAAAAAACGCTGAGTTTGAAAAACAGATTCCCCACTTGTTACATAATTATTGTATATAAACGTACATAAACATACAATGCGGCATATCTCGCTGAAATAGTGCACAATAGTGACTAAAATGGCGTAGCCTGCGGAGTTGAATGACACATTACCGCTTTTCCCTACTTTTCTAACCACTGTGTATAAAATACAACAAATTAATAGCCGATGGAGACATTAGCAAAAATAAAAGACTTCTAAATGCAAAGCCTTACAAAAACATTTCAGTGGAGAAAATTGAATGTATAAATATTATTTTGAAAAGTTTTTGTAATAAATAATAAACACTCAATGACAAAAAATATTCACTGAAATTAAGAAAGAATGTATTTAAAATTATTATGCAAATGAGAAATGAGAAAGTATAAAGAAAATGGTATTACTTTTTTAAAAAATGATGTTAATATTATAATACCACATATATTTGGATGCCACAATACTTGCAGAAATTTTTTTTGCTAACGGAAATAATCAAAAGAACCCAATATTTTGAAAGAAGTTAGAAACTGCGGTGAGTTTTATTCAAAAGTATTAAATTGCTTCTAAAAAATGTAAAGTGGCCCTTATTATTGTCAATATATCGCACAATAATTAATATTATACTATAATATTGACAGTCTGTACACTGATCACATTGAAAGATTGCAAAATATATTGAGTCAATCTAGTTTTTTTTCTATAAAGAAATGTCAGTAACAAAAAGTTTGCGCAGTTATATTGCAACGTCTAGGTGGTCCAGCAATATATTGTGCAATATATTGATCAATATTATTGATGATAATATTGATCGTCTAGGGGCATCTTAAATTTTTTTATTTAAGATGTTGCTTGTCAATTTTTATTGTAAACAATTACCGATGTTCCATATTTCAAACAAATAACATAACCGGTAAATTTTTCTAATGCTTTAACACGTTAGAAAAGGTTTTTTTATGTTGTTTGTTTGTAGTACTTACGAAATAAAATATATATTTATCTTCTTTTTTTTTTTAAATAAATATATAAATGAAAAGTCTCACGTTTTGTCCGTAAAATGATTTCACCTCCGTGAAAAAAAATTGTCAATAGTGACTTGAACACTGTAATTATAATCAAACATTTAAACATATCTCAATCAGCATATTTTATTCTCTAATTTCAATATTTTATTCTCTAATTTGAACACTATACTTAGAGAACAAATTGACAGGTCAATAGTCAAAATGCTACGAAAAAGTTGGTATTGTTGGCCAAGTTACAACATTGCACATTGGTTTAACTTGAGCCCCATATAATGTTATCACCCATAAGTAAAAATAGGAACGTAAGTAAACACCACAAACACGCAGGTGAGTTTTACAAGATGTTATGTAAATAATGTGAACAATTAACTTGCAAACAATTTTTACTAGTCTCAGGCAAACTGTTTTTTAACAAAGTTATATTCTTGCCTATGGGTTGCTTTTTACGACCAGTAAAGGAAAAAGTATTTTTTTGCACTATCCTTTCCCATAAGTGGTTTTTATTTAATAATACTTTTTATAATTAATTAATTTTTAGCTTCTAGTTGGTAGTAGGTGCTTAGAGAAGAAATAAATATTATTTTATGCCTGATAAAAATATTATATTATTTTTTAAAATATAAATTATTCAATTCAAGACAATTTGGATTTTGAAAAAAAACAGAATTGGTTAACAATTAAATAAATTTATATTCTACTTTTGATAAAGAACAAAAAAGTATGAGAATTTTTGTTGATCTCTCTAAGGCAGAGGTGCTCAAACAATCGATCGCAATTGACTGGTCGATTTTTAAAACTTTTGATATTCAATGTATAAAAGTACACAAAGTATTTATTTTTTATTAATTATTTTTACATAGACTAGGTTCTACTAAGTCTACTAGAACGTAGTGACCTACTCGATTGCTTGCCGCCTAATGCTTTTATAGCAGATCACCGATGCTTCAAGTCTGAGCGCCACTGCTCTAAGGCGTTTGATCTAGTTGTGATCAAACGGTTAATATTAAAACTAAACAGACATAGTGTACATGAAGTTGTTTCAGATTGGATCCGAAGCTATTTGACGTCAAGAGCACATTATGTTGAATTTAGTAATGAAAAGTCTCAGAAATTAGAATTAAATAGAAAAATACCAGAACGATCTGTTTAGGGATCTGAGACAGGATATTTAATGATATTGATAACCAAAATATTTATTATTTGCAAACAATACTTCTTTATTAATAAGTGACAATAATAAAGATAAAATGAAAATATGTGTGAATTGACTCAATGATTTAAAAACAACCGGTTAGCTGTCAATACTGCAAAAAACATGTGTAATTAAGTTTAATATAAACAATAAAAAACATGATGATATTTTGTTAATAAAATGCAATGAACAACATATAAAAAAGTGCAATAGCTCACAATTTTTGGAGCTTTAAATTGATTCATCTTGCAAGTGGAATACACATGTAGATACAATTTGTAAAAAGATGACTTTTCTTACATCATTAAACAACTTAAATGTATTATAAATACATATGTATATCTATAATAAAAACGTTTTATTAAGCCAAAATACAGTCAGTAATGACATATGATATATTAGCATAGAGCATATCAACAGATTCAATTCGTTTGTTTAAAATACAAAAACTGTTTGTTTTTGTAATTTAAACAGTTCGTTAAATTTTAAATAAACTCAGCAGAACTTCTTGCAGATCTCTCCCGTCGCTATTTATATATAACCCATTAAAACATTAAATAGCACTCATAACTACAATACACGGAATAAAATAAAAAAATATTTAAAATGTCCTATAAACCAAAGCGAGATAGACAAAAAAGTTAATTAGATTTTCTGTTTGAAATTAAAAAATGTATCTAAAGTTTTATTTTTTTTTCTCCAGTTAGGAAACACCCTGTATATAAATAACCCAAATTATTGTTTTAAGAAAATCAGTCTATTAGTTAAAATGTACAAACTAAATAAAATTACAAAAATTATATAAGTTACATAAAAAAACTCCAAAACGTTATAAAATACGTTAAAAGCTAAAAATGAAGACAAAAAACGTATAATTTTTGTTTGCTAATTTTTCAATATTTTCAGCAAAATGTACATTTGGAAATTAAAATGTTATACAGGTATATGCACATTAAATTATGTTGAAATTGATGTTTGTATAATACAAAGAGTATTATACATATCAAATGTATTAAATAATTCAGTACTGCGTGTTCCAGAGTATAATTTTGTCACAGCCACATATGCTTTTGGGTATCTATTCACTTTGTGTTTTATACCGTAACACTTTGAGTTTAGTTAACAAATTGTTTTACTTATTTATTATATAAAAATGTGAATTCAACCCACTTATATCTGATTATTATCAAAAACTACCTTTATAAATTAAAACAGTTTTTTTAACCAGAATATATTTTGTTTAATTTATTACGATTAAATTTATTTTCTATTGGATATTTTAGTCCGCTGGCCATTTATCACGTATATTTTAAGAGTGTAATATTTTTGGAAATAACGTTTAAACCTATAGACAATGATCTTTTTACTGTTTAGTAGTATATTTGTATTAAAATAATTTTGTTCTCAAAATACTTTTTTGATAGCTATTAAAAGCAGAGAATCCATTGTATGTGAACATTAAAAAGGTAAATTTTATATGTTGAGATGACCAAAATAAATAAGGCTTTAAATTGCTTCCACATTCACCGTATTTTCTAAACTTAGCCTCTTGCGACTAATTCATTTATTTTGGTTATGGTACACATAATTTACTTTTTTCCGTATGTACAAAAATACGATAGGTTGTCTGCTTTTAATGCTGTCTGTTTTAAAATTTTAATGAGACTAAAGGTGCCCCTAGACGATCAATATTGTCTTGAATAATATTGAACAATCTATTGCACAATATATTGCTAGGATCACCTAGACGTTGCAATATAATTGTGCAAACTTATTGTTAGTTACTGACACTTCTGCAGTAAACATGTAGAATAAAATAAAGCAAGTTGTGTGACTATTGCTTTAGTTATAGTTTAAAAAAAGAAAGAGAAAAAAGGCTCAGATGAATAAAGGAATATTTAAAAAAAAATATATTTTTAGTTTGGATTGTACAATAAAAATGAAACTCTTTTTGATTGACTCAATATATTGTGCAATCTTTCAATATGATCTACAGACGGTCAATATTATTGTATAATATTAATTACTGTGCAATATATTGACTATAATATTGAACGTCTAGTGGCGCTTTATGACAGATGGCATTGGCAAATGTGATCTGGATTTTTCAATTGTAAATGTTGCAATGTTACCAGACTTTTTACTCCGCTTTTGTATACAGGGTTCATTATGAAAGTAATGCGCATTTTATATGAAAAATAGATTTATTGATCATACTGGTACAAACGCTTAAAATTCTTGGAAATACTCTTTCCCTGCATCAATACACTTTTGGAGACGTGTCTGTTACGTCTGGAAAGCCTAAGACCTTGAAACTCCTCGACAGAAATGTCTTTTAAAGAACCTTGTAACATGCTTTTGGATGTTTTTCACGGACTCCCAATGCTTTTCTTTTAGCTCTCTCTTCGGCCAAAGAAACAAAAAAAAGTCGCGGTTTCTTTGCGGTACAAACTTAAAATGAACGATTCCTTGGACGTCAAAGAAGATAATGAACATCGTTTTCGAACATGCTCATTTGCGCTTTCTTGGGGCGGAGGGATGATTTTGTGGGTTTTTTCGGTTCTGAGTCGTGCTCGAACATCCAGGATTCGTTTGTGGTTACAACAGAGTTAAAAAAGTTTGGCCCATTTTGAATGAAAACCAAAAGATTTTGACAGCGCAAAATTTCGCTACAAAATTGTGTTACAAAGTCAAAAAACACACTTCACGCGGAGACACGTCTTTCCCGCTCAGACAGGATCAAGTTGGCGACTACCTGCGTTGGAAGAGCAGATCTTCCACCACGTTTCCCGACCGTTTTTACGGGGATAAATTGTCACAATAATATTATGCGCGTTATTTTCATAATGGACCCTGTATATGTACAAGTATAACTGGAAAATATTGTATTTGTTATACAGTGTGAACGAAAAACTTTGAGGTTTACGATGTAGTTAACCAAATGCATATACATTTATCATAAAAATTAAAAAAAACAAATTTTGGCTAGACTATGATCATACTTTTGACACAATTTTTTTTTGTAATTATAAACAAAGTACATAATACAAAATGATAATTTATTTTAAAATTTTATTAAAAAAAAAACTGTTTCAATGATATTGACAGCAAATTATCAATATTTGGCTTCAGTTTTGTAAGGAGTAACCGCAAATCTTGCCGTTCTGTAATGAATATGTTTGTAACAACACTAAAACTTTTTTTGACAAGGTATAACGAGGGAAACGCTATCAAAAGTTTTCTTGCAATTTTTCACAGCCCAGGATATTTTTCTTTTTTTTTATAGTTTGGAGAGATTCTGACTTATGCCGTAATTATTATTTGATTTTAATACACATTTGTTATAGTCATTATTATATTTAGGAATGAAATGTACTGATGGTAAAGTTTGTATGCCTTGGCAACCTATAGAAGGGCAGCCTACATGTAAATTACCTGGTAAACCAAACAATTCTGATATTTGTTTTGATGGGTGCTATTGTCCAGTGGGTACCAGTTTGCACAATGACAAGTGTATACCAATAGCAAAATGTCCTTGCATATGGTTAGGACAAGAATATGCTAGTGGAGATACTGTTCCAGATGATTGTAATACTTGCACATGCATTGATGCAAAATAGTCATGTACAAAAGTAAGAAATTTTAGTAATATTATTATATTTTTAACTAAATACATAATCTTAAGTAGAATACTATATACCTACAGTGTTTAAAAATAACCTGACAAAAATTAAGAGATGGTTTCTAAGTTATTAAAAAAAACAAAGTTTTATTAGTTAAAACATTGTGTTACGGAATAAATGCTTTAAGGGGTTACATTTTTTAATATTTTTTGTGTTTTATCAAAACAATTGCTTTAGTGTTTTTTTTAATTTAGTTAATGTTGGTGTATCATTAAATTGAAAGACTATGTATCCATAGTCTTTCAATTTAAATGCAAATATAGGCTTGTAATAAGATAGTTGTGTTTATAATATTTTTCAACAATTATTATTCCAATTATACGCTTTTTTTTTTAATTAGTACCGTCATACAATAGTTGTTTTTTTTTAATATAATAGTCGGTACTCATAGGCACTAATTTAATAAGTGTATCTAACGTTTTCTTTATACGGTGCATTCAACGCGTTTGATGTGTTTGTTTGAGGTAAAAAAGAGTCTGTTGCGTTCAAGAAGGCTGGATTGGAGCTCTACATTTGTAACGGTAACAACCATTATAATGTAAAATGTAAACAGCGGTTAGAAGCAAAAAATGACTATTTAAAATGTACAATAAGTAAAAACTGTAATACATATGCCAACTGCGAAGCAAAAAACATATTTCCAAAAAATTGGTAATAAACCAAGTTTGCGTAGAAATGGGAAAATCTTTAAAAAACAGCTGTCAGTCCAGTATTGACAAGTTTTTACTGACTAAAAAGCCTACTTTTCTCCTATCTTTCTCTAAGGTGCTTTGCTTAAAACCCCTTACACTACAGTTCTGTTGGTCCTGTTGTACATCTCTACTGTTTTATTACTCTTTTAGTAGCTTTGTATCTTTGATGAAGTCAATAATCTTTTTCTAAGAGATTACTTTTACCTTTGTTTTGTGTTAAGGTTGTATCTGCCATAAAAGGTTGTGCCGTTTATAAGCTTTACATTCACTCAACAAATGTATCAAAATCTCAATTTTTTCCATAGGTCCGCGACATAAGGGATACATTCTTATTTTCATTTTTTGGATGTGCTTGTTAAGACCACGGTTATCAGTTCTGTAAGCTTTTGCTAATTCAACTAATTATTGTTACCAAGATTTTGGTAACATGCAATGATTTTGTTAAAGACATTCTTAAGTGTGCCAATTTCTTATAGCTCTTCCACAAGTTTTACCTTAAGTCTGCTGCAAATTATTTATTTTCTGATCTTGTATTGAACATTAAAAGAAGGTTTTGGTCCAGTAATTGCCATTGTTTCCAGACTGTTTATGCAGACTAGAACCAATTTAAGTTTTATTACTGGCAGTTGCAGTGCTTGATTATTTAACCTAATGATTATTGGTCTATCAGAGTATAGTACCGTCTTGATCATGTTTTTGCGAACTACTTGATAGCAGGTTTCCCTGTCTGAAAAACCAAAGCATATATCGGCATATATGCTTTGGTACCAAAGTTAGTTTCACTTGGTTTTTGTCTTAGTAGATTCCAGCTACAGTGGCATTTTATTCTTTAATCCCATTTGTGTTCAGATAGTTTTCTTGACAGTTCTTATATTATGTTTGTCAATTTGTTTTGCTGTAGTATATCACAAATGTCTTTTTAATATAATAATTTGCGAACTACTTGATAGCAGGTTTTCCTGTCTGAAAAACCAAAGCATATATCGGCATATATGCTTTGGTAGCAAAGTTTGTTTCACATGGTTTTTGTCTTTGTAGACTCCAGCTACAGTGGCATTTTGTTCTTTAATCCCATTTGTGTCCAGATAGTTTTCTTGACAGTTCTTATATTTTGTTTGTCAATTTGTTTTGCTGTAGTATATCACAAATGTCTTTTTAATATAATGGGTCTTACCACTATTGTATATAGCTATCTGATCATATTTGGTGTCCCCATGTGCGTCCGGCTATTATTTTGGTTGCAGAAAACACTCGAATAGCCTTTGTCAAGCACGAATTTCAAATATTTTACATTCTTTGTCATTGGGAGCGTATTTCCATACATCCTGAGGTGTGGGTCTGTAGTGTTTTGACCAAAAATTTTAACTAACTAACTAACTATAATGTTTTAACGTCTTGTAAACGGTACAATTGCCGTTTTGCATGGGTTTACTGATTGTTGCCCCAAACTTCCCGTGTAAAAGAACAATAAGATTATTGGCGTAGTCTACGTTGTTGGTTATCTGTAGTAAATTGTATATAGCTAAGCACAGCAAGGGTAAAAGTACAATCTTTTGTGAGAACCCGCCTGAGTCTTTAGCTTTTACAGCTTTTCCATATAATGTTATAGTTACAGTCTAGTTCTTGAACATAAAATTGACTTATTGTTGGAAGTATTTCTTGACTCTCTATTGCCTTTGCAATAAATTCAAAAGGAGTATTGTCAAATGCCTTCTAAATATCTAAAAAAACACCCAAAACTATGTATTTGCATTGAACAGTGTATCCGCACTAGTTGGTAAATAAATAATTTGAAGAATTTTTTTGTTTGGTCTGTAAGATTTAACCAAAGCATATAAATATTACTTTGGCTGCTTTTAAGCTGCTCGGTATGTGTAAAAAACACTCGCTATAAAGATTTTACATACAGGTTCAAAACTGCAAACTTCTAAATTTTATTGGCTCCTGCCAACTTAAATTTAAGTTTGAATGTGTTGATCTCCATTTTAAGTTGTTCTTATTAATTATGGTTTTTGTCTTATCCCAGTCCTTTTTGTTTTCAGTTTTTGTTTTTTTGGATTATCAGAGTAGAATCCGGAAAGTGTGTCTGTAGCAACTTGAGTGTCCTCGACCAACTTTAATGTTTTTAGTGCAGTTTTTGCATGTGCGTTTTCACAGTATTGTTTTTACGAGTTTTTTTTAGTTTTCTTTAAGGCATTACTATATGTCGTAAAAGTAGTTTTATAAGTAGCACTGTTGCCTTGTCAAGCCCCCTGTTCCACTAAATGATCTTGTTGGAGCTGTGCTTGACTGTGTTAGGGCAGCTTTCTGCAAAAACGGTATTAATGGAACTGACAAATATATCTGTCATTATTTTCAGCTTGTGTGGCGTATTTGCTGCCTTTGTACATACCCTGATTTGGCTACTATTCTTTTTATGTATAGATTCCAGTTAGTTTTTCTTAGGTTTTTGTATCCCAATAAGAAAGTCAACCTTTGTTCATTTATAGGGCACTAGTCTGGTAACTAATAACCTAACAGAAAACGTCTGCAACGCTTTGAAGCAAAAATTTACCCAAATTTCAAAACAGCCAACTATTCCTTGTAACTGTGGCTTAACAACGACAATGTTCTAGCTTAAATCAACTACGTAGGTTGGCTGTGTTGGCGTCTAAATGCACTCCTACTTAAATCCAGATTCCAGAAAGAGCGTTTCTTCAGATTCAGTCATGTATGTATGATCAAACAATAAAGGCTTGTCTGACACGTACCACTTTTTATTATTTTTATAATATTAAGATTATATTCTACTAAATTCTAGAAATTTTTTACTTTCTAGATTTGTGCATTTTCTCTTTCAGGCAACGTGGGGGGGGGGAGGGGCGTTGGCGTTGCAACTAAGGATTAGCGGTGTTTTATCTCCGCTGCTTGTCAGCTGCAATAACTTAGGAAAGATACTAATTATTATGTATTTCTTGTCATTGGGTTTTTAAAACATAGTCCTATAATGGCATTAGATTAAGTACATGTTTTGTTATGATGCATGTACGAGGCTTGGGTTGTTTAGCAGCCATCTAAAATTTTTGTATTTCAAATTGACCACTTGTCAAGTTTCGATGTTGATTGTGTTTTGCCCAACAACCTATTAAAGAAAGTATTTTATTCCAACTGTGTTATAACTTTTTTGGGTCAAGTACAAATTTTTTGCCATCCAATAGGTTATTTTTGGTCGTTGTACAAACAGTGGTTGTTTGGTTGATTTGTCTAGACATGTGATTTTCAGGAATGTTTTTCTGAAAACGCGGTGAAGCTGTTGAACAGGTTTTGCTTTTGCATCCTTGGTAAAGCAAGTTACTAATTATTAATTATCAATAAAACTGCAAGTTATATTTAAAAATTAAAAAGTTAATATAATAAATAATAATCAAAACTTGACGTTTCTAATTATTCAACTGACAACGATTAAACAAATTAAAAATGTTTTTTGCTTGCTTCTACCAAATCTATCTGTTTTGGTACTAAAATGCGGGGCGATAAAAATAATTTTGTTTTTAAAATCTACAATTCTTAAATCTGAAATATGTGATTTTCATAAAAAAAACAGTCAGTTAACTATGTACATACATATTAAATTAATTAACAATTATAGCAAAAAATTATTTTAAATAAAAAATGATTAGAAATAGGTTAGGTTTGTAATTTGCTTGGATTGAATGTAATTCATACAAAGTTCATTCACCTGTCTATAGTGAGCAAGCGGCACAGTTCCATGGGACAAAATCATAACTTATGATACAATTTTAGCAAAACAAAATATAGTCTGTTCCACAAAATAATTTAATTAACCTGACATTGACCTAATGTATGGTTTAAAAACTAAGTTCACTAATATTTATGGTTTAAAAAAGAATATAAATTCTTTTTGTCAACATTTTGAACATAACAATACAGAATATGTCATAATAAATTTATTAGATAAACATAATGTCCAACTTCTGTTATATATTTAGAAAGATTGCCGAGCAAATGTGTTTTATCTGGAGATCCACACATCAGAACGTTTGACGGAAAATATTATGATTTTATAAGACAATGCAATTATTATTTGCTCAAAATGGGTAGCATAACAGTTGAAAGTGTTAACGCTGTATGGCCAAATTCAAACACCATAACATTTGTAAAATCTGTAATTATAATGATTTCTAATCAAAAAATCATATTAAATCAAGGAAGGGTAGTTGAAGCAAATGGAGCCATAATTAAAACACTACCTGCTTATGTACAAGGAGCAACAATTACAACCTATTCTTCTAATACAGTTTCAGGTACATGCTAAATATATAGTAATAATATATTTTATTTTTTATTATCAAATTTCGGTTTTGTTATACAATGGCGTTGAAATTTTATGGAATGGTGTCAATATGATACAAATATATGTTGGAACTAAGCACATAGGACTTACATCTGTAAATATTATTAAAATTGATTACTTATAGTATTTAAATGATTTAATTTAGGGTCTTTGTAGAACTTACAATAAAAATTAAGCCGACGATTTTCGCACACCGGCATATACCATAGAAAAAGATCCTACTACATTTGGTAATTCATGGATTACTGGAGAGCGTTGTAAACATATAGCAACTATACCAGATAACTCTTGCATAAAAGAAAACAATTAAGCTTTTGCAGAAGAGCATTGCAAGATATTGAAATCAAATTTGTTTAGTCGTAAGAACCTTTTTTAGTTTTTATATATGCTTCTTTAAACAATTGGTCTAATAAAACAATTATTGTTAAGAATTTGAATTGCTTTGGATGGTTAGTTTTTAAAATAAAATATAAAAAATTAAATCTACACAAACTTTAAATAAAATTTTATTTAAGGTTTATGTAGATTTTTTAAATTTTATGAAACTAATAACAAATTAATTAGAATGAATATATTTTTTATTAAAATTAATGTTGTTATTATATATTTATAGCTTGTCATGCAGTCGAAGACGTTGATCCGCACTATGACAATTGTTTGTATGATATGTGCACATGTGCACCAGACGTAATTACTTAAATGATATAATTTTTAACAATATTGAGTTAAACTTGTTTCAGACAAAATGTATGTGCCCTATGCTTGCAACATATGCAACATTATGTTCTAATAAAGGAATAAACATTGATTGGGTTGAACAGGTACAGCAATGTTCTGAAAAATGTGATTCTGGTCAGATTTTCCAAAGTTGCAGCAACCATTGCACAATAACATGTAGTGACATCGCTCGTGGTAACTGTAAGGAGAAATGTGTTGAAGGTTGTAGCTGCCCAGGTGGTCAAACTTTAGATGAGAACAATAAATGCATACCGATTAGCGAATGTAAATGTAAACATAATGGATTGGAGTTTTCGGCTGGTTATAAAGAGTCTAGAATAGTTGAACAAATTCCTTCTATTTGGTAATTAGTTTATTTTTAGCTTTATTTTATACATTATTATTTATAATTACATATATTCAAATTTTGTAGTCATTGTGAAAATGCTATTTGGAAATGTCAGTCAACATCAAAGGAAGAATTGAAACAGTATCCCTATTCTAAGGGTAAATGTGATATGGCTAACAATTTTGTATTTTCTAATTGCATTGTCCAACTGTTAGCAAAAGTGTGATTAAACAAATAATTTATATTTTATATCCAGGAAGAAATGAAGAAAATACAGTAAATTAACTTTTGTTTATAAGTTACTTTTGAATTATATTCGAATTAAATTAAACATCTGTTATGACATTAATTTTATCGACATATTTTAATAATGTACTATTTTTCATAGAAGACGTTGCATTAACAAACAAACTTTTTACTAAAAAAAAAGATTTTTTATGAATAATAATAATAATAAATGTTTATTTGTGCAGTAGGTATATAAAAAATATTTTTCGCCTGCCTCTACTGAAAGCATGGTTTTGCTTCGCTCGTTTGTGCTGCTAAAGCCTATTTTCGGCCCTTAATACACTATATACTAAAGTAAATATATAGATACTAGGTGAGCGAGAAAGTATTAAAAAAATATATTCCTAGATTGTCCTTGACCATCACCATAAACGTAACACAAATTTTGTTTTTGTTAATGTAATTATAAACAATTAAAATAAATACAAAGTACATAATACACAATGATTAATTAGTATTAGAACTTTATTAAAAAAAAAAAACAACAATTTTAATGGTTATAAAAATAATATTTGAATAAATGGCAACTTTTAACCATTATAAAAAATAACAAATATATATTTTTATACGCTTAATCATAATTGAAAAATGAATTCTCAGTATAAACATAATAAGAGTACTAACAGGTAAATATTAGGATTGTGGATTGAATGATTAAATTATATGTACAATGGTGTTTACACAAGTGGCAACGTTATCAATTAAAATAAATACTATGTTCATAATACACAATGATGAATTATTTTAAAACTTTATTAAACAAAACAACAACAATTTTAATGATTATACATATATATGAAAAGTAGCAAATAAATGTTTTTCAGTTTATCATTATTAAAAATATGTTTACTCAGTATTTAACATAATATTAATAAATATTGTAGAAATTTGAGAATTGAACAATTAATTTATATCTACAATGCAATGCAATGCAAAACACAAGAACAGAATGCTTTTATAGTAAAGAGTTATTATCGCAGTAAAACAATTAATAAATGTGGCACAGGTTGTAATCTCTTCAGTTTTGCCAGAATCAATTTAATAAAGTTTTTTCCCAATACAGGAATTCTAATAAAATATTTTTGAAACACAAATTAAATGGTTTGAAGGATGGAACTGTACCTGTAGAAGAAATCACCTGGCAGACTATTATCCATTTTAACTGAAGAGGTTGTTCACGATATACAGCATCGGTTAGAGCAAAATCCACAAAAAATAATACAATATCTATCTGCCAAAGCTGGAGTTTCATATAAAAGTAGCAAAGAAAATCCTGCATTTGCACCCGTATACAGAATCCAGTTTACAATTCATCGTAGCGTATTGTTGAAGAAATCCATCAAAAACTATAGTGTGGTACCGTTCTGCACAAGAACATGTAGTGACATCGCTCGTGGTAACAGTAAGCAGAAATTTGTTACTTCTCCAAAGCATTGTGCCTTGGTTCTCCAGTAAATCGATTTATTTCCTAGTGGTAGTGACACGAGCAACGGTATACTGGCCTACAAGCCAAAAGAATAATATTATTAGTAATATTGGCTTGGCCAACAACGGACAGTATTTGAACTCTTGCAGTCAGCATCTAAAAACTTTGCAGGGACTATGGTCCACTCTATTAATTGTTATTACAAAAAAAATACAGCAATAGCTTCGGACAGCCGATGCGATAGTAGGCAACTGAGGCTAATTTTTCAAAGCCCATCTGATAACCACTTGGCAAGGACCTTGTCTGTTTCCCTAACTAATTTAATCAACTAAACATTGATATTGACATAGTTTATAGCTTAAAAGTTAATTTTTCTAATATTTGCTTGATCATAGTAAACCCCATATCCTCTTTTTGAGAAAAAGCAAAGTAAACAATAAAGATCCAGACAGTTAATCTAGTAGATTCCGATTATTATCTTGAACATTTATTTGCTGACCAACAAGATGTCCGTGCCTACATGCACAAACAATAAGCATATTCTAAATTCGCGACGTACCAAATTTACGGCATTAGTTATAATAGCATATTTATTGAACTAAATCTTTCCGATAAGACTACTTTTGTAATTGGCCATTTTTCAAATAAGGCAACTCCAAACTTTTTTGATAACTTTTCTGTAAGTATTGACAAGCTTCTTCAAGATAATCATAGAAAAAATGAAATAATTTTGTTAGGAAATTTTAATGTACATAATACTGAATGGTTAAGTCACTCATCTTAAGAATCATCTAGATGTAGGGAATATGAATAAGTCAACAACTAGTCTATTTCGTTACTCCCTTTTTAGTGGTATTAACCATATTAATACAAACTTAATGTGTAATTAGCAGGTACACAACAAAAGTGTTAAAAGTTTATATTAAAACTGTAAATTCACTCCGTGCACGCTTCAACAAAGGAAATGGAAAAAGAGTCAAGGTTACATAATTATACCCGTTACGCAGTTAAGTTATCAGGTATTAGACCTACGTATAAAGATGCAAGTTAGACACGAAAGTAGCCATTTAACAAGGTGGAACCTCATCCAGGCTGCTATAAAAAGACAATTTTATGTGCAGTTATTTGACGGCAGTTTCAAATTCCAATAACTAATGAGACTGATCTGAAGCATGTCAAAAAAGTCCACTAAAAAGTCAACAATCTTAGATAATACTGACGATGACGCACCGTTACATATTTCAAACAGGGCAGTTAGTTAATGCAAATTTTCGGCACCAGAAACTTCCCTAAAGTTTAGAAAGGTTCTCATGCTATAAAGATTCCAAAATCTGTCAATGCATCTTAAGTAAGATCACAAAGAGAGTCATTTTGAACATAAACTAAGACCATACGAAACGTAACAGTCTTTTTCTCGCCCATTAACACGAATTTTGTTAAAACTGCGTAGAGGTGGTTTTTGTACGTTAAAAAACTGCACATATAAACCGTAAAACTAAATTAAGCTTCTAAACAACGTTCCTATTTTGTGGTTCAATGCAAACACACACTTCAATCGTCTCAACGCTTTCCAAAGTCTAACTTTATGGTGGTTTGTCAGAGCCCCATTGTATGTTCAAAACAAAGAAATTAGTAACAATTACAGTATCCCCCGTTGCCCCGAGACAGACAAAGATCAATATTTTTATAGAAGACCGATCACTATCATTACATCGCAAAGTGGCTTACATCAAAATGCCACCTCACAGCCTCTTAAACCATTTTTCTTAAAAAAACAATCTTTAACCAGATGGTATATGAGCCTTTCAGTTTTAAACTTCCAGGGATGTAAGCACTCTACTTCAGAAAAAAAAACCAGATAGTCTCGAAAATTCTCCTTTCAAACCACAAAGAAAGACGGTGCAGTCAAGACAGACCTCCAGCCAAAATAACAACAACACTAACAGACATCGACCAAACCAAAGTGAGAACCAAATAATATCCGGGCCCACAAAACTTTGTCACATATTAGTCATCAAACTCTAAGGCAACTCTTTTGCTTGTAAACAAGACCAAGCAACATCTGCCCTACAGCTCAAAGAAGTTAAGATGACATCTTCAGGCCAAGATCCGGTAGACAACAAAACACAAAAAAACCCGAAAAGTTTCCGCGTATTGAAGCCACAAAAAAACCCGAAAAGTTTCCGCGTATCGAAGCCAACTTATCGGCCGGATTTGATATATGAACGGCACCATCTTAGGGGTGTTTCCCTCTTAGTGGGTCGTTTTCAGATCCCGAGGATGATAACAAATTAATTGGTCTCGTATCTCATTATGATTCTTTATATTTTCCAAAGCAAATTAAACATTTTTTTAACTCTGCAATAAAATTATGAAAAACTAATAAATATCTTTGTTTCTGCAGATAAAACTGTTGTAATTAGGTAGAAACCCGTTAATTTTTTTTAGATACTTTATACTATTTTATTTAAATTAATTTTTTTTAAAATGCTGTAATATCCAACTCCTAGGCACCTAATAAACTATTAGCTGAATAATCTAACTTTTAATATTATTTACTTTATTAAAACCTATAGACAGCCAATTAAATATATGTTTAACATATACTATTATAACAAATAAAAACATTAACGCTAGAGAATTGCCGGGTTTAGTCGCCTAGTCCTGTTGTAGTGCAACTAGTAGTATTGTTATGGAAAAATATTAAATCCTATCACATCTACGAGAATATCGGTGAACCTTTCTCTCTAAAAAAATATTGACACGTACAACACCGTTTTTAAATTAAAATTGTTTCTTATAGGACAAAACGCCAACCAACTCAATATCCAAACGATAAGATTTTAGTCATCACTCTTTTCATATGTTGAACTACATACATTATTCTGTCTTCATGTTTTTGGTTAAAGATTTGAAGTTACATTTAACGAGTAAAAAATTTATAAAAAACTGATTAAAACGTCACTTTTTAAAAATTTATTGCAAAGAAACGACTTATTGCATCAAATTTCTACAAATTTGAGGACACAGATTTTACTTTTTTTTCTACAATGTGTGAAAATTTTATTCAATTATATTCAGGCGTTTTCTTGCCGAGTTGGATGCTGTAAACACTTATAATTGCGCAACTATTCTCCCCCCTTAAGCATATAATTTATTAGTTGCTCAGAGGTGTTATTAAAATAAACCAAATTAAATTTTTTTAAAAGTGAGGTTATTCAGCTAATACTTTATTAGGTGCTTTATTAGGAGTTGGATATTACGGCCCTTAATAATGTGAATTTTATTTATTACGCATAACAACATAAAACAAATGATTAGTTATTTAGCCGTACGTTTTTTGTCTAACACTCTGTATATAAATCAAAGATTTTCAACCTATTTGTAGGTATTTGTATGATAAAAGTATCAAATAAAATAAATATAAAATAAGTTTGCATATGTTGTATTAATTAAATATTTATCAGTATAACAGCTACAACAGCTTCAACTCATGTAAAACTTTCTCACTAAAAAGCATTTATTCATTCATTTTGCATCGGAAAGTGACAAGTGATTACATTCTCATATATTGTACTTGTTAAAATCTATTTAATACAATATGTACATTACATTGAATAATTATGATTCACAGAATTCTAAAAAATTAGATCTTTGGGTGGTTTCACAACTTCTTCACAAGCTGATTCAATATCAGGGTAAGGATATTTAAATCCTAAAGCCAATGCTCGCTTTGGATGCACTTTTGGTCCTGTAGTCAACATTTTTGCTCAATCTTGTAATAACAATTCTAAAACTTGTTTTGGTAAAGGAATAAAAGCAGGTCTTGATAAAGCTTTACCAAAAGCTTTTGCAAATTCATTGTTTGTAATTTGTTGAGGCGCTACACCATTTATCACATCTCTAATAGATGGCGTTTCCACTGCAAACATTATTAATTTGCATAGATCCATTATGTGTATCCATGGTAGATATTGACTACCAGGTAAAACTAGTCCACCTAATCCAAAATAGAAAGGTAAATTTAATTGTTTAATCATACCACCTTGTCGACCAAGCACAACACCACTGTTTCGTGCCAAGGCGTTCTTTTCAATGTCTCGACAGTGGAAATGTTCCGTCGCCTAATCAAGTGGTCGTAAAGCACTTGTTTCCTATTAAGCGATGTAATTTGAATTGGTAAAGGAACGTAAGTAAAAATCGAATGTACGATGGTGCTATTTTGCTTGTCGAAGCTAGACTAACTCTTTATTTTAAAATCACACTATTTATATACAGATGTACAATATTTACAATGTTATTAAGGGGATAATCGGGATTAACAAAAACGACCCTTTTCGGCGAGGTTCAATAATTTATAACTATAGAATTCAACATGTCGCCCCCCTTGAAAGGTTTCCTTTCAAAATTTGTTAGAGCGGCATTGGACATATTTTGGTTACCGCTCGTTTTATGATATCCGTTGCTGTTCGTATAGTTGCCGTTCTGACGACCCTGTCCTTGCCAGGAAATACATCCTCGATACAGCCTAACTTCCAGTGAAGCGGGGGTGCGTTGTCTTCTTTTATTATTACTATCTGACCAATTTCTAGGGATGGAGATTGTCTGGATTTTTCCTTTGGCCGTTGTTGTAGAGTATGCAGATATTCCGATGACCATCTTTTCCAAAAATGCTGTCGCATTTTTTCCCATTGTTGCCAACGTAAAATTCTGTTGTCTGGTAACTTTAAAAGGCTTGGTTGAGGCAATGGAGTGAGTGCGACTAAAAAATGCCCAGGTGTCAGATAGGCAAGGTCATTTGGATCGTTTGATAGCGGACCCAGTGGCCGGGAGTTGAGGACAGCTTCTATTTGGCATATGAATTTGGTTAGTTCCTCAAAGGTTAATTTTGTGTCGCCTATTACCCTCCGCATGTGCGTTTTTGCAGATTTTACTGCAGATTCCCATAGCCCGCCAAAATTAGGAGCTCGTTGGGGTATAAAGTGCCATTTGATTCTTTTGCCGTTGAGTCGATCCATAATGCCTTCTTCTGAATCCTTTATCAATTGATATATTTTCTGCATTTCGTTTTTGGCTCCGACAAAATTTGTACCATTGTCGCTATGTATGTCGCTCACCATTCTCCTTCTAGCAATAAATCTTTCAAGGGTAGCTAAGAATGTTTCTGTTGTTAGATTGGAAACAACTTCCATATGCACTGCTTTTGTAGAAAAGCAAACAAAGACTGCCACATACGCCTTTGTGTGAACTTTTGAGCGCCGATTTCCAGATTTGATTGTAAATGGTCTACAGTAATCGACTCCTGTTACCATAAAAGGTCTGGAGGGTTGAATTCTTGTTTGCGGTAAGTCACCCATCAGTTGTGTTTTAAACACACTGGGTGTTGTTCTGAAGCATTTGATGCATCTTTTTAAGATTTGCCTGACTACGCTTCTTTCTGATATTGGCCAGTACCGCTTTCTAATAGCCGCCAATGTTAACTGTGGTCCACTATGTAGCAGACTTTCGTGTTCCGATTTTATTAACAGGTTTGTTAAGCGGCCGTGAGGTAGAACCAACGGGTGTTTGTGTTGAAGTGGTAGCAAAAAGTTCTTTAATCTTCCTCCTACATGAATTAGGCCATTTATAATGAACGGGTTGAGGCATAACAATTTGCTGCCTTTACTGACATGGCGCCCCGCCATCAAATCTTTCATTTCTTCTCCAAATTGTCTTGCCTGCTCCATTTGAATTAGGTTTTGTTCGGCGTCTAATAGCTCGGTTGGCTTCAGAAATCCTTCCCTTTTTTCTCTTCTTGTACAGTTGTGTATAAATCTTCGTACATACGCTAGGATTCGCAGTAAACAATTATAGTTCGAGAATTGATTCAACAGGTCTTCGTTAAATATGTGTTCGAGGGTGGTAACCAAACATTCATTACGGGGTTGTTTCATCTCTGGGATTTTGTTATAGTCTTCTTTATTCCTTTTTAATTTAGGCCAGTCAACGCTTTGCTTAAATAACCAAAAGGGTCCGTTCCACCACAACTCGTTTGTTGATAAAACTGTAGCATTTTGTCCTTTCGATATGATGTCAGCAGGATTTGTATCTGTGGGTACATGTTCCCATTCGGTTGCCTTTGTCAATGAATATATTTCTCCCACTCTGTTAGCTACAAAGGTTTTCCATTCTTTATCAGCCTTTATCCAGCTCAATACAATGGTGGAGTCCGTCCAATAATAGAATTGATTGATTTCCAGATTGAGAGATTCTTTTAGTTGGTGCGCTAGTCGCGCTGCTAGGACGGCCGCACAGAGTTCCAGTCGCGCTATTGAGGTTGTTTTTAATGGCGCAACTCTTGATTTTGCACATAATAAGTTAGCAGTTCTCTTTCTCGTATTGTTGGTCGTGCAGATGTATATATAGGCGCCGTATCCCTGTTCGCTAGCGTCCGGGTCCGATAAGTTCTAGGGGATCAAATATGCTGGCGATGTCTGATAGAATGGTCCGTTTGGTCACCGTTCGGCTTGTGCTTGACGATGCAGGTTGTACGTATGTGAGAGAGTTCTTTGTTGCGTTCTAATACAATTCCAAGGTTTTAATGATTTCGTTCTTTTCCACAGTCATTCCTCTACAAGTTTCACATGGATCTAGCGTTGCTAAAATTGCAGGGTTATTTGATGCTCATTTATGTAGTTTAAAACCGCCTTTTTCCAAGAGCAATGGTAGTTCCTCACGTATTGTTCTGGCTTCTTCATATGTTTTTGCTCCTGTGATGAGATCATCGACGTAGAAATCGCTACGCGCTATTGCTGATGCCGTCGAAAATGTTTTACATTCTTGCTTGGCCAACTCGTCTAAGCATTTTATGGCAAGAAATGAAGCAGGAGCGGTGCCATACGTAACGGTGCTAAGTTCGAAGATTTTTAATTTTGTGTTTGGATTGCTCCTCCATAGAATTCTCTGTAGATGCGTTTCTGAAGGTTCTATTTTAATTTGGCGATACATTTTTTGGATGTCCGCTGTGATCACGACTTCAAATGTTCTAAATCTTGCAATTATTGTGAAAAGGTCTTGCTGTATAGTTGGACCAGTATGCAAGATGTCATTCAACGATACTCCGTTTGATGTTTTAGAAGATGCATCAAAGACTACTCGTAGCTTTGTTGTCAAGTTATTTTCCTTTATCACCGGGTGATGTGGCAGGTAATATGGTGTGGCTGATGTGCTTGTTTCTTGTATTTCCTTCATGTGGCCAAGTTCTATATACTCGTTAATAAACGCGCTGTATTGATTCTTTAGGTTTTTGGCAGCACCAAGTCTTTTTTCCAAGTGCGTAAAACGTTTTACAGCAATATCATATGAACTACCAAGGATTGGAGCATCATCTTTAATGGGCAGTTTTACAATAAATCTTCCTGATATGTCTCGCCTAGTGTTTGCTCGGTAGTGATCTTCGCAGGTTTTTTGATTTTTTGTCTGATATTTATGAAACACCTCTTTCATTCTCCAGAACCTATCTATTTTTTCATCCAGGTTTAAGCTGATGTGGTAAGATGTTTTTGAGTTTTCTACGTCTTGTTTTAATGGCCCGGAAATTATCCAGCCCACCTTCGTCTTTTGGTAGTATAACCCTTTTGATTTTACTTGTCCCACCATTAACAACTCCCAAAATAGGGGCGCGCCAATTATAGCATCGATACGTTCCGATTGATTGTACTTGGGATCTGCCAATTTGATTTGTTTGGGTGTTTTTATGCCTATTCCCTTATAAGATTTTATCGGAAGATTTTCCGTTAACTTGTCATGTATCAAGAACGTAATTTTCCAACTATTGTTGCTTATTCGAGAGTAGATTTTTGCATTAGTTTTCCATTTTACGTTTATGCTAGATGATGTTACTCCGCTGATGGCAATGCTAATAGCTTCTCTTGCCAAGCTGGACGTCAGAAAGTTGGATTGAGAGCCCGAATCTAGCAGCACGCGGCATGTCTGTAGCGCACCATTTCTGTCCATAATGTTTATATCAGCAGTT
The DNA here is from genome assembly GCA_963932245.1 of Tachinus rufipes. Taxonomy (NCBI): domain Eukaryota; kingdom Metazoa; phylum Arthropoda; class Insecta; order Coleoptera; family Staphylinidae; genus Tachinus; species Tachinus rufipes. The sequence continues at coordinate 82,356,330 of OZ010744.1, forward strand.
GGTAACAGCGTTTCTTCTATAATTGTTGATGATTGATAACACATTTCCGTGGGTGTTTCCTCGATATGTATCAACGTGTGATGCCTTTTGTTGCATCGATTGCAATTACGTTTGGAGTAGCAATTGTCTTGCAAGTGGATATTTTCCAAGCAGTTAATACATAGTTTGTGCTTTTTCACAATGTCAATCTTTTGTTGAAGTGCTAATTTCTTGAATTGTTTGCATAGAAATAGCGGGTGGCTGATATTGCGCACAGCACATTTTATTCGTGGCTTTTGTATTGATTTAGATACGGTAGCGGCGTAATTTGTAGTTCTTGCCACGTGCCCGTTGGTATGCTTATTTTTGGATTGATATCCGTTTTCGCCAATCATTTTATTGACGGACTTCAAAGTATTAACCTTTTTGCTGATAAACTCGACTAATGTGGATACCGTATGTATTGCGTCCTTGTCTTGTAGTGAGTTTTCCCATTCTTTGGTAGTTGTATGGTCCATTTTTCGGGTTGCAATGTTTATCATTAACGCATCGTATTTGTTGATGTTTAGTGCGTCCAACGCTCGATTGTGTTTGGCAATGCTGTTTCCTAACTTGGACAGATTGTCTAATACTTCACGTCTAGATTCGGGGATGTCCAGAATAGCGCAGACATGTTCTCGTACAATCAAACGGTTGTTGTCGTAACGCTCCTTTAATAGTTGCCAAGCTATATCGTAGTTTGCTGAAGTTACATCAAAGGAGGCGATTGTTTTGGCGGCTTCGCCAGTAAGCGAAGACTTTAAGTAATGAAGTCTTTGTCCGTTTGTGATTCCTTCATTTGTATCAACCAGTTGGCAGAATGAGTTTTGGAATCCATACCATTCTTCAAGATTTCCGCTGAATTTTTGTAACGCTATTGGTGGTAATTTTATCACTGTATCTTGATTGCTGTTGAACGTAATCGACGTAGGCTTGTTTGTTATTGCAAGGTTGTTTAACAAAATCGTAGCCCTGCTTATTGTGGCGTTGTAGCTTTATTCAAAATTCGCCATTTCTTCGTCAAAACTGGTATGCGCCGTCAATCCTCTGTTTTGCGGTGGCAAGATCCTGTGGGTCGTCGGTGTTTGCAAATTTGTTGAGAAATGCGGTAAACCGTGTTAACTTTGATTTTATCATTCCTCGCTTGATACGTAACTCAAGTAAAATGCAAGAGGGAAGAACAAGAGTGAATAAGACAAAGTACAATGAAAAATATGCAATTATTATGGAAAGTAATATCCCAAAATACCTAATATAATAATTCAAAATACACAAAAACAGAAGAAAAATACTTGCAAGATTTAGATGTGGAAATAAAGAAAAAGTTTGCAAATTTTGGATGAATGAGGAAACCAAAATGTGCAGAAGTGTGAAGAAGCTAATAAAACAATAAAACATATGTTATAAGAATGTATTGAGATGAAAGAAAAACAAATGGAAAGAAAGGATGTGTTAAAAAAAGATGGAAGAAGAATAGTGTGGATAAAAAATGTCATTAAAAGAAGAAAGAAGATTAACAAAGATTGTAAAGTTTAAGTTGTATTATAAGATATTATGTTGATTAAGTAGTGTAATTTGTAGATTGTTACAAATTATAATAGGATAAGTTTTATTAAATAAGGATTTCAATTAAGTTATGTATAAATTGTAACATGTAAATACTTTTCAAGGCCAAATGGTAAAAAAATAAACAATTATTATTATTTGAAATTTGAGGTGAGGTTTGTTAATTGATATAATAGCATTGTAATTATTTTTATGTTAATAAAAGTTATTTATATATGCCGCCATTATTTATTAAAAATATTTAAAATTACTACATAAAGCACATTTTCTCAGTCAGCATCACAACTTAAGTAATCATTCTTATACATCTCTAACCAGTTCATAAAAATGATTTAACAAATTATTAAAATTGTTACAAGATTGACACCTGCAGCTAGCCGGTACAACAATTTGACGCATAAATTTATGACTATCTTCACAAGTCAATTCAATTAATCTTGTTCTATAGCTAATTGACCGGCAACACGAACAGATAGTATTACGATTGCCATTTACTGTAAACAAAAAAACACAAAATAATAAATAAAACTTATTTTAGTTTTATAATTCTTACATGAATTAAAGGTGGTAGATTGGCAAGATCCTTCACATTCCAGAAAATCATGTATTGGTTTCATGTTTTGACAGATTCCATGAGGTTCTTTTATTGTTTTTATTGAACCAATTCTTGCTTCATTAGAAATTAATTTACAATCTAAAAATAATAATAATTAATTAAATAATGTAATTATAAGAATAATAGATTACGTTTTTTAGATTCATCAGTCAATGGTCCGGTTGGTACTACTATTGGTGTAGTACAATGTAATTCATCATCTGGACATTGAACAATTCCATCACACCAAGAAGAAGCTTTTATGCAGATATTGCTTGATGGGCACACTCGGTATCCTTCTTGGCAGGGCAAACAGTTGCAATTACAATTGCTATCAACTGTGGACTTTTGGTTCTTAAATATAAATTTAAAAATAAATAATTATTAAATTTATGTTACAGATTTAAATAATTTTAGTTTAACATAATATCTAAAAGTGCCCCTAGACAATCAATATTATCATCAATAATATTGAACAATATGTTGTACAATATAATGCTAGAACCACCTAGACCAGAGGTGTCCAAACTTTTTATTACGAGAGCCACACTGATCCTTTCGCAAAATTTTGCGGACCGCACTTTGAATGTGATTATAAAATTATGTACATACATAAGTTTACACAGTGAGAAATTCTCGATATCTAGCTAAAAGCTAGAAAAGGACAACCAGTTTCTACCAGATTTATTTACTCATGTTAAGTCTTTTCGACAAGAAAATTTAATACTTGTCAAGCTTTCAGTAAACAAACCAAGACACAATTTTCTGTGGATTTAGCAATTGAAGTTTTGAAAGCTTTGAAACATAACTTTGAATCTTGTTTTTTTTTATTTTGATAGAATTGCAAACGACATCAAGTTATATCAAAATCCTTTCAGTAACAATCTTTTCAAAGAAAAATGTACAACTTTATCTTTGTTGGAGTTTTATAAGAGTCTCCCTACCACACAGTTTAAAAACCGTCAAAAATTTGCTCGTAGTCTGTTTTCAGTTTTTGGCACTATATATCTGTGCAAAAAAACGTTTTCAAAAATGAAATACACAAAGAACGCTTACAGGATCAAATTGAGCAATAAGCATAGGAAGTCGCTGCTTTTAATCTCAACAAGCAAATTTAATCCCCAACTCGACAAACTTATCAGCGGCAAACCACAACTACAATTATCACATTCGTTGTTGTAACATATAATACATTTATGTATAATAAAATAAAATAAAATAAAATAAAATAAAAAATTATTTGTTGAATTTGAATTCAAGCAAATGATTTGTAAAATGAGTTACAGCAATCCGTATGCCAAAACTTTTCGGTCAGGCGCGGGCCGGATTGGTGTTGCTTGGGGGCCGGATCCGACCCGCGGGCCGTAGTTTGGAGACCCCTGACCTAGAAGTTGCAATTGAAAAAATATATCTTAACACTATATATGTAATGCCATCTATAAGCTACTGTTGTACAGAGAGTTTATAAATGAATGGGATTATGTAATCACTTTAAATATGCCGCCTTTTTAAAATTGTCCAATATACTATTTGTTTTGACAGCTTTCAAGCAAGCAAGGTTATATGAATGTATACAAATGAAAAGAATATTTTTATTATTAAATCCTACTTTAGGAATGGGCGGTTTGATAATGGGAATGGCTCTATTCTATTCCGGGTTGTGTTCGAAAGTTTACAACTGATAATTATAGACATGTAAACAATGTAAACATATAAAAATATTTTTATTATTGAATCCTAAGACCATGTTTTAGAGATACTTACTTTGAAGTAAAAAAACTGCTATGCAATACTTTAAAAAACAATAAAGAAATTTATAGAAGATTAATGAAGGAAATATTAATGTTTTAGTTATTCATTCTCAAGCTCGATGAAGCATAAAAAGTTCACAATGGTTAATGGAAAAGCCTGAAGCCATAGAATCAGCCTTAACTGGACTAGCAATAGACAACGCTCTATGTCACCTGATCGGAAAAATGCTCCGTGAAAAGAACATCAGAGTTACAATGGGAGAATCCCACTTAAAAAAAAAGAAGGTAAGTAGGGGAACCCCACAAGGAGGCGTCCTCTCGTTATTGCTTTGGAACATCACGCTTAATGAACTGCTCCTCCAACTTAGGAAATCTGGCTGCAAAGTCGTCGCCTATGCGGATGACGTAGCAATAGCGGCCTCAGAGAAACACTTTAATATAATGTCGCAGCTTGTTGAAGGGGCCCTATTGAAACTAGCGCAATAGTGCAAAAGGTGTGGCGTAGATGCGAACCCGGCAAAAACCAAGCTTATCGTTTTCACAAGGAATTACAACATCCCAGAATTCAAGCTCCCAATGCTAAATGGCACTGAACTGACAATCAATGAAAGCGTCAAATACTTAGGTTTCATACTAAACCGAAAGTTATCATGGAAACTCAATATAGACAAAAGAGTACGGAAAGCAACGGTAGCGCTGTACTCTTGTAAGAGAGCGGTAGAAAAATTCTGGGGCCTTAACCCCAAGATTACCTTTTGGCTATACAGAGCCGTAGTTACACCTATACTCTACTACGGCGTATTCATGTGGTGGCCGGCACTTAATAAAAGAGTCCATCAAATGGCGCCTACAAAAGTGCAGAGAATGGCGGCGTTCATAATAACGGGAGCCATGAGAAAGGCGCCTACAAAAGCTTTGGAGACAATCTTGAACATAGCCCCGGTCGATCTAATGGGCAAGCAATTTTCCATTACCACAGCACTCATACTCGGTGCAAATGTTGACATTGTGGTCACGCCGGAATAATCAATAAATTTAAAGGGGTGCTCAAAAACATAGACCGCTGTCTAGCAACACCTACTTTTGGCAACAAATTCTTATACCACATACCCTCATACCAACAGGACACACGCAGGTCTATACAGACGGCTTACGGAGGGAAGACAAAGTGGGCTGCGGAGTTTTCTCCAACGACCTCAACCTCAGTATCAGCCTACGCCTGCCCAGACTACTGCAGCATTCTACAGGCGGAGGTAGCCGCCATAAAAGAAGCAGCAGAATAGCTGATGGTAAATGGGAACCCTGGTGAACAGATCCACATTTACACCGATAGCCAGTAATCTCTGACTGTCGGAGAAAGCTGAACAAGCTGGCAGCACACACAAACTTGAAACTCATGTGGGTACCAAGCCACAGCGTTTGGCCTCACCAAAACGGGAAAAGAAACACCAACATCGTCTCTCTAAAACGAAACGATATCAGACTGGCAGTGGGAGTCATCACAGGACACTCTTCTATTGGCAAGCACGCTGAAAGACTGGGTATAGCAAAGCGGGAAGAGGAAGAAAAGAGTGTTCAACATTACTTATGCCAATGCCCTTCTCTGTCCGCAACACGATTGCTCTTCTTAGGCCGACCTTTCTTGATGACCTCTCTGACCTCGCATCACTAGACTGCGCAGACTCTCATGAGGTTCATTTACGGCTCGAAATGGTTTGACAAAATCCCCTGAGGAGGGTTGTACTTTTAAGTACTGTGGTAACACTACGGGCCCATCTGACGCCTATGTGAGCGTTAGCTGCCACTTAAACCTAACCTAACCTAACCTAACCTATTCATTCTCAATACATAAATAGCAACCATCGTAAATAAATATATAAATGTTTTTTTAAGCTATTACAGAATAAGTGTATATACAATTTAAAAAATATATTAATCAAATAACAGTTATCAACATTTGGGTTTCTTAAACGCGCTCATTAATTATATTAATATTTAAAAAAAGCTATTAAAATCATTATGAATCAAAAACTGACTGACATTTTGCAACATTACCGTAATCTTTAAAAGTTGTTGGTAGTACATTTAAACAAAACTTATATTTTTTTTTTAACCAGACTATTTAAAGAAAAAAAAGCTTTTAAATTCATTATTTTAGAAAATTTATAATCCAAGTATTTAAGGTCAATATCCACATACTCTATTTTTATTGTAATTGTTTTGGCAAGCATTTTTTTATTTGTTAAAACTCAAAAGTAATTTATATTTTATGACATATCAAGTAATTTTTAAATTAATATTGATAAAATAACTCTACATCTGCATCTACATCACTACTACTCAAATACTTACAGCTACAACTTTTAGTAATTATAATTACTTACATGCTCGCATTTTTCACAAGTTTTTGAAGCACATTGCAATATTCCTCCCATTCTGCAAATACATGTTGAACAGTCTTCTTTTTCAAAAACGCTTCCTACCGCGTACCTAAATGTCATCAATTAATAAATATATATATAGTTACATAATTTTGTTAAATTACTTAGTATTATGAATAACACAGGGGCATTGTAATCTATCTACACATTTATCACCATCCCAAAATTTATTTGTTAAACAATTTACTCTAATACCATGGTCTGGAATACCGGGACAAAATTTATAAGATTCTTTAATTTCTTCTATTGCATAATTTGGTTTAGCTAAAATATAAATTGTAAATAAATAAATTATAATATGTTTTTAACCAAACTTACGATAGGGTTTATATATTCCAAATATTTCAATTCTCAAATGAATATTTTTGTACCATTTGATCGGAATTAGCATTAAGTATGTTGCTGAAATTGGAACTTTAAAAATAATTGTGTTTGGAGTATTCTCATCATAATTTCCAAAAAATATTGTTTCTTTAAAATTTTCATCAAAAATTGAAAGCCAATCAATCTTATTGTGGGAATATTTAATTATGTATTGTGTAACCCATCCTGAACTGCCGCCTCTTGTTATTATTGCAGTTAATATTCGTTCTTCCAAAAAGTTAAACTAAAATTTGCAAACATGTGATGAGATGAACAATGGATAACGTCGGTTTTGTACATGTAATGTTACATTTTGTCTTTTATTGTTACTAAATAGTAGCAGTAAGAATATCTTAAAATTGAGAATAATTAAAAAACATATTAATACCTCAATCCATTCATTTGGTGAATTCTTTATAGGTCTCCAACCATACAATCCTGTTATAGTTATATCTGGATTTCTATGATGACCAAATATAGAACTAAAAGTAATTTGGTGGTGATGAAGATTTCCATTATCAATGCCCATTGGTTCAAATATAGTAATGCTACTAGGAGGCTATAAAGATTTTTTGTAAATTTTTTCAATATATTATATTTAATAAAAAAACTTACTTTTATTACAGTAATAACTTCTACAATTGCAGTTATTATTGTAATGTATGTTTCTTTTGAGCATAAAGATGTATCACATTCGTAGTAATTATTAATACATTGACAAGTCATACATTCAGTTTCTTTGTACAAAGCTCCAGGCTTAAATGTAAAATATTAATTAAATACAAATGTAATTTATACAGAAAATACTTTTAGCATTAATCCATTATGTGAAGCACACATGCAATCAGCTTTAGGTATGCATGTTGTATAGTTGGCCCAAAACATGCCAGGTGGACAAGAATATGGTTTATCTTGAGGTACACAGCCAGCTTCACATAATTTATTGTCTCTGCATAATCCAAACTTCTGAAGAGTGTTTTCATAGCGAGAACATAAATTATCGCATTGAATAGCGCAGTGGTCCCATATTTGGCCATAAGGACATTCATGTTCTACAATTATATTTGATACAATTCACAAAAATTTGAGTTTTGTAACATACCTTTGTTTTTATCTTTCTCTCCTTCAGCTAAAATTATAAAGTATATTAATATTTCAACTCTCTTCAAATCATATTAATATAATATTTTACCTTATAAGTAATAACAGCACAAACAAAAATGATTTGTAAAACTATAACAAATATTAAATTTGCACATAATTGATAAAATTCAAGATGGCAAGTGACGATGTGCAAATAATAAATCACAAAGCAAAAACAATGTACATGTGGTACGGAAGTAAAGTCGGGCACCTTACGTGTGTTATGTGGTATACTGCACTACTATTGTACTAGTTGTGTGCCAAAAATAAAAACGTGCTGCGTTTCTCTTAATAGGATGCATTGCGTTACCTCCTCTCACATATTTCTATACATAAAATGTAAAATACTTAATAGTGAGTTTGCGCACGTCACTTTCTTGCTTATAAAAAGTTACGTTATAATTATACCGTATAAGTATAACGTTATTGTTTGTTTAAATTTAGCGAAGCCAATCAAAAAAACCTTCCGCTAAATGTATCCATTAATTGATGTGTATTAGACTAATGAATATAGCCATAATACGCAACTATAAGATTTTCTCTCTTGGTATTTGTATAAATTGAATTCGATACTGGTTTGCCAAACATTAAAACCCATTTAATCAATTCATTTCCACAATAAGATATTAATATGTAAGTAATTTGATTGCCCTATGTTTTTAGTTTGTTTTCTTGTCATTTTTCAATTACAAGTTACAATGTTATAATTAAAACGTAAAATTGCGTTGCGTAAACTTACTGTTGTGATTTTATGTAAATTGTCTGAGCAACAAAAGATTTATTTAACCAAGTAGATACCGGCAGCAAGCCAACAAGCCTACAAGTTTCAGTATTAATCAAACGCAATTGTTTACTTGAGTTAAATCTTAAATAATTTTTTATTTCAACACTTTTTTAAGTAGTATTTAATACTTTTAATGTAAGAGGCATTATAAACAACTAATAAAATGTATGTATAACTAATCTAAAAATGTATTAACTCACCACAATTACAAAGCATTCTCATTTCAAATTCCGGACATGGTTGACTCCAATCATTGGATACGCATTTGCAACCTTCATGACTTAATGTAACATTAAAACCTGTTTCACTATAATCAGTATGTGTTTCTTTTGTCCGACACTCTACTGCTACCATTTTATCTTTTCCGCAAATACCATGACGATGTCCCTAAAACATTTAATAGATTTAATTAAACTTATAATATCTATTATTATTTATAATTACAGGTCGTTTTGTTTTGCTATCAATCCAATTACTCCAATTAGGAACACATTTATCAATGTTGTTAATCTAAAACAAATATTAATTAGATTTAAAAATATAAATTTTTGTAGTACATACAATTTGAGTTCCACATTCTCGTCCTCTGCATACTTTATTTCCTCTAGAACAATAGCAACTATGACATTGATCTTCTTCAATTATATCACCCTCATAATATGTAACTCTACCGACTACCCTGCAAATTTGTTTACAATTTATTTGCGGTACACATTCAAGAAAGCTGGAGTTTTTGTATACATGATTTGGTAAGCATGATTGAGGCATGCAACCTTCCACGCATACATCATTTGTGCACAAGTCTTTTTCATTAGGTCTCACAAATTTATCGCATGTATTCCGTGGACATGTTGATACACATGGTGAATAATGAGAATTATGGTCACAAGTAAAAGCTACAAAATAGAATTAAACAAAATGTTTGAGTAAATTAATTAAATACTCACGGCATAATGTATCAGTCCTCCAGTAAACTGGGATACCTTCTTTGTTACATTCCTGCGCGTAAGCTGCAACTGCAGTGCATAAACTACGGCACTCTTTATTTAAAAAACAAGGGCATGCTTCTGTAATGCATTTGGTAATGTAGTTATGTACTGGTACTCTAGCATTACATTTATTAAAAGGTTTGGATTTTAGAATATGGCATTGTCGTGATGCCCATTCTTTATTTCTTGAGTTGCTACACGCATCCTAAAAAGAAAATCAAAATATATCAGTAACAAAAGACGTATTAGAAACATTTTCGTCATATGTACGTAAAGTGTACTGGCATACTATTCGAAACAAAATTTGAATATGTGATAATACGAGTAAGTAGAACAATGTAAAAACTAGAACAACCTTCTTAATAAATAAAATATAACGTTATTACAAAGCTTGAAGATTTGATCAAGTTATGTTAACAATAGTGTTATTAGTAGTATGAAACACCTACACAATTTTAATAAAATCTACATTTTGTTAAATATTAAAATTAAATTCTTCAATATTTTTTTAATTGTTACTAAATATTTATTTAATTAATCAATACTTTATTGATGATTGCTAGATATGCATATCTATTGTGTTAGTTTTAAGTGTTTTTGCAATGTTTAGTAAGTTTAACTTTGTAGGTAAGTTTTAAGTGCAGATAAATTAATGTGACGAGTTAATTTATCTACCCGCCAGAATGACATTTATTAATAATATTTTAAAGAACAAACTTACACAACAAAAAATATACTATACAACCAAAGAACGCTGTACAAGGCAAACAAAAATTAATTGAAATTGATAAACTTCTTTATTTTGCGTCAGATAAATTAGTGTTTGATTTGAGTATTTGAAGACATTTGTTTTTTTTTGCCAAGATTGTTTTTCACAACCTATAATTCTTTTACTCTTAATTTTACTTTCATCTATTAGCTGTAGCAATGTGTACTTAATATCACTGAAGTAGTAAGTCTTCGAAGTAGGTTGATTTTTTCATTTTAATTGTTGTTAATAATTAGTTTATTGTTCAACTGCGCACTTCATAGCTTGTTACTTTGTCTACCCAAGATATTTTCAAAATGTGTCTGTAAATTTTTACTTTTTAATAGTTTCTAGTTGCGTCATTGTTATTATTATTTTAACGTAGATAATACGTAATATTTGATAGCTTGGTCTATTGGGTAGATAAACTTAGATCAAGGTTTATTTTATTATTAACTAAAGTTCAATTAACAGAAGCAAACGTAAATACGCAAGAATTAAAAACAAATATTTATAAACAGCAAGCACTTAATACATTTTTGCGTGGGTATAATAATTTACCAATCAGATTAAAAAACTACAAAAATTTTGCACAAACAAACAAAATTTACAGATTTGCATTTATATGAACTTGCCTGGAAACGTCTCCACGACAACAGAACAAGCGTTTCATTGTGAAAAAACATGTGCAAAATCTATTAAAGCTGCCGCACGCCAAGAAAGACAACCACGCCAGTTTAGAAAATGTAATCAACACAGTTGCTCTAACTATTGCATCACTAAAAGCAATGAACCGCTAACCTCATGCGTGGGGTGACATTCATATTGAAAACAATTAGATATAAACATGCAGAAAGAATGGGAAAGTAAAACTTGCGATAACATACCTAAATACGCCAATTTAAAAAAAAAATCTTACTTCAAAATCTAAACAACTTAAAGCTTTAAAAAACAATACAAATAACGTAACAACACATGAAGTAAAACCGCACAGAAGCAGAACATAAATTGTAAATGATGTTCCACGTAAATGTGTTATATGTGAAGCAGATCACATCATTTTCAAATGCGACAAGTTTATGAGTTTAACTGCACTAGAACAAATAAACTTAGTAAAACGTGAAAAGCTCTGCTGTCTAGGACGAGCCTATGGCGTAAATGTATGCCGATCAACAAACTGCCGCAACTGCAACCAAAGGCATCACTCGTTATTGCATATCAACTACAACAATCCAAGGCATGGTACTTTAACACAAAGTAATGAGATTGAAACTAATATGTCTTCAACAAATATTACTTACACTCCATCTACTGTGTTTCTATCTACTTGTGTGGTACAAGCAAGAAACCGAAAAAAAAACATCACATCCAGTGCGAGCGTTATTGGACTCAAGTTCTCAAGCAAATCTGATTACCGCGACTTTTATCAACTTCAATTGTCAGAGTTGGAGGAGCTAAAACAGACATTTTTAGTTCTGTCTCAACCCACATCTCAACACGCGTTGTTTTGTATAACTGTATGCTAAGTGCTCTAGTGATACCAATAATCACTGACAAACTGTCTTTTTGTGTGATAAAAAAATCCGCATTGAAAATACCTAAAGAAATAACACTAGCCAACCCTGACTTCCACAAACCACAAAAAATCGATCTATTAATTGGCGCAGATTTTTTCTATGACAATCTATGTGAAAAAAGAATATTGATAAAACTATTCACCCTTCAAGAGATAATTTTTGGTCAACAACCAACCAAAATAAAAAAATCACAAGATTTTACTTTAATTGTTGGTTACGTAGAACTGAATGAATTAGTGTCTCAATTTTGGGAAATGGGGAAATACAATCAAGATAGAGTACTTGCACCTATCGACCAAAAATGTGAAAAACATTTCAAACTAAATACAACTTTTGATGCTACTGGTTGCTTCCAAGTAGCGTTGCCATTCAAGAAAAGTCCAAATAAATAATCGAATTTTAGTATATCTGCTCGGCATAAATTCTTTGCTTTGGAACGCAGCTTTGCTAAAAATCAGAAAGCAAAATAGAGACTTTATAAAGAATATGTAAACTTGGGACTTATGAAACAAACAAATGGTTTTACATTCTGGATATTATTTACGTTTTCATTGCATAATCAAAGAAGCAAGTTTAACTACAAAATTACGTGTGGTATTTAACGGCTTTGTCCTCACACATAATGGTGTATTATTGAATGACATACTCATAGTAGGACCCACTCTTTAAAATGATTTATTTGCAATTATGTTGAAAATGAAGACCAAGCAATTTGTCATCACGGCTGATATTGCTAAAATGTATCGGCAAGTTAATGTGCGACAAAAAGACCAGAAATATCAGAGAAGATGGTGGAGAAATTCACCTGAAGACAAGTTAACATCATATGAGCTCACCACCGTTACCTATAGCATAGCAAGCGCAGCATACTTAGCAATTCAAACTCTAAAAGAATTAGCAGAAACCGAATCAACGAATCTAACAATCGGAAGTCAAAGGTGTTTACAGGACTTTTACGCAGACAATTTTATCTCGGGAGCAGATACCATTAAAGAATTAATTTTGATACAAGATTAGGTAACAACACTTTTGCAAAAGAGTGGTTTTAAGCTGAGACAATGAGCCAGTAACTGCAAAACTGTTTTTAAAGATTTTAAACTCAATAACAACGACTCTACAACAGCGCTAATGCGTGACGAAAGCAACACAATTACGACTCTTAGAACAGTGTAGAACACTATCACAGATACGATCAGTTACCAATACAAAGATTCACCTGTAAACTTATTAACTAAACGGAAAATTCTCAGTGCTATATCAAAAATCTATGATCTATTAGGACTGATTGGACCAATAACAGTTACAGCAAAAATAATAATACAAAAATTGTGGAAATTAAAATGTAGATGGGACGACCCATTACCTGATTGTGTTATTAGCCGCTGGCTCAAATATGCAGCAACTTTATCCGATGTAACAAGAATCGAAACTCCTCGCAATGTAATTCCTAAACCTGGACACGACATAAAAATTTACGGTTTTGCTGATGCAAATAAACGCGCATATGGTGCGTGTATATATATTCAACGCCAAAAAAGGTAAAAGAACTACCAACCATTTATTATGTCCAAATTTTAAAGTGTCGCCTGTAAAGGTAACAACATTACCCTGGTTTGAGCGTTGTGCCGTACTTTTGTTAGCGAAATTAACCGAACAAATATGCAACTTTTTAGTGGATAGACTATTACGCTGTTATGGATTAAGTCAGAATCCAAAACTTCAAAACATTTGTTGCAAATCGTGTAGGTAAGAAAACTACTCCCAGTGATTGGTACCAGGTTTCTACAAAGAAAACCCCGCTGACATAATAAGCCGCGGACTTAAAGAAACTGAGTTGAAAGACAATTTATTATGGTGGCACGGACCGATTTCTTATTAAAAGACTCTGCAGCAGTAAACTTTGGACCGATCCTGGACTTGCCGGAAAGTAAACATGTGTTGATTTCCACAAAAATAGACATTTTAGCTTTACCAAAGTGTTAATCTTTTGAAAAAAACAATTTGTGTTATAGTCTATGTTTAGGAACAATTAACATTGAATGAAGTTTATCTAGCAACATTGACTTTACTCTAAAACTTTCAACGTTTACATTTTTCTCGCAAATATGATCTGCTTTAAAGAGGTGCTTTTGTACCAAAAGGCAGCAAATTGTAAACTTTAAATCTATTTGTCAACTCAGATGGTTTGACCCATGTAGGAGGCCGTTTGATCCTATCAGATTTTCAATTTGATAGACGCTGTCCGATTGTATTACCGTGTTACCAACTAACTAGACTTCTAATTGTCAGCATACACCAATCTTAGCTGCACGCCGGTGCGCAAGAAACTATTGCCGCCATGAGATTGAAGTATTGGCCTTTAAATGGACGTAGTCAGACTTGCAAGGTTTCACGCAACTGAATACAGTGTTTACGCGCCAAACCACAATTAGATGCTCCACTTATGGGCGTTAGGCCCAGTTATCGTACTCAGCAATTCCGACTCTTTTTGAAGACAGGAGTTGATTACGCCGGACCCTTTATGATTAAGAAAGAAGATCGAAGATCAAAGAAGACAACAAAGGCATATATTTGTGTACTTGTATGCTTTTCTACAAAAGCTACACACATTGAATTGGTATCACAATTAACAACAGAAGCTTTTCTTGCCGCATTCTCCCGTTTCACAGCTCGACGTAGTTTTGTCCCAGAAATCTACAGTAACGCCACACACTTTATTGGAGCTAAGAGGCAACTTGATGAATTTTATCTCTTTCTCAACGATCCTAATAATGCAACCATACTTCACGATCCATTAAGCACCAAGAAGATAAAATGGCATTTAATTCTACCTCGTGCTCCACACTTTGGCGAACTATGGGAAGTAGCCGTAAAAAGCATAATAACTCATTTGCATCGTGTCGCAGGTGAGCCTCTTACAGCACCATCATTAGTGAAGATACATATAAACTGGTGAGAAATTTGTGCGTGCTTTATAAATCTGCAGTTATTGAAATTGATAATCTGATTAAAATTATCACAAGCTATTTTAGTCACGTGCAATCACACTTTTCGGCAAGGTATTCTTTCTATACCGCAAATCGCAATAAAAGTGAATCTCACGCAGAATGGGCAGCTCGAGTAAAAAGTTTGGCAGCTAATTGTGGATTTGGTGGTGAATTCGGGCTCCAGCGCAAGGAGGAATTTTTTAGCCAACACAAGCGGCAGCGGCGCGGTAAACCGAAATGGAATTCACATAAATGCTGTATAGTATGTGGAAAGAAAAATCACAAACCATCGGATTGCAGGTATCGTGATTATGTTTGTCATAAATGTGGCATAAAAGGACATTTAGCTCCAGTTTGTAAAAATTAAATTAAATATGCACATTTTATTGATAATTTTTATTATAATAATGTTAGAAATTAAAATGATATAATTAAAATAAACATTGAAAAGGAAGATGTAATTTTTCAAATAGATACCATACCGGGTCTGCATATTCAGTCATTTCTTTGAATTTTTATAATAAATACTTTAAACATATTAAATTATTAAAAAATGATTTAGTTTTAAAAGATTACATTGGACATACATTTTGCCTAATTGGAAAACTATTGTTTATTTGCTGAATTAAAACACTCATCGTTTCTCTAAGATTGATCATAATCAAGCACATCAGCAAATATTGGTAGATTTCAAAACAAAAAAGTTGTTAGCAATTTCTACCCGTATAGGCATGTTCTGTTATACACTTCTACCTTATGGAATAACCAATTGCTCAGCAATATTTTAAAAAATATGGAAAAATTAATAATGGGTATACCAGGAGTATGATATATTGACGACATCTTAATCACTGGCAAAGACAAGCAAGAACATAAAATAGATTATAATGTGTATTTAAACAGTCCGAAGATAATGGATTGACAGTTAAAAAATCTAAATGCTTATTTTTTTTTAAGATAAAATAGATTATTGACAGACAAGGTTTACATATAGGCGATACATAACATAGAACCACCAAATAATGTAAAAAACTTTTATTCTAAGTTTATTCCAAGTTGTTCTAGTATTTTAACTCTATTATAATGGTAACTAAAGAAAGATAAAGTTTAATTCAGACTGTCAAAAATCATTCCAAACAGTTAAGTCTATCTTAATGTCAGACTTAGTTTTAGTACATTTTGATCAAAATAAACCAATTACATTAACTGTTGATGCCAGTTTATTTGGATTAGAAGCTGTGATAAGTCATCCTGGTGATAATAAAAAAAAAATTTGCCCAATTGCGTATGCATCTTGATTATTAAATAAAGCAGAAAGTGCATATTCACAAATTTATAAAGAAGCTCTTGCATAATTTTTGCTGTAAAAAAGTTTCATCAATATCTACACGGCAGACGCTTTACTATGATTTCAGACCACAAGCCTTTACTATCAATTGTTGGTGAAAGAAGGAGTTCCTGTGATAGCAGCAAATAGGTTGCAAAGATGGGCATACATTTTAAGTGGCTATAATTTCTCAATTAAATATGTGAAGTCTGAGAAAAACATAGCTGATTGATTATTGCGTTTCTTATCAAAATATACGGAAACCAATAACAAAAAATTTAACTTGTATGTTATTTGTATCTTTGAAAATTTTCCGCTAAGTTTTACTGATATTAAACGGGAAAGTTTCAATATTAAACAAACTTATTTATTATGTACTACATGACTGGCCAAATAGTAAATTAAGTAAAGATTTTCAACCATACCTAATATGAAAACACAAACTTTCCGTACGTAAACACGGTTGTTTAATGAAGGATTATCAAGTTATTATCCCTGAAAATTAAAACATATAATTCTTCAAGAATAATATAATGTTCATTTGGATATTGAAAAAACCAAATCAATTGCACGTTTGTATGTATAGTGGCCATGTATAAATAAGGATATTGAATCATTAATAAAAAAGTGTGAGGCTTGTATAACATTTGCAAGCTCTCCAGCAAAATCGGAATTAATTCTATGGAAATATGTGTGTATTGGGCACGTTTGCACATACATTTTATGGGACCACTGTTTAACAAGTTTTATTTTGTTGTTGTAGATTCCACATTAAAATGGATAGAATGTTTTAAAATGGCAACCATTACTACATCAAATACAATAAGAAATTTTTGCAACATTTGGCTTGCTTAAAATGGATGTATCTGATAATGGAACCCAGTTCATGTTTAAAGTTATTTAAAAATAAACTGTATTTGTCATATTATGGGTACCCCATACAATCCACGTACAATCGATGCAGAGGAAAATGCAGTAAAAAGCATAAAAGATACAATTAAAAGTGGAACTAAAATGTAAAACACAAAGATAATAATGGACAGATTTCTGTTTCAATATCGAAATACGGAGCATGTGATAACAGGAACACTTACCGAATATATTGTTCAGAAGAAATAAGAAAAACTGATCCAGAATTATTCAGGTAAAAGGAACACACAATTTAGTGTTGGTGTTAAAATAAGTGTGAAGCAATATACCTGTACAAATAAAAAGGAATGTGGTGTGCAGCTACTATATTAAAAGTGTTAGGGAAGAGACAATAAATATATTGTAAAAACTTTGGAAAACCATAGAAGCGCCATATAGATCAAATCTTACCCTCATACTTTGAAAATCACAACAGTAATTATTAAATGTAAATAAAAACAACAAACTAATATTACAAGAATCATATGTAATCACAGTACCATATCTGTTACACATCAAAAGAAACATATTTAAAGTTTAACAAAGCAACCATCCAGTGATACGATATGTACTTACTAAACATCCAATTACCCAAAACTATGGAACATCATGAGCATCCAACTTGAACAATGCTATTACACCTAGACAGAATCAGTCTTATTTATTAATTAAAACTATGTATATAGGTAATTCTATTACTTTTGTACAATTTTTATAAACTCGATGTCTCAGAATTGCGCCAAATTTTAGTGCATAAAAGTATAAACCAAAAAAAAAAAGGATTTCCAAAGTTTTAGTCTTTTAGATCCTTTTTTTCTTTTTTAGACCCTGAAAAGACCCGAAAAATGGATTAAAAAAGGCTAATTTTTAATTTCCGTTTTTCAGCCCTGGAAATAGGTACCGATACGTACCCGGCGGCAAATAATTTGTTATTTTATGTACTTTGATCTGAAAATTATGCATATTGAGGTATTTTGTAGATACATTGATATATACCGCTCCGGTTGTGAACACATTTTATGAAACTTGACCTGACTTTAAAGTGGTGCCACATTGCGAAATCACAATATAATTAGATTCACAAGGGCTCAAAATGTTTTATATTTAATATCCTTTCTAAATGTTTAAGGTTTTTTATGATCATTCAAGTACTTCCGGAGATATAGTGTTTCAAAGTTGGCAATTTTTAACTAAAAACGCAAAAATTGACATTTTCAAACAAGTGTAAAATATTTCTATCAAAATGAAATTACTTGAAATTTTGGGAAAATATTCTTCAAACATGTATAAATAAACTTTGAAAGTTTAGATGTGAAAAAGTTTGAAAAATTTGTTTCTGCATCACATTGTTTTTTGAGGTTTTGATCAAGAAGTATGCATTTTTTTCAAAACTTATAAGTGAACAAAGTTTTAGAACGGAAAATTTCTTGTCGATATGAACTGATGTGTTTTTTGCAAATTTTGCGTAGTTTTATTGCTAGAGGGCACCCAGAAAAAATAGGAACGTATTTGACTGAAAGATAACGATAATCTGTATTCATAATTAAATTGTTGAATAATTCAAACAAAAAGAATTGAAATTTTACATATTACATAAAAAAATTTGAGAAAATAAGGATGAATGTGGTTGTAAAATTCTCAAGTGACTTTTTATATATTTTTTTCTTTATTTGTTTCTATTTGATTTTTTTCTGGTTTTAACCTAATGTTTCTGCTCATCAAATAATATTTTTTTGATCTCAATTGTATTTTCACCTACTGGTATGAAACAGTGGTGCTTTCTAGTTCCAATATTAGTCTCAGCTTGGTCAAATGTGCATTTTAACTTCCGTGCATGTTTTTGTATGTCTGAATCAGGTATCCACAAGTATCTGAAGAAAACGATAACATTAAAACTTGTTAATATTTTAATGTTCACTGACAAAGATTGCAAAGTATATAGAAGTTTATAATAAATTATTTTACTTAATACTTTCAATTTCAATAGATGCGAATTGAAACATCTTAAGAGGAGCAGTGATTTGCTTCTTTGAAGGAGATCTTAAACAAAAGCGCATGACGGTTTGTTTGATTGTACCATCGAGACCATCACATCTGTCATCTGTCATCTGTCATCTGTCATCTGTCATCTGTCATCTGTCATCTGTCATCTGTCATCTGTCATCTGTCATCTGTCATCTGTCATCTGTCATCTGTCATCTGTCATCTGTCATCTGTCATCTGTCATCTGTCATCTGTCATCTGTCATCTGTCATCTGTCATCTGTCATCTGTCATCTGTCATCTGTCATCTGTCATCTGTCATCTGTCATCTGTCATCTGTCATCTGTCATCTGTCATCTGTCATCTGTCATCTGTCATCTGTCATCTGTCATCTGTCATCTGTCATCTGTCATCTGTCATCTGTCATCTGTCATCTGTCATCTGTCATCTGTCATCTGTCATCTGTCATCTGTCATCTGTCATCTGTCATCTGTCATCTGTCATCTGTCATCTGTCATCTGTCATCTGTCATCTGTCATCTGTCATCTGTCATCTGTCATCTGTCATCTGTCATCTGTCATCTGTCATCTGTCATCTGTCATCTGTCATCTGTCATCTGTCATCTGTCATCTGTCATCTGTCATCTGTCATCTGTCATCTGTCATCTGTCATCTGTCATCTGTCATCTGTCATCTGTCATCTGTCATCTGTCATCTGTCATCTGTCATCTGTCATCTGTCATCTGTCATCTGTCATCTGTCATCTGTCATCTGTCATCTGTCATCTGTCATCTGTCATCTGTCATCTGTCATCTGTCATCTGTCATCTGTCATCTGTCATCTGTCATCTGTCATCTGTCATCTGTCATCTGTCATCTGTCATCTGTCATCTGTCATCTGTCATCTGTCATCTGTCATCTGTCATCTGTCATCTGTCATCTGTCATCTGTCATCTGTCATCTGTCATCTGTCATCTGTCATCTGTCATCTGTCATCTGTCATCTGTCATCTGTCATCTGTCATCTGTCATCTGTCATCTGTCATCTGTCATCTGTCATCTGTCATCTGTCATCTGTCATCTGTCATCTGTCATCTGTCATCTGTCATCTGTCATCTGTCATCTGTCATCTGTCATCTGTCATCTGTCATCTGTCATCTGTCATCTGTCATCTGTCATCTGTCATCTGTCATCTGTCATCTGTCATCTGTCATCTGTCATCTGTCATCTGTCATCATTAGGCACGTTTGTTTTTCCATATTACTGATATTTTGATCACTTGGTGATGACGTTAAATATTAGTTATTTTTTGTTTAAAATGATGCATTTTAAAGAACGACAAATCTCACTTTATTTCAGATCAATTTATTAATTTTCCGCCATATTTTTAAATATATATTACCGAAACTACTCCTTAGTTGATTCAAATGCAAAGTTGGTTGCGTATAAAGATGGATGATGCATAACAGGTTATGTTGTGAAATATTTTCTGACAGCTGACTTGAAAGAGACGTGTTAGTTTCGTTTCACTGAAATTTTTAAAACTCGAAAAGTAGTAGAGACGGCTGTGTTTTGAGGTAGTGCAGTTGCGACGTGACTGGTAGCTTGATTATTTCCATTTCATAAGTGATATGACAACGCCGCACGTACAATTTTACAAATATGAATCACTTTAAATCATTTAAAACATCAGTCAAACGAACGCAACAACTGATGCGACGTGATCGAAGTGGCTGATGTGTTCCATGTGACAAGTGATATGGCATGGCACGCCGAACGCACAATATTAGTAATTTTATTTTATAACTGGATTATCAGCTAAGTTTATTTTTTAAATAATACAAATTATATTAAATATCATATATTTCGATTTTGTTTAAAATCTTCTTTAGTGGTGTTTAAAAATAAAACTAAAAAAATGAAATTAATATAAAATAATATAAAAAGATTACAATTAAAATAAAATATTTAACTTTTATAAATGTATAATTATGTGAACGCCTTTTTTGATTGATTTTATATTTAACAAAAACTGAAGTACATGATATATCTAGATTTTTCTAAATTTTAATGAACATACACAATTAAATATAAAATTTATAATAAAAATTATTTATTCAATAACAAAGTGTATATAGAATTTAGATTGTTTATATCTGTCCTAAAGTTTAAATTAAATTTATCTCTATTAATGTAAAACATTTCCAAAAATAATCTGTTTTTGACTTTAGATTCATTATCTAAAATTTGGACATTATCGAAATTAATTTGGTGATTTTTGTTAAGTGAATGTTTTAAAAGTGCACTATTATCTTTAGAATTTAGACAATCACGTTTATGTTGATCTAAACGTTTTATTAGAAATTGGCTACTTTGACCAATATAATTTTGATTACAATCTGAACATGGAATTTTGTATATAATATTACTATTTAATAATTTGGATGTTTTATCTTTTAATTTACTAAAAAGATTATTAGTAGTTAACGAATTTTAAAAGGCAATTTTAATATTTAACAATACTCATGTAACCAGTGAATACTCTAGTTTCCCTCATCTCAAACAAGGCTAGGTTGGGGTAAAACTGCTCATGTGTTTGTTTTTACTACAAATAACAGATAAATACCACAACCACTATTAATGCCACCAATAAGTCACAGCCAGGTGCAGAGTAAACAGATTACATTTAGTTGGACGCCCGGTAGAGATGGATTTGCATCACTAAGATATTACATAGTTCAAAAAAGCGAAAATGGTGGGCCGTAGCAGTCATTACCTGAAAGAGTAGATTCTCAACTAACTTCATATACAGCTTCTGGGTTAAAATCTTTTACATTGTTTAAATTTACAATTCAAGCAACCAATGATATTGGTCTTAGCAGATTCAGTCCTGAATCAAGTGAAGTTAGAACATATCCAGCAGCACCCAGTAGAGGTGTTATAGGTTTGAAAGTTGTGCCAGTAACTACAACAAGTGTTGAAGTATATTGGGATTCTGTGGAGGAACCGTTTTGGAGTGGAGATGTTACTACTGGTGGATATCGTGTTGTTTTTCAACCAGTTTCTGATTTTCCAACTGCATTACAAGCAACTCTTAAAGAAGAAATAATGGGGATACATGTAAGTACTAATTGAATGTAACTTTTTGTTATACACTATTTGTATGCGTTGTTGTACAGGGTAATCCATAAGTTAAACCGTTAAACGTTTAGGGCTGATTTTTCAGGTTAAAATCAGACTTTTTTTTATCTATAAAATTATTTCCAAAACAGGGTGTATTTTTGAGTGGATAGAAAAAATGGAGAAAAATCCGTCTAGTTGACTACAATTTTCCATGAAATGCGTTCTGTCGTTTTAAATTTTGTTTGTTTATGTGTGTCAAAATGTCTGAGAAAATTGATTAATTGAAGTTGTAGTGCACCCGTAAATTTCTGAAGTTAAAAAAAATGCATACTTTTTGATCAAAACCTCGAAAAACAATGTGAACAAATTTTTAAAGTTTGAAGACTTCATATTTGCTACTTTAAACTCTGAGTTCCATATTCAACCTTTTAGAATTTATTTATAAATGTTTGAAGAATATTTTCTCTGAATTTCAAGTCATTTCATTTTGATAAAAAAAATTTTTTTCTAAAAGCGTGTAAGATTTGTTTAAATACTTACTTTTACGCCTTATTTTGAAAGTTTATCTATTTTGCTTACTTTAGTTTATTTCTAATCTATTTTCCATTTTCTATCTTTTTTTTTAAATTTTTTTATTTACTTATTGATTTATTACTTATTAACTTTTTTAGTTTTTTTAGATTCTACAATTAAAGATTTTTTTTTTGTGTTTTAAAAAAATACACTCTTAAAAAACACAAAATTTAAATTAACTAACCTGTGGTTTGATTTGCGGTTTTAAAACACTAACATTTGATTTTTAGCTTTATATTAATAGCCAAACAATCAAAGGTAAATTATTTCCGAGTTGTGCCACCATCAACAAATCTAGCATCTTTTCAACGCTCAATTTGTTGAGTTTTATAAGTTTATTATCAACAAATTCTTTCTAAAGCTTTAGTGAGCGGACACAACGGCGATCCTCGCTCTGGTCATAGCATCGTACCCTTGCACATCGAACAGCGCTCCCAACCATAAAACACTAACATTTGTTTTAAGCTTGAACCCTCGCTCATTGCTCTGATTTTTGTATTTTGGTACTTTTTTAAAAGCAAAAGTTAAAACTTTTTTATGTTAGTGTTATGATGCAGTTATCAATAAAATTGTTAACCGTAAACAAAAAACAATAAAATGAGTTATACATATTGTAACTCAATTGTTAATTGTATAATGACAGATATGTCAAAATAAACAATGCACACTGTGACTCAATTAACTATTGCAAATCAACAAGTTAATATCAAACTTCAAAAATTTAAATAACATCAATATTTGTAAAAACATTATTATTGGGTCCCACAAAATTATTTAAAATGAAGTGGTGGTTAAAATTTGATTTGCATGATTTGTATTCTGCCATAAAAATTTTCAATTTCTTGATAAAAGTGACAATAAATATCAAACTACTACTTACTTGAAATTCTGTTGTTTCTCTACACAACGGATCAGTTTTCCAAATATCAACAAACAATGCTGGTAAAACATGAACTAATTCTCCACTTGACGGCCTAAAATCATCGGCTTCATTGTCGTTGTAATTACCGCACAATCCTTCTACCTAAAATTAATTTACTTAAAAATATTTAAAATTAATAAATAATGTATTTAATGCAAATTGCCTTTTCAGTAAGAGACACATACACTCGTGTTTTAGGGTATGCACCCATCATCAGTGTACTTATCATCTCCCTATTCGAAGAGACAATTTACATAAAATTACAGAAACTATTAAACAGTTTATATTTATTTAGAAATAAACCAATAATAACTTGATTGATTGTAAATTACCATATTTTTCCATTGAGAATTAACTTTGATGTTTAATACATATCCATAATCCCAATGTATCAAAAGACCCAAAGTTAAAACTTCTATAACCACAACATAATCAACATTTCGAATTTTAAATAATTTAAATTTATCCCTGTGAGCTATTTCCGTTCCACTTTCTAGAATCATGTTTTCTTCATGTTGATCAACTTTGACTGATATTTCAATAATTCTTGAACAAATATGATCTAAATCATCACACATAACATTCTAAAAATAAATATAAGTTGGAAATTTTAATTAAAAAAATAATTAACATTAAATGATAAATTAATTAAATTTTACTTACTTTTACTGTTATTTTAAAGTTTTTGTTATGAGAAATAGTTCCTGCAGCTAGAATATAAGTACATTTTCCTAGAAAATCATAGACTTTTCCATCAAAAGTTTTAAAATGTGAATTTCCCCAGTGTTGACATTCTCCAAAACATGGAGTATTAATACAATTCCATAAAGCATTTTTACATGTGCTAAAATATCACATAAATTACAATAGTTAGTTGTATTTTTATACAATATATTAATATATTACCATGCCGAACAATGTAATAACACGACAGAATTTTCAGCGTATTTTTGACCTCCCATACTGCACAGACATTCTGATGGCTTAATGCATGTATTTGTATCCGTATCAAGAACATATCCGTCTTTGCATTTACAACCTGGTTTGCATAAAGTAGTTCCTGTATACAGCGCACCTTCATCGGCATTATTCATGTTCTGAAATTTATAGTTTGTTATTAAAAAAATAACTTCTTAAAAATATATTTACTCTGCAAGTTATTGGGTCAGTAGGTTCGCAATATGTAAATTCAAAATTGTTGACTATATTGCATTTGCCCTTAGATTCATGATATTTATCAACATCGTGTTTTTTTGCAATTTTGCAATTCCAAACAGCATTCTCGCAGGTACTAAAAATATACAAGTTTAAGTAGTTATAATTATTAATAAAATTATATTTACCAAAGATAAATTTTATCGTTATTTTTTCTAATTTCTTTATAACCAGCCATAAAAACTAATCCATTATAGTGACATTTACATTGATTAATAAGTATACATTTATTGTGTTCGTTTAATGTTTGTCCATCTGGACAACTACAACCTTCAACACATTGTTGTTGGCAATATCCACTAGAAATATCTCCACAAGTTCTAGTACATGGGTTACTACAACTTTTGAAAACCTGGCCATGTTCGCATTTTGAGATACACTGTTTTACTTGTTTCTCCCAATTTATTTTAATTCCAAAACTTAAACATTGAGCAGCATATGTTGAAATCATTGGACATAAACAGTTAGTCTGCAATTATTATTATTTGATTGAATTTATCTGATATTTAAAACTAAATATAAATACCTGAGGAGCACATGTACACATATCATACAAGCAATTATCATAATGTGGTTGATAGTCTACAAACTTATGGCAAGCTAAAATGCTTAAATATAGTTATAATAAACAAATGCATACAATAATACGTACGACTAAATATATCACTTTTAAAAATGCCGCAATGATATTCTGCAAATTCTTTATTAGCTTTGTTGCTACATGTGTTAACTGGCTCTGGCGCTATGTCACGACATCTTTCCCCAGTTATCCACGAATTTCCAAATATAGTAGCATCGGCTTCTAACATAAATTCAGGTGTTAAGAAATCATCATTTGGATTACCATTGTAGTTCCCACAAAGACCCTAAATTAAAAAAAAAAAGTTTAAAAAAATAGTTATATACAAACACTAAATATTTACCGAAGTGCGTCCTTTATGTTTGTGTTGTAGGTAAATTTTTAAATTGTAAATACCATCCCATATAATTTCAATGTCATTGTATGTAATAACTAAAATTAAACTTTTGTAAATTATGCTGTACAAATATATTTTTTTTTACCAGAAACATATTCAGAAGAATATGTTTTTATAGTAGCTCCAGGTACGTAATACGGTAGAGTGCTTATATCAGCTCCGTTTACTTCGACCACTTTATTTTGTTTTAGTTTAATTCGTTGTTCAAAAATTTTTATAATTACGGATTGTGTTGTTGTGGCTGCTGTATTTAACCAAATAGTATTTTCTCCTTCAATTGATACTTTGTCTATTTTTACTAAGTAATAATTGCATTGTCCCATAAAATCAAAATATTTTCCATCAAATGTTGTATAATGTGGATCGCCAATAATTAAACATTCACCACGACAATTGTTCTAGAATATAATTGAAATAAATTAGTCTCTGACACCGTCGTCAAACCAATATAAAACGCCAGTTTTATTATATTGTGTGAGAGAATTCAAAAAACTTAAATTGTCGACCAATATTTTCTGCTTAAAAAAAGCGATAAACTTTTTTTTATTGAGAGGCTGGGAAGATTCCATCTATTAATGTCGTTTACGGGAACAATCGGTATGATTATGTCCGGCAGTAGGTTTGAATAGCTTTTAAAGTTAATCTGCGCAGAAACATGTGTAGACAACATTTTGTTGCGTACCATATACGCATACTAAATATAATAAAAAGTATATAAAGTTTTGTTGGAAATAAATTGTATTAATTAAAATACCGAAACTCGAACCCGATAGATTGAATAGAGACAAAGTGAAATAAGAGTTGGCCGTTAGGGGTGTTACTGCCACGAGAGATGTGAAAGAATTAATAAGATGTCTACAAGGGACATTGAAACAAGAAAAAGATAGTAGAACTTTTAGCAATATTTAGAATGAAGAGGCAGAAACTGACATAAACGCATGTTAAATTTTTTTTTTATCTTGGCTGAAAAGTAGTTGCAAGTTAAAATATTGGCTAAGTCTGCTGTTCAAAGGATAGAGACAAAGTTAGCGCACAAATTGGGTCGTTTAGACCGTTGCTTGTGTGAAGACGATGAAATGGATAAACATAGAGCGGCCTTATTGCAAACAGCAATGTTATTGTATAGGGAGTTGCAAGATAAGTGTGACAAAAAGTAGAAATAGTTTCGTTAGAGATGGCAATGTTGCCAACCAGATCTCAAGCACTCTTTTGATAAATTTTTGATTAACTTTTATGTCAGCCTCAACGGATTTTTACAGAGGTTAGAAAAATTTAGCAAAGCCTGTGGTGTCAGTAAAAGTGCGTTGTTTCAAAGTGTTGTTACATTATTTATGAGTAGGGCTTTGGTTTGGTTTCGGGCTAGTAAAGCGTCATTGCAAGACTGGAGCGGGCTTCATTGCAGGTCTTAGGGCAGAGTTTTTGCAGCATGATTAAAATGGAACAAATTAAATCTTGAACGCAAGGCTCTGACAAGTCAATAGGTATATTTATGGCAACAACTTGTTTGATAGAATGACTTGTCCAATATCTTCTAAAATGTGCCTCAAAATTATTTGACGTAACTTGCACCCCATGTTTCTCAATATATTAGTTTTAAAAGATATTGTCTCAGAAACTAACTTCTTTTTTTTTTATTGCAAAACTGAAAAATCTAAAAGTTTTGTAAACTCATGTTTTCTCTTCAGGGTAACCAAATGTAATTTAAAGCTAGACCTTTCTTACTCATGCAAATCAGATAAGGTAATAAATGACACATACTTGCGTACAAATACATCAAGGTATAATAGTAACAACGATTGGGTAAAACCTGACTCAGGTTATAGCGGAAATTATAGGCGTAAAGAAAGAGATGATTTACGTGTTTGTGATGATTAGAGTGCAGAGCGTTATGTACTACGAGAACGTGATTCTCAGCGTGGTTATCTACAAAGAGAGCGGCGCAACTCCAGTAGAAAGTATTCACGTAAAAAGATTTCAGTAGGTACTATTTAGAGAGGAAAAAGCGTGATCCGAGCAAGGAAAGACAAGCACAAAAGTGTTCTACTGACTGACTTAAAAAACAAAAAAGTGTTTTTTGATTTTATCTTTAGATAATCTGAAAAGAATTAATGTTTATATATGTGTGTTCTGTTGTATAAGATTTTAATAGTGGGGTTGTTGGATTCAGGGACTAATATCTTTTTTTTTAGTTATTGGGTTGGAATAAGTTACAAATAATAGGTTTAAGGTTAGATGAATGCGCTACAGAGTGCAACGTAATAAATAACCAAAACAATTTATTGTCAAGGGGTCTATTTGAGACAAATAAAGATATATTAGAACGTACTAAAAATTTGAAAGTTAGGTTATTGTAGAATACAAACAACTTATTGAGTGCAGAGAAAAATGAATTATCCAAAGTAATTGAAGAGTACCAATAATCCACCCATTAAGTCTTGTTATTATCCGGTGAGTTCTTTATGCAGCAGTTATTTAAAGCAGAAGTATCAAAAGTGTTAAATATTGAGCAAAGTTCCAGCGGTTGGAGCTTTTCAATTTTAATGATATCTAAAAAAGACGGTGGACGTCAGGGGCGGCGCTAAGTACTATAGATTTATAATGGTAGTGTCATAAAATTATGAAAAAAATTGTCTTAAAATTATACGCAACCGCTCCCAGGTTTGTTCCTACCTATCGTCAATAATAGCCGGAGAGCTCGCGTCTAAAAAATGCAAGAGTTTTTGGAAGCTTGATATTTTGAGATTGGGTTCCATTTCAATCATAAAAAGTCTGCCTAGAGTCAGCAGGTCTGCCGTCGGGACACCTGGCGCTGAGACGCTTGCAAAGATGTAAAATTAATTAACAACTCTAAATTGTTTTCGGAAAGCTCTAAATTTGTATATTATTAGTAAATCTAATCTAAAACACAAATCCAACAGTCAGACAGCAAAATAACGGGACGTGTGGAGTCAGCGCTACACTTTACATGTCAAAAGAATGATGCTAGCGCAAATAATTTATCAAAGCTCAAATATTTCTAAACATTAATTTAATGTATAAAAATTACAAAACTAACAGTCAGACACATTTTTGTTGGGACCCTATCAGTCAGCAGTCGCTAGAAGCAAAGATAGCAAGTGAGGGCAAATTATTAATTGGAGATTGCGCTGATTTCACTTCTAACAAATGCTGACTGAAAGGGTTCCAATAAAAATGTGTCTTATTGTTAGTTTTGTGATTTTTATTCTTTAAATTTATGTTTTGGCATGATTTGAGCCTTAAGAAAACATTTGCGCTAGCATAATTTTTTTTACATGTATGCTGTCTGATTGTTGGATTCGTGTTTTAAATTAGATTCACAAATGATATACAAATTTTGAGCTTCCCAAAAATAATTTGGAGGTGTTAATTAATTTGACATCTTTGCTAGCGTATTAGCGGCAAGTGTCCCGACGGCAGACCTGCTGACTCTTGGCTAGCTTTCATGATTAAAATGGAACCCAATCTCAAAATATCAAGTTACCAAAAACTTTTGCATTTTTTTGACGCGAGCTCTGGGACTATAAGGATGGAAAAAATTCTAAAACTAGCCGAACTAAAACAATTTTTTTGCAATGTTGCTAGCTCTTATACTATATAGAGCTGCACGTTAGACATTAAAATTTTATCAGTCTGTAGAGTCATTTGCTGATAGCCTAAAACTTTATTTATTAATGACTAAGAACACTAAACTGGAGTAAGTCGGTCCACCAAGAAGTCAATGACTTTTTATCGGACACTGATGACAACACACCGTTACATAGCGTTTGAACTTCTTGAATCAGAGAAATAATTATGAAATTAAAAACTTGATTTGCTTTTGGACATAAACACAAAATTTAACAATTTTTGTTTGCCTACTAATATTGGTTTTGACAAGACTACTCACTAAAGTTCACAAAAAAACCGAGTGATTGACTACATTGCCACAGGTTTTAGACTGAGAAAAACCTTACAAGGTTTGACACAAAAGTTTACTAGAATTTTCTCTGCGTTTTATAAAGCTGATAGCTTCATATCTAAACCGCAAAATTCGGTGTTAAACTTTGGAACGACGTTCCTATTCCGTGGTTCAATGCTGTTAAGTATCTGAATATTACCTTCAATAAAGGACTTACGTACAAATTACACGTACAGTCCATCCTAGACAGAGCCAGATTGGCAAAAAAATCCGGATGTACACCACCATAATCAAATCAAACCAAAAATTACTTTTGAGTATTAAATCTAGAGAACCAAAATCAGGCTTAGCCCGCAATATCACCACGCAGCCTATACCGCGTCTTAACTAACCTTCTTCTAAAATACAGTTTTTAAACGAAAGATTCACAAATATTAACCTAACAGTTTTAAACTTCTAGGCATGATCCGGGAGAAATTTTAGAAATCAAGCAGGTTTTAAAGGATTTTCTTCTCAAACTATAAAAAATGCAGCCGAGGCAGACCACCGTGCGAAGATAACAAAAACACCAAACAGACATCAACTAGAGCAGAGCGACCAGATATTATCCAGGTTCAGAAAAGTCTATTACCAATGCGCATATTAGTTGCATCGGCAGACAAATTTAAAAGTACAAAGCAACAAAACCTTGCAGCTCAGTAAATAGAAGTGCAGGTAGCAAAAACGGGATGTCAGACAGACCACTAGTCAGTTACAATCACGGAAGCAGCTCTATGGAAAAAATTCTAAGTAAAGTTCTAATTGAAAATTAAGACTAAATTGTTAAGTAATGAATCAAGTCCGCAACACAGCAACCAAACAGAATGACAACAACTACTAATTGCACTAACAAATGCCTTGTTTGAGCCCTGAATGAGCGTTTTACTACTACAACGTAAACCACACGTGGTTTGCAGACGCCGCCATTGGAGTTGTAATTTAGGTGGCCACTTGGTCGGACTTAGCAAAGCCCTTGAAACAAGTAGCTACTACAACAGCCTCGAGGTTTTTCTACACCTAGAAGACGTCTCCAGGAAGTTGCTCAAGACCTAGTGCGCAACAAAACTCCGCGCATAGAAAGTGGAACCTATTAGTCAGATTTAGTGTAACAAACTAAATTGTTATCTCATATTTTCTTTGTCTTAAAAATATTATGATTTTTTATATTTTTAAAAGCAAATTAAACATTTTTTTTAACTTTGCAGTATTTTAATTGATTTGATTAAAAATAATTTACAATTATATAATTGTTAACTGTTGTAGGCCAGCCGTGACGTTCTTGACGTATTGCGCCCCGAAGCAATGCTTACCTCGCTTACCGCCTTGTGCCGTCCCTGATGGACGTGGTTGGCAACACTGTAAAGGTGGTTGGCAACTCTGGAGAGTGAGTGAGATATTGAAATGTATAACCATAACCTTTAGGTAAATTGTAAGAAATAAATCAGCATTACATAGTGTTAGGTAAAAAAAGATAAACAGTAAAAGAAAGATATCATCGTGGAAAACGTGGGAAATTAAAAAACTGCATAACCAAACAAGAAAATAGCAAAAGAAATTGAACAATTGAAAGATCAAGTGAATAATCTAACGAGATTATTACTGAGCATGTACGTGCAACACAATTTAAAGCATAACACAGTACCACAACCAGATAAATTTAATTACAACAAAAAAAAATTGGCCAAGCTGGAGGAAGAATTATGAAATGGCAGTGGAGCTAAATAAATGTATTGAACAATCACAAATCAACAATTTAATATTATATATGGGAATGGAGATGAGCAAAATATTAAATACAGCGCAGAAAAAAGAAACAGATTTAACAACATACACAAAAACGATTACCATTTTAGAGGACTATTTGGTAAGCAAAACCAATGTAATGGACAAAGGAGCAAAGTACAATAAGAGAGTCCAGACAGAGAGTGAGAGCGTAGAAGAGTACATTGATGTATAAATGGAACTCGAGAAGTCATACAAATATGAGAATATAAAAGAAAAGCTCATCTGAAATCAATTGGTAATCGGGATTAGAGACGCACGGCTTTTAATGTGCTACAATTGGACAAGACATTGACTTGCAAGAAAGCAATAAAAAAAATAAAACAATCAAGAAGAAATCAAAAAATAAACATGGAGCTAAGGAGAAAAGAACTAAACAAAAACCGAAAAATGGAATCAAAACAGCAATTCTAAAAAAAGAAGAAATAAAAACTACAGGGCGGAAGCAAAAATAACTGCGGGAGGTGCGGTAAAACACTATGGCATTCATATAAAAAATGTCTTGCAAAATAAATGAAATGCGGAATCAGAGGACGTTATGAGACTTTGTAGAACCGTCTGTAAGGTAAAACAGGGGAACTCTAGCAGTAGCAAAGAATTGTTAAAAATAAATCAAATTGGAAGCGTGCAAGAGTACAAAGTTGGACCCCGGTATATACAATTACCAAATCCAAGTAGAGCAATGAAGTTCAAAATAGTCACCGGAGCTGACGTAACAGTGATATCCAAAAAAAGACTACAAGGAAATTATAGACAAAGTGAAACTGAGGAAAACACAAACAATTCTGCAAGAATTGGAAGGTCAACAACTTAAGATAAAAGAAGAAATACTCGTACCGGTGAAACAACAAGGAAAAAGAAAAATCTGTTGGCACGCTCAAAAATGGTAAATCTCGGATTGATAGACTTCAAAAAGAAAGGAGGAAACATTTAAGTTAGAAAAAAAAAGCAGGAATTCAACAAATACATAAAAAGACATACAAAGAACACATCTTAAAAGAATACTGAGAAGTTTTATCAAGGGCTAGGAATAATAGAAGGAGTACGTTATAATATTAAAATCTATAAAGAAGCAAAATTCTTTGCAATCAATAATCCGAGAAAAATACTTTTTGAAAAAACAGAGGAAGTGGAAGCCATGTTAAAGACCCTAGTTGGAAATGGAGTAACTAAAAAAATAACTAAACAAACAGAATTCTGCGCCCCACTAGTGGCGACAATAAAAAAATAGACAGAAGAATAAAATTAGAATGTGTACAGACTTTATCAATATAAACAAATACATAATACGAGAAAGACTACAACTACTATCAGTAGATGAAACACTGTTGCATCTTCATGTAGCAAAAATATTCTTTAAGTTGGTTGTAAAAGACGGATTCTATCTATTAGAACAAAGTACACATGCTTCATCACACCTTTTGGAAGATATGCTTATAGAAAATTTCTCCAAGAATTAACTTCTTTACCGGAGGTTTACCAGACTATGTCAGAGGTAATTCAAGACCTAAGAAGAGTAAAAATCATAATGATAACGTAATTATATTTTGGAAGGACGAAACAAAACATAAACAAAATTTAAGGGCATTGCAAGAGAAACTTAGAGATAATGGAATAACACTTAATAAACAAAAATGCAAATTTAAACTGAAGGAAATCAAATTCGTAAGACACGAAGTAAGAGAAAATGAAATAGCAGCAGATAACGATAGAATAAAGGCCATTACAGAATTTGCTAAGCCAAAGAATATGAAAGAATTCCAGAGATTCCTAAGCATAATAAAGTTTATCGATAATGTATATGAGAAGACAAAAGTATTAAAGCAGTTACTAAGGAAAGATGAAATATTTACAAGTCAACAGCCCCAAGATGAGTGCTTCACAAAATTAAAAGCAATTTTAGCAGAAACACCAATACTAGCACCATACTAAATAGAAAAGAAAACCAAAGTGTCAGCAGATGCGAGTAGTTACGGAATAGAAGGAGTCTTAGAACAAAAACAAAAAAAACGGACAATGAAAACCAGTATGCTCTGCTTTGAAGTCACTACACAACACATAAATAATATACGCGCAAATCGAAAAGAAATGCTTTGCGCTAACTTGGGCATGTAAAACAATTGAGTAATACATAGTAGGTAAAAAAAATGTGCTAAGAACAGACCATAAGCCATTACTGGCGATACTAAAAACAAAAGGATTTAATAAACTTAGTCCTAGGCTAAAACAATTTAAAATGAGATTAATGAATTTTGATGAAGGAAGAGAGGATAAAAATGTCTTGGAGGTGAGAAGTGAGACTTACGTAGATTATCTAGAATATGACTCAGATCTAGAAATAAAAGGGATGCAGGAGAATGACAAAGCTGTACGGATAATTAAAGGAATAATGGCAAAAAAATGACCAGAGAAGAAAAAGTGCTCAGAAAAAGTAGGCGTATACTACAAGCACAAGCAGGAGATGGGAATAACCGACGATATGATCACATACAACAAAAGAATAATTGTTTTCAAAGACTAGAGAAACATACCTGGAGAAAATACATAAAGGCCATTTGGGCCTAAAGAAATGCCAGGACAAAGCGAGAGAGACAATATGGCCACTAGGAATCGAAAAGCAGCTAGAAGATCATATAAAACAATGTGAGAAATGTATAATATATAAGAATGAAGAAACGGAACTATTTAAACCAAAGGAGATCCCAAAATACCCGTGAGAGGTTGTAAGTAAGGACATAGCGGAATACAAGGGGGAACGGTATTTGGTCATTCAAAATGCATATTCAAAAAGACACACACACACACCAGATTATAAGAGAATAAGAGAAAAAATGCAATTGGAAAAGGCAAATTAAAATCCAAAAAACCTTTTCAAGTTGAAACCAGGCCAAAAAATTTGAGTCAAGGACCTGCAGAAGAAAGGCACAATACGGAAGCAAACTAAAAAACTAAGGTCATACCTAGTAGAAACAGACAAAAGGATCATAAGAAAAAAAATTTTTTTTTGAGGGCTTCTAAACATACAAAGAATCCAGGAGCAAGGAAAAAAGAGATGGAGCAGCAACCAATTGGATGTTTAGGAAGCAAGCCGGTCCGACGCAGCAAAAGAACACTAAAGCCAAAGTCAATCCTATCCTTATGAAAGAAGTTGAAAAGAAAATGGAAGTGGTTGATAACAGTATGAAGGTGGTTGGCAACACTGGAGAGTGAGTGAGAGATTGTAACGCATAACCATAATTTTTAGGTAAATTGTAAGAGTGAAATAAATGAATATTATATTCAATAGTAATGTTATTACTATTCAGCATTACAGACGAAACTTACCGCTTTTGTGTAAATTATCGCAAGTTAAATGCAGTGTCTGCGTCTTGCGCATACCCACTTCCCTACATCAACTTCATTCTCGAAAAGTTATGTATCTCTAAATTTTTCTCTTGCTTTGATATCAAAACTGCGTATTGACAAATCCTGATGCTAACAAACAGTAAGGAGCTTACGGCATGAAAAGAGTTGTTTTATTTTAATCGAATGTCGTTTGGGTTGAGTAGAGCACCCAGAACTTTCCAATTTCTAGTAAATAAACTTTTTGGAACCAAACTTGAGCTCTATCTGTTTACGTATCTAGATCAGGGCTTTTTAAACTTTTTTCATTCACGACCCCATTTATGATTGTGAGTTTTTGAGCGACCTCATATAAATATAGTAACAATATACATACATACAAAAAAATATAGTTTTAGAATCTCGCGACCCCAAGATTTTGCTAAACAAATAGCGATTTGGAGTTGCGACTTATAGTTTAAGAAGCCCTGATCTAAATGCATTATTACTACTCTTAATTTTCCAACTTATGTATGTATTTTAGGTAAAGTGTTTGTGCGTCTTTTAAAAGCAGGTTTAACTTGGAGTCGGGATAAGTGTGTGTTTTGTTAAAGTGAGTTACGTTATCTGGGCTATGTGGTTAATTGTGCGAGGGCAATAGTTGAGATGCCTATCTCAAAGTGTGTAAGGGACGTAAGACATATTTATGGGATAACGTTATGGTATCGGAAATTTATTTTCAATTTTACAGAAGTTACCATGCCATTTACGACAAGCGCAGCCAAATACATATTACAAATTAGATATTGCCATTGTTGGGAATAGATGCTCAACAGTACTTGCACTAGACCATTGCGCGACAGTTTCTACAAGTAGGTTCTGTCTAGTAGTTATGCCGTAAACTTTAAATATGCTTTGTTATATTAATAACGTGTTGTGAACAATCTTAACGCCATATCTTTAAGAACTGATAAATCATATTTTTTAACAAAACAAAACAGCCACTTAGTGCATAAGTTACTATTGAATTCTTGTGAATTTGCTTTTATGGCTTTTATGTTTGTCGGACTTGAGGTTCAATCGAGCATGTGTGAGATATGTTAGAACGCAGGCTAAATTTACAGCAACAAATTGTTAATTTATTCGGATGGTTGGCTCATTTTAAGTATGTCTCATTGTTTTGCTGAATGCGTAAGAAACAAGAGAGAAGCGACGCATTATTAGTATTTACACAAATGTTAACTGCAAAAGTTTTTTTTTTTTTTTTTAATGTTTTGACTAAATTTTGATCTAAAAATTATTTTATTAAGATTAATATTATTACCTGTGCACATTTCCATTCACCATCTGTGCATGTGCAAGTATTACAATCATTTGGTACTGTAGTTCCCGGAGGACGCTCTTCACCTTGCCACACACAAGGACACTTTTCTTTTAGTACACATTCATCATTATATAACATAGTTCCAGCAGGGCAATAACATCCTTCATTACAATGTCCAGTAGTACTTATACTGTTAGCAGAAGCACATGTAAGTTGACCACCTTCAGGTTCACAACTCATATAAACTTTACCATTTGGGCATTGTATTGCTAAAATTAAAAATTAATATAAAATGGTAAATACCTAAAAATATGAATTACGGCAAACTGCTGAATCTCTCCAATTCGTATCATTAGTTTTTCCAAAGAAAATGCAATTTCTATTAATAACATTAAGTGTTACGCAAGCACATTCTTCTTTACATTTGCAATAATCCCATGTGCACGCATCCATAACTTCGGGTAGTTCAAGTAGCTACAATAATATATGCAATACATTTTACAATAGTTGATTAACTTGATATACTTACAGAATAACACTCACTATATCTTGAAATAGTTAATAGTTTTGTACAGAATTGATTGGCTTTTTTCTCTTCAACTGCCAAACCAGTACATGCATGCACTACATTGACAGAGTTACAAGATTCTGTTAAAATTAAATTACATTAATAACACACTTTTATTTAATTGAGAAATACATACTATTTACACTCCAGCGTTGTACAAATTTATTAACATCAAAGTGATGGTCTGGTTTTCCATCTGGAATACCGCATAATCCACCAGTCTTGCCAATTAATTTTTGACCAATTTCTACTTGTACCAGTTTCTATAATGTACATAATAAATTATTATCATTATTATTTTAAATAAATAAATTAAAAAAGGTTTAAAATACCTATTGGTTAAATTATGTGTGAAATGCAAAACAAAATATTTATTCTAAAATGCGGTAAAAAAACTATAAAGCAAACTAAACATTTAGAAGATTATTAACAATTTATGTTATGTGAAATAATGAAACAATTGTAAAAATTGTTCAATTATATAAAAATTATATTGAAAATACATAGTTTTAGAAATGTTTTTTTTTAATTATAAAATGTTTTAAACCTGCAAGAATTAATATAATCAAAAATATTTAAATTTATTATAGTTACTTCTTTATCCCATTTAATAGTCACGCCATAATATTTAAGTTTAATAACAACAGAATCGTCAATAATCTCTACAGTAAGCAAATCTAACTCGATTGGTATATGATATTCATTATTACTTGTAACTAGTAATATGTTGGTATCTAAAAATAAATGAATAATTAATTCACTTCAACTTTTTTAGTTTTGGTTGTATAAACTACCTGATTTCATCATCACATAGTTTTCACTGCCTATTTGTAAAGTTATAATTCTGTACTCATTGTTGATACTTTTAGAAATAGATATAGACCATCTTCCATCAAAATCTTTAGCTAAAATTGCTTCGCAATTAGTGCTTGCTGTATAAATTTGACCATCAAACATTTTGACATTTCCATCACCCCAAGCAAAACATACGCTAGGATTTAATTTTTCAGTTGTAATATCAACATTTTCAATTTGTATGTACTCTGGTATAGTAATCTCAACTTCTTTTCCATCATGCTAAAAGCAAAATATGTATTAAAAAATTTAATTATTTTAATTACAGTTACTCACTTCTTTAGTAACATTAACAATTGTTAGAATATATTTATCTTCTTTAGTTGATGATGTAAGAATGTCAGGACCTAAAAGTATTCTTATATATATATATATAATATTCTGGAAATTTAATTATTGTAATTACCATAGACGCATTTTGGTGGTATTGCATCAAAGATTCCAACATCATATTCACAAGTATATGTTGCTTTTGGAGGCACATTAAAATTTATACCACTAGGACATGATACTGAACATTTAAATTGTTCAGAATCTCCTCTACATTGATAGTTTCCATTAAAATTTAATTTGTTTCCGGTGCAATCATCCTGTCCTAAAATATATATAGTTAAATATATATAACTAATACTCAAACAATACTAATCAAATTGAGTTTGCATAAATATCTTAAAATTAGTAATTATAATATTGTTAACATACTGTATTGACATTGAGGACCTCTATATTTTTGGGGGCATTGACAGATATCGTAAGACAAACAACTTCCTCCGTTTATGCATGGAGGCGTACAACTTTCTAAAAAATGTCAATGATTATAAAAATACAACAGTTTTATTAATTAAAGTACTCTGGCAGTCAGGTATTGTAGTCCAAAGGCGATTGACTGGGACCCAGTTCCCATCATCACATATCATTGTTGCAACATTTTCTCCATCAGGAAATTGGTGTTCAGGCATACATGTAAATGTACAAGTGCTAAAATTATGAATAATAATTATAAAAAGAGTAATTAAAAAAAAAAACTTAAGTATAACAAGAAATTGCTAACATGTTTCAAAAAGTTTTTTATTGAGAATAAACATTTTATGAGCATGTTACAGCATTTGGGTGCATACTGTGAAATACTAGTATTTGTGTCGCACTTCTATCACGTGCTCTCTCTACATAAATACAATTGTATTGAAAAATTGCAAAAGCCTAGTTTTTAACCTTGTAATTAATGTAATAATAATAAATAAAATTAATTAACATAGAATGGAAAGCAACGACCAAACAACAGGGAAAGGTGAGATAAATATTTTAATGGCTATTATTAAAAAAAATGCTTAACAAAGCAAAAACATTAAATATTAATGCAGTTAATATACCAATACCAACTGGAATAGCGCTAAGAGAAGCAAAACAAACTATGAAGATGGCAGGAAGAAAAACTCATACAAAAGTAAGACTGTGCGTGCCAACACAGGTTAAGGTATTAGAGACAAATGAAGAAAGAAGACCAGGAACAGAAACAGGAACTATAACAGTGAGCAACACGGCGAACATATGCAGACTTGCTGAGACAGGCAAAACTACAGATAAATGGATCTACATTCAAGCAAATAAAAGAAACAAAAAAAAGGAGTTGTTACAAACAAACAGCTATCGTCAAGATAGACAAAAAAAGCAGCGGAACAGATAATTGGAGAAAAAAGAATAAAGATAAGAGTAATAAAATGCAGAGTAGAAAAAGTAACAGCAAACAAGAGAAAATGTAACAAATTCTAGATGAAATGCAGAATGCAAAGGAGAGAATAGGTAATAGCTATGCATAAATTGCAGAAAGGAGGGACACCAGGTTTTCAAATGCAAGAACAGAGAATACTACATAGAATGCAAAACAATAAACCATAGAACGGAAGAGAGATGTGCTGCTACAAAAAAAACACAAAAGAAAACAAAGAAGAATATAGAGAATAACAACTCCAATTACTAAAGACAACACGAGAAGAAGATATCAAACCAAAATGTATAAGTTTAGGAAAAAAAGAGAGGCGCACGATATACTGATAGCAACAGCAGAGAGAAAAAAAAAACCTAGTGATAGTGAGTGAACCAAATAAAAACAAACTAAATGATAAGTAGATAAGAAACAATAAATCAGATGCGGCTATTTTAGCTAGGAGAACTTGTAGGGACAAAGTAGAAAGATGGAGAAAGTAGGAATAGTGGGAGTTGAAGTAGCAAGTATGACAGTATACAGCTGATATCTCAGTTCAAACTACATACTAGAATACCATTGGGAGTTGATAAAAAAATTAGAAAGCATGGGAAAGGATACAAGAGATATTTAAGAAAAAAAAAACTTAGAAGAGATGAAAGCGGGATTAAACTTTACCATTTGCAACAAAGGAGACAAACCAACAACGTAGAACTAGTAGGTAGAGACGTAGAAATAAAAGTACTAAAAGAAAGATCAGAGCTGGCAATAGATATAATACAGTTATGGATAAAAAATAAAGGTTTAAAATTAGCAGCACAGAAAACAGAAATTGTTTGGCTATCGAATAAGAGGACTAATAGAAGAACAGGTAAGATTCAGGTAAGAAACCAATGATAACCATAAGAAAAAAAAATGAATACTTTGAAGTGACATTTGAAGCAAAAGGGATGAAATGAACAAGGTAAGAAAGCGATCAGGAAGACAAATGAAATGAAAATAAAGCTTGGTAGACTCATGCCAAACAACTGAAGTCCAGAATAATAATAATAATAATAATATATATTTGTGATAACTAAGATGTTTTACACAGGTCAAAGATACATAGATATGACATAAAATACATGTACATACAATTATTTCCAGATTTAATTTAAACATACTTAGAACTAAAACTAAAACTAGTAGGCTTTCTTCAGTAAACATATACAAGCGTTAAAAAAAACATTATATTTACATAATAATTTGACTAAATAAATAGATGAAATCTTAGTTATACATATCAAACAGTTAAAAATACATACTAGCAACTACTAAAAGACAATACAACACATTAAAATTTAATAAATTAATTAAAACGTAGAGCTACATTTCTGCAATAAAACTGTGGTTAAAATACTCGTTAAAATTATAAAAAGCATTAGATAGTAAAATAGCTTTTATTTTACATCTAAAAACATTGAGCAGCAATTGTTTTAAATTTATAGGCAGTTTTTAAAAAAACTTAGATGCATAGTAATTTTGACAGTTTTGTGGTTTTGATAACCGTAAAAATTTAGGACATAAGTTGCTCTTATTCCTAGTATTGTAATCATGATTACTTGAGTGTTGATTATATAATAAGTAGTTTTTTTTTAGATATATACTAAACATTCATAAATGTAGAGACAAAGTAGAATTAAAATTCCAAGATATTTAAACTGCTTTCTACAATCTTCTTGATAACCTATATTTGCTATTATCCTCACAGCTCGTCGTTGAAGTTTGAATACTTTTTTTTTAATGTTAGAATGACTCCAAGCTAAAAGACCATAAGATATGTGGCTATGACACATGGCAAAATAGGTAGTTTTGAGTACAGTTTTAGAAACAGCACAACTTAAATTTCTAAGCAAAAATATGCTACTGCTTAACTTATTAGCAACAGCTTCACCTTGATACAACCATGTTAGTTTATTATCTAAATAAATACCTAAAAACATTGTATTTGCACTTAAATTAACTTCACAATGTTTTAAAGTAAATAATAGCATTGATGACTTGCTATTGTTTAAGCACAAACTGTTGTTTAAAAACCATTCTGAAGCTTTCGATTCAGCATGTTCTTGCATAGCAACAACTTTGTTTAATGTTTTTCCGTTGTTAGTGATTGTGGTATCATCTGCAAAAA
Source organism: Tachinus rufipes (assembly GCA_963932245.1). Classification (NCBI taxonomy): domain Eukaryota; kingdom Metazoa; phylum Arthropoda; class Insecta; order Coleoptera; family Staphylinidae; genus Tachinus; species Tachinus rufipes. Next base: position 82,397,997 of record OZ010744.1, read on the forward strand.
GCATAATTTTTGTCATAGGATCACAATTTGGTAAGTTATTGATATAAATTAGGAATAAGAGTGGTCCTAAGATTGAGCCTTGTGGAACACTTTGAGTTATGCTTAAATTGGTAGATTTGTTACTACGATGGTTAACAATTTGAGTTCTATTTGTCAAGTAAGACATTAATAACCTACAACTTTTAGGGTGAATATTATATGCATATAATTTTTTTATCAGTATGTCATGTGATACACAAACGTTCATTTTTATAAGTAAATGGAAATAAAGTTTTAAAATAATAAACAGTCCTATTGCTGATTAATACCCTAACCAAACTTATCTAAATATTTGAAGGACGAAAAAAGGAAAAACAAACGAATATAACCCATATCAGCTTTAACAATACCTTGTAAGATGACATACATAAAGGAATTGGAACGACAATTCGGCTTGATAGCAATGGTGTGGATGAAGAAATTGGAATCGTTTTTCATCAAAAGAATTAGTGCTGAGGAAGGGCTAAGTACAGGCCCGAAACGTTCATTTTTATAAGTAAATGGAAATAAAGTTTTAAAATAATAAACAGTCCTATTGCTGATTAATACCCTAACCAAACTTATCTAAATATTTGAAGGACAAAAAAAGGAATAACAAACGAAGAGAAAAGATGATGGAAAGATGGAAGAGGTGGTGGAATAAAAAAGAAGAGAGAGAATGGACAAAAGAACTAATTCCGGAAATAAAACAGTAGGTAGAGAACAAACCCAAGACGTGCTATTATACAACTCCAATACTGACTGAGCATTGAGCTTTTGTTATGAAAGTACTTGCAAAAATTAAAAAAAAACTAAAAAAGACAAAAAATGTATATTCTGTCAAGAAGAAACACACAATAATGTAGAAAAAACTCTAGTAGAATGCAAAGCGTGAGAAGAAGATAGGAAAAAACTAGAAAATATACTGAAAAGCAAAGTGGATTATATCAACAATCATTAAAAATGCCTAAGAGATAAAAATAAATAAAGGGCGCTTAGAAAATTTGCTACTAAGAAAAAAAATGAGGATACAATAAAAAAGAAGTGAACAAAGACATAAAAAAACTAAAAACGTATTTGAGGACAAACCAAATAATTAGAATAAATAACATACGGATTGGAGAAAGATGAGAATCCAGAACTGGATGTCAGTGCAGATAAAAAGTATACAAAAAAACAAAAAACAAATGGGCCGCGGACAGCATGCGACCATTATAACAACAAGACTTACGCATAGAAGAAAACCGAAAGACATTGCCATACGTTGGTCATTTTTAAGGGCCACTTGTTGAGGCCAACAACTTACTACGTCTTTAAAAGAATGAATTAAAACAAAATAATTAAGTTTTTTTTAACGCTCAGGTACTGTATTAAAACTGAGTTGTGATAAGGACGTTTTTTTTTGGATAAATAAAGAAACTTTAGTAGGTTCTGTGTACTACCTCAATGTTGCGTGCACGTTAAAGAACCCAACAATTTAAGTTTAAATTCGTAAGTCTGCAAAATTTTTTTAAGTTAATCTCGGGTGTTAGTAGCCCAACAAAATTATATAATAACACAACTGCGGGTATAGCCAATAATCTATAAAAACTTCGATGTTGTGGCAGGCAAATATTGATCTAAAAGGGATTCTTATTAAACAACTTGTCTATAATCAGAAACCTAAATAATAAAATTAGTAAAAAATATTTTTTTAAATTTTTGTTACTCCAAATGATGATTTAATGTTCATTTTTGGTTAGGAAAACAAATAAAACTTGTCCATTTTTAAATTAAGTAAGCAGGCTGAGTTACAAGTTAGACCCGTGAACATTAAAGAACCAAAATGAAAAAAGTCTAGAAATTTATCTTAAATTTATTTAACTTCAATTCAATTTCTAATCATAGAAAAATTGCCATCAACTAGACTTCTACTTTTACACACTGCTCTTTTAAAGACAAAAAACAAAGTCGAAAGTTTGCGCTTTCGACGTTATTTTCTTAAAGCCTACCATATATGGAAACGGTGTAAAGCAGCATGTGGGGAGAAAAAAAATATAATGTTGTAAATATGTAAATATATTATAATAAATTTAGTTAATAAAAAAAAAATAATAATAATAATAAAAAAATGCCAATGTAGCAGCTAGCATTGTTTGCCTTTCTTGACATTATCATTAGCTGTCTCTACATCACTTAAAAAAAAACGCTAGTGCAAACTGGCAGTTACTCCGATAAAAGTTTTACTGCTAAAATCAACTCGTTAAACTGTAAGAAAAAAAAAAGCTACCGTCTATATTAAAAAAAAAAAAACTAACAAAGAAAAGGATATTAACCAAACAATCTATGACTTAATTCTGCAATGCATTTAGCGCCGCTGACAGTATTGTTATTGCTATTGCTATGCACTGCAAGAACATTTTATAAAAGCAAAACGTTTAAGAAAAAACCAGAAAAAGTTACGCAACATTTTGAACCAAAGAACTAAAGAACATCACCTTAGAAAACATAATACTACTTGTAGTTACATCTTACAAACAACTTACCATTGCAGTGTTTAGTGCATCCAGATCGCGGACCGGTAGACATTACTACTTACTATTTGTAGAAGTGTGCCACCAATAAACAAACTAGTAGCTAATAGTAAAACCTTTATCCAAAACTGGATCTTAAATACATTTGAACAAGTCCAAGTTACAAGAAATTGGACAGTTACAAGTCGGAACAGCGAATATTGAAATACTAAGAAAAAGGAAAAAAACCATTTGCAATTTCAAGATTAGAACTCTATTTCAAGTCTATCTAACTTTGATCCAACGTTCACTGCAAAACAAGAAATTAGTGACATTAGGGTTAGACTGCTAGAATCCGTAATTGACGTCTTTTACTCAGTTGCCTAATACCTGTCCAACACCTTGAAACCATTTTTCACAAATCATCTTTTTATCATCTTTACAAGACTTGCACGGAGGTTTGCTTGAACAACCCAATCAACCAGCCAATGGTTGCATTTTAATAAGGCTACTGTAAATTGCTTTGAGTACCCTTAAGTACAGGTTTCAACATAACTTAATTAGTAAACAAATGCTAACGTTAAAACAATTAACATTGTCCAACTTTCTGGATATTATTGCCGAAAGCAACTTTCTTGCTCTCAGGTATGGAATGGCTGCGCTTTTGTGTTTTTTGTTTTACACTACTAATTCTAAAATGATCACTTTATCTTGAAGAACTTTCTAGAGACTGCGGCTTAAATGCATTGCATCCACTGCTACAATAACCGGAGCATTATGAGAAAACATTGTAATTTAAAACGCCCGCTAACAATATCCTGATTTCTTTAGAGGTTTGTTTATATACATATATTAATTATTATAAATTAAATTAAATGTTTTGTCATATTTAAAATATATAACAAATTTATCAATTCCGTACGTTCTTAAGAACGTCAAAGTTGCAACGTTTAGTATAAATATAATGATAATGTTCATCAGCAAGTTCCTTACATTGAGCCAAAGCTTCTTGGGTATGAAAGGTGTCGGCATCGTTCTCGGCACTTTGAGCATAAATAATTAATTATTTAATTATACTTTTTCCAAATAAAAATTGTATTTACATTCTTACTCGCTTTTATGTTACATAAATATGTAATTTATAATTTGTGTATTAATTGATATATAAAAATATAAATTGTAATTTAAAATTATAAATCTTCATCAGATTTTATTATTAATTAATAATTTGATTTATATTCTTTGGTTGTATTTTAGTATACTTGTTAAACAAGTCGTAGACATACTGTGGCGATGTAAAATAGCCGTAAAAAAAAATGAAAAAATAAAAAAGAATAAAAAAAGAATACAGTTGTTATACGATTGGTGGTCCTACTATAACATTGAATTTATAGCTTGTTGTATATTATAATGCACACTCCCAAACCCAAGCCATAAATTCGAATATGTAAATTTTTAGCAGGCATATAAATTATTACTACATTGAAAGATGTTTTTATACGAAAGAAGAAGATTAAAATCGTGTCTGTGTTCAGATTCAAAAGAATTTATTTATCGTAAACTATGTACTACTGCATTTTTTTGCATTTTTTAATAAATTATTTAATAAAATTTTGGTATTCAAATAAGACCAAAAGAATTATATATGACAATTAAAACAATTATAGTTCTTTAATCTTTAATTAAAAATTTTTAATTGTTAATAATTAAACTTGACTTTGAAGGCAATTGTCAAGTGAGAACAAAATAAGGAGAAAATACATTTATACAGAAAAATGAATACAGAATATATTGAAATGAGATAAAATAAATTGTATTTCTGATGGACAATTTATAAAAAAAAAATGAACGACTGGAGTCTTGGAGCGTCTAATGACAACTGTAAAAAAATGCTTTTGTTAGAGTATGCTTAGACACACGACGGCTAAATTGTTTCAGAAAAGGACCACAAAAAACCATGATTCATTGAGGAAATATTATTGATCCGGAAAGGTGTTAACTGTAGGTATAATCTCCTTAGATTTACTAGATTTGTTTTTAAGCCGCGCAATTAACAATTTTGTGCATCTTTTGAGCTGTCAAATGCTGTTTTGTATATCATTTTAAACAAAAGTTTTTGTAATTTATTTGAAAATTATCTAAACGACAAAGTATTAATAAATCATACCACATGTAAATAGAAAATTCCTCGAAAAATTCATAAAAACAAGATAGAGCAATTTTTTATTGCTAATGGAATCACAGCTAATGAAATAAAAATAGCAGCAATGTTTAACTGTCTTTCTCAAGAAGCATATAAACTTCTAGAAGATTTAACACATTTTTTGTTGGACAGAATGTTCTCAGAAAATAAAGACTTAACGATTAATAAAACTTATGAATTGGCTAAAGTTAGGCTGATCAGACATATTCTTTTTTAGTAACACATACTTATTTTGAAGTTGAAATACTTATTTTTATTCAAAATAAGAAAAGTTATACTTTTTTTTTTAGTTGAGTTTTAATAATTCTAATTGTTTGTTGCTTATAAAAATGTAATTTTGGCTACCAACGTATTAATATTACTGCCACATTGATAATCTGGCCTCCAAGTTATAAATTATTAATAAAAAATAGTTAGTGTACGCTAATTTATTACTTAAAAATGTATTTGTATCTTAAAAGAAAAATTTATTTCAAAGTATTAAATGTCACTGCCAAACTCTTACTGCCAAACTCTTAATCCGGCTTCCAAATTATCGATCCGCTTTTTAAAACTGTAAATTGAGCTTTTATAACTAAAAATCCGGTAACCACCGGATTAAAATTTACTTACAAACTATTAATTTGATAAAACTATTAATACATTTTTTGAAAGTGTAAAACAGTTAATCTGGTTTTCAAATTATAGATCCGGTTTTTAAACTATTTGGCTTTCGAAAAATGTGTAATTCTACTATTAAACTGTTAACTCGGCTTTGAAATTATAAATAAAGTTGTAAATCTGGCTTTTAAAAGTGCAAACTTGGAATTTATGGTGCTAAATTAAACTGCCAAATTGTTATCCGGTTTATAAATTTTAAATATAATTATTAAAATTGTAAATTTAGTTTTAAAAAATGGAAATACGACCTCCAACGTATTTAAATTTACTGCAGTATTGTTAATCTGGACTATAAAACTGTAAATACTTTTTTAATTACTTTTAAAGATGTAAATCTGGCATTTAGTGATAAATATTATTGTCAAACAGTTAATTTGGTTTTTAAATTATAATTTGGCTTTTCAACATTTAAAACTGAAAATGTTTTACCAAACTGTTAAGAATTGCTAAACTGTTAATCAAATTTTTAGAACTAAAAAGTTGGCAACCGAAAACTTTAGTACCAAACTGTAAATTCAGCTTTCAAATTGCAAATCTAACTTTTAAAAGTTTAATTCGGTCTTTAAAGTGTCAAATTCTACTACTAAACTGTTAATCCAGTCTTTAAAATTGTAAATCTAGTCTTCAAAGTGTTAAATTTTACTGCCAAACTGATAATCCGGTCATAAAATATTAAAATATTTTTAGAAAAAACTAAAAATTTTATTTATAAAATGTTAAAAACAACAAAAATGTTTGTTAATCCGGCTACAAACTGTCAAAAAATAGAAAAGTTTTAATTTAAAATTTTATTTATTAAGTATTAAAAATAGCAAAATAAAGTCTTGAAACATTAAAAGATTGTTAGAAAGTAAAAAAAATTGGTTTTAATATGTTGAAAAGTGCAACATTCTTTACGCTGAACATCAAAAATTTAGTCATTAACTGTTAATAAATGCAAAACTCTATCATTAAAAGTTAAGAATAACTAAATTCGGTCATAAAACATTAAAATATTTTTAGATAGAATCAAAATCCGGCCAAAAAGAGTAAAACAATTTTTAATAAAATTTCAGCCATAAATCATCAAAATATTGTTAAAACAAACCAAAATCTGGCTATAAACTATTAAAAAAGTTCATAAAATTTAAAAAATAGCAAAATCCGGCTATGATTGAAAACTTGGTCATAAACTGTCAAAAAGTGCAAAATTTTATTTATAGAATGTTAAAAATAGCAAAATCTAGCATTAAAGTATAAAAATATTATCAAAAATACCAAAACTCATAATAAACTGTTAAAATCTTTAATATTCTATATGGGCAATTCCATTTCAAACAAACCAGTGGGGGGGGGGGGGGGGTGCATTGAGAAATTTGTTTAAATTTTTTTTTTCAGTTTTGATAACTTATTAGTAGTCTTTTGATTGGTTTATGAAGGTATAAATTATATATATTATAATAAATATTTGTCGTTTTTTAAATTAATCGCATTTTTTGTTTAAAAATTAGAAATTTTTTGTAGAATTTAAATCTGGCGCCATTTCTAGTCTATACCTTGTCTATAAGTCGCAAAAGCCATAAAACCATGTTTTTGTTCTCGGTGAGCTGGGCAAAAAGGAGCATTTTATATTTTTTTAAACGCCAAAGTTGACGCATTTTAATGTAAATTAATTGGAATATATAAATTTGTTCTGTGTAATCTGCAAAGTAAGCCTATTTTTTAACATAAACTTTTACAAATACACGTTAAACCGCGTTCAGAGAAACAATACACCAAATATTATTAAAAAAATGAATTTTGGGGAAAATTTTACATAAAAAATAGTCATACTTATCGGGCGTAGAAAAGTCTGTTTAAAATTAATCATTTTTTCATATTCACAAATTATATTATAAACACACTAGGGTTTGGTTAAAAACTCTCAAATTTTGGCGCCGATAGATTGAGTTAATGGGTCCGCCCGGTTAACATAGATGAAATTACAAATATCCGAATTTCCTTAAAAATTACTTTCCTAGCATCAAAAAAACATGTTTGGTAAAATTTTAAAATTCTGATACTACACCCTTTTCCATAGGGGGCAAAAAATAGCATTTTCTCGTTTTTATTTTTTTTCTCCGCACCTATTGAATGAAAAATTCTAAAAAATCATAGAGCCCCTTAAACTCTGTATACAATCCTTTAAAAAAATCTAGAAGGGTTGAAATTTAATTTTGGTTATCTAAACCTTTAATTGCATAGAGTTTTATTTTTTAACTTCATAAGTAATTGAAAAATCTACATCTATGGTTATTGCGAGTACCGCCACTATTAAAAATCAATTTTTTCACTTTTTTGCTATTTATACTGTTTTTTTCTGCTTTTGTAACTCTAAAAAGTACTTATAGCTTTCAAAATACTGAAATTTGGATTCTACGGAAAATTTTACATCGAATAGTTATCCTGAGTATAATATTTTCATCAATTTGCAATGATTTGAGAGCTCAAAACACGATTTATTTATTTATTTTTTACGAGATAAAAAACAAATGAAGTAATTTTTTTTCATATTTTTAAATGTTAGATTCATATTCCTGGCGTCAATATTAGTCAGTAAACTAATTTTTATCAAAATCGGTAATGGTCAAAAAAACCACCATTATCAAACTTTTTTCACAATTTTAAGACTTTTTGCACTAAAAAATCAAAATTCAAAAACGGTTAGTCATAGAGATACTGGCCAAACTCCATCATCTTCAAAAGAATGAAATTTATCAAATTAATCGGTTTAATTTTTTTTTATTTAACTCTTCTTTTTAGTAAAAACAAGAAATTCACATTATTGGTTGTCAATTTTAAATGGTTCAACTTCATCAATTTTATTTTTTTATTGGATAGGGTTTATCAAAAACTTTTCAATGATGTAAAATAAACCAGGATATTCTATGAAATCGGAGGTTTAGATAACTTAAAATCAATTTCAACTCTTCTGGTTCACCCAAACCTGTAAAAAATTACAAAATAGTACAAAAAATGATTTTTTATAGTGGCGGCACTCGCAAAAATCTCAAAAAATTTGAAAATGTAGATTTATCAATTACTCATTAAATAAAAAAATAAAATTCTATGCAATCGAAGGTTTAAATAAATTAAAATTAATTTCAGCTTTTCTGGACTGTGAAAAGTGGCAAAAAAGTATAAAAACTATTTTTAATAGTTTGATGAAATTTGAGGTTTAGATCCTAAAATCAATTTCAACCCTTCTGGACCACCCAAAGCCAAATGATACAATTTTTTTGGGTTAGTCTGACCAGCAAAACTGCTTTATTGTAGCAAAAAAAAAATAAAAATTGAAAAAATTGAACCATTTAAAAATGACAGCCAATAATGCGAATTTCATGTTTTTTTCTAAAAAGAAAGCTAAAAAAAATCAAACCGATTAATTTGATAGATTTCATTCTTCTGAAGATGATGGAGTTTAGCCAGTGTCTCTATTACTAACCGTTTTTAAGTTTTGATTTCTTAGTGTAAAAAGTCTTAAAATTTTGAACTTTACCAATTTAGATAAAAAATATTTTACTGACTAGTTTTGATGCCAGAAATACGAATCTGACATTTAAAAATTTAAAAAAAAGTTGTTTATGTTGAAAAATAGGCCTATTTTTACAGTTTTTTCGAGTTTTAGACCCCTAAAACCCAAATACACAAATTTAAATAAAATATAAAAATGCTCCTTTTTGCGGCTAGAGCAGGGGGTGGACCCTGCTCTGGTCCGTTTGAAACTTATAAAAAGTCAAAAGTTGAAATTTGCTTGGGAATCACGTATATCATATAAAATTCATTAAAAATTGCGTGGAAAACATCAATATAGCATCAAATTTGCTTAAAAAAACAAGAAAAACTTCAATTAATGTATGAAAAATCACGTTTATTACCTTAAATCGCCAACAAAACTAATGTTTAGCTTAAGACTTGTCAAAACTAGCGTGCAAGTCTAATTTATAACACAAAATTTACTTTTAGAACCTTATAATTGCATAGAAACGACATGTATATGATTAAAATTGCACAAAGAAATTATTTTTAGCATAAAACTCGTTTGTAAATCATGTATAGCACAAGAAATTTATTAAAATTTACGTAGTATTAAAATGTTGCATAAGATTTTTTTAGAAACTTTATTCAAAGCATAAAATTTTTATAACATACAAATCGAACAGAAAATTTGTTTATAACATAAAATTTATTTGAAAGTCTTAAAATTGCACAAAAAACATTATTATTATTTCTAATATAAAATTCATAAAAACTTGATCAAAATTCGTGCATAAAGCTCATTTATAAAATAAATCTTGTATATATATAACATCAAAAATCACGTTACCATAAAAACCTTACCAAAATTAATTCAATAAACCTCAAAAATGCACGAAAAATACAAAAATCGTAAAATTGTAAAGAATAAACATCATAATTGCACAGAAAACTCACTTTTAGCATAAACTTTGTTAAAAAATCACGTTGAAAACACACATTTTATAAAAAAATGGTAAAAGAAACCTAATTAAAGTACAAAATTTGTTAAAAAAAACTTAAAAATTGTACAAAAATAGTATATAATGTATCAAGGGTCGAAAATAGGCTTTAGCTGTACGAAGTAGCAAAGCAAGTAAGGGTAGAGGCAAGCAAAACATATTTTTAAAATAACATTTGTAAAATTATAAAACTGCACAAAATAAACATTTATAATATTAAAATTACCCAGGAAACTTATTCTTTGCTTAAAATTCTTGAAATCATGTTTAATACATAAAATTGATCATTTATACAATGAAATTTACGTAAAAAACATAAAAGTACACAAAAAAAACATTTGTAACATGAAAGTTGCTTAAAAAAATTATTTTTAACATAAAATTTGCTTAGAAATCGTGTTTATCACATAAACATTAATTTTTTGCATGATATTTGCTTGTGAGTTAAGAATATTATATAAAAATCATTAAAATTTCCGTACAAAACTTAAATAACCATAAGGTTTGCTTAAAATACTCCAAAATTACACAGTTAAAACATTTATATTATGAAAATTGCGCAATTGCAAACATCATGTTTATCACAAACAATTGCTTACAAGCAAGTTTTTACATCAAACTGGCACAAAAAACCAAATTATAACACAAAATTGCACAGAAATAAACGTTTGTAGCTCAATCAAAATTTAAGCATAAAATTGCCCGTAAATTAAAGGAACATCAAATTTATCACAATTTGCGTAGAAAACTTAAATAATAAGATTTGCTTACAAAATCTTAAAAATATATAAAATTTGCAAACAAATTATGTTTACCACACAAAACTTATCACAATTAGGGCAGAAAATCATAATATAACATACAAATTATGTTTAAAAAGCTCAAAATTGTCCAGAAAAACATTTATAACATAAAAATTTCCCAAAAATTACTTTTAAAAAACTTTAAAATTGGACGGAAAAAACTAGATTTTTACCAAATAAAATTTATTGATATAATAAAACATATATAACATAAAATATAATATATATCAAAGATATTGTTATAAAGAATCAAATGTCAAAATAAACTGTTAAAAAGTGCAAAATTATTTTCATGAAATGTCAAAAATGTTGAAAAGAATTTAAATTTAGCATTAAAACATCACAATATTGTCAGAAAATACCAAAAACCGGTCATAAACTGTTAAAATGTGCAAAATTCTTTTTATGGAATATCAAAAATAGTAGTTTTGTCAAAAAGCACCAGTCATTAACAGTTAAAAAGTGCAAATTGAATTTTCAAATGCTATAAACTTTAAAATTAAAGTCTCTACTTTTAGTTAAAATGATTCTAAAAATTGAGATTTGGCGTTTTTTAGTTTAAACATTGGAGTTGACTCATTTTTTATTTTTTTTTTTAATTTAAAATTAATAAATGATGTCATTTATGTAAATTGCTTTTTTGTCCAGTAAGAAACACATACACGTGTTTTAAGGTATGCACCCATCATCAGTGTGCCTAGCATCTCACTGGTCAAAGAGACAATTTACATAAAACTATAGTAACTATTAAACAATTTATGTTTACTATTAGGAGAAACGTTGAACTGTTTGTGTGTGAAGGAGACTGTAATACTCATTATTTTTAAATAATGGCAGTAAAGATGCGGTCGTAGGACCAAAAAGTACAATTTTACAAACTGTATAGTTAGTCAGTTGTTGGAGAGTTTTTCTGAAACTGAAAGGTTAAAAACATGTTATACTTTTTTTTACTTGTAAAAATCTAATCACCTTGCTAAAGTTACACATTCAGCAAGTGTGGGCTACTGTGCAAATAATGTGGATAAAGAAGAAATGCAACAAAAAATTAAAGCTGAACCTTTTGTGGACATACATGGAATGGATCATCAAGGAGAGTTTTTGTCAAAGTGTCAAAGTCTTCAAAGACTTTAACTTCGTTGGCGTCCCGCAAAATACGTGTAGATGCAGAGTGCACCGCATAGTCAGTGCGTTTAAACGGTATATGAAATAAATAGTCATGCGTGAAACTTGAGCTGGGACATGAATACCTATAGAGCTGAGCAAGTCAGGACAGTCAATGATCGCACAAAGCACTTTAAAAACTAGTGTCACGTCAAAATTAAAACGTTTTTTTTCATATTAAATGTAGAGAGCAGTTCCGTGTAGCTGCCTGCAATGTTGCATTTATACGCCCAAAGCGAACAAATTTTTTTTGAATCAGTTTAATTTTTCCTTTACTGACGGCGGTGTATGGTGACCACACATTTGAACAATACTCGAGCTTTAGCCACAACAGTATCAATATGTAGTCTAAATGAAAAGCTGGAATTAAACGTAATGCCTAAATCACAAATAGTGTTAACTCTTAACAATATTACATTCATGAGAGAGTAACCATACATCACCGTAGACTGACGTCTAGAAAATGTCATCACTTTGAATTTATTTAAATTAAGTAGTAAATTATTAGTCTGACACTAACTAGAAAAAATCTGTACTTCTTCATTAAGTAGTACAGCATCATCCAAAGACTGAACTTTTATAAAGATTTTTATATCGTCCGCAAATAATAAACAACGCGCATTAGAAAAACAGTGTACCACATCATTGATAAAGATATTGAACAGTATAGGTCCAAGATGTGACCCCTGTGGAACACCCGAAGTAACATCAATATTACGAGAAACGCACTGACCGATGCGCACAAATTGAGATCTGTTAGATAAATAGGATTGAATCCACAGTAACAAGGTGCCATTAACTTTAATACCACGTAGTTTCATAATGAGTATCTTGTGGTCAACGGTATCAAATGCTTTTGAAAAGTCAGTGTAAACTGAATCTACCTGGAATCTGTTTTCGAGCGCATCTGTTATATAAGATTCATACAACAAAAGGTTGGAAGATGTCGATTTGCCAGTTCGAAAACTGTGTTGATTGAGAGTAATTTCAGATTGCAGAATGGCAGTTAATTGACAGGTAACTAACTTTTCAAAAACTATTGGAATAACTGATAAAATAGATATAGGTCTATAGTTTGTTACATAACTCGTAGCACCGGACTTGGAGTGACATAAGCTTCAATTCAACAATTAACTTTAACACAGATACGGATAACTTAAGTGTTATTTACAATGGTATCTTAAAAAGATTTAATGAATTTGTTTTGATTATGTGTTGGTAACAATTTCTTGTAAAAGTCGTTTCATTATAATTGGTTTATATATTGTTAAATAATTCCAATATAAATGTCTATGTGCGTAACCGTATAGTTCTATTTTTAGATACTTTTTATTGTTAGTATAAGAAAAAAAAAGGGGATAAATAATATTTTTTTTTATGTCGCTCTCGAGATGAAATTCTCATTCCAATTTTAACATTTTAACATCTTCCAGGAATGTTCTGCTTTTGATATTAACTAATATTATAATAATTTTTATAAATTAAATGGATTCACCAATAGTAAAAAAATTTAGTAATGATTGTAAATGTAATACATGGTAAGTGTTCATGTTTTTATATATGGGTAATTCCATTACTTTTCGACCAATTTGAAAAAGTCGACCTTTTTGATTTTGCTCAAATTTTCAGGGATCAAAATATAGATGAAAAAAATGAGATTCCCAAAATTTTGGACCTTAGAATAATGCCTGTTCAAAATGACACACATTTGAAGGTCAGTAATTTTACAATAAAACGTCTTTTTTAGCTTATTTTGTATCTCAATTTTTGGGCTTCTGGAAAAAGATAAAAAGGTCCACAATGTCTCAAATTATTTCTTATTACATGTATTTCAAAACCCATATTTTTATGTTTAATATCGTGGCAGTCATTTTGATATATTAAGCTTCAAACGTTATTCAAAAAAGAACCGTAAATTTAGCAAAATCGCAAAACTTTGCTTTCTTTAAACCGTTCTAACTTTGTCAAATCTTAACAAAATATGATTTGCAAGGTCTACATTTTCTCGTGTTTAATCTCTTTTTGAAGTGATCACACAATACTTATAGAATCAATACGTATACACCATTATTTTGATGCAGGAAGTTGCACATGTTTTCGCGATCTTCAAAACTTGTAATTTTCAGGTCCCAAAAAAGCGCTGTCACCCTAAGTCGATTTTAGTCAAAATTTCAGTAAATACTCTTTGGAGCAAAAGAAAAAAGAGTATCTATATGAGAAATGGTATATCGGGCATTATAAAGATTTTTTTAATATTCAAAAATTGTCAAAACTGGCAAACCGCACATTTTTGTATCTCAGTTTTTGGGCCTTTAGAAAAAGATAAGAAGGTCCACGATAGCTCAAAATATTCTTTATTACATGTACTTTAAATCCCATATTTGTCTATTTAATGTTAGGGCAGTCATTTTGATACATCAAGCTTCAAACATTATTCCAAAAAAAACCGTAAATTCAGCAAAACTGCAAAATTATGCTATGTTTAAACCGTTCTAACTTTGTTAAACTTTAAAGAAATTTGATCCACCAGGTCTATATTTCTTTGTGTTCAATCTATCTTTAAAATGATTACATAAGACTTATAAAATCTATACATATTCACCACTAATTTGATGCAAGAAGTTGCACATGTTTTTGCGATCTTCAAAACTTGTAATTTTTAGGTATCGAAAAACCGCTGTCACCTTAAGTCGATTTCAGTCAAAATTTCAGTAAATACTCTTAAGACCACAAATAAAAGGTTATTTATATGAAAAATGGTATATTGGGCATTATCAAGAGTTTCTTTATATTCAAAAATCGTCAAAATTCAGAAAATCTAAATCACTTTTTGTCTATCTTGCTTTGTTTTTGAAATAGTCAACAAATACAAAATATTTAAAAAACTTTTTATTTAGCAAAAAAACACAAACAAAACAACATTACTTTAACAAGTGTGCATTGATGCAAGCTTTTGATACTTGTTAAAACAGTTTTTTTGGTTCGGTTAGTGAAATTTGATAAAAATGCTGTTCAACATAGAGAATACGCAAATATCATTTTTGTTTACGGACTCTGTAATGGTAATGCCTTAGCAATTGAGATTTCCTGACAGAAAACAACTTTTTTGACGCGTTTTTTAGTGAAAATGTTCACCCATATTATTATCAAAAGTAAAACACCTACAACCAGACGACGTAGCACAACGACTTGCATTTTCTCAATGGCTTCTTGATAATTATCAATATACCATTTTTCATATAAATAACCTTTTTTCTTGTAGTCTGAAGAGTATTTACTGAAATTTTGATTAAAATCGACATAGGGTGACAGCGTTTTTTTGGGACCTGAAAATTACAAGTTTTGAAAATAGCGAAAACATGTGCTACTTCCTGCATCAAAATAGTAGTGAATATAAATTGATTCTATAAGTCTAGTGTAATTACTTTAAAGAAAGATTGAACACAAAGAAATCTAGACCTCGTGGATCAATTTTCTTCAAGATTTGACAAAGTAAGAACGGTTTAAACAAAGCATAATTTAGCAATTTTTCAAAATTTACGTTTTTTTTTTAAATGAATAGTTTAAGCTTGATATATCAAAATGACTGCCCCAACATTAAATATACGAATATGGGTTTTAAAGTACATGCAATAAGGAATATTTTAAGCCAACGTAGACCTTCTTATCTTTTTCCAGAGGCCCAAAAATTGAGATACAAAAATGTGCGGTTTGCCGATTTTGACAATTTTTGAATATTAAAAATTTCTTGATAATGCCCGATATACCATTTTTCATATAAATAACCTTTTTTCTTGTGTTCTAAAGAGTATTTACTGAAATTTTTACTAAAATCGACATAGGGTGACAGCGCTTTTTCGGGACCTGAAAATTACAAGTTTTGAAGATCGCGAAAACATGTGCAACTTCCTGCATCAAAATAATGGTGTATACGTATTGATTCTATAAGTATTGTGTGATCACTTTAAAAAGAGATTAAACACGAGGAAATCTAGACCTTGCAAATCAAATTTTGTTAAGATTTGACAAAGTTAGAACGGTTTAAAGAAAGCAAAGTTTTGCGATTTTGCTATTTTTACGGGTTTTTTTGGAATAATGTTTAAAGCTTAATATATCAAAATAACTGCCACGATATTAAACATAATAATATGGGTTTTAAAGTACATGTAATAAGGAACAATTTGAGCTATCGTAGACCTTTTTATCATTTTCCAGAAGCTCAAAAATTGAGATACAAATTAAGTTAAAAATTACGTTTTATTGTAAAATTTCTGACTTTCAAATGTGTGTCATTTTGAACAGGCAATATTCTAAGGTCCAAAATTTTGGAAATCTCATTTTTTTCATCTATATTTTGATCCCTGAAAATTTGAGCAAAATCAAAGAGGTCGACTTTTTCAAATTGGTTGAAAAGTAATGGAATTACCCATATATATATATATATATGGGTAATTCCATTACTTTTCGACCAATTTGAAAAATGGAATTACCCATATATATATATATATATATATATATATATGGGTAATTCCATTACTTTTCGACCAATTTGAAAAAGTCGACCTCTTTGATTTTGCTCAAATTTTCAGGGATCAAAATATGGATAAAAAAATGAGATTTTCAAAATTTTGGACCTTAGAATATTGTCTGTTTAAAATGACACACATTTGAAGATCAGAAATTTTACAATAAAACGTCTTTTTTAGTTTATTTTGTATCTCAGTTTTTGGGCTTCTGGAAAAAGATAAAAAGGTTTAAGATGGCTCAAATTATTTCTTGTTACATGTACTTTAAAACCCATATTTTTATGTTTACTATTGTGGCTGTCATATTGATATATTAAGCTTCAAACATTATTCCAAAAAAAACCCGCATTACTAAAATTTCTATAAGTTTTGTGTGATAATTTTAAAAAGAGATTAAACACGAAAAAATCTAGACCTCGTGGATCAAATTTTGTTAAGATTTGACAAAGTTAGAACGGTTTTATAGAAAACAAAATTTTGCGATTTTGCTAAATTGCGGGTTTTTTGGAACAATGTTTGAAGCTTAATATATCAATATGACAGCCACAATAGTAAACATAAAAATATGGGTTTTAACCTTTTTATCTTTTTCCAGAAACCCAAAAACTGAGATACATAATAAGCTAAAAAAGACGTTTTATTGTAAAATTTTTGACTTTCAAATGTGTGTCATTTTGAACAGGCAATATTCTAAGGTCCAAAATTTTGGAAATCTCATTTTTTTCATCCATATTTTGATCCCTGAAAATTTGAGCAAAATCAAAGAGGTGGACTTTTTCAAATTGGTCAAAAAGTAATGGAATTACCCATATATATATATAAGCGGATTTTTTTTTTATTGTTTTTGATGTAATTGGTTGTTGAGTTTAGTCTTTCACTATAATAAACTCTTCTTTTATTGTATATTTTAGCACTGATGAAGCCTAATGTTGGAGTAGCCGAAACGTTTGTATATGTTTTAAGAAAATTAAAAAATAATAAAAATTGTCCTATAAAGCCGGTTAAAGTTTTTTAACAAAAATTTTCCCAATTCTATAAACTTGTGGTAGTCTGCTGCTGATCTAGACAGCACATATGCTTTGTGTTCATTTTTTTTAGAAAACACAAGGTCTTTTAGCTCTCGTGTAAACCATATTGGAAATATATAGGTTTTTTATTTATTTTGAGCACATAATAGTCAATTGTGTCAAAAACTAATGAATAAAAACGGTGACATGCTTTATCAATATTACAATCGACAAACATATTATCCCACTTGGTATTGAGGAAAACATAATTTAAGAAAACATAATCAGCATCCTTGAAATTATATTGTATTACGTTATCTTTGTCACACCATATGTTGTCAGGTGTATCCTGTAAAGAGTCGAAATTTAAAACTACATCAAAAGCAGGATGTTGAAGATCGCATGGTACAACAAGAAACAGCGATTCTGTAAGGATTAAGTTTGAAGAAAATGCCAAAGGCGCAAACAATAAATCTAGCAAAACCAAATTTATGTTTAGTATGTAGTTCAATTGATGCGAATTAATATACCCAAACGTGTTGGCAACTAAAGTACCTTTAGGACAAGTGGATTCCGTTCTTACACCAAATTCATCATTAATCCACAACGTTTGTGGCAAGTTGTAATTGCCAATAATATATCAGTGTTGCATTTATTAATTAATTCTACACTTTCACAGTGACGTTGGTAAGTAGAGTAATCCGAACCAGGTGGAATATAAACAGTACCTAAAACTATATTAATACTGCCGATATCAACACAACCATACAATTCCTCATAGACAGAGCAATGAGTAAATATTTCATATGAATGGTACTTATTGGACACGGCAATAAGTACGCCTCCGCCACGTAATTTTTATGTTGCAATATGGTTACGGTCACACCTGTACACTTTATAATTAAAATATCCTAGTTCTAAGTCTATAATAGAGCTTATAAGCCACGTTTCACTAAGAATAAAACTATCATGCTCCATTAATAGTATATTGGCATTTAACGTAGACAATTTTGTGCGTAATCCGCGCAAATTTTGATAAAATATTCTTACATTATTTAACTCGGTACAGCTAGAGGTTACATCTAAGGCACGTGCAGACAATGTCGATGAAGATAGACGTTGAGAAGACGCTACATCGATGTAGAAGGTTTGGATGTTGTTGTTGATAAAAAAAAATCATGTAAAATATTTGATTGCTTTTTGGTATCAGTTTAGCACTTGCGCTATTTCAAAGGTTAATGGAAAACCTTTTAGGTAAATTAGAAAAAGTTTGTATTTTTTTCGATGACATTTTAATAACTGGAAAAAATACCGAACAACATTTATTAAGATTAAAATGTGTTTTAAAATTTTTGCTACATCTGGCATCTTTAAGGTGCTAGTTTTTAATAATGGTACACTGTTGACTTCTCACATATTTTGAGAGTTTTTAAAATAAAATAAAATAAAATCTATAAATTTACAATTTTATCATCTCGCCTCAAATGGAGCCATAGAAAACTCAATAAATACAGTAAAAAAATGTTAAAAACTAATTAAAAATTTGAAACATTGCTGAACAATGTAGTCTGCAAATCTATAGAGTTTACACCAAACTAGGCATTGTAACTAGTTTAACCTGAAAAAAATTTATTACCAAAGAAATAAATATAATTTTAAGCAAATTCTAGTAAAAACAAAATCTAGTTTTGGCCGGTAGACAAATGATTTGTCTAAAAAGGCTAATTGTCGTGCTGCTTGAGATTTGGGAAAACCATTTCAAACGGACACCGTTTCATGCTAGCCACACAAAACTTAATCATCCAAATGTTAATTACTAATAGCAAAACAGAAAACCTGAAACGTTGCAGTACTTTTTAAAATTATTAAAATAAATTAGTTATGTTTGTAACTAATAAAAATATTATTATGCATTTGTATGTGTTTAGAACATTTGATACTTGATAATGATATAAATGGATGCACCTGCAAGTATGGATTTAGATAACGTAATAAAAGAGACCGACTAGTTAAGCTCTGTCAAAACATAAAGTATATCTTCTTAACCTACTTAAGCGACGATTATATAAAGGGTGTCCCAAAATTAACGCAAAATTTAAATTTGCCGCCATTTGGCAACCTCGAAAAAAAAATCAATTTTGTAGCTGAGAGTTCAGAGTTAGTAAAAATGAAAACAAGACAGTCTACGTGCCATACAGTACAGAAACAATTCACTTCATTTGAAGTTAAAATTCTATGTTAAAAAGCCCACAAACACCCATAAATTACAGAAGGAAATTAAATGCTGTATAAATCAAATTCAGATACATTTTTGAGGAATGGTCATGGAAAATTTTGACAAAATTGATCTTATGTACCAGTAAAGCTATGGAGGCCATTTGCCCGATGTGTTATTCTATAAGTAACCCTATCTTATGTACTTTAAAATTCAGTAAAAATTTGCAATCTAAAAAGTAAGACTGTGTTTTCTATTTAATTCCAATCTTGAGTTAATTTTGAGACACCCTTTACATGGCCCTTACCCGAAGATAAAACACATTGCAAAGAACAAATTAATTATTACACACTCACTAGACAAAAATTTAGAAACTTTATCACGTCTACAAAAACATACCCAGGAGCAGACATAGATTTAGACCATAATCCTGTGTTGGCAGTAATATAAACTAAACTAAAAAAGATGTCACTAATACCAAAAAAGAACAGTCGAGAAAAGATTAGAAAAAAAATTGAGAAAAAGTTTGCCAATTAGTCAATTGTCATTGGAAACAAGTAACACAAAAAATATGGAGGCAAATAAACAATGGAAAAATATTAAATAAAAATTAAAAATAGAAAGTAAAAATGTGACACTTTCCAAATACAAGCCATAAATGACTACGAGTACTGGTAAAAAGAAAAATAAGAATTGCAAAACATATTGAGAGAATGAGTCAATATAGAATAACAAAGCAAATTTATGATGGAAATGTATTTGGAGCAAAATGCAGAGGTCAACCACGTAAAACTTGGTTGAATGTTGGAGATGAATGCGTACAAAAAAGAAAAATTAAAAATGTTAAGAATAAGAAAGCATGCATGACTAGATGTATTGAAATTGGAAGGAAGTGTCTAAGAAAACGTGTAAACAAATTGTACAAAGCAAATTTTAAGAACCAAAGTAGGTTATTGTACAGTGATACTGCCTACCTCAAAAGGGAAAGGGACTGGGTATTTATATATGTGTACCAATAGTGATGAGCTTTAATAGTTTAATATTTATTATTAAAAATAACTAAAAAAAATATTTTAAAGTAAAAAAATAATTAATCAGTATTAGCTGCTAAATAATTGATATTAAAATTAATTAAATTATACTTGGAAATAACGTATGCGTACACCTTTACTGACAAAGCTTTGGTTTTGAGTTTTATATCCTCTGTCATTGTTTGCGGTATAATATTTTCTTAGAATTATGAATTGTTCTAATGGCATTATTATATTATATACGATTAAAGTGCATTTAATTGTTTCAATATGCATTTATTTTAAGGTTGTCGCTTTTCAGAACATAGTGTTATTTAAATTGTATCTAAAAACAACCTGCAATTCGATATTGTTTGGGGAGCCCCGTTGTTAATCAAATGATTGATGGACATCAGTCTCCAGCTGAGTTATGAAATTATTTGCGGATGATACGTTAATATACGCATCAGGTTCAATGACCAACACAACACTGCTATCAAACAATTTGAATACATTCTTAAAATGTATTTTCGGTTGTGCGTTGAAAATAAATTTGTAATTACAACAAGTTTTACATTTAACCAATATGTTTTCTTTAAGTGTCGTATTTATTATAACGACTGTAATTAATGGAATAAAATAAGCTTATAATATTATTGTAACACTTACTTGGATCTACAAGACTTTTTTGAATTCACTGGTGATGGTGGATAAATCAAACATGGCATTTGTGCATCTAAAAAAAAAATGTTATATTATTTTGATACAAAAAAACAATTAACAAATGTTACCTATGCTAGCTAATAGCTCCATAAGCCAAATTATTGCCAACAGTTTCATTATCACTTCTTGTAAGTTGCTTATAAATTTCTTTCTGATTTATGTATATACTGTCTGAAAAATGGAAATAACGTAAAAATATGTTAATATTTACTGATTGTAATGTAAATGCAATACTGGTTTGTTGGGACTTAAATAATAAAATTATGCAAAATGTATTTTATTATTGTGATAATTTTCATAATTATTTACAATAATTATTATAAAAAAATAATTGTTTTATAATTCAAAATGTCAAAAATCTCTGAGATTGACTTGTCGCATTGTTGATAGAATTGGGTTATTAATTATTTAATGATTATAAACGTCCTTAAATCCACAAACAATTTATCATTTATATATGTATAAGCACAATCATTTTTTTCATTATACATATCATATTACCTAGTAGAATGATTGAATTAAAAGATAAAATACATTGTGGTTGAACTACATAATTATTAATTTTATTACAACTGAATAAACGGTTAAATTTAATTTATTACTTAATTTATTTGATTTTTGATATGTTTTAATAAAATAAAGTAATTTAATCCATATCCTATTATTATTTAATTAATTAAACGATTTAAATGTTTTCAAATAATATATTTAACACTTTATGTACATACCCTTAAGAAAGCAGAATCACCACTATTCAGATTCAGTGTGGGGTTACCTATTATAAAAAAGTTGGAATGGACCGGACCAATAAAAAAAATCCTGTTGATCAGCATAATGGCCACTTTATAGCCAAACGCAGCGAAGATGTATCAAAATAAAACAAAATAAATGAAATTGAAAATATGCAATAAATTGAAGGCTTGAGATAAGTAATATAGATATAAAGTATCAGAGACATTTATGTGAATATAAAAGTTTGTTTTAAGTATTCAAAATACTAAAATACATTCTAAACACCGACATTTTCAAACAACTAATTATTTATTATGAATTTAAAAGTTGCATTCAATAATATAAAAATAATAGTACAACTTAATTACATCAATATAAATTATTATTATTAATTAATGATAATTATGAATGGAAAATGGCATTAGCATGAAGATATTTTTAAACTGAAAACTATTTTATTCGTTAAATTTGACTATTATCAGCCTGAAACTAACAATCTAAAATGTTACAATAATTGAGACAAATTAAAGATTTATGTTAAATGCTATTGAATAAATTAAATAAGGAAATGAAACCTTGCATAGCATCAGATTAGAAGAAGTTTAAGCATTTCAATTAAATATAAATATTGTTATAATATACAGGGTTGTCAAATGTGTAGAAACACCTAATTTTCAGCTGCATTTTTAGTTTATTAAAAGTTTTTATAAAGGGTTTTTTAGTTGGCGCGGGTAGATTTTGGCGGCCAGTAGCCATTTATCAAATCTTTTGTTTATTATTTAGTTACTTATGCCAAATTACCATGGCAAGTTACACAATTGAACAGCACGTTCAAATGATAAAACTTTATTATTAAAATGAGTGTTTGTTAGTGCAAACGTTGCGCGCCTTCCGCTCATTTTACGGTAGATGTGGTGGCCTTTCACAGTCGACTCTTCAAAGTTTGGTGGCCAAATTTGAGACGACGAGTTTGGTAAATAATCATCCAACACCTGTACGTTTAAGGAACGCAAGATCGGCGGAGAACATTGCCGCGGTCCGTGAAAGTGTATAGCAGAACGTGAGGCAGTCGATTCTTTGCCGTGCACAAAAACTCGGGCTTTCACAGACTTCAATTTGACTAATTTTGCGTTGGGATTTAGGCATACACCCGTACAAGATCTAATTGACCAAGGAGCTTCGAATCGTTTGGAAGAGGACCCCAATTTTGGCACAAAAATCATCTTTAGCAACGAGGCGTATTTTTGGATGAATGTCTATGGTAACAAGCAAAACTGCCGTATATGGGACACCATCTCACACGAGGTTTACCAGGTAATAATACATTCTCAAAAAGTTACCGTTTGGTGTGGGTTTTAGGCCGGCGGCGTTATTGGTCCGTATTTTTTCAAATACGATGTTGGTGAGGCTGTCACCGTCAACGGCAAGCGCTACAAAACAATTATAACCATTTTCTTATTGAACCATACGGACCTAGACAACATGTGGTTTCAGCAGGAACGCGCCACGTGCCACACAGCGGATGCCACAATTGACATTCTGCATGAACGTTAACGAGGGTAAGGTTATCTCTCGCAGAGGTGATATAAATTGACTACTAAGGTTGATTTGACCCCGCTAGACTTTTGACCCCGCTAGACTTTTTTGAGGGTTTACTTAAAGTTGCAAGTCTATGCAAATTAACCACAATTAACCGATGCTCTAAAGGTGAACATAACACAAGTCTTCGCTCAAATTCAGCCAAATCTATGCGGAATAGTCATTGAAAGTTGGACCAATCGGATTCGTGCCACCATAAGAAGTTGAGGCTCGCATTTGAACGATGTCTTATTCTACACTTAACGGCATACATGGGCCTTACAAATAGAAAAAAAGAATTTTGTTAATACCTCACACACAGCTTGCTTTATTTCATTTCAACATCTACCCACTTTTATTGAAAAATCCTTAGAACCTACATAAAATTGCGTATCTTTTCTCATTAGTTTTAGTTTGCTGGGTTGAGTTTTAATATCCAAACGACCGACATGAACACAACGTTTGCACCTAAGATACTACTTTTTGACAGTTTTTTACGTTTTACTAAAACAGTTTGAGTCGAGCCTATAAACCGATTTAAACACGTAAATCTACATTACATCTTTTTAGAACTTGTTTTAATTTGCTGCGTTGGGTTTTAGTTTTCTAACGACACACACAAACACAACGTATCCACCTATAATGCCACTTTCTGACAGTTTTTTTCAATTTAAGCACGTAACTCTACATTAAATTATTTATCTTTTAGAATTAATTTCAGTTTGCTGCGTTGAGTTTTAGCACCTTAACGACAGACACAAACACAACATTTGCGACAACCTTTTGACAGTTTTTTACGTTTTACTAGAACACTTTAAAATGGGTCTACATAAACCAATATAAACAAGTGAATCTACATTAAATTGCGCATCTTCTGAGTTTAAAAGGTAGAACATTCTTTTGTCTAGAGGTAGGAAATTTTGAAATTGAATTGAAAACTACTTGTATAGATATAGCATAAGAATGCAGAAGGCAAAAAAAAACTACTGCATTAAAGATTTTTAACGATTTCCTTTGTAGGAATCATTATCATGACTATTTTTAAAATAAAATATTCCGGAGCTAAAAATTCTTTGATTGGATTTTTGAGGAAAACAATTATGAAATATGTCATAAAAAATTACAAAAAAAAATTACAATAAACTTATTTGTCAACGGGAAAGAAAAACATAATTTTTTTTTTGCAAAAACATTGAAAAAAATTTCTCATCAAAAGGCCCTCAACACATACGCAACCAACCTATCAGAAACAACTGAGATACTTTTGGAAACTCATTTCTCAGGCTGTGCTACTTTGACACTATTGACGATTGATCTGACGCTATAAAAGAACCTTACACATCACCTTGCAGAACAATAAAAAACAAATATATTATAAAAGGCACCGGGACAAGAAGGAATTTTCTTGTTTTTTTGCAATAGGCCGAGGATATCATTCTAACTCACCTAATAAAAGTCTATTGAGCATATATGACCTATTGCTACATCTTCATAGCGTAGAAAGAAATAAACGTTTTAATAAACCCCAGGTGCCTTCTTTTAAAACACTTAAGCAACTGTGCAAAAGATCAATTTGGAAACGGCACTTATTACTACGCCGATACATTTGAACTAACAAGCATACACTTAGGAAAAATCTATAAAATTGACTTTCTTCTTTCTGTGCCTTATTCGCTGTGGATATTGGCGAACAGTTGAATTGAAGTCACTCTAAATTACTGACGCAGATTTTTAAGCCAAAATATTCTTTTTCTATTTGGACTTTTTTTTCTTGCACCTTTTCCTCCAGAATAAGTTGGAATATTCTATACCTTTCTTTGTGTCTCATAATATGTCTAAGATATTCTAGTTTTCTGGCTTTCACGGTCATTATTATTTCAAGATCTTTTCCAACTTTCCAAAGAACATCCTCATTTGTTACTTGATCCATCCATGTAATTCTTAGTATACGTCTGTACGTCCACAACTTGAAAGCTTCTAGTCTGCTTTCAAAATTCTTCGATAATGTTCAAGATTCTGCGCCGTATAGAAAAGTGGAGAAAACATAGCATCGTAACATTCTGATTTTAAGTTGCAGAGTCAGATCTGAACTGGTAAATATTTTACTCATTTCTGTGAATGCAGCGCATGCTTTCTTGATTCTGCATTTTACTTCTCTAGAATGTTGTCACTATTGATTTATGCAAGTGCCTAGGAAGGGATATTTGTCAACCTGTTCGATAAGTATGTTGTTGAGGGTCAGGTTTACCAGAGGTAGATTGTTTTTGTTAATAATGCATTTGGTCTTTTTTATATTTGAACAGATTTTGTGTTTCTCGCTAGTGAATTTGATCTTTTTTATTATAAGTTAGAGTCTTTCGGCACTACTGGTCATTATGACGGAGTCGTCTGCATATCTGATGTTATTAAGGAGTTAACCGTTGACAATGATTCCCTCTTCCACTCAATCCAGTGCTTCTTTGAAATTTTTTTTTGAGTATATATTAAAAAACGTAGGCGAAAGCACACACCCCTGCCGCACACCTCTACATATTTTTATTTTTTTTGTTTTATGGTCTTCTACCCTTACTTCTGTTGTTTGTTGCCAGTATAGTTTTGCTATAATGCAAAGTATCCTGATCAGTTCTTTATGTTTTACCCTGACAAAAGTTTTGCTGAAGTCAATAAAACATAGATATACATCGCAGTTGACGTCTCTACATTGCTGAATCAGAACGTTTAATGCAAAAAGTGCTTCTCTGGTACCTACGGCATTGCGGAACCTAAACTGTGTTTTTTCGATGTGTGCTTTACATTGTCGGTATATTCTATTATGTATAATTTTAGCTCACAAACTAATTACATGATGACCGTATGGTCACAAACCAACATAAGAAACATAGACAAGCTACAACGACAACAAAACAAGGCAATAAAAACACTATATCAAATGGACAATCTAACACCTACAAATAAAATTCACAAAAAAACAAACCAACT
The DNA here is from genome assembly GCA_963932245.1 of Tachinus rufipes. NCBI lineage: Eukaryota > Metazoa > Arthropoda > Insecta > Coleoptera > Staphylinidae > Tachinus > Tachinus rufipes. Next base: position 82,424,600 of record OZ010744.1, read on the forward strand.
TACAATAAAAAACAAAATCTCACAAGAATGTATTATCTTAATAAAAAAAATACAACTAGGTCAACTAAAACAGAATTAAAACCAACAACTAGAAAAGAAATTCATACACACAACTCACGAAGAAAAAAACACTTAAACATGGAAGTAAACCGAACAACATCAAAAAACCAAAGTATAACTGTCAAAGGCATTAAAGAATTCAATAATATACCAGAAGAAATTAAAAATATATGCAACATAAATAATTTTAAAATGAAACTAAAAGAATATCTGATGAAAAAACAAATATAAAAGTTAAAACTACTAACACACATCATAACACCACACGATGAGAAAAAAAAATGTATATGAAAACTATTTTTTAACAATTTTGTAAATATATATATATATATGTATGTATAAATAATTTTAATAAATGTATTAAAAAAAAAAAAAAAAAAAAAAATATTTTGAGTGTATGACTCATTATACTTATGGTCCAATATTTTTTGCATTGTTTTGCTGTTTGTTTTTTTTTGGAATAATGACAAAAGTAGAGTGGATTCAATCTGTGGGTATTTCTCCCGTATTATACACTACATTATATAGGCGGGTAAGAGTGTTTATACCTTCTTTGCTAAATAATTTAAGGATCTCTGCTGGTATTTCATCTAGACCTACTATCTTAGCAGTCTTTGCTGTGTTTATAGCTTGTTGAACCTCTTCCTTTGTAATATGAAGTCTGGTATCTGTGTTATTTATGCCGTGATGTTCTGGGCGATCGACTTTGAATATCTTTTTAATATATTCTTCCCAGGCCGATAATTTTTCTTTGATCTCTGTAATCTTATTTCCGGTTGTTTCTATCAATCTACTGCTTTGCTTAAAATTGGCTTAACAGATTAAATCAAATGATCATTACAAGACAATATGCCTACATCAGAAGTATTTATAAACATCAAAGTTGCATTTGAGAAATTATTTTTTTATAAATTAAGCGACGCATTCTGTAACATTTTTCATAGAGCCCACTCATTGACAGCTTGCTGAAGTAGCGCTTGACAAACAACTACAACAAAATAAGTTACGTTAAGCTAAACACTCTAAATGACTACAACAAAACAACCAAACACGTACTCAGCACCTGCCTAGAGTTCTCCTACGCAAGAGAAAGAGTACATGTTAGAAAACTGCTGGCTTGGCATGACGTATTGGCGTAAAGAAAACTCTTCACAATCAATGTTCTAGCACACATACACTGGAGGTACAATGAACTTAATGAGGTCTAAGTGCAGTAAAAAGGTTTTATTTTTCTATTCTAATCTAGAATCAGACGACAAACTTTCATTACTTTTTTTATCTCTATTCAAATTAAAAAAAAAACCTTACAACATTTTGTACAGTTTTTAGCTCTATTAGTTCTTCTGCGCGTTGTACAAAAATAAAAAGTAAATAGAGTTAAAAATACTTATACTTTTTTTTCTACCTTCCGTGGCAGGGCTCCTTTGTAGGATTAAGCGCCCCCAAAACAACTCGGGCCTCGGGGCATGCAGGGCCTTAGCTACGGCGCTGTGTTTGGCAGATATTTTTGGCTTATGTGAACCACACGCTTTACAATTTTCTATTTAAGTACGTTATTAATTGTACGTACTTTTAAAACCCTATAGAGCGCATAGCAAAAATTAAGTAGGATTTCTAAAAATACAATACAAATGACAAGTAGTCATCTAAGATACCGGACATGTATTTGTATAAGCACGCGTTTTTACTAAATTTAGCAATAATAGCACTTAATTCTTTATTTGGCATTACGTATGGCTCTGCTCTAAGCTTTATTAATTTTTTTTTAATGTAAATTAAAATTGCCAATAAACAGGATTTCTATAATATCTCAAACAGTTTTTGATTTCTACAAAATAAAACAAGTTGCAAATGTTTATTTAAAAAAGCATTTATTGGATGATTAATAGCGCAGGCATAAAACATTTATATTTTAAAAATAAAATATTAATTATCTTGGAAATGAATAATATCCTCTAGAGAACGTGAAAATAAAATTTCATATACTTTTCGAAGAGCATCCGAGCTAATATTTACTCCTTGACTGTTTTCACAAATGCACTCCAACGGTTTTATACATTTAGTTCCAGGCCTATTAAGAACATATCCTTCTTTACACTGACATCCTGTTTTACACTTACTCGTGCTTATAATTGGCCCATCAACATTAAGCATATTCTATAAATTAATAATATTATACATTGCTAGTCAAAAGATTTTAATAAATTTACCTGGCATGTTATTGGCTCTACAGGTTTACAATTTGCAAATTCAAAATTGTTAGCCATATCACATTTTCCTTTACTTTCTGGATGTGTTATTAAATCTTCTTTTGTTGCAGGTCTACAATCCCAAATGGCAGATTTACACTCACTAAAAAAATAATTTTATTATATAATTATATTAATATTAAAGTTTTACCAAAGTGAAAGAACTGTTGCAAAAGTTCTAATTTCTTTATAGCCATTTGAATATTCCATTCCATTATATTGGCATTTGCATTGGTTAATAGGTACACATTGATTATTTTCATTCAAAGTTTGTCCTTCAGGACAGCTACAACCCTCAATACACTGTTTTCGACAATCTAAACGTGCAATATCACCACAAGTTCTTGTACACGGGTTGCTACAACTTTGGAAAATCTGGCCTGCATCACATTTTGCTGAACATTGTCGCACCTTACTAACCCAATCAATATTTATTCCTTGATTAGAACACAATGTTGCATAATTTGATAGCATTGGGCATAAGCATTTTGTCTGCAATAAATTATATTGAATAATATTTAATTTAATATTATTTTATTACCTCTGGTGCACATGTACACATATCATATAAACAATTTTCATAATGTGGTTTAACATCTACAACTTTGTGGCATTCTGAAATTAATAAATATTTTTGACAACATTATTTTTTTTTAATTACCTACAGTATAGATAATGAAAATACATACTGCTAAATAGATTTGATTTTAGTACATTGCAATGCTTTGCTGCAAAATCTTTATTTGCTTGCTTTTCACATGTACTAGGTGGTTTAGGTGCTATGGTATTACAACGTTCGCCCGTAATCCATGAATTACCAAATGCAGTAGGGTCTGTTTCTAGAGTAGACAAAGGTGTAAGGAAATCATCATCTGGATTATTATTGTAAGTTCCACAGAGACCCTAAATTATTTATATTACATTAAAACAATAAAAAACAAATTTAAATCCTACTTACAGATGTGAGGCCCATATGCTTTTTCTGAACATATATTTTTACATTATAAAGGCCATCCCATAGAACTTCAACGCCATTGTATAATGCAACTAAAATTAATATAATTGATAGTTGTGATCTCTACTACGTGATAAATACTATGTTCTTTCTTACAAGTTTATTTTAACAAAGTTTTGTGCTCCACTTGAGCTTTCTACAGATGTAACTCATTACATCTGTAAAAGGTTTTAGTCGAGCCAAAACTAGTAATGTTTTTGTAAGAATAAACTTGTGTTTATCATAATAAACATAGTAAATGGTTTTATTATTTCATATACAACTAAATTTTATTATAAAAACACTTAAATTTGTATTTAAAATACCTGAAATATATGTCGACGAATGTGTTGTTATAGTTGCTCCTCGTAGATAGGCTGGTAATGCGCCGATTTCAACTCCGTTTACTTCAACCACTTTATTTTGTTTGAGTTTGATTCGTAGAGTATAGGCAACATTTATAATTACCGATTCTGTAATACTAGCAGGTGTATTAAGCCATTGCCCGTTTTCTCCTTCCACTGATATATTATCTATCTTGAGTAAGTAATAGTTGCATAGTCCCATAAAATCAAAATACTTTCCATCAAATGTTGTGTAATGGGGATCTCCTAGGATCAAACAAGATACACGGCAATCGTTCTGAAATGATATAATATATTATTTATTTACGTTTGTAAATTTTAAAATTTTTATAAAAACTCTACGCATGGTAATTTAGAAGCAGCTTATCTTTTTTTATTAAATGTTTTACGCATGTAAACAATATTGTAAGTTTATTGGTCACACTTATTAATATGCGTATATAGAAAACATCACCGGAACTCCATGTTTTTTAAATCTTGAATTCAATAAGACTTTTGTTTAACATAATTAATTCCAAAATGTAAAAACACCTAAAATTTTATTAAGTATTTGATTAATACTGGGGATAAGACTTGAGTATACCACTAAAATCTTCAAAAGATGTGTCCATGTAATGAGTATATGAGAACTCTTTACTACTCAAAAAAGCAAAGACGCAGTTTTCTGCACAAAAAGTGATGGGCATATTAAAAGACCTACACCACCCAGGTGGTGCAGTGGTTAGCGCACTCGTTTGCTACACCAAGGATCTTGAGTTTAAGTCCCTTATTTGGAAGATTAAGTTTTCTGGTTAAAAAAAGTGTTGTGATGAGTACGCTTTCCTTCAGATAAGAAGAGAAACATTATTTGGTCCTATGTAGTATCTCGATGTTGTGTGCACGTTAAAAAACCTAATAACTTAGGCTAGAATTTCTGAATTTACGTCCAAATTCCCAGACGTAGTAGTCTTAACTTTTGGCATCAGTGATTAACTTTGGTAGCAGAAAAGACCCTACAATTATGCTCAAAAAACTTTTCAAAGCGTTTGCGCAAAAATTGCTTGTATTCAAAGAATGCGGCATTAAAGAATTACAATACTTTCTACAGTTTTGACTTTGCTCCTTGCGTCTATGATATCTTTCTAAACCTCAAAAAACACTGAAAAAAGCTCTGTTTTTTTAATAACAACTTGGAAAATTATATGGTATTGTATTTTGCAGAATTACAAAAAATAATTTTTAGACTCAGTTCAGAGTAAACAAACAGTTTTTTGACATTGTTATTTCCACATAAAAAAAGTATTTCTGTGCACCTTTTATTTGTTGACAATCGTATCCTTGCTGTGGTTATGAAACTTGCTGGTTCTAATAAACCATCAAGACGTAACCGGTAAAAACCATAAGCTGGTAAGCGGCCGTGGACAACGTTTTAGACAAATTACATTTACAAAGATTGCTTTTGTGTTTGTGCCGTGCGTTAGAACCCGTAAGGAAAGATGAAGAAAACCTGGTAGCTGAGTCACACTAGAGAAACGTTTCTAGAAACTAGCTACACTCTACTTTGGTCCAGGTTTATTTTTAACCGGGTGGTTAAAACTAATCTACCTTAATTAATTTGGACGTCTTGTCACATGGCCCATTGGGTAAGTTCTTGGAAGTGGCGAGGTGCGCGACAAGCTGTATATTTAATGGATTTTGTATGTATTACCTATTCGAGTACAACTCACTTCCGGGACTATACTTATCAAAGATTTAATTATTAACGTCTCTACTGTTGTGAGTTCTATGGAGGATGGAGAGCTAATGAAGTAAAAATAATTTTCACAAAAATAGAAGATAAAAAGTCAAAAGAAGAAAGGCTACAGAACAAGCAAACCTTCTGCCAAGCAACACCGACACTTTTTGTGCTAGGATGGCAACCCCTGCTAACTCTACACAGATAAAACTCCAATCAATCCAGAAGTTTTTTTAGAAGAAGGAAAGTTTCAGGCTGATGTTAAAAAACTATTACAGAACGAGGAGAGAAACAGAAAGGTTTAGCTCATCCACTTCCAAGCTCTCACCTGAGCAACTTAGAAAAAAATTAAAGAAATCTAGATTATACCTAAAAACTACCTCTCTTTTAACAAAGTCAGTTACTAAGAGCCTGTATTCAAACACGCGTCTAAGTAGCTGTCACCAACTTATCTCATCTCTTAGACAAAATTACTAGAAAAAAAATCCTATACAAAAAAAATCCTTAAGTCACCTGTGATAATAACACACCTTTATGCTGCAAACACACGTAACTCTATTAACAATTAAAATAGAGCGTTTTTGATCAAAATAACTTGTGCAAGTCTTTTATTTTGATCAAACACATCACACACGCGCTCAATTATAATTCCACAAACGGTTGTGCAAGTTTAATTGTCAATTATGCAGTTACGTGAATAGCCAGCATTAGAATGACACAGAAAACAATCTCTACTGTAGAAATCTTTCCAGAAGAAATAAAACCAAAAGCTTAAAGTAAAAAATTATAGTGTTTGCCACCAAAAAAAACGCAAAAAAAACATAGAAGTAGAAGAAAAAGTTAACCCACCCGGACAAACCCAAAAAGGGGAATTACCCGGTTAAGGTCAGAAAAAACCCACTTGAAAAAACTTTTTGTTTGCATTAATGTAACTTAATTCAACCTACATCACTGTTGAGCAGCCGTGGCAACACTACGTTGTAAAGTAGAAGCAATGCAAAATACAATAGCCGTAATCCAGAAACCATGGGTAGTAAAATGTAAGGTTTGTGGACATAAAAAGAATGTTTTTGCAAACACTACAAACGGTAAGCTAAAAACGTGTATTTAAACACATAAACATATAACAGTTTTTCTTATTGTGGCGTCTGCATACCTAGCTTACAATACACTTTCAATCACACTTATGAAGACGTTGGTACAGTATTGCATGAGTGGCATCATAAACTTGGTCATCGGATTTGATGCAAACTTCCACCACATTGTATGGAGAAGCAAAAACACAAATAGTCTTACCAAACGCCAAAACTGACCAACTTTAGCTTTGTCGCAGCATAAAGATTTATGTAAACCAAAAAGTGTTAAGAAAATTAAAAACTACGTAGTTAAGAGAAACTTTTGTCTGGTTCTGACAGTACTATATCTTGGTGGTGTGACAAACTCGAACAACTTAAAGCAGCCGCAAGAAAATCTTGTAATAGAGTAAAAAACTTAAAACGACAATCAGACTGGTCGTATAAAAAATTTAAAAAACTTATTTGTTATCGACAACGAGAAACATTAAAATTTTTTTGTGAAGATGTTAAAAACACTTTGCTGCAACCCCATCTCTATCAGGGAATGATTGGGACGCTGCACATCACCTTGTAGAAGATAAACCTATAACTTAGGCAATCAGCAACTTGTCACCATCGAATGCATCAGTTAGACGGAATATTTTTGGTTCTTTTGCAATGAGGCAAAAGTACCATTTTAGTCGACTTGCCACATCGCAATAACATGGAGAGAAGTAAAGTTGTATTTATATCAAAACCAGGACGCTATGATTACACCTTAACAAAATCCTAACACTCGTTAAGTTTTACGTTTTTTTTTTTTCTAAAGGCATTTGAATGAGTTTGCAGTGCAGTAAAGATAGTTTCACTCTTCCACTCAAATCCAGAATCCAAACATTTTTATAAAAATCTTGGTATTCTACCTGGCCATATCTAAACAAAACATTATTGTTGTTTGAACGCTGAGTCACGCAGATATTAAAAACAAGAAATTAACTAACAATATCTTTGATCAAAATAACTTTTTTATTTCAAAGGATGATCAACAAATATAAAACAACATTGACATGATTGTTTTTTCAAAGAATGTCAATCATTTAACATACTAACGTCATTACTTTTGCAATTCAATCTTGGGACATACTAAAATCATTATAAAATAAATAATTAAGTTATTATTAATGTCAAATTTACCGTGATATTATTATTTTGTTAATTTTTTTTAATTAACTATTTTATGACTTTAAAACTTCAAGTTAAAATAAGTATAGCAATACCTAAAATATATAACTTATTTTCTATATTTCCATATTACTTGTCATGTGCAAAACATGTAGTAAACATCCCTTTAATCTTTTTGAAATATTTTAATAAATTATTATTAACCAAATTATAAAATACGATTTTTATTATTGTATCTAATTTCTACTCTATAGGATAATTAAGATTAATATATTCTTACCTGTGTGCATACCCATTCACCATCAGTACAAGTGCAAGAATTGCAATCATCTGGAATAACACTTCCAGAGGCATAATCTAATCCTTGTCGTATGCATGGACATTGTGATTTTGGAATACACTCACCATTATGCAAATGTGTACCCACTGGACAATAGCATCCATCAAAACAAACTCCAGAAGTGTTTGGTATACCAGGTGATCTACATGTCGGTTGGCCACCTTCAGGTTCACAAGACATGTAAACTTTTCCACCCGTACATTGCATTGCTAAAATTAGTAAAATATAATAGACCTTCAATAATAATAATTAAAAATAATACGGCAAGTTTCCGGATCCCTCCAAATAGTATTGTTGGTTTTTGCATAAAAAATACAATTTCTATTAACTACGTTTAACGTAACACAAGCACAATTTTCTTTGCATTTACAGTAATCCCAAGTGCAAGCATTCATAAGGTCGGAAAACTCAAGTAACTAAAACAATACAATTTTAACAAAACTTAACATTAGTTTATAATACTTACAGCATAACAATCCTGAAATTTGGGATTAGTTAATAATTTTGTGCAAAAATTATTTGCTATATTTCGTTCATTTCCTAATGCAGAACAGGCGTGTATATCATTAATTTGAATACAAGGTTCTATAATAAGAAGTATTTAATATTATATTATTCATAATAAATCAATTTAATTATACGTTGTATACTCCAGCTTTCTACAAACTCAGTAAGATTATTTGCTTCACTGCCATCTTCTTTAAATAAATCATTATTTGGATTTCCATCTGGAAAACCACATAATCCTCCTGTACTTCGGAATAATTTTTCACTAATTTCAACTTGCACCAGTTTCTAGAATAATTATATTTAGTTCTAAATTTATAATAATATTATTTGAATGTTGATACCTCAGTATCCCATATAACAGTCACACCTAAATATTTAAGTTTGATTACTACTGACTCATTAATGATATCAACTTTGAGCATATTTAATTCTGTTGGTATTGAATATTGTCTACCCACACTAGTCACCATTAATTGACCATCTACAATAAATATATACTTATAAAAAAATATTATTTAATAACGTGTTGAATTACCAAATCTTGATATTATATAATCTTGCTTGTCAATCCCAATGTGTATAATTTTGTAGTCGTTCTCATTGATAGTTGTAATACTCCACTCGCCTCCAAGATCGTTTGCAAGAATCTCTTCACATTTACTTTCAGTACTATAAATTTTACCATCAAATGTTTTTATATTGCCATCACCCCATGAAAAACATACACTTGGTTCTATTTTTATAGCCATCACATCTCGATTCTCAATTTCTATATATTCTGGTACTGTAACTATAACTTCTTGACCCATATTCTACCAATAAATATAATTAGTAAGTATTACATTAATTAATTGTTATTATTACCATTCTAGTAACATTGATTATTGTAAGTTCATATCGTTTTTCTTGATTTGTTGTTACTATATCCATATCTTCACCTGTAAAATATGATAATTATTACAAAACAAAAATATATAATATAAATTTTATTATTACCAAAATCACAACTTGGTGGTAATTTATTAAATCTGCCAGTATCATATTGGCAGGTATAACTATCTTCTGGAAGTCTGATAAAATTAATTCCTTCTGGACAAGTTACAGAACATTTAAATGATTCTGAATTGCCTCTACATTGGTAATTTCCATTGAAATTTAATTTATCTGCTCTGCAGACATCTTCTCCTAAATTATATTGCATTAATTAATTTGTTATATTTATATAAATATTTTACATACGGTATTGGCATTGTTCGCCTCTATATGCTTGAGGGCATTGACATATATCATACGATAAACATGTTCCTCCATTTATACACGACGGCGTACAAGTTTCTATAAAAAAAATTATTAATATGATAATTTCAACGTATTTATTTATGTACTTTGACAATTTGGTACTGCAGTCCACTGATTATTAGTAGATACCCAGTTGCCATCTTTGCATGCCAATGTAGTAACTGTTGATCCATCAGGAAATTGATATTCTGGTATACATGTTAATGTACACGTACTAGAAATATAAAAGTAACTAAAATAAATCTATAACAAAAAACTTATTATTTTTTTACTATTAGCTGTGATTCGTGACAATTGTATTTCAAAATAATAAAATATTTTAATTTTTTTTTAAATAATTCAAAATAGTGGTCTCAAAAAAATACTGCAAACCCGTGTAAAGGTAAAAAAATGTATTGTTTTTTAATGTTAAAAGATGTGGGTACTCGGTCGCCGTCTAACAATAAATTGAACCTTCAGCTCTTTTTTTGACAACAGAAAAAAGTTGGGTAATGTATGGCGTCAATGCGTTACTTTAAATGTTAGAAGTTTGGTCACATCAACAAGCAGTTGGTGTCAGAAGCTTTGCGTGTGTGGAAAATATCTACAAAGTAGTAAATGCCAACAATCAATTAAAAAAATATTGACGATGTTGAGCGTTGCAAAATTCTTGAAAACAAACAACAATTATTGGAGAAATACGTGCTTACAATCACTCGCATCATAATCGTCGACAGATGCAATGTTATCAAAACGATCAAAATTATTTGCTAGTAGCTTTAGAAATTATATTTAAAAGTTTTAGCGTAAAAATAAAAACAGCTAAAAACTCTTTTAGATTTTTTTTCCATCGGAGTCTTTGCTCTACTACTTTCCCTTTTATTTGAAGAAGGCAAGGTACTTGTTTGAACCAAAATTAAACAACGTATTTTATTGAACGGTTCCTAAAAATCTACATTCTGATATGGAAAAACCGCGTCTAACTAAAATTTAAAAAACGGCTATTATTTTGCTGTTGCTAAAGCCGGGCAAAAATCCAAATGTCAACAGCTGTAGACTAATATTGCTTACTTGTAGTCTTAGAAAAAACCTTATAAAAAATACTAGGCAAAAGTTGTTTAAAAAAATTAGCTGTGTGGCAAAAATAATAATTGAAAAAATAACGCAGTAATAAAAATTAAGTTTTGTTCAGAATATATAACTTAACCTAACCTATAAATTAAGAAATAATTTCAGAAAAACTAACAACTTTAACAAATTTATTTTTTGTAGTATTTGTTTTAAATTGCATGGCTTTTCTAAAAGTGTTTAACTGTTTAGTGCCTCTTCTTACATCCACCATTTTAAATACTTATTTATTCTTCTTTGTTATCAAGAAGACATAACAAAATTAGGAATTAATTTTTATTATTATTACTAAACATATAACTTACTTGAATCTGCAAGACCTTCTTGAATTTGTAGGAGCTGGTGGATAAGATAGACATGGTCTTCCTTGAGCATCTGCAATAATTTAATGTTAATATTTTTTGAAACTTTTTTTGAAACTTTTCTTACGTGTTTGAGTTGATAACTCAAGAAGCAAAATGATTGCTAACGTCTTCATCTATTTGCGATGTCCACATTAAAAAAAAAAAACTATTAATATTATGTAGGTAAATACTACAGCAATTAATAAAGAAGAACTTTCTTAACTTTAATTATTTATATAATGTAATCTACAAACATTGTTGTAGCAGCTAGTTAGCATTCATATATAATGCAATATTGAATAAATAAATAAATTATATATGTCGATAAAAATTAGTGATGTGAAATTATATTAATTGCATTAGTATCTACTTTTTAGTAAAAAATAAAATAAAAACGACAATAAATCTAAACAATAGACTTAGGTTAGGTTTAATGTTAGGCTGCTTATTGCAAAATTAATTTTTGTTTACCTACAAAACTGAATATGCTAGGTTTATGTTTCTTTAGATTTTTACACATCAAGTTATTTGATTGCACATTGCAGTTTAAACTGCATTTAACAAGAAACTTTTTTAGAAAAAACGCAGCAAAATTGCATACTCCTCAACGCAATGGAAGATTTAGTTAATAAATGCAGATTGTAGTGCTAACGTGCTTTTGTTCAAAAATTACAAGTTTGAATAATATTTAAGAAAAACAGAAAATAAAATAAAGTTAAGAGCATATATTACTACTAATTGTGTTTAGTAATCACGTTTTTGCAAGTGTTTATAGCAATGCAGCTAATTATGACTAAATTTGTAAAGTTTGTGTACACTGTCAAAAGAAATCAATGCGTTATTTATATATAAGTTTATTAAGTAGTGTTTGACTAATTACAACTTATTTCTATCAATGGCTCGATGTCAATTGATCTATTGTATTTTGAGTCAGCATTGGAAAACTTATAAAAATTCAAATATGACTAGACAAGGAAAGAAACGTGCCACAAATGCTGTTTAAAGTTGTTTTTTGTTAATACAAATGTTAAGGGAAATGTTTGTTACGGCTTCTAGACTACAAAATATGTTTGAAAAGATTTACAATGTTAATGTAAGCTGTTTTACTATAAGAAATCAATTGAGTCTTTTTAATTTAACTTCTAGAACACCCACCAAAAAGTCTACTGCTAACCAAAAACATTGCTAGTTTGCTCAAAAACATGTAAACTCGTTAGCAGGTGTATAGACAATTCTGTGAACGTTTTACAGACTATTTTGTTTGATGGTGTCTTGGTTATGATGTGAGTATCACTTTTAATGCTTAAACAAATTTGTTGGTAATACCAAGATGAAGCATCACAATAGTGTCTTTGATTGACAACATATTAAAACCTCACGTGTTGCCTATTAAATATATTTAAAATACCAAAATACAATTAAGTATACGTATAAGTTTGTATCACCGTCCGATGATGTCCTAGTAAAAGTTGAAACCTGTTACGGTTATTAAAATATATAATAATAATAATAATAATAATAAACATCTTTATTCCCTGCATATTTTACATAGAACTTGTACATACTTAATCTAATATAATTATAATATAATCTAAATAAATATTTGCTGGGAAATAGTGGAGTTCAGCAATATTGCAATTTGCTGTTCTTACACTCAACGTTAACAAAAAAGTAACAAAAATAATAACAATAATCATACAAAAAGAAATTAACACAAATTAAAATGAATGGTAAAAAATAATTAATCTATCATAAAAATTTTACCTAAATCGAAAACATTGGATATTTTTTTGCTTAATTGACGTTGGTAAGTTATTGTACACATGCGCAATTTGATAACTAAAACTACTTTTATATTTTTCTTTCCTATGTTGAGGAATATCTAGGTCACAATTTTGGCGAGTGTTAATTCTGTGGACATCCCTTCGAAGCAGTACTTTATTAAATAAGTATTTTGGAGTTTGAGTTTTAAGTATTTTATGATATGCAACAGCACTATGCATCTGTCTTTGTTTACACATGTTTAACCAGCTTGTAGGTTTTAATAGATGCGATACTTTTTGAAATTTTCGAACACCATGAATAAACCTCAAGCACGCATTTTGAGTTTTTTGGATCCTGTTTTTTTCTATAACATTAATGTTAGCTCCATATACTATATCACAATAGTTTGCAAAACTTAAAACAGTTGCATCACAATGCATTGTTTTCACTTGCTTACTTAAAAATTACCTATATGGATACAGTTGTTTTAACTTCATAAATAATAAGCTACAGATTTTAGAGATGTGTTCAGAAAATTTCAGTTGAGAATCCATAATTACCCCAAGATTTCTAACGGAAGAACTTAACTCTATTGGCTGATTATCGATGCAGATGTTTATTCTATTACCTATACTCGATACTTGCTTATTAGTTCCAAATAAAATACCAATATATTTTGTTGCATTAAGCGTTAGGGAATGGTCCAATGAATCTAGAAAAAGTGAATATAAATCACTATTAATCATCTGACAAGCATTATCTACTCTGTCAGTAAAAAATGACATATACATTTGAGTATCGTCTGCAAATCTATGTACTTTAGTGTGTTTAAGATCTTTTAACATTGGTGCAGTATAAATAATGAACAACGAGGGACCTAAAATTGAACCTTGAGGCACCCCTTTATTCATTTTTACAATAGACAAAGAAATACCATCAATTTCAACTCGCTGACAACGATTTTTCAAGTATGCTTTAATTAGATCTACAAATGCATAGTCAAATCGAAAATACTTAAAAGCATAAGGTGATCTATATTATCAAATGTTTTAGTGTAGTCTAATTAAATTGCTAATGTAACCTTGTTTTCATCACATGCTTTAAGAATATCATCTGTCCGATTTAAAAGAGCTGAAGCACAACTGTACCCTATTCGGAATCCAGACTGCTTATCAAATATATGTTAAAAAGTTTAATATGTTTTTGCATTTGATTTGCGATTACTTTTTCCATTATTTTTGATAACACTGATAATATGCTTATTGGACCCAGATCTTTAAAACTTTGAGGTTTCGCAATTTTCGGTAGAAGTTTAACAATTGCTTCTTTCTACACAGTAGGGTAAACACTGTGTGATATACAAAAATTAATAATGTGAACTAAATACGGTAATATGTGCGGACAACATAGTTGCACCATTTTTGTTGTTAGTTGATTTGCACCACAAGCATTACTTTTAATTGCAATAATTATTGAATTTATTGAATAAGTGTCAACAAGTCTTAATTTGCATAGACTATCATTTGAAAAACATATAGTATCATAAAATAAACGGCGATTTAAAACGCTTTGGCAGGTTGCATTAAAATTATTTTGATTGTTTGAATAGTACTTGTTTAGTTCGTCTGGCTTATTTAATGACACTGGTATATTAATGCTTGGTTGAGTATTGTGAATGTCAAGAAATTGTAGTTTTTTTTCAACTAACATTTGTATTACTCAGCTGGTAGTTCAAATATGCTTTTTTTTTCATTGCGTATTGCTTGGGTAACATAATTTTTAAGAGTATTGTACCCTTCAAAATGACATGCCATTTTAGTTTTTTTGTACTTTGTTTGGGATATTTGTGATATGGTACATAATAAATGTTTTATTTATTTTATTATGAACTATCACATAGTAACGGTCACTACCACTTAATTCTTACAATTTCTTTTACAGAGTGTTAGGTAAACATGCGGCAAAAATTCAAGGAGTTATTTCTTGGCCTATTCTAAAAATATTTGGTCCTATAATGATTTCTGAAAAACCCTTTTGTTTTGAAAATACAGGGTAAACAAAATTTATCAAGTACAAAAAATTGTTAACATTAACTTGAAATTTCATTTGAATACGTCTCGTCGTTGATCATCACATGTATCGTTTGCAGTTGTTTAGATTAAGTGACGTTTGGCTGTTTGACGTGTCTTTAATAGTTAGTGAATTCTTCTACCAAAAATCACTATATAAACGCCGAGATGACTGACATGCATTTCATGTATAGACTTGCTAATAGCAATTTATTACAAGCTATACGATTGTACATTAAAAGGTTTTATCCCCGACCAAAAAATCTTGTTTTCCAACATTCTTCAACATTTTCGTAAAATAGGCACATTAAAACAAAATGAAAGGCCAGGAAGATCAATAGTAATAAAAATGGTACAACTAAAACAGAATGTGCTAGACATAATATAAGAAGATCCAAGTAGTTCTACCCAAAAAATTGCCAATGTAAGTCATTGGACCCCTAATTTTCCATCACGTCAATGGTTTTTGCAAACATTAGTTCTAATCCTTCAATTCCTGACACATATTCTTTTTATCGATATAACCAGTTTTTCAAGAAAAGCAAAAAGAAATTTTCATAACAACTATGTGTGGGCTGATAAAAATCCGCATCAGGTATGTGAAGATTGTTTTCTACATCAGTTCTCCTTAAATCTTTGGGTTGGAATTGTGAGGAAATGTCTAATTTAATAAGTATTTCTGTCAAAAAGACTTACCGGCAAGGTAAGGTAAGACACGGGATTATTTAACGGAAACATACGAAGATTGGACGAAGTGGGCCACACGCATAACCTGCTCGATCCCCAAACTGAAACCTCCTGGATTGTTTCTTATGGGGCTATCTGAAGTCATTAATTTACGCTACTTCAGTAGAGAATATAGACGACTTGCAAAATCAAATCAAAAAAATTAAATGTGTGTATCCAGGCTAAAAGAAGTCATTTCAAACATTTAATGAAGATTCAGCAACTTTACATTTACTTTTTGATAATAAAATGTTGTAATTATCGCAAATTTTTTTCACTTGGTATCTTCAAAACAAAAGGGTTTTTCAGAAATCATTAAAGGATAAAATATTCTTAGAATAAGTCTAGGAATAACGCTTTAAATTTTTGCCTCATGTATACCTAACACCCAGTACATGCACAACAACGCAAAACGTATTGCTGCTAGAGTTGTACAATACTATCTTATTAATGTGAACATAACAACATAACAACAATGTAATAACCAATTAAAAAGCAGTTATTTGAGAAAGAAGTGGAAATACTTCATACTAAGTTTTTCTTATTTGTATTCAGTATCTATTCCTAGTGTTCCAAATCAATTATATCAAAATAAATTACATTTTTTCCATCTGCAATTAATTCATCTTCTATTGCAATCTTTACTACTCAATCTATATCTAAACAAAAAACTCAGTATAAAACTCCAACTATTTTTATTGTGGTCAGAATAAGTTACAAGCATATGTGCCTACCAGTACCTCATATGTTAAAACTTAAACGCAAAACTAATTAATCCGATGTAATAAATTATATTAAATATTTTAATTAACGCTGTGAATTCTGTTAATAACTTTGACCCGTTGAACGTTGATTTATAAACAAAACTTGTGGTGGCCGGCAAATAAAAACAGATGTCTTGGAGAAGATCGGGTAACAGCAAAAATGTTCAAAACGCTAAATAAATAAATGCATGCATGCAGGGATGACACCTGAAAGATGGCCCAACGCAGAAATAATCAATTTAAAAAAAAATACTATAGGTATTGAAAATTACTAACTCAATTATAATTTATTACAAATTTACAAGCTTTCCACTCAAATAATTGCAAATTGCTTGACCAACAAACTAGATCTATACCAATCAGTGCTCACGCACTAGACAAAGCTTGGTTGGAGCGCAGATAACCACCTTAGTTTCATAACTTTAGAGTTTGAAAGTGTCAAAGGAAAAGACTAAGAATTTGCTACTAAAAAATTTAAAAAAAACGCAACGTTCCGATTAGCTATGCGGCACTAATACAAAAGGCAATAAACCATATTATTTAAAGAACGCATCAAATACTATTAACTTAAAAATAAACTTAAACAAAACCAAAATTATATGTAAAAACAAGAAAAACGTAATAGTGAGTGGCTATCTAACAGAACATGTCAATAAATATGTTTACCTCAATCATAACATTATGCTAAAATTAACAGCAAAAATAAAGTAAAGAATAAGAGCAGCATTTGAAAAATTAAAACACATCTTAAAAAATATAACTATTCCAATAAGTTTGAAAAAAAAGTTTATGAAATGTGAAACTTACAAGCATAGCTTCAAAACATTAGGACTCACAAAAAAAGACAAGATAAGTTAACAATAATACTGGAACCTGCAGAACAAAATTTGCAACAATAAACTAAAACGACAGTGAGCAAGCCAGGTTGTTATACAACACAAAGTAAACTATAAAAATTTCAACTTAGTGCTCAATTAAAACCAAACAAGGCTTAAGACGACTGCAACAAAGATGGCTAGACAACATTAAGCAGGTAGCAGGAAAAAACTGGACTTACACAAAACAGAGAAGCGTAGAAACAAATAAAAAAAAACGTATGTCTAAGAGTAGATAAAAAAGTTAATGTTCAATTTTTACAAGCCTAAATGTTAAAGTTGTCATGCAAAAGACCACAATTACAATAATGTAAACAACCTCATAAAAAATATGGCAATTAAACGTTTAAAAATTAAATGGTGGTGGCCATTACTATGTGATAGTTCATTATAAAATAAATGAAGCGCATTTACTATGTACTATATTACGAATGTTTAGAAAACTTTAACATGTTTTAACCTTTACAAGACCATCATTGGACGGTGATACAAGCAAGTATAAATATTTAAAAAAACTACAAAGCATGTACAACAGTGAAACATAAAAAGTACAGAGAGGTGGAAAATTACATTCCTAAAGACCGTACAGAATCAAACATTGTCAACAGAAAAAAAATTAAAATTAGATTTAAAGAACATTGCCGTTCATTCAGATATATTGTTTTTAGATATTAATAAACTTAAAATCATTCACAACTGCTCTATAAGCAGAAAATTAAATTTGTTAGAAACTTTTAAAATTACTAAATCATAAATAATTTTTACGTCAACTTGCTTAATAATCAAACCGACCTGCATATATCTCCTTTGTTGAAAATAATTTAATTCTCTTTTTTTTGCAGAATGTTTTTTGTCTCAATTACCTTTAAGTAAAAACCGCCACTCAGTAATCTTTTTTCTACCTGTTAAATCTGTTTTTTATTGTATTATTGTATGTAATTTTTCATCTTTTTGCACTTTTTATGTTTTACTGTCGTATGTTGCTTTGTACTTTTTCTTTTATACTCATATTTGTTTGTATCACCGTTCAATAATGGCTTTGTGAAAGTTGAAACATGTTTTGGGAACGGACCAGAGCAGAGGTGGTGCATCAAGAAATTTGTTTTGGTACTTTTTTTAATTCTATAAGTTATTTGTACTTTTTTGATCAGTTTTGAGAGCCATAAAAACTCTTAAAAAAATCTTTTTTTTAGTTTTTTTTTTAATTTTAACTTAAAAAAATTTAAGAAATTTTTTAAATATTGCAATTTTTACTGAAAAAAATGTTTTACAGACATTTTCCGTAAAATCTAATTCTGGCGCCATTTTAAGTCTATACTTTGCCTATAAGCCGCAAAAGCCATAAAACCAGTTTTTTGTTCTCAGTGGACTAAACAAAAAAGCATATTTTTAATTTTTGATGTTTAAAAATATAAATTTGTTTTGTGTATTTAGGTTTTATGAGTCTAAAACTCGAAAAAACTGCAAAAATATGATAAAAATGGATATTTTTTAACTTAACTCTTACAAATACACCTTTAGCATTGTTTAGAAAAATTATAGATCAAATATTACTAAAAAAATTGAATAATAGGTCGTCGAAAAGATTATCTAGGAAAAAAATTTAAAAGTGAAAAAAAAAAATATGTAAATTTTTTTAATTTTACTTAAAAAACTTATTATTTAATTATTTTAGGAGATTATTTGTTTTATATCTTCTTTAAGTTTATTTTAAAAGTTTGACAAATATATCTTTTGTCGCTTGAATCAATTTTGTTTTTAGCATTCGAACATAAATTCACCCAGCGTTTAACAAAACTTGCAAAAAAAGTGTGTATATAATATTTTTTGTGTCCGCAAAATTCAAGTTTTTATTAATATTTAATGCTAAAAAATATGCATTTTTATCATATTTTTGCAGTTTTCAACTTACAACAGTTAAAAAAATCCCAAAAAATGCTCTTTTTTGCTTTGCCCACTGAGAACAAAAATTGGTTTTATAGCTTTTGCGGTTTATAGACAGGGCATAGGCTTAATATGGCCAGAATTAAATTCTATGAAAAAATTCTAATCGAGTCAAAAACGTCAAAAAATAGTAGATTTTTTTTAAGAGTTTTAAATCTTTATGAACATGCCTATGCATTTTATTTATTTTTTGTTAACTTGGTCAATTAGTCTAATTGTTAATAAATATTTTGTTGGTTGTGAATAGAGATTTATTTAATATTAAAAGTATAATAAAGTAGCACTAGAATTGGTAGAAAAATTGTTATTTGTACTGTAGGATTTATTATATATCTAATGTAAAAAGTATAAAGTATAGTGCTTTGTTCTAAAAAAAATTAGTAGGTTGCTATTATTGCAAATGTAGTTTCAGTTGCAAACTTATTTTAAAAAACGGCAAAACATTGTCAAGTCAATTGGTAATAAGAAATGATTTTTAACACAAATTCTGACTTAATTATTGTATTCAGCATTGGTGTAGTTTGTCGAAAAAATGTTATATTTTTAGACATTTATGTACAAAATGACAACAATGTAACATTTTGGTAAACGGTTTGAAAAAAAAAACTAATTTATCAAAAGTAAAAATTATTGTCAATACTGAAAGTTTACACACATAATCAGCTTTCTTACTACAAACTTGAAATTAATTAAATATTATGAGCGGAAGTTGTTGAACAATAAAATTATTGACAAATCTACTCGATTTACAAAAGTTCAACTTTGTTGATACGTAAAACTGTAAAAAAAAATAAAATATGAATAGATTGCAAAAAATTAAATACCTACACAGTCAAGAATTAATTTTATCAAAAGTGAAAAATTTTGCTCAAAAATTACAAATACGTAAAGATGCTTCTTAAGCATACACCGGAAGTATTTCATCAAACTATTAACAAGATAATGAGTATACTACGTTATATTGCTCTATAGCAAATAGGAAAACTAAAGCAATAAATTGTTTTCGATCTAAAAACAGTTGTATTTTCTAAAAACCTAAAGCATGTTTGTATAAGTAGGACACAAAATTGATACGTTAGTAAAAAAAATGACTTAGTTGACCAAAAATGTGATTAGTTTAATTAAGCAGAAGCACAACAAATGTTTCAGGAATTAGTTGAATTTAGGTACTGGTCAACAATACATATTCCAATGCAAGTGTTATATATAACAAACAAAAAAAAAACGGCATTTCTATAAAATAAAAACCATTTGGTAATAAATTTTAAGATCATCGCAACTGCAAAGCAATACAAAAAACGTTAAGTAATAAAATCACAATGTAAAGAAATAAAAGTGGAGGTTGCTAACTTTATAGGTGACAATGTCAAATATAGAGCAGAAACAAAAAATGTTTTAAAAGCATCAGAGATTCAAATTTCAAAGCTATACGAGATACAGCAATGACATGAGAAACTGTTGTTGCTTAAAATTAAATTTATAAAATCCAAATTATTATTTTATTTTAAAATCAAACTTTTATAGCATTGATTCTTAAAAAAATAATTCACATTAAAACTCTTTTCCTGTCAATGTATAAAATGTATAACAAAATTAAATATATATAGTTTTGTTATTTTATTTAATTATATTATATATAGCTTTAATTGTTTTGATGTGAAAGACACTTTTTTAACCAAGAAACTTTATTTTAAAGAATTAAATTTTTCAAATTAAATTTTAATAATTTGTGAAATGAAATAAATTTGTTATAATTCAACAATTAAATGAGTATTTGTTTAGTCAAAATATGAAAATAGCAACTGATATTTTAAATGTGGAAAAACAGTTCTATATCGAAGTTTTACTGAGTGTTACTTTGTTCATTGATATAATTTAAATAATTATACAAATTTAAAAAATATATTTTAAAATTTAGTTTGATACAAAGCACACTATTTGTTTTTAAACAATAATTATGAATTAGTTAAATTTAGATTAAAATTCTTAACAGTAGTAGTAGTAAACAAATTTAATTCATACACACACAGTTTTATAAAGAATATAAACATTATATTAAAAGTAAAGTAGAAATGAGTTCATAACAATTCATAATATTTCTTATTAATAAATAGAATGACTGTACGCTCATTCAATTAGCTTTTGTTAAATTTCAATTTGCATTTGCATTTGAATTTACATTGATTAAATTTAAATTTTAAATAAAAAAATTTGCAATTGAAAATAACATTATCGAATATATTTAAAACACTGCTTAATAAAAACTAAATAAATAATTTTATATAAATATTAATAATAAGAAATGTTTCATAAATTAGTTATACATTAGTACATACCCTTAAGAAAGCAAAAACAGGACTGTATGTGTAGGATCAGAATAGGCTTCTATATATATCTTTATTTTTAAACTTGGCGAACCGGATTGCCAATAAAAACTACCCATCCAGTTTATCAGCATACCACAGAGAAAAGATGGGTTGAAAACTAATAAAAATTAATTTACCTGCCTTTTTAATAAAGTTGCAAATTGAAGTACAAACAAAATACGAATGATCGACCACGTTGAACGCAAGCATAATATTTGATTTAAAATAATTACTGTATGTAAAAATTGTGTTAGATATTCTAATAATATGTTAAGCAATGCGGTTTACAAATATATGATAATAATAATAATATAAACAAAGATAAAACTACGAATTACCAGAAAAAAATAATTAATAAATATTAATAAGTGAGAAATATGATTATTTTAATTTTATTACAATCAAATAAAAGAGAACTTGTGTATACAACGTTTAAATAATAATTTTATTGCGAGTTTAATTTATTGTAATATGTATTATGCATTTCTTTGTTTTTAAATAAAATTATTAAAACCAATGGATTTGTTTTTTTTTTCTTTTAACATAAAAGAGAGGCCTTGTTTTTATGTCGAAATGTGATAAAAGCATGCACGCTTACTGAATATTATCGACAAAAAAAGTGTGATTTTTTATTTTAATTTAATAATATGATTTAAAAAAATTTTATGTCACAAAAAACATATTTTTGAAATTTAACAAGTAATACCACACTTGTTAAAACTGTCACATTGAAGTCAAAATGTAAGTAGTCTGTGAACATTGGTCTTGAATAGTTACAGGTTATAAGTTTCGGAAAATAATAAATTTGAAAACTTATTCCATTTGTCGATGGTCAGGTTAAAATATTTTTATTTGCTAGTACCAATATACAAAAACAAAATGGAAGAAAAAAGCATCTTCTTAAAAACAGTGTTAGAGTACCTCATTATAAACTAGGTTCCACAGTTCTTGGTTACTAAGTTTTTATCTTCTAAGTAGCTTCAATATTATTTTCTTTACCGCTTCTATAATTGCTTCACATAACACGCTGTTAAACACATAACACGCTTTACGCTATTATTACAGTGTTGTTTTTCTGCGTTCTAATGTGTGCTTCTTTTGCTATTGCTGTTACTTTTTCTATAGCTCTAGGAGTTGTTCTTCTTTTGGTAAATTTTTAGCTTTTTGTTCTAGTTTCTGTTTAATTCTCTGCACAATAACTTTCTATTATCTTAGCTAGTGTGTTGATTAAGCATATTAGCCTATATAACGTTGCTTTTCCTTTTTTTTTCTTTTTCTTAATTAGTACTAGTGTAGCTTATTTTAGCATTCTGGAAAAGTTTCTTCTACCTTGTTTCTGCCTAGCTCTGTTTTTACAATCTTTGTTTTTACAATCTTTGTTGTTAATTTGTTAGAATATGGTGCTTTGGTGTTAGGCAGTTCTTTATATTCTTTATCTTTTCCATTGTTGCGTAAACATTTTTTTTTTCTTTTTTTCTATTGTGTTTGGTTCTTCTATTAAATTTCTCTTAAAACAGTTGATTAAAACAGTCAATTATAACTTCTTTTAAGTAGATTCTTCAAGAATCTTTGTCTATAGATTTTATTATTTTTTTCTAGCATTTTTTTCTGCTAATTGCTTTTTCAAGTTTTTTCTGTAGTATTTTTAAATTACTCTTGTATTCTCTTCATTTTAGTGAGCAATATTTTCCTATTTTAGTTTTTTGTTTTTTTAAACTGTTTTCTAATTCTTTTCTAATCCACTACCGATAGTATTCTAGTCTACAATTGGGCTGTTATAACAGCTGTATACTGTTATACTTTTTCTTCTTTTGGTGTTTTGGTGTTTCATATATTTCTCTACAATTCCACTCAATTACTAGGGACATATTCATTTGTATTTTTGTCTGTATCAGCTTGTCTACATATATTGTAGCCAGTGTGCTCACTACTATACTTGTCTCTGATACCTGTATTTGTATTTGCAAGCACAGTTTTGTTTTTGTTTTAGATCTTTTTTTCTGACAGCTGTAATTTTTGACGGTAAACACAAAAAATCTGATAAAACTTAAGCAATTTATTTTCTAAAAAACAAACTACTTAAAGTTTCTAGAAGTAGAATGTAAAGCCTAAATTAACAATTTGTCTAAAAACACTTTAACAAAAGTAAGAAATCCGCTTACCACAGAAGAGTTACTAAAACTGTCTTTATAGAACCAAAATATGGAAGGCAGCGTCTAACAATTGTAGATTGGTATTCAAAGTTTGCAACTATCACATATGAATTTATTAAACTGACAACAATCTTAAAACTTGGAAGAAACCTTTAAAACTGCAAAAAAAACATATAAAATAAAATAAAGTTAATCAGTTTTAAAACAAAACAAAATAAAAAAGTTTTCCTGCACCAAATAACAATTATAAACTCTCTTTCAGAAAAATGGTGAAGTGCAAATTTTACATGCATAAACTTAAGTTAACTTTACACACTAACAAATTGCAAAACAGCAATGCAAGAAGCAACACAACACAAGTTAAGAAACGTAAGACCTCATTATCAAACAAAGTAACACATACTACAAGGTCTTTATAAATGTCTGGGATTATGTAATCACTTTAAATATGCCGCTTTTTTTAAATTGTGCACCAAACTATTTGTTTTGTTTTGAAAGTTCAACTTCAATTGTATTTGCGCACACCAAAATTGAATTAACTATTTCACTAGAGTGATACAAACGTACACAAATAGTTCTTTTTTTGCGTAGAAAGGGAAAAATCTTCAAAAGACACTAGACAGCCCGTGCGGCCCAGTAGTGTCAGGTTTTTACAGATTAAACAACTTACCTTTTACCTTCCTTACTTTGAAGTGGTTTGTTTGGCGCCCCTTGCACTGCGGTCCTATCGAACCTGTTGTACACCTCTGATGTTTTACTTCTTGAGCAACTCCGTCTCTTTTATAAAATCCAGTATTTTTTCTCAGTTGGTTTGCTAATAATGGTTATACGTTGCCGTTTGTAAGCTTCGCATTCATTCAGCAAATGTATGAAAATTGATAAGACTTTGATACATTTGCTGCATACAGAGCTCGTTTCTATTTCAATTCTATACAAGTGTTTGTTAAGTCTACAGTGTCCGGTTATTAGTCTTGTGAGCCTTTGGAGTGGTCTAATACGACTCATTTGTATTAACATTATTTTGGTATCATACGATGGTCCAGCTAGAAATATTCTTAAATGTGTCAATCTCTTACAGTTTTTTCACAGGTTGTTGTGCTCCGCTTCTTGTTTGCTGAAAATTATTGCTTTTCCGGTCTTGTATGGGATTCCAATAGCAAGTTCTGGTACACAAAATGTCCCTTGTGCTCCTTGTTTAGCAAGTTAATTTGCCCTGAGATTTCCTTTTATCTCCTGGTTTTTGGGTATCCATACTAGGTGAATTTTGCAAGTTGTGTCTACTGCTTCCAGACTATGTACGCATGTCATAACCAATTTGGATTGTATTACTAGCGATTGCAGGGCTTGCAATGCCGCTTGACTGTTTGACATAATGGTTGCTGGTAGGTTCTAGTCCTTTCTCAATTATGTTTCTAGCGCACCATTCAATGGCAGTCACCTCTGCCTAAAGCGTCGAGGCATATTTACCCAAAGGTAGCAAAGTTTGCTTTCCTTGGTGTTGTAAATTGTTGTAAATTCCAGCTCCGGTGCTTTTTTGGTCTTTGGTTCCTTCTACCTAATACACGGTAGTTCCTTTGACCGTTCCCAGATATAACAGATTATCTATTTCTTTTGCTGTGGTATTATTACGTCAAATTTTTTTCTAATGCAGTGGTTCTTCATAAAGTCCGACCTCATTGTTAGAATTTTTTTCTCAAACAACACCTTTGTTATATTAGGTCTGTAGTTCCCTAGGTTTACATTGTGTTAGTTTATCCGCAGTCTGTATGTGCTTGTCTTGCTTCCGTTAGTACCATCAGGTGAAGTGGCGGTAATAATAGTAGTACTTTTATAGATGCTGTGGGCGTCGTTCTCATTGCTTCCGTTATTAGCAGACATGCTAGCTTCTGAACTTTGTCTAGTCTTTTGGCTGTGCACTTGAGAGTGATTTTTTCTCCCCATACAAGCGTTCTGTGTGTAATAATGGGTCTTACCACCACCGTGTATAACTATTTGGTCATACTAGGTCTTAATCCCCATGTACGTCCAACCATCATTTTAGTAGCAACAAGCACCCGAATGGCTTTTGTTGTTATATTTGTCAGATGTGAATTGAAGTTTAACTTAGTGTCAAGCGTTAATCCCAGATATTTTACCTCTTTTGACATCGAGAGCTTAACTTTATACATCCTCAGGTTTTTTAGACCTGTAGTGTTTTGAACGGTACAATTGTTGTTTTGCTTGGATTCCTAATAACCCCTTTTTCTCACTACCTTTCTACGGAGTTTAGCGCACTCTGTGTCATATCTGATACGGTTGTTTCAAACTTTCCGCATGCAAGGATCATCTGCATAACCTATCAAAGATGCCCATGTTGTTGAGAATTTGTAGTCATTTGTCCATGACTAAACAGTAGGGGTAAGAGTACGCTTCCTCCCTGTGGGCCCCCGCCGCGGGGCCGGTAATTTGGGTTCTACAATTTTTCCATATAATGTTATGGTTACAGTTTGGTTCTTGAGCATAGAGTTGACCCATTGTTGGACGAGAGGGTCTATTTCTTGGTTTTCCATTGTCTTTGCAATAGATTTGAAGGTGGTATTGTCAAAAGCCCTTTCAATATCTAGAAAAACACTCAAAGCTATTTTTTTTGTTTTGAATAGTGCTTTTGCATCTGCTGACTAGTTGGTGTATGGCTAGTTTGCATGATTTACCTGCTTGGTAAGCATACTGATGCTGGTGCAGTAGTCGGGTCTTTAGCATCTCGTCCCGTATGTGTCTATCAACTATTTTTTTTAATAGTTTTTGCATAAATGATGTCAAGCTGATTGGTCTGTAGGATTTAGCTAGGGCATACGTGAGTCTTCCTGGTTTTGGTATAAATACCACCTTGACCATTTTCCAGCTGCTTGGTATTTGCAAAAGTGCTAGGCTTGCTCTGTAGCTCTTGCATAGTGGCGTTTTCAGCACTGCAAACCTTTTTGGCGACTTGAATAGTTTAAATGTGTTGATCTTCCATTTCAGGTTGACCTGATTTATTATGGTTTTTGTTTTTTTGCAGTCCCTTTCGTTTGCCGTTTTATTTGGCAATTGCAAATTTTCTTGATCACGTACTTTTGTTAGTTTAAACCCCGGGAAGTGAGTCAGCATCAGCTCTTGCAGAGTGTTCACGACTAACTTTGTGTATTTTTTGTTTTTGGTCAGCAGGGATCCAATGTTCCCAGTACGGTCTTAAGGCTTTTTGGAGACGCAAGCATGTGGGGCCGTTTTAAACGTTTTTACAGTAGCTTCACCATAATTTTTTCTTGACTTTCTTTATGGCTTTATTATAAGCCGTAAGACTGGTTCTATATGCGGCCTTGTCACTGTTTTTTTGGCTTTGTTGAATAGATTTCTAGTATCCGCCCTTGACTTGTTCAACCCCTTGTTCCACCAAGTAATCTTGTTGGAAGTGTGCTTGACTGTGCTGGGGCAGCTCTTTTTATAAAGCAATTTTGATGGAGTTGACATATATGTATGTCATTACCTCTAACTGTTGTGATGTTTTTGCAGCTTTTGGACAGTCCCGGATTAGGCTAACTAGTATTTTGTTGTATAAATCTCAGTTAGTTTTTTTTGGGTTTCTGTATTCATGATCCGACAATGAAGGCTCGTCCAACACGTACCACTTGTTAATCACTTCCCTTGCTTTATAATTAGCTAATGTTATTGCAAAACGTTGGCGCGTTACTTTTGTTCATCATAATGAACTTAGATTCTACTATAAATTCTAGAAGTTTTTCATCTCTTATGTTTATGTCTTTGCTCCCCCAGGCTACGTGCTGGGCGTTTGAATCTCATCTTAAAATCAGCGGTACGTCATCACCTCTGTTTGTTAGCTGCAGTATTTCTGCAGGTGGTGGTGGTCTTTGCTGATCGTAGGAAAGGTATCCAAATCTAAGAATAATATTTTTTCTGGTTCCTTTCTTTACTATCACTACCTTGGCTGTCACTAGATCTTTGAAACATAGGTCCCATAATGGCATTAAATTAAGTACATGCTTTGCTAAGATGCATGTACGAGACTTGCATATGGGTTGTGCTGCTAGAAGCCACATTCCCGGTACGCTTAACCCCTTTATCTTTCTTTTATAGATCCAGAATTCTTAAATCAGGGCAATGTCAACGTCGTGTTTGACAATATACGCACTGAGGGTCGCCGAAGCTGCTCTGCAGTGATGCAGATTGATTTGCACAATGTTTAACATTGTACTTACCGTTAGTGTTCTTCGGCGTTCAGCGGTGGATTTTGATCTACTGCCTTCTTAACGGTCTTTTCAGATTTGCTGTCCTCATTCCTGGAGGGAGCCAGAACACAAAGAGAAATTTTTGAGATGCCTAGGAAGAGTTTGCCTCTTAAGTTTGACACCTTGTCACAAGCGCCCTTATCCATGAGTAGGATGTGTTGAGTTTATGGAAAGTGAATTCTAGCCTTATAAAAGTTTTTACTGCAACCTACACAGTAAACTACAGCACATAACGACTGATGAGTGCTAAAATTAATGTAGCTTTGCTTTAACACGCGACAAAATATAATGCAAACCAACAAGAAAAACAACTAAACTAAGGAAATGCTTTAAAAACTTGGTATGACATACAAAAAATAATTTTGCAAAAAAATTCAAAAAGCTACCAACAATGTCTAGAAAAACACATGTAAGAACTTTAAAAATTACTTATAAGGCAACACTTACAAAATAATCTGTCAATATTAGGACTTAATATTGATTCTTGCAAAATCTTTGTTGTATTTAATTTTAATAACTTGAATTTGATTTTTTAAGTAGTTATCTTATAAGTTCAGGAAACAATAAACAAAACTTATAAAATTTAAAATATTTAATAACAGTTTGTGGTTTATTGCATTAAAAGCTTTAGCAAAATCTAAACTTGCATAAGCTGTCAATTTACTTTGTCACTAGCTTTTAGTACATTATCAAATACGTTTGTAAGTATGGTAGCATAGCTATATTTTCTATAAAAGTTAGTTTAGTTTCTAAGAAGAATTGAATTAACTAATTAATATATAATGTTGGTGGTGCAAAGTAGTTGTAACTCTATCATGTTGCTTTATCCAAAGAAACCGAATATCATCGATAAAACTTCAGTATCACAACAGGCAACTAAATTGCAATGTCTAAAGAGGTAGACAATCAAATATAGTTTAATAAGAAACAAAAGTTTAAAATCAAAACCCAATCCAACTCCAAAGCGGCCAACCAAATACAGGCAATTGTTTTGGTTTTCATAATTGTCATCAGTGCATCTTGGTGGTACGGCATCCTTTGATGGTAAAGGATGAATTTGAATAATTGATTTATGTGCTCTTAAACACAAGTTAGATAATAATTGATGGTGCAAAGTAGTTGTAACTCAATCATGTTGCTTCAACCAAAGAAACCGAATATTATCGATAAAACTTTAAAAAATTTAAAATCAATTACTCAAACCCAATTCAACTCCAAAGCGGCCAACCAAATACAGACAATTGTTTCGGTTTCTATAAATACTCATCAGTGCATCTTGGTGGTACAACATTGATTGATAGTGAAGGATAATTTGTGAAAACCGAAACAATTGTCTGTATTTGGTTAACCTATATTTGATTGTCTACCTCTTTAGACATTGCAATTTGGTTTCTAGTTGTGATGCTGAAATTTTATCGATGATTCAGTTTTGTTTGGTTGAAGCAACATGGTGGAGCTTCAACTACTTTGCACCATTAATATATAAATTTAGTTGAATTTCAAGTATTTTTCAATTACCATTGACAAAATTATATTATACTAACTTGCCAAAAATGTTTGAAAGTTAATAAATGATTACTTTTTATTATATTTTATATACAAACCAACTTGTTTATTTTTACTAACTACATATTGAAAGCTTTGGAAAGTAGAACTGATGTTCATGCTATTTACATAGATTTTAGTAAAGTGTTTGATTTTGTTAATCAATTATCAATTATTTTTGTTAACTAAAAAAAAAATTAAGTCTTCAAATAGTTTTTATGATTAATTTGTCATCTTATTTGTTCATATGAAATTGCAATGAAAATATTAAAAATAAATAAAATTTATTTGGTTTGTTAATTTTCTAGAAAGAAAACAAAAAACTCACTTTAATGTAGATTTTAAAGTATCTCATAACTTTAAAATCTAATTATTATGTTTTAATATTTAAACACTCTACAAAAACAGTCTAATTAAATAAAAACTCAAATTAACCTTTTAAAAGCATTATTTATTTAAACCCATACAATATAAAAAAAAATTAATATTATACTATATATTTTTAGTAGTATATCCAGCAGTTTAATTTAGTATCATTACGTAGAAGCATTCAGAATGTCATAGATTTGTCTAAGAGAATCCAAGCTAATGGTTTTTTGTTGAATAAATGTATCCTCGCATATACAATCTATAGGTTTAATGCATTTATTTCCAACACTGTTAAGAACATATCCATCTTGACACTGACATCCTTCAGTACACGACCCTGTTCCTATACGTGGTTCATCATTGAGCATATTCTAAAAATTAAGTTATAATACATATATAAAGTTATATTATATAAATTTACCAAACAAGTAGTTGGTTCTATTGATACACAGTTGGTAAATTCAAAATTATTATCCATATCACATTTGCCCATATTGGGTGGGTATGTAATTGTTTCATTATGTGTTGCTGGTATGCAACTCCAAACAGCATTTTCACAAGTACTAAAAATTTTATATGTATTACTTAAAACAGTGTTAATTATATTATTACCAAAGTTGTGGAATAGTTTGAATTGTTCTGACTTCTTTATATCCGGCTTCATATTCTATACCATTATATTGACATGTACATTCACTTATTGGTATACATATATTATTGTCATCTAAGGTTTGTCCATCTGGGCAAATACAGCCTTCAATACATTTTGTTGGACAATTTTCACTGTTACTTATATCGTTACATGTTCTTGTGCAAGGATTGCTACAACTCGAGAAGGTTTGATTAGTATAACATTTGGTAGAACATTGTGGCACTTGATTAACCCAATCTATGTTTATTCCAAGATTTGAACATCGTGTAGCATACGAAGCAAACATAGTACACAAACATGTTGTCTAAAAAAGTTAGAAATTAATTATGGCTAATTTTCTAAAGACGTTATTACCTGAGGTGAACATGTACACATGTCATATAAACAATCTTCGTATACGGGATCAACAGGTATTGCTTGATGACATGCTGAAATAATATTTTTGTAAAAAAATAAATTCAAATAATAATACACTTACGGCTAAATAAACTAGATTTTAACATGTCGCAATGTGAAACGGCAAAATCTTTATCTTCCTGTTTTAAGCAAGTATTTGGTGGTACAGTTGTTACATTATTGCATCGTTCGCCAGTTAACCACGAATCACCAAATACCGTCTCATCGGTAACTATGGCATTAATAGGTGTTAAGAAATCATCATTTTGGTTACCATTATATGTTCCACAAAGACCCTAAATTATATTAACTTAATATAAAAAAAAATATATAGTTAAATTTATATTTACATGAGTTAATCCTTTATGTTTTGTTTGGACATATATTATAACGCTGTAAATACCATCCCATTGAACTTCAACGCCATTAAATATTAACACTAAAAAACATTATTAAAAATAATTTAACTCTAAATATTTTATTGTTTTTACCAGATATATATTGAGATGTAGCAGTGCGTATTGTTGCTCCTGGTATGTATATAGGTAGAGTAGCAGTAGTAGCAATTCCATTTATTTCAACTGCTTTTCCTTGTTTCAGTTTGATTCTTTGATTGTAAATGTTTATAATAACAGATTCTGTAATAGTTGCTGTAGTAGTTAACCATTGAGCATTTTCACCTTCAACTGATATACTGCCCATTTTTAATAAATAATAATTACATAATCCCATAAAGTTATAATATTTTTCGTCAAATGTGGTAAAATGAGGATCTCCAAGGCAACTACAGACACCACGGCAATCTTTCTATAAATCAACATAATTGTTAAAAAAGCGTTATTTAAAAAAATGGAAATATTTACTGTGGTGCAACTCCAATCTCCATTGGTGCAAGTACAATTGTTACAATCGTCTGGGATAACACTGCCTGGGAAGTATTCTTGTCCATTTTTTATACAAGGACATTGTGCTTTTGGTACACAAGCACCATTGTACAAATAAGTATCAACTGGACAATAACATCCGGCAGTACAAAATCCAGACGTGTTTGGTTTACCAGGAGATGTGCATGTGGGTTCACCTCTTTCAGGTTGACAGTTCATGTAAACTCTACCGTTAGTACATTGCAAAGCTAAAATAATAGAAAATAAATTAAATTGTTATTAAAAAATATATATATAACATTACGGCAAGTATCAGCATCTCTCCAAGCAGTATCATTAGTTACTCCATTGAATATGCAGTTCCTATCCACCACATTTAGTGTAACGCAAGCGCATTCTTCTGAGCATTTACAATAATCCCAAGTACATGCGTTCATAAGATCAGGAAGTAACTATAAAATAAAAGATTGTATACATTAATGAGAAACATAATTATATAATTACCTTATAACAAGCGCTGAATTTAGGAACACTTAATAATTTTGTGCAGAAATCATTTGCATTGCTTTGTGCGGTTGCTAAACCAGTACAGGCATGTACTTCACTAATTGAATTGCAAGGTTCTGTAATACAAAATAATTAGCTAATTGTACGCATTTGTTATGCATTGTTACTTGTTAAACTCCAGCTTTCTAAAAAGTCTGTCAAACTGCTTGCATCACTACCATCTTCCTTATAAATATCATTGTCCGGATTTCCATCTGGAAAACCACACAATCCTCCACCACTTTCGGTAAGTTCTACTTGTACCAACAACTGAAATATATATTTTTATATGTTTTATGTCAAATAATTAATGTTATATTTACTTCTGTGTCCCATTTAATAGTGATATCCAAATATTTCAATTTAATTACAACAGAATCATTTATTATGTCAATTTTAATGTAATCTAATTCTACTGGTATAGAATATTGATTGTTTCTATTAAGAACTATTAGATCTCCTTTTGCTGAAATGTAATTATAAATATACAAAATATTTAATATATTAATTTGCTATTAAATAAAAATTACCAGATTTAGTTATATTATAATCCTGATCTCCAATTTTTATGTGTATTATTCTGTAGTCACCGTTTGAGCTTTTAATAGTAGAAATGGTCCATCCACCATGAAGATCGGTTGCCAAAACTTCTTCGCAATTACTGGAAGCGCTATAAACTTCACCATCAAATGTTTTAATATTACCATCACCCCAAACAAAACAAACTCTTGGAACTATTGATATTACAGTCACTGCTTGATTATCAATTGTTATATACTCAGGTACAGTAATTGTAACTTCTTGACCATTATTCTGTAACAAAATTAATTAATAAATACAAATTATTAGTTTGTTTTTTTACCATTTTAGTAACATTGTTTATTTCCAGTATATAACCGCTATTTGGACGAGCAATAGATGTTTCCATGTTTGCAGCTGCAATATATAAATTATAGCACATATATTAAAGTTAATTATATAATTTACCATATACGCAATTTGGTGTTGTAGCATCAAATCTTCCCGTATCATATTCGCACGTATACGCACTTTGTGGTGTTCTATCAAAGTTAATGCCTTCAGGACATGATAAAGTACATACAAATGACACTGAGTTACCTCTACACTTGTAGTCACCATTAAAATTTAATTTTGCGCCTGTGCAAACATCAACGCCTGTAATATAATGCAATTATTAATACAATAAGTTTTAATCAAATTATAAGTTACTTACTGTATTGACACTGAGGTCCCCTAAACTTTTGAGGGCATTGACATATATCATAAGATAAACAAGTACCTTCATTAACGCATTGTGGCGTACAAGATTCTGTAAAAATCGTATTTTAATATTTTGTTAGTTTTGAATTTTTGTTAGTATACTTTGACAGTCAGGTACTGTTGTCCATTGTTTATTAGTAGGTACCCAGGCTCCACTATTACATGTCGCTGTAGTTACTGTTGATGCATCCGGAAATTGATATTCTGACACGCAGGTAAAAGTACATGTGCTAAAAATATGTAATGTAATGTGCATTTGTATAAAACCTATAAATTGAGTAGTAATACTGCTATCGATGTCACAAGCTTTTAAAGTGTAACTCAAATGCAAAGCATTAATACCTACTTTATGTATTATGTATATAAAATATATATATTAGTTCTGCTTATTTAAAAACTTTTGAAAATACTCGATTACACTATTTGATTTATAACTTTCTCATCAATTAAGATTTTTTTAATAAAAAGTATAAAATATACAATAACACATTATTAACTATGTAAAAACATCAACTTAATACAGCTTTACTTACTTTAATCTGCATGAAGCTCTAGCATTAGCTGGTGCTGATGGAAATGATGTACAACCCTGTCCATCTATATATAACATTTATATATAATTTCTTATTGCAAAACAACAATTTTTTTGAAATATATGTACTTACCAATTCTTGAAGACAACTCTAGCAGTAAAATTAATGCAAACACTTTCATTGTCACAGAGACTTGTGTATTTGTTAAACATTTTCATAACTATATATACTTCCCAAAAATGCAAATATTTACGGATTATTATGTTAATTCATATAGATAATGTAAACGTATTGCAATGATTATAACTCGATTTCATTGGGTTAAATTTGGGTTATCTTCAAGTCCTTTGTTGGTTGTTGAAAATATTAATATTATCAATTTGTTTTTAATTTTATTATGTAAATTTATTCATCGGTTAATTAAAATATCTAAAAGTGCCAAAATATATTATAAATAATTTAAATAAAACCATACTTATAATTATTTATATTTACATGAATTTGTTAATACTTTTTTAATATTAGTTCAATTTTTAAAGATTTAATTTAATTGTTATTGGATAGATCAAAAGTAACAGTAGTTGAAAGTTATAATTTAAAAAAAAGCAATATTAAAGTGCATAAAAACTTTTTTTTATTTATTAAAATATTAAATATAATATGCAAACAACCAAATCTATTATAACTATTATTATGCTCCTAGCTTAGGCAGCTCATGTAAATAACAATGAGATAAGGTGCTTGCAAACTGTAAAATCTTTGTTAATTCAAAAATGTTACTATACAATCAACGAATATTTAACAGATAACATTTAAAACATGTAAAACACTAAGTTTTGTATCTAGCTAAGTAAGCTATTTTATTTTATTTTGTATTTTTGTAATATGTATCTATTTTTGTTATACATTATGTATGTATTGCTATTGTTTGACTTATCATATCCACATGTAGTTGGCTTAAATGATTAAATATATATTATTATATATTATTAGCAAAAAAGCTTAAGTGCATTAAACATTATTTTACTTTCTCACTAAAATTTAAAATCTTGGTCTAATATCAACTCTTCAAGAGTTTAAGAAAAAACTGCATTCCGACAACCGGTTAACCATCGGAGGTGGTACTACTCCAAAAAGTATATTGGCGTATAGGGTTGCTCTTTTTGGTGTTGCACCCCTATCTTTATTACTTATATTTAAAAAGTTATTAAATTCCTAAGTCACATCTCAAAACGGAAAGTTAGATTTTTGAGATAATATTACTGGAGGTGAAGAATTTAATTTCAAAGTTAATAGCAGTTAAACATTTTTGGTCGTTGGTTTTGTTTTTGAAATATATCTATTTTTTCCAAGTAAGATGTTTACTAGTAAAAAAAAAAAAAAAACTGTAGATGACCATAACTTTTTTACCGCCGAGTCAATTTTACATTAGCGACGGATACACGAATTCTTTAATGTGTATGGAAGAGTAGTTTTTCAATATGTAGACTTTTGGACTAAAGAAGTAGTTTTTTTTTTAAACAAAATGTTTCTCTGTTGTTTTAGACAGTTTTAAATATTGTAAATATTAAAAAAAAATAAGATAAAAACCGAAATCTACATAATAATGTATATTTTTGCGTTGAATAAAATTTTTCAAAAGCTTTCTAACAATGTATGACTAAGTCTTGCAGGTCATCATCATTATTATCAGCTTATTTTTACGTCACTGCTGCCGCATTAGCTTTTTCTCTGCCCGTACTGCTGGCGACTTATATTACAGGTAAATCCATAGTTTGAAGTGGATTTTGAACCACTATCAAAATTATTAATCACTGAACCAGAGAAGGATTTTAGTAAAAAAAAACCCACGCTGAAAAGGCGGGTTGAAAAGTAAAAGAGCGTATAAACGTTTAAAATTATGTTTGTTGTAGGAATTGAACTTACGATTTTTGGTGCAGCAGTTCAATTTTTTAATATAATTTTTTTTTATTTATTTATTAATATATGGTCATGTATGAGTCAAGTGTATAAAATAAAAATTTGTTTTTGCTCAAACCACTGAAAATGCCTTGCTCTACATGAATTCTGGGTAAGTTTTTCCAGATTTTTTCAGTAAGCCATTTCCGAGAAAAAAAATGCAATCCTGAGAAGTTACAAACTATCAAAAAATGTAAAAAAACTCAAAAACCTTGATCTTTCAAATTTTGTTTATTACTCGGAAATGGCTCACTAAAAAAAACCTGAAAAAACTCACATAATTAAAATTCATGTAGGCTTATACATGATCATATACATACATATTTACAAAAAAAAACAAATTATCAATAATAAAAACAATAGACAGCATGACTCCAACTCATTGGGGCAACCTTGTACATCTTATATGTTGTACAACAAATATTTTGTGTTTTATCTTACATAGGCTGGTTAAAAATAGGTCTTTGATAGGTGAACCTATGTTTTGAGTTAATGATTAATAAACGTTGGTTGGTGATTGTCTTTATTAGTTGGTTATATTGCAGTTGTGTAAGGTAGAATTTTTGTGATTGTGTGATGTGTTTATGTAGTTAGTATAATTATTAGTATGTTTGAAGTGTCATGAAGGTCATAAATTCTCGTGTAGCTGTCTTAGTTCAGAATTAGTCTCAAAAGTTTATTCTGATAAAAAAAAGTTTTCTAATGCGTGTATTTGCAGCACCGCACCAGATTGGTGCTGCATATGTCATTACCGGTCTGATGAGTGCTGTGTATATCAATTGTTTGTTTGTCTGATTCAGCTTACTATTGCTCATCAACGGGTAGAGTACTTTAAGTGCCTCGTAACATTTCACAAATGGGCTGTCTGTATGATTTTTGTACGTCAGTTTTTAGTTTAACTTTTGCACTTTTTTAAGCTATTTAATTTTTTCACAGCGTTATTACTGTTGTACCAGTAAATTTTTGATTTTTGATAAACTATGATGGCTTCTGTTTTAGCAGCGTTTAGCTTAATCTGTCATCTCTTAAAAAATTTAACCTGCACATCAGCGTGTATTTTCATCTGCTTACTTAACACAATAGCAATGTGGGAGTGAGCGTATATTGCTGTATTGTCGGCGTAAAGTGCTGTTTTTGTCTTAAAATTTGTCGGCATATTGTTATTGAATATGTTGAACAGCTTGGGGCTTCAAAAATACCTCCGCTGCAACAAATTGTAAACCTGCTAGGCTCTCGTTTACCTTGGTTTTAAACAAACGTCCATCTTTCATAGTCCTCCGTGTCCGGGGGCAACCGGCTAAAGTAGCGACGTCTCAAAAGCAATGCAGTGATTGCCTTGACTCTTCGGAATGAGTAATTAATTACTTTGAATAACTTTCCGGAAAGGGATTTTTGGTAAAAAGTTGCTTTTGGCAACTAAAAGTGGTTTCCGGGTAAGAGGTCGCTTTAAGGCTTGCTATTTGCGGTTTTTCGGTATAGCGTGCAAATATACTAGAAAAACCCTTACGTTGGCGTAGCTTGCCTTGTTAAGTTTGTAGCAATCTGGATGCAAAAGAGAACGGCGTTTAGACGGCGCAAAGTTTGCTCAATAAACCGTTTTGAAATGCTGCTGCAAAAGTGGGTAGTGTAATACTCTTAAGAGCTAAGGAGTTGCTAGTTTGTTTTCCGGGTTCTTCGACAGTACTCCAGCCAAGATGTTGGATCGGAAAACAAGTTGTTAGGGGTTTTGATTTCTTTAGTATTCTGAATCGGGTTTGGTTTTTTTAGCTGTTACCAGTAAATGGAAAATCGGCGTTTCTTTTCATAGTGTATACACTGTCTATAGTAGTCAATGCTGGTTTTTTGTTCTTTTAACCTCTAGATTCTTAGTATAGCGTAAACTTTTAGACTAGGTGTAACAAGAGAAGGAATGGCATTGAATGCTTGTATTTACTGTTACATTCACTTTTCTCGTAATTTATATGGATGTAGTTGGGTAAGCCTGTCTTGTTTGTTTGTCTTGTTTTGAGTAGGCAAAGTCGTGTATAATTTTGACTTGCCCCCCAAGTCTATCAAAGTCTTGATTTTAGTTCTTTGGATGGTTATTAAAATGCAAAATAGAGGTATTTCTCCCACTAGTCCTATTCTGTCTGTTGGTGCTTGGAAACAAAAGTAACAAAATTGTTTTCCGCTTTTGATAGACTTAAACTAGGCTGAAAGGGCTATTGTTAAGCCATATTGGTTTCCACTCGTATCGCGGTTTCAACCAGTTGTTCAAATGTATCAAAGATGATGACATCCAGCAACTGTTGTATACCTTATTTCTCCAATGTTGCAAAGGTGTTGGACATAATCTTCTTAGTATGGTGTAGATAAACGGTTTTTTAATAGGGACGCCCCTGTTTTGAATAGCTGCTATTTGAACATGTGTAAAGTTAGCTCCATATTATAAACGTCAATTTGTTTAAGACATTATACCATTTCATCATGGTGAAGTACACGTGTGCGCAACGTTTGCAAATTATTAAAATTTATTACAAACATTCGAGTTCAGTCACCGCAACTTTCGTGCGTTGACTCCGATTTTTGGTCGTTATAATCGTCCGAATAAACGGTCTGTGGTTCGTTTAGTGGCTAAATTTGAGTCGACCTACTCAATATTGGATGTTTCCGTGCCGAAAAGAGCAAGACCAGCCAGGAACGAAGAAAATATTGGCGCTGTACAAGGTTCTATAGCCAAACAACCAAAACAATCGATTTCACGCCGTTCTCAAGAGTTGGGGATCAGCCAAACAACATACTCCTACACTCGTATAAGATCGTTCTAACCTAAGAACTGAAGCCGAATGACCATTTGCTGCGCAGAAATTTCACCACTTGAGCCTTAGACAAGATGGAGATGGATAATGATTTTCATTGAGAAATCATCCTGAGTGACAAGGCTCATTTTTGGCTAAACGGTTTTGTAAATAAACAGAACTGTCGCATTTGGGCAAGGGAAAATCCTCAGGAAATCAACCAGTCACCTTTGTATACATTAAAACTCACTGTTTGGTGTGGTTTTCTTGCCGACGGAGTCATTGGCCCTTATTTCTTTTTCAATAAGAAATAAGTCTTTTTCAATAATGCAGGAAATGCCGTCACGGTCAACGGCGATCGCTATCGGGCATGTTAACCGATTATTTTTGGGACAAATTGGATGATTTTGATGTGGACAATATGTGGTTCTAACAAGACGGGGCTACATGCCATACAGCCGGCTATTTCAAGACACGGCCCAACCAATTGGCCGCCTTGTTTGTGCGATTTAACGCCCCTAGACTTTTTTCTCTGGGGGTACGTTAAGTCAGTGGTCTACAGCAACAAACCAACAACATTGGAAGAACTCCAGACCAATATTGAAAGAACCATTGCTGACATATTGCCAGATTTGTGTGAAAAAGTGATGAAAAATTGGGTCCAGCGTCTCCATTTGTGCCGGCGTTCCAGAGGTGGCCATCTGAACAATGATTTGTTCCTTTCTTAATGGTACAGTGTTACCTTCTACTCACAATAAACAGATCTATGATATCTCATCAATTGCTCGTTTTATTTACATTTCAAATGGGGGCGCTCGTAATGGAAGACCCATTACATCTTTTGATAAAAAAAAACTTGCCTGTAGTTGGGTCAGGGTTTTTGGATTATTGTTTTTCAAAAGACGTTGTTTCTCAAAGTTGCTATGTCATCAACTTCAACTTAGCCGTCTCTAGAATTTTTTAATAAATATCTGAAATATTTTTTTAATGCTTTATATGGATTTTTGCCAAAGCTAAGTGGTTCGGGCGGGTATTGCTAGTTTGTTTGGTGCGTGGTTATTATTTGCAAAGATTTTGCAACTTTTACTAATACATCAGTTTGGGTCTTCATAAACTGATCCTGCAAGCCCATGTTCTGCGTCCAATATTTCTGTTTCTCTTCCTCCTGTAATCTTTTTTCTTCTCTTTGTTTGTTTTCTTTACTTTGTCCGTCTTCATCTCGTCTTCTTCGTTTTTTTTCTTTTTTTCTTTGTTCTTCATTCCTGTTAGTTTGGTTAACATCGTGATTATCTTTTTTTCTAGTGGTAGTGTTTGAAATCGTAGAAGCACCATATCTCTAGCGCCCAACGTGTGGCCTCCGTTTGTCACATCCTGAAGGCAATGCACTGATTGCCTCGACTTCGGTCAAAGAATGTCTTTGAACTTGTTTTTATGGTTGTTGCTTAGTGATGAAGTGCACCGGGTCTTGAGTAGCTTTTCAAAAAGGGTTTTTGGGTGAAAGGTTAGTGTGAGTAATTTCCTGAAAAAAGTTTTAGGGTAAGAAGTCGTTTTAGAGCTTGTTTTTGCGGTTTTCCGGTATTTCCTGCAAAGATACCAGGAAAGCTCCAAGTTGATCTACGGTGGCGTAGATTGCTTAATCAAGTGCCCAAGTGAAATTTCAGGTTATGCAACTAAGAGTTGCGTAGAGGAACGGCGTTAATACGGCGCAATGTTCAAGTGATCTTTCTGAAATGCTGCTGCGAGAGTGGGTAGTGCATTACCCTTAAGAGCTAGTGAGCTTACCTTGTGAGATGTGTGCTGGATCGCTTCCACACCATGGGTCAAGCGCTGCTGACGTAAGTGTGTAGTGTGGTCTGTCTCGTAAACCATTCTTTAGCAGGGGACAAGGCGTGAAGGCCGTAGGGTGTCCAGAGTTTTGCTGAGGTTATGTTATATGTCTTTGATTGGGCGTGTTGGTTCGGTATTATTACTTTTGTACTTTCACTTTGTTGAGAATATCCCGTGCGCATATGCGGTGAAAGCACTCCTGTTGTAAGCAAACTTGTTCTGTACTCGAGCTTGGTGGATGTTGATTGGCCGTTTTGATGACCAAGGGAAAGAGTTCTCTTTGCAGTTAATATCACATAAAGATATGGTTTAATGAGTGTAATGATATTGTCCATAAAAATTATAATTGAGACCTGTTTGCTAGATTTTGACGAATGTTGTCTCAATATCAAGTAGCAGCATTGTCACATTATTTTTATTAAAATTTATAAGGTTATCATGTACAATGCGTATTACTTGCTGGGTAGTGTTGTGTTTAGCTTTAAAGTCAAATTGGTGATTAATTACAATCTTGTGTTGGTGATCATGATAGTGTAATCAATCCAGTATGAATCTTTTGGCCAGTTTACCTAAGACATTGAGTAGTTTTATCGGTCTGTAATTGATTGGCAAGGTTCTATCTTTACCAAGCTTTGATATAGGAATGATTATGGCTGAATTTCATACTTTCGGGAAGTACAAAAGTTTCAGCATGACTTTGATAATGTATGTCAGCTATACCAAGCT
The DNA here is from genome assembly GCA_963932245.1 of Tachinus rufipes. NCBI lineage: Eukaryota > Metazoa > Arthropoda > Insecta > Coleoptera > Staphylinidae > Tachinus > Tachinus rufipes. The sequence goes on from OZ010744.1 coordinate 82,466,237, forward strand.
GCTTTTGCAACACATGGTGTAAACCCCACAATTAGTAAATAGATAAAATATGTTGGAGAAAGAAACCATGACTGTTGTTGTAGAGTATTTGACGTTCAAAAAAATTGTTGCTAAAAGTTTTTTCCAGGGAGGTGAAGTTATTTCAACTACTATATGATAAAGTAATTAGAAGCTTTATACAACTGCTCAATAATTGTGATTTCTATACAATTAGTAATGCAAATGACATAACGATCTTCATAAACGGTAAATTAGAGGCCAATAATCAAAAATTGATGCAAAAACCAGGCTTTTACGGTTAACCCACCAAAACAAAAATTGGTTTTACAACAAAAAAAAGAAAGAGTAGAACTAACCAAAACTCTTAAATATTTCACTACCAGTATCAAATGAGGTAAAATACTTTGGGGTAATTTTTGACAATAAGCTTACATAGAAACCACATCTAAATATGATTTTATGCAACAAATGTTTTTGGCCATGCAAACAAGCTGTGGAGTAAACATGAAAACTGTTTAAAGCTAACGCTATGGTTGCACCCAGCCATCAAAAGACTTATGTACACATACGGGGCACTAATATGGTGGCCAAAAACTAAACAGAAAAAGTTTTTAAGCAAACTAAATTAGTAACAATAAATGACATGCCTAAGTATGGCATGCAGACAACACCGATTGCAGCTATAAAGGCAATGTTGTGTTTGCGATAAATGCAACTTTGCGTCTAAATTCAATTAAACTTTGGCACACTGCAAGGAGGTCTGACAAACATTGTATCTTCCGGGAAGAGGCTGTTAAGAAAACACTTCTGTTAAAAGCACAAAGATAATTTGTTATTTATTTTTATGTTTTAAAGACTCTACAAAGTGTGCATACATGAACAAGATAAACAAAATGTAGCCAATTATTCGATTAAAATTTACACGGATGGCTTAAAGACCAGTAACAATTCTGGAGCAAAAATTTCTTTGCAAGACATAAACCTTAAAATATCTTTGCCATTAAGAACGCACACGATTAGCAATAGAAGTTGGGATAACTATATCTTTCAAGAATGTCTAAATTTTAACAGATAGTAGAACTGCTGCTATAAATATGCTTTAAATAACATCAAAGTTAATTTTTTGAATATTACCGTACCCTTACTTTAGCGGCCTGTAGAAATAACATGTGCTGTTCTAAATAAAAGGACATTCTACAACGTAGGTAACTTGAAGACGGACGGGCTAGTTTGTAAGTAGTAACTAGTGTGTGAACCTGAACCATGGATTGCTTTACTACTGAAAAGCTTTAATAACCTACTAAAAATTATCACACACAACGCTCTGAGAAGGCGTTTGGATGACACTTTATGCTGCAGGCAAATAAAGCAATGACTATCCCAAGCAAGGTAGCTAATCATTACTTGCAACTATTTAGAAAGAACTTACAAATGATAACAGGAATCTTAACAGAACACTACCAAAAAAAAAAATATCTCATGCACACAGTCCAACGTGTAGAGAAAGTTTTATGGATAACAAGACAATGAAACAATTGACAGTTATCTACATACCCTCAGCGGGCATCAAAAGATTCTACCTCAGAAGGGCGCCAAAGTATTATTTTCCGATCCTAAATATAGGCAAAAATACTGTTTTTTAAAGTGGGGATGCAAAAAGTATTACTGCATAAAATGCTATAATACTCACAAGCAAATATATTTTAATTTTATTAACGGGTTATTATTTAATTAAATAATTAAGATTAATTTTTTTTTATTTTTAAGCAATTGGACTGTTAACATTAGAATTATATTAAATACAATTTGATTACTTAATGAATATTATGAAATAGTTTAAATCGTCGTTTATTTATTTAGAATCATTAATTTGTTTAATAGATATATGAACATTAAAACATTTTACAAAATAAACAAAACAAAAATTATTAAAATATTTGAAAATTGACCTGTTTAGCATGTAATCTACTTATAAAACGTCGCATTTACACTGCAATGGAGTAATACATTTCTCTCCTGTTCTATCCAAAACATAACCAGGTTTACATTGACATCCTTGTGAACATCGTCCTATACTTAGTAGAATGGTTTCATTTCTATTCATATTCTAAAATATAATGTAAAAAATAAATAAAATACAAGCAAATATAATTAATGTACCTGACATGTAATTGGGCGAGTAGGTTCGCATTCGGTAAACTCAAAATTATTAGCTTCAACACATTTACCATTTATATCCTTATTGTCTTTAATATCATTTTTTGTCGCTGGCTTACAATTCATAACCGCATTTTCACAAGTACTAAAATTTTATTAAAAAAATTGATGCTATAATATAAAATATAACTCACCAAAGTTCAGAAACTTTGCCGGTTCTTCTAATTCCTTTGTATCCGGCAGGGAGTTCTAAGCCATTATATTGACATGGACATTGGCTAATTGGAATACATTTATTATTATCATCTAAAGTTTGATTATTTGGACAACTGCAACCTTCAATACATTGTTGTTGGCAGTTTCCACGAGATATATCCATGCATGTTCTAGTGCATGGATTGCTACAAGTTTTAAAGTCTTGACCTGCTTCACATTTTACAGTACATTCTTCAACTTTAGACCAATCAATTATGACTCCTTTATTAGCACATTGCGCTGCATATGTTGATACCATTGTGCACATACATTTAGTCTAAAAATAGTTAATTGATTTCATAAAAATAAATTATCAATAAAAAATAAATAATTACTTGAGGAATGCAAGTGCACATATCGTATAGACAATTTTGGTATTGTGGCTCAACGTCTACAACTTTATGACAAGCTGAAATACAATAATGTAAAATTACTAAAGATAATATTAAACTAATATTTAATCAAAATTAATTGATTTTTTACAAAATACTGCGTCAACAAAACTAATCTAGTGTGCTTTAGTAATATATATCTAATGACAGAGCGTGTAAAGTGAAATAAAGCATCTAAGCAAAGTAGAAATTGCAAAAGCCGTAATATTAATTGGAGAAGCGCACTAGTATAGTTTTGTTGCAAAACAACTTTATGTAAGCCCTTTTGTTGTATCTAAGATTTGAAAACGCTACTTAAAAACAGGAAAAAGCAAAAATTATTCAGCAGCAGCACACCAAAATTGCAAAAACGACAAAAAAACCAACTCAACTTTAAAGAAAACAAACTAGAGAAAAAAAAAATATTGAGGTAATTTAAAAAAATGAGATGTTTTTAAAACAGTTTTTTTAAATAAAGATTCTTAAAAATCACATAAATAGACAAACCAAGAGTGACTTCTCAAAACATTGGCCAAAAAAAAACCTGTTGGAAAGCAAAAAACTAGATTATAGATCTGAAAAACTTATTTCAACCAAAAAGAGTAATGACATAGGTACCGGGACTAAATGTTAGAACTAGCAACTCTTCTAAAAAGTTGGCAGTACAAAACACCAAGATCTGGCAAGTAGTCAACTCTAAACTAAAACTCAAGAAGAAACAAGACATTCTGTTTATGAATATGGACGCTTGGGAAAAGTTGGCTAAAAGCAGAAAAAAAATTACAATAGCTGAAGATAATGGCATATATACTAGTCAGCTCCATCAAAACCGCTTTTAAAAAAACCTGCTCTAACACTGGTAAACACATCTTTAACAAGATACTTGGTGGAACAAGAAGTTTGACAGGGCAAAGACAATCACTAAAAAACTGTTGAAGATAGCAAAAAAAAATGATAACTGGGCTACATATAGAACTAGTCGTACGGCATATAATAATGCTATAACAAAAACCAAAAAGAAATTGTAGAGGAGATACTGTCAAGACGTTCAAAACGGTTCTACATGCTCCTGCCTTTAAAAGGCCTTAAGCAAAGACCGTTCTTGGAACATTAGATTCATGCAAAGCGCTTGTATAGATGTAAAAACTACTCTCAAGTGCACGGCCAATAACTTAAGTTTAGAGGTAAGCATGTCTGCTAATAACTGTGGCAATAAAGATGACGTTTACAGCAGCTATTAATAATACTATCAATGACAAAAGCAAAACATACAGCATACATAATGCAAATAAATAAACACATTGTAAACCTAGGGATCGAGATACCTAGCATAACAAATGTAATACATAAAAAACTTAATGATGAGGTTACACTTTATAAGGTCATTTTATCAGTAAGAAATTTGATGTGATATATATATATATAATACTACACCAAAAATGAATGGATAAACAACTCTTGGGGAGGGAACCGAGGAAATAAAGTACTTGGCAAAAAGCAAAAATTGACCGGACTAGAAATTCGATGACCTCATACGCAATACGCTTGCCAAGAGGTTAAAAATAAAAGAACGTAAGATAGATGAACTATTATAGATATGTCAAAGGAAGTTAACATAATGGTAGTCTGCTTCTTAGATTTTGAAAAAAGCAAATTAATGACAAACGAGAAAGCAACAACAAAAACAGTTGGAAACTCTTTGAAAAACCCATGCTCGGTCAAAACCGCAAAACCTATGCTTTTGAGGGCGGTCAGGCGTAAGCTCCAAAGACAGAGAGATGTACAGGGGGCTCAGGCAACTAAGCTAACTAAGGCATCCAGTAATGAAACGAGGACACATTAGCAATACTCCACACTACCTGCACAAAACACCCCGGGAACATCAAGAATGCAAAAGCAAAACCTATCAAGTAGTAGCACGATAGAACTTCAAAGAAGACTCTCTGAGACACTCTTACAGGCATTTTACTAGCAATAATTTTGAAGGAATTTTCTAAATGTTACCTCAACGTAGAAGAGGCAGAGGCAGTAAAATTTACAATTTTGGGCAAAATAGACAAAATAGAAAATAAACAGGTATCACCTCGTTTTCAGGAATGCTCTTTCAAAAGGAATTTTTAAAGATCGTATGTATGAACAAGCCAACTGAACTTTGGCCTAGCACATCGGCAAAGGACACTTTATTGGAGGGTAAAGAACTTTAGATTACAGATCTGAAAAACTTACCTGAACCAAGAAAGGTTATGACATGGATAACAGGACTACAATTGGAACCAGCTACTCTTCTAAAAAGGTTAGCGGTGCATAATACCTTATACATCAAAAACTGACTTATAGATAAGAGAGCTTGGGAAAAAATTTTACTTTGAGATCTGGCTTCTTCTAAAAAGGAGGAAAGCAAACCAGAAAAAACAGAGACCGTCAAAAAAGCCGTAGATGAAAACTTACCGCTGATCGCCAAGGAACACTAACGGTAAGTACAATGTTAAACATTGTGCAAATCAATCTACGTCACTGCAGAGCTGCTTCTGCGGTCTTCAGTGCGTATATTGACAAACACAATATTGATCTATATTAGAAAATAAAGAGGTTAAGCATACCGGGCAGGTGGCTGCTACTAGCACAACCCATATGCAAGCTTCGTACATCTTAGCAAAGCATGTACTTAATTTATAGCCACTATGAAACCTATGTTTCATAGACCCAGTGGTTGCCAAGAAAACCAAGAAAGAGATAATTTTCGGATCTGAATACTTTTCCTACAATCTGCAGGGACCTCCACCACCTGCAAAACTACTGCAGCTGACGAGCAGCGGGGACGACGCACCAATAATTCTTGGATGCAATGTCAACGCCCTCCACGTAGCGGGGGGGAACAAGTACACAATCATAAGAGGTGAGAAACTCTTAGAATTTAAAGTAGAATTTAAGTTAAATAACATAAACAAAGGTAAAGTGCTAACGTTTTGCAATGCGTCGCGTAGCAAGGTTATTGACCTAACTTCAGCTAGTGAAGTGATAAAAAAGTGGTATACATACATACATCCGATTCAATATCGAATCTAAAAAACGCTCATTTGAAATACAGAAACTTGAGAAAAACTAACTGGGATCAATACAACAAGATACTAGTTAGCCAAATCGGGATCTGTTCAAAGACAGCAAAAACACACAAAACTGGAAACAATGACAAACATATTTGTCAATTTTATCAAAACCGCTTTTGAAAGAAGCTGACCTAGCACTGTCAAGCACACTTCCAACAAGATTACTTGGTGGAACAAAGTGCTGAAAGACTGTTCATTAAAATCAAGAAGAACGGTAACTGAGCCGCATATAGAACCAGTCTCAAGGCATATAATAAAGCCACAAAGAAAACCAAAAGAGAATCATAAAGGAGATATTGTGAAGACGTTTAAAACGGTCCCACATGCTTATGCCTTTAAAAAGTCTTAAGCAAAGACTGAACTGTGAACATAGGTTCCTTGCAGACTAAAAACGGAAAACACATAAAGTCGGTCAAAGGCACTTTGCAGAGTTGCTGCAGACACACTTTCCGGGCTCTTTGCTGATGGAATTCCCAAACCAAGAGAACTTAGAACTGCCAAACAAAGAGGCAAACAAAGTTTTTTTTTTTTTAAACTAAGACCATAATCAATCAAAACAACTTGAAATGAGGTACGCAGTGCTAAAAGTGCTTCCATGCATAATTTTTAAAGCAAACTTAGCACTTTCACAAATACCAAATAGCTTAAGAGCGGTAAAGATGGAATTTATACCAAAACCGAAGAGATCTACGTATGCTTTACTTAAGTCCTACAAACTAATCAACTTGACATCTGTTATGCAAAAACTAGTAAAAAAAATAGTTGACAGGCACATAAGGGACGAGGTACTAAAGGCCCAACCACTACATCAACATCAGTATGCCTACCAAACGGGTAAATCCTGGAAGCTAGCTATACACCAGTTAATCAGCAAATGCGAGAACACTATCTAATGCAAAGAAATTGCTTTGAGTGCTTTTCTGAATATTGAGGGAGCATTTGACAGTACTATCTTCAAATCCATAGCAAATGCAATAAAGAGACAAGAAATAGATCCTCTTATCTAACAATGGGTCAACTCCATGCTCAAAAACCGGACTGTAATTATAACACTATATGGAAAAACTGTAGAAGCCAATGTCGCCAGAAAGTGCCCACATTAGTCATGGATGACTTACTACAGATACTTAACGACATGTGCATTTTTGTCTTAGACTACGCAGACGATCTTACTATCCTTGCATACAATAATCTACCTAACGACTTAAAACTTAAAAACGACTTCATCATATTCAAAAGAAAGATTTTCAATTTATTGTGTAATATTGATCTGCCAACTTAATTATTATGCACTATTTTTGACCCATTTATGGATTATGCAAAATGTATAATCGTATGTAATGTGTTTACATAAAATAAAGATATATTATTACTATTATTATTACGGTAAGTTTGGAGCACCGTGTCCAACATAATACAGTGTGCACTAAATATCGTAGAAAAGTGGTGCAAAAAAGAGAATCAGTGAATCTAAGCAAAACGACGATGGGGATTAACACCTAATATGACCAGATGGTTATACACAGTGGTGGTAAAACGTATTATCACATACGCAGCGATGATATGGGGGGGGGGGGGAACCACTCTCTCAAGTGTACAGTCAAAAAACTAAACAAAGTTTAGAAGCTAGTTTGTCTTCTGATAACGGGGGCAATGAGAACAACGCCTACGGCAGCTATAAAAGTACTACTATTGTTACGGCCACTTTACCTGATAGTAATGACTTCCAGGATTGATAACCAAACACTGTGGACTCAACAAGTACTTGCATAAAATGGGAATAGAAAAAGACTTTCTATGACGCGGATGTATAGAAGAAGACGAGATTCCAATACATTTACTGATTGAATGCAACGCTTTTAAACAGCAACGCATAGCCATCTTTTGCAAACCCAACCCAACCGCAGATATGTTAAAAACAACTAGAACTAGAACAGCAGAGATTTACAACAAGCCCAATAGAACCGCAGTGCAAGGGGCGCCAGGCAAACCACCTTAACTGACACTACTGGACAGTAAAGATTTTTCCTTTACCTACGCAAAAGATAAACAAAAATACTTGAGAATAGTCAAAGAAACAGTTTAGTACACAGATAAGGCCAAAGACTAAAAGGGCACCAGGGTAAAATTTTCAAAAACACTTTCCAATAAAAACAAAACCTATCTTTAAACATTTTACAACATTTTTTAACACCTTGTATATAACAATTTCTTGAAAATTAAAAATATTGCAAAACTCAAAAACTGCAAAAGATCAAAAATTATAAAATCAACTAGAATTCAAGAATAATAACTAAATTATAAAAGATGTTATTACTATTTTTACTTACGACTAAACAATTCAGATTTCAAAACACTGCAATGTTTCTCAGCAAAATCTTTATTTTCTTTTTTCTCGCATGTATTAGCCGTTCCGTTTGATTTATCTTGACACCTTGTTGCGGTAATCCAGGAATCTCCAAATATATTAAGATCTGTTACTAACGTGCCGTTTGGTGTAATATACTCATCATTTGGATTATCATTGTAGTTTCCACAAAGACCCTATGTTAAAATAAATTTTAAATAATTTATTATTGTAAATTTTATTATTTTTAATTACATGAGTGTGTCCTTTATGTTTTGGATCAAGATATATGTAGAAATTATAGAGTCCGTCCCATATAACTTGTATACCATTGTAAATTTCAACTGTAATACAATAATATAATTAGATATTTCTATAACATGTAAATATTTTGTTTTACCAGAAATAAATTCAGACGAAAATGTTGTTATTGATGCTCCTGGTGTATAGTAAGGAAGGCTGACTACGGTTTGACCATTTACTTCAACTACCTTTTTCTGCCCTATTTTAATTATTTGATTAAATATTTTTATAATTAATGCATTTGTAATTGATGCTACATTAGACCACGGTACATGCTCTCCTTCAATTGTTACTGAACCAATTTTTACTAAGTAATAGTTACAAAGTCCCATGTAACTATAATAGAATCCATCAAATGTAGTATAATGAGGATCTCCAATACCTGAACACTTTCCTCTGCAATCAGTCTAAAATTAATAAAAAATGATCAGTTAAATACGCTTATTTTCTAAGAAAGTCAAACACATTACCAGTTTGTAATTATTTTACAATATAAATTAAAAAAAGAAACATAGAAATAACTTGCTGACAAGGAGTGAAATATGGAAGTAGAGTAAAATTACTATCAAATTAAACTACATTTAAATAAGTAAAAATTAAAATAAATATTAAAACTAATTTGTTTAACTATCAAAAAGGACGCGGTAAAGCCAACATGATCGATGCGTGTGACGTCAGTTGTGGACAAAAACTTGATGTGTATGTAAGCACATTTTTACGCACTTAATTAACCAAAATTACCACAAAAAATTTGATAGTTAAATTTTTTTATAAGTTTGTTTAAATATCTATCATTTAATAAGAATATAACAACAAAAACAATTTTATTTTGTGAATGATATTATAAGTTACAGTTAAAATATAATAAATATTTTATTGTGTTTATTAACGTTTACTAAAAGTTGTAAAATCAACTTAACAACTTATATGTCCACAATTAGAGGATAACGTCAGTTGTGGACATAAAACGTTGTTATGTCATCTTTACTATGCGACGATAAAAAAATAACACACGGCGCTAAGGTATAACAAACAAAGATTATTATTTACATTTATTACTCACACTATATTTGTGTTTTATTATAAAAGTTATAATGAAGTTCAAACTTCTATTAGCCCCAACAATTTAATATTCAAAATCTAAGGTTAAAAAATAGCTGGCAAATTGTAAATTATGTATGCTCTCGCGCATGTAAGATAATTTGCAAATGTGCAATATGTGCTAATGTACTAGAAGACAAGATATTTTATTATTATAACAATATAAGTGGCAACAAGATAAAATTGTGTAAAAACACGTAGCACATTTATGAAAAACAGGTAACAGGACTGTAAAAACAACTTACACCAAGGTGAGATTTAAAACTACTGCAAAGGATCTCAACCTTGCCGGTGACCCCACCCAACCGCTTAACAAGTCATCAAACTCCCGCCTTCCGGCATTTGTCTGTCTTGACTGACAAAGATAAACTCCTGGGCGTCTTTAAATACTTTAGCCACAACAAAATTGCTATACTTTTTGCTCACAATACCTTTCAGGGTGTTTGCATAATTCCGGCCACCAGCGTCAATCATAAGAGAGCAACTGCTTTTCTAAACTCTGAAAGGACCGACTTGCACATTTGGTCAACCTCAAAAGAACGCTGCTTTGAGGTGGTATTTTGGGGTGTTTCAAATGATCAAAATCAGAAGTTGTACAAGCATTTACTTTTTTCAACCAACATTTACCAACCATAGAATGGGAAACAAATTTGTTTGTTTACCAATAATCTCTGCTCAATTTCTAAACGCTACAAAAGACTCAGAGATTTATTTTTTCATTTTTTGACAGTCACGGTTATATTAAAAAAAATAAGGCAGTAACATACCCCAATGCCAAAAGTACCAACGTTACGGGCACATCGCTTCAAAGCATCTGTCATAAATTAGAATTGATTACGCTCAATTGGTAGACTACCCAAGGGCACACTATCAAAGTGTGCACCTTGCTTAGTCCTTTATTTTGCTACCTTCAAAGGACGCAAGGCATTAATTAAATTTATGGTTTTTGTAGACAAAAATAAAATAGACGCCAAACCGATGCTCAAACCTGCAACGGCGTTCGTCTTTTTCACAAAGCTTTAGTTTCCGCAAACCACAGCTGTAACAGCAAAAAAAAATGTTTGTTAGCATAGTTTTTTCAACAGTACTAACAACGTCAAACGCAAATGCAAATGCAAAAATAGAAGAGATATTTAGAATTTAAAAATTTCTGAAAAAATAGACAAATAAAAAAAATCCAAATACCTGTACGTACTTAGGAAAATTGGTGGTAAACCGTAGGTTTAAAACACTGACCTTTGCAAAAAGATCTTTGGACCACTTTGAACTGAATACCCTTAACCCGCTCACACTATAAACAAATGCAATCATGTTGATCGTTCCTATGCTGAACAAAGGTTAAGAATTTATCTGCGTACATAAATCTGATCAACCTTATTGAAACGACAGATTTTAATACGTTTCTTACTTCTTTTTTTTTTCTTACGGTTCCTATCCGTTCTAGACGTTGGCAACCATTGTAGCTATGATCACTTTATTCACTGCTGTTTTAAACTATTTGGTTCTTGTCTTGGCAAACCAGGTTTTTAAGTTCTTCAGCCACAAAATTTGTCTTCTTTTTGCAGTTTTTTTTTCTAGCACTTTTCCCTGTAAAATGACCTGCAACATGATGATATCTGCTTTTGTTTCTCCTAATATGGCTTAGATATTCAAGCTTTTTTTATTTTTACAGTGACGTACTTCTTTTTTATTTTACAAAGAATTTTGATATTTGTAACCCGGTCTTTCCATGGCTCTTTCAGCATTCTTCGATAAAGCCACATCTCGAATGCTTCAAATTTCTTGCTTCTAGCTTTTGTTATGTCTTAGCTTCAACCTTATAGTATAAAACAGAAAACACGTAACATCGCAGGAATCTTATTTTAGTTTGTATAGCCAAGTTGTGACTTTTAAACATAAAACTCATTTTTATTAAAAATAGCCCTGGCCTTTTCAATACGGACCTTTACCTCATGAAAAAGGTTTCACTGATCATTTATTGTGGTACTAAGATATACATATTTCTGTACTCTTTCAATGGGTTGGTGGTTGATTAATATTTTGCATATTGTGGTATTGTTTTTGCTAATGACCATTAGTTTTGTTTTTATAATGTTAATATCTAGTCCTTGTTTTTGACTGCTTTCTGTCACTCTATCCATTAAGTAGTTGTAGATTCTCTTGATTGTCTGCATATCACAGTGTCGTCTGCGTAACGGATGTTATTTAGCCTTTCTCCGTTAAACGCAATTTCTACGTCTATGTCTTCTAGAGCCTCTCTAAAAATGTATTTTGAGTATATACTGAACAACAGCGGAAACAATATACACCCCTGTCACACTTCACGTAGAATCTTTGTCTTTTCTGTTTTTTTTTCGTCCAGTTTTACGGAAGCAGTTTGGTTCCAGTAGAGATTTATGAATATTCTTAGATCTTTTTTGTCTAATCCGATGTCTTGTAATATTTGTACCATTCTATAATGTTTAACCCTGTCAAAGACTTTCTGGTAGTCAATGAAACATGCATAGATGTCACAATTTATATTTCTACATTTTTGGAATAGCACTTGGATGATGAAGATGGCTTCTCGTGTGCCCACTGCATTCCTGAAGCCAAACTGTGTGGGTAATACTTGTTCCTCACATGTTTTATATGTTCTTTGGTGGATGATCTTAAAACATATTTTGAGTAAATAAGACTTATCGTTCTGTAATCACTACACGACTTAGCTCCAAGTTTTTTGGGCAAAATGATAAATTCCAATTGTAGACATTTGTTGGGAATTGTACCCGAGTTGTATATATTGTTGAACAGTGATATTAGCGATTTTAAATTTTTTTTATCAAGAAGATTCAGCACATCGGTTTGTTTATTATCGGGACCTGCGGCTTTGCCGTCTTTCATTGCTTTTATCGCAGATTGAACCTCTCCTATCATAATGCTCGATCCAGTTCCTCTTCTTGTCTGTAGAAGATCAGGTCTGTTGTCCTGAAATAGTTGTTCTACATCTTTCATGTTTTCTTGATCTTTCCTACTAACCCACAATAATTGCTAGAGATTTTAATTCAAAGCACCCAGCGTAATACACCTTACAAACTAACGCTAAAAATTGAGCTATGCTGCATTATGTTGAGCAAAAAAATTTCCAAATATTGGGTCCGGCTAAACCTACTACACTACATCACTGCTGGTCACCAAAGGAATGTTCTTAATGTAGTAATACTCAAGGACATCAACTTTCAAATCAAAATAAAAACAATCAACAACCTTAGCTCCGATCACAACTAATTATTACTGAAACTTTACGGAAAAGAATGAAATAAGGAAATAGAAAAACTTTCTATTTTTGACTCTTGGAAGAAAGCATTAGGAACCTGGCTCTAGTAAAAACGTTTGCGGAATTTCAAAGTAATCTAATTTATAAAGCCACAAAAAATGCTTTTAAAACCTATCAGGTTTCCGCCAACCATCTTCTAAGGTTATCTTGAGCTACCAAAACATTGATACGTTAAAAAGATGCCGTCAAATATCAATAACAAAGACATTGCAACCCCAAAGATTGCGTAATCTTAAACTTGTAAACGTACAAATTGCACGTACAATTCAACAAAACACAGCTAAGAAAAAAGTTAAGTTACGTAAAAGTGTAACGTTTCATTTAATAAATAACATATCTTTACCACCTCTGACATATTTCTATACATAAACTTTATAATAGTTATAGTAATTTTATGTTAAACAGTGAAATGCTAGGCATACTGATGAATGGTGCAATTTTTTGAGTGATTACTAAAAAATAAAGTTAATATTTTTAACATAATTACCGTAGTGCATGCCCAATCTCCATTGGTACAAGTACATGTATTGCATTCTTTTTTTGTAGTACTGCCTGCAGGTTCTTCTTTTCCGTTAGTCATACATGGACATTTATCTTTAGTTATACATTCGCCATTATTCAAATAAGTATTAACTGGACAATAGCATCCATCAGTACAATCGTCAGACTGATCAGGTATTCCAGGAGCGGAGCATGTAGGTTGACCTGCTTCCGGTTCGCAAGTCATATAAACTTTACCATTAGTACATTTCTTTGCTAAAATATAAATTATAATAAAAGTGTCATGATAAATGATAAATTGTATACAACACAATAAAAATAAATATACTTAATAAGAAAATTATATTGATATAATATACTTACGACAAACAGCTGGATCCCTCCAATTAGTTTCATTAATTTTTCCATAGAAAATACAATTTCTGCTAACCACACTAAGAACATTGCAAGCACATTCATTTGAATCTTGACAAGCACAATAGTCCCATGTACATGCTTGCTTAAGGTTTTCCATTTCTAACAACTTTATCAGTAATAAAATTAGATAACAATATTAAAATGTTTAATTAATATTACCGTATAACACACAGAAAACCGTTTATCACTTAATAATTGAGTACAAAATTCATCAGCTTTCTTTGCAAGATCTGCTAAACCGGTACATGCATGTGTCTCATTCACTGATTTACAATTTTCTGCAAATTAATATAATCAAAAAATGTAGTTATTTTAATTATCTCACAAACCAGTAACCGCCCAACTTTCTACAAACTCAGTTAAATTATCTGTCACAGCGCCATCACTAGTTGTTAAATCATCATTTGGGTCAGCATTTGGAAATCCACACAATCCTGCAGTATTAGCTATAGATTTACGACTAATTTCTACTTGAACCAATTTCTAGATTTATTAAAATGAAAATATGGATATAACTACCATTGCCAGACTTTTATACACATTAAACATGATTGGAAATGATTACTCTTACCTCAGTATCCCATCTAACAATAACTCCTAAATATTTTAGTTCAATAACAACGGAATCTTTTATGATATTAATTTTTAGCGCATCCAATTCAATTGGTATAGAATATTCTTTGTTATTAGTTTTTAAAATTAAAGCTCCTTTATCTACAATATTAATAAGGTATACCAATTATATAACAAAAAATATTTAATAGATTGTTACCAGATTTTGTTACTGTAAAATCTTCGTTATCAATTTTTATATGAATAATTCTATAGTCTTTGTTTGTACTTTTTGAAGTTGAAACAGCCCAAATATCATCAAGATCAATTGCTAACATTTCTTCACAATCGGAACTTGCGCTGTAAATTTTACCATCAAATGTTTTAATGTTACCGTCACCCCAAGCAAAACAGACGCTTGGTTCATATTTAACCATTGTTACATGTCGATTTTCAATTTGTATATATTCCGGTACAGTCTTTAATCAATTTTATTAATTTTTACATTTAATTTCTAATTATTTTACTTACCATGTTATTTACAGTTTTGAATGTAAGCTCATAACGCTTTTCGCGGTTATTAGTGCCTACATGCATGTCTTCATCTATAAATTAGTTGAATTAATAAAAGTAAATTATTAAAAAGTTTTTTTATTACTAAAAACGCATGGTGGTGGTGTGGTATCAAAACGCCCAACATCATATTTGCATGTATAATTAGCTATAGAAGAATTTTTAGAATCTGTACCTTCGGGACAAGATACTTTGCATATAAAAGATTCTGAATCACCTCGACAGTTATAATTTCCATTGAAGTTGAGTTTATCTCCAGAACATGAATCAGAACCTACAAATTTTTCTTTTTTTAGATTTAATTTAAAACAATAAAATATGTAAAATTTGTTTTTTAGATCTAAAATCTATTTTATAAAACTTATTTTTTAATATATTATTTTAATGTATATATGTAATTACTGTATTGGCATTGAGGGCCTCTAAATGCTTGAGGACATTGACACAAGTTATCAGGTAAACAGGTTCCTTCATTAATGCAAGGCGGTGAACAAGAGCCTGTAACAATTTATGTAAGTGTGGTAATAGTTTCAAATATGTAGAAAATACTTTGACAATCAGGGAGGGTAGTCCAAGTTCCATCTTTGCAGGTCATGGTACCTACAGTAGATCCATCGGGGAATTGATTGCCAGTTAAACATGTAACCGTACAGGTGTTTGAACTATAAACAAATAATTAACCATATTGTTTTTCTGTAGTAATTTCTAGATTGTATCTAGAAATTTGATGTAGACATTAAAAATTTAGTATAATTGTATACTACAAAAATAATAAATATTAGAATACTTATTTGCGGCAGCAATTTAAGTTCAAATTAATTATCATGAAAGATATTGATGTTATTGGTTCATCGCTCATAAAAGAAAAATAAACTATTTTGAAAAACACGCAAATTTTAAAACTTATAAATCTTTATAGTGGGAATTCTACAACTGTATTTGAAGAATATCATTCGCGGTTTTCACATCAGAGACATTCTAATAAAAATGTATTTATTAAAGTTGTCAACAAACTGCGAGACCGTCAAGCTTTTCAGTGTTAACATAACATCTGAACAAGCTACTCGACAAGATTTAGAAAAAGTAGAAGATATTTTGAATTTAATAGCAAAAAATGAAAAAAAATAGTATATTATTGAGTATTCTACAAACAAGAGTAATAAACATACTCTACAAACAAAGCTTACATTCTGTACATAGAGTACAGCAGCTACAACCGGAAAATTATCCAAACGTCTGAAATTTTGAAGACAAATAATAATCCTTTTGCAACATTCACCCGTAACGGCATTAATAATTTTTACAACTGTCATGTACTCAGACAACATAAGTTTTTGGCAAACTTATAGTATAGTAGATAGTTATTTAATTTGCTTTTTTATTTTTAAGAACCGTCTCAGAAAAGACAATTTCTTAATTTGCTATCAAAATAAGTTACACGGACTACTAACAAATGTTCTTTTAAACATCAGAATCCAAATGTACTACCAGCCAGTTAGTTGGCTTTTAAGATCTTCAAACTAGATTAATGATTATAATGCTGGTGTAATGGTAAACACCAGAATTTCTCCAGGCCCAACTGTCATTGAAGGTTGAATTATTTTGTGTCAACTGTATGTTGAACATTTTAATAAAAATTCAGCGTATGTCAAATCTTAAACATCTTAATTGACAAAACTGTTTAAACGTCATTAAAAGTCTGTTAACCAACATTCTCTCTCTCTCTATTATCTGATACATTTATGACAAGTATTAGTAGAAATGTCATCTGTCAAAAATTACAATTCTGTAAAACATTAGTTAATATAAAAGAACATTTTGCAAAAGTAACGTCAAATGTGCAAGTCCAAAATATATTGGAAATGTAAAAAAATACACTGGCGAGCAAAAAATAGAGGTCACTTTAAAATTATGACTTATTTTGGATTTATTTGTTTCAACTTTATGTTTGCTGTTTTAACTGTATGTTTGCAAAATTGTAAACCAAAATAGGCGTTTAATTATTTATTTCCTGACAAATGTTATCTATCTGTCAGTTATTATCATCGTGTTACAGACTTTTATAAAACACTATCTATTTTGCTCTAATTGAAAACCTACATTTTGTTGTGGTCATAATGCCATTAGACCCTATTGTTGTGGCAAGAATTATAGCGTTGATTAAAAATGGGCGAGGAAAACGTGAAATTGCAGAGATTGTTAGTAAAAGCCTTTGACCTGTACAAACCAGAAAATTAGGATTCGGGCAAAAAAAAGTCACCACAATCAGAAATGACCGTTTTTTGGTGTCCACAACTTTGCAAAATAGAACAGCTTTTGCAGTCTATCTACGAAATCAACTCAATAAAGTTAAAAATGTAAATGTTAGTGAATGGACCGTCAAGAGAAAGCTTCGGGTTGCTGGATTGTTTTGTAAAAAAATGGTTACAGGTTCACCTTTACAACGCTGACATCGTGTTGCAAGATTGGCTTTTGCCCAAAATCACCGGGCATAGAGTAATAAACACTGTTTTCAGATAAGTTACGCTTTTGTCTCAATAGTGAGGAGAAGACGCGTAGAAAGATACGCTTCGGTTTGTATTGGGTGGGTCGGTTATCGTTTGGGCAGGAATTTCTACCAAAGCACGCACAAAGCTGGTCTTTTTAGAGAATGGTTTCCTGACAGCTCACAGATACATTATAAAGGTTTTCAAAAATTATGTTATGCCCTTCATGACAACTATAGGCGAGCGCAGTATTTTGATGCAAGATCACGTAGCTAGAATTGTCACAGATTATCCGGATAAAGTGGAAATTTTGAGGTTCAATTGAGTAGCTTTTAGCCTAGACATAAATTCCATAGAACATGTCTGAGATAAGTTGGAACAACGTATCGAAAAGCATACACCTGCTCCGAGAACTGCTCAACAGCTAAGACAGTTGCTATTGCAAGAATTGAATAATATCGACCAAAATGTGATCCTTAGTTTAAATCAAAGTATTCCTCGTCGACTTTAAGTGGTCATTAATGCAACTCTCGTTATTAGTGATAATTTTTTTAAAAATATTTTTTTGTTCCTAATTAGTCTTAGGAACAAAAATTCGAACTTCATCTGAACTGTAAACTTGTGATATTTCCAAAATACGCAATAAAAATCCTTTACGATTTAACATTAAATTTTTAATTTAGTTTGCAAAATACAGTACAATTTACAAATATAAGGTTAAAAAAAAAATCAAAAATAAGTCATAATTTTAAAGTAACCTCTATTTTTTGCTTGCCAGTGGAGTTAGGTCAACAAACGTTGCGAGTTATTAAAAAAAATGTGTAAGTTGTCAACATTAACTGTTATTATATTTTGACATTTTTTTAAAATTTATTTTAATTGTCATTATATTGTGTGTGACAATACTAATATGTCAATTTTATAAACATTAGATGTCATCTATCAAATGTAAGTTTTTATTAAACATCATCTGCCAAATATAACAAAGTCGTTAATTAAATGTAAGAATAATCTGTCAGTTATAAAATTTTAGTAGACATTCAGTAAATGTCAAGTATGATAACAGTTCTCTGTCCAAATATTTCAATTGTCATAAATGTCATATCTAAAAATTTTGTCAACATAAGTGACAAATTTGTTAAAATGACATTTTGAAAAGTTTTATTGTCTGCATCATTAAAATATGAAAACCATCAGTCAAAAATAAAGTTGCAAGTTGTCAAAAATATGTAACAAAATTATTAATTATCAGTTGTCAATAAATGTCATCACATTTCAATTAATATATGTCAATAAATGCCATATGTCAAATAAAGGGTGGGCCATCTAACTTTTGAATCGGCTATAAATAAAAAAAACTAATGAATAATTTTTCAAAATTATGAGTTGATTAGAAAAATTAGATAATTTCATTTAAAAGTAAAACACAACATCATTCAAATGAGCCACGGCTGGCTTGACAATAACCTATCCAATTAACCCAATTTTTAGTACATCTTCGATTGTTTGGGCATGAATGGCAACTTCATTTTCGTGTTTCAAGGTATCAATCGTCTCTGGATGGTTAGCGTAACACTTACCCTTAAGGTCTCCCCACAAAAAAAAATCAACGAGGTCTAAACACAATTCTTAGGCGGCCAATTGACATCAGCATTTCGTCTGATTATTCAATTTCCAAAAACAGTGTGCAAAAGATCAATGGTTAACGACGGCTCCTTGATCATTTTAGATGAAAAATGGCCCAATAATGCTGCCGGACCAAAAACCACACCAAGCGGTTACTCGTTGTGAATGCATAGACTGTTCAATAGTCATGTGTGAATTTTTTTTTTCCCAAATGCGACAATTTTGCTTATTGACATAGCCTCCGAGATAAAAATGAGCTTTAGATGACAATTTAAAAAATGCTCTAAAAAACAAAAAAACTGTTGTTCAATAACAAGTTGCCATTAAAAACATTGGGATTATTATGGAACAATAATAAAGACACACTTCAGTTTTCTAACCTATCAGTGATCAAAACCATGAAAAGATTACAAAAAGTGTAATTCTATCAAAATTGTAGCAAATGTTTGGCTCATTGCAATTACTTGGACCAGTCATCATCACTGCTAAAATAAACATACAAAACTTATGAGAGTTAAAATTTGATTAAGACGAATTAGTTCTATAAAAAATTAAAAATGCTGGATTAAATTAAGACACCGAGAAGAGCAGTGGAAGGAAACCAGATTAAATTGCACGGTTTTTGTAACGCTTCGGAGAGAGCATGTATTTACATAAGAACAGAAGTCAGAAAATGGCGACTACAAAATACATTTACTTTGCTCGAAATCAAGCGTAGCTCCGCTAAAAGTGCAGTAAATTCTTTGTTTTGAGCTGAGCGGTGCCTTGCTACTATTTCAACTTATTGCAGTTACAAAAGATAGACTACTTGAAAATATTACAAACAAATATTATTGGACAAATTCTACAATATTTTTAGATTGGA
Source organism: Tachinus rufipes (assembly GCA_963932245.1). Lineage (NCBI taxonomy): Eukaryota > Metazoa > Arthropoda > Insecta > Coleoptera > Staphylinidae > Tachinus > Tachinus rufipes. The sequence continues at coordinate 82,486,214 of OZ010744.1, forward strand.
TCAAATCTCAATCAAAATTTTATAAAACATTTGTGTGCAAATAGAATTATTGAAATACAATCATTAACTTTGGCAAATCAAGCGGCATTTTTGAACAATACAGCAGATGCAATCTCGAGAGGAACAAATTCAATTTAACTAACTTCTCTTTTTTTTGTAGTGGCATAGACCAGAATATTTAACAAAAATGAAGAACAATGGCTACTATTACTATATCAGAAACCAAAACTACCAGATCTTAAATATACAACAGTCAGTTTGTTGATTTTAGACGGTGATTCACAATATATTTTTAACCGAACAATGTTATTGATTTAACTAAAACGCACTATGGCCTATTGTCTACGATTTGCCTTAAACTGCAAACTTAAGTCCAAAAAGGAACGTAATTATGGAGCACTATTAGTTAAAAAATTAAAAAGACCACTATTTCAACTGATTTGACTGGCACAAACATCCAAATTTGTCAGTAACATCATGGATTTGAATTATCAAACAAACAATTTCTGGATAGTAATAACATATTGCAAGTTGGAGGACGTTTTTACATTCAAAGCTGGCATATTATCAACAACATCCAATAATTTTTCAAAAAAAACACACCATAACTAAGATGATTATAAACAACGCTCATCTTGAATAACTACACGGTGGGGTACATTTACTGTTAAACATCTTCCGTTCTAAATTTTGGCCAAGTATTTGTACAACCAATAATGAGCCAATTACCCAAAAAAAGAATAACGGCATCTTGACTTTTTTTTATTGTGGTGTGGACTTTTGTGGGCCGTTCAACATAAAACCTTATTGAACAAAGGGATTTTGTGGACAAAAAGGATACATAGCTGTGTTCATATGTTTTTGTACAAAAGTTGTACATTTTAAAAGCGGTCACTAGCCTTACAACAGCGGCGTTTTTAAACATAGAGGAAAACCACATTCCATATACTCGGACAGCGGGAATAATTTTGACGGAACAAATAATGAATTTCAACGACTGATCAAAGAAAACAAATTGGCAGTTGAGACTCAGGCAGCCCAAGATGAAATACAATAGAAGTTTAATCTACCAAAACCTTCACATTTTGGCGGTTTGTGGGAAACCGCAGTCAAGAGTACCAAACATCACTTAAAACGAGTGGCGGCAATAATCTCTTTAGTTATGAAAAATTCAAGACATTGCTAACGCAAATTAACTCAAGATCACTCTCTCGATTGTCCAGTAATCCTAAAAATTTGGAACCACTGACTTCAGGACATTTTCGAAGCGGCTGCAAGCTAACCGACCTACCAAAATAAAACGTCCAGGGATTGCCAAGCAATCGATTATCTTACTCCCTACATATATCTAAAATAAAGCAAAACTTTTGGACACGATGGTTGAAAGAGTACCTCAACCATCTGCAAAAATGAAGTAAATGAACACCATCCCATAACGCACTACTGAAGAAGGATAACCTAGTATGTATCAAGGAGCAGCACATTCCTCCATTACAATGGAAACTAGGAAACATTAAAATAGTTCATCCAGAAGCGGATGGAATTATTCGTACTGCAACAGTTAGAACAATCAAGAGCAATATAAAATGTATTGTTAGAAATTTATGTGTATTACCAAATAATTAATGGTATTGAAATTTATTATTTCAAGGTAGGCCGGAAATTAGTCATTTTTAGATCAGGATTGTATGATACAATCTTACGGGAATGACATTAGATATATGTCATTATTATAAATAAACATTCAAAATATTATTATTAATTACAACATCTGTAAGCTTGTGTCTGTTCCCGAAGATCTCAAAGCAGATAGATTTCTCTGCAACAGCATCAGTAACTGCTATTAAATTGTATCTATCAAATAAGACAACTGTGTTAATAAATGTCAAATAACATTTCTTAACAATTATGACAAGTGTTTACAGTTATTGAATATCAAATATGACAATTGTCAACACAAATAACAAATCCGTCGCCCTTAAAAACATCATATGTTATAAAGACAACTGTTTTTGTTGACTGTCAAAAATGTCATTTCAATTCGAACTGTAAAAGAAACATTAAGATCTATCAATAAAATGTTGCAACTTTAAAAATTGTTAAGTATTTCTTATTTAAAAATGTTATGTTTGACATTCAATGACAAACTTTTCAGAAAAAAACTGATTAAAAGTATACAAGATTTGCCAAAATTATATGCATTAGAAATGTAAGGTATTGCAACTACAACTAATTTTGAAATTTAAAAAAAAACTCAACAAAATATTGAAAAAATTGAATATATCTTCAGAAAGGTACAGTAATACCAGAACAGCGTGGCCTATAGAATATGTGAAATGTAAGCACGAATGAAAAATGCTATAACGGGCAAAAGCATAAGTGCAACAGAAAAAAACATAATTCTTGTATATATTAAATTGCCTATTATACCGGCCAATCAATTCTTGGCTTGCTTTAGCAGACCTCATCAACAATATATAAAATTTTAAAATATTGATTGTGTTTAAGCTGTCTAAATTAAAAACTGTTTTTATGTATTTTTCTGAGAAATCTCTTAACTAGCTTTTATGGTCAGTTGTAATTGGATCTTAAGCTTAATTCAAATCAATTTTGTGTTTTTTTATTAAAATATTGACAATCTAAACTTGGTAATCTGCCATAATACGATATTTGTAAACAGATTAGGTTATATGTATTATGTTGAGGGTGAAAATTGGAAAATTCAAATTTAAAATAATTTTTAGTAACGTGATAATAACTTTTGTTGCATAAAAATGTTGTGCAATTTTTTAATTAATTACTAATTGATTTTTAAAAACGTAGTAATAATATAGTTTAAATTTGTTTATTTTGTCATTTATCTGCAGACTTTTAACAGAATAACATAAATAAAAAAGTCAAAGACTTTAACTACCAATACATTTATCATTTTAGTGTAAGATTACAATCTAAATTAAACTTAGTTAAACATAGTATTAAGCTATGATTGAAACACATGCTTTTAGTTAGTGTTGCAACCAGCCTAGATGCTCTACCAATTAGATATTACAACGCAATTTTGCTGGTTGTTTTCGTTACTTTGATGGCTCCAACACCCAACATCATTTCTGCTCGTATTTTAGATCAAAAAGTAATGTTTTGCGGATAAAGGCAAGAAAATTATACGCGGTGCCTAAGTCGCTAAAGCCTGGTAAAAGAATTTCTATATTCATAAATAAATTTACAATTTATTGCCGTAAATTTGCTAAAAAAATATAATTCTACAATTATTTTTTTTTTTAATTTTAAATTTGTTTAATTAATTTTTGTTTTAACTTATTTACGATAGGCAAACAAAAATAAAGTTCTTAAACACTACGAGCAGGAAGCATTTGCAGCACTTCAATGTCGTTGTTACATCTTTATTAAATGTTGTCAAATTAATTGGTTTAAAAAATAATTGTAATTTAAATTTCTAACGTTTCCCATTTTTTACAAGAAAATCAAAATATCAACTTTCAAATACAATGTTTAAATTTCATATTTGAACTTAAATTGACAATAGATTCAACTTTTTCTTATAAAAACCGTTTAGAATATGCAAAACTGAAAACAGAGAATGACTTATTTTTTAAAAATAAGAAATAAAAAAGTTTATAAAAGTGCAGTATATAGGGTACTTCTGTATATTTTAATTTTAAGTAAATGTGTATACTATTTATCTATCAATTCTTTATTGCTATTAATACAACTTTAACACATTATTTACTTTAAATATTCAGCTATATTAAAAAAATAAGATATAATCTTCACTTCCTACCAATTTTAAAAATTTCCTATCTAAATTAATTAATATATTTTAAAAACTAAAGCAATAATTTTCTAGAAATAATTCGAATGTATAATCTTTATCAAATTATATTAGGACTTACCTGAATCCACAATTCGTAGATTTTGAATTCACTGGAATTTTCGGGCGAGTACCACATCGCCTAATTTGAGCATCTACATTGAATGTAAAATTTTTAATAAGTTATAAATTATTTGAATTAGTTTATTCTTACAGGAATTACTGGTCAGCGCCAGAAGAAAGATAAGTGTTAAAACCATCATTGTGACTACAATGTTTTAATTATATATTTATGTATATAATTTCTACAGGTGTATTTATACTTATATAAATTATGCCAGTTATGAAATTCTTCTTTCAATAATAGCTCTGGAACTTATGCGGAATCTAGAGAATTATATGTAGGTTACATTAATATGTATTTATTTACCGCAATGATATGCAGGAAAAACTATAAACTGGTAAAAAAATATCCACATATTTTTGTTTTATTATCTTATTTGTTTTACAATTTTATATACATAACTTTTATTTACGATGGTTGAATATTTAATATATATACAGGCATATAAATTTTGATACAACTGCTTGGTTTCTGGGTATTATTAAGTTGGGGAGTATTTTGTGGTTGTTAGCATTATTAGCAATTTTTGTTTGGAGCTTTTTGAGACGTTGGTTGAGTGGAACTCTGGAATTTTGATGATAGAGCGTAGGCAAGTTCTTTCTGCAACATTCAAGTAGTTTTAGTAGAATTTAAAAATAAAATGGTAGCATAATAAACGACAGATGGATTTATATATGTGAGTTGCGCATGCGGTAGTAATGCCGGCATTTTTATATGTCAGCAAACAAAAATGTTTTGGAGTTGAGTTGATCTTGTGCATATATTTTATTATATAGGTTATGTAGAGGTGGATTAAAATACTTTTATATGCTGTGAGTTGTATATTCTACAGACCGGTTTCGGCTGTTAGACCATTGTCGGTGTAATATTGTGAATTACATATATTATCATAATAAAAGTATTTTAATTCACCTTTACATAACCTATAAAAATGTTTTGCTCTACTGACTATTTTGAGTTCAAGGGATCGGGTACAGGAATTGAATTTAAGTTTTGGGTCAAAGGATACTCCCAAGTATTTGCATACTTCATGCGAATGCAAGGAGAGTTCATTTTTAATTTGTGATAAGGAATAAGGAGTTGGGTTTTTTGAGCGTTTGCTAGAAGGCGCCATTTACTAAACCATGTATCTGTTTTGTCTAATAGTGATTGAAGCTGATCTATAGAGGATTTTAATGACTTGGCATGTGATATGAGTGTGGTGTCATCTGCATATTGCAAAATGTACAAGTTTAAATTGCAGTAATTTGGGTTTAAGTGATAGATGTCGTGGCAGAATAAATTGTATAGGAGTGGTGAAAGTGGAGATCCTTGTGGGACACCTTGATGAGGAGTAAATAAATGGAAATATGAAGCGCGGATGCAAACTTGATGAGTTCGGTTATTTAAAAACCGGTTTACTAATTTTAACAAATAAAAGGGAAGATTTAAGTTAGACAATTTGTAAAGAAGACCATCGTGCAAACAGAATCAAATGCTTTATTTATATCAATAAATAGGACGCTTGATTGCTTGCTCTCTAGGTGAGACGTTTGGAGATTAGATGTAAGGGTTGTGAGAGGGTGGGATGTGGAACAACTTGTGCGAAAATCAAATTGGGTTATAGGAATATTTTTTTCAGTAAGTGTTAGGATTTTATTGTAAATTATTAATTCAAACATCTTAATTTACAAAATTCAGATTGATACATTTGACAGATTTCCGTCAAATTATTACTGCTTCTCATGCGTTTATTCAGGGAAAATTATTATTTTGTACTGCTCCTTATTTGCTAATTCAAGTTAAATTTTTTTGCTGTCCTCTACTTTTAAAATTCTTTTAATCTCATGTTCCTCTTCTTATAAAAATTAAATGGTCACAAAAAAATCATTCTTTCCAGTTTTTTTTTGTTTAATTTATTATTAGGTAAAATGATATAAAAACTATCATAATACTTGAACAATTGTATAATTTAAAACATTTTAACAAATTGAGAAAATAAATTGTTTTTTTTATGTCGTTTTAAAATTCAATCTGGTTATATTATTTTATTAATTGGCCTGGCCTGCTAACTTTTTTTTATACCAAACATACCCTTCACCAAAATGAACAATTTTGAAATTATTGTATCCCGTCTGGCGAAGGTAACGTATAAATTTTGTTAACCGGTCTAATAAGTTCCCAAGTAGTAGATTTAATTTTTACCATTTGTGTTACACATTCCGCGCCCGGAAACGAATCAATAATCCGTCCCTTTGTCCATTCTGAAGGTGGCAAACCAGGCTTGAACCAAACACTAAATCACTTTTTTTAAGTAAAAACATGATTTGTTTTAAAATTAGAACGCAAAATTTGAGTATGAATATATTTACGACTCTAACGTTTTCAAAAAGATTGCAATAAATGATTAAACAATTTCCATTATTTGACCAGATTTACATTAAGATCTAATAAGTTTTTTTCTAAACTTGACAAAATAAGTCCTCCCAGTATAAAATGCCCAGATGTTGAGTAATCAAATTCATCTTGACGATCATTTGAGAGTTCACACAAAGGCCGCGAGTTCAAGATAACTTCAACTTTAATAATTATGGTGTTACATTCTTCATAAAATAAAAGCTGTTGTTCAATTACTCTTTGAAAATGATATTTAAATGATTTTACTTCAGCCTCTCAAATTCCTCTAAAATTAGGAGCATAAGGAGGTTAAAATACCGATTCAATTTTCCGAACTGCAATATAATCAGACAAGACTTCATTATTAATAAACATGATATTAAACAACTCCTTGAATTCCTTTGCTGCCCCACAAAAATTAATACTTTAAACATTTTCGACTTTTTTGACTCACACATTCTAAATGTTTTGCTTTGGTCACTATGCAAACAAACAACACCAAATAACATTTCACTACCTTATTACATCTAAGAAGTGATGCTCTAATTGAAAAAGGACTTGCATAATTAATTTCAACATGACTAAAAGTTCGGTTTTAATCAATATGATGGCAATTCTGCCATGGTTGGCTGTATAAGCTTTGCTTTTAAACTAAAACAAGTTAAACATTAAAAAATGTGATGACAAATTGAACTTTGTGCTTTCGGTATTCAAACACTACAAAAATGTAAAGATTGAATCAATTTGGGACCACCATGTCCTGAATTCAATTAGCAAGAATAAAGTAGTAAAAGCTATACAAACTGCAAAATCAAATAAAACAGTGGGACCGGATAAAAATTTCTAAAAAATCCTCCAACTCCTGGATAAAAAAGGTATCTCCGTTTTACACAAAATCTTCAATAAAATATACGATACGGGTAAATACCCTGCACGTCAACGTTTATCCCTCTCCCAAAAAAGGAAACCGCCAAAAAATGTGAAGTACATAGACTGATTAGCCTTATAAGTAGGGTGTCCATACGTCCCGGTTTTCCCGGATTTGTCCTGGTTTTAACTTTTTTGTCTCGGTGTCCCGACAATTTTTTTCGGGACAGATAATTCCAAGAAACACTTGGCAATATCGAAAAAGGCATTAAAGTTAACTGAAACTGGATAATAGACATCCGATAAGCGGACGACACAATGTTGATTGGTGACATTACAACAATTAGTTAGGAATGGACAATGAAAACAGCATCAATGAACAAACTTGAAGTCTTTGAGATGTGGCTGTACCGCAGAATACTTAAGCAAGAGTCACAAACAAAGAAGTGCTCAGACGAATTAACAAAAACCGAGAATTATTAATTACAATAAAAAGAAGGAAAACTGCGTACCTGGGTCACCTAATGCGCAACCAAAAGTACCACATACTGCAATTAATAATCGAAGACAAAATTGATGGAAATAGGGGAATAGGAAAGAAGAAGATGTTCTGGTTACGGAACATAAGGCAATGAACGGGACTTCAAACTGTAGAAAGTTTGATCCATACAGCTAGGGATCAAATAGAAATGAAACATGTGGTCGCGAAATTCCATTAATGGATATGCGCAGGACAAGAATGATCTACTTACAAAACCGTTAAACGACTTTTATTTGAGATCAAAAAAGGATGTTGATTTAAATGTGCTAATTGAGATCGGTCCATTTGACCCCTCATTATGACTAAACTCTCAGAATTGAAGAACGGAGTTAAACTTCAGTAATATTTTGAAATCTTTACACCCTTTGTTAATTGATCCATTTTCTTATTCAACATTATCTTTTGAGTTAATTTCACTATTAATTTTATTGCATCTTTTGAATTAATTTCACTGTTCATTTCATTGCATTTTTATAATTATGATGAGCTATTGGTTGAACAATTTCATTCTTTGCAATCTTTTTTTGAGAAATATCAATAAAACGCAACATAAATGCAATAATTTGTGGCAATTTCAATAAGGAAGGTATTTTGTTAAACAAATTTATAAATTCAGATTAATCTTGATTTACTGCATTAGAGATCAAATGATTTTCTTTTAATTCAAGTAAATCCTGTACTATCAAATTTGGTTTTTTCAAAGACCAAATCACCATTGGTTCCAAATAAAATCTGAACCTTATCACCAAAGCAAACATTCTTTGAGTTCTTGGAACATGACTCCAAATTGCTTTCGAATTCAACTCATAGATCTGTGCAACCCGATTTGCTACAAAAGTTTTCAACAAATAAAAAGAAGTGCAAATCCATGCCAAAACCGTCATTGAATTCACAAAACAGAAAGAATCTTTCATTGGATAACCAAAAGAAGCAATTTAAACAACAACTATGCAGCTCCTAATTTCAAACGGGGTACCGTCTAAGTTTTTAGAGAAACCACACAAAATTTAGCCACCACTAGATTAATTTTAACAAAATCAATTTGCGGGGTAAGTTACTGCTCATATTCTACAAGTAGTAGCATCCGAAAAACCTATTTAACAAAGTTTTAAAAAACCTTTTAGAGTAATGCATCGAGGTATCCAAATTTGTTTCAAATCAGTTATTTTATTCATAATTTGTGTTCAAATAGATAAGGAATTTTGTTATCTGTTTTTATTATAAAATGAAAAGCAACCCGAGAAAAATTCCAAAAAATTCCCAATCGTTTAATTGAATCAAAGACATTTTCAGATTTAAGTACTACTTGATCCTCAGATTCTAAAACAGATTAATATAAACTTACTCATTTTGCCAATTCAAACCCTTTGCAACGCAGAAAACCTATTAATTGAGCTTTAAATTTCAAAGCTTTATCCTTTAAGCTTCCGCTGCTAAAGAAAAAGATTTTTTTTCATCTTCAACTAATTGAAAAATGAACCTTTGAGCTAAATAAGAACTAGATGTAGTCCCAAAAATTACTCTAGGATGTTCGTATTTTTTAATAAAGATTGCTAAAAGTAAAGCGCTAAAACATATGTTAGAAAGCACAATCTTCTTCATGCTAACCTACCTCACAAAACATTTGACAAATATTACAAGTTAAAACTACTTGATTAAACCTGGAACGTGTCAATATTTGACCAATGTCTGTCTGCAGTTTTCTTCCTAAAGAAAGAGTAGCATTTAAAGAAACACCGATAGAATCCTTTTTTGCCGGATTAAATACTACTCTGACAGCTATACCAGACGTCTTTTTTTTATTGACTCTATGATGTGTCTAAATATATGAAACTGGTTGTTTTGTAAGCACCAAATGATCTTGATCAATGTAATTTTTTATGATTTTGGAATATAGTTTTTTAAAAAATTTATCTTGTTTAAAACATCCAATAGATAAAAACGTTTCTAAGCATGTATTCTACTGTTACCTAAAACACGACGGACATTTGTTTTAAAAGGTAACCGAGGAATGTAAAGTCTATTTTTATTTCTAAAAACAATTTAAAAAAGTAATCTTCATACAAAATTTCTTCTGGTGATAAAAAAAACTGGAGGAGGTTCTTTTATCTCCCAAAGAGCACGAATTATTTGCTCAAAAAAATATAAACAAATTTCAGATTCATGATCAACAAATTCAAAGCCAAATTGGATCTAATAATCTTGTCCAGAAGTGAAGTGCTTGAACATTGAAGATTGATGTCAGAAGTCTTGTTGAAACAAGACAAGTTTCTATGGACAAGCTCCTCTGCATCCCTAAATGTGTTGAAGTCAGAAGCCTTGTTGAAACAAGACAAGTCCTTAAGAACTAACTCCTTTGTATCCAAAAATGATGTGTAATTGATTGCATTTCCGTGATTGACAAATTCAACGGTCGGTGCCAATTCAGGCGACATGGATTCTAAGTGAACACACATAAAATAGTTTGTTCTCAATCTCATTTTTTACAGAATCCATCACTATCCAACCTAAATTGGTTAAAATAGCACTCGGATTTCTCTTAATATGTGCTGGATGAAGTGGAATTATATCCAAAACAATTTTCACTCCCAACAAAATATCTATTGGTAACATTACATGAAAATAAGGATCTTCTAAAGATAAATTTAAAAATGGACTTTTTACTTTTTTAGAAATAGGAACAGTGAGCAAGTCAGCCGTAATTTTATGTAACACCACAGCTTTAAAGTTTAAATAAAAATATTTATTGAATTTAGTGCGTAAATGACAACTAATTATTGAGTTATGAAGTTCACTTAACTACTTGAATCAATTATCAAACGGCAGTCTACCCAAAATCTATCAATGTTACAGATTCTCGCTTGTACAGTTCCTGAAAGACCTACAGAATTGGTGAATGGTTGAGGACTAAAGGAGACTCATTAATTGCTTTAACAGGTTTTTTTTCCTATTTACTATCGGATGTGATACCTTGGTAGATGTCCGATCAAAATGCAAAAGACTAAGACAATCAATAATCCCATTTGCTTGTTTTACAATACATTCAACATTAAATTTGTTTCTTTTATCATAAAGTGTATGAAATTGGATTAGTTCTCTCATTTCCGTACAAGAAAAGTTAAATGAAATATTTCTTTTAAATGACAAATATTTAAGAAATTTATTTTGGACTCTTTCAATTTGATCAATGTGAATTCTATAGGATAGAAACCATACCACAGAACCGTATTCCAAGATAGGACAAACCAGGCCACAGAACAACGATCGAAGAGCTGTTAGCGACGTAAAATCATTTGTATGGCGTTTGATAAATCCTAATATTTGTAAGGCTTTGTTAGTTACATAATTAAAATGTTTAACAAACGGCAATTTGGTATCCATAAATACACCAAGATCTTTAAAAAAGTCGATTTTTTCTAATATCTTAGAGTTTATACAATAGTTGTATGCAAAATTAAATTTTGATCTATTAAACGTTATTACCTTACATATTTTTTTACATTTAAGTCCATACCATTAATAGTACACCATTTTTCAACATTTTTGATGTCATTATTAATTAAATATGCATCTTCAGCTGTTGTTACTGCTCTAAAAAGTTTTAAATCATCGGCAAAGAGAAGGAATTCACACGATTTTATTGACTGAGAAATATCATTGATAGAATGTAAAAATAAAAGCGGTCCCAAATAACTACTTTGTGGAACATCTGAGGTATCTACTATTGCATTAAAAATAAAATCATTATTAGTGACATATTGACATTATTGCTTTTAATTACGTCAGTATTAATTTAAACAAGACCATCTGGTAATATAAACTCAATAACAAGTTTTGAGTTAATTGTATATTGAAACGTCAATATGTATTATTAATTATACATTTTTGAATGAAATGTCACATTTGCTCTCCGGTAGGTGAAATCTATGACGTACGGCGATATCAAAATGAGTGCAAGAATAAACCCCTGAAACATAAACGCTTTGCTACCGTTTGTTAACAATTACTGCTGATGTTTACTATCACTTGTTATCTGCAAACTTTAAAACTTGGCTTACTATTTGCGGGATATATTTTAATAAATAAATAATTTTATTATTAAAGTATTATTAGCATTTATGTGATTACTAAGTAAAGCAATTATTTTAAAATTCCATATAATTAGCATAAGCAGCTATGATAAAATAACTCATAATATATAAACAATTAGAATAGTTAATATATTTTTAAAAATAAACAAGGTTATGTGAAATATTTAAGAAATAATTTTTAATTCAAAGAATTTATCATAGATAAACAATAATGTCTATTTTTTATGCACATTTATTAAAAGGCAAGCTGATACTACTCAACAATTCTACATGACGTGCGAACAATGCATACACATAATTGGAAAATTTGTATTGTAACTAGTTGTTGATATATCATTCGTTGAACTTACTTGATTCTAAAACGTTTATACCTAGTTTTTTTTGATAATTATTTTAATTTTAATTAAATTTTTCAGAAAAAATATATAGCATATGAAGTGATACTACTTTAATAATCAAAGGTTGAAAACCTTTTTGATAAAATTATTTTTTTGTATAAAACTTGTATAAATATTGTAATTTTAGTAAAACAGGTACAATATAAAATTAAATCAAATATACGTGTATCTAAATTCTAGTAGTTTTGGGCTTTTATAGTGTTTAATATGAAACATAATTTGCAAAAGTACTATTTGAATAAAGTAATCTGAAAGAGCGGTAATGTTCTTTAAATTTAATTTTAATTTTTTTTTCTGTATATCGTAAATTACATGTGGAAGAACTTAACTCATACACTTCTGATGTTAATATTGTATCTGTACGGTCTTTAGCGTTGAATAAAATGCTTGATAAACTGTTTTAACTTTAAAAGCTACTTTATAATGAAATCTACTAAGAATATTTCTTATTTTCTCGGATAAGTTACCAAAATATGTTATTGAAATGTATTTTATAGGTTCTATGACTTTAATCTTAGAATAAATTAATTGTATAGTAAGGGTATACTTTTTCTTAGAAATAATATTTTTTGGATTGATTGACAAAACAACAAAATTAAAAAAAAAAATGTTAAATATTTTTATTAGTTTTTTCAAAATATTTATTATTTTTTAACATTTAGCAAAATTTTAAAAATTTTCAAACATTTAGAAATTCAAACTCCAAATGTAACACCTAAAATTTGCATTTAAAAATCCGGCCATCAAAAATTTATTTACAACAAAAATCCAGCCTTTGTTTAAACAAAAAACCAAAAATTAGCTCAAAAACTCACAATTCTAGTCTAAAATATACAAAACTTCAAAAATCCGGCCATTAAATTAATTTAAAATAAAAATCCCACCGTCAAATTAATCTAAATAAAAAATCCGGCTTTGTTAAAAAATCACAAAATAGGCGCAGAAACTCTCACTAATCTAAATTTGTTTTTAAAAATCTAGTTGTTAAATTGATTCACAACCAAAATCCACCCTAAAAATATAAAGTTTAAACCTAGTAATCCGGCTAAATTAATTTATAACTAAAATCCGGCCTTGGTTTTTGAGGAAAAACACAAAACATGCGCCAAAACTCACTAATCTTTTAAACTTAATATCTAAAATTTGTTTTTAAAAATCCGGCTTTCAATTGATTTTCAACAAGAATTTGATCTTGTTTTTCAATAAAGAAGCATAACGTCTGTGAAAGTGCAAGACCTCGTATTTGCATTTTTGAGAAAAATGTTTATATTTCATTCAAACTGGGGTTGTTCTACATAGACGTGTATAAAACTTTGAATCTTTTAGTTTATAATAATTATCATATTAGGATTCATAATAATGCAAAAAGATAGAACATGAAACTCTTTTATCTATACTTGAATAATGAAGTTTTTATTGTCTTCTGTAAATTTTTTGAAAATGTACATACGAGGTTTTGCACTTTCACCGACGATAATCAAGCACAATAACTTACTCAAATCTTTAAATACTATATTTTAAATTTGTTTTTAAAAATCCGGCCGTCAAAAATTGATTTACAGAAAAAATCCGGCTTTTGATTAAACATTAATCAGCTCAGAAAGCAATAATCCAGGCACTAAATAAAATTAAATAAAAAATTTGGTCTTAATTTTTTAAGAACTTATTGATATGATTTTATCAGGACCGTTTTCCAAGAATTTGGTGTTAATGGTAGGCTCTATGAACCATTAAATTTTAAACTGCAAATTTGTGACTGCAGAATCAAACAAAATGGTTGAGTCTGTATAGGTTAGTTTAAAAAAAATATTAAATAAAAGATTATTATTATTGCGACATATGACTGAATAGATCTACTTATCAAAGCTTTTTGTGATTGTTTTTGAACAAAACGCTTATATAGTGTTTTCCATTAAGAAGTGTAATTTTATTTAAAGTTTGCTCCATTTTTGTACTTGTAAAGATATTAGAGTTATTTTTTGACAGTTAAAAAGTAAAAACTATCTTATTTACAAAAATGATACAATATACGCTTCTACAAAGAATAGAAATAGTGAAAATTCACTACAGATATGGTGAAAATTTAGCGAAGACGGTTTGTAAAGTTTGCGGTGAATTAGATCGGAATAAAGATAATTAAAAAAATTGAGTTTTTTGGTTAAGTTAGTTAGGTTTAATTGTTGAGACACCACTTTATCCACTACAAGTTACAATTTAGTGCGGTTGTTAGGCCGATGGTGTGATGGGGCCATTTTTTTTTTTAAATAATGAAGGTTAAACTGTTACAGTTAATGCGCATCGTTACCGTACAATACTTACAGATTTTTTGTGGCTAATATTGCTAAAATGTACGTAAGTGATTTCTATTTTTAGCAAGACAAGGCTACATGCCAGAAAAGAAACAATAACGCTATTGCGGCAGTGATTTTCCCGACGTGTTATTTCGCTCAACTGGCCACTTAGGTCGTGTGATTTAACACCGCTAGACTTTTTTCTCTGGGGCTACGTTAAAGACAAAGTTTACGTCAATAATCTCACAACAATTAAAGAGCTCAATAATCATATTTAGGCTGCTATTTTCAAAATAAAGCAACCACTGTGCGGCAGAGTGATGCAGCATTTCTTTAAAAGAATGAAAATTTTTAACCGCAGCCGTGGCGGCCATTTAAGTAATACCGTGTTCTACAAGTAGACAGAGAGTTTGTACTTGAAATTGAACTAGAAATATAGTTATATGTTATTATTATTATTAATGTTATGTTTTTTTTTATAAAATAAATTTTTGAAGTACAAAATCTTCTTTATTGCGCGATTTACAGCTATTTAACATTGCCCCAGAAGTCTTACGACTTGTTTGAAAGAGGTTGATGGGACCAACGGCTTATTAGATGACTTCCGAATCACCCCGGTAGATAAAGAGCAAGTTATTATTTTATATTCGGGGATCAAACCCCGGACTGTTAGCGTGCTACGCTAACGCTCTAGAACTGAGCCATCTCACCGATAATTGACTTTTGCTTCACATGTAAGCATGCAGAATGGAATAGAATTACAAAACTTAAAAACTTGAAAAAAATATATATCGGAATCCATACGCAAAATATGAAGTAAACGTTTAAAAAGTAGAATGTAAAAACCACCTTTTGCATTAATATATTAATAAACTGAGAAAAAAACAATGAGCGGATCTTTAATACTAAAAAAAAGCTTTACAAATTTAATAAAATTTTGAGAAACTATCACAAATAATGAAAAATACTACAAAAAAACAAAATCAGAGTTTCTTAAAGCAGACATTAAAAATAGTTGTCGTCATATTTTTGAAGAACATGCCAAGTGTAACAACGTGAAAAACTTCTGAAGTATATAGATAGTTGTATGCAAATATCAACTTAATTGAATTATATGATCATTTAATGCTACTAACTATTTAGCTAATAATGCAAATAGTTTGATATAAAATGTAGATAACAATGCTATTGAACATTATTATTAATAATATTTATTCAACAAAGAATTACATACATAAAAAAAAACATATCAAACAGGTAATTACAAAAACATAGGTAATACAATAGCACTTTTGATAAACTGGCTATCGATCGTGGTCTTTCAGCCATATTAAACATTATTATTGCAAAATCTATAATAGGTAGCAATTTTACAAAAAGTAAATTATTTGCAGCAGTTGTAGAACATATCATCAAAAAATGTATGTAGAAAAAACAAAAAACTTACTTTTTTTATAAAAAAACACAGGCAACCTATTTAAAAAATTATGTATAAAAAAAAATTGAAGCAGAATAAAAGTTATGGACCACTGCAACAAACCGGATATTAATTCTGAAGAGATAGATTTTTGAATAATTTAAAATCTAAAAAACATAAAATTAAAGACATAGAACAAAAACAACACAGCAAAATAAGTAACTTTTGACAAAAACCAAAAATATTTACCGCAGAATACACACCAGAAAATGGAAAAAGATTATAAAAGGAAAAAACAATAGAAAATAAATAAACAGTTTTTATAGGTTGTATGTTACCGGAAATTCTAGAAAGCAGGTTTGAAAGATATTTAGTGATATATTTCATAGTAAAAACACAAATAAACTAAAATACAAAACAAAAACCTAATCTTTACGTAATTTTTAATGTTTCTAAACATTTACTTTTTTTATTTGGCGGACATACAATATCAATATCAGCACATATCAAATACTAAATAAATTATAAATAAATTTATTTTTTGATTAGTATATAATAATTTTATAATATACGTTAGTTTTATTAAAAAAAAACGTAAAATTTAAAAAAAAAAAACAATAAAAATGTATCTGTTACAGTCGGGTAAATAAAAAAAAATGGAGAAGAGTTCCCAAGTTTCAAAAATAGCAAACAGTCAATAGCTAGTATATGAGGACAGGTCATCTATAGAAGCGGCATATATGTACAAGTACGCACAAATCTATTAGACTTGCGCTTTCTTTTAATATTCTTTCACTCAACGTTTGTAGTAACATATACGGTTTTAAAGTTAGAATACTTTTTACTCTTTAAATTCAAAATTTAAAAAAATTTTAGTAATTTTAATTGTATTTTTTTAAATTTGTATAATTGAAATCTTACATAAAAACACTAATTTACGTTTCAAACTTAATGCATAAAAAAACGTCAAAAACTGCGCCCTTTCGTTTGCCACTGGTAATTTTTTTTTTCCTTTTTCAGAAAAGAGAAAAATGCTTTGGTTTGCTTTTTAATTAAAGATGTGCTTACGGTGGCCGTAAATATACTATATACAGAACTGTTTTTAAAGACATGGGCTTTATTTACAATATATAAAGTATTATAGATTAATAATTGTTTTGCGCGTAGACAGTGCAGTATGTTTTATTTAGATTACTCGCTAGCCGAGTGGTAGAGTCGACAACTTCGAAACACAAGGTCTTATGTTAGTCATCACGAAAGGTTCTGTCTATGCGAAGAAGTGTGTTCCCGTTTTTATGTTTTTATGTTTTTTTTTTAAGTTTATAAAAAAATGAGTGGCAAGCAATTTAAAATGTCTTCTAGAGGTTCTAAAAAAAACAACAAAAATACAAAGACAACAATATTAAAAGTTGTTGAAAAAAGTAATATTAGTAATATTAGTATTATTTCCGATTCTGATAAAAACAGCGATTACAATGACATCACATTAGATCTAAGAAATAAACTAGCCGATACGGACAATTTGAATATAATCCTTGAAAGCTAAAAATTCTTAATGAAATTTTAATATTAAAGCAAGAAATAAAAAATAAAGACAATTTAGTATCTGATCTAACTAACATCATAAACAGAATTCAAAAGAAACACGTAAAGCTCGTTTTACACGTATACAGTTTCCATTCAATTTGGATCGTTTTCGGTTCGTTTTCGGTTTGTTTTTGGTTCGTTTTTGGTTCATTTTTGGTTTCTATTCGGTACCTAATAGAAACAGTATAGCACCGAATACTCTCTCGTAAAGTGATGAGAGGGTGCTCCCAATGAATTCCTCTTTCGTTTTTTTAATTTTTCTATAAAGGAACGACACGGCAACAACTTGACTTCTCTCCATTATGATTACTACTCTGTGTACAAAAAAACTAACCACTATCAAGATAAACAAGAAACTAAATAGGAGAATAGGAACCAGGAACGTGCGAAGTATGTATGAAGCAGAGAACATCAACAATACTATCAAGGAAATGGCAATATTAAATATAGCCATACTAGACATATCGGAAAACGAGTACTTGATGAACATACCATATACTATGCAGGCGAAGACAGCACACACCACCGGAACGGTGTTGCAATCATAGTGAACTAAGAAATGAATAAAGCCGTTACAAACTTTTTGCCAATATCAGATAGAGTCATAATGTTACAAATACAGGCAACGTCGCTGAACATGAATATAATTCAACTATACGCGCTAACATCAACAAGTGACGAAGACACAATCGAAAACTTCTGCAACGAAATAGAACAACTACTCAGACAAACAATAGACATCAGCATAACAATCATAATGGGAGATTTAAAGGTAAGAGTAGGAAATGAACCCGAAGGAAACGTCGTCGGCAAATTTGGGCTCGGGACAAGAAATGAACGAGGGGACAGATTCGTGGATTTCTGCACGGTAAACGACTTAATCATCACAAACACATTCTACAATGTGCCCAAACGTCGCCTGTATACGAGGATGGCTCTTGCTGACTCAGATACCAACATAATCCGAAACCAAATCGATTACATCACAATAACAAACAGGCATAAGAACGTAATAAAATCAGTTAAAACGTTCTCCGGAGCGGACGTGAACTCAGACCACAACCTCCTAGTGGCCCAAATTCGTGTCCGACTAAAAATAACGTCGAAAACCACAATGAAACAAAATATTGACCTGGAGCAGCTTAAAAACACTGACACAAGACAAGATATAAGAGAGACTAGAGAAAGAATTAGAAAACAGACAGAACAGACTAACTACTGCGATTAAAGAGGAGTAGGAAAATTTCAAAACAACGGTGAACAAGATAAAAGAAGAAAACCTAGCGCAGAGCAAATACACCACCAAAAAAAGAAAGTGGATGAAGAGCGAGATAATGGATCTCATAGAGGAAAGAAGACAACATAAAAACCGAAACCTTAACAAATACAAACAGATAAACAGTGAAATTAAAAGCAAAATAAGACTTGCCAAGGCAGAATAGTTCTCCCATAAATGTGCAGAAATAGAAGATTACGACAAGAAGCACGACATGTTCCACTTGCACAAAAAAGTGCAAGAAACAGCAGGTTTCAAACAGAACAGAGGTTAGAACAAACTTAAAGATCGCAATGGAAAACTGACTATGGACATCGAAGGCAGACTGACCCGATGGAAAAAAATACGTAGAAGAACTGTTTGCGGACACACGCACAGTACTGCCACCAGACATGCAAAATATTTTAACTGGCCCTCCAATAACTAAAGAGAAGGTGGAGAATGCAATCAAGAACGCAAAAAACAGGAAAGCCACAGAGCCAGATAAAATCCCCATAGAAATACTAAAAGTGCTCCTTCTTAACGCAGTTGTTTAATGCAGTATACAATACAGGGGAAATTCCAAATGACTGGCTCAAATTTACTTTTGTAGTAATACCAAAAAAGAATAAAGCAGAGGAATGTAGCGACCACCGTACAATTAGTCTAATGAGCCACGTCTTAAAAATCTTCTTACACATAATACATTAAAGAATACACAAAAAATAAAAAAACAAAACACAATTTGGGTTCCGCAAAGGACTTGGCATCAGGAAAGCTTTATTTAGCTTACAAGTCCTAACACAAAGATGTAGAGATGTAAACCGGAAAATATTCCTATGCTTCATTGACCTGGAAAAGGCGTTTGACAAGCTACAGCACAACAAAATGTTAGAAATATTAAGAAACACTGGAATATACGACAAAGACCTTCGTTTAATCTCAAAACTTTACTGGCAACAAACAGCAAACGTCAGAATTGGAGACAGACTTACCGAAGCAGTTGACATACAAAGAGGAGTTAGACAAGGATGCGTTCTATCTCCGCTAATATTCAACATCTATGCCGAGCAAATAATCAAAGAAACTCTTGAAGGGAGAAGTGAAGAAAACCTATCGATAAATGGAATTCTAATAAATAACCTGCGATATGCAGATGATACAGTACTCATTGCAGAGCGTATAGAAGCAATGCAGGAAATGCTTAACCGGGTACATGCAGTATGCGAAAAGTACGGTATAAAACTGAATATAAAAAAGACAAAGTACATGATTGTAAGTAAGGATCCAGTAGGCAACCATAATATCCAGGTTGATGGCGTTCTTCTTGAATACACTAATAAGATAAAATACCTCGGATGCACCCTGAGTGATGACTGGGACCACTTAACGGAAATCCGATGCCGCATTGAACAAGCGAGAGCAGCATTTACACGTATAAAGAAAGTATTATGTGGGAAAGATCTGAACCTAGCACTACAAATAAGAATGCTTAGATGTTATGTGTTCTTAGTCCTTATGTATGGAGTGGAGGCATGGACACTAACTGAAGCAAACCTTAAAAGAATAGAGGCCTTCGAGATGTGGTGCTACAGGAAGATACACCGCATCAGCTGGACTCAGCACGTTACAAATACCACGGTTATGGAAACACCTAAGAAAGAAACCAAACTAGTAAGAACCGTAAAGACTCGAAAGCTTGCATATTTTGCACACGTAATAAGACACCCAGAGACATACAATACCTTACATATAATCATGCAGGAAAAGATCAAGGGAAAGCGAGGTGTGGGAAGACGGAGAACATCCTGGCTAAAGAACCTCCGACAGTGGTTTGGACTAACAACAGAGTCGCTGTTCAGAGCAGCGGTCAATAGAGTGATGATAACCAACATGATAGCCAACGTTTGCTAAGCGGATAGGGCACTCGAAGAAAAAACACAAAAAAAAACACAAAACCTGATACAAACCGTGTATGTATGAAAGAGTTTTATTCGTTTTCGGTTGCAATCGAAAACGAACCAAACCGAATGGAAACCGTATATGTGTGAAACGAGCCTAACTCATGCAGCAACACAATCAGAGTCTATAAAACAAATGTACCAACACAGACAAAATTAATAGTATCTTTACTGAAGCTATTTATTGGAATAATCGGAATATATTAAATGAAATGATATATAAAATTTTAATTTAATTAAATTTCATTTATTTTCTTAACACTTCTGAGCAGCTAGTACATTACATGCTCAATGTTTTTATTTGTTATAAATGTATGTTAAGCATATATTTAATTGGCTGTCCATAGGTTTTAATAAAATAAATTAAATAAAAAGTTAGGTTATTCTGTCAATAGTTTATTAGGTACTTTATTAGGAGGTGGATATCACGGCCTTTAATTACACAAAATACATAGACATAAATACTATTTAAAAAAAAAACCGATGTCACCAAAAGCACATAAATTATTATAATAAACAATGGAAGTTTATTATAATTGAAGAAATTGCTAAATTTATTGTAAGTACAAAATGGAACCAAAACGATTCTATTCAAATTGATAATTTAATACATATCATTATAACAAACTCAACAAAAACAAATGATACATCAACGCATAATAACTGTATTACTGTTACCAACGACTCCAACGCGCTACATGATCAAACAAGTGAGACATTACCTCAATATATCAACGATTTACAATTGCAAAAAAAAAACTAATCAATCACCAAAAAACTCATCGAAATGCAGTTTGTTTTAAAAAAACGTATTGACATTGAAGAAGCACCTACTAGAAACTCTACAAATAGAACAATTTTAAGTGAAATTAATATCTACTACACTAATATGGGATCACTAAGAAATAAAAAAACATCAATTAGAATTGAAGACGCAAGTGGATAAAGGGTTCATGTCGCATAGACTTTATTCGGAGATATTGCCGTTTAAAGTTTTTTTATTCGCAGTGTTTTGGGGTTAGATTTACTAAAACAAGTTTGGTGGAGTTAAATAAACATTTATTGTAGAATTATATCATGATACATAAAATAGAAAACAAACTTATGCATTTAAAAAAACAATTATTTTATCTTATGCATTAAGAGAAATATTTGTCTATGCACCCTTTAGCAACTACTAACTTTTATATTTCTTACAGTAGACGGACGAGACATATCCCAAAAAAATTCCAGTGACTTAAAACGTTTATCCATTGAACAATCTAATTTTTTAAGAAATTGTTACATGAACCCTTCATCCACTTGCGTCTTCAATTATTTATTGAAAATAATATTGCAGACATTATAGCAATAACTGAACATTGGCTAAATATAGATGAAATTGACAATTATAAGAAAATACAAAATGTTAATATAGTAGGAAAATCATGCAGGTTATGGAGGCACTGTCTTGTTTTGCAAAGAAAGAGAATTTAAATATTTAAAAAAATTAAATAAAACAATATTCACTATTTATCGACCTCCAGATGGAAACTGTGCAATGTTTTTACAACAGTTAAAAAAACTATTAGAAAAACAAATAGAATTAACTAATGATCATGATATTTTAGTATTACGCGACTTCAATATAGATCTTCTAATAAAAAGTAAAGAAAAAGATAACTTTATAGACACTTTTCAGTTTTGTTTTTGTTATTATTTTAAAAATACTTATGCTTATGTGCAAAAAAAAGTAAATAATGCACCCATCATTATTTTGTATGCAATTTTTTTTGTGTGGGTCATTTGATAACATAACGACAGCTTTCTAAGGCTCCGTTTTAAACGTATAAGGTTTCCATTCGGTTCGGTTTGTTTTCGGTTCGTTTTCGATTTGTTTTTGGTTCGTTTTCAGTTTTTATTCGGTACCTAATAGAAACAGTATAGCACAAAATACTCCCTTGTAAAGTGATGAGAGGGTGCTCCCAATGAATTCTTACTTCGTTGATTTATTTTTCAATAAAAAAACAACACGGCAACAACTTGACTTCTTTTCATTGTGATTACTACTGAGCACAAAACACAAAACCTGATACAAACTGTGTATGTGTGAAAAAGTTTTATTGGTTTTCGGTTGCAACCGAAAACGATCCGAACCGAATGGAAACCGTATACGTGTGAAACAAGCTTAATACTATACTTATTAGAATATTGTATCCAAATTATTTTTTATTTATCTTAATAAACAATAATAATAAAGTGGCATTTAATCAATATAACGTTAATGATATCCATAACACAGTTCATGCGTGTATTTTCAGATTTTAATTATTTATCATCAAACAATAACACTTGCCATATATTTCCAATTTACATTGACATATTTACAGAAAAAAATAGTATTATGGTAAATGACGATGGCAGTACTATTTAGATGTTACGTTGGTGTGCTATATTAGCAGTAATACCATTTTATAATCAATCTAAATGTAAATTTAAACGTAAATTATGGTACAGCTCCTACTCTCCGTCATTCACAGAAATAGAAAACATCTCAGTACACCTGAACGCTTTTCTTCCCGTATACGAAGAGTTAGGTCAAATTTCCAACGAACTATTCGATAACGAAGTAGATATCTCCAAAGAACAACGCAAGTTTAGATGTCAATATTTAAACATTATTGCCGCAGCACAAGCTAAGATTGCTTGTGTATCTTTCCCACAAGGCTCGCCAACACCACCAATCGCTGAAACTTCAACAAGTATTCAAGTTAACATACCGACTATCGAAACTCCATCATTTGGTGAAGAATATGACAAGTGGCCCGGCTTCTGTGATTTATTTACTGCACTAATTCACAACAATCTTACCCTGAGCAATATCCAGAAGTTTCATTATTTACAATTCGCGCTTAAACATGAAGCGGCTATGTTCTTAAAGTCATTGAAACTATCAGACGCAGGATATAAACTTGCTTGGAATAGTCTCTACGAGCGTTTTGTTGTGAAAAAAATTGTGCAAAATCTATTAAAGCTGCCGCACGCCAAGAAAGACAACCACACCAGTTTGCAAAATTTAATCGACACAGTTGCTCTAGCTATTGCATCACTAGAAGCAATGAACCGCAAACCTCATGCGGGGGGTGACATTCTTATCAAACTTGTGGCCAAAAAATGAGATATAAACATGCAGAAAGAATGGGAAGTTAAAACTTGCAATGCCATTCCGAAATACGCCGATTTAGAAAAATTTTTTACTTCAAAGTCTAAACAATTAGAAGCTATAAAAAACAATACAAATAACGTAACAACACATGAAGTAAGACCGCACAGAAGCAGAACATAAATTGTAATTAATGTTCCACGTAAATGTGTTATATGTAAAGGAGATCACATAATTTTCAAATGCGACAAGTTTATGAGTTTAACTACACAAGAACGAATAAACTTTGTAAAACGTGAAAAGCTCTGCTACAATTGTCTAAGACGAGCTCATGGCGTAAATGAATGCCGATCGACAAACTGCCGCAAATGCAACAAACGACATTACTCGTTATTGCATCTCAACTACAACAATCCAAAGCCTGGTACTTCAAGACAAAGTATCTTATCAACAAATGTTACTTACACTCCATCTACTGTGTTACTATCTACTTGTGTGGTACTAGCAAGAGACCAAAAAGGAACATCACATCCAGTGCGAGCGTTATTGGACTCAGGTTTTCAAGCAAATCTGATCATTGCGACTTGTGCCAAAAGGTTGTGTCTCAAGCAACGTCCTTTATCAGCTCCAATCGTCAAAGTTGGCAGAGCTAAAACAGACATTTTTAGCACTGTCTCAACCCACATCTTATCACGCGTTGCTTTGTATACCTGTATGCTAAGTGCTCTAGTGATACCTATGATTACTGACAAACTGCCCTATCGTGTGATAGACAAATACGCATTGAAAATACCTGAAAGAATAACGCTAGCCGACTCCGACTTCCACAAACCACAAGAAATCAATCTATTAATTGGCGCAGGTTTTTTCTATGACATTCTATGTGAAAAAGGAATATTGATGAAACCATTAACCCTTCAAGAAAGCAAGTTTGGGTGGATAATCTCTGGTCAACTACCAACCAAAACAGAAAGACCGCAAAATTTTAATTTAATTGTTAGCTACGTAGGACTATATGAGTTAGTGTCTGAATTTTGGGAAATAGAAAAGTACAGTCAGGATAGAGTACTTGCACTTATTGACCAAAAATGTGAAAAACATTTTTGAACTGCAGTATATCCGCTCGTCATAAATTCTTTGCTTTGGAACGCCGCCTTGCTAAAAATCAGAAGGTCTGTGAGCAATATAGAGACTTTATGCAAGAATATGTATACTTGGAACATATGAAACAAACAAATGGTAATGTACATTCCGGATATTGTTTACCTCATCATTACTACGTAGTTTTGTAGTCAAACTTGCTTCTTTGATTGCGTAATCAAAGAAGCAAGTTTGACTACAAAACTACGTGTGGTATTCAACGGCTCTGCCCACACGCATAATTGTGTATCATTGAATGACATACTCATGGTAGAACCATTCTTCAAGATGATCTAATTGCAATTATGTTGAGAATGAAGACCAAGCAATTTGTCATCACGGCTGATATTGCTAAAATGTATCGGCAAGTTAATGTGCGCAAAGAAGACCAGAAATATCAGAGGATATGGTGGAGAAATTCACCTAAAGACGAGTTGACATCATATGAGCTCACCACCGTTACTTATGGCATGGCAAGTGCAGCATACTTAGCAATTCGATCCCTAAAAGAATTAGCAGAAACCGAATCAAAGAATCTCCCAATCGGAAGTCGAAGATGTTTGCAGGACTTTTACGTAGAGAATTTTATCTCGAGAGCAGATACCATTTAAGAGTTAATTTTGATACAAGATTAGGTGACAACACTTTTACAAAAGGGTGGTTTCAAACTGAGACAATGGGCCAGTAACTGCAAAACTGTTTTTAAAGATTTTAATCCCGATAACAACGATTCTACAACCGTGCTAACGCGGGACAAAAGCGACACAATTACCACTCTTGGAACAGTGTGGAACACAATCACAGATACGATCAGTTACCGATACAAAGATTCACCTGTAAACTCATTATCTAAACGGAATATTCTCAGTGCCATATCAAAAATCTATGATCCATTAGGACTGATTGGACCGATAACAGTTACAGCAAAAATAATGATACAAGAATTGTGGAAATTAAAATGTAGATGGGACAACCCATTACCCGACTGTGTCATTAGCCGCTGGCTTGAATATGCAGCAACTTTATCCAATTGAGACTTTTCGCAATGTAATTCCTGAACTTGGACACGACATAGAAATTCATGGTTTTGCTGATGCAAGTGAACGCGCATATGGTGCGTGTTTTTAGGGTTTTATTCAGAGTAGTTGGAATAAAGATAGTATAATTGGAACAAGTATAAGTACAGTATATAATAGATGCGTCGATGGCTACTGGTAAAGACAGACTGAGGAGCCTTTGCTCCACTACAACATAAATCATACTGAGCCTCTAGCGACATCTAGCGGCAAGCAGTTATATCTAACACCCCTCCTCAATTAATAGGTTTCTTTAAATAACAACGTATTAAATCGTAATACTAATTTAACAGTTAACTAACTAACTTATAACTATAATAACTAATAATACTTATAATAACTAATTTCACAAAAAAAAAATTACACATATAAATATTGCAGATCAAATAAATCAAACATCAATTTTTAACATATTTCTTAGTTCTAGGAATTTAACATTAGTAAATGCTTTGGTAAACATGTCAGCTATATTGTCATTAGTTGGCACATATTTGATTTCTATTTTTCTTTTCATCACCAAATCCTTTATGAAATGGTATTTAATTTCGATGTGTTTCGTTCTCTTACTATTTTCGTATGTTTTTGTTATATCTATTGCACCTTGATTGTCAACCAGTAACACTGCTTTTCTTTCTTTGTTTAACTCTTTGCACAAACCCTGTATATTTATTAAATCACATGCGCTCATGGTTGCTGCTACATATTCGGCCTCTGCAGTTGAAAGTGATACGCATGGCTGTTTCTTCGAAAACCATGCCACAACACAATCAGAGAACATTGTGACCGATCCACTAACACTTTTACGATTTTGTTTATCACCTGCCCAATCGGCATCTGAGTAGGATACAAGTTCATTTTTGCTCGATTTCTTAAGTATTAATCCCATCTCCATCGTATTTTTCAGATATCTAATAACCCTTTTGCACGCTAGCCAACAACTTTTGTTTGGCTTCTCTACCCACTGTGCCAAGTAATTTGTGGCATATGTAATATCTGGTCTTGAGACAATGCTTACAAACATTAAGCTTCCAATTAGCTCTCTGTACGGTACATCTACTTCTTCGCTCTTTGCTTCTACTTGGAAGTCTTTTTCAATTGGTGTCTTTGCACCCTTTGCATCTTTCATATTAAATTTTTCTATAATTTTTGTAATAAGTTTTTTTTTGATGGATCAATATTTCCGTTTGTCGTTCAATTTCCATTCTGAGAAAATTACTTACTTCTCCCAAGTATTTTGCCTTGAACTCTGCTTTTAGTGCAGTTAGCAATTCTTCTGTTTCCCTCTGTTCCCCAATGATTAGAATATCGTCCACAAAAATTACCAGCCACACATTAACTCCGTTATAAAAACAATAATCAAACGAGGATCGTTTTAAGTTATTTTTTTCTGCAAAATCATTGAACATATTGTTCCAGCTTTTCGGGCTCTCCTTTAGCCCGTACAATCCCCTGTTTAATTTTAACACATTATTACTTTGAATCTTTACCCCTTCTGGTGGTTTTAAATAAATATCTTTGTCACTTTTGCTATTTAGGAATGCAGTCGGAATGTCTATTTGGTGAATTTTCCAACTCTTTTGTACTGCTTGTGCCATTATAATTCTTATTGTACTTAATCTCGCTACTGGAGCATAATTGTTTTCAAAATTATTTTTCTCTTGAAAGCCTCTGGCTACCAATCTTGCCTTCTTAACTCCTCCCTTCTTAATTTTGAAAACCCATTTGGTTTCAATTGCACTTTGTCCCTCTGGCAGTGCCGTCTCAGTCCAGGCATTTATTGCTTTAAGAGCATCTAGTTCTGAATTTACTGCGTTACGCCATTGCTTTTCTTTACAAGCTGCTTTATAATTGTTTGGCTCTTTCTCTGTAAACATACAATACGCTGTATACAATTCATATTCATTTAAATAACCAGGTGTTTTTGTCATTCTTTTATTTCGGAGTTTTGCATCTTTTATGTTCCCATCTTCTTCTTCTTCATCATTAGTTTCATTTTCTTCTTCTTCATTACTCTCATTCATTCTATTGGCATTCTGTTCTTCTTCATGATTCTCATTAATTTTATCGGCATTTCGTTCATCATCTATACTCTCATACCAAATAGTCTTTGATATTTCTTTTTCTTTATCTTCGACATTTTTATTAAACTTTATTTGTGACTCATCAAACTTAACATTTCTACCCGTTACTCGCGTATCTTACCATACGTAGTTCACGCGCTCTTTTCTCAAACTTTGATCTCTTTGGTAAAATTACGGCCCATGCTTTTGCCCCAAAAACTCTCAACATTTTTAAATCAAGTCTTCCTTTAAAAATTTGTGCAGGAATTTCAAAATCTATTGCTGATGATGGACATCTATTGAGTTGATAGGCGGCACACAATATCGCTTCATTCCATTATTGTTTTGGTGCTTCCGTTTCTATTATCATAGTTCGCGCTTTGTTATATAATGTCCAATTTAACCGTTCGGCAACACCGTTTTGTTGTGGAGAGTACGGTTGAGTATATTCCAGAATTATTCCCCTATTCCAGCAAAAATCTTTGTAGTTGTTTGAAATGAATTTGCCCCCATTATCGCACCGTATGCGTTTAACATTTGTATTGAATTGATTATTGATTTCTATAATGTATTGTTTCAAATTTTCTTGTGCTTCACATTTGTTAGTTAACAGATACACCTTAACAAAATGTGAATATTCATCTGTTATTGTTTGAAAATACCTGTGACCTTGCTTCGAGTTTGGCTCGATTGGTCCTGCTAAATCGGTATGAATCAATTCCCCAATTTGTTTACTTCGCGGTTTAGCTGTTTGCTTAAATGGCAATCGAGTTGCCTTCCCTTGCATACACGGTTCACACACTTGTTTTGATACCGGTAATTTCATTTCTACCAAACCTTTCCTATTTAAATGACCTAGGCGCTGGTGCCATAGGTTAGCTGTTTCTTCCTTACAGATGAGTACTTTTTCTGTTGTCGTGTTATGCTGTTTTCCTTTCAGTATGTATAGCCCGTTTATTTCGTGACACTTCCATGACTGACTTCTGTCCTCCGTATAGATCGTCCCTCCTTGTTTGTTGAACACTACTTCGAAATTACTCGCGACAAGTTTTGTTACGGACAATATATTATAATAAAGACCAGGTACAATCAATATTTCTATATTTATTACTTTGCCATTGCTTACTATTGATTTTTTACCCCTTTTCTTTGCTTTTAGAATAGCTCCATTTGCAATTTTTATATTGATCATTTCCGTCAGAATTTCTACCGTTTTAATTTCATTCGTCGTTTCTTTCAATAAATGTTCAGTCGCGCCAGAATCTATTATGAAGTTTAGTTCACTGTTTTCCGTGTTTTCGCACAGTTACACATCTCACTTTCACTCACCGTTGTAACGATGAAGTTGTATTCGGTCGCCTGACCTTGGGTGACGTGCGACTGTTGTCCGTTGTCGTTTGAAGCCTGCGCGCTTGATGATCTGGATGTTCCGGCGTTGCCTTTGTAGCCTCTCTGTTGCCCTCTCTGTTGTCCTCTCTGTTGTCCTCTCTGTTGTCCTCTTCCTCTCCCTCTATTTGGCGGGAATTGACGATTTCCGTAACCGTTACGGCATTGAAATGCTTTGTGCCCAAACTGATGGTATTTGAAACATTCAATATCTCTTGACGCAGTGAATGATACTTCTTCTCGCTTTTTATTTCCATCACCTTGCATTAACTCTGCATCTAACAAGCACGCTTTTACCCTCTCTAATGTGAGCGGAGTGTTCATGCTCGTAGCTTCAATTGAGGTGACTACTTGATGGTACCTTTGCGGCATGCTGATTAACAGCTGACATATTTTGTCTTCTTCCTCCATTTTGCTGCCCGTTGATTCGATGTTGTTGATCAATGTATCGAATTTTAGGAAATAGTCTATTAGCTTCTCGTTGTTTGAACACTGTGTCTTTAGGAGCTGTTTCTTTAAACTCAATTTGTTAAACGTACTGTCTCTTTGGAGTATGTCTTCTAATGCTTTAAGCATCTTCTTCGCCGAGTCTGCCTTCCTCACATATTCCAGATGTTTGTCACTGATACACTGCACGATTATGGATCTAGCCTTTGCATCGTTCTTTCTGTCTTTGTCTTCTAATATTTCCTTTGTTAATACGTCGCCAACGTCTTTTGTTTCTAATATCAGTGACACTCTGAACAGCCAGTGAGCGAAACTCGTTTAGCTGCGGCAGTTAAAAACTCTCGAATGTAGACGCTATTTTATTTTTCAACACGTGTTTTCTACCGTTTTCACAATTTTTAGTTTCGTCTTTTCGCTTTTGATACCACTTTAATCACAAGACTACTTTCTGGGCCCATAACCTTTTAGGGTTTTATTCAGAGTAGTTGGAATAAAGATAGTATAATTGGAACAAGTATAAGTACAGTATATAATAGATGCGTCGATGGCTACTGGTAAAGACAGACTGAGGAGCCGTTGCTCCACTACAACATAAATCATACTGAGCCTCTAGCGACATCTAGCGGCAAGCAGTTATATCTAACATATATATTCAACGCCAAAGAAGGTAAAAAAACTATAAGCCATTTATTATGTGCAAAATCTAAAGTGTCCTCTGTAAATGCAACAACAATACTCCGGCTCGAGCTTTGTTCCGCACTTCTGTTAGCGGAATTAACCAAACGAGTATGCAACTTTTTTATTATGGTGGCATGGACCATCGTGTTTAGTAAACTAATGGGTCGATAATTTTGTGGAAATTTTAGATCTTTCCCTGATTTAGGGAGGTTAATAACGTGGGAAGTTTTCCATGTATCGGGGTAATGACTCAGACGAAGGACCGCGTTGATAATGTTTGTGAGGTAAATTATTGCTTTTTGTAGGTAAGATTTGAGTGCCATATTCGGAATGCCGTCTTTCTGATGTGCAGGT
Organism: Tachinus rufipes; assembly: GCA_963932245.1. Classification (NCBI taxonomy): domain Eukaryota; kingdom Metazoa; phylum Arthropoda; class Insecta; order Coleoptera; family Staphylinidae; genus Tachinus; species Tachinus rufipes. The sequence goes on from OZ010744.1 coordinate 82,517,234, forward strand.
GTTTTATCACCTCTTTAATGCGAGAGGGAGGTACGCTGTCTAGTGGTGTGTCAGGGGCTGCCCTAAGCTGTCTGCGCATTGACCTGTAAATGCTGTCTATATGGTCTAGATTGCTACCGTAATATAATGGCGAGCATTGCAGTTCTAAGATGTCTGCAAGTGCTTCGGCTTTTTCAGCGCTGGTGTAAACTATGCCGATTTCACCATGTATTGCGGGTAAGGAAGTTCTCTTTTTGCAAAGAGCTTTTCCTATCTTCCACATTAAGGGTTTATTCTCGTCCATAATTTCCAGCTTTCTCTGCCAGCACATGTCTTTATGGTTGCAAATTTGTTTGCAAACTAGAGATTGAAGGCGTTTAAGCTCTTGCCTGTCTGCCGGATTGCAGGTAAATTGCCATTGAATTTTTGCAGACTTTTTGTCCCTGATAAGGTTTTTTACAGCTTGGGGCAACCCAAGAGAATCTTTACGGCTTAGTGTGATCGTGTAATTTGCTTGAACAATAACTTCTAAAGTTTTTCTCGTCAGGTGGTCCACAGCCTTCTCCAGATCATCAGTGGTTTTAATGATGGAGATTGGGCCCATGATCTCGGTCAGGTATTTTTGATAGAGTAGCCAATTTGTCTTGTGGACATTCTGAGAGCCTCCATCAGGGATTGCACCAGCCGCAATTTCCATCAAAACTGGTTGATGATCTGAGCTGAGGTCGTTTAACACCTCGACGGACACCCGTACTGTCATGTCCTTCAGAATCGCTATGTCAATTATGTCGGGTCTGTGACCGCTTGAGTGATAAAGTGTCGGACGGTCGGGGCCAAGAACAGTTAAGTTTTGAGCGTATTCGTACAGTTTTCTACCTTTACCGTTAGTGATTCTACTGTTCCAGCTGCTGTGTTTGGCGTTAAGGTTGCCTGTGAGGATAGTTGGGACCGGGTCGGCAAATAAAGCATCTATATCGTTACGGTCAAACTTGTTTTTGGGGTAGATGTAGGCCGAGATAAATTTAATGTTACCTATGCCTGGAAGATTAGCCATAATAGAATTAGCTTCCATCTGAGTAAGAGCAGGAGTGTCCAGTTTAGAGTGGTCCAACAATCTTTTTACAAAAATCGCGATGTCACCCTTTAACTTGTCCAGCCTGTCGGCTCTATAGCAGTAGTAGTTAATGATGTTTCAATAAAAGTGAGGCTTTAGAAAAGTTTCCGATAGTAATAGAATGTCTACTTTGTATTCTTGTAAAAAGAGTTCAAGTTTCTCTTTTTTATCTGTAACATCATTTGCGTTCCAGAAAGCAATCTTGGTTAAGCAAGCGCGGGAAAGATTATGATCCATATTAAGCGCTGATGATATCATATGACTTGAATGAGTAACTGACCTAGAAAGTCAATTCTGTTATCTATGTTAAATAGGTCTTTTAATATCTGTTGGCGGGTGCTTTGCAAAGTTGTTCTCGACGTTATTAGTCCCTTTTGTGGGAGTTGTAGCCTGTGCGTAGGAGGTCTCCAAAGACGTGTGCGTAGGGGTTGGAACTGCGGAAGTTCTTAACGTGTCTTGAGGAGACTTGGTTTCCTAAGATAAACAGGACATTGCCTGTAGCTAGTCGGGTGGGGTCCGCAGCAATTTGCGCACTTTGGGGGTGATATTTTATCCTTAATTAGACAGTCATATGTGGCGTGAATTATTGCGCATTTTACGCATATAAATGGCGCTGTGCAGCAATTTGCGGCGTTCTCGAATCTTTGGCAGCGGTGACATTGCGAAACAACTGATGGTTTGTGTTTTGCTTTGACTGCAACGGTTAGGTTAAATAACCGCGTCAGATTATATATCTCGTTGCTTTTCGGGCAGCGAGGAAGTTGAATTTAGATGATTGGGAGAGTTCCAAATCTTGTAACTTTTACTATTTCGAAGCCTAGCTTTTTTAATTCCTCGGTGATTAAGTCGACCGGGATTTTATCCGGGATGTGTTTGATAACTACTTTAAGAGTTAAATTATCTTTTTCTTGGTAGCTGTTGATGTCCTCTTTACCATCCATGAGGGCTATTGCTCTTCGGTAATCGATTACAGTTGCAGGCTAAAGGCGGATTCCGTCTCTTATATCAGTGGCGGAAGCAATGGCTGCGTTCAGTACAACTCATCAATTGCCAGCGCTGACCTATTAATCAATCAATAAGCGCTGAGCCCGTCTGAACGGTATATTTGGCCACTGTTCCCAACCGTGTAAACTTTTATCAACTACATAAACATAAAGCTCAGAGCTTTGAATTTAAATAAATGATTTAATTAGTTTATGAAGCCGCTACTTAACAAAATATAATATATTCTCAATAAGTAATGCCATCTAAGATAAAGGTGTAGGACAAGATTACCCTGAAGTTGGCAACAAAGTACGCAATTGATTATCTTTATAATTTTTTACTTCTCTCACTCAAGTTATTACAGCGTTAATATTACGTTGTAATTTCATTTACCTATGTTGCTCCTTTTCCCGTTTAAAAACATATATAACTGCTATATAGTTTGGTTTTGACATGATGAATTTATTTTTTAAATAAATGCGCGGACCTAGATGTATGATGAGTAAAATGACAAGCGCTGCCAGGGTAAAGATGTATTCTTGGTTGTCCATGAAGTTGGTAACGAATTGTCAAGTGTTGTGAGCACAGTTTACAGTGTTGCAATTTTTCAATTTAGATTGATTGAGATTATTTGTTTCAATGTCAAATTTATAGGTTAATGCCCGATTTCACCAACAATTCCTAAACAGGAACCTAGTTAGGTAATGCCTAGCGATTGGCAATGCCTAAATGAATACTTACCTAAATTCGATTTCACCATAACATCCAGTACTTAGCTAGGCAGTTCCTAGTAAGGTAATGGATTTTTAGGGATATTTTTATTTTACATGTTGGTACAATTGCGTGCGTGTACTTCATCTTAATAATTAATAGCAACATAACCACACATTTGTGTTTGTTTACTATTATTATTTTGTAATTGATAAATAAATTGTGTAAGAAAGTAAGATAATGTCCGATAGTGAGAAAAGAAAACGGAGCCAAAATTTTTCAAAGGAGAAAAAATTAAAATTATTAGAACTAATAAACAAAAATAATGTTATATTAAATAAAAAAACGGATGGATTTACCAACCGGTGCAAAGAAACGGCATGGGGTAAAGTGTGCATGTCGTTTAATGCGACAACTTCATCTCATCGGTAAGTATAATTAATATTATAAATGCAAACAAACAGTCACCGCTTTGTAAGTTTCGGTTGAATTTGCATTCATGATAGTCATAATATGCAACTACTACTTATCCTACACCTACATGTCTGTGTACTGGCCACACCAGCTATAAAAACTACTCTTTAATATATTGCAGTATGCCTGAAAGTTTGAAAAAAAATTTTAATAAATTAAAAAGTGAGGCCAAAATATATAAGTCGAAGCAGAGGATTTCTGTTATGAAGACAGGTGGTGGTGCTCACGAACTTCAAGATGACCCTATATTAGAGAGAGTTTTATCCATGATGGGACGAGGTGGAAGTGGAGTTATGGGTGTCGAAGATTCCGATTGTAGCATGGATGTGAACTCGCAGGGTAAGAATTATCGAGCAATTTAATTTAAAATAAACAAACTTTTCTTCTAGAAGCTGATACAGGTGATATATTATCACCTACAGGTGATATATTATCACCTGTATCAGGTGATGATATGGCTTGTTCATCACTAGGAGATTCCATTTTACCCATATTAATTAATGTGGAGGACGCTCAGGTCCAAATGGCTTCGTTTACAACATATGGACATGAAATGCAAACCCCAACAACTTCCGCACAGATAACTCCTACAACATCCGCACAAATATCTGTAGATACAGCACCTGTAAGTATTAACTTTTTCTCATTTTTATGAATAAAATATAAACAACATGATTATTAAATTATAGAATTATTTATTTTTCCCTAGCGTTCTAGAGAATCTCGACGAAGACCGTCTTCAAGAGCCAGCTTCTCCGATCTACAGGATCTAAAGCTGGGTACGGAGAAAGAAAAGCAAGAATTACTGGATTGCGAAATAAAAAAAAACCAGGAGCTGCATCAATTAAAAAAAAGGATTTGGAGCAAAACGTGGCCATAAAAGAATTAATTTTATTAAAACTGAGAAGTAAGTTATATCTTTTATTTTGCATTCTACATATTAAAATATGTATTCACTAATACATCCCGTTCAATGCCATTTTGGTTCAAATTATTCTCCTGATTAATTTGTCCATTATCAATCAGTTGTTGAATGTTGTCAAGTTCGTCTGGTGGTTCTTGCTCTTTTTCATTGACACATATATTGTGAAGTATAGCACAAGCTACGATTACTGATGCAGCAGTCTCCAATTTCAGCTTTATGCCTATAGCCAAAACTGGAAACCTACGTTTTAGGACACCGTACTGCCTCTCCACCGTATTCCTTGTAACAATTTGAGCACGGTTGTAATTTTTTTGTGCGTTTGTTATAGGATTTAAAAATGGTGTCATCAGATATCTCTAGAATGATAATTAAACAATTTTATTTTCAGATAACGAAGCCATCGACCCAACCTGGATCAATGTATTAATATGATTTATAATAAAACGTTTTTAAAATATTATTAGCTATTTTAATGATTAAATTACCTTTAAAGGATAGCCGCTATCACCTAATAATATCGAGTTGTTGTGTTCTCCCATTTCAAATCCATAGTAGAGGCGACTATTTTGGAAGATTGCAGAATCGTGAGTTGATCCAGGCCAACGTGCAACAATGTCCAATATTTTTAAATTTGCTTCGGATACCGTTTGCACATTGATTGAAAAATAACCTTTACGGTTTCTAAACAATTCTGCGTCATCTCCTCCTTAAATTTTTTTTTTAAATGTTTATTGCTATTATATATAAAACTAATGTCAGTATACTCTGGTTATAACGGAACTGCAAATGGATACGTCAGTACATAATAACTGGCGTACCTTATAACCGATTGTACGTTACAATTGGAGTATACTGTAGTACGATTAGTTAATAAGAGCAAGTACATTTGCAGCAATAAAATGGTAATGTTATATTGATTGATCAAACATTATGATGAGAATAAAATAATGCGTCAGACATGTTCAAAAAATAAAAATATACTTTTTTGTCGCAATGTTTAATTGTTAAATTAGTATAGTGTATATATATATATATACGAACCTGGTGATTGTATTTTTACATGGGTGCAATCCATCGTGCTAACTACATTGGGAAATCTTGCAATTTTGTAAAATCCCTCTTTTATATGATCTTTTTCTGCATCCGTTGGAAATTTAATATATTTTTTTCGTAACTTTATAATTGCATTTGTTACTCGCTTTACAATCCTGCAACCTGTGCTCACGCTAACACCACTAAAATCACTTACTTGAATTAAGTGGCTTCCTATTGCATAAAATCTTAAAGTTAGCAATAATTGATTAATCGGTGCGATAGAATTGTTTCTGTAAATTATAATATTAATAAATATAAATAATCATAATTATTATATATTAATTTACTTACCTATCATCGTTGAATTCCAAATCAACTTCAATTTGCTCTAAAATTAATAGCACCGTTTGTTTTTTCATTCGAAACCTCCAAAAGAAATCGATGTTGTCATATATATCAAAATAATTTTCTCTAACCCTGATAATTCGCGGACGCCTGTAATTTTCTTCATCAGAAGAATCAAATCTATCTAATCGCTCAATTAAATTTATTGCATTCATGTTTGTTGACATAACAATTTAGGTTAGAAACTAGTACCTAGCGTTTGGGATGCCGTAAATCGGATACCTAAAGATAGGAACACCTTTAGGTAATACCTAACGCCTGGTGAAAACCAAATTAGTGTTAGGAAGTTCCTATAGTTGCTTAGGTAATGCTTATATTTTAGGAATCGTTGGTGAAAACGGCCAATAATATTTTAGTTATACATTTAATATTTTGACTACAAAATCAATAAAATATTATATGACTTTTGCGGCTTATAGATAAGGTATAGACTTGAAATGATTTGGATTCTACGGAAAACTTCTGATTGATTTTACTAGTAATTTATTTTTTTTAGTTGAATTTGCAATTTTTAAACAAAACAAAACAAAACAATCAAAAGATTATAATAATAAGTTATAGAAACTGAAAAAAAAAAATACTAAAGCAAATTTCTCAACGCGTTTGAAATGGAATTGCCCAAATGATGCAATTGAGTTTTAACAATCTCTAAATGTTTTTGTTATTCATCTAATTACTAATTATTGATCATTTGCGCATACTTGATAAGAATATTTTAATAACTTATTAATTTATTATTAAATCTTTAATAACTTTTAGATAACTAAACAAAAAAAAAACATGCATAAAGATTCTTTGTTGCTATTATCTGTTTACAAACGAGTTAATAAGCTTGACCTAACAGTTTATGACCTTGACTAGTTATAAAATATCTAATACTTCTCTCACCGCTGTACATCAATATGTTTGAGTTTAGTTCTTTGTCAACACTCATAGTTGCATAATGGCAGCAATTTTATTGGCATTTCTCGCGGTGCTCTCTATTGATGGAATTGAAGGTACAATATTTACACTTAAAATTAAAATTTTATTTTAATTAAATCTTTCATATTTCATTAGCCGCAAGAAAAAGTGAACAATGTAAGTTAAATTAATCACTAATATAAAAATAAAAGTATTGAATTCACAGATTGTTCCGACGTGTATTCAAAGACATTCAGTTTAGATAATCCTTCAACATTAATTGAAGAGTTTCCTTGTATGGTAAGCATTTTAATTAAATTAATTAATAATACACAAATTTATGATAATAATTTACATAAAATCAGGCAGCAATTGGTTACAAGGATGAAATTGAAAATATAACTTTTAATTGTGCAGGAATTTTAATCAGTGAAAAATATGTTATGACAACAGCGCATTGCTTGCAATCAAGAAGGTATGTATCTTATATTATTTTTAAAATAATGAATTAATTTATATTTAGTAGAGTTAAAAAGAAATAATATTTGATGGTTTAATATTAAAAAAAAAAATTTAGCCAAAAAATAACTTTTATTCTTTTGTCTCATTTTTACCAATAATAACATATGTATTTTTTTATTATTTAAAAATATTTTGCAGGCGTAAATATTTAATTTTGTATTAAATTAATTTTAGCGACGTTACACCGGTCCAGGTTAAACTTGGAATAAGTAATCTATACTCTGCAAACAACATAGACGTTATCCAAACAATAAATATATCCAAAATAATTAAGCATCCAGATTTTGAAGCAAAGTCTCAATATAATGATATTGGTTTAATAGAACTACTACAACCCGTTAAGCTTACTAAGCACGTTAAGCCAATTTGTTTGGAAACTGAACAGAAATCTTCTTATCCATCTTTAATCACTGCAAGTTTGGGAATATTAGGATTTTTTGTAACTCCCCGAAATAAATTAAAAAAATTTTATGTTATGGAGTATAGTAATGCAAACTGTAGAAAACATTTCCCCGAAACGCGGAAGCTTAAAAACGGAATATTGGAGGATTCTATGATTTGTGCTGGACATCCTCGACAGGATCCGTGTGTGGTAAATAATTTAAATATATTTGCACGTATTTAGCTCTGTTATTGAAGATTAACCCTGCTGTGCTAGTCGGGTCTATTTGACACAAATGCACCTTAGTTGTCATAAAGATTTTTTTTTAAATTTTTTAATTTTTTTTTTTTTTACTTTGTCAAGTGTATAACAAATGTTAAAAAGATTTACTTTCAAAAGTATTTATTATTTGCAAGCGTAAAATGAATGTGTTAGACTTGTGTTTATTGGGTCATATAGACTCAAATATTATAATTTAAAATGTCAATTTTTGTGTTATAAATATATTTTTAATATTAATGCTGTTAGAACAATTATTTACGTAATAAAAATGCACGTCAGCATAAAATTTTAATAAATTGTGCAAAAATAAAGATAATTGTAGTGCTAAAAAACTTATTTTCTGCTAATATAATATTTTTAAAAATTATACGTGTTTGATCTTTGGCGATAGATTTGAATTAAATTATTAATGCAAGTATTTTTAGAAATTCCAGAAAAGACATTAGTTATTATACTTATCTTGAATTTTTTTTGGTATTTTATTAGAAATGAGCAAAACTTAAAAAAAATTACTTTACTTATGTAATTGACAAATTTATTAATTGTAATTAATTGTAATCACTTACATTTATATAATTCTTATAAATTTATAAAGTAATATTTTTTTCAAAAACTTAATTTTATATTTTTACAGGGTTATTATAAAAAATTTTGATTATGTAACTATTTAAAGTACGTTTGAGCCACTCTATTGAAATAGTGAATTCAAATTTGTAAATAAAGTTGCCTATCTTAGGGTTTAATAATAAAAATATTCTCTTCATCTGTTTACTTCTCTATAACCTTGCTTGACAGTTGAAGTTGAACTGTTAAAGTAAAAAGTTTGGTGCACAATTTTAAAAAGGCGGCATATTTAAAGTGATTACATATTCCCAGACATTTATAAAGACTTATAAGTATATACTTATAAGTTAATTTTTTGTTTATAATTTTTATATTTTGTATTGACCAATAAATATATATTATATATTACGTTAATTAAAAATAAAAACTATTTCAGGTATAATAAAAGCTGGGGTTTATATGACTCTAGAAACACAAGCGTATAGTAGTCAAGAGAAGAACAGCAAGGTTAATAAAAAATTACTAACAATAGTTTGTACAATTTTTTTTTTTGCATTCTAAACTAACCATCTACAATACAAGTTATTTTACTTTGTAAGTCAGAAAAATACTTTTAATACAAAGTAAACTAGTTTTAAAATCTAAAGAAAAGAAAGTGTGAAATGATTTTTTATAATAAACTAAACTAACATTTTTTTGTAGGAATCTGGAAATCCATTAATAATAGTTGATCAAACTTATGGATACAAAGTAGTAGGAGTGTCTACTTTAGGAAAAATTTGTGGACTTAAAGACACTCCGACAGTATTTTACAGGGTTTCTCATTACGTGGATTGGATTGAATCTGTGGTGTGGCCATAAAAAACACAATAATTCAAACATTCAAATAAAAAAAAAATATTTTGTGGTAAATCAATAAAAGAAAAATATGTACAAAATACTTTTATAAACTCTGCACTGCACTTTATAAACTATTAGAGTAACTGTATTTTTGTTTTGTGCAAATGATTTTATTAATTATAATATTTTTAAACTTTGAACTAATAGCGTTTATTTAGTACTTAGCAACAAAACCGGTAGGCACAACTTTATTGCCTACGCCAGAGGGCTATTAACAACGACCTTGACGGCGCTTGGTAAGGCAGAATAAACATTTTTTACCAAAAATTCTGAAATTTATGAACCGGGTAGTAAAATAATTTTAAATAATTTATCAAAATAAATCAATAAATGAAAAAAATGCATAACTAACAAAAGTGCAAAAGTGCAAACAATTAAAAGATTCTTGTAACTAAAACTTAATAGAAAAAAAATGTCATTAGATCTACTCTGTAACATAACAAATAAAGTAAATTGTTCAAACCATATCACAATTCAAGAAAATGCAATTGCCATTTTTGTAAAGAAAGCAGTTTAAGAAGTGTCATAAGACTAAGAGCAGAACTCACGCAGTTCTGCTTGTACATGAATGTATGATAAAATGTAAAATTTGAAATTTCTTAAAAACTCATTTTGAGAAGTTACATATATAGAAGTATTACACGCTATATCATCGCTAAGTAACTTTTTATTTAGTGACGGTCATGGATTAAACAATGAATAATAAAAAAATTGTAAAACATATTATTTATATTTCTTTAACCAAAGTCTTAAATATATGTATCTTGAATGGCTTTTGCCTAGACGCTCTAAAGATTTCTGCAGTCACTCCAGTAGACAAAAAGGCAACAAATTAAAACCTGGTAATTAGGTAATTATAGACCAATTCAGTTGTTTCTATAATTACAAAATTGTTTGAAAAATTATTTTTCAACTACACAAACAATTTGAAATTAATAGTTTGTTTGCTCCAGAACAATTTGGATTTAGGAAAAAAAGAAACTCCGCCTGCACCACACTGGGTGAATCAAGTAGCTCAGAATGATGTTGCCGGTTGCAAGTCCGGATAAAAGAGGATGGTTTGCAGGTAAGAATAACAGTCTGCTTGCAGTAAAATATTAAAATAGGAAAAAACAAGAAGTCATGTTAGAAATGGAAATACACAAAATAGATATATGCCCACTATCAAGTAGTAGATAAACTAAACACCAAACTATTTCAACAAACAAAAAAAGACTTTTACAAAATAAGACTAGCCTATAAAATCAGAGAGCAGCCAATCCTAGAACAAGACAACTTGAAAACTAACTGGCAAAAGTGAAAACGCACATCAAGACAGCCGCCAATAAAGCACTAGGTAAAAGAAGGATAAACAAAAACTTATCTAAAATTAACACACCATGGCTCACGCAAGAAATTAAACAAATGGCAGAAAATAAACAAAAAACCTATTTAAATTATCTGAATAACAAATGTTTGAAGACGATAAGAATCCACACTAGGAAGTACTATTAATGGCAGAAATAAATACCCGCATCCGCCATAAACTGGTAAAGAAATACTCTAATGATCTATAAAACAGAAAAGCTTCAAAAATTGATGGATTAAACTAATAAAGTACGGAGGTAAGCCGTTAAGCGACCAACTAGCCTACCTCTTCCAGAAAATTGTATACAAAACCAAAACACCAAAACGTCATTATTTCCATTTTCAAAAAAGTCGACAAAAAACAACCAGAAAATTACAAAGAAATAACTTTACTTTACGCAGTGATAAAGCTATTTACACAAAGTATCAGCAACATTATTGCAAAATGCATATGGAAAAATAAATCAACTAAAGACTCAATATTCGTTACACAACAAATAATCGAGAAAACAATCGAATATCAATCTAACCAAAGCGATTATCCAAGTAAAGATGTATGACATCACAACCATACTAAAACAGAGCAACATCTCGTAAGATACCGTTCAAATTATCAAAAACATGAACATTGACATAATCACCAGCATACTTATTAATAACAGCTTGTCTAAGCAAGTCCCCATATCATCAGAAATACAACATGGAGACTCACAAAATAATACAAGACGTCAAGAACACGGGACACGGTTTCAGAACTAATAAAAGGAAAATAACAATAGTGTGCTACGCAGATGACGCAGTAATTAAATCTGAAACAAAAACAAACTACAGAGGCTACTACACCAATTGTACGTAACAGCTAAACAATACAACATAGTGATAGCAATGCAAAAAACAAAAACATTGGTTGCAGCAAAAAAAACATAATATGTAAACTGGTTGTTAACGACAAAATAATAGAACTGGTAAAATACCTAGGAGCAAAAATTACAGTCTACCAAGACAGAAGCTCAAAAGTAAAAAACGACACAGATAAAGCAACCAAGATCTCCGGGTGCTTGAAGGACATGATATGAAAAAATTGGTTTCTAAAACGTAAAGCATAGATCCGCATCTACAAATCATGCGTCAGGCCAACCAAGAGCAGACCACAAATGACAGAGATGAAAACGCTCCGTAGCATTACGGAACACACATTACGCAACAAAATACCCACCCAAAAATAAGACAGATGTGCGACAGGCCAGAGAAAGCAAGATAGACAAGACAAAAACTGCGTGAATAGAACCAACACATCAACAGAATGCAAAACACGAGAATTGCAAGAGACGGCAAACTACACTCAAAAAGACCATCAGGCAGAAAGTCGACATTGCAAGAAAAGCTGAAAAACAGACTGCAAAGCCTACTCTAAGAAAAAGAAGAATTAAAAAAAAAAATGTGAATGATATTATTAATTTTTCAAATTTTGTAACAACATGCTTTAAAAATGCAGAAAATTGCTGAGGCACTTGCTTAGATATGAGCAAAGCATTTGATTGTGTCTCACATAGTTTATTGCTAAATAAACTAAAAATGTATAAAGTAAACGACTTGAGCTGTAATCATATTAAATTATACAAGGTTATTATAAAAGTTTGGGGTTATGTAACCATCTAATGTACATTTGTGCCACTCTAGTAAAATAGTGAATACAAATTCCGTGTGCGTAAATACAATTAAAGTTGAACTGTCAAAACAAAGTAAATAGTTTGATGCACACTTAAAAAAAACATATTTAAAGTGATTACATAACCCCAGACATTTATATAAACCCTGTATTCACAAAACAAAAATTAATTTGTCTTAGTAAATAATAGAAGTTCAGACACCTTACCAATAACCCACTATGTTTTTCAGGGATCTGTACTTGGCTCATTATTAGATTTAATATTATTATTGACATTAATGATCTTCCGTTTTCCATACATCTACAATCTTTTAAAATAAGCTTATTTTCTGACAGCATAGCAATATTCTTAAATTTCAAGGATTGAAACAAACTGCACAACAATGACAACATCTTAGTCCATAAGCTGGTGACAAAAAACCGCAAGAAATTTGGAAAGTTTGATGTTTACAGATCGGACTGTATTTTGGCATTAGAACGCCTCTGTAGAGCCAGTCAGGTGTCGGGACACCTGGCGCTGGCACGTTAAGAAAGGTATAATTTTAATTAGTACCCAAAAATTGTTTTGAAAAATCTGAAAATTTATCGGCAGATAGTCGATGCATTAGAAAACCTTAATCAAGCAGTCAGACAGCTTAACAATCAAACGCACGGCGTCAGCACAACTGTGTATATGTTACAAGAACTAACTTAATGTAAATGATTTAAAAAAGCAGAAATTTTCTATTAAACTAATGCCATGACGTATTTGTGGCAACTATGACGCATTGGTTGACCACTAAAGATAAAGTAGACAGAGAGGCAGAGGTCAGGTGCGTGCATTTTTGCCGCCTCACCAATACACTTCTCTTACGGAGTTCTAAAATCACGTGGTTCGTTTCTTAACGCTCGTGCCCAATAGAACTTTTTCTATTTAGGCACATAGTGATAAATTGGTCACAACGTGCAAAAAATCCTTAAACCTGATCAAGTTTTTGGCCAACATCAACCAGTATGTGGAGAGAAGTACTGTTTCAGTTGTACTAGTCGACTATGACTGTACGATGCAAACAAAAAGAAGTCGCAACAACCAACTCATATTTACCGTCAATAAAACGCAGCAACAAAAATACAGACTCAAGCCTATTGTCAGTAAGCCAGTATGTGTCCGAGCGCAAAAACTGGAAAAGAGTCTTAATATAATCTATCCGATGGTATTTGAAGTATTTACCAAGAGTAAATACTCAAAGCAAACAAGAAACTTGTCCCGACGTATTAAGGACCAAGTTTTTAAAATTGTTGCCAAATACTCAGACTCTCCGCAGTTGTATATAGACGGTGTAAAAACGGATCGGAAATTAGGAAGTTTCTTTGTTTTAGACAATACGGCTCATTTAACTTTAGTTAGCGCTGTTAATCATACATATTCTCTCTGCCGTACTGCCGACTTTTATTCTTTATATTATAAAAAAAGTAGAAAATGTGCAACTAGACTAAAGTACCGTACTGTATTTGACCTAAAATCGTATTATTCTGTATATAAACTTAAATATGCTTTAAAAATATATAAATTTAAGATAGTTCAATCAAATATAACAAGAAACACTAACACACTAACACTAAAAACAGAAAATACTAACTAAATGATTCTAAAAAAATAATACTTATTTTCTCCTTCATCAAATAAATTACAATTATATATAAATTCCATAGGACAACAGTTGCAATCCCTTCTGCTTCTAAATTGCCAAAGGCGACTAAATTAACCAAATTGATAAATTTAAATACAATTTTAATAATGGTGAACAGTATAATCCAACCAAACAATGTATTGAATAATTCAACCGTATCACTAGCTAAACTATGTAGATGTATAAGTCGATCAATATTTTTATATTCCTTGATTATATCCAACTTGTCTAGTTTTTGTTTTTTATCATAAAATTAAATTTTTTATATATTAAATTAATTAAGTTTGCATATATTATGTAGATGTTTAAAAGAGCGCATAAGATAAGCGGAAGTACTGATAATATAAAGTACAGTGTATTTGGTAAAGCTTCCAAATAAAACTGTCCGTAAATATATAATATATTTTTTTTTTATTTTTTTTTTATTTTAAAAATTATGTCTAAGTATTACTTAATATATTCTAACATGAATGAATGAAGTGTATTTAATACGCCGCCAACCTCTAGTTACATAAACTGGGCGCCAATAACCGATTGCGCCAATAGTGTCTTACAAAAATTTTCAAATATTTGCATTAAAAAAAACAAGTAATCTGTTTAATATAACATAAGTTTGATGACTACATAAAAATGTTTTTGCACAATTTTAAGCAACACAATAATGAGTAAGATTTTTTGCTGTTGACATTGATTGCAATGATGTATATACTCACAAAGGTCAGTAAATCTGGAACAAGCTACAATCACGTCGACATGCCAAGATTATTGCAAACAACCGTCGTAAATAGTATTATTACTGCAAAAAACACTAGTTTCAGCTAACAAAAAAATCAATTTATGGGTCATCATAAAGAATATGACTTACTCACTTCACAACCTGGACTATGTTAACAGATTTTCTTCAAAGACTAATTGAAACACTGGCTTCAACTGGTACCTGGCCAAACTCTTCTTTTACAATACTATCTAAGACAAAATTAAATGAACTGCAATTTAAAGAAACTTGTAGAGCGTATGTTAAAATTGCAGCTACCGCAAAATATTGAAAGGGCTCCCTCGGGGTAGGTTTAAAAAGTAGTAGGTATTTTTTTTACTTTACTTTAAAATTATTGGCATAATTTTGTCTAATTTGCAGTTAAAGTTATTCCAAAACACGCTGGAGTTTTATAGTTTGCTATTTTTGTGTATCAACATTAACGCAACCACTTAATTGAAACTAAAAATTATACAAACAACAAAAAAACGTAATATCAAATGTACAAATTGTACACAAAAGTGTATGCCGTATCAAAATGTAAAACTTTGTTAGATGCTTTCAAAAATCATGTGCTGTTAAAATTTGTTAAAGTAAAAAATTAGCATTGTATTAGTAATTGTGTTGCCGTACATTGTCTTTTGTTGTAGAACATTTATTGTTTTAGAAATATGACACAAGACAACAGCAAATTTTTTCAAATACAAAAATGAATTATGTCATCGCAAATAAAAAACTAAAAAATGTTTCAATAGTTTTATTTTTATAGTTGAATTAATTACTTATTATTTCAAAAAAAGTGGTAGTTTTAGGCATTAAAATAAATAGTTCTAAAAATAGACCTATTCTTCTTTTATGGTTAAAAAAATTAAAAGTTTGTTGACATTCCCACTGCAATGCAAGGATAACCAAACATTTTATTTGAACAAAATAAGTATAATGGTTACATAAACGTAAAAGAACAAAGTTTTAAAATTAGCAATAATGTTTTTTTAATAGTTTAATTAAATAAATTATTAATTATAAGTATTATAATAATTATAATCAGTAATAATTAATTATTATTATGGTATTTATTTCTCAAGTAGGATGTTAAAAATAGAAATTAAATAACAAAAAACGGCATCCAAGACAGTTTTTTTTGTTTAATAGTATTTTCTTTTATTTATTGTTATTTGTTGTCATATCTGCCGTTTATGGTTGATTTAATTTTAATTTTCAACATCCAGCTTGAAAAATGCACACCATAATAATAATCTTTAAATCAATTCCAATTAAATAACAATATAATCTAATCTATTCAATTATAAGAATTTTGTATGCATTAATGTTATAATTGTGCCGCTTCTAACAAAATTTATGTTATTTTGACTTTATTAGTAAGTGGCATACATAAATAATATTATGTTGTAAACATTAATGTCATAATTGTGCCGCCTCTTAAGAGGAATATTGTTGTTTTGACTTAATCATTGTAATTTGCATACTTAAATACTCCAACAAAGTTTTTGTAATTAAGTCTTTATAATTGTAATAAGTATACTTAAATACCCCTGCTTATCAAAATTTATTGAGATCATAGAACGTTGTGCATTAATATTATAATTGTGCCTCCTCCAACAGGAATTTTGTTATTTTATATTTATCAATGCAATTAGCACACTTTCAATACTCCTGTCTACCAAACTTCATTAAGATTATAAAATATTGTGCATTAATATTTAATTAAATGTGCCGCCTCCAACAGAAATTTTGTTATTTTGACTTAATCATTGTAATTAGCATACTTAAATACTCCTGTATACTAACATTCATTAAAATCATAAAATTCTGTGTATTATTAATATAATACTTCTGCCGCTTCTAATGTTTTTTAATAGCAACATAATTTTTTAACATTATCCTTGTCTAATAACTTTTATAATTTTTTAATTTGTAAAGTATTACTATTCATTATAACATTTATCCACACGTTAGCATTGACCTTAAACTTGGCTCGCACCAAGTTTAAGGTCAACCTAGAAAAATGATTAACCTTAAACATCAACTCCTAATAAAACATGAATTCATGCCTGAAAAATAAATACATTCTGTTGTGTTAACATGTAAACAGTTATCAAATTTATATTATTTTATAGCAAGTAATATTTCTGCTGCGAAGTTGAAAACAAATTAAAAAAAAACCTAGCAACAAATATACTCTCACTAAAATGACATTATCTCCCTTATTATGGAACCTAGGTCAATTATGAATATACCGTTAGATCGGCAAGAAGAAAACACATACTTTATAGCAAATGCGAACAATAATTAATGCGCAATAAGTAACTAATTGAGTATTTCATTAATTACCAGTGATTGTTTAGCACAGCTCTTACACAAGGTCAAATCTTAATTGTGAGTACGGCATTTAAATGTTTTTTCACAACCGGCAAGAAAATAGCAATAAGTTTTAATAGGTTTCAGCAATAAAATAAAACTTTAGTGTGAATTCATAATTTAAACTAAAACCTAATTAGTGCATTGGATTCAGAAAAGCACGCTGAGGTTATACCGTATGCCAGATTTAATTAAAAGCCAGTAGTTTTCTAATTATTAATTAATTTACAAAAATACGAAAAAAAATAGTTATAGCGCCCTAGCTCGTTTAATAATTAAGTAATTAAGGGTTACATTGTAGATTCTGAAAGAGAATTTTACGCTGAGGTTATGCCGTATGTTGCATAAAATGAGGAACGCTTTGATTATTAATTATTTGATAGTTTATAGAAAGCAATTTTTAGCATTTCTTGATTTTAAATATACATATTTCTCGAAGGTCAGTAGGAAAGCCATAAATTATCGATACCGATTACGGCTGACATGATAATATATTTAACGAGTGCAACAAAAAAACCATTATAGAATAAATGTGACCGAACTTATAGTACTCAATAAAATAAAACATAATTAACAAATTAAAATGATAAAATTGATAAATTCAATTGACAAATAAGTACACTTAACATAATGTTGGGTTTAATTTTTAAATATCATAACTAATTAGAGTATTGAAGTATTAATTGTTAAGATCAAATTAAAAAAAAAACTATTTAATAAGCTACGCATAAGAAAAGTTTTTTGTTCTTAAACTTTGTGGAGTATATTGAACATAATGGTTTACCCAAATTTCACTTTGGTTAATAAGAACCGCTAATTTGTTAACTAATTAACTTTTATTAAGCAATGCATAAAAAAACTAAAATATGACATAACCTCTGCGAAGTCCATCGACTACAACGATTCACTCAGATTTCACTTTGCTAATTAGAACCACTAATTGGTTAACTAATTCACTCTTATTAAGCGATGCATAAAAAAAACTAAAATAAGCATAACCTCTGCGAAGTCCATTGAATACAACAATTCACTCAAATTTCACTTTCACTAATTAGAACCGCTAATTGGTTAACTAATTAACACTTATTAAGCAATGCATAAAAAAAGTAAAACAGCGCGTAACCTCAGTGAAGTCCATAGAATACAACGATTCACTCAAATTTCACTTTCACTAATTAGAACCGCTAATTGGTTAACTAATTAACTCTTATTAAGCAATGCATAAAAACAGTAAAACAGAGTATAATCTTAGTAAAGTCCATAGGATACAACGATTTACTCAAATTTCACTATCGCTAATTAGAACCGCTAGTTGGTTAGCTAATTAACTCTTATTAAGCAATGCATAAAAAAAGTAAAACAGTGTATAACCTCAGTGAAGTCCATAGAATACAAGAATTCACTCAAATTTCATTTTTGCTAGTTAGAACCGCTAATAATTAACTAATTAGTAAACTAATTAATCTTATTAAGCAATGCATAAAAAAAAAATAAAGCATAAACTCGACGAAGTCCAACGAATACAACGATTTATTCAAATTTCACTTTCGCTAATTAGAACCGCTAATTGGTTAACTAATTAACTCTTATTAAGCAATGCATAAAAAAAATTAAATAAAAATTTTTATTTCTTAATACTATTTAAAAAATAATTTATTATTAATAAAAAAATCAATACAACTGTTTACGCTAAGGAGATGCTACAACGGCCGATTTCTTTTTGCAACAGTTTTGTTTGATTAATGTTTTGTTTTTCTTGTTCATAATTGTTATCCATGCCACACTTCTTTTTGTTGATTTGATGTTGGAGGTTGATGAATGGGTAGCCTAGCTGCAATCAATAAATAGAAATTGGACAAGTTTCTATACCACCCATGAGGTATTGTCCCGATTCGTTCGTCTTTTAAATGGAGACTCGCCATCCACTAATACATAAGTCATCTCAAATACACCAATAACTAATGTATATTGACAACACGTAGATGTTCTAAATGAAAAGCCCTACTTAACCATAATGCAAAACATTAACTTGATAAACAACTAGTGGATACTTTGGTATATTTTTTAGGGTACACAAGTTGTATTTTGTCAAAAATAAAATGCATTCTTCACTGTGGCGATTGCAACTAGCTTCAAACAGCAAAAAATGTCTTTAAAAAAATGATTGTGAAATCTAGTTGCTATTTGTATAAACCACAGTGGTAACCAAAGTATTTCCATCCTTTGAGTAGTCAATCATTCAATTTACCCAGAGGAGATAAGACATTTTAAGTAAAACGCATAGATATACAAACTTTTTGGAATATTTTCATATATTTGTGTTTGTGTCTTTGTGGTTTGAAAGTGACAAAACAAGCGTGAATCTCAAACAAAGCAATACCTACAAACATAACTCACAAATAAATTTATTTTTATTTTCCACAACATTGCCTAAGCACATAACATGACAAAATCTTTTGCATGTGCTGCAACATAATTCCAAATTACTATTAAAACCACAATAAATGCAAACTTTTTTCAACGATTCCGAAGATATTATTATTTTTTGTTGAATAGCATTGCGATATAAAGGGTCCGCCAATAAGCGCGCTCGATCTTTAAAATAAAATAAAGCAAGTTGTGTGAGAGGTATAAATGAAATTTATTTTTTGTTTGAAAGAGTATTCGAAGGCATTATGTATGGAAAATAATATTGTTCAAATGGCCACCTCGGCTTCACTCTGGCACTCATATTGTCTATTTCATGCCAGAAAAAGTTCGTTATCATGGATCTGTATCGTTCGCCGTTTACCGTGAACGCCACACCATCGTCGGTCTCGAAAAAATACGGCCCGATGATGCCTTTGGCCCAAAATCCACACCAAACAGTTACCTTTGCTGGGTGCATTGCGACCTGGTGGACCTCCTGTGGATTGTTCTCGGCAATTCTGCTTGTTGACATTCCCATTTATCCAAAAATGTGCCTCATCGCTGAAGATGATTTTGCGACCAAACTCGGGGTAGACTTCCAACTGCTCTAAAGCCCAATCAGCAAAGATACGGCGCTGTCTATGGTCGTTTATTTTGAGCTCTTGTGTCAGCTGGATCTTGTACGGATGCGTGCCCAAATCCAGATGCAAGATTCGGCGAAGTGATGTTTCCGAAAGGCTGAGTTCCTGTGCGCGACGTGAAATTGACTGTCGCGGATTTTTACGCACACTATCGCGCACAGCGGCGACATTCTCGGCAGATCGGACGTTTCGACGACGCGTCGGTGTTGGCTGATTGTTCACCGAACCGGTTGCCTTGAATTTGTTTATCAAACGACGGATAGTCGACTCAGCAGGACGACCAATTGCACCGTAAAATTGGCGGAACGTTGCCCGAACCGATGAATGATTTTCGTAATAAATTTTAATGATTTGCACATGTTGCTCGCGGCTGAATTGGTTCTTGGTAATTTGTGAAGATACACTGAATAATAACAACAACGTTTGACAACTCTACCACAAACAACATGGCCGCCATGAGCTGTCAAAGATCGAGCGCGCTTATTGGCAGACCCTTTAGTAGTGGATTTAATTCAAAAAATATACCATTTTTTAGTATACATTTCATATAATGCAATATAAAAACTCCACAATTATAACTATCTTTTAGTGTTGGATAGCAATTTCTATGTATTTGAAATTTACAAAAGGATGTGGTTTGGCATATTTTTTGCACGTACTGTATAGGTTTTGGACAAAGTTAAAATTGCTACGTTTCTAATGCATGTATCTACTGACAACATACTATCCATGTCAAATATTGCACCTATAGCACGTTTGATGATTGACTTTGTTTGTGTTGTTGAATTTGAATATATTTTATTTACATTTTTGCAAATATTTTTCATAAGATGTGCGCAACACAATCGGAGATGCACATATTCTGAAATTTTATTCAAATCTGAATAAACATGTTCATATAAAACATACAAATATTTCAATAATGTTGTCGAGTTAAACGACACCATCAATGCATTAATGATTGCAAAACTGAAATCAGTGGTAACTGTGGAAAAAGCTGGTCATTTGTAATTAATTGTGCAAAATTGCTTAAACTTTATAAGCGCACAATGAATTGAAGCAGTATCATGATTTGACGATATAAATTCCAAAATAGGAATAGATTTCCCATTTGGCATCGAAACAACTCCTGCATAATAAAGAACTCGATTCGATTTTGAGGTTGGTTTTCGAACTACTGATCTAGTTGCTTAAAAATAAAGATTTGAAAGACAACTGTTGCACTATGTAATAATGCTCAACGTTTTAAGCTGTTTTTTGCTGTATATTAACACTAACAAAGGCTGTGCAACAAATTGAATATATTCAGCATGATCGATTTGCATAAGCAGCATATCAACAATATCGTCTTTATTACGATCATTTGCCGCAAGTGCTTCTGTTTTAATCTTATGTACAAAATCTGACTTCACGTTTTCATAATTATTTATACACTGTTTTACTTTTTTATGCATTGCTTAATAAGAGTTAATTAGTTAACCAATTAGCGGTTCTAATTAGCAAAAGTGAAATTTGAGTGAATCGTTGTAATCGTTGGACTTCACTATTATCTGTTTACAAACGAGTTAATAAGCTTGACCTGACAGTTTATGACCTTGACTAGTAATAAAATATCCAATACTTCTCTCACCGCTTTACATGAATATGTTTGAGTTTAGTTCTTTGTCAACACTCATAGTTGCATAATGGCAGCAATTTTATTGGCATTTCTCGCGGTGCTCTCTATTGATGGAATTGAAGGTACAATATTTACACACTTAAAATTAAAATTTTATTTTAATTAAATCTTTTATATTTCAATAGCCGCAAGAAAAAGTGAACAATGTAAGTTAAATTAATTACTAATATAAAAAAATAAAAGTATTGAATTTACAGATTGTTCCGACGTGTATTCAAAAACATTTAGCTTAGATAATCCTTCAACATTAATTGAAGAGTTTCCTTGTATGGTAAGCATTTTAATTAATTTAATTAATAATACACAAATTTATGATAATAATTTACATAAAATCAGGCAGCAATTGGTTACAAAGATGAAAATGAAAATATAACTTTTAGATGCGCAGGAATTTTAATCAGTGAAAAATATGTTATGACAACAGCGCATTGCTTGCAATCAAGAAGGTATGTATCTTATATTATTTTTAAAATAATTAATTAATTTATATTTATTAGAGTTAAAAAGAAATCATATTTAAAGGCATAAATTGTCAGATGGATCAATTCTTCATTATGAAATAAACTATAGTTAATTATTAAAAAAAAATTTCTAGCCAAAAAATAACTTTTATTCTTTGTTTCATTTTTACCAATAATAACATATGTATTTTTTTATTATTTAAAAATATTTTGCAGGCGTAAATATTTACTTTTGTATTTAATTAATTTTAGCGACGTTACACCGGCCCAGGTTAAACTTGGAATAAGTAATCTAAACTCTGCAAACAACAAAGACGTTATCCAAACAATAAATATATCCAAAATAATTAAGCATGCAGATTTTGAAGCAAAGTCTCAATATAATGATATTGGCTTAATAGAACTACTACAACCCGTTAAGCTTACTAAGCACGTTAAGCCAATTTGTTTGGAAACTGAACAGAAATCTTCTTATCCATCTTTAATCACTGCAAGTTTAGGAATATTAGGATTTATTGTAACTCCCCGAAATAATTTAAAAAAATTTAATGTTATGGAGTATAGTAATGCAAACTGTCGAAAATATTTCCCCGAAGGGCGAAAGCTTAAAAACGGAATATTGGAGGATTCTATGATTTGTGCTGGACATCCTCGACAGGATCCGTGTGTGGTAAATAATTTAAATATATTTGCACGTATTTAGCTCTGTTATTAAAGATTAACCCTGCTGTGCTAGTCGGGTCGATTTGACACAAATAAATAATAAATGTTTATATATACCTTAGTTGTCATAAAGATTTTTTTTTAGTTTTTTTAATTTTTTTTTACTTTGTCAAGTGTATAACAAATGTTAAAAAAGATACTTTCAAAAGTATTTATTATTTGCAAGCGTAAAATGAATGTGTTAGACTTGTGTTTATCGGGTCAATTAGACTCAAATATTATAATTTAAAATGTCAATTTTTGTGTTATAAATATATTTTTAATATTAATGCTGTTAAAACAATTATTTACGTAATAAAAATTCAAGTCAGCATAAAATTTAAATAAATTGTGCAATTATTAAGATAATATGTAGTGCTAAAAAAACATATTTTCTTTGGCGATAGATTTGAGTTAAATTATTAATAAAATAAATATAACGACGAAGTAAGTTAAAATCAATTATTAAGTTTAAATAAATAAAGCCATACTGATGAGAGGTAAACCTCGAAACGCGTCTATGGATGTTTTTAGTTTAGAATATTTTTTCATAAATTTAATTTTTTAATGTTATTAATAAAATGTTAATAAAACCATCTATGTAACTCATATATATTTATAATTTATGTAATTCTTTTAGAACTGATAATGGCCTAACAGCCGAAACCGGTCTTAATAAAAATTAAAATTAAAATCAGCACAATAAAGTATATATAAATTATTAAAATACTCTAACCTCAAATTATTAATGCAAGTATTTAATAAATTTCAGAAAAAACATGTAGTTTTTATACTTATATTGAAAATTTATTGGTAATTTATTGGAATAGAGCAAAACTTAAAAAAAAATTTACACTACTTATGTAGTTGTTAAATATTGACATATTTACATTAATGGTATCAGTTACTATTTTAGAATTTAATAATAAAAATATTCTCTTCATCTGTATACATCTTTATAACCTTGCTTGACAGTTGAAGTTAAACTATCAAAACAAAGTTAAACGTTTGGTGCATAATTTTAAAAAGGCAGCATATTTAAAGTGATTACATAATTCTAGACATTTATAAAGACGCTGTATATACTTATAAGTTAATTTTTTGTTTCTAATTTTTAAATTTTGTGATGACCAATAAATATATATTATATAAAATTAACGTTAATTAAAAACTATTTCAGGCATAATAAAAGCTGGGGTTTATATGGCCCTAGGAACACAAGCGTATAGTAGTCAAGAAAAGAACAGCAAGGTTAATAAAAATTTATTAACAATAGTTTGTACAAATAGGTTTTGTTGCATTCTAAACTAACCATCTGCAATACAAGTTATTTTACTTTGTAAGTCAGAAAAATATTTTGTAAGTCAAAAAAATACAAAGTAAACTACTTTTAAAATCTAAAGAAAAAGAAGAGTGAAATGACTTTTTATAATAAACTAAATATTTTTTGTAGGAATCTGGAAATCCATTAATAATGGTTGACCAAACTTATGGATACAAAGTAGTAGGAGTGTCTTCTTTAAGAAAAATTTGTGGATTTGGAAACACTCCGACAGTTTTTTACAGGGTTTCTTATTACGTGGATTGGATTGAATCTGTGGTGTGGCCATAAATAAAACAATATTAAAAACATTCAAATAAAAAAAAAAAAAATTAAGTGGTAAATCAATTAAAATACAAGAAAAGTATGTAAAAAAATATTTCATATCTTTTATAAACTAATAAAAAAAATTTACCTGTGTCAGCTATTTTTTTAAAACTATTAGAGAATTATGTCATCGCAAATAAAAGTAGAAAACTTAAACGCGGCAGTTCTTTTTAGTTAAATTTTGTAATTAGGTGCACAATTGCTTACAACAAATTTCCATCAAAAACTGCAAACTTTGCAAGGACAGTTTTGTAATTTTTACTTAACAATTTAGAAAGTACTTCTTATGTTTGATTAAATATTTTAATTAAAACTTTGTATATATGTAAAGAAACTACATTATAGCTTTGTCACACACTCAGGTCGGTAAGGTAGAGATTAGTTTTGACATTCGTGTCAGTAAAATAGAATTGATACTGAGATGAAGAGGGAAAGGGATAAACTCCAGATAATTGACTTTAATGTCGTTTCTTTATTTACAGGTAACAAGCTTTGTATATAAAATATTACCTTTAAAAGAATTAAATATAATCTTTATTTACAGAGAAACAATTAAATTTATTTATTTTATTGTCACCTTCCCATATTGGATAGACGCACTATATATATATATATAGGCACAAACTCTCTAGGAGCGTTTGCTCTCGAGCGGATTAGGAGCGTTTAATTTACTTTATAAACTAAACGTGCCATAGTGTTCCAGCAGTTTCTTTATACGTGGAAACAACAACAATTTATTATTAAATTATTAAATTAATAAATAGTTTGCAATATAAATTTGAAAAATGTTCAAGCAATTCGTTGTTTTGCCGAAAGGTTAACTTAGGAACCTATTTTATTTAGTTTTTATTTTAGTATATTTGATTCTTTTATTTACAGTTATGGCTAAACGCCCCTAAAACTAAAAATTGGTTATGTTTGGGGGCGTCTAACGGCATGCTTATCCTATTGAGTTGAAATGGTTACCGCTAGGGCAATACTTCACTTCACGGCTTTGCCGCTAATGTGTAAACGCCTCTAGGACGTATAATGTGTATAGGATGTTAAAAATAAAAATTAAATAACAAAAAACGGCATTTAAGACAGCTTTTTTGTATAATAGTATTTTTTTTTATTTATTGTTATTTGTTGCCATATCTGCCGTTTATGGTTAATTTAATTTTAATTTTTAACATTCAGCTTAAAAAATGCACATCATAATAATAATCTTTAAAACAATTCCAATTAAATAACAATATTATCTAATCTATTCAATTATAAGAATTTTGTATGCATTAATGTTATAATTGTGCCGCTTCTAACAAAATTGTTGTTATTTTGACTTTATTAGTAACTGGCATACATAAATAATATAATGTTGTAAACATTAATGTCATAATTGTGCCGCCTCTAACAGGAGGTATGTTATCTTGACGTAATCATTGTAATCAGCATACTTAAATACTTCTGTCTAACAAACATTATTAAGATTATAGAATGTTGAACATTAATGTTATAATTGTACTGCCTTCAAATTTTTTTTTGTTATTTTTACTTAATCATTGTAATTGGCATTAAGTACTCTTGTTTACTGAAGTTTATTAAAATCATACAACATTGTGTCATTATTGTTATCATTGTGCCGCCTCTAACAGGAATTTTGTTATTTTGACTTTATAATTGTAAATAGTTTACTTGATTATTCTTGTCTTTCAAAATTTATCAAGATTATAGAATGTTGTGCAATAATATTTTAATTGTGCCGCCTTCCAACAGCAATTTTGTTATTTTTACTTTATCATAGTAATTAGCTTAATAAAATGTTGCTGTCTACCAAAATTCATTAAAATCATAGAATATTGTGTATTAATATTATAATTGCGCCGCTTCCAACAGAAATTTTGTTAATAATTTGCCTACTTAAATACCTCTATCTACCAAAATTCATCAAAATCATGTTGTGCAATAACAGTATACTTGCGCCGCCCCTAATAAGAATTTTGTTATTTCTACTTTATCATTACAATTAGAAATTAGCTTACTTAAATGTTCCTGTCTACTAAAATTCATTAGGATCATAGAATATTGTGCTTTAATGTTATAAGTGTGCCGCCGCCCACAAGAATTTTGTTATTTTGATTTTACCATTGTAATTCGCATATTTAATTACCTCTATCTACAAAAATTCATCAAAATTATAAAATGTTGTGCATTAATGTTATAATTTTGCCGCCTTTATTAATATTATATAATGCTGTGTACATTAATGTTCTAACTCTAACTTTACCGCCTCCAACAAATAAAATGTTATACTGACTTTATCTTTGTAATTAGCATACTTAAATACTCCTATATACTAACATTCATTAAAATCATAAAATTCTGTGTATTATTAACATAATACTTTTGCCGCCTCTAATGTTTTTTAGAATCAACATAATTTTTTGACATTATCTTTGTAATTGGCGTACTTATCCTTGTCTAATAACTTTTATAATTTTTTAATTTGTATAGTATTACTATTCATTACAACATTTATCCACACGTTAGCATTGACCTTAAACTTGGTGCGAGACCTAGAAATATGATTAACCTTGAATTTCAACTCCTAATAAAACATGAATTTATGCCTGAAAAATAAAAACAATCTGTTGTGTTAACATGTAAACTAGTCATAAAATTTATATTATTTTATAGCAAGTAATATTACTGCTGCGAAGTTGAAAACAAATTTTAAAAAAACCTAGCAACAAATATACTCTCACAAAAATAACATTATCTCCCTTATTATGAGACCTAGGTCAATTATGAATATACCGTTAGATCGGCAATAAAACACATATTTCTATAGCAAATGCAAACAATAATTAATGCGCATTAACTAATTGAGTATTTCATTAATTACCAGTGATTGTTTAGCACAGCTCTTACACAAGGTTAAATCTTAATTGTGAATACGGCATTTAAATGTTTTTTCACATAGATTGCACGCGCCAAAATGTGCGTCCTTTAAAATAATTAATTTCCAAGATTAGACTATTTTTTTTTTATACATATATTAAAATTATTTATACATACATATATATATATATATATATTTACAAAATTGTTAAAAAATAGTTTTCATATAAATATAACATTCCTGCAGTACCGCCATCCATCCGTAAGAAATCCTGGGGCCTGGTATTGGATTAAAGTAAATAGACAAACAAATGTTAATTCGGTTATTTATCAACTTATTTTAAATTTGAAAATCAATTTTGAATGATAAAACAAGTACATTGAACATAATATCGATGATTCAAATCAGAGATTTAATTAATTACTGAGATTTGAACCGATAACGTGGGCGCTAATATAAAACAGTCGCTATTTTTGTTGCCATGTTATTTAAGGGTAATAGAAATTGACAAAATTAAATTTTGAAAACTGCATTCGATAGATAAAACATGTAGAATGATCATATATCAATGGCACTAATCAAATTTAATTAATTACTGAGATATGAACGGATAAAGTGCGCGCTTATTAGCGCGCGTCATCACACGCTCATTTTGTTGCCAGGTGATTTAAGGGTAGGAATTTTTCAAAGATGATCATATTCTTTCTTTCGTGACGTTTTATTTTAGAAACTTTTATAAAATTTTAATGTGTGTTATATTTGTAGTAATATTATATTATGACATAATGTATGTGGGCAATTCCATTTCAAACGGACCAGAGCTGAGGGGGGGAGGGGGGTGCATTGAGAAACTTGCTTATGTATTTTTTTTTTAGTTTCTATAATTTATAAGTAGTCCTTTGATCGGTATATGAGAGTATGTAACACATAAAAAAAATTCTACCCCCTGCTTGACTTTAAATAGCTGTGGCTTATAAGTCTCGGAAAATACTAAATTGGAAAGTTTATTCTATTTGTCGATAGTACGGTTAAAGAAAAATTTTGGTCCATCTAAGAACAGTCAGTAAATATTTGTTAGAACTTCTAGCAAGCCTTGTACTACAACTAAATATTTGTTTAGATGGCAAAATGTCTTGTATTTTGTTTAAACAATGTCCATTACAATATCTATAGAAAATGCAAAAATCTGCAACATTACGCATGTGTTGTAAAGTATCAATTTTGTATCAGCAACGATCCGAATAGCTTTTTCCTGAATAGAGTTTAGAAGAGATAGTGTAGTTTTCGATGCTCCCCTCTATACTTGGAAACAATACAAGGACGAATATAAGTTTTATACATATGCAGAAGTTGAACAGAAATAAAAACCTTTTTACATCTATTAAGAAATCCTAGTTTTCTAGATACTTTCAAAGTTATGTCAACAACATGATCGTTCCAGAGAAGATTATTTGAAATTGTAACACCTAGAATACAAATTGGTACTGATAATGATTGGTATTATTATCGTTTCCTTTCACATAGTAATTTTTAACGCTTGCAGAGAGAAGTTACCTGACAAATATTTAAGTTGGTAGGTGTGACAGTCCAACTTATGATTACCACTGAGTAGTTTAAACTAGAGTGCCCACTTACTTGTTTAAGTGTTTGCTATCAAAGGATTTGATAAACCTCAATCATCTGTCTATACTCATTTTTTAGAATGACCTACCCTCACCCAATCAAATATTTGTCATTAATAAATTAGATATCATCTTTTTTGACATAAAGCTTTTCAACGCTTAATAAAATGATAATAAACACTTAGGCAAATGAGCGGGACACTCGTTCAAATCATTAGTTTGTACTCGTGTTTTGGAACCCACCTACATATGTCTGTCATCATGAAATTGAATATCACAATCACTTTCTTTAACGTAGAGATTTTTAACGGTTGCAGAAAAAAAATACTTTTTTTTTTAAATTAATGTTTTTTGTTCTAATGTTTTGAAGTGACCCACCCACCATCCCAAATGTCCGTCATCAAAAGACTAGATATCACAATCACTTTCTTTGACATATAGACTTTTAATGCTTGCAGAAAAGAGAAACTTTTAAATTTTTTGAATACTAACACTTGGAAAAGTAGGCTTAAACCCCAGTTTAAATTAACCGCCAGTACTTATGTTATAAAGTTCCAATTTTTTGATAACTAATACTTGAGCGGGTGGTTTTGTTAGTTTGTTTATGCGCTATTATAACTGTCATAAAATGTTTCTAAACTGTTATAATTGTAATAAATTGTTTTTGAGTTATTATAAAATATATGTGAAACGTCATAACTATCATAATATATTGTACACTCATAAACATTATAAATTGTTTCAAAACTCTTATAAACATCAAATCATGTTTGTGAGTTGTCGTAAACATTATAAAATGTTTAAAAGTTCTCATTAACTTTATAAAATCTTTCTGAATTGCCACACACGTTATAATATATTTGTAAACTGTCATAAAATGTTTTTAAGTTTCCAAAACATTATCAAATGTTTTCAAACTGTTATAAAATGTTTAAGCTGTCATAAGCTTAGTAACTATTATAAACATCATAAAATGTTTGTAAAATGTCATTAACGTTATAAAATAATTGTCATAAATGTCATAAAATATTCCTAATTTGTCAAAAACTGTCAACTGCCATAAAATGTTTGTGAAATATCATAAACGTCACAAAATGTTCGAGAGCTGTCATAAATGTTATAAAATGTGTCTTGAACTGTCATAAACATCATACATTATTTCTAAGCTAAGTAAAAAAGTTATAAATTTTTTATAAATGTCGTAAATTGATTCTGAACTGTCATAAATGTTATAAAATGTTTATGAGGTATATACAAATGTCATAAAGTTTTTCTAAACTATCATAAAATGTTTTTGAGATATCATACTTGACATAAAATGTTTGTGATCTGTCATAAACTTTATAAAATGTTTGTAAACTGTCATAAACATTACAATATATTTATGAGATATCATAAACGTTATAAAACGTTTGTGATTAACTGTTTCTGAGTTGTCATAAAATGTTTGTGAGATATCGTTGAACATCATAAAATGTCCGTGAGATGTCATAAATGTTATAAAGTGTTTGTGAGCTGTCATAAACGTCCTTGAACTGTTATAAACGTTATAAAATTCTAAGTTGTAATAAAACTCATTGTTTGTAAGCTGTTCTAAGTTGACATAATATGCATCTTAACTGTCATAAACGTCATAAAATGTTCCTGAGCTGTCATAAATAATTGTGAGATGTAATAAGCATCATAATATTTCCGTTATAATATATTTGTGAGCTATCATAAACGTCATATAATGTTTGTGAAGAATTGGAAGTTTTTCCTTCTCTGCAAACGTTAAAAATCAAAGAAGGTGAGAATAGTGACATCCAATCCTTCCACCATTACTTTTTTTAACATAGTGACTGCAAAAATGACAAAACAACAAAACAACAATATCTTGAAAACGGTCCGTCTGAGAAAAAAACTGCTAATGCAAAATTTGTCCGTAAGAATCGACATCTATATTTTTTTTTAATTATACAAATTTGATTACCTTGAAATTGCATTTACATGTTATATTTTATTTTACTATAGTAACAGACCATAGATTTAAGTTTGTCTCACACTGAAGCAAAGCGCAGCGTCTTTTATTAATAAAAATGCATAGTTTCTAATGAAGAAACGCCCACAATGTAGAAGTGCCACAGTCGGACGTCATAAGAATCAACGTCTTTTATAATATCTCTATTTATTAGTTATAAATTTACAAAAAATGCATTTTAAATAATAATTTATTTCTTTTTTACATTAATAATATCCAACAGCAGCAGACGCTTTTCATTTATATTTCATACAAAATACTTTAATTTGTTATAAATTTATTAAAAAAACATGAAGGCAATAAAAAAAAGTAATAACAAATTAATCATTTTTTTCTAATTTAAATGATACCTATAAGTATTTATAATTAAATATTTTATTTATATTGTAAACGTTTTTGTATTTAACTAATTATAGAATCCCAATTATTACATCCTGCACATCCGCACTTGGTAGGAACCATAATTTGCTTTTCATATTTATAATTATCGTTGCAAGTCATTTCAACAAACATGGGTTTTAATTCAACAGCCTGACACGACGAACATTGAGACTCGTATTGCTGATTTTCTATAAAATAAATAATAAATAAAATATTTATCAAATTTTAATTTTTTTTTAAATTACGGATTACTCATTGACAGTAAAATAAATTATTATTAAAATCTAGTTTGATGTGAGTAAAATTAACTTACTAGGATTGAAGTATACGGAAGATGTACAGCTTCCAATACAATTTTTATGTCCCAACAAGGGCTTTTTATTTTCGCACAATCCATGTTGGCTTTCAATAGATATAATGCCAATTGAATTTTTTATATCAATATCTTCCATTTTACACAAATCTAAAAAAAAAAATATATTTATATTGTTCATATTAAAAAAAAAAAAATTTTCAATCAATTAAATGTATTTTAATACTCAACACATTTGTTGTTTGTACCTTGTTTTTTAGCAGCATTAGAAGAGCAATTGATTTCATCATCCGGACAATCTTTATAACCATCACACCATAATTCAGAATCAATACAAATGTTGCTACTAGGACATAGTGTTTTATTTTCTTCACAAGGTATACACACACAATCACATTTTTTTGTAACTATACTTTGCAGACCCTTTAAAATGTATAATTAATAATTAGTTTAAGTATTAATATTTTAGTACCTTTTCACATTTTTCACACTTTTTTGGTTTGCAATAAGATTTGCCTCCAATAGTACATACACATTGTGCACATTTATGTAAGTAAACACTGCCTACAGAATATCTACAAATTAAAGTTAAATAATTGTATATTGTATATAAAGTAATTTACATACTGGAAATTGCCGACTACACATGGACAATTCGATTTGCCTACACATTTCTTGCCATCCCATAGTAAACTTTTATCGCATTTACATTCTGTTGACGTATCAATATTTTCAATACCAGGACAATAATTGCAATCATGCGATTTTTTATTTGCACTTGTTAGCTTAGAAATGTTATCAATAGCTACAAACAAATATTATTTATTACAATAAAAACAAATGATTTACTTACGGTATGGTTTAAAAACGCCATGAATTTCTACTCTCAATTCTATGTTTCTGTGCCATTTAGTTGGATGAATTCGTAACATTTTTGCATTTAATGTGCCTAAATTGTTAGTTTTTGGACTGTTTGAATTATGATTTCCTTTGAATAATTTTTCTGAAAATTTTCCTTCATTAATAGGTATCCAAACTTTTCCATCGTGCGAGTATTTAACGCGATATTCAGTGACCCATCCAAGTGGGCCCCCTTTAGTTGTAATACAATTGACTTTTCTGGGTTCCAGGAAATTAAACTAAAATACATAATTATCACAATTGGTAAATTAGATAAATATTCTTATAAAATGCTGAATCATAAATCAATACTTAATAAATTTCTATTAACATTCTCTTTATTTAATAAGTTTATGATAATTAAAACGTGTAGTACCTCTACAAATTCATGTGGAGAGTTCTTTAATGGCCTCCATGCACTTCCTTCTGTAAGTCTAACATCTGACTTTTTATTATTGTCTCCATAATCTGAACTTGTTTCTATTTGTTGATCAACTAATTCTCCATCTTCAATACCCATCACGTCAAAGCATTCCTCTTGCTAAAAAAAGTTGGTAAAATAATATTAATGTTTCCAATTGTTCGGATTAGATTACTGACCTTAACCGGCATTTTATTTTTAGGTTCTTGATTTAATCCTAACAATTCAACTCTCAGTGCTATTCTGATATTCCAAGTGTGTGGTTTTATTCGTATAATTCTTGCATTAATTGGTTTTTTAAATATATGTTCCTTAGGTGAAATGCCATCTATAGATCCACTGAATATCTGAAATGTATATATGTATTTTATATAGTCAGGGCCATCGCGTCCTATTGTGCAGGGTGACCAGATTTTTACAAGTAAAAAAGAGTATAAGATGTTTTTACTCTTAAATATTTAACCTTTTTATTTTAAATCAGAAAAACCTGCACTCCAATAACTGGCTAACTATATTGGCGTGTATGATTTAAAAAGATGTAGTTTTTGGTACCAAACCAGCATCTTTAATATCGTTATTTAAATAATTATTAAAATCTAATGTTTAAACTAAAAAATAAACCGCCAGATCTCGAATTTGACACAATAGATTTTTGTGATTTATTTAGCAGAAGGTAGAGAATTTATTTTTAAAATTTTTGGCGTTTGAAAATTTTGGGTAGTCGATTGATGTTTCATAGCATTCATTTTTAAAATTATGTTTGTATTCTATCAATTTTAATCTGATTACTAGAGAGCATCAAAAATATGTCTAAATATATGCACCAATTGTGAAGAATGTAATCATTTGTCACTAAGTTTTTAACGCTTTTTTGTTTTTTTTTTTAATTTGGTGCTTATTTCAAGATTTTGTGCTTATTTTTAAGATTTTTCTTCAGTTTTGGTGCATTTTTTTTTTGATAAATCAGTTTTTTTGTGAAATTTATTGGAATAAAATGTACATAAAAAAACGCAAATTATTTTATTCTTTAGAAAACGTAAAACAAAATTTACGTATCAAGATCTTGCATATTTTTTATAATATTATTTAGACAAGTTTAATATAATTCTGTAAATCCTGACTGAGCTCATAGCGTATTTTAGTGCCACTTCTTCAAGCAAATCAAATAACTGTATTTTATAATTCTCATAATAATCGGTAGGTCGGGGATTGGGATTCTCTCAATTTTAAAATTATTAAAAACGTTGTAATACAGTTTTTGGATCCTGCAAGTAAGTCAGTACTGCCAAGCAGTTCTAAAAAATAAAGAACTTCAAAATAATTTAGCTTTCTTAAAAGATAATTACGGTGTTGTCAGTCATGCCATAAAATTGCTAGAAAAACAGGAAAATACGTTAAATGAAAGTTAAAAGTACTAGGCTATATTGGGTACACAGTGAAATCAAAATCCAAACATGTATTTTTAAAAAATTGAGGTATATCTACATTAAATAAAATAAACTGTATTTTGAGTGGAGAGAATGTTCCAGATTTCGATATGAATCCAGCTTTTAAAGCAAAATTTAAACATGCACCAGTATCAAGTGTGCATGTCGAAAGAAGTTTTTTATCCTTTAAAAAAAAAACTAATTGATCAAAGGCATAATTTTACAGTTAAACACTTAGAGTTTAGTTATTTAAAAGTTTTTTTTTTATATTATTTAAAATGTGTGTAAAAAATAGCATCACTCAAATTGTTGTAATTATAAATGTTATAAAACTTTTATTAAAATATTTTATATTTGGATTTTTCTAGTTTTATTATTTTTTTTCAATTGTTTCATGTTTTTTTGGTGCTTTTTTAATGCTTTTTAAGTAACATTTTCATGCCTTTTTAGTAACATTTTCATGTTTTTTTTCGTATTTTTAATGCTTTTTAATCCGCTCTCTACAGTGATTACTATTGTTTTGGGCAAATTTAATTATTTTATGGACGGATTTTAAGTCTTTTGCGCCGGATTTTGTACTGTATGTCTAAATTTTTAAAAATATGTCAAAATTTTTGTCAATTTTAAGCAGATTTTTATGTTTTTTTGCCGGCTTTCAATACTTTATGACCGTATTTTGTTTTTTTTTTTTTTAGGCGGAAATTTGTATTTTATGGCCAGAGTTTTAAAATTATATCCATATTTTACTAATGTAAAGCAGATTATATCCGAACTTTACATTAAAAATTTTTTTACACTTTTTAACAATTTGATCCGGGGTTTTGTATTTCTGACAATATTTAAATATTTTATTGCTGCACTACACAGTTTATGAATGAATTTTTGGAAAATATGTTGATATTTTATGGCAGGATTTTAATATTTTTAAACTTTATGAATAGAATTTTGCTCTTTTCAACAATTTATGGCCGTTTTTCGGAGAATATTTTGATAGTTTATGACCGTATTATGATATTTTTGACATTTTATAAACAAAATTTTGCACCTTTTGACAGTTTATAGCCGGTTTTTTTTTGGCAATATTTTGATACTTTCGACAAAATTTTCTATTTTGAACATTATGTGACTTTTCAACAGTTTATAGCCGGATTTTGCTGTTTTTAATACTTTATAAGTAAAACCTTGTCTTTTTAGACAGTTTATGACCGTATTTTGGCATTTTTGACATTTTATAAACAAAATTTAGCACTTTTTAAAAGTTTTTGACAATATTATTATATTTCATAACCAAATTGTGCTAATTTTGACTTTGTATGAATAGTATTTCACATTTTTCAACGGTTAATAGCTAAATATTTTTCATTTTTGACACTTCATAAGTAAAATTTTGGGCTTTTCAATCTTTTATGGTCTGATTTTTGGTTTTTTCTGACAACATTTTAATACTTAAGCCGGATTTTACTACTTCATAAATAGAATCTTGCACATTTTTACAATTTGAGACCGGATTTTGCTTGTTTTGACATTTCATAAACATAATTTTGCACCTCTTCTGACAGTTTATAGCAGAATTTTGTTTTTTTTGGGCAATATTTTGATACTTTTGACAACATTTTCTATTTTTAACAATTTGTAAATAGAATTTTGCACTTTTCAACAGTTTATAGCCGGATTTTGCTGTTTTTGATACTTTATAAGTAAAACCTTGTTTTTTTAGACAGTTTAAGACCGTATTTTGCTATTTTTGACATTTTATAAATGGAATTTTACACTTTGGGTGCTTTCTGATCATATATTTATATTTAATAGCCAAATTTTGACATTTTATGAATAGATTTTTGCACTTTTCAACAGATTAAAGTTTTTTCATGGAATATTTTGATACTTTATAGTAAAGTTTTGATATTTTTAACATTTTGTAAACAGAATTTAGCATTTGTTGACAATTTTGAACTGGATTTAGCTATTATTGTCATTTGATGAATAGAATTTTGCACTTTTTAACAGATTATGGCCGAAGATTAGTATTTTTGTTATTTCAAGAAAAGAAATTTGCTTTTTTCAACAGTTTATGGCCAAATTTAGCTATTTTTAACTTTCCATAAACAAAATTTCATTTCTAACAAAATGTTGATACTTCTTGGCCAGATTTTGCGTTTTGAAAAAAAAAACATTTGCACTTTTTTTGACGTCTTATGGCCAAATGTTGCCATTTTTGACATTTTATGAATATATTTTTGAACATTTTACCAAATTTGGGCCGGATTGTAATGCTTCTTTGATAATATTTTGATACAATATGGCCGGACTAAAATTTTGCACCTTTCAACAACTTTTGCTGTTTTTAACATTTTATGAATAAAATTTAACAATTTATTGCCATTTTTAGGAAAATATTTTGAAAATACATTTTTACACTTTTCAAGAGTTTATGGCCGGATTTTTTTGTTTACATTTTAGTATTTTATTACCGGATTTTGTTATTTTTGATTTTATATGAATAAAATTTAAGAACCGGATAAAGAAAATGACAACATTGTGTACGTTTTTTTCTAAAGAAGTAATCTTATTTAATATTAAAAATGCATCCAGAACAAACCTGCCTTGCAAAATCAGGTAAAATAGACTGTCTAATACCGTTTTAAATATTGACACTATAACTAACTAGAAACAACAATTTAGAAGCCAGATTAACAGTTTAGCAGTAAATTAGACACGTTGATGGCAAGGTTTTTTAGTTTTAAAATCAGATTTATAATTTAAAAGCCGAATTAACATTTTTTAGTATAGTATAACATATTAGTTAGCGGATTTATAATTTAAAAGCCAAATTTACTGATTAGCAGATACATTTAGAATAGAATAGAATAGAATAGAATATATCTTTATTACGTATGCTAGCCATAGACCAGTTGTAACATGTCATGAAATTACATCGATTAATTAATAATAGCAGGTTAGTGCACAACATAAATATAATAAAATAATAGATAATAGGTCTGTTCCAACCCATAACTCGGACAGCACACAAACCGCACAAACCATGCACACAAACAAACTACTGTGTATAATGATTGCCTAAAGATGCAAAATATTTATTTGTGTGCATAGCCCAAATGGCCTGCAAACTGCCCAAACCGCAAGCTGGAACCCATCATCACATCAAAAATACAAGACATTTAAAATATAGCAAAACTACATATTAAAATTGCATCTAATTAAAATAAAAATTAGTCTAATATTTAACACTCTAAAGACCGGATTTACAGTTTTAACGGCCGGATTTATAGTTTGAAGTTCGGATTATTAGTTTGGCAGTAAATTTTAACACGTTAGTTACTGGGTTTTTAGTTCTAATAACTTTTTCTTTAATAATATACACTTTTTTTATTAAAACCAAATATTGTTATCTGGATTTCTAGTTTTAAAAGCCAAATTTTGAAAATGCTGGATTTATAAATAACTTGGAGGCCGGAATATCACTGCTAGTATTATTTAATAAGTTTATAGCTGGAATTACATTTTTGAAGGCCACATTTACACTTTAAAAAACCAGATTGACAGTTTAAAGAACGGATTTATAATTTAAAGATCAAATGAACAGTTTGACAAAACAGTTTAACACTTTGAAGGCTGTATTTACAGTTTTAAAAACCAAAATTGAAGTCTTTATGATTTGAATTTGTTGGCAGTAGAATTTAACAAATTGATGGCCGGATTTTTGATTTTGGCTAATTTGACTAAACACGAAATTATATTTTAAAGACCAAATTTATTGTTTTAAAGCTTGGTTTTATAATTTGAAAGTTGGATTAACAATTGTGCAGTAAAATTTAACAAGTTGGTGAAAAAAGAGTATATTTTTTGATATTTTGAATTAAAAAGAGTAAAGAGTATTTTAACTTCCAATAGAGTATATTTTGCTAAAAAAAAGTATGTCTGGTCAGCCTGCTATTGTGCGGTGTGTGCTACCCACGTGGCGGCTAAATAAATGAAGCGTTCAAAAATGTATTAGAATTAAATATTGAGATAGGAATATTTATAAAAAATAAAATTAGGAAATTATACTCATATAACTTACTACATCTGTAGAAGGCTCTAGTAGAGCAAAAACTAGTAATGTATTCCTAAGAACAAATTTGTGATAAAAACATAGTTCTACATGTATTAAGTTATACTCATATAACTTATTATAAAAAAACAGTCATTAATATGTAAAACTTTTCTATCAGATGCCAATACTTTATGTAATTCGACCAGATAAAGTGAATGTAGAATGTAAAATATAAACATTACTAACAGAATTTAAAAAGTAAAGTAATTGCAGTATATCTTATAAATATACAAATATTAACTTTGAGACTATTTTGCCAAAAACTATAAAGTATACTCACTTGTCGCTGACTATCTTCATCCAACACTTGTTTAAACTTATCATCACCATTATTTGCATAAAATAATTTAAAGCTTTCTACGTATTCGCTGTACAAAGGACTTCCTTTAATAATAATGCCGTAAATGTCTTTATCGCTTCCTAAATCAATTTGCAAATATTGCTGTTCGTCTGATGTACTTGGAATCCAACTTCCACCTTAAAATTTAAATATAGGTTATGTTTTATATAATATTATAATAAAAGTTACCTGAATTAGATGAAATTTTCTTCTTTATTCTGGCCATTTGTGGTGCAAAATATGGACCCATTGAACTACTGGCGCTAAATGCATTATCAGGCAAAGGCTGTTTTCCTTCAATCAAGTTTATAAATCTATAATGTAATATTTGTTTTTGTTATAAATTAAATTTGACTAAGAATACCAAAAAGTGGATTGTTTTTCAAAAAACTAATATTTAATATGTAATAATCAAACTATCAGAGTACAATCAAATACTAAAAAAGTTAAATTAAAATTATTTTTTATATATATATATATATATATATATATATATATATATATATATATATATATATATTCAATAACCTCTTAATACCGTTAGGTGTCGAGGTGTCGGACACACTGAGCCACAGAGAAGTATGTATAGATGCCTATTTTTTTTTTTTTCAAATAATTTAAAATTACTTTGAATTGCGCCAATACGACAGAACATTTTATTTTCAACAATTGTAAATCAACTGATATTTCGGCTTATACGTATAACCGATTTATTTGGTTAACTACCATTGCAAAAATAATAAGTTACACATTGTATTCAACATTTTCTTCAGTTTCAAACAAATATACTAAATTCTTATAAATTAAATTAATAAATAAAATTTTGTTTTTACAGATGAAATTTAGATTGTGTCTAATGAACTATACAGTAATTAATTAGAGCCAATCATGAACAAGCTAATAAGCTAATGTAAACAAATAGGCACTTCAACAATGACATAGTATTATCAGCATAATAATACCAGTTTCTTTTATAGTTGGGCTAACTGGTTCTCAAATGCAATAAAAAAAACTATGTTTTAAATTTAGATATTTTAAATTTGTCTGCAAAATAATCATCGGATTAATGACCTTTAAAATACAATTTAATTTTAAACAAATAGAGAATGATTCAAAATAAAAGTTTATTAAAAGCTGATTTTTCATTAATTCGTATGGTTATAGTTTTAAGTTACAAAATAAAATTTAATAAATTATTTTATCTAGTTGGCGATGCAAATTGTATTACCAAATAATTAGATAAATATAGTTGGTCCGCGTTAAGACTGCAGTGATGGGAGTGGTTTATAAAGTCAGTGTCACACAACTGTAATTGCAACATGTTCTCGTTAGTATTATATTACAGCTAACTTCACTTGTTTATTATATTATAATAAAATGATTTTAAATTATTTAAAAACTTTAAAGCAAAAACAATATAATTTATTGCTTCTTAATTAAATATTAATATGTTTAATAGAAATGTATATTAGTCACTTTTTATACTAAAATTTATTAAAAACAATTTCTAGAATTGCATGACGTTTACTCATATTTAAGTTTTTGAGATTATACTGTACGTCAGCAACAAAAA
Organism: Tachinus rufipes; assembly: GCA_963932245.1. NCBI lineage: Eukaryota > Metazoa > Arthropoda > Insecta > Coleoptera > Staphylinidae > Tachinus > Tachinus rufipes. Next base: position 82,557,764 of record OZ010744.1, read on the forward strand.
ATTGTAATTTAAAGTTGATATACATATAAGTATTTCCAAATGCGTTAACCTAGTTACAATAACGCAAAAAATTGATAAATATTAAATAGTAAATATTGTTAACTAAATTTATTCAACTACAAGTAACTTTGTTTTAATCTGGTAGATATTCTATTGTAAATTGGGTAGGCCTCTAAGCCAATTAGAGCATTGTTTTCCAGTTGCTATAACAATTACTACTGCAGTCTTAACGCAAACAAACTATAGATACAACAAATTTTTTTTTACAATAAAAGATAACAAAAATGTATCTACTAAATTTTTTTAAGTTTCCTTAACTCAAAAAATAAAAAGTCAGGTGTAAAAAGGTTAGATATGCTAAAGTTTGCTAATGAATAAAATTATAAGCCAAAAAAAATTATAAGACAATAATAAAATATTAAAAAAAAAAACATTTGTTTTTTATAGAAAATAAAATTTAAAAAAAAAATACCAAAAGTTTATTGTTAAAATAGGAGCGGTAACATATTTTTGCTACTTATAAATTGATCTGACACCAGACATTCAGTAGACAGATCCAGCATTTTAGGAGTAGTGTCCTTACGTATCCAAACTTCCGTCCTATCAATTCTAAACGCAAAAAGCTGAACTTGCGTAATCAACTTTGCCCAGAGACCACAATACTGATGTTGCTTTGTGGGTGGAACATCACAAACTAATTAGAACACTACCAATGCAGGACTTCTCTTATAAATATCAAACTTTCACAAAGCAGAGTCAGTTAATAACAAACATCCAACCGCTGCAGAAACGTAGATTCAGATTTGAACTATCTGTTTCAACAATTTATCAAGCGACCCTATAGATACTACGTCAACACCAATGTCAACACCGCTCTATCCATCGACCACTTTCTTCAATTTCTACATCGTCTAACACTCCGGGAATGATACCCATGCATCTCTAGTTACACTTGCATCTTCCGCTGTAAGTTCCTTTCCAAATAAACTCCAACTTCCAAACTTCCAACTCCTAAAGATACTACGTATCTCTTCATCTCTGAGAACACCTTGTATTCGCTCTTTATAACAACAACAACAACATAAGAAAACGCAACGTTACTCACCTATAACAAATGGAGGGGCTACTGAAGAGTATAGTGCTTTTAGAACCCCAAACACTCCTTGAAACTATAAGATTTAAATTGATGCCAAATTTAATCCAACCACCAAGAACCTGGAGAAAGAGAAACGACAAAGAAAAATCAAGAAACATCAAGCGCGCTTAGTGGCACTCAAATACAAGCAAAAGATCAACGCTTACTTCCAACAGACAACGACGCAACATATGCAGGCACTTGTCTACACCTAGCAAAATTACAACTTATATTAAACTATACAACTCCGCTTCGGCGTCAAGCCGCACAAGCATCTGCACCGTTTTTTTAACAACCTTGAAAAAAGTTTTGTCCAACAACAGATATCGTACACGGCCTATCACCTTCTGTAAATACAGAATTTAAATGGTAAAACCCTATAATTTGATAAAAAGTACAATAAGGAAACAACACTTTCCTACCAAAACACAAAGAATTGCATAATCGAGCATTACGCCAACCCAACCGTTATATCCACCCAACAACACAACTACCAAGATCCGGTTGAGTGTTTTCTGCAACGTTATTTCAGTGGCCCTGCTCACACTTTGGAACGTTAATCTATAGGCGCAAAGGAAAAAAGGAACATATCCCGAGTATCCATCACCGTGATTGGAAAAACCAAAATAGCTTTGATTGACTCGGAAGCCATCCGCTTAAAGTTGGTTATCTTACTGGCCGCCCCAAAACTAGGAGAACAAAAAAATGTAGGCCAACTTTGGCTAACCAAGCAACAAGCTAGCTTGGACTAACTGATTTACTATAACAGAAATAGCCAATCAACCATTTACTAAGCACTCCAAACAAACCTACACAGCTACTCAAACATTTGTTTTCAGAAACTTTAGAATTTGAACAGCTGGTTTGCGACTTCTCAACGGTGTCCAACAAAGACGTGGCGCAAACAACCACGCCGGTTGTCAAACATCATATTAAAATGAAAAACTACTCACCAATACAAACCGCTACTTACACTTACAATGACTACAAGAAAGTTTAAATTTTTGAAAAAAATTTGCCAACAAATTTAAATTTTTGAAAAACTTTGAAACAGTAAAAGTTTTTAGCAAAATAGACTTAAATTACGCTGGTACCCAAAGAAAAGCAAGTTTAGAACAGACTCCGTTAAGTATCTGAGGTATAAAATTAGTGCCAACGGTGATCAACTTTAACCCACCACATAAGCTTATTAAAGACTAAAACACTTCACAGAATAAGAAACAATTTTGGAGTTTCTTAAACCTAAGCATCTGGCTCCGTGAATACGTGTCGGACTACTATAAAATGACAGCTCCTTTGATAGCATTACAAAAGACTACCGATTGAAGAGTATTCTGAAGAGTATAGTGCTTTTAGAACCCCAAACACACCTTGAAGCTGTAAGATTTAAATTGGTGCCAAATATAATCCAACCACCAAGTATCTGAAGAAAGAAAGGCGATAAATAAAAATCAAGAAACACCAAGCGCACTTAGTGGCACTAAAATACAACCAGAGGGTCAACGCTGCTTTCCAACAGGCAACAACTCAACATATGCAGGCACTTGCCTACACCTAGCAAAATAACAACTTATATTAAACTAAACAACTCCGCTTCGGCGTCAAACCGCACAAGCACCTGCACCGTTTTTTTATAGCAAACTTAAAAAGAGTTTTGTCCTACAACAGATACCGCTTGTTAATACAGAACTTGAAAGGTAAAACCTTATAATTTGATAAAAAGTACGACAAGAAACCAACGCTCTTCTACAAAAACACAAAGAATTTCCCAATCAAGCATTACGCCAATCCAACCGTTATAATCACACAACAACACAACTCCCAAAAACCTGTCAAGTGTTTTTTGCAACAATATTCCAGAGGAAAAGGAACTTACCCCGAGTATCCATCACCATGATTGGAATAACCAAAATAGCCTTGATTGACTCAGAAGCCAGTCACAACTTCACCCCTATAAAGTTGGAAAACTGAAGTGCCCCGATAACCTGGGTTTCACAGACAAACAGACAAACAGACAAACCATTTATCTTCTTAACCCTTGGAGATTAACAACACTTAGTTACCTTACAGGCCACTCCAAAACTAGAAAAACAAAAAATTCTGGGCAAACCCTGGCTTACCAATCAACAGGCTAGCTTAGACTACTTCATTTACTATAACAGAAATAGCCAATCAACTATCTACTGAGTACTCTAAAAAACGACACCAACCAAAGCTTACAAACCTACACAGCTACCCAAACACTTGTTCTCATAAACCACAAGGTTTGAACCGCTGGTTTGCAACTTCCCAACGGTGTCCATTAAAGACGTGGCACCTACAACTACGCCGGCTGTCAAACACTATATTAAAATGACAAACTTCACACCAATACAAACCGCCACTTACACTTACAATGACCCCAAGAAAGTTTTAATTTTTGAACAACAATGATACTCGGAAAATACTTGCCAAAAATTTTTTGGAATAGTAAACGTTTTTAGCAAAATAGACCTAAATAACGCTCGTACCCAAAGAAAATCAAGATTAGAACAGACTCCGTTAAGTATCTAGAGCATAAAATTAGTGCCAACAGTGATCAACTCTTAACCCACCACAAAAGCTTATTAAAGAGTAATACACTTTACAATAAGAAACAATTTTGGAATTTCTTAGACCTATGCATCTGGCTCCGTGAGTACTTGCCCGACTACTATAAAATGGCAACTTCCTTGATAGCATTACAGATGACTACCGTTTGTGTGAGGCAACACCAGGATCAATCAAAAGCGCATTGGACCAGCCAACAATAATTCAAAGCTCGCGCTCTGCCAAACAAAGTACCATTCGAACAAACTCGAATGTAGTGCAATTGTTTAAACAATTAAAATGTATTCGGCATATTTGGAGGATAAACTATTTATACTCTGGACCGACAATAAAGCTTTGGTTTAGGTAGAAAATTAGACGCCAAATTTACCAAATGATTTTTTTTTACAAAAGTTTAACTTTAAAGTAAAGCTTACTTCTGGCGTTGAAAAACTAATGCCCAACGCCCATAGTCAGCTCTTGAGCAACAATCTCATCACTACATTGGTAGAATGGTTGCTACCCTTCAATCAAGAAGAGATCAAAAAACTTTAAAAAAATGTAAACAAATTTAACTCATTATCCAACGGCAACATGAGATGTTTAATCATTCAGGAAACCCGGCGAAAGTAGACCTGAGAGAATATAACTTGTTTGGCCGGTCACCTCGGAAGAGATAAGTCCACAGCCGCTATCCAGCAGGCCTACCACTGGCTAAACGTTCACAAGAAAGTGCGCACCGTATTTAAAAATGCATGATCTGCGCCAAAGTAAAGTCAAAAATCTCAGAACCAAAGATACCTTTAAAGTCTCATCTTTCCAGCAAACTCTGTAAAACAGTTGCTATTGACGTAGAGTTTCTAGATACCACAAAAACTGGGAACCGTTACGCACTTATTATGATAGATTTGTATACCAAATAGGTGAAAACAATACCAGTGCTTGCGGTTACCAGCAAAGCAAACACAAAGCATCTTGAACAATAACTGCTCAACCGGTGAAAAAAATTGAAACACACGCCGTAAAGCACCTTCAAACTCAACAGCAACAAACAGCTTATTAACGTCAAACGTCAAAAATTACAAACGAAGATCTAGTAATAGTACGTGGACAAACAAAAAAGTTAAACATTATGCTGTTGGCCCTAAACAAGTGATCACCACAACAAGGACTAACTGTTATTAAATGGAAGTCAACCCCCACATGCCATGTAAAATTCCAACTAGATTACTTGCGTCTAACACCATTAAAAAAAAAAATGATTGTTTTTTCTAGAAACACCGACCTTGCTGAGATGGCACAACCGATGCAGCAGCAGCCTCCAATAAATCAAGAAAACAACACCCTGCAGAAGCAAAAAAAGAATCGGCAAATGAAGACGGAGCGCGGCCGATCTTTATCCCGGGACAGGTTCCACTCTCAATCCAGGGCCTACGTCCAGGCTCTAGAGGGCCAGCTGCTAGAGATAAAAAGCAGCTGGCGACAATGGCGTAAAACTTAAAAAAAAAAATTGAGGTTCTCCAAGACACTATTGCAGCACTCACCGCTACCATCGCCACGCAAACCACCAGAAGAAAAAACAATGGCAAAGGTCAAGACCCGCTCTCAACCAAAGCTCACGCCGCCGCCAACAACAAAGATTTTGAATTCAAATATGTGCCTTAAAACATCCAAACAAAAAAAAACGCCAACTTCAATCTCCAGATCGTTCTAGCTGAAGAAACCATCTCACCCGCTGTCATGGACTTTACCGTCCAAAAACAAGCAACTGCCTCTAAAGTTACCGCTACCAAAAGCCCATCGTTTACAACAAATGACACCACCTAGTCGTTGTCGCACCCGACGTAAACTCCTCCCTTTCCAATACTCCTACGGCTTCAAAATCACACCGCCGGCAATTGTGATTACTAAAAATCAATCGTTATCAAGTTTATTTGAAACTTTTAGCAATAAGAAAATTGTAATACTATCGTTGCGTAACACCCACGAGAACATACGTATAATCCCGACCACCAACGCCGACCACAAGAAGGCATCCGCTTACCTGAATTCTTTGGAGGTGAACTTTTGCACGTGAGCTACATCCGACAAGTGCTAACTCAAAAAATTCATCAAGCACGTGCCTAAATTTTTCACAAAAAAATGATGAAACAGGCTTTAAAATCTTTGGATTTTCTTACAGATACGTTCATCGTATAGGAAATAAATTTATTTGTATTCATACAATATCCGTTTTGCATCCCGCTAATTTCAGAGAATTTAAGGTCTATATTAAAATGTTGGCTTTGCATGGCAAAAAACTCAGACCGGCAACCAAACCCGCGCCAGCTCAGGTCCAGCCTCCTACTCAGTGTGTACGTCCCCGCATTATTTATAATTCCACATTTGCTTCTAGAATACCAACAACAGTACAGAAAAAAAAGGATGAATTGGAAGACTTTTTCATCAAACAGAACGGTCTACAAATCCAGTCAAGCTATCAGACTCTCAAATACTTTTACGTATTTGGGAACGTCAGTGGTACCCACAAAGCGTAAAACACTAATTTGTAAATAATTGGTAGACTACTCCAAAGTGGATACCTCCAACACAATCTTGCTTAAATAAAATGCGATTGTGATGAATGTGCCTGGGCTAAGCACATTCAAGATTGCATCGGCATATATCAGACTTCAAAATCGAATTAAAACGGCAAATTTTGATAAAATCCTCAATAATAGAAACTTTATTTTCTATTCTTTTTCCGCACCTTTAACTAAATTTTTATTGTAACAATGTCATTGCCTGCCGTATAAAGATTTAGTTGTACTTTACACTTATTTATTTTTAAATAAAAAAAATTATACTACTCACGTTGGTTTTTGGTTAGCGTCATTATTAACAGTAGGATTTTCAGTTGTTATATCTTCTATTTCTTCAACAAATTCTTCTTCAAATTCTTCTGTTGGACAAGATGATCTATCACATTCATAATAATTATCTACACACTGGCACGTCAAACAATCAGTTTCTTGAAATGTGGTACCAGGCTACAAACGCAACACTTAAAATAGTATATTTTTTTATAAAAAACATTAATTACTCTAATCTTTATTCCAGAATGAGAAGCACATGGACAATCTTCTCTTCTAACACAAGTTACTTTGTTTGCCCAAAATTGCCCTCTGTCACACATAGTTTTAGTTTCTTCAACACAACCAGACTCACATTTGGTATTTCCTATACATTTGCCTCTTGCTTGTAATGTGTTCAAATAAAATACACAAAGTCTATCACATTTAGTAGCGCAATCATCCCATACTTTACCAGTGGGACATTTCTTTTCTACAATCATCAAAATATCTTAAATTTAATAAATATTTTTAAAATAATTAAATAATTTATTCAATTGCAGCAGCCAAAAGTTAAGCACAGACAATTATTTTAGCTCTACATCCTTGTCTGTGCTTTGTATGACTCCGTAGTCACTACAATGCTGTCACTGCATGATAGCGGAGAGCCAATTTGAATAAATAATTCTGTCTTTATAAACATTGATAATGTTAATAAACACCTACTTAATTGTATTAAAAATACCTACCAACTTCTTGATTATTATTGTTGGGTTTTTCGTCTCCTAAAATTGTAAAATATTATAACTTGTTAAATATAATATATTTAAAATAATTACCACATGAGCATAAAATTCTATATTCAAAATAAGGACATTTTTGACCATTTTTAGAATTACAAATAATACCATTTTCCAAACTACATTCCACCATCAATCCTGTATCTTTGTAACCAATGTGGGAGTTCATAGTACGACAATCTATATCGCTTGCTTTACAACCATTCTAAAGTATTATTTAATTAGTATTTTAGTTTTACAATATTTTAATTATTACCTTATTTGTAATAGCTCCATTATACTTTTGCCAGTTAGTCCAGCTAGGGACGCATACACTTTCATCGGATTGTATTTGCGGTGCATCCTATAATAAATAATATTAATACCAATTTTATTGAATATTTGGACATATGTTTATAGATAACTTATAGTTGAGAAGTAAATAAAAATATAAAGTTTGTTTCTGGATTGGATTAAATAATAATAAATAGGTTACAATAAATTTAACAAATATATTTTGATCTTTAGTAAAAAATATTGTTGTTTATGATTTACACTCTCAAAGTAAAATAAATAAATTTGAAAAATAAAAAAAATCTATTATTTTACATACAATAACAATTTTTTTTATTATCATGTATTTCTCATGATTTTATTATAAGTTCTTTTTTATCAATGTTATACAATCTCTTTTCAAATTCAATAAATAATCAGTTTTTTTAAAATGTTGCTAACTTATTTGATTAAGTTTTATTAACTTACATATACTGGATCACATGATTGTCCGCTTATAATTTCTTTTCCTTGTGAACAGAAGGATCTAAAACAGTCATCCTCATCTATCATATCACCTTCATGAAATTTATGTTCGCCCACTTCTAAACACAGCGGTTTGCATTCGCTTTTTAGAACACACTCATTTAATTTTGAATCCAAATAAATATAATTTGGAGGACATGGTTTTGGCTCGCATCCTTCAACGCAAGCGCCATCATTATGTGGAATTTTCTTTAATATATTATCACATGTTACATAGGAACTTTTTGGTACACATGGACTATATTTTTTGTTTTCGCCACACTGCATAGCTAAAAATAACGTTAAATATTGTAATCTATATAAGCTAATAATACATATTATTATTCATGTTATGAGTCAGAAATATTTTATTTTATTTATTATATTTTACAATAAAATTTTATTGCAATAAATGTATTATTGTCGGACAATCTAAAAAAAATAATTACATTTGTTAATATTTACATGTAAAGCTTTGAGGATTGAATAGAATAAATTTATGTTTTTTAAAACATAATTAGATTCATTCTTATACTACGGTACACAGAAGAAGCCTTAGTGCTTTTAAATTTATGATAATTGATTTTAATTTAACTTTTCTGTGTAATAGATATATATTTTAAATCTTTTTCTGCCATACAATCTGGTAATCGTATAAAAACTTTATTACGCTATTAGTTCACTACGCATAACTAATGTTTTATGTTTTATTGTAGTATCTACGCCTTTTGCAGCAATATTTTTGCCAGTGGCGTAACTTAAAAGTTTATTTTTATTTTTGGTTTAAACAGTTTTTTAATTAAAATTATGTGATTTGATTGGTTGGTCCATTAAAACTTATCTGTGGTCTGTCTGTTTGCAGTCACTAGGTGAAAGATATTTCCATTTCTTTTAACTGTTTTTATCCACTTATTACTTGTCTCTATAACAACTTGTAAGTGCAAAAGTGTTTTCCATAATAGTTGTGCTATTTGACACATAAAATTACCTTGTGGTACACTTTTTGAGCTGGACGACTTAGTATAAAGAAAATATTTTATTTTACCAAATACTGTTAGTCGTTGAAATTTGTTCTAATAACAAATTGCTTCTGATTAAAATTTTTAGTCTTGAAGAAAATATAATAAAACATTCATACTCAAATCGGTTAGTGAGCCTAAATATACAATTAATAAAATGATTCATAATTGTGAATAAAATTTGCTCTAAATAACCACTATTGTTCCCTTACTCAGCAACGTTGTAAGATCAACTAAACTCAAGTACAGCCAAAGACTCCAATTATGTTTGGCAATAGTCCTAACAACAACAAACTTCAAACTTATGCTCCATCATCACATATCTATCCTAACTAAAACGTAAAACAAAGAAAATTGATATAGTTAAGTACATTAAATCTAAGTGTCTGTCTATCAGTGTTAATGTTGTCGTTTTAACTGTCAAGTCTGGAAGTTTCTGCAGCTTTAAAACAGTCTAGCTAATCATACTTGTTAACTTTTTCAAAAAAAAATTGTTTTGCCTATATTACCGTCAAAAAATGTTGTTCTTATTTTATGACCACGCAAAACACTTGCTATTTAAATCAGTTATGGATTTTTGTACTCAAAAATATACCAAAAATTTGGATTTATCTTCATAAATCAAGCGTTAGCTTATTCCGCTATTACCAAAACGTTGAAAGCGTGAAACTAAACTGAATCAACTTTTGTTAGCCGTTGCTGTGTCGAATTATGACTTCAGTGCTTGCAAAAACTTGGCTTTCTCTAGATATTTGTGGTTTTAAAACTATCTGGGTATAATTTATTTAAAAATGATCAATCTACTTTAACTAATTAATGTTCTACCTTATTTGCTTGTAGGTAAGTATGCAGATCATTGTTATTCTGTTAAATCTATAACTAATGATTTCCCAAAACATAAACTTATTTTGTTGAGTAATTACATGAGACAAATGTTTACAAAGAGCATTTGCTTTGCGTATTTAATTCTGGCGACAAACCAAACTGCTCAAACTTTAAACTATTTAACTATTGTTTAGTTTTCTAGCACCCCTTTTACAAGAAGGGGTGCTAGAAATAAAAACTTTTAGCTTATATTCCGATATTAAAAGGCAACACATATAAAAAAAAGATAACCTTGTTTAAAAACCTACAGGTTGTTTGGACAAGTAAGTTAACTTTTGATGAAATTTACAAAACATTTTGTGAATCTTACCAGAGCATTTGCTGGGCACTCCAACTCAATACGCAAGAAAAAAAATTCTGATAGTTAAAGGGCTAATACTCATGTTTGAAAAAGTGTTCGCTTTACTAACACATATTTTGGTACTTCTGTCAATACAAAATTGAACGGATTAAACTAGTCTAGTTTTAATTAATCGGTTTGTTATAATTAACTTGAGTGTAAAAAAATTCTAATTTGTTTAGAAAAATCATTCTGCAATACTTTAACGGATATAATTCACATTACGAATATTTATAATCATATTAGACAAAAAAAAATACCTATATGTGTTTCTTTTCCTAAAAAACTAATTGTGCGCAAAGTTGGGCGGCCTTATTGATTTCTAATACAATTTTCCGTGAAATAAGTACCAACATTATTTTATAGTGAGTTCCGTATATCAACCGAAGTAACCGGCGGTTAGGTTACGGCTATGATCGGTTGCTAAAAACAACAGCGGTTATAATAACGACAAAAATGAAAACTGAAATGTTAACATATTATGGACTCAAACTTCAAGAATTTATTTATTATAATTTATGGTTTAATCTTTGTCATTAGCGATAGTTATATATTTTTAATTTCAGTGCTTAATCCTAGATGATTGTATCTATTTATCTACCTGTTTGTGCAGTAATCCCAGTACAGGTTAGCCGGTATAACAAGCAACTATACACAATAATAATGTTTGCTCTATTGCACTCATGTCTTCCCAAAACAACTTGGCAATGTCCACAATCTAATAAACCCTACAAAAATAACTTATTATAATTTTTTTTTGTACTTATTTTAGAATATGACAGATTAACCTAACTTTTAATTTAATTTAATTTGTTTTATTTTATTAACACCTCTCAGCAGTTAACATTAAGGCCCTTAAGCTTATGAAAAGTTTATAATTATCTTTTAATTCATAATGCACACAACGTCCCAACTACTAGACACATAGAACACTAGACGCTAGACGAGTAACAAGTTTTGTTCACTTTTATTTGCATTTTAATTTTACCGCCATGAATAATCCCGATTTATAGAAATTCACCGACGTTTGTTCATGGTGAGTGCGGTTGCAACCCTTGTGACCCTTTTCAGGTAACCGCGTTACGTATATAAACCTGTTTCAGGATAACCGAGATTTCGGTCGCTTCGGTTGATATACGGATGACACTATTAGGTTCAGTGACTGTTTAAATACATCTCTCGTTTTTACTAACCTTACTAGTGTACAAAAAACTTGTAAGGAAATTAAAAAAAAATCATGTTCAGAATACGTTATATCTATTAATTTAAAAATTCCCGTCGAAAATATGTCAGAAAAAGTCACAAAAATGTCTGGTTGATCCGCATCTGTGCCTGTTAGCGAGCTTTTGTTAGATAATCAAATTATTTCCAATTCTTTTGAGATGCTTTCAGCAATGGCAATTACAACAAAAATTTCTAAACGTTAAAAATTACTAAATACTAAAAAACACTATTTGTTATTTGTCTCTCACAAAGATAAAATATATAACGCTCCGTTTACTGTTTTTTTTTATTATAACGCTTTGTCTACTGTTCAAACATTTATTTTTCTGAAGAACACAATACTGCTCCAGGTGTCAATTTGATACACAATGCTATTTTTAAGCATTTAAATTGCTTGGCCAAACTTCAACTATTAGTTCTCTATATTGTATATACTCTAAACGTAGCCAGCAAGGCATTGCCTTGAGTAGTAGAAACTTGCTTTCATAGTACTGGTACTTCTCTCAAGTCTCTCCCGTCATGTTATAGACCCATCTCTCTAAGCAGCTTCTCAAATGATTAATAAGCGTTTTACTTGGTTAGTAGATTCAAAAGGTTTAATTGCTGATATACAATGTGGTTCATCGTTCTACAACTGATCACTTTGTTTGGCTGAATACAGCAATTTCTTTTTAACAAAATCAACATTTTGTGCCGTATTCGTTAATGTTGCAAAATCATATAACATAACGTTCTACAAACGCGAGGCATTTGCAAAAGTGTTTTTCAACTTCCCATTTAATTAAAGTATGTATAGGTAACACAATAATATTCTTTAAAGCTCTATTTTAAACGTGACGCTACTTATAATAGCTACTAACGGGATAAGTTAGTTTATCAAGCATATGATAAGCTGATTATATATGTTAATGACTAGCTATCTATTGTGTTTTGAAAATCTTGCAAACATTGGAATGTAAACTATAAATAACTATCAACCGCATTATAAACTGGGCTAATAACAATAGATTCACTTTTTTTATTAGCAAAAACGTTGCTTGTTTATTTTTGTTGAACAAAAATTGTTCTGTAGAAGAATGCATTTGTTCTCTTGTTGCCACATTTAATTGTGTTTTGATTTGGTGTTTTTGTTTATTAAATCTAATATCAAAATGAATTTTGTCACTAAGAAGCAGATTGGAAAATCAATACTTTTTTTGCATTACGCTTTGGTGTATACAGAACTAGATTATGGTTTTATAGTATATGACTTTGTAGCTCTATCAACATTATTTGTTTTGTCTACGGTATGGAGATTTTTCAGCAACTGACGAATTCCGCATTAACCCTATTTCTAGTGTTTCTTGGATTCAGCTAAACCATTAGGTTTTTATTGGTTTAAGTCTTGACTGTTAGGTACGCTTCAAAACAAAACGTTTTAGTTGTGCATAATAATAGTCTCAACAATTTATACAACATATGAATTAAATTTCTAACTTTAGTGTTGCATTTTTTTTTAACGTTTTAACTTTAAAATACTGCATTAAGAAGAATGAACAAAGCATCAGTAATATTGAGTAGAATTTGCAGAAAGTCTGCCAGGATACGTAAATACTATTTGAGTTTTCACCGATAGCTCAAAAATAGAAAATGTATGCTTTAAAGAAAATGAACTGCTGTTTAGATTTAGTTTGCCAAGTGTTAGCAGTGTTTATACTGCAGAACTGTATGCTATCTAAGTACAAGTAAATTTTATTGCATTTATGAGTTGTGAGTTGTGACACTATTGCCGCCGGTGAGCAACGTTTTAATAAAAGCTCAATAATGACAAACCATAAGCGTTTTAGATCACATATTAACCAAAAATTATTTATACGAGGGGCACTGCTAAAGTTTGCGGAATCAAGTACTGCCTGTATTGCCAGCGTTCTGCGGTTGTCAAATTTATAAAATTTGACGTTTTTCACTTATAATTCTGTTGACAGTTTGATTTCAAACTGCTCGGTTTCGTTTTAACAAAGTTTAACGAGAGTAATAACTGTGTAAAAAATAAAAAATTTAAATTGTGATTTCCAAATAATGATTTTTTTTAATTTTCAATACGGTTTAACACCGCAGCAATGTGTGGAAAAACTTAGTTTGTTATTTAGAGATAAAGCACCATCCAAAACTATGGTTAACAAATAGTTTGCAGAATTCAAGCGTGAAAGACCAACGTTTGATGGCAATCTTTGCAAAAGTCGTCCATGCATCTCTGTTGTTTCAAAAAATATTGATGCTGTGCGTGAAATAATTTTGTCAGATCGGCATGTGACCTATAGTGAGATAGAGACATCCTTAGGCATTGCAGTGAAACACATACATACAATTTTGCACAATCATTGCATGTCAGGAAGCTTTGCAATTGTTGGATCCCACACAGTTTGAAAAAAGAACAAAAACAGGCACTGTCAAGTGGTGCAATGAAATGCTAAAAAAATTTGAAGGGGGTCATTCAAATTTGGTATATAACATTGTAACAGGTGACGAATGTTAGCTTAAAACTAAACAGCAATCAACTGTATAAGTGTTTCAAAATGAACCTGAACCCACAAAAATGGTGCGTTCACAAAGCGTTTAAAAAAAAATGATTGCATGTTTCTTTGGAAAAACGGGTCATGTTGCAACTGTTGCATTAGAGGATAGAAGGACAGTTAATACTGACTGGTATACTTCAATTTGTTTGCCGAAATATATCGCTGAAATCAGAAGGAACAACATAAACCGGCAAATCATTGTTCATCATGACAATGCAAGCGCTCACACAGCACGACGATCAGTAGGAAAAAACTTGGCAAACAAAATTAAGAAGAATGATGGCAGGAAAACAATAACAACTGTAAGAATAGAAAAAGAAGCTAAGTTTGACGAAACAACAGAAAAAGAGATAGAAGATATAATCAAACAACTGAAAAAAAGAAGCGCGCCAGGAGAAGATCAAATAACCCATGACGTAATAAAAGCTATACAATAGAAGTAACACCAATACTGAATAACCTAATAAATAAAATGATACAAACAAGTGAATATCCACAAATACTCAAAAAACAAATTATAAAACCAATACACAAAAAATAAAAAAAATTAAAATCAGAAAATTATAGACCACTATTGCTTATATCAGTGCTAAGCAAAATAACAGAAAAAGCAATATAAAACAGACTTATGACATACACAAACAAACATAACATAATAAACAAAAGACAATATGCATTTCAAAGAAACTCAAACACTATGGGCATAACAACTGACATAATACAACACATAGCAGGAAAGCTGGATGACAAACAGTATGTAATACCAATATTTATAGACATGAGGAAAGCCTTTGACACAATTGACAAAGACAAATTGATCAACAAAATAGAAATTCTTGGAATAAGAAACACAAACTTAAAACTACTAAAAACATATATTAAACACAGAACACAAAAAAACAAGAATAAACGACATACTTAGTACATCTACAATAGCAGAATATGGGCTATCACAAGGTGGAGTACTAGCGCCAAAATTGTATATATTATACATAAATGATATATATATATAATATACACTTAGTTGGTGAAATATATACATATGCTGATGACACATGTATTATATATCACGGAAAAAATAAAGAAGAAATAGAGAGAAACATAAATGAAGACGTTAAGAAATTAACTAAATGGTACGACGAAAACATACAAACAATAAATGAAGAAAAAACAACGTATATGATAATAAGACAAAAAAACACAAAAGATATTAACTGAAAAATTGAAATAAATAACATACCAATTACTAGAACAAAACAGACAAAATACTTAGGAATAATATTAATTGAGAAACTCACCAGAAATACACATATTAACAAATTATTAAAAGAAAGCGCAGCAACAATATAAGCTGTGTATAGAGCTAGGGAATGCATTACAAAAGAAACTGCATTAAGTATCTACCATTCACTATTTTTAGCAAAAATAAATTATTTAATAAACATAGGGGGAGAAACAACAAAAACAAACATACAAAAAATACAAAGACAACAGAACAAAATTCTAAAAATAATACACAAACTACCAAAACTAACACCAACAGAAGAAGTATACAAAATAATTAACAAAACAAAGATAAACGAAAAAATAAAAATAGAAAAATGCAAACTAATATACAAAATTAAAAATAAAGAAATTAAAACCAACCTCCAAATAAAATGCAACAAAAAAATTCACGGACATAACACAAGAAGAAGAAGCAATATACATGTACACACAACACGGACAGAAAAAAACAAAACAAACAATACTAGGCAATGGACTTGTCACGTACAATCAACTGCCTGAAAGTATCAAGAAAACAAAGAATTATAAAGAATTCAAAATTAAAATTAAAAAACACTATATATTAACAAGATCTAGTTAGAAGAAGATAAATGAAAACATAAAATGGTGCCCCGAATACGAAGCTCTGCAGCCATCCACATGAAAACAGTGTAGAGCAGCAAGTGGGGAGAAAAAAAATATACATATATAAGTTTTAAATATGTAAATATTTTATAATAAAAAAAACAAACTGTAAAGTTTTTGACAAATAACAACATCCACTTAATGACTCATTGCCCATATTTGCCTATTTTTTTTGCACAATGACTTCTTTCTATGATGAGATGCAAAAGTGTATAGATTTTAAAGGAAAATATTTTGAGAAGCAATAAAGCGATTTATATGACTAATTTGTGTTTTGCTTTATATTTTCCGCAAACTTTGGCAGTGTCCCTCGTATATGACTTTGCAGCTCCATCCATCTTATGTATTCTGTCTACGCTACAGAATTTTTTAGCAACTGACGCATTTAGCATTAACTCTATTTTTAATGTTTCTTAGATTTAGCTAAACCATTAGATTTTTATTGGCTTAAGTCTTGACTTATAATTTTTGTAGCTTTTGTTCCTAATGTTGGTATTAACAAAACAAATGAGATTATTCTAGTTTTGTCATCTCTTCTGGCTTATATTAAATGTTGTTCCTTGGTTTTAAAGTTGTTTAAAACAATTTTAATTAGGAATTAATTTTTGGAAAAACTTGTTGCTGGGTTGATCTTTTAAACCTTCAAATTTGAATTGAAAAAGTTTTTCGATTTGATTTAAACTTTATCGATTTGGTTTGGTATGAATGTAGCTGGTTCAGCAAAGATGATCGTGAATGGTGTTTTTTGTTTGTGGTTTTAATAAGTACTAATTGACTAATTTTGGTCTTCTAATTGAATCTCGCTTCATTTTTGTTAGTCTGTTTGGTTTGTTTTGGTTGGGTATAAATTGATTTTAGTATGGATGTGTTTCATTCTTTAAAGAGTGTCAAATTGTGCAAACTGGTTTAATCAGCCTTAATTTTTCAAGGTATTTTTTTTAATAATCATTCTCTCAATTGTTGTCTTATTATTTGCTGCATGAAGTCTTATAGATACAACAAAGTTATCCTAATATATTAAAATTAGATTAGGTTATTTATTTAATTTAAAATAATACACCAGCGTTTTAACTGGAGATAATACTAGCTTATTTTTTTAAACTAATTTTATGAAAAATTATTCAAATAGATTAATAAAGTATTCAACTGATAATAAATTTTCTTATTTTAACCAAAATATAATTTTAGTTTCTTCAATTTTATATTGAAGAAAATAGTTAGGTTAGAGTTATTTAGTATTTAGATCTTCAGAGTTTCAACTGAACACTAAATAAATTTATTTTCAATTTTCTATTAAATTTTGACAAACGCTACAAACCTTTTTACTTTATAGTTTCAACTAAAGAGGAGACTAACAACAACATTCAATTTTAGGCATAAAATGATATCTGCTTATTAAAGAATGAGTGTATTGACACAATTTTGACAAACGCTACTAACTATCAACTGAAGAAGAGACAATTTACATTCAACTGTAGAAATTAAAATATATTTGTTTATTTTTTCAAAGTTTTGATTAAAAAATGAGTTTATTGTAACAATTTTGACAAACGCTACTAACCATCTTAGTTCAGAGTTTCAACTAAAGAAAAGACAATTGATACACAACTGTAGGAATAAAGATATAATTGCTTATTTCTTCAAAGTTTTGATGGAAGCATAAGTTAATCGACACAATTTTAATGAACACTACTATCTACAAAGCTATCTACATAGAATAAGTTGATTGACACACTGTTTACAAACGTTACTAACTTCTTATGACATTCAACTTTAATAAAAGAAAAGACAATTGACATTTAACTGTAAGAATAAAGATATAATCGCTTATTTCTTCAAAGTTTTGGTTGAAAAATAAGTTAATAGACACACTTTTCTGAAACGCTATCAACTTCATACTTCAGAGTTTCAACTAAAGAAAAAACAATTGACATTCAACTTTAATTATAAAAACAAATCTGCTTAAATGTTCAAAGTTTCGATTAAAGAATAAGTTAATCAACACAACTTCAACTGAAAAAGAAACAATTGACAATCAATTTTAGTTATAAAAACAAATTTGCTAGATATAGCATTTTAATTAAAAAATAAGTTAATTGACACAATTTTAACAAACGCTACTCACTTTAGAATTGCAACTGAAGTAGAAACAATTAACTTTAGTAAATTTATCAAATGCTAATGGGAAGTTTCCTCCAACACTTGAAGATTAAGCACAAATTTACCTATAAGTGTGGTTCAATCTAACATAATTTTAGGAAACTAGAAAAAATATTTAAGAGTTTATACTAAAACATTGAGAAAAAAAAATGATGCAGAAATATTTCATAGTTTATACTGGAGTAAATATTTTGATTTGAGTTAGGCTTTATTTAGGTAGATTTATTTTCAAATTTATCTTCTAAACGTTTCAACTTAAGACAACCAAAAATAAATGTATTTTCTAGGTTCCAGCATCAGTCTACAATAGAATAGTTTGCATGGCAGTATGTATATACATGGTGTTAAAAAAAAGTAAAATATTTAAAGAGGCGATAGTACAAACTACAACAAACAAAAAAGTCTTAATAAACATGGGTTGTCATAGCATATGGAACATTATTTATTTTTATTATTCTTTTCTCTTTCATTTTTTATTTTGCAAAAACGTGCATTTTCTTATCATAGTTGGCTGATGTTTTGTGAAATAAACATTCAGTATTTGACAGTTGTTGTTAGAGCACAAGTTTTCATTGTTATGGCTGATTACTCTAATGCAGAACTAGCAGTCATTATGTAGAAGCTTATTCAAATTGAAAGATTCCTTCATATTGTATGTTTGGACAAATTCACCAAAGATTGAGAGATACCGGTTCACTTCAAAAAGAGTGCTATCTTTCCGACAGACCCAAGTCGGTATCTCCTAGAGCAGAACAAGAAATTATAGCACGGATAGAGCATAATCCTGAGACGAGTGTGCGAAGAATATCAGCTTAGGTAGGGATTAGTGCTACTCTTGTTTGGAGAACCCTCCACAAGCAGCTGCTCTAACCATAGCATGTACAACGAGTACAGGCTTTAAATTTAACTGATCATCAGGCACCTTTGGTGTTTTGTCGCTGTTTTCTACGCAAGGATGCTGAAGACCCTCAGTTTCTTGCTAAACTTCTTTTTACGGATGAAGCCAAGTTCACACGAAATAGAGTTTTATAAAGCACATCGTTGTGCCGACAAAAATCCCCATGCTGTAATTGAATGTGGAAATCAGACATTTACATTGAACATTTGAAAATGTATTGTAGGTTTCTAGGTCCTGCTGTTTTACCAAACCAATTAACAAGAGCTGCTTACCTCCACTTTCTGCAGAACACAATGTATGATCTTTTGGATAACATGCCTTTGGGCCACAGGCTATAAATGTGGTTCTAGCATGATGGTGCTTCAGCTCATTTTTTTATTGCTGTTTTAAGAAGCGGACCAGTCAGCAAGATCGCCTGATTTAAATTTGATTTTTTTTTGGAAATCTTTGAAATCATTAGTGTAGGCTACTCCTGTAAATAGCCTCGAGGAACTGCAGTTAAAAATTAATAAAAAGTGCCAAAAAATTCAAGCGAATGAGAGTGTTTTAGAAAGAGTACAAATGTCTTTTAGACAAAGATGTTTTGCCTGTTTAAAAATGGAAAAAAGACGCTTTGAACATCTTTTATAACTCTGATTTTTGTAAAAATATATAAAAATAAATGTTTCATATCTCCAAAACCATTGCTATGACAACCCATGTTTATTATGACTTTTTTGTTTGTTGTGGTTTGTACTACCACTCCCTTAAATATTTTACATTTTTTTTAAGCACCCTATATATTAATATTTATTATTATGATTTAATTTAAAATTTGGTTAAATCTGAGGAAATTAATGTTAGTAAACAGGAAGTTACTATAAACTATCAGACAATTAGCAGTCCAAAAAGTTTACAATATTATAAAAATATTGTTCGAATGTGAATGATGTAATAAACGTGATCTAATCAAATTCAAAAACCCCATCGTGATATTGTACTTGGTCCTAAACCATAAAACCGTATTCTGTTGAGTTAAAATTGAGTATGATTTAAGTTTTTGTTTTCTATAAATTACATTTCTATTACAAGTATTAGTTTTTCTATCAAAAATGTATTTTTAGCACACACATTGAGCTCAAAAACAATATTAACAATATTAAAAAAAATGTATGTAAGTTTGATAATAATATAAAAATAAAATTATAGTATCATAATATTAATTACTTACGACAAAGTTGTGCTGTTCTCCAAGGAATATGAAATCCTAGTTCACTACACTCATCTGAATAAGCAGCTATCGTTGCACAAATATTTTCATAGTGTTTATCATCAGATGAATATGAGTCGTGAATGCAATTATCAAAATATTTATCAACTGGTATTTTAGTATGACATTGTTTAAAGACATCTGACTTTAATACATTGCATTTTTCAGACTCTTCATTATCAGTAGATTCTGGTAAAACCTATAAAAAAATATTATTTTATTACATTAGCAATTAAATATTATATTCACCTCTAAATCATCCAGTTCTGCACAATATCCCTTTTTCCAAGAGTTTGCAAATATTTCAGGAGATACTTCCGATACCCCTGATGATGTTTTGAAATCGTCCATATCATTATCATTATAATTACCGCACAAACCACTCAACTACAAAAATATATAATTAAATATATAAATATCAATATTATATACTAACTTTATTTTTCCATTGAGAATCTACAATAACGTAGACTCGGCTTTTTTTATCCCATCGAATTATTAAACCTAATTCACTAGATTCTAAAATTACAAACGGTTCCTTTATACTTATTGAAAATAAATCATATTGTTTTGCTTTGCTATTTTTCTGTAATAATATAGTTTCCGTTTTATGTCCTAAACGAATAGAAACATCAATTTCTTTTTTACAGTTAACTCCGGCGTCTTCACAAAACAAATTCTAAAATAAAATTAATAATAAATTTATTTAATATTTATATATAATTTAAGTTATACCTGCATAGTAATTTCAAACTGCTTATTTTCATTTCCAACACTTTTAACAAATGTGTATTGACATTGACCTTTAAAATTGTATATTTTTCCATCAAATGATTTGAAATGTGATTCGCCCCATGCACCACATATACCTGTGCATTCAGCTTCTACACAAACCCACTTTGCATTTTGACATTTGCTAAAATATTATATTATGTTTTATTTAAATACATTTCTATTAAATAAATATTTTACCATTGATTGCATCCGTTTTTGATGCTTTCATTTTCTTTATAAAATTTGCCATCATGAAAACAAGTACAATCTTTTGGTTTGACGCATTCCTCAGAATGAGTATCAAAAACGTAACCCATTTTGCATTCGCAACCTGGGTTACAAGTTGGAGGAAGAGTTGGCATGTCCACTTCTTTTATATTCTAAAATAAATATGTATAAATATTGTTTTAAACTAATGTTTTAGTTAAATAATACAGTTAGAATAATTAAAAAGATATAATTGATTAACTGTCAAATTTATCACTAAAGATTTAAAGTATTTGTTTCCATCATTAAATAAATTACTGAAATCCATTATCTTAAAAATGAGCACGTAAATGTATGCTTAGATTATATCTTTTCCTTTCCAAATTAATACCTACTATTTATACTCAGTATTTGAATAGCATTAATTTAATAAAAAACGACAGTAGTTAATTCCTTGCTTAAAAAAATGATTAGCTTAGTTTAGGCCGATAATGTTTGAACTTGTTTTGGTTAATTATTTATTATTGACTAAATTACCAGTTTAATTTTCCTTTTATTGTAATTTTAAAATGTGATTTTTTAGACTAAAATACTAAAAAGTTTTTTATGTAATCTTTATAGCGATAATATAATCTACTATTTTAATTTTAATTACTCTAAATATGCTGTTTTTATAGTGAAGTAAAAAATCCATTATCTATTTGTTAAATGATAAAGTTGTAGTTATGAGAGTTAATAGTTTTGTTGTATGTTCTCTAACTTGTTTTTTTATAGTTAGGTTAGGTTAGGTTAGATTAGATTAAGTTAAGTAACATAATCTAACCTAACCTAACTCGAACTTGTCTTTTTATAGTTAGGTTAGGTTAGATTAGGTTAGATTAAGTTAAGTAACCTAACCTAACCTAACCTAACTATTATTTATATTAGGTTAGGTTAGGTTAGGTTACTTAACTTAATCTAACCTAACCTAACTATAGTTAGGTTAAGTTAAAAAAAAAAGACTAGAGCATAGAGGAGTTGCAGAAAATAGCACGGCGCATAGTAAAAAAGAATTAAAAAACACAAAGCAATTAGCAGAAAAAAAATAATACTCATATATAAACAGCAAAAAGAGCTATAAAAAACGGACCGCAGAGGCAAAAAAAATTATTCTAGAAAGCAGAATTAGTGATTTCATAAAAAGAAATTTGATAGAAACGCAGGTAGTAGACAACACAAAACCAATCAAAAACGACAAAAACTTGACTGAACTAATCAAGTAAGCAGATTCCTATAAAAAGTTTTTTGAATTTAATGCATTTAAATGACCAAAAGAACTATTTAATGTAACCAAAATAAAATCCATCTAAACATACAGGAAATAACAAGATTCTAATCTAATAGTAAAAATGAACAAGAAAGATAAAAACATAGAGAAAGGAGAAAGGATAAGGAACAAATACTCGGAGATAACAGAAATAGAAAAAGAAATATGTGCAGTGAACACAATCACAAAACTCTGATTGGCATAAAATTCTCTAAAAAACATTATTAAAGTGAACACACGAGGAACCAAAAAATTTTTTTTTCATTAAATCAAAGAGATAAAAGAGATCATAAAAGATGAGAATCAGAATAGAATACACGTTTCAATTAACGTACTTGATAAAAGAGATACAATAACATTTGAAAAAATGAACGTTTATTCTACAACACAGTACCTACAGAAACTCGCTAAGGATTTGTAGAGCTTACAGAACAGTGTCACAAGAGGCAGTAGAGGTAATTACGGCAACACCTCCCGCGGATATGATGGTGGAGGAAATAATAGAAATAAAAAAACTTGTAAAAGAAGGAACGAGTAAAAAAGAAGCAAAGTAAGAGCAAGAGAGAAGACTATGGAATGATGGCAGAGAAAATGGGATACAGGAGAAAAGGGGAAATGGACGAGAGAATTAATCCCAGACATAAAAGAATGGGTAGAGAAGAAACCCGAGACGTGCTATTATACAACACAAATACTGACCGGGCACGGAGCATTTGGAAAATTCGTGCAAAAAATTAAAAAAATAAATGAAGAAGAAAGGTGTACATTTTGTCAGGAAGAAACACACGATAACGCAGAACACACTCTAGTAGAATGCGAGGCGTGGGAGGAAGATAGAAAAAAACTAGATTATATACTAGGAAGCAAAGTAACAACAATCATTAACAAATGCTTAAAAGATGAAAATAAATGGAGAGCGTTAAAAAACTTTGCAACAAGTGTACTAAAAAAAAATTGAAGAGTTTGACAATAGAAGAATATAGAAAAACAAACAATGGAAACAAACACACAAACTAATAGCCATAGAAGAGAAAGGAAATAAATGAAAGAAGCTGAATGGAAACAAGAAAACAGAGAAAGATCAAAAAGAAAAAAATAAGAAAGGACATGACAATTGTGCAAACCAAGAAACAAAAGAAAAAAGAAGAACATTTACAGAGACTACAATACCAAACGAAATTGCAGAGATAAGGAGAAGAAGAAAAGAAATATTGAAGGAAAGCAGAATAACAGAAATAACAAGGCAAATACCAAATGGTAGATATGCTATCTCGAGGATGACTGAGAACGCAACCTTTCAGATAGTCAGAATATACCTGGCAACGAGAGGACATGAAGAAGTAATTTCTGATGGAGATACAAGGATATTACTGGAGGTAAAACTTACAAATCTAAGACTGCCAATAGGAATACAACTGATGGAACTGCATAAGTTATTCATGAAGGAGAAGGGATACGATAAAGAAGAAGTGAACGAAGACCTTAGTAAGCTAAGAGCACATCTGAGAACAAATTATATAATTAGAGTAAATAACACAAAGATGGGAGAAAGAAGAGAATGCAGAGGTAGATGCCAGTGCAAATAAGAAAAGGCAAAATGACAAAAGAGACAGACAAAGGTAGGGGCTATAGGGAGAGAGGGGCCGGGGACAGCATGCGTGCCGCAGATGATGCGTGAAAATCCGCGAATCAAAAAACCAGCCCGCCTCAAACTAGCACCAAATGTAGGTTAGTTTAGACAGGGACATTAAAACAACAGGATTTGCGCAGAGAAGAAAACTGAAAGGTATTACCATGCGTAAGTTATTCTTAAGGGCCACTTCTTGAGAGCCAACAACTCACTACGTCCTAAAAAAAATAAAAAAAAAAAAAATAAAAAAAAAACTACAAAAACTGTACACAAAAGCAAGAACAGACAAACAAATGAAAGAAATCAAAAACACAACACGGAAAAAATTACTTTAAAAATCAATCATGTTTGTATACAGAACTAATTGGAAGCATCAAAAAGACAATAAAAAATAACACCATACAAAAGCAATCATAAACGGGTGAAAAATAATAAACAATAAACTGACAATCACTAAGAAAACAGCAATCATTAATGCTAAAAAACACAGATAAAAGCCTCCATAGTTAGTAAAATGTATAGAATCACTACAAAAGAGGAATTATGCCATAAAATTGGAAAATCCTAAACAGAATTACAATCAAAAACATAACAACAACCCGGACAAAAGTTAAAAAGCACTAAACAATTCTTCAAAAAATAGAATATTAGAGTGAATATAGTAAACAGAAAGGTAAAAGAAATGACCTGTATTACAAAATGTACCAGATGGTTCTACTACAGGCACAAGTAAACAGAACCAAAGCATGTTAAAGATGCAATGCAGAGAAACCTATTATAGTAATGTGCTGTATCTCCCATCACAATGCACCCATGTCTGTAATTCCTTTGGCGCGTAGAAACCTAGAACGTTGTAAGATGGGAAGAGATTCTTCAGGTCTTAGTGCTAAAAAGAGTTC
This sequence comes from Tachinus rufipes, assembly GCA_963932245.1. Lineage (NCBI taxonomy): Eukaryota > Metazoa > Arthropoda > Insecta > Coleoptera > Staphylinidae > Tachinus > Tachinus rufipes. The sequence goes on from OZ010744.1 coordinate 82,582,932, forward strand.
ACAAATAACTCGTTAATATGATTCTCAGATTCTTAGAATAAAGATACTGCACTACAGGCAATAAAAAAAAGTCCAGTAGGGTTCCGTACTCGACCCAGTGATCTGGAACGTCTTGTACAACCAGATACTGCAAGTAAAAATATCTTTCTAGCAAGAGCACAACATGTAATTGACCTAGTTATAAGACAAATTTAAGAAATTAGATTTCAAATAGCTTCCCAAAAAAGATGTATTAATTCTATATAGTGAAAAATAAGATATCTGCTTATAGATATAGATAGGAAATCTCAGCAAAAACAGAAAAGAAGGCCGCCGATCTAAAGAAAATACTGCAAAACTGTAAAGAGCCAAAACAGTCAACAAGAAAACTTAAATGTGCAGTACTCTACTTCTCAAGAAGAACTCGGATAATAAAAATCTAAAAAATATCATTGATGTTAGTTTGCCAGGCGTACAAAACAATGTCTATCAATGTATTAAAAATTATAGCAGACGTGCCAAATCACCTACAAACACGATAAAAAAGCCAATAACTTTGACATTATAAAGAGAATAAATTAGACCAATAGACAAAAAGCTGGCAAATAGAGTGGGATGCAGATACTGGCAAAGTCTCATGGACCAAAATACTGATAAAAAACGTTGGCGCTAGGATACAGAAAAAGCACGGAGAAAAAAATTAATTTCTATCCCAATTCCTTAGAAGGCACGGTACTTTTGAAACATATCTTTTTAGATTTGAGTTAAAAAAAATAACGGATGCAGTTATTGTGGTAAGAAAAACACAACAACTATTGCCATTGATGGGAAAAAGAAAGACATGAGATTAAAAAATACTCCAATAAAAATCTAAAACACCGATAGATAAAAAAATTAATTAAGGAAATAGAAAAGAGAAAAAAATGAGAATAAACAATACAGTTAATGCAAAAGTAAATAACAAGAAGAAATGCCATGTGAAAAAATAAAAAATGGTTTCAGTGGGTAAGATTTCTTTTGAAAAAATGAAATGAATCCTAGACTACCTTGTGTGAATAGTGTGCATAAAGCATTTCCACCTCTCAAATAAAAGATTAACTTAGATTAGGTTAGATTAAGAGTCGACTTTGCTCCGTAAACAACAACTATTATAACAGAAGTTTATGGACACAAACAGTAAAAATTTGTGTACAACAATGTTTAAGGTTGTTTAAAGTGTTGAAAAAATGGGAGTTATAAAGGTAGTTTGTTTAGTAACACCGGAGTTTATCAAATTACTCAACATACTTGTACAGATTCACGGCTTACTTATACAAGCGTAAAAAACTGCAATTAAGACGTAAGTTTGTATTTTAGTAAATAAAGATATAACAAGACGAGTTAGGTAAAGTTTTAAAAAATATTTTTTTGTTAAACCGACCATAAAAATTTAAAATATCTAAAATAAAAAAAGACGATACAGTGAAACCGTTTAACTAACGCTGAGTATATTTCACAGATGCCACAAAAACTTCTGAAAAAAAAAGAAAATTATGGAAAATCGGACTTGGACATAACCGGTATAATAAATTACCAGGAAAAACAAAAATAAAAGCTTCAAAACCCTCTCAAGAAAAAGCAAAAATAATTTAGGATCATTTTCCCAGAAATAAGTTCATACAAAATAATTAATTGTTACAACAAAAATTAAATATATGGCAATAAAGCTATAACTAATACCAAACAAAACACTTTCTTCTTTGCACTAAGAACATTAAGAAAACAAAAGACACAGACTATTTTTTAACTGGATATGCACGTAGATTCAACAAAACAAACTATAATAAATGCAATACAAAATTAAACAACATAAAATATATCCAAAAAAATTAACCTATTAATATAAATATAAAGAAAAAAGCGAACAACTAAACGTGAAGCAAGCTTTTGTTAGAATCACCAATCATATAGCAAAGATTCTTATTAGCACAAAAAAGTAAGCTGGAACAGAAAAAGAGTCAAGAAAATGATAACGCCTACAAAATGTTATTGATGCCACAGAGTGATGCACAAAGCCAATGACAGCAAGAGAAAAAAAAGTTGTCATAAATACGGTCCACCAAACTGCTAGACAAAATACTGGACGCAAGAGCAGTTTTCTATGCAATCAAACAGGAGATACAGCTAAAACACTCAGGTGTATACTATATATAAAAACTCGTTATAAAAAAAAATGAGGTACAAGGAGCAGTCATGACCCAAAAACAAACAAAACTGCTACAACTAACCTTATCAGTTGCAAGGCGGTTATAGACTTTCAAAAACAATAATGAGTAAAAGACAACATAATTTGACTATAGTCTTAAAACCAAATCAAAACATGGTAAAACAATGCAATAAATAAATAACGGATAATAGCAATCTTAACGTGGTTAACTCTTTACTTTAAAAACAAAAGAAAGTAAAACCTTTACAACAGAATTGCACAATATTCCTGCCAAGGCAGTAAAACTACTGTTTACTCATTTCTCCTTGTTTTCTTTTGAAAAAACTTTTTGGTCTACTTTTGGCCTATTTTACGGTTACTGTTATTAGGTATCAAAGGCTTGATAACCAAATCAACTTTTTACTGACATCTTCACAATGAAGCCCTACACTCAAAATAATATTATCAAGGTGTGATAGCTCAACAGTAAAGCCCTTGCATATCATGCGAGCAGTCCGGGGTTACACTTGCTCTTTATTCACCAGGATGGTTCGGAAGTCTGTTAGTCTCATCAAACTTCTTTAAACAGTTCATAAATTTACTCATGCGATGTAACATAGCCGTAAAAAGAACAAAACATCAACACAAAAACCGGAAAAAACAGTGCATAATATAATAATAATAACAATAAAACTAATAAGGAATGAAAATTGAATAGTGGTGGCCGTTATTATGTGATAGTTTATTTTGAGATCAATAAAACCCATTTACTATGTACTATATCACGAATATATTTAAAATATTTACATTGATAATGCAAAAAAGTGTTGAAACAAAACAAAAAAATATGTGCTATAAATGTGTGCAGCATTACTACATTTTCAAAAATTGCTATAAATAAAACTCCTGTTACAAGTGCATGGTAGGCAAAGATTAAGCAAACGATTTATTAGCAAAAGCTACAAAATTACTGGATATCATCAGGAAAAAAAAGTTTAAACTCAAAAAAGATCACTAATGATAATAGTAATCTACAAAAGAAAAAAACGTGAGTCTATTAACATAAACCTTGATCAATTATGCAAAACTAACTAAAAACATGATAAATAATAAAAATGAAAAATGGATCTTAGATACTAAAACTGATGTAGCAATTAAAACACAACAAAAACATAAAAATTGTCTAATACAACTACAAAAAAAGAGGATTTGTTTAGGTGAAAATTAACAAGTATGTGATCTACGGGTATTATTTCTCAATAAACAAATCAATGGAAAATTTAAACAAATCTAAAACAACAAGAAACATATAATTATTGCTGAGGACCTGAACTTAAAAGTCAGTTCTAAAAATGCAATAAAGCATTGAATGGCATGGACTTACATAACAACAGCTAATGTAGATAACAAATCAACGTTTATTAGAAATGAATTAAAATCAATCATTAATGTCACCAATTACACTGCAAAAAATGTTACTAAATAGAAAGTAAGAGATGAAATAAATCTTGACCTACTCTATGTAACTGCAAAAAAAGAGAAAATAAATGATAAAGAAAACCTTAGAGTTCAACTATGAAAATATGTGAATCCTAATGCCAGAGAAACAATAGAAGCCATAAAAGCAATTATAGCCAAAATCATTAAGAAAAAAGGCAACCTGAATCTTTATAAAAACTTATACTGGTGAAACAAGTATTTTTTCCAATTAAAAACAAAGTGCACTAAGCTTAAAAAAAACAAAAACAAAAAGCAATACAAAGAAAGCAAAGCAACAATAAAAAGATAGCTTGTCCAAAAATCTTAAGAAAAACAGTAAGTGTTAAAAAAGCAAAAAGCATTTAGAGTTTAAATTTCTGTCAGACAAACTTAAGGTGACAAATAACGTCAAGCTACCAACCAAAAGACAAAAAATATCTACAAGACTTATTCTAAAAAAAAAAACAAAAATTAAATTAAACCATTCACCTTAAAAGAAACTACAAAATGCTACACAGAAATTAAAAAAAAAATCGTTGGTCCTAAACTGGATACATCTAACACCATGCTGAGAACGTTTAACAAAGAGTTCTAAAAAAGTAATTTTTCCAAAATATGAAAGCTAGAGCTTATAACTAAACTACAGAATGCAAAAAAAAGATTAAAAAACACAGGACATTATGTTTGATAAATATCCTTAAAAAATTTTGAGCACATAATTTCAAAACAGTTGAGTGATAAGGTCAAACTCATATTGTCGGAAAACCAGTTTGGATTCCGGAAAAATGTGTCAATCAAAAACGCTATGCTAATGATGACTAAAACAGTAAAGGATTTATGAAAAAGCTTTCACAAATAGAAAACTGTGAACCTGTGCGTGTTAACAACTGTTGATATCAAAAAGGTTTTGGTTGTCCTTTGGAAAAGAGTGGTACAAGCTCAAATAGACATCAGGTGTTAGCAAACGACTCATATGATCATAAAGTTGAGAAAAATATATTAGCAAATAACACAAGAATGGTTGGTAAGATACAAAATCTTTTAAAACACAAAAGTTGAAAACTTCGACTTTTGTTAATCCAGTTCTTAAGTAGCCAAAAATGCTTTAAGTCATACTTTAAAATTTTAAGAGCAAATAACGCCAAAAAATTAAAAGGAGAAACGTCATCCAAAAACCTTTTAAACAAAATTTTAATTTAATTTAAAAATTGCTAGATCTAAAGCTATCTTATGCTGCAATTTACTAAAGCACGTTTACTACAATTGGTTTTATTTGGTTACTATAAGAAACGGAAACAGCGCTGAAGTTGGTAAGTAAAAATTAGTTTATAAATATTGTATTAACACAATATCTACTAATACAAAGTTTAGTATGTATCTATTCTATAAATTTTAAAAAATATATTTAGATTAACACAAGCAGACCTAGTAGAAAATTAATTTTAATTGGTTTTTACCGGAACATATATGAGTACTTACATTTTGCACATCAATAAATGACGTTATTAAAATTCTATATACATATTTTTTAACTAAACAACTTAATTTAGTTTTTGCAAATAAATTTTGTTTTGTTAATGGTTTACTAAAGCTAAAGATAAATAATAAATTTAAAATGTCCAACATTTTCATTAAATTCTGTTCTAAATTAATTGTTTCACAGATTACTACAAACTAAACTAATAATTGTTTCATAGAAAGATGACAACGGTGTACAAGAACAGCCAAACGTAAAACTGTCAATAAATAAATGTCACTTAAGTTGAGTTCAGCAATGTTTGCTATAATAATGTCAAAAAACTTAAATTAACAAAAAATATTATTATTGTGCATTATACAGTTATTTTACATTGCCCCAAAATCTGAAATTTTGTTAAAGTGGGTTGATTCAATTGAATAAAAAACTATGGGCAATTCCATTTTAAACGGACCAGAGCAGGGGGAGAGGTGTCGAGAAACTTGCTTTAGTATTTTTGTTTGTTTCTATAACATATTAGTAGTATTATGATTAATTTATAAAAGTATAAAACCCTTAAAAAAATTCAAGAATTTTTGTTGTTTTTTTTGATTAAAATTGCAATTTTAACTCAAAAAAAAAGAAATTTACTAGTGAAATCAATTATAAATTTACCGTAGAATTTAAATCTGGCGCCATTTCAAGTTAATACCTTGCCTATAAGCCGCAAAAGCCATAAAACCAATTTTTTGTTTTTAGTGAGCTGAGCAAAAGAAGATTTTTAGATTTTTTTTAACCGCTGTTAAGTTAAGTTAAGTTAACGTATTTTGATGTAAATTAGTTAGAAAATATAAATTTGTTTAGTGTATTTGGATTTTAAGGGTTTAAAACTCGAAAAATCTGCAAAAGTAGACTTATTCTTCAACATAAACTATTTTAATCAAAATACGTCAATTTCGGCGGTTAAAATTTTTAGTAAAAACGCTCTTTTTTGCTAGGTCCACTGAGAACAAAAAATTTTTGCGGTTTATAGACAAGGTATAGACTAGAAATAGATTTTTTAATAAATTAACTATTTTTAAATAAAAAATGCAATAATTAAAACAAAATACTACTAGTAAGTTATAGAAACGAAAACAAATACTAAAGCAAATTTTTCAATGCACCCTCCCCCTGCTCTGGTTTGTTTAAAATAGAATTGCCTCTATATATTGTATGATAAAAACAATAACAGTATCTATATTGTATGTAAATCAATTTGTATTTGAGATTATTATTACCTTGCATGTACGTGGTTCAAATGGCTCACAGTTAGTAAAAACTAAATTTCTAGTTGCGTTACACATAAGTTTTGAATCATCTGGTTGAGGATACTTCATTATTTCTTCAGCTGTTGCTGTTCTACATTCCCAACGAGCGTAATCACATGTACTACAAACAATAAAATATATTCAAATATTATCATTTATTATCATTTCTATAATTACCTACCATAAATCATATTTATCAGCGTTTAATCTAATTTCTTTATGTCCACCTGGCGATTCTAATCCATTATATTTACATTTGCATTTATCTATAGGTATACATGCACCATTTTCATCAAGCGTTGTTCCTTCATGACAATAGCAACCTTCCCCACATAAATCACTGCATTTATCATCAGTCATATCAAAACAACTTCTGGTGCATGGATTACCGCATGTTTGATACACTTGACCTGCTGGGCAAGTTGTTTTGCATTCTTTTGTATTTTGGCGCCAATCTACAACTATTCCTGCTCTTGCACATTTTGCTGCATATGTTGATAATGGCGCGCATAAGCAAGAAACGTCATTCTAAAATTGTTATTAATTACTAATAATTTAATGTAACAATTTTATATTACCTTAGCTCCGCATGCGCACATATCATACACGCAATCCTCGTAATAGTTTGTAACATCAACGGCAAGATGGCAAGCTAAAATAAATATGATTAAACTTTAAAATTACTACAACTATATAAGCTTACGTTTAAATAAATCAGATTTCAAAGTTTTGCAATGCGCTTCAGCAAAAATTTTATTATTTTTATTGTCGCATGGATTAGGTGGTATTATCGGTTCGGCAGCTTTACATCTTTCTTTAGTTATCCATGAGTTTGCAAATGTGTTAACGTTATTTTCAATAATACCGTCTGATGTTAAGAAGTCATCACTTGGGTTATCGTTCCATGTTCCGCATAGACCCTATAAGAACATATTAACAATTTATATAAAAAATAATAATATTATAACAATTAAGTCTTACTTGTGTTCTGTTTTTAAACGATGGAGGTGCATTAATTTGTACTAAATAAGATGGACCATTCCATAATACCTGAATTCCATTATCTAAATTAACTGTAAATGTTCAATATTAATAGAAATTATATTGGTTAGACGCTTTTTTGTATATCTGTATAAATTCAGATTGATAATGCCAAATAAAACTTTAAATAAATCTATTTATTTGTCATTAATTTGCATACCTTGTTGCCATTATTAATCTGAATCAATACTATTTTACAATTGAATTTTATGAATTACTCAATCTTAACATACCTGCAACTTGATGAGAAGTTTGCATTTTAATTGTAGCACCTGGTACATAATAAGGCAGTGTAGTGACAGTTGTACTATTAACTTGTACTACTTTATTTTGCAACAATTTAATTTTTTGTCCATATAATTTTATAATTACAGCGTTATTACAACTTATATGTGGACCATAACAACCTACATTTTCTCCTTCAATACTAAATGTAGGAGTTTTTAAGAAATAATAATTGCATTGTCCCATAAAGTTAAATCTTCTACCATCAAATGTAGAGTAATGAGGATCTCCAACAGCTGTGCATTGTGCATTGCAACTTTTCTACAAGATGCATAATTTAGATCAGTTATAGTTAGTACAATAAGTTTACCTTGTTGCACGACCATTGCCCATTATTACAAGTACAAGTTTCACATTCTTTAGTTAAAGTTTGTCCGGGTGTATGCTCTTTGCCTTGCCATTGACATGGACATTTTGATTTTGGAATGCATTTATTATTATGTAAAAATGTTCCGACAGGACAATAACAACCTTCTTCACAATTTAAATTACTGGCGGGCTGTAATGAATCACCACAAGCAAGTTGACCTTCTCGTGGCATGCAGGTCATGTACATTTTGCCATCAGTACATTTCATTGCTACATTTAAGATAATATTATTATATGTTAATTATAATCTAATATAAGCAATATAATATAAACAACTTGATATAATAATGTCATGCAAGACAAACTGATAAGATTTTGTGCTTTACTCTTAGTCTTTGTAATCGTTGGTATAAATTTTAATAAATTATTAATTTATTTTACAATAAGTAATATAATATTAATCTTACGACATATATTTGAATCTCTCCAATGGCCCAAATTAGTTATGCCTTTGTGGGTGCACATTTTAACATATATATTTAGTGTTTTGCAAGCACATTCTTCTAAATCGTCTTTGCAACCACAGTATTCCCAGGTACAAGCGTTTATAAGTGATAAAGGATCTATAAGCTGCAAATAGTTTATTTATTAATTTTAATATAGTATACCTAAATATATTTATTTACTAACTTTCTGACATGATGCAAATTTAGAATGAGTAAGAATTTTTCTGCAAAACTGTTCAGCTTTATGTAACGTTGGTTGAGCTGCTACGGGTGTACAATCATGTGTATCTTTTTGTAGTCTACATTTATCTAAAATGTTTTAACAGATTTAATTATTATTTTATACAATTTTTCACTATAACTTAACATCATGTTTACCTTAAAAATGTATCATATTATAAATATTAAAAAAAAAAATATATTTGTAGGTTATTTTGGCATTTATAAATCAATTTAACAAAAAAAAAAACAAATTAACAAATTTACAAATTAACAAAAAGAACATATATATTATTTAATTTTAAAGTTACCTTCTGTATTAGTTTGCCAACTTTGTGCAAAATCTATAAGATTGTCTGGTTTGTTGCCATCTTCTTTAATAATATCATTATCTAAATCTCCATCTAATGATCCACACATTCCAGAGGTTTTCTGCCACATTTCAATGCCTGCATCAACTTGAATAAATTGCTGAAATAAATTGATTTTTTTTTAAATTTCAAAGTGCGTAAAAAGACAATGTATGAACGCTCTATAGTTAGGTTTGGTTTGGTTAGGTTAGGTTAGGTTAGGTTAAGTTAGATTAGGTTTGGTTAGATTAATATAAATATTAAATTGTAATTACCTGTCCGTCCCATTTAATATTAACACCAACTAAATCCAAATGCACCATTATAAAATTTTCATCTCTTTCTGTTCTAATATTATCCAACCGTGCTGGTATCGGAAGAATCTGTTTCGGTAATACCAAAATTGGTATACCTGCATCTAAAATATATCAAACTTTTTATATACTATAAAATTATTAAATAACGTTATTACCAGTTTTTTTCAAAATATATTCTTGTCCGTAAATATTTATTTTTAATATTTTATAACAAGTTTTAGGATCATCTTTGCATGGGTTATTAAGTGTAGAAATAGTAAATGTATCTTCATATGAATCTTTTACTAAAGTTTGTTCACAATCAGAATCAACACTAAATATTTTGCCATCAAATGAATTGTAATGAGCACCACCCCACGAAAAACAAGTACCAGGAGTAGGAACTGCTACTTTTTGTGCTACTACTTTTAAAGTTTCGTATTTTATATGTTCGCCAATTTGAACAACTTTTGGAGAATTATTATATTGAACTGTCTGCAATAAAAATTATTATATGTTATTATGTGTTATATACAAGTATAATTATTCTCATAATTAGAATACTTACAATCTTTTTTGTTTTAAGATTACTATGAGAGGTGCGATGTGTTGGTACTGCTTCCATGTTGTTTTCTAAAATTTTGATTACAATTAATTTAGTTAAACATATATAAATTAAAATTACATTTTTATGTTAATAAATATAATTTAAACTTAATAAATAATATTATATGTAAATTGCTTTTCTACTCAGTGTGAGACATAAAAGGAGAGGACTATTAATAAAATAAAGGTAATTTTTCTAAAAACGTTCTCCTAGCCAATCTAGAAAGAAAAATATCACATGAGGTATGGAATTTGAGGAATTTACCAGTTATTTGGTTGAAATCAAAACCTTCTAGAAGTAAATTAGATTTCTGATTATTCTACTATTTTATTAATAATAAAACAAATTATAATTACAAAGATATTAGAGTTACTTTATTTACATCTACCACCATCTACAACAAAATTGGCACTGAGGTAAACACTTCAGAGTAATAGTACTCTTTGCAAATCGACAACTAGCGGCCGAATAAAGTGGTAAGCGGTGAGCGTTAACTACATTTTCCTCATTTCTCTGACCATGTTTTAAACTGATATTATGTCTTTGGTCTACTTAAAGAAATATTAAGTAAAATTTAAAAAGAATATTGATGAAGTGATTCTGGCGGTGCATAAGTGGCGGTGCACACAACTAAAAAATTGCTCATCACTATGTATTGCATAAAACCCTAAGCCTCTATAGCAAGTGTAGGCGTAAGAACTTGTTTTATGGTCTAACTGATATTTGTTGCTTATCAGCTGAACAAATTTCAATTGCGTTGGAAGATATTCCCATGTTTCCAGTACAAAGAATTTGTCTAACAAGACCATTTAAATGCAAACATAGAACAATTTCTAATGAATAACTCTTGCTGTTTTAATTGGAAAAGTTTAAAACAGTATTTGAATTTTTGGTTATTTCTGGTTTAGTATATCCGTTTATTATTAGATTAAACTTTTTGCAAACATTATTAAACTTTTTAAAAAATTTGGGGGATGGTAATATTGAGTCAAAAAAATATGCTTTATAAAATTGAAGAAATTCATCCGTAACACGAACTAAAGGCTCCAGAAGCATGTTGTTTAAAAATTTGTGCAGTAAACCATTCATTTCCAAATGCTGAAAATGACGTAGAGGCGTTGCGTAAAATAAATTCTGTTTTAGACAGATTAAATTGGTGTAAGAAACAGATGGATACTTTTAACTCTTTGCTGCAGAAATATAAAAAGATATTTTCTTACAAACTTGCTTTAATCCAATGCTACCAACATGAAAATAAGCTAACAGATCTTTTTCCTTTTCCTGTCAAACAGTATCCAATCCCGGTTGCTTATCGGGATGCAGTACAAAAAGAAATTGAAAATATGAAAGTTTAAAGGTAATAGAAAACATAAAAATGTAGATTTTATTAAGATTGGGAAAGTGTAAATTTTTTTTTGAACAAGTTAAATTGTTGGGTTATATATTAGATAAAGACGGTATACGCCGGGATCCCAAACGTGTAAAATCCCTGCACAACTTTTCCGAACCAGCTTCAGTAAAACAACCCCAGGTATTTTTAGGGTAAGTCAATTTTGACCGCACGTTTGTAGATTTTTTTTTTATTTTTTTATTTCTTTAGAACGTAGTGAGGTGTTGGCTCTCAACAAGTGGCTCTTAAGAATAACTTACGCATGGTAATACCTTCCGGTTTTCTTCTCTGCGCAAATCCTGTTGTTATAATGTCCCTGTCTAAAGTAACCTACATTTGGCGCTAGTTTAAGGTGGGCTAGTTTCTGCCTTGCGAATTTTCACGCATCATCTGCGGCACGCATGCTGTCCCCGGCTCCTCTCTTCCTATAGCTCCTACCTTTGTCTGTTTCTTTTGTCATTTTGGCTTTTCTTATCTGCACTGGCATCAACCTCTGCATTTACTTCTTTCTTCTATCCGTGTGTTATTTACTATAATTATATAATTTGTTCTCAGATGTGCTCTTAGCTTACTAAGGTCTTTGTTCACTTCTTCTTCATCGTATCCCCTCTTCTCCATAAATAATTTATGCAGTTCCATTAGTTGTATTCCTTTTGGCTGTCCTAAATTTGTAAGTTTTACCTCCAGTTATATCCTTGTATCTCCATCACGAATTACTTCTTTATGTCCTCTTGTTGCCAGGTGTATTCTGACTATCTAAAAGGTTGCGTTCTCAGTCAGCCACAAGATAGCATATCTACCATTTAGTATTTGCTTTGTAATTTCTGTTATTCTGCTTTTCTTCAATATTTCTATTCTTCTTCTCCTTGTTTCTGCAATTTTGTTTAGTATCGTAGTCTCTGTAAATGTTCTTCTTTTTTCTTCTGTTTCTTGGTATGCATAATTGTCATGTTTTTTCTTATTTTTTCTTTTTGATCTTTTTCTTTGTTTTTTTGTTTCCATTTAGCTTCTCTCATTTCTTTCCTTTCTCTTCTATGGCTTTTAGTTTGTGTGTTTGTTTCCAATGTTTGTTTTTCTATATTCTTCTATTGTTGCGAAGTTTTTTTAGCGTCCTTTATTTATTTTCATCTTTTAAGCATTTGTTAATGATTGTTGTTTTATCTACTTTGCTTCCTAGTATATATTCTTGTTTTTTTCTATCTTCCTTCCACGTCTCGCATTCTACTAGAGTGTGTTTTGCGTTATCGTGTGTTTCTTCCTGACAAAATGTACAACTTTCTTCTTCTTTTATTTTTTTAAATTTTTTGCAAGAATTTTTTAAATGCTCCGTGCCCGGTCAGTATTTGTGTTGTATAATAGCACTTCTCGGGTTTCTTTTCTACCCATTCTTTTATCTTTGGCATTAGTTCTCTTGTCCATTTCCCCTTTTCTCCTGTATGTGTATCTTTTTTACTCGTTTCATCTTTTACAATTTTTATTATTTCTATTCTTTCCTCCACCATCATATACGCAGGAAGTGTTGCCAAAATTACCTCTACTGCCTCTTGTGACACTGTTCTGTAAGCTCTACAAATCCTTAGCGAGCTCGCTTTTGTGGTTCCTCTTAGTTCGTTACTGTTTTTTTTTTTGTTTTCATGGCTTCCCCCCATGTTTCTGCGGCATACAGCAATTTGCTTCTTGTTGCCGTTGCTATTAGCCTTCTGCTTTCTTCTTCTGGACCTCCGTTGTTTGGCATAAGTCTACCAAGCTTTCTTTCTATTTCCTTTGTTCCAATGACCACTTCCTTAACCTGTTCATTCCATTCCTTTGCTTCGAGTGTCACTCCGAAGTATTTGATTTTTTTTTCATATGGTTATTTTTTGATCACTCACCTGTATCTTACCTGTTCCTCTATTATTCCTCTTAGTCGCTAGCCATGCCGCCTCAGTTTTTTCTGTTGCTAGTTTTAAACCCTTACTTCTCATCCATATTTGTATCATATCAATTGCCAGCTCTAATCTTCCTTTTAGTACTTTTATTTCTACGTCTCTACCTACTTCTGCTATGTCGTCCGCAAATGCTGTTATTGACACGCCTTCCGGCATCTTCATTCGAAGTAACTCGTTATAGATAAGGTTCCACAGTTTTGGTTCCTGTGCTGAGCGATGTGGTACCCCTCTGGTAAGTTTAAATTTTTCCTTTTTGGTCACTAGGTTTCTATCCTGTAAGTAGCTCCATATGATTTTGATTGTTTTTCTGTTCAGTTCTTTCTTCTTTACCGTCTCTATGATTGCTGCCCATAATACGCTATTAAACGCGTTCTGTATGTCCAACGCTATCATTACGCAGTGTTGCGTTCCGCTGTTTTTTTCTTTTGCTATTGCTTTCACTTTTTCTATAGCTCCTAAGGTTGTTTTTCCTTTGGTAAATCCGTATTGTCCTTTTTCCCATCCTCCTTTTTCTTCTATTTCTTGTTCTATTCTCCGTACAATAACTTTCTTCATTATTTTAGCCAGTGTGTTGATTAAGCATAATGGTCTGTATGACGTTGCTTTTCCTACTTCTTTCTTTTTCTCAATCAGTACCAGAATGGCTTCTTTCCAACACCCTAGGAAAGTTTCTTCTTTTAGGCACGTGTTGATTATTTGAGTTATTTTTATCTCGTTTTTGTCTAAAGCTGCTTTAAGAATCTCTTGTTATTTTGTCCGGACCAGGTGCTTTGTTGTTTGGCAATTCTTTTATAATCTCTTTTGTCTCTTCCACTGTTGCCATAACTGTTTCTTCTTCTCCTTTTGTTTTTAGTTCTTCTACTGGTTCTCCCTTGGGAAATAGTTTTTTAATTATGTCTTCTTCTTCTTCGTCTTTTTTTAAGCAGATTTCTTTTGCTCTTTCACCCAATTTGTCAATCACTATTTTATTATTTATAGATTCTATAATTTCTTTCCAGCATCTATTTCTGCTATTCCTAATTTTTTTAAATTTTTCTGTCGTTTTTTAGTTTTTCTTCTATTTTCTCTGTGTTCTCTCCTCTCCTTCTCTGCCTTTTGACTTTCCTTCTTGTTTGTATTGTGTTTTTCCAGCATTATTTTTTTCCTTACACCACCAGTGTGGTCCTTTCTACTGTATTGTATACGTTTGTGTAGACTTGGTGATTCTTTTTCAGTCACTGTCTATTCATTTATTATTTTTGCCATTTCCCACGTTGCTATGGTAATGTTAGTATGTGATTTTGAGCTTCCTCTTACAAACGTCGGTTTGTCTGCTTTGTTGCAAATTGTAAGATTTAACCCTGCTATCATTGTTCTTGTAGCCTCTCCATCTCGGTGATTTTGCGTTGAAATCTCCTCTTAATTTTTGTTTTTTTGTTTTTTTTTTGTTTTTTTTTGTTATTCTGTTTTCTTAAAATTTTTCTATCCACTCTCGATAGTATTCCATATCGCAGTTTGAGCTAATATAACAGCTGTATACTATCATGTTTTGTACTTCTGCCCACACTATTCCTTCTTTTGGTGTTCCCCAACTTTCTACCTTATCCCTACACTTCCCCCAGCTAAAATTGCTGCATCAGTTCCTTACTTACCATTTAGTTTGTTTTTATTAGGTTCTCTCACTAGCACTAGGTCTGTTTCCTCTCTCTCCGCTGTTGCTATTAGTAAATCATGAGCCTCTCTTCCCGTCCTTATGTTTATTTGTATAAACTTATACATTATGTGATACTATTTCTTTCTCGTGTTCTCTCCAGTTGTCTGGGTTGTTGTCCTCCATATTCTTTTTTGTTCTCCTTATTTCTTTTTTCTTTGTAGCTAGACATCTTTTCTCTCCCGTTCTGTGTCTTAATACTTTGCATTCAATGCAGTATTCTTTGTTTTTTCATTCGGCAACCTGATGCCCCTCCTTTCCACATTTTAAACAAAGACTTGTTTTCCCCATTGCATTCTGCAGCTACATTTTCTTTACTCCAGCATTTATTTTCTATCATTAACTTTCTCTACTCCGCATCTTATGAGTCCTATGTTTATTCTTCCTTCTCCTATTATCTGTTGCGCTATTTATTTGTCTATTTTGACTATAGCGGTTTGTTTTTCTCTATATCCTTTCTTTATAGAAATTATTCACTTTGTTCATAATTTCTTCCAGTATTTCTTCCCTCTTAATTTGCGGGCTAATATCTTTGATTATCACCAGTTCTGTGGTTTTGTTGCTGGCTTTTCTTACATTGCAGCCTTCCATTCCATTTTTAATTTTTTCCATCTCTTTCTCCGTCTCATTACCCTTTGTAATTAGTAACAACTCCCCTTTTTTTTGTTTCATTTACCTCCTTGAACGTAGATCCTTTTATCTGGATTTTTGCCTGTCTCAGCAAATCTGCATATGTGACACCTTGTTTGCTCACTACTATTGCACCTGTTTCCGTTTCTGGCCTTCTTTCTCTATTTGTCTTCGATACCTGTCCCTGTGTTGGCACGCACAGTCTTATTTTAGAGTTACTTCTTCTTCCTGCCATTTCCATAATTTTTTTTGCATCTCTTGCCGTAATTGCCTAGTTGGTATTGGTATATTTATTTTTTCAATACTTAATGTTTTTGTTTTGTTAAGCATTTTTTCGATAGCTATTAATATCTCCTTATTCCCTGCTGTTTCGATTTTCTGCTTAATAATGTGCACCTTTCCCACATTTTTTTCGCTTAGATTTTTAACTATTTCTATATATGGCGTTCCATCTTTTCCTTCTTCCTTCATTAGTTCAGGGTATTTTGTTTTTGCTTGTTGTAAGATACCACCTTCTTTGCCTATTTCATCTTTATTTATTAAAAGTCCAGTATTCATTTCCTTTCCCATTATTGGGTTCTTTTTTTCCACGTTTACATATTTATAGTCTGTATCTCTCCATTCTTTATTTATAATAATTTTTATATCCTCTTCATTAACCACTTCTAATATCTCCTCGTCCGAGATGAATTGGTTTTTACGGTTTTCTTCCCTATTATCTCCAGTTTCCATTGTCTGTGTCGACATTTCTATACCTATTTTTGTTTTATTTTCTTTCTCCTGATCTTTTATTTTTAACTTTTTCAAATTCCATTCTCTCCATATTTGTTTCTTATTGATTCGCCACCTTATTAATTTCCAGTTTAGTGTTTGTACACTCACTGGTTAAGTTTTTTAACTCTCTAATTAATTTCCCCATTATTTGGATTGTTGTGGGTTATTTGCTCTCTTCACCTCGTTGTTACCGACTGGCGAATCTATTTCTCTCCCTCTTTTTTAATTCGTTTGACATAATTCTTTATCTTTTTTTTTATCCGGCGGTGTTTATTGCGTTTTTTTACCCTTGTCCTAGTTTCACTTTTAATTAAATATCAAATTGCTGTTTTTGCGTTTATGTTTTAATATGTAACACTAGACGTGTCGCGCGTCACGACACGAGTGTGTTTTAAAACACGACCGCACCTTTATTTTTTAATGTGTCCTTATCACACTTTAACACTTTTTTGAACATTCACAATAAACTTTCCTCCTTTCCACTGTTTGTTCTAATTCACAGCCTTTTTAATTTTTTTTTTAAATTATTCACCATTACTTAAATCGCTTTTATGCACATTCGCGACTACGTCTGTAGATAAATTTTTAAGTATTAGCAAACTATTAACTAGACTTTTACGAAAAAAAAAACAGATTGGATTTGGGGTACCAAACATCAATTAGCTTTTAAGAACATCAAGTCTATCTTATCCGAGGAAATTCTTTTGTACCACCCTCAATCAGATCTGAAATATTTTGTCCAATGCAATGCAAGTGATGTTGGTATGGGGGCAGTTTTGTTCTAATTTTAAAATGGCAAACGACAAGCTGTTAGTTATTATAGCAAACTACATAAAGAAAAACGCTATACCACCTAAGAAAAAAAAACTGTTAAGTATTGTCGGTGCGTTACGCAAATGACGAATATTTTTGTTGAGTAAGTCTTTTACTGTTTTAAGTGACTACAAGTTTTTGTTGTACTTTAATCACTGTCGTTTTTTGTCCTTGCGTATAGCTTGATGTGTTATGGCATTACAAGAGTACGAGTTTCACATTTAACATATTAAGGAATCTGACAACATTACGGCTTGCAATTTCCTACAACTCGTTTGGCAACTCTGTATAAACGATGTAGTGTAATGCGTTTAAAAGCAAACTTATTTCTCAAGTTAATACAGGATTTACATGAATATCAGATAATAGATGACAAATTATTGCCTATAATTAATTCCCTGGTAACAGGCCCGAATTCTAATTTAAAATTTATTATTTATAATCAACTATTATGGGCTCGGTCTGATGATGAATCGCCTTACCGATTATGTATTCCCAAGGGTAAAGTTAAACCTTTTGTTATTGTTTATTATGCACACTTTGGACATTATAAAATTTACAAAACATGGTGTACCATCCGCAAAGATCTATATTGGTCTGGTATGCATAGGTACATCAAGCGCATATTAAATTCGTGTGCAATATGCCAAAAAACCAAACGTTCAGCTCTACCCACTCCTAAATGAGAGGCTATGACAGCTTTCAAACCTAATCAACTTGCGTCTGTAGACTTTTATGACCCGTTGCCAAGTTCCACAGCGGAAGTTGCCTATATTTTAGTGATAGTAGACGTTTTTTCAAAACTAGTAAGTTTGTATCTCCTAAAGCGCGCTACTACGGCTTCTATCATAAATATGTTAAAAAACCGAAATTTTCTTGAGGTGGAAAAACCATCCCATATACTTAGCGACCACGGGACCCAATTTACTTCCTTAACTTAGAAACAATTTCTAAAGAATCAAGGAGTAACGCCCGTATTTTACTCTGTACGTCACCCTTAAAGCCTGTATGATGATGATGTACAGAAAAACATTCTACTTGGGCTCAACATATTCCTCGTTTTGAATGAAGTTACCCACAAGTCTACTGGCTATTTGCCTGTAGAACTACACTACAGGACACTCCCGAACTTGCCAATTCAGGACTTGGTTACCTTGCATGACATTTTTTGCCAGAATAATCATATTAAATTGTATTTTGCCAAAAAAACATAAGAAGTAGATAGTGCAAAAAAAAACGATTAGCTAAACAAATTCTAAAGAAAATATTACCCTATTTAATATTGGAGATAGAGTTCTCTTGAGAGCTAATTTTTCAGTATTAGAAAAAGAAACTAAAAAGTTTTTCGGTTATTTAAAGGCCCATATATAATTAAAAAAATAATCGGCGCAAAGACAGTGGTGTTATAAACTTTCTACAATCAGAAAAAAAAGGATTATTTCATTTTAGCTATTTGAAGCCATTTATCAAACCTGAAGTCAACAAATTCCCAACAGTAGGATTTTTATCAAAAATCAAAATCTACTAGAATAAAAAAATCTAGATTTTATTTATTTACTTTTGTTTTAGGCAAGAAGAGGATATAAAGATGCTGATGAACAAAATTCTTTTTTAGATTATATATACAGGGTGTTAGACAAAAAACGTACGGCTGAAAAACTCCGTTATATTTTAACCGGTTTATATGATTCAAAAACCATTTTAAATAGTTTTTGAGTATTGTAAAGACAGGTACACACATGTATGTTTTTATTTTTAGTATAGTTGCTATGGCAACCAACTTTATTTTTTTAAATAGCAACATACATTTTTTTTTATTTCTTTATGATATTCTTAATACAACCAAACTGGCTCTTCATTATTGAGACAGAACTTAATTTCAAAATATCAAGCTTCCAAAAACTCTTGCATTTTTTTGACGCCATCTCTCCTACTATATACAATAATACTTGTTAATATAATACTATTTTTTTATGTTTGTTTTACATAGAAAACATTTGCAACTAATATATGTTAAAAGATCTGTTTTCAAACGTTTTGTTTAAAATGTTTAGTATTTGCTATAAAGTTTTTTTTAAGAATTGCACAATGTAAAATTAATATTTTTTTCAACATTTTTGTTAAACTGAAATATTTGCAATTTTCTAACAATTCAAAGAAATGTTATTCAAATAGTATATATTATCAAGTTATCAACAATTTTTATTAATGTAAATTTATGCAAATGTTTTTTATTTTTATTTCTTTTTACCGATGCAGAATTTATTTACTTACCAAATACACATGGCGGCAAAGGATCTGGTTTGAATAATCCTGTGTCATAAGTGCACACATAACTTTGTTCTGGTTTGCTTGGAAATCTTGATTTTTCTGGACAAGATAAAGAGCATTTGTAGGATTCATCATCACCTACACAGTTATAACCTCCATTGAAATTTAAATTTCTACCGCTGCATACATCAGTTGCTAAAATAATAGTTTTAATTATAATACAATATTAATTAATAATATTAATACATACAATATTGACACTGAGTTCCTCTAAAGTGTTCAGAACATTGACACACATTGTATTGCAAACAAGTACCTTTATTTTGGCAAGGAGGATTACAAGTTGCTAAAAAATATATAATATTAAAATATTATATAGTAGTTTTAATAAATAGTACCTTTGCAATCAGGTATAGTTTTCCAATCTGCATTTTCTGGTATCCATCTACCACCTTCACATGTTGAAATAGCTTTGGTAGTACCATTAGGAAATGCTTGCCCGGCAATACAAGTAAAAGTACACATTCTGAAAAATAATAAAAATATTATAAATTGCAATTAATTAAAAATAATCACAAATAACTTACAATCCTTTACATACTCTCTTGGAATTTAAAGGAATTGTAGGTTGCTTCACACATGGAATGTTCTTGAATTGACAATTAGGTCTCATGTAATTTCCAACACATTTGCATTGATTTGGTGCAACACATTGTCCATTATTCATGCAAGGCGGCGAACAAATAGCTAAAATTTTATTAAGTTTGTATATAATCATATTTAATTAATTAGCGCATACCTTGACAAGGTGGAATTGTCAGCGAATTTGTACGCACGTCAATCCATTTTCCATATCTACATTGCATATATAGTTCAGATTTACCATTTGAAAACTCATACTTATCATTGCATGTAATTTTGCATTCACTGTTTGAACAGTTTATTTCGGCATTCCATGGTGCTGTAGGTTCTGTTGGACAAGTTTGGGGCACCCTGTAATAATGCAAAAACCTACTTCTTAGAAATGTAAATTTATTAAAAAGTTTTATTTTTAATATCATTAAATTGCAATATCTGAGGTATATGTAATACTTTAGATAAATTATTAAATCTTAGTGTACTTTAATAATTATATTATTTAAAAAACTAGTATTATTAACGATGATTATAAAAAGATCTTTAGTTGTTACATTTTAAATGATTTTTAATAAAAATACAAAAACTACTTACACTCCTTTAATTACTATTCCGATCACTGAAGCTATAAGAATCCACAACATTTTTAATAAAGACACATATTAACACACAAGATTAAAATAAAACAACTGCTTGTCACCAAATATAAAAGTTAAATGAATAACTACTGCAAACTGTCTTAACAAAATAACATTCTGATCCTTGACCCTCTCTTGATTAGATTAAATTGTATTTTATTAATCAATCAAATATTATAATAAGTTAATTAATTCAAGGTATTTTTGATGACACATTTTTACAAGAATTAATTAATATGGATACATTGAATGGTCTGAGATATTTATAACTATTGCAGAGTACCCGGATGTCCTTGCACATTTA
Source organism: Tachinus rufipes (assembly GCA_963932245.1). Lineage (NCBI taxonomy): Eukaryota > Metazoa > Arthropoda > Insecta > Coleoptera > Staphylinidae > Tachinus > Tachinus rufipes. The sequence goes on from OZ010744.1 coordinate 82,604,028, forward strand.
CATAATCGTTATATATAAAATAAATAAAAAGATTTGTTTTAATGATGTAAACAGTAATCGTTCACTAACCCTGAAATGATTTTAGATTATCAGAAGATTTTAACCCGGCGTTGCCTAGGTGGTTTTTTGAGACATGTATGATAAGGTGGGGTTTAATAAACCCCACTCTATTTTTATTTTTATTTTTTTGATAAAAAAATTTAAATTATTTTTAAATCAAGCTATAGTTATGTACTAACATAAAAAAAATATTTTTGTAAATATTTATTTATAATTTATTTCAAAATTTGCTAAAGTATAAAAAATTTACCAAAAAAAAAACTTTTTTTTCAAACTGAAATATAAATAAACAATTAATACTAATAACAAAAACAAAGTATCGCATTTTCTTTTAGATATATCAAAAAATTGAATAAAATGAACAAAAAATTTTTATAAACAAACTTGAAAAAAATCTTAAGTTCACAACTTTAGTAAATTTTAAGAATTATAAAATTAAAAAAAAAAACAAAAAAATTAAGTAATCAATTTGTTTATTGTTTTAAATATGCAAGTAGATTCTTAAATTTAAAAAATATTTTTCTAAAGTTTTATTTAAGTTTGTAGAAAAAATTTGCAAAAAATGCATAAAAAATTAAGTTTTCAATAAATCTAAAATATAAATAAATAAATAATTTTATAACTAAAAAAAATATCACATTTTTTTCTTAGCATAACAATAATGTAATTTAAATAAACAAAAAATGTTTATAAGAAAAGTATAAAAAAAATTTAATTTGCAAATTTGCTACAATTTAGTTTTTTATCTTTAATTCTTGGATATTCCATACATCTTTCAAGACATTTTTTTCGGTTTTAAAAAAGTTGATGTTAAAGAAGCCGCAAAATTATCCATTTTTTTAACTAGTACTCGATTTATTAGTTGATTTTCTTTTCTAACATTTATGAAAAGCTTAACTAATTTCCAATCCTAATTTTTTGAGAAATTTTCTTCTTTTTATTGAAAATTTTTTGTTGTTGTATTTGTATATAATTTGCAAATTTATTTCTAAATTATTTTAAAATGAAAAAAACATTGTCAATGATCATTGACAAATAATAAGCTGGAAGTTTGAGGTATAACTTTAAAATACATAGATACTAAGTTGGGGTTTCAGCTGTGAAAATAAAATACATAAGTACTAAGGTGGGGTTTGAGCACTGTAACAAGCACTTTACACATATGCTACTTTAATGCAAGTCTAATTATAATTAAAAAAACACCGGAAATGTACAGAGCGATAAATTTTAGGAAGGTACTGAAGCCTACGGTTTTGTGCGGAATCATTTTCTATTAATTTTGTTGTGTTTAAAGTTGGTGGGGTTTATTATACCCCACCTATGCAACGCCGGGTTAAGATCAGATTTGCGCGTAATACGGCCTTTAAAATCGTTGCAAAATTGTTTTATCTGGATTTCTGAACCATAATCAAAGACTAGAGTAAATCAATTTGATTATGGATGATACGCGATGCGTTTTAATGACAACAAACTCAAGAATGTTGATAAATAAATAATTAACAAATAAATAAAACATTTGTAAAGAAATAAGAAATTTAACTAGTTGTCCTATTTCTATTTCAATATGACGCGACTTTTCTCATAATGGCGTCTTTTGTTGACTTCAATGCCAACACAAAGATGTAAATCTGATTTTAAAAACAACCTTGTTATCACCTAATTCCAAAAAAAAATCTCAGAGTCTTACTGGAGGGTTATAGATTGTGCAGTATGAAAGGAAACTTTCTTTTCTATTGAATGCCAGCCTTTCAGTTGTAAGGCGTTTAAGATTTGTTTTATTATTAGTTTTGATCCTGAATTTAGTATGTACAGAGCTATCTGAATCATACGGACCGCATAATTATTTATGTAAGGCCCCATTCATATGCAGATTCAGAATCTCGGAATCCGGTGATACATACGTTTAAATGAGGCCTTTCAGACGTCGATTTCAAATCACAATTCTGAATGCATTTGTTAAGACTTTCTAGCTATAACAAATCTGGGATTCACGCTATATACATATTACGAATCTGGGATTCACGTTATAAATTACGAATCTGAGATTCACGCTATATATTACGTTATATGTAGCCTTTCAGGCGCGGATACTTTACATAGTCGCAAATTTTTATTTACACATACTGCATATACTCTTCGAGGTCATTATTCTATCAACACTGTACTCGCAACAGAATCCGGGCGGCTGCATGCGTATATGGATTCAAAATCTCGCATTCAGAATCTGGACTGCTGAATCTGCGTGTGGAAGGGCTTTAGACATATTTCATAATACATAATGTTGTGCCATGGAAGAAGCTAAAAGGTAACGTCCCTGCGTTTTCTTTTATATCCCATAAAGATGCATTGTTTTTTATTTTATTATATCTATTGTCAGATATTATTAGTTAAATTTTAAATATTGGAAACAGTAATTGATGGTTGTGACCTCTTCTACGTAATAATTCATGTTTATGAAATAATAAAACAATTTACTATGTTTTTTTTTCACAAATGTATATTTAATAATACATACTAGTTTTGGCTAGTTAAATGCATAGTAGGAAATTTAAACAAAGTAAATATATTTATTGAAATATGTAATCAATAATTTAATTTAAGGATTATTTATATTAATTAATGCCACGTAACTATTGTTTGAGACATCTTCAAAAACTACCACTATTTCTAGAAATAACAAATCATTTTATTGCATTGCGCGGTGCCAAATATTAATTAATAATTATTGTTAGATATCATTAAAAGTATACTAGATAGAGAACTGTTAAGAATCATGGCAAGTCAAGCAATACAAAAAAAATAGAATGTTCTAAGTATTGCGCAAAATGTACAGCAACTTTAAGTCAGAATCACAGATGTAATACAGTGGCGTAGCTACCTGTAAGTAAAGGTCTGCAATGCAAAGAAAGCCACAAACTTAGAAGACCCTGCGACATTTGTTTGAACGTAATAATACTTTTTTTTTTAATCTTTGAAAAGAACCTTTTCAATATTTTGCGGTAGAGCCCAAAAATCTTTGGTAAGATGCTGATTTTAGCATATTATCTTCTATTAATTTCTATAAATCAAAATTTATTTAATTCCACCTTGGATAGTGTTTTAAAAGAAGAAATTGACTAAGTATTAGCTAAAGCCAGTGTTGCATCATAATGTTCTAATTAGTTTTTGATTTATTTAAAAGAATTCATATTGTCAGTCAATGTTGTAAAGTGAGTGAAGCTCGTTTCACACGTATACGGTTCCATTTGGTTCGGTTCGTTTTTGGTTTGTTTTCGGTTTCTATTCAGTACCTAATAGAAACAGTATAGGACCAAATACTCCCTTGTAAAGTGATGAGATGGTGCTTCTAATGAATTCTTTTTTTGTTTTTTATTTTTCTATAAAGAAACAACACGACAACAACTTGACTTCTCTTCATTATAATTACTACTGAGCCTGGGTACAAAAAAAAAAACACAAAACCTGATATGAACTGTATATGTCTGCAAAAGTTTCATTTGTTTTTGGTTGCAACCGAAAACGAACCGAACCGAATGGAAACCGTTTGAAACAAGCCAGAGCCATAGTTTTTGTAATAACTCACAAACTGGTTTGAAAAACTATCAAAAAATTAGACTTTTTATTAGTACGCTTTACTAAGAAGGCAGCTTATGATCTCAAACTGGTTGTCTATGCAACATTCATAAAGAATAATGAGGTTGTATTATCAAGTTATATCCGCCAGTGTTTCTGAGCATACATAGTCATAGTCATTCAGCTAATAGTTTATTAGGTGGTTTATTAGGAGTTGGATATTACAGCCCTAAAAGTCATAATCAAATAGAAATATCAACTGACATTAATTGCAAAGCCTACGTTATAATTTGAATTTTATTAAAAAAAAATTTTTTAAAAGTTAATTATTTTGGAGATAGGATAAAATAATAATTAAACTATTTGCTTATAGCATTTGGTTTTTAATAGCTAACGTTTCGGCAGCGTTGCTGCCTTCCTCAGAGCTAAAAACAAACATTACATATATATAAGACAGTTAAAATAAATATAAAATTGTGATGACAATGTCAAGGACACTACTAATAAACAAATTAAAAAAACATATATCTAAACACAAAAACAGTTATATCACTATAATTTACCTTTAAAACTATTTGCTAAAATTGTCATATATAAAAATTTCGCGAACAAACTTGCACATACACTTTAAAAACACTCTTCATAAGATTGATTGTTTACAATTTCGTATGTTATAGTGGTTGCATACATTAAATTTGCTATTTGCACATTAAAATTAATTTTGCGTACATATTTGAAAGTTTCTCTTTGTCCGTTTTTAAATTAATATTTCGGTTTTTCGTTCTGTTGATATGAACCACTTCGCTAATTAGACGTTTTTTGTATCCGGATTCCGTATCTAGTATTTTAGTATCTTCAAATTTAAATTGATGGTTTTCATTAAAAGAATGTTGCGCTAGAGCAGTTTTTTCCTTTTTTTCGCGGTATTGCGGTTTGCAGTCTTGTTTGTGGTTATATAGACGTTTGCTTAGATGTTGTTTTGTTTGGCCAATATAACATTTGTCGCAATCTCCACACGGTATTTCATAGACCACGTTTGCTATCGTCTCTTTAGGGTCTTTGGTTTTAAGTTTAGTAAACAGTTTTCCTACTGTTGTTATGTTATATATCCCTAAATTGCCTATACCGTTTTTCTTTAGTTCTTTGTTGATGTTATTTGTTATAAATGGAATTTGTGGGAACCTAAAATATGGTAGTTTTTTTTGTTCCAGATGTATTATTTCATGTTTTTTTGAGGGTGAAAACAAGATCTTTTTTATAATTGGTTTAGGATACTCATTTGTTAAAAACATAGTTTCCAGTATCATAAGGTTTTCTTCGTAAAACTGTTGATTACTTAATTTCATCATTCTGTCTTTATATGATTTTAAGGTATTCAGTTTTGTTGTTAAAGTATGGCTGGACTTAAAATTAATGATTCTTTTTGCACTGGTGGGTTTCTGATACCAATTAGTTACAATCTGTCCATTATCTTGGCGAATTAGTTTCATGTCCAAAAATGGGATTTCTTTTTCAATTTCAGTTTCTATGGTAAACTGTAATTTGTTGTGGATGTTATTAAAAATTGATAATACATTGTCTATTTTATTGGATGGTACTGCGATTATGATGTCGTCCACGTAACAGTGTAGTAAAGGTAGTGGAAAACCTATTTTGTCTACTGCTTGAGATATTATGTAGTTCATTACCAAGTTAGCTAATATTGGAGAAGCTGGGTTTCCCATACTGCTGCCGTCTATCTGTTGATAAAAACTATTTTCATATTGAAAATAACTAGTTGTGAAAGTGTGTTCAACCATTTTAATTAATGTTGATTTTGTCATATTTGTGTAATTTGTTATAATATGAAAGTCCTTTTCTATAATGTCAATCACTAGTTGTTTTGGGATATTAGTAAATAAAGATGTCACATCTAAAGAAGCTAAAATGTAACCATTAGGAAGTTTAGTATCTTTAATTAGTTCTTTTAATTGGTACGAGCTTTATACATTATAATAAAAGATTGTTGTGTAATCTTTTAGCTGATTATGTAAAAACTTCGAAATATTGTAGCATGGCGAGTCTATACAACATACTACTGGTCTTAATGGTGTGTCTTTCTTATGTATTTTAGGCATTCCATATATTTTTGGTAAAACCGAGTTGTGTCGTTTTAGTATTTTAGCTTGTATATCCGTAATAACTAGCTCCGTTTTTAACTGTTCAATTAGATTATTAGTTTTAGTTTCATATTTTGTTGTAGGATTATTTTTTAAGATAGCATAATTTGCAGTATCCGTCAGTAATTCTTTTAATTTTAAGTCATAATCAGTTTTGTACATTATGACTGTACTTCCTCCTTTGTCTGCCTGTGTTACTATAATATTTCCATTATTCTGTAGAAATTTCCTTGTTACGTTATATTCTTTGGTAAATTTATCAGGTTTTTGTTGTTGTTTTGTTTTATGAATCCCATTAGTAATAATATTAATCATATTGGCTCTAGTTACATCTTTTATTTCTTCTGGGTGTGAATCAATTATGTACTCAGTGTCTTTTATCAGCCTTGGAATATTTATATTTAGTATATTTGGTTCAAGAGAAAATTTCTTACCTAAACTTAAAATGTGTTTTACAGGTGTTGGTAGGTTGACTTTTGTTTTGTTAACAAGCCATTTGCTTTGTTAACAACACGGTTGCTTTAGAAAATATTGTAACCCTTAAAAGACAAAAAAAAATATTGTAAAAATGATCATTAAAAGTATAAAGGGTGCTATTATTTGCAAACTTTAAATGAGCAATTCCATTTCATACGGACTAGAGCAGTGGGGGAGCACTAAGAAATTAGACAAAAAGAAGAATTTTTGTATTTTTTTTAACAGCTTGTTAAATTAGTTAGAAAATATTTATAAATTAACTTAAAAATTTGTAGAATTATTTTTTATATTTTTATTAACAGATAAACTACTAATAAGTTATAGAAATACTAAAGCAAGTTTCTGGACGCTTTTTTATTATATAATTTAGTTAAAAATTAAATCTGAAAAAGCAGACTTTTGAGGAACACCAGCATTTATGATTTTAAAGTCAGAGTTAAAACCATCAATTTAAACTAATTTTTCTTTCTTTAAAAAAGTTTTAACAACAGATGCAAAACAATAGTTGTTGTAATCTCTAAAATAGTTGAAAAATACAAATTTAATCATTTAGTTTGTTTTCTGGGTAGTGTTGTAGAAAATAACCATTCAGTATTATGTACATGTTGCCTTATTTGAAAAACGGTAGTACAAAAATAGCCTTATCGGGAAAATTTAGTTAAAAAAATATTATAACGAATGCCTTATTTGTACGTTGTCAGTCTAGAATATGCTTGTTGTTTGTGGATGTAGGCACAAACAGTCTGCTAGTCAGCAAATAAATGTTCAAGATAATAATCGGAGTCTATTAGATTAAAGCAATCCGGATCTTTATTTTTTAATTTGGTGTTAGTCAAAAAAAGAATATGGGGTTTTCTATGTTTAAGATGTTGATGAACAAAACTTAATTTTTTAGATCAGAAATAGGTTAGTGAAAGTGGCTAGGTCTTGTTCCGCCAATTTAACCGTATCATTTATGTCCAAAAATAATGCTGAGATGTTTACAAATGGGTCCTGTCCTTTTGTCCTCAACTGTCAACTATCGCTTCTGCAATCCAAGGACATTGCACATCTATTTTTTTTGCAGTATTCAACTAATAGAGTAGATTAGTAGACCAGGTACTAACTTGGTGCTTATATGAGAAGACATCAAAACTTACTTAATGTGTTTCCGTATTTCCGCACAATTCAATTCAAATTAAAAATTATAATTGCGTACAAATAAAAATTTCCGGTTTTTTATACAGAAAGCAGCTGCAATTTCTATTTGTAGAAATTGTATAATTCTTCCATGGCTAATACTCCAGTATAGAATTCAAAAATAAATTAAATACCACTAGGAATAAATAAAGTTTAATTTTGATGCAATTACAAGTATACAAAACAAAGTTAGGATTTTTGATTAAATAAAACTAGTGGCTAATTTAACAGTTTCACTTAAGATAAATAGAATATGTGCATATTTATAACTTACTATAATATATTATAATATGTATCTAGTAGCATTCACTAGAATAAGAGCACTTTAAATTTTTTGTTACTGGTTGCAAAATAATAACGTCAATATTTCACAGGTTTGCTGAATATATAATAAACTAAATAATATATTAATTAAATACTACTACTGTCTAGTGGGCAACATAATATAAATATTAATCCCAAAAAATCTAAGTAATACAGCCATGAAACAATAAACAGGAGAGGTAAAATAAATTGCCATAATTATAGTGTGCTGAATAGTATTATTAACAATCAATCAATTAACATGTTCTTTAACTTAATGAGCTAACTTTAAGATTACAATAGACATTATATTGTTTATCAAAACAAAACTAAAACAATTTTGTATCAATTATTGCTATACTGACTCAAGTCGTTGTTTTAGCTACCAAAGTAAATTCAATCAAGATTTTTGAAATTTAATAATAATGAAGAACCACTTCTAGATGTGGTGGTCATAACTTTGGCTTCGGTAATTAGCCACGCAGCAGAAATAGACCAAGGTTAAATAAACAAATTAAAAAAATCACCAATTGATCGGTTTCTTAATGACTATTACAAAAGTACATACAAATAACTATAAATAGGTAACAACTCAAAAAAATGTCAATGCGCCTATAAATAAACCTTTTAGAAAAATTTAGCAGTACACATTGTTAAAACATCCAAGTAAAAAGACATATTATAAAATATCCAAACACAATTACAGAATATCTCCAAATTGAACAAAATTCAAAATGATAACAAAGTTTAAATTATTGGAATTTTAATCATGTCATGGTGTTAAAATTAATTTGAAAAGCCGACTGCAGTTTGCAAAATTGTCTTAATTTTAAATGTCTTAAATTAAAAATTATTTTATTGGTCAAACCAAATACTAAAACAGTTTCCAACATAAAGTTTTTTTCTGTGAGGTAAAAACAATTAGAGCAATACAATATAAGTTTGATTACTACTACTACACAAACAAGTTAAATCAATACAAATTTGTGGAGCAACACTGTCGCGTAAGTGTGTGAACAAAACGGCGATCCGACCATCAAACAGCGCTCCGAGCGATCTTCGAATAGCGCTCCGACCATTAAAATCTTACCTCAGGAAAAACCAGGGAAACAAACATTTAGTAAACTTGGACAAATATTTGGATCTGATATTGTTTCACATGTAGGTTCCCATTTTCTGCGATAACAATCATAGTGTACCAAGAGTAATTCACAACTAACGGCTAAAATAATTTAAATAATTATATTTAATTTTTTACTGTATAATATTACTTACGGCAATCATGCGTCATTCTCCAATCCGTCAACTCAATATTGTTATCAGCAATAATACAATCAACTACAAAACCTTTAAAAGTTTTCCACCTGCAAATCTCTTCAGCATTTGCACTGTAATTAGCTGATTCTAAACAAATATCAATAACTTTAGAACAAGCACCCAATATTTGACTCACACTCACACTACAAATTAACAATTTAAAAATTATACATTAGTTTGCAAATTTTTAAGACTTGTAGTATTTACTTGCAAAAGAGAGCTGTAATACAGTTAAATCCTACTCGGGCAGGCAACGGCATTTTTTATTTGAAACGGATGATCAAACCAAATTTATTGTTTTTTATTGTCAATATGATGGATACTGAATTATCTCATAACATTAATTTACCTAACAAAATCGACGAAATTGAAGAGTGCGACAATACAGAATTTTTGGAGAAATACACACCTACATCCAGTAATACTTCGTTTGACAACGAGGAATACAACAAAACTCTTCACTCCAGAATTCTATCATTAAGAGAAACAACTCATGACCTCAATGGTCAACTACAAAAGGAACGCAAAATATGGAAACGTGAATTGGAAGAAAAAAAAAAGATTACGATCATTACCATCTTGTACATCCAATGACTTACGATTATTACAATGTAGATCATAATTATCAAAGATATCAAGATACAATTATGCAAACTCATTATGAAAATAGGCAAATGATTTATTATAAAACATAAACTGTTTAATAGTTAGTGTAATTTTATGTAAATTGTCTCTTGACCAGTGAGATGCTAGGCACACTGATGATGGGTGCATACCCTGAAACACAAGTGTATGTGTCTTTTACCGAATAAAAAGACAATTTTTATAAAATGCATCATTTATTAATTTTAAATAAATTTGTTTTTGTCATCTGATTCAAATAAAACGTGCCAAAAATGCCAATTGTATTACAGCTTTCCTTCACACAAAAACAGTTCAACGTTTCTCCTAATTGGAGGCATTGCGTTACCACCTCCAAAACAAATGTATTTGTACTTAATTCAAGCAATTAATATAAATTTTTAAAAAATATTATTATTTAAGTTGAATATTATATTTAAAAAAATATAAGTTAGTCAAACATGTTTTTGAGGTTAAGGTATTTTAATAAAAAATTTATACTTTATACTGATAATGGCCTAACCTCCAAAACCAAATCAGCACAATAAAGTATAAAATTTTTATTAAAATACCCTAACCTCAATTATTTTAAACTGTGCAATAATCAGAAACAAATACTATAAACATGTTTTTGTTGCAAATTTTTATAAAAGTACATTTTGTAAAAATATAATTTATATATCACAAAATTAATTAAAAGCAAGCATTTTCGTATTAATAGCTAACAGTATACTGTACTCTCAAATCTATAAAAAAACTATGAATAACAACTAAATAACATTTTTTTATTTATTAAACATATTAAATTACAAACTAATATAGTGCATGTTTATATCTAACACAACTTATATAACTAAAATAAAATAACAGTCCAAATCAATTAGCAAATAGATATGGATTAGTTGTCATTGCTACTTACAACTGCATACTGTACTATGTCGAAAATATTTCTTTAATCCATACGTCAATATCAAACTCTAAAAATAAAACAAATACATTAATTGTTTTTTTTTATTATAATGTAAAAAATGAGTAATAATTAAACAGTAAATTAATGTTTTCAGTAATAATTTTCTTATTTTGAGTACATACTATTAAAATAATTATGTAGCTCATATCATAGTTTTTTTATTTCACATTACAAAATCATAAAGTAATACTAAACTACAAAAATTTAAATCAACATATAACATGTAAATAAAATTTTGAGACTAATCAAACTTACGACAAAGTTGTTCTGTTTTCCAATGAATGTAAAGTCCAAATTTACTACATTCATTTGCATATGTAGCTATTATTTGACACACGTTTCTGTTATCTGATAAATGCAAATCTTGAATACAATTATCAAAATATGTATCAACAGGTACTTTATTATGACAACTTTTAAACACAGCTGATTTCAATACATAGCACTCTTCAGACACTTCACTAATATCAGTTTCTGGTTCAACCTATAACATTTAAGTGATTATTTTAAATATTACAATTCTTAATTTAAGAAATTACAATATTATCCAACTCTGTACAATATCCATGTTTCCATGAAAATCCAAATTTTTCAGCAGAACCTTCTAATTGTTGTAAAGGCGTCTTGAAATCATCCAATACATCATCATTGAAGTTACCACACAAACCTGCCAACTATATAATTTTATAAAACATTAAAAGTAATATAATATAATATAAACTGACTTTATTTTTCCATTGAGAGTCTACATTGACATCGACTTGGCTTTTCTTATCCCATCGAATTATTACGCCTAATTCAGTAGAATCTAAAATTATAAACGGGTCCTGTGTATTTATAGTAAATAAATCATACTGTTTTGTAGAAGCAGTTTCATCTAATAATACAAATTCAGTTTTATTTCCTAAACGTATAGAAACGTCAACTAACTTTTTACAATATACTCCGTCATTTTCGCAAAACATATTCTGAAATAAATTTATCAAAAAATGTAACCAATTATTATTGTTACTTTATCTTACTTGTATAGTGACTTCAAACTGTTTATTATTGTTTTCAACACTTTTGACAAATATGTATTTACATCCACTTTTAAAATCATACATTTTTTTATCAAATGATTCAAACTGAGATTCATCCCAAGCGCTGCACATATCGGTGCATACCATGCACATCCAAGATGTATTTTGACATACGCTAAAAGTACTTGTTAAATCTGAATGTTAAATTTATTAATACCAACGTTATACCATGTTTTGCACCCATGCTTAATTACTTCGTTTTCTTTATAAAGTATCCCATCACTATAACACGTGCAGTCTTTTGGTTTGACGCATTCTTCAGTATTATTGTCATATACATATCCCACTTTGCATTCGCAACCTGGTTTGCAGAGCGAGAACACTTCCATTTTGTTCATATTCTAAAAAACAATTATAATAGTTATAATTAATTAAAATTTACAATGCTAACCAATAACAATCATTTTATTATCATATCAATTGTGTTTAAATTGCAATATGTTGAAAATGCAGTAAAAAAAACTTAAGCACCTTTATTATTTTCGAGATTGTTCTAAAATAAAAATGGAAAATAATACCGCCAAAATTAGAGTAACAAATAAATTCTCGAAAGAGATATAAAGCAATTAAGGTTTCTACTTTTTTTGACCGTTTGCTGCAGTTTTTTTTTTAACATTTATTGTTCAAATACTAATTATAAAATTTACTGTTATTGTAGAGAAACTTCTTAATAAGAACTTTAATGTAAAATGTCAAAATCCGGTTGCGGCCTTATCAAGCTCAAAACCAAAATTGATTACGATCCAATCTAGACTAAAATCAGAACGAGTAAAAATTCCTAAACTACTCAATTTTTTTTATCTTAATTTAAACTCTTAAACGCTTTCTTTATAAAACGTATTGCAACATTAATTTAGCTTTATAACACTCTGTTGCTTTGGACAGTGTATATTTTTTTTCAAACTAAGTATCTTACTTCAAGTTGTAATCATCTGGTTTGTAGAGACGTGGTCAAACATGACGTTGCCATCCTTAATCTTGTCGCTTAAGAAATGGTACTTCATATCTTTATGCTTGCTTTGGTTGTGGAATACTGGGTTTTTGGAGAGTTTTAGTGCTTCATGGCTGTCATTGTGTATTAGTATAGGTCGTTGGACCACACTAATTTTAATTAGGTTTTGGAGATATATGGCCTCCTTAGTTGCTTTGGACATGGTCATGTATTTAGCTTTGTTTGAGCTTAGCGTCCCTGTACATTGCTTCTTGGATTCCCATGATATTGAAGACCTTGCCTACAAGAAACAATAACGGGTAAACAATTTTTTGTCCGTTGAGCTGTTCCCCCAGTCAGCGTCCACAAAACCTTTCACTTCTGTATTTGCTGGACTATAGCAGAGACTGATATCGGCGGTATTTTTTAGGTATCGCAAGACACGTTTTGCAACTAGCCAATGTTCTTTTTTGTAACAGTGACTAAACTGCCCCAGGTAGCTGACAGAATGACAAATGTCAGGTCTCGTTGATGTAAATAAGTACGTAAAACGTTTCAGTAGTTCTGCCACAAACCCTTGTTGATTCAGTCGTATTTGGTCGCTTTCCCTGGTGAATTCGATTTTTAGGCAATATTTGGCTTTGCCAAAATCCTTGACTTTAAATTTTGTTTGCAACATATGTAGTAGCTGCGTTAGCGTTTTATTGCTTCTTGGCGCCACGAGGGTGTCATTCACGTAGATAAATATGTAAGCTGCAATATTCTCTATTCGACGCAAAGTGGTGTTCAATTTTTTGTACCACTGTTTGCCGGCTTGTTTTTGGATGTCCAGGAAACAGACACAGTTGCCTTTCTTAAGCTTGTATAACTTTTCATTGGCCGTTGTATTTAGGTCAGTTTTCTCTTCTACTATAACTTGTAGTAGTTTGGCTAAACTTTTAGAAGCTTCCATAAAAATTTCTTTGTTCAAGATTCCCGTTTAAATATGCGGTTTAAAAATAAACAAATTTTCATTTTCTGTTGTCTTGCTAATGCCACAACCATCCTTATGGAGCCGATTCTAGCGACTAAGACAAAAGTTTCATTGAAGTGCACACCTGGTGCCTAGGAGAAACCTTGAGCAACCAAGCAGGCTTTCTTCTTTTTGACCGTTTCGTCAGCTTTGATTTTTTTTTTAAGATTACTTGGTTTTTAATTATCAGTTTACTTGTTGGTCTGTTTACCAATTTTCAAGTATTATGGCAAAAAATTGATTTTTTCGCCCATTTCTATTATGTTGCTTCTGAAAATAATATCGCAATTTTGATTGGGACTTCGGCTAAATGGCAGAATTTAGTTTTTACACAGTTTGCTTCACAATTGTTTTCTTCAATTATAGGAACCATGTTGTAAACATTTTTTTGGAGGGGTTCTCTTTCTTCGTTCAAGCTTTGGTCTGCCGGAACCTCTTCTAAATTTAAGTTGTTTTTTATTCTCATTTTCGACCGCCGGTTTCGCTAGATTCTCAATTTCCACTTCATTTACTTGATGTTCATCAACTTGTTCTTGGTTTCTAACGTTATCTTCGATGATGAGTTCTGATCGTTTTTTGATGTTGGCTCGTCATTGGTTTTCCACGGAATTCTGGCTTTAACTTTCACAAATTTTACGTCACGGAAAAGTTCCGATTTCTTTTCCTCTAAGAGCCAGATTCGGTAGCCTTTCTGATTTTTGGGATAACCGAAAAAAATTTCAGATCTTTCACAAATGTCTAACTTGTCTCTTTTCGGGCTTTAATTTAGGCAATATACTTGGGCTCCGAACTCTTTCAATTCGTTTACGTTTGAAATCTTTTTGCACCATAATTTAAATGGTGTTTTTCGATTTAAACTACTTGATGGGCAGCAATTTTTAATGTAGTAAGCCGTGTTCACCGCCTCTGCCAAGAGAAATTGTAGAAGTTTGGATTGCATTAAAAAACGCCTTGCAGGTTCCAGGAATGTCCTGTTTGTTTGGAGATGCCATTTTGTTTCGGTGTGTAGATGATTGTCAATCTTTTTCTAATACCTTTCATCTTTAGGTACTTGTTGAATAATTTGTTTACATACTCGTTTCACTCACTTCACTCATTTTCCAGTTTGATTCTCGACACTGTTTACGTATTCCATAAATTTTGAAAGTACTTGATCATTTAATCGCAAGAATTTCACTTCCCTCCAACTTGTCATTTTTGCTCTCGTACACACGCTGCATTCAAAATCTTTGAATTTTACTTCCGTTGCATGCAAATTCTTGCTTGTTAAGGCATTAGAAATGTCGTTGCTTTTGGACACTATATACAAATCGCCTACGCGTTTTGCATAAGTACAATTTTATATTGGTTGTTTCAAATTATTGTCTCACCGCGCGTAATAAGCACTTTGTGATCTTTATCGGTTATTTTACTTACGGACATCAGGTTTATCTGGAGCGCAGGCGCTTGTAGTACGTTTGTCAATGTCACGTTTGCTACACTTTCGTCGTTTTAAGCCCTAAAATCTACCTTGCCGACTGCCGATATGTTTGTTGTATCCCCGATAGCTAAACTTAGCTTTCCGATTTGATTCTTGTCAACGGCGTTTGATGTCTTTGCACAAGTGTGACGTGGCACCACTGTTGAGACACGACTGTTTGTGAATATTCTCATTTACATTGAAACATGCGTTTGTTGTCTCATTTTTTGCTTATCTCATACCTTTGGTCTATCAATATGCGACCTTAAAAGAAATAGAGCAAATGGAAAAGTAGAGAATTAAAAAAAAAGATCAAACAATTTATTTTCAAACCCTTTAATGACCACCGTTAAAAAGTAAAAACACGACAATGAGTTGCCATTCCCAATTGAGTATAATGAGAAATATGACTGGCGTACGGTATATGTCGTCACTTGTCCTGCGCTGCTTCTACCATAAACAAACACAGACGTTTTACTGGTTTTTGGATAAGTACACGCTGATATTAGTTTAACGTGTTGTCTTTTAGCCCTAAAACGACTAATATTAGCATTACATCTAGTGTATAGACCAAGTTCTAGGCTTAAGTTTTGAATCGTTTGTTCGTGCTTATGTGGACAATTTCTTGATAACGTCTTCCAGGTTTGAAAAGTCTGACCTTGACTTTATATTAACACAGCTCCAACAAGCTGGTATTTCTTTAAACTTGTACTTTTCTTTTGTTGAGATTTTGTGTCAATGACAGCTCTGTTTACACAATTACTTAAAAAAGGTTGTTGTTGCTTTTGAAAGCGTTATTCTAAATAAGTTTTTCCAAAACATAAAAGCCGCTTTAAAACAGAAAGTCATGCAGTATTATTCTAAACTTGACCTGCTATTTGTTGTTTAATGTTGTTGTACACCAACCAAGTACGGTTTTGCTATAACTGTAAGTTATTTTAGTAAATTATTGTTAGAAAAAAGCGTTTGTACTTAGTTGCGGAAAAAAATTGTTAGTGTCCGCTAAAAATTTGTTTTATAGGTCAACACTTTAGTATTTAAACTGATTATCAAGCTTATCTAATTAAAAAGTTGACAATTATTGTACTCTAGGAGAGCTCTTGCATAGCAAGAATGTCAGTTTGTGATACACTATAATCCCAAAAAACAAAATCGAATACCCAATGTAGTTTCCAAACCCACCTTTTAAATTGCTGACGCACCTATACCTACATTTATTTATGTATGCTCAATTTGACCTTTAATAATATTAAAAACATCAAAGCCAAAAACACAGAATATCCATCATAAAAACATAACGCTGACGAAGAAACTTTGTGTTTATATTCTCAATCTTGACCAAAAAAAAAAATTGAAATCATACCTCACATGTGTGTTGTTCATGTAGCATACAATCAGTAAAGACAAAATTTTTGGCAGCGTCACATTTCAACTTTATATCAGTTCTATTGGAGTACTTTATTATATCTTCACGCGTGGCTGGTTTACAATTCCAACGAGCATTCACACATGTACTGCAAATAATAAAAAATATAACTAATATAATACTTATAATAAATAATATATACCATAAACTATTTTGCCCAACATTTGATCTTATTTCTTTAAATCCACTCGGATAATCCAAACCATTGTATTTACATTTGCATTCATTCATAGGTATGCATACACCTTTTTCATCAAGCGTTTTTCCTGCCGGACAATAACAACCTAGATCACAAAAATTAAAACATTCTTCATTAGCGATATCCAAACAAGTTCTAGTACATGAGTTACCACATGTTTGATACATTTGTTCAATTGGACAAGTATTATTACATTCTTTTGTATCCTGAAGCCAATTTATAAAAATTCCGGCTTTTGCACAGTTTTCAGCATACGCTTTTAAGAACGGACATAAGCAAGATATATCTTCCTGAATTAAAAAAAAAGGATTATTTACAATATAATGTTTTAATTTTATTATTTTAAGTACCTTGTCTCCACATTTGCACATATTATACAAGCAATCTTCGTAGTATTTTTCAACATCAACATGAACGGCAAAATGGCATTCTAAAATATATATCATAAACTCTAGATTAATAACAATTATTTAATAAATTTGCTTACGTATAAATAAATTGGAATATAACTTAATGCAATGCTTTTCGGCAAATGCTTTATTCTTTTTATTATTGCATGCATTAGATGGTTGGATATCCATACATAGATCATTAGTTATCCAAGAGTTTGCAAATTCAGCAATGTTATTTACAACTACACCATCACGCGTTAAGAAATCGTCATTAAAATTATTGTTCCATGTTCCGCATAAACCCTGTAATCAGGTAATTACAATATTATTGTTGTTTAATATTATAAAAATCATTCTTACTTGGGTATTATTTTTAAAAGTTTCAGGTACTGTAATAGTTACTGTATAAGATGAAGTATCCCATAACACTTGAATTCCATCATATGTTTTAACTGTAAAATGTTTAGAATTTTAATTTAAAATTACCTTAATAAATCAATCTCTAAATTATTAAATTTTAATTTAATACATACCTGCAACTTGTTGAGATGTGTACATTTCAATAGTAGCACCTGCAACATTATGAGGAAATTCAGTAATAGTTATATCATCAAATTGTATTTTATTCTGCAAGAATTCAATTTTTTGATTATATAATTTTATAATTAAGGCATTGTTACAATATTCTCCATTATTATAACATCCTTCATTTTCTCTTTCAATACTTAATGTACGAGTTTTTAATAAATAATAATTGCATTGACCCATAAAGTCAAATTTCCTGCCATCAAATGTTGAATAATGATGATCTGCGTACGACACACACTGAGCATAACAGCCGTCCTAAAATTCGTATAATTAAACCAAGTCAATGTTTATAAGTATGTTATTTACAGGCATACATAACCATTGTCCATTGTGACAAATACATGATTTACATTCTTTTGTCATGGTTTGTCCAGCTGTATATTTCTTTCCTTGCCATTGGCATGGACATTTTGATTTTGGCACGCATTTATTATCATGTAAATATGTTTTTTCGGGACAATAACAACCAGGTTCACATTTCATGCCACTAATTTCTGACTGTAATAAATCACCACATTCTGGTTGAACTCCGGGAATACAAGTCATGAAAACTTTACCACCAGTACATGCCATTGCTACGTAATATAATATATTAAATATATATAAAATAATATATTTGTTTTCTTACGACATATAGATGTGCTTCTCAAATTACCAATGTTTGTAACATTTTTTTCAGTACACATTCTAAAGTATATGTTGCGTGTCTTGCAAGCACACTCTTCTAAGTTTGAGACATTGCAGTCACAATACTCCCAAATACAAGAAGTCATAAGTGATAAAGAATCTATAATCTGCAAATTATTATTTATGTAAACACTAGTAACTAAATTTTAATTTACTTACTTTTTTACATGAAGAAAATATATCATCAGACAAAATTTCTTCACAAAACTGTTGAGCTTTTTGTAATTTAGGATAATCTGCTACGTCTGAACAATCAAGAGTATCTTTTAACTGTCCACATTTATCTAAAAAAACAAATTTATAAAAAGTTTACCTTATATTTCATAAAGCCAGAAAATTATCTTATCAACTTTTAAAATTATTTAAACATTTGAAAGATCTTATTCTAACAGTATAATACGACTCCTAGAAAAAACTCAAATACTAAATTAAAAAAACTTGCAATTTATTATTTCTACTATTATAAAAAAAAGTGTCTTTACTACGACAATCAAAATTTCTGGGTAAACATTGGCGCAAACTCTAATAGAAAAGTCAGTATTATTAATAAACACGAAACAACTAAAAAAATTAAAAAAATTCTAATTAAATTTTAAACCAAAACCAGCAATAGTGCAAACCATGGTTATTGTAGAGAACTTATATTATAAATTAACCAAAAGTGAATCTTTTAAATAAATTCGAAAAAAACCTCTAGGGTTTTCCGATAAGAGGTTTTATTTTGAAAGGTATGCCATTAACATTTGAAAACGATATTAGTCAAATGGCCGCCACGATTACGGTTGCAGTACCACATTCTTTTCATGAAATTTTCCATGACCAATTTGCACATTTGCAGCTGTATGTCCTCGATAACATCACAAATTTCATCTTTAAAGTCTTGAATTGATTGTGGAGCATTGGCGTAGACTTTATTTTTTACGTGGCCCCAATGAAAAAAGCTTAAAGGTGTTAAATTACAAGATCTCGGTGGCCAATTGTGATCACCTCTTTGAAAAATAACACGGTCAGGAAACTTTTCTTGCAAAATTGCGATTGTTTTGTTGCATGTGTGGCACGTAGCGCCGTCTTGCTGGAAATAAACTTTGTCTTTCAATTCCGGCCATAAAAAATCAGTAATCATAGCTCAGTAGCACCATCCATTCACCGTAACAGTTGCACCAGCCTCATTTTTGAAAAAGTAGGGTCCAATCACACCGCCAGCTCAAAACCCGCACCAAACAGTGACACATTGAGGATGCAAAGACTTTTCAACAATCATTCTTGGATTTTCTGAACCCCAAATGCGACAATTCTGCTTATTATCGTAGCCTCCGAGGTAAAAATGGGCTCTCTGAAGATGATTTTTCGATAAAATTCCGGATCATTTTGAAAGACCCAATCAGCGAAGATACGACGTTTATGGTGATCGACCGGCTTGAGTTCTTGTGTTAACTAAACTTTAAAAGCTTTAAAACTTAAGTCTTTATGCAAAATATGGTGTAATGTCGTTTGTGAAATGTCTAATTCCAAAGATCAACAAGGAATCGACAAACCTAGGTTTTCTTCAACACTACAGGCTTCATCAGCATTATTCTCATGTGTTCTTGAGCGATGCACACGGTTTCGATTCTTCACAACACAAACTTGTCCCAACAGCTCAAGTTTTTCCACTAGGTTTACTATTGCTGGCTGAGAAGGTGCTTCACGACGACCAAAAAGTGCTTTAGTTTTGCGAACTGTGACTGAAATTTGTTTACTATTTTTGTAGTAAATTTTAATAATTTCAATGGGTTGTTAAAGCGTGTATCATTCCATTTTTAATAATGGCGTAGTTTTTACTTGTCAAATGACAAAAGATAATAAAACTTCATATTAAAAAATCCTTTATAAACCATACCAGTAAAGCACGCCAAGCGTTAACTTTTTAACATTTTACAGTAAAACTCAACAAGTTTCACATAAGAAAAGGTAATATTTCTTTACACCTTATCTTTGTCAATAATAGTATCTTTGATGTGATTATGGAACTTGTGTGTTTCAATAAGTTTTCAATGCGTAAACGGTGGTTCTAGTCAGTCCGTATCCTAATCTTAAGCTAGGAAATGGCCAAAACCAAGACTAATTACGATTATCTTGCACCTCAGTAGTCGCGTTGCAAATCTGAAAAAATTACTTGCGTACTTATGCCATGCATGAAAACCGGTAAAAAAGAATTAAAACAACAACAGCTGAGTCATCCTAAAGATGCGTCTTTAGAGCCTAGCAACACTGTATTTTGGCCCGAATTTGTTTTTAACGGGTGGTTGATATTAAGCAAGACGGACATCTCTTGTGCTAGTATAGCAACCCCTGCTAACCCTACACAGAAAGTCTCTAAAAAAATTTCTTTAGAATAAAAAAAGTCACAAACTTTTTGGAACGAAAAAAACAAAAAAAAAAAGATTTTGCTTATTTACGTACAAGCTTTTAACTGGGCAACCTAGGATTTAAGCAAAATAGTCGGTGTCAAGCTTAAAAAGAAAGATAGCCTCTTTAACAAATTGATATAACTTAGCTACATAGAGGCTGTACACAAACTCAATTAAGTAATTTTTACCAACCAGTCCCATTCTTTAGGCAAAACCAGTAAGGCACAGGCAGAGTTAATCAAAGCTGCCTTAATTTAAAAACTAGATAAACCGTATCTACTCCTAAAGAAACAACTCTTACCTTTGGAGAGTGATCAAACACAGAAAAGATCTTTAACATTACCTGTTATGATGACATATCCTTAAAGTAAGTAGAAAAAACAGTCTCTTGTATAGAATCACTGTGGCCGGAGTCAAAACTTAGCGTCGTGCAGACGGATCGTATTCCCAGACAGACAAAATTTACTGATTGGCTTACAAATCTCATTAAAATGATCTTTAGTTGTTTTACAAGGCAGAACCAAAAGCTCGACGTAAAAAGTTGAAGTATGTTCTATACTATTAAAAAAAAACTCAAAAAGTTGACTTCTGCCCACTGAAGTCAATGTTTAGTTCTAACAGTACTAGCTGGGGGTGTAACAAACTCAAACAACTCAAAACAGCCATTAAAAAAATCCTTTAATATAGCAAAAAATTTAAAACGTTAATCAAACTGGATGTTCTATAAATACGTTCAATAAGATTACTAAAAACTTATTTGTCAACGACAAAAGAAAATTAAAAAAAAAATTGCAAAAATGTTAAAAACACCTTCACTGCTACAAAACTAAAAAAAACTCTTTTCAAAAGACCCTCAACAACAACTCGGTTTTTTCATATGCTCGGACTGCACATATACAGCCAACTTATCGGAATCAACTAAGATACTTTTGGAAACTTACTTCGCAGGCTGTACTACCCCGACACAAGGGTGGTTTGATGCTGCAAAAGCAACAAAATAGTCAGGAAAGTGGTTAACAAAAGCTGCCTTAAAGGTGGAGTATTATCTATGTTCCATAGGAGTAGACAGCCTAGTTTATTAACTTAATAACTGTAGTTTATACTCAATTGATTTGCAGATGATATAACAATTCTGCTAAGTAGCAAATTTAAAGCCATATTCTGCAGTTTAATGCAAGAATAAAAGAAAACTAATGCAATGATAAAGTCCTTACGGTTGAAGGTTAACTCAAAATACCAAATTGTTTTTTTTTTACAAAAAAAAAATAACTAAATCTACAAAATTTCCTAAACACCTCATCAAAATGGCAGAAAATAGGTAACGTTTAGGCTGATAGATTAACGCGACTACTACTAAAAAGCCTTATATTACCTTAACATTATATTAAAAGCAAATAAACACATTGCATTGTAGACAGGCAAAAGAAAATATAATTTCTCCAAATCCCAAAATTGTTAATTACTACTTGCAACTGTCCAAAAAAAACTCATAGCAAAAATCTTGACAGGACATTTTTAATTAAGAAAAAACATGCATACAATAGGCATCATTGCAAAGGATGTAAATGAAAATAAAACAACCAAACACGTACTATATACCTGTACGATGCTCTCCTACGCAAGAAAATCTATGTTAGGAAAATGCTGGCTTGACATGGCCAGCATAAGAAAAACTTCTCTTAGCAATGTTTTAGCGTTAGTTGTGTGTTGAGACGGAAGTTTAAGGTTTAACACTAGAAAAGGTAGAAATAGTGTAATGAAGCATATACATGCAGTGAAAATAGTTTTATCTTTACATTTAAATCCAGAATTCATAACCCAACCAATATTATTTTGAAAACAATTAGTTTATCTAACATAAACTCAAAAACCTGTTAAAAGAAATGGTTGATTATAAGATTTCTTTAAAACCAAACCCAAAACCATTCCTGGATTCCTTATTTGTTTTGTCATCTGACGGTAGATAATATGCATTTTATTTTTAATAAAATAAATCTTAAAACACGCTTTAATTCCATGCGGTCAGTTAATTCTAACAAAAAAAAAAAAGAATTGATTAAAAGTTTGTGCAACTGACCAAGTGGTACTAATGTATGTGGTTATCCGATTGCCTGTCCTTTGGTTTATTCTAGCTACTAAATAAAAAAACAACTTTGACAAAGTTAACTTTTTTTAATTAACTTTATACAAACCAATCAGTCATATCAAACCTATCAAAAAAATCAGCAATTATCTTTTTGCAAAAACTATCTTAGTCAACAAATTTTTTTTATAAAATGTACAAGATTTAAAGATATAAACGTAAAAGTGTCAGTTTATATGACGATAAATATATCTAAAAGCATTGTCTAATGCATGGACGTTTTAAGCTGCACGTTGAAAAAAATTGTAGAAAATACAAGTAATTAAAGTATCTCTAATATGTAAGACAAAATACGCAAAAAAAATCCTTAACTATATTTCCAACATTTAACCATCTACAGCTTTTGGTTAGTTTTTACTGCCTTTTGATAAATAATGTAAGAAAATATTTTTCACATAGTAAAGTTGGTAAATATTCTAAATCCAAAATGACAAAACCTGTTTTGGCAAACTTGCCAAAAAAATAAGTCAAATGTTAACAGATGCAAAATGATTTTGGTAAAACACTTGTTTTTTTGCGTTTGCCTCCAAGAAACGGATTTCAAACCCCAACAAAACTTCAATCTTTAAACTAAAGATAGACACGCCATTTTTCCAAGCAACAACCTACCTTTTACAAAAATAATAGTAAATTTAAAGCAATCGCAAACCGCTTACCATTTTAATAAAGAATATGCAATCTCTATTTTTTGAAATTTTACTAGATTTTAGAAAATAAACAAAAACTTATTTTGCAGCTTTCACAACGCAATCTCCTGATGCATAATTTAAAAAAAAGCGCATTGTCTGATAAAAAAATTCCTTGATTAAAACAACTCTTTAATTTATGTTCCCCCACACACATTATCAGTATTTGTTTTTATCGTTTTTACTTTTTGCCACAAATTTATTGTGGCAATTAGAAAATTCTGAAGATGTCAATATTTTTACTAATTTTATTGTTTAAGCAGTAAATATGGCAGAACAACAATTTGAAAAAAAAGTATTAAAAAAACGTTGTTTCACAAGGTTTTATAATTAATTTCACTTTTTTGCAATTGCTGTAAACAATATTGCAGCTTTACATGCTTGTACGTCAACAATTTGGTAATCTGCATGACGCCATAACACGACAATTGCAGATCACCATAGACAAAGTGAACAAAGAGTCAAAAGCAAGTGGTTTATTTTAACAAAAACTTTGAGTGTGTTTTTCCCGTTTTAGAAGATCTTACTGGGATTTTGCACTTATTCTTAAAAAATCCAGAATTACGTGCATCAAAACGTAATCTGTTTTGATTTTTAAGCTCGTGCTTGATAAAACTTTTTCCTTTTAAGCACATTTTATCAGTTGATCACAAAATGCAAAAAAACTTTAAACGTAATCAAGTGTTTAGCCAACATTAACCAAAACACGCGGCAAGAGATACTGTTCTGGCTTTGGTTTTGTCCAAAGTTAACTACGGCTCTGCGGTGTACTCACCTGCCAGAAAATTTTGTTAATTACAATAAATGCAATCCACTATGCAACCATTGGATACGCCAGAATGACTGTATAGTAATGATCTAGTAGTAATGACAAGAAACGTCTGACGTTTGTGAGAATTATTCATATTTTTACATTTTAAAAAGTTATATTTAAGAATTACTTAATATGTAACAACAACATAAAACTACCAACCACATTTGGTGAAACTATAAAGACTTAAATCTAGTTTAGTATTTGTAATTTATAAATTTTAGAAAATATTGAATTTGGAAGTTAATTTCATGTGTCAATAGTACGGTTAAATCTTTCTTCAAAGTTTTGGTCATACATCTCAAAACTGTCAGTAAATATTTGTTACAATCCAACCAAGCCTTATTTGAAAAAGATTTTTTTTATTTTTGCGGTAAAAAGTACTATGTTTCAGGAGTATCTTATTCAAATTTCAAGTCTCCACGTGTAACGGAATCAAAGATATCAAATTTTCAATAAAATGGTAATTTTCTCATTTTCCGCAAAAAAAAATTTAAAAACTAAGAGCGGGATCGTGTTCTACAGAAAATTTCCTATAAGATACACTCTTTATAATATAATTTTTGACTATTTTTTGCTTATTTACAGCACAAAAACTGAAAGAAAACAAAATATTCCTAAAAACTTAAAATGGCCGCCATTTACACTGTATTGCACCTAGACATCTAAAATTTTAGGTATCAACATATTTTGGTACCCTTAACATGTGTACAAAATTTGAGCAAAATCGGAGATACCAATGTGAGATGATTGTCCGAACTTCCGTGGAATTACCCAAAAAACTCACACTAACAAATTTGCGGCAAAAGCAATTAACTATATATGGGGATGCTTGAAGTAGACAGATTTACAATAAAGGAACTAAAAAATGTAATAGCAAAGCTAAAATCAAACAAAGCTTTACACCAGATAATATTCCAACATTATTAATTAAAAAAAAAAACAATAAAAGTGACACTTGAAACATTATTAGAAACTATGAATTATAAACTACAAAAAAAGCAAATAGATGGAACAATTTTTGAAAAAACCTATAAAGAATACAGCACTAGTTTGGTAGAGGTCTATGTGTTAGACAAATGGCTTTAGCAAACTATTTTTTTAGCTAAGAGAAGAGGTACAAAGCATAAATTCCGCAAACCAATTTAATTTTGTAAAAAAAATTGACAATAAGCGCTATGGGAAAAGTCATAAAAACTCCTATTTTGCCAGATTTAAAATAAAACACTGTTATGTTGATGATGCAAATACTGTAGTAATAAAAACAGTGCAAAACACGTAATATTTAAGAGTACAAGATAGAAAATTAAAACTTGAGTTGAGTGCAATAGTCACATGTAAGAACCTTATTGGTTTTACGTTAGTAAATAAAGTAAAATTGAAACAGATTATACAGTTACATTAAGAATATAATCTAATGTATTGAAACATAAAAAAAAATTAAAACCAGATAAAATATAAAGTAATCATTAAATGCACGTCTGGGCGTACCTTTTTGGAGGCAAAGCTTTGTTTAATTCCAGAATTTAGCACAAAACACCAATTGTTTTAGAACACCACATACAATCATTTTAGACTAGTCCTACACCAAGCCTCTGCTACAAGCCGGGGTTGCCCCTGCTAGCCTGTTTTATATTTACGTAAGCAATGCAAACAAAAAGAAACCACAACAACCAACAAATATTTGTAAATAACAAAACGCAGCAATGCAAAGAGCTTTCAAATAATTTTAATGTTAAATATCTTACTGTATTTGAGATTAGTTCTAGCTAATTTTTATAAGTCCAGAGATAAACACTGGTTTTGTTTAGACCTCTCAGAACAAACATTTGCCCGCGACGTCTTAAAAACTTTTTGGGGTTGTGTGCAGACGGTTCAAGAACGAATTGGTGATTGGAAGTTGCTTTAGTCGTTAACGGTACAACTCATTTATGTTTTTTCTTTAAAAAAACTTTTATGTATGCAGCAAAATTATATACAATACACCAAGTTATGTTATACGTACTTATTTCCGTATTCCGCCTTGTACAAGCTTTAACTTTAAACTCATGCACGTATTGGATGTAAAAAACTGACTTTTAAAGCAGATACAAATCTTACAGACAACATTCACGTAAAGCCCAATGATCTCAAAAATACGTTGTTTTTAGGGTTATTAAAAAATAGCAACAACTATTGAAAACAAAGGGAGAGAAAAGGTTGTCTTATGCCGCTTTGTTTGAAAAGCCGATTGTATAAAACACTTTAACAAAACTATTAACTGTGGTGAGCAATTCTATTAAATTCTTGCACTAGAAATCCAACCTTAACTATTAGAAAATTCTCAAGAATGCGCAAAAACCGTTTTATAATGTTAAAACAAAAAATACTAAAAAAATATTAAAAAAAAAACAAGTTCGACTCGTTTGACCGAGAATACTTAGAGCTTGATTATATGATGGAAACAGACTCATTCGGGCTCAGAATATTTTCTGCCTTACTCTATACTATGTACAAATAACTGCTTGGTTTTTGACGTTTCTTTTAAAATCACAAATAATCAATTGTTTGTTTAGATTATTCTTATGTTAGGGCCAGTTCTTCAAGATAACCTATTCAGTATTTGTGTAAAATTTTGGTCGCATTAGAAAGTATTAAACGCGGAGGTTAGCCCAAAACCTACCGCCAAACTCTTATTAGTTTAAAAGATACGAATTATACTGTCTAGTCAGTTTTATTGCCTTGCAGAGTTTAAAGAAACTCGCCATTCAAAAAACAAAAATTGATTCTTTGTTTTATAAAGCGATTACTTGAAAATTTTTACATAGATGACGCTACCAAGTTAATTGCGACTCTAAGAGTTTCTTGGTCTTTTTTATCTGATACTCTTAGTTACAAAATAGTAGTTAAACCATCAAATGCCACAAAGCGCATCATTTTAAGTAACACTGCTATTTGACCTATTAGGGTTTTTTGGTGTAGTCATAATTGAGCAAAAATGATCATGCTGGAGCTTTAGAAGCTTAAAATATTCTGAGATAAATCTTTTTTTTTTATACTCACAAACTTATCGGTACTTAGACCGTTAATAAAAACTCATTCTTTACGGTTTTGCTAACGCTAGTAAATGCATACTGTCTTGCTTTAAATTGCGGATTGCGCCTCTCTAAACACAATCCATACTACGTCTCAAACCGTATGCGGCCTTGTTGCTCGCCGATTTAATCCATAAAGCATTTAGTAAGCGCTAACAACAAAAACGCAAAATATGATGTAACAAATGTTACTATTCTCACTCAACCGTAGCTTTATTATGGATACATTTTTGTTCAAATCGACGAAAATTAAATAAAACTCAAACTCTGAGTTGTGGTTCTATGTAGCTACACACAAAAATGAGGCAGATGTTATGTCTTGTGTTTGATTTCCAAACGGCCTTTAATGGAACGATTCCAACTTTTTACTTGATAAATCATTTATACTTAAATCTTTTAGGTTAAACCCTGCTGAAGAGCACTAAAAACTAAAGTTTTAATTGGTTGAAACTACAAAACTGACAAGTTTGAATAATTAATTCATATTGTCGCGCGGTGGAAGAATTTTAGCGCAAGCTGCAGAAATAGAAATTTATAACGGTCAAATGCAATTTTTTTTAATGTATATAAGATAATTTTTTTCTCTTTTGAGATCAAATAATTTCAAAATCAAAATAAGTAACAAAAAGATTTTTGCGTTAAGTCTTTTCTTAGACATTGATCAATATGCGTAGGTGACTGCATGCGCAACGCAAAGTTAAAACATGAATTTTATTACCAAAGATTCGACTTTGCTATCTGCTAGTAAAGACATATTTACGTTAAAAGTCTGCATGGCAAAATGCAAATCACGTTGGCCACAACTAGATTGCGTTTCTCGCCTAAAAGTAGGGCAAAACTTTGTACGTAAAATTGTCCATTTATTGCGTAACAAGCTTCAGCTACAACCTTTGGAAGGGTAAACCTCGCGTCGCACTTGACAATAGCTCGACCTTTTTTGAAAATAAGCGTTGATTACTTTAGGTCGTTTTCTGTAAAGAAAGAAGACGCACAAAAAACTAAAGTTTATAAATGAGTGTTCATATTCACCGATTGTAATCGTTATATATCAAGCAAAGTTTCTAGTTAAAAACAAAGACTAAACTTAAATATCAATTTTAAGAAAGATGACTAGTCAGGGAATTGCTTAAAATTTTTACCTTTCAAGAGCTTTACACATTGGAGGTTTATGGGAAACGGCCAATAAGTAAATGCTTTATTGGCCGCTTCCCATAAACGTCATATATTTAAAATTATAGAGAACGCTCACTCACGTTTAGCAAACTATATACTTTGTTCGTAGAAGTAGATTGCGTTTATAATACTCGACTTTGCACACCACTTTTCCCCAATCCTAATAATCTAACGTATTTAGTATTTGTTTTTAGTTAGTTACTACTTAAAAAAGTTGTTTAAATTAAATATACTTCTAAAAAAAAAAATGTTGCAATGGCAAATATATTCAATAGCGATAACATAAGTTCTGGCAGAAGTAGAGCAAAAACTATCTTTGGCCTCTGCAAACATGCCAAAAACAAAAAAATTGGAAAGTTTTAGTTTTTATGTTAAATATCTAGTACTGGTCTTCAAAGACAACGTTCTTTTTTAATATTAGAAATTGAAAAGAATTACTACAGCCTTAGACGGTACAGTGCGCTTGGCTAGTATTTTGTCTATTAAGATTTGTATTTAATTTGTTAAAGTTTATAACATCAAAGTAAGTGGCATGTTGCATACTCTCTCAGGAAATGTATTTTGTTATATAGTTAACCACTTTGCAATTAATAGTTCTGTTCACGCATATAGTCTATAAATACAATACAAAATGGCTAATTAAAGTATTTTTTTAGTATTTTGTGTTTTTGCTTGATGCATATATTTTTGATCAAACAGTCAAGTTACAATAAAGTAAAGAAAAGTAGATAACATATTACGTTTCTGACAAAATTATTAAGAAAAAACACATAAATTTAGTTCAAAACATTAACAAATCAATAAAATTTGTGCACCCAAAAATTTAATATATTACATACTAAAAAACAACATAACTGACCATACTAATAGTCAGCTATTAAATCTTGAATTGGTTCTAAATTCATGTATCCAAAATTATTAGGCTAATTGTTGATTCACGGACATTGTGCTAGAAATTTTAGGTGCAATTGGCCAATGTATGTTTTGATTAATTCTCTTATCAAGTTGAAAGCCTCATACAACCGTCAATATAATACTAGATTCAAATAATTTTGGAACCACCTCAAGATTAATTTTAAATTGTTTTTTCTTCTCAATTGTCATTGATCATTTATCAATTTTAGTCATCATTTATTTTAAATTTATTATTAATTGGAACGTAACTTGTTACCAAATGTCATAATTAATAACTGACATATTTTTATGTCATAATTAATAACAATATGTCAGTTATTAATTATGACATTTGGTAAATTAATAATAAATTTAAAATAAATGATAACTAAAATTGATAAATGATCAATGACATTTGTGTAGTACAAACAGGGTCTATGAAGTATACTTACACTACTACAAGTTTTGACATAAATGTAAATCTAAATAAATAAACTTCGGATTTATGAATCCAAGATCAATGCAAGATTTATGCTTGATTGCACCAAAGCAACTTAAGCTATAGGCTATAGTTAAAGCTTGAAACTTTCTTACGTAAAAACAATTAAACTTTGCCGCTAGTTAGTAAATTTGCTGTTCACCAATGTAACAACTTTGGCATTCTAAATTACATATTTATAAGAGTAGTAAATATACTTATTTCATTATATACAAACAATTGATTGCAAGATTTGCAAAATTATGCTTTGTTTAAACCGTTCTAACTAAGTCAAATCTTAAAGAAATTTAATCCACAAGGTCTAGATTTCTTAGTGTTCAATCTTTCTTTAAAGTAATCACACTAGACTTATAGAATCAATTCATATTCACTACTATTTTGATGCAGGAAGTTGCACATTATTTCGCAATCTTTAAAGCTTGTAATTTTTAGGTCCCGAAAAAATGCTGTCACCTTATGTCAATTTTAGTCAAAATTTCAGTAAATACTCTTCAGACCACAAGAAAAAAGGTTATTTATATGAAAAATGGTATATCAGGTATTATCAAGAAGCCATTGAGAAAATGCAACTCGTAGTGTTGCGTCGCCTGGTTGTAGGTGTTGTACTTTTGATAATAATATGGGTAAACATTTTCACTAAAAAACCAGTCAAAAAAGTTGCTTTCTGTCAGGAAATCTCAATTGCTAAAGCATTACCATTACAGAATCCGTAAACAAAAATGAAATCTGCGTATTCTCGGTTTAAACAAAGCATAATTTTGCAGTTTTGCTAAATTTGCGGTTTTTTTTTTAATAACATTAAATAAACAAATATAGGTTTTAAAGTACATGTATAAGGAATAATTTGGACCTTCTTATGTTTTGTTAAAAACCCAAAAATTGAGATACAAAAATGTGTGGTTTGACAATTTTGCCAATTTTTGAATATTAAAAAACTCTTGATAATGCCCGATATACCATTTCACATATAGATAACTTTTTTTTTGTGCTCTAAAGAGTATTTACTAAAATTTTGATTTAAATCGACATAGGGTAACAGCGCTTTTTCGGGACTTAAAAATTACAAGTTTTGAAGATCGCGAAAACATGTGCAACTTCCTGCATCTAAATAGTGGTGTATACGAATTAATTCTATAAGTCTTGTGTGATCACTTTAAAAAGAGATTAAACATAAAGAAATCTAGACCTTGTGGATCAAATTTTGTTAAGATTTGACAAAGTTAGAACGGTTTAAAGAAAGCAAAGTTTTGCGATTCTGCTAAATTTACAAGTTTTTTTGAAATAATGTTTGAAGGTTAATATATCAAAATGACTGCCACGATATTAAACATAAAATGTGGGTTTTGAAGTACATGTAATAAGAAATAATTTGAGCCATCGTGGACCTTCAAATGTGTGTCATTTTAAACAGGCAATATTCTAAGGTCCAAAATTTTGGGAATCTAATTTTTTTATCCATATTTTGATCCCTGAAAATTTGAGCAAAATCAAAGAGGTCGACTTTTTTCAAATTAGTCAAAAAGTAATGGAATTACCCATATACATATTACATTGTGACAGTAGGTTAAATATAAAAAAGGCTATCGACCAAGGCCTTTTCACTAACTACTTACTAACTATTTATTTTTAATTTAGTAATCTATTATATTTACCTTTTGTATTAACTTTCCAAGACATTGCAAAATCTATCAGATTATGTGCCGCATCTCCATTTCTTTTAACAAAATCATTATCCGCTTCTCCATCAAAAGATCCACACATCCCAGCAGTTCTCTTCCACATTTGTTTACCAATATCAATTTGGATATATAACTGAAATAAATACATTACTAAAAGTAAAAATAACAACAAAAAGTGAGACAATTTCTTTATGCAATATTAAAACTATTAATTTTTCAAATAAAATAAATATAATTACTTCTCCATCCCATTTAATTTTAACATCAACCACGTCCAAATACACTATAACAAAAACCCCATTCCATTCGCTTCTTAAAATATCTGATTGACCTGCTGGCGGAAATGGATTAGCCACTACTAAAGTCGGTATACCTTTTTCTAAAAAATATGCATTACTATACACTATTTAGACAAAATAAAAATTTACCAGTTTTTTTCAAAATATATTGTTGACCGTAAATTGTTATTTTTATATTTTTGTAACAACTTTTATTATTTTCATTACATATAGTATTAAGTGTAGTAATATCAAATGAGTTTTCAGATATATGTTTTACTAAAGTTTGTTCACAATCAGAAGCTATACTAAATATCTTGCCATCAAATGTGCTGTAATGAACGCCGCTCCAAGAAAAACAAGAGCCAGTTGCAATTCTTATTGTTTGAGTAACCACTTCTGAAGTATCGAATTTTAAAACCTCACCAATTTGAATAACTTTTGGTAAATTATTATATTCTACAGTCTGTAATTGAATAGTTTTGTATATTAGTATGGTTAATTAAAGAGTGTAATAGTTATTATTATACTTACTATGTTTTTTACTCTAATGTCGATGTAAGAAGTTTGATTTAATACTAATGGTTCCTTGTTATGTTCTAAAATAATATATAAAATAAAATAATGATAAAAATAAACAAAAATCATTATTTTTTTAATATAAATAGATTAAAATATCAGTTTATTGCGTAAAGCTAAATATTTAATGTAGTAGTAGCAACACGTTGTTAGTGTCTCACTTTAAAAAACACATCTCAATAACGCCCATTAAGTAAAATAGCTCAATAAAGTTAAGTATCTTTGTTATTTACTTTTTGTCACACCTAAACTTGTATATTTCTTGACAACTGTTACAGCATACTGTGAAGTTTACAAATAAATTATAAGAATACTGCACAACACAACTAACAAAAATAAGTAGTATAACTTTACTTTACTTCATAAATGCTACAGGTGTATTGAATTTTTATTTATTAATTTGGACGTAAACACATCTACAACATCTAACTCATGTTGTCTGATATCTCTATTTACAACTGACATCAGACAATTTTGGCTTTAGATGACTTGATAAAATGGTTTTGAAAATTGCTCAGATTGTTTACGAACACAATTATTATGTACTATATCACAAATTTATTTAAACCGTGACTAGTTTCAACCTTTTTACAAGGCCATCATCTGACATTGATACAAACAAGTCAAAATGGAAATAATCCATAAGATAATAAATAATTATTTATCAATAAGCTCTATTTGCTAACTTATTGTACTTTCTAGTAAGTATTTGTGGAATCAAAAAATTGAGTAGATTATACCCAACTTAATTAGTCAGAAAAGTTTAATTTGTCATCTATACCAAACGTGTATGCAATTAATTTTACTAACATTTGTGGTTTAAACTAAAATGTAAAATGGAAAGGAAAGAAACAACAAAAGAGATTATAGTGTGGGCTGAAATAGAAAGTATGATAATGTATACAGAAGTTATGTCAGCATAAACTGCAAACTAAAATACTATCGAAAGTGAATACAAAAGTTTTAAATAGTTTAAGAAAACAAAAAAGCAACAATATTTTAAGATTTCAACGCAAAATCACAGAGATAGGAAAAATACAATAAGCAATTTTAGAAGAAAAAATGAGTTAAGCTTTCCAGTTTACTACAAAAGAAACAATCCAACGTTTGTAAATAAAAGCTCAAAATCACATTATAACATTACCACAGCAACGTGGAAAATGGCAAAAATAGTGAATGACTGGACCGTGACAAAGAAAAAATCACTAAGCTTACACAAACGCATACAATACAACGAGAAAAGGGAAAAAAGAAAACACAGATGAAGACAAAAAAAAATGATAAAGAGAGTTATAAAAACAAACAAAAATGACAAAAAAAAAACAACAAACAAACAAACAAATTTGGTCTAAAAACTTCTGATAACCTTCTAAAAACTGTGCCAAAACTACGACAAATGCCAAAATGTAGCTGGAATTTAATGATTAAAGCATTTTTTACACCACCGAAAGAGACGATCCAACAAGCCAACTCTTTCTTCTGAAAATAGAAAAAGAAATGTGAAAAAACTAAATGGAAAAGGTAACAAAGTGAGCTACATGTTCCATAAACCCATTATTAAAGTTGCACCAAAAGTAGAACGGCAGGAGCATTGCTTGCTCCTGCCGTGCAGAAGTAAAGAAAAAAGTAGCAAAAAAACGGAAAATTATAGGAAAATTCAAATAACCTATATCGATTAGAAATTTTCCGTTCTACAACTTTTAATAGAAATAACTTTAGCCAAAATGCATAGTTTTTGCAAAAATGCAAAAAACATTAAAAACGTAATTTTTTTTATATATACAGGGTGTAGATTAATTGGCGGATAAACGCCAGGTAACTTTATAGATCGTGCCAAAAGAAAACGAAAATCTTAATTCCAAAATGCTGAAAAACTCTTCGTTTGACCTCACGAGGTCCTCAAAGTTTCAATTTTGTCAATACAAATATTGTTTTAATTGCGTAAACTTATGTACCAATTTGCTTTCTTTTTTAGTATAATAAAAATTACGAGGTTTATTGTAACTTAATAATAAAAAACATTGAAAAATGTGCAAATTACTTTTGAAGAATAAATCAAATTTAAATTTAAAATACGCTTGGCAACGTAGCAAATTTTTTAATAAAATTCAAATTATAAAGTAGGCAATGCAATAAATGTCGGGGGCTGATCTCCGGTGACTTTTGTCATCAGTGACTTTTAAATTCAAATAAAATTCAATTTTAATATTATGATATACTTTATTCTTTTGATAATCATTAATTTAAAATTGTGTGAGGTTGCACTTTGACGACACATACCGCATTATTAAATTATGAATGGTGTTTTGATGCATTTGCGAAATATATTATGTTGCGTTCGTCTAGTATGCGGCGGTCTGCCTTATGTCTGTCTCGGATTAACAACTACTACGTTGCCATGTCAATCCCGTGACCACCCTTGACAAAAACCATTGGTGACTTTTGTCGTTTCACCATGCGGCTAAAATGCGTTTTTAAAATAAATGTGTGAATACAGCAAATAGGTACTATAATTATTATTGAATTATAGAACAATTTATACATTGCAGCTGATACAACTATTATAAATTATTAGATTCTGTCATAAATAAAAATATTAATTATTTCAATGCACAATTGATTGTTTGAAAATATATTTAAAATAATTGACATGAATATAGCAACTCTGACAGATTTAACATTTAACGCCGGCGATGCTCGAGAACGTCATAAATTCGATATCGATACGTGCTGTAAAGTGTTTAGAAGTAAACGGTGGCCAATTTGAACATTTGTAGTTTATAATAAAAAATAAAATTTGATGTGTGTATTAAATTGCCGATTTTATGTGTATTAAGTTGCCTACATTATAGGTTTGAATTTAGAAAGTTTGCAACGTTGCCAAGCGTAACAAAACTTTGAGGACCTCGTGAGGCCAAACGAAAAGTTTTTCAGAACTTTGGAATTATTTATATATTATAAAATTTTGTCTATTACACTAAAACCATCCTTTTTCATGCGTGCGTTAGGTGAAAATCGTCTTCAGGCAGTCAAAATACACCCAAGTCTAAACAGATTAATTCCTGGATAATAAAATTAAATCCAAATAAAAAAAATATAGATTGAGCAAATTCAAAGAGATCTACAAAGCAAAATACGTGTGTTTACACACCTAAGAATAT
Organism: Tachinus rufipes; assembly: GCA_963932245.1. Taxonomy (NCBI): domain Eukaryota; kingdom Metazoa; phylum Arthropoda; class Insecta; order Coleoptera; family Staphylinidae; genus Tachinus; species Tachinus rufipes. Next base: position 82,639,830 of record OZ010744.1, read on the forward strand.
AACAACCTTTCTTATGCCACATCTTTCCACCAGTAATATTACAGTTGTAAAAATCATTAAAAATACAAATATGAGTTTTAAAGTACATGTAGTAAGGAATATTTTGAGCCATCGTGGACCTTCTTATCTTTTTATAAAGTCCCGAAAATTGAGATACAAAAATGTGCGGTTTGCTGATTTTGACAATTTTTGAATATAAAATTTTTTTTGATAATGGCCGTGATACCATTTTTCATATAGATAACCTTATTTCTTGTGTTCTAAAAAGTATTTACTAAAATTTTGACTTAAATCGACATAGGGTGACAGCGCTTTTTCAAGACGTGAAAATTACAAGTTTTAACGATCGCGAAAACATGAGCAACTTCCTGCATTAAAATAGTGATGTATGCGTAATGATTATATAAGTCTTGTGTGATCAGTTTAAAAAGAGATTAAACACGAAGAAATATAGACCTCGTGGATCAAATTTGCTTAAGATTTGACAAAGTTTAACAAACGGTTTACAGAAAGCAAAATTTTGCGATTTTGCTAAATTTACGGGTTTTTTTTGGAATAATGTTTAAAACTTAATATATCAAAATGACTGTCATATTATAAAACATAAAAAAATGGTTTTAAAGTACATGTAATAAGGAATAATTAGAGCCATCGTAAACTTATTTATCTTTTTCCGGAAGCAAAAAATTGAGATACAAAATAAGCTAAAAAAGACTTTTTTTGTGAAATTTCTGACCTTTGAACAAGCAAAATTCTAATTTAAAATTTTTTTTTATTCATCCATATTTTGATCCCTGAAAATTTGAGCGAAATCAAAAAGGTCGACTTTTTCAAATTAGTCGAAAAAAACATTCCAACAACTTAAAGTTTCTAAACCTATACAACGATATAACAGTCAACAAAAAGCAACAACAAAGAAGCTGTGTATAAACTGCCTATATGCTGATCACACCTCAAAACAATGCAAATCTAGATATAAATGTAAAAAATATTTAAAGTTACACAATTTGCTATTTCATTTTGATACAAATTTGAGGCCATCAACTGATACAAATAATACAGTACTATCCAGTAGTGCTTCCTTCCAAACATACCAATGTACTAACACGAGTGCCAACGTGAATAATGTATTTCTATCAACGGCTTTAATATATATTGAAAAAGTGCAAAAAAGATGCAACTATGCACTGTGTTTTTAGACTGTGGATCACAATTATATTTTATTTCCTAAGATTATCCCTGTATAAGCATTTGGGTTTAACTGATCCACAGTTTTACAAATCAAAATCAATAGACATGCTAATTGGAGCGGAACTGTTTGACTCGTTATTATGCATTAGACAACTCAAGGCAACCTCTGCACATCCGCACCTTCAACAAACGCATTTTTGTTGGATAATGTCCGGCAAATGATTAAAACCCAACAGCATACAATTTATATTATCTTGTAATCTTGCTACTGAAGTGGAACTTGACAAGGCTGTAACAAAGTTTTAGAATCAAGAAGAAATAATAGAAAACCAGACACTTTTGCAAACTAAATTACAGTGTGATCAACACTTCAAACCATCACACTCACATAATAAAATTTATAGAGCAGTTTCCACTTACAACACATTTGGACACATTTTTTTTATATTCCACACCATGCAGTACTTAAGCAAACAAACATAACAACTAAACTAAGAGTGGTTTTTGACGGTTTTTCAAAAACTTTGTCAAGAAATTTAATTAACGATTATATGTTGGTTGGCCCTAAACTCCAAGATGATCTATCCGCCATCTTACTTTGTTTTAGACTCTATGCTTACGTAATCACAGCGGATATTGAGCAAATGTACCGACAAATTATTGTACATCCAACAGATACCAAATATCAGAGAATTATATAGCAAAATGATAAACACCTACCCCTACAGATTTATGAACTGTAAACAGAAACGTATATGACATCATACGCGCTATATCTAGCAACAAAATATCTGTAACAGCTTGCAGAATATAATAAAAATACGTATCCTATCGGGTGACACATACTAGAACAAGACTTCTATGTTGATGACGTATTAACATGAGCCAACAACACTGGAATGCTCATGAAAATAAATCACAAATTGACAAACTTACTTGCATCGAACGGATTTCAACTTAAAAAATGGTCTTCAAATTGTTTAGAAATAATAGCTGATTTACAATCATCTTAATCAAACTTAAACAATTTAATATCAAACAAAGAAGATAACATTAAAACACTAGGCGTTCAATGGAACCCAAGTACTGATGTTTTTTATGTCAATCACCTAACATCGACATACATGAGAAGATCACAAAACGCACGATTTTGTCTTTATGGCACACTGCTACAAAAATTGTGGCAACTCCAGTTAAGCTGGAATAAACCAGTTCTATTTTATATACGCAACCAATGAATAAATTATGCAACAGATGTTAAAATTATAAATCAGCTGTTAATACCGACGCGACTAGTAACATGCAGCCAAGAAGGAAACATAGAAATGCATGGATTCTGTGATGCTAGTAACGATGCGTATAGACGGTGCATCTATCTACGCACATAAAACAAAACCAAACACTGTTCAACTCCTGTGTGTTCAAAATCACGTGTAGCCCCATTGAAGGGATTCATTATACTACAAATGGAGCGGCTGTTTTGTTAATAACTAAGTTAATAAGATCAAATATTCAGGCTGTACATATTCACTCTCACAAAATATTCTACTGAAGCAATTCTACTATTGCCTTATATAACAAACCACTTAAGATGTTTGTAGCAAATAGAATACACAAAATTCAAATATGAACTAAGACAGAAGAATAGCATTACGTCCGAACAGAAGATAACCCTGCAGACATTATATCTAAAGGAAAAACTTGCAAGGATGTGTTTAATAATACTCTGTGGTTTCACGAGCCAATGTGTTTGTTGAATCAATCAAGCAAAAAATAACCCAAAGAAACCTGCATAAGTAACATAGAACTGTTGCCAGAATTAAAAACAAGTGCAATGGCAACAACTACTGCGGTAGACAAAAGTGAAATCTTTCAATATTTCCAAGTAAATAAACGTTACTGCATATGCTTTAGATTTGCTAAAATTAGTATGCCAAGCGCTAAAGATTCTTCCTTAAACATGATGAAATCAACAAAACCAAGGCTTTTCTAATAAAAAATACAAACAATTTGTTTTTAAGAAGAGCTAGTCACACTAGCAAAGAAACAAGAAGTCAGTCGGAAACTTCTATTTTTTTATCCGTTTCTGGATAGTGATGGTATTTTACAAGTAGGAGAAAGATTGCGGCAAGCATCCATGCCATATTGTTACAGGTTTCCTACACCCATTTACTCAATTAGTGATAAAAGATGCTCATACGAAAAATTTACATTGTGGTACAAAGGCTACTCAAGCAGCTCTTTGATGTAAATACTAAATTTAAAGAGGCATAAAGTAATTAAAAAATGTTTGACCTGTTATAAAGTATTTCCTAAAAGCAACACTCCAAAAATGGAAAATTTGCCTATTTATCGAACCGAGTTTATTTGTCCGTTTATAAATACAGGCGTTGATCTCTGCGGACCTATTTACATAAAAGAAGGTTCTTGCAAAAGTAAAAGGACAATTAATGGCCGATCTCACCGACACTTCTTAAATCGATACTTAGTTAGGTCTTCCTAATAGTTAACTCATCCTTAAATTTTATATGCGTCTCACCAAACATTTGAAACAGATGCTTACGCTAAGTATTGTCGAATTTCTGACTAGCGAGCGGCACATCAGATTTCAGCCAAAATGCATTATATTGACTTAAACTTTTGCGTGCTTTCATCGCATTGTGTGCATAACTATATGAGAACAAAACAAAATAAATTTGACAGACGTGATTTGGATTTGGTGTTGTGCCGGTTCTGTTAATGTTATGTATAATTTTTAATATTATTGTTATATATTATATAACTTTTTTTAGTACAATATACTTTTCTTGAAGCTATGCTTTCACTTTTTAATTACTATAAAATATACTATTTTTTAATAAATTCCTTAACCTTAAAATGATCCTTTTTATTTGACAAATGTTGTTGTGCAGAATGAGAATGCAATTAGGCATAGTTTCATCAACAAAAAGATAAATAATTATTATATTTTCCATCTTTAGTTTACTTGTCACACACAAATTTGAGGTTAAGTTGCACTTTAAGCCGGCAAAATTGACGGCTTATATTTAACCAATAGTTAAGCGTTAAGTACGCGTTAATAATGTCGGTGCAACGCGCTAACCCTTACTTAGCAATTTAACTCTGGCTTAATTTTTAAGTTATGTCGGTGAGATCGGCCATAAGGCGTACATATGCATATTCATTTGTATGGCCACAAAGGCAGTGCATATTGAAACCCTTGTATGATTTAACATCCAATGCATTTTTATCAGCAATGAAAAGATTTGTATCAAGAAGAGGAAACGTGGAAAATATATATTCTGACAACAAAACAAATTATATTGAAGCAGATTACGAACTGAACAAAATGTTAAACACTTTTTTACAAGATGAGATTGAAAACCCTCTAACAGAAATGTAGGTGAACAAAATAAAATGGCATTTTATACCAGCAAGATCTCCTAATTTTTGAGGTTTATGGGAGGCTGATGTAAAATCCATAAAAACATTACTGACGCAATTTGAAGTAATTTTAAACTTCAGACCGCTAACACCACTATCAAATAATCTTAACGATGAATCATTTCTATCACCAGATCATTTCTTAATAGGAAATACATTAACGGCACCTGTCAATTCAAATATTATGAACATTTCCATCAATCGATTGTCCAGATGGCAACAAGTAGAGCAATTGCGACTGCATTTTTGGCAGCGGTAAAACAAAAAATATTGAGGAACTTTGCAAACCAGGAACAAATGGCAGAACTCAATTGCAAATATTGAGATTGTCCAGCTGGTGTTTGTAAAAGAGGATAAACAGCCATCACTACAATGGAAACAAGAACGAGTTACAGCAATCCACACAGGACAGAATAGTGTTTGCACGACAACTATAACAACAGGACGACAGAATTTTTAACGGCCTACGAGCAAATTATGTCCACTTCAGTTAGATGAACGCAGAATATAAAGTCCTTGTTGAAAACATTCTTTCAAAGCGGCCGGTCTATGTTACGGTCATATTAATAATCATTATGTTTTGGAATTAATACGTTGTCATGGAGATATAAATAAGTACTTAAAAAAGGTCTAATGAGTTGGATCTACACCTTGAAGCAAATAGAATCAATAGGTCACTACGTGACAAAATATCTTTTCTGGGAGTATTTATAGATATCAAAAAATCATGCTAATCCTACAATTAGTAGATAGATATAACACATGCTAAAAAAAGATATGATGCCTTCAAGGTCACCGCTTCTATAAAACATTATAGTAAACAGCCTTATTAGACAACTCTAGAAAACTTAATGACCGTAGTTTCTACACAACTGGCTACATGATATAACAATCGTGTTAAATAACAAATTTAAAAAGATGCTTTGTTATTTGATGCAAAAAGTCTTCTTTTATAATTGAAAAAAATTGTCAAATAAACCTATAAACCCAAAAAATAGTGCTATGGCTACACAGAGCTGGCATACCTACGCAGCATTAATATGATGACTAAAAACTGAGCAGAAAACATCTGCAAACCAATTTAATTAGTTGCAACAATAAGCATGTTTAAGTACAACAAACGGCAAGCAAACAGCTCCAACTGCAGCCGTAGAAGCTACGTTTGACATTAAGCTGTCAAAAAAACATTTCTGCTAAAATGCAATCAGATAGAATGTCATTTTGTTTTGTATTTCAAAGATCCTACAATGTTAATATGCAAGAATAACAAAAGTAAAACACATTTAAAAATCAATTTCTACAAATCTCCCAAGTTATAGATGCCTCGATACCTTTACCTCTATGAATACAAACAATTATTCTCTAAGCAAATGTAGCCAGGTTATATTTTTATGGCAATGGAAATAGTAACCCGGAAAATATATGGCAAAAATGTACAAATCTTAATAAACAAGAAAACAGCAATTCTAGTTATAAACAAACCCAAGGTTACATCAAAGTTAATAATAAAACATCATTTTGTCCTCACCAAAACAGGTGAACTTGAACTATAGACCGCTATACTTCTCAAAAGCCATACCACTCTACTAAACAACGTATTTTCAGTGCATGGCAGTATATTCCAAACTGTGACTGGCAAAGCAAGCAATGAATACTTTAAACTCTAATAAAGCATAGTATATACGACTCTCTAGAAAATACTTGCAAATATTAGCAAGGTTCTTGACAGAACATTGTCAACTTAAGAAACACGCAGAATTAATGACAAGATAATTGACCATGTATGGGAGAGCACTGGCTCAACATAGCCAGCATAAAGAAAACCCATCCAAGCAGTGCTCTGGCATACATAAATTGTATAGATTAGTTGTGCGTCATGGCAATGGAGTAAGTTACTAATGGAAAAGTACAAAAGGTCTATTGAGGCTTAAGTGCAGTGACATTTGTTTCACCCTCTATCCAAATACCAAAATAGGCCTAATTTCAAAAATGAACAACAAGCATATGACGTCTTTTTATTAATTTTTTTAACAAAGCACAAGCCAAGTTTTAGTTATACTTCAGCATTTTTTTAATTAAATAGCTAATAATAAATTTAAATAATAACTTAGCTGGTTACCGTAGTTTGTGCAGCAACTGCAAATTTAAGGTTAATATGACAAATATCGTATGTTATATATTTTTATTAATCACACTCTGTTTCTTATGGGTCAACAATTAGTTGGTAATTTGGTAATTGCAAACATTGTAATTATAAGATCAATTACTTTACATTTTAAAATTATACTTTTCTTGTTCTTGTCTGTGATAAAAAGAACTTATAGTAACATAAAAATTAAGATGTTTAGTAGAAAACATGTAATACTTTATTATATATATATTTTTTTAAAAGAGATAAACTCATTGTTTGTAACATTATAAACGCAATACTACCAACATCTGCAATAAGTATAAATACACAAAAAACTTTTTTAAAAACCTAACTTGTTGGAATTTGTTGACAGTATTCAACATTTACTGTAAAAAATAACTTTCATTTCAAACATATTGCATAAATGACCATTTTATATCAGAATCTTCCATTATAAACATATTGTATGTAGTCTCTCTAGAGATATTTGATATAGCTACTTACCAAAGACACACAGTGGAGAAGTTTCGGGTTGAAATAGCCCTGTGTTATAATTGCAAGTATAAAATGTTGCTGAGTTTTCATCAAATTTTGATTGTTCTGGACATGATAAATAACATTTATAGGATTCATCATCACCAATACAAAAATAACCTCCATTGAAGTTTAAGTTTTTAATGTTGCATACATCAGTTGCTAAAACATATTTTTATGTATATTTTCAACATTATAATTAACTATATTAATGCTTACAATATTGACATTGAGCTCCTCTAAAAAGTTCAGAACATTGGCATACATTGTATGGCAAACATACACCACTATTTTGGTGGCAAGGCGGATCACATATTGCTAAAATATATTTCATATTAAATATATTTTAATAATTTATAAGTATGAGTAATACCTTCACAGTAAGGCATTTTTTTTGTTGGCACTGTCACCCATCTACCACTTTCGCATATAGTAATAAGTAAGGCTGTACCATCCGAAAACATTTGCCCTTCATCACATTGAAAAATACATACTCTGAACAATAATATATAATCAATAATTAATAAAATAAAATAAGAAATAACTTACGTTTCGTTGCATTCTATAAAATTTGAATTTAAAGGAATATTATTGGGTGGATATTTGCAAAGTATTCTATCATTACAATTTGGACCCATGTACTGTCCATCACATTCGCACTTATTTGGTGCAACGCATATTCCATTATTTAAACATGGTGACGAACAAACGGCTATAATTTTGATACATAAAATATTTTAAGTTGTACAAGTTTTATATTTAATACCTTCGCAGACAGGCATTGTTTTTAAAGCTGTTGAATTTTCTAGTACCCATGTACCACTTTCACATACTGTAATAGCTTTAGTTGTGCCATCCGGAAAAGCATACCCGTCAAAGCATTTAAAAGAACATGTTCTAAACAATAAATAAACATAATTATTATTATAAAAATAAATGATTGCAATCTTATCTTTTCATCTAGTATTGACATCCAACATAATAAATAACATACGTATCTTTGCATGACCTTGTTGAATGTTGAATTGTAGGTAGCTGTACACAAAGTACTTTCATATCTTCACAATTAGGTCCTGTATAATTTTTATCACAATGACATTGGTTTGGTGCAACGCATATTCCATTATTTAAACAAGATGGCGAGCAAGTAGCTACAATTTATTGCAAATATTATAATAAGCTTTGACTATAACTTGTATTTTATATACCTTTGCAGTTGGGCATTGTTTTCCAATCAGTGTTTGTTGGTACCCATTTGTCGTTTTCACATGAAGCAAAAGCTGTAATTGTGCCATCAGGAAAAGTGTATCCATCAAAACAAGAAAACGTACATGTGCTAAATAATAGTCAATTAAATTAACATTAAATTAAAATAAAACATTTTCTTACAATTTGTCGCATGTCACTCTAGAATTAGAAAGAATTGCAGTTGGCTCTTCACAAACTATTTTCATAGCACAATTAGGTCCTTTATAATTTGGTGCAACACATATTCCATTATTCAAACAAAGTGGCCAACAAATTGCTAGAATTTTTTTAATCCAGTTTATACAAAGAATACTCTATAAATCACAAAAAATTAAAATATTTTTATTTAGAAACGTCAAAAGTTTTTATGTGATTTTTAATTTAAATCATTTTTTTTGTAAACTATATAGAGTGTTAAAAAAAGATGGTGTCGGGCACACTAAGCCACAGGGAAGATATGTGTGTGTTTGAACGCTAATGTAAAGTAACGAGTCTATCACTTTGTTGGTCACCCATCCAAGTCGTAGCCGCTGCGCTTGTTACTTAACTTTTGTAGGCGCTGTTTATCATACATGTCCTCTCTGCCATACTGCCGGTAGTCTTAATAAACATGGATCCGCAAAGTAACAGTTTTAGATATATGGAATGTTAAAAGAAATTCACCAAATATTGCGTAATACTGGTTTATTTAGCAAACAGTGCCATTCATTCAGAAGACTAAAATTGGTGTTTACTCCTAGAGCAGAAAAAGTAATTCAGGAACAAGTGTGCAAAGAATAAACTTTCTGCACAACACAGTGTATGATCTTTTTGACAACGTTACTATTGACTAAAAGCAACATATGTAGCATGATGATGGTCCAGCTTATTTTTTAATTGCCGTTAGAGAGCATTTACGTCAAACTTTTCCACATAGATGAGTAGGAAAAAGAAGACCTGTTTTATAGCCTGCAAGATTGCCTGATTTAAACCGTCTAGATTTCTTTCTTTAAGGATATTTGAAAACATTGATCTATAGTACTCCTGTAAATATATGCGTTGTTCTTAAACCTTAATACTATCTACTTGGTAATATGTAAATTTAACGTTTGATAATAAAGCAACCTAACAATAAACCGCGTGTTAATAGTTATGTGTGTTTAAATTAAACCCAAACACATACGTTACATAGTATCAAAAGTGGTCTCCATGAAGAAAATATATATGCTTAAAATTGTTGTTTGGATTAAGCTCAGGTCCAAAAGTTTTCTAAGAACAGTCAACTTTGTGCTAAAAGATATAAAAGAATCTGAAAGAGTAGGAAATAGAGGTACAAATAATACTAGCAATAACAAAAAAAAAGCAAAAAAGTCGTAATATATACTACAAAACAAAATAATATACTACAAACATTAATAAAGTGCATTCGCGATAGTTTCCCAATAAATGCAATAAACTACCAACCTTGTTTTAACTTTTGCGATGAGCTTTTATACTATGAAAGAATTATATTTAAAAGTGATAAAAAATTACTGCCCAGATCACAAAAAATGTTGAACTAAATACATGCAAAGTATTTAAGAATAGTTGCATAAAAGATGCCCTGCAGTTGTTGTATTGGCAAAATTAGTTTAAAGATAACCAAAATCAAACTACAAAAAATCCAGTTAAAACTAAACAAATTTCAAAAACATCATACCAATATTGGCAACCGATTTGAGTTTCAAGGACAAGACTGCTTAGTTATAAGTGATAGTTATTCAAGTCATACAAAACCATAGAACACTTAAAAAACTAGTTAATGTACATAGTACATCAGAAGTTACAATTTAAAAATACATGGTGTTTTGAGCACAAAACTTTAAGCCCATGCCACCCAAAAAAGTATAGATTAACAAAACGTAAAAATTGCAAAAAACATTCAAAAAAGGGCATTATGAACAAAACAGATACTCAACTCGCTCTACTAATTTTTAGAAATACACAAAAAATAAATTCATTAGGTTCTCAAACCAACAGTTAATGATTAAAATAACTAGAACTAGAACAATGTATATCTAAAAACAAAAATAAACAACTAAAATTAAGACAAAAATTGCCCATGCCTCTTAGCAAAGCATGTAATTAATCTAATGTCATAATGGGACTTATGTTTCAGAAACCTAGTGACAGCCAAGGTGGTGGTAGTAGGGAAGGAAACCAAAAAAGATATAATTGCAAAACTACTGCAGCTGACGAGCAGCAGAGACGACGCACCATTGATCTTTAGATGCAATGCCAACGCTCACCACGTAGCCTGAGGGAGCAAGGACGCAAACAAAAAAGGTGAGAAACTCCTAGAATTTATAGTAGAATCTAAGTTAAACATCATAAACAAAATGCAATGCATTGCGTAACGAGGTTATTGACCTAACCTAACCTAACCTAACCTAACCTAACCTAACCTAACCTAACCTAACCTAACCTAACCTAACCTAACCTAACCTAACCTAACCTAACATTACAAACTTTCATTGTTTGATCATGCATACATCCGATTCAATATCGAATCTAAAAAAACGCTTCTTTTGAAATACAGAAATCCGAAAAAACTAACTGGGATCTATACAGCAAGATACTAAATAGCCAAATCGGGGTCTGTCCAAAATCAGCAAAGTCTTCACAAAAGCTGCAGACAATGACAAACATATTTGTCAACTCTATCAAAACCGCCTCTGAAGAAAGCTGCCATAGCACTGTCAAACTAACTTCCAACAAGATAACTTGGTGAAACAAGGGGCTGGACAGGGCAAAGATGGCTACTAGAAGACTGTTCAACAAAACCAAGAAGAACGGTGACTGGACATTGTAACGGTTATTTTTATATGTCCGTGGAGTTTCACTGTAGTCTACTTTATGTGCAGGGGTTACGATTGGGTGGCCTAATATTATTAATAAATTAAATTTATTAATGAATTCAAACCGGGCGCTTAATTGTAATTCTTGTTGTGGGTTAGTTCATTTTTGCCATTTGTTTAATTAAATTCTTAAATTTTGTATTAGTATTAATTTTATTTGCGTATGGTTTATTATTCTCTGCGGGGATATATTCGGCAACAATGCCAGAGATAAAATTATGTTTTTGGGTGTGTGTGTGCCTTAGCGGTCAATTTGGATTCTTTTCTGTTCGATTCGCGGTGCGACATAGTCGCGACCCGAATACACAAATATAGTGAGCCAGTACGGACGAATAGATTTTTGTAATACATGAAGCACATGTACTGCTGGATAAGGCCGGGATTATAAGGTATACTTTTGTTTAATATTAATTTACTTTTACTTTTATTCAGTTTATTTTTGTCGGGATATCGAGTTTTAATTATTTTTTTGTTCGGGATTTTTTTCGTAGGCCTTCTACCTTGCAGTTTGCGCAAAATTATAAACACTGGTATCTTGGGGATTGGATAATTGCAAAATACGCTTGATGATGCAAATTCGAAAAACGTGCCCCCGAATAAAATGAAAACGGACTGAACACGTGACCAAAGTATAGGAGCATACCATCACGAGATCTCATGGACAATACCCAGGTTTTTATAATTTAACAATTAAGAGTGCCGCGCATATCTGTTTAAACTGTGTTAATTTTTCTAATTACTAATCAGTAATATACTAATTTTTGTACCAAATTTAAAGTTTGTTTTAACCGTTTTAAGTCATCCAGAGTTTTGCGTTTTTTATTAATTTTTTTTCAAAAAATTAATTGGCGCCCTAAAATTTAGTTTGCATACCCACGCCATCCCTAGAAGCTGCCGGCAAAAAGGGGATCGTCACAACATATAGAACTAGTCTTACGGCATGTAATAAAACCATAAGAAAAAAACAAAAGAATATCATGAAGGAGATACTGTAAGCCGTAAAAGACCAAACTGCCAAACAAAAAGGCGGACAAAAAAAAACTTGAAAAAAGCTAAGACCATAATTAATCAAAGCAACTTGAAATGGGAAATCAACACATTCGAACCAATCAAATTTCCAGAAACCGATGAAATCGATCCCATCATGCTACAGAAAGGCTACGCAGTGCTAAAAGCGAGCTTAACACTTTCACAAATACCGAATAGCTTGTGAGCGGCATAGGTGGTATTTATACCAATCCAAAAAGACACACATATGCCCTGGTTAAGTCCTACAAACTAATCAGCTTGACATCTTTTATGCAAAAACTATTGGAAAAAATAGTCAACAGGCACATAAGAAACTACTAAATGCCTAACTACTGCATCAACATCAGTATGCCTACCAAACAGGTAAATCCTGCAAGCTAGCTATACGCCAGTTAGTCAGCAACTGCAAGAACACTATTCAATTCAAAGAAATTGTTTTGGGTGGTTTCTGGATATTGAAAAAACATTTGACAATACTACCTTCAAATCCATGCACCACAGATCTAAAAAACCTGAGAATGTATGAAACCACGCTCCCAATGTCAAAGGAAGTAAAATATCTGAGACTAACGCTTGACACTACGCTAAACTTCAACACACATCTGACAAATATAACATCAAAAGCCATTTTGTGCTTTTTGCAACCAAAATGATGGTAGAACGTACATGGGAATTAACACCAATATGACCAGATGGTTATACACGGTGGTGGTAAGACTCATTATTATATACGCAGCGATTGTATGGGGGGAAAAAACCACTCTAAGTGTACAGTCAAAAAACTAGACAATAAGAACGACGCCTACAGCAACTATATAAGTACTATTATTGTTACCACCACTTCACCTGATGGTAATGGCGAAAGTTAGACAAGCAGCATACAGGCTGCAGATAGTATGCTGCTTGTCTAACTTCACAATGTAAACCTTAGAACCCACAGACCTAACATAACAAATGTGTTGCATAAAGAAATAACTCTGATAATAAGGTCTGACTTCATAAAGAGCCACTGCATCAGTAAGAAATTTAATGTAACAATACCACATCAAAACAAATGGATAAAGAATAGATACCTGAAAACAGTCAAAGAAACTATTTGGTACACAGATGAGTCCAATGACCAAATGGGTGCCAGGGCTAGAATCTACAAGAACAAACACTAAGAAAAGCAAATTGCTACCTCTGGGCAAACATGTCTCAATTCTTCAATCAAAAGTGGTTGCCATTAAATGGTGCGCAGGACATAATCTAAAAGGGATTTAAACCGGACAAACTAATGACCTGCATATACAGTCTGAAAGCAGTGGCCACAACTTGCAAAGTTTGCCTGGTATGAATACCAAAAAACCAGTAGAAAAAAAAACCTCATAACAACCAGCTTTGCAAGCAAAAAGCAAAGGGGATATTCACTGAACCAGAGCCCTTTTTTAGGATTCCATACAAGACTGGTAAAGAAGTAATCCTCAACAAACTTGAGACGAAACACAGCAACCTGTAGAAGGGCTATAAAGGATTGACACATTAAAGAATATTCCAGGACCATCGCATGTTTTCCAGTGTCTTTAGAAGATTTTTTTTCTACGCAATAAAAAAGAGAAAAATTATTTGAAAGTAGAATAACAAAACCACCCCAGGATATTAGAAAAAAATGTCAAAATAAAAATACAGTTTGAACATAGAAACTCGAAAGAAAAAAGAGTAATAGAGACCACAAATAATTCAAGATCAGTAATAGTAAAAACCAACAAAGGAAATATGTAACAAAAAAACTTCTCTACAAAAAAAAAGAATTGCAGCTCAAAATAAGAAAACACTAATCAAGATTCCAGAAACATAATCAAAACTCAAATTAACCCAGAGGTAAACACTAAACAACCAAGCAACACCACAACAACCATGTCAACTAGATCTAGCCAAGTAATCAAATCAATAATAAGAATAGATTATAATGTTATGTAATGTATATTATTAAAAATCATTTCACTTTATTTAGAAAAAGGTACTAGACACATATATAAGTATTGTGACATTAAAAGCAATGTTATTTGTTTTTCTTTTATAATTTACCAACCTCATTTAAATAACCTACTAAAAAAACAAAATATTAATTATTTGTAGGTTTAGATATAAAAATACTAAAACCGGTTAAAATTAGACTGCCCATAAAAGAATAATAAATATTATACAAGATATATGGCATTTTGTACTTTAAAAAACTATACAAATTTACAAAATTACATTAAAAAAACTATAAAAAAAACTATAAAAAAATATAATTTTTATGAGCATACCGTGGTTTGTAAAGCAAATAGCACTAATCAACAAGACAAGCTCATACAAGACCAAAAAAACCAAACATAGTCTATAATACAATTAAATTAGTCAAACAAGGTCTAGTCTTTTCCATAAGCCAATTTAATCTACCAACATTGACTTAGTATATGAGTTGAAAGTTAATTTTTCTTATATTTGTAGTCTAAAAAAGAATTTAAATTCTGTTTATCAGCATTTTTGTTCCCATTTATTTTGCGTTTTACAGCTATTTTACATCACCTCATAAGCCTTACGACTTGTTTGAAGCGGGTTAATGGGACCAACGGCTTATTAAGTAACTTCCGAATCACCCCGGTGGACAAAGAGCAAGTTAATATTTAGTCATATTTTGGAGATCAAACAATGGACTCACTATCACACATTTAACATGCTTATAACATAGAAAACCCTTTTTTTTACTGAAACCAAAATAAACAATAAATCAATCTAGCAAATAATTATGCATTAACCTGCATAATCATTTGCCGTTTTTGGGTATTTTTCATTTTTCTGAAACAAATTGTAAAAATGTGATGACTTTGCAAAATCTTATGAGGGACACATTTGAACAACTTCCACACTTTGCTAAACTTTTTGAGATGATAAACTGTTCTAAACTAATCGTTGTTAAAACTTTCAACTAGTGTCTTGGTGGTACTATTTTTCTTCTCTCCCGCAGCCACTAGAAAAGCTTGGTTATCAAAATTTAAAGATCAACTTTTTCTGACTGGTACCACCGTCTTCAAAGCAAACAAAACAATCTCGGCGTGTTCTTTTGCTAATTGTTTTTTTTGTTTTTCAAAAGTATAATGACATTTATAAGTTGAAAAATAATTAGTTTTATTCTTGACATTTACAAAATGAGACGCTATTAACTTGAGCAAAGAAATAATAAAAACTTACTTCCAAAATGGTGAGTCTTCTACTCAAACGGTAAGAAATTCACAAAACAAATTTGATAAAAAAAGTGCTTTCAACGCAGTTTGTGGACCAATTTGTAAAACGAGTTTGCAAAACTGGATTGTTAGTGGATAAAACAACGCGTTTTTGCTCAGAGTGTGCGTGAACATGCATCAACATCAACTTGTCATTGTTCTCAGAAACTGAACATTTTTGCACTTCTCTGAGAAAATTTTTGCATAAAGACCTTGGTTTGAATACCTAGAAGTTTAATTAGTCCAAGAAATAAAGCCTCATGATCATCAGATGTGTTTTCAGTTTGCACAATGGGCTAAAGATTGTTTGACCAAATGTTTTCTGATAAAAATCATTTTAATCTACACATAACTATTGGAGAGCTTATGGATCCACAACGAGTAACCGGTTGATATGGTTTTTAGTTCGGCGGCATTATAGGGCTATTTTTCTTCAAAAATCAGCAAGGAGACGCCGTTTTAAACAAATTTTTGTTTCCAAAAATTAAAGAGTATAAAATAGATGACATTTGGTTTCAACAGGACGGAGCCACTTGCCATACAGAAAACGTTACTATCAATCTTTTAGTCTCTGTTTTTAGAAATCAAATATTCAGCCAAAATGCTGATGTCAATTGGCCACCTACGAGCTGTGATTTGACCACGTTAAATTTTTTTGTGGAGAGACTTTAAAGATAAGTGTTACGCTAACCACCCAGAGACGATTGATGCCTTTAAACACAAAATTGAAGTTGCCATTTATGCGATTGAAACCCAAACAATCAAAAATGTACTAAAAAATTGGGTTAATTAGATTAGCTACTGTCAAGTCAGCCGTGGCAGTCATTTGAATGAGGTTGTGTTTCTTAAATGAAAATGCCCAATTTTTCTAATAAACTCATAATTTTGAAAAAAAAATCTTTATTTTTTTATTTATAGCCGATTCAAATTCCAAAAATTAGATAGTCCGCCCTTTATTATGCAAATGCCTATAACATCCCCATTTTTTTAAATATTGCATTGATATTATATTTACTTCAAACAAGTCTATTTTAGTAAACCATTGAGTGCTTTGTAAGTGTTCAGCCGCCCGAAGATAACGATCAACTATACACGCTTGCCAAAAAAAGTTGACGATAGCCATACGATAGAAGAGATTGAAAGTTTCACACCGGAAAATGTAAAAAAAAACTTGTTTTGTTGGAATTTAATGTTCTCTTATCAAATATTGAATATGTGCAGCTCGAAAATACCGCTAAAAGCCAAGAAATTTTCAACATTTCCAAACTTTTTGATCTTACCGTTAGAGTCCAGATCAAACGCAAGAGGTGAATACGCCAATCACATGTGCTCTGTACACTCGGCCTCATAAGAAACAATTTTTTGTTCTCAGTGAAAACCCTTGCGCAATAAAATGTAAGAAAATGGTGGCTTTCAAAACCGTATGTGCTACACTTTCAGGTATATTAACTATTAAAAAAAGTTTAGTAAATAGGGTTTTTTCATCAGCGAGTAAATGCGACACAACAAAAAAAGAATTAGCAGCTAAAGTTATTCCGTATCAAATTGGAAAAAACATTTGAATAAACAAACATCATGTGTACAAAGCATTATGAAAAAAACAACTTGTTTAAAACTTATAACTTACACGACTGTCTTCAAGTAAAATCATAAATAAATTAAAACCATTTTTACCACCAATAAAACAGAAAAACATGTTTTCCAGCTGTAATGAGCCAAAAATAGTTTAATTTTTACTTATTAAATCTTTGACTCAATGATTAAACATATTGTGAGGATTTTGCTGAGTCAATTTTAGAATTTTATTATAAAATTATAGACAACTTTCAACAGGTATACGTGTATAAACAAAATGCTTGTTTTATTTAAAGGCGGATACCAATATCAAATAATTATTTTATAATAGCTATATCTACGCAGAACAAAATTCAAATAGTCAAAGTTAGTTAGAATCAAAAAGAAAACTTAAAAAGCCAATCCATTCGGTAATTTGTTTATGCAAAGCTATATTATAAAAGCAACAAAAGTGTAACGGCTGATAACCGGTTTAATTCTAAAGGATTGATTCAACTTTTAATTGATAAAAACTTAACATATGTTGGTACAATAAAATAAATAAGAAAACAATAACAAAAGAGTTTTTACCGTCAAAAGCACTATAAGATTGTACTTATTTTTTATGTCTCAAAGAATGGAAAAGTGGTTATACTGGTTTCTTTCATGCATCATGCGCTTTGTTTAAATAGATCAAGATGCGGAAAACCCTAAAAAGCTTTAGTTCCTGCAAAAGAACACAAAGAAAGCGTATAGTAGTTTTTTTTTTCAAATGCTGAAGATTAGTACATCCAATGCGTTTATTTTGTATACGTTTGTTCAAAATCCTTCAGAAATAAATACTGGTCAATTTTTAAAGTCATTAGCAAAAAAAATTATTATTTTTTATATGCAAAAAAGGCTGCACAACCATAGATTGCAGTTCAAAATTAAATTAAGGACGTATTTTGGGTAATGATGCTATTAAATGTAGGTAAAATCATTAATTTGTTTATTTTGTATATGAAAAAATAATTCTTTTTTAGTTTCAGTTTTCTGATAAAATATTGTTTTCTTTTGTTTTATACTAAAGAGTATTTTTATAAATATATCCAATTTTTTTTTGTCAAGTATTTTGTTGTTTATATCAACTATTTATAAAAAATTTCATATAAACTTAGTAACATTACTGAAACAAAAAATAATAAAAAAAGTTATTTACAATATTAGACCGGTAGCAAACTAATGATATACTTTTAACCGTTCGGCATTTAACTTATTTAACAATCAAACGTCAAAAGCCACATTTAAGTGATATATGTATAAAGTTTGATATCATGTTTTGTCAAAATTACATAAAATGATGCTTCAAACAATCAAATTTTGTGACAATGACGCTCGTTTGCTGCTACCGATCTAGACTGGTAGTAGTATCGACCAACCTCATTGCTCAGCTGATAGACGTTATCAGTTTAGAACACAAAAAACCTTTCTTGTCAAAACCATTCCAACACATAAAAAAATTGCAATTGTTCTTAAATATTTTTATGTTTGAAAAAATAATATAATAATTTTTTTATATATGAACGTTAAGCTTTACGCTACATTTGATTATAATATTTCAATTAACTGACGTATGCTCGCTTGTTTTCTACCACTTCTACTAATCATATAAAAAGGACGCATTCTTTGTATGTGTTAGCACAGTTTTGGCAAACGGCATAATACCTTTACAATCGGGAATTGTGTTCCAAGCAGTATTCTCTGGCACCCATATACCACTTTTGTATGTAGTAATAGCTTTGTTTGTACCATCTGGAAAACCATACCCATAGGAACATGTATATGTACATGTTCTAAAATATAAACAATAATATAAATTATAAATCATTAATTAAAGATAATAAAAAATAACTTACTTTTCTTGGCAAAATCTTTTTGAATTAAACACATTTTCATGTGGTTCCTCCTGATGTTCACAATTAAATCCTATATAATTTCCAACACATTTGCATTGGTTTGGAGCAACGCATATTCCGTTATTCAAACAAGGAGATGAACAAATTGCTAAAAATTTGCAAAGATATATACATTATAATAAAATGTATTATAGTACATACGTTCACAAGGTGGTATTATGAAAGAGTTGGTATTTTTATTAAACCATTTTCCATTAAAACAGGTCAACAAAACAATATCTTTCAACTTGTAAAATTTATCGCATATAACTATACATTCATTATTTAAACAATGTATTTCGGCATTCCTTAGTGTTGATTGACATGTTGTAAAATCTTTGCAGTCAGGCATTGTTTTCCAAGCCGGATTTTTTGGCACCCATACACCACTGTCGTATATTGCAATAGCTTTGGTGGTTCCGTCAGGAAATGTTTTTCTATCATTACATGTAAAAGTACATGTTCTGAACAATTAAATAATATGGTTATTTAATTAATTATGTATTAATACTAGAATAATAAATAACATACAGTCCTTTACATGATCTTCTGCTACTAGATATGGGATTTCCAATATATTCGCACTGATTTGGTCCAACGCATAATTTATTATTTGGGCAAGGAGGCGAACAAATTGCTAGATAAATATCAAATACAATAATATATTATAATGAATTGTAATACATACGTTGACAAGGTGGAACAACATTTATAATATAATTTGAATATATATCAATCCAATTTCCATTAATGCATTTCAAATAAAATTCATCTGTAAACTCGTATTCGTCAATGCATATAATTATACATTCACTATACGAGCAATGTAATTGTGCATTCCATGGTTCTGTAGGTCGAGTTGTACACAATTGAAGTAAACTATAACAAAACAAAAAAATTATGGTATTAGTGTAATGATACATGATAATAATTAAAAATAATGTTATTTAGAATATTTAGATGCCTTAAACTTGTTCCGTACCTAGACCGAATTAATATAACGCGCATCTAAGCAAAGCTTGGTACAAGCCAGACTGTTTTGTTGTGCTTAACAGTTGTTACTAGTGGGCCAACAAACGAGGTATCGGCTTCTTAATGTTTCTACATAATTTTATTTTTGCAACCACTTTGACAAACTTACGGTAGAAATTTGTTAAATTAACGGCATGCACATAGACATAAGCAAAATTTGGTTTATTAACCTTTTTTTAAAAACCGTTAGAGAGAGCTAGCCTATAAGGAAAAAGCTTGAATTGAGTTTATTATAGCTAAGAGAAATAAATAGAGGAATCGTATTGAGCAAGCAGATTTTTTTACATAATCTAATTTTTAGAAATTTGCATTGTTTTCTTGTTGTGGTAAAGCATGCGTGTTACAATCAACCATAGTTGGCAGAGTGAGCACAAAAAAGGTTTTTCTCTACATCTGAGCCTTTGCCTAAACCACCTAAAAAAAGAGGAAAAAATGCAAAAACAAAATCTTTAAAAAAGGCAAAAACAAGCTACAAAAAAAAAACTGCCTCAAAGATGATAACGCATCTTTAAGGTCGTTACAAACAGTAAAAAAACGGAACCAAAAGTTTGAGGTCTTTCACACCGTTGCAAAATAACAATCCAAAAAATTGACTCCTTGTTCTAAAAATAGGGAAAAACAACGTGGACAAACTAAACAAAAACAGTAACAAAATGAGCAACAAGTTTAAGCCTACCATTAAATTTGCACAAAAAAAAAACAACAAAAAATATAGATAGAGGAGGTAAGTATTTTACCAGGAGAAAACTTCCGGAAATAGACTTCATCTTTTTCTTCATGTGCTATCTCTTACACAGGAGGTTAGCAATTAACATAGTCATTTATACTTTAGATACTGCTCCTCTAAACAGGTGCTTTAAAGTACACCTGAACCAGTCTCTATTGTTCTTCAACCAACAAAAATTTATTAGTCCATGTGATCTAAAGGACTTTTCTGTATATTCACATTCCAAAAGCTTTCAGTTTATTTGTGAGTTGTTGTTTTAATGTCCATGTTTCCAAGCCATACAGTAATATAGGAAAAACATGGCACCTCAGCATTCTCAGTCGGAGTTCCAGTGTTAGATCGCAATTGCTAAACATTTGCTTTAATTTAAGAAAAGCATTTCTAGCTAATTCAATTCTGTTTTTAATTTCTATTGTCTGCTCGTTGGTGCTAGTTACCCATGTACCAATATATTTGTATTTAGATATTCTTTCAATCTGGGTGTTTGCAATGATAAAGTCATCATTAGATATTCTTGATTTTGAGATAATCATATATCTGGTTTTCTTTAAGTTCATTTTCAACCCGTATGAGCTAACACTTGTTTCACTATTCTTTGTAGACCATGTTGGATATCTGCTAATATCACCGTATCGTCCGCATATCTAATTGTGTTGATCGGGCGCCCGTGAATTGTTGAATATTGCTTCCTGAAAAACCGCCTCCAAGTACAGATTATAAAGCATTGGTTATAATTTTTCCTTCTTTTGTCTTTATAATTGAGGGTGTAACTCTCCTTTGGGTCCCAGTTAGTACTTTCTTGTGTAGGTTGAAAGAGTCAGTTTTTGGAGTTTCTCGATTTTGTTGCATTTTTCAGCCAACCGTTTCTCCTTTGTGTATCGGATTCTCCTTTTGATATTTTTATTTATATCTAAATATTTGATTTGGTTTCAATACAAAATTCCTTATTTAGACCCTCTAACAGTGTCGGAGAAAACTAAAATCATATTTGATAAACCTCAATTTTTATTGACCATCTATTTGACTCGTTTGGTGCAGCTTATTATCTACATATGGAGAAGAAGTTTTGCTTCTGACATTCTTATAAATGTCACAGACTAGTCATGCGAATCATGCGTATATATGAAAACTCTCTCGATACAAATTAGATGTCTCAATTAGTAAAAAATGTACATTAGTTTTATAAATTAGTATTGTTTTTATATTAAAAATAATGTTACAATTATGAATTAAGTATGTAGTTTGTGAAAATAAAGATTATTATTATACTACAAAAAATAACTTTCTTAACAATATAAATATTACAAAATCAAAATACATACACTCCATTAATTGCAATTCCAATCACTGCAGCTATCAGAATCCACATTTTATTTAATTCAACATATATACTATATAATATTAAAACAATATCTGCGTGTCACAAAATACTAAGTTGAAATGAATATCAGCAATATTATTTTAAAGTTGTTTATTTAATATTATAAATGAAGATATAATTATGTCTAATTTAACAACAAAATATGATCCCTGACCTATAATTGATAAGATTGTGTTAAAAATATGCATAAATTAAATATAATCTGGGGTTTTCCTGAAATTTTAGACCTCTACACATAAACAAAAAAAAGTTGGTAGTGTTACAAATAGTTATCAATCAATGACCCTCAAATTTTAAATTTATTTATTTATTTTCTTGTAGACGTTTTCAAAAAGTTTTAGCGTTTTATTGTTTTGAAAACTTCGTAGAACACTTTTTGCCTAAGCCAATTAAGTAAAGTATAGTTATATAAAACTATTACTACGGTTTTGTTGATGCAATAATTATTTGCCGTTTTTTGTGCGATGTTTTGTTGTTTGAATTTGGCATTTAATTGAATTTTGTCATAATATAATTTTTTAATACGGTTATTTAATTAATGCTGTACCACTTTCAGAAATGGTGAAAAGCCGATAAGTCGTTTTACGATCTCAACAATCTTTTCGACAAAGTTAGATTGGCAAAAGAGCATACTGAGATTGGTTTGTTTGCTTCAAAGATGATGATACCAGCTTAGACGACAAGTCAAGAATGAGTTGATCTTCAGATTTTAATAATCAGGCAAATTCAAATTTTTATTAGCAAACAATGACATAAAAAATAAATAAATGTCTTTATTAAACATATAACCCCCAAATATTCGGTGTTCAACTAATAAAATAGATATGGTTGAAGTATTTCTTATACACAATAATATTGATGTGATATGTTTAAGTTAAACTGAGTGCACTGAGTTGCAGTTGGGAAACTTACATTTAAATAACTACAATACTATTGTTTACTATTGCAGAAGTGGTTTTAAATATGGCGGTGTATCAATACTGGTTGATAATAAATATATAGCCAAAAAAATGATAATTTAAATATGTTATGGTCAGAAATATATTTCGAATTAACAGCAGCAACGTTTTTTATATACTTTATACATAATAGTCTGAGTTTACAAAAGTCCACCAGCTGATTTTTTTTTAAATTTTAAATATGACTAAATACTTTATTAAAATATAATTTCAACAATAGCTATCAAAAAATTTAAGTTTATCATTTAGATCATATTGCGCAAGTATTATCAATTCAATTTATGACTCCAATGCAGACTAAGAATTATAACTTAAGGACGGGAATTCTCATAAAAACCTTGTAACTAGCAAAATATATGAATTTTCAATAAACCTAAGTTGTTATAATAATAATTTTATTTCGAGTTATTGCATTAATAGTGCGTTCCAAATATCAACCGAAGCGATCGAAATCCCGGTTATCCTGAAACAGGTTTATATACGGAACGCGGCTACCTGTAAAAGGTTACAAAGGTTGCGGCCGCACTCACCATGAACGAACGCCGTTAAATTTTTATACATCGTGGTTATTCATGGCGGTAAATTTAAAATGCATATAAAAGTGAACAAATGCTTCACATGTTACTCGTTTAGCGTCCAGTGATTTGTGTGTCTACTAGTTGTGACGTTGTGTGCATTATGAGTTAAAAGATCATTAAACTTTACATAAGCTTAAAGGCCTTAATGTTAGCTGTTGAGAAGTGTTAAAAAAATAAAACAAATTAAATTGAATTAAGGCCCTAAATACAAGAAAATAATATAATAAATTATTTTGTAGGGTTTATTAGAAATTAGGACATTGCCAAGTTGCTCTGAGAAAACATGACTACAACAGAGCAAACAATGTTATTGTGTAAAGTTGTCTGTTATACCGACCAACCTGTACTGGGATTACTGTACAAGCAGGTAGATAAATACATACAATCATCTAGAATTAAGCACTAAAATTTAAAAAAATGTAACTAACGCTAATGGCAAAGATTAAACTATACATTATAATAAATAAATTCATGAGGTTTAAGCCTATGATATGTTAACATTTCAGTTTTGAATTTTGTCGTTATTATAACCGCGGTCGTTCCATAAATCAACCAAAAAAACTTAAATGTTGTTATCCGATTTTTATTTGTTTTTATAGCGTAATTAAAAATGTTTTTTAGTATGCCACAAAAGCTTTCCAGGTCGTTGGATTAGTTGCGGTGGTCTTATTAATTGGTCTTCAATCTCTCCAGACCTCTTAGCACTAAATTATTGTTTATGGGGTTTAAAGATGAAGTGTACAAAGTAAAAGCAGACACTTGGGATGCACTAACAGAACGCATTAAAAATGTTGCAGCCGATCTTAAGATCGGCTGCATAAAGACATAACTCAATCAGGAAAGCAACAGGCGCTCTTTGTAGACAAACAGAAAATACTTAGAGGTAAATGACGGTGTTATTATAAGAAGGCTATGATTACTAAAACGTTAATGTAGAAATTTTATTTATTTTAATTACATTAAAACTTAAAAACAAATTCAAATCGGATAACAACATTTGAGTTTTTTTTATATTATTTTTGTGGATACAATACACTATATATATATATATATATATATATAAAATAGAGAAAAAAACATTACAAAAACACATTAAAAACTACAAAACCTAAAATAAGGCTAGTTTTTCAATAAGATAACTTTCTATTTTAGTTTTAAATTGCTTAATAGATAGATTTGATGCTAGATAGAAGCAAGTTGAACAGTTTTGGACCATTTCTGTATTTATTAGCACGGATGAACATTGGATTTATATGGTTACTTTGTCTGGTATTATCATTATGTATTTCTTGATGAGTAGTATAAGTAGAGATGTTTTTTCGAACATACATAAGCGACTCAAGTACATAAACAGAAGGTAGAGTCAATATATTAAGTTTAACGTAAGTGCTTTTCTTTTTTGTCTTTTCTGTATCCAAGAGATGCTATAACTCTTACAGCGCGTCGCTGTAGTCCAAACAATCTATTTGATACGTTGGAGTGACCCCAAGTAAGTATTCCATATGTAAGGTGTGAATGAAACATAGCAAAATATACAGGTTTTAGAGCATGTTGAGGTAACAAACGCTTCAAATTTCTAAGTAAATATGTAGCTTTCCGATAAATGCTCGCCGTGTATAGTCCAGATTAGTTTGCTGAAAATATAAACTCCTAAGAATTTAGTTGAATTACGATCTTTATTACATTTGTTTGAAAACACAATGTTTACTGTTTTATTAGAATTTAATAATAACTTGTTGGCCAAAAACGACTTTGCAATTTTACTTCTACAGTGTTCGTTGACTTGATCTTCACTTTGAGTGCTATTAATTTTAGTAAGATATAATAATATAATCCGCATATAGTATGGTTTTAGATTCAACTTAGAGTGGTAAGTCGTTAACGCATAATATAAATAACAGAGAGCCGAGAATCGACCCTTGTGGTACACCATAGCAGATTTTTCTTACATTGGACAAAGATGATTCTGTTTGCACACACTGAAATATATCAGCTATCTCTTTATCATCTGTTATCAGCTTGTTGTTATGCCTAATTTTAATTGATTGTTTACTGTTTGTATTAACTTTACCCTGTAGATTGTTTATAATCTGCCAAAGTGTCTTACTTTTATTTTTAGAATAATTTATAATTTTCCTATTATAATTTTGTTTAGTTATATTTAAGTTACTGTGGAATTGTTTTTTTTTTTAGATTATACAGGTTGTTCATTTCATCTGTTTTAATTTGTTTTTTTAGCCAGTTCAGATTCCTCAAATCATCAGACTCCCGTTTAACTTGCGCACTTATCCACCTGTCGCGTATTTTATTGGTTGTACAAACTATTTTCTGATTTAGTGGGCAGCAAACGTCTCTTGCCCAGGTAAAAATGTTTAAGAATTCATCAAAATACAGATCAATAGAGCTATGATTATCCTGTATTACATAATTATGATTAAAAAGTGATTTAAAGCTATTTATACTATCTATAGTCACTACTCTAGTTTCTTGAATAGTATTTTGCTGTTTCTTTACATTGATAGGAAATGAGCAAGTCAAATGCAAGACATAATGATCAGAGATATGTTCATGTAAGACTTTGCAGTTTATATCTGTATCGATATTTGATATAATGTAATCTACAGCTGTCTCGGTTAATTTTCCAGAATGTACTGACACTCGAGTTGGTTCTTTTATGTGTGCAGTTAACTTAAATGATGTAACAAGGTCAAACAGTAGCTTACGTTCTACGGTGTGTACCAACGAGTCTATGTTTAGGTCACCTGTTACTATAATATATTTATATTTGATAATCATTTTTGATATTATACTATTCAACCTGTCCAGAAATATCTGAAAACACCCACTTGGAGAGCGATAAATGTTGATAATGCATAAAATTTTATCTACAAAGATACCCACAACTTCAAAATTTATTTCAGAGCAATAGCTTTACAATATTTTACAAGGTTATTTTGCACAAATATAGCCACTCCACCATGTATATGGATTGTTCGACAATAACAGGCAATATTTGTATAGTTTGGGATAATCATCTGCATGCTTTGAATTGATTTCATCTAGTGTTCTCCAACACAAATGAAATCTGGGTTTAATTTATTGTTAAGCACTTCTAATACATTTATTTTGTTTGTTAAGCTTTGAATATTTATATTTACTAATGATAACTTACTTTTTTGTAACCTGTCTCTAATTGCATTGCATGTTGTTTTATTTGCAGTCAAACAGTCATCTGATTGTTTTTGAAATGCTGCAAATTTTTCTTCGGAAAGAAGTGTCTTTTAATTACAGCTCCAGAAGGCCAAATTGTAGGATAATACATATAATTCTACGTAGAAAATAGTCAGTTTCGTGCTTATCTGGCATAGAAAAACCCTTCTAGAAACAAAAAAAATTGTACATTTTTCTTTATCGAATTTTTTTTTTAAATTTTTTAAAAGTTTATTTGACTTATATTTTTTAAGCTCATTTCAGAAGACATCTTTTGTCGCTTGAAACAATTTTGGGCAATACCTTTCGACAAAAAAGACAATATATTAACAACCTTTAACAACATACATCACAAGTTGAATTTTACTATGGAAACAGAAATCAATAATCAAATTCCATATTCAGATATGATGTTAATTCGACAGAACAAAGGAGAAATAATAACTAACTGGTATATGAAACCTACCCATTCCGAACGAATAGTTAACTTTCAGTCCAATCATCCCTTAAAAACAAAACTCAATACGTTAAAAGCTTATAAACAAAGAATGCAAAACTTATGTCATCACCAATTCTACACTCAAAGTCTGGAAAAACTACGATTACTATTTATAAAGAATGGCTATCCAAAAAATGTAGTAAAAAACATTTTATACTCAACAACACCTGACAATATTACCACCAAGGAACCTTCGGAAAAACTCCCATTTTTTAGATTCCCACATATTCCTGGAATTTCTAATCACATTAACAAAGTATTACAACATAATAAAGTGGGACGTCTAGGAGTATATAACATCTTAACTATAGGGAATATATTTACAAAATTAAAAACACAAGATGTCAAAGATGAAAAAGCTAATGTTATTTATTCAATACCTTGCAGTGATTGCGAAAAAATATACATTGGTCAAACTAAACAACGACAAACAAGATTGCAAACTAATGTACATTCACAAAAAAGAAAAAACAGCGCTGGCACAACACTGTTTCAATGAAAACCACACTTTTAACTTTAGTGATACAAAAATATTGGACAGAGAAACAGGTTACAAAAAAAGATTAATTAGCGAAATAATACATATTAATTTAACAAAAGAGAAAAACATAAACCTTAAAACGGATAAGGATAAATTGTCCAATATGTATGCTAATTTAATTCAAATGTGCAAATAAGTAGTATGCAACTAGTACAGCTCCAGGTTGTAAACAATAAAATAAGTGTAGTCATTTTGAGTGTATTTTAAAGTGTTTAACTTAATTAAAATGATCAATTATAAAACCATGACAACTATAGCTGACATTTAAAGGTAGATTTTAACATTTGTGATGTGAATAGGATAAAAAAAAATGTTTTAATTGTACATGTATTTTTTTGATATTTATTTTCACTTCATGTATTTACTTTTTGTATGTTTTATCAACAATGTAATTGTTTTAATTCTTTTTAGCCCTGAGGAAGATAACAAAGTTATCGAAACGTCGGCATTAAATTTTTAGCATAAGCTAGTTTTTTAATTTAAAATATCCTACATCCAAATCATATTAATTAAAACTTATCAAAAGGATATAACCAAAAAAGTCAAAGTAAAATGTTTTGTTTCCTGTTTTTTTTAAGTTGATATTTTTCTCAAATTCTTTGTTGAAGAAACATGTCCGGAATAAAAATCAAAATGGAGTATTTGGTAAGTGAAATATTTTGTCTTTGCTTTGATGGATATTATATCTGTTGCAGTTTGGTCAGGTACCAAAGTAATGTTGTCAAAAATCTATGTTTTTTAAAGCAAATAGTTTTTTAGAATTTTTTTTATTTAAACCCACGTATAGCATGAAGTATACTATTGTGTCTATAGTGATCACGTAATAATACTCTTCACGACAATTGTTTGCAGTGATCTTGGCATGTTGACGTAGTCTTGGCTTGTTTCAGCTTTACTGACCATTATGAGTATACAGGGTGATTCTTAACCTATGCGCATAAACTCATAGTTATAGTTTACAATCAATATTATTGATAAATGTTAAAAAAATGTAGTAAAAGTTTTATAATAAGCAAGATAATGAATTATAAAGTATCTGGAAAATTAAAATTTATTACTTGAAAAAAATCCGTGTGTCATACCAAAATTAAAATAATGCACGTTGAAGTCCCGGCAGTTGTTGCAAAAAATTGAAAAAAAAAAACTAGATGGCACCGGTCAGTATGTAATAAAATTAAATTATGGCGCAATATAACATGACCAATGCAGATTTTGTGGATGTGATATTGGTGTATAGAAAAGTTCATCAAAATTCAGTGGCTGCAGCTTGCCTTTATTCCGAGAGATTCCCTCAAATGTATTATCCGGCTCGTGGATTTTTTGTACGTTTGGTACAGCGTACAAGAGAAACTGGGCACTTGCAGCCTAGACCTGGACTATATGGGGGACGTTCTAGACCAAGGCATATTTTTAATCTCGAGGAGGATATTGTCAATATTGCCGAAGAACGTCTTGACATCAGTACCCGGATAATTGCCGATCAAACTGAAGTATCGCAATCAACTGTATAGCGCATATTAAAGCATGAATTACTGTACCCCTACCATGTGCAGCGTGTACATGCCCTGTTACCAACAGATTTTCCTCTTAGGATTGTATTTTGCGAATGGTTGTTGCGTCAGCATGATGTGAACCCCAATTTTTCTACTAACATTTTAGTGACAGATAAGACAATTTTTACTCGTAGCGGTGTGCACAATTTTCACAATACGCATTATTGGGCAGTTGAAAATCCACACATTACCCGGCGTACAAACTTTCAACACAGATTTTCGGTGAATGTATGGGCTGGAATTGTAAACGGCCATCTTATTGGACCGTTTTTGTTGCCAAATCGTGTAACGGGCGCTGTTTATTTAAATTTTTTACAAGAGACCTTGTCAGCACTACTAGAAGAAGTTCCAGTTAATGTTAGACAGCGCATGCGGTATCTTCACGACGGAGCTCCACCACACTTTGCAATAGATATGCGACAACATTTGAACAATGCGTTCCCGAGAAAGTGGATTGGTCGAGGTGGTCCAACTGCCTGCCCACCTAGATCACCTGACCTAAATCCCTTAGACTTTTATGTTTGAGGGCATATGAAACATTTGGTATACGCTACCGAAATTCACAGTGTTGAAGAGTTGCGACATTGCATACTAGCTGCCGCTGACACAATTTGGCAACCACCGAGACTTCAACGTGCATGTAGCGCACGTGTTTGGAAAATAGAGAATAATTTTGAGCATTTATTATGATATTAAGTGTTCCAATAATTTTAAATTTTTGTTGTTTGTTTATTATTTTGATAATTATTTGATTAAAAGGCGATTTTTTTCAAGTAATAAATTTTAATTTTCCAAAATCTTTATAATTTATTTATAATATATAATTTTTATTATAAAACTTTTACTATATTTTTTTAACATTTATCAATAATATTGATTGTAATCTATAATTCCGCGAGTTTATGCGCATTGGTTAAGAATCACCCTGTATACTTTATTGCAATTGATGCTTGGCAATGTAGTTTGTTGCTGATTTCGGTTATTTTGCTGTTGTTACTATTAATAAATAAGAAAATTCAATTCATAATAAACAGTATTGGCCAAACTATGCCATTGGAACTTTGTTTTTACTATCTTGGAGACTGTTGGGACAGAAAAGCGTTGGTTGCTCTCGTTTTTGAGCTTATGATGATTAGATATTGTTCCAAGTTTCTTGGTTGTTATATAAATTATATCAATAATTAAAAACACTGTCATTTAAAGTTTTTATTTGATTTTGGTTTTTCTTAATATAAGTCCTCCACCAAAACCAGTTTGTTAATCAAAGTTGTAGATACATTCTATAATTAATTACTGAGTTTAGGTTTATCAAGTGCTAATCTTTAAATGTTGCAATTGATATTGTTAAACATATTTTGGTGGTACAGCCAATATGATTATTGACTATTGTGTAGTCATATCAGTCTTCCAAAGACATATTTGTCGATATTAAGCGGACACACACGATTTCTATAAAAAAATATTTATAAACCATATTTGCTCCTGAAACGTTGTATTGACAAGATCTACAACGTTAATTCGATTGCGCTGAGATTGCAGATTGTGTTTGTTTAGTTGTAGAATTAGTAAATGCAAATAATGTTCTGTTTTCACAATTTTTGGTAAAATATAAATTAAAAGCTTTTATTCCGATGCATTCAGTACTTTGCAAAGGAATATTGATTTTAATATTTTAGAAGAAAAACTTTTTCAAGAGCTTAAATGTAGCAATAGTAACCAAATATTGAATGTCAAACTTATTAAGAGGAAAAAAAAAGTAAATAATGTAGCAACAATAGTTTCAACAAAAACTATTATAATACCAATTATAAAAAAAAAAATTGCCAAAGAGATCATAATAATAGGATAGTAAAAACATATATTCAGTCGTACAAAGCTTAAGGTGTCTGCAATATGGGCACATAGCAAGTTTTGCAAAAAGAAATCAAGATGCAATGCCTGTGGAGACACCGAAAACGCATTTGCACAATGACCAATCAAAAGGAACCCAGTCTATATACATTGTAGTTCGAACCATAAAGCAACTAAATCAAACTGCAAATTTGATAAAAAAAATATAAAAATTTTCAACAAAAAAACAGATTATGAACCACATAACTGCTTTCATTATGTGGCATTACAACAAACTGGCAATACTTCAAATTTGCAGAAGGAGAAAGACTTTCCAAAATCAAAGATAAAAGAAGAAGTAAAATTGGCTAGTAGACTAACTGTGAAGCAAATAGTAAAACCATTCAATTTTTGCAAAAAAATTTAAAAACTTCAGAGTTAAGAACAAGCATAAAGAATCCACTTATAGTATGAGAACATTCATATGCCTATAGAGAAAAATTATCACCAAGAAAACAAAAGAAGTTACACTTCCTTCAAAAGTTAAAAAACAGTTTAAAAGTAGTAACGCCGCCGGAACCTGATCCAGATCCGGTATTCGGCGGATTTGGCCAATATTTGAAATATTTGGATCCGGTCGGATTTAGATAACTATTCAGTCGGATTCGGCCAGATCTATTTTTTTTTTAATATAAAAATTAATAAAAGTAGAATAATTTTTTTTTAAACATAAAAATTTATTAACAAAATGTAAACAAAATAATAATAATAAAAATAAATATAATATAATAATATGTTTAAGGATGCTGTTATAAAGTACTAGATTTTATAATAATAATAGAAAAGACCTGATTAAATACTGCTATAATGATAACACGGATGTGTTAGTCTTGTCAGAAACCTAGTAGTCAGTTGATTGTATCAACAATGTACTAAGTTACCATAATGTGTAGCAGGTTGAGCAAGAGCACAAAAGATGTGGGTGTTCTCTGCTAGTGAAAAATGCTCATCTTTTCACCACAGACGTTTCAAACTTCAATCACCCACCTAAGGCTCAATTTGTCAGAATCCGTACTTGCAAGTTAACGGTGATATCAGGTTATGTGCTTGCTGATACACATATAAACACTGGCAGTTGGAGGGAATTAATTTCTTTTTGTCAAACTCCTTTCATCATTATGGGAGACTTTAACGGTCATAGCCCAAGGTGGGATTACCCGTTCCATAATAGGAATGGTTTACATCTTAAAAGGATTATGGACGATATAAACTTAATACCAATGAATGATAAAGAACATACACATTTCACTAATTAGTATTGTCATTAACTTAAAAACAACTACTTTGGATGACAATACGGAAAATTATCACTTTCCTATAATGACAGATATTAACTTAGATAGGAATGTAAACAGATTTTACCACTTATAATTTAATTAAACTTTATAAGAATTAAGTGGGTTATGTATAGAAATTAAGAAGATCAAGCGTTAATAAAAAGCAGAACATCGTTAATATAGAGGAGGTTGAAAATTATGTGGAAAAGGAGTGCACCTAAATACAGACCAACAAACTGTTGTTGAAATGTATGCCCATGGTGGAATGACAAAAAAAAAGTTTTTGTAGATTTTTCAAAAAAGTGGATTGGAAGACTTGATCAAATAAAAAAAAAGTAGCATTTACTAAAAAAAGTTCAAAATAAAAAAAGCTAATTTTAGAGTATTTTGTAAATCATTGAATAGAGAGTCCAAAATCACAAAAATATGTACAAAAATTAAAAAGTTTATCAAATCAGTTTTTCAGCCAGTATCCCCGGTAGCACAAAAAATTGGAAAAAACATTTTATACAAAAAATTGCTCCAAACACAGTACAGCTTTCTCACAAAATAATACCGACACTAAGTCTCCAAGCAAGAATTTGAGATGTGTCTTAAAACAACTAAAAACACTGCTCCCGATAAGGATAATATAGCATATATTATGATTACAAAACTTAGTAAAAAAAACAAAATCTATTTTTCTTCTTAGAAAACACAATAAAATCTTGGAAAATCTTAGAGATTAATAAATGTAGTGGTTATTAAAAAGACGGTTTATTTGGAAGCATCCAACTCAAATGCATACAAGCCAATCTCTCTAATCTTAATAAAAAAATCAAAACAAAATGCTGAAAAATTAATAAGTATTGAAAAATGGGCGAAAAATTTAATTTAATTCCGGAAAATATTTTTGGTTTAAGGAAGGGGCGGAGGGTTATAGACAACCTACTGAGCTTGTGCTTAGACAAATACAGTACTAAAGTATTCTTTTTTAGCTAAAGCTAAAAAAAAAACCTAACTGCAACGTCTTTGGATTTAGAAGCGGCGCGGCGTATGAACAGTTGGACATAGACATTTTGGCTGACATTCAATCAAGTTTCTTTGTTCTGAAACAAAGAAATTTGATTTTCACATAATCAAGACGCTGCACAATCTGCTAAAATGCAAAGTTTTTAAAATAAAAATTGCCAGTATTAATACATACCTTTTAGCCAGTATACGCGAACTTTGTAGTATACACAAACCATAGGGACCTGTGCTAAGCTCGTCTGTGTGAAAAAAAGGCCTAACACTGTTAAAAAGCAAATGTAACGCCATGATCTTTCAAAAATAAAGATTCATATTTGCCAAACATCTTTCTTAACTACTGTAGATTAAAAGTAGTAAATTTATACAAGTATCTGGGTATTTGGCTAGACTCTAAAATGAATTGGAATATGCAAATTAATAGTATGGTAAAAGCATGCAGTCAAGGGCTAAATATGTTAAGAGGGTTATTGAGAGAACAGCTTGGAGAAGCAATCTAGTAACTATAGCAGTATTTTATAAAATATATATTAAGTCTAGGTATGCATTCTAAATACATTTCTTTTATTCTTTTATTTTGTATCAAACAAAACATTGCCAAACTTGACAGAATTGAATATGCTGAAGTTAGAATCATTATTTGTGCAATGTGATTAACTCTAACTTATGTTCTGGAAAGAGAGGCTGCTTTAGCTTCTCTGCAGATTTGTAAAGAAATGTTGTTAAAAAACAGCTTTGTAAAATGATGACAATGTGGATAATTGGTAATAATAAAATTAAATGGGTTAGCAAAGATACTCTATCTTTGGTACTAGCTCTGGAACAGGTAGCACAGTATGAGAATCTAGTAGAAAAAACTAATGTGTACCAAACATCAAAAAACATTCGTACTTATGAAGATGTGTTTTTTAGTAAAGGGAAAAACAAAGTATCAGATCAAATTCATTTCAGGGAAATGCTGATAATTAAATAGCCAGAATTCTACAAAATTAGTCTGAAAAAATTATTGATATACGGGGTTTGAATGAACGTTTATTTTCTCAGCGGAATTTACTATATATACGGCAGAACTAAAAATAGAACAAAAAGCACTTAAAAAAGTTGTAATCTGCTCTTACTCTAAAAGTGCAGTGGAAACAATAAGAAGTAAAAATGTTAATATCAAAGATAATTACCTTGTAGCACTGATTAGGCTCAAAATATAAGCATTGAAGAACCAGGGCTATAAACTAATTATAGCCTGGATTCTAAACCATGTTGGTATTTTACAGAATAAAAAAACTGGTAGTTTGAAAGAATTATAGTATAGAATATAACTTAATAACATAAAATTAAGCCATAAGACCTTGCATTCTGGCATAAACACACTGAAATGAAATAGTAGCAATCGTTTTATAAAAATAAAAAATACAATTTAAGTAATGTAATTAACAAACCTTAGTACAGTAAAAAAATCGCAAACAGGAAAATAGTGATTCTGATGTGTACACTTAGGTCTGGACACAAAAGATCACTTAGGCGTGTACACAAATTAAAATAACTGATTCCTGTGAGTGTGGTACAATAGAAAGTTTAAATCATATTTAATGTTATAGATGGATTAGACAAAACCGTACAATTTTATAACAAAGTAAAAAAGAAATAGGGAAAGGGTGGAATTGCCTGTGCGTACCTACGACTGCATGTTACTCCTAGAAGTATGCAGGTGAAGTACAAAACGGGTCGCTACTTTTTAATTATTGTTTTTTTTTTTTTTTTTTTTGTCTCCGGTAAGATGTATTGTATATAAAATATCTGTATGTGTAAGTTAAGCAGACAAACAACTGTCCAGGAGTAAAATTAAAATTAAAAAGAAAAAAATAACAAACCAAGGAGCACCATAGTTAAATTGCAGTAAAGTACACTTCACAAAAGACCAATACCATGCTTTGAGGAACACAAGAAATTGCTGAGAAACTATAACAGAAAAAAAAGAAGAAAACGCATAAATTTTGAGATGATTTTCTATACTAAAAAATGAAAGCAGAGAGAAAAAAGATAGCATAGATAGAAAAATAACATGAGTATGAAGTATATAATTAAATAGTAATTAAAATTTTATAAAAGATGAAGTCCCAGGTTTGGGTACGCGTTTTTATTTTTATTTTTAGATTCAGTTCCTTTGCGTTTACTTCTGCTTTTATTTTTTTTTTTCCTAGTACTACCAAACCTAAACCGCAAGCAATTATTATAAAACAAACAAAATTTCAATAAATAGCAATTCAAAAGTTTATTGGTTTTAGTTCTGAATTTATTCAAACATTTTGCAGTTTTTAAATATGCGTAATTTTTGTAATATAATTGTTATATTGGATGATTCATTTAAAATATTTTATTTTTTAAATAAAAAAAAAATTAAAACACAAATTTTATCGAGTAATGTTTATTATCATACAACAGAACCATTCTGTACATTTATTGTTTAAAGATTATTTTTTAAAACGTTGGCTGTAACTGCGGCTAACATAATCCATTCTTAAGTTTCAAAGATTTCAAGAATATTTGGCAAATGACGCAAGTAATGTTGTTTTCTGGTTGCTTTTTGACTTATTACAAAACCAATTGAAAACAAGCATTTACGTATTAATAGCTAATAGTATGCAGTACTTTCAAATCTAAAAAAAACACTATAAATAACAACTAATAATAACATATTTTTATTTATTAAAAGTACATTATACATATTATTTTACTTCATTTATACTAGAATATATAACTAAAACGAAAACAGTCCAAATTAATTATCAAACAGATATTTATTAGTTGTCATTGCTACCTACAACTGCATACTGCACTATGTAGAGAATATTTCTTTAATCCTTACGTCAATATCCAATTCTAAAAAGAAAACAAGTACATTCATTGTTTTTTCTATTATTATGTAAAGAATGAGTAATAAATAAACAATAAACTAATGTTATCAGTAATAATTTTGTTATTTTGAGTATATGCTATTATGTAGCTCATACTGGATATGATATATACAATTTTCTGGTTTAATTTTTTTAATTTACATTACAAAATCATAAAGTATTACTAAACTACAGTAATTTAAATCAACATAAATTATGTAAATAAAATGTTGAGACTGTTAATCAAACTTACGACAAAGTTGATCTGTTTTCCAAAGAATGTGAAGTCCAAATTTACTACATTCATCTGCATATGTAGCTATTATTTGACACACGTTTCTGTTTTCTGATAAATGCAAATCTTGAATACAATTATCAAAATATGTATCAACAGGTACTTTATTATGACAACTTTTAAACACAGCTGATTTCAATATATAGCACCCTTCAGACGCTTCACTAATATCAGTTTCTGGTTCAACCTATAACATTTAAGTGATTAATTTAAATAATACAATTCTTAATTTAAGAAATTACAATATTATCCAACTCTCTACAATATCCATGTTTCCATGAAAATGCAAATTTTTCAGTAGAACCTTCTAATTGTTGTAAAGGCGTCTTGAAATCATCCAATACATCATCATTGAAGTTACCACACAAACCTGCCAACTATATAATTTTATAAAACATTAAAAATAATACAATATAATATAAACTGACTTTATTTTTCCATTGAGAGTCTACAAAGACATCGACTTGGCTTTTCTTATCAAATCGAATTATTACGCCTAATTCAGTAGAATCTAAAACTATAAACGGGTCCTGTGTATTTATAGTAAATAAATCAGACTGTTCTGTAGAATCAGTTTCATCTAATAATACAAATTCCGTTTTATTTCCTAAACGTATAGAAACGTTAACTAACTTTTCACAATAAACTCCGACATTTTCGCAAAACATATTCTGAAATAAATTTATCAAAAAATGTAACCAATTATTGTTATTTTATTTTACTTGTATAGTGACTTCAAACTGTTTATTATTGTTTTCAACACTTTTGACAAACATGTATTTACATCCACTTTTAAAATCATACATTTTTTTATCAAATGATTTAAACTGAGATTCACCCCAAGCGCTGCACATGTCGGTACATCCCATGCACATCCAAGATGTATTTTGACATATGCTAAAAGTACTTATTAAATTTGAATGTTATATTTATTAATACCAACGTTATACCATGTTTTGCACCCATGCTTGATTACTTCGTTTTCTTTATAAAGTATCCCATCACTATAACACGTGCAGTCTTTTGGTTTGACGCATTCTTCAGTATTATTGTCATATACATATCCCATTTTGCATTCGCAACCTGGTTTGCAGAGCGAGAACATTTCCATTTTGTTCATATTCTAAAAACAATTATAATAATTATAATTAAGGGGGGAAAATAGTTGCGCTATTATATGGGTTCACAGCATCCAACTCAGCAAGAAAACACCTGAATATAATTGAATAAAATTTTCACACATTGTAGAAGAAAGTCCAATCTGTGTCCTCAAATTTGTAGAAATTTGATAAGATAAGTCGTTTCTCCGCAATTAATTTTTAAAAAGTCACATTTTTAATTAGTTTTTTAATAATTTTTTACTCGTTAAATATAACTTCAAATCTTTAACCAAAAACATGAAGACATAGAATATTGTATGTAATTCAACATGTAAAAAGAGTAATGACTAAAACCTTATTGTTTGGATATTGAGTTGGTTGGCGTTTTGTCCCATAAGAACCAATTTTAATTTATAAACTACGCTGTACGTGTTAATATTTTTCTATAGAGAAAGGTTCACCGATACTCTCGTAGATGTGATAGGATTTAATATTTCACCACAACAGGACGAGAAGACCAAACCCTGCAATTCTCTAGCGTTAATTAAAAATTACAATGCTAACCAATAACAATCATTTTACTGTCACGTGAATTGTGTTTAAATTGCAATATGTGCAAAATGCAGTAAAAAAAACTTAAGCACCTTTATTATTTTCGAGATTGTTCTAAAACAAAAATAGAAAATAATACCGCCAAAATTAGAGTAACGGATAAATTCTCAAAAGAGTTATAAAGCAATTACGGTTTCTACTTTTTTTTGCTGCAGTTTTTATTGTTCAAATACTAATTATAAAATTTACTGATATTGTAGAGAAACTTCTTAATAAGAACTTCAATGTAAAATGTCAAAATCCGGTTGTGGCCTTATCAAGCTCAAAACCAAAATTGATTACAATCCAATCTAGACTAAAGTCACAACGAGTAAAAACACCTAAACTACTCAATTTTTTTTATCTTAAATGAAACCCTTAAACGCTTTCTTTATAAAACATTTTGCAACACTAATTTAGCTTCATAACACTCTGTTGCTTTGGATAGCGTATATTTTTTTCCTAATTAAATCTCCTACTTCGAGTTGTAAATTTTGGATTTTTAGCTTTTTGCAATCCGCATTTTCTACCATTTGTAACATACCTGAACACATCTTGGCTGAGTTTTGGCCAGTAGCATCGTTTTCTCTTTCTATTTAATGTCTTAAAGCAATTGAAATGACTAACTGTAATGTCATTATAGCACTGCGACAACACATCTTTAGTTTTATCTTTCGGCAACAGATTTTTCCATTTGTTCTAATTGTATGATTAATATCTAGAACTAACATTTTGAAAAGTTTACCGTTTTTTAGTCTCAACAAAAGATATTTAACTGAAAATCTTGTAACGACTAAGACCATTTTCTGGTACCACTGATCTTTACAATTTGGATCCGTTTCAAGAACTATATTAATTTTAAATGTAACTCTTGATATCCTGGACAACGCATCTAAAACATGTTCAGCTTCCCTTTGCAATGTATCAAGTTCATGCTATGCTGGTTTATTGCCAAACTTGCTACAACAGGCTATAGTGATCCACAAATAGTGCCTTCTACATTTAGGTAAAATTTCTCTATAACAACAATTAGAGCAAGGCAATCAAGCCTCCCTCCAAATAAAAATCTATTTCCATAAGTTATCTATTTTTTGCGGTAGAACAGCACCTACTTTGACGTCTAAAACGTCGCTTTAAATTGTAAATGTTTGGCTGAAACTTGGGCTAACTTGAACTGAAAACTAGTCAATGCATCTTTGATCTAGTCAAATGCTTGTTAGTTAACTTTTGTCCAGACTGTATTTTGAACTACGCTCTGTTAATATTGCATGATGGAACTATGTTTAAAAAATTAAGAATAAAACGTTGATACCAACCACACAGCCCAAAGAATTGCTTAACTTTGAATACTGTTTTGGATACATTAAGGTCTAAAAATACATTAACCCATGTTGAGCTGAAGCTGCGTTGTTTAAACCAAAAAGCTCACAACAAATTCAAACAGATCTTTGAGTACTCTAGAAGCAGTCTTTTTTCTTAGCTTTTGCGACAAGGAAATCTGCCAAAATGCACTTTTTAAATAAATTAATGACAAATACGGTTCATTCCACAGCTTTTTTAGAATAAACGCGTCTTTTTGTATTTGTTAGGTTAGGTTAAGTTAGACTTTGAAACGCCTATCGTTAAAACAAAATCTGTACTCATCCGATGATTTCCTCACCAAGTACCGAGCTGCTTTAAACAGATAACAAAGGTTGGATTATCCTATGATATTAGAGAATTTGCCCACAAGAAACAATAACCGGTAAACAATTTTCTGTCCGTTGAGTTGCTCCCCCAGTCAGCGTCCACAAAACCTTTTACTTCTGTATTTGCTAGACTATAGCAGAGACTGATATCGGCGGTATATTTTAGGTATCGCAAGACACGTTTTGCAGCTAGCCAATGTTTTTTTTGTAACAGTAACTAAACTGCCCCAGGTAGCTGACAGAATGACAAATGTCAAGTCTTGTTAATGTAAATAGGTACGTAAAACGTTTCAAAAGTTCTGCCACAAACCCTTGTTGATTCAGTCGTATTTGATCGCTTTTCCTGGTGAATTCGATTCTCAGGCAATATTTGGTTTTGCCCAAATCCTTGACTTTAAGTTTTGTTTGGATCATATGTAGTAGCTGCGTTAGCGTTTTATTGCTTCTTGGCGCCACGAGGGTGTCATCTACGTAGATAACTATGTAAGTTGCAATATCCTCCCCTCGCTTTAGAAGGTAGATGCATAGATCTGCATGTGTGGGTTTAGCTCTATTTGACTCAAAGTGGTGTTCAATTTTTTGTACAACTGTCTACCGGCTTGTTTTTGAATGTCTAGAAAACAGACACAGTTGCCTTTCTTAAGCTTGTATAACTTTTCTTTGGCCGTTGTACTTAAGTCAGTTTTCTTTTCTACTATAACTTGTAGTAGTTTGGCTAAACTTTTAGAAGCTTCCATAAAAATTTTTTTGTTCAAGATTTCCGTTTAAGTATGCGGTTTAAAAATAGACAAATTTTCATTTTCTGTTGTCCTGCTAATGGCACAACCATCCTTATGAAGCCAATTCTAGCGACTAAAACAAAAGTTTTATTGAAGTGCACACCTGGTGTCTAGGAGAAACCTTTAGCAACCAAGCAGGCTTTCTTCTTTTTGACCGTTCCGTCAGCTTTAATTTTTTTTTTTTTTAAGATCATTTGGCTATCAATTATCAGTTTATTTGTTGGTCTGTTTACCAATTTCCAAGTATTATGGCAAAAAATTGATTTTATCGTCCATTTTCATTATGTTGCTTCTAGAAATAATATCGCACATTGATTAGGACTTTGGCTAAATGGCAGAACTTAGTTTTTACACAGTTTGCTTCACATTCGTTTTTTTCAATTATAGGAACCATGTTGTAAACATTTTTTTGGAGGGGTTTTGTTTTTTCGTTTTAGCTTTAGTCTGCCGGAACCTCTTCTAAATTTGAGTTGTTTTTCATTCTCCTTTTTTGATCGCCGCCGGTTCCGCTAAATTTTCAATTTCCACTTCATTTACTTGATGTTCATTAACTTGTTCTTGGTTGGACTTCTGATTGTTTTTGATGTTGGCTTGTCATTGGTTTTCCACGGAATTCTGGCTTTAACTTTCACAAATTTTACGTCGCGGGAAACTTCCAATTTTTTTTTCCTCTAAGAGCCAGATTCGGAAGCCTTTCTGATTTTTGGGATAACCGAAAAAAATTTCAGATCTTTCACAAATGTCTAACTTGCCTCTTTTCGGGCTTTAATTTAGGCAATATACTTGGGCTCCGAACTCTTTCAATTCGTTTACGTTTGGAATTTTTTTGCACCATAATTTAAATGGTGTTTTTTGATTTAAATTACTTGATGGGCAGCAATTTTTAATGTAGCAAGCTGTGTTCACTGCCTCTGCCCAGAAAAATTGAAGAAGTTTGGATTGCATTAAAAAACGCCTTGCTGGTTCTAGGAATGTCCTGTTTGTTCGGAGATGCCATTTTGTTTCGGTGTGTAGATGATTGTCAATCTTTTTCTAATACCTTTCATCTTTAGGTACTTGTCGAATAATTTGTTTACATACTTGTTTCACTCACTTCACTCATTTTCCAGTTTGATTCTCGACACTGTTTAGGCATTCCATAAATTTTGAAAGTACTTGATCATTTAATCGCAAGAATTTCACTTCCCTCCAACTTGTCATTTTTGCTCTCGTACACACGCTGCATTCAAAATCTTTGAATTTTACTTCCGTTGCATGCAAATTCTTGCTTGTTAAGGCATTAGAAATGTCGTTGCTTTTGGACACTATATACAAATTGCCTACGCGCTTTGCAGTAAGTACAATTTTATTTTGGTTGTTTCAAATTATTGCCTCACCGCGCTTAATAAGCACTTCGTGATCTTTATAGGTTATTTTACTTACGGACATCAGGTTTATCTGGAGCGCAGGCGCTTGTAGTACGTTTGTTAATGTCACGTTTGCTACACTTTTGTCGTTTTAAACTTTCCGATTCGATTCTTGTCAATGGCGTTTAATGTCTTTGTATAAGTGTGACGTGGCATCACTGTCGAGACACCACTGTTTGTAAATATTCTCATTTACATTAAAACATGCGTTTGTTGTCTCATTTTTTGCTTTGATTGAGCAATTTTTGGACATGTGGCCTACTTGTCTGCATTTGTGGCACTTGCTTGGGTTTCTCACTTTGTTTCCGGTATTGCTTCTTGGGTCAGTTGGCCCACATGACACTTTGCGCCACTCCGTTTTGTTCCCCTTTTATTGCATCGCTTTTTTCCATTATTTTCACCCGTAGAACTGCTAGAGTCGGCAACTCGCCGCGCGATTTAATTGCGCAACAAAAAAATTTGTACCTGGCGGGTAGACTTGTAAAAGCAAAATGGATAATAAGTCGTTGTTTATTTCCACTTTTTTGCTATCTAGCTTGTCTACGGCGTCAAAAAATCGGTGCTTGCGTATATCATCACCGTACGCCATTTTTTGCTGAGTCAGCCTTTTTAGCAGCGTCGCCTTTTGTGCTGTTCCTCTGGATTGATAGATGTTTTCAAGTTTTTTTCCAAATTTACCTTGACGTTTCACACCTTTTGACTTGTTTAAGTTTGTTTGGGCTTATCAATAGTATGATATTGGACTTAGTATGATATCGGACTTAGCTATTCTATCATTTCTTATCCATTCGACAATAGCAGCTGCGTTTGCGTTTACTGCTTGCAGCTCCTGTTTAACAATTTCTCCGTTTGCATATCCAAACGCGTTGTTTTTAACAAGCAGTGCTTCAACTTGTACTCGCCAAGTGTCATAATTATCCTTATTCAGCGGTACGATTAAAAAATGAGTAGTCATTTTCACAGGTTAACGTTTATTGCTTTAACAATATAAAGCGGCCCCTAGACGTTCAATATTATAGTCAATATATTGCACAATAATTGATATTATACAATAATATTGACCGTCTGTAGAGCATATTGAAAGATTACACAATATATTGAGTCAATCAAAAATATTTTAATTTTTGATTTTTTAAAGCTATAACTAAAGCAATAGTCACACAACTTGCTTTATTTTTATTCCACATGTTGCTTACAAAAGTGTTAGTAAGTAACTAAAACTCTGCGCAATTATATTGCAACGTGTAGGTAGTCCTAGCAATATATTGTACAATAAATTGTTCAATATTATTGATGATTATATTCAAATCAAGATAAAAATTAATCATTGTGTTTTTTGTTTGTTTTAGTGAGTAGTGGAAGTAAAGTCAATTGTATTCAGAAATATTTTAATAGGTTTTTTCTACCTTTATTA
Source organism: Tachinus rufipes (assembly GCA_963932245.1). NCBI lineage: Eukaryota > Metazoa > Arthropoda > Insecta > Coleoptera > Staphylinidae > Tachinus > Tachinus rufipes. The sequence goes on from OZ010744.1 coordinate 82,683,841, forward strand.
ACTGCCCCTTATATCCTGTGTAAGGCATTTGCATTACCGGCCCATATAAAAGTAAAGCTAGCAAAATGACGCACTATATTTTTGTTAACTATTCAACTTAAATAGAAGTCAGAATTAGTTCTTTGTCATATCAGAGCTCTATTATCCTAAAATACAGGGTCCGCCAACAGGTATTGACAAATTTCGAAGCGTTGTGGTAGAACAACTAAAAAACATAGGAAAACAATCAAATGGGTAACTTGTTTAGAATATAATACAGTTTTAGTAACCATGGATTCGTGGCCGGTGCAACAGCGTATTTTTTTGTGTAACAGCATTTGTCAGAACTAAATCCATAATTGAAGTTCAGAGGCAATTTGTGCGACAATATAACGTTCTTTGGCGGAGTAAGATTGCTTCAAGAAACACCATATTGCAATGGCACCAAGGTTTTATGTAAACTGAAAATGTCAACAATGTTTATCGCGGGCCCCAAAAATTGGTACGTATTCCAAATAATATCAAAAGAGTGCGACAAGCGGTGCAGCAAAGTCCACAACGTTTGGCAGTTTGCCAAGCAAGAGCATTGAAAAAAAATCGACTTTTCACCCGATTTTCGAACATTTCATTTGTGTTTGGAAGCATGCGAAACGAAAAAAAAATCGACTTTTCACACGATTTTCGAAAATTTCATTTGTGTTTGGAAGCATGCGAAACGAAAAAAAAATCGACTTTTCACACGATTTTCGAAAATTTCATTTGTGTTTGGAAGCATGCGAAACGAAAAAAAAATCGACTTTTCACCCGATTTTCGAAAATTTCATTTGTGTTTGGAAGCATGCGAAACGAAAAAAAAATCGACTTTTCACCCGATTTTCGAAAATTTCATTTGTGTTTGGAAGCATGCGAAACGAAAAAAAAATCGACTTTTCACCCGATATAAAATTCAAATAGTAAACAAGTATGTATCAGGGCGTTTGAAGCAAATTGGTTTTACAAAACAGCCATGTTAATTGGCCAGCAAGATCTCCGCATTTAACTTCCTGTGATTTTTTCTTATGGAGATATTTGAAGTTGAAAGTATACGTCGGCAAACTCAATATATTAGAAGAGTTAAGATAAAACAGACGGGAAATAAGAGCCATTAGTCCGAATATGTTGCACCATGTCATGCAATCATTTTTTAACCGGCTCCAAAAATGCAAAAGATTGAATGGAACGCATTTGCCAAACGTAGTGTTTAAAACTTAAATACTAATAAAAACTGCATTATGTATGTAATTAATATATACATATATCATGTTCATTTCTGTGTTTCAATTAGTAAGCTTACAATCCTATCTTAAAAATCGTCAATACCTGTTGGCTAACCCTGTATAAGACGCGGATATTTTTAACGCTTTTAAGATTATATTATTAAATAATAACATACAATTTCAATCTGGTAACGTTACGTTGACCGTATTTACTAAGCAAGCAATAGTCAACCCAAAATTTTAAACTTAACTGGCCCTAAAACGCGATTAAACTTTTTGTTATATAAATAAAACAGAACAAATTGAATTTTGTAATTTTTTTACTCTACAAAATGACTTATTTTTTAAGAAACCTAATCTAACTTACGTTTATTAGCATAACATACACTCGCCCCTGTTTTCAGCCAAACAATATCTCATATCTTTGGCCTATCAATCTGCGATCTTAAAAGAAATAGAGCAAATGGAAAATTAGAGAATTAAAAAAAGATCAGACACTTTATTTTCAAGCTCACTAATGACCACCGTTAAAAGTAAAAACACGACAATAAGTTGCCATGTCCAATTGAATATAATGAGAAATTTGACTGGCGTACGGTATATGTTGTCACTTGTCCTGCGCTGCTCCTACCATAAACGAACACAGACGTTTTACTGGTTTTTGCATAAGTACACGTTGATATTAGTTTAACGTGTTGCCTTTTAGCCCTAAAACGACTAATATTATCATTACATCTAGTGTATGGACCAAGTTCTAGGCTTAATTTTTGAATTGTTTGTTCGTGCTTATGTGGACAATCTCTTGATAACGTCTTCCAGGTTTGAAAAGCCTGACCTTGACCTTATATTAACACAGCTCCAACAAGCCGGTATTACTTTAAACTTGTACTTCTCTTTTGTTGAGGTTTTGTGTCAATGACAGCTCTGTTTACACAATTACTTAAAAAAGATTGTCGTTGCTTTTGAAGGCATTATTCTAAATAAGTCTTTCCAAAACATAAATGCGGTTTTGAAACAGAAAGTCATGCTGTATTATTCTAGACTTGACTTGCTAGTTGTTGTTCAATGAACGTCAGCGACGTTGTACACCAACCAAGTACGGTTTTGCTATAACTGTAAGTTGTAAGTTATTTTAGTAAATTATAGTTAGAAAAAAGCGTTTGTACGTAATAGCGGGAAAAAAATGTATGTGTCTGCTAAAAAAAAATTTTATAGGTCAACAGTTTAGTATCTAAACTGATTATCAAGCTTATCTACTTAAAAAGTTGCCAATTATTGTACTCTAGATGGGCTCTTTCATAGCAAGAATGCCAATTTGTGATACACAATAATCCCAAAAATATAGTCCCAATTTGACCTTCAATAATATTAAAAACATCAAAGCCAAAAACACAGAATATCCATCATAAAAACATAACCCTGACGAAGAAACTTTGTGTTTATATTCTCAATGCTTAACCAAAAAAAATAAATTAATATCATACCTCGCATGTGTGTTGTTCATGTAGCATACAATCAGTAAAGACAAAATTTTTAGTAGCGTCACATTTTAACTTTAAATCAGTTTTATTGGAGTACTTAATTATATCTTCACGCGTGGCTGGTTTACAAATCCAACGAGCATTTTCACATGTACTGTAAATAATAAAAAATATAACTAATATAATACTTAATAATATATAATATATACCATAAACTATTTTGCCCAACATTTGATCTTATTACTTTAAATCCACCCGGAAAATCCAACCCATTGTATTTACAATTGCATTCTTTCATAGGTATGCATACACCTTTTTCATCAAGCGTTTTTCCTGCCGGACAATAACAACCTTGCTCACAAAAATTGAAACACTTTTTGTTAGCGATATCCAAACAAGTTCTAGTACATAGGTTACCACATGTTTGATACGTTTGTCCAATTGGACAAGTATTATTACATTCTTTTGTATCCTGAAGCCAATCTATAAAAATTCCGGCTTTTGCACAGTTTTCAGCATACGCTTTTAAGAACGGACATAAGCAAGATATATCTTCCTGAATTAAAAAAAAAAAAAGAATTATTTACAATATTATGTTTTAATTTAATTATTTTAAGTACCGTGTCTACACATTTGCACATATTATACAAGCAATCTTCGTAGTATTTTTCAACATCAACGGCAAAATGGCATTCTAAAATATATATCATAAACTCTAGATTAATTACAATTTAAATTTACTTACGTATAAATAAATTGGAATATATCTTATTGCAATGCTTTTCGGCAAATGCTTTATTCTTTTTATTATTGCATGCATTAGATGGTTGGATATCCATACATAGATCATTAGTTATCCAAGAGTTTGCAAATTCAGCAATGTTATTTACAACTACACCATCACGCGTTAAGAAATCGTCACTAAAATTATTGTTCCATGTTCCGCATAAACCCTGTAATCAGGTAATTACAATATTATTGTTGTTTAATATTATAAAAATCATTCTTACTTGGGTATTATTTTTAAAAGTTTCAGGTACTGTAATAGTTACTGTATAAGATGAAGTATCCCATAACACTTGAATTCCATCATATGTTTTAACTGTAAAATGTTTAAAATTTTAATTTAAGATTACCTTAATAAATCAATCTCTAAATTATTAAATTTTAATTTAATACATACCTGCAACTTGTTGAGATGTGTTCATTTCAATGGTAGCACCTGCAACATTATGAGGAAATTCAGTTATAGTTATATCATCAAATTGTATTTTATTCTGCAAGAATTCAATTTTTTGATTATATAATTTTATAATTAAGGCATTGTTACAATATGCTCCATTATTATAACATCCTTCATTTTCTCTTTCAATACTTAAAGTACGAGTTTTTAATAAATAATAATTGCATCGACCCATAAAGTCAAATTTCCTGCCATCAAATGTTGAATAATGATGATCTGCGTACGACACACACTGAGCATAACAGTCGTCCTAAAATTCATATAATTAAACCAAGTCAATGTTTATAAGTATGTTATTTACAGGTTTACATAACCATTGTCCATTGTGACAAATACATGATTTACATTCTTTTGTCATGGTTTGTCCAGCTGTATATTCCTTTCCTTGCCATTGGCATGAACATTTTGATTTTGGCACGCATTTATTATCATGTAAATATGTTTTCTCGGGACAATAACAACCAGCTTCACAGTTCATGCCACTAATTTCTGACTGTAATAAATCACCACATGCTGGTTGAACTCCGGGAATACAAGTCATGTAAACTTTACCACCAGTACATGCCATTGCTAAGTAATAAAAAATATTAAATATATTTAATACAATATATTTGTTTTCTTACGACATATAGATGTGCTTCTCAAATTGCCCATGTTTGTAACATTTTTTTCAGTACACATTCTAAAGTATATGTTGCGTGTCTTGCAAGCACACTCTCCTAAGTTTGAGTCATTGCAGTCACAATACTCCCAAATACAAGAAGTCATAAGTGATAAAGGATCTATAATCTGCAAATTATTATTTATGTAAACACTAGTAACTAAATTTTAAATTACTTACTTTTTTACATGAAGAAAATATATCATCAGACAAAATTTCTTCACAAAACTGTTCAGCTTTTTTTAATTTATGATAATCTGTTACGTGTCTAGAATCAAGAGTATCTTTTAGCTCTCCACATTTATCTAAAAAAACAAATTTATAAAAAGTTTAGCTGGTATTTCACAAAGCCAGTAAATTATCTTGTCAACTTTTAAAATTATTTAAACATTTGAAAGATTACAACTTAGCTAAAAATCTTATTCTAACAGTATAATACGCTTTCTAGAGAAAATTCAAAAACTAAATTAAAAAAACTTGCAGTTTACAATTTGTACACTTAATACTACTTTTAAAAAAAGTATCCTTACTACGACACTTAAAATTACTGGTTAAACATTGGCGCAAACTCTAATTGTAGAGTCAGTATTATTAATTGACACGGCAAAACGGTTAAAATAAAAAAAACCTAATTAAATTTTAAATCAAAACCAGCAATAGTACAGACTATGGATTTTGTAGAGAACTTATACAGGCAGTTTGTAAATGAATGGGATTATGTAATCACTTTAAATCTGCCGTCTTTTTAAAATTGTCTACTATACTATTTGTTTTGACAGTTCAACTTTGACAGCTGTCAAGCAAGCAAGAGGTTATAAGAAGAAGATTGTGTTCGAGAGTTTACTACTGATAATTATAAACATGTAAACAATGTATATAAACGAAAATATTTTTAATATTGAATTCTAAGATAGGCAACTTTATTTACGCATTTTTACTACAGCTAGTCACAAATATTGTAGCCCGTATAATAGGCAACATAATATACACAAAAAAATATGTTTACTGTGGTTGTACTCAAGCCTTTGATCGTTTTAGCATTTTTTATTTGCTCTTACATTTTACTCATTCTATTGGCGAGGTTGTTCTGAGATAGAAAAATGCTAAAACAGGCAAAGGCATAAGTTTAACGACAGACAACATAACTTGTGTGTATATTAAGTTGATCAAAAAAAGTGAATCTTTTAAGAATTAAAAAAAAAAAACTTCTGGGGTTTTCCTATAAGAGGTTTTATTTTGATATTAAAAAAAAAAACGGGTATTTTTTAAAAGAAATCAATAAATGTTAATTTCATTGTAAAGAGGAAGGTATGCCATTAACATTTAAAAACGATATCAGTGAAATGGCTGACATGGTTACGGTTGCAGTACTACATTCTTTTCATGAAATTTGCGGCTGAATGTCCTCGATAATGTTACGAATTCCATCTTTAAGGTCTTGAATCGATTGTGGAGCATTGGCATAGATCTTATCTTTCACGTGGCCCCAAAGAAAAAAGTCTAAAGGTGTTAAATTACAAGGTCTTGGAAGCCAATTGAGATCACCTCTTCTAGAAATAACACGGTCAGGTAACTTTTCTTGCAAAATTACAATTGTTTTGTTGCTTGTGTGGCACGTAGCGTTGTCTTGCTGAAAATAAACGTCGTCCACATCAATATCTTCCAAATCCGGCCATAAAAAATCAGTAATCATAGCTCGGTAGCGCCATCCATTCACCGTAACGGTTACACCAGCCTCATTTTCAAAAAAGTAGGGTCCAATCACACCGCCTGCCCAAAAATCGCACCAAACAGTGACACATTGAGGATGCAAAGACTTTTCAACAATCATTCTTGGATTTTCTGAGCCCCAAATGCGACAACTCTGCTTATTAACGTATCCTACGAGGTGAAAATGGGCCTCATCAATGAAGATAATTTTTTAATAAAATTCCGGATCATTTTGATACATTTGAAAAACCCAATCAGCAAAGATATGACGTTTATGGTGATCGACTGGCTTGAGTTCTTGTGTTAACTGAACTTAAATAGCCTTAAAACTTAAGTTTTTGTGCAAATGCGGTGTAATGTTGTTTGTAGAATGTCTAATTCCAAAGATCAACAAGGAATCGACAAACCTGGGTTTTCTTCAACACTACCGGCTACATCAGCAATATTCTCATATGTTCTTTAGAGATGCACACGGTTTTGATTATTCACAACACAAACTTGTCCCAACAGCTTAAATTTTTCCACCAGGTTTACTATTGCTGGCTGAGAAAGTGCTTTACGACGACCAAAAAGTGCTTTAGTTTTGCAAACTGGGAATTTTTTTTACTATTTTTGTAGTAAATTTTAATAATTTCAATGCGTTGTTGAAGCGTGTCTCATTCCATTTTTAATAATGGCGCTGTTTTTACTTGTCAAATGACAAAAGATTATAGCTTCAAAATTGACAGATGCCCAAATAGCCTAATTCAAAATAAAACTTCTTATTGGAAAACAACCCCTGCTAACCCTACACAGAAGAAGTCCCAACAAAGCTAAAAATTTCTTTAGAATAAAGAAGGTCACACACTTTTTGGAACAAAAAAAAACAAAAAAAAAGATTTTGTTTATTTATGTGCAAGCTTTTAACTAGGCAACCTAAGAATAAAGCAAAAATGTCTGTGTCAAGCCTAAAATAGAGAGCTAGCCTTTTTAACAAATACATAGAACTCAGCTACATAGAATCTGTACACAAACTTTTCTAAGTAATTTTTACCAATTTTGTCCCATTTCTTAAGTAAATCAATCTAAAAGAGTTAATCTAAGCTGCCTTAACTTCAAAAGCTGGATTATACCTTGTTTACTCCCAAAAAAACACCTCTTACCTTTGGAGGGTGGTCACACACAAGAGAAATCTTTAAGATTAAGTCTTTAGTTGCCTGGAAAAGCAGAACCAGAAACTCAACGTAAAAAGCTGAAGTGTATTCTATACCATCAAAAAGAAAAACCTAAAAAGTTGACCCTTTGTTTTAGATATAAAAAAGGAAGACGTTGTAAAGTTAAATAAAAAGAACAGCCAAATAAACTACATATTTTATAAACCACGTATTAAAGTAGCCACCAAAAATATGCAACAAAAGAAAAGCATAAAAGTGGAAAAGGAAGTTGATCCACGCGGACAAAATTAAAAAGAAGAACCACCCGGTCAAAGACAGCACAAAAACTTACTTAGACAAATCTAGAAAGGATAAGCACTTTTAAAACCTCTGTAAAAGGTTTTAGGTTTTATTGATGTAATTTAATACAACGTGCAAAATTATTTAATGCAGGCATACAAAAGCTTCTGCCCACTGATTCAATGTCTAGTTCTAACAGTGCCATACGCTGGTAGTGTAACAAACTTAAAGCAGTCACTAAGAAATTCTACAATAAAGCAAAAAATGTAAAACGTAATTATATTGGATGTTCTACCAAACACTTATTTGCCAACGACAAAAAAAAAACAAAGAGACTTTAAGCAAAAATGTTAATAGCACCTCCACTGCTGCTAGACTAAAAAAACTAAAAAAGATCTATTTAAAAAAACTCAATAACTTGGTTTCTTCAAATGCATATAAATGTGCCATATACAGTCATCTTATCGGAATCAACCAAGATACTTTTAAAAACTTATTTCTCAGGCTGTACTGCCCCAACACAAGATTGGTTTGATGCTACAACAGCAACAAAATAGTCAAGACAGTGATTAACAAAAACTGCCCTAAGAGTGGAGTACTATTGCCACTACTATAGAATATAGTAGTAGACAGCCTAATTTAATAACTAAATTACCGTGGTTTTTACACAATTGGGTTTGCAGATGATATAGCAATTCTGTTAAGTAGCAAATTTAAAGCCATATTCTGCAGTTTAATGCCCTAAGAATAATATAAAACTAGTGCAATGACATAGTTCTTACGGTTGAGGGTTAACTCAAAATACCGAACTGGTTCTTTTTACAGAAAAACTAACTAAATTTACCAAATTTTCAAAACATTTTATCAAAATAGCATACAATAGGTAACGTTAAAAAACTTACATTATACTAAAAGCAAATAAACACAATGTAATGTAGACAGGCAAAAGAAGCAATGATTCCAGGACTTTTTCAATTAAGAAAACACATGCACACTATTTTATCAATTACAGGCATTGTAGATAGCCCAATATGCAAAGGATGTGAAGAGTTTAATAAAACATATAAGTGCAGTGAAAATGGTTTCATCCTCTCATTCAAATCTAGACCCTATAACCCAACCAGTTTTGTTTTGCACGGCAGTTCAAAAACTAATAAAGTAAATATTGTTTTATAACAATTATTTATTATTTTAATTAATATTGTTTTATATTATGTTATTTTTATTTTTATTAATTAATATATTATTACAACAATTAAAATTAAAATAATGAATATACAAACGTATCATAGAGTGAAAAAAAAAATTATTGAATTTATAACAATTGGTTTATCTAACATCAAACTCAAAAACCTGTTGAAACAAATGCTTAATTATAAGATTTCTTTAAAACTAAACGTACCCAAAACCACTCCTGGCTACCTATCCTTAATTGTCTCGTCATCTGGCGGTAGTTAATACGCATTTTATTTTTAATAATAATAAATTTTAAAACACGCTTCAATCGTAAGCGGTCAGTTAATTCTAACAAAAAAACTAATTGTTTAAAAATTTGTGCATCTGATCAGCTGGTACTAATGTATGTGGTTATTTGATCGCTGTCCAACAACATATCAGACCCTTCTGTGCAAGTAAAATTATTTTGCCAAATACTAGTGCTAGTAATAAAAAACAAAATGTGTCCTTTGGTTTATTTTGGCTACTAAATAAAAAACCAACTTTGATAAAGTTAAAGTTAACTTTTTTTAATTAACTTTATACAAACTGATCAATCATATCAAACCTATCAAAATGAAAAGCAATTATCTTTTTGCAAAAACTATCTTAGTCGCTTAGTCAACAAAATTTAAAAAATGTACAAGTTTTATAGATATAAACGTAAAAGTCTCAGTTTATATGACGTTAAATTTATCTAAAAGCATTGTCTAATGCAGGGACGTTTTAAGCTGCACGTTGAAAAAAATTGTAGAAAATATAAGTAATTAAAGTATCTCTAATATGTAAGACAAAATACGCAAAAAAAACCTCTAACTATATTCCGACATTTAACCATCTACAGCTTTCGATTAGTTTCTACTGCCTTTTGAAGCTTTGGCTTCTTTAATCAAAAATGTAAGAAAATATTTTCCACATAGTAAAGTTGGGAAACCAACCTGACAAAACCTGTTTTGGCAAACTTGCCAAAAAATCAGTCAAATGTTAAACAGATGCAAAATGATTTTAGTAAAACTCTTGTTTTTTTGCGTGTGTTTTCAAAAAACGGATTTCAAAATTCCAACAAAATTTCAATCTTTAAACTAAAGGTAGACATGCCATTTTTCCAAACAACAGCTTATCATTTTAATAAACAATATGCAATTTCTATTTTTTGAAATTTTACTAGATTTTAGAAAATACACAAAAACTTATTTTGCAGCATCCACAACGCTACCTCCTGTTGCATAATTAAAAAAACCGCGCATTGTCTAATAAAAAATTTCCTTGATTAAAACAACGCTGTCCTCTTTAATTTATGTTCCCCCACACACATTATCAGTATTTGTTTTTATCGTTTTTACTTCTTGCCACAAATTTATTGTGGCAAGTATTTGCAAGGATTAGAAAAATTTCCAAACCAATCTGGTTCTATCAAAATTGTAAAGATGTCAAGATTTTTACTAATTCTATTGTTTAATCAGTAAATATGGCAGATCAACAATTTGGAAGAAAAAATATTAAGAAAACGGTGTTTCACAAGGTTTGACAATTAATTTCACTTTTATGCAATTGCTGTAAACAATATTGCAGCTTTGGCAGTAACACCTGTTAGCACATTCTTGTATGTCAACAATTTGGTAATCTGCATGACGCCATAACACGTAAACTGCAGATAACTATAGATAAATTGAACAAAAAGTCAAAAGCAAGTGGTTTATTTTAACCAAATCTTTGTGCGTATTTTTTTTCCGTTTCAGAAGACATCGCTGGGATTTTGCGCTTGTTTTTAAAAAATCCAAAATTACGTCCATCAAAACAGATTGCTTCTTAAAGCTTGTGCTTGATAAAACTTTATCTTTTTAAGCACATGTTTATCAGTTAATCACAAAATGCAAAAAAACCTTAAACGTGATCAAGTGCATTCTATAAGTCTTGAGTGATCAATTTAAAAAGAGATTAAACATAAAGAAATCTAGACCTTGTGGATCAAATTTTGTTAAAAATTGACAAAGTTAGAACGGTTTAAAGAAAGCAAAGTTTTGCGATTCTGCTAAATTTACAAGTTTTTTTGAAATAATGTTTGAAACTTAATATATCAAAATGACTGCCACGATATTAAACATAAAAAGGTGGGATGCAATAAGAAATCATTTGAGCCATCGTGGACCTTCAAATGTGTGTCATTTTAAACAGACAATATTCTAAGGTCCAAAATTTTGGAAATCTCATTTTTTTATCCATATTTTGATCCCTGAAAATTTAAGCAAAATCAAAGAGGTCGACTTTTTTTCAAATTAGTCGAAAAGTAATGGAATTACCCATATACATATTACATTGTGACAGTAGGTTAAATATAAAAAATGCTATCGACCAAGGCCTTTTCACTAACTACTTACTAACTATTTATTTTTAATTTAGTAATCTGTTATGTTTACCTTTTGTATTAACTTTCCAAGACAATGCAAAATCTATCAGATTATGTGCCGCATCTCCATTTCTTTTAACAAAATCATTATCCGCTTCTCCATCAAAAGATCCACACATCCCAGCAGTTCTCTTCCACATTTGTTTACCAATATCAATTTGGATATATAGCTGAAATAAATACAATACTAAAAGTAAAAATAACAACAAAAAGTGACACAATTTCTTTATGCAATATTAAAACTATTAATTTTTCAAATAAATTAAATATAATTACTTCTCCATCCCATTTAATTTTAACATCAACCACGTCCAAATACACTATAACAAAAACACCATTCCATTCGCTTCTTAAAATATCTGATTGACCTGCTGGCGGAAATGGATTAGCCACTACTAAAGTCGGTATACCTTTTTCTAAAAAATATGCATTACTATACACTATTTAGACAAAATAAATAATTAAAATTTACCAGTTTTTTTCAAAATATATTGTTGACCGTAAATTGTTATTTTTATATTTTTGTAACAACTTTTATTATTTTCATTACATATAGTATTAAGTGTAGTAATATCAAATGAGTTTTCAGATATATCTTTTACTAAAGTTTGTTCACAATCAGAAGCTATACTAAATATCTTGCCATCAAATGTGCTGTAATGAACGCCGCTCCAAGAAAAACAAGAGCCAGTTGCAGTTCTTATTGTTTGAGTAACCACTTCTGAAGTATCGAATTTTAAAGCTTCACCAATTTGAATAACTTTTGGTAAATTATTATATTCTACAGTCTATAATTGAATAGTTTTGTATATTAGTATGGTTAATTAAAGAGTGTAATAGTTATTATAATACTTACTATGTTTTTTACTCTAATGTCGATGTAAGAAGTTTGATTTAATACTAATGGTTCCTTGTTATGTTCTAAAATAATATATAAAATAAAATAATGATAAAAATAAACAAAAATCATTATTTTTTTAATATAAATAGATTAAAATATCAGTTTATTGCGTAAAGCTAAATATTTAATGTAGTAGTAGCAACACGTTGATAGTGTCTCACTTTAAAAAACACATCTCAATAACGCCCATTAAGTAAATTAGCTCAATAAAGTTAAGTATCTTTATTATTTACTTTTTGTCCCACCTAAACTTGTATATTTTTTGACAACTGTTACTGCATACTGTGAAGTTTACAAATAAATTATATGAATACTGCACAACACAATTAACAAAAATAAGTTGTATAATTACTTTACTTCATAAATGCTACAGATGTATTAAATTTTTATTTATTAATTTGGACGTAAACACATCTACAACATCTAACTCATGTTGTCTGATATCTCTATTTACAACTGACATCAGACAATTTTGGCTTTAGATGACTTGATAAAATGGTTTTGCAAATTGCTCAGATTGTTTACGAACACAATTATTATGTACTATATCACAAATTTATTTAAACCGTGACTAGTTTCAACCTTTTTACAAGGCCATCATCTAACGGTGATACAAACAAGTGAAAATGGAAATAATCCATAAGATAATAAATAATTATTTATCAATAAGCTCTATTTGCTAACTAATTGTACTTTCTAGTAAGTACATGTGGATGCAAAAAATTGAGTAGATTATACCCAACTTAATTAGTCAGAAAAGTTTAATTTGTCATCTATACCAAACGTTTATGCAATTAATTTTACTAACATTTGTTGTTTAAACTAAAACGTAAAAAGGAAAAGAAAGATAAAGAGCACCAAAAGAGATTATAGTGTGGGCTGAAATAGAAAATATGATAATGTATACAGATGTTATGTCAGCATAAACTGCAAACTAAAATACTATCAGGAGTGGATACAAAAGATTTAAATAGTTTAAGAAAACAAAAAAGCAACAAAATTTCAACGCAAAATCACAGAGATAGGGAGTATACAATAAGCAATTTAAGAAGAAAAAATGAGTTAACCTTTCCAGTTTGCTACAAAAGAAACAAACCAACGTTTGTAAATAAAATCTCAAAATCACATTATAACATTACTACAGCAACGTGGAAAATGGCAAAAATAGTGAATGACTGAACCGTGACAAAGAAAAAATCACTGAGCTTACACAAACACATACAATACAAAAAAAAAGAAAACAAAAAACACAGAAGATGATAATTGAAACGTAAAAAGAATAAACAAAAAAAAGATAAAAAGAGTTATAAAAACAAACAAAAATGACAAAAAAAACATAGACAAAAATTTGCAAAAGAAAAACTTACCCGGCAAGGCAAACAACTTTGAGCTAAAAACTCCTAAAAACCTTTTAACCTTCTTTAAAATTGTGCCAAAACTAAGACAAATGCCCAAATGTAGCTGGAAATTAATGATTAAAGCATTTTTTACACCACCAAAAAAGACAATCTAACAGGCCAACTCTTTGTTCTGTAAATGGAAAAAGAAACGTGAAAAAACTAAATGGAAAAGGTAACAAAGTGAGCTACATGTTCCATAAACCCACATTATTAAAATTGCACGGAAAGTAGAACGGCAGGAACAAACAATGGAGGTGAAAAAAGTAGTAAAAAAACGGAAAACTATAGGAAAATTCAAATAACCTATATCGATTAAAAATTTTCCGCTCTACAAGTTTTAATAGAAATAACTTTGGTCAAAATGCATAGTTTTTGCAAAAATGGAAAAAAAACATTAAAAACGCAAAAATTGATATTTTATATGTCTATTACTCCAAAGCCATCCTTTTTCATGCGTGCGCTAGGTGAAAATTGTCTTCAGGCAGTCAAAATATAGTCTAAACAGACTAATTCCTGGATAATAAAATCCATTCCAAATAAAAAAAAAATGTAGATTGGGCAAATTCAAAGAGAACTACAAAGCAAAATACGTGTGTTTACACACCTAAGAATATAACAACCTTTCTTACAAAAAAACTTGGTGCAGTATTGCATAAGAAGCAACATTAACATATTAGTCGCATGTGATGCCAACTTGCAACACATTGTTTATATACATTTGATGTTTATAAACATATTTTAACGAACAACATTTATTATTTTTAAATAATTAAATATAATAATAGTCAAATAAAATTTAAAATCCCAAAAATCATAATAAAAAGAAACCACCTATGATTCTAAAAACATTACTAACCTAAAAATACTAAACCAAAGCGTTGACCAACGTTTGTTACGTCACGCAGCCAGACTGGAATTACTGGCAAACATAAGCATTTCAAACAAAATTCAAGACAATCATGTCTATACGTCAGCCTTAACGTTATATTATAAATTTAAAAAAATTAAACTAAAACATTAACACAAAATAAAACGTAGGTCCTACCAAAACTCTAGAGACTAATTGACAAGGCTGCCTTTTAAGACAACCTTATTGTATAGCTTAAGTACCTACACATTTTTAAGTAAGCCTGTAGAAAGTTTAATCATTTTTTTTGTAAAAGTGTTGTAAACACTTCTACTGCCGCAAAGCTACAAAAATCTTTTTAAACATACGCAACCAACCTATCAAAAGCAACTAAAATATTTTTTAAAACCCATTTCTCAAAATGTAGCACTTCTTTACAAAAGTGGTCTAATATTTCGACTTTATCAAGAGATGATTGGACCGCTGCTCATCACTGTGTAAAGAAAGCGCGTATAGCCTGGACAATTAAAAACTTTTTGTTATACTAAGCACCAGGATTAGATAGAATCTTTCTAAGTCTCCTACAATGAGGTTGTTAACACATTTCGGACAGTGCGTAGCAATCGGATAAACATTGAATTGTATAATATTCATCAAATATTGCAAGATGGTTGATCAAGAACTCAAGAAGCTTCGCATGCAGCAATCAATAATAAAAAGAAGCTTAACTCGCTTTGAAAGCTACCATAACTCGGACAATGTTAACGTTGTTATGTTAGAAAAATGTTAGTAAGAGCTACACAAAATTTACCAGATTTCAAAAATTGTCAATATGAAATTGAATTCTTATCTAAAATTGATGATAAAAAAAGATGTGCCTTTGAAACCAGCTTTTACAAAATAATCGCACAAGCAAAAACGTGCATATCATCAGAATCAAGAAGAGAAAATAATATCATTAAACAAAGAACAGAATTAACATCTAGTGAAGCTCCCGTACGATTACTTACAATTACACTACCTTTATTTTCTGGAAATAATGAAGAATGGTTACATTTTCACAATATATTTAAATCATTAAACCACACAAATGGCTTATTAAATGATATTCAACAATTTTATTATCTACAAACCAGCTTGACCGGAGAAGCTGTTCTGAATTCATTGAAAATATTAGCAGCAAACTACAATACAGCATTGGACATTTTAATATCAAGGTATAAAAATAAGCAATCATAATCACTTAAAATCGTTGTGCGAGCAGTCAGATATACATAAAGAAAATCATATATCTGTATGATCAACACTAGACAACACAACAAAACATATACGAGCTTTAACTGCTGTAGGCAAACAAACCGATTATTGCAATCGTATATTGATCTACATTATAACAAAGAAGCTTCCATATAACATGTAACAAGATTGGAAAGCTTAGTTAAAATCAACAACATTACCAACATTCCAACAACTCTGTGAATTCTTAACACAAAGATGTCATACGTTAGAAACTATTAAAGTTTCTAAACCTTATACAACGACATAACAGTCAACAAAAAGCAACAACAAAGAAGCTGGGTATAAACTGCCTATATGCTGATCACACCTCAAAACAATGCAAATCTAGATATAAATGTAAAAAATGTTTAAAGTTTCACAATTTGCTACTTCATTTTCATACAAATTTGATGCCATTAACTGATACAAATAATACAGTATCATCCATTAGTGCTTCCTTCCAAACATACCAATGTACTAACACGAGTGCCAACGTGAATAATGTATTTCTATCAACGGCATTAATATATATTGAAAACGTGCAAAAAAATGCAACTATGCACTGTGTTTTTAGACTGTGGGTCACAATTAAATTTCATTTCCTAAGATTATCCCTGTATAAGCAATTGGGTTTAACTAATCCACAGTTTTACCAATCAAAATCAATAGACATGCTAATTGGAGCGGAACTGTTTTACTCGTTATTATGCATTAGACAACTCAAGGCAACCTCTGCACTTCCGCACCTTCAACAAACGCATTTTAGTTGGATAATGTCTGGCAAATGTTTAAAACCCAACAGCATACAATTTATATTATCTTGTAATCTTGCTACTGAAGTGGAACTTGACAAGGCTGTAACAAAGTTTAAGAATCAAGAAGAAATAATAGAAAACCACTTTTGCAAACTAAATTACAGTGTAATCAACACTTCAAACCATCACACTCACATAATAAAAATGGAAGATTTATAGAGCAGTTTCCACTTACAACACATTTGGACACATTTTTTTATATTCCACACCATACAGTACTTAAGCAAACAAGCATAACAACTAAACTAAGAGTGGTTTTTGACGGTTTTTCAAAAACTTTGTCAAGAATTTCAATTAACAATTATATGTTGGTTGGCCCTAAACTCCAAGATGATCTATCCACCATCTTATTTTGTTTTAGACTTTATGCTTACGTAATCACAGCGGAAATTGAGCAAATGTACCGACAAATTTTTGTACATCTGACAAATACCAAATATTAGAGAATTATATAGCAAAATGATAAACACCTACCCCTACAGATTTATGAACTGTAAACAGTAACGTATAGGACATCATCCGCGCTATATCTAGCAACAAAATATCTATAACAGCTTGCAGAATATAATAAAAATACGTATCCTATCGGGTGACACATACAAGAACAAGACTTCTATGTTGATGACGTATTAACATGAGCCAACAACACTGGAATGCTCATGAAAATAAATCACAAATTGACAAACTTGCATCGACCGGATTTAGGTAATAGCTGATTTACAATCATCATAATCAAACTTAAACAATTTAATATCAAACAAAGAAGATACATCAAAACACTAGGCGTTCAATGGAACCCAAGTACTGATGTTTTTTTATGTCAATCACCTAACATCGACATACATGAGAAGATCACAAAACGCACGATTTTGTTTCATACCGCACAAATATTTGATCTGCTAGAACTCATTGGCCTAAAATAATGCTACAAAAATTGTGGCAACTCCAGTTAAGCTGGAATAAGCCAGTTCCATTTTATATACGCAACAAATGAATACATTATGCAACAGATGTTAAAATTGTAAATCAGCTGTTAATACCGCGACTAGTAACATGCAGCCAAGAAGGAGATATAGAAATGCATGGATTCTGTGATGCTAGTAACGATGCGTATAGACGGTGCATCTATCTACGCACATAAAACAAAACCAAACACTGCGCAACTCCTGTGTGTTCAAAATCACGTGTAGCCCCATTGAAGGGATTCATCATACTACAATTGGAGCTATGTGCTGTTTTGTTAATAACTAAGTTAATAAGATCAAATAATCAGGCTGTACATATTTACCCTCACAAAATATTCTACTGAAGCAATTCTACTATTGCCTTATATAACAATCCACTTAAGATGTTTGTAGCAAATAGAATACACAAAATTCAAATATGAACTAAGACAGAAAAATAGCATTACGTCTGAACAGAAGATAACCCTGCAGACATTATATCTAAAGGAAAAACTTGCAAGGATGTGTTTAATAATACTTTGTGGTTTCACGAGCCAATGTGGTTGTTGAATCAATCAAACAAAAAATAACCCAAAGAAACCTGCATAAGTAACATAGAACTGTTGCCAGAATTAAAAACAAGTGCAATGGCAACAACTACTGCGGTAGACAAAAGTTAAATCTTTCAATATTTCCAAGTAAATAAACGTTACTGCATATGCTTTAGATTTGCTAAAATTAGTATGCCAAGCGCTAAAGATTCTTCCTTAAACATGATGAAATCAACAAAACCAAGGCTTTTCTAATAAAAAAATACAAACAATTTGTTTTTAAGAAGAGCTAGTCACACTAGCAAAGAAACAAGAAGTCAGTCGGAAACTTCTATTTTTTTATCCGTTTCTGGATAGTGATGGTATTTTACAAGTAGGAGAAAGATTGCGGCAAGCATTCATGCCATATTGTTACAAGTTTCCTACACCCATTTACTCAATTAGTGATAAAAGATGCTCATACGAAAAATTTACATTGTGGTACAAAGGATACTCATGCAGCTCTTTGATGTAAATACTAAATTTAAAGAGGCAGATAGACTGTCATAAAGTAATTAAAAAATGTTTGACCTGTTATAAAGCATTTCCTAAAACACTCCAAAAATGGAAAATTTGCCTATTTATCGAACCGAGTTTATTTGTCCGTTTATAAATACTGGCGTTGATCTCTGCGGACCTATTTACATAAAAGAAGGTTCTTGCAAAAGTAAAAGGACAATTAAGGCGTACATATGCATATTCATTTGTATTGCCACAAAGGCAGTGCATATTGAAACCCCTGTATGATTTAACATCAATGCATTTTTATCAGCAATGAAAAGATTTGTATCAAGAAGAGGAAACGTGGAAAATATATATTCTGACAACAAAACAAATTATATTGAAGCAGATTACGAACTTAACAAAATGTTAAACACTTTTTTACAAGATGAGATTGAAAACCCTCTAACAGAAATGTAGGTGAACAAAATAAAATGGCATTTTATACCAGAAAGATCTCCTAATTTTTGAGGTTTATGGAAGGCTGATGTAAAATCCATAAAAACATTACTGACGCAATTTGAAGCAATTTTAAACTTCAGACCGCTAACACCACTATCAAATTATTTTAACGATGAATCATTTCTATCACCAGATCATTTCTTAATAGGAAATACATTAACGGCACCAGTCAATTCAAATATTATGAACATTTCCATCAATCGATTGTCCAGATGGCAACAAGTAGAGCAATTGCGACTGCATTTTTGGCAGCGGTAAAACAAAAAATATTGAGGAACTTTGCAAACCAGGAACAAATGGCAGAACTCAATTGCAAATATTGAGATTGTCCAGCTGGTGTTTGTAAAAGAGGATAAACAGCCATCACTACAATGGAAACAAAAACGAGTTACAGCAATCCACACAAGAAAGAATGGTTTTGTTCGCACGGCAACTATAACAACAGGAAGACAGAATTTTTAACGGCCTACGAGCAAATTATGTCCACTTCAGTTAGATGAACGCAGAATATAAAGTCCTTGTTGAAAACATTCTATCAAAGCGGCCGGTCTATGTTACGGTTATATTAATAATCATTATGTTTTGGAATTAATACGTTGTCATGGAGATATAAATAAGTACTTAAAAAAGGTCTATTGAGTAACTCAATAGACCTTTTTTAAGTGTTGCCAATGTGCGGGTAATTACCCGAAAAGCGGGTATTTTTGATCATCAAAAATTTTTATGCGGGTAATGATAATTTGCGGGGAATTTGCGGGTATTTTATTTTTGGTATATTTTTTTTTTAATTTAGATATATTATAACAAAAATTATTACTGTAACAATATTTTTTTTACTATTATCTATTATATTAGGTATATATTATTACCAACCATTAATATTCAGCGGCGGCAACGCACAAATGATTCGCTAATAACTAATAAATGCGCAAACAGCGTGAAATGGCGTTCTAAATTATGTATCTTGTTTGATACACAAGACACACACCCTCAAAAAAAAAAAGGTAAATAAGTTTTTCTCTTTAAAATTATGATGAACTGTTGTAATTTTGAACTAAAAAAACATGCGGATAAAGTTTTGGGTATTCAAAATTTTTTATCGGGTAAAATCGGGTATTTGCGCTACATGGAGCGGGGAATTGACATTTTTCAACTGGCAACTTATTTGAGTTGGATCTACACCTTGAAGCAAATAGAATCAATAGGTCACTACGTGACAAAATATCTTTTCTGGGAGTATTTATAGATATCAAAAAATCACCGATTCTATAAAACATTATAGTAAACAGCCTTATTAGACAACTCTAGAAAACTTAATGACCGTAGTTTCTACACAACTGGCTACATGATATAACAATCGTGTTAAATAACAAATTTAAAAAGATGCTTTGTAATTTGATGCAAAAAGTCTTTTTTTATAATTGAAAAAAAATGTCAAATAAACCTATAAACCCAAAAAATAGTGCTATGGCTACACAGAGCTAGCATACCTACGCAGCATTAATATGATGACTAAAAACTGAGCAGAAAACATCTGCAAACCAATTTAATTAGTTGCAACAATAAGCATGTTTAAGTACAACAAACGGCAAGCAAACAGCTCCAACTGCAGCCGTAGAAGCTACGTTTGACATTAAGCTGTCAAAAAAATATTTCTGCTAAAAGTGCAATCAGATAGAATGTCATTTTGTTTTGTATTTCAAAGATCCTACATTGTTAATATGCAAGAATAACAAAAGTAAAACACATTTAAAAATCAATTTCTACAAATCTCCCAAGTTATAGATGCCTCGATACCTTTACCTCTATGAATACAAACAATTATTCTCTAAGCAAAAGTAGCCAGGTTATATTTTTATGGCAATGGAAATAGTAACCCGGAAAATATATGGCAAAAATGTACAAATCTTAATAAACAAGAAAACAGCAATTCTAGTTATAAACAAACCCAAGGTTACATCAAAGTTAATATTAAAACATCATTTTGTCTTCACCAAAACAGGTGAACTTGAACCATAGACCGCTATACTTCTCAAAAGCCTTACCACTCTACTAAACAACGTATTTTCAGTGCATGGCAATATATTCCAAACTGTGACTGGCAAAGCAAGCAATGAATACTTTAAACTCTAATAAAGCATAGTATATACGACTCTCTAGAAAATACTTGCAAATATTAGCAAGGTTCTTGACAGAACATTGTCAACTTAAGAAACACGCAGAATTAATGACAAGATAATTGACCATGTATGGGAGAGCACTGGCTCAACATAGCCAGCATAAAGAAAACCCATCCAAGCAGTGCTCTGGCATACATAAATTGTATAGATTAGTTGTGCGTCATGGCAATGGAGTAAGTTACTAATGGAAAAAGTACAAAAGGTCTATTGAGGCTTAAGTGCAGTGACATTTGTTTCACCCTCTATCCAAATACCAAAATAGGCCTAATTTCAAAAATGAACAACAAGCATATGACGTCTTTTTATTAATTTTTTTAACAAAGCACAAGCCAAGTTTTAGTTATACTTCTGCATTTTTTTAATTAAATAGCTAATAATAAATTTAAATAATAACTTAGCTGGTTACCGTAGTTTGTGCAGCAACTGCAAATTTAAGGTTAATATGACAAATATCGTATGTTATATATTTTTATTAATCACACTCTGTTTCTTATGGGTCAACAATTAGTTGGTAATTTGGTAATTGCAAACATTGTAATTATAAGATCAATTACTTTACATTTTAAAATTATACTTTTCTTGTTCTTGTCTGTGATAAAAAGAACTTATAGTAACATAAAAATTAAGATGTTTAGTAGAAAACATGTAATACTTTATTATATATATATTTTTTTAAAAGAGATAAACTCATTGTTTGTAACATTATAAACGCAATACTACCAACATCTGCAATAAGTATAAATACACAAAAAACTTTTTTAAAAACCTAACTTGTTGGAATTTGTTGACAGTATTCAACATTTACTGTAAAAAATAACTTTCATTTCAAACATATTGCATAAATGACCATTTTATATCAGAATCTTCCATTATAAACATATTGTATGTAGTCTTTCTAGAGATATTTGATATAGCTACTTACCAAAGACACACAGTGGAGAAGTTTCGGGTTGAAATAGCCCTGTGTTATAATTGCAAGTATAAAATGTTGCTGAATTTTCATCAAATTTTGATTGTTCTGGACATGATAAATAACATTTATAGGATTCATCATCACCAATACAAAAATAACCTCCATTGAAGTTTAAGTTTTTAATGTTGCATACATCAGTTGCTAAAACATATTTTTATGTATATTTTCAACATTATAATTAACTATATTAATGCTTACAATATTGACATTGAGCTCCTCTAAAAAGTTCAGAACATTGGCATACATTGTATGGCAAACATACACCACTATTTTGGTGGCAAGGCGGATCACATATTGCTAAAATATATTTCATATTAAATATATTTTAATAATTTATAAGTATGAGTAATACCTTCACAGTAAGGCATTTTTTTTGTTGGCACTGTCACCCATCTACCACTTTCGCATATAGTTATAAGTAAGGCTGTACCATCCGAAAACATTTGCCCTTCATCACATTGAAAAATACATACTCTGAACAATAATATATAATCAATAATTAATAAAATAAAATAAGAAATAACTTACGTTTCGTTGCATTCTATAAAATTTGAATTTAAAGGAATATTATTGGGTGGATATTCGCAAAGTATTCTATCATTACAATTTGGACCCATGTACTGTCCATCACATTCGCACTTATTTGGTGCAACGCATATTCCATTATTTAAACATGGTGACGAACAAACGGCTATAATTTTGATACATAAAATATTTTAAGTTGTACAAGTTTTATATTTAATACCTTCGCAGACAGGCATTGTTTCCAAAGCTGTTGAATTTTCTAGTACCCATGTACCACTTTCACATACTGTAATAGCTTTAGTTGTGCCATCCGGAAAAGCATACCCGTCAAAGCATTTAAAAGAACATGTTCTAAACAATAAATAAACATAATTATTATTATAAAAATAAATGATTGCAATCTTATCTTTTCATCTAGTATTGACATCCAACATAATAAATAACATACGTATCTTTGCATGACCTTGTTGAATGTTGAATTGTAGGTAGCTGTACACAAAGTACTTTCATATCTTCACAATTAGGTCCTGTATAATTTTTATCACAATGACATTGGTTTGGTGCAACGCATATTCCATTATTTAAACAAGATGGCGAGCAAGTAGCTACAATTTATTGCAAATATTATAATAAGCTTTGACTATAACTTGTATTTTATATACCTTTGCAGTTGGGCATTGTTTTCCAATCAGTGTTTGTTGGTACCCATTTGTCGTTTTCACATGAAGCAAAAGCTGTAATTGTGCCATCAGGAAAAGTGTATCCATCAAAACAAGAAAACGTACATGTGCTAAATAATAGTCAATTAAATTAACATTAAATTAAAATAAAACATTTTCTTACAATTTGTCGCATGTCACTCTAGAATTAGAAAGAATTGCAGTTGGCTCTTCACAAACTATTTTCATAGCACAATTAGGTCCTTTATAATTTGGTGCAACACATATTCCATTATTCAAACAAAGTGGCCAACAAATTGCTAGAATTTTTTTAATCCAGTTTATACAAAGAATACTCTATAAATCACAAAAAATTAAAATATTTTTATTTAGAAACGTCAAAAGTTTTTATGTGATTTTTAATTTAAATCATTTTTTTGTAAACTATACAGAGTGTTAAAAAAAGATGGTGTCGGGCACACTAAGCCACAGGGAAGATATGTGTGTGTTTGAACGCTAATATAAAGTAACGAGTCTATCACTTTGTTGGTCACCCATCCAAGTCGTAGCCGCTGCGCTTGTTACTTAACTTTTGTAGGCGCTGTTTATCATACATGTCCTCTCTGCCATACTGCCGGTAGTCTTAATAAACATGGATCCGCAAAGTAACAGTTTCAGATATATGGAATGTTAAAAGAAATTCACCAAATAATGCGTAATACTGGTTTATTTAGCAAACAGTGCCATTCATTGAGAAGACTAAAATTGGTGTTTACTCCTAGAGCAGAAAAAGTAATTCAGGAACAAGTGTGCAAAGAATAAACTTTCTGCACAACACAATGTATGATTTTTTTGACAACGTTACTATTGACTAAAAGCAACATATGTAGCATGATGATGGTCCAGCTTATTTTTTAATTGCCGTTAGAGAGCATTTACGTCAAACTTTTCCACATAGATGAGTAGGAAAAAAAAGACCTGTTTTATGGCCTGCAAGATTGCCTGATTTAAACCGTCTAGATTTCTTTCTTTAAGGATATTTGAAAACATTGATCTATAGTACTCTTGTAAATATATGCGTTGTTCTTAAACCTTAATACTATCTACTTAGTAATATGTAAATTTAACGTTTGATAATAAAGCAACCTAACAATAAACCACGTGTTAATAGTTATGTGTGTTTAAATTAAACCCAAACACATACGTTACATAGTATCAAAAGTGGTATCCATGAAGAAAATATATATGCTTAAAATTGTTGTTTGGATTAAGCTCAGGTCCAAAAGTTTTCTAAGAACAGTCAACTTTGTGCTAAAAGATATAAAAGAATCTGAAAGAGTAGGAAATAGAGGTACAAATAATACTAGCAATAACAAAAAAAAAGCAAAATGTCGTAATATATACTACAAAACAAAATGATATACTACAAACATTAATAAAGTGCATTCGCGATAGTTTCCCAATAAATGCAATAAACTACCAACCTTGTTTTAACTTTTGCGATGAGCTTTTATACTATGAAAGAATTATATTTAAAAGTGATAAAAAATTACTGCCCAGATCACAAAAAATGTTGAACTAAATACATGCAAGGTATTTAATAGTTGCATAAAAGATGCCCTGCAGTTGTTGTATTGGCAAAATTAGTTTAAAGATAACCAAAATCAAACTACAAAAAAACCAGTTAAAACTAAACAAATTTCAAAAACATCATACCAATATTGGCAACCGATTTGAGTTTCAAGGACAAGACTGCTTAGTTATAAGTGATAGTTATTCAAGTCATACAAAACCATAGAACACTTAAAAAACTAGTTAATGTACATAGTACATCAGAAGTTACAATTTAAAAATACATGGTGTTTTGAGCACAAAACTTTAAGCCCATGCCACCCAAAAAAGTATAGATTAACAAAACGTAAAAATTGCAAAAAACATTCTAAAAAAGTGCATTATGAACAAAACAGACACTCAACTCGCTCTACTAATTTTTAGAAATACACAAATAATAAATTCATTAGGTTCTCAAACCAACAGTTAATGATTAAAATAACTAAAACTAGAACAATGTATATCTAAAAACAAAAATAAACAACTAAAATTAAGACAAAAATTGACCATGCCTCTTAGCAAAGCATGTAATTAATCTAATGCCATAATGGGACTTATGTTTCAGAAACCTAGTGACAGCCAAGGTGGTGGTAGTAGGGAAAGAAACCAAAAAAGATATAATTGCAAAACTACTGCAGCTGACAAGCAGCAGAGACGACGCACCGTTGATCTTTAGATGCAATGCCAACGCTCACCACGTAGCCTGAGGGAGCAAGGACGCAAACAAAAAAGGTGAGAAACTCCTAGAATTTATAGTAGAATCTAAGTTAAACATCATAAACAAAATGCAATGCATTGCGTAACGAGGTTATTGACCAAACCTAACCTAACCTAACCTAACATTACAAACTTTCATTGTTTGATCATGCATACATCCGATTCAATATCGAATCTAAAAAAACGCTTCTTTTGAAATACAGAAATCCGAAAAAACTAACTGGGATCTATACAGCAAGATACTAAATAGCCAAATCGGGGTCTGTCCAAAAACACCAAAGTCTTAACAAAAGCTGCAGACAATGACAAACATATTTGTCAACTCTATCAAAACCGCCTCTGAAGATAGCTGCCATAGCACTGTCAAACTAACTTCCAACAAGATAACTTGGTGAAACAAAGGGCTGGACAAGGCAAAGATGGCTACTAGAAGACTGTTCAACAAAACCAAGAAGAACGGTGACTGGACATATAGAACTAGTCTTACGGCATGTAATAAAACCATAAGAAAAAAACAAAAGAATATCATGAAGGAGATACTGTAAGCCGTAAAAGACCAAACTGCCAAACAAAAAGGCGGACAAAAAAAACTTAAAAAAAGCTAAGACCATAATTAATCAAAGCAACTTGAAATGGGAAATCAACACATTCGAACCAATCAAATTTCCAGAAACCGATGAAATCGATCCCATCATGCTACAGAAAGGCTACGCAGTGCTAAAAGCGAGCTTAACACTTTCACAAATACCGATTAGCTGGAGAGCGGCATAGGTGGTATTTATACCAATCCAAAAAGACACACATATGCTCTGGTTAAGTCCTACAAACTAATCAGCTTGACATCCTTTATGCAAAAACTATTGGAAAAAATAGTCAACAGGCACATAAGAAACTACTAAATGCCTAACTACTGCATCAACATCAGTATGCCTACCAAACGGGTAAATCCTGCAAGCTAGCTATACGCCAGTTAGTCAGCAACTGCAAGAACACTATTCAATTCAAAGAAATTGCTTTGGGTGGTTTCTGGATATTGAAAAAACATTTGACAATACTACCTTCAAATCCATGCAATGAAAAAGCAAAGAATAGTTCTTCTTGTCCAACAATGGGTCAACTCCATGCTCAAGAATCGGACTGTAACTATAACACTATATGGAAAAACTGTAAGAGCCAAAGTCGCCAGAGTGTGCCCACAGAGGGGCGTATGCCTAGTCATGAATGACTTACTACAGATACTCAACGACATAGGCATTTTTGCCTTAGGCGGCGCAGACAATCTTACTATCATTGCATACGGAAAGTTTGGAGAAACCGTGTATCAGTAAAAACCAAGCAAAATACGATTGTACCAATTATGGCAAAAAACCACAGATCTAAAAAATCTGAGAATGTATGAAACCACGCTCCCAATGTCAAAGGAAGTAAAATATCTGGGACTAACGCTTGACACTACGCTAAACTTCAACACACATCTGACAAATATAACATCAAAGCCATTTTGTGCTTTTTGCAACCAAAATGATGGTAGGACGTACATGGGAATTAACACCAATATGACCAGATGGTTATACACGGTGGTGGTAAGACTCATTATTATATACGCAGCGATTGTATGGGGGGAAAAAACCACTCTAAGTGTACAGTCAAAAAACTAGACAATAAGAACGACGCCTACAGCAACTATATAAGTACTATTATTGTTACCACCACTTCACCTGATGGTAATGGCAAAAGTTAGACAAGCAGCATACAGGCTGCAGATAGTATGCTGCTTGTCTAACTTCACAATGTAAACCTTAGAACCCACAGACCTAACATAACAAATGTGTTGCATAAAGAAATAACTCTGATAATAAGGTCTGACTTCATAAAGAGCCACTGCATCAGTAAGAAATTTAATGTAACAATACCACATCAAAACAAATGGATAAAGAATAGATACCTGAAAACAGTCAAAGAAACTATTTGGTACACAGATGAGTCCAATGACCAAATGGGTGCCAGGGCTAGAATCTACAAGAACAAACACTAAGAAAAGCAAATTGCTACCTCTGGGCAAACATGTCTCAATTCTTCAATCAAAAGTGGTTGCCAATAAATGGTGCGCAGGACATAATCTAAAAGGGATTTAAACCGGACAGACTAATGACCTGCATATACAGTCTGGAAGCAGTGGCCACAACTTTCAAAGTTTGCCTGGTATAATTACCAAAAAACCAGTAGAAAAAAAAAACCTCATAACAACCAGCTTTGTAAGCAAAAAGCAAAGGGGATATTCACTGAACCAGAACCCTCTTTTAGGATTCCATACAAGACCGGTAAAGAAGTAATCCGCAACAAACTTGAGACGGAACACAGCAACCTGTAGAAGGGCTATAAAGGATTGACACATTAAAGAATATTCCAGGACCATCGCATATTTTCCAGTGTCTTTAGAAGATTTTTTTTTCTACGCAATAAAAAAGAGAAAAATTATTTGAAAGTAGAATAACAAAACCACCTCAGGATATTAGAAAAAAATGTCAAAATAAAAATACAGTTTGGACATAGAAACTCGAAAGAAAAAAGAGTAATAGAGACCACAAATAATTCAAGATCAGTAATAGTAAAATCCAACAAAGGAAATATGTAACAAAAAAACTTCTCTACAAAAAAAAAGAATTGCAGCTCAAAATAAGAAAACACTAATCAAGATTCCAGAAACATAATCAAAACTCAAATTAACCCAGAGGTAAACACTAAACAACCAAGCAACACCACAACAACCATGTCAACTAGATCTAGCCAAGTAATCAAATCAATAATAAGAATAGATTATAATGTTATGTAATGTATATTATTAAAAATCATTTCACTTTATTTAGAAAAAGGTACTAGACACATATATAAGTATTGTGACATTAAAAGCAATGTTATTTGTTTTTCTTTTATAATTTACCAACCTCATTTAAATAACCTACTAAAAAAACAAAATATTAATTATTTGTAGGTTTAGATATAAAAATACTAAAACCGGTAAAAATTAGACTGCCCATAAAAGAATAATAAATATTATACAAGATATATGGCATTTTGTACTTTAAAAAACTATACAAATTTACAAAATTACATTAAAAAAACTATAAAAAAAACTATAAAAAAATATAATTTTTATGAGCATACCGTGGTTTTAAAGCAAATAGCACTAATCAACAAGACAAGCTCATACAAGACCAAAAAAAACCAAACATAGTTTATAATACAATTAAATTAGTCAAACAAGGCCTAGTCTTTTCCATAAGCCAATTTAATCTACCAACATTGACTTAGTATATGAGTTGAAAGTTAATTTTTCTAATATTTGTAGTCTAAAAAAGAATTTAAATTCTGTTTATCAGCATTTTTGTTCCCATTTATTTTGCGTTTTACAGCTATTTTACATCACCTCATAAGCCTTACGACTTGTTTGAAGCGGGTTAATGGGACCAACGGCTTATTAAGTAACTTCCGGATCACCCCGGTGGACAAAGAGCAAGTTAATATTTAGTCATATTTTGGAGATCAAACAATGGACTGACTATCACACTTTTAACATGCTTATAACATAGAAAACCCTTTTTTTTACTGAAACCAAAATAAACAATAAATCAATCTAGCAAATAATTATGCATTAACCTGCATAATCATTTGCCGTTTTTGGGTATTTTTCATTTTTCTGAAACAAATTGTAAAAATGTGATGACTTTGCAAAATCTTATGAGGGACACATTTGAACAACTTCCACACTTTGCTAAACTTTTTGAGATGATAAACTGTTCTAAACTAATCGTTGTTAAAACTTTCAACTAGTGTTTTGGTGGTACTATTTTTCTTCTCTCCCGCAGCCACTAGAAAAGCTTGGTTATCAAAATTTAAAGATCAACTTTTTCTGACTGGTACCACCGTCTTCAAAGCAAACAAAACAATCTCGGCGTGTTCTTTTGCTAATTGTTTTTTTGTTTTTCAAAAGTATAATGACATTTATAAGTTGAAAAATAATTAGTTTTATGCTTGACATTTACAAAATGAGACGCTATTAACTTGAGCAAAGAAATAATAAAAACTTACTTCCAAAATGGTGAGTCTTCTACTCAAACGGTAAGAAATTCACAAAACAAATTTGATAAAAAAAGAGCTTTCAACGCAGTTTGTGGACCAATTTGTAAATCGAGTTTGCAAAACTGGATTGTTAGTGGATAAAACAACGCGTTTTTGATCAGAGTGTGCGTGAACATCCATCAACATCAACTTGTCATTGTTCTCAGAAACTGAACATTCTTGCACTTCTCTGAGAAAATTTTTGCATAAAGACCTTGGTTTGAATACCTACAAAGTTTGATTAGTCCAAGAAATGAAGCTTCATGATCATCAGATGTGTTTTCAGTTTGCACAATGGGCTAAAGATTGTTTGACCAAATAATTTCTGATAAAAATCATTTTAATCTACACATAACTATTGGAGAGCTTATAGATCCACAACAAGTAACCGGTTGATGTGGTTTTTGGTTCGGCGGCATTATTGGGCTATTTTTCTTCAAAAATCAGCAAGGAGACGCCGTTTTAAACAAATTTTTGTTTCCAAAAATTAAAGAGTATAAAATAGATGACATTTGGTTTCAACAGGACGGAGCCACTTGCCATACAGAAAACGTAACTATAAATCTTTTAGGCTCTGTTTTTAGAAATCAAATAATCAGCCAAAATGCTGATGTCAATTGGCCACCTACAAGCTGTGATTTGACCACGTTAAATTTTTTTGTGGAGAGACTTTAAAGATAAGTGTTACGCTAACCACCCAGAGACGATTGATGCCTTTAAACACAAAATTGAAGTTGCCATTTATGCGATTGAAACCCAAACAATCAAAAATGTACTAAAAAATTGGGTTAATTAGATTAGCTACTGTCAAGTCAGCCGTGGCAGTCATTTGAATAAGTTTGTGTTTCATTCTTAAATGAAAATGCCCAATTTTTCTAATAAACTCATAATTTTGAAAAAAAATTCTTTATTTTTTTATTTATAGCCCATTCAAATTCCAAAAGTTAGATAGTCCGCCCTTTATTATGCAAATGCCTATAACACACAAGTCTATTTTAGGAAACCATTGAGTGCTTTGTAAGTGTTGAGCAGCCCGAAGATAACGATCAACCATACACGCTTGCCAAAAAAAGTTGACGATAGCCAAACGATAGAAGAGATTGAAAGTCTCACACCGGAAAATGTAAAAAAAAACTTGTTTTGTTGGGATTTAATGTTCTCTTATCAAATATTGAATATGTGCAGCTCGAAAATACCGCTAAAAGCCAAGAAATTTTCAACATTTCCAAACTTTTTGATCTTACCGTTAGAGTCCAAATCAAACGCAAGAGGTGAATACGCCAATCACATGTGCTCTGTACACTCGGCCTCATAAGAAACAATTTTTGTTCTCAGTGAAAACCCTTGCGCAATAAAATGTAAGAAAATGGTGGCTTTAAAACCGTATGTGCTACACTTTTAGGTATATTAACTATTAAAAAAAGTTTAGTAAATAGGATTTTTTCATCAGCGAGTAAATGCGACACAACAAAAAAAGAATTAGCAGCTAAAGTTATTCCGTATCAAATTGGAAAAAACATTTGAATAAACCAACATCATGTGTACAAAACATTATGAAAAAAACAACTTGTTTAAAACTTATAACTTACACGACTGTCTTCAAGTAAAATCATAAATAAATTAAAACCATTTTTACCACCAATAAAACAGAAAAACATGTTTTCCAGCTGTAATGAGCCAAAAATAGGTTTAATTTTTACTTATTAAATCTTTGACTCAATGATTAAACATATTGTGAGGATTTTGCTGAGTTAATTTTAGAATTTTATTATAAAATTATAAACAACTTTCAACAGGTATACGTGTATAAACAAAATGCTTGTTTTATTTAAAGGCGAATACCAATATCAAATAATTATTTTATAATGGCTATATCTACGCAGAACAAAATTCAAATAGACAAAGTTTGTTAGAATCAAAAAGAAAACTTAAAAAGCCAATCCATTCGGTAATTTGTTTATGCAAAGCTATATTATGAAAGCAACAAAAGTGTAACGGCTGATAACCGGTTTAACTCTATAGAATTGATTCAACTTTTAATTGATAAAAACTTAACATATGTTGGTACAATAAAATAAATAAGAAAACAATAACAAAAGAGTTTTTACCGTCAAAAGCACTATAAGATTGTACTTATTTTTCATGTCTCAAAGAATGGAAAAGTGGTTATACTGGTTTCTTTCATGCATTGTTTAAATAGATCAAGATGCGGAAAACCCTAAAAAGCTTTAGTTCATGCAAAAGAACACAAAGAAAGCGTATAGTAGTTTTTTTTTCAAATGCTGAATATTAGTACATCCAATGCGTTTATTTTGTATACGTTTGTTCAAAATCCTTCAGAAATAAATACTGGTCAATTTTTAAAGTCATTAGCATAAAAAATTATTATTTTTCATATGCAAAAAAGGCTGCACAACCATAGATTGCAGTTCAAAATTAAATTAAGGACGTATTTTGGGTAATGATGCTATTAAATGTAGGTAAAATCATTAATTTGTTTATTTTATATATGAAAAAATAATTCCTTTTTAGTTTCAGTTTTTTGATAAATTATTGTTTTCTTTTGTTTTATACTAAAGAGTAATTTTATAAATATATACAATTTTTTTTTGTCAAGTATTTTGTTGTTTATATCAACTATTTATATAAAATTTTATATAAACTTAGTAACATTACTGAAACAAAAAATAATAAAAAAAGTTATTTACAATATTAGACCGGTAGCAAACTAATGATAAACTTTTAACCATTCGGCATTTAACTTATTTAACAATCAAACGTCAATAACCACATTTAAGTGATATATGTATAAAGTTTGATATCATGTTTTGTCAAAATTACTTAAAATGATGCTTCAAACAATCAAATTTTGTGACAATGACGCTCGTTTGCTGCTACCGATCTAGACTGGTAGTAGTATCGACCAACCTCATTGCTCAGCTGATAGACGTTATCAGTTTAAAACACAAAAAACTTTTCTTGTCAAAACCATTTCAACACATAAAAAAATTGCAATTGTTCTTAAATATTTTTATGTTTGAAAAAATAATATAATATTTTTTTTTTTATATGAACGTTAAGCTTTACGCTACATTTGATTATAATATTTCAATTAACTGACGTATGCGCGCTTGTTTTCTACCACTTCTACTAATCATATAAAAAGGACGCATTCTTTGTATGTGTTAGCACAGTTTTGGCAAACGGTATAATACCTTTACAATCGGGAATTGTGTTCCAAGCAGTATTCTCTGGCACCCATATACCACTTTTGTATGTAGTAATAGCTTTGTTTGTACCATCTGGAAAACCATACCCATAGGAACATGTATATGTACATGTTCTAAAATATAAACAATAATATAAATTAAAAATCATTAATTAAAGATAATAAAAAATAACTTACTTTTCTTGGCAAAATCTTTTTGAATTAAACACATTTTCATGTGGTTCCTCCTGATGTTCACAATTAAATCCTATATAATTTCCAACACATTTGCATTGGTTTGGAGCAACGCATATTCCGTTATTCAAACAAGGAGATGAACAAATTGCTAAAAATTTGCAAAAATATATACATTATAATAAAATGAATTATAGTACATACGTTCACAAGGTGGTATTATGAAAGAGTTGGTATTTTTATTAAACCATTTTCCATTAAAACAAGTCAACAAAACATTCTCTTTCAACTCGTAAAATTGATCGCATATAACTATACAATCATTATGTAAACAATGTATTTCGGCATTCCTTAGTGTTGATTGACATGTTGTAAAATCTTTGCAGTCAGGCATTGTTTTCCAAGCCGGGTTTTTTGGCACCCATACACCCCTGTCGTATATTGCAATAGCTTTAGTGGTTCCGTCCGGAAATGTTTTTCTATCATTACATGTAAAAGTACATGTTCTGAACAATTAAATAATATGGTTATTTAATTAATTATATATTAATACTAGAATAATCAATAACATACAGTCCTTTACATGATCTTCTGCTACTAGATATGGGATTTCCAATATATTCGCACTGATTTGGTCCAACGCATAATTTATTATTTGGGCAAGGAGGCGAACAAATTGCTAGAAAAATATCAAATACAATAATATATTATAATGAATTGTAATACATACGTTGACAAGGTGGAACAACATTTATAATATTATTTGAATATATATCAATCCAATTTCCATTACTGCATTTCAAATAAAATTCATCTGTAAAATCATATTCGTCAATGCATATAATTATACATTCGCTGTACGAGCAATGTAATTGTGCATTCCATGGTTCTGTAGGTTGAGTTGTACACAATTGAAGTAAACTATAACATAATTTTATTTTTTTTATGGTATTGGTGTAATGATACATGATAATAATTAAAAATAATGTTATTTAGAATATTTAAATGCTTTAAACTTGTTTCATACCTAGACCGAATTAATATAACGCGCATCTAAGCAAAGTTTGGTACAAGCCAGACTGTTTTGTTGTGTTTAACAGTTGTTACCAGTGAGCCAACAAACGTGGTATCGGCTTCTTTATGTTTCTACATAATTTCATTTTTGCAACCACTTTGACAAATTTGCGATGTGCGATAGAAATCCGTTAAATTAACGGCATGCTTATAGACATAAGCAAAATTTGGTTTATTAACCTTTTTTTTAAACGCCGTTAGATAGAGCTAGTCTATAAGTTAAAAAGCTTGGATTGAGTTTATTACAGCTAAGAAAAATAAATAGAGATATCGTATTGAGTAAGCAGATTTTTTTACATAAACTAGTGTGAGCAGAATGAGCAAAAAAGAGGTTTTACATCTGAACCTTTGCTTAAACAACCTAAAAAAAAAGACAAAATATGCAAAAACAAAATCTTTAAAAAAGGCAAAAACAAGCTACAAAAAAAACTGCTTCAAAGATGATAACGCATCTTTAAGGTCGTTACAAAAAGTAAAAAAGCGGAACCAAAAGTTTGAGGTCTTTCACACCGTTGCAAAAAACAATCCACAATATAACCTAAACAAAATGCGAAGACAACAAAACGAAGCCATTAAACTAACTTATAACTATCACTACAGAACCAGCACTAAACAAATTCATAACGATAGCAAACATCTGAACATCAAATCTTTAATAATGTTGCAACATAGCATATTTATACATAAAATTAAATATAAGCAAATTAAAAGCAATCTAAATTTAAACTTAAATAAGACAGTACATGATTACAATACACGTAGAAAAAGCGACATACACCTGGAAAAAAACAAAACATCTATGAAAAATGCAAGTTTGGTAGTCAGAGGAGTCATAAATTACAACAATCTTCCAAACTCAATTAAAATTGAAAATAATATAACTGACTTCAAAAAACTATTAAAAAAACACTTTTTAGACAAACAATACGACTTGCAATAGACATAACATTAACAACATAATCAAAAAAAAAATCTCTAAATATCAGATTATTAAATAATCTGCTTAGAGTTTAAAATATATTACAAAAAAAATACCAAGTCCAAAAAAAAAAGACAACTTAAAACAAAAACAATATTTTAGTCCGGGATCGCTTCTGAATTTGAAAATTTACACTTAATTTTCAATTTTAGAACGGGGGTAGTGGCTAAAGAGGTCCAGCAGGTAAAAAATTAAAAGAAATTTAAAAAATTTAAAAAAAAATTTAAAAAAATCCTAAAAATTGACTCCTCGTTCTAAAAATAGAAAAAAAAACAACGTGGACAAACTAAACAAAAACAGTTACAAAATGAGCAACAAGTTTAAACTTACCATTAAATTTGCACGAAAAGTAAAACGACAAAAAAATAGGTAGAGGAGGCGACTGTTTTACCCGGAGAAAACTTTTGGAAATAAACTTTTTTTTCTTTTTCATGTGCCATCTGTTACACAGAAGGTTAGCAATTAACATGGCCATTTTTACTTTGAATACTGCTGCTCAAAACAAGTCATTTGAAGTACACCTGAACCAGTTTCTATGGTTTTTCAACCAGAAAATCTAGTGTCAACCTATACTTCTTTTCCTTTCAATTTTTCCAGCATTATTAGTTGCAGCATTTTATATTTGTTTCCACGCATGGTATGACCTAAATATTTCAGATTCCTAGTTTTAATTGTATTGATAACTTCAATCTTTTTCCTATCCTTCTTAGCACCTCTTTATTTGTAACTTTATTAGTCTATAAGATCTATAAGATTCTTCTGTATATTCACATTTCTAAAGCTTGCAGTTTATTTGTGAGTTGTTGTTTTAGTGTTCATGTTTCCAAGCCATACAGTAATATAAGAAAAATGGCACCTCAGCATTTTCAGTCGGAGTTCCAGTGTTAAATCGCAATTGCTAAACATTTGCTTCATTTTAAGAAAAGCATTTCTAGCTAGTTCAATTCTGTTTTTAATTTCTATTTATCTTCATGTCCTAATATATTTGTATTTAGATATTCTTTCAATCTGAGTGTTTCCAATGATTAAATTATCATTAGATACTCTTGATTTTGAGATAATCATGTATCTGGTTTTCTTTAAGTTCATTTTCAACCCGTATGAGCTAACACCATTTACTTGTTCCACTATTCTTTGTAGATCATGTTGGTTATCTGCTAATATCATACAGTGATATTAGCAGATAACCAACATGATCTTTCGCATATCTAATTGTGTTGATCGGGCGCCCGTTCATTGTTGAATATTGCTTCCTGAAAAACCGCCTCCGAGTACAGATTAAAAATCATTGGTTATAATTTTTTTTTAGTACCTTTATTTTCTTGTGTAGATTGTAAATCATATTGTTTTTAGAGTTTCTTGATTTTGTTGCATTTTTCAGCCAACTGCTTTTCTTTTGTATCTCGGATTTCCCTTTTGATATTTTTATATATTTCTAAATACTTTATTTGGTTTCCTTTATTAGTTCTCCTTTCTTTCATTATCTGTAATATTTTGTTTGTGATTCACTGTTGTTTTGGTACTATCTTATTTGCTGTCATCAATTCCTTGCTTCCTTCTATTATTGTGTGTTTTATATGTTATCACTTTTTGTTGACGTTGTCCGTCGGGTATGGTTCTACGGCGGCTGTTTTATAAATATTTGTTTATATTTTTTTTGTGTGTTCATACACTGCCACCTCTTTTAATTTTGATATGACTGTTCTAGTTGGTTTCCTCTTTGTTATTATTTTTTTTAAGCGGAAGTTTGTATTGGCTACAACTAGGTTATGATCAAGTGTGGCGTCAGCTCCTGGATAAGTTTTAACCGATGTGTCTACGTTTTTGTATCTTTTCTTGACTAAGATATAGTCAGTTTGATTTTTAACTGTTTTATTCTAGGAATGAGCTGGAGATGTCCACTTATATAGTTGACGTAGAGGTAAATTACAATATGTATTTGTTAATACCAGATCGTTGGTTTGACAGAGTTCCAGCAATCTATTGCCTCTTTCGTTCCTAACACCTAATACAAAATTTCTTATTAGACACTCTACACGGCCTTTTCCAATTTTTGGATTAAGATCTCCCATTATAATCAACACTTTGTGCTTACATGTACTTTCTATTACAGTAACCATCAGGCTGTAGAACTTTTCAATTTCTTCTTCTGACTTATTACAAGTCGGGGCATACACTTGGACGATGTTTACTTTTCCAATTGGTGTTTGTACAATCTGTAACAACATTACTTGCTCCAAATAAAACACAAAGCTTGTCATTGATGTATGTACTGTTGTATCTACTATAATTGCAACTCCGTTCATATTTTTTCTGAGCACGACCATCGCAGGTGGCTAATTTCTACTATATTCATTTTTAATTACTGCATTTCGTTAATTACGTTATCAAGTTTTTCTGGTTGAAACATACTTCTGATGTTCCAAGTACCTATTCTCATTTCTATCGTTCCTCTACGTGCCTTATTTAAAACGGTATATTTTGTCTTAAATTTATCCATGTTTTCCGGGATCTGTAATGCAGTAGTTTCTTGTTGCCTTCTGCATTTCCATGCCGTTGATCAATACCAGATCTTCCACCCAAAGCTGTTGTCCAGCAAGTGAGATTTGCTTATCCCGGCAGGTAATCGGTCGACAGAGCCTTGTTAGTTGCTAGGGTGTACCACGCGCAGGAGAGGTTGTCATTTGGGTTGGCACCAATTTTGCCATCAAATCTTACACTACACTGCACAACTTCAAAAAAAGGTAATGTAGGACACAATGGTTCTAATCTAAAAACACTGGATAGTAAATTCTAGAGTGTTTGGATTGGGTAAACTCGACGGGAATATATTTGCAAATCCTACAAATAGTATGGTAAAGATATGTATTTACTCACCTAAGCATATAAAAGCTTTTCTCATGCCACAGCTCTCCACCAGCAATGTCACGACTGTGAGGATGAACTCGGCTACAAGCCAATTTCTTTATTTTAACAGCATGTAGAAATAACATTAAAGGTGCTGGGTGAAAAAAAACTCCAATATAATAAGAACTACTGAAGCTATTAAGAACTTAAAAATCACATACATAAGTTGAAAATTGAAAACAGCTTAACATATATTGTATAGAATGCAAAATGAATGACGAGACAATTGAGCAAGGTACCATATTATGCACACTCCCGGCTCTCCTGCGCAAGGTAGTCTATGTTGGAAGAAAGCTGGCTTGACATGGCTAGAAAACTTTTTCAAGCAGTGTCGTAGCATACACCAACTATGTAGGCTGGCTGTGCGTCAAGGCAACAAAGTAAGATTACCACTAGAAGAAATACAAAAAGCCTATAGAAGCCTAAGTGCAGTGAAATCTGTTTTACCTAAAACCCAGAATTTAGTGGTAGATAAAATATTTTCACAAAAATTTGTTATAATAAGTTATGTATTACCAAAATCTTAGATTTGCTACAAAATAAATTTAATAAAATAACAAATAGAAAATAGAAAATAGTAACCTTTACAACACAAATACCTAATACAAAATTAGTGCACTTGGAAAAGAGAATAGTTCTTGGCGTTTCATTGCATATCCCTAGGAGTAAACATGTTTATTGATAATTACAAACAATGAGGATTTTAATTTATAACTTATATTAGTTAGACGCTTAGTTTTTTTCTGATTAACATTGCTCCAATTCACAATTTATTATATTAATTATTGACATTTTAATATTGTTGACGTCTATCGAAAACAGTGTCGGAGAAAAACCTGAAAAACTAAAATCATATTTGATAAACCTCAATTTTTATTGACCATCTATTTGACTCGTTTGATGCAGCTTATTATCTACATATGGAGAAGAAGTTTTGCTTCTGACATTCTTATAAATGTCACAGCCTAGTCATGCAAGTCATGCGTATTTATTAAAACTCTCTCGATACAAATTAGATGTCTCAATTAAATGATGTAGATTAGTTTTATAGATTAGTATTATTTTTATATTAAAAAAAAAAACAATTATGAATTAAGTATGAAGTTTGTGCAAATAAAGATTATCATAATACTACAAAATATAACTTTCTTAACAATATAAGTATTACAAAATCAAAATACATACACTTCATTAATTGCAATTCCAATCACTGCAGCTATCAGAATCCACATTTTATTTAATTCAACATATGTACTATATAATATTAAAACAATATCTACGTGTCACAAAATACAAAGTTGAAATGAATATCAAAATACATGCAATATTATTTTATAGTTGTTTTCTTTATTTATTATTATAACTGAAGATATAATTATGTCTTATTTAACAACAAAATATGATCCCTGACCTATAATTGATAAGATTGTGTTAAAAATATGCATAAATTAAATATAATCTGGGGTTTTCCTGGAATTTTAGACCTCTACACATAACCAAAAAAATGTTGGTAGTGTTACAAATTGTTATCAATCAATGACCCTCAAATTTAAAATTTATTTATTTATTTTCTTGTGGACGCTTTCAAAAAGTTTTAGCATTTTATTGTTTTGAAAACTTCGTAGAACACTTTTTGCCTAAGCCAATTAAGTAAAGTATAATTATATAAAACTATTACTATGGTTTTGTTGATGCAATAATTATTTGCCGTTTTTTGTGCGATGTTTTGTTGTTTGAATTTGGAATTTAATTGTATTTTGTCATAATAAATTTTTTTAATACGGTTATTTAATTAATGCTGTACCACTTTCAGAAATGGTGAAAAGCCGATAAGTCGTTTTACGATCTCAACAATCTTTTTGACAAAGGAAGATTGGCATAAAAGCCTGTTGAGATTGGTTTGTTTGCTTCAAAGATGATGATAGAAGCTTAGACGACAAGTCAAGAATGAGTTGATCTTCAGATTTTAATAATCAGGCAAATTCAAATTTTTATTAGCAAACAATAACATAAAAAACAAATCAATGTCTTTATTAAACATATAACCCCCAAATATACGGTGTTTAACTAATATAATAGATATGGTTGAAGTATTTCTTATACACAATAATATTGATGTGATATGTTTAAGTTAAACTGAGTGCACTGAGTTGCTGTTGGGAAACTTGCATTTAAATAATTACAATACTATTGTTTACTATTGCAGAAGTGGTTTTAAATATGGCGGTGTACCAATATTGGTTAATAAATATAAAGCCAAAAAAATGATAATTTAAATATGTTATGGTCAGAAACATATTTTGAATTAACAGCAGCAACGTTTTTTTTATATACTTTATACATAATAGTCTGCGTTTACAAAAGTCCACCAGCTGTTTTTTTTTTTCAAAATTTGAAATATGACTAAATAATTTATTAACTATAATTTCAACGAAAGCTATCAAAAAATTTAAGTTTATTATTTAGATCATACTGCGCAAGTATTATCAATTCAATTTATGACTCCGATGCAAACTAAGAATTATAACTTAAGGACGTGAATTCTCATAAAAATGTGGTACTTCTAAAATAAGTGTCGAGACGTGCTGCCACCTTGTAACAACCAGCAAAATATATGAAATTTCAATAAACCTAAGTTGTTATAATAATAATTTTATTTCGAGTTATAACATTTAGTGTGCACATGTCAAAAATATAAATATGGGTAATTCCATTACTTTTGGACCGATTTGAAAAAGACGACCTCTTTGATTTTGCTCAAATTTTCAGTTATCAAAATATGAATAAAAAAATGAGATTTTTAAAATTTTAGACTCCCTGTTCAAAATGACACATTCAGTCAGAAATTTTTCAATAAAACGTCTTTTTTAGCTTATTTTGTATCTTAGTTTTTGGGCTTCTGGAAAAAGATAAAAAGGTTCACGATGGCTCAAATTATTCCTAATTACATGTACTTTAAAACCCATATTTTTATGTTTAATATTGTGGCAGTCATTTTGATATATTAAGCTTCAAACATTATTCCAAAAAAAATAACGCAAATTTAGCAAAATCGCAAAATTTTGTTTTCTTTAAACCATTCTAACTTTGTCAAATCTTAACAAAATTTGATCCACAAGATCTAGATTTCTTCGTGTTTAATATCATTTTAAAATGATCACACAAGACTTATAGAATTAATACGTATACACCACTATTTTGATGCAGGAAGATGCACAAAAACATTCGCGATCTTTAAAACTTGTAATTTTTAGGTCTCGAAAAAACGCTGTTACCCTAAGTCGATTTTAGTCAAAATTTCAGTAAATACTTTTCAGACCACAAGAAAAAGGTTATATATATGAAAAATGGTATATAAACAGTTTTCTTTGGCTCGGTTAGTAAAACTTGATAAAAGTGATGTTCAACAACGGAGAATACGGAGACATCATTTTTGTTTACGGATTCTGTAATGGTAATGCCCTAGGAATTGAGATCAACAGAAAGCAACTTTCTCGACAAGTTTTTTAATGAAAATCTTCCCCATATTATTATCAAAAGTAAAACACCTACAACCAGGCAACGCAGCACAACGACTTGCATTTTTTCAATGGCTTCTTCATAATGCCCGATATACCATTTTTCATATAAATAACTTTTTTTCTTGTGGTCTGAAAAAAATTTACTAAAATTTTGACTAAAATCGACATAGGGTAACAGCGTTTTTTCGGGATCTGAAAATTACAAGTTTTGAAGATTGCGAAAACATTTGCAACTTCCTGCATCAAAATAGTGGTGATTATGAATTAATTCTATAAATCTTGTGTGATTACTTTAAAGAAAAATTGAACAGAAAGAAATCTAGACCATGTGGATCAAATTTTTTTAAGGTTTTTCAAAGTTAGAACGGTTTAAACAAAGCATAATTTTGCAATTTTGTAAAATTATCTGTTTTATTTTTTAATAATTTTTAAAGCTTGATATATCAAAATGACTGCCCCAACATTAAATATACAAAAATGGGTTTTAAACTACATAAAATAAAAAATAATTTGAGCCATTGT
The DNA here is from genome assembly GCA_963932245.1 of Tachinus rufipes. Taxonomy (NCBI): domain Eukaryota; kingdom Metazoa; phylum Arthropoda; class Insecta; order Coleoptera; family Staphylinidae; genus Tachinus; species Tachinus rufipes. The sequence continues at coordinate 82,726,154 of OZ010744.1, forward strand.
GAACTTTTTTATCTTTTTCCAAAGGCTCTAAAACTGAAATACAAAAATGTGCGGATTGCCGATTTTGACAATTTTTAAATATTAAAAAATTCTTGATAATGCCAAATATACCATTTCTCATATAGATAACCTGTTTGATTGTGTTCTAAAGAGTATTTACTAAAATTTTGACTTAAATCGACATAGGGTGACAGAGCTTTTTCGGAACCTAAAACTTACAAGTTTTGAAGATAGCAAAAACATGTGCAACTTCCTACATCAAAATAGTGGTGTATACGTATTAATTCTATAAGTCTTGTGTGATTACTTTAAAAAAAGATTAAACCCGAAGAAATCTAGACCTCGTGGATCAAATTTTGTTAAGATTTGACAAAGTTAGAACGGTTTAAAGAAAACAAGATTTTGCGATTTTGCTAAATTTACGTTTTTTTTTTTAATAATGTTTAAAGTTTAATATATAAAAATGACTGTCACAATATTAAACATAAAAATATAGGATTTAAAGTACATGTAATTAGGAATAATTTGATCCATCGCAAACCTTTTAATCATTTTTCAAAAGCCCAAAAATTGAGATACAAAATAAGCTAAAAAAGACGTTTTATTGTAAAATTTCTGACCTTCAAATGTGTGTCATTTTAAACAGGCAATATTCTAAGGTCCAAAATTTTGGAAATCTCATTTTTTTCATCCATATTTTGATCGCTGAAAATTTGAGCAAAATGGAAGAGGTCGACTTTTTCAAATTGGTCGAAAAGTAATAGAATTAAATTATATTATATATATAGAAGGTGAGTCGGGAGGAACAAACCAAACTCCAGGAATGTATTATACACGTGAAAATAATGTAAAAAAACTCAAATGTGATAACAACATTTTTATTTGTTTAGAGTAATTAAAAATGTTTTTTAATATACCACAAAAGCTTTCCAGGTGGTTGGATTAGTTGCGGTGGTCTTATTAGTTGGTCTCCAATGTCTCCAGACCTCTTAGCACTAAATTATTGTTTATGGGGCGGGTTTAAAGATGAAGTGTACAAAGTAAAAGCTGACACTCGGGATGCACTAACAGAACGCATTAAAAATGTTGCAACCGATCTTAAACAAAGACATAACTCAATCAGGAGAGCAACAGGCGCTCTTTAGAAAAAGCAGAAAATACTTAGAGGTAAATGACGGTGTAATTATAAGAAAGCCATGATTACCAAAACGTTAATGTAGTGATTTTATTTATTTTAATTACGCTACAAAACAACAAATAAAAATCGGACAACAACATTTGAGTTTTTTTATATTATTTTTGTGTATACAATACACTCCTGAAGTTGGTCCGTTTCTCCCAACTGACCTTGTATATATATATATATATATATATGTTATTTTTTAAATTTTCGCGGATATAATTATTTTTATTTAAATTTATTTTCGGATTATCGAGTCCAACTCAAAGAAAAAACGCGGGATAATCCGAAAATAAATTTAAATAAAAATATATATATATATATATATATATATTAATAAAGTAGAGAAATAAAATTTACAAAAACACATTTAAAACTACAAAACCTAAACTAAGGCTAGTTTTTCAATAAGATAACTTTTTATTTTAGTTTTAAACTGCTTAATAGATAGATTTGATGCTAGATAGAAGCAAGTTGAACAGTTTTGGACCATATCTGTATTTATTAGCACGGATGAACATTGGATTTATATGGTTACTATGTCTGGTATTATGATTATGTATTTCTTGATGAGTAGTATAAGTAGAGATGTTTTTTCAAACATACATAAGCGACTCAAATACGTAAACAAAAGGTAGAATCAAGATATTAAGTTTAACATAAGTGCTTTTCTTTTTTTTGTCTTTTCTGTATCCAAGAGATGCTATAACTCTTAGAGCGCGTCGCTGTAGTCCAAACAATCTATTTGATACGTTGGAGTGACCCCAAGTAAGTATTCCATATGTGAGGTGTGAATGAAACATAGCAAAATATACAGGTTTTAGAGCATGTTGAGGTAACAAACGCTTCAAATTTCTAAGTAAATATGTAGTTTTCCGATAAATGCTCGCCGTGTATAGTCCAGATTAGTTTGCTGAAAATATGAACTTCTAAGAATTTAGTTGCATCACGATCGTAATTACATTTGCTTGAAAACACAATGTTTACTGTTTTATTAGAATTTAATAATAACTTGTTGGCCAAAAACTACTCTGCAATTTTACTTCTACAGTGTTCGTTGACTTGATCTTCACTTTGAATGCTATTAATTTTAGTAAGATATAATAATATCATCCGCATATAGTATGATTTTAGATTCAACTTGGAGTGGTAAATAACAGAGAGCCGAGAATTGATCCTTGTGGTACACCATATCAGATTTTTGTTACATTGGACAAAGATAATTCTGTTTGCACACACTGATACCTGTCGGTTAAGTATGAACATAATAGTCGACAGCTTAAAGGATCAAAGTTATAACAGTATAGCTTCCGCAAAAGCACATCATGTGAGACACAGTCAAATGCCTTGCTGAGGTCAAAGAAAGATCCCACAGTGTCCTCCCCACTATTGATATTTTAAATAAAACACATTCACATTCTTCTAGTAATTATTTCAAATTCGAAACCTTCTCATAGTCGAAATACATATAGCATGAGCACAAATTTGTTAAAAAATATTATTAACACCTTAATTAATCCTTTGACTAAGTTAATAAACTACTGCATAACATCTAACTCAATTCCAGAATGTTTACAAAAAGCCTGCATTATTCCAGTTTATAAAAAAAGTGATATTAACGAAGTAAATAACTACCGCCCTATATCTCTATTACCTATAGTTTCCAAAGTGCTGGAAAGAATTTTAATGTTTCAAATAGTTTACTACCTTAAAACAAATTACTTATTAAGTACCCAGCAGTATGGTTTCCACAGAGGAAGGTCTACGGGTGACGCAATAACTGCTTTTACTCAAGTGGTCTATAAAGGTTTTGAAAAAGGGGTTTACTCCATTGCAACCTTCATGGATCTAACAAAAGAATTTAATTGCGTCTCCCATGGCATTCTTCTGCGGAAACCTTACTGTTATAACTTTCATCCAACCAGTTGTCGTATGATAAATTCATATTTATCCCATAGAAAACAAAAAGTTTGTTTTAATAAATATATAGGCATGGAAGTTCCAAACATTCACGGGGTCAAGGATCAATCTTAGGCCCACTTCTATTCATTTATACATTAGCAATCTTCCTAAATTCAACTGTAAAGTAAATACTACTTTATTTGCAGACGACACAACGTTACAGAATTTTTCTAAAACTAAAACTGCAGTAATTTCTAATAACAACAGATTCACTCACAAAGCAAATACCTGGTTTACAGCAAATCAACTAACGGTAAATCAAGAAAAAACAGCAAACGTAATGTTTTCACTAAAACCTGATGCTGAAGTAAACAGTGCTAAATTTTTAGGCATACACTTAGATAGTAAACTTTTGTGGCAAAAAGCGTATACCTATTAAGACAACTAAAAAATCAACTTCCTAAACATGCTCTTAAAACTGCTAATTTTGCTATTTGCCAATCATCCTTACTTACGGATTATTATCTTGGGGTCATTCTAGCTCATTAAGTAGACTTTTTGGGTTGCAACGCCGTGTCATAAGAATAATTGATTCTGTTTCCTATACAGCAGATTATCGTAACTCCTTTATCACACTGAATGTTCTCACACTTCCAAGTCTGTATGCGTTGGAATGTCTTGTTTATGTACGAAAACATATTCAAAACTATACAATTCATTCTGACTATCATCAATTTAGCACCACATCTAGTCATCTTTTGTATTCTGATTATCTACGCTTAACCAAGTCGCAAAATGGCATTAATTATTACGGGCCAAAACTTTTTAACATGCTGCCAAATCATATTAAGATACTGCCCATTAAAGCATTTAAAACTAAAATAAAATTGTTTTTCTTAAGAAAGGGGTTTTATAGTATAAAAGAATGCCTGACAAATAAATTTGCAGAATAGTTTGTGTTTGTTATTTGCATCTGGTCTGTGAAATTTAATTCTGAATCATAACATAAACTTTAGTTTTATGTGTTGCATTCTTAAATTTTTGATATCTACAATAATTTTAACTTGTTTGTCTATGTAGTTTTTAACTTCAATTTTATATATACAATTTATTCTACAATTCTGTAAACTTTGATACATGTTTTATGAATTTTATATTGTTCATGATTTTAAATATTTTTGTTTGACTTATGTAAACTTTTAGTATTGCATCAATAAAGATTATTATTATTATTATTATTATTATTATTATTATATTTATTAAACATTTCTAAGATTTCATCAACAAAAAACATGACTGCATCACTTGTAGATCGGCCTTTGCGAAACCCATACTGATTATTGCTCAGAATGTTATTTGTGTCCAAAAAAGCAACAATTTGTTTAAATAAGACTTTTTCTAAAATTTTGGAAAATATAAACAACAATGAAATGGGCCTGTAATTGTTTAAATCTGTTTTAAGACCTTTTTTAAAAATTGGAATAACACAAGCTTTTTTAAGCATTTCGGAAAAACACACATTGTAATACACGTATTGATAATTTTGTGAAGGGTAAAATAATTAGGTTCACAATACAATTTAATATTTTGATGTTTAATCCGTATATGTCTCTAGCTCTAGAGTTTCAAAGACTCTTTATGATATCTCGTATTTCAGTCGGACCTACCGTATGAAATTTAAAGTATGGCAAAGTAGCAGATGGAATACATAACATGTACATATATGGGATCAGAGTTTAATTGTGGCAATTGTTCTTGCATTCTTTCTGCTATTTTACTGAAATAACTGTTAAAATCATCAGCTTGAAATACATAATCTTTTTCGTAGTTTTTTTTGTTTGTTATTAACACATAACTTTAGAACTATTATTATGACGTTTTAAAAAATCATTAGTAGCAGACTTCTTAAGAAATTTTTATAAAATTGATATTTTTTTATAAAATTTTCAAAACTTTATGAAATGATGAGTTACACTTCAACAATCTTTTTACTTTTTGGTTTGACATGTTAGATACACTCACTACTCATAATACTACATACTATACAAGATACGTCCGTACAATACATGTTTTGGTTTGCTTTGCGCATGACAACAATAATAATAATCAAGTGCTTATGACAGAATTTTGGTTTTGACATTTTATAAACAGAATCAACCGGTTTTGATTTTAGTTATTTTCTTTGCATTATGTAAGCTGTAAAAATATTAAACTTTTTTAAAGTATGTTAAGATATTTTATACAACTTTCATAACTTTTGAGATATTTGAAGAAATTGGCTCTAAAACAGGCTTTTCTGCATTTTTGCCAGGCATCAAAATATTACAAAACATTTTTAATAATTATAATGCAATTACTCGCAATTTTTATCTAAACGATATTTTTTTTTTTAAATAGCTTTAAAATTACTTTTCAGCATATTTTTACAGCTCTAAGAGAATAATGTTGGTAGGTAATGCTGCAGATTGCGGACAGAAGAAAAAAACTATGGATAAAAGTGCTACTAAAGACTGGGCTTAAGCCGAATGTCGTCACCGGTGACACTCTCTTCTTCATTTTGAGTGCAAAGTGAGTGTAACCAGATCAAGGAGCTATATAGAAGCATTGAACTTCAATCTTAGCTGAAGTGCAAAATGAAAGACCGGCCCTTATGTGAACATATACACGCTGACAAACCATCCGCCAGACGCGTCGGTCTTCGGTGACTTTTTTTCATATAAATGAAGCAATGTCAGTGTCAAAATAAATAAACGTATATTAGGGCATACATATTTCAATCTTCGTACGCGATTAAATAGAGAAGTTTTTAATCCAAATTTTATTCAATATGTTATTTTGCCGATTTATTTTCCACGTAATTTCAAAATGTATGCTGACGGTAATATTAAAGCAAAGTATGCTTATTAAATAAAATTAAATAAAAAATGTAATCAATAGAATATATATTTAATGCTGATATTTATGTTATACCCTTTCACTATATGATTCATATGCCTGAAATAAACAATAAACTAAATTTCTTTAATAGCAATTTATTAAATCTGGCCAATAAGCATATTCCGTTTAGACAGTGTCGGATTACTAAACCTCTCACGGCATGGGTTACGGACAACATCCGATTAATGCAGTCACAACGTGACAAAGCTTATAACAAATTTAAAAGAACGCATGAGCTAGGCCATTGAAACTATTATAAACAACTGTGTAACATAATTCGTTTAGACTTTTGTGAAATGTATTATAATCATTACCTATTGGTAAATAAATATAAAATAATGAATTGTCAATTTTAGACGCTTATACCAAATTCAAATCCACGCTGGACTAAGTAAAAGTATGTAAACAAAACCGCTTGATAAGCACGTGAACACACGCAAGCTTGTATGCGATTGGTCGACAGCATGGGGCTTGGCTGCTCAACCAGACCCCAGATTTTATTTATTTAACTGTGAACAACGAGTGTATTTGTTTACTTCTAGCCCGGCGTGAATTTGAATTTGGTATAGATCTACTTGAAAATGATATATAATCATCAAAATAAGTAGTAAATAAATAAAATAATCTAAACTTATTTTAAAAAGTATGAAACAATTATAATATAAAATAAATAAACAAGTTCTTAATTTTAAAAATTGTTTTATATTCGTATTAAAAACCCTTAATTTGTCCAAAATATAAACACAATTATAATTGTCAATAGGTTTTAATTCAAACTACTGGTTATAATACTTAAAATACTATTGTTATCTTTTATATATAAATATAAATGGAATATTTTTTAAAATATTTAAATTATAAAATAATATTTACTACAAAAATATAATTTAATATTCTTGGTAATTGTTTTTATCCGTTCGCAAAAAAAAGGTTAAAACGCACCGAGCGCTGGTAGTAGATATTCCTATTCCAATAAAATTCTTTCAGCGATGTCATACTTCTCACACAAAACTCAATTAGAAAAGCGCTGAAATAAAACTGAGACTGACTAAAATATTACACTTAATCAGTGTTGCCAGGTACAAGGTAATAGTAGTAGATTTACCGTAATTTTAAAAAATCTACTACCCAATTTTAATGTTTACAATAATACCGTAATCTACCGTAATTTTTCAATGGGTTGAAAAGTCTAGGTCAATCGCCTATACCAAGTTAATTTATTTATTTATTGTCTTCATAATACGTGTTTAAAATGACAAAAAATTAAATTTATGACTACAAAAAAAAAAATCTTAACAATGCAACTATGCAAGTACCCGCGCCGGCGGGAGAAAACAAATTCTATGCCATTTCAAGGGTCCAAAGTCTAAACACTTGGATGTTAGGGAAATACTCTATTTTAAATTTAAGAAAGTAATATTTACTTGTTGGTTCAATAAGTTCAATTTGAGTTTAGTTTAATTAGTTAACTTGAATAATATTATTAATAACATTTATATTTTTTTTAATTCTACCTTAATTTTGACGCTTATCTACTATAATTCTGTTTGTCAAACCTAGCAACGCTGCACTTAATTACTCTATCAAATAGATATGAAAAAGATTAAAATTGTCAAAAAAAAAGTATTTCCGGCAGTGTGTGCTTCATTTATCTTTAAAAATATTTATATTACTATCAGATCGGTTAACAAATAGTAGTTATTTCGTTAATAGCTTCACTATAATTTACATTTACGGGAACATTGGGAGGTTGCATCCTTAATAACTTTCAAATATTATTTCCAATAATTTTTTTTCAAAAGATTGATAACCAAAGTAGATTTGACTGAGCATTATTATTTTTTCACTGAGATTCACTGTATTAAACAAATACAGACCTTTTTGGGCGCACTGTATAAGTAAATTTATTTATTTGCGAAAGAATGCGCAAACAAAAACTACATATTGTGCGGAGAGACCCTTTTTTGTGTGAAACTTTTAACGTATATTTTAGTAGTAGATAGAACAAAGAGAGAAAAACGGTCGACCTGGCTGGTTTTATTAACTCGCGATTTTAGCGAAGTAAAGTAATGTGACGTCTAATTACACATGTAACTTTGAGTGTCCGTTAATTAGAATATCACACTTTTATCAGTAAAAAAGTGTTTCGTTAAGCAACTTTAAATCCATCAAACATTCAGCAACTACAACAGAGACTAAAGGTAGAGTTTAAAATGTTTAAACTTACTCAAAGCAACTGTTATAAAATATACAAAAAAGTGTACAAAATTGTAATAAGACTATAACACGATGACGTAATTTTAAATTCAAGCAATATTTCTAAAGCCGTTCGGAATATAGTAAACAGTAATGCCATTAGTAAAAATAAAGAAGCAATGAACAAATTAATTTAGAAATTGATAATTTAATTAAAAAAGATAATTTAATCGTATGTAATTTCTTTAATGAACACTTTATAAACTGTGTTCAGTACTCTCTGTGTTTGGATATACACGAACTAAACTGAATAATTAAAAACATGTGTGTATGTTCTTTAAATAACATTTTAATTGGTCAGCACGATCTTGTATTTGAATATTTTTGTGAGGATATGTGAAAACTTGCAAATAAAGCAGCAGTTTTGGAACATTTGGAGGGTAACATTGTGCGTGTTATTGGCAAAACTATTGCAAAATACAGCAGAAATGTATATTCAAAATAGTACTTAACATAAAAATTCTATGTAATTTACTCAGTAACTTTTCCATCAACGGATTAAGAATTTTAAATCTTCTAAAGGAAATGATTAAAAAATAAAACTTTATATAAATTTATATTGTCATAATATAATATGGTATTACCTACAATAAACATGGATTCCATTAGTACCTTTATTGGTACTATATTTATTACATCACGTAGGAATCCATCCTGTAATAAACCTAAAGGGTTTATTTATTAATAGGGTCCAATAAATGGACCGTGCAGATGGTTGACCTGTGAGTAGGGTGGTTGTATTAACCTCCCTCCACATCTTAGATATAGTTTACATTTCAAGTGTTTGTATATATTTTTAGTTAGTAATAAAGTAATGTTAAAAGCATACACAACCACGCGTGTTCTTTTCATTATTTAATACCTTCAAACAAACTAGCAAGTAGCTAGCGAAGCGAAGGTTACTCCCTTCAACAAAACTAGCAGTAGCTAGCGAAGGTACGGTCTGTGCACCTAATTTGGTGCATATAAAAGACCTAAAGGTTGCGGTTGTGTCAAAAGGACCGACCGCAAACCATAACATTGGTGGCAGCGGCGCGAGTTTACTCGACCTTTATTTGCAACTCGCAGATAAATATATATACAATCAAACCGATTGTATACAGCAACTTATTTGTAATCACAAATAATTGTGCAGTAGTGTTAATTGGGAAGTGCAGCAACTTCGAGAAGTCGATCTAGTCCCCTAAACAACGAGAGAAGCTCAACTACCCGGAGACGAATAAAAGATATACAGAGACGAGAATTACATCCTGCAAATAATGAAACTGTAAGTAGTTTTGCTTATTTTTTTTTTCTTTCTCATTTGCATTCTATTCTGGTAAACAAGTAAACAGATAGAGTTTATAAGCATTTAATAATTTTATGATAACAAGAAGTGGTTTTGTAATCATGCCTCCTCCTCAAACAAATGTAGCAGAACCTGCTGCAGTAGCAAGTGCCTTAAGCACAGATAAAATAATAGAAATAGCTATGCAGACTATTGATAAATTTGATAGCGATAAAGACAATGTTGAATCATTTATTATTGATTGCGACTCTGCTTATCCTATGCTTAAAAACGTAATTAGCGAGGATTTTATTGTAAAGATAATGTATTCTAAAATATCGGGAAAGCTTAAGAATTTATTAAGAAATTCAAAATTTGAAAACTGGGATGACTTAAAATCAGTTTTAAAAGAAAATTGTGGTCAATCACACAGTAATGATTATTGGAGGAAGACATTTTATAATATAAAACAGTTAGGCACGGAACGAATAAGTTCATATAAAAATAGATTTTTAACTGCATTAAATAAAATAGGGGAAAATAATAGGGAAAATTGTAGTGATCAAGATTTTATTGGTGTGACAAATTGGCTAAAAAATGAGTCAATTTCAGTATTTATTAAGGGTCTTAAAGAACCCATCAGAAACAATGTTAGGATTAGAAATCCTAGTACTATTAAAGATGCTATCAAGTTAGCAGAAATTGAAGAAAAATATATTGGTGAAATTAATCCAACATATACTTCAAATGTAGGAGTGTTGCAAAATAATACATTGTGCAACTTTTGTAATGAACCAAATCATATTGAAAAATATTGCTTGGCAAAATCAAACAAAAGTTTTTCAAATGATAACGGTCATTATAATAGGCCTCTTTATAATAATAGACAAAATCAAAATAAACAATATAATTTGAACTATAATTCCAATTATAACTATCAGCACAATAATAGTAATTTTAGAGGAAATACATCTAACAAATTTAATCGTGGAAACCGTAGCAATTTTGTAAATGGAAATAGAGGAAATCAAAAACGGTTTGGTAATAATAATAATAGTTCATTACGTGGAAGTAACTCGGGAAACATTACTACAAAACATTAAAGATAGTAATGCCACATTTGCCGTAAGCGACATTTATAATACATCTATGGATGGGACATGTACGTTAGTATTATTTACCAAGAAAAAGTTCACAGATGAAATAAAAGCTAATCATATTTTTAAGGTGTTAAATTCATTAAAAGATATATGCATAAACAAGCATATAAAAAAACTTGCAATGGTTAGACAAGGAATCTCTGATGGAATAAAATGGTCTGATATTAGAACAATGATGCGGTATGTATTCAAAAACACAAGTATTGAAGTTAACATATTTCTTGCAAACGATGTAATATCGGAAACATTAAAAAACGATATTATTCGCGAATACCACGATACACCATTAGGAGGTCACCAAGGCGTAAACCGTACGCTAAAGAGAATTAAATATTTGTATAACTGGCATAATATGAAAAGTGATATTGCTGATTATATAAAAAAATGTGTAAATTGTCAATTAAAAAAAATAAATTGTAGAAACACAAAAATGCCAATGGAAATAACAACTATGCCTGAAAGTATTTTTGAAAGATGTTTTTTAGATATTGTAGGACCACTTACACAAACAGAAAGCGGTAACAAGTATATTCTAACGTTTATGGACGATTTGTCAAAATATACAGAAGCTTTTGCTATTCCTAATCAGGAATCAATTACAATTGCAAAAATTGTTGTGAATGAAATAATTTGTAAACACGGGATTTGTGAACACTTGATTACAGATCAAGGAGCAAACTTTGTTAGCGAACTATTTAAAAATGTTTGTAAATTTTTAAAGATTAAAAAAATTGAAAGCACTGCTTTTCATCCACAATCCAATGGAGCACTAGAGAGATCACATCGTACGCTAGCACAGTTTTTACGACAATATATCAAAGATGATCAATTAGACTGGGACGAGTGGTTGCGTTTTTACACTTTTACATATAATACGACACCACATACAACAACAGGATATACACCTCACGAACTCGTATATGGCCAAAAGGCAAGATTGCCTTCAGCATTAATGGACTCCCCTAAGGTTATATATTCTTACGACGATTATGTAAGCCAATTAAAACAAAAAATGCAGATATGTAGAGAACAAGCCAAACAAAGTATCTTAGAATCAAAAATGAATTCAAAAGATTATTACGACAAGAATAGCAATGCAAAATTGTTTAATGTAAAAGATAAAGTTTTATTATTTGACGAATCTGTTAGACGAGGCAGGTCAAAAAAGTTAGAAAACATTTGGGTAGGTCCATATACTATAACGGAAAAGAAATCAGACGTAAATTTTGTTATTAAAAGAGGCAATAAAAAGTTAACAGTACATTGCAACCGGTTAAAGCATTTTTATGATTAATGTTTACAGAACAGTCAAGTTTATTAATTTTTTTTTTTTTTTCTCTCTTTCAGAGCAATAACGTTTTCCCACCTAATCGCTATTTCCATAGCACTCAATTATGATATATTGAATTTTGACCAATCGCCAGGAATTTATTTTCAAGATATGGGCGAAGTTGAAATTTCTAATAACTTCTGGGAAATTATTACATATATAGATTTAAGTGATTTAGATGTTAATACCAAACAATTAGATTTTAGTTTAAACAAAACGTATTCTTTATGTATTGAACTAGAGTATAAAAATGATAAGTTAAATTTCCGTAATACGATTGGTATGATGGTTCACACAATGAACAAAATAAAGCAAGAAAAAATAGCATTAGCAGATATGTTAGGACATGAAGTAGACCAGTTATCTCGGTCAAAACGTGGATTATTAAATATAGTTGGAAAGGGTTTTAAACTTTTATTTGGTACATTAGATGAAGAAGATGCAGAGAAATATAATGATAAAATTCAGTATTTCACAGAAAATGAAAGTACAATTACTAAATTATTAACAGAACAGGTAAAAATGGTACGAGTGACAATTCATAAATTTAATGAGACTCTAGGTAATGTCAATTATAATGAACAAATTTTATCACAAAGAATGAAAAATTTAACAACAATTTTAAAACATAACATGGAAGATATAGATTATACGCAACTTGAAGTTCAAATTTTAAATAATATTGAAATAAGTTACACAATTATGCAACTGCAACTTGAAATTTATAACGTAATTAACGCGGTTATGTATGCCCATAAAGGATTGGTGCATCCCATTGTTATTTCTCCAAAAAAGCTAATTAACGAATTGAAAAATGTGATAGAATACTTACCTAAAGGGTTATCTTTCCCAATTAGTATGAAAGAAAATGTCGCAAATATTTTATTCAAAATAACAACTATTGAAATATTTTATAAGGATTCAAAAATTATATACATTTTAAGAACTCCTCTAATCGAACAATCTATATATAATATGTTCAAGCTATTTCCCGTACCTATTCACATAACTAAATCAAAATTTGCATTCATAAAACCAACATCAGACTATATTATACTAAACGAAAACAAACGAAACTACATATCGATAAAACAGTCACAGTTTGATAAATGTTCTAAGTATCGTTCAAGAAAGTATATTTGTCAAGAAAGTCAAATTATTAATTTAAATAATAAGGCAAATATTTGTGAAATTGAAATTTTATTAAAAGCCAACAGTATTCCTAAGAGTTGTGACATACGGATATCAGAACAAGATTTTAATGTTTGGATCCCAATTAATAATGCAAACTCTTGGATTTATGCTCTTAGAACACCTGAATTACTCACAATACAATGCGATAACGGGTATAAGAACGATTTACTTTTAAATAAGTCAGGATTGATATCGCTAGAGAAAAAATGCAAAGGATTTTCATCTTCCATTTCTCTAACAACAAAACGTATCGCTGGTTCAATCAAAATAAAAAATGACTATTTTCCAGCTTTAGATTTAAAAAAGAAATTTTAACAAACTACAAAATGTCTATCTTCAATAATAGTTTTTTACTAGTCGGTAATTTGAAGCCAATATCTTCACAACTTAATGAATTAGCTGATGCAAGTCATAGTTTAAAGGAAATTGAGCAAAAGTCACAGGATTTACATTCTTTGATGCTACATTCTAAGCACATCAATGATCTAAAGTATCTAACGTATAGCTCAATTTTTCTTGTTCCCCTTTTTGTAATCATTATATTAAGTGTTTATTGTTATAAGAGGTTTTACTCTTTAAGGAACCAGAATGCAAATGAGTTTGAAATGAGCAATGCTATTACTGATAAACCAACTACGAGTGCCGTACAATTATCGGAAATATCAGTGAACAAAGAATGTGTTTCGGTTTCCAATCAAACAAAAACACAAGTTCCATCAAGTGTAAATGCTCCATCTTTCATGGACATTGTATTATTTAAGTGATTTCTATGTTTTTTTTAATTATTGTATGAAATTTTATGCTATGATTTTTTTTTTGTGTTACGTTGTTAATTACAACCATGTTTATTTTATGTTTAGTTATTATTTGATAATATTATTTTATAGTTTTAACATACTCATATTTATTATGTTTCTTATGATTAGTTAATAGTTATGTAAAAAAAATATATTTTTGTAAAATATTTTTTTTTCTAAATTCCCCCGGAGGTGTCATAATATAATATGGTATTACCTACAATAAACATGGATTCCATTAGTACCTTTATTGGTACTATATTTATTACATCACGTAGGAATCCATCCTGTAATAAACCTAAAGGGTTTATTTATTAATAGGGTCCAATAAATGGACCGTGCAGATGGTTGACCTGCGAGTAGGGTGGTTGTATTAACCTCCCTCCACATCTTAGATATAGTTTACATTTTAAGTGTTTGTATATATTTTTAGTTAGTAATAAAGTAATGTTAAAAGCATACACAACCACGCGTGTTCTTTTCATTATTTAATACCTTCAAACAAACTAGCAAGTAGCTAGCGAAGGTTACTCCCTTCAACAAAACTAGCAGTAGCTAGCGAAGGTACGGTCTGTGCACCTAATTTGGTGCATATAAAAGACCTAAAGGTTGCGGTTGTGTCAACAGGACCGCCCGCAAACCATAACAATATATTCTAAATTTAAAAATAAAAATGTATATCAATCTTTTGTATTATACAAACATATAACCACAACTTATCCACCTTTAACACCACTGGTCTTTACACCATTTAAAAACCTGCTTTTTGCGTTTTCATTTGTGCATCCTTCATAACTGCATTTAGACGGAACAGCAACTTGCTTTGAAAATTTATAACCATCTTCACATGTCTGCTCTACCAATAATGGATCGTATTTTGTAGCGCGACAACAAGAACAAATTGATTCATGAACGCCACTCTCTGCAATAATAAAAAAATTAAAACTTATAAAATAATATTTTGACAATGAATTAATTCTGTGTATTGATTGCGCAATCCACAAATATTTACAAACATATAATTAATAATCTTACTGGCATTAAAGAAAGTAGATGAATGACAAGTTCCAACACATTCAGTGAAACCCTTAAGTGGTTTGATGTTTTTCCATATACCATGCGGATGGCGTTCAGTTATTATTAAACCAACTGATTTAGTTCCTTTAATTTCCTATTTAAGGTGTGCTTAAAGCTAAAACAAACATAAATTAGTCTAAAGTTTTGATTTTTTTTAAATTATTACATTGCGCTTGTGAAGTTATATTGCAATATTTGCAGCAATCTTTGAAATATATGTTTTCTTCAGGGCAATTGTCAATTTGAGGACAAGATTCCTGTTGACTATTGATAGAAAATTGATCGAGACTTGTAATGTAAATGTTGTGCATTTATCAGGAGAAGTCCAGTTTTCTCCAGGCATTTTCAAATGATCCCCAAGTACACATGCCACCTGCACGCAATTGCCGCAGCATAATGATTTAGATTCCACGTATTCCCAACCTTTAGGACAATCTTTATTACAGGATTCTATAGTTTCTTGTTTAATCAATCCACCATGTTTAGATTCCACACATGCAATTTTCTTACATTTGTCATCATGAGCAAGCCATACATCATTAAGCTATAAAATAGTGTTAGGTTAATAAAATGTATTTTTTTAAATTTCAGTTTACCTTATAAATATTTTTTTGATCTTTACATGATACCATTTTTTGTTTCTTACAGCATTCTCCTTCAACTGGAGTAAATTCATATTGAAACTCTTTTAATTGGTCTTCGGGTACTTCAGCACAAACAACCATAACAGATTGAGTTTGCATCTAGAATATAAAAAAAATTAAAAACCAAGTTAATACAATATGGGCATTAAAAGAGGCAACCGCGGCGCAGTGGTTTAGTGCAAGGGCCGCTGAGCCGGAAATCCGGGGATAAACATTTGCGTTTTGAGTTTCTGGAGGTCTTTACACGGATAGTTTTATCTAAAATTTTGATAGTATGTATATTAGTAATAAATTAACATACCGTTCCATTCATGTTCAGGCAAACATAGTTAGTGCATTGGTCAGGAGATGTCCATGTCTCTCCAACTTTCTTAACCACACCATCCACAACGCACCCAGTGGGTTTACAACTACCGCAACACTTTTTGGCATCATAAGTAGCCGGTTGATAAGAAAATCCAAGTTCACATGTTTCATCACAACTTATAACTTGAGTTAATTTCTGTATTCCATAAGTATTAGTTTTTTGGCATTGCATTTTAGTGCAATAATCACTTGATGCTATTCATTCGCTTCCAACGTCATATATTTTTCCATTGTGTTTGCATCCATTGCGTTTTATTTCCGGGCAACACTCACCTTTAATTGGAATGCTATGCAAATCATAATCAGAATAATCTGATGATACAGTAATTGGAGGACATTCAATTGTATTGCAGACTGTGTGGTAACCTGTGGAATTAGAACCGTAGCATTTGCAATCTCTGCAAGGCCCATTTTTCCATATTTCGTTTGCCTATAAAATATATAATATAAAATAAAACTAAATTAACTATAAGAATCATGAATACCGTTTTAAGAACTCGCTGTTTCTCATATTTATTCCTAATCCTTTCTCCACCAGTCTCTTCAAATGTGTACTCCAAACCGACAATACATTTTTGCGGAGCTTCGCAAGTATGTACAGGGCAACATTTATCTTTTATCACAGCTTCTTTTAGTTTATAAAATTCTTCACAATCTTTTGGCTTACTACAAGTATCAGTTTTACAAACTTGTTTTACGACTGGGCAACAACCAGTATCGTCTACTTCTTTAATCATTCCATCTTCCATTGATGGATCTAGTTCTGTACTGATACGATTGCAATCTTCAGGAGCTTTGCATTAGCAAATAAATTGTTGGCAGCCGTTTGATTTGGTATCTAGTTTCATAATTTGATCTTCAGCACATTTCAATTTTTGTGGTGGCTCACAAGTTGGACTGACGGTTGCTTCTGGTACTGCAAATATGAATTGAAACAATAAACAATATAAAACAAAAAATCAATAAGTAGACCAAACAAACCGCATATAAATTTATCACAACAATCTTCTTCAGTTTTAATCAATTTAACAGCACTGAATCCTTGCTCGCAAACTGTGTCCATTGTGAAGCATTGTTTAGTATCGCATTTCAAAGAAGAACCAACACATTCGCAATTTGTGCAGGCATCCTTTTGCCATTTATCGCCGGGATGATGACCTTCTTCATCACATATTTCACACATCCTTTCTTCAACGCATGTATTATTCATTATTATCTACAACATATACTTAAATAGTTTTTATAAATAAAAATTATGTTTGTAATTACCATTCCGTCAGGACAGAAACAACCATCAGTTGGAACATTAATACATTTGCTGGCCTTTTCTTTATCTTTAATGCTTTCACAAGTTTTTGGACAACTAGGTCCACAAGGTTTATACAATTGGTCTTCTTCACATTTCTTTGCAGGACATAAATCTTAATGCCAGTGAATGCAGAAACCACTGCTTAAACATTCTCTTGAATAAGCACCTATTGCAGAACAAGCCAATTCAGGATAATTACCACAAGTATCTATTTTGCACCATTCAATAAACATATCAGGATCCAGAAGAGGATGACACTACAATTATCAATGTTATTAATGCGGTTAAAAACTAAAATTTGTCTTACTTGTCCAAATCTTTGTAAATCAACAAGTTGAATACAAGGATCTTCGTCTATTGGAATAGGTTTGAATTCTTCTACAGGTTTATTGGAACATAATTCTTTAGTCATTCCTGGTAATTTGTCGTACAACCAGCTAGGTCCTAATTCATCAACGTCTTTAGTTTATAATCCGTTAGGTGTTTTCATGTTGTTGTCAGAATCCTTATCACAATCTCCGAAAAGACCTTTTAATTTTCCTCCGTATTTATGCGATGGTGCTTTTACTGATACACCCAATGAAGGGAAGTATACACTTACCTAATATTCAATACACAATTAGGAATTATTAATATTACAAATAATATATGGTGATAAATGTAATATATATAAAAGCTTTTTTTTATAGACATTTTAAAATGATAGATGATTTTATTTTAATATTAAATGTATATTTATACTACAGACTAGTTTTGATGATTTTTCATCGTTTTCAATGTAATAATACAATAAATATGATTAATATTAAAAACAAAATTGTTTTTTCCGCTTTCCAGATTTCCTGTTTTAAATTCAAATTTATTCTTTCCCGCCAACTTTCTCAAGAATACAAGGGCCGCGTTCAGAACGACTCATCATGCGTACTGAACGCTGACTACCGTTTGCGTCAGCGCTTGTCATTTTACTCATCATGCAGTGGCCGCGTTCAGAACGACTTATCATGCGTACTGAACGCGCTCGCTGACTGACTGACTGCCTTTGCTGGCAGCGCTTATCATTATACTCATCATACATTGGTTGCTGACCAAAAAAAAAAAACAGATTATGAGCCACTAAATTGCTTTTATTATGAGGCATCACAACAAACAGGCAATGCTACAAATTTGCAGAAGAAAAAAGATTTTCCAAGATCAAAGACTGTGAAACAAGTAGTAAAACCATCCATTTTTTGCAAAAACTATAAATTAAAAATTAAGAACAAACATAAAGAATCCACTTATAGTACAGGAACATTCATATGCCTATAGAGAAAAATCATCACCGAGTCACACCTCTTTCAAAAGTTAAAAAACAGTTTAAGAGCACAAAATCAGGTAGAACTCCGGACACTTTGTCTTATATAGCCAGAATAAAAATTTTAACTAGAAAATTTTGTATTTTTTATAGGGAAGTGCCTTAGACCGAAAATTAATGCTGAGCCCTAAAATGAGTAGATCATCTACCTTGTTTACCTGAACGCTACTGAATATTCTACAGAAAATAAAAATTAAGCTAGTAAAAATGGTCATCTTTTCACCACAGACGTTCCCAACTCCAATCACCAACATAAGGCTCAATTTGTTAGGATTCGTTTTTGCCGTTTAACGGTGATATGAGGTTAAGTGAAACACGGATAGTTGGAGGAAGTTAATTTTTGTCTCAATTTTTTTTTATAATTATGGGAGACTTTAACGGTCATAGTCCAAGGTGGGAACACCTGTTCCACAATAAAAATGGTTTACGTTTTGAAAAGATTATGGACAAGTGAAGTGGGATAAGTATAGAAATGAAGTAGATCAAGCATTAAATAATAATAATAATAATAATAATAATAATAATATATCTTTATTTTATGTAAACACATTACATGGGCAATTCCATTTCAAACGGACCAGAGCTAGGGAGGGGGGGGGGGCGCGTTGAGAAACTTGCTTATGTATTTTTTTTAGTTTCTATAACTTATTAGTAGTCCTTTGATCGATATATGAGAGTATGAAACCTATAAAAAAAAAATCTACGATTTTTTTTAGTTTTATTGTCGTTTTTTAACTTAATCGCATTTTTTGTTTAAAAACCGCAATTTTAACTCAAAAGAAATAAATTTTATAGACAGTTCATCAATGTGTTCTTTCCATTTCAAGTTTTGGTCTACAATAACTCCAAGAAATTTTGTAGATGGAACAAAATTATAAAGTCTATGATTAAGAAGTATGTTGTTTGGAGTTTCAATTGTGTTATTTAATTTAAACAACACACACTGTCTTTTTTCTTTATTTAACATAAGTTTGTTGCTTGTAAACCAATTTTCCAGCTGTTTTATATGTACATTGGCATTACTGCATAGTTGCATAAAATCATGTTCATGCAATATCAAGTTTGTATCGTTTGCATAATTAATTATATGTTGTCTAATTTCAACAGAGCTTGTAAACATATCATTTATATAAATGTTAAATAATAAAGAACCCATTACACTACCTTGAGGAACCCCTAATATTGTTTCAAGTTTAGTTGACTTGTATGTTTTGTTATCAACTACTACTTGGACAAACTGCTTTCTATCAATTAGATAAGTTTCAAACCAGCTGTTTGCAACTCCTCTTACGCCATATTTGTTGAGTTTAAAAAGTAAAAGTTTGTGGTCGAAACTATCAAATGCTTTTGATAGATCAAGAAACATACCACACACTAATTCACCCTCTTCTATGAAATTTATTGCATTATTAGTAAACTGAAAGATAGCTGTGTTGATGTTTTTTTCCTTTTGTAAAACCATGTTGTGAGTTATGTAAAAGTGTATTTTTGTTAAAAAAAATCAGTAATTCTGTTAGCCATTGCTGTTTCAAATATTTTTGAAAAAGATGATAAAATACCAATAGGTCTATAATTGTTATAGTCATCAGCATTACCTTTTTTGTGAAATGGTTTTATTAGGGATAGTTTCAAACGATGAAAAAATTTGCATTGGATAAAAGATGAGTTTATAATGTTACATAGAGGCGTTGAAATTTTATTTATTATGTTTTTAATTAAATTCATGAAGATTTCATCGTAACCTGCACTTTTGCTGTTTTTTAATTTTTTTACAATTTGAGATAGTTCAATTTCATTTATTGGAAACAAATATATTGATTTAGAATCATATTCTATGCTGTCAGTGTTATCTAAATTATTTTCTGTAATTGGAATTAGGTGTGAAGCAACATTAGCAAAAATATCATTCAGATTGTTTACAATTTGTACTGGGTTTGATGACGGAAGTTTAGGTTTATGCGGATTTGATGAAAGGTTTTTTAAGATTGACCAACATGTTTTTGATTTATTATCCGATTGAGATATCAGCCTCGAGTAGTGTTGCTGTTTTTGATTTTGTAATTGACAATTGTATTTTTGCTTATAAGTTTTTAAAATATCTAAAACTGGGAATGTATGTTGCCAATGTTTAAAAAATAGAAAGCAGAACAATGTTAATTTAGAGAAGTTTGAAAATTATGTGGAAT
Source organism: Tachinus rufipes (assembly GCA_963932245.1). Classification (NCBI taxonomy): domain Eukaryota; kingdom Metazoa; phylum Arthropoda; class Insecta; order Coleoptera; family Staphylinidae; genus Tachinus; species Tachinus rufipes. The sequence goes on from OZ010744.1 coordinate 82,747,113, forward strand.
ACGGTGCAAATACAAATCAACAAACTGTTCTCGAAATGGTGGATTGACAAAAAAAGAAAAAAGTTTTTCTTCCAAAGAACTGGTAGATTGGAAAGCTTGATCAAATTTAAAAAACAAGTAGCATTAACTAAAAAAGATTTAAAAGAAGAAAAATACTAATTTTAGAGTATTTTGTGAATTATTGAACAGAGAGTCCAAAATCACAAAAATATGTACAAAAATTAAAAAGTTCAACAAATCAGTTTTTTAACCAGTATCCCCGGTAGCACAAAAACTTGGAAAAAACATTTTATCCAAAAGATTGTTCTAGACACAGTACCGCTTCCTTACAAAATATTACCGACACTGGGTCTCCAAGCAAGAATTTGAGATGTGTGTTAAAACAACCAAGAGCACTGCTTCCAATAAAGATAATATAGCATATATTATGATTACGGAACTTAGTAAGAAAACAAAATCTATTCTTTTTCTTAGAAAACACAATAAAATCTTGGAAAATCTTAGAGATTAATAAAATTAAAGGTTATAAAAAAGGCGGTTCATTTGAAAGCATCCAATTCAAATGCATACAAGCCAATTTCTCTAATCTCAGTGGTAAAAAAAGTAAAAACAAAATGGTGGAAAACCGTATTAAAGAATGGGCGGAAAAAACTAATTTAATATCGGAAAATTTGTCTGGTTTAAGGAAGGGGCGGAGGGTTATAGACAACCTACTTAGCTTGTGCTTAGACATATACAGTACTTTAGCTAAAAAATAAAACCTAACTGCAACGTCTTTGGATTTAGAAGCAGCGCGGCGTATGAACAGTTTGACATAGACATTTTGGGTGACATTCAATCAAGTTTCTTTGTTCTAAAACAAAGAAACTTGATTTTCACATAATGCTAAAATGCAAAGTTTTTAAAATAAGAATTGCCAGTATTAATTCATACCTTTTAGCCAGTATACGCGGACAACTTGGTAGTATACACAAACCATAGGGACCCACTCTAGGCATCAGTCTGCTGTAGGGCGGCTAAGCTCGTTTGTGTAAAAGAAGGGCTTAACACTGTTAAAAAGCAAATGTAACGCCATGATCTATTTAAGAATATAGATTCATATTTGCCAAACATCTTCCTTAATTACTATAGATTAGAAGTAGTAAATTTATACAAGTATCTGGGTATTTGGCTAGACTCTAAAATAAATTAGAATATGCAAATTAATAGTATGGTAAAAGCATGCAGTCAAGGGTTAAATATGTTAAGAGGGTTATTGAGAGAACAGCTTAAAGAAGCAATCTAGTAACTATAGCAGTATTTTATAAAATATTTATTAAGTCTAGGTATGTATTCTAAATACATTTATTTTATTTTTTTATTTTGTAGTAAACAAAACAATGCCAAACTTGACAGAATTCAATATGCAGCAGTTAGAAGTATTATTTGTGCAATGTGATAAACTCTAACTTATGTTCTGAAAAAAGAAGCTGCCTTAGCTTCTTTGCAGATTTGTAAAGAAATGTTGTTAAAAAAGCAGTTTGTAGAATGATGACAATGTGGTCAATTGGTAATAATAAAATTAAATGGGTTAGCAAAGATACACTATCTTTGGTACTGGCCCTGGAACAGCTGGCACAGTATAAGAACCTAGTAGAAAAGACTAATGTGTACCAAACATCAAAGAACATTCATACTTATATAGACGTGTTTTTTAGTAAAGGAAAAACAAAGTATCGGCTCAAACTCATTTCAGGGAAATGCTGATAATCAAATGGCCAGAATTCTACAAAATTTTACGGATCACTTTAAGTAAGTCTGAAAAATTCAGTGACATACGGGGTTTTGGATGAACGTTTATTTTCTCAGCGGAATTGTTTACTATCTATAGGGCAGAACTAAAAGTAGAACAAAAAGCACTTGAAAAAGTTGTAATCTGCTCAGACTCTAAAAGTACAGTGAAAACAATAGGAAGTAAAAATGTTAATATTAAAAATAAATACCCTGTAGCACTGATTATTCTCAAAATATAAGCATTGCAGAACCAGAGCTATAAACTAATTATTGCCTGGATTTCAAGCCATGTTGGTATTATAGAGAATAAAAAAACTGATAGTTTGAAAGAATTAGGGTATTAGGGGCAGCTTAATAACATAAAATTAAGCCATACAGACCCTGCATTCTGGCATAAACACAGTAAAATGGAACAGAAACAATTGTTCTATAAAAATATTTTTTTTATAAAAGAAAGGAATACTTTACAAATTTTAGTTATGTAAATTACAAGTCATGGTACAGCAAAAAAACCACAAACAGAAAAATGGTAGCTTTGATGTGTAAACTTAGGTCTGGATACAAAAGATTATTTAGTCATCTTCACAAAATTAAAATAACAGTTTCCTGTGAGTGTGGAAGTCTAAAACATATTTTTTTAATTCAGGGAGTTTATACTCTCACTTGATCCAACAGAGTAAGATAGCACCTTTAGCATTTCTTTCTATACTATACTCACAGTATGGAAGCATATACTGTATTATATAAATGGATTAGTGCATACCTACACCTGCATGTTATTCTTAGAAGTATGCAGGTGAGGTACAAAACAGGTGGCTACTTTTTTATTATTATTTTGTTTTTTTTTGTTTTTATTTTGTTTTTATTTTGTTTTGGTAGGATGTATTATATATAAATGTAAATAAACAGGGCAAAAATGAGTCCTGGGTACAAAGTCTAGAGATTAAGTTAGTTTATGGTAGAACTATTAATATATGTTGTGTTGTTTGTAAAGGGTTTTCCAATAAGAAGTTTCATTTTGAATAGCTAGCTATTTAGGCAGCTGTCAATTTTGAAGCTATTATCTTTTGACATTTGACAAGTAAAAACTACGCCATTGTTAAAAATAAAACGATACACGCTTCAACAACGCATTGAAATTATTAAAATTTACTACAAAAATGGTAAACAAATTCGCAAAGTTCGCAAAACTAAAGCACTTTTTGGTCGTCGTAAAGCAATAGTAAACCTGGTGGAAAAAATTAAGCTGTTGGGAAAAGTTTGTGATGTGAAGAATCAAAACCATGTGCTCAAGAACACATGAGAATATTGCTGATGTAGCCCGTAGTGTTGAAGAAAACCCAGGTTTGTCAATTCCTCTATCTTTGGAATTAGACATTCCACAAACGACATAACACCATATTATGCATAAAAACTTAAATATTAATGCTTTTAAAGTTTAGTTAACACAAAAACTCAAGCCGGTCGATCACCATAAACGTCGTATCTTTGCTAATTGGGTCCTTCAATTGCATGAAAATAATCCGGAATTTCATCAAAAAATCATCTTTAGTGATGAGGCCTATTTTCACCTTGGAGGCTACGTTAATAAACAGAATTGTCGCATTTGGGGCTCAAAAAATCCAAGAATGAAAAGTTTATGCATCTTCAACGTGTCACTGTTTGGTGCGGTTTTTGAGCTGGCGGTGTGATTGGATCCTATTTTTTCAAAAATGTTGGTTGGTGCACTTTTAGCAAGACGGCGTTACGTGCCACACAAGCAACGAAACAATTACAGTTTTGCAAGAAAAGTTTTGTGACAGTGTTATTTCTCGAAGAGGTGATCACAATTGGCCACCGAGATCTTGTGATTTAACACCTTTAGACTTTTTTCTTTGGGGCTACGTATAAAATAAGGTCTATGCCAATGCTTCACAATCGATTCAAGGTCTTAAAAGTAGAATTCTTGAACTTATCGAGGATATACAGCCGCAAATGTGCGAATTGGTCATGGAAAATTTCGTGACAAGAATGTGGTACTACAGCCGTAATCGTGGCGGCCATTTGTCTGATATTGTTTTCAAATATTAATGGCATACTTTCCTCTTTACAATGAACTAAACATTTATTGATTTCTCTTAAAAATACCCGTTTTTTTTCTAAATATCAAATTTAAAACTCTTATTGAAAAATCGTATATTATAGGTATCTGTATGAGTAAGTTAGACAGACAAACAACTGTTTAGGAGTAAAATTAAAATAACAAAGATAAGAATAACAAACCAAGAAGCACCATGGTTAAATTGCTGTGAAGTTCACTTCAGATAAGACCAATAACGTGCTCTGTTGCTTAGGGACTAAAAATGAAAAGAAGAAAAATGCATTAATTTTGAGATAATTTTCTATACTAAAAAATGAAAGCAGAAATAGAAATAGAAAAGATAGCATAGATAGAAAAATAGCACAAGTATGAAGTATATAATAGTAATAAGTTTTATAAAAGATAAAGTACTATAACTAAAATATGTGGTTCCACTTTGTGTACACTTTTTAAATTTTTTTTATAGTCAGTTTCTCTTTGTTTATTTCTGTTAATTCTTTTTTTCTTTCTAGTTCTACCAAACCTAAACCGCAACTTGTTATTCTGTATGTGCAAAAATGAATATATGTTTAATAATTTTGATTTGTTTGTATTTTGACACGGCACATATTTTAAAAAACTCAGTAAGACAAACAAATCTGTATTATTAAACCAAAACAAATGTGTTTGTACTTAACTCAAGCAATTATTATAAAAAAATAAAGTTTTAATAAATGGTAATTCAAGAAGTTTATTGATTTTAGTTCTAAACATATTCAAAAAATTTGCAGTTTTTGAATATGTGTAATTTTTGTAATATAATTTATTTATTGTATGATTAATTTAAAAGCACTTTTTTTTCTAAAATTAAAAAAAAATGTATTGGGTAGTTCTTATTATCATACAAAAGAACTATTCTGTAAATTTAAAGATTATTTTTTTCAAATGTTGGCCGTAACTGTGGTTATGTTGTTTTGTCTGGATGTAATGGCAGTTCTTGAACCTTTTCTGGTTGTTTTTTGCCCAAATCTGGTAATCCTTACGTCAATATCTAATTCTAAAAAGAAAACAAATGCATTAATTGTATTTTTCTATTATTATGTAAAAAATGAGTAATAAATAAACAGTAATTTAATGTTTTCAGTAAAGATTTTGTTATTTTGAATATATACTATTAAAATTATGTAGCTTATACTGAATATCAAATAAGCAATTTTCTGATTAAATCTTTTTTATTTTACATGCAAAATCATAAATTAATTCTAAATTACAGTAATTGAAATCAACATAAATCATGTATATAAAATTTTGATTAATTAAACTTACGACAAAGTTGTTCTGTTTTCCAAAGAATGTGAAGTCCAAATTTACTACATTTATCTGCATATGTAGCTATTATTTGACACACGTTTCTGTTATCTGATAAATGCAAATCTTGAATACAATTATCAAAATATGTATCAACAGGTACTTTATTATGACAACTTTTAAACACAGCTGATTTCAATACATAGCACCCTTCAGACGCTTCACTAATATCAGTTTCTGGTTCAACCTATAGCATTTAAGTGATTAATTTAAATAATACAATTTTTAATTTAAAAAATTACAATATTATCCAACTCTGTACAATATCCATGTGTCCATGAAAATCCAAATTTTTCAGCAGAACCTTCTAATTGTTGTAAAGGCGTCTTGAAATCATCCAATCCATCATCATTGTAGTTGCCACACAAACCTGCCAACTATATAATTTTCTAAACATTAAAAGTAATACATATAATATAAACTGACTTTATTTTTCCATTGAGAATCTACAAAAACATCGACTTGGCTTTTTTCGATGGAATATCGAATTATTACGCCTAATTCAGTAGAATCTAAAACTATAAACGGTTCCTGTGTATTTATAGCAAATAAATCATACTGTTTTGTAGAAGCAGTTTCGTCTAATAATACAAATTCCGTTTTATTTCCCAAACGTATAAAAACCTCAACTAACTTTTCACAATAAACTCCGACATTTTCGCAAAACATATTCTGAAATAAATTTATCAAAAAATGTAACCAATTATTATTTTATCATACTTGTATAGTGACTTCAAACTGTTTATTATTGTTTTCAACACTTTTGACAAACATGTATTTACATCCACTTTTAAAATCATACATTTTTTTATCAAATGATTTAAACTGAGATTCACCCCAGGCGCTGCACATGTCGGTACATCCACGGTACATGCACATCCAAGATGTGTTTTGACATATGCTAAAAGTACTTGTTAAATTTGAATGTTATATTTATTAATACCAACGTTATACCATGTTTCGCACCCATGCTTGATTACTTCGTTTTCTTTATAAAGTATCCCATCACTATAACACGTGCAGTCTTTTGGTTTGACGCATTCATCAGTATTATTGTCATATACATATCCCATTTTGCATTCGCAACCTGGTTTGCAGAGCGAGAACATTTCCATTTTGTTCATATTCTAAAAACAATTATAATAATTATAATTAATGGGGGAAAATAGTTGCGCTATTATATGGGTTCACAGCATCCAACTCAGCAAGAAAACATCTGAATATAATTGAATAAAATTTTCACACATTGTAGAAAAAAGTCCAATCTGTGTCCTCAAATTTGTAGAAATTTGATAAGATAAGTCGTTTCTCCGCAATTAATTTTTAAAAAGTTTTTTAATAATTTTTAACTCGTTAAATATAACTTCAAATCTTTAACCAAAAACATAAAGACATAGAATATTGTATGTAATTCAACATATAAAAAGAGTAATGACTAAAACCTTATCGTTCGGATATTGAGATGGTTGGCGATTTAATAATTTTCCATAACAATTCTACTAGTGGCACCACAACAGCACGAGAAGACCAAACCCTGCAATTTTCTAGCGTTAATTAAAAATTACAATGCTAACCAATAACAATCATTTTACTATCATATCAATTGTGTTTAAATTGCAATATGTGCAAAATGCAGTAAAAAAAACTTAAGCACCTTTATTATTTTTGAGATTATTCTAAAACAAAAATGAAAAATAATACCGCCAAAATTAGAGTATAAATAGAGGATTAATTCTCAAAAGAGATATAAAGCAATTACGGTTTCTACTTTTTTTGCTGCAGTTTTTATTGTTCAAATACTAATTATAAAATTTACTGATATTGTAGAGAAACTTCTTAATAAGAACTTCAATGTAAAATGTCAAAATCCGGTTGCGGCCTTATCAAGCTCAAAACCAAAATTGATTACGATCCAATCTAGACTAAAGTCACAACGAGTAAAAACTCCTAAACTACTCAATTTTTTTTATCTTAAATTAAACCCTTAAACGCTTTCTTTATAAAACATTTTGCGACACTAATTTAGCTTCATAACACTCTGTTGCTTTGGATAGCGTATATTTTTTTCCAAATTAAATCTCCTACTTCTAATTGTAAATTTTGGATTTTCAGCTTTTAGCAATCCGCATTTTCTACCATTTGTAACATACCTAAACACATCTTGGCTGAGTTTTGGCCAGTAGCATCGTTTTCTCTTTCTATTTAATGTCTTAAAGCAATTGAAATGACTAACTGTAATGTCATTATAGCACTGCGACAACACATCTTTAGTTTGCTCTTTCGGCAACAGATTTTTCCATTTGCTCTAATTGTATGATTAATATCTAGAACTAACATTTTGAAAAGTTTACCGTTTTTTAGTCTCTACAAATGATATTTAACTGAAAATTTTGTAACGACTAAGACCATTTTCTGGTACCACTGATCTTTACAATTTGGATTCGTTTCAAGAACTATATTAATTTTAAATGTAACTCTTGATATCCTGGACAACGCATCTAAAACATGTTCAGCTTCCCTTTGACCTACGTTCTGTTAGTATTGCATTATGGAACTATGTTTAAAAAATTAGAAATAAAACGTTGATACCAACTACACAGCCCAAAGAATTGCTTAACTTTTAATACTGTTTTGGGTACATTAAGGTCTAAAAAATACATTAACCTCTGTTAAGCTGAAGCTGCGTTGTTTAAACCAAAAAGTCTTTTTATTTTTGTTAGGTTAGGTTAAGTTAGACTTTGAAGCGCCTATCGTTCAAACAAAATCTGTACTCTTCCGATGATTTCCTCACCAAGTACCGAGCTGCTTTAAACAGATAACAATTACTTCTAACTGCAAAATTTCATCCAATTTTCTGTTTAAGACTTTGCATATGTGGTGAGAGGGCGTGAAATGGTTGTTCTACTGGTTTAGCATCACTAACGTCTACGTAATGCACTATTTAGTTTGTCCTTTGTCGTTCATTAGTTAACTCACTCCTTTCAAATATTCCCAAAAATTATTTTCTTCTGTGGTTAGGTTGAAGCACATAGAGCATGTATAGTTTTCCAACATTCTATACTTCTTTAAAGTTTATCCGGACGTCAAATCTTCAGATTTATTCATAATATTAATAATTTGTTCAACGCCAACATCACTGAACTTTTTACTATTTACCCTAGAGATAATTGTATATTCTTTTATTTTAACAAAGCTTTCGTTTGTCACACGTACAAACTTATTATTGCCCCTAACAACATAACGAGCCCATTTTTTCTATTACATTCATTCCATTTTTATTAATACAAAAGACATTTGCCCATGATTCTACTAGCGGTGTAAATTCCAAACCTGGTACTTTTTATCTTCATTTTTTATTGCCCAGTTTCTGTAAGAACAAGTTATATACTTTAGGAACACTATTCAAAACACCTATCTCTTTTTTATACATACTTAACAATCCGATTTATTAAGATTTTTACTGCTTTTGTCCGTGAACAATCCTATTTTGCATTTCCAACCCAACCCGTTATTTCCACACTGCGGACAATTTCTGCGGTATACGTTTAATTCTGGTTCTAATCCTTTTTAACATCCTTGCTTTGTCAGATCCAAGATAACTTTTAATTGCCTTCTCAATACCTATTAGCGGTTAAACTATTTTGCGTTTGTAAAAAATTTCTATTGTTGTTTAACATTATCTGCTATCATGTTTTAAAATTGATGTTTCTTATTGTAGTATGATCTTCCACAAAGGCTCTTATACAAAATTTGTATTCCAATTTATGTTTTTGCAAATCAGAAGAATCCATGCCAAAGTCTTTAAAAGACATTTAAAAAAAATATATTAATTTAACTCTAACTCTAAATACTAAAAATGAGTTAAACCTTTTCGGGTCCCACGTTGAACTCCAAGTAAAACAGTTTCTTTAGACCTAATCCCCGGTATCATTTAAGGTATTACCTTGTAATAAGCCAAAGGCCATGAAAATGGGATTACTTTTGCGCCACCCATTCTGACAGATAAAATAGCAAATAATGGGATTTCTTTGTATAAAGAACATAAATAGATAATAATAGACAAAGTTAAATTTACATTTAATTGTTAGTTCAAAAAATGGCTTCAACTATTATATAATGGAACTGCAACGATTGCAGCCCAATAATATTACACGACACAATGTATTGGTTTTAAACGTTTATTGCAGGTCAAACAGTAATATAACCGTAAAGCTAATAAATAGAACAAATTTGTTCTAATTTTGAAATGTCAAAACTAACTTTTCTAAAAACATCGCTTCCTAATCAGTCGATGTAACGTTTATTGTTTCAACACCTCCCCTCGGGACGGCGGCTGGCTGATAGTTTCAGCTCCATCATCAGGATAAATTGATGGTGTTTTGGTCCATAAAAACTCTTGGTTAAGATGTCGGCAATAATCTGGTTTGTGGAGACGTGGTCAAACATGACGTTACCATCCTTAATCTTGTCGCGTAAGAAATGGTACCTCATATCAATATGCTTGCTTTGTTGTAGAATACTGGGTTCTCGGAGAATTTTAGTGCTCTCTGGCTGTCATTGTGTATTAGTATAGGACCACACCAATTTCAATTAGATTTTGGAGATATAAGGCCTTCTTAGTTGCTTCGGATATGGCCATGTATTCAACTTCGTTTGAGCTTAGCGTCCCCGTACATTGCTTCTGGGGTTCCCATGATATTGAAGATTTAGCCCACAAGAAACAATAACGGGTAAACAATTTTCTGTCCGTTTAGTTGCTCCCACAGTCAGCGTCCAAAAAACCTTTCACTTCTGTATTTGCTGGACTATAGCAGAGACTAATATCGGCGGTATCTTTTAAGTATTGCAAAACACGTTTTGCAGCTAGCCAATGTTATTTTTTGTATCAGTGACTAAACTTTCCCAGGTAGCTGACAGAATGACAAATATCAGGTCTTGTTGATGTAAATAGGTACGTAAAACGTTTCAGTAGTTCTGCCACAAACCCTTGTAGATTTGGTCGCCTTTCCTGGTGAATTCAATTCTCAGGCAATATTTGGCTTTGCCCAAATCTTTTAAGTTTTGTTTGCAACATATGTAGTAGCTGCGTTGCCGTTTTATCGCTTCTTGGCGCCACAAAGATGTCATCCACGTAGATAACTATGTAAGCTACAATATCCTTTCCTCGCTTTAGTAGGTAGATGCATAGATCTGCATGTGTGGGTTTAGCTCTATTCGACGCAAAGTGGTGTTCAATTTTTTGTACCACTGTCTGCCGGCTTGTTTCTGGATGTCCAGGAAACAGACACAGTTGCCTTTCTTAAGCTTGTATAACATTTCTTTGGCCGTTGTACTTAGGTCAGTTTTCTCTTTTACTAAAACTTGTAGTAGTTTGGTTAAACTTTTAGAAGCTTCCATAAAAATTTCTTTGTTCAAGATTCCCGTTTAAATATGTGGTTGAATTGACAAATTTTTATTTTCTGTTGTGCTGCTAATGCCACAACCATCCTTATGGAGCTCATTCTAGCGAGCAAAAGTTTCATTAAAGTGCACACCTGGTGCCTAAGAGAAACCTTGAGCAACCAAGCAGGCCTTCTTCTTTTTGACCGTTCCGTCAGCTTAAATTTTTTTTTTTTTTAATCATTTAGCTTTCAATTATCTGTTTATTTGTTGGTTTGTTTACCAATTTCCAAGTATTATGGTGAAAAATTGATTATTGATTGATTTATCGCTTATTTCCATTCCGTTGCTTCTAGAGACAACATCGCAATTTTGATTGGGACTTCGGCTAAATGGCAGAATTTAGTTTTTACACACTTTGCTTTTTCTTCGATTTCTTCAATTATAGGAACTATGTTGTAAACTTTTTTTGGATGGCTTCTTCTTCGTTCTAGTCTTGGTCTGCCAGGAGTTTTTCTAAATTTGAATTGTCTTTTATTCTCATTTTTGACCGCTGGATCTGCAAGATTCTCAATTTCCACTTTATTTACTTGATGTTCATCAACTTGTTCTTGGATTTTAACGATATCTTTGATGATGATTTCTATCAAGTTCTGGTCGTTTTTTGATGTTGGTTCGTCATTGGTTTTCCACAGAATTCTGTCTTTATCTTTCACGAATTTTACGTCGCGGGAAACTTCCAATTTCTTTTTCTCTACGATCCAGATTTGGAAAACTTTCTGATTTTTGGGATAACCAAGAAAAACTTCAGGTCTTTCACGAATTTCTAACTTGCCTCTCTTTGGGCTTTAATTTAGGTAATATACTTGGGCCCCGAATTCTTTTAATTCGTTCACGTTTGGAATTTTTTTGCACCATCGTTCGAATAGTGTCTTTAGATTTAAACTACTTGATGAGCAGCAATTTTTAATGTAGCAAGCCGAGTTCACCGCCTCGGCCCAGAAAAATTGAAGAAGTTTGGATTGCATTAAAAAACACCTTGCCGATTCCAGGAATGTCTTGTTCGTTCGGAGATGCCATTTTGTTTCGGTGTGTAGGTGATTGTCAATCATTTTCTCATACCTTTCATCTTTAGGTACTTGTCGAATGATTTGTTTACATACTCGTTTCACTCACTTCACTCATTTTCCAGTTTGATTCTCGACACTGTTCACGTATTCCATAAATTTTTAAAGTACTTGATCATTTGATTGCAAGAATTTTCTCCAACTTGTAGCATCATCGGTGAAGGTTACAAAGTATTTTATTTGTCTTTGAGATTCCGTTCTCATTGGGCCGCAAACATCTGAGTGAACAATTTTAAGCATTTCAGTTGATTGTTCGGAAGCTTTTTGAAAACTGAAACTCGTCATTTTTGCTTTCGCACACACGTTGCATTCAAAATCTTTGAATTTTACTTCCGTTGCATGCAAATTCTTACTTGTTAAGGTATTAGAAATGTCGTTGCTTTCGGGTACTATATACAAATCGCCTACGCGCTTTGCAGTAAGTACAATTTCATTTTGGTTGTTTCAAATTATTGCCTCACCGCGCGTAATAAGCACTTCGTGATCTTTATCGGTTATTTTACTTACGGACATCAGGTTTGTCTGGAGCGCAGGCGCTTGTAGTACGTTTGTCAATGTCACGTTTGCTACACTTCCGTCGTTTTAAGACTCAAAATCTACTTTGCCGACTGCCGATATGTTTATTGTATTTGCACAAGTGTGACGTGGCACCACTGTCAAGACACCACTGTTTGTAATATTCTCATTTACATTAAAACATGCGTTTGTTGTCTCATTTCTTGCTTTGTTTGAGCAATTTTTGGACATGTGGCCTACTTATCTGCATTTGTGGCACTTGTTTGGGTTTCTCACTTTGTTTCCGGTATTACTTCTTGGGTTTGTTGGCCCACATGGCATTTTGCGCCACGCCGTTTTGTTCCCCTTTTATTGCATCTCTTTTTTCCATTATTTACACCCGTAGAACTTCTAAGGGGAGAAGGCAGAATAAGTTCAAATGCCATCCCAAATGTCAACCTTACCTGCAAGAGAGGTGGCAAGTCCATCCGGTACACCCTGCTAGAAAACAAACAAGGCTCTGACGACTGAACCACAGCTGTATAACTGTAACACCTGAAATTTAGCCGCCAACCCGCATGGCTAGCGTATCGGGAAATATGCCAATCACCCTTTAAACTTAAGCTTAACTAAAAATGAACAAGTTAAATCGTTACAACAATTTACTCCAGGGAAGTAGAGACAAAAACTTACAGTCTTCCACTGATTCACCAGAAACAGTGAACTTCATGGATTCTGGGGGAGGCACAGATTTGACAAAGTCAACAAGACACAAAACACGGAACAGACCACCAAGAAAGAACACGTTACTCCTAGCGAGATACAATATAAGAACCATGAGATCCGAAGAACACCTGAACCAACTCGAGAAAGCAACGTCAAAAATAAAATGGCCCATTATAGGTCTATGTGAAACACGCTTACCTGGAGAGAACTTCACCACCCTAAAATCGAAACACGCACTGTACCAATACAAAAGCGAGGCAAATAACCGCAACGGACTTGGCGGGGTGGGGATACTGATCAACAAAAACATCCAACACCTAGTGTGGAAAGTAAAATCTATATCTGCAAGAGTGATATACATCGTCCTGCAACTGAACAAAAGGTACAAGCTCCAAGTCATCCAAGCTTACGCTCCTACAAGTAACTCCAATATCGAAGAAGCGGAACTCTTCTATGAAGATATCACTAACGCACGCAAATCCAAGAAAACACAATACCAAATAATCATGGGAGACTTTAACTTAAAGCTGGGCATAAGCAAAGAAAACGAAGATATACATAACATCGGAAAATTCGGATCAGGAGAAAGAAACGATAGAGGTGACATGCTGTTCAACTACTTACAAGACCAACAGTTATTCTGTATTCTTTTTTGAAAAACCAATACAAAAAAGATGGACATGGTTAAGCCCAAATGGCACAGTGAAAAACGAAATTGACTATGTGATATCCAACAATAAAAACATCATTACAAATGTATCCGTATTGAATAGCTTCCACACTGGCAGCAATCACAGACTACTGAGAACGAGCCTAAAAATAAAAACAAGACTAACAAGAAGGAAAATGTTTATAAAGCAGCCTTTCCACACTATCGACTACCTGAAACAAAATAAAGAAGAATACGAAAAGAAAATGGAAATGAAAATGGGAATGAAACAACTGGATCTCAAGACTCTAGGTATCAACGAACTATACGAAAAGATCACAATGGCATACAAACTGTCAACAAGAAAATATGTATGCGAACAAGGCCACTGAAAAACAAAAAGTTCAATGAAAACACAATTAAGCTGATGAAAATAAGGGAAAACACCAAGCGAGATACAGAAGAATACCGGCAACTATGCAGAACTATCTGCAAGAAAATTAGAAGAAATAATAAGAAGCAAAAAACATAGCTCATACAAGACACGATAGAGAACAACAAAAACATGAAAATTCTCAGAAAAACGCAGGTAAACGGAAGAACGATAATATACCAGATTACAAACAAGATTGACATTAGAACAAACAACAGAACAGAAATCCTCGAGACCATACTAACATTCTACGCCGACCTATATCAATCCCAACAAGAAAACCCATCAATAAACGAGAAATTAATACAAAACGTAAACTCAGAAGATATACCAGAATTCGACATCGCGGAAATTAAAGAAGCGCTAAAACAGGTAAAAAATGGCAAAGCACCGGAAAAGGACAAAATAACAGCCAAGATGATAAAAATGGGAGGAACAACACTACTAAACTCGGTCAAATTACTACTAAATAAATGCATCGTCGAGGGAGAAAAATGCGGAGGTCATTCTGCTGCACAAAAAAGGGGACAACACTATCAAAAATTACAGACCCATAAGCCTGCTCTTACATATTTACAAGCTAATGACAAAAATTCTAACAAATCGACTAACCAACAAACTGGATTTCTACCAACCGCCAGAGCAAGCTGGGTTTCGGAAAAAAAAGAGCACAATGGACCACATACAAACCATAAGAACACTAATCGAGAAAACTTGCACTTAGCATTTATCGACTACGAGACGGCGTTCGACTCCGTCAAACTATGGGCGGTATTCGCCGCGATGGAAAACGCCAGAATCGATTCAAGATACATCAACCTACTTAAACAGATCTATGCAAACGACACCTTCCAAGTGACCGTAGACGAAAACCTAAATACAGACAAAATCAAAATTGGCAGAGGAGTCAGACAGGGAAACACAATCTCACCCAAGTTATTCACGCTCGCCCTAGAAGACATCTTCAAAAAGATGAAATGGCAAGGGAAAGGAGTAAACATAGACGACAAATTTCTCACCCACCTGCGACATTGTCCTGATCAGCTCAGACCTCAAAGAACTTGCGAACATGCTTGAAGAACTAAACAAAGCATCCAAAACGATAGGCCTTAAATAAACATGAAAAAGACCAAGAACATGTACTCCGAACAACAGCCGCACCAAATAAACGACCATAACATCGAAAAAGTCAACGAATATACGTACCTCGGGCACCAAATAAGACTTGGAAAAGAAAATCAAGGAGCAGAAATTACCAGAAGAATAACTTAAAGCTGGGCAGCATTTAGCAAGCTGAGACATATACTGAAAGACAGAGACACCCCAATCTGCCTTAAACAAAAAGTATACGATTCCTACATACTGCTTGTTACAACATACGGGCTGAAGACTATGGCATGGACGTTGAAAAGTGCAAACAAACTGAGAACCTGCCAAAAAGCAATGGAACGAGCAATGCTTGGCATAAGCCTAAGGGACAGGATCACAGAGGAGGAAATCAGGCAAAGAACCAAAGTAAAAGACGTGACAGAGCAAATGGCGGAGTTGAAATGGAGCTGGGAGGGCATGTAGCCAGGGAAGATACCAAAAAATAGTCCAACAAAATATCGCACTGGAGACCAAGAACCACCAAAAGAGGAACCGGCAGACCGCAAAAAAGATATTATATTGACGATATTAAAGTGATCGCAGGAAAGAAGTGGCATCAGAAAGCGCAAGAAAGACAGCAATGGAACAATTTAAAGGAGGCCTACGTTCAGCAGTGGACATATACAATACGGGCTGAGGAGAGAGAGAGAGAGGAAAGAACTTCTAGAGTCGGCAACTCGGTGCGCGATTTGATTGCGCAACAAAAAAATTTGTACCTGCCGGATAGACTGTGTAAAAACAAAATTGATAATAAATCGTTGATTATTTCCACTTTTATGCTATCTAGCTTGTCTAGGGCCTCAAAAAAACAATGCTCGCGTATACCATCACCGTCCGACATTTTTTGTTGAGTCAGCCTGATAGATGTTTTCAAGTTTTTTCCAAATTTCCCTTGACGTTTCACTCCTTTTGACTTGTATAAGTTTGTTTGGGCTTATCAATAGTATGATATTGGACTTAGCTTTTCTATCATTTCTTATCCATTCGACGATAGCTGCTGCGTTTGCGTTTCCTGCTTGTAGCTCCTGTTTAACAATTTCTTCGTTCGCATATCCAAACTCGTTGTTTTTAACAAGTGCTCCAACTTGTACTCGTCAAGTGTCATAATTATCCTTATTCAGAGGCTCGATTCGAAAATGGGTCATTTTCACAGGTTCAATTCACTACACAACTGTACTGTTTGTTTCCTTACCGGGACACAATATTTGCACTTTGTTTAGATTTTACAATTTTGCTTTCATTAGTGTTTTTCATAAACTTATTCAATCTATTTACTTACAGTCGTTTCACTGAGCCCATAACCTGTTCAAACAACGATTTCAGTTCAATAATATTACTCATCACAGTGTATTGGTTTTAAAAGTTTATTGCAGGTTAAACAGTGATATAAACGTAAAGCTAATAAGTAGAACAAATTCATTCTAATTTCAAAAAATCAAAACTAACTTTTCTAAAAACATTGCTTCCTTATCAGTCGACGTAACGTTTATTGCTTCAACAATATAAAGCGGCCCCTAGACGTTCATTATTATAGTCAATATATTGCACAATAATTGATATTATACAATAATATTGACCGTCTGTAGAGCATATTGAAAGATTACACAATATATTGAGCTAATCAAAAAAATTTTGTTTTTTGATTTTTTAAATCTATAACTAAAGCAATAGTCACTCAACTTGCTTTATTTTTATTCCACATGTTGCCTACAAAAGTGTTAGTAACTAACTAAAACTCGCAATTATATTGCAACGTCTAGGTAGTCCTAGCAATATATTGTACAATAAATTGTTCAATATTATTGATGATAATATTGCTGATAATATTGATCGTCTAGGGGCCGCTTAAAGCACATTACAAATCAAGATAAAAATCAATCATTTTAATTTTTTTGTTTTAGTGGGTAGTGGAAGTAAAGTCAACTGTATTCAGAAATATTTTAGTAGGTTTTTTCTACCTTTATTAATTGCCCATTATATCCTGTGCAAGGTATTTGCATTACCGGCGCTTATAAAAGTAAAGCTAGCAAAATGTCGCACCATATTTTTTTATTATTATTCAACTTATACAGAATTCAGAATGAGTTCTGTGTCGTATCAGAGCTCTGTTATCCTAAAATACACGGTCCGCCAACAGGTATTGACAAATTTCGAAGCGTTGTGGTAAAACAACTAAAAATAATAGGGAAAAAATCAAATGGGTAACTTGTTTAGATTATAATGCAATTTTAGTAACCATGGATTCGTGGCCGGTGCAGCAGCGCATTTTTTGTGTAACAGCATTTGTCAGAACCAAATCCATAATTGAAGTTCAGAGGCAATTTGTGCGACAATATAACGTTCTTTAGCAAGGTAGAATTGCTTCAAGAAACACCATATTGCAATGGCACCAACGTTTTATGTAAACTGAAAATGTCAACAATGTTTATCGCGGGCTCCAAAAATTGGTACGTACTCCAAATAATATCAAAAGAGTGCTACAAGCGGTACAGCAAAGTCCACAACGTTTGACAGCTTGCCAAGCAAGAGCATTGAACATTTTGAACACTAGCCTTAAGCAAATTTTACACGACTTAGGATTCCATCCCTATAAAATTCAAATAGTACACAAGTATGTATCAGGGCGTATGAAGTAGATGTTTCCAGGAAAATTAGTTTTACAAAACAGCGATGTTAATTGGCCTGCAAGATCTCCGCATTTAACTTCTTGTGATTTCTTCTTATGGGGATATTTGAACTTGAAAGTGTACGTCGGCAAACTTAATACATTAGAAGAGTTAAAACCAAACAGACAGGAAATAAGAGCCATTAGTCCGAATATGTTGCACCATGTCATGCAATCATTTTTTAATCGGCTCCAAGAATGCAAAAGATTGAATAGAACGCATTTGCCAAACGTAGTGTTTAAAACTTAAATACTAACAAAAACTGCATTATACATATATCATGTTCATTTCTGTGTTTCAATTAATAAGCTTACAATCCTATCTTAAAAATCGTCAATACCTGTTGGCTAACCCTGTATAAGACGCGGATATTTTTAACGCTTTTAAGATTATATTATTAAATAATAACATACAATTTCAATCTGGTAACGTTACGTTGACCGTATTTACTAAGCAAGCAATAGTCAACCCAAAATTAACGCTATTAAACTTTTTGTTATATAAATAAAACAGAACAAATTGAATTTTGTAATTTTTTAACTCTACAAAATGACTTATTTTTTAAGAAACCTAATCTAACTTACGTTTATTAGCATAACATACACTCGCCCCTGTTTTCAGCCAAACAATATCTCATACCTTTGGCCTATCAATCTGCGATCTTAAAAGAAATAGAGCAAATGAAAAATTAGAGAATTAAAAAAAGATCAGACACTTTATTTTCAAGCTCACTAATGACCACCGTTAAAAGTAAAAACACGACAATAAGTTGCCATGTCCAATTGAATATAATAAGAAATTTGACTGGCGTACGGTATATGTTGTCACTTGTCCTGCGCTGCTCCTACCATAAACGAACACAGACGTTTTACTGGTTTTTGCATAAGTACACGTTGATATTAGTTTAACGTGTTGCCTTTTAGCCCTAAAACGACTAATATTATCATTACATCTAGTGTATGGACCAAGTTCTAGGCTTAAGTTTTGAATCGTTTGTTCGTGCTTATGTGGACAATCTCTTGATAACGTCTTCCAGGTTTGAAAAGCCTGACCTTGACCTTATATTAACACAGCTCCAACAAGCCGGTATTACTTTAAACTTGTACTTCTCTTTTGTTGAGGTTTTGTGTCAATGACAGCTCTGTTTACAAAATTACTTAAAAAAGATTGTCGTTGCTTTTGAAGGCATTATTCTAAATAAGTCTTTCCAAAACATAAAAGCGGTTTTGAAACAGAAAGTCATGCTGTATTATTCTAGACTTGACTTGCTAGTTGTTGTTCAATGAACGTCAGCGACGTTGTACACCAACCAAGTACGGTTTTGCTATAACTGTAAGTTGTGAGTTATTTTAGTAAATTATAGTTAGAAAAAAGCGTTTGTACGTAATAGCGGGAAAAAATTGTTTGTGTCTGCTAAAAAAAAATTTATAGGTCAACAGTTTAGTATCTAAACTGATTATCAAGCTTATCTACTTAAAAAGTTGCCAATTATTGTACTCTAGATGGGCTCTTGCATAGCAAGAATGCCAATTTGTGATACACAATAATCCCAAAAAACAAAATCTAATACCCGATGTAGTTTCTAAACCCACCTTTTAAATTGCTGACGCACCTATACCTACATTTATTTATGTATGCTCAGTTTGACCTTCAATAATATTAAAAACATCAAAGCCAAAAACACAGAATATCCATCATAAAAACATAACCCTGACGAAGAAACTTTGTGTTTATATTCTCAATGCTTAACCAAAAAAAATAAATTAATATCATACCTCGCATGTGTGTTGTTCATGTAGCATACAATCAGTAAAGACAAAATTTTTGGTAGCGTCACATTTTATCTTTAAATCAGTTTTATTGGAGTACTTAATTATATCTTCACGCGTGGCTGGTTTACAATTCCAACGAGCATTTTCACATGTACTGTAAATAATAAAAAATATAACTAATATAATACTTAATAATATATAATATATACCATAAACTATTTTGCGCAACATTTGATCTTATTACTTTAAATCCACCCGGAAAATCCAACCCATTGTATTTACATTTGCATTCTTTCATAGGTATGCATACACCTTTTTCATCAAGCGTTTTTCCTGCCGGACAATAACAACCTTGCTCACAAAAATTGAAACACTTTTTGTTAGCGATATCCAAACAAGTTCTAGTACATAGGTTACCACATGTTTGATACGTTTGTCCAATTGGACAAGTATTATTACATTCTTTTGTATCCTGAAGCCAATCTATAAAAATTCCGGCTTTTGCACAGTTTTCAGCATACGCTTTTAAGAACGGACATAAGCAAGATATATCTTCCTGAATTAAAAAAAAAAGAATTATTTACAATATTATGTTTTAATTTAATTATTTTAAGTACCGTGTCTACACATTTGCACATATTATACAAGCAATCTTCGTAGTATTTTTCAACATCAACGGCAAAATGGCATTCTAAAATATATATCATAAACTCTAGATTAATTACAATTTAAATTTGCTTACGTATAAATAAATTGGAATATATCTTATTGCAATGCTTTTCGGCAAATGCTTTATTCTTTTTATTATTGCATGCATTAGATGGTTGGATATCCATACATAGATCATTAGTTATCCAAGATTTTGCAAATTCAGCAATGTTATTTACAACTACACCATCACGCGTTAAGAAATCGTCACTAAAATTATTGTTCCATGTTCCGCATAAACCCTGTAATCAGGTAATTACAATATTATTGTTGTTTAATATTATAAAAATCATTCTTACTTGGGTATTATTTTTAAAAGTTTCAGGTACTGTAATCGTTACTGTATAAGATGAAGTATCCCATAACACTTGAATTCCATCATATGTTTTAACTGTAAAATGTTTAAAATTTTAATTTAAGATTACCTTAATAAATCAATCTCTATATTATTAAATTTTAATTTAATACATACCTGCAACTTGTTGAGATGTGTTCATTTCAATGGAAGCACCTGCAACATTATGAGGAAATTCAGTTATAGTTATATCATCAAATTGTATTTTATTCTGCAAGAATTCAATTTTTTGATTATATAATTTTATAATTAAGGCATTGTTACAATATGCTCCATTATTATAACATCCTTCATTTTCTCTTTCAATACTTAAAGTACGAGTTTTTAATAAATAATAATTGCATCGACCCATAAAGTCAAATTTCCTGCCATCAAATGTTGAATAATGATGATCTGCGTACGACACACACTGAGCATAACAGTCGTCCTAAAATTCATATAATTAAACCAAGTCAATGTTTATAAGTATGATATTTACAGGTTTACATAACCATTGTCCATTGTGACAAATACATGATTTACATTCTTTTGTCATGGTTTGTCCAGCTGTATATTCCTTTCCTTGCCATTGGCATGAACATTTTGATTTTGGCACGCATTTATTATCATGTAAATATGTTTTCTCGGGACAATAACAACCAGCTTCACAGTTCATGCCACTAATTTCTGACTGTAATAAATCACCACATGCTGGTTGAACTCCGGGAATACAAGTCATGTAAACTTTACCACCAGTACATGCTATTGCTAAGTAATAAAAAATATTAAATATATTTAATACAATATATTTGTTTTCTTACGACATATAGATGTGCTTCTCAAATTGCCCATGTTTGTAACATTTTTTTCAGTACACATTCTAAAGTATATGTTGCGTGTCTTGCAAGCACACTCTCCTAAGTTTGAGTCATTGCAGTCACAATACTCCCAAATACAAGAAGTCATAAGTGATAAAGGATCTATAATCTGCAAATTATTATTTATGTAAACACTAGTAACTAAATTTTAAATTACTTACTTTTTTACATGAAGAAAATATATCATCAGACAAAATTTCTTCACAAAACTGTTCAGCATTTTTTAATTTAGGATAAACTGTTACGTGTCTAGAATCAAGAGTATCTTTTAGCTCTCCACATTTATCTAAAAAAACAAATTTATAAAAAGTTTAGCTGGTATTTCACAAAGCCAGTAAATTATCTTGTCAACTTTTAAAATTATTTAAACATTTGAAAGATTACAACTTAGCTAAAAATCTTATTCTAACAGTATAATACGCTTTCTAGAGAAAATTCAAAAACTAAATTAAAAAAACTTGCAGTTTATAATTTGTACACTTAATACTACTTTTAAAAAAAGTATCCTTACTACGACACTTAAAATTACTGGGTAAACATTGGCGCAAACTCTAATTGTAGAGTCTGTATTATTAATTGACACGGCAAAACGGTTAAAATAAAAAAAACCTAATTAAATTTTAAATCAAAACCAGCAATAGTACAGACCATGGATTTTGTAGAGAACTTATACAGGCAGTTTGTAAATGAATGGGATTATGTAATCACTTTAAATCTGCCGTCTTTTTAAAATTGTCTACTATACTATTTGTTTTGACAGTTCAACTTTGACAGCTGTCAAGCAAGCAAGAGGTTATAAGAAGAAGATTGTGTTCGAGAGTTTACTACTGATAATTATAAACATGTAAACAATGTATATAAACGAAAATATTTTTAATATTGAATTCTAAGATAGGCAACTTTATTTACGCATTTTTACTACAGCTAGTCACAAATGTTGTAGCCCGTATAATAGGCAACATAATATACACAAAAAATATGTTTACTGTGGTTGTACTCAAGCCTTTGATCGTTTTAGCATTTTTCATTTGCTCTTACATTTTACTCATTCTATTGGCGAGGTTGTTCTGAGATAGAAAAATGCTAAAACAGGCAAAGGCATAAGTTTAACGACAGACAACATAACTTGTGTGTATATTAAGTTGACTGTTATACCAGCCACACAGTTCGTGTCTAGCTGTAGAGCGACACAAACGTACATTAGATAGTTACATAATTCCAAACATTTATAATCACCCTGTATTATAAATCAAAAAAAGTGAATCTTTTAAGAATTAAAAAAAAAAAACTTCTGGGGTTTTCCTATAAGAGGTTTTATTTTGATATTTAAAAAAAAACGGGTATTTTTTAAGAGAAATCAATAAATGTTAATTTCATTGTAAAGAGGAAGGTATGCCATTAACATTTGAAAACGATATCAGTCAAATGGCTGACATGGTTACGGTTGCAGTACTACATTCTTTTCATGAAATTTGCGGCTGAATGTCCTCGATAGTGTTACGAATTCCATCTTTAAGGTCTTGAATCGATTGTGGAGCATTGGCATAGATCTTATCTTTCACGTGGCCCCAAAGAAAAAAAGTCTAAAGGTGTTAAATTACAAGGTCTCGGAAGCCAATTGAGATCACCTCTTCGAGAAATAACACGGTCAGGTAACTTTTCTTGCAAAATTACAATTGTTTTGTTGCTTGTGTGGCACGTAGCGTTGTCTTGCTGAAAATAAACGTCGTCCACATCAATATCTTCCAAATCCGGCCATAAAAAATCAGTAATCATAGCTCGGTAGCGCCATCCATTCACCGTAACGGTTACACCAGCCTCATTTTCAAAAAAGTAGGGTCCAATCACACCGCCTGCCCAAAAATCGCACCAAACAGTGACACATTGAGGATGCAAAGACTTTTCAACAATCATTCTTGGATTTTCTGAGCCCCAAATGCGACAACTCTGCTTATTAACGTATCCTACGAGGTGAAAATGGGCCTCATCAATGAAGATAATTTTTTAATAAAATTCCGGATCATTTTGATACATTTGAAAAACCCAATCAGCAAAGATATGACGTTTATGGTGATCGACTGGCTTGAGTTCTTGTGTTAACTGAACTTAAATAGCCTTAAAACTTAAGTTTTTGTGCAAATGCGGTGTAATGTTGTTTGTAGAATGTCTAATTCCAAAGATCAACAAGGAATCGACAAACCTGGGTTTTCTTCAACACTACCGGCTACATCAGCAATATTCTCATATGTTCTTTAGCGATGCACACGGTTTTGATTCTTCACAACACAAACTTGTCCCAACAGCTTAAATTTTTCCACCAGGTTTACTATTGCTGGCTGAGAAAGTGCTTTACGACGACCAAAAAGTGCTTTAGTTTTGCAAACTGGGAATTTTTTTTACTATTTTTGTAGTAAATTTTAATAATTTCAATGCGTTGTTGAAGCGTGTCTCATTCCATTTTTAATAATGGCGCTGTTTTTACTTGTCAAATGACAAAAGATTATAGCTTCAAAATTGACAGATGCCCAAATAGCCTAATTCAAAATAAAATTTCTTATTGGAAAACAACCCCTGCTAACCCTACACAGAAGAAGTCCCAACAAAGCTAAAAATTTCTTTAGAATAAAGAAGGTCACACACTTTTTGGAACAAAAAAAAACAAAAAAAAAGATTTTGTTTATTTATGTGCAAGCTTTTAACTAGGCAACCTAAGAATAAAGCAAAAATGTCTGTGTCAAGCCTAAAATAGAAAGCTAGCCTTTTTAACAAATACATAGAACTCAGCTACATAGAATCTGTACACAAACTTTTCTAAGTAATTTTTACCAATTTTGTCCCATTTCTTAAGTAAATCAATCTAAAAGAGTTAATCTAAGCTGCCTTAACTTCAAAAGCTGGATTATACTTTGTTTACTCCCAAAAAAACACCTCTTACCTTTGGAGGGTGGTCACACACAAGAGAAATCTTTAAGATTAAGTCTTTAGTTGCCTGGAAAGGCAGAACCAGAAACTCAACGTAAAAAGCTGAAGTGTATTCTATACCATCAAAAAGAAAAACCCAAAAAGTTGACCCTTTGTTTTAGGTATAAAAAAGGAAGACGTTGTAAAGTTAAATAAAAAGAACAGCCAAATAAACTACATATTTTATAAACCACGTATTAAAGTAGCCACCAAAAATATGCAACAAAAGAAAAGCATAAAAATGGAAAAGGAAGTTGATCCACGCGGACAAAATTAGAAAGAAGAACCACCCGGTCAAAGACAGCACAAAAACTTACTTAGACAAATCTAGAAAGGATAAGCACTTTTAAAACCTCTGTAAAAGGTTTTAGGTTTTATTGATGTAATTAATACAACGTGCAAAATTATTTAATGCAGGCATACAAAAGCTTCTGCCCACTGATTCAATGTCTAGTTCTAACGGTGCCATACTCTGGTAGTGTAACAAACTTAAAGCAGTCACTAAGAAATCCTACAATAAAGCACAAAATGTAAAACGTAATTAGATTGGATGTTCTACCAAACACTTATTTGCCAACGACAAAAAAAACAAAGAGACTTTAAGCAAAAATGTTAAAAGCGCCTCCACTGCTGCTAGACTAAAAAAACTAAAAAAGATCTATTTAAAAAAACTCAATAACTTGGTTCCTTCAAATGCATATAAATGTGCCATATACAGTCATCTTAAGTAGCAAATTTAAAGCCATATTCTGCAGTTTAATGCCCTAAGAATAATATAAAACTAGTGCAATGACATAGTTCTTACGGTTGAGGGTTAACTCAAAATACCGAGTTCTTTTTACAGAAAAACTAACTAAATTTACCAAATTTTCAAAACATTCTATCAAAATAGCATACAATAGGTAACGTTAAAGTTGATAGATTAAACCCTCAAGATGTGTATACCTAAACTCTGGACCGCACTACCACTAAAAAACTTACATTATACTAAAAGCAAATAAACACAATGTAATGTAGACAGGCAAAAGAGGCAATGATTCCAGGACTTTTTCAATTAAGAAAACACATGCACACTATTTTATCAATTACAGGCATTGTAGATAGCCCAATATGCAAAGGATGTAAAGAGTTTAATAAAACATATAAGTGCAGTGAAAATGGTTTCATCCTCTCATTCAAATCTAGACCCTATAACCCAACCAGTTTTGTTTTGCACGGCAGTTCAAAAACTAATAAAGTAAATATTGTTTTATAACAATTATTTATTATTTTAATTAATATTGTTTTATATTATGTTATTTTTATTTTTATTAATTAATATATTATTACAACAATTATAATTAAAATAATGAATATACAAACGTATCATAGAGTGAAAAAAGAAATTATTGAATTTATAACAATTAGTTTATCTAACATCAAACTCAAAAACCTGTTGAAACAAATGCTTAATTATAAGATATCTTTAAAACTAAACGTACCCAAAACCACTCCTGGCTACCTATCCTTAATTGTCTCGTCATCTGGCGGTAGTTAATACGCATTTTATTTTTAATAATAATAAATTTTAAAACACGCTTCAATCGTAAGCGGTCAGTTAATTCTAACAAAAAAACGAATTGTTTAAAAATTTGTGCATCTGATCAGCTGGTACTAATGTATGTGGTTATTTGATCGCTGTCCAACAACATATCAGACCCTTCTGTGCAAGTAAAATTATTTTGCCAAATACTAGTGCTAGTAATAAAAAACAAAATGTGTCCTTTGGTTTATTTTGGCTACTAAATAAAAAACCAACTTTGATAAAGTTAAAGTTAACTTTTTTTAATTAACTTTATACAAACTGATCAATCATATCAAACCTATCAAAATGAACAGCAATTATCTTTTTGCAAAAACTATCTTAGTCGCTTAGTCAACAAAATTTAAAAAATGTACAAGTTTTATAGATATAAACGTAAAAGTCTCAGTTTATATGACGTTAAATTTATCTAAAAGCATTGTCTAATGCAGGGACGTTTTAAGCTGCACGTTGAAAAAAATTGTAGAAAATATAAGTAATTAAAGTATCTCTAATATGTAAGACAAAATACGCAAAAAAACCTCTAACTATATTCCGACATTTAACCATCTACAGCTTTCGATTAGTTTCTACTGCCTTTTGAAGCTTTGGCTTCTTTAATCAAAAATGTAAGAAAATATTTTCCACATAGTAAAGTTGGGAAATATTCTGAAACCAACCTGACAAAACCTGTTTTGGCAAACTTGCCAAAAAATCAGTCAAATGTTAAACAGATGCAAAATGATTTTAGTAAAACTCTTGTTTTTTTGCGTGTGTCTTCAAAAAACGGATTTCAAAATTCCAACAAAATTTCAATCTTTAAACTAAAGGTAGACATGCCATTTTTCCAAACAACAGCTTATCATTTTAATAAACAATATGCAATTTCTATTTTTTGAAATTTTACTAGATTTTAGAAAATACACAAAAACTTATTTTGCAGCATCCACAACGCTACCTCCTGTTGCATAATTAAAAAAACCGCGCATTGTCTAATAAAAAATTTCCTTGATTAAAACAACGCTGTCCTCTTTAATTTATGTTCCCTCACACACATGATCAGTATTTGTTTTTATCGTTTTTACTTCTTGCCACAAATTTATTGTGGCAAGTATTTGCAAGGATTAGAAAAATTTCCAAACCAATCTGGTTCTATCAAAATTGTAAAGATGTCAAGATTTTTACTAATTCTATTGTTTAATCAGTAAATATGGCAGATCAACAATTTGGAAGAAAAAATATTAAGAAAACGGTGTTTCACAAGGTTTGACAATTAATTTCACTTTTATGCAATTGCTGTAAACAATATTGCAGCTTTGGCAGTAACACCTGTTAGCACATTCTTGTATGTCAACAATTTGGTAATCTGCATGACGCCATAACACGTAAACTGCAGATAACTATAGATAAATTGAACAAAAAGTCAAAAGCAAGTGGTTTATTTTAACCAAATCTTTGTGCGTATTTTTTTTCCGTTTCAGAAGACATCGCTGGGATTTTGCGCTTGTTTTTAAAAAATCCAAAATTACGTGCATCAAAACAGATTGCTTCTTAAAGCTTGTGCTTGATAAAACTTTATCTTTTTAAGCACATGTTTATCAGTTAATCACAAAATGCAAAAATACT
Organism: Tachinus rufipes; assembly: GCA_963932245.1. Taxonomy (NCBI): domain Eukaryota; kingdom Metazoa; phylum Arthropoda; class Insecta; order Coleoptera; family Staphylinidae; genus Tachinus; species Tachinus rufipes. The sequence goes on from OZ010744.1 coordinate 82,774,777, forward strand.
TTAAACGTGATCAAGTGCATTCTATAAGTCTTGAGTGATCAATTTAAAAAGAGATTAAACATAAAGAAATCTAGACCTTGTGGATCAAATTTTGTTAAAAATTGACAAAGTTAGAACGGTTTAAAGAAAGCAAAGTTTTGCGATTCTGCTAAATTTACAAGTTTTTTTGAAATAATGTTTGAAACTTAATATATCAAAATGACTGCCACGATATTAAACATAAAAAGGTGGGTTTTAAAGTACATGCAATAAGAAATCATTTGAGCCATCGTGGACCTTCAAATGTGTGTCATTTTAAACAGACAATATTCTAAGGTCCAAAATTTTGGAAATCTCATTTTTTTTATCCATATTTTGATCCCTGAAAATTTAAGCAAAATCAAAGAGGTCGACTTTTTTTCAAATTAGTCGAAAAGTAATTCCATACCCATATACATATTACATTGTGACAGTAGGTTAAATATAAAAAATGCTATCGACCAAGGCCTTTTCACTAACTACTTACTAACTATTTATTTTTAATTTAGTAATCTGTTATGTTTACCTTTTGTATTAACTTTCCAAGACAATGCAAAATCTATCAGATTATGTGCCGCATCTCCATTTCTTTTAACAAAATCATTATCCGCTTCTCCATCAAAAGATCCACACATCCCAGCAGTTCTCTTCCACATTTGTTTACCAATATCAATTTGGATATATAGCTGAAATAAATACAATACTAAAAGTAAAAATAACAACAAAAAGTGACACAATTTCTTTATGCAATATTAAAACTATTAATTTTTCAAATAAAATAAATATAATTACTTCTCCATCCCATTTAATTTTAACATCAACCACGTCCAAATACACTATAACAAAAACACCATTCCATTCGCTTCTTAAAATATCTGATTGACCTGCTGGCGGAAATGGATTAGCCACTACTAAAGTCGGTATACCTTTTTCTAAAAAATATGCATTACTATACACTATTTAGACAAAATAAATAATTAAAATTTACCAGTTTTTTTCAAAATATATTGTTGACCGTAAATTGTTATTTTTATATTTTTGTAACAACTTTTATTATTTTCATTACATATAGTATTAAGTGTAGTAATATCAAATGAGTTTTCAGATATATCTTTTACTAAAGTTTGTTCACAATCAGAAGCTATACTAAATATCTTGCCATCAAATGTGCTGTAATGAACGCCGCTCCAAGAAAAACAAGAGCCAGTTGCAATTCTTATTGTTTGAGTAACCACTTCTGAAGTATCGAATTTTAAAACTTCACCAATTTGAATAACTTTTGGTAAATTATTATATTCTACAGTCTATAATTGAATAGTTTTGTATATTAGTATGGTTAATTAAAGAGTGTAATAGTTATTATAATACTTACTATGTTTTTTACTCTAATGTCGATGTAAGAAGTTTGATTTAATACTAATGGTTCCTTGTTATGTTCTAAAATAATATATAAAATAAAATAATGATAAAAATAAACAAAAATCATTATTTTTTTAATATAAATAGATTAAAATATCAGTTTATTGCGTAAAGCTAAATATTTAATGTAGTAGTAGCAACACGTTGATAGTGTCTCACTTTAAAAAACACATCTCAATAACGCCCATTAAGTAAATTAGCTCAATAAAGTTAAGTATCTTTATTATTTACTTTTTGTCCCACCTAAACTTGTATATTTTTTGACAACTGTTACTGCATACTGTGAAGTTTACAAATAAATTATATGAATACTGCACAACACAATTAACAAAAATAAGTTGTATAATTACTTTACTTCATAAATGCTACAGGTGTATTAAATTTTTATTTATTAATTTGGACGTAAACACATCTACAACATCTAACTCATGTTGTCTGATATCTCTATTTACAACTGACATCAGACAATTTTGGCTTTAGATGACTTGATAAAATGGTTTTGCAAATTGCTCAGATTGTTTACAAACACAATTATTATGTACTATATCACAAAATTTAAATTTAAACCGTGACTAGTTTCAACCTTTTTACAATCATCTAACGGTGATACAAACAAGTGAAAATGGAAATAATCAATAAGATAATAAATAATTATTTATCAATAAGCTCTATTTGCTAACTTATTGTACTTTCTAGTAAGTACATGTGGATGCAAAAAATTGAGTAGATTATACCCAACTTAATTAGTCAGAAAAGTTTAATTTGTCATCTATACCAAACGTTTATGCAATTAATTTTACTAACATTTGTTGTTTAAACTAAAACGTAAAAAGGAAAAGAAAGATAAAGAACACCAAAAGAGATTATAGTGTGGGCTGAAATAGAAAATATGATAATGTATACAGATGTTATGTCAGCATAAACTGCAAACTAAAATACTATCAGGAGTGCATACAAAAGATTTAAATAGTTTAAGAAAACAAAAAAGCAACAAAATTTCAACGCAAAATCACAGAGATAGGGAGTATACAATAAGCAATTTAAGAAGAAAAAATGAGTTAACCTTTCCAGTTTGCTACAAAAGAAACAAACCAACGTTTGTAAATAAAATCTCAAAATCACATTATAACATTACCACAGCAACGTGGAAAATGGCAAAAATAGTGAATGACTGAACCGTGACAAAGAAAAAATCACTGAGCTTACACAAACACATACAATACAAAAAAAAAGAAAACAAAAAACACAGAAGATTATAAATGAAACGTAAAAAGAATAAACAAAAAAAAGATAAAAAAAGTTATAAAAACAAACAAAAATGACAAAAAAAACATAGACAAAAATTTGCAAAAGAAAAACTTACCCGGCAAGGCAAACAACTTTGAGCTAAAAACTCCTAAAAACCTTCTAACCTTCTTTAAAATTGTGCCAAAACTAAGACAAATGCCCAAATGTAGCTAGAAATTAATGATTAAAGCATTTTTTACACCACCAAAAAAGAGAATCTAACAGGCCAACTCTTTGTTCTGTAAATAGAAAAAGAAACGTGAAAAGACTAAATGGAAAAGGTAACAAAGTGAGCTACATGTTCCATAAACCCACATTATTAAAATTGCACGGAAAGTAGAACGGCAGGAACAAACAATGGAGGTGAAAAAAGTAGTAAAAAAACGGAAAACTATAGGAAAATTCAAATAACTTATATCGATTAAAAATTTTCCGCTCTACAAATTTTAATAGAAATAACTTTGGTCAAAATGCATAGTTTTTGCAAAAATGGAAAAAAAAACATTAAAAACGCAAAAATTGATATTTTATATGTCTATTACTCCAAAGCCATCCTTTTTCATGCGTGCGCTAGGTGAAAATTGTCTTCAGGCAGTCAAAATATAGTCTAAACAGACTAATTCCTGGATAATAAAATCCATTCCAAATAAAAAAAATGTAGATTGGGCAAATTCAAAGAGAACTACAAAGCAAAATACGTGTGTTTACACACCTAAGAATATAACAACCTTTCTTACAGAAAAACTTGGTGCAGTATTGCATAAGAAGCAACATTAACATATTAGTCGCATGTGATGCCAACTTGCAACACATTGTTTGAGAAACCAAAAACACGGAAGATAAGAGTAAGCTACTATATACATTTGTTGTTTATAAACATATTTTAACGAACAACATTTATTATTTTTAAATAATTAAACATAATAATAGTCAAATAAAATTTAAAATCCCAAAAATCATAATAAAAAGAAACCACCTATGATTCTAAAAACATTACTAACCTAAAAATACTAAACCAAAGCGTTGACCAACGTTTGTTACGTCACGCAGCCAGACTGGAATTACTGGCAAACATAAGCATTTCAAACAAAATTCAAAACAATCATGTCTATACGTCAGCCTTAACGTTATATTATAAATTTAAAAAAATTAAATTAAAACATTAGCACAAAATAAAACGTAGGTCCTACCAAAACTCTAGAGACTAATTGACAAGGCTGCCTTTTAAGACAACCTATTGTATAGCTTAAGTACCTACACATTTTTAAGTAAGCCTGTAGAAAGTTTAATCATTTTTTTTGTAAAAGTGTTGTAAACACTTCTACTGCCGCAAAGCTACAAAAATCTTTTTAAACATACGCAACCAACCTATCAAAAGCAACTAAAGTATTTTTTAAAACCCATTTCTCAAAATGTAGCACTTCTTTACAAAAGTGGTCTAATATTTCGACTTTATCAAAAGATGATTGGGCCGCTGCTCATCACTGTGTAAAGAAAGCGCGTATAGCCTGGACAATTAAAAACTTTTTGTTATACTAAGCACCAGGATTAGATAGAATCTTTCTAAGTCTCCTACGATGAGGTTGTTAACACATTTCGGACAGTGCGTAGAAATCGGTTGATCAAGAACTCAAGAAACTTCGCATGCAGCAATCAATAATAAAAAGAAGCTTAACTCGCTTTGAAAGCTACCATAACTCGGACAATGTTAACGTTGTTATGTTAGAAAAATGTTAGTAAGAGCTACACAAAATTTACCAGATTTCAAAAATTGTCAATATGAAATTGAATTCTTATCTAAAATTGATGATAAAAAAAGATGTGCCTTTGAAACCAGCTTTTACAAAATTATCGCACAAGCAAAAACGTGCATATCATCAGAATCAAGAAGAGAAAATAATATCATTAAACAAAGAACAGAATTAACATCTAGTGAAGCTCCCGTACGATTACTTACAATTACACTACCTTTATTTTCTGGAAATAATGAAGAATGGTTACATTTTCACAATATATTTAAATAATTAATCCATACAAATGGCTTATTAAATGATATTCAACAATTTTATTATCTACAAACCAGCTTGACCGGAGAAGCTTACATGTTCTGAATTCATTGAAAATATTAGCAGCAAACTACAATACAGCATTGGACATTTTAATATCAAGGTATAAAAATAAGCAATCATAATCACTTAAAATCGTTGTGCGAGCAGTCAGATATACATAAAGAAAATCATATATCTGTATGATCAATACTAGACAACACAACAAAACATATACGAGCTTTAACTGCTGTAGGCAAACAAACCGATTATTGCAATCGTATATTGATCTACATTATAACAAAGAAGCTTCCATATAACATGTAACAAGATTGGAAAGCTTAGTTAAAATCAACAACATTACCAACATTCCAACAACTCTGTGAATTCTTAACACAAAGATGTCATACGTTAGAAACTATTAAAGTTTCTAAACCTTATACAACGACATAACAGTCAACAAAAAGCAACAACAAAGAAGCTGGGTATAAACTGCCTATATGCTGATCACACCTCAAAACAATGCAAATCTAGATATAAATGTAAAAAATGTTTAAAGTTTCACAATTTGCTACTTCATTTTGATACAAATTTGATGCCATTAACTGATACAAATAATACAGTATCATCCATTAGTGCTTCCTTCCAAACATACCAATGTACTAACACGAGTGCCAACGTGAATAATGTATTTCTATCAACGGCATTAATATATATTGAAAACGTGCAAAAAATATGCAACTATGCACTGTGTTTTTAGACTGTGGGTCACAATTAAATTTCATTTCTTAAGATTATCCCTGTATAAGCAATTGGGTTTAACTAATCCACAGTTTTACCAATCAAAATCAATAGACATGCTAATTGGAGCGGAACTGTTTTACTCGTTATTATGCATTTGACAACTCAAGGCAACCTCTGCACATCCGCACCTTCAACAAACGCATTTTAGTTGGATAATGTCTGGCAAATGTTTAAAACCCAACAGCATACAATTTATATTATCTTGTAATCTTGCTACTGAAGTGGAACTTGACAAGGCTGTAACAAAGTTTTAGAATCAAGAAGAAATAATAGAAAACCAGCCACTTTTGCAAACTAAATTACAGTGTAATCAACACTTCAAACCATCACACTCACATAATAAAAATGGAAGATTTATAGACATACAACTACTTACAACACATTTGGACACATTTTTTTTATATTCCACACCATGCAGTACTTAAGCAAACAAGCATAACAACTAAACTAAGAGTGGTTTTTGACGGTTTTTCAAAAACTTTGTCAAGAATTTCAATTAACAATTATATGTTGGTTGGCCTTAAACTCCAAGATGATCTATCCACCATCTTATTTTGTTTTAGACTCTATGCTTACGTAATCACAGCGGAAATTGAGCAAATGTACCGACAAATTTTTGTACATCTGATAAATACCAAATATTAGAGAATTATATAGCAAAATGATAAACACCTACCCCTACAGATTTATGAACTGTAAACAGTAACGTATAGGACATCATCCGCGCTATATCTAGCAACAAAATATCTATAACAGCTTGCAGAATATAATAAAAATACGTATCCTATTGGGTGACACATACAAGAACAAGACTTCTATGTTGATGACGTATTAACATGAGCCAACAACACTGGAATGCTCATGAAAATAAATCACAAATTGACAAACTTACTTGCATCGACCGGATTTAGGTAATAGCTGATTTACAATCATCATAATCAAACTTAAACAATTTAATATCAAACAAAGAAGATAACATCAAAACACTAGGCGTTCAATGGAACCCAAGTACTGGTGTTTTTTTATGTCAATCACCTAACATCGACATACATGAGAAGATCACAAAACGCACGATTTTGTTTCATACCGCACAAATATTTGATCTGCTAGAACTCATTGGCCTAAAATAATGCTACAAAAGTTGTGGCAACTCCAGTTAAGCTGGAATAAGCCAGTTCCATTTTATATACGCAACAAATGAATACATTATGCAACAGATGTTAAAATTGTAAATCAGCTGTTAATACCGCGACTAGTAACATGCAGCCAAGAAGGAGATATAGAAATGCATGGATTCTGTGATGCTAGTAACGATGCGTATAGACGGTGCATCTATCTACGCACATAAAACAAAACCAAACACTGCGCAACTCCTGTGTGTTCAAAATCACGTGTAGCCCCATTGAAGGGATTTATCATACTACAATTGGAGCTATGTGCTGTTTTGTTAATAACTAAGTTAATAAGATCAAATAATCAGGCTGTACATATTTACCCTCACAAAATATTCTACTGAAGCAATTCCACTATTGCCTTATATAACAATCCACTTAAGATGTTTGTAGCAAATAGAATACACAAAATTCAAATATGAACTAAGACAGAAAAATAGCATTACGTCTGAACAGAAGATAACCCTGCAGACATTATATCTAAAGGAAAAACTTGCAAGGATGTGTTTAATAATACTTTGTGGTTTCACAAGTCAATGTGGTTGTTGAATCAATCAAACAAAAAATAACCCAAAGAAACCTGCATAAGTAACATAGAACTGTTGCCAGAATTAAAAACAAGTGCAATGGCAACAACTACTGCAGTAGACAAGTTAAATCTTTCAATATTTCCAAGTTAATAAACGTTACTGCATATGCTTTAGATTTGCTAAAATTAGTATGCCAAGCGCTAAAGATTCTTCTTTAAACATGATGAAATCAACAAAACCAAGGGTTTTCTAATTAAAAAAAATACAAACAATTTGTTTTTAAGAAGAGCTAGTCACCTTGTCACAGGTTTCCTACACCCATTTACTCAAATAGTAATAAAAGATGCTCATACGAAAAATTTACATTGTGGTACAAAGGCTACTCAAGCAGCTCTTTGATGTAAATACTAGATTTAAAGAGGCAGAAAGACTGTCATGAAGTAATTAAAAAATGTTTGACCTGTTATAAAGTATCTCCTAAAAGCATCAGTCCAAAAATGGAAAATTTATCGAACCGAGTTTATTCGTTCGTTTATAAATACTGGCGTTGATCTCTGCAGACCTATTTACATAAAAGAAGGTTTTTGTAAAAGTAAAAGGACAATTAAGGCGTACATATGCATATTCATGTGTATAGCCACAAAAGCAGTGCATATTAAAACCGTGTCTGATTTAACATCCAATGCATTTTTATCAGCAATGAGAAGATTTGTATCAAGAAGAGAAAACGTGGCAAATATGTATTCTGACAACAAAACAAATTTTATTGGAGCAGATTAGGAACTCAACAAAATGTTAAACACTTTTTTACAAAAAGAGATTGAGAACCTTCTAACAGAAATGCTACAGGTAAACAAAATAAAAAGGCATTTTATACCAACAAGATCTCCCAATTTTTGAGGTTTATGAGAGCCTGCTGTAAAATCTACAAAATATCACCTAAAACGCATCATGAGAAATGCGTCACTTACATTTGAAGAAGTCACAACATTATTGACGCAAATTGAAGCAATTTTAGCTAACACCACTATCAAATAATCTTAACGATGAATCATTTCTATCTCCAGGTCATTTTGTAATAGGAGATATATTAACGGCACCTGTCAATCCAAATATTGCTGCATTTTTGGCAGCAGTGAAACAAAAAATATTTAAGAACTTTACAAACCAGGAACAAATGGCAGAACTCAGTTCCAAATATTGAAATTGACCAGCTAGTGTTTGTAAAAGATGATAATCAGCCATCACTGAAATAAAAACGAGAACAAGTTACAGCAATCCACACAGGAAAGAATAGTGTTGTTTGCACGGCAATTAAAACAACAGGAAGACAGAATTTTTAACGGCCTACGAGCAAATTATGTCCACTCCCGTTAGATGAACCCAGAATATAAAGTTCTTGTTGAAAACATTCTTACAAGGCGGCCGGTACGGTCATATTAATAATCATTACGTTTTGGAATTAATAAGTTGTCATGGAGATATAAATAAGTACTTAAAGAAGGTCTAATGAATTGGTTCTACATCTTGTAACAAATAGAATCAAAAGGTCACTACGTGACAAAATATCTCTTCTGGGAGTATTTATAGATATCAAAAAACATTTGACAAAACGGTGTTGACCCTACAATTAGTGGATAAATATAACACATGCTAACAAAAAATATGTGACAGCAACTGTAGGAGACACAGTAGCTAGGTTGCCAATAAGGGCTGCCTTCAAAGACGTGTATTATCACCGCTTCTATAAAACATTGTAGTAAACAGCCTTGTTAGACAACTCTAGACAATTTAATAACCGTAGTTTTTATACAACTGGCTACATGATATAACAATCGTGTTAAATATCAAAAAGAAAAGATGCTTTGTAATTTCATGCAAAAAGTTCTCATTATAATTGAAAATTTGTCAAATAAACCTATAATACCATAAAAATAGTACTATGGCTACACAGAGCTGGCATACCTACGCAGTATTAATATGATGACTCAAAACTGAGCAAAAAACATCTGCAAACCAATTTAATCAGTTGCAACAATAAGCATGTTTAAGTACAACAAACGGCAAGCAAACAGCTCCAACTGCAGCCATAGAAGCTACGCTTGACATTAAGATGCCAAAAAAAACACTTCTACTAAAAGTGCAATCAGATACAATGCAATTTTGTTTTGTATTTCAAAGATCCTATAATGTTAATATGAAAGAATAACAAGAGCAAAACACATTTAAAAATCAATTTCTACAAATCTACACCAATAATTCTAAAACAGCCCAACGTTCTGAAGCAAAAATCTACTCCCAAGTTATAGATGCCTCGATACCTTTACACACACAATTATTCTCTAAGCAAAAGTAGCCAAATCATATCTTTAGGGCAATGGAAATAATAACCTGGAAAATATCTAGCAAAAATGTACACATCTTAATTAACAAGAAAGCAGCAATTTTAGTTATAAATAAACCTAAGGTTACATCACAGCTAATATTAAAGTATTATTTTGTCCTTGCTCTAGCAGCACGCAAGTGTGAACATTGAGTTGTGCTGGGTAAAAAAACATTAGTACAGTAGAAAATATTAAAGTTAATAAGCTGAATCGTAAAACCTTTAAAGTGTGTGAATTTGAACCTTGGACCGCTATACTTCTCAAAAACCTTACCACTCTACTAAACAAAAAAATTCAGTGCATGGTAATATATTCCAAGCTGTAACAGGCAAAACAAGCAATGAATAAATCAAACCCTAATATAGCCTATTACCTACGCTCCATAAAAAGCCTGCAAATATGAACAAGGTTTTTGACAGGATATTGTCAACTTAAGAAACACAAGCTATTATATTAAAAATAACCCAACATGTACAGGATGCAGAATTAATGACGAGATAATCAAGCATGTATAGGTTCAACATAGCCAGCATAAAGAAAACTCTTCCTAACAGTGTTTTGGCATACATAAATCATATGCGTCATGGCTACGGAGTAAAGTTACTACTGGAAGAAGGACAAAGAGTCTATTGAGGCTTAAGTGCAATGAAATTTGTTTCCCTTTTTATCCAAATACCAAAATAAGCATTAGTTCAAAAAATTAACATACGATGCAGTTTCTTTAATTTTTTAACAAAGCACAGACAAGTTTTAGTTATAATCCAGCATTTTTTTAATTAAATAGCTAATATTAAATTTAAATAATAACTTAAGGTTAATATGACAAATATATTGTTATATATATTTTAATATATCACACTCTGTTTCTTATGGGTCAACTTTGGTAATTGCAAAAATTGTAATTACATATAAGATCAATTACTTTACATTTTAAACTTGTACTTTTCTTGTTCTTGTTCTTGTTTGTAAAATTATAGGATATATGTTTTTTTTTTAATTTAGATTCTAAAAAAAATTATATTATCATAAAATTTAATATGTTTAGTGGAAAACATGTAATATTTTATTATATATAATTTTTTATAAGAGATATACTTAAGAGATAAGCTTATTATTTGTAACATTATAAACGCAATACTACTAACATATGCAATAAGTATAAATACACAAAAAACTTTTTTGAAAACCTAACTTGTTGGCATTTGTTTTGAGAATAATCTTCCATTATAAACATTTTGTATGTAATCTATCTAGAGATATTTGATATAGCTACTTACCAAAGACACACTGTGGAGAAGTTTCGGGTTGAAATAGCCCTGTGTTATAATTGCAAGTATAAAATGTTGCTGAATTTTCATCAAATTTTGATTGCTCTGGACATGATAAATAACATTTATAGGATTCATCATCACCAATACAAAAATAACCTCCATTGAAGTTTAAGTTTTTAATGTTGCATACATCACTTGCTAAAACATATTTTTATGTATATTTTCAACATTATAATTAACTATATTAATGCTTACAATATTGACATTGAGTTCCTCTAAAAAGTTCAGAACATTGGCATACATTGTATGGCAAACATACACCACTATTTTGGTGGCAAGGCGGATCACATATTGCTAAAATATATTTCATATTAAATATATTATAATAATTTATAAGTATGAGTAATACCTTCACAGTAAGGCATTTTTTTTGTTGGCACTATCACCCATCTACCACTTTCGCATATAGTTAAAACTAAGGCTGTACCATCCGAAAACATTTGCCCTTCATCACATTGAAAAATACATACTCTGAACAATAATATATAATCAATAATTAATTAAATAAAATTAGAAATAACTTACGTTTTGTTGCATTCTATAAAATTTGAATTTAAAGGAATATTATTGGGTGGATATTCGCAAAGTATTCGATCATTACAATTTGGACCCATGTACTGTCCATCACATTCGCACTTATTTGGTGCAACGCATATTCCATTATTTAAACATGGTGACGAACAAACGGCTATAATTTTGATACATAAAATATTTTAAGTTGTACAAGTTTTATATTTAATACCTTTGCAGACAGGCATTGTTTCCAAAGCTGTTGAATTTTCTAGTACCCATGTACCACTTTCACATACTGTAATAGCTTTAGTTGTTCCATCAGGAAAAGCATACCCGTCAAAGCATTTAAAAGAACATGTTCTAAACAATAAATAAATATAATTAGTGTATTAATTAAATAAATGATTGCAATCTTATCTCTTCATCTAGTATTGTCATCAAACATAATAAATAACATACGTTTCTTTGCATAACCTTGTTGAATGTTGAATTGTAGGTAGCTGTACACAAAGTACTTTCATATCTTCACAATTAGATCCTGAATAATTTTTATCACATTGACATTGGTTTGGTGCAACGCATATTCCATTATTTAAACAAGATGGCGAGCAAGTAGCTACAATTTATTGAAAATATTATAATGAGCTTTGACTATAACTTCTATTTTATATACCTTTGCAGTTGGGCGTTGTTTTCCAATCAGTGTTTGTTGGTACCCATTTGTCATTTTCACATAAAGCAATAGCTTTAATTGTGCCATCAGGAAAAGTGTATCCATCAAAACAAGAAAAAGTACATGTGCTAAATAATAGTAAAGTAAATAATCATTAAATTAAAATAAAACATTTTCTTACAATTTGTCGCATGTCACTCTAGAATTAGAAGGAATTACAGTTGGCTTCTCACAAACTATTTTCATAGCACAATTAGGTCCTGTATAATTTTCAGTACATTGACATTGGTTCGGTGCAACACATATTCCATTATTCAAACAAAGTGGCCAACAAATTGCTAGAATTTTTTTAATCTAGTTTATAGAAAGAATACTCTATAAATCACAAAAAATTAAAATATTTTTAATTAGAAACGTCGAAAGTTTCTATGTGATTTTTAATTTAAATCATTTTTTTGTAAGCTATACAGAGTGTTAAAAAAAGATGGTGTCGGGCACACTAAGCCACAGGGAAGATATGTGTGTGTTTGGACGCTTATATAAAGTAACGAGTCTATTTAGAAAGAACGCTATGCTTTGCTTCACTTTGTTGGTCACCCATCCAAGTCGTAGCCGCTGCGCTTGTTACTTAACTTTTGTAGGCGCTGTTAATCATACATGTCCTCTCTGCCATTCTGCCGGTAGTCTTAATAAACATAGATCCGCAAAGTAACAGTTTCAGATATATGGAATCTTAAAAGAAATTCACCAAATATTGCGTAATACTGGTTTATTTAGCAAACAGTGCCATTCATTAAGACTGGTGTTTACTCCTAGAGCAGAAGAAGTAATTTGGAAACGAGTGATCAAAGAATAATCTTTCTGCACAACACAATGTATGATCTTTTTAACAACGTTACTATTGACTAAAAGCAAAATATGTAGTTCTAGCATGATGATAGTCCAGCTTATTTTTTAATTGCCGTTAGAGAGCATTTACGTCAAACTTTTTCATATAGATGAGTAGGAAGAAAAAGACCTGTTTTATGGCCTGCAAGATTGCCTGATTTAAACCGTCTAGATTTCTTTCTTTAAGGATATTTGAAAACATTGATCTATGGTACTCCAGTAGAAATATGAGTTGTTCTCGAACTTTAATACTATCTACTTGGTAATATCTATTTCAAACGTTTGATACTAACGCAACCTAACGATAAACAAAGTGTTAATATTTATGTGTGTTATTAAACCCAAACACAAACGTTACATAGTAACAAAATTGTTGTTTAGATTAAGATCAGGTCCAGAAATTTTCTAAGAATTATCAACTTTGTGCTAAAAGATATAAAAAAATCCAGAAGAGTAGGAAATAGAAATACAAACAATACTAGCAATGACAAAAGAAAGCAAAAATTGTTAATATATACGAGGGGCACTGCTAAAGTTTACAGAATCAAGTACTGCCTGTATTGCCAGCGTTCTGAGATTGTCACGTTTTTCACCTATAATTCAGTTAACAGTTTGATTTCAAACTGCTCGGTATTGTTTCAACAAAATTTAACGAGAGTAATAATTGTGTGAAAAATGGAAATTTCAAATAGTGTTTTCCGAGTGATGATTTTTTATGATTTTTGATACGGTTTAACACCGCAGCAATATGTGGAAAAACTTTTGTTATGTGGGATGAAGCACCATCCAAAACTATGGTTTACAAATGGTTTGCAGAATTTAAGGAAGACCAATGACAATCTTTGCAAAGGTCGTCCATGCACCTCTGTTGTCGCAAAAATATTAATGCTGTGCGTGAAATGATTTTGTCAGATCGGCATGTGAACTATAGTGAGATAGAGGTATCCTTAGTCATTGCAGCGAAACAAATACATACGATTTTGCACGATCATTTGCATGTCAGGAAGCTTTGCAGTCGTTGAATCCCACACAATTTGAAAGAAAAACAAAAACAGGCACGTGTCTAGTGGTGCAAGAAAATGATAAAGAAATTTTAAGGGGGTAGTTCAAATTTGGTATATAACATCGTAACAGGTGACGAATCTTGGATATATTCATATGAGCCTAAAACTAAACAGCAATCGACTGTATGGGTGTTTCAAAATGAACCTAAACCCACAAAAGTGGTGCGTTCACAAAGCGTTTTGAAAAGAATGATTGCTTGTTTCTTAGGAAAAACGGGTCTTGTTGCAACTGTTGCATTAGAGGATCGATGGACAGTTAATGTTGACTGGTATACTTTAATTTGTTTGCCGGAAGTTATTGCTGAAATCAGAAGGAACAACATTAACCGGCGAATCATTGTTCATCATGACAATGCAAACGCACACACAGCACGACAAACTGTAGAGTTTTTGACCAGTAACAACATCCAATTAATGATTCATTGCCCATATTTGCCTGATTTATCGCCCAATGACTTCTTCCTATTTAGACATATCAAAGCAGTGGCGAGCGTATTTCATCGCCTGAAGAGGCCGTTAAAGCATTTAAATCACTTGTTTTAGAGGTACCTCGCTCAGAGTAGCAAAATTGTTTTAAAGATTGGTTTCATCGGATGCAAAAGTGTATAGATTTTAAAGAAGAATATTTTCAGAAGCAATAAAGCGATTTACATAACGTAATTTGTGTTTTGCTTTACATTTTCCGCAAACTTTGGCAGTGTCGCTCGTACTACAAAACAAAATGATAAACTACAAACATTAATAAAGTGCATACGTGATAGTTTCTCAATAAGTTACCAACATCTATTAAATTTTATTTTAACTTTTGCAATGAATTTTTATAATATAAAAGCGTTATATTTAAATGTGATAAAAAATTACTGCCCAAATCACAAATACAAAAAATGTTGGACTAAATACTTGCAGAATATTTAAGAATACAAAGTTGCATAAACGTGCTTTGCAGTTGTTGTATTGGCAAAATCAGTATAAAAATAACCAAAATCAAATTTCAAAAAAACAGTTGTAACTAAACAAATCCCAAAAACATCATAATCGGCAAGATGTTTGACAAAAATACTTAGTTATAAGTGATAGTAATAATCATACAAAACCATCGAATATTTGAAAAACTAGCCAATGTACATAGTATAACAGAAGTTATAGAATTAAATAACGGCACACAATATTTTTCTGAAGAATTCAAACAATTTAAAAATATCATGTATTTTTAAATTGTTTGAACAAACAAAATTTAAGCTCAAACCACTCAAAAAAATATGGATTAATAGAACGTACAAATCGCAAAAAAACATCCAAAAAAAGTGCATTTTTAACAAAACGCACACTCGACTTGTTTTACTAAATCTAAAAACAATACTAAACAACAAAAATTAAGACAAAAATTGACCATGCATTTTAGCAAAGCATGTAATTAATCTAATTCCATTATAGGACTTATGATTCAGAAACATAGTGACAACCAAAGTAATAGTAGTAGAAAAGAAAATCAAGAAAGATATAATTGCAGAACAAACATAAGAGGTGAGAAACTCCTAGAATGTATAGTAGAATCTAAGTTAAACATTATAAACAAAGGTAACGTGCCAACGTATTGCAATGCATTGCGTACCGAGGTTATTGACCTAATCTAACCTAACCTAACCTAACATTACAAATCTTCATTGTCTGATCATGCATACATTCGATTCAATTTCGAATCTAAAGAAACGCATCTTTTAGAATACAGAAATCCAAAAAAAACTAACTGGGATCTATACAACGAGATACTAAATAGCCAAATCGAGGTCTGTCCGAAAACAGCAAAGTCTTCTCAAAAGTTGGAGACAATGACAAACATATTTGTCAACTCTATCAAAACCGCCTTTGAAGAAAGCTGCCATAGCACTGTCAAACTAACCTCTAACAAGATTACTTGGTGAAACAAGGGGCTGGACAGGACAAGGACGGCTACTAGAAGACTGTTCAACAAAACCAAGAAGAACGGTGACTGGGCCGCATATAGAACCAGTCTTACGGCATGTAATAAAACCATAAAAAACCAAAAGAATATCATGGAGGAGATACTGTGAGCCCTAAAAAACCAAACTGCCAAACAAAAAGGCAGACAAAAAAACTGAAAAAAAAGACCATAATCAATCAGGGCAACTTGAAATGGGAAATCAACACATTCAAACCAATCAAGTCGACAAGAACCGATGAATTCTATCCGATCATGCAACAGAAATGTTACGCAGTGCTAAAAGCGAACTTAACACTTTCATAAATACCGAATAGCTGAAGAGCGACATAGGTGGTATTTATACCAATCCAAGAAGACCCACATATACCCTGGATAAGTCCTACATACCAATCAGCTTAACATCCTTTATGCAAAAACTATTAGAAAAAATAGTCAACAGGCACATAAAGAACTACTAAATGCCCAACTACTGCATTAACATCAGTATGCCTACCAAACAAGAAAATCCTGCAAGCTAGCTATACGCCAGTTAGTCAGCAACTGCGAAAACACTATTCAATTTAAAGAAACTGCTTTGGGTGGTTTTCTGGATATTGAAGAAACATTTAACAATACTATCTTTAAATCCATAGCAAACGCAATGGAGAAACGAGGAATAGATCATGGTCAAGATCCGGACTATAACTATAACACTATATGAAAAAACTGTAGGAGCCAAAGTTGCCAGAGGGTGCCTACAGAGGGGCGTACTTTTACCCCTACTGTGGTGCTTAGTCATAAATGACTTACTACAGATACTCAACATAGGCATTTTTGCTGCGCAGACGATCTTACTGTTCTTGCGTATGAGAAGTTTGGAAAAACTGTGTATCAGTAAACTCAAGCAAAATAATTGTACCAATATGACAAAAAACCACAGACCTAAAAAACCTGAGAATGTATGAAACCACGCTCCCGATGTCAAAGGAAGTAAAATATCTGGGACTAACGCTTGACACTACGCTAAACTCCAACACACATCTGACAAATATAACAGCAAAAGCCATTCTGGTGCTTTTTGCAACCAAAATGATGGTCAGACGTACATGGGGATTAACACCTAATATGACCAGATGATTATACACAGTGGTGATAAGACTCATTATCGTATACGCAGCAATTGTATGGGGAGAGAAAACCACTCTAAGTGTACAGCCATAAAACTAAACAAGAAGAACGACGCCTAGCTAAAGAAGTACTATTATTGTTACCGCCACTTCACCTGATGGTAATGGCAGAAGTTAGACAAGCAGCATACAGGCTGCAGATAAATGAACACAATGTACACAAATGGATAAAGAATAGATACCTAAAAACAATCAAAGAAACCATTTGGTAGACAGATAGGTCCAATGCCTAAATGGGTGCCAAGGCTAGAATCTACAAAGACAAACACTAAAAAAAGCAAACTTTGCTACCTCTGGGCAAACATGTCTCAATTCTTCAATCAAAAGTGGCTGCCATTAAATGGTGCGCAGGAACATGATCTAGAAAGGATTTAAACCGGACAGACTGATAACTATCATGTCAAACAATCAAGCGACATTGCAAGGTTATGACCTGCATATACAGTCTGGAAGCAGTGGCCACAACTTGCAAAGTTTGCCTGGTATGGATACCAAAAAACCAGGGGACAAAAAAAAACCTTATAACAAATCAGCTTTGCAAACAAAATGCAAAGAGGATACTCACTGGACCAGAGCCTTCTTTTAGAATTCCATACAAAACCAGTGAAGAAGTAATCCGTAGCAAACTTGAGACGGAACACAGCAACTTGTAAAAAGGCTATAAAGGATTGACACATTCAAGAATATTCCTAACAGGACCATCGCATGTTTTCCAGTGTCTTTTGAAAAATTTTCTTTTTCTTACGCAAAAAAAGACAAAAATTATTTGAAAGTAGAACAACAAAACCACCCCAGATAGTAAAAACATTTGTCAAAATAAGAATACAGTTTGGACATAGAAACTAGAAAAGAAAAAGAATAATAGAAACCACAAATAATTCAAGATTAATAAAAGAAAAACCAACAAAGGAAATATGTAACAAAAAAACTTTTCTACAAAACAAAAAAAATAATTGCAGCTCAAAATAAGAAGACAAGACAATCAAGATTCCAGAAACATAATCAAAACTCAAGTTAAACCAGAGGTAAACACTAAACAACCAAGCAACACTACAACAACCATATCAACTAGATCTAGCCAAGTAATCAAATCAATAATAAAAATAGATTATAATGTTATGTAATGTATATTATTAAAAATCATTTAACTTTATTTAAAAAAAGGTACTAGGTACTAAGTATATACACATATATAGGTCTGTTCCAACATACAATTTGGACAGTTTGCAAACCATCCAAACTGTGCACACAAGCAAATATTTGTCATCCTTAGGCAATCTTTTATACACAGTAATTTGTTTGTGTGCATAGTTTGAACGGTTTGCAAACCGACCAAATCGTATGTTGGAACAGACCTTATAAGTATTGTAACATTGAAAGCAATTTTTGTTTAATTCTTTACATGCAACAAAAACAATTAAATTAAAAAAAAAACTGTATAAACATTAAATTTTTGCAATTATAAAGCTCAATCTACCGGGGTTTGTAAAGCAAGTAGCACTAATCGACAAGCCAAACACCCTACAAAACTAAACATAGTTTATGATACAATTAAATTGGTCAAACAAAATCTAGTCTTTTTCACAAGCCAATTTAATTAACCAAACATTGACTTAGTATATGGGTTAAAAGTTATTTTCTTAATATTTGTAGTCTAAAAAAGAATTTAAATTTTGTTCATCAGCATCTTTAACATAGAAACCCCCATTTTTAACTGAAATCAAGGTAAACAATAAATCAATCTAGCAAGTTAATGCGAAATTATTTGCCGTTTTTTGGTTCTGCTCATTTCTCTAAAACAAATTGTAAAAATATGATAACTTTGCAAAACCTCATGAGAAACACATTTGAATTCCACACTTTTCACCTTACACTAGTTTTTTGAGATGATAAACTATTGTAAACTAATTGTTGTTAAAACTTTCAACTAGTGTTTTGGTGGTACTTTTTTTTTCTTTTTCGCAGCCACTAAAAAAGCTTGGTCACTTGTTGTATATACTTGTACCACCGGCCTCCAAGCAATCAAAACAACTTTGGCATGTTCTTTTGCTAACTGTTCCTGACACTTGTAAAGAGTGAGCCATGTAACGTTTAGAATTTTAACTAACATTTATTTTAATTTTCAAAGGTATAATGACATTTATAAGTTGACAGAAATTTAGTTTTACGTTTGACATTTACAAAATAGGACGCTTTTTACTTGAACAAAGTTGGAAAATAATGAAAACTTACTTCCAAAGTGGTGAGTCTTCTACTCAAACGGTAAAAAAATTACAAAACAAATTTGATAAAAAAAGTGCCTTTAACGCAGTTTGTAGACCAATTTGTGAAGCAAGTTTGCAAAACTAGATCGTTAGTGGATAAAACAACACGTTGTTGCTTATTGTGTGCGTGAATATGCATCAATATCAACTCGTCATTGTTCTCAGAAACTGAACAATTTTTGCACTTCTCTGAGAAAAATTTTGCATAAAGACCTTGGTTTGAAGACCTACAAAGTTTAATTAGTTAAAAAAAAAAAGCTTCATGACCATCCAATTCGTTTTCAGTTTGCACTATGAGCTAAAGATTGTTTGACTAAAAATGAACATTTTTATAAAAAAAATCGTGTTTTTTGATAAAGCTCATTTTAATTTTGAAGGCTATGTCAATAAGCAAAATTGTTGCATTTAAAGATCAGAGAATCCACACGTAACTATTGGAGAGCCTATGCATCTACAACGAGTAACCGATTGATGTAGTTTTTGGTCCGCCAGCATTATTGGGCCATTTTTCTTCAAAAATGAGCAAGGAGACGCCGTTACCGCCAATAACAAACATTACTGTGACATTCTAAACAAATTTTTGTTTCCAAAAACTAAAGAATATAAAATAGATGGCATTTGGTTTCAACAGGACGGGGTCACTTGCCATACGGCCAACGTAACCACCAATCTTTTGCGCTCTGTTTTTAAAAATCAAATAATCAGCTAAATGCTGATGTCAATTGGCCACCTAGGAGCTGTGATTTTACCCCGTTGATTTTTTTTTGTGGGGAAAGCTTAAAGATTACGCTATCCACCCAAAGACGATTGATGCCTTTAAACACAAAATTGAAGTTGCCATTCATGCAATTGAAGCCCAAACAATCGAAAATGTACTAAAAAATTGAGTTAATCAGATGAGTTACTGTCAAGTCAACCCTGGCAGTCATTTGAATGGAGTTGTGTTTCATTCTTAAATGAAAATGCCCAATCTTTCTAATAAACTCATAATTTTAAAAAAATATTCTTTATTTTTTGGCTATTTATAGCCGATTCAAATTCCAAAAGTTAGATGGTCCACCTTTTATTATACAATTGCGTATAACATTCCTATTTTTTTTAAATAATGCATTGATCTATTTTAATAGACCATTGAGTGCTTTGTGAGTGTTCAGCAGCCCGAAGATAACAATCAACCATACACTCTTGCCGATGAAAATGAAAACTTCATTTTATATTTATAACAACACATAATAGTATATGTAATTCACAATATTACACCGACGATGGCCTAACAGCCGAAACCGGTCTGTACAATATACAACTCACAGCATATAAAAGTATTTTAATTCACCTCTACATAACCTAAAACCTTTTCAGTTTCAGTTTTTTGATAAAATATTGTTTTTTTTTTTTGTTTTATAGTGTATTTTTATGAATACATCTATTTTTTATTAAGAATTTTGTTGTTTATATAAACTTTTTATATAAAACTTTATATAAACTTAGTAACATTACTAAAACAAAAAACTGCAAAAATTTTATTTACAATATTAGACCGGTAGCAAATTGATGATAAACTTAACCATTCGGCATTTTGTTTATTTAACAATCAAACGTCAAAAACCATATTTAAGTGATACATAAAGTTTGATATCATCTTTTGTAAAAATTACATTAAATTATGCTTCAAACAATCAAATTTTGTGACAATGACGCGCGTTTGCTGCTACCGATCTAGACTGGTAGTTGCTAAGCTGATAGACGTTATCAGTTCAAAACACAAATAACATTTCTTGCCAAAACTATTCCAACACATACAAAAAAATTGCACTTTTTTTAAATATTTTTAAGCTTTAAAAAATATATATATTTATACAGTCCAATTGATAAAACAAAATTTATATGAACGTTACGCTTTACGCTACATTTGATTATAATGTTTCAATTAATTGACTTATGCTAGCTCGTTTTCTAAAACTTCTATTATATATATAAAAAGGACGCATTCTTTGTATGTGTTGTTAGCATGGTTTTGGTATAATACCTTTGCAGTCGGGAATTGTGTTCCAAGCAGTATTCTCTGGCACCCATATACCACTTTTGTATGTAGTAATAGCTTTGTTTGTACCATCCGGAAAACCATACCCATAAAAACATGTATATGTACATGTTCTAAAATATAAACAACAATATAAATTATAAATCATTAATTAAAGGTAATAAAAAGTAACTTTCCTTTCTTGGCATAATCTTTTTGAATTAATCACATTTTCATGTGGTTCCTCCTGATGTTCACAATTAAATCCTATATAATTTCCAACACATTTGCATTGGTTTGGAGCAACGCATATTCCGTTATTCAAACAAGGAGATGAACAAATTGCTAAAAATTTGCAAACATATATACATTATAATAAAATGTATTATAGTACATACGTTCACAAGGTGGTATTATGAAAGAGTTGGTATTTTTATTAAACCATTTTCCATTAAAACAAGTCAACAAAACATTCTCTTTCAACTCGTAAAATTGATCGCATATAACTATACAATCATTATTTAAACAATGTATTTCGGCATTCCTTAGTGTTGATTGACATGTTGTAAAATCTTTGCAGTCAGGCATTGTTTTCCAAGCCAGGTTTTTTGGCACCCATACACCACTGTCGTATATTGCAATAGCTTTAGTGGTTCCGTCCGGAAATGTTTTTCTATCATTACATGTAAAAGTACATGTTCTGAACAATTAAATAATATGGTTATTTAATTAATTATATATTAATACTAGAATAATCAATAACATACAGTCCTTTACATGATCTTCTGCTACTAGATATGGGATTTCCAATATATTCGCACTGATTTGGTCCAACGCATAATTTATTATTTGGGCAAGGAGGCGAACAAATTGCTAGAAAAATATCAAATACAATAATATATTATAATGAATTGTAATACATACGTTGACAAGGTGGAACAACATTTATAATATGATTTGAATATATATCAATCCAATTTCCATTACTGCATTTCAAATAAAATTCATCTGTAAACTCATATTCGTCAATGCATATAATTATACATTCACTGTACGAGCAATGTAATTGTGCATTCCATGGTTCTGTAGGTTGAGTTGTACACAATTGAAGTAAACTATAACATAATTTTATTTTTTTTATGGTATTGGTGTAATGATACATGATAATAATTAAAAATAATGTTATTTAGAATATTTAAATGCTTTAAACTTGTTTCATACCTAGACCGAATTAATATAACGCGCATCTAAGCAAAGTTTGGTACAAGCCAGACTGTTTTGTTGTGTTTAACAGTTGTTACCAGTGAGCCAACAAACGAGGTATCGGCTTCTTGATGTTTCTACATAATTTCATTTTTGCAACCACTTTGACAAATTTGCGATGTGCGATAAAAATCCGTTAAATTAACGGCACGCTTATAGACATAAGCAAAATTTGGTTTATTAACCTTTCTTTTAATCGCCGTTAGATAGAGCTAGTCTATAAGTGGAAAAGCTTGGATTGAGTTTATTACAGCTAAGAAAAATAAATAGAGATATCGTATTGAGTAAGCAGATTTTTTTACATAAACTAGTGTGAGCAGAATGAGCAAAAAAAGAGGTTTTACATCTGAACCTTTGCTTAAAAAAGACAAAAAAAGCAAAAACAAAATCTTTAAAAAAGGCAAAAACAAGCTACAAAAAAAAACTGCTTCAAAGATGATAACGCATCTTTAAGGTCGTTACAAAAAGTAAAAAAGCGGAACCAAAAGTTTGAGGTCTTTCACACCGTTGCAAAAAACAATCCACAATATAACCTAAACAAAATGCGAAGACAACAAAACGAAGCCATTAAACTAACTTATAACTATCAGTACAGAACCAGCACTAAACAAATTCATAACGATAGCAAACATCTGAACATCAAATCTTTAATAATGTTGCAACAAAGCATATTTATACATAAAATTAAATATAAGCAAATTAAAAGCAATCTAAATTTAAACTTAAATAAGACAGTACATGATTACAATACACGTAGAAAAAGCGACATACAGCTGGAAAAAAACAAAACATCTATGAAAAATGCAAGTTTGGTAGTCAGAGGAGTCATAAATTACAACAATCTTCCAAACTCAATTAAAATTAAAAATAATATAACTTACTGACTAACGGGGGTGGTGGCTAAAGAGGTCCGGCAGGTAAAAAATTAAACAAAAATTTAAAAAAAAATCCTAAAAATTGACTCCTCGTTCTAAAAATAGAAAAAAAACAACGTGGACAAACTAAACAAAAACAGTTACAAAATGAGCAACAAGTTTAAACTTACCATTAAATTTGCACGAAAAGTAAAACGACAAAAAAAATAGGTAGAGGAGGCGAATGTTTTACCCGGAGAAAACTTTCGGAAATAAACTTTTTTTTCTTCTTCATGTGCCATCTGTTACACAGAAGGTTAGCAATTAACATAGCCATTTTTACTTTGAATACTGCTGCTCAAAACAAGTCCTTTGAAGTACACCTGAACCAGTCTCTATGGTTTTTCAACCAGAAAATCTAGTGTCAACCTATACTTCTTTTTCTTTCAATTTTTCCAGCATTATTAATTGCAGCATTTTATATTTGTTTCCACGCATGGTATGACCTAAATATTTCAGATTTCTAGTTTTAATTGTATTGATAACTTCAATCTTTTTCCTATCCTTCTTAGCACCTCTTTATTTGTAACTTTATTAGTCTATAAGATCTATAAGATTCTTCTGTATATTCACATTTCAAAAGCTTGCAGTTTATTTGTGAGTTGTTGTTTTAGTGTCCATGTTTCCAAGCCATACAGTAATATAAGAAAAATGGCACCTCAGCATTTTCAGTCGGAGTTCCAGTGTTAAATCGCAATTGCTAAACATTTGCTTCATTTTAAGAAAAGCATTTCTAGCTAGTTCAATTCTGTTTTTAATTTCTATTTATCTTCATGTCCTAATATATTTGTATTTAGATATTCTTTCAATTTGAGTGTTTCCAATGATTAAATTATCATTAGATACTCTTGATTTTAAGATAATCATGTTTCTGGTTTTCTTTAAGTTCATTTTCAACCCGTATAAGCTAACACCATTCACTTGTTCCACTATTCATGTTGGTTATCTGCTAATATTATACAGTGATATTAGCAGATAACCAACATGATCTTTCGCATATCTAATTGTGTTGATCGGGCGCGCGTTCATTGTTGAATATTGCTTCCTGAAAAACCGCCTCCGAGTACAGATTAAAAATCATTGGTTATAATTTTTCTTTAGTACTTTTACTTTCTTGTGTAGATTGAAAATCATATTGTTTTTAGAGTTTCTTGATTTTGTTGCATTTTTCAGCCAACTGCTTCTCTTTTGTATCTCGGATTTCCCTTTTGATATTTTTATATATTTCTAAATACTTTATTTGGTTTCCTTTATTAGTTCTCCTTTCTTTCATTATCTGTAATATTTCGTTTGTGATTCACTGTTGTTTTGGTACTATCTTATCTGCTGTCATCAATTCCTTCCTTCCTTCTATTATTGCGTGTTTTATATTTTATCACTTTTATAAATATTTGTTTATATTTTTTTTGTGTGTTCATACACTGCCACCTCTTTTAATTATGATATGACTGTTCTAGTTGGTTTCTTCTTTGTTATTATTTTTTTTAAGCGGAAGTTTATATTGGCTACAACTAGGTTATGATCAAATGTGGCGTCAGCTCCTGGATAAGTTTTAACCAATGTGTCTACGTTTTTGTATCTTTTCTTGACTAAGATATAGTCAGTTTGATTTTTAACTGTTTTATTCTAGGAATGAGCTGGAGATGTCCACTTATATAGTTGACGTAGAGGTAAATTACAATATGTATTTGTTAATACCAGATTGTTGGTTTGACAGAGTTCCAGCAATCTATTGCCTCTTTCGTTCCTAACACCTAATACAAAATTTCTTATTAGACACTCTACACGGCCTTTTCCAATTTTTGGATTAAGATCTCCTATTATAGTCAACACTTTGTGCTTACTTGTACTTTCTATTACAGTAACCATCAGGCTGTAGAACTCTTCAATTTCTTCTTCTGACTTATTACAAGTCGGGGCATACACTTGGATGATGTTTACTTTTCCAATTGTTGTTTGTACAATCTGTAACAACATTACTTGCTCCAAATAAAACACAAAGCTTGTCATTGATGTATGTACTGTTGTATCTACTATAATTGCAACTCCGTTCATATTTTTTCTAAGCTCACCTAAGCATATAAAAGCTTTTCTCATGCCACAGCTCTCCACCAGCAATGTCACGACTGTGAGGATGAACTCGGCTACAAGCCAATTTCTTTATATTAACAGCATGTAGAAATAACATTAAAGGTGCTGGGTGAAAAAAAACTCCAATATAATAAGAACTACTGAAATCACATACATAGGTTGAAAATTGAAAACAGCTTAACATATATTGTATAGAATGCAAAATGAATGACGAGACAATTGAGCAAGGTACCATATTATGCACACGTCCGGCTCTCCTGCGCAAGGTAGTCTATGTTGGAAGAAAGCTGGCTTGACATGGCTAGAAAACTTTTTCAAGCAGTGTCGTAGCATACACCAACTATGTAGGCTGGCTGTGCGTCAAGGCAACAAAGTAAGATTACCACTAGAAGAAATACAAAAAGCCTATAGAAGTCTAAGTGCAGTAAAATCTGTTTTACCTAAAACCCAGAATTTAGTGGTAGATAAAATATTTTCAGAAAAATTTGTTATAATAAGTTATGTATTACCAAAATCTTAGATTTGCTACAAAATAAATTTAATAAAATAGCAAATAGAAAATAGTAACCTTTACAACACAAATACCTAATACAAAATTAGTGCACTTGGAAAAGAGAATAGTTCTTGGCGTTTCATTGCATGTCCCTAGGAGTAAACATGTATATTGATAATTACAAACAATGAGGATTTTAATTTATAACTTATATTAGTTAGACGCTTAGTTTTTTTTCTGATTAACATTGCTCCAATTCACAATTTATTATATTAATTATTGACATTTTAATATTGTTGACGTCTATTGAAAACAGTGTCGGAGAAAAACCTGAAAAACTAAAATCATATTTGATAAACCTCAATTTTTATTGACCATCTATTTGACTCGTTTGATGCAGCTTATTATCTACATATGGAGAAGAAGTTTTGCTTCTGACATTCTTATAAATGTCACAGCCTAGTCATGCAAGTCATGCAAATTTATTAAAACTCTCTCGATACAAATTAGATGTCTCAATTAAATGATGTAGATTAGTTTTATAGATTAGTATTATTTTTATATTAAAAAAAATTATGAATTAAGTATGTAGTTTGTGCAAATAAAGATTATCATTATACTACAAAATATAACTTTCTTAACAATATAAGTATTACAAAATCAAAATACATACACTCCATTAATTGCAATTCCAATCACTGCAGCTATCAGAATCCACATTTTATTTAATTCAACATATGTACTATATAATATTAAAACAATATCTGCGTGTCACAAAATACAAAGTTGAAATGAATATCAAAATACATGCAATATTATTTTATAGTTGTTTTCTTTATTTATTATTATAACTGAAGATATAATTATGTCTTATTTAACAACAAAATATGATCCCTGACCTATAATTGATAAGATTGTGTTAAAAATATGCATAAATTAAATATAATCTGGGGTTTTCCTGGAATTTTAGACCTCTACAGATAACCAAAAAAATGTTGGTAGTGTTACAAATTATTATCATTGATTGATAACAATTTGTAATTGACCCTCAAATTTAAAATTTGATTATTTATTTACTTGTGGACGCTTTCAAAAAGTTTTAGCGTTTTATTGTTTTGAAAACTTCGTAGAACACTTTTTGCCTAAGCCAATTAAGTAAAGTATAATTATATAAAACTATTACTAACGTTTTGTTGATGCAATAATTATTTGCCGTTTTTTGTGCGATGTTTTGTTGTTTGAATTTGGCATTTAATTGAATTTTGTCATAATATAATTTTTTAATACGGTTATTTAATTAATTCTGTACCACTTTCAGAAATGGTGAAAAGCCGATAAGTCGTTTTACGATATCAACAATCTTTTCGACAAAGTAAGATTGGCAAAAGAGCATACTGAGATTGGTTTGTTTGCTTCAAAGATGATGATACCAGCTTAGACGACAAGTCAAGAATGAGTTGATCTTCAGATTTTAATAATCAGACAAATTCAAATTTTTATTAGCAAACAACGATATAAAAAATAAATCAATGTCTTTATTAAACATATCACACCCAAATATTCGGTGTTTAACTAATAAAATAGATATGGTTGAAGTATTTCTTATACACAATAATATTGATGTGATATATTTAAGTTAAACTGAGTGCACTGAGTTGCAGTTGGGAAACTTGCATTTAAATAATTACAATACTATTGTTTACTATTGCAGAAGTGATTTTATCGCGGTGTAGCAATATTGGTTGATAATAAATATCGTTTTTTTATATACTTTATACATAATAGTCTGCGTTTACAAAAGTCCACCAGCTGATTTTTTTTTCAAAATTTGAAATATGACTAAATAATTTATTAACTATAATTTCAACGAAAGCTATCAAAAAGTTTAAGTTTATCATTTAGATCATACTGCGCAAGTATTATCAATTCAATTTATGACTCCGATGCAAACTAAGAATTATAACTTAAGGACGTGAATTCTCATAAAAAATGTGGTACTTCTTAAATAAGTGTCGAGACGTGCTGCCACCTTGTAACAACCAGCAAAATATATGAAATTTCAATAAACCTAAGTTGTTATAATAATTTTATTTCGAGTTATAACATTTAGTGTACACATGTCGAAAATATAAATATGGGTAATTCCATTATTTTTTGACCGATTTGAGAAAGTCAACTTCTTTGATTTTGCTCAAATTTTCAGGGATCAAAATATGGATGAAAAAATGAAATTTTCAAAATTTTGGACTTAAGAATATTGCCTGTTTAAAATGACACACATTTGAAAGTCAGAAATTTTACAATAAAACGTCTTTTTTAGCTTATTTTGTATCTTAGTTTTTGGGCTTCTGGAAAAAGATAAAAAGGTTCACGATGGCTCAAATTATTCCTAATTACATGTACTTTAAAACCCATATTTTTATGTTTAATATTGTGGCAGTCATTTTGATATATTAAGCTTCAAACGTTATTCCAAAAAAAAACGCAAATTTAGCAAAATCGCAAAATTTTGTTTTGTTTAAACCATTCTACCTTTGTCAAATCTTAACAAAATTTGATTTACAAGGTCTAGATTTCTTCGTGTTTAATTTCTTTTTAAAATGACCACACAAGACTTATAGAATCAATACGTATACACCACTATTTTGATGCAGAAAGTTGCACATGTTTTTGCGATCTTCAAAATTTGTAATTTTTAGGTGCCAAAAAAGCGCTGTCACCCTATGTTTATTATCAAGAATTATTTAGTATTCAAAAATCGTCAAAATTGGCATAGTTCTTCAGAAAATCTAATTCACGTTTTGTCTATCTTGCTTCGTTTTTGAGATAGTCAACAAATACAAAATATTTAAAAAACTTTATTTAGCAAAAAAAAAACACAAACAAAACAACATTTCTTTAACAAGTGAGCATTAATGCAAGAATTTGATTTTTGTCAAAACAGTTTTCTTTGGCTCGGTTAGTAAAATTTGATAAAAGTACTGTTCAACATCGGAGAATACGGAGATATAATTTTTGTTTACGGATTCTGTAATGGTAATACCCTAAGAATTGAGATCAACAGAAAGCAACTTTCTCGACGAGTTTTTCAATGAAAATCTTCCCCATATTATTATCAAAAGTAAAACACCTACAACCAGGCGACGCAGCACAACGACTTGCATTTTTTCAATGGCTTCTTCATAATGCCCGATATACCATTTTTCATATAAATAACCTTTTTTCTTGTGGTCTGAAAAAATTTACTAAAATTTTGACTAAAATCGACATAAATTAACAGCGTTTTTTCGGCATCTGAAAATTACAAGTTTTGAAGAATGCAAAAACATTTGCAACTTCCTGCATCAAAATAGTGGTGAATATGAATTAATTCTATAAATCTTGTGTGATTACTTTAAAGAAAAATTGAACAGAAAGAAATCTAGACCATGTGGATCAATTTTTTTTAAAATTTGACAAAGTTAGAACGATTTAAACAAAGCATAATTTTGCAATTTTGCAAAATTTACTGTTTTTTTTAATAATTTTTAAAGCTTGATATATCAAAATGACTGCCCCAACATTAAATATACGAAAATGGGGTTTAAAGTACATAAAATAAGAAATATTTTGAGCCATTGTGGACTTTCTTATCTTTTTCCAAAGGCTCTAAAACTGAAATACAAAAATGTGCGGTTTGCCGATTTTGGCAATTTTTAAATATTAAAAAATTCCTGATAATGCCCAATATACCATTTCTCATAATAGATAACCTGTTTGATTGTGTTCTAAAGAGTATTTACTAAAATTTTGACTTAAATCGACATAGGGTGACAGAGCTTTTTCGGAACCTAAAACTTACAAGTTTTGAAGATAGCAAAAACATGTGCAACTTCCTACATCAAAATAGTGGTGTATACGTATTATATCTATAAGTCTTGTGTGATTACTTTAAAAAAGATTAAACCCAAAGAAATCTAGACCTCGTTGATTAAATTTTGTTAAGATTTGACAAAGTTAGAACGGTTTAAAGAAAACAAAATTTTGCGATTTTGCTAAATTTACGGTTTTTTTTTTTGGAATAATGTTTAAAGTTTAATATATAAAAATGACTGTCACAATATTAAACATAAAAATATAGGATTTAAAGTACATGTAATTAGGAATAATTTGAGCCATCGCTAACCTTTTAATCTTTTTTCAAAAGCCCAAAAATTGAGATACAAAATAAGCTAAAAAAGACGTTTTATTGTAAAATTTCTGACCTTCAAATGTGTGTCATTTTAAACAGGCAATATTCTAAGGTCCAAAATTTTGGAAATCTCATTTTTTTCATCCGTTTTTTGATCCCTGAAAATTTGAGCAAAATCGAAGAGGTCGACTTTTTCAAATTGGTCGAAAAGTAATGGAATTACCCATATATATAGAAGGTGAGTCGGGAGGAACAAACCAAACTCCAGGAATGTATTGTACACGTGAAAATAATGTAAAAAAACTCAAATGTTGTTATCCGATTTTTATTTGTTTTTTTAATATACCACAAAAGCTTTCCAGGTCGTTGGATTAGTTGCGGTGGTCTTATTAGTTGGTCTCCAATGTCTCCAGACCTCTTAGCACTAAATTATTGTTTATGGGGCGGGTTTAAAGATGAAGTGTACAAAGTAAATCTCTTAAACAAAGACATAACTCAATCAGGAGAGCAACAGGCGCTCTTTAGACAAAGCAGAAAATACTTAGAGATAAATGACGGTGTTATTATAAGAAAGCCATGATTACCAAAACGTTAATGTAGAAATTTAATTTATTTTAATTACGCTAAAACTTAAAAACAAATAAAAATCGGATAACAACATTTGAGTTTTTTTTTATATTGTTTTTGTGTATACAATACACTCCTGAAGTTTCCGTTTCTCCCAACTGACCTTGTATATATATAAAATAGAGAAAAAAAAATTACAAAAACACATTTAAAACTACAAAACCTAAACTAAGGCTAGTTTTTCTATAAGATAACTTTTTATTTTAGTTTTAAACTGCTTAATAGATAGATTTGATGCTAGATAGAAGCAAGTTGAACAGTTTTGGACCATATCTGTATTTATTAGCACGGATGAACATTGGATTTATATGGTTACTATGTCTGGTATTATGATTATGTATTTCTTGATGAGTAGTATAAGTAGAGATGTTTTTTCGAACATACATAAGCGACTCAAGTACATAAACAGAAGGTAGAGTCAAGATATTAAGTTTAACATAAGTGCTTTTCTTTTTTTGTCTTTTCTGTATCCAAGAGATGCTATAACTCTTAGAGCGCGTCGCTGTAGTCCAATAATCTATTTGATACGTTGGAGTGACCCCAAGTAAGTATTCCATATGTGAGGTGTGAATGAAACATAGCAAAATATACAGGTTTTAGAGCATGTTGAGGTAACAAACGCTTCAAATTTCTAAGTAAATATGTAGATTTCCGATAAATGCTCGCCGTGTATAGTCCAGATTAGTTTGCTGAAAATATGAACTCCTAAGAATTTAGTCGAATCACTATCTTTATTTACATTTGTTTGAAAACACAATGTTTACTGTTTTATTAGAATTTAATAATAACTTGTTGGCCAAAAACTACTCTGCAATTTTACTTCTACAGTGTTCGTTAACTTGATCTTCACTTTGAATGCTATTAATTTTAGTAAGATATAATAATATCATCCGCATATAGTAGGATTTTAGATTCAACTTGGAGTGGTAAATAACAGAGAGCCGAGAATCGATCCTTGTGGTACACCATATCAGATTTTTGTTACATTGGACAAAGATAATTCTGTTTGCACACACTGATACCTGTCGGTTAAGTATGAACATAATAGTCGACAGCTTAAAGGATCAAAGTTATAACAGTATAGCTTCCGCAAAAGCACATCATGTGAGACACAGTCAAATGCCTTGCTGAGGTCAACGAAAGATCCCACAGTGTCCTCCCCACTATTGATATTATAAATAAAACACATTCACATTCCTCTAGTAATTATTTCAAATTCGAAACAGTTAGCATGATAAAAGTTAGGGACGTTATTAAAAATTTGAAACCTTCTCATAGTCGAGATACATATAGGATGAGCACAAATTTGTTAAAAAATATTATTAACACCTTAATTAATCTTTTGACTAAGTTAATAAACTACTGCATAACATCTAACTCAATCCCAAAATGTTTACAAAAAGCCTGCATTATTCCATTTTATAAAAAAGTGATATTAACGAAGTAAATAACTACCGCCCTATATCTCTATTACCTATAGTTTCCAAAGTGCTGGAAAGAATTTTAATGTTTCAAATAGTTAACTACCTCAAAACAAATAACTTATTAAGTACCCAGCAGTATGGTTTCCACAGAGGAAGGTCTACGGGTGACGCAATAACTGCTTTTACTCAAGCGGTCTATAAAGGTTTTAAAAAAAGGGGTTTACTCAATTGCAACTTTCATGGATCTAACAAAAGCATTTGATTGCGTCTCCCATGACATTTTTGCGGAAACCTTACTGTTATAACTTTCATCCAACCAGTTGTCGTATGATAA
Organism: Tachinus rufipes; assembly: GCA_963932245.1. Classification (NCBI taxonomy): domain Eukaryota; kingdom Metazoa; phylum Arthropoda; class Insecta; order Coleoptera; family Staphylinidae; genus Tachinus; species Tachinus rufipes. Next base: position 82,807,635 of record OZ010744.1, read on the forward strand.
ATTCATATTTATCCCATAGAAAACAAAAAGTTTGTTTTAATATATATATAGGCATGGAAGTTCGAAACATACACGGGGTCAAGGATCAATCTTAGGCCCACTTCTATTCATTTATACATTAGCGATCTTCCTAAATTCAACTGTGAAGTAAATACTACTTTATTTGCAGACGACACAACGTTACAGAGTTTTTCTAAAACTAAAACTGCAGTAATTTCTAATAACAACAGATTCACTCACAAAGCAAATACCTGGTTTACAGCAAATCAACTAACGGTAAATCAAGAAAAAACAGCAAACGTAATGTTTTCACTAAAACCTGATGCTGAAGTAAGCAGTGCTAAATTTTTAGGCATAGACTTAGATAGTAAACTTTTGTGGCAAAAAAATGAAAAAATAACCTCTATCATAATATGCAAAAGCATATACCATACCATACCATATTAAGACAACTAAAAAATCAACTTCCTAAACATGCTCTTAAAACTGCTTATTTTGCTATTTGCTAATCACACCTTACTTACAGATTATTATCTTGGGGTCATTCTAGCTCACTAAGTAGGCTTTTTGGGTTGCAACGCCGTGTAATAAGAATAATTGATTCTGTTTCCTATACAGCAGATTGTCGTAACTCCTTTATCACACTGAATGTTCTCACACTTCCATGTCTGTATGCGTTGGAATGTCTTGTTTATGTACGAAAACATATTCAAAACTATACAATTCATTCTGACTATCATCAATTTAGCACCACATCTAGTCATCTTTTGTATCCTGATTATCTACGCTTAACCAAGTCGCAAAATGGCATTAATTATTACGGGCCAAAACTTTTTAACATGCTGCCAAATCATATTAAGATACTGCCCATTAAAGCATTTAAAACTACAATAAAATTGTTTTTCTTAAGAAAGGGGTTTTATAGTAAAGAATGCCTGACAAATAAATTTGCAGAATAGTTTGTGTTTGTTATTTGCATCTGGTCTGTAAAATTTAATTCTGAATCATAACATAAACTTTAGTTTTATGTGTTGCATTCTTAAATTTTTGATATTTACAATAATTTTAACTTGTATGTCTTTGTAGTTCAATTTTATATATACATTTTATTCTACAATTCTGTAAACTTTGATACATGTTTTATAAATTTTATATTGTTCATGATTTTAAATATTTTTGTTTGACTTATGTAAACTTTTAGTATTGCATCAATAAAGATTATTATTATTATTATTATTATTATTATTATTATTATTATTATTATTATATTTATTAAACATTTCTAAGACTTCATCAACAAGAAACATGACTGCACTTGTAGATCGGCCTTTGCAAAACCCATACTGATTATTGCTCAGAATGTAATTTGTGTCCAAAAAAGCAACAATTTGTTTAAATAAGACTTTTTCTAAAATGTTGGAAAATATAGACAACAATGAAATGGGCCTGTAATTGTTTAAATCTGTTTTAAGACCTTTTTTAAAAACTGGAATAACACAAACTTTTTTAAGCATTTCGGAAAAACACACATTGTAATACACGTATTGATTAATTTTGTAAAGGGTAAAATAATTAGGTTCACAATACAATTTAATATTTCGATGTTAAATCCGTATATGTCCCTAGCTCTAGAGTTTCAAAGACTTTTTATGATATCTCGTATTTCAGTCGGGCCTACCGTATAAAATTTAAAGTATGGCAAAGTAGCAGATGGAATATATAACATGTACATATATGGGATCAGAGGTTGATTGAGGCAATTGTTCTTGAATTCTTTCTGCTATTTTACTGAAATAACTGTTAAAATCATCAGCTTAAAATGCATAATCTTTTTCGTAGTTTTTTTTTATTGTTATTAATAACCACATAACTTTAGGACTATTATCATGACGTTTTAAAAAATCATTAATAGCAGACTTTTTTGCATGTTTTAATTAAATTAAAATTATTTTAAGAAATATTTATAAAATTATGAAATTTTCAAAATTTTATGAAATGATAAGTTTGGTTGCTTACTCTTTACACTTCAACAATCTTTTTACTTTTTGGTTTGACATGTTAGATACACTCACTACTCATAATACTACTTACTATACAAGATACGTCCGTACAATACATGTTATGGTTTGCTTTGCGCATGACAACAACAATAATAAGCAAGTGCTTATGGCAGAATTTTGCTTTTGACATTTTATAAACAGAATCAACCGGTTTTGATTTTATTTATTTTTTAATATTCAATGTCAGAATTTTGCATTTTTTTGACAGTTTATGGTAACTTTTGATACTTTCTGACAATGTTTTTATACGTTATGGCCAAATTTGGGTATTTTTGACATTCTATAATTTGAATTTTATACTTTTCGATTTCAGATTGAAACTTCAGATAATATTTTGACATTTCATATCAGATTTTTTTAATTTCATGAATTTTTAACAGTTTTTGGTACTTTTCAACAATGTTTTAATGTTTCAAGACTAGAAATTGCTATTTTTGACAGTTATAAAATTTGGACTTTTTTGTCCGAATTTTGATTATATCTGAAAATATTATAGTTTTTTGACTGGATTGGTAATTTTAAACTTTTATGAATAAAATTTTACATTTTTTAATTGCAAATGACTAATTTTTTTTGCTTTCTGACAATATTTTCATACTTTATTTTGACATTTTGGCAACGTTTGTACACTTTTTAACAGCCGGATTTTAGTGCTTTCTAACAATTGTTTAAAATTTTAAGATTGGATTTTCCATTTTAGACATTTTATGAATAAAATTTTGCAATTTACATCAGTTTTTGGCCGGGTTACGGTTCTCTTTGAAAACATTTTAATATTTTATAACCAAATTTGACTTTTTGACTTTTCCGTATTTATCTATTTTAGGAATAAACAAAAAAAAATTTTAATTTTGTAGCAGGAATTTTTTATAATAGTTTATAGCCGGATTTTGTTACTTTTTAACAACATTTTGATGTTCAAAACCGGATTTTTGTATTTTTTACTTTAATAAATTAAAATTTTACATTTTCATCACTTTATAGTTGGATTTTGGTCTTTTCTAACAATATTTTAAAGACAGGATTTTGCTATTTTTGACATTTTATAAATAAAATGTAGCATTTTTAAACCGTTTTAGGCCACATGTTAGTGCTTTCTAAAAATATTTTGATGTTTTAAGGCTGGATTAAGCTATTTTTGAATATTTCTTAATAGAATTTTGCACTTTTCAACAGTTTATAGCCGAGTTAGAATTTTCTTATTTCTAACAATCTATTTTGATAGTTTATAGCCGGATTTTAAGTATTTTTGAGATTTCATTTTTTTACACTTTTGAATATATTATTGCCGGTTTTTGTTATTTTTAATAATAATAAATAGACTTTTACACTTTTAAACCGTTTTGGCCGGATTTTGTTTGTTGTTTTCTAAAAATAATATTTAATATTTTATGACCAGATCTAATTATTATTGACTTTTTATGAGGACAAAAAAAATTACAAAATTGTGTAAGTTTTTTTTCAAAACCGTCCGATGAAGCCTTTGATGTTTCAAAGCCGGATTTTAGTATTTCTGACGTTTTATAAATCAAAATTTTACATATTTAACAGTTTATAACTAGATTTTGGTGCGTTTTAATAATATTTTAATATTTTAAGACAGGATTTTGACATTTTATAAATTAAATGAACAAAATTTTGATGTGTTGACCATTTATGAATAGAATTTTTGCACTTTTCAACAGTTTATGGTCGAATTTTATTATTTCTAACAATATCTAACTTTTGAGTCAGTTGAAATAATTAGCTCTATAACTGTGCTTTTTGTTTTTTAATGTCTTAATTGTCAAAAAAATTAAATAAAGTTACTTAAACTTTATTAAGATAATAAAACTTTTATAAGTTTTAAAATATTTGAAGAAAGTGCTCTAAAACCAAGTTTCTTTGCATTATGTAAGCTGTAAAAATATTAAAGAACTTTTTTAAACTATGTTAAGATATTTTATACAAATTTCATAACTTTTGAGATATTTAAAGAAATTGGCTCTAAAGCAGGCTTTTCTGCATTTTTGCAATATTACAAAACATTTTTAATAATAATAATGCAATTACTCGCAATTTTTATCTAAACGTTATTTTTTTTTTTAATAGCTTTAAAATTACTTTTTAGCATATTTTACAGCTCTAAGAGAATAATGTTGGGAGGTAATGCTGCAGATTGCGGACAGAAGAAAAAAACTATGGATAAAAGTGCTACTAAAGACTGGGCTTAAGCCCAATGTCGTCACTAAGCGGTGACACTCTCTTCTTCATTTTGAGTGCAAAGTGAGTGTGACCAGATCAAGGAGCTATATAGAAGCATTGCACTTCAATCTTAGCTGAAGTGCAAAATGAGACCGGCCCTTATGTGAACATATACACGCTGACAAACCATCCGCCAGACGCGTCGGTCTTCGGTGACTTTTTTTCATATAAATGAAGCAATGTCAGTGTCAAAATAAATAAACGTATATTAGGGCATACATATTTCAATCTTCGTACTCGATTAAATAGAGAAGTTTTTAATCCAAATTTTATTCAATATGTTATTTTGCCGATTTATTTTCCGCGTAATTTCAAAATGTATGCTGACGGTAATATTCAAGCAAAGTATGCATATTAAATAAAATTAAATAAAAAATGTAATCAATAGAATATGTATAGATTAACATAATTCGTTTAGACTTTTGTGAAATGTATTATAATCATTACCTATTGATAAATAAATATAAAATAATGAATTGTCAATTTTAGACGCTTATACCAAATTCAAATCCACGCTGGACTAAGTAAAAGTATGTAAACAAAACCGCTTGATAAGCACGTGAACACACGCAAGCTTGTATGCGATTGGTCGACAGCATGGGGCTTGGCTGCACAATCAGACCCCAGATTTTATTTATTTAACTGTGCACGTAAACAACGAGTGTATTTGTTTACTTCTAGCCCAGCGTGAATTTGAATTTGGTATAGATCTACTTGAAAATGATATATAATCATCAAAATAAGTAGTAAATAAATAAAATAATCTAAACTTATTTCAAAAAGTATGAAACAATTATAATATAATATAAATAAACAAGTTTTTAATTTTAAAAATTGTTTTATATTCGTATTAAAAACCCTTAATTTGTCCAAAATATAAACAATTATAATTGTCAATAGGTTTTAATTCAAACTACTGGTTATAATACTTAAAATAATATTGTTACCTTTTATATATAAATATAAATGGAATATTTTTTAAAATATTTAAATTATAAAATAATATTTACTACAAAAATATAATTTAATATTCTTGGTATTTGTTTTTATCCGTTCGCAAAAAAAAGGTTAAAACGCACCGAGCGCAGGTAGTAGATATTCCTATTCCAATAAAATTCTTTCAGCGATGTCATACTTCTCACTCAAGATCAATTAGAAAAGCGCTGAAATAAAACTGAGACTGACTAAAATATTACACTTAATTACTCAATCAAATTAATATGAAAAGAATTAAAATTGTCAAAGAAAAAGTATTTCCCGCAGTGTGTGCTTCATTTATCTTTAAAAATATTCATATTTCTATCAGATCGGTAGTTATTTCGTTAATAGCTTGACTATAATTTACATTTACGGGAACATTAGGAAATTCCATCCTTAATAACTTTCAAATATTATTTCCAATACATTTTTTTCAAAAGATTGATAACCAAAGTAGATTTCACTAAGCATTATTATTTCTTCACAGACTGTTTAATACAGACCTTTTTGGGCGCACTGTATAAGTAAATTTATTTATTTGCGAAAGAATTTGCAAACAAAAACTACATATTGTGCGAAGAGACCCTTTTTTGTGTGTAATTTTTAAGGTATATTTTAGTAGTAGATAGAACAAATAGAGAAAAACGGTCGACCTGGCTGGTTTTATTAACTCGCGATTTTAGCGAAGTATTAAGTAATGTGACGTCTAATTAAACATGTAACTTTGAGTGTCCGTTAATTAGAATATCACACTTTTATCAGTAAGAAAGTGTTTCGTTAAGCAACTTTAAATCCATCAAACATTCAGCAACTACAACAGAGACAGGTAGAGTTTAAAACGTTTAAACTTAACTATTATAAAATATACAAAAAAGTGTACAAAAATGTAATAAGACTATATCACGATGACGTAATTTTAAATTGAAGCAATATTTCTAAAACCGTTCGGAATATGGTAAACAGTAATGCCATTAGTAAAAATAAAGAAGCAATGAACAAATTAATTTAGAAATTGATAATTTAATTAAAAAAGATAATTTAATCGTATGTAATTTCTTTAATGAACACTTTATTAACTGTGTTCAGTACTCTCTGTGTTTGGATATACACGAACTAAACTGAATAATTAAAAACAAGTGTGTTCGTTCTTTAAATAACATTTTAATTGGTCAGCACGATCTTGCATTTGAATATTTTTGTGGAGATATGTGAAAACTTGCAAATAAAGCAGCAATTTTGGAACAATTGGAGGGTAACATTGAGCGTGTTATTGGCAAAACTATTGCAAAATACAGCAGAAATGTATATTCAAAATAGTAATTAACATAATAATTCTATGTAATTTACTCAGTAACCTTTCCATCAACGGATTAAGAGTTTTAAATCTTCTAAAGGAAATTATTAAAAAATAAAACTTTATATAAATTTATATATTCTAAATATAAAAATAAAAATGTATATCAATCTTTTGTATTATACAAACATATAACCACAACTTATCCACCTTTAACACCACTGGTCTTTACACCATTTAAAAACCGGCTTTTTGCGTTTTCATTTGTGCATCCTTCACAACTGCATTTGGATGGAACAGCAACTTGCTTTGAAAATTTATAACCATCTTCACATGTCAGCTCTACCAATAATGGATCGTATTTTGTAGCGCGACAACAAGAACAAATTGATTCATGAACGCCACTCTCTGCAATAATTAAAAAAATTTAAACTTATAAAATAATATTTTGACAATGAATGAATTCTGTGTATTGATTGGGCAATCCACAAATATTTACAAACATATAATTAATAATCTTACTGGCATTAAAGAAAGTAGATGAATGACAAGTTCCAACACATTCAGTGAAACCCTTAAGTGGTTTGATGTTTTTGCATATACCATGCGGATGGCGTTCAGCTATTATTAAACCAACAGATTTAGTTCCTTTAATTTCTTCAGGTGTACACAAAGCTAAAACAAACATAAATTAGTCTAAAGTTTTGAATTTTTTTAAATTATTACATTGCGCTTGTGAAGTTATATTGCAATATTTGCAGCAATCTTTGAAATAAATGTTTTCTTCAGGGCAATTGTCAATTTGAGGACAAGATTCCTGTTGGCTATTGATAGAAAATTGATCGAGACTTTTTTCGCATGTAAATGTTGTGCATTTATCAGGAGAAGTCCAGTTTTCTCCAGGCATTTTCAAATGATCCCCAAGTACACATGCCACCTGCACGCAATCGCCGCAGCATAATGATTTAGATTCCACGTATTCCCAACCTTTAGGACAATCTTTATTACAGGATTCTATAGTTTCTTGTTTAATCAATCCACCATGTGGAGATTCCACACATGCAATTTTCTTACATTTGTCATCATGAGCAAGCCATACATCATTAAGCTATAAAATAGTGTTAGGTTAATAAAATGTATTTTTTTTTAATTCAGTTTACCTTATAAATATTTTTTTGATCTTTACATGATACCATTTTTTGTTTCTTACAGCATTCTCCTTCAACTGGAGTAAATTCATATTGAAACTCTTTTAATTGGTCTTCGGGTACTTCAGCACAAACAACCATAACAGATTGAGTTTGCATCTAGAATATAAAAAAAATTAAAAACCAAGTTAATACAATATGGGCAACAAAAGAGGCAACCGCGGCGCAGTGGTTTAGTGCAAGAGCCGCTGAGCCGGCAATCCGGGGATAAACATTTGCGTTTTGAGTTTCTGGAGGTCTTTACACGGATAGTTTTATCTAAAAATTTGATAGTATGTATATTAGTAATAAATTAACATACCGTTCCATTCATGTTCAGGCAAACATAGTTAGTACAATGGTCAGGAGATGTCCATGTCTCTCCAACTTTCTTGACCACACCATCCACAACGCACCCAGTGGGTTTACAACTACCGCAACACTCTTTGGCATCATAAGTAGCCGGTTGATAAGAAAATCCAAGTTCACATGTTTCATCACAACTTATAACTTGAGTTAATTTTTGTATTCCATAAGTATTAGTTTTTTGGCATTGCATTTTAGTGCAATAATCACTTGATGCTATCCATTCGCTTCCAACGTCATATATTTTTCCATTGTGTTTGCATCCATTGCGTTTTATTTCCGGGCAACACTCACCTTTAATTGGAATGCTAAGCAAATCATAATCAGAATAATCTGATGATACAGTAATTGGAGGACATTCAATTGTATTACAGACTGTGTGGTAACCTGTGGAATTAGATCCGTAGCATTTGCAATCTCTGCAAGGCCCATCTTTCCATGTTTCGTTTGCCTATAAAATATATAATATAAAATAAAACTAAATTAACCATAAGAATCATGAATACCGTTTTAAGAACTCGCTGTTTCTCATATTTATTCCTAATCCTTTCTCCACCAGTCTCTTCAAATGTGTACTCCAAATCGACAATACATTTTTGCGGAGCTTCGCAAGTATGTACAGGGCAACATTTATCTTTTATCACAGTTTCTTTTGGTTTATAAAATTCTTCACAATCTTTTGGCTTACTACAAGTATCAGTTTTACAAACTTGTTTTACGACTGGGCAACAACCAGTATCGTCTACTTCTTTAATCATTCCATCTTCCATTGATGGATCTGGTTCTGTACTGATACGATTGCAATCTTCAGGAGCTTTGCATTCGCAAATAAATTGTTGGCAGCCGTTTGATTTGGTATCTAGTTTCATAATTTGATCTTCAGCACATTTCAATTTTTGTGGTGGCTCACAAGTTGGACTGACGGTTGCTTCTGGTACTGCAAATATGAATTAAAGTATAAAACAAAAAATCAATAAGTAGACCAAACAAACCGCATATAAATTTATCACAACAATCTTCTTCAGTTTTAATCAATTTAACAGCACTGAATCCTTGCTCGCAAACTGTGTCCATTGTGGGGCATTGTTTAGTATCGCATTTCAAAGAAGAACCAACACATTCGCAATTTGTGCAGGCATCCTTTTGCCATTTATCGCCGGGATGATGACCTTCTTCATCACATACTTCACACATCCTTTCTTCAACGCATGTATTATTCATCATTATCTACAACATATACTTAAATAGTTTTTATAAATAAAAATTATGTTTGTAATTACCATTCCGTCAGGACAGAAACAACCATCAGTTGGAACATTAATACATTTGCTGGCCTTTTCTTTATCTTTAATGCTTTCACAAGTTTTTGGACAACTAGGTCCACAAGGTTTATACAATTGGTCTTCTTCACATTTCTTTGCAGGACATAAATCTGAATGCCAGTGAATGCAGAAACCACTGCTTAAACATTCTCTTGCATAAGCACCTATTGCAGAACAAGCCAATTCAGGATGATTACCACAAGTATCTTTTTTGCACCATTCAATAAACATATCAGGATCCAGAAGAGGATGACACTACAATTATCAATGTTATTAATGCGGTTAAAAACTAAAATTTGTCTTACTTGTCCAAATCTTTGTATATCAACAAGTTGAATACAAGGATCTTCGTCTATTGGAATAGGTTCGCATTCTTCTACAGGTTTATTGGAACATAATTCTTTAGTCATTCCTGGTAATTTGTCGTACAACCAGCTAGGTCCTAATTCTTCAACGTCTTGAGTTAATAATCCGTTTGGTGTTTTCATGTCGTTGTCAGGATCCTTATCACAATCTCCGCAAAGACCTTCTAATTTTCCTCCGTATTTATGCGATGGTGCTTTTACTGATACACCCAATGAAGGGAAGTATACACTTACCTAATATTCAATACACAATTAGGAATTATTAATATTACAAATAATATATGGTGATAAATGTATTATAATTAAAAGCTTATTTTTTATAGACATTTTAAAATGATAGATGATTTTATTTTAATATTAAATGTATATTTATACTACAGACTAGTTTTGATGACTTTTCATCGTTTTCAATGTAATAATACAATAAATATGATTAATATTAAAAACAAAATTCTTTTTTCCGCTTTCCAGATTTCCTGTTTTAAATTCATCAAGAAATCAATGGCCGCGTTCAGAACGACTCATCATGCGTACTGAACGCTGACTACCGTTTGCGTCAGCGCTTGTCATTTTACTCATCATGCAGTGGCCGCGTTCAGAACGACTCATCATGCTAACTGAACGCGTTCGCTGACTGACTGCCTTTGCTGCAGCGCTTGTCATTTTACTTATCATACATTGGTTGCTGACCAAGTAACTCATCAATCAGTGATTGATCGATGAGTCAGCGCTTGCAACTGATGAGTCGTTCTGAACGCAACCATTAACTTAGAAAACCTGTCAAATATCATATATTATATTTAAATCTCAAGAAGATGACAATAAAGAAATCTGAGTTAGAGGGAATGAACAAATTTAATTTTAAAACAGGAAATCTGGATAGCGGGAAATATCAATCATATTTGAATTATATTAAGGATTTTGCCGTGAGATACCATTGATACTGTGGTATCAAATGGTTTTAAACCGTCCTTAAAACCGTCATACTAAGCATACTGACGAGGTTTATAGAACCGAAATAATTGTCCTTGGCCGCTGTGATCGTTAGATTGAGTTTTATTAAATACATTATTATGTAGTAGCATTAACATTTTACCTCAACTTGTATTTTAAATAACAGTATCTTAAAATGCTTCGATTTTGTTTGTTTAACTTTGGCCCATTCAGCAATTTCTTCAAAATCTTCAATTCTTTCTGCATCCACCACTAGTTTTAACTTGTTTCTTGCCAAATCATAGAATACGTGTATTTTATGTCCTTGATAAAGTATAGTTATTTTACCAACGCACATCTTCTCATTGTTATCTCGGCAAGGAGCGTTAGTAACCAAAACCTAAAAGTGAACTGCATAAAGAATTTGTTAGTTCTATTACTATTGTTTACCTGGAATTGGTGGTCATCGTGATATTTTTCCAAAACATCTCTAGACATAACGTAAACACAATTGCCGTTAACTGTGAAATTACTTTCATCATATGTAACATATTGAAGATGTGGTAAAACGTTGCATTCACAATCTTTACATGTTGATGATTTAATACAAGATTCTCCTTTACGAACTAAACCAGGTGGGCAATAACATCCAGGGAAACAAACATTTGGTAAACTTGGACAAATATTTGGATCTGATATTGTTTCACATGTAGGTTCGCATCTTCTGCGATAACAATCATGGTGTACCAAGGGTGATTCACAACTAACGGCTAAAATAATTTTAAAGTTACTTCTAATTTTTACTGTATAATATTACTTACGGCAATCATGCATCATTCTCCAATCCGTCAACTCAATATTGTTATCAGCAATCATACAATCAACTACAAAACCTTCTAAAGTTTTGCACCTGCAAATATCTTCAGCATTTGCACTATTATTAGCTGATTCTAAGCAAATACATGTTGTTTCCAAACACCTTGATACAAATGTTTCAATATCAATAACTTTAGAACAAGCATCCAATATTTGACTCCTACAAATTTGCATCATAAAAAATATATAAGTAACGACATAGTTCAGACATATTTAAAACTTACTTGACTTGATTACACATATCCCATGCTTTATTTTGTATATGTATAGGGCAAGCTTTAGTTTCGCAATCAACAACTTCATTAGGTTGCAACCAGCTATCACCAAACTCAACAGTAGTTCTACCTTCAGTTCCATCAGGTTTTCTTTTATCATCAGCTTGAATGTTATTATAATAACCACAAAGTCCATCAACCATACCTTCAAGTTTACTAGAAACACCAACTTTAACATTAGTTTGGGTGTCCCAAATTACCCAAAAACCATATCTATTTGAAACAAATAATAACGTATTTCCAAGACGTGAAATTGAAAATGATTGCGCATTACTACCAATCTTCTTAGTTTGTGCAATGGTGTAGCGGTATCCATCAAACTCCACAGATAAATCAGGATGCATTATAAATGTATGTTCATCATGATGAATTACTAAATTGCGAGTGCACAATTTAGTACAATTTTTCTTCACTGAAATAAACATTTATAATGAATTGAAATTAAAATTTGATTACTTTTATAACTTACAAGCTACATCCCATTCCAAATTTTGCAAGTCTCTGGCCAAAATGTGGTTACAAATATCATATTTGAATTCAGTTTTATCAAAAGTATTAAAAGTACGTCCGGTAACATTACATATTGCATCTGGAGCTGGTGTTGGTACACATTCATATCTACAAAATATATTGGATCAAAAAATTCTCAAAATAATTATTTAATTTTTATACTTTGGACATTTGCTTTTAACATCATCCATGTTAATTTCTGGATTGAATCCAGGTGGGCATCTAGCTGGAGGGCAGGATTTTCCAGGAATATATGGAGGAGGTGCTTTAAGAGATACACATTTATATTCAGGGCAAGCTTGGTCTTTCATTGGCTTTTCTTCAATTCCTGAAGGTCTTTGTAATTTGTTGTAGTTTCCACCTTTGGTGCCTCCTTTAGTAGCAGTTTTTCTACCACTATAAGATGAAGTTTTAGCTGCTTTACGACTATATGTAGAGAACATGGTTGATAAGTAAGAATGCATTTTTTCGACCTTGCCAGTTTTTTTAATGGTTAACTTGTAATCAGGTGGACATTCAATTTTGGGACACTTTTCTGAAAGCACTAAATATATTGTATTAGTATTAATCGTAACTGAATCATTTGTAAAAATTACCTTTATTAATTAAAGTTGTTCCAAAAAGTGGCTCGATGGTAGCTTCTGGTGAACTTGTAGTAGTGCAACCAATTTCATCGTCGGGGCAATCTCTAATTCCATCACACCATGATGTTGAGTTGATGCAAATATTACTGGTTGGACAAAGTGTAGTTCCTTCCTCACATGGTAAACAAACACAACCACATGTGCTAGTAACTGTGCTTTTTAAACCCTAAAATTTATAAAGTTATTAATTTTAATAAAGCAAAAACGCTAATAAAATCAAGTAATATGAATAAAAATAAAATTCATTGATTTGTGCATTTCGCATAGTTTGATTCAATAAACATTATTTATAATTAATATACAATACAAATATAGCTAATAGGTCGGTAGCAAAAGAATAAATAACTAATCTAACATATTACGAGTCAAGCACTGCATAGTAAAGAAGCTCTAACAAATATGTCAAAATGTTTAACTAAACATTTTTTATTCAAATTTTGTTTGTAATTGATGTTGTCATCTATCTAGAGTATCCATAGTTTAACAATGAGCCGTTAGGTCTGGGATCAGCAACTCGGGTAAGTAAAAAAGCTAATAATATACATAGTGTTTTTTTTTTTTTGTAATGTCATTTATTTTAAATGTCTGTCAAATGAACAATTTTTAATAAATCTGTGGTAATAGATTGCTGCTTTGAGCTATTTTAAGACTTAGATAAAAATCATATTTTTTTTAGCTATTTTGGTTATTTCTGCTTTAAATTTATGTATACTGCAGGTAATTGTTATGAAACATTTTTATTATTTCTTTGCAAATTTTATGATAATAAAGTCATTCTAAACTTACTCTTAGAAAAGTAAGTTTTGCTAAAGTTTATTTTGGTCATGTAATAGCATAATTATTGCCAGACCCTAAAGTTATTAGACGCTATTGCCGCTATTTGAAATAATACCGGCAAAACGAGCAACTCCAATATATTAGCTTTTCAGGTAATTTAGTTAATTAGATTTATGGCATATCAGCTTAGCAAAGATGGCTACGGTCGTATGTGTCAAGCTTTGCCTTTGAGTAGTGTCCAAAAACTATAATAGATTTATGGCGTAATTCCGGTTATCTAAACTCGGCAAAACATAAAATACACAAATGCTTGTTCGGTAATTAGCTTAAATTCTTATTACCTATGTAAATATGCACACGCAAAACCTTTTTATTGGTCTCATAAATTATCAGACTGCCAGCATGTGAAAGCATGTATTGCATTACCATAAACCAAAAACGCTATTCAGGATAACTTGTTTTGTCAATAAAGCTAAATCTTTAGAATGTAACCAGTTTTTTAGTTTAACAGCTACATACAATAACCTCATCAGCTTGGGAAAGAAGTTTTTAGCATTTTTTCTAATGTAATCATCCAAGTGTAGTGATTTGCAGGTCTTCTTTTAAGTCTTTTCTTCTATCCATTCGATAATTGTGTCAGCCGTTTGATTTATTGTGATAAACTACGGTGATGTGAAGCTGTGTACAATAGCGTATTGAGGTAGGATGGTGCCATTAACCATAGTTGGTTTGTCTCCAACATTATACAAGACTGGTGATAGGGCTAAGCTTGTGGAACACCGGCTGTCATGGATTTTATTGAAAAAAAAGTACTTTCAATTCTTACTTAAAAAGTTTTGTTGGTCTGGAAGTCATTGATTGTTTTACCAAAGTGGTGTGGGTAATTTCCTTTGTAGAGTTTTAGCATCAGGCCGATATGCCAGACTTTATCAAATACCTTTTCTATGTTAAAGACAATTGCTCTATTGGCCTTTATTTATGAATATAAGTATGATTCTCTCGGCTTTTTGCATGTTGGTAGTAAATTTATTGGCCGATAGTTTAGAAGAAAACTCTTTAATTTGTAAGACCAAAAAAAGACAATTGCCGTTGTGTGATTCTCTTTGTCGGGGAAGTGGCCATTTCCATTGATTATATTATCTTAAGCAAGTTTCTCAACGTTGTCTACAAGATATTATCGTAGCCAAAGGCTTTTCTAGAGTTTACAGTTTTGATTATTTTGTCTTATGAGTTACTAAGGTAATAGTGGAGTTTTATTTCTATTTCTTAAATTTTATTGATATCCAAAATATTGTAAGAAGAACTGCATTGTTCTTCCAACGATAGAGCAATCGCTTTAACTTTTTTTTTGGCTTTATAACCGTTTTAGCTATAAATTGTGGAAATAGTTTGATGTCTTTATGATGGAAGAGGTTTTTTCATTATTGATTTTTGAATCAATTTATTTCTTCTTTTATTTGCCCTTCCAGCTTGTTTTTATCTTTTTATCTTGTGCAGTTTTTGATCTTTTGAACTTTGTCTGCTTTGTTTATATCCGATGAGGCGTTTAATGAATGGGGAAAGTCACAGTGGATGGTTATCTTTAATGATGACAGAGGTGGTAGCTTTGTCTTAAGTTTTTTTAATTAACTTAGTTTGCTCTTCCACTGCTTTGTTGATTAATGTCTTGTAGAGTTTTGATTGTAGAAACTTAGCTTGCTTCTTTACTGAGGTTGATAATTATCTCGATTGCTTCCAAAATAGTGAAATTTGTTATTTTGATTTTGAAATGGTTTATTGATCGTTTGACTAGTATAGCTGTATCAATATCGTAATCCAATATGAATAGTTTGGGTTCATCGGTGTATTTGGCTGCACAGTTTGTGTTCTATTGGCCTATTGTTAGTATTTCATTTTGTATGTCCATCATAAGTTTTAGCATACCTTGGTAATTGTTGCAGGTATTAATTGCATTATTTAATTCAGATTTGAGAGCTGATTTTTCGCTGATTTCGCTGAGGGTGTGCTGACAGTTGTTTGGGTTAGACAGCATTAGCATAGGTTATTAATTGTAGGTGTGGCTTCGGTATTTGATATGTAATTTGTTTAGTTTGGTTGTACTTTTTTTACAGTTAGCACAGAGTTTTTAACACTATCTGCTGAGGTAAGGTGGAACTGAGCAGATGGATGGTTCTTCGAGCATCTGACGCATACCCAATTATTAGAGTACATAGAGGCTGCGTGCTCGTGGCGGTGGCAGTATGCTGGTTTGCCTGACTTTAACTTTTCTTCTACACTGACATTAAGGCCTAAGATTTTTGTTGGGTTTAATATTCCATCATTTTTGTTAAATTGTATATACATTAATTCGCAGGATTTGAATTGGTTATACAATCTAGAAACTGCATTTACACTATATCCTTTTTGTTCAAATACTGGATAAATTTTCCAAATAGTTTTTAACTTCCCTCAAGGCCTTTTTGTTTTTGCTGTTGCTCGAAGTATGCGCCCTTTTCTTTTTCTTTCCACCAATTTCTAGTTATTATTCTTTGTAGAATGAGAGATCCCAGGTGCTTGTATCGTTGAAAACAGTACAAGTTAAATTTTGTTTAAACAAGTTTGGAAAGTTGTAGCTTGTCGTTGGCCTATCGAGACATGGACATGACAAATTTAATTTAACTCCATCTAGTGTAATTTAATATCAAATGTCTGCATCAATCGGTATAATTTAGCCTTTATGCAATTGGCACCCAATTTGCGGGTTATCAACAATTGAATTGAATTGAGTAATTTAGAATTAATCTAAATTAATAGTTTTTTTAATCCAAAGAAATGTTTATAATATTTTGATTAAGAAACTGTTGAAAGCACTATATCATGATAAATTAGAAGAAAACTATATGTCGCCAAAATATTAAATGAGGCTCCAAGTTGAGGTATTACTTGCTTATTTTTTCTGATAAATGTTTAGTTTTTATTGTTAAATGTTAAAATGCACAATTGGGACTCAAAATAAATTAAATGCTTTCATCAAGCAGGACAAACAAAATCTAAAACACTAAACTCAATCACCTGACGATCATGATAAAACCTGGTTTGCAAAATTGTTTTTTATATACTTAAACCAAACAAAACTAAAATATAAAAGAAAAACCAAAAGCAAAAGTAGATAAATGACTAGTATATTGTACAACCAGCACGTAATGACAACTATTTACCACAAATACACTGCTCAACATTTGAACTGGTACACATATATAACATGCAGTAAAAGTAAAAATAGTAAAATAATAATAACAATAATAATAAAGGCTCTGTTTCGGAATGCAAACAAATGCCCATTGAAAAACATTTTCGAAACAATTGTTGTTTATCTGTCATCAGTGCAGTTACTGAGCTTGCGGACGCTTATACTTATCAAGTTTAAAAGAACTTTTGCAAATATCTCGAGTAAGTTTTAATTCAGAGTGGTTGACTGCATTTTAAAGATGCCATTGGCGTTTAAGTGTTGAAGATATCAGTCAAGTGCTGGGAATGCTTATTACTGGTGCATCACTAAGAACTGTTGCTGCCCATTTCAATGTGAGCCACAATGTGATCAGAAGAGTTTGAATGCATTTTAATGACACTAAAACTGTCCAACATAGTCACGGCGGAAGGCGAAATCGCAGTACAACAGTCAGGGAGGACCGGTTTATTACGATTCAGTGTCGAAGGAATAGATTGTCTACTGCAAGAACACATCAAGTTCATTTATTGAATTCAACAGGTACTCAAGTATCCACTCAAACAGTAAAAAGAAAGCTCCATGCGGTAAATTTAAGGTCCAGATCTTCTAAAAAATATTCATTGTTGACCAGAGCCCACAAAAGAAGAAGGCTAGAGTGGACACACCAACATGCAAATTGGAGTGTTGAAGATTGGGATAGTTGTTTATTCAGTGACGAGAACAGTGTGCGTCTCTATAGCTCCGATGGAAGAGTGAAAGTATGGAGAAGCAGAGGAGAACGCTATATTGAGAACCATTAAGCTTATGGAAGCGGTTCAATTACCGTTTGGGGAGGTATATCTGAAACTCGTCGTACTGAATTGGTTATGCTTGGAAATGCTACAATAAATAGTGTTAGTTATCTTAATGAAGTATTAGAACCTGTAGTGTTGCCAATTGCCAATGAAATTGTCGATGGTTTTGTGTTTGTTGATGATAATGCGCGTCCTCATAGAACAAGGCAAATCAATGCATTTTCTTAAGAGAACAATATTACGCCATTGGTTTGGCCTGCAAACTCTCTAGATCTTAATCCCATAGAGAACAGATGGGATTACCTGAAAAGGTTGAAGGTCACGAGGAGTGGATCCAAACAATCACCATCAGCTCCGAACTGCCGTTTTAGAAGAATGGCTAAATATTCCTCAGCATTACATTCGGGATTTGATTTCCAGCATGCCAAGGGGTTATAAGAGCTAGAGGAGGTCCCACGCATTATTAATCTTTTAGTGTTTAGTTATCATTTCTTTCCAGAGCAAACTTTTCTGTAACACTAAAATGAAGATTTTGATATTTTTTCTGTTAAAACATTTGAAATTTGTTATTTAATTTTTATTTCTTCGCCCTAAAAGTGTTTCCAGAACATACTATCAATTAAGCAAGAAAGCGTTTCTCAAAAAGTAGTCATTTGTTTTTTATATATGTTCTTTGTTGCACAAGTCTTTAGCAAGTGCTTCCATTTATACTAGTGCGACATAGATATGCAATAGAATTATTTTTAAGCAATATTGAATAAACTCTCGTATATAGCTTACTTAATTTCAAACAACAAAAATTTAAGGGATTCTCCTCAGGGGTTCCTCGAATTATAGGTTGTATGCATGCTTTGCTCTCGGGGTGCGTAGCGCGAGTTTAGTTTTTATTTACGTACAAACTAAGATTGAGTTTAGACTTGCGTTTTTGTGTATTGTCGCGTATGTCGAATTCTAATGTTTTGCCTGTGCTTAGCCAGCAAATAATTGTGTATGGCTCCGCACAGGAATTGCTTTCTTAACTCCGTTTACATTTATCTTTATTGTCATAGGCGCTAAAAAACAAACAACGTCAAGTACTCACCGCTTCACATTTATCGCATATCTTAGGTACACAATGAGTAGTGCCTCCCAATTTACAAATACATTGGGAACAGTCCTCCTTTTCAAAAACAGTTCCAACAGCATATCTAAAAATAAATTTAATAAAAATCAAAACATAATAACCAACAAAATTACTTACGGAATATGCCCAACCATACAAGGACATTGTGACCTTGACACACAATTTTCACCATCCCAATACATATCAGATTCACATCTACAAGCACCTAATTCTAACAGCCCACTTGGAGCACCAGGGCAGTTATTACAAGGTGATGGAGGAGCTTCCGTCACTAAAGGTACTTCAACTTCAGCTATAATTATAATATTATTAAACATTAACAATTTTGAATATTAATAAAACTTACGATATGGTTTGAAACATCCTTGCATTTCAATCCTCAATTGTATATTCTTATGCCATTTGATAGGTATTATTTTAATTTGATTGGTCAGGATTGGCAAGTCAAAATGATTAGTGTGTGGAGTATTTTCATCAAAATTACCCAAAAATGTTTTTTCTATAAATAATTCATCCAAAATTGGATTCCAATCTTTACCAGTATGTGAATATTTAACATGGAAAGCAGTGACCCATCCAAGTGGGCCACCTTTTGTAATAAATCCAGTTATATTTCTAGGCTCCAAGAAATCAAACTAAAATTTAATTATTATTAATTATAATTATTAGCCAATAGTTTTTAACATACTTCAATAAATTCAGTAGGAGAATTTTTCAAAGGTCTCCAAGCACTAGGTGTTGATAATTTTAAGTGTTTTTTAGAATTATTGATACCATATTCGGAGCTAACTTTAATTTGAGAATCTGACATTTTGCCATCGTCAATTCCCATAGCATCAACACATTCATCAGTTTTTGGTTCCTAAAATTTTATAATTAAATATTAATTGATTTTAGTTTTTTGATATTGTACTTTAGTTATAAATTCGTATTCTGGTGTAGTGGTACGTCTTTTGCCACAACCAATTAATTCTGCTCTAAGAGATATTTCGTTGTTCCAAGTTTGTGGATTAATTCGTACAATTTGGGCTTCTATTGGTTCATGGAAAATATGTTGAATAGGTGTATTTCCATCCATTGGTCCTCTGAATAACTAAAACACACAATTTGCAATAATAATTACCTAGTTTATTACAATCCATAAAGTTGAAGCTGCATTTGTATTATATTATCTACGTAATTAAAATACCTGTGGTGCTTTATTGCGGTCAGTTACATAACTAAAAACATCATCAGCTTTTGTTGCATAAAGTACTTTAAAGCTTGTAACAAATTCGTTATACAGTGGGCTTCCTTTAATTACAACTCCGTAAATAGGTTCCATTTTTCCTAAATCAACTTGCAAATATTCGTTGTTGTTGTTTGTTTTCGGTTTCCAACTACCACCTATAAATGTGTTTGATATCATCGGTTTTACAATAAATCAGGTTTTTATTATTTACCTGAATTTCCTGCAGCTTTGCTATCTATTCTGGCATATTGAGGAGCAAAAGATCCACTATAACTGCTACTTGCACTAAAGGCGTCATCTTGTAATGGTTGATCGCCTTGCATCATGTCCATATACCTGGAAAAATATAGGTATAATTAAACTTATATTTGAAGTTTCCTGAAATATTTTGAAGAAGTAGTCTATAAAAAAGAATACTTAATGTTTAATATAGTTTTTAGAAACACTTTTCTTAATTTATTTAAGTTTAGTTATATAGATGTACTTTATTTTTGTATTGACCTTCAGACCAAATTATTCGTGGTAGAAAATATTGTACCAAGGTATGTAGAAGATGCTGTGTCTCAAATGTTGCGATTGAAATACTAGGCTTAACCTTCCGTGCGTAACAAAGTACTACGTATGGTCAGATTTATTTTTCCCGTACTTGTGGGAACAAATTTGGAACCAGAAAAACTAATAAAAACAAGCTTAGGGGACTCGCGTTTGCAAATCCTACCGTTGACACAAACAAGCGTAACAGCAAACCACCACCTACACTAGAAACTGCTGCAGGTACATTAGGGTTGCAAAAGCAAAACGTAGTACGCCAGCGTAGCAAGAAGGACCAGCAAAGAGAAGCAAAGGAAATTTATATTTAAATTTAAAAAAATTCCGAAAAACCTTCAAAAGTATTGCATTAGCAATAATTCTCTCTGAAAAAGCAGAAACTATCAAGACAAACATTCTTCTCTTCAGAACGTAATTCCCTAGAGGAACTGCCACACTTGCAACCGTTTCCACTCCTTGTGACAATTTTCGGAGAGAAACAATAGTTAGAAGCTCCGCACAAACCACAGAACAATAAACCTATTCTTCCGTCACCACATAAAACTCCCGATACCTAGAGGAGCTTCTCCAAGCAATCGAACTAATTTTTTAACAAAGCAATTAAACCATCCCGTTCCACTCTACCGGAATAACTTCCAGACGTTTTTACTACCTAGGGAACGTCTTCAAAAGTTAACAACTACCAAATTGTACATCTTGGTTCAAACTCAAACCAAGATTAACTTATTCTCCAAAACTCTTAATTAAACTACATAGATTGCTGTAAGATAAACTTTCACATCAAAAAATATATACCTATACATATTGTACTGTCAATCTTCACTAGCTTTGAATAAAATCAGCAACGCTCTTTTCTCCAAAAGTGGATCTGCAAGTGCTCGAGTTGATCACCCAGGAGAGCACCCGAGAGCTGAACCCAAACTAACTAAAGTCAGCCACCACCACTGGCAAACATGGTTCCTTCACTTCTAGTCGTGGTTCTGGAACCCTATGGGATAATACTCATGGGGCATCACCAAGATGTTCTTAGCTTGCCATAGGCTCTGGTGCCTACGTCTAGAAAAAAAAAACATGTTCTTCAAACCAAACGTAGTCAAAGAAATCAATCACAACCATCCAATAGTGACAATACCATAAAATACTCTCGGGCAAGATATTAATGTGATTAACCGAAACTGAGCTCATTACGTATTCCATTCCTGGACGTAAGTTTCCAAGAGGATTGACTTTTTTTCTATTATTTATCAAAAAGTACAACCACGTGCCATAAAGACGCACGATCCGTGATACCCCAACTGGTGATTGCAACAGTGGTATTGGGAGGAGGGAGATTGTTGCAAGCACAGGTTCCGCAAGGGGCGTAGTCAACAAAACTGTTCGTGTTCGAACAAGGTGCATACAAAATTTGTTCCAAATTCTTCAGTCAGTCTCGCAGCAGCAACAGAGGCGTTCAGATTATTGTTAAATACTGGAAGTCCGGCCTAATCAACTGCAACCGGTCATAGCAAATATCCCTCCCACGTCGACGTCATCCTAGCACCAAGAGTCACACCAGTCTAAAGTCATGACATCTGGTCCTCCCCAGCAGTTATATACCTGGTGCACACCTGTAGCCATAAAAGCTAAAAGACAATTACAGTAAGCTGCATATAGTAGCAACCCTGATCTCTACCATCGGTCAAAATGTTGCTTGTAATAAATGGCGTCCAACTAAAGGGCAGAATTTGAAACGATTTTGCTTCAAAACCACGTTTACGTAAAAAAAAACGAACATCATGGCTCCTGGACGCAAGAAAAACAAACGTTTACATAAAATACAATCACGACGAACAAACGCTGACACAGACGTTTACGTATTGTACATAGATGATTTTGGTCGCCCGCAACTGCAGATAATATACAACCCAAAATATTCATAACCGGACTGCGGGGGTTGACTGTGGGGTAATACCATAACCACCCCCGAGCAGAAAAAACAACTGGAAAATGTACAACCACGAGTTGAGACCCCTGTGAACATGCAGACCTGCACCCTGCACCACCTCCGCCCAACAAAACAAAAACCATTTCACACTATATAAATTGGATTCATGAACGGATGATTGAATTGGGAGCCGGATTGACAAACGCACATATTGCTCATTACATATGTACCGGCCCACAATGGTACCGGGAACCCTATTAAATAGATTAAGTAGCGATGATAAATTAATTGAAATTCGAAAACACAATATACCTAAAATTATCGCGGGCTTTTTCATAGCCAAACAGCACAAAACGCTAAGCCACTTGTTCCACTACTCCGAGCAGGTGCAGCCCAAAAACGGAGAACCGTGCGAATGCTAGCCGATATAATACCAGTGGAAAACGCTATAAAATTGGAGTTTATATAATAAAATACTATGAACTATAAAGTGACAAGAACGTCATATGAGGTATAAAGGGTGGTCCATCTAGTGGTATCTTTTTAATCATTTGTTATTTTGACAGTGACGGGACTTTCCCGTAAGAAATCTTGACAGAAAGTCAGTATCATATCTCCGCGGAACGAAATGAATCGCTTTACTCTTGATCAACGTTCGAAAATATTGCAAACTTATTTCCAAAGTCAATGTTGTGTAGCCCAAACAGTGTGTTTATTGAAAAGAAGTTTTAGCCGAAATGAAGCCCCCACCGCGCGTGCTGTACGCAAACGTGTGCAAAAAGTTTGCAAGACTGGCATGCTAGTGGCCAAAACACACGGTCCCCGCCGTCGTACGGTGTGTGCGACTCAGTCCTAGAACATCGCTCCGGTTTGTTATCGCTTCTCAGTTTAGGCTTTAGAGCAAAAATGGCTCAAAATGGACAACGATTATGCTCGAAAAATCATATTTTCTGACAAAGCGTATTTTCATCTCGGCGGCTATGTTAACAAGCAAAACTATCGCATCTGGGGATCGGAAAACCCGCACGTAATTGTCGAGAACCTAATGCATCCTCAGAGAGTGATAGTTTGGTGCGAATTTTAGAGCGGTGGCATCATTGGCTCATTTTTCTTTGAAAATGCTGCTGGAAACGCCATTTCGGTCAACGGTGACCGCTACAGAGGCAAGAAACTATTTTTTGTGGCCTGAAATTGAAAACATGGACTTGGACAATCTTTGGTTTCAGCAGGATGGAGCGCCATGCCACACAGCCCATGCCACAATCGATCTTTTGCGCTCCAAGTTTGGTAATCATGTTATCAGCCGTCTCGCCGATGTCAATTAGCCACCTCGAAGATGCGATTTGACGTCGTTAGACTTTTTTGTGGGGTGCCGTGAAGGACCGATGTTATTCGAATCCATTAACGATTCAAGCCCTTAAGGCGAATATCGAGCAACCCATTCGTGAAATAGAGCCAGAAACCGTCACCAAGGTTTTGGAAAACTGGGTTAACAGGATGCGCTACTGGGAAGCCAGCCGAGGTAGCCACATGAATGAAATCGTGTAAATAATGGGAATGTGATGTTTTTTCATTTCTTTGAATTTTTATTAAACATGATGCAAAGTGCAAAGTCTCCTAAAAAACCACAAACATATATTATTGGTGGTAGACGCGTTTACCAAATATATATGGTCCACGTTAGCAGCCAAAGTAATTTCCAAGCATCAGCAACAGAAGATAATATTTGGAAATCCTGTTAATATTATGTCGGACAGGGGCGCGCGTTTACGGCTCAGAAACTTGAAGATTAATGTATCCAAAAAAGGATCAAGTATTTCAAGACCAACAGGACTACCACGTGCAAATGTGATTAATACTTAATTATTCCAATATTCTCAAAAAAGTATCTATTGACAATTCAACTAAATAGTACAAGCAAGTAGGAAAAGTGCAAATGATGTTAAATTTAAGTTAAACAGAAATATTGATATAACACAATTCCAACTGCTAACAAGAGTAAAGCTAAGAAGCAAAAAGGATTGCAAGATTAATAGATGAGCAGATTTTGATGACGCCAGGAAAGATTTAAAGAAAAAAGACAAACAGTAGATATTGAAGATTCAAGAAAAAATGAAAGCGCCCTCCCAACAAATATAAGATCAATGTTGTTGATGCAATCAAAAGGACTCAGCAGGGTCCTTGGTCAAAATTGAAGTCAAAATATCTAGGTCGTGTAAATAAAGCAATATCTAACGATACTTATGATGTGTAGAAAGAAGGTTACCTCGAAGAGCTAATGAAGACCAGTTCTTGCATTGAGTATATAAAGCCATAGGCAACGGACAACACATCATCCAAGTCGGCTGATTATCCGACAGGTTGTGGAAAAAAATATGGTACCCGCCACTGAACCCAGAGTAGCCCAGATAGGGACTGAGAAGAGAGTGTGCCCAAAAACAGGCAGCCGGTAAAAGGCTCCCAGGGAGACAAGACGTGTTAAATTCTATAGAAAAAAAAAACTTCAAGACTGATCAGTTCCTAAAAAGAGAAAAAAAGGACATTTATTTGACTTGAATCTGAAAATTTCATAACTAACTTTTGTCTACAGACACAAAAATTATTTGCCAATTTTCACCTCAGTCTAGTTGCCACTTGCCTGCTGTCGCTGTATCCAGTCATTATTAAATCCCGCTAGTTTGTGCTGTTCGTAGCTTTATAATAATTATTGATTCAAAAAGTAGTTTATATCTTTCCAATACTCCACCAAAAGTAGTAAAAGCTGAGAAAACCAGAAAGATCAAAAAAGAAGTATGAAGAAATATATGCAAAATTCATTACTCAGATTGCATATTTTGCAAAATTCTCGGAAAATTTAAAGCCATAACATATGCATTAAAAACAACATTAAAATAAATATAAATCAATTCTAGTTCTTTCACTTAAACTATATATCTCGATGCTTAAATGCAGCAGCAACAGATTGAAGCTCTTCTTTAATTCAATTAGTTCTTATATTTACTTAATCTCAAATTATTAATAATTTATAACCAAATTATTGGTTATCAATCAGAACAGAAAAGACACTTGTTTGTGATTGTGTATGTTTGTTACTTACATATCTGGAGAACATTCTTTAGGTGGTGTGACTGTACTCGCAATAATAGTAGGAGTTGTAGCTATAAACAATTCTTCTGGAGCTTCAAGTAATTCGTTTTCCAGAATTACATTCAAACGTTCTTCCTCGCATGTAGATTTATCGCATTCATAATAATTCTCAATACATTGGCAAATCATGCAATCAGTTTCTTTATGAACGGTACCGGGCTAGAAAAATATATAACATTAAAACTATAGATTTATTGCAAATAGATTAATTACTTTAACAGCATTTCCGTCATGTGAAGCACATACGCAGTTCCGTATATTAACGCAAGTTGCGTTATTAGCCCATAGCATACCAGGGGGACAATTGAGATCTTTATTTGCCGATACACAACCAGATTCGCATATTTGATTTCCTTTGCATTTTCCGCTTTCTTTGACGTAGTAGGAATAATACAAACAGAGTTTGTTGCATTGGATTGCACAGTCGTCCCATTTTTGACCAGGAGGGCAAAGAGGGACTACAATAAATAAAAAATAAAATATTTCATATAAAAAAGTGACTATTTATCAAAAAAAAATGTTATATTTACAATCAGGTTCTAATCCAACTTCAGTAGATTCAGTAGTCGCAAGATTTTTTCCATACCCAACAGTCTGCATGCTTTCTTTAATCACTAAAATAAAAATAAAATTTTGTTTATTTTAGAAATATTCAATCAAAAACCAAATTACTTTGCTCTTCACAATCTGGTTTTATTTGTATGATATTAGCAGGCCAGTCGCATATTAAAAGTTGAGGATTGTACATCATTTCTTTACCGCAAGTTTTTTCTACCAAATTATGACCATTTGGTCCAGGTGAACATTGATAAAACTTGTGACAATCTCCAGGGAATTCTTCATTTGGTTTTCTCACGTCACAAGGTAGTACTGTTGTTATAGCTGGTTCAGTCGTAGTTTCTTGTTCTGAAATCATATGGAATTGGAGAAAACTATAATTTAATATTTGTTTTAACTTACCACATTTGCATAAAATGCGTATTTCAAAGTCGGGGCATGGTCTTTGCCCCTTTTGAGATCTACAAATAAATCCATTTTCTAAGCTACATTCAACGTCCAGTCCAGTTTCTTTATAGTGTTGATGCGTCTGTACAGTACGGCATTCTATTTCAGCCATTTTGTCTTCTTCACATCTACTTTTGCCCTTCAAATTTCCCTAAAATGTATTATGTCAACTTAATATATTAAATCTTAGCAAATATAATATACTAACCATAATCAAACTACTTGGTAAAGGTTCAATATCTTCATATTTACTACTACTTTTAGTTTTCGATTTATCTCCTGAAATCTTATCTTGGTTTATCCAATCAGTCCAGCCAGAAGCGCATTGCAGTATCTGTTCATGTTGATGCGTAATAATTGGTACTTCCGTTGTTACCTAAAACACAATATTAATATTTGCACAAACAAAAATGTATTCTATTACTATTTTTGGTAGACATGTTTGTCCAGTACACATTTTTTTTCCTCTGGAGCAATAACAACTATGACATTCGTCTTCTTCAACCAAATCACCTTCATAGTATGTTACGTTATCTACTTCCATGCATACATGTTTACAAAGAGTCATTGGTACGCAATCTAATAATGAACCGTTAGTGTAGACGTAATCAGCAGGGCATGGTTTAGGCTCGCACCCTTCAATGCAGGTATCTTCTTTGCATAATTTATTTGGAGAACTTTGTTGTAACAAATTGTCGCATGTTTCAGGAGAGCATGTAGATACGCAAGGACTGTAATGGGAGCATCTTTCATCGCATTGAATTGCTAAATTTAAAAATTATTATTATTAATTTATTTGGCATTTATTTGAAAAAAAATAATGCAAAATTAAATCTTGAAGCTATCTCAAAACATATAAAATTATCATAATGTATCAGTTTTTTTTTTCTTCTGCGCTTAAGATAAAATCACTGATGTTATTAATACAAAAGAAATAGAATTGCTGCAAAGTCTGCATACTGCCAAATAAAAAATATAACAAGTGTCGTTTCATTTTAGGGTTCTTGGTACTTTTATTTCATATAACACCATACTTTGCATTAGGAGAAGAAAAGAGAAGTACGGACCGATCATTTTGCCAGACCAAAATCCGCACCAAACAGTGACTTTCTCTGTTCTTGTAATCGACAAAAAATTGAATGAATCAGGTTTTCCCATACACTCTCACACACAGCAGCAATGTTTTCAGCAGACTTGACGTACGGGTGTTGGCTGCATGTTAATCAAACTGGATGATTCAAATTAAACCACCGAGCGTCAAATAGTCGACTCCACAGGACGGTTTTAGCAAAGATAAAAATCACGTAATGCGCAAAATGTTTTTAGAGCTTAGCACTGATTTTGATAATAAAATTTTATGATTTGCACACGTTATTTAACGCTATAACTTTCTATGGTGATTTGCCATACACTACTGAACAATGAACAAATTTGACAAATGTCAACATGTTATAACTATATATTTTGTGCGACCTATTGAAAAGCCTTTTACATAAGATTACAAAAATATGAGCATTAACTTTTGATTATTAAAACCCAAGAACACCTTCCGGATGATTTTTTTAGCCATAGTTTTTTTTTATATTGATGAACAGAAATTAGCGCAATAGCAAGGTTTTGGTCCTTACTATTGCGCCAATTCATCAAATTACAACTCAAACAAATACCTTCTCAATGTGATTGCAGTTTATTCACTCCAAATTTTAATCTTATTATTCCCCTCCTCTTATTTGCAATCAGCAAATAAGCCCGTTACAGTTATTTTCTGCTTGCTATCGTTGAGACAGGAAATTAAAATAGTGGTTTTAATGAAAATGGCTTCCAACAAATTAATGCAGTATTTACTAAGTTGCTTAGATAAAATGTACAACTAACTTTGTTCATAATAAAGATAATATTAGATTGCTAAAAATAAGCAAACTTAAAGTAAGATGAATAAAAAGCAGACGCAAAGAATGTCTAAAAAAAGGTCACAGAGCTGACAAAAAGAGGTGCTCGGCACATAAGAAAATGCTAAGATATGGGAAAAAAAATCAACGGTAAATCAAAAAGATGAAAATTCTTCAAACTAATATAAGGAGAGAGAGACAGTCATGTATCCTAATAAGAGGATTGTGGTAAGATTCTCTGGATAGTGGACAAGTGCCAGAACGCCGCTATACAAGTTTATAATAAAAAAAATTAAAATTACAAATTAAGAAACAAACATTTTGGATTTGTGTCTGTGAAATTAGAAGACATAGTAATATTCTCATGTTACTGGACACCTAGCAAGATGTCGCAAGAATATATTTGAGCTAACTGAAAGTATTGAAACACAAAACAAAAAAGTTTAAATAACCAGAGGAAAAGAAGATTATGCAAAAGCTGTAATAATAACAGAGTGGCTAGCAAGCCAAAATTTGGTGACAATATATGATGATAACAAAACCGACCTTTGTAAGAGGGAGATTGGCATTCATAGATCTAACAATGTGCTCGGAATTGATATATGAAAGTATAAAAGGTTGAGAGGTAGATGAAGAAGAAAATCTGAGTCTACACCAAAACATTAGGATTATATATCTAGGGAAAGAGTAAAAGAGTAGATTGGAAAATAACCGAAGTAGGAATTAAAAAATACAAAAAGACACTGGTATCGGCACTAAGTAAATACCAATATAAAACTTTGAAATACTCAAAAAGAAAATAGAAGTAGTCATGCAGCTGATTCCAAAAAGAAAAGCAGCACAAGTTCAGATGAAATTCGGATCTAAAGAATAAAAAAAAAAAATATTGCACAATAAGAAGGAAAGTCAGGAAAGTAAACATGAATACGAGTATAAGTCAGATAAAAATGGAACAAATAATAGGGAATTGTAACGTGGCAAAAAACGCATACATGTATGCAATTATGGATGCAAAAAATAAGTTTTAGTGGTACTTGTGCAATGAAGTGAAAAATGATGTGGGGGGCTTGCGTTATAAAATTGTAACAAAAAAGCTCAAACTTAAACCAAGCACTACGCTAACGGACGTAATGCAAAACAAGTTGGCACAAGAACTTTTCCTAAGCCACCCAAAAGTTGAATGAGAAAGCTTTAAGTAAGGTATAACAATTCACAAAGCTGGAATTATAAAAAAACAGTAAAATTACCAAAAAATGCTCCGGTTCCGCATAAAATGCCACCTATTGTGCTAGAAACAGTTACAACGATTCCTGAAATTATCTTAATGTCAAACTTCCCACAGATATGGAAAGAAGCAAAATTAGTTTTACAAGAGAAACCGGTGAAAATGAAGAACCAGTCAGTTACAAACAAGGTCCATTAAGAAAGTATTACGCATGATTTTATTGTGATTAAAACCGGTCGGAAAATGTGGTGGAGGATCTGCCCTTCCAACGCAGCCGGTCGCCAACATGCTCCGACTGTTATAAGCAAAAAAACATGTATGGTAGTGACATCAAAGGCACGGTCAAGTTCCATCATGACAATGCCCCCAGCCAAACGGCCGTCATCGTTACCAACTTTCTGGCCAAAGCAACACTGCGGTGGTCCCCCAGCTCCCTTACAGTCCCGACTTGGCTCCGTGCGACTTTTTTTTGTTTCCCTGACTGAAGAGAGAGTTGAATGAAAAGCATTGGAAGTCCGTGGAAAACATCCAAAAGCATGTTACAAAGTTATTAAAAGACATTCATTCCTGTCGAAGAGTTTCAGGATGCCTTCCAGGCGTAGCAGACACGTCTCCGAAAGTGTATTGATGCAGGGGGACAATACTTCAAAGAGTTTTAAGCGTTTGTACCAGTACGATCAATAAATCTATTTTTCATAAAAAATACTCATTACTTTCATAATGGACCCTGGATCATTGTGCCTAACAGTTTTTGTAAAAAGTTCGGACACCTAATTACAGGTAGGTAGACTTAAAGTAAAGGTAAGGTTAAAAGTAAAATATCGAAAAACCAATTTGGATTCATAAAAGACAGATCTACAATGGTGCCATGAAGAAAATCATATATACACTAGTAGTAGTAGTAAAATGCGTTTAATTCGGTACCATGGCAAAACATAATGTTAGCGTGTGGCTAAGAAAGATACTTTCTAGTTAATTAAATAAAAATATCATAAAGATACAAAACTATCTCTACGGAGGTAGGTGATCATGGTCATAGCATTAGTAATACTAATAAACCACGTACAGCAAAAAACAAAAGAAAAAACATATACAAGGAGAATCTAAATATGCAATTGGAATGACTAAGAGATAAAAGCAAAGCAAAATGGACAAAACCATTGATTAAAGATATACCGAAATGAAGCCGGAAACATGAGAAAATCTAACCAAGTTCCTAAATGGTCACTAATGTTTTAAGGCCTATTTAGATCTATTTAAACCAACAGAGGATAGCAGATGCACATATTCTGGAATCAAAGACACAAAAAACACACAAAAAATAAATAAGTAAAAACCTAACGGTACCAGTAAGAATTGAGAATATCATAATCATAATGCTGGAAAGCAAAAAAAAACTAGGGAATTATTCATAAATTTGTTAAAAAGATAATTGTAAGCACTGACTAAGAAGAAGGAATCAAGGATCAAGACAAAAAAAACAATAAAACAGAAGACCTTATGCAAGGCTTTGGCTGGTTCCAGAAATGAGCACTAAAACGCCAAGTGGACATATAAAAATTAAGTTTTAGTGGGTAAGGAGCATCCCGCACAGGCTGGTAAAGCTTTCCCAAAACCTTAAAGGCTACTGCAGAGAAAAATCTAAGAAATTTTTCTATATAGATAAACAAGAATATTGTACAGCAATTTCATTAATAAAACCTTGCCAATACCTGCTAATTTACAATATTCTATTGGTTTTTGTCTTTGATCGCCAAGATTAACATATTTAAAACCATGCTGTACTTATATCTATTAATGTAAAAATTGTGGCAATACTTAATTTCTCTGAATCATTGAAACCTAGTGCATATTGTGATTACACGCAAGGTAACATACGGTGTTATAAAAAAACAATCTTATAGATCTATGTTAGGTTAGATATTCCCACGTTCTCTAATGTGCGTCAGCTTCAGGCGTTTCTTGGTCTTACCAACTTTGATGTGTGTTTATTAAGCATTACTCTACTATGCCAGCATATTTATATTACGCAGTAGTCTAGGCATGCCACTGCTGCACCAAAAATCGTGGGTTCAAATCTCACAACAAAAACTATTTTAAATTATTAAACGTTCTCCTATTTTCCAACCTGTCTTGTCAGCCTAGGGTTTTACGACTAAAATCCTTCTCTAGTCCGGAGTAGATTAATACACTGGTTCAAAATTTACTCAAAACTGTAGGTCCACCCGTAATGTAAGTTGCTAGCATTAACGGCAGAGAAGATGCTAGCAAGTAGTAATGCGAGTAAAACTAACGCGCAAAAAGTTTGCAATAGGAATTCTTCGTTTTGGATAAACGTTGCAGTATTGCGTATTTTAGTCGCACATTAATGGATAGAAAAGCGCAATACTCTAAGCATATAAAAAAATGGTATGCGCTCTAAAGCGTTGTTGGCTATATTTGATAGTTTTAAAATGTCATAAAAGGTTTATTTAAAGATGTAAATTGTTATTAAAAAAAAATCCCGTTAGGATTTTTTTACAAGAATAAGATATAACGCATGTCTCTGGTAAATCAACTTTTCATCAAATACCTTATCACGGTACTCTATTGTTTGTTAATATATCCTTCATAATAAATGCATAAAAATTGTTTGTTTTAACTTGTTCCCAAATGCTGCTCACCTACTTGCAATAGCTCACAATCGGTCAATAAAATGTGGAGTCACCCATATAGTGCATGAAGACTGGAACGGCATAAAAAACAATAACAGTTAATAGGCATCAGCAACCACCAAATAAGATGTAACATCAGAGCATAAGTCAAATGCCTTGAGAACACAAATTGGGGCTAAAAGAATTTGTCGCCGACTACATTCAAAAGTCACTAAATACAGCAACTTTAAGACTAAAGAGTGAGTTCAAAATTACACACTCACCCACACGCGTCGTTAATACTAATCGCAAAACTCAAGCAGCATCAACCGTAGGAAGAAGGTGGGCTAAATTTTGATGCTTTACTATGGTCTAGTCAGCTATCTGCTCAAAGACGGTTATGAGAATGTAATCGCTTAAGCATTCAATAACCCTATTCAAAGACGGACTGTGTTTTTTAATCATAGGAGGGGCTAGAAAAATTGCGATAAACAAATCCTTACTTCAACTCAATAACGAGTGGTAACCACGCATGCTCGTGCATTGTTCTGAACGTAGTCAAACAGATAACAAAAATATAGCAAATACAAACAATCTATTTAAACCATTCTTTGAGTGGAAAACAGCAATAGTAGCTTAGAAACTGGAAAGTTACAGCACTGCATTGGTGCACTGAGCAGAACAAGGTTTGAATCGAACTGTAAAAAATTTTTAGATAATCTTCTGAACAACAATTATTTTATAATAGGTCTGTTCCAACATGCAATTTGGACAGTTTGCAAACCGTCCAAACTGTGCACACAAACAAATATTTGTCATCCTTATGCAATCTTGTATACACAGTAATTTGTTTGTGTGCATAGTTTGAACGGTTTGCAAACTGTCCAAATCGTATCTTGGAACAGACTTGATATAAAACAAAAAGTTAAGCAAGTCAGTCGGAATGTATGCAAACTGAACCAAAACACAACTAGAACCGCCCTATCAAAGCTAGCACGTCAGCTGTGAGTCTACAGAAAACTATGAATGCATAGATGCATATACAAACCTTTACATCTCAGGTTTGCTTCATGTTATGTACTTATTTTTGTTAACTGATTTTCAAAACAGGTTTAGCAACAATTATGTAAGAATAAAAATTAATTTTGATCACAATCGCTTATCGGAATTAATCGTATAAATCTGAATCGCTAGTCCATTTTTAGTTTGTATTACTACAACTTATACTTGTAGAAATACTATCCGAGATAGGAAAATAACTAAACTCGATGGATTTAATAATCGGATATTAATAAAAACGCGTATGGATAAATGTATGTACAATACTGAAGTCGGTTATCGATGTTACCGCTTTGCCGTTGTCTGACTACCGGGATAATCGGTTCTATCAATAGACCCAACTCGGCACGTATAAAATACCTAATTAAGGAAACCTAACCAACTGGTATCCTGGCGACTGTCATCTGTGTGCATCCCCACAATACTTAACTTAAATGTAAATTGTCTATTTGTTTTTGTCTTCTGTTATCTACTCAAAAATTAATTAAAACCGAAAATCCGAAATTTATACTAAGCGATAGAATGATTTTGACAATGTATATAATGTATTCCAAGCTAAATGTTTCTCAAACCAAATGCCATCGACTCATTCCAATTAGTAAAATTGTATAAAAAATAAAAAATATAACTTACGGCATAATTGTTGAGATCTCCATTTGATCGGTACACCTCTATTATTGCATTCTTGTGCGTACGCAGCGACAGCAGTGCATAGACATTCACAATCTCCGCCTTGATCACAAGCACATGAATCAAATACGCATCTTTCTAAATATCCATCAACTGGCACTTCCTTATGGCAAGGTGCAAAAACGTTTGATTTCAAAATACCACATTCTTTCAACGCCCATACTTTTCTATCTGGTCGTTTAGCGCATGTATTCTAAAATATAATCTATTTAGCATAATTTTCTTAATTTTTTCAATTAATTCATACTTCAACTTCTAGTGCTTCTGGGCAATAAGATTGAAGTTTCCACGAATCACCAAATAATTGTGGAGAAGCTTCTGTTAACCCACCAGATGGTGTTTGGAAATCATCTTCTTCGTTATTGTTGTAATTTCCGCATAAACCTTTTACCTAAAAATGTTTCAACCATTATTAATTTATGTGTTATTAAATATAAATAAAGTGACGGAGTGGGTTGGTTGTTAGTTTTTATAAAAGTACAAATGATAAATTATATTTACCTTATTTTTCCAACGTGGTTGAACTTTTACATATACTCTAGTTCCTTGATCCCAATGCACAATTAATCCCAAATCTGGTGCCTCTAGTATTACATATAAATCTTTAGTTCGAACTGTAAAGCGTTTAAAAGCTTGGAAAACTGGCATTCTTTTGCCTCTAGTAAATTTAACAGTTTCCTGTTGTGGTCCTGATCCAATTGATATTGTTATAGATTTTGAACAGCTTACACCTAAAGTACCGCAAGGTACGTTCTGAAATGATAAAATAATAAAATCTCTTTCAATAGTTTATTCATAAATAAACTTAAATTTTTATGTTTATAACTTAACATAGTTAAATTTATTAATTTAAAAGAAATTCTATACCTGTATGGTAATATCAAAATTATCATCAGTTCCTAGAACACCTTTTGCAAAAACATAATCGCACTGCCCTTGATAGTCATAAACTTTTCCATCAAAAGTTTTAAAATGTGAATCTCCCCATGCACTACATTCGGCAATACATTGCCTATCCGTGCAATCCCATTTACCATTTCTGCATTTACTATAAAAAAAACAATAAAATAAACACTAATTTAATATTAAAATAATCCAACTTACCAAGTATTACAATCACTTTGAACCGCTGAATTCTCTTTATAGCTTCTACCACCATGATGACACGGACAATCTGATGGTTTAACGCAATGTTTACTACGAGTATCCAACACATATCCTTCTTTACATTCACATCCAGGATGACAAACACCGGCGCTAAAGAAATCTAGTTCGTGCATGTTCTGAAAATGTATTTTAAATGTTAATAGGTTTGTTTTGGTGTTTTAGTTTATTAATACCTTGCAAGTACTTGGTTCAACCGGTTCACATGTTGTAAATACTAAATTTCTTGTAGCATTACATTTTGCCATTAAATCGTTGGTAGGAGGGAATTGTACCACATCTTTTGGTTTGGCTGGCTTACAAATCCAATTTGCATTAATACATGTACTAGAAAAAAAAAATTAATATATAAAAAAAAGAACTGAAATAATTACAAAGTCAAGGGAAGTTTTCCTCAAAAAAATAAAAATTTACTAATTATATAATCTTTTAATATAAACTTTTTTAAAAGTGGTTTTTAGAACCACAATTCACAGTTTTCGTAAAAACTAAAAATAAAAACATTGTAAACTTTACGAGACTACATTTAAAACTTACTACTGTGAGTTTCGATGATGTTTGTGTCTACTTAGCTATGACTACAATATGCAAGTTTGGTTTCATTCGTTTGACATTTGTTATTTTTATATCAATTTAATCAGGCAAAAATGAGTGATTGAACACAGAAGCATCATAATTTGTTAATTTGGAAATAAGCAAAGTATTGGCACAATAAATTCCCAAGCTGTTCAGTCCCAAACAAAAACTGTGTGGACGATAAATTTTCCACTCAAGAAGGCAAAAACGCAATTTTTTAGACAAATAAAAAGTAAAGGCCACAGTTTGCAGGGTACATAAGCTCGAATTGTTCAAAAAATAATGAATAAATGCAATTTTAAGAAATTACAACATCCACCTTACAGTTCCAACTTATCCTCCTGTGACTATTATATCTTTCCAAAACTCAAAAAACACATGTTAAAATAAATTATCAACAATTGGTTTGTTGGACTAGCCAACCAAACAGTGGCTCCTCGGCACATCCGCCAAAGAAAATTTATTAGATGACAAAGAACTTCAGATCATGATACTGAAGAACTTACCTGAACCAAAAATGGAAATAACATGGATCCCGGGACCACAGTTGGAATCAGCAACTTTCCTAAAAAGGTTTCATAAACGACATTTTTTCTTCATAGAAAATACAATTCTTCATACAAATCCACTTATTGGTAATATCTGAATAATAAATTTAGCCTCCAGAATGTCAATTTTTAGGATAACCAGAATCCAAAAAGACTCATTCTGCTTATGGATAAAGGCGCTTGGGAGAAGATGGCTAACCTAGGGACTCTGGTCTGTTCCAAAAAGAACGGAGACAAACCGAAAGAAACAAAAACCGTCAAGAAAACCGTGGATCAAAATACATCGCCGGTTGCCAAAGAACAATAAGGGTAAGTTCAATAATAAACTTCGTGCAATTTAATTTACATCACTGGCAGAGCAGCTTCTGTAGCATTCGTTACGTATATTCTCTAACACGATATTGACATCGCTTTTATCCACAAACCTTGGATCTATAAGGGAGATATCAAGTGGTTAAGCATACCGGGTAGATTGCTGCTAGCAGCAGATATGCAAACCTCGTACATAATCATAGCAAAGCATGTACTTCTAATCTAATGCCATTAGAAGACCTATGTTTCAGAGACCTAGTGACAGCCAAGGTGGTGATAATAAAGAAAGCAACTAAGAATTCTCGGATCTGGATACCTACGATCTGCAGGGATCTCAACCACCTGCAGAACTACTGCAGCGGTGAAAAACTCTTAGAATTAATAGTGAAATATAAGTTTATTATCATGAACAACAATAACGCGCCAACGTTTTGCAACGTGTCGCATAGCGAGGTTACTGACCTAACATTAGCAAAGCCATTGAAGTGATTAAAAAGTGCCAAGAAGCTCTCATTGTCTGATCATGCATTCATCCAATTTAATATCAAATTCGAAGAAACGCTCCTTTTGGAATACAGGAACCCGAGAAAAATTAACTGTGAGCTATACAATAATAGTATTTTATTGTATTGTTAGCCAAATTGAAGTCTGCCCAAAGGCAGCAAAAACATCACAAGAACTGGAGATAATGACATATTTGTCAACTCCAATAAAACCGATTTTTGAAGGAAGTTGCACTAGCACTATCAAGCACACCCAATAAGATTACATTGTAAAACAAAGGCCTGACATGGTAAAGGCATATACTAGAAAGCTGTTAATACAACCAAAAGAGTTACATAAAAACAAGTGTTTTGGCATATAATAAAACAAAAAAAAACTAAAAAATTATTGTGGAAAAGATACTGTAAAGGCGTTCAAAAAAGTCCCGCATGCTCACGCCTCCAAAAAGTCATACAGGGTTGGTCGACACACATTGCAAGATCTGCTCC
Organism: Tachinus rufipes; assembly: GCA_963932245.1. NCBI lineage: Eukaryota > Metazoa > Arthropoda > Insecta > Coleoptera > Staphylinidae > Tachinus > Tachinus rufipes. The sequence goes on from OZ010744.1 coordinate 82,845,535, forward strand.
ATAGACACTTCCCGGGTTCTATGCTGACGGAACCTCCTGATTAAGAAGACCTAGAATTGCAAAAAGGCAAACAAAAGAACTGGAAAAAGCAAAAACCATAATTAATTAAGGCAACCTGAAATTGGAGATCAACACATTCGAACCATGCAAGTTGCTACGAACCGATGGAATTTATCCCATAGAAAGAGCTGAAAAGAGCCTCTATGCAAAATCTTCAGAGAAAGCTTAGCACTTTCACAAATATCAAGTATCGGTGGTAATTTTACTGATGCCGGGGATGCCCTGGTTAAATCCTGCAGTCCAATTAGGTTGACATCCTTTATGTAAAACTATTGAAAAAAATAGTTGACAGGTACATACGGGACGAGACGCTAAAAGCCCAACCACAACACCAGCACCAATATACCTACCAAATGAAAAAATCCTGCAAACTAGCTATACACCAACTAGTCAGCAAGTGCATATTTAGGAGCATTCGACAATACTACTTTCAAATCCATTGCAAATGCAGTCGAATCGAGGAATAATATTATTAATAATAATTCTTTATACCCAACAATTCAAATGAAACTTATTACAAAATAATATTAAAAATAGAATAGACTCTTTCGTCCAACAATCAACTCCATGCTCAATAACCGGACTGTAGTCGTAACATTATATGGAAAAACTGTAGGAGTCCAAATCGCCGATGGATGTCTACAAGGGGATATACTTTTCCCTTTACTGTAGTGCTTATTTATGGACAACTTACTACAGATACTCAAAAACATGCGTCTTTGCTCTAGGCTACGCAGATGATCACACTACCCTTGTATATCTGAAGTTTGGAACAACTATGTCAAACATGATACGAATGTTGTAGAAAGGTGGTGCAAAAAGGAAAGGTTATCAGTGAACCCAAACAAAACGACGATTGTACCGTTCACAACACGGCAAAAACACCACAGACCTAAAAAACCTGAAAATGTATGCAGTCACGATCCCGATGTCAAAAAAAGTAAAATATCTGGGAAACTTCAACACACACTTGACTATTATAACAACAAAAGCCATTCGGGTGCTCTTTGCAACTAAAATGGTGATCGGGCGTACATAAGGACTAATACCTAATATGACCAGATGGTTATACACGGTAGTGGTGAGACCTATTATCACATACAATGCGCTTGTAAGAGAAAAAAACACTCAAGTGTACGGTCAAAAACCTAGACAAAATTCTGAGGCTAGCATGTCGCTGGTAATGGGGGCTACGGAAATACTATCATCGTTATCCCTTCTTCACCTGATGATAATGGCATACAGACTGCGGATAAATGAACATAATATAAACCTAGGGATTCACAGACCTAACATAACAAATGTGTTGCATGAGGAAGAAACTCTAATAATAAGGTCGAACTTTATAAAAGGCCACTGCGTCAGTAAAAAACTTGATGTGATAATACCACAGCAAAACGAATAGATAAACAATAGATTGGAACAGTCAAAAAAACTATCTAGTACACAGATGGGGCCAAAGACCAATAGGGCTCCAGTGCTTGAATCATAAGGAGATATACCAAAGAAGGCAAAACCTTGCTACCTTTGAGCAAACATGGTTTGACTTTTTAGGTAAAGGTAGCTGCGACAGGGACATGATCAAAACAGACTAATAAATATCATGTCAGATAGCCAAGCGGCATTGCAAAGCCATAATTACCAGTAATAAAATCCAAACTGGTTATGACCTGCATATGCAATCTGGAAACAGTTGCAACAACCTGCAAAGTTTGCCTGGTATGGATACCAAAAAACCAAGGAATAAAAATGATCATCAGCTCGCCAAATAAGGAGAGAAAAGGACATTCGCTGGACCAGAACGTGCTTTCGGGGTCCCGTACGAGACAAATCCACAAGTTCCATGCAACTATAGAAATGACCAAGTATGGTAATATAGGAAACATCTACATACTCATGTATCGGTATCAAAGCCGCGTATAGGGATCAACCGTCTATCGGCATCATGACCGCATAATATTGATTGATCTTGAAATCTATAGGAATAACCATTTATAGGAAAATAACAAAACCGGCCAAAAGCATGTATCGGCACCCTTACTACTAGCGCAATCTATCACTATCGCAACTTGGGCAATATCATCACCTACAGGTTAATCGTATAACTAATGAAAGTGGACTCTTGCGATATATTAAGTAGAAATATAATCGAAAGTGCGGACAACTTCAGACACATAGGAATATTCTGAGATCGATCTGTTATTAATGATTGTCAAAGACAATCAGTGGTGAGAAAGAGAAAGCATAACTGAGCAAAAAAGAAAGTATCCCTGCAATCAAATCACCGGAATAGCTGAGAACTAACCTGTTTTGATCAGGAACTGGAACATACACTAACCGATTAACACAAACATCTGACAGCTTAGTAGGTATCTGCCATCACCAGCCGGGAAGTAGCGACTCTTGGTTAAACAATCTTAAAACACAAACTGGAAGATTGTAGTAGAGACGGCGGCTTGCAGAAACCCCAGCTGAGCGTAAAGAGATTGCATCGGAGGATCCAGATAGCAAGAAAGTAGAGTATCCGTGCAGGCAAAGCAACGGAAAGCACCCTCACAACAAAGAACTTCAGTAGTTCCTCGGGATCATAATAACTAAGAGAGAAAAGTGGAACAGACAGTAAATAGTGAAGTGAACCGGATTGTGAGTCTGGTGTTTGCAGTGAGTGTGATTCCATTTGACCACTAGTCGTACGACCTTCTACAATAAACCAGAATAGAGAGAGTAATAGAAAAGAAGTGTGTCGGATTGTGTACCTGGTGTGTAAAATGTTATTCATGAGGGCCACTAGTTGTTAGCTCGCTAACCTCTACTTCCTCAAACACAAAGGCAACTGCCGGGTTGTGTGTTCGGCGTAAGTAGTAAAGAGCGGCCAAAGAAACGGAGACGGCGGGCAAACTCGGCTTGATCTAGGCCGGGCGGACTTGACGACCTGCGAGCTAACCGACGTCTCGCATCACCTCCGAAGAACTCAAGGATGCGTAAATAAAATATTGTTAACACGACGGTACTCAACCACCAGACAATCCAAAACGACTGCGGTAATACATTCTTTACATTTTTGGTACATATTGAAAGCCAACTGTAAAGTAGCATCACAAAGTAAACCTTAAAACATAGGCCACCCGCCCAAGTGTTAGTTAGAGATTAGATCTTATCCTCTTTACAAATGTTAATTGTCACTAAAATGATTCTGCAAATGTTAGTTCTAAGTTCATAAAATAAATCGTCTTTTTTAATAAATGAATTCAAAAAAACAATTTAAAAGTCAGTAATTGCTGAAAAATCTCATAATCAGAAGTTTGCAAGCAGATTTTTAATAATCACAAATCTATTGAAAGCGTTAAAAGTTTTATACTTGACTATCTGCACTTACATCTTATAACTTAAAAAGTTGTAGAAACGGCATTTAATTAGCAAGTTAGTTGTGAAGAAATATGAACGACTGTCTCAAGTAATTTGCGCCAATGGCTTGCACAAATCAATTTGCGCAAATTACTTGAGCATGAAAACCGACCATAACAATTTATTTTTATTAGTGCTAAGTTTGGATTGTTTCTCATTATGTCTTGTTAATCAAACTAGACTCTTAAATTGGACGAGCCGTTTGATAAAATCTTTAGTTAGCTTTTCATGGGATAGTTTTAAAAAAATAGAAGCACAATTTCGTAAAAAAATTTAAAACTAATATGAACTTCAAATAGTTTTAATTCAAGTTTTATATTATTATTATTCACCTATTTAGCAAAATATGCTAGTGCACCATAGACCCAACGAAATAATAAATGTATTCAAGTATAATATTTTCCTATCAATTAGTAACGTTCAATTTAATTTTAAAAACTGTTTATTTTAATTTATACGCTAATAATATGCTTTAACCTTTATCAGAGCTACAAAACATACAAAATCAGTGTACACACTAATATAAAAATATAAATTAAACAAAATTACGAAAAAGCGTTATAATTATGTATGTAATTCTAATACGTTTGTACGACAGCAACAAGTATTTAACATATTCAAAATAATTGATATATCATACAATATTACTGAAGGGAATAAATTAAAATAAGATTAATTAATTAGACAAAAATAAATTCATAATACAACCTTTGTCACAAAGATGAACATTAGAAATAATATACCTAAAATGTTTAATAATTAGCCTCAAAACAAGTACGTAGCTGAACTTGGCTACGGCTACGGATTCGTTTAAGAAGTACATTTGTGAATCCGCGTACCAGCATTGGAATTTAGCGGTGCTTTATATTTGTTTTAGATCAATATAAAACTTAATAATTTAAACAAATTGCTCTGTTGTTTAAATAAATAGTATAATTTAGCAATAATTAAATAAATAATAAATTTAATACAACTGCGTTGTCAACAAAATATGTAGATATAAATGGGTGTTAATAAATTATAAATATAATATTAAAACAGCGTTCAATATTTTTACATAAAAAATAATTTGTAGCTTTTAAATGTTTTTACATGTATTTTCTTCTTATTATTTAACAAATAGAAATATACTTTTGAATTTCTGGAAATCAATAAAAAAACTTTTTATTCCGTTTATTTATGAAAAAAAATCTAAATAATTTGACTAATAATTTAATTTAAGGTTGGATGGCCATTGCTTAAGCTAATAAATAGTTAATTAACCAATATTAATAAAACTTTAAACTGCCGGATATCCGAAAAAAAATTGTTTAAAAACGGAAAATGTAAAATATAGCTAAAATAAATGATTCAGTTTTTTGGCTGACACAACTTTATTTATGAACGGATCCGCAATGTTTTTGCTAATAATTGTTTTTAATTGACTATTAAATGAAAATATTATTTCAGATTTCCGGGTATCTCAGCGAAAATTGCTTAAAAACCGGAAAATGTAAAATATATGTAGCAAAAATAATTGATTTAGTTTTTTGGCTGACACAACCTTATTTATGAACGGATCCGCAATGTTTTTGCTAATAATTGTTTCCATTTAACTATTTAATAAAAATATAATTTTTCCGGATATCTCAGAGAAAATTGGTTCAAAAACGGAAAATTTAAAATATAGCAAAAATAAATGATTCAGTTTTTTTGTTGACACAACTTTATTTATGAACGGATCCGCAATGTTTTGTTAATAATTGTTTCTATTAAACTAATAAATGGTAATATTTTTTCAATTTTTCGGAAATTTAGGGGAGATTGGTTCAAAAACGAATAATGTAGAATATAACTAAAATAAATAAATCATTTTTTTGGCTGACAGCCTTATTTATGAACGGATCCGCAATGTTTTTGCTAATGATTGTTTTTATTTAACTAATAAATGGTAATACAATTTCAATTTTTTGGATAATTGTTTTTATTTAACTTATAAATGAAAATAGTTTCAATTTTTCGGATATCTCAGGTGAAATTGGTTCAAAAACGGAAAATTTAAAATATAGCAAAAATAAATTATTCAGTTTTTTGGCTGACACAACTTTATTTATGAACGAATCCGCAATATTTTTGCTAATAATTGTTTCCATTTACTATTAAATGAAAATATAATTTCAATTTTCCGAATATCTTAAGGGAAATTGGTTCAAAAACGGAAAATTTTATATTTAAAATTTAATATATCAAAAATAAATGATTCAGTTTTTTGGCTGACACAACCTTATTTATGAACGGATCCGCAATGTTTCTGCTAATAATTGTTTCGATTTAACTATTAATTGAAAATATAATTTCAATTTTCTGGATATCTCAGGGGAAATTGGTTCAAAAACGGAAAAATTAAAATATAGCAAAAATAAATGATTCAGTTTTTTGGCTGACACAACTTTATTTATGAACGGATCCGCAATGTTTTAGCTAATAATTTTTTTTTATTTAACAAATAAATTGTAATACAATTTCAATTTTCCGGATATCTTAGGGGAGATTGGTTCAAAAACGAAAAATGTAAAATATAGCTAAAATAAATTATTCAGTTTTTTGGCTGACGCAACTTTATATATAAACGGATCCGCAATGTTTTTGCTAATAATTGATTTTATTTAACTAATAAATGGTAAAACAAATTCAATTTTTCGGATATCTCAGGGGAGATTGGTTTAAAAACGGAAAATGTAAAATATAGCAAAAATAAATTATTCAGTTTTTTGGCTGACACACAACCTTATTTATGAACGGATCTGCAATGCTTTTGCTAATAATTGTTTCTATTTAACTAATAAATGGTAATATAATTTCAATTTTCCGGATATCTCAGGGGAGATTGGTTTAAAAACAGAAAATGTAAAATATAACTATAATAAATGGTTCAGTTTTTTGGCTGACACAACCTTATTTATGAACAGATCTGCAATGTTTTTGCTAATAATTGTTTCTATTTAACCATCAAATGAAAATATAATTTCAATTTTTGAGATATTTCAGGGGAAATTGGTTCAGAAACGAAAAATGTAAAATAAAGCCAATATAGTTTATTGAGTTTTTTAACTAACACAACCTTTTTTATTGTCGGATTCCTAATGTTAACTATTAGTTAGTTACACACATGATATTTTTTATAACAAATTAAAAAGTCATCAATTTGTAGGCATAAATTTAATTTTTAGAAAATACTTGATGTTTTAGCTTTAAAACGGCTTATTCAATTTTGTAATAAAACATTGGAATACCCTGAATTTAAGAGTTTTTCCAGTGATGTGTAAAATTATAATAAATAAGAACTTTTTTTTTAAATAATTACATTGGTAATATTTCTGTTTGGATGGTTTACTGATAGGTTAGTACTAGTAGTTTTAGAATACTGATAATTGTAAGTGCATGTTTTTATTAGTGATGCCGCCGGATCCACTTTTAGGCCGGAACCTACAAAGAACCGGAACCGGACCGGAACCAAATCCAAGACCTTATCCATAAAAATTAAAAAAAATAAAACAATATTTATCAGCGCCGTTATCTAGCGCAAACCATGGAAGAAAATTAATTTCCTACATTATAATATAAATATTATTGATAATACTGATTAATATAATATTTTAATCATGATTTATTAATATTATAATATTATTATTATTTTGTTTTATTATTTTTTTGTTTTCATTTTATTAATATATTTTACCTGTTTTTTAACATTTGTATTCTACTTTCATTACATTCAAATATTTAAAATATCGGATCCAGCCGGGTCTGGCCGAACCCGACCGGATAGTTGTCAAGGTCCGACCGGATAGTTGTCAAGGTCCGGCCGGAACCGAATCTTTCTAATATTGTCCGGATCCGCCGGATACCGGGCCTGGATCCGGTTTCGGCGGCATTATTAGTTTTTATCTATTACTTTACATTGCAATTTTTTTAAATAGTTTTTTGTATGAATTGTGCCAACCAGTGTAACGTTTTAATTTTTTTTGTATATATGCAAACTCAAGATTATAAAAAAACTTTTAGCAGTTTATAATGGATTACTTATTTATTTGTGAATATATATATATATATATATATATATAGGTAATTAAAGAATTCACTAATAATTGGCTATAAATAAAACTATTATCTCAGCTGCAATAAAGAAATCTTTACAATTTAAAGACATAAACATAACTTTGTCAAGATAAAACATCAAAATATTGTCTGATATCATGAAATTTATTTTGTTACAAAAAAGGGCATTCATAAGTAAAATAAGTAGTATCTAAAATACATTTTTATGTTTATTATTAAATTTGTAAATTCTTATACCAGCTTTTATTGCTAAAACATAATATTTTAATCTTAATTTATAATTAAAATTAAAACCTAATCACTTTATTAAATCCAGAAAAGCATAATTAACTAATTTAAATAATAAAAAACCAAAATTATGTTAAGTGTACTTATTTGTCAGTTTTATAATTTGATTTGTGAATTATAATTTTATTTTATTTAGAACAAGATTATAAGTTCGGTCTCTTTTATTCTAAAAAGGTTTTATTTTTTTGCAGTCGTAAAATATATTATCATGACAGCCGTCCTCGGTATTTTATTTATACATCGGTCATAATAGCGTAAAAAATCCTCACAATATTTTAAAAAGAAATTATTAAATTAAAGTAATTAATTTATCGGCATCTTAAATGTACTGTTTTATAATGCATTTTTGAATAATTTGCTATGATAATTTGTAATACACTTCTATTACTAACACGTGTTAAAAATAAAAGTTTGTTGAAATACACACTGTCCGTCACTTTGATTTATTATAAAAAAAGTTTTTTTCTTGCTCCTTTTAAAGTTCATTTCTGTTGTACTTGTTTTGTTATAATGCTTAAAAATTTCATTCTTGAATATTATGCTGTATTATCATGGAACTTGTATGCTAAGGATTACTTATTTAATAATTCTTCAAATGATTTTAAAATTTTAATTAATTTATCTGGTACTTTAAAACGTCTAGATATTAATATGCAAAGCTCACATAGTAAATAATAAAAAAGTTTTTTTTATTTTATAAATATGTAGCTATAAATATAATATAAAAATGCACTAATGAATAATAAATAATTACAAGCTGATACTTGACAATACTGATAGAATTTATTTTGATATAAAAGTATTTATAGTTTTAAAATTATCTTTTCTTATTAAACTTGTAGGTGTTTGACAATTTTTTGTTCAAAAAAACTCTTTTTCCGGAAATTTGAAACTTGAGTTCCATATGTTAGTTAAATAGAAACAATTATTGCTTAACACATTGCGGTTTTTTTCTTAATAAGACTGTGTTAGCCGAGAAATTCAAGTAACTAGTTTAGTTGAACTTTACATTTTCCGTTGTTGAACCAATCTCCCTTCAGATATCTATTTTTTTATAGATAAATAGAAACAATAATTAGCAAAAACATTGCAAATCCTTACTCAAATAAGGTTTTGTTAGCCGAAAAACTGAATCAATTATTTTAGCTATATTTTACATTATCCGTTTTTGAACCAATCTCAGACATCCATAAAATTGAAATTATATTTTCATTTAATAGTTAAATAGTAACAATTATTAGCAAAAACATTGCTGATCCGTTCATAAATAAGGTTGTGTCAGCCAAAAAACTGAATCATTTATTTTAGCTATATTTTACATTTTTCGGTTTTAAAGCAATTTCCCCTGAGATATCCGGAAAACTGAAATTATATTTTTATTTAATAGTCAAATAGAAACAATTTTTAGCAAAAACATTGCGGATCCGTTCATAAATAAGGTTGTGTCAACCAAAATAACTAAATAATTTATTTTTGCTATATTTTACATTTTCCGTTTTTAAAATGTGAAAATTGAAATTATATCACTTAAAAAGAATCGATTAATAGCAAAAACATTGCGGATCCGTTCATAAATAAGATTGTGTCAGCCAAAAAACTGAATCATTAATTTTAGCTATATTTTACATTTTCCGGTTTTAAAGCAATTTCCCTTCAGATATCCGGAAAACTAAAATTATATTTTTATTTGATAGTCTAATAAAAACAATTATTAGCAAAAACATTGTGGATCCGTTTATAAATAAGGTTGTGTCAGCCAAAAAACTGAATCATTTATTTTAGCTAAATTTTACATTTTCCGGTTTTAAAGCAATTTCCCTTCAGATATCCGGTAAACTGAAATTATATTTTCATTTAATAGTCAAATAGAAACAATTATTAACAAAAACATTGCGGATCCGTTCATAAATTAGGTTGTCAGCTAAAAAACTGAATCGATTATTTTAGCTATATTTTACATTTTTCGTTTTTGAACCAATCTCCCCTGTGATATCCGGAAAATTAAAATTATATTACTTTTTATTAGTTAAAAAGAATCGATTAATAGCAAAAACATTGCGGATCCGTTCATAAATAAGATTGTGTCAGCCAAAAAACTGAATCATTTATTTTTGCTATATTTTACTATTTCCGGTTTTAAAGCAATTTTTCCTGAGATATCCGGAAAACTGAAATTATATTTTCATTTAATAGTAAAATAGAAACAATTATTAGCAAAAACATTGCGGATCCGTTCATAAATAAGGTTGTGTCAGCCAAAAAACTGAATCATTTATTTTAGCTATATTTTACGTTTTCCGTTTTTAAACAAATCTTTTTCGGATATTCGAAAGTTTAAAGTTTTATTATTATTGGTTAATTAAATCTTTATCAGCTTAAGCATTGGCCATCCAACCTTAAATTAAATTATTAGTCAAATTATTTAGATTTTTTTTTCATAAATAAGCGCAATAAAAAGTTTTTTATTGATTTCCAGAAATTCAAAAGTTTATTTCTATTTGTTAAATAATAAAAAGCAAATATATGTAAAAACGTTTAAAAGCTACAAATTATTTTTTATGTAAAAATATTATATTTATAATTTAATAACACCCACTTATATCTACATATTTTGTTGACAACGCAGTTGTTTTAAATTTATTATTTATTTAATTATTGCTAAATAATACTATTTAGTTAAACAACAGAGCAATTTGTTTAAATTATTAAGTTTTATATTGATTTAAAACAAATATAAGAGCACCGCTAAATTCCAATGCTGGTACGCATGTTGATGATTTAGCTGGGCGATGCTTGAGTGAGAGCGCGGATTCACAAATGTACTTCTTAAACGAATCCGTAACCGTAGCTAAGTTCAGCCACGTAAAACAAGTCTAGAGAAAACTATTCGTAAGTAACCTAAAAATACGGAACACCTATCAAAATAGTTCCTAAGTGCACAAAAATTTATAATATTAATTTCAAATAAGCAACTATAAACACTAAAACCTCTTCTAATACGAAAAAAATAATATTCATTGTTGAATTTATTCGTAAACTTATTAAAACGTTAATTTGGATCAAGCTTATCAATTCAAAATAAATTGTAATTATATTTACCATAATTGAAGTCCTTTGCTCCCAGGTCTGACTTCTTTATAACCGGCCGGAAACTCTAGTCCATTATGCTGACACTTACATTGGCCAATCGGTATACATTCACCATGTTGATCTAACGTGTATCCTTCACGACAATTGCATCCCTCCACACATTGTTGGCGGCAATCAGGACGTGTTGCTACATCGGAGCATGTTCTAGTGCACGGATTACCACACAATTGGTACACTTGACCCGGAGGACAACTTACACCACATTCACGTATTTCCGTGCGCCAATTTATTTTAACATTTACAGCTGTACATTCTTCAGCATATGCGGCAATAATTGGACACAGACAATTAGCAACCTGTAATAATTATTAATACTGAAAATATTATTTAAAAAACAAAAATTTAATTTACCTTTGCATGACAAGAGCACATATCATACAAACAATCATTGAAAAATTGTTCGGGATCAACATGTGAATGACAAGCTAAAACAATCAAAATAAGATTTTTTACATACATTTAGCAAATAAATGCTTACGTTTGAATAATTCTGATTTAAGTTTTCTACAATATTTTTCGGCTATAGCTTTGTTTTGCATATTTTCTTCACATGGGTGCGATTTTATTTTATCTGGTATATCGTTGCATTTTTCATCAGTCTTCCATTTATTGGCAAAAGCAATAACAGATTGTTCAACGTCATTTTCGGGTGTTAGGAAATCATCTTTTTGATTATCATTGAAGGTACCACAAAGACCCTACAAAACAATTATTATAATATTAATTAATCATATAAATTAAAAGTAAAAACCTTAGTTTGTCCTTTGAATTTGGCTGGTGCGTTAACATATACGCGACTGGTTCCATCCCACCATACTTGAATTTCGTTTGGCAATTCAGCTGAAATTAATTTTGATTTAGGAACCTATTTTAACAAATGTTTTTAAATTTATGTCATACCAACTATAAATATGGATGAGAAGATTCGGATATTAACGCCGGATATGGAGTATGGTAGTTTGCTGATATCTAATCCATTAACGACCAATTCATGATTTTGTTTTAGTTTAATATTTTGGCCAGCAATTCTAATAGTCACTGCTCTTGTACAAGAAGGTAATCCGGCTGCTATGTTTACAGGGAAATTCATTGCCTAAAATAAATTAATAATAACGTAATACATTTAGGTATAATAAAATAATCAGCTGAGATAAATTAATCTATGGGCATACTATACTTGCTTGTATCACCGTCCGACGGTGCCCTTGTAAAGGTTAAAACGAGTTACGGTTTTTTAAATATATTTAAGATATAGTACATAGTAAATGTGTTTTATTTATTTTAAAAATAAAAATTCTAAAAAACAACACAAGACTATCTACCTAGCTCTTTTCCACAAAATCCACATATCAAGGTATGTATATATAATAAAACAGCTTACCTCTGATATGGCTCCACTACAAGCAACATTTTCAGCCTCAATTGTAAAGTTATCCGCTTTGACCAAGTAGTAATTGCATTGACCCATAAAGTCATATTTCTTTCCATCAAACGTAACGTAATGCGGATCACCAATAGCAGCACATCTTGAACCACATGATATCTACAAATATATAAGTTTAATATACAAATAAAAAAATTGTAGATTTTAACACAATAAATATTACAAAATAATAAAACCACTTTTAAATAAAATTATAATAAAACTGAATAATTAACCTGTGTGCAAATCCATTGACCTTCAGAACAAGTACAAGTATTACAATCCTTTGGTACACTAGTACCTGGGGCATGGTCTTTTCCACGCAACTTGCAAGGACATTTATTCTTGGTTATACATGCTCCATTATGTAAAACAGTTCCAACAGGACAATAACAACCTTCTTCACAAACTGCATCTTCAGGTTTTTCTATAGATGCACCGCAAACTGCTTGTCCTCCTGTTGGTCCACATGACATGTAAACTCTACCACCTCCGCATGTAATAGCTGCAAAATATTACATAAAATATTACCTAAAAACAATATTTTGACTACTAACGGCATGTATTTTCGTCTCTCCAATTAGCTAATTTTATTCCTTTATGGGAACACGCCCTTACATATACGTTGAATGTATTACATGCACAAACAGTGGGATCTTCGTCTTCGCATGTACAATAATCCCATTTACAAGCATCTAGAAGCACTGTAATATCCATGAACTGTAACATAATAAATAAGTAAAGTAGTAACATATTATTATATTAATTAATTTACAGAATGACAAGCTGAAAATCTAGGATCACTTAGCAATTTCTTGCAAAACTCATTAGCCTTGTTTGGTTTAGTATCAGCAACGCCCAAATCTAAACAAGCGTGTTCTTCAGATGGTGAAGACTTGCATTCATCTAAAATTGTAATATTTAAAACAATATAAACAGGATCTAATTAATAATATTACCATCTAATGTATCAGTTTGCCAACTTTTTATTAAAGTAACAAGACTTCTTGGTTTGCTACCGTCTTTGGCTAATAAATCGTTATCTTTATCTCCATCTAATAACCCACATAAACCTCCTGTTCGATTCCACATCGCTTCATTTACTTCTACTTGTACCAATTGCTAGAAAATTTTAATATTTTGTTACTATTTGATAAATTTATTAAATTAAGCTACCTTTCCATCCCATTTGACTTTGACTCCAACTGTGTCCAGATAAACAACAACGTAATGTGCCACCATATCAATACGAAGACCTGGTAATTGGCCGGGTATTGGTAATACTTTTGTTGGTGATACAAATATTGGTATGCCTTTTTCTATAAAAAAACATCATTTGTTACCAAGACACATAAAAGTTGTATTAAATGAAATTGTATATTTAAGTTTGCTGTTACTAAAATTATAAAAAATAATTTACTGCTGTTTAAAAAATTGAAATCAAGCTTGTTACCGATGTGGCTTATAATTATTTTGTTATAATGTAAATGTAAAAATGCTTCAATAAAGTTTAAACAAAATCATTTGATATAGTATTTAGTTTATCCTATCAATTTAATTCGGTTTAAACAAAATCATTTGATATAGTATTTAGTTTATCCTATCAATTTAATTCGGTTTAGATAAATTGAAACAAATTACTAAAAAATGTGAATTGGTTTTTGAACAAATTATTAACTTAATTTACGGATAGCCATTATGAACATTTCTACCTTGAGGAGTTGTCGTCTTTATTGTGCAAATATTTAATTAGTGATTTCAGAAAAATCAAATAAAATTATATGGTATGATTGTTAAAGTAATTAAGTTTATAAAGCAACATATTGATTTCGTCAATAGAAATAAAGGCGGGAGAAAAATAGTTTAAGTAGTTACTTTCAGCGATGTGATTAGTCTTTGTAGATAAGTAGGTTTTGCCATTATATCTGTATATGATAAGTAAAAGATTCCAAACGTCATGTTAGCTTTAGGATGACTTAAACCATTGTACAACAGTTACCAAACTGGTTTTTAACGTTGGTCATGGTAAACTGACTTTATGGTAGTTTTTGATATGTCTTTTTTGCCGTTTTAATATTGGTCTTTGTTGACAAGGTCTAATATCAAAGCTGTAGAGATCATTGTGTTTAGCCCCAAATATAATATGAGTTTTAAAATAGCTGATGGAGTATAATCCGTAATTTCCCTGAATTCCATAATTTGCTTAAACTACATAATTTTAAGATAGGGAATAGTGAAAACCTTCTCCAGAACTCTCATGATCAAATTCTCTAGTCTCACCTAGACCCCATTTTTAGCCACAGCAGTAAAGATGCTAAGAAAACAAAAATTTTATCATTTTATCTCTTCACTAAAATCTAATTTGTCAAATATATTTAGATGCGGTCGTCTCCTTTGCAAGGCAATGGCAAACCAGCAAAGTATTTGCCTAGTAAACTCTTCTAGTGATGTGGTTCGGATTCCACGTTAAACTGTAGGGACCGCATGTTTGTGTAGAACTATTATTGCACACCACAAACATACAAGAGGGGAGCCTACGCTCGTAGCGTGCAATGGGACTATAAGAAGAAGACCCCAGGTAAATAGCACTAGCAGTGCAGAATTTCAATCGGTCTCAAATCGGACAAGTTCCAAGATTCTGGAGAGCAGTCGTTTGATAGCAACTGAGAATTTCTCGGGGCGGCCAAAAGGCATCAGAGGACTGTTTAAAAAGACACTCGGACTTGTCCTGCAGCAGTATGGTGGCGTCACAAAAACGACTGACAAAAAGGAGCAAGGAAAACAAAAAGACTGCATTATCAATAATACTAAAAGGATATCTTGAATTCTACTTGATTGCCAAAAAAGCAAAGGTTATCAAATTTTTGATCCTTCCTGAAAATTTTATGTACAGACAAGCTAACCAATGAGTAGCTTTGCAGCACATTTACTGAAACAAGCTTTCTTAAAAGCAAAAAACTTCAGATAATTGGTCTGAAGGAATTGCCAGATCTAAGATTATTCTTGACACAATATAGTCCACAACTAAAAGCGGGCACTCTATTCATCAAGCTGGAAGTGCAAAACTGAGACCTGCCAAATGCTAAACTCAAAACCAAACCCCAAAGACACTCAACATTCAACTACTTATAAACAAGACCACTTTTGAAAAAAATGAAATCTTATGGAGCAAACCTAGGATTCACTAGAGTAACCGTCCAAAAAAACATCCAGTCAAAGAAGCAATGGGTTGAGCAGGGTTTGCCAAAAAACAAAGAGAAAACCAATAGTAAGTAAAAATTTAAAGGTTGTGTAGATCAACGTACATTGCTGTAAAGCGGCTCTTAGTGCGTACATTATAAAACATTTTATCTACATTGCCCTTATCAAGGAGCCCAAAATTCACAAGATAAAAATAAAAGAGCTAAATATTTTAAGCAGTTAACTCTTATCAGCCACTGACAAACTCACGAGCAATCCCCGTATACGTATCATAGCCAAACATGCATGAAACTTAATGTTATTACAAAAGGTTTATGACAGCCAAGGTAGCTTTGGATCCGGATACAATTGCTACAACCAACAAGGTCCTCCGCCACCAGGAGGGATCCAAAAGTTTATTGCTAGCGGAAACAACATACTGCTAATCGTTGAGTGCGATACTAATGCACACTACATTGCATGGGGGAGCAACAACATTAACCCAAAAAGTAAAAAAATTGATAATTTGCTCACGTTCAGAAACGCGACGTAAAATAAAGTTATAGATCTAACACTAGCAAACTATATAGCAAATAAAATTATCAATAAGTGGCACATGTCATATAAGCCTTTACTTTTTAACCACGCATATATTTGATTTAACATCAAATCTAAAGAAACGACTCTACAATAACCCAAAAAAAACTAATTAAAATTTCTTTAACAAAATACTTGTTGGCTGCAAGTCAGAATTTGAAAATAATGACAGACACGTTTGTTAATTTCATTTTTGTTTTAAAGAAGCTGTCCTAGCACTGCCAAAGGTAAGAACTAAAAAGCTGTTTAACAAGGCCAAGAGAAACGGTGATTGGCCCTCATTTACTAGAAATTATTAAACTGGGCGATCTTGTTCAAGAAAACTAAAGAACAATGAAAATAATTAACAGTTAGAAAGTGTGATTTTGCAAGATAAAAACCAAAAGGTTATAAGCATTTGCAAAGAAGCTGAAAGTGAAACTCAAGACAACTGCGGAAAAAGAAAATCAGGTAAAAAGAAATGCAGACAATCAGAGCGATTCACAAGAAAACTAACATACTTTTTAAAGAAAATCGAGCAGACGTTAGAAATGAACATAAATCTATATTAACTAGCAAATAGCCAAATGAAACTTACAAAAAATTCCAAAGTATACAAAAAGACATTTTAGAAAATAAAACAGACGACCTGATTGGCATGATTAGCAGTAATAACTATCCTGATATTACCAAAGGAGTCCTTATGAACGGCAAAAAGACAATTAGTGATAGTAGAGAGAAGTATGTCATCATGATTGCAACCAAAAAGTGGGACAAACAGGAAGATATACTAAAAAAATCTGCACAAATCTCTAGGGCAAGTTCAAAAAATTGCTCAAAAAAATAAGAAAAGCAAAATGGTTTATGCAGTTATAAAGAATTCTTACATAAAAACTTAGAATACGTCTTCAGAAAGACAAACATAGAAGTTAGCATGTATAACGCAAATAAAAATCTGGACACTAATAAACCAGGCATGACATGGTGACAAAATATCCACACAGGCAATTACAAGTTTAGGGACTGAAAAAAAATAGAAAATATTATTTTCAATCCTAAATAAGCATTACTTGCTATGAAATTATTAATTACTATAAAAAGTCAAGTAACTGCGGAGAAAATGATGGTATAGTTGGTTTGCGTTAAGACTGCAATAGTAGTTGTCAAGGCAACTAGAAAACAATGCACTGGTTGGCTTAGAGGCGTACCCAATTTACAATAGAATATCTACCAGATTAATACAAAGCTACTTGTAATTGAATAAATTTAACTAACAATTTTTACTATTTAGTATTTATCAATTTTTTGCGTTATTGTAACTAGGTTAACGCATTTGTAAATAATTACATGTATTTCAACTTTAAATTACAATTTTTTGTTGCTGACGTACAGTATAACCTCAAAAACTTAAATATGAGTAAACGTCATGCAATTCTAGGAATTGTTTTTAATAAACTTTAGTATTAAAAGTGACTAATATACATTTCTATTAAACATACTATTATTTATTAAAAAGTAATAAACTATATTGTTTCTGCTTTAAAGTTTTTAAATAATTTAAAATCATTTTATTATAATATAATAAATAAAGTGAAGTTAGCTGTATAACAATACCAACGAGGACATGTTGCAATTACAGTTGTGTGACACTGACTTTATAAACCACTCCCATCACTGCAGTCTTAACGCGGACAAACTATAGACAAAAAATGGCAGAATCATAAAATTAAACAAAACAAACAAAAATCTACAAACAACTTTAAAGAATTTCGTGGCTTTAAAATAGAAAGTATTGCAAACATAATGAGTGATTCATTTAGGCTGCAGTCTCATTGCACCACCCACCGCCACCAACTAAAATTCGAACACGTTAAATCATATGGCGACGGTCCCACTGATTCACTATTCTCGCCGGCATCTGTCATTTGGTAACCACCGTTTCATAATTTCAAATCGGTTGGTGGTAGCGCGGCAAAGGTTGATCGTCATTTGAAACATACTAACTTGATATTTTACAAATCAAAACATAATCTGTCATTTTCGCTTTGATATTTGAGAATTTTAAAAACGGTAACATGTGAGAAACATGGACACCATCCGACATTGATAAACTAATTACATTAGTAAATAAAAGGCCCGAAATATAAATATATAAATATAGCATTCTTTTACTGACATAGAAAAGAGTGGGAAATTTAAATATTTGGTGGTCACCAGTGGCTGCAGTGAGACCGTAGTACATTTTGGTGGTTAGTGGCAAACGGTGATAGTTGGTGGCGGTGGTGCAGTGAGACTGCAGCCTTAGGGGTACTTTTTTCAGTAACGGTTTTATGTTAGATAAAGCGTGCGTTGAGTCAAACTATTATGGTATTTTTGTTCAGTTATGTTTGACATTTCATCATGAAAAGAATTAGCCGAGCACAGCGTCTACAAATTATTCAGCTGCAATACAAAAATCAGCTCTCTATGAGGTTAATGTTTTGTATGCTTACAGCAACTTATGGTTGACATAATCGGTCTACCAAACTTAAAACTTGCTTTATTATTGAAAAATTTAAAACTCAATATTTATTATTAGATAATACGCGACCAAATAGACAACATTTAGCACGTCGTAAAAAAAATATAGCGGCGGTAGCTGAGAGTGTACGCGATGACCGTAATGAATCGATTTGGCGCCATTCTCAACAGCTTGGCTTGTTGTATGAAACAACTTGGCGTATTTTATACAGGAAGTTTATAAATGAATGGGATTAAGTAATCACTTTAAATGTGCCGCTTTTTTTTTAATTGTCCACTATACTAGTTGTTTTGACAGATCAACTTTGACAACTGTCAAGCAAACATATGAAAACATATGTAGTATAGTGGACATTTTTATAAAGGCGGCATATTTAAAGTGATTACATAATCCCATTTATTTATAAACTTCCTGTATAAGAATCTTGGTTTAAAAGCATTCAAAATTTAACTCAAAATCGTCACTGTTTTAGGCTTTGGGCTCTTGAAAAGTTTTTTGAGGCCTATTATTGGCTACGTCAATAGGCAAAATTGCCGTATTTGACCTGAAGAGCAACAAAAAGAGATTCAAGAGCTGCCATTACATGCAAACAAAACAACGGTTGGGTGTGGTTTATGACTGGTTCAACATTTCTTTAAAAATAAGGCTGGCCGGAATGTAATTGTGAATGGCGCTCGTTATCGCACAATAATAACAGACTATTTGATGCCTAAAATTAAAATCTCTTGATCTCGACGACATTTGGTTCTAACAAAACAGCG
This sequence comes from Tachinus rufipes, assembly GCA_963932245.1. Taxonomy (NCBI): domain Eukaryota; kingdom Metazoa; phylum Arthropoda; class Insecta; order Coleoptera; family Staphylinidae; genus Tachinus; species Tachinus rufipes. Next base: position 82,864,997 of record OZ010744.1, read on the forward strand.
CTACGCCACATAACCCGTAAAACCATGGCTTAATTGGGAGAACAATTCGGTAAACAGTTAATTTCACGTTTCGGACAGGTGCCTTGGCCACCTAGATCATGTAATATTGCTCCTCTAGAGTTTTTCTTTTGGGCTACGTATAGTCCAAAGTCTTCATGAATAAACCGACTACAATTGGGGAATTAGAGACCAACATTACTTCCGTCATTTGCCAAATACCACTGAAAATGCTTGAATGCGTCATCAAAAATTGGTACTTCTGAATGGACCATGTTAGCCGTAGTTACAGCCAACATTTGAAAAAAATTATTTCTAAAAAATAAATGTACAAAATGGTTCTTTTGCATGATTATAAAGATTACGCAATAAAAATAATTTTTAACTTTTTTTAAATATTTTTTTTAAGTACCTCTAAATGAATCACCCTTTAGAAGTAAAAACCGACAAGTATCATGATCATAGATATAAATGAAAACACTTCGGACAAATAAATTAGAAAGACACTAGAAGAAGGTGCAAAGAAGATAAGCAGGACAAATATGTCCAACAACAATCTGAAAGCAGCGATGCAGTGATGGGTCCCCCAAGGTGTTACAGATGCAGGAAATTGATCATAAAGCAGCTTAATGCGTTGAAAAAGAGAGAAAATAAGTTTGCCACAATTGTGAACAGAACACATAAAAAAGGATTGTAATAATAAAGAAGCATATCCAAGATACTGAAAAATGTGTGCAAAGCTGATCACAAAAAGTGTTACTAACAATGATAATGAGTATGAAAGAAGAAATGCCGGTAATAAACCTACTGTACAAAACTATGGTAGAACAAAAGATTGACCTGGTTATAATTGGACAACCAACTAAATAAGCCACATTATGTACATAATATACCTAAAAAACAAAAGAACGAACTAAATAAAAATAATTTAAATAATTACAATATCTATGTTTTAAAAACTAAGAATTCATGATTGTTGATTAAAAATTTTGAAAATTGATAAGACATTGAGATAATGATTCAAACATTTATATATTATATTATATTATAATTGATTGATTTTTAAATTTTGAGCAAACATGGTAAATGCTAAAAACTTGAATCAATTGTTGGTTAAAAATACAACGTAATCGTCCTATATTGGCAATATTTGTAGCTAATATAAATTAAATAAACTAACAAAAACCAAAAGTAACTGCGATTCCAGTATGAAGTTTGTCAAAACACAATATATTATTTACCGGCCAGTTTAAAAATAAATAAGTAACTTACCCGTTGTAAGTAGAATGTGACAAAAAATTAAAATTACAAAAAATTTTATTAGATAAAATTGGTGCATTAATCATTATCTTAAGGTTGGTTATAGTTTCAAAACAAAAGCAACATCATTTTGGAACTGTAAACCTTCTGGAATTGATTTTTTCTACATGGTGAGAATATCAAGATAATAACGATATTTTGGGTGGGCCATGTAACGTTTGGAATTTGAACTACCGTTTATTTTGTTTTTCAAAAGTATAATGACATTTATGAGGTGACAGAAACTCAGTATTAAGTTTGACATTTACAAAATGGGACGCTTTATACTTAAACAAAGTTGAGAAATAATGAAAACTTACTTCCAAAATGGTGGGTCTAATCAAACGGTAAAAAATTTACAAAACAAATTTGATTGAAAATAAGTGCATTCAACGCAGTTTATAAAGCAAGTTAGCAAAACTGGATCGTTAGTGGTAAAACAACACGTTTACGTTCTCGTCCAGTGCGTTCAGCCGAAAAAATTAAAGCTGCTTCTCAGAGTGTGCGTGAAAATGCATCAACATCAACTTGTCATTATTCTCAGGAACTGAACATTTATCGCATTTTTCTACAAAGTTCAATTAGTCCAAGAAATGAAGCCTAAAAATCGTTTGGACAAAGATGAGAATTATTATCAAAAAAATGTGTTTTTTGATGAAGTTCATTTTCATCTTAAAGGCTATGTCAATAAGCAAAATTGTTGCATTTGGGGATCAGAGAACCCACACATGACTATTGAAAGCTTATGCATCAACAACGAGTAACCGTTTGGTGTGGTTTTTGGTCCGGCGGCATTATTAGGCCATTTATCTTCGAAAATAAGCAAGGCGCAATAGCCAACGTCAATAGCAAACGTTACTGTGCCATGCTAAACAAATTTTTGTTTCAAAAATTGAATAATATGAAATGGATGACGTTTGGTTTCAACAGGGCGGAGCGAGGCTACTTGCCATACAGCCAACGTAACCATCAATCTTTTGCGCACTTTTTTTGGAGTTTTTTTGTGGGAGACGTGTTAAACAATCGAAAATGTACTAAACAATTGGGTTAATCGGATGGGTTACTGTCAAGCCAGCCGTGGCAGTCATTTGAATGATGTTGTGTTTCATTCTTAAATGAAAATGTTTTTCTAATAAACTCATAATTTTGAAAAAATATTGACACTATATTAGTTTTCTCCGTTATTAAAAGGAAAAAGATGTAAGTGTGAAACCATTGAAATTTTAACTTGTATTGATATTCAAGACTATTATTACATAACAGATAATATTTTATTATCTAACTTGAAATGATTTTTTAATTTAATATTTTATTTTATTTACATCAAATTATTTTGAAAATTTTGTTTATAATATAATTAGAAATTCTTACCTGATTTTTTGATAACATATTCTTTATCTTGAAGATACAATTTAATAATTCTATAACACGCATTATGATCTGTAGAGCATGGATTATTTTGAACGATAATGCTGAAAGTGCTATCAATAATATCCCCAACTAGTATATGTGCACACTTAGAATCGACACTGAATATTTTCCCATCAAAAGTTTTAAAATGTGTACCACCCCAAGTAAAACAATTACTTGGCTCCGGTTTCTTTTCTTGTACAACTACAAATTGGTTTTCAGTTTTTCCATAATGTCCAGCCGGAACAAAATCAATATTGCTATCATTTTTCTAAAATAAAAATATTATTAAAAAATAACTGTATTAAAATATTATAAATAATTTACATGTTTAGACCATGTTTTAGTTCTATGATTATACTGACTACCGCTGGATAAGTGCTGATTATTTGTCGAATAATAAGTGTTTGACGATCCACCCAATGGGATTATTTCCATATTGTCATCTTAAATTAATTATGTTAAATATATATAAATACAAACAGAATGAATAAATTGATACTAACTGTAAATACAATTTGGCATAGGATATGGTGTAAAAACTCCAGATTCGTACGTGCATGTGTATACTGATTCAGGAGCAAATTCAAATTGAGCTCCTTCTGGACAGTCAATCGAGCAACGGAATGAATCCGCATTACCAGAACAATTGTAGCCACCATTAAATTGCATATTTTTGGCATTACATCTACTGGCCGCTGAAATAATAACACTAATAAGCAATGATTACATAATTACAGTTATATTAATAATAAACCACGGGAAAATTAAAAAAATTAAATAATTGTTTAGTCTTTACAAAACGGCTTCAACATATTTCTTAAACATAACAGAAAATTATTCTGTTGGGATTTGAACGTCCTATGTTGACATACAAACATCTTAATAATTAATTCAAAATCGGTCGACGTCGGAAATTTATTAAATTTCTACGAAGCTGTTTATTTACAGCTCTACCATTAAAATTAAATAGCAGTTACAAAATTGTCATTGTGTAATTAGTTAAAATAAATAAAATATTTTTAAAACTAGAATTAATGAAATCAATCTTATTTTCTACTTATCCAAAATTGCGTTAATATCAAATTTGAGTACTTACAGTATTGACATTGTGCACCTCTATACTCTTGAGGACATTGGCATACATTAAATGATAAACAATTACCACCATTTTCACAAGGAGGATTGCAGGTAGCTACAAATTGATAATGTTTATAAGATGATATAAAATTATAAATAACAATATTACCTTGACAATCGGGAATCGTTTGCCATGCTTCTCGTGAAGGAATCCAATAACCATTTTTACAAACCATTGTCGAAATTCCAGAACCATCAGGAAATTGGTGGCCTGGCATACAAGTAATCGTGCAGGTTCTAAAATAATTTGGTTTAAATTATTGTGTTTGAGTAATGAATTCAGTATAGTTACGATGATCTGCACGAACGTTTTGCGTTCAATGGCATTGGTGGATAGTTCAAGCATGGCTTATTTTCAAATTGGCATTGTGGACCGTTAAAATTGTCTGGGCAATTACATTGATTAGGAGCTACACAGATTCCATTATTTTGGCAAGCGGGAAGACATGTTGCTGTAATAGAATATTATTGTTATAATTTTATTTTAATTTATTTGAAGTAATAAAATATATAATTTTAAAAGTATTTATTTCATTGCTTTAGAATTAGTTACTACAGTAATCCCAGTACAGCGTGGTCGGTATAATAGGCAACTTAATATACATAAAAAGATTGTTTGCTCTGTTGCACTCATGCCTTTGCTCGTTTTAGCTTCATTTTCTCGCGCTTACATTTTACACATTCCATAGGCCACGCTGTGCTGGGATTTTTATATATTACATTTGATTGATAAGTAAATTATAATAATTGTAAAACATGTTTACTTTATTTTTTTTGTTTAAATTAATTTGCACAAATATAAGCTTACGTTCACATGCTGGTATCGTGTCCCATTCTGTAGATTCCACTACCCATTTAGCATCAGTACATCCCAAATATAATTCAGTTTGTCCATTTGGAAATTGATAGTTTGGTACACATTTTACACGACAACCGCTAAATTTGGAGCAACTGATTGCGCCATTCATTGGTGTAGGCGGTTCAGAGATACATCCTAAATTATGTTTATCTATTAATAATTATCAAACAGGAAGGTACTTATCAAACTATTATGAATGTATAATTATTAAAAAACAACAGTTTAAATAAATAAATAATATATAATAATAAATGTTAAATAAAATTTATAAACAAGTCCTAAAAAAATATAATATTTTGTTAAGTGATAAAACACTATGCAAACTTGCCTCCTTTATATTTTATTCCACCTCCTGCGTACGAACCTCCACTGTAAGCATTGTTTGTTTTCGTCTTTGTTTTCGTAAAAGTTTTTACGCCGGGTCTGCAAATAACAATTATATTTTTTTATATAAGTTTAGATAAATATTTAAATTAAATCTTACTTTGCTGCTCCATCTCCTCCTAATGATGCTCCATATTTTGTTTTTAAATATTTTGGAACATATTCTTCTCTAAAATAACAATATATACAATAATTAATAAATATGAATACTATTTTAAATATACAGTGTGTCCGCGGATGGAGGTACCCATTAAGGAAAAAAAATATTATTCATTTTACGACCGAAAGTCATTCTTTAGAAAAAGTTCTGCTTGTTGAGAAAATGAATTGACGCTAAGAAAATTTTAGATCACATATACCCTGTATATGTGATCTAAATAAATTAGGAAAGTATAAAAATGCTTTTGAGATAAGTACTATTATTTATTATTTTTTACAAACATTTTAAAAAACAAAGTTGTTTATAAACTGACGTAAAATCACGTGAAAGATGTTTTAAGGCACTCCACAAAAATAATTAATAATAATAATGAAAGATCAGACGACCTAGCTGGGTAATGGTTCAAACCTCCCTATCCACCTTGCGCCAAAATGATCATGTAACCATTATCTGGCCAAAGCTGTGCAATGAGCAGGGCAGCCGTCTTGTTGCCAAAACAAATTATTACGTACTTCTGGCTCTAACGTATTAAGAAATGATAAGACAAAATGTTCCAAAATGTTCAAATACACGTAATGGTTTAAATTTCTTTTTATAAAATATGGGCCAATGATCCGATCATAAAAAATTCCACACCATACATTAACTTTTTTGTAACGTTGACTTTGTTTGTTTATTATGTAATTGGGATTTTCGTAAGCCCAATGACGACTATTTTGTGAAGATACGTATCCGTTTGTGCAAAATGTAGATTTATCGGTAAAAAAATAAATCTATGAAATCTTTGGTTTTCAAGAAAATGTTCACCAAGCAAAACTCTAAACGTCTCTTTTCGTCATCAGGTTCAAATGCATGCCGCATCTTTAGCTTAAACGGTTTAATTTTGTTATACACTTTTGCTTAAATCCAGTGTTTCTAAACGCTTCCCTAAAGATAATTTCGGGTTAATTAAAATTGACCCTATTGCTAATAATGTAGCTGCATCATTTTGGTCAAACTTTTTCTTTGATACTTGTACATTCATCACCGACCCAGTTTAATTAAATTTTTTATATACATATTTGTATTAAAAAACTGACTACTAGTTTTTAATTACGTCGTTAAAGTTAAAAAATTAATTGATTAGAAAATGCATACATACTGATGACTCAACAATGTTAATGTGATGTTTAAATCCAATAACTACTTACAATAGTGTTAGATCAGAAACCGTCAAAGTTTTGATAGCACAGTTGGCAGTACTGTGTAAGCATAATAGCTACGCCGTGTGCAAACTCTACGGAGAAATCATATTACGTGCTAGAATTTGTACCCGTAACTGTTGTCTAACAAAATTTTAGAAAACCACCACTTACTAATCAGTACAAGTAATGGTACAATAAATTTGAAACAACAGAGTGTTTATGTAAAAACAAAAGTCCAAGAAAACATCATGTGTCAGGTAACTAGACTTGAGGCATGGAGCACCGCTTCAAACAGAACAAATGGGAACACCGTGGTTGTCGTGAATCCGGAAGCTACCGTAAAAGATAAGGCAATAACAGAGATCGGCAGGAAATATCCCGGTATTGAGACACTGATAGTAGATAGACTCGAAGAAGGGCGCATAGAGTACACAAAAACAAGTATGGAGATAATCGCAAGCAAAGGGAAAAAAGTTTAAATTTCAAACACTCTATATGTTATCCCAATTAAGATAGAGACTGAGGGTTTAGTTGATATCAAAACATTGTTTAGTGTACTACAAAATTTAAAAAATGAAATAGCCGTGCACAAGTCCGAAGTTATTAAATTTGAAACCGGAAAATTGGATATGAACTACCTAAGAAAATGCTTGGAGTACATATTCCAAAAGACAGATGTACAGATAACTATAGTGCGAAAAAAAAAAGGAAAAAGAAGAAAACCCGAGGTCCACGTCAAACAAAAAGAAGTATATTCCCGGGAAAAACAAGCTCACGGAAAAGTTAATCATCAAGGTAGCGGAGGGAAAATCCTACGCAGATACTCTCCGAGATATAAAAAAGAACGTAGATATACAAACTATGAATGTTTGGGTTAAAACGATAAAAAAAACACAAAAAGGGAATTTGATGCTAAAAATAGAAGGAGACAGGGAAAAAGCAAAATCCATAAAAGAGACGATAAAAAAAACACAAAATATGGATGTGGTGATAAAAAACAACAGCGTTACACTTCACATACTAGACTTAGATGGAGACACAACAGATGAAGAAATAAAAAATGCAATCAGCAAAAATCTGAGTAATGCTAGTGACGAACACATTCAGTTTGTTGCTTTGAGGCAGAAACCAAAGGGTAGCCAAATAGCCACGGTCACCTTACAAAAAGGTCATGCGTTGGAGCTTACTAGTAAGCAGAAGATCAAGATAGGATGGGCTTCCTGTAGGATAAAAAGGAGAGTAGACCTACAGAGATGCTTCAAATGCCTGGATTTTGTCCACTGTAAAGATGAATGCCAAGGCGAAGACAACTCCCAGAATTGCCTAAACTGCGGTGAGGTTCGGCATAATAGAAGAAATTGCGGAAAGACGGCACAATGCACAGCGCGTAAAACTAGCGGCCACAGAGCGGACTAATTCAGATGCCCGAATTTTAGGAGACTTATCCGAAAAAAAGAAAAGGAAATGAACAAGGCGTCGTAGGCTAAGGTTAGACGTTAAAGTATTAACAACAAAAATGTCTTTAAAAATACTGCAAATAAACATAACTACTGCTATGCAAATGCAGGTGGATATACTACTGATATGCAAACCAAACAAAAAAATGGTTGAAAAGGGAAGTTGGATAAGAGACAGGAGGAGTGATGTGGCAGTGACTTTTTTAAATAAGAATGTAGGTGTACGTGACATAGTCAGAGGAGATGGTTACGTGTGTGTCATGACAAGTGTTTTTAACTTGATAGGGTGTTACATCTCGCTCAATAATCCGTTAGAACTATATAAGAAGGAAGCTGACAAAATCATGAAAGTAGTCAGAGATGCAAAGCGCAAAACTATTCTGGCCGGAGACATTAATGCAAAATTACCTCGTGGGGTGCCCCCATTTCAGACGTAAAAGGACATTTCTGGATGGACCATTTTTCCATACCATGGGAACAAACCTACCTTTGTCAGAGGCATGAGTGCAACACATATCGACGTGACCGTAACAACTAAGAAAATTGCTAGAAGTATAAAGAATTGAGATGTTCTGGACATCGACAGCCACACGGAGCAGAGATACATATGCTTTGAAATAAAACACGAGCATTCTAAAAACGACAAAAAGCACAATTCATTAGTGACCGCCATAGATTGGAGTACGTTTAGAGCATCTATGGAAATAAGAATAAGCTGGGAAGAAGGAAAAACAATGTATGCGAAGATAAAGGAAGCCTATACGGATAGCATAGTCAGAAACACGGACAGCTCAACAAAAACGTTGCCGTATTGGTGGAGTCTGAACATAGCAGAAAAACGGGACAAATGCAATAAGATCAAAAGAAAATTATCCAGACTGTTGCAGAAACAAATTCCGGACGACGGTGGAATAGCCAACCTAAGTAGGAAACTCAAAGAAAACAGAAACGAATTAAGAATAACGATCCGGGCTTCCAAACAAATGCTATGGAGGAAACTATATGATGAGCTGGAAAATGATATCTGGGGGAGCGGCTTCAAAATTGTTATGAGCAACTTAAAATACAGACTACCATGTGAGATAGACCCAGAAACAAAGAGGCAAGTTGTACTAGATCTGTTCCCAAGAGCGGATGACAACTGGATAGAGGAGCCGTGTGAAAAGCAGGTTACACTTTTTAATATGGAGGAACTACTCGAGGCAACACAAAAAATGAAGGGCAAGAAAGCGCCTGGCCTAGATGAAATACCCATAGAGGTAATAAAAGAGATAGGATAACGGTGGCCGGATGGTGTTTTAAAAAATCTAAACACATTACTATCACAGCAGAAGTTCCCAACGGAGTGAAAATGCGCAAACAGCATTGAGAAGTTATCGTTCAAACCGATAAGCCTGCTAAATTCCACAAGCAAGCTGTATGAGATCCTGTTAAGGGAAAGATTTCTTCAGGAAATCGAGAAAACAGAAGGATTGCACAAAAATCAGTTTGGTTTTCGGAAAGGAAGATCGACTATCCAAGCCATCGAAAAGATCTACGAAGTCGCAAATAGGGACAAGGCAGATTGGTGCGTGTTAGTGCTTCTGGACGTTAAAAATGTCTTTAATACAGCTAGACATAGCCTAATAATAAACGAACTAAGGCGCAGAAATATATCACCTTATCTGATAAATATCCTAACGGAAGCATTAATGTTGAAGGGAAAAAAAGGTAAAGAAGACATAGTTTTTAAAGTATGTGATACCGAGGTGAAACCGTCAAAATCGGTTAGATATATAAGAGTATATCTAGACAGCCTGGGTATGTTAGACTTTCACGTCAAGGAAATTACCAAGAAGGTAAAACTAGCTCAAAACGGGAAGTTATAGGCACAGTAGTGCATAATACTGTACGGAGCACCGATTTAGAGTAGTGTGCTAGAAAAGAAAAAGTACAAAAACATGCTATGCGCTGTACAAAGGAAAGTGTTGTTGCGTGTGGCCTCCGCGTACAGGACAGCATCGACGGTGGCTCTAAATGTGATCACAGGAATACCTCCCATAGAACTATTAGTTGCAGAAAGGTCAAAAATACATCAGTGCTTGGAATCTGACAAAAAAGAAACAAAGACAAGGATGAGAGAGTGTTTGTTAAACAAGTGGCAGGAAAGCTGGTCTGCAAATACGGAGAAGGGACAATGGACCAAGAGGCTCATACCAAACTTGAAAGAGTAAATGAAATGCAAGCATATAAATCTGGACTACTAACTTACTCAAGTGTTGACTGGTCACGGATCATTTGGGACGTATACAAAACGAATGCGAATCACTGCTGCGGATACATGCACCTACTGTGGTGAAATGGATAGCCCTGAGCATGTTATCTTTGCCTGTCAAAGATGAGTGGAAACAAGGAAATGTGCGAGTGAACAACTGGGTAGCAACATAACACCAGAGATACTGGTACAGAAAATGATGGATTTGAAGAAAAATTGGAAAGTCGCGCACCATATGATTATAACCATCATGAAAAAAAAATCCGAAAAACAACAACGTTTACAAGAGCTATAGAATGAACAGAACTAGGGAAATTTAAAAAGAGCTTGTTTTGTTCCTGTCGACATATCAGAAACGGTGAACCGGGAATAAAACAGTAAGAGGCAAAAAAAATGAGGTTTTTTAGTGGGTAAATATTTTAAATAGTGGAGTCCCACACTCCCATGCGTTTCAAGCGTGTGGGGTCGTCTGTAAAAAATTTCTCCTCAGGAAAAAAAAACTACTACTAACACCACTACTACTACTACTAATACTATAATAGTACACGCAGGCCAACTGCAGCAATTAGACTATAATTTTCTATTTTTTCCTTCTTTGAACTGTTAAACTTTTCAGTTTGCTCTAGACCTTATTTCAGTTCCCTTTGATTAGACTTAAACAATAACCAAAAAACCTTCCAATATGAAATGAACTGCTTCGCAGACTTTGGGAAAACATAAATATACATAAACTAAATAAAAAATCGATAAATGCTCAACAAAAAGAAGCAGTTGGGGGCTAGGCACAATGTATAGAAAACCGCGAGCACAGAATAAACTTGAAAACGCCATGCTGCTATACCCGCAAATCCTTTTATGACTGCAAGAACTGACAAAAGGACAAATAGAGTTTATAAGCTGTAAACAAAAAACAAAAATTAAAACAAGAACCCTGTTTTTGCTACTATATAAAGCAGAAAAAGATGATGTAAATAATATCCCCACATTGTATAAACTACTAATAAAACTCAAAAAAAAAATGTCAACTTACTTTTTGAAAAGTGTTAGAATACAGAATATGAATTACTTGAGAAAGTGCTCCAAATCCATATTCAAACAACAAAATCATAATCAAATAACAATGTCAAGACTGAAAGAATTACATACGCGGAAGTAGTTCGATTAGTAAAACAAAACGTAGATATTAAAGAAGCAAGCATAATCATCAAATCTGAAAAAAAATTAAACAACGGAGATCTAATACTCAAAATATCAGAAGCAGAAACACTTAAAAAAACGACAAAACCATAGACATTGCTAAACTTTGCTCATTTATACAGGGTGTTATGTAAACATGCGGCAAAAATTCAAGGGGTTATTCCTTCGCCTATTCTAAGAATATTTTGTCCTATGATTTCTAAAAACCCCTTTGGTTCAAAGATACAGGATGAACAAAATTTGCGACAACCATATTCGATATTTAATAAATCATTGACGTAAATAAAAGTATGGCATACGCCAATAAGTATATCAAGTACAAAAAATTGTTAAAATAACTTGGAACATCTTTTTTATCTAATAATGTACAGTAGATTTTATTTGAATACGTCTTGTTATTGATCATCACATGTATCGGTCGCAGTTGTTTAGATTGACGTTTGGCTGTTTGACGTGTCTTTAATAGTTAGTGAATTCCTCTACCACTATACAAACGCCGAGATGACTGACATGCATTTCATGTATAGACTTGCTGATGGCAATTTATTACAAGCTAGACAATTGTACATTAAACGGTTTCTTGGCCGTAATATCCCCAACCAAAAAAACTTCGAAAACATTTATCGACGCCTTCGTAAACAAAACATTGAAAACCAAATGGAAGGGCTGAAAGATTAATGACAGTAAGAACGGTAACTGGAACAGAATAAGCTGGACATGATAAAGAAAAATCCAAGTAGTTCTACGTAAAAAAATTGCTTTTTAGAACACACGCTACCTCAGTTTCTGGATGATGTACCATTAACAAGAATTGCAATGTGGTTTATGCACGATGGTGCACCACCACATTTCAGTTTGGTTGCTCTTAATTATTTAACAGTAACATACGGAGATTGCTGGATTGATTGAGATGGGTCACACGCATGGCAAGCTCGATCCCCAGACTTAAACCCTCTAGATTATTTCTTATGGGGCTATCTGAAGTCATTAGTTTACGCTACTCCAGTAGAAAATTTGGACGACTTGCAAAATTGAATAATTGCTGGGTGTAACTCAGTTAGAAACAACCCTGGTGTGTTTGAAAGAGTTTGGCACTTAATGACAAAAAAATTGAATGCTTGTAACCAGGCTGGAGGAAGTCATTTTAAACATTTATTGTAGATTCAGCAACTTTGCATATAATGATAATAAAATGTTGTAACTGTCGCAAATTTTGTTCACCCCGTATTTTCGAAACAAAGAGGTTTTTCAGAAATCATCATACGACAAAATAGACCTAGGAATAACCCCGCATATTTACACACTCTGTATAATGCGCTAAAAATATATAATATATACTAAAGATTCAATAAATAAAATAAAGTTTCTGTTAAACATAATGATAGATCAATCTACATTACAGACATAGACGCATCAATAAGATGGAACTAAAAAGAAAAATGATAAAAAACAAGTCTGATGTTTATAACTTTTAATAAAAGAATATGCGTGCACTCAAAGAGGCCCAATAGTAGCAATAACTAAACCAGCACAGTCTCCATGAGTTGCCAAAAACTGGTAAATAAAATAAAAATAGGGTTGATTTATTGCAAACTAGCACCGTACTGCCTAACATAGAAATGCAAAAGGTATCGCTCGGACGGAAACTAATTAAATACAAAAGAAAAAGCAATAGAAGAAAGGGAATAAATAAATCTAATAAATAAAATATAATAAGGAAAAGAAAGTACACAATTTTGTTCATGCAACCTTTGTTTACATAGAAATTGATCTATGTGAACCAAATAAGATATAGAATAAAAAGTCGCAGAAAGGGTATGTGCAAAACAAAAACGTTGGCGTGTTTACAGTAGAAAAACACAGTGGGTTCCTAGCAATAAAATGAAATAGTCTAATACATGATTTGTGTTGATGTAACCATGGGTGCGTTTCTAAAGTGCTCTTGCTGTTCGAACAATTTTTGCACGAACAACTTTTTTGTTTGTTCGTGCAGGGTAATTTAAAAACAGCATATAGCACTCAAACGTCAAAAACATGTTTTCTAAGGTTATGTTGTTTGTTTTGCTTACATGCCCAGTGTTGTCAATTCACAATTCAAATCTGCATCAAGTAAAATATTTAAAATCTTATTATTCAAGATTCACACATATTTTGTATGAGCGCATATTTCTTGTATACCTTATATTTTTATAATGTATATAAAACCGTACCCATGTTCTGATATAACCATGATAAATATATTATTTTATTTTTGCTATGTGGCAACACTGTACATGCCCGTCATGCACCACCTCTTGACTAGGTGCGTGCAAATGTTGTTTGAACACTTGTTCGGGTTGTATTTAAAAACGCCCATTTTAAGGTTCGAGTGCTCGAACCGCTGTTCGCGTCATTTAAAAACGCACCCCATAATTAAATTATGAGAGTGTGGGTAGACTAGATACTAGGCCTAGTCAGTATCCTCAACGGCTCTATTCTCTCAATTTAACAAACGAGTTTAGTAATTATATAGATTATTAATTTACAGGTATATATTCAAATAAAACATTGATTCTTGTACCACAAAAACAAAATTAACTCTCCAAATATACATCTGGTCAAGTACAACAAATTTAAAGATAAGATAATGACAAAAATAAAAATGAGAGACATAAACTCTGGTCAAAATGGATAGCCAAACTGAGCTTGGTAATAAACAAAACGGGCAATGTCCCAATTTTCGTGAGAGGTGTCAGCGCGTTATACAATGGCCGCGTGAAGGACGGCTCATCATGCGTACTGAACGCGCTAGATGACTATCGTTTGCTGGCAGCGCTTGTCATTTTACTCATCAAACATCTAGGTTCGCTTAGTTCGCGCTTTTATTTAAAAAATAAATTCATCATGTTAAAACCAACGTTTTTAAACGGTAAAAAGAGCAACATAGGTAAATGAGATTACAACGTAATATTAACGCTGTAATAACTTGAGTGAGAGAAGTAAAAAATGATAAAGATAATCAATTGCCGTACTTCGTTGCCAACTTCAGAGTAATCTTATCCTACACCTTCACCTCAGATGGCATTACTTATTGAGAATATATTATATCTAGTTAAGTAGCGGCTTTATAAACTAATTAAATCATTTATTTAAATTCAAAACTCTGAGCTTTATGTTTATGTAGTTGATATAAGTTTACACGGTTGGCAACAGTGGCAAAATATACCGTTCAGACGGGCTCAGCGCTTATTGAGTCACCGCTGGCAACTGATGAGTTGTAATGAACGCAACCATGGATATCACATCTAGCTCCTCGTAAAATGTCAATACAAATGAATAAACAAAATATTATATAAATTTTGCATTCACTGCAAAACTATTTATATATTCTCATACAAATCATCATTCTAATTAATATAATAATAATAAACCATGATTACGTAAGCGAGTACCCATGGAAAACATAGAAATACTTCCTATTACAAATAAAAAAACAGCAGCAGGGAAAAAGATACAGAACAGTAAAGCATCAGGCGCAGACAAAATTTCTTCAGAAGCTTTTAATAGTATACCTAATATGGTGTATCGCTCTAAAAATTGGCTTTAGCTGCCCGCGGCTTTTAGCAGCACAAAGGAGCAAAGCGAGTGAGGGCTACCAAGTGTGCGTATTGTGAGGTGTTGAACACGGCAGTGCATGCAATGTTTGCAGCAACTGGTCAAACGCCAAAGAAAAAATAGCAAATAAAAACAAGGATAAAAGTAAAAACAGAATACATCACACACAATTTTCAAAACTATAATAACAAAAAAAAACAAATTATAACAACATGAAAGTATAAAATGTCATTTTGTGACAACTTTAGGTCAGCCATAGACAAGAAGAACAAAGAGCTTTAGCCCGTAAAAATCTGGCTCTAGTGACGGAACAGAACCAATGCCGCAATATTGAATTGTTGAGACTGATACGTGTTTGAACTCTATTATAACTTTTTTTTAACCTTTACACTATATTTGTGTATTATAAAAAAAGTTGCAATGCTGAAATGTCTAATTGTAAGGTTTTCCCATTACAAAAAAACTAGTAAGCCTCAGCAAGACAACGTGATCATAATATAACATGAACATTTTAATATTTCCACATTATTATTTAACTGATTCTCCTGTTATTATATTCTCCAATATTTTTGGGCTTACAACGTTGTAGACACTCTCATATTAACTGTAATATTGGTTAAATGGACACTAATCATATATTAAACTAATGTCCTAAATTAATAATTGCCATAACTTCTTAATTTTTTTTTGCCTGATCCGGGGCTCAAACCTGTGACAAATTATGCGCCAAGATTTGAGTTAGGCGTTTTTCTGAGTTTTTTTTTGCAACAAGGCAGTACAAATAGCATTTTTCCTAACGTTTCCATTTTAATTTTAATAACGTTTTACAATTTGTAGTAGAATATTATTTAATTGTAACACTGATAAACATAAAACTATTTTACAAAAACAGAGTTAGTTAAGAAACATTAATGTAAAATCAGTTAAATACATTTTTTAAATTATTTGGGCTAATACCTTAAAAAAAATAGAAAAACTCTTACGTAATCTTAACAGCAAATGATCTTCAAATGGGTTTCAAGACAACTGATGGACTAAATGTTTTCAACATAACTGTTAAAAATTGATTAATAAAAGCTTGAGACCTAGAAAACCAGTGCAAAAATCTATTTTCATTTTTTTTAAGCACATAACTAGTAACTTCAAGATTGGACTTAAATATATGTATATACACGTTGTGATAGTTTGGAACATGTTTACAGAAGTCAAAGCAGTCTTCTGCTTTTGCAGTATGAAAAAATAAAAAATTTGGTGGCGGTTCTATAATAGTTTGAGATGGAATAGGTCTCGAAAGAAAGTAGTAAACCAAAGAAGTTTAAACAGCAACGTTACATTGATCATGTACTAGAATAATATGTTGTACCCGCATCTTATAGTATAGGTCAAAATGTCTTACTGATGCAAGGTAATGCAAAATCACATAGTATATCCTATAAACTTCCTACAAGTATATGCAAAGTACAAATGTATCAGTTTTGCACATACGTTAGCATGCGTTTGAGTGTGCAGTTTAGACATATGTATCTGTAATATTGTTTCATTTAACGCCAAAACATGTTTGAATGATACTTGAAATTGTTTATCGTTTTTTATAAATTCAAGCTACTATAAATAGAAATCTGCTTAGTCGTTATAGATGTTTTTTGCCCGTACCACATAACCATAGCTTTTATTAATAACTTTATAAACAATAACAAACAGTTTCTTTATAAATTTATATTTCAAATACTAGTATTCTTAAAGTTATTACTAGTTATGCCATGGCAATTCTCAATATATGATGACAACAAAAATTGTAAGACTTATTTTTAAGACATTTTAATTCTTCCTATATTTCTTAGTAGTTATTTACCAAATTTTTTAACTAAATATCTTACACTATCATAAACATAACTGCGTAAGACGTTCATTAACAAACAAAACTATGAAACTACTAGTTTAAACAAAAGTATGCTAGTGCTTTTATCATATATCATCTCAACTCAAAAGGTGCTTACAAACTAGCAACAATTGTTTTTTTTTTTTTAATGCAGTTATTTGTAGCAATATACCTAATATATACCAAAATATCTAATTGCTCCACAATCACCACTAAATGTAGCAACACCTGCACAAAATGAACTTCTAAAAAAACGGTTGCAAAATAGAATCAATAAAAAAATATTATATAAATACTTTTTTTGCAAACAAATGTTTGTTATATGTCACATCTGCTTAGCCTCAAAATTTCTATACTAATCACTCTATTCATTCACCATTCACTAACCTAACCCAAAATGTGTACACTCAATATTATTTATATTATAATAATAATTTTATTTATAAATTAAATTTTATTCTAATTAAAACCAAATCTCCAAATTCAATTTTGTGTTCTCCAAAATCATGATTGATAAGGTTAAGTTGAAGAACAGCTGTAAGATAAACTTTACATTTTTATATATTGCATAATAACAATATGTAAATAAAAATTGAATAAATAATAAATAAATAAAAAATATATTCAACCACAACAATAAAAGTGGCGTTGTTGCAATGATGCACTCTTTTTTTATCAAAAAAAGTAACCTTTTCAAATGAAACCAAGCACTAGTTGCAATCTGTATGATAAGCTGTTATTATAAAGTTTGGTAAAAACACTATAAGATTAACAACCAAAATTTCATTAAAAAAAGTGTTTAATTATTTATATTTTTATACAATATCAGATAAAACAACACAATTTTATATTGACTTGATGCTCAATTAGCCAATGCAACAACTTCTAAACATAAAAAAATACTCAAACAAACAAATTAATTGTAAAAAAATCCACCCAAAAATGTTCAATTATAATCAAAAAAAGTTAGCTAACAGCATTAAAAAATCAAGTTTTTTAACTGATATTTTTCTTAAATGTTATATTTTTATATTTCATTTAATTGGAAAATAGTTACTTACTCTCATAAATATTGCAAAATAATATTATAGATTAAAAAAAAAATACATACAAATAAACATCCTGTATCGTTAGTCCTATAACCAGAACGACAATATTCCACCGCATCTTCTCAATAACTGTACATCACTTCACTATTCCAAACTAGTACAAAATTATGAATGAGAAATTTATAACCAAACTTAGTTTATATAGGAAAAATCTACAATATAATCCAGTCCACAATTAAAATAAAAGCTACATTACCATCCCGAAATACGAAAAATATTATCATGCTAGATGCTGCGCAGGAATAATTAGTAGGGATAGTAGGTGGAAGGAACAGGATGCATCCATATCTCGCATAAACATGTGCGATAAAAATATGTCAAGGCAATGAATAGTTTGTAAAATATAGTTTATCAATCAGGCCAGAATGTCTGGAAAAAACGCAATACGAGAAAAAATTAGGTTGAATTTGATAATAAAAATTCGCAAGAATTTAGATATTATGTACAATCATGAAAGGAAAATATAATGTGTCATTTATGTTTCTATCTGTTATCCAGAAATTGTTTGGCGTTTTAATTTGATTTGATAATTTTGTTGTAATAATTAATGGTGAATAACCACATACGCAGTAAATTATTGCAAAACTCATCTGGCAATAATTTTCATAAATAATTTTTTTTCGCTAGGTTTTGTGATTTAGGAAAAGTTATACATATTAGGTACATATTAAAATAACTAAATACTAGTAAATAATGAATAAAAAAATAAAAAACAATTATTAATAAAATATAAAACTAAAAACAAAAAGAAAAATAAATTTAAAAAAAAAAAAAAAAATTTAATACTATAAATTACTAAAAGTTTTTTAAAGTTTTTTATTTTGTCTGGGAGTTTATTGTAGTATGTAACTAACAAGTACTTTGAAGATTTTTCATAGAGTGATAGGGTTTGGAGTAACCTCTTTCCATGTCATGCTGTGTTCATAAAAATTGTTTAAAAAACAAAAGTACCCAAATCAGTGTTAGCTTATATTAGATTTTGAAATATAAATTCCCATAAAACTGTCAAGATTTAAACTCTTTACGCTTCTTTTATAATACAAATACACAATTGATATGAGCTGATACTCCCCATGCAATAATGCCATAAAGCTAAGTAAAATTGTGTTAATATTTAAATTTTAAATTAGTGAGAAAAAACTTCCGGTAACAATAGATACATCATTGTTGATTTTGCTATATCATTTTATTAAAACATAATATATTAAATTACTAAATAATAAAACTTAATAAATATAAAAATAGTGTATATCACTGATTATGAATCATTTTTAATAATCCTTCTTGCCTTCATTTTGATGTTTTAGCACTTCTAAATCATATCCAATGCGAGTCCATAAGTCAAAATATCCCTGAGCTGATATATGTTCACTTTGAATTCCTTGTTCTTTAAGAAAACTTTTCCATACCTACAAATAATTACATTCACATTATTTATAATATCAGTTTTATAAATGGTAAATACTTACAATATCTTTGGGCATAGGTTTGGGTATGGCATTGCCTAAAGTTCCCTTAAGGAATATTTGCAAATGATAAAAAATAAATTGAAAGAAATACATTTTTTCGGCATCCAAAGCCTGAAAATACGTAAGTATGATTAACATAAATAGCCAAAAAGTTGCAAATACTATTTGAAGTGATTCAAATCCAAATGTCTAAAATTAACCGAAACCTTGACAAATATGTAATCTAAAACCTGTTAATATGAACTAGAAAATAATTAGTTTCTTAAATTTATGGTTTTTTTATGTATAGATTTATATTTATATTTGATAATTGTAAAAACTTGAATAATATTAAATTATTGTAAATTTGCACAACAAAAATAAATTTAAAAGGAAACGCTTAAATTTTCTTTTTAATTCTTTTTTGTTTGTTGAGTAAGATATATGACCTGCATCTGTCGTACATTAAGTAGTGTTTATTAAAAAATCAATCAATTGAAAAATACCGCTGCAAAGTAAAAAAATGCCAATAACTTGTGTTAAGTGTGGAAAGACACTTTTAATTTTAAATTATTAATATTATACCTTAAAAGATATTGAATGTATACTGCAACAAACAACAGGGAACACACTTGTCTTGTGGTAATTGAGACCTGGAAAAAATTCCTGTTGCCAATTGTATATATGAAACGTAGATAAACCAGTAGAGTCCCTAGTATCGACAGGATAAATGTTTAAATTAGCTAGATGTTTTCCTGAAACAATAAAAACATCAAATTATAATACTGTAAACAATAAACATAAAAATATAAATGGGTAATTCCATTACTTTTCGACTAATTTAAAAAAGTCGACCTCTTTGATTTTGCTCAAACTTTCAAAGATCAAACTAATAAGATTCTCAAAATTTTGGACCTTAGAATATTGCCTGTTCAAAATGACACACATTTGAAGGTCAGAAATTTCACAATTAAACGTTTTTTTAGCTTATTTTGTAACTCAATTTTTAGGCTTCTGGAAAAAGATAAAAAGATCTACAATGGCTCAAATTATTTCTTATTACATGTACTTTAAAACCCATATTTTTATGTTTAATATCGTGGCAGTCATTTTATATTATATATTAAGCTTCAAACATTATTCCAAAAAAACCGTAAATTTAGCAGAATCGCAAAACTTTGATTTCTTTAAACTGTTCTAACTTTGTCAAAACCTAACAAAATTTGATCCACAAGGTCTAGATTTTTTTGTGTTTAATCTCTTTTTAAAGTGATCACACAAGACTTATAGAATCAATACGTATACACTACTATTTTGATGCAAGAAGTTGCACATATTTTCGCGTACTTCAAAACTTGTAATTTTCAGGTCCCAAAAAAGCGCTGTCGCCCTATGTCGATTTTAGTCAAAATTTCAGTAAATACTCTTTAGAGCACAAGAAAAAAGGTTATCTATATGAGAAACGGTATATCGGGCATTATCAAGAATTTTTTAATATTCAAAAATTGGCAAAATTGGCAAACCGCACATTTTTATATTTCAATTTTTGGGCCTTTAAAAAAAAATAAGAAAATCCACGATAGCTCAAAAGATTCCTTATTACATGTACTTTAAAACCCATATTTGTTTATTTAATGTTGGGGCAGTCATTTTGATATATCAAGCTTCAAACATTATTTCAAAAAACTTTGTCAAATTTTAAAGAAATTTGATCCACGTGGACTAGATTTCTTTATGTTCAATCTTTCTTTAAAGTGATTACACAAGACTTATAGAATTAATACATATTCACCACTATTTTGATGCAGGAAGTTGCAGATGTTGTTGCAATCTTCAAAACTTGTAATTTTTAGGTCTCGAAAAAACGCTGTCACCATATGTTGATTTCAGTCAAAATTTCAGTAAATATTCTTTAGACCACAATAAAAAAGGTTATTTATATGAAAAATGGTATATTGGGCATTATCAAGAATTTTTTTATGTGCAAAAATTGTCAAAATCGGCATTGTTCTTCAGAAAATCTAAATCACTTTTTGTCTATCTTGCTTTGTTTTTGAGAAAGTCAACAAATACAAAATATTTAAAAAACTATATTTAGCAAATAAACACAAACAAAACAACATTACTTTAACAAGTGTGCTAAAACAATTGAGATACAAAAATGTGCCGTTTGCCGATTTTGACAATTTTTGAATATTAAAAAATTCTTGATAATGCCCGATATACCATTTCTCATATAGATAACCTTTTTTCTTGTGTTCTAAAGAGTATTTACTAAAATTTGACTAAAATCGACATAGGGTGATAGCGCTTTTTCGGGACCTGAAAATTACAAGTTTTGAAGATCGCGAAAACATGTGCAACTACCTGCATCAAAATAATGGTGTATACGTATTGATTCTATAAGTATTATGTGATCACTTTAAAAAGAAATTAAACACGAGAAAATCTAGATCTTGCAAATCAAATTTTGTTAAGATTTGACAAAGTTAGAACGGTTTAAAGAAAGCAAAATTTTGCGATTTTGCTAAATTTACGGTTTTTTGAAATAATGTTTAAAGCTTAATATATCAAAATGACTGCTACAATATTAAACATAAAAGTATGGGTACTTTAAAGTACATGCAATAAGGAATAATTTGTGTCATCGTGGACCTTTTTATCTTTTTCCAGAAACCCAAAAATTGAGATACAAAATAAGCTAAAAAAGACGTTTTATTGTAAAATTTCTGACCTTCAAATGTGTGTCATTTTGAACAGGCAATATTCTAAGGTCTAAAATTTTGGGAATCTTATTTTTTTCATCTATATTTTGAGCAAAATCAAAGAGGTCGACTTTTTTAAATTAGTCACCCAAATAGAATGTCAACCCTTTCACACATGCTTAACAGTGGCAACAAATATAAAATTTGTTTTAAGTTCTACCAGAAATGTTTCATTATTTGTTTTATTTTACTCATAAAGAGTGTTTTTTAGAAGCGGAGAACATTAAATTGGCAACACTCTTATCAGCTGATTTGACAGTTCGCGGTTGTTTTAAGGTTAGTTTGGTTTGGCAATTTATCACATGAATAAACTCACGCCGGAGCAACGTTTTCAAATTTATTTTGAAAAACATGGTTCGTTTCAGAAACTCATCGGGTATCACGTGCATTGTATGGTGCTCATAATCGTTCATCATAGCAATTAATTTGAGAAACTGTGCATCGTTTTTGCAATACGTTTCATCTAATCGCTAATAAGCATCCAGTACATCGTACAGTGCTCATACAAGCAATTGATAGTGTGTAGCGTAGTGTTAATGATGATATAAATGTGTCAATTCGTCATCGTGCTCAACAGTTAAACTTGTGTCTATCCAGTTTATGGAAAATTTTGTCAACAAGATCTTGGTTTACGAGCTTACAAGATTCAACTTGTACAGGAATGAGCCAAGAAAAACATTGCTATTGATCCACAATTTTATTTGAAAATTTTGTTCAGTAATGAAGCACACTTTTGATTAAATGGTTATGCCAACAAACAAAAATGTCGCATTTGGAGCTATAATAATGCACAAGCCATTCTCGAAACACCATGACATCCAGAAAAAATTATGCTTTATGAGCTGGTCGAATCATTGGTCCATATGTCTTCAAAAATGGTGATGGTCGGAACGTTACAGTCAACGGTGAGCGGTACAGAGACGTGATTGCCAACTTTTTTGTGCCTCAATTGGACAGCATTAATGTTGCAGACATGTGGTTTAATTTACCAAAAGAAACATTTTACAAACGATTAACTTCACAAAATGGACCTGTTAACTGGTCACTTCGACAAAAGAACATTCCACCAAAAGAGAGAGGATTAAATTGTTTCAAACAAAGAAGTATTTTACAGGTTGGTTTGATCATTAAGCAAGTTTACGGAAAGATTATTTGTTGATTTAGTAATTTCAAAAGCTTCTAACAAATTTAATTTTACGCGCTGAAGGCTCTGTGGACCATTGAATGGTAAGCTGCAAATGTTGTGACTGTTAGGGTGTACAGAGTCAAACGGAATGGTTGTGTTTGTGTAGGTTGATTTACGGAAAATATCAAATGAAAGACTATATTATTGTGACATATTGTTAAATCTAAAAAGTTAATTTTATTCTGAGTTTTGGTCTCTACTGTTAACTTAATATTAAGATGAATACTATTGATGTAAGTTAGAAAAGTGTCTAACTGTGTTATACTGTCTTCTATACTTATAGTATTTTGTAACATTACAGCCTATTCTGTCAAGAAAAATATTAAAATTTTGTTAAAATCAATTTACTGTCATTCATCAACAATGTCTGTAAAACATAAGTTATCAAAAATAAGTTTTATTATTATGTTTTTTTCTTAAACAGTGTCATCTGTACGCGTTTTTTTTTTTTAGAAGCGTTAATGCAAAATATTCTATTTGCTTATTTGAACCTAGTTTTGCTATAATAGCAACCATTGATCAAATATAGATTCATCGTGGTTATAAGTTCAAACGCGTTTGGCTAGTGTACACTTTTGATGCATGATCTATCTAAGATTTTTAGCAATTACTCGAATTCAACTAACCATCGTCACCATATCCCGTTAATGACATCACAACAAACCGCCAAAGTACTATGTTAAAAAAGGCGGCATAATGGACTAGTCGTTGGCCCGCTTGGCTCTTTGCTGTATTGCTGTGGACCCTAAAATTTACCGTTGTAACCGCCTTGTGACATTTGTGCTTTTGTTTTAAATTTCAGCGAGAATATGAAAATGCTGATAGTATTTCATTATGCTAAAAAAATATAAGTTCTTCATTTAGACATAACACAGCGAGTGCATGTGCAGAAAACTACACAAACTACACTTTTTTTTTATTTCATACCTGCTGGGTATCATTTATTAAGACTTTTCCAATTTATATAAACATATTTTCTCTACTTAAATTTGAATGTTTAAATCATTGACGCAAAAGTTCATGTTAGTTCTGTTCAGTTCAGACAAACGAACAGAATGCTCCAAACTGTTTAGTTTGATTTCAATCAGTAAAATTTTTGAATGGCGCAAATTGGCGATGAAAAAGAACAGCAACCAGTTTTTAAAGTGTTGTTTATAAATATTCCCAGCAGAAAAGAGTATAATAAAATTGCTTGTTAAGCTGCAAACAAACGGAATTTCTTGCTCCAATCGTAGCATTGTACCATCGCTCCTCGTTCAGCGCTCCAACCCTAGAGAATTAATCCTAGTATCAAAGTTCCAGTGTTCCAGGATCAAAGCGCTGAGTGATGAGCAAAAGTACGGTGCTATGGTTAAAGCGAGGATCGAAGAAAAAGTCCCTGATGTGTCCTCAGACTAAGAATCATCTACAAGTATATGAACCGTGTTGCCTTCTAGTATTGTTATTGACAGATCTCCATTTTTTATATTCGCTTCATAATATTCATACTTTGTTACTTAACACTATTTGCTTATAAAAGATGAGCCATGTAACGTTTGAAATTTGAACTACCGTTTATTTTGTTTTTGAAAGGTATAATGACATTTACACTTTACAGGGCCGCTTTTACAATTGTTAGATAACTTAAACCAGGAATAAATGTATAAACCTAGTATAGCATTAGTTTTGCCTTTGTTACAGTCTACATAACCTATTGAAACGTCAATAATGACTTATAAACTGACGTATAAATTATTTATACGCAAATTTGTTGTGCGCGTTACTTGGTTACTATACTAGAGAAAACTACTGCTTCAAGCACCGGATAAGTTATCCCTGATATATTTCTTTGAAACATACAAATAAAGTTTTATGAAATTGCTAGGACTCGGGGCCATTGTAAAATTTCAATCACCCGCACACTCGAGTAGAATCTCTATTCAATAAATCCCAAATTAGAACTAGAAGTAAAGACGAACCACTTGAAGGTCCCAATGATTAGGCCAATCAAGGAAATAATGCTCCACGATTATCAATTTTCTTCTGTGCAAAAATTTTTGCAACAAATCCTACTTTAATTGTAACACGTTTATGCATTTTCTAAAAAATCATTTATCACGAAGATGGCCGTTTCTAGAACTGACTTATAAATTGACGTATACGTTGTTTATAAACTAATTTGTTGTGCGCGTTACTTAGTTACTATACCAGATATAAGTTATAAGAGATTGTAAAAGCGCATTTTTATATATTCCTTAGATAGCGCTATTCCTTGTTTAACCGACAAATGTAAAAGCGGCCCACACTTGAACAAAGTTGGGAAATAATAAAAACTTACTTTCAAAGTGGTGAGTCTTC
Source organism: Tachinus rufipes (assembly GCA_963932245.1). Classification (NCBI taxonomy): domain Eukaryota; kingdom Metazoa; phylum Arthropoda; class Insecta; order Coleoptera; family Staphylinidae; genus Tachinus; species Tachinus rufipes. The sequence continues at coordinate 82,890,656 of OZ010744.1, forward strand.
TACTCAAACGGTAAGAAATTTACAAAACAAATTTGATAGAAAAGAAGTGCCATCATCGCAGTTTGTGGACCAATTTGTGAAGCAAGTTTGTGAAACTAGATCGTTAGTGGATAAAACAACACGATCACGTTCTCGTCCAGTGCGCTCAGCCGAAAAAATTAATGCTGTTGCACAAAGTGTGCGTAAACATGCATCAACATCAACTCGTCATCGTTCTCAAGAACTGAACATTTCTCGCACTTCTCTGAGGAGATTTTTGCATAAATACCTCGGTTTGAAGATCTACAAAGTTGTATTAGTCCAAGAAATGAAACCTCATGATCATCCGATGCGTTTTCAGTTCACTCAATGGACTAAAATTTGTTTTGATGAAGAAGAGCATTTATATCGAAAAATCGTGTTTTCCGATGAGCTCATTTTCATCTCGGAAGCTATGTCAATAAGCAAAATTATCGCATTTGGGAATCAGAGAATCCACATAACTATTAAACAGCATGCATCCACTAGGAGTAACCGTTTAGTGTGGTTTTTGGTCTGGCGGCATTATTTGGCCTTTTTTCTTCAAAAATGAGCAAGAAGCCGCCGTTACCGTCAATAGCAAACGTTACTGTGCCAGCCTAAACAAATTTTTGTTTCCAAAAATTGAAGAGTATGAAATGGATGACATATGGTTTCAACAGGACGGGGCCACTTGCCATACAGCCAACGTAACCATCGCACTGTTTTTGAAAATCAAATAATCAGCCAAAATTCTGATGTCAATGCCGCCTAGGAGCTGTAATTTGACCCCGTTAGATTTTTTTGTGGGGAGACCTTAAGGATAAGTGTTACGCTAACCATACAGAGACGATTGATGCCTTGAAACACAAAATCAAAGTTGCCATTCATGCGATTGGAGCTCAAACAATCGAAAATGTACTAAAAAACAATGGAAGCTCTGGAAATTACTAATAAAAAAATAATCGTTTCGTAAACTTGCTTGATGACAAACCGACTGTATAAATCTCCTTTGTTTGAATTAATTTACACCATAAATAAAAATTGTAAATTTAATTGAGAATTTAATATTAACAATCTGTATGTATTCAAGTGAGTGAAACAAGCAATTATTCGTGGTGATATGTTTGGCTCCTACGTGTCGCGAGTATTCCAATTTCTCACGGGCTTATAATAAAATTCACTCATGTGTAATATATTAGTTTTCTACGTTCTAACCGTGTTTAAAATAGAAACATTGAAAACTGTAGTTAGCTTTATATTTTTTGCCAAATACAAAAACGTATTATGTATTATTTCTTTTTTAATTACTTTTTTACAGAACTTCAAAATTTAATAAAGATATAACTGATAAAACAATTACATTAAAATATTCCATCTAATAACAAAATACAAGTATCAACTATAAATTTGGTACTCCAAATTATAAACCCAGCTTTTAAAACTGCAAATCCGGCTTTTAAAACTGTAAATTTAGCTTTAAAAGTGTAAATCCAGTTTCTAAGTGTTAAATTTAACTTTCCAATTATAAATCCAGCCTTTAAAAGTGTAAATCCGATTTTTAAAAGTTTAAACCGGTCTTTAAAGTGTCAATATGTGCTGCTAAATTGTTAATCCGGCCTTTAAAACTGTAAATCCGGTTTTGAAATATTAAATTTTACTGTAAAACTGATAGCCTTTAAATTATAATTTTAGCGTTTAAATCCTGATTTTAAAAGTGTTAATAATAAATATTGCGGTTAAAAGTGTAAATCCGGTCTTTAAGATGTTAAATTTAACTGACAAACTGTTAATCCGACATACGGACTATAAATCCAGTCTTCAAAATGATAAATTTATTCGCCAAATTGTTTATGCGACTTCTAAATTATAAATCCAGTCTGTAAATCTATAAATCCGGGTTTTTAAAGTGTAAATGAGTTGATTATAGTGTCAATAATTGAGAGATATTTAGGTTTTGGATAGTTTATTGCCCGTCCCTTTGAGGTTAGTTTGTTGGCGTGGGAAAGAGTAAAGCGTCGGGCGGGAGTCTATGGTCGCATATGGTATTTTTGCTCCCTGCAGAGCAAGTTTGTTCCAATTGACTAACTGATTAAAGGCATTTTTAATATCACTTAAGCATACCGATACCTATTACAGCTGTGAGGCGTTATTGAGACGGTTTTAGAAAAAAACGTACACAATTTTGTAGTTTTTTTATGATGTCATTAACTGTTGAAAAGTGCAAAATGTTATTCATAAATACTTAAAAATTAAAAAATCGAATCATAAAATATTAAAATATTTTCTGGAAGAACTAAAATCCGGCCAAAAACGGTTAAAAGTACTAAAATCCGGCCATAAACTGTTAAAAAATGAAAGAAAATTCATAAAATATTAAATATAGCAAAATCCGGCTATGAAATATCAAAATATTGTTAAAATGGCAAAATTTGGCCATAAAATGTTGAAAATTTCAAAGTTCTTATATATATATATATAAAAATTATAAATTCCAGCCTTGAAAAATGAAAATTTTGTTAGAAAGTAATAAAACGCGGATATAACACTGTTAATATTTGCAATATTTTTTGAATAAAATTCATTCATTAACTATTTTAAAAAGTCCAAAATTATATTCATAAAATGTCAAAAATAGCAAATTACGGCAAAAAAACATCAAAATATTGTTGTAAAACAGCAAATTCCGGCCATAAACTGTTAAAAAAAGTGTGAAAAATTCATTATCTTGCAAAAATGGCAAAATCCGGCTATGAAATATAAAAATTCTGCCAGAAAATCCGGTTATAAACTATCATAAAATACAAAACTCTATTCATATATTCATAGAACGTCAAAAATTGCAAAATCCAGCCGTAAAGTATAAAAATATTTCCAAAAAGTATTAAAACACATAATAAACTATTGAAAACTGAACCATTCTATTTATAAAAAGTCAATAATGACAAAATTTTCATAAAATATTATATTTTCAGAAAAAACAAAATCCGGCCAATAACGGTCAAAATTTTGTTCATATAATGTTAAAAATAGCTAAATCCGGCCTAGAAATTTTAAACAATTGTTAAAAACCACTAAAATCCAGCTATAAACTGTTAAAGAGGTGTACATATTGTCATAAATTCTTAAAAATAGCAAAATCCAGCTACAAAATATTAAAGATATTGTTATGAAAAACCAAAATGTTTTTTAATAAAATGCCTAAAATAGCAAAATTGTATCATAAAATCTCAACATATTGTTGAAACCAAAAACCTTGAAATATCAAAATATTGTGAGAAAGCCCCAAAATCCGATCATAAACTGTTGAAAAGTGCAAAATTCTTTTCATGAAATGTGAAAAATAGTGACATACGGCTAAAAAGTATAAAAACATTGTCAAAAAACACCAAAATTTAGTTATTAATCCTCTAATGCCTCAATTTTTAATCTTCATCGACATTGAATCATTTGTTTACACCTGCCAGGTATGGGTGCAATTTTTTTGCAAAGGAGAATTTTGTGTGCATTCCAATATTGTTTACAGTTTTTTCAAAAATTTGTGTATTAAGAATAAAACATATTTGAACTTTAAGTTATATTTTATTAAGTGTACCCCGTCTTGAGACGGCGCTGGGCATTAGAGGGTTAACTGTTAAAAAGTGCAAAATTCTTTCATAAAAATAAAATAGCTAAATTCGGTCATAAAACGTCATACAAATTTCAGACAGAATCAAAATCCTGCCAAAAACGATTAAAAAAGCCAACATTTTATTTATAAAATGCCAAAAATAGCAAATCCCTTCTATAAATTATCAATTTTTTTTTATAAAATCCCAAATAGCAAAATCCGGCTATACAAACCAAATTTATCATAAACTGTTAAAAACTGCAACATTCTACTTATAAAAGTCAAAAATGTCAAAATTCTCTCATAAAATTTTAAAACATTTTCAAAAAATTGTCTTAAAATCCGGCTAAAAACAATTTAAATGTACAAAATTCACAATTTTGACAGCTGCAATGTAAGATTTAGTCATTTAGGACCCAAAAGTACAATCTTTCAAACCCTACACGACAATATAGTTAGCTAGTTGTTGAGTGCAGATTTTTGAAACTGTATTAGTACAGAAGGGTTGCAAATTTAAGGGTAAAAAGGTTAGAAACATCGTATATTCCTTTTGGCTGTTAAAAATCTGATCACCCTGGACCCCAAAATCTTAAAAACTGGTGTTCCATAAGGTTCTGCCGTTTCGCCGACTTTATTTTTATACTTTGGCAGATGATAGCACCCTTCATACTTCATATTTTCCAAAAACCATAGAATTCGAACCTGTAGCATCTATAAATAAAAACGTTGAAACAATATCTAAATGGGATACTCCCAACTTGATCAATTTTAACTCTAAAAAAACTCCCGAAGCATCATTAGTACCAAATATTAAACTAGGGGTTACAATCTCAGATAATATTCTCTGGAATAACTATGTTGTTGATATAGCTTCAAAAGAATCTAGAAAACTAGGAGGAGAATCTAAAATTACACTATCTCTTCTAATGGACATTATTCAAACAAAATACAAGACATATTGCCATCTAAATAAATATTTACTTGTAGTAAAAGACTTGCTAAGAATTCTAACAAATATTCACAGGCAGTTAAGACATGTAGGACCAAAACTTATAAGAGAGATTTTTTTAACCGTATTATCAACGTATGGAATAAACTTCCAAACTCTAGCTTGGCACGCGTCAGCCCAGAGTTCAACCCCAAATATGATTAAAAAAATAATAAAATAACTTGCTCTTTATCCATCGGGGTGATTCGGAAGTCACTAAACAAGTCCAAGATCGCATCAACCCCCTTCAAATAAGTCGTAAGAATTCTAGTCTAGAACAATGTAAAAAGCTGTAAAATGCACAATAAAAAAGAAGACTGTTTAAATGTAGTCTTCAATGTAACAGCTTCAGCAAATATTATTTATATGTTGTTCCTAAATATCAAAATTTGAAATAAAAAAAAACACAATTTAATTTAACCAAACAGATAAAAACAACATCAAAATCAAATAACAAAACAATCATTTCAATGACAATTTTTCAATTGTTTCATAAAGTTGTTGAATCGTTGCTCACTGTTAAGACACTCAGTGATGACTGTTTAAACATTTATTTTAATTCTACTTCAATTTTATAAAAAAATAATAACTCGTATAAAAAATTCTTAGAACTCATTTTAGAATTAAAAAATGTAAAAACATCAAAGGTCATCAAAATTAAAAAAAAAAACTAATTTCTATAATAAAATAAACACCCTTTATATTAAAAAATATTTAAACATTAATTACTGCTTTCCTTTCAAGAGCAACAGAACCGTTCTGAACTATTCTGAAAGGAACATTATTTACTGGCATAATAATAATAATAATAATAATTTATTTAACCCAGTTGATCCAATATGCGGATATAGGGTAAGTCTTACAATTTCACAATAAAACAAAACATAAAAAAAAACATAAGTAAATTAAAATAATAAAATTAATTTAAAATACGTATACATTTGACCTATAATTAAAACAAAGTAGAAAAATACAAACAATATAAATTAAAACAAAATGTTGTCATCAACAAATTCCTGAACAGAATAATATGCTTTTTCTATGAGCAATTCCTTAATTTGGCATTTGAAAGCTTTTATATTTAGTTCTTTTACGTTTTGTGGTAGTTTATTATAAAACTTTATTCATTGATATTTAGGATTTTGCTCATATTTTTTTGTGTTATGGAGAGGTATTGTGAGTAGCTTACCATGTCTAGTTAAATGACTATGACAGCTGTTTAATGTTTTGAAACTCGCAATATTAGATTTTGCATACATAAGAATATTAAATATAAAAATTGATGGTAACGTTAAAATTTTTAAACTTCTAAACAGATGTACACAATGATCAAATCTACGTTTATTTCTCATATACCTAATTGCCCGTTTTTGTATTACAAAAAGTTTATTTATATCATGTGCCATACCCCATACAGTAATCCCATAAGATAAAACAGAATGAATTCTGGCAAAATAAAACATTTTTAATGTGCTGGTTGTTACTACAGGTTCTAATTGTTTTATGATATAGCATAGTGATGATACTTTTTTACACAAGTAATCTATATGTGCTCTAAATTTGCATTGTTCGTCAATATAAACACCTAAAAATTTTATTACACTTAATTGCTTCATACTTTTATTACATTTTATCAATAAACTATGCTCAGCATTATCACAAGTACTCGTCTGAAAGTTAACATGAACTGATTTTTCGTTGTTTATAAATAGACCGTTTGAATTAAACCACGTTTTTAATTCCAGCAGTTGATTGTTTGCAGTTTCAACAACTGAGTCTTCATTGTTACCACTTACAAAAAGCGATGTATCATCAGCAAAGAGAAAAGTGTTTTCTGTGTTGATGTCGTTAACGTATATTATAAATAGAAGAGGCCCAAGTACAGAACCCTGTGGAACCCCTCTATTCATAACCATCATATCTGATTTTACACTTTCCAACTCTACATAATGATACCTGTTGCTAATGTAGCTGCAAAACCAATTTAATGCTAAACCTCTAATTCCGTATGTTTCAAGTTTTGTTAACAGGTTTTCATGGTCAACAAGATCGAACGCCTTTGAAAGATCCAGAAATAGTCCAAGGCACAGTTCTTTTTTATCTTTATGAGTATATAGCTTTTCTAAAAATTGAATTATTGCATCCGATGTTGATCTGCCTTCTCGGTAACCGAATTGGTTATGATTAAATAAATTGCAAACTTTAAAAAACTCAGTTAAACGATTTGCAACTGCTCGTTCAAATATCTTAGAAATAGTGTTGCAAATGTATAGTGGTCTGTAATTTTCTACTTTTATTTCAGAACCCTTCTTTAATATAGGTCTTATTTTCGATATTTTGAGTTTGTCTGGAAAAGTTCCTTCGGCAAATGATTGATTTATCAGATTTGTTATGCACAAAACTATTGATTGACAAGTATTTTTTATTAGTACTGCACTCAGTTCATCTAGTCCTGATGACCACGTTGACTTAAGAGTATATATTATAGTTTGAACTTCGGAGACAGTTACTGGAGTAAAGAAAAATGAAGTTGAATAAATTAATATATTTGAAGTTTTTGAAATCATGCTAGAGTAGGTATCATTACCACCAATAGAATTAAAATAAGTGTTAAAGTGTAATACTATTTTTGACGTTTCATGTACTATTTTATCATCTATTCTTAAACTAATATTTGTATGGCATTTTTGTCGCAAGTTTGTGTTAGAATTTATGATATTCCATGCCGATCTGGACATATTTGTACTCTCACTTAACAATTTACTATTGTACATTTTTTTAGCTGCATTAATTAATTTACCATATATGTTTTTGTATAATTTATAGCGCTTTTTAGTTTCAGTTCCACCAGTTAACGTCAATTTATATAAATCTTTTAAAGTTTGAGATGATTTCTTTAGCCCATTAGTGATCCAACCATTCGATGTTGATTTGAGTGGATTTATGAAAAGATTAATACGTTTTAATTCAAATGAAGTATCTAGATGAAAATAGAGTATGTTGTTAAACATATTATACGCGTTATTAATATTTGGATCCGATATTAAGTTCCAATTTTCAGTTGAAATTTTTTCTTGAAACATTTTAATATTCTCAATTTTCTTAAATGATCTAACATTAATACATTTACGATTTTTATTAAAACGGTCATTGGATAATTCTATATTAATAGATTGGACATTATGGTCAGATAATCCATCGTTTAAAACACTTGCTTTGTATATTAAATTGTTGTCAGAAATACAAATATTATCGAGACAGTTTGTACGCCTTGTTGGCTTAAATATAGTCGGTATAATATTATATAATAGTAATATATTAATAAGTTGTTTGGTAGTGTTATTACTTATATCTAAAAAGTTTATATTATAATCGCCGCATAAAAGTATGCTCGATTTGCGTCTAGAACATAAAAAATCTAACACGTCGTTAAGTTTATCAAAAAATATTTTAATATCTCCTTTTGGACTTCGATACAAAGAAACTATCTGAAAGTATTCATTATTAATTTCAAGTTCAATAGCTGTACATTCAAAGTTTTTTTCTTCGCAATATGAATTTAAATTAATTTGTGTGCTAGATATTTGATTTTTTACAAATATTAATACACCACCACGTTTGTATTGTGATCTACAATAAATATTTCCTATATAATATCCACTTAAGACTATAGACTCAATCTGCTCAGTACGAATCCAATGTTCAGACAAACATAATATTCCACACTCTTTATTGTTCAAAAATACTTCCAGTTGTCCTAATTTACTTACAATGCTACAAATATTCTTATGATAGATGCTAAGTTTAATATTTTTTATCGATTTATTTAATTTTATTTTTGAATCATTTAATAACGCTTCGATGTTATTTGACATCGATGAACAATTCATACTAAAAAAGAACTATTGCAATTTTCTGTATTTATTTTATCAACTTCAAGCTGCAATATTGTTGTTTCAATGTGTATAAGATTCTTAGATGCAAAAGATGTATAATATTTTTTTCGAATTAAGTAATTCAGTTTAATTGATATTTTAGTTTTGCCGGCATATATTATGATGCGTTGACTAACGACATGACCAACAAATAATTATTTACTCAACTTGACATTTTGTTAATTAATTGTATAATTAAAAATAATTACATTATTTTTATGATGCACAATATAGATTCTAAATTACAAAATATTTCTATATTTTAAGTTTTAAAATTAAATTTATTACTGGCGACAAATGAAAATACTAGTAACTTTTTAATAAGTTGGTAGTGAATATTATAAATATTTAGTTATTTGGTGTTGGCACTTGAAAAGTAACTTTGTTAATAAGTTGGTAGTAAATATTAGATATTATATTTTTAAGCTGCTTTCCCGTTACGTTCTGACAGACCCTGGTGCACGCCAGGGCAAGATGCACTGCGTTCCCGTTACATTTTATAAAGTGGGGTAACTTGCACAAGTTGTCTTTCCCCTTCCTCTTCTAGCCCCAACCTTTCCAGCGGGACGAGATGCACTTGCTGCTCATTTGATTGGCTGATTTAAAAATTACATCTGACAGCAGCCGTTAACTAATTAAAATATATATATCAGGAACAGTCAACAAAAGAAATTACAAAAAAATTAAATACAAAGAAAACAAATCAAGTAATAATCACATAAATGTATGTAATTACTAAAAATTTAAAAAAAATTACATTGACATATGCGCAAACGCTACAGAAACATGTTCCCATAAAGGTGCAAGACGCACGAGCGTAACTTGCACTGGCGCGTGCTGGGGTAAGATGCCCTGGGTTAGTTACTCTAGTAATGGGAAAGCAGCTTTAGTTATTTGGTGTTGGCACTTGAAAAGGGCTTGATGCACCGTTGTCGAAGGTGGTGCATGAGGGGAGAGGGGAAGAACACTCAGAACAAGTTGGGGCGTCGCGCTCCCTGTGAAAGGTACATGGGGCGTCACGCACAGAATTGTTCGGAACCGTCCAGAACAGTGAAAAGAAAGCATCTATTGTTGTGAATGTTGTGATTAATCATTTTTTGCATACTTGTGACAATAGTATATAGTTGGTTATAAATGATACTCTAGTATGCTTTGTGGTGTTACGATAAAATCGTATTATTTATAACCAACTATATACTATTTAAACAATAGCTTGTTTAAAATCGAAAAACTTTTTATGGTTAGATTTATTTAGGTGTAATTTTGACTAACCCTGTATGTAGGAACATTATGCAGAAGTGACTTATGTGAACATAGCAACATATGCTCACTTTGACCTTTCAATCAACGCTTTGACGCTCTTCAATTGCAACAAAATTTTGAATATTGTGATGTTTATTGGCAATTGAATAATGCCCGTATGACACTGATCTATAATTCTTTATTGAATTATATATATAAAAATATTTAAATCTTAAAAAGTCTCTAAAATGCACAAATAATCATCAATCTTATTGTAGATTGAAATTTTAAGAATATTTTTAGTTTTTCTTTAGAATTAACACAAAAAATGTACGCATTAACAGTTTTAAGAAAATAGTTGGGTTATATTATAAATGCAATTTCTTATATTTTATGTGTTAATTATAAAGAAACTCTAAAAATGTACTTAAAATTTCAATCTATAATAAAATTGATGATCATTTGTGCATTTTACAGACTTTTTAAGATTTAAATATTTTTATATATATAATTCAAGATATAATTATTGACAGTGTAATACGGGCATAAAATATTGGCAATTAAAATAAATTAGTCTTTAGAAAACATCATTCCAACCCATCTCCATCTATCAAAATTTGATTTTTTGTATTGCCAGTTATGTACATATATTTATTAAATTTCAATTTAATATTATTACAATACTCAAAAATAAACTTTTTCCCTATTATGACTGTGTATATAAGGAAATGATTTAAGTTGATATTGCAAAATATCTTAAGCTTAAAAACTTTTCACATTTTGAAAAAAATATTTTTGGAGATTTAGAAAATTACAAAATCTTAATTGAATTAGATTATTGTAATAAACCTTTTAATTCATGTATAACACGTTAAAGAATATCCCTATTTTATTTTTCAAATATTCCTATCGACTGCCATCTTATTAAGTTCCTTATATAAAATGTATAAGCAAATGTTAAACCAAGTGTTAATATTCTTATTAGTTGACATAGCACAATTAGTATCAGTAATAGATCTAATAATGAAGATACTGTTCCAACCACCAATAAATATTATCAAGCCATAATGTACAAAAAGCAATATGAAATATTTATAATGATAACAACCACCAATATGACATAACATTTCAACAAATTTACCTAAATAAAAATCTTCCTGATTCAAAAATGATGTATCAGCATAACACGATTCGTCACTATTCAGCCTTTCAGATAACTGTTTCAAACTTCCCTGGCTGATAACATACCCGGCACGACCTGAATTATAGATTGTAGTCCAAAACGTAACTGCATGGCCTAAATAATGGCCCTGATTATAATCAATCGGAGCCAACAATAGCCTCAAATTTTCCATAATAACATATGTCAGATCATGAACTATTAATACCCAATGGTAATTTTTCGAGAGCCCTTGTATAGCTTTGCATAATAGAGCCCACTTGGAATTTTCCTTTTTTCTTTTACCAGGCACCCGCTTTTCTACATCTAAATGCACTTCAACAATATTATTACATCCTTGAGCCCATGTATTCTTCGCTGCTTTTAAATGTGTTTTTTTCTTAACAAGAATAACACAAAGTATTTGTACTTTTTCATAAAGAAACTCTGCTTCCGTTGTATAATTATGATTTCCATATCGAAGAATATCGATAGAAATGTTCAGTCTTCCATTTTTATTATCATGAAACCACTTATTGTATTCTTTATTTTCAGGAGATCCTTTTGAGATTGGTTTCGTATATTGCAATTTTTTTGTTTGTAATAAAATTATTGCTATTATTGCACCGATTAAAATACCCATTAAAAATACTATTCGTACAGAAAAGTGATACATGTTGAGAACAAAAATAATCAAATTTATAAAAGTTAATAGGTTATAATATTTTTATAAACTGAATTGAATAGATAAATGCAAATGAAAGAAACATTTTATGTTTTTTTTTTCAACAGTTATGTAAATAAGATATGGTCTTTTATTATCAAATTGAATAAAATGTAGATATATAGGAGGTAAAATACATTTTATCAGTGATTTTTATCTTATATAAATAATATAATGATAAATTGTCAATTTGTACACCGAAACCGGATCACAACTAACACAGAATAACAACATAAATTACAATTTCAATTAAATTTCACAGGTTGAAAAATTAGGAAAAAGAAAGGTAATTGTAGCGGGGCATTTTTTTAACTGTTCACAAGTTCGTGACGTGCTATTATAGCAAGCAGCGGCGGGTCCCGCGGGTCTAAAGGGGTCAAATTATAAACAGTTTTTTAAGTAAATTGTAGTGTTGTTCAAGCTGACCAGACACACTTTTTTTTAGTAACATATACTTTTTTTTAAGTTAGAATACTCATTACTCTACCCGGCAATTTTCCGAGTTCTTTGATCACTTAGAACGCGCGACAATATGCGCGTTCGTTTCGCCAATATCACTGAAATTTTGATCACTTGGTGATGATAAATTAAACAAATTCGGTGACATAAATTTAAAAATATGGCGAGTAATGAATAAAACAATTTGAGATAAGGTAAAATTGGTCGTTCTTTGTTATGTATCATGTTAAACAATAATTCAGTAATATTTTAGGTCATCACCAAGTGATCAAAATTTCAGTGATATTGGCGAAACGAACGCGCCTAATAGCGTCAAAAAATATCGTAAAACTGCTTTGGTCACAAACTATTTCCCTTCGGCTAGTGCATTGTACCTGGCAATTTTCCGAGTTCTTTGATCACTTAGGACGCGCGACAATAGCGTCAAAAACTATCGTAAAAATGCAATTCCTCGGGGAAAAAGTTGAAAACCTATAGCAAATTTAAAAATGGCGTTACGTTTTTCTGGACATTCTGCTCAACTTTACTAATTTAATCAACTCTGTAACATTTAAAATAACGAAATTACCCATAGAACACACGTAGATTATTGACATACTATATTTAAAGTGATAAATTTGATTGTCAAACTGTTAATTTGGTTTTCAAATTATAATCCGGCCTCTAAAACTGTAAATCTAACTTTTACAACTAAAAATCCTCTACCAACGTGTTAAATTCTAATGCTAATCTGTTAATTTGGTCTACAAATTTTAAATCAGATTTTTCAAACTGAAAATTGTGTAACCAATGTGTTAAACTTTACTACCAAACTTCTTTTAATTGTAAATCCGACCACTTAATTGTAAATCCCGCTTTTAAAAAGGTAATTTTGTGTTTTACAAATTAAATCCGGCTGTCAATATATTTAGACTACTTCAAAATGGTTAATCCGACCTTTAAATTATAAATCCAGCTTGTACAACTGTAAATTCGGTTTTTAAAAGTGTGTCAAATTTTACTGCTAAACTGTTAATCCGGCCATTAAAACTGAAAATCCGGTTTTGAAATTGTTAAGTTTTCCTGTCAAACTAATAATCTGGTTTTTAAATTATAAACCCAGCTTATAAATCTATAAATCTGGTTTTTAAAAGTGTAAACTAGGCCTTCAATTAATAAATACGGCGTTTAAAAGTGTAAATCTGGGGTTTTTAAAATGTTAAATTTAACTGCCAAATTGTTAAACCGGCATACAAATTATAAATCCAGTTTTTAAAGTGTTAAATTTAAATGCCTGTTAATCCAACCTCTAAACTTTAAGTCAATTTTTTAAATATTTAAATCCTGCTTTCAAGAATAAAAATCCGGTCTAATCTACTGCCAAGTTGTTGTATGTTGTAAAAGAAACATCAGTAATTGTCAAGTTATAGTTTTTAAAGCAATTTACACTTGCTTATACTTTAATTAAGAACAGTATTTGAACCGTCAATTGACAAATATATTAAGATGCGCAGTTCGGGATAATATATTATTCATGACATGTAAATGGCGTATACACGTCAAAATATTAATTAAATTATTAATAAAACTATGATAGCATTTATTCTGTAATTGTTGTTATAAGCATTTTACTTATACATATGTGAATTATTTACTATAAAATCATTGCGATTGTGAATCGAATTTACGTAATATAAACGTTTATAAATTTTTATGTCAGTGCCATCTATATTTCGTGAACGGTATTTTATCCCAGGTTGCGTATCTTACTAAATTTATCAATCAACGGTTTATACCGTCTGTACTGTGCGTAGATAGCGGTGATATTTAATACCTTAAAAAAAATCATATTTGACATGCAAAGTTTTACATAATATATCATAATCACAGCTAAACTGTCATATTTGACAAACTAAAAAAAAATCAATGCAAAAATCCGGGTTTAATACAACATTTTGCTCAAAATAACCAAAAAAATAACCAAAATCCGGCCAGTTAATAACAAACGTATAAAAATGTTGCTCTAAAGTAGCAAATCCGTTCATTTTTAGTTTATTAATGTAAAAATCCGGCCATAAAATGTTAAACAGTATTAAAATCTGGCGGTTAAATATTAAAAGTATTACAATCCGGCCACAAAACATAAGATTTATGTAAATAATAGCATAAAATTAAAAAATATCAAATTCCTGTCAAAAAATATCAAAAAATAATTATAAAATTAAAAAATCGGTTAGTAAATAACAAAAATATTAACATTCTAATTAAAAATATCAAAATTTAATTGTAAAATTTAAAAAAATCCGGCTTCTAATAAACAAAACTATCAAAAATCTAGTTTAAAGTACCAAAATTGTTTATTAAGTGTCAACAATGCACATATCCGGCCATAAAAGAATTCAGAAAATAGTTTTTAAGAAATCCGTAGAAAAAAAAAACAAAAAGTTTTAAATATAAAAACTAATTTATAGAAAACCTAAAATTCTGATAATAAAATATTAAAAATTCGGACAGAAAATTCAAAAACTATAACCAATTTTGACCAAAACAAAATGAAATACTAAAATCCGGCCACAAAATTTAAGTCCAGTTATAAAATATAAAAAATATTACAATTTAGCTATAAAACGCCAACATCTAATAATAAAATATCAAAAATCCGACCAAGAAATTCAAAAACTGTACAAAATTTGGTCAAAAAATTCTTAATCACGTAAAAAATACCAAAATCTGGCTATAAATCGTTATTAATTATAAAATGGCAACATAAAACAATAAACTATCAAAAATCCAGTTAGAAAACTTTAAAATGTAAAAAAGATTATAGAATGTCAAAAATATTAAAGTTTTGCCGCAAAACATAAGAAATACAAAAAAAAATCTGACTATAAAATATCAAAATCACTAATATTTAGCCACAAAACTAAACTAAAGCAACGTACTAAAAACTAACGCTTGAAGATAAAAGTAACTTACAATACCTGGTAGGTCAGCACTTCAGTTTAAACTACTTGATAATAATCATAAATTGGAGTGACCACCCACTCACCCATGTGTTGCTATTGTAATCGCCTCCTCTCACATACTGGCTTTTAACGTTTGCAGAGAGAAGTGATTTTTAATGTCTTAATAACAAACACTTTGACAGGTGAGCGAGCACTCACGTTCAAATAGCTTGATAGTAATCATGAATTGGAGTGGCTTACTCGCTCACCCAAGTGTTGGTTATCAGAAGATTGGTCTGACATAGTAATTTATAACGTTGCAGAGGAGCAGCTTCCAATATTTTGACAAAAAATACTTAGAAGGGTTGGTGAGCATTCCAGTTTAAAATGTTTGTTCAAAACCATGTTCTGAAGTGCCCGCCTACCCACCAGCTTTCATTTATCAAGGGATTGAATGTCACTATCGCCTTCTTTGACATAGAAACTTTTAACGCTTGTAGAAAAAAAAAACTTCTAATTTGTGGAAGACAAATAGTTTATAAAAACATGACCTTATTGTGAGACGTTGCGACAGTAATAATAAACGTTTATTTCTTGCCTTTTGGCCTTAAAAATTTTACAACTTAACATAAGATTTACCATATAAACTTAATTCATTTCTAATATAACATATAATCTTAATTACCCTAAACCCTGTTTTTAATTAATTATTTATTACTTCCGTTTCAATTTGTATTCTTCTTTTTGTTACCACCATCATCCATTTTATTCCTCTTCCGTCTTCTTTCAGTACCTTATTTCTCTTCATTTGCTCTTCTCTCATTTCATTGCATTTTAGCATGTGTTTTATGTTTTTCCTCGCTTCTCCACACATCCTACACATTTTCTTTTCTTTGTCCATCCAAAATTTGCACACTTTCTCTTCATTTCCACATCCGAATCTTGCAATCATTCTTTTTTCTATTTTTTCATACTTTACAGTTTCTAGGTACTTTGGTAGTGCATCAGTTATAATATGTACATAATTAATTTGTACCTAGACTCGTTTATCCGTGTTCTACGCTCTTGCACTTGTATAACTCTATCTCTTATCATAATTTTATTCCACATGCTTCTATCTATTTTCAATCTATCTACTTCCTCACTAGCATATCCTTTCCTGTTAAAATATTTTTTCTGCATGCTCCCATTTTCCGCATTTTTCTTTTCATTTTCTCCTTCAGGCACTTTTGTAATATTTACATTCATTTGTTTCTTTCACTCTTTCTTCATACCTCATTGCACGCTTTCCTGCTTTTACTCTTAATTTGTCTGTTTTAACTTTTTCCATTACAATGTATGCTGGGGTTTTTTTGTTTACTCCTTATACCCATCTCCAGTATTTTGTTTGAATAGTCTCTAATTTTCCCTGCTCTTTTCACCCCCAAATTTCCGCTCCGTACAATAACATACTTTTTACTAAACTTTCAAACATCATTTCTTTTATTCTCATACGTTCAAATTTTCTTTTATTTATTCCCCTTACTTGTTCTAGCGCTTTATTAGCCTTTCTTGTCATATTTTTTATGTGTTCATTTTCATTGTTGTTTGTACAAAAAACATATCCTAGATATTTAAATAATTTTATTTCTATTCCATCCCATTTCCAGTTTTCTATTTTGCGTCTTCTTCCCCCCTTTCTAAAAGTCATCATTTTTGTTTTATTTACATTTACTTCCAACTCTTTTTTTTTTTCAAAAATATTTATTTAGACATCTAATCATTTTGTTCATTTCATTTGCTTGTTTTGCAAGAATCACCATGTTGTCTGCATAAGCCAGCGACCACACTTTCTCTCTGCCCACCACTACCCCACCCTTCTGCGCCCTACATAGCATCTCTTCTACATCTGCAATGTATGCTAGAGCTGAGTGGGCATCCCTGTCTCACACCTTTCACAGTCCAAAATTTATCACTCATTATGCCATTCATACAGACTCATTTATTCTTCTTTTTCTCAGACACATCCATAATTTCTCTCTACTCACATTGTCAAATGCCGCTTTTAGGTCCAAGAATAATGCATACAACTTTCCTCCCATTTCTGCTATTTCTTTTCTACTATATGGTGTAGTATGTATACATTATCCATGGTCCCTCTTCCTTTTTTAAACCCGGCTTGTCCGTCTGGCAATATCAAATTCATCTCTAGTTGTATGCTGTACTTAGTAATGTTATACCTCTATAATTTTCTGCAAGCTTTTTATTTCCTTTTTTGTGTATCGGACATACAAGACCTACTTTTCACTGACTAGGAAACCTTTTTCCCTTCCATTTATTATCTTGCTCAGTCTCTCAATCAGATCTTCCGTACCATACATCCATGCTTTATTTTGTCTTCCATCTACACCTGGCGCTTTTTGTTTTTTTAGTCTTCCATATCATTTTTTTTTGTTATTTTATCTACATCTTGATTCATTTGTTGTGTTGTCATTGGTTGTCTATCGGTTCTTTTGTTTGATCCTTCATACAGTTTTGAAAAGTGCATTCTCCAGTTTTTCATTAAAATTTGTTTGTTTTCTTTTTTTTTTCTTGTTTATGTATTTTCATGCTTCTTCTTCAGAACGTATTTTTTTATCTCTAATTCCTCTTTTTTTATACATCGCCTTAACTTTTTTGCATTTTTCCTGTATAGTCGCATGGCGTTCACAAAAATGTATCATTTTAAACAAAAAATAAGTGATATTTGACATCATTACCAAGTGATTAAAATTTCAGTAATATTGCAAAACAAACGGCTTATTATTGTTTTTATTCAATTTCATAGAAACAATGACAAATAAACTTGAGGAAAATATTTACTGACTTTTGAAAAACAGTATGATATGCTAGACTAACATCTTTTTCTTCTTCTTCTTCTTCATTAGCCTTGTATCATCCCATGCTAGATATATGCCTCTTCTAGTCTCTTCCATGTTTCCCTATCTTGGGCTTTCCTTATCCACATTTTTTCAGCTATTTCCGTCACATCATCTAGCCATCTCATTTGTGGTCTTCCTCTACTTCTCTTGGTTTCCCGTAGTCTTCATTTGGTTATTTTATGTGTCCATCTATCTTGGGTTTGTCTTGCTGTATGTCCAACCCATCTCCACTTGAGACTCGCGATGCGTTCTATCACATCGATCTCTTACTAACATAGATTATTTATTTATTACAACATTATAATAATTGAACAATTTTTTCTTCATTTGTTTTCCTCTCTGTTCATGCTATTCTTAACATACGTCGGTACACCCATAGTTCGAACGCTTGGATTTTATCCGTATCTTGTTTTTTGAGCGTCCATACCTCCATTTCGTATAGAAGGATTGTGAAAACGTAACATCTTACAAGTCTGATTTTAATTTCCATGTTTAAGTTTCTGTTGGTTATAAGATTTTTCATTTGCATGAACGCTGTTCTCGCCATTTCTATTCGGGACCTTATCTCTTGTGTTTGATTGTTATTTTCATTTATTATGGTTCTCAGGTATTTATAAGAATTGACTCTTTCTATATTGAAGTTATTTATTGTTAAATTGCATACCTCATTAATGCGCCTTATTCTGTTGCCATTGCTTCTGTTGCTACAGAAAAGCAAGAGCCATCGATTAAACTAAACGTGAGATGAAATAGGTTTATTATTGTTTCTTTAATGTTATTGTTTCAGTTTAAACCTGATTAAATATTAAAACATGTTATTTCATATTTTTATACAAATATTTATTTTCCCATAGTCAAAATGAAAAGTCACGCCTATGGAGCTTATGAACATGTACTGCCATTTTGTTAAGCATCTAGCTTCATGGTAAGGTTGGTTTAAATAAACGTCAAATAAGGTGCAAGGCCACACCGAAACTTTCTTAAAACAAAAAAGGTAATTAATTCCAAATTGCTTTTAAACATAATGAAAGAATAATTTCTATAAGTGTTATATTACTGCAATTTACTACTACTCCTTATACATTTATAGATAATTATCTCCAACTCTTATGTTATTGAGCATATTATTGAGCTAACTTCACTTGTAATTATTAGTCACAGGTCCACACCACAAAAAATTTTCTTTCTTAATGTAAACAATTCAATATAAATTTTGACTTTTTCTTCTACAGATACTCCTTGAATTTTATTATTTGTCTATTTAAGTGACAATTTTCAAAAGGAATATAATGGCATGTCGAATAAATAACCTTTTGAAACAAGCATTTCGGACATTCAATTGCATCAAAGACAATTTTCCACAAAATTTGGTTAAACTAAGAGAATTATTGGATTGGACAGTAGGAGCGGATATTGGATTTAAAGAACACGAGTTATTACAGAATGAAGTGTGGAAAAAACCTGAAAAAGCACCTGTAACATATGTCGAAATATTTGAAGATGATTCATTAAGTGTCGGTGTTTTTGCATTGAAACCGGGCATGAAATTGCCACTGCATGATCATCCCCATATGTACGGGTTGATTAAAGTAATTGGTGGAACTATAAGAGTAACCAGTTATAGTATTCTGCATTATAACCCTGATGGTACTTTAGAAGTAGAAAAACATAATTCCATTGTATTAAGTGATACGTAAGTCATCTAATCTGTAATTTCTTATTAATAAACAATTGTTTATTTTCAGAGATAAATGTTGTATGTTGGAACCACAAGCACAAAATTTACATGAAATTGAGAGTGTGAATGGAGCAGCGGCTTTTTTAGATATACTTTCACCGCCTTATGAAACATTTATACCAGAGTTAGGGAAAGTTCGGTTGTGTTCATATTTTTCCCCGGTAGATCAAGTTGGACTTAATAAATATATACTAAAAAAAATTAGAAGTCCGTCTTGGTTTTGGAGTGACAGATATCCCTATACTGGGCCTGAAATAAATGTGGAGGATATAGAAGTTGAAGAGATGTCTTGATGTATTTTGATTTGGGGATATGATAAAATCTTTGTTTCTTAATTTTATAAATATATGTACATATTTTTTATTAACTGTTGCTTGTGTATTGTATGAAAATGTCTATTTATTATAAATGTATTACGTATTTTGTGGAACGTGTTTTAATAATTGTTAGTGATATTTTTTATATTGTTGTTAATGTATTGTGTATATTGCTCTAAAAACTTAAATTTTGCAAGTTAACAAATATATTACAGTTGGTGTTATAATTCTTATTTGGTATTTAGCCACACCCGAATCTCTATGATTACTAACCATTACTTTTATATAAATTAGTTTCCTAATACAGGGTTGGTGTGAAGATTTTGCAGGGGCCGAGTTAAGAATTGTGAGAGGCCTGAAAGTTTTTAATGATTTCTAATTTAAAAAAAATACAAATTGGTATTACATCAACATTTTTAATTTACTGAACTGAAATTTTTGATTTTTATTCACCATTTCATTTTTCAGATGAAATTTAAAAAAAACTAAATAGTTTTTCTCAAGGTAAAACTATTGAAACACAGTCCTCGTGTGTATTTTGTATTATGATTCTTCATGTAAACTATGCTGCAGCTATAAGTAAATGTCCTTATTGGGTATCTACAAGCAATGTTGTTAACCACACAGGTGATTTTCAAATAATGTCGGAGAACTATGAAGATCTAGCTCCTGTTTAATAATTTGATTTGATTTATATATGATATTTAATTGGTAATATATAAGCTAAAGTTAAAACTACCTATAGGTCCAACCAGATAGATTGAGTCTAGCACACACCAAGTGACTTAGTTAACAGCTTATGATGCTGTGAGGTGATGTGATTTCCGAACACCCTGCTTGATAAAAAGCAAGTTTTTCTTTAGTCAGTTTAAGATTGTTGATAACCAACAAAAATGTAATGTGTAATAATTGTCAATAAATAATAAACAACAAAAACAGTTTTGTGTAAGATAATTAACATTTTGCAATTAGCAAGACGCCAAAACAACTATATTGATTGTAAGCTCCATAAGGACCCTAAAATCCTGAATACAGTAAAGCAACAGGTAAACGAATGCATGAAAAACATTGGTATACTTGACGAAGCTAATGTGGATGAAAAGTGGAAACAAATACAAAATTATTTAGCCTCACAATGTATGTAGATCTTCAACATGCACAAAAAAATAAAGGAAATGGCTGGATGCAACCAAAATAAATCTGTTAGGAATATAATCAAAGACACAGATGGACGTATAATAACTGACGTCAGGGACAAATTAAGGATGTGGAAAGCATACCTGTTGCAACTCTTTGATGACAAACGACCTCCGAAGCCTGCTTTACATTCAGACAACGTAAGTCTAAAAATATTAAAACCAGAAATAGAACACGCATTAAAAACTATGAAACCCGGGAAAGCTGTTGGTCCAGATTAAATACCTATAGAACTTATTAAACTCTTCGATGACGACGTTATTGATATCCTCTAAAATCTTTTCAATAATATCTACAAAAAAGGGGAAATTCCTATGCAATGGCTATCGTCTACTTTTGTTCTTATACTCAAGAAACCAAATCTAAGGGAATGATCAGATTACCGAACCATTGCGCTTAGGAGTCACACCTTAAAGTTATTCCTGAAAATCATTCACAAAAGGATATATAGAAAACTTGAAGAAGGCATAAGCAATACACAATTTGGATTCCGCGAAGGACTAGGTACAAGAGAGGCGCTCTTTGGCATTAACATTCTTTTCCAGCGTTGTCTAGATATGAATAAGGAGGTATATGCGTGTTTCAAGAAGGTCTTTGATAAAGTGAAACATGATTAGTTACATCAACTACTCATCAGTAAAGGCATTCGGATACCGCTAGAATAATCATCAATCTATATTGTGGCCAAATGGCTAGTGCTAATGTTGAAAACCAATACACGGAGGAAATGGAGATCCGTCGTGGCGTAAGGCAAGGGTGCATTCTATCGCTACTACTATTTAACTTTTATAGTGAAGAAATTTTTACCGAAACCTTAGAAGAAGAAACAGCAAGTATAGTTATAAATGGAGAAGTGGTCAATAACATGAGATATGCCGATGACACCGTCCTGCTCACAAGCAATTTTAATGACATCCAACATCTTCTACAAAAACTAAATTATCAATGTAACGAGTACGGTCTTAAAATAGATCTTAATAAAACTAAGCTAATGATAATTACAAAGTCTAAACATAATTATAATCATATAAATCTGAGAATAGGGAACACATTGTAGAAAATATAAAGACCTATAGATACCTAGGAAAATGGATAGAAAAATTGGGTGATCAAACAAAAGAGATACAAACACGAATGAGGATGCTGCGGTGCTATGTATTTTCCACACTGATGTATAGAGGTGAAACATAGACCTTCAAGAAAAACTACATAGACAAAATTCAAGCATTTGAAATGTGGTGCTACCGCAGAATGTGGCGTATCCTCTGGACAGATAGGATCACTGACATCGAAGTGCTAACCAGAATGCAGAAAGGAGCAGAGATTATTGATACCATAAAAAAAGGAAACTTTAATACTTAGGGCACATAATGAGAGGCCCAAAATATAGACTTCTCCAATTGATCGTGCAGGGAAAGATTAGTGGAACAAGAATAATTGGAAGACGCCGCATGTCGTGGCTTAAAAATCTTAGAGACTGGTTTGATTGCAGCAACATTCAACTCTTCAGAGCTGCAGTCAATAAGCTGCAAATAACTATGATGATAGCAAACATTCGATAAGAGATTCACTAAAAGAAGAAGAAGTTGCTTATATTTCAATACATAATAATTGTTTATTTCTTGCCTTTCAGCTTAGAAAATAACATATTTTTTTTACATTATAATTTAAAATCAATACTTAATAGTTTTATGTCATAAATATGTTTTTAATTAATTATTTTTAATTTTTAGTTAAGTACTTTTTTTTCTATTTGCTTTTCCTAAACTACTCTACACATTTTGTTATCTTTATCCATTTAAAATTATGCACTCTTTTTTCAGCTTAGAAAATAACATATTTTTTTACATTATAACTTAAATTCAATACTTACTAGTTTTATGTCATAAATAAAACTGTTTCTGTTTTTAATTAATTATTTTTAATTTCTAGTTAAGTACTTTTTTTTCTATTTGCTTTTCCTAAACTACTCTACACATTTTGTACATTTTTTTCACATCCAAATCTTGCAACCATCATTCTATTTTTTTTACTTAAACTTGTATTTTCTAGATACTTTGGTTAAGTCATCTTTTATAGGATGGTTGTAGCTTTTATTGTATCTAAATTTATTCACTTATGTTCTTTATTCATTATTTACATCCATACCTTTCTTCTTAATGACACTTGCAAACGCTAGCGCCTACACATTATTTACCTCTATCTCAATCCCACCTTACTTCGCAATTTTCTGGGTTTATTCTACTCAGCTATGCAAACAGGCTTCGACTGAGTTGCTTCTTTTGTGATCAACAGTTTTCACTCATTTTGCTATTCACACAGACTTACTTACTGTTTTTGCATTTATTTCTTCAATTTTCCTCACCAGATGTTCACTTATCCGTTTTTCTTTCATACATAACCACATTTTTTTTCTGTTTACACTATCAAATGTGGTTTTTATGTATTTTTCTGCAATTTTCTATTCTATCATATAGTAAAACTACACCTGTCTATCCAGCAATATCTCTTTCATTTTTAATTTTTATTTACGCCATGGTGCTAATGAAAAGATTTTTCCATACAAGAATAAATAAATCGAAAAAAAAGCAGAATAATTTTGAAGAAAATAAAAAAATATTTTGGAAGCAAAACAAAGAATGCAGGAGAAAGGTTGTGGCATTCAAAATTATCGTGGAGAAATAATCTGGAACGATAACGGTATTAAACGGTATTTACAAAAAAGTAAATGGCAAATAGTCTAACCAAAAACGAAGTGATAAAAGCAATAAAATCGATAAAAATTTTGTTCATAGATAGGATTACAGGTGAAATGTTAAGTATGCAAGCATATCACTTATTGATAAGCCTATTTAGTATGTGTTTTAGAAAATTCAAAAATTTCAGCTTAAACTATTGGGTTCTGTACACGGGATCTACTATAGTTTTTCTTTTTATCCGAAAAAAGGCGTACACATCAAAACACGTTTTTTTTCTTAACTAGAAAAACTGACCAAATAGGGGACTCAAACCCAAAACTCCTGGTGTAGCAGTCGGTTAGGAAAAATGTTGTGATTGTTCCTCTGTACGAAGGTAAAGGCATTATAACTAAATGTAAAAACTATCGTGCTATTAGTATATAAAGTGTTTGGAAGATTATTGATGTGTGCGTGAAATAACGACTGAGAAGATGGGAGATGAACCAAATTTTTGCACTTCAACAATTGATTGAAAAATGTATGACAGTAAAGAAGAAAGTGTACTATCCGTGTGTTGATCTAGAGAAAGCATATGATCGAGTGAATGTTATGGATCGTTTTAAAAAAGTATGGGGTAAATGAATGGTTAGTAAATGTTATTATTGCTGTATACGAAGGGGACCCAAAAACAACGAACATTTTGTCATAACTTTTTTATTACTTAATATGTTTACTCAAAGTATTCTCCCTTGACCACAACGCATTTCTGCAAAAAGAAATCACAGGAGGGCTAGATCCGGTGAGTAGGAGGAGTAAACAATGGGTGTTATGCCGTTTTTGGCTAAAAACAGCTTTACGAAGAGAGCGGTGTGGCCAGGTGCGTTGTTATGATAGAAGAACCAGTCGCTTATGCGCCAAAGATCTTTTCTTTTTCATTTTCTTCAATCTCTTCAAAACTTCCAAGTTGAACTTCTGGTTAACAGTTGGACCCGGGGGAACGAACTCCGCGTGTACAACACCTCTGCAATCAAAAAAACAAATAAACATTGTTTTAATGTTTGCCAGGTATTTTCCACTGGTTTAATTTCTGCTTTGTTTTGGGGTCGTATCCATAACACCACGATTCATCACCAGCAAACACCTTGAACGAGAACATTGATTTTGACGACGTTTTTGTCATTTCTTGACGTTGAGGGGCGTCCTGTACGGGGTTGGTCTTCAATTGACATTTCTCCATTTTTAAAACGTAAAAATCACTCGTAGACTCTGGTTTTACTTAGAGCAGCATCCCTATAAGCAGTCTTAAGCATTACAATAGTGTCCGCGGCAGTCTCGACATTCGGCAAAATGGAAAACACACTCAGAAGACGTGTCCTTAACGGACATTGGATCAAACAATAGGTTTCCCCACTTTCCTTCGCCGCTACAGCGCAATTCTCGTTATTTTTGAGTCCCCCCTCGTATAACAGTAGCAGAACGTGCGTTAAAGTGGATGGTACACTAAGCGATTGGTTTAACATAAAACCAGGTGTCAAGCAAAAATGCGTTATGTTTTTGTGGTTAATTAATACGTTTATGTATAAATGCGTAAGAAATGCCTGTGGAAACAGTAACAATGTACGGATTGATAATGTAAATAAACGGTAATCCATTTAAAAGTACTTTTTTTTTAATTAAAAAATAAAAACAAACAAAAAATTTTCATCGGGTAATCTTTATGATCATACAACAATTATTTCTTAGAAATTATTTTTTTAAATGGTAGCTGTAACTACAGTTGACATGTTCCATTAAGAAGTTCCAATTTTCAGTTTCGATGACGCGTTCAAGCATTTTGAGTGGTATTTGGCAAATGACGGAAGTAATGTTGGTCTCCAATTCTTCAATCGTAGTTGGCTTATCCATGTAGACATTGGATTATACGTAGTGCCAAAAGAAAAAGTCTAGAAATGCAATATTACATGATCTAGACGGCCAATTCACGGGCTATGTGGCAAGTAGCGCCGTTTTGTTAGAACCAAATGTCGTCGAAATGACCGGTTTTAACTTTAGGCAGCAAATAGTCTGTTATCATTGTGCGATAACGGGCGCCATTTACAGTTACGTTCCGGTTGGTCTTATTTTTAAAGAAATGTTGCACAGTAGCCCATAAATCACACTAAACGGTTGTTTTGTTTGAATGTAATGACAGCTCTTAAATCTTTTCTGGTTGCTCTTCAGCACAAATACTGCAATTTTGCCTACTGACGTAGCCGTTAAGCCAGAAATAGTCCTCACCGCTGAACAAAATTTTGATAAAAAACAGTAGATATTTCAAGAGCCAAGAGGCTTCAATTCTTGCATGAGTTAAATTTTGTATGTTTTTAAACTAAGATACTTACGTAAAATACGCTAAACTGTTTCATACGACAAGCCAATTTGTTGAGAATGGCGCTATATTTTCTTTACACGTGCTGGATGTGGTCTACTTGGTCGCGTATTATCTAATAATGAATATTGAGTTTGAAATTTTTCAATGGTACACCGAATTGTGCGTTTGGTACCCCGATTATGTAAACCATAAGTTGCTCTAAGCAAAAATACTTTCCTCATAGAACGCTGATTTCCGTAATGCAACTGAATAATTTATAGACGCTGTGCCGGGCTAGCTCTTTCTATGATGAAATGTCAAACATTACTGAACTAAAATATGATCCCAGTTTGACTCAGCGCACGCTTTATCTAACATAAAATGACCTACAGAGTGCATTAAACCAACTAAATGTTGCAACAAATGAATTGGATGTCGGTATAAATGTAACAAAAACTAAAATCATAGTCTTCTCTAAAGATGAAATAAGCAGTCTTTGTAGAATCGAGTTAAACGGCAAACGCTTAGAACAGGTGAATGCTTTTGTGTATCTGGGAAGAATGTTTAAAAGGGCGGTTTAAGTTTAAGTTAGTCGAAGTAGACGTCTTATTGTGCTATAAGTTGTTTTTCTAAATTTTCAGGAACTGAGAGATATGTTAGAACAGCTAAATAACATATCCAAGGCTGAGGGACTGTCCATGAATGTTAAAAAAACTAAAACAATGACTGACAGTGACATTAAAGTAATAGTTGACAATAAGACCATAGAGCATGTAGCACAATATCAAATTCGTCAAAAAATACTTAATAACAATTAGGTACAAATTAGAATTTACTGCCATAGGTAGCTTTGTTTTGTAAAACATTCGTTCATGGTTAGTGCGGTTGCAACTATTTGTATACAATTTCAGATAAGCGTTTATTATGTTAACCTATTTCAGCATAACCGGCATTTCGATTACTTAGGTTGGTATACAGAACACACAAAGTTGCAATGTATTCATTGCAAAGCTTCTGAAATTTGTCGAAGTCATTTTTAAACACTCTGTGTATTAGATAATTAAATAGCTCACCCTGTATAATATATGTCAGATAAAGTACCAAAATTCGTACCAACTCAAGATAATCAAAATATTAACAATTTAGGTTATGATAAAAACAACAATAATATCAACTACTACATAAATTTATTAATTAAAATAATTACCACTTTAAGATGACTGGTGATGCAAGTGCTGACAACGAACAAATCATACTTGCGACTGGTGGATATGATCATACTATTAAAATATGGCAAACACATACTGGAATTTGCCAGAGAACCATGCAACATGCAGAATCAGTATCCTTTATAAACATTGTTCAATAGAGATAGATTCTTATTTCAATTTCGAAAATTGTCGGTTTATTAAACTTTTTGTATTACTATAGTATAGAGGCTATACGTAAATGAAAAACTTTACTGGCATTTTAGTGAATTTTGATGATAATTTCAGGAAAGATGTATTTTATCTATGCTAAGAATTGTGATCAAAATAAGATTAATTAATTGAGCTGCCATAGACAATAAAACCAAAATTATTTGGTTTTTTATTTTGACATTATTTATTTGTTTGTCACTTTAAAACCAAACTTTTAGCATTGATTTTCTCATTTTAACCCTTCGTTAGTGTGGTGAAGTTTTTTTTCTTAGTTTAGTGTTGTGGGGTTGATATACCCAAAAACAAAACTCTACCCAAAGGAATTAAAATATTTATTTACTAATATGTCAAATAAAACAAAAAAATGTCATAATCAATATTTATAATTTTAATAATGCCATAAATTCAAGACAATTCCAATTTAGCTTGAAAAAAACATTAACATAAATAAAAATGTTTTAATCTACATAATGACCTCAAATTGAAATTAGAAGATATTAATAAAGCCTAACAAACAAAATAAAAAATTGTAACTATAATTTTTCATATGATTTATTTAGGTTTAAACTACTTGACAATAATTTTTCTTTACTACAATTACTAGCAAGTAAATATGCTGGAAATTACTCCAGATAAACAACTACTTGCAGCAGCTGGTTATCAACACATTCGTATGTTTGATCTAGTATCTAACAATCCTAATTCTGTCATAAACTACGAAGGTGTTCAAAAAAATATAACATGTGTGGGCTTCCAGGACAAGGGTAATTGGATGTATTCAGGTGGTGAAGATGGCAAAGTCCGTATATGGGATCTACGAACGTCTACTTGTCCACACCATTTTGATGTATACGCACCGATAACTTGTGTTCAATTACATCCCAATCAAGCAGAACTGTTCATTGGTGACCAGAGTGGTAACATACATATTTGGGATATTAAAACTGACAATGATTATACTTATGTAAGTTATCAAAACATTAGAATTTCACAAATTCATTTTTAATTATTTATAGATTCCTGATGGTGATAATATGATACTTGATTTAGCATTAGACACCAATGGTACAATGTTAGCGGCAGTTAATAGCAAAGGAAGATGCTACATATGGGATGTAAAGGGTGGGAAGGATGATAATCGGATAGAATTAGATCCTAGAAAAAAATTTGAAGCACACCCTAGACAGGCTTTAAAATGCAAGTTTAGTCCTGATGGATCGTAAGTACACGTTTGAATTTAATGTTTCACATTAATAATGTATATTTCTTAAAGATTATTGGTAACTACCTCTGCTGATCAAAGTGCTAAAATTTGGGATACAACTACATTTGCTCTAGAACAAGAATTGAAGCATGAAAACCAAAGATGGGTCTGGGATGCTGCTTTTAGTGCAGATTCACAGTATGTGTTCACAGGTAATTGGTTTAAATAAAATTAATTTTTTTAATTTCTAATAAAATTTTATATAGGTTCATCAGATAATGTAGCAAGATTATGGAATGTAAAAACTGGTCAAATGGAACGTGAATATACTGGGCACCAAAAAGCCATTACTACTTTAGCATTTAGAGATGTCATTGCCTGATTAATTTATTTGAAACACTTTTGTAAGATTTTTGTTGCTCATTTTTTATGTATATTTTATTGTTAAACAAATGTGTAGGTCAATAATAAATGAACCTATTTTAAATCATTTAATATTAAATTTTTTATTGAGTGTAGATTGCTGCAAGAAATTGTGAAATTGCAGCAGTTACTACTGTAAAGAAATTCATATAGACGTGGGTCCGAAAACGTTTATTTACTATGCCATCAATTTCATATTTTATTAAAACTTTAAATAAAATGTCACGTGCTTAACGTTTTCAATTTGCGATGAATGTAAAGAGTTGCAAGTTAATGTTTGTAATTCCTAATTAAAGTACTAGTAAGTTCATAACAGCGTTTTCTAATCTATTTAAAATTATTGGTGTCTTATTTCCATAGTAAATAACTTTACACATTTATATTTTTTTATTAAATATATAATTGATCCTATAAGAATAACTACTAAGATACTATTCCGTAAGTAAGCGCTATCTGGCGGCAGATTTGTCAGCAAGCCGATGTTGATATTTTGCTATGTTCACATAAGTTACATTTGCATAGTCTTCATTAAAAACATGCATTTATATTGTTGTGACTTGATTGAGCGCGTACAGGATATTGTGAGCGGACTGCTCTTAAGAAGCGGTTTTATGTGCAGTTTTTAGTTTTAGGTTGCAGTTGTTACCAACCATGTAAACAATCACCAACTACATAAACATAAAACTCCAAAATCTGACGTTTAATTATAATCGGTAATTATAACATATTTGTTGTGCTGTTTATGTGATTTGTGTAAGTTGTGTATTAAATATCTTTATTATAAAAGATAAGTAATAAAAACTTATAACAAAGAAATTTGAATGACAAATACTGTTGTCAATTTTAAATTAACAGCCAGTTAGGACTTTTGGGCC
The DNA here is from genome assembly GCA_963932245.1 of Tachinus rufipes. Classification (NCBI taxonomy): domain Eukaryota; kingdom Metazoa; phylum Arthropoda; class Insecta; order Coleoptera; family Staphylinidae; genus Tachinus; species Tachinus rufipes. The sequence goes on from OZ010744.1 coordinate 82,920,797, forward strand.
TAACCGCAAAACATTGCAAAACTATTCATAAAAACTGAAAAACAACGAAGTCAGGCCAAAAACGGTTGAAATGTGCACAATTCTATTTTTATGATGTTAAAAATAATAAAATCCGGCTATGAAGTATCAAAATATTTTTAGATAGCACCGAAACAGTACCTCCTCAGAACATCGGCAAAGAAAACCTGTTGGAGGGCAAAGAACTTCAGAACATGGATCTGACATAATGACATGGGTACTGGAATCACAGTTGGAACCAGAAACTCTTCTAAAAAGGTTGGCGGTGCAAACTAGCTTAAACACCAAGACCTGGCGAGTGGTCAACTCCAAACCCGAATCTATGGGGACTCGACACAGCCTGCTTATAGATAAAGGCGCTTGGGAGAAGGTGGCAAACTTAGTTGGCCTGGCCCCTTCAAAAAAGGTCGGAGACAAACTGGAAGAGACAAAGACCGTCGAGAAGGCCGTGGATCAAAATCTATCTCCGGTTGCCGAGGAAGAATAATGGTAAGCTCAATGTTAAACATTGTGCAAAATTTACATTACTGCAGGGCATCTTCTGCAGCCTACAATGCGTATATTGTCAAATACGGTATTGACATCTCTTTTATCGAAGAATCTTGGATCTTTAAGGGAGAGATAAAGGTTAGCATACAACGTTTTGCAATGCGTCGCGTAGCGAGTGTATCGACATAACATTAGCAAATTATAAGCAAGTGAATTGATTTAAAAGTGGTACGTGTCATGCATACATCCGATTCAATATTGAATTTGAATAAACGCTCCTTTTGAAACACAGACACCCGAGAAAAACTAACTGGGATCTATACAATGAAATACTAGATAGCCAAATCGGGGTCTGTCCAAAGGCAGCAAAAACATTACAAGAGCTGGTGATATATTTGTCAACTCCATGCTTTTAAAGAAACCAAAAACGGGAAATACAGAGAGTCTATGCTGATGACAGCTTCTAATCAAGGACTTGGAATTACCGAAAAAAAGCAAATTAAAGAGACCGAGAAAAGGTAAAGATTAACACATTCAAACCGTTCAAGTTTTCAGAAGCCGATGGAATTTATCCCATCAAGCCACAGAAAAGGTTCGCTTTCTGATTTCTGGATTCTGGATTGAAAGTTGGAGGGTAAACCAAAGTTTACTGCACGTAGGCCTCATTAGACCTCCTCCAATGGTGACCTCACTCCGTTGTCTTTGCATTTAACCACCCTATGTGGCTGATGTATGCAAGTACAACGCTTGGAGGGGTCTCCCTTATGCTGGCCATGTCAAGCCAGCGGCTCCCCAACATGGATTCTCTATCGTATGAGAGGGCCGAGCATGTGCATAGCACGTGCTCGATTGTCTCGTCGTCCATTTCACATCCTCTACACGTTGTATTGTCTCCAATACCAATCATGTGCATGTGTTTCTTTAGTTGGCAGTGTCCTGTCAAGATTCCTGTCATAATTTGCAAATTCTTCCTGGAAAGTCGCAAGTAGTAATCGGCCGTCTTGGCGTTAGGAGCAGTCATTGCTTCCTTTGCCTGTCTGCAGCCCGGTGTATCATCCCAACGCCGTCTCAGTGCATTGTGTGTGTTAACTTTTAGTAGATTATTTAAGCTTTTGAGTGTTAAAACGGTCCAGGGTTCAGGACCACACGCTATGAGGGTTGACCCTTTACGCGCCAGCTCGTCCGTCTCAATGTTACCTACTTTGTTAGAGTGTCCTTTTACCCAGAGCAGCTCAATGTTATTTCCACAGGCTGCTAAAGTAAGGGCGCAATGACATTCATAAATTAGCTTCGATGTGATTCTAGGCTTGTTTATAGCAATTAGGGCCGCTCTACTATCCGTTAGAATTTGGACATTCTTGCCAGATATTTTGCGGTTCACAATTTCCATAACCCCATAGGTTATCCCAACTACTTCTGCTTGGAAGATAGTCGTATGAGCCGCTAGTGGTAATGATATTTTGAGGTCCAGGTCTTGCGAGAAGATTCCCGCTCCAGAACCTTTATTAGTTTTTGAACCATCCGTGTAGATTTTAATCAAATCACTTGCTGATAGAGCCTCTATGTAAAATTTTTAGAACGACCTTAGCACTTGCTCAAGTACCGTAGCTGGAGAGCAGTCAATGTAGTATTTTAACCGGGGAAACCCATGTATGCCCTGGCCAAATTCTACCAATCAGCTTGACATCATTTATGCAAAAACTATTTGAAAATAACGATAAAGAACCGACCACTGAACCGGCACTAGTATGCTAACCAAACAAAAAAAAAAACTGCAAACTAGCTATACACCAGCAAGTCAGCAAGTGCAAAATCAACATGCAAATGGTGCTTTTTTGGATATTGAGGGATAATACTACTTTCAAACCCATTGCAAAGGCAATAGATAGATGAGGAATAGATTTTCTTGTTCAACAATGGGTCAATTCTATGCTCAAGCTCAAGAACCGGACTATAACATTAAAAGAAAAAACTGTAAGAGCCAAAGTCACCGGCGGGGGTCATAGGGGCACCGTAGGGGGGTGTACTTTTACCATTACTATGGTGCTTGGTCATGAACTTACAGATACTTAACGACATTGGGCATCTTTGCTCACAGAGTGCACTAAAGACTCTTTGCAACTAAAATGATGGTCGAACATACAACACCTAATATGACCAGATTATTATAGGTGTTGGTAAAACCCATTATCACAGGGGAACTTTGTAAGGGAAAAAACCAGTCTCAGGTCGACGGTCAAAAATCTTGACAAAGTTCATATGCTAACAAGTCTGCTGATAACGGGGGCAATGAGAAAGACGCCCACAGCAGCTACCGGACAATGTAGTTTTAACAAGCACTTACATAGAATGGGAATAGGAATGGAACCTCTATGTCGTGGGTGTATGGAAGAAGATAAGACTTATATATGCTTGTTGAATGAATGCGAAGCTTATAAACAGCAACTGCGGTAGTTGAATGTCAGAAATAGTAAAATTTCGTTATAAAAATATTTTTAGAAAACACCAAAATTTTGCCATAAAGTCTTAAATTTATTTAAAATGTTATTAATTGCAGAAAATCTAGCCATAAACCGTTAAAATGTGTACATTTCTATTTATAAAATGTCAACAATAATATAATCCTATGAAATATCAACATATTGTTAAAAAGAACAAAAATTTGGCTATAAACTATAATTATATTTATAAAAAGTCAAATAAAATATCAATATATAGTTAGAAATAACAACTAATAAAACTGCAAAATTCTGTTAATAAAATGTCAAAAATAGTAAATTTTGGTTTTCAAACATTAAACAACTAACAGAGAACACCAAAATCTGGCTATAAACATAAAAATCTTTATAAAATTTCAAAAATAACAAAATCCTGTTCTGAAATATTAAAAATATTGTTAGAAAGAACCAAAATCAGGAACTGTTGAAAACGTGCGAAATTTAGTTATGAAATTATAACAATTGTCAGAAAACTCTAAAATTCGACCATAAACTCTTAGAAAGTGTAAAAATCTTTATGAAATCTCAAAAATAACAAAATGTAGCTATAATAAATAAACAATATCGTTAAAAATAACAAAATCTTGCCATAAACTGTTAAACTTAAAACGGTTACAGAATTTCAAAATTCGGCCCCCAGGTTTTAAAATAGACGTCAAGAGGACTCTGTATGTTTGTACATTGCAGGCCTTTGCTTACAGATAGCTACGTCACAAATATAATGGATTTTATGTAAGATTTTTTTTTTAAATATCAAAGTTTTTACTAATCTAATTAGGATTCAAACATTTTTTGATGTTCTGATCAAATATAACTTCTGCTATTTATAAATATATTAAAAAAGTATGTACTACTTTACGTAAATTTAGTAGCATATATTACAAGAGTAAATATTGAAGTTGATGGTAGGCAACCATACTACAAAAGTGTATGTCGAGAGACAGTATTATTTATTATATCAGATTTTAACACAAAACTTGATTATTTGCATTTAAAGAACATAATATAATTGTGGGTAATAATTACAAATAAACATAGAATTTTAATTAATTATCAACACTACAAAGAAAAAAGCTAGTCAATTTCTAATAAATATGAATAATTTCTAATAAGATAGTTTAGAATCACAGTTAGAATGTACTGCTGCCGGATTTGCAATAATTTACTTGAAATAGACGAGTATGACAGTGTACTACAAAATAAACTATGGGAAGCACTAGAAGGAACTAACATAAATGCAAACATAATAAAAGCGATACAAAGATTATACCAACACGCATCAGCAAAAATTAAAATAGGGCAAAAATTATCAAAAGGTTTTAATATAACTAAGGAGCTTAAACAAGGATGCTGCCTATCCACGACCCTGTTTAAAATATACCTAGAACAAGCTCTAAAACAGTGGAAAAGAAAATGCAAAAACATGGGTATACCCCTAAACGATAATATCGTCTTCACACTGTGCTTTGCAGACTATAAAATAGTGATAGCGCAAGATCTGCATGACATCGAATATATGACCAGAAAACTCATAGAAGAATACAGCAAATGGGGAATGGAAGTAAATATAAAGAAAACAGCGTATATGTGTATAGGAAGACAACAAAAAGACCTCATCCTAGAAGACGGAAGAATCGTAAAAGAAACCAAGAAATGTAAATACTACTTAGGAGCACAAATAACAAACGACGGAACACAAGATGACAACATAAGAGACAGAAATATAGAAGATAGAAGATCAATAGGTATGTTGAACGAATATATAATACCATAGTAGAAACCATAGTAACATATAGCAGTACAGTATGGACGCTCAAAGCTAAAATGGAAAGGACTGTAAAAGGTACGGAAATGGATGTCTGGAGAAGAACTGTCGTTCAGAATGGAGAGAGAGAGAGAGAGATAGAGAGGGGGGGGGGGCGAGACGCGTTTAAAATATGATATTTAGGAATTAATTAATATATACTTAACAACATAACAATACTTTTGAATTTCAACGAGTGAAACCACACTTGCTGAAACACATAGTAGACTAAATTTGGAAGTTTATTCCATAAGTTATTGGTCAACTTTAGGTCGGCAATGATCCGAATAGCTTGATTTTGAATAAAATTTAGAAGAGATAGTGTAGTTTCGGATGCTTCTCTCCATACTTGGGCATAATATTTAATACAAGAACAAATATAAATTTTATATTTTAATTTAAAACTGACCAAGTTAGAAGTACCCCATTTAGATATTGTTTTAAAGTCTTTGTTTATAGATCTACAGATTCTAACCAAAAAATTTGAAGACGCTTTGTCATATTTGGTCTTTATAAAGTATAAAATATAAAGGGTGCTATCATTTGCAAAATTTAGATAGGACTTTTGGTTATTTGAAGTAGTTTATTAATGCAAATCAAAAAAGTTGGCAACAGAGCTGAACTTGAGGAACGACAGCATTTATAATTTTGGGGTCAAAGTTAAAACCATTAATTCTAACTAATTTTTGTTTGTCAAGAAAACTATTGATAAGACTTACATTTGTGTTCAAGACTTATACAATGGAGCTTGTTAATAAGATTGAGACACAATACTCTATCAAATGCTTTAGAAATGGTTAGAGCTACTCCAAGAATTTTTTTATGTTTGTCTAAAGTAGAATTTTATTTGTGACTAACATAATAGAAAATCTGTTGTCGAACGTTTTGATCAAAATCATTATTGAGTATCTAAGGTAAAGTTATTTTGTTCTGAAAACAATGCGACATTAATAGTCTTCTTAGGCTGATATGCCAAAAATCTAAACTAATTAACTTTGAAAACAATGTGAAAATTAATATATTTTTCAATTTTTTTTACAGATTGAACTGCAATACAATTAAACTTGTCTTTTTTTTAGGTATAAGTTGAACATCTGCAATTTTCCAGCAATTCAAAACTATTTTTTTTTGTATAATAAGGCAAATATACCCCCTATGTTTTTCTGCTTTTAATTTAAGAAGATCTTTTAACAACCCGTTTCTTAATATAAATTTGTCCTATCATTTTACCACTGGCCGATATTGTAGGTATAACAGTAGGAGTTAGATGCAAAAATAAAATAAAATATCTGCTTTTTCTTTTGGATTAGTAACTAAATAGTTTTGATCATTTTGAAAAAAAAAATTAAAGATTTTGAATTTATTATTGTTTTATAATTTTTTTTTTACTTATGGAAAGCTGAGAAATTTGATTGTTTTTGTCAATTATATCTTTTTTATATTGTATTAGATTATTGCAATATTTTCTTATAATCTTGATTGGTCTGTTTGAAATAATTACTGATGTATATGTTGAATCGCTTCTAATTATTCATTTTTATAAGTTTACTAGTTTGTATTAGAATAATAAGGCGCGCTTTAGGTTTGGTGGTAATAGAAAGAGAATTTTTAACAACAGAAGTAATAAGTAAATGATCAAAATTGTCTAAACCAGCCTCAACAGTAGTTGTTGTAATCTCTGAAATAGATAAAAAATCTACTAATCTTGGTTTACAAAAAAAAAATGAATGTTCAAGATAATAATTAAAATCTACTAGGAGCAATCTGGATCTATATTGTTTACTTTGGTTTCAGTTAAAAAAAGGATATAGGGTTTTCTATGTTTAAAGTGCCAATGAATTTAAATATTTTAGACCACAAATGCTAGAAAAATTAACAAACTAATCAGTGATTGGTTGATTAAATTGGTTAGTAGTAGTAGCAAGACCATGTTCAGCTAATTTAATTGTATCATAAGCCGACCTAACTGGCGGTTTGTCCCATGGATTAGTGACACTTGTTTTACGATTCACGGTAGACTGCCCTTTGTATACATTAGGCTCAACTATCTAATGTAGTTTTATGTTGCACCAACTTGCCACTGCTTCCGACCGGAACTAGGGTATCCCTTCCTGTTTATTTGTCAATCATATAATTCTATAAGCTTAGTACTTTCCATTTTATACTTATTCAAAGCGAAGCGACAAAAGATCATATTTTCTATCGACAAAAGCGACAAAGAACCAAAAAACTTAGTTAGCTGATTTTACAACAAATTGCAAAGTGGCAAAATTAGAAAATCAATCACTAAGCGACACAATAGCTGCGTTCAGAGCAAATCATCATGCAAACTGAACGAGCTTGCTGACTATCGCAGACTCATCGATTGCTGGTAGCGCTTGTCATTTTACTTATCATACATTTAGGTTTGCTTGCTTGCTGACAAAACAACAAAATTTACATATTATTAAAAAAATTGAGAAGAAAAGCAATATAGATAATTAATAATTATATGAGATTACAACGTATAATACTTGGGCGAAGGAATGAATAAATATAAAAAAATAATAAAAGTAATTAAACCTAAAAACATTAAATGACATTACATATTGAAAATATATTATTCTCCTTAAGTAGTGGCTTCATAGTTCATATACTAATTAAATCATTTCTTTAAATTTAAAACTTATGAACTTTATGTTTATGTCGTTGATAAAAGTTTACACGATTGGCAACAGTCTAAAATATACCGTTCAGACGGGCTCAGCGCTTGCGACTGATGAGTCGTTCTGAACGCAGCCATTATATAGACATTTTATTAAAGTACTAGACAATTAATTTAAAGCAACCAAAGATAAACAAATTTAGTACTTGTACTAAACACGAATAGTGTAGCCGGTATAATAGGCAACTTAGTATACACAAAAATTATATTTACTGTGGTTGCACATGCCTTTGACCGTTTTAGCATTTTTCATTTGTGCTTACATTTTACACATTCTATTGGCGACGTTGTCTGAGATTGAAAAATGCTAAAACGGCCAAAGGCATGAGTTTAACCACAGCCAACATAATTTTTGTGTATATTAAGTTGGCTATTATACCGGCTACACAATTTGTGTCTAGCTGTAGTAGGAATAAAGATAGAAACAGAAAATGATAAAACACCAAAAGAAAAGTTAGAAAACATTATAAAAAATAAACTAAAAATAAAAATAAAGTTAAAAAAGCTAAAAAAAGCTAAAAAATGCGTTATCAAAATAGAAAACTTTACAGACAATATTAAATAATAAAAACAAAATTGAAAATTACAAAGAGCTCATTTTTATCATCATAACTAGCAAAAAAATAATAAGTGCGTGCCGAAATAAGAGATATAAGAAACTGACCATAAACGGAAAAGTCTATAAATGGGATAAAAAACTAAAGAAAACGACCTTAGAGCCAAAAAAACTAGGAAACTTAAAACAAACACTCGGAGACAAAAAAGTAATAGAAAGAAAAATGAATAGTCGGCAGTACATGCACAGAACATGTATAATTAACAGCGCTAACAAAAGTTAAGCAACGGCAACAAAGTAATGCAGAGCGTATTGTTTTTTTCCAAATGGATCCGTTATCTCGTATAGACATCTAAACATACGCATGTCTTTTCTGTGGTTTGGTGTGCCCGACACCTTGATTGGCTACCCTAAAAGAGAACGACTTGACTAGGTATTCTAGGAATTACAGAATAAAAAAAAAAGATTAAGAAAAATACATAAAGAATACTAGTTGTTCTAGTCAAAAGTAAATAAAAAAGAAAAAGCAAAAGGAAGAATAGATATAATAAAAAAACCAAGTAGAGTTAAAGACATTTTGAAAAAGAATCATGTCAGTAGAAATAAAGTTGTATAAAAATGGAAAAAACAAAAATGCAAGAAAAGAATTGTAAATGTAAATGTAATAATTATGGGAAGCCTAAAACCAGTAAAAAATCAAAAAAATAATTTTTATTCAATCAGTTACCAAGTTTTTTAAATAATACCTAGCATGTTCTAAATATTAATTAACATTGCTGTTATCTTGCTATTATCTGGTAAAAATAGACATGAGAAAAATAAAAGAAAAAAGAGACAAGGAAAAAAGAAGGTAAAAAATAAAAAGCTACAAACTTAAAGAAAAACTATATAGAGATAGATTCCAAGAGATAATAAAAAAGAAATGTAATAAAATAAAAAAAAACACCAGAAATTGAAGAAAAATAGAAAAACGTTTAAGACTGGAAACACATTTTGCGTTTTTCCAGATCTTAATAAACCCGTACGGAATTTAGCATCCGGAATCCCGGCTTGTTTTATAGCGCCACATCTTAAAAAAAAAAAACGTACCGTTTTATAAAGTATTTATTATAGTTTGCTATAGATAAGCAATTGTCGCATAGAAATTGACAAATATGGTGACAATAGGTTGAGCTTTATTTAACAATATTGTTTAGTAACAAAAAAAACAAATTAATATTTTTTTTATAAAATTAATTTATAATACCCGTACGGAATAAATAGAACAGGCCTCGTTTTATTTCTGAACGGAATAAATTCCGAATGAGTGTGGCGCATTAGATTTAAATATGAATGTTTTTAATGGAATCTTATGCCGGGATTCCGGATCCGGAAAACCGAAAGGTGTGTTGCCAGCCTAAGAACATTACACTAGAAAGCTATAGAATTAAGAAAATAACAAAAATACAAGAAATTTAAGTAGTGGCCAAATAAAATAAAATTAAAAATTTAAAAAAAAGAAATTAAAAAAATACATAAACACAAAAAAGGAAAAAGACTATAAGAAGTACAAAATTAAACAGAAGAAAGTACATTAAAAAGTCCGAAAAGCTAAAAAAAAATTATAGATTCTATTTATTAAAAAAATGACGGAAATTATAAAGATAACCAAAAACTATTTTATGGCACACTAAAACAGATAAAAAAAATACATAAAAGACAAAAATGGAAATATAATCACAGTAAAGAATAAAATAATAGAAAGATGAAGACAATATTTTAAAGAGCTGACAAAAGCAGAAAACTAAAGTCTAGGGAAATAAGTGGAGTAAGGTATTGACATGCAAGAAATAGAGAAAATAAAAGACGAGGAAGTGATAAATACCATAAAAAAGCTAAAAATTGAAAAAACGCTTGGCATAGACAAACTAAAACATTATTGTTGGTCTTATTAGACTAACAGTAAAGTACTTCAGCAAAACATGAATATTATCAGAATAAACATAACACAAGAATAAATGCAAATGAAATAAGATTAAAGAAGATTGAATACAAAACACAAAAAGACAGAATAAAGAACAATACACAGGTATACATAAAAAAATAATAGAGGGACAACTGATATGGTTTGGATTTGGACATGTGTGCCGAATAAAGTATAATCAAATAACAAAAAGAGTATTGAAATGAGAGGAACAAAAACTACTGAAAAAACCTAGAAAAACTTGGAGTGACAATGTAAAAGAAGAAGCGGAGAGAAAGGAATAACATAGAAAGGAATAAAGCAAATAACATAGAACAGAAAAGAATGGAGAGAACTGTAACAAATGAAATGATATTAAAACAAATTTTGTTGCATGGCATAAAAAAACTTATAAAGGTTATATCAAGATATCTAGCATTTTTTTTAAATTTTGTTTTTATTTGTTGCATTTTATCATTCTAACATCGTTGCGTGTTATTATGCCAAACAGAAGCATTTTTAATCAACAATAAGAGAGCATGTACTTATGAAAAGAACACGTAAAGTGCTAAAAGCAACAATTAAAAAAAAACAGAAAATACTAGTAATTAATTATTGTTTGCTTTTTAAAAATTATAAATAATTTGTTTAAATATTTGTAAAGAATATTTATAAAAAAATGCTCGGATCATAAGAAAATTGCGAAAACTTGCCTATTTAATAAGCGTATGAAATTGTAGGATTATAACAACTTAATGTAGCACCTTGATATTTTCATTTTCTAAATAGAAACATATAAATGGTATGAATGTTAACTTAAATAAAAGTATTTAATATATGTTTATACTGGATAATAAAAAATACTGTAAAGAGCAAAACAGTTAATATTATTTCCTAGAGAAAATTGCAACATACAATAAAACATAATTATAATTTGATTAAAATTTTCAATAGCATTGTTTGTTTTGATTGAAAATTGTAATGATATAGTATAATTAAAAAGTAATTTTGTATATTTGCGAAACGATGTAAACAGAATGATCCGCAAACGACGCCTAATACCATTTGTTCACAGTCCTTAAATGCTAAGTGAGGAATTTAAGGCTAGATATCCATTAGCATTAATATAGTGGGGCAAAAAGTGAATTGAGAACAAACGGACTCGGGAGACGTGAAAGAGACCCAAAGACACAACACACAACATATGCCAAGTGGTTCTCGGTCTCGCATGTTGGTCGATGGTCGCTTCTTCTGGGCCAAAAACGGGTCGCGTTCCGCAACGTTAGATTGTGTTAATAAGTGTTATTTTTTTGTTTAATCACATCAATGGAATAATAACATAATATAAAAGGTAATTATTTTAATCATATTTAATAATTTTGTCATTCAATTTTAATGTTAAAAAAGGTGAAATAATTATATTAATAAGAGTGTGTCATTTATTAATTATTAAAATTAAACGTTATAATATAGTTTTATTTTTGATATAGCAATTTATGGGTTAAATTGCCTTAATAAATTATACATGTAAATAATATATTGTATGTTATACTATGCAGCGTGCAACTAAAAAGTACTATATTGACATAGGCTAATGCGTTTCTGCACTCTAGGTTAATTATATGAAATATAGTTTATTTTAATAGAAAGAATAAGTTATGTTATCTCTATCAATAAAATTTGAGTTTGGTTTTTTAAAATAATTTTTAATAATTTAATTTTTAATTAATTATTTTAGAATATTATTGAGGTTATAGGATGCAACGTTCAGACAAAATCGTTAAAAGTAGCTAATAATATTATTTTTCATTTTAACACACAAATTTGAATATAAAGTTGTGCAGATTAAAAAAATAAACTAAAATTTCAATATTTACAATATTTGTTATATATATTAACACATTCAAGTATAATAGTAACTATATTTATAAAATTTAATTTATGTACAAAACAGATACATTAAAAAAAATGAAGGTGAATATAAAAAAAGGCAATGGTCTTTATGATCCCGTATATTCTATTTTAAGGCTATTGCAGTAAAGAAAGTTTCCCATAAAAAATAAATTGGCTATAAATAAATAATTTGTTTCAATAGTCGTAAAGTTTTGGGCTTGATCTACTTTAGCAAATAATACAAATAGCGTTAATCAAAAGTAAGTTGTATACCACGACGTTCTCAGGCATCTTTCTATTTGTCATAGCGTTTGAACGAGAATAGAATTCTATGAGAAATATGAATCAACTTATCTAAATTAAAACTACATGTATCAATAATACTACTGATCCGGTGTATTCTATTCTGATTTACTACGCGCAACTTAACAACTACTTGAGACTATACTGACCGCTACTTTGATTTGTAGTATGTATTTTAACGAAAACAGCATCAACTTTGGCATCATTGCTGTTTCTACAAATAATTTGGTAATCGATTTATTTTTTACCACTACATTCAGAAAGGATTAAACTATGGTATTTTTGTGAAATTATATTTGCAAATAGCAACAAAATGCATTCAACAGAAAAACACATTTATTTCTATACTTTATGAGTTTTTTTAATCTATTTCTTAACTATTATTTGACTAAAATACTCTGACATATCACAGTTTGATCATTTCTGAATGTACTAGTGAAAAAATAAATAGATTATCAAATTATATGTAGAAACAGCAATGACGCCAAAGTTGTCGTTTTTGTTAAAACATTTTTATGCCATAAAAACACAAAGATACACTGCTCAAAATAATTAGGACTTTATATATTTTATTTTTAACTATACCCAAATCTAATAAAGCCTAATTTAAAGATTCACATTTTGTTCGAATAAATTTGCAAAAACAAAACAAATTTTACATATCACTTTTAAAATGAGAATGACAATTTAAAGAAACTACAAGAAACAAAGTGGAGAAAGCAATGAAAATTTTATTTTAAAAATGTCGTGTGATTTGGAATAGTAAACAAACTTTATCATATTATTCTTAAGTTTTACACCAGCATATCAATATGAGGCATTTAAATGAGGTAGAAGTTACCTGCGTTGTTGTTTCTAACGAGAATCGCACCATTATTTGACAAATTGTAAGACATTTTAACGTCAGCCCTTCTGTAATACTTCATGTGTGGAATTGATACTTAGAAACCGGATGATATAAAAGACGCATTGGGCAAGGTCTTAAAAGGAAAACAAACCAATTTCAGGACTTGTTTTTAGTTATATCCTCCTTGCGTTCTTGCACATCCACAACCAAAGATCTTAAAATCAGGCTCAGAACAACTCATAACGTGGAGATATTCGACCAGACAGTTAGTTATTGTTAACCTTTCAGTGTGAGAGAGCCAATTGTTATTTGAGTTTTTTTCTTTACCTAAAATATTAAGAATCAACTTCTTGATTCTTGATATTTTAGAAGTTTGCAAATGTAGTTTAAATTTGATTGCACCTAGTAGAAATTATTGCGATGTCAGACACCGCCGTTACTACTTCCGTTCAAGTTCGGGGTGTGCTTGAAAATTTATATATTTTTTTTATTTTTTAATTTAATTAATAATTACATTAAGCTGAGGAAGTATTTTTCTATGGATTTACCTTTTGTTAAAATTTAATTACATTATTTATTTTCAGAATACGGTCCACCGGATGTTATTTGAATGTAATTAGTATTAATCTTTATTGTAATCTCTATTCCTGGTAAATCCTTTCTAGGAATTTCTGAATACTACCAATATAAATATGATAAAAATTTCAGAAAAATTTATATTAAATTCAGTCTTTCAGCTACTTATGCTTGTTATATCTTTTACTTTTATTTTTGCTTTGTCAAGTTTTGTATTTTGTTTTAAAATAGAGTACCGTAATTGTAAGAAGGAACACTTTTATTACAATTAAAGTTTTTTGTACGTTATGAAGTCCTATGAGGCGGAACATGCCTGCTTGCAGAAAATGATGGACGAAGTTTTAACGGATGATGAGGTTGATAGAACAAAAAATGATGTGTCTGATGATTTAGAAATCGATGAAAAGGAACGTGTGCTACATGAAAGCGATTCTGAACAAGAAATTTCTGATGATAAAAATGACATAAATAACAGTTCTAGTTTGTCTTCTATTGGAAAAGACAATAAAACCTATTTAAAAAAAAAACTAAGCAGAACATTTAAAACTAGACAAGAAAATATCATAAAACGTCTTCCTGGTCCTTCTCAAGCAACTAAGTTGATGAAAAATATTACAAAAATATGGAATTATTTTATTAATGATTCAATAATTACTACAATTGCCAATTGTACAAACAAATATATTGCAAAAGTAATCGTCAAAATCTTAAAGATTTGTGGAGAATTGACGGCTATGGCATTGAATCATTTCATCTTACCATATTGCTTCAAAGGTTTTGATTCTTATTAAGATGTATTCGTTTTGATAACATTGAAACTCAAAGTGAAAAAAAAAAGTAGACAAACTTGCTCCGATTCACAAAATATTTGATAATTTTAATCTAAATTTCCAGAATGTCTACCACGTTTCGGAATTTGCTACAATAGATGAAATGTTAGCACCATTTAGAGGAAGATGCAGCTTTAGAGTATATATACCATCCAAACTGGAGAGCAACCGGTCAGGGTTTATAAGGTTTCCAGTAGTGCATTTGATGTAGTTCATAGGCTCTGTGAGCATATTTCTGCTTCGAACAGAAATGTCACCATGGATAATTGGTTCACATCAGTGCCTCTGGTTTGAAGTCTACTGCAGGAACATAAACTCATCGTCATTGGCACCATTAAAAAAAATAAAAGGAAACTGCCTTTTCAAAACCTTCCCCTTGACCAGCTCGTACCAGCATGTTTGGGTATTCCAATGACTGTACTTTGGTTTCATATATACCAAAAAAAAATAAAAAATGTACTTTTGGTGTCTTTAACTGTACGTCATAATGATGAAATTGATATCGATAGTAGAATTCTGCAAAAACCGGCAGTTATTATTGACTATAATAAAACCAAGGGAGGCGTTGACACCGTTGACGTATGATTGTGCCAGAAATACACGAAGATGGCCAATGGTGATTTTTTATTCTATGTTGAACATAGCTGGAATTAATTCGTCAATTATATTTTCTGCAAATAACCCAGAAATTAGGATTTTAAGACAAACTGTTTTGATGGATTTAGCAAACGGCTTGCTGCAACCACACTTGCAAGTTAGAGCAAGTATGTTCAATCTTCCACGAGGCCTTTCATTTAGGTTACAAGAAGTGTGTAAAACTCAAACTCAATTTTTTCAACAGAATATTATTATTGGAAGATGTTTTTATTGTGATAGAACAAAAAACAGAAAAACAAGGTTTTCTTATAGAAAGCAGGAAAACTAAATTCTGTACCAAATAATTTAATGTTTTTTATTTATTTCAATTATTAATAGTTCAAATTACTATGTTTTTTTTTTAAATTTATTGTTGTAAATTTTTTGTTTTAAAATATTTGATTTGAAGCGTATTATAACAAAATATATATTTTAAGTTTTATTTTATTTTTTTATTAATAAATAATATTTTTATTGCAATTTAGTTTTTGTGTGTGTTATACTTACAACTACCATATATCAAAGTCAAAATGTAAACCAATTGAAAAAAGCTACAAAAATATGAATGCGGTCTTAGACACCGCCGACACCAAGCATCCCTAAACAAAAGGAAACACTACTGGAAAGTTAACATTTTGCTTGTAAACATGTCGCACAGCAACTTAGGCAGTAGAGACCAGAACTCTTCATAGATGAGTCACGATTTTGTTTAACTTTTTGTGCGCCATATGGACGCCATTCTGCACAAACCATACAAGAAGTCGAAAAATATGGTGGTTGATCTGTGATGGTTTGTTGCAAAACTAGTCTTGATGAAAGAACAGAGCTTGTCCTAGTTCTAGGAAGATGAAACGCTGAACGATACATCAATCTTGTTTTAGAGGATCATGTTATACTAGCCACTTATGTATGAGTTTACATTTTGAGTTTATGCAAGACAACGCAAGGCCTCATACTACGGCCATCACTATGAACTACCTTCAGCACCACGAGATCCAAACCATGGATAAGTCTTTCTTAAGTTCTAATCAAAACCCCATTGAACATTTTTGGGATTTGTTAGATAGACTTGTTTGGAGACGCCAGGATCCACCTCAGACCGTTCAACAGCTATCAAATGCCTTAATTGAAGAATGGGAGAATATGCCACAAAATGTTTTCTTGTCGTACGAAGCATACCTTGAAGATGTCAAGCAGTAAGTCTTCTAACAAATTTACGTTATACTGGCAAGATAGTTGCTTGCTCCACTTTGTTTTTTGTAGATTTTTTCAATTGTTATTGTTATCTTAAAAGTGATATGTAAATTTTGTATTGTTTTTGCAAATTTATTTAAGCAAAAATTTAAATTAAGCTTTATTAGATTTGCATATTGTTAAAAAAAAGTTATATGTGTTCTTCAAATTATTTTAAGCAATGTACTTTAAATTTTAAAGACTTGCTAAAACCACTTTGAAGACGAGATTTAAGCAGTTAATTGCTATAAACTTGTTGGGATAGAACCGGATTTTCTGCGACACTGTTAGCGACAACGGCAATGTGTTGGGCTGACCTGGACAATACAAATTTAAACTGGCAGTTTTACATTAGTAACTTGGCCATTTTGCTTAAATTTTGCAACGGCTTTGCAGGAGGTGATTCATACCGACCACAAACTCTGCAAACTGTCTTAACAAAATTTTAACTGTGTCTATAATAAATTTTTATAATTTCTATACTTTGTTGGAGAGTGTATTGTACTATTTTTTTAGATTGTATAGTTTTTAATGACAAATGTCATAAATTCAAGGCTTGGTATTCAACTCATCAAAAATGCTGCAAAATTTAAAAAGGGACTTATTACACGAAAATTCTATATACACTGTGTTAAAAAAAAAATTGTAAAATATTTAAGGGGGTAGTAGTACAAACCACAACAAACAAAAAAGTCTTAATAAACATGGGTTGTCATAGCAACGGTTTCGAAGATATAAAACATTATTTATTTTTATTATTGTTTTTCTTTCTATTTTTTATTTTGCTAAAACATGCATTTTCTTATCATAGTTGGCTGATGTTTTGTAAAATAAACATTCAGTATTTGACAGTTGTTGTTGGTGCACAAGTTTTTATTGCTGTGGCTGATTACTCTAAC
Source organism: Tachinus rufipes (assembly GCA_963932245.1). Taxonomy (NCBI): domain Eukaryota; kingdom Metazoa; phylum Arthropoda; class Insecta; order Coleoptera; family Staphylinidae; genus Tachinus; species Tachinus rufipes. Next base: position 82,938,025 of record OZ010744.1, read on the forward strand.
GCTAATGGTCTTTATGTAGAAGCTTATCCATATCGCCAGATTCCTTCACATCGTATGTTTGGAAGAATTCACCAGAGATTGAGAGACACCTGTTTACTTTAAAAACAGTGTTATTTTTCCGGCAGACCAAGGTTGGTATCTACTCCTAGAGCAAAACAAGAAATAATAGCACGGATAGAGGATAATCTAGGGACAAGTGTGCGAAGAATATCAGCCAAGGTAGGAATTGGTGCTCTCTTGCTTGGAGAACCTTCTACGAGCAGCTGCTCTATTCAGACCATGTACAACGAGTACATGCCTTAAATTTAACTGATTATTAGGCACGTTTGGTTTTTTGTTGCTGGTTTCTATGCAAGGATGCTGAAAACCCGCAGTTTCTTGCCAAAATTCTTTTTACGGATGAAGCCGGGTTTACACAAAATGGAGGTGTTAATTTTCATATTGCATATTGTTGGGCCGACAAAAATCTCCATGATGTAATTGAATGTGGACATCAGATACGTTTTTCATTAAACATTTGGGTGGGTATTGTAGGCGACAGGTTTTTAGGTCCTGTTGTTTTACCAAACCGATTAACAGGCGCTGCTTACTTCAACTATCTGCATAACACAATGTATGATCTTTAAGATGACATTCTATTAGGCCCACAGGCAATAAATGTGGTTCAAGCATGATGGTGCTCCAGTTCATTTTTCGACAGCATTAAACTTTTCCACATAGGTGGGTAGGAAGAGGCGGACCAGTTTTATGGCCAGCAAGATTGTCTGATTTAAAACCTCTTCATTTTTTTTTTTGGGAATATTTGAAATTATTAGTGTATGCTACTCCAGCCTCGAAGAGCTGCAGTTAAAAATTAATGAAAAGTGCCAAGAAATCCAAGCCAATGAGGGAGTTTTAGAAAGAGTACGAATGTCCTTCAGACAAAGATGTCGTGTTTGTTTGGAAATAGAAGGAAGGCACTTAGAACATCTTCTATAACTCTGTTTTTTGTAAAAATATATAAAAATAAATAATATTTCTTCTGAAATATGAATTTTAAAGTTTTGTATTGTTTCTCAATGCTTTTCATACCCCTTTTGTTTCAGACATCTTTATAAAAAGAAATCAGGATTTTGCTTGTTAAAATATCTACTAAGATGGAAATGAGCATCTGATGATTTTTATCATTTTCTAAAATTTTCAAAAAAACCACATAAACTGGTTTATTAGAATGAATCTTTTAGTTTGTGAACAAATTGAATTTTATATGGGTAGAAATGCAAATCAAAATGCAAAATTCTTAGTAAGCTTTTTTTGGAAATTTTATTTTTGGGTTTTCTTACTGTACGTACGCTTCTTGTAAATTTTGAGCCAACTTTTCTTTTAATTTTAAAAGTTGCATTCACTTCATTATTGTTTGTCGTGTTGGAAATTGTCCGTGTCTTTCACCATTAAACTTGCAACTGCCTTTGCATGTTTACAACTGATTGTCTTTGTATGGAGTTTTTAATTATGTATACGCGTTGATTAGTTGAAAACTTATCCATGATCTATTAAAATGCATAAATTAATGCACACAAACCCGACAATAGAATTGTCAATAACAAAATATTGTTGTTGTAACAGCCTACTAAAAATGGCTGATACCGGTTGCCTGACTCTGTATATTTAAAAAGCGTTACTAGTTTCAATATTTACAGGGTCATCATTGGACGGTGATTAATTTTTATGTTAATGATTGGTTAAAAAGTTTACAAAAGAAAATAGTATTTTGTATAACAAAAGTGGATAGTATTGCACTCGAGTTGTACAGCTTACTTTTTCTACGACTGATAAAAATCTAAAAATTATTTTAAAACTTTTCAATTAATCATTTAACATTATTTTATATTGAAATAAATTCAGGTTATGTTTGACATCTGACGTTTCGCATAATTATCAAATTAAGCTTTATTGTATAATAACAGTTAATAAATAAGACGTTCTAAATCTATTTTTGACATTTTACAAATAAAAAACCATTTGTATTTAGCGACGTAATCAAATAAACATTGTGATTTGTATTTTTTGTTTTTTTTTGTTTTTATGGTTGGTACGGCATATCATATCTACACTAGTGTGAATATATGATACATATCCATTCAGTTAGGCGTGAATAAAAATGACAACATATAGAAGGGAGTAGAAAAAGTATAATTAAAAACCATTACTAGTTTTAACCTTTAATAGTTCGTTGGTTAAAGAATAAATTTTAATAAAAGACAAATTGTTTCTAAGCTTTCTTACGTTTTGGAGTAAGTAAAAGTAAAGTATTTCGGCCACGGGAGCTCAAGTATGCAATGTCACCTACTACTTCTCAAAGGATAGAACTGCTTACACGAATTAAAAATTTTGTACTGTACAGCTTTATGCAATTTTTCTGCAACTTAATAGTCTAATTAAAGCTATATTTTTAATATTTTTGAACCTACTTAATTTGGTCTTTTAGGCAATAATTGATAGGTAGCTATTTAATGTATTTTGCGATATAATCTAACATAACCTACCAATAAAGTATATAGTAGAACTTTTAGAAAGATTACGATAATTTTTTTTTAAGAAGTTGCAAATGCATTTATAAATGATTTTTTGTTTTCAGTAAACGCCATGCTGCAATGTATCAAGATTTTTTAGTGTACTAACTATCTAATATAATCTGTTACTGTTACTGTTTTGTGGCAGGTTACTTATGCAAAGGATAAGTTGAGCGACCGTACTATTTTTTGTTTAACTTTGACATATGCTACGTATATCTCTTTGCCTAATTTCGATTGAGAATTAAAGTGACTGGAAATTTTAGTTAAATCTCGAGTGTTTTTGTCACCGAACATTAAGCGGCCAATCGGAATAAAGCCACTGGATAAACTGTCTTTTAAAAGAAAATGAAAAGTGACGTCAATTTTACGGCAATTTATTGCGGATTTTTTATACACAGCAATTTATTGTTCAATTTTTAACACTCCCAACTGTTGTTGTTTATGATAATGTCAAATGAATATATGACATTTCTAATAGGTTAGGTTAGGTTCAATTCCTTTTTAATAATTGCAACTTATTTTGATCTGACTAGAAACAGAGCTGTAAGGATTCAAAATGCTTAAATCATTTTTTTTTAATTTAAATCATTTTGTTGACTTAAATCTTTTGATTTAAATCAATTTTTTTAATGATGACTTGCGATTTAAATTATTTTATAAACGATGATTTGTTTTTTTATACTTATTTAAAACATTCAAAAGACTAATGATTTAATTCAAAAATATCAATGATTTAAATAGAAAATAATGATTTAAATTAAATATAATGGTTTAAATCAAAAATAATGATTTAAATCAAAAATAATGATTTAAATCAATTAAAATGATTTAAATCAATTAAAAAATTGATTTAAATCAAATAAAATGATCAGATAAAGTAAAAAAATAGACTCTAGACAGTCGAGTCAGTGGCGGTTTCGAGGGGGGGGGGGGGGTAATCGGGTAATTACTCCCTAAATATTTTTTGCTTATCAATTTTTATTGTTAAAAAATTTGTAAAAAAAAGATAAATATAATTTTATAGATATACAGGGTGTCCGGAAAATACGTGTACAACGTTTGACGACAGACTCCTGACGTCAAAATAGGTCGATCTAAGCCAACTTAGTTATATCCAAAATTGTCTCGTTTAGCCGGTAGAGGGCGTAAAAAAAAACAAAAGTATAACAAAGTTAAAAGTATCTATTGTAAGAAACTAAGTAAAACAAAAACATTACTTAAGCAAATGTGTAAAATGACCGCCATCTTGCTGAATACACTTATTAACACTCTTTAAAAAATGATATTGGACCCTATCTAATGTCTCGGGATTATTAAAATGGTTGCCTGCATTTAAAATCCGCTGCAATAAATCATCGCGTGTGTTTACCGGAGTCTTGTAAACTTCTGTTTTAATAGCGCCCCACAAAAGAAGTCACACATATTTAACTCAGGAGAACGTGGTGGCCATTTTACTGGTGCATCATTGCCTCTTCCAATCCATCGGTTGGGATATTGATGATGTAAGTATTGCCGAACGGCAACGGAAAAATGGGGCGGGGCACCATCATGCATATACCACATTTCCCTCCGAAGTAAAAGGAGCAAATTCTCCAGAAGAATTGGTAATGTGTCTTGCAAAAAATTTAAATAAATATTTCCATCTAATCTGTCTGGAATAACAATGGGACCAATAAGGTAGTGATCAATAATACCTGCTCAAATATTAATTTTAAATTGATGCTGATGATGTGCAACTTTAATGGCATGTGGATTTTCATCGGAATAAATATGTTCGTTGTACAGATTGGTTACCCCAGATCTTGTAAAGCATGCCTCGTTAGTAAACATAATTTTTCTACAAAAATTTGGAACAAGGATTCTTTTGTTTCTAATAAATTGACAAAATGTAAGCCGCATGGGGGGATCAGTCGGTAAAAGTTCCTGGACTTTTTGTATGTGGTAAGGATGTAACAACTGTTCTCTTAAAACCTCATTGACAATCGTTTTAGGAACATTTAACTCACGTTCTAAGAGACGGGTACTGGTACTTGGTTCTTCTTCAACTCTTTCCAGAATCATCTCTTCTGTTTCCACAGTTCGAGTTGTTCGCATACGACCCCTGCCTTCAAACTTTTTCTCAAAACTGCCCGTTTCCCGAAGATGACGCTCAATATTAGCAAATGTTTGGTGGTTTGGTATTCGACGGTTAGGAAACCTCTCCATGTAAACCCTAACACTCTGAGGCCCATTTCCTTGACAAAACCCGTATACCAGGAGCATGTCAACTTTCTGAGAGTTTGTATAATTTTCCATTTTTAATGGTAAAATGAACTTGTAATTCAAGAATGTTGATTGTATACTTGAGTAAATTTCATAGACTGGTGACAATTTGTCAATAATTGTCAAATTATTATTATTAAATTAAAAAATTATTGTTACAGGTAATTTCTTTTTAATATTTACAAATTTTTGACGCCCTCTACCGGCTAAACGAGACAATTTTGGATATAACTAAGTCGGCTTAGATCGACCTATTTTGACGTCAGGAGTCTGTCGTCAAACGTTGTACACGTATTTTCCGGACACCCTGTATATTTATCTTTTTTTTTTAATTTATCTCTAGAAACAAGTAGCACATAATATATTATATGCAATATTATTTTTATTAAATATTCAAATTAAATAAGTATTTAAAATTAATAATAATAGTTATTATTGTAGATGTAAACAATACGGCCCTTTTCATACGTAGATTCAGCCGCCCAGATTCTAAATGCAATCTTTTTAAAGAAACTTAAATTATAAAAAAAACTTAACAACTTAAGATTTAAATCATTAAAAAAAAAAGAATTAAAACTTAAATCATTTCTATTTCAAAGTAAAGTTTGGCTTATGATTTAATTCATTTATATTTAAGACTACAGCTTATGACTTATGAATCAAATCATTTATATTTAAAACTAAAGCTTATGACTTATGATTTAAATCATTTTTATACAAAAAATTTAAATCTTTTTAAAAATTATTTGTTACAGCTCTGACTAGAAATTAGACAATAAATTGATAGATGCAAAGTGACTGTAAGGTCAGTCCTTAAAATTAGACAATAAATTGAAACATGTAAAGACAACTTTAGGTTATCAAAGTTTGAATAATTTCAATCTGCAAGAGTCAGTTGAAAGTCCTATCTAATTTACCATGGTGATCAGTGGATTGAACTAGATTATTGAATCTGAATTTGCTAAAAATCTTTTTAAGTTTAATATCAATCCCGAAAATTTCAAAGCTCGTATTTATAATACCGAATGTACTACAGATGCTTAGTGTTTCAAAGTTATCGTGTCATGTTTGCAATCTATTTGAATACATTTTGTAAAAACAAATAATATAATGTTTTAAAGTTAAATAATTGAAAAACACTCAACTCTCAATTTTTGGTTTATTTAGCCTTCTAAATATAATTATTTTTTGTATTATAACAATTTTACGTATTAACCTTTGTAGCACCAATATCTTATTTTACTTGTTTTCTTATACATTAATAATTTAGTTAATGGGAACATATTCAATTAATTATAAATTGAAAATTATATTTACTATTGCGTAAACCATTGCACTCACATAAAAAAACCTAATCCATACTCACGGGAAACAACTTAAACAAATAATAAGTATATAATTATTTTCCATTTAGTAGTAGTGTGGAAATCATGTTCTAATTGCAGATTGTGTAATTATTTCGTTCCAATTTTCTAGGAAATATTGCGAAATAACATGTATAGAAAATTCCGTACAGTTTTAAGCCTGTATTTTCCAATTTGATTTAGTTTGTTGTATATAAGGTTACGAGGAATGTGTTGTAGATGCAACGGTTCCCATTTGTGTAAAATTATACTATTTTAAATAACGTATAATTACGTACGGTAACCATTACAATTACAAAGTTAGCAGTAAAAAAACGTGTATGAGTTACACTTAAGTATAACATGTAATGAATTATTAGTGTCAATTCTATGCTAGTTAAAATTTTGAGTATTTTGTATCTACAAATATTATATAAAATAGTAAATGAAAAAAAAAAAAATAGTAAACTTAATTATTCAAATTTGATCATTGCCATACACTGACAATCATTACAGAAAATCAAAATAAATTGGAGAACTATTATGAAAATTAATCATAATATTTAATTCATTAATATTGTTTTTATATTTATATGCTATTCTTAAGATAACAATTAAGAAATAGAAAATATATTACAAAATTATTAACTATTCAGATACTATCAGTTAAACGATTTTCTTTATTATAATTTACACACTACCTAATAGAGTTAAAGCTTGTGGAAAGCATAATTTATTTTTATTGTTATATAAGAAAAATGTACATATTGTACCTTTGTATGTATATCTGCGTCGAATTTTACTATTAAGTATTTGCAACAAATAGTTTTATTGTATTGCTTACAATCAATGTGAAACTTTCTATTTTTTCTAAAATATTAGACCATTGCGGTCTTGTTTTGTTTAATATAAGGTAGCTTAAAAAGACATGATTTAAAATGAATATAATTTTTGAATTAAATAAAATCATTCCGTTAACTACACCCATGGACAAAATTATCGAATATTTTTAAATGTTCATAATTTTTGTTTGTAAAAATAAAATTTGATGAAATAAGTCATTTAAACATTATCTACTACAAAAATGAATTAATAATTTACAGCGGCCAAGGGTCAAGCATAGACAATTGTTTCGGTTCTACAAACCTCGTCCTTGTTAATATAAAACAACTAGATGGCAACATCAGTCTTTTGTTTTATTATTTATATTAACTATCTACTATGACAAACAGTTTATTTAAAAAAAAATTAGTGGACAATCTTAAGTTTTTATAAAAAAAATGCTAAATGTTATCAAAATTAAGAATATTTACTTTATACTTAAATGCCGCTAGATAGCAAAGACAAGTCTTTTGATGAAGTAAGTGCATAGTTAGTAACGAGTATTTCTCTTCGAGCTCTAATTACTTTTACATTCTTTTCGGCAAACTGCCAAGTAGAATGACTTAATTCTTGAGGAATTGCGTTTCACTCTTCTTGTGCAGCAAACCGAAGCTGTTCTATTGTAGTTGAAACAGGATTTCTTTGTCGTATGCGTCGTAGTGGTTAATCTAATTTTTGAATCTAGACTGCATCGAGGTATATAGTCACTGTGCCAGCTGCATGAGGTCGAGAGTTATCGTGCATTCATATAAATCTTTCTTATCCAATATGGCCGCTATACAGCACAACATGATCTTCCACTATATTTTTGATTACAAGTCACTAGTCATTCGTCCAATTACTTTCATGAGTTTGGTTGGTCTCTATGAGATTACAGCTGTCGTATTGTTCTTCAACTCTTTTGTAGCCGTGGCTTTGTTTGTCTGGCTTTCATAATTGAATTTAAGTCTTATCCGTAAAGAGAACATTTTTCCAATTCTTAAAATTCCACTGAATATGTGTTTTGGCAAATTTTAATCGACAAGTTTTGTGATTTTGAAGAAGACGTGGTACTTTGGCCGGACGCCTTGGCTTTAGGCCAGCTTCTTTTAATGTTTGCCTGACTGTTTTCGAGCTCACATTAATTTGTCTTACATTTAGGAGATCATTTTTGAAATGCATCGATGTCAATGTGCGATTTCGTGTAGAATTAAGTATCAAAAATTGATCTTCAATTGCTGTTGTACATCTCTTGCGCCCTTGCCCGAATCTTTGTAAGAAATTTCCAGTCTTTTGATACCTTTTTAAAATATACGATACGGTAGATTGACCTCTCCTGAGACGTCGTGCGATTTCTTTTTGTTTACATCCTTCATTATGTAGTCACAATTTGTGCCGTTTGAACTTCATTGCAGTGCCTGACTGGTGGCATACTGATGTTTTCAATTGAGGAAAACACTAACACTATTTACTATATTTTAGTTAATTACACTACAATGAGTTAATTCACTTTAATTCTTAAAATATGTAATTGTTTATGATAAAATTCGCTAGAGACAATAATAAACGCCATTCATGTCAATTAAACGTCAACATTATTTTAAAACAAATGAGTAATCAGCCTACTAGATGACTAACATCAGCACATATAAGTTTACGGCGATATTTTAAAATATTCGATAATTTTGTCCATGAGTGTATATTTTTATTTATAGTCTATACGGTTTCAAGATAGAGCGCGGAAAACAAATATAAGCAATTTTAACGTAACGTAAACATCTACAGTTAAACGGTTTAGTATACCTACATGCATACAGGCCGATTTATATAGTGCCATTGTGGGTATGTCTGTAATAAGCATGTGCAGCTAACACGCAAATAATAATTCAAAGAAACTACAAGAAATAAAGTAAAGCAGTCAAGTATAACGTAAAGATGTTAAGAATATTTGGTTCATTAATAACGTGTGTGTCTTCCATCACCACAAATTACTGCTTGACATCTTCCAAGCATGCTTTTTACAAACCGACGGATGTCTTCTTGTGGTATATTCTCCTATTCTTTGATTGGGCATTTTTCAATGGGGTTTTGATCAGGACTTAGGAGAGGCCAATTCATGGTTTGAACCCCGTGATGCTGAAGGTATTATATAGTGATGGACGCAGTATAGAGTATGTTATGCCATAAGCGGCTGGTATAACATGATTTTTTTACTTCTTGTATGGTTTGTGCAGAATGCCGTTCATATAGATGTCGGTATTACGTACTCCACTAATCTGTGTTGAGTACTGGTCTCCACTCTCAAAGTTGCCATGTAACATGTTTACGAGCAAAATTTAAACGATACCTTATGTGAGACGGAGTTAAAACAAGTTTTTGCACAAGTTTTCTTGGTTTCAGGTTGGCTTTTCTTAGTCTATTTCTAACTGTCTGGTCGGATATCTTTACGTTAAGAGTTGTTCCAAGCCTGATTTGGATGTAGAAGAACGCAAAGACGATACAACTAAAAACCGGTCCTGAGTTTGTTTTATTTTCTTCTTAGGACCTTGTCCAATGCGTCCTTTATATTGTCCGGTTTCTAAGTATCCACACAATGGATGACTGACATTAAAATATTTGCAAATTGTCTGGTGCCATTCTCAATAGAAACAACAACACGAATGGCTTCTACCTTATTTAGATGCTTTGCTCCATTTTGTTTCTTGTAGTTTCTTTGATTTGTTATTGTTATCATAACATTAATATATATAGAAACAATATTATATTAACAATTAGAAAAAAAAGGAAAAAAAGTAGAAAGTATATGTTCAAAGATGGATTTAGGAAGAAAATTATGTTTTACAGTTTTTTTTTTTTGGTTTGGTGGTATAGCAAGTTTAGCTATTATTTTTACGTTAGCAGTTCTATTACAAAAATTTCATCTAATACTGAGTGACGGTCGGAAAGAGGTATTATCTGGGTTAGTTGTACAAGGAATCGGGATATTGTGCAGAGGGTTATTTGGATGTCAAATTTTGGTGATACTTCTAGCTCGTTTGGCAACGTGCAAGTTGTTTTGGGTTCTTTTGCGGCATTGAGAAAAAAGTATTAATGCATAATTTAGAAGAGGCCTGCATATTGATTTATAAACATGTGTAGCTGTTTTCATGTTTATTCCTTTGCCTTTGTAAGTGCCATTTAGATTGTATGAATTGGGAATGACGAAAGTTTGTTATCAAAAAGCACACCTAGGGTTGGTTGAATTGTTGCATGATTAAGATTGATGTTTGGTGAGATTTCCGATATACGGTGAAATGGAATAAGAAGTTGGGATTTATTGGGATTAACGTAAAGCCTCCATGTGTTGAACCATGTTTGGATATGTTCAGTTAAGGATTGTGGGTGTTGAATAGATAGATTAAGACTTTTTGCTTGCGATATCAGCACGGTGTCGTCAGCATATTGAAGTATATATGATTTTGGGTCAAAGTTCTGGCGGTATGTGTCGAACATATCACTGCAATATAGAAGAGGGGACAGAGGGGACAGAGGGGATCCTTGCAGAACACCTTGTTTGAGGTAGAAGACAAACAGTTTCTCACTCTGACACGCAGTTGTCTCTTTTGATGCAAATTCTTTATTGTGCATATTAAGTACGAAGGCACTTAAAGAATTAAAAATTTGTACAAGAGGCCCTTCAGCCAAACCAAATCAAATGCTTTGTTTATGTCTAGAAGCTATGCTGACGTATGTCCGCCCTCTAAGTGGGTTATTTGGATGTTGGAGGTAAGGATACACAGAGGTTGAATGGTGGATTTTTTTGTGGAAAACCCAAACTGATGGACAGGGATATTAGTATTTAGATGGTTTAGTAGCTTATGTTTAATATGGGATTCAATGATTTTAGCTATTACTGGAAGGAGCGTTATAGGTTTGTAATTGGATGGGGATGTTGCATTTTAGTCTCCTTTAGGGATGAGCAGTGTATTATCACGTAAATCTATTATCTTCCTAATAATACTCAAATTAATCAACGCTTATAGTTTTGTTATTGTTTGGTAAAGTTAGTAATTGTTGATTTTGCGTGAAGCACAATAAAACAAAATTATTGGTACATTTGGTTTGACAGTTGTTTTAATGTTTTACATTCTATAACATTATGTACTACAGCAGGCAACCTATCATGTAACAAATAAAATGCGTTCATTTCTTTTATAAATTGTTCCACTAAATGACTATGTGATATATCATTTTTTGTTAATATTTACCAATTTGTTACTCTAGTTTATTTCAAAATTGACATTGATCAAAAATTACTCGCCTGATTGCTCATTGTGATTTTTATATCAATGTCACTCTCGAAATTGATATGCAACAAACTTTCATAACATTACATACAAAAAAAACATTAATTAATTTAAATATACCCTTAAAATATACTCAGGATACTGCAAGGATTAAAGGATTAATTCACAAATTTACATTTTTGATGCCAATAGAATGAATAAAATTACAATAACTTTAGAGTATGGTTCGTATATATTAAGCAGATTTCTCCAAATTACAAGGCGTGGGATATTTTATTTGTGTGGGCAATTGTAATAATAAATTATCTGAGACTTATAGCGTTAACAGGTGTTTATTTGACGGAAATAAAATAGAGAAACATAGTTTAATTAAATTGCATTTTTTAAATTAAATTTTGTTATATTATATAAATATTACAATTATATACCTTTCTACAAAAGTTTTATTTTATTTAGCTTTCATAAAATAAATAATACAAGTCTATTATTATTTCTTCAATAATGTCATTAATCAAGAGGAAACACCTTTGCTAATAATACTTTCGATTTGCCACAAACTGTTTTTTAATTTAAGCTTTTTAAATTATTATTTTAGAAAGTAGAACGTACCTTCTCATCACTTATATCTTTATCATCAAGATTTTAAATTAAATCCATTAAAATGAAATCTAATCAATTAATCACAATTGAAGAAACATGTTCACTATTTCCATTTCATAGTTGGTTGTTTTGGTATACAAAATATTGAATATCATAGAATAACGGTCGAGTCAATTAAGTTTATTAATGTATCTTATAATGAATCTTATTGTATGCGCTTCGTTTTACACCCTCTACTTCTTCCGGTCCCCAAAATTTAAAAAAATTCAATTTAAATTTTATTCTTTCAGTTGGGCACATTAAGAGGGTTAAATTAAATTTCTTATGTATTATTCATATAATAATCATTCATATGATAGATAAGTTGCTAATAGTCGCATAGCTTTTGTTTATTTTATTTTAATGATTTTAGAGTATTGTCAGTTAAATAAATTCTAAAAATGTTATGTCCTAATATTAAATGTAAAAATTTAATTATTATTCTCCGCCAGTATTTCGCTTTTATTGTCTACATATAATATATAGGATGGTCAAAAATTGATCTTTCCAACTTCTAGTAGTTGGTTTGGGGCACTGCAGGATGTTATACAGGGTGATTTAGATTGTATTTGGGAAACTTAAATAATATATTTAACTCATTAATGGAACAAAAAGTTCCTATAAACATCCTGTAAGTCCAGGTAACAGAATAGTATTAATAGGATTAGCTTCAGATTCATTTAAAAGCTATTCACAAAAAAACTACTCTTTTTTTCCGGATCTCTAAGATGCAAATCTTGAATAAGTTGCAAATGATAAACTTATTTTCTATCTTGTAATGTAATGTACGCAGTACCTTTGATTTTGATACTAGAACTTGTTGAGTTACTTTTCGAGAGCTGAACCTAAGATTTAAATCAAATAAACAAATAATGGAGTTATTATTTATTTTTTGATTTGGCACAGTATTTTAATTTTAACCCAATTTACAAAATTGTTGATGCACATTAATAAAACTTGGGCACTTGGGAACTTTCTATTAGGAAAACGTTTTTTATACTCACTCACGCAGCATTGCCGTCGCAAAATCCTTAAATAAAAAAAATGTTTGCATATTCTTCATAAGTGAACTGTCTTGACATAGTACAATACACGAGCAAACCATCTAAATAAATCTTACTGACTACACAAATGTGTACTATTGACAGATAGATGCGTTACTAATTAATTGTTTCACAGTTTAAACAAAAAAACATTTTCCTTAGAAAGCATTTAGATGCATGTTTATAAGAACTTTTTTGTTGAGTTGAACTGTTTAAGTTTATCAAAAACAATCTGAATCTGCCTTATTATGTGTGCAAAATATGATAATTTTCTTGTCTTTACAGTCCGTACTAATTTCATTTTTTTTTTAATTATCACTAAGACAGCGGCAATGAGGTCAATCTATTTACTGGTTAGAGATAGCATAGCGCTCAATAGTACTTGACTATGCAACTTTGATGTCGTTGGTTAAGCCAGCGAAACTAAATAAAAGTCTAGCAGCATTTTTTAAGAGAGCCAAAAACAGTTTATTAAATTATAAATAGGTAATCATATTTTTTATGCATTTTTCTTACTACTATTAGACAGTCATGTACAGCTTGTGTCACTTGGTAGCTCCAAATGCTTTTCAAGTTTTGAGTCCTTAAACTGTTAAAAACGGGATTCTTGTTCAATATATTGAAGCCAACAACGACGGGAAGTCTTTTTTAACAGATTTCCTTGAGTTATTTATATATAAAAAATAACAAATAATATTTTAACTCAAAAGATGCATAAAATACATTAACATTTAAAAAATATTTTTGGAAATAAACAGCGGCTGTTCTTGACAAAGCGCAGTTGACATCTAATTTTGAGTAATTTTTTTAGCACTGCTGCCTGTATATCACAAATAATTAAAACAATGTTGACTTTTAAAGCTTTAACTGTTGTTGGTTTATTAGCATAAGCCAATGAGGTCACGAAACTCCACCAAAAAGTAATTGAGCAAATTTACTGGTCCATTTTTCAAATTTATTGCCAAATTTATATTTTATTGAGTCGATTGTTGTTTTTACTTCATTTTGACCGAATCAGTGTAATCCACATTTTTAATCAAAAAATTATTGATTTTCATTAATCATAACGTAAACTCCGGCCAAATTTTTGAAGAAATATAGTTCGGTTATGGCACGATCGTGTAAGTCGCATTAAACGGTGCATCTTTTTAGATTTGATGAATTGTCTTTTGGATTAGCTTCATTTTAGTTTCCAACCTCTTTAGAGACAAAAGAACAAGACAGATCTTGTGGTTTTAATTTTAGCACTAGCTGGATCTTATACGGGTGTTGGCCAAGTTCTTTGGGCAAAATTTTTCTTGTGGTAGTACAACAGAGTTTCAATTGCTTTACAGCGGTTACATTCTCTTTGGTATACACATTTTTTTAGTATGTGGTATAAAATTTATCTACAGTTTGACAGATAGCTTGCTCAGATAGATGGTTGTGTACGCCACATAAATCACAAAGTGAGCTGCTTGAATCAACATTTAATTTTTATAGTAAATTTTATACAAGTTTGGAAGAGTGAGTTTATCTATGATAAATTGTCAGGTTTTACTGATTGTTATGTTTAAAAAGTGAGTTAATCTGTTATAAGTTCTATCGGGCTTAAAAAAAAACTATATCATCTAGGCAGACATTAATATTTTAAACCTGGCCGTTTTATTGAATTAATTTTTATAGTTAAAGCTTCACTTTAGCAATTTGTGGAAATAACATTGAGCTGCTTTGGGTGAGAGGACATTCCAACAAAGTAGATAACATTAAGGCGGACGGGCTGGCGCTTAAAGTGTCAACTTTTATGGCAAGTGAACCTGACTGAACCCTGGACCGCTTTACCACTAAAAAACTTTAATAATCTACTAAAAATTAGCACACTCAACTCAGTGAAAAGGAGTTAGGCTGCAAACAGACAAAGGAAGCAATGACTGCCCCAAACGTCAAGACTACCGATTATTACTCGCAACTGTCCTGAAAGAACTACGACAGGGACCTTGACAGGACAGGACAACTAATAAAACACATGCACACGATTGGTATTGGTATATACAGGGTATTAGGTAAACATGCGGCAAAAATTTAAGGGGTTATTTCTTGGCCTATTCTAAGAATATTTTGTCCTATGGTATTTTCTGAAAAGCTCTTTTGTTTTGAAGATACAGGTTGGACAAAATTTGCACCAGTTACAACATTTTATTATCAAAAAATTACATGTAAAGTTGCCGAATCTACAATAAATGTTCGAAATGACTTCCTCTAGCCTGGATACAAACATTCAATTTTCTTGACATTAAGTGCCGAACTCTTTCAAACACACCAGAATTGTTTCTAATTGAGTTACACCTAGCAATTATCCGATTTTGCATTCTTTATTGCATTTATTGAAAACTGGCTTTATCGGTAAAACGAATGTGTGTCACGCAATACGTGAAGGAAAATCAGCAGGTAGTATGATGAATGTGATATGGATACAACAAATTGCCCTTAAGAATTTTCTAAACTGTCCAATGACTTACATTCAAAGTATTGGCATTTTTTTGCGTAGAACTACTTTTTTCTATCATGTCTAGTACATTCTAGATCGAATTATAGAAAACTGATCAAATAATTACTCAATTCTCTCTAACTTTAGGGGACTGTTAGTTTTAGCGGCAGTTTTGACATGAATTTATTGGGTTTAAAGCAAAAAAAATTCTTTGTAAGTTCATTTTGATTAAAAAGTTTTCAAATACAAAGTCTTATAACAATTTGAATCTTACCACAAACGTTGTAATTTGATAGTTTTAGTGGCCGCAATTTCTAACCGAACATATTTGATAGCATGATTAATAATATTAGTTTGCTTTATAAATCAAATTGATGATTGAAAAAAGAAGCAAACAGTTTTTTAAAAACTATTAAATTTTCAACAAGTTTGATATGATTTTGTTGCTTTCATTTTTTACATCGGAAACCATTACTAAACAAGTGTAAATCTGTATAGATAGAACGTCTTTTTTTGTAGGAAGTTGGTGTATGGAGACCAATAGAGCAATACTCGAGGTAAAGGATAAATACAGAACTTTTTAGATTTATTCTTCACAAGTTTTAAAAGCTGATAAGTTTTATACACAACCAACCATATCAATATCTGGTGTAAATGATAGGTTTGAATCTTTATCAGAGAATAACCATACATTATCGTAGACTGACGTCTAGAAAATGTCATTACTTTGTATTTATTTAAATTAAGTAGTAAGTTATAAACCTAGCATCTTCCAAAGATTGAATTTTTATTAAAAAAAATATATCGTTAGCAAACAATAGACAAGGCCAAAAAAAACTTGTATCACGTTATTGATGAACATGTTGAACAGCAGAAGTCCCTTGTAGAACATCCGACATATCATCAATTTTACAAAAACGCACAAATTGAGATCTGTCAGATAAATAAGATTGAACTACTGAAACAGAGTGCTATGCATTCCAATACAATGTAGTTTTATAATTAGTATATTGTAGTCAACGGTATAAAAACCTTTTAAAAAGCTAGTGTAAACTGAACCCATCTAAAATCTGTTCTCGGACGGATCTGTTGTATAAGATTCATACAACAAAAGTTTAGAAAATGTTGATTTGCCAGTTCAAAAACAGTTTTGTTTAAGATCAATTATTGATTGTAGAATGGCAGTCTTATAGATTGGAGCTTGTTTTCAGCAAATAAGAAAAGTACCTATTATGATGAGTACCAGATATAGGTTTAATAAAAGCCATAGAGGCCGACAGAGGGCAAACGCAGACTTGTTACGAAAAGAAAACAATTAAACTATCAAACCCTGGACTGTTCATGGGCTTCAGTACTGAGTTTGTTTGGATTTGACAAACCTCCAAACACTTTAAGATTAGATTTAGAAAAATTTTCTACCTTCTAAATGTTATAAGGGTAACATTAATTAGCCAACTGCTTACACTTATTACGTATAGCAATTCATTTATGGTAGTCAGCTGCTGATCTAGACAGCACATATGCTTTGTTATACTTTGTTTTGTAAACACAAAGTTTTTTAATTCTCTTGTGAACCATATAGAAATTTATTTTGTGCACATACAAGTCAATTGTGTGAAAGACTAAGACAATGAGATGTTTTACCAATACTCCAGTTGACAAACATATTATCTCACCATGTATTGAAGAAGGCGTTAATTAAGTAAGCGTAATTGTACTGTATCACATTATCTTTGTCAGCCCAAAAGTTGTCTGTTGAATCATCTACAAAATTAAGTTTTAAAACTAGGTGTAAAGCAGGATGTTTAAGATTGCATGGTACAATATGAAACAGCAAATCCGTAAGATTTAAGTTTAAAGTAAATTAAGAATGTGCGAACAATAAATTCAACAGAACTAAATTTTTATTTACGTGTAGTTGAAAAAAATTTATATACTTATTAGCAACTAAAGTAGCTTTAAGACAACTTAGGACTTTTGTTCTTACACCAAATTCATTGTTAATCCAGAATGTTTGTGGCAAGTTGTAATCGCTATTAATAAAAACGGTATATCATTCAATAATTAATTTTACACTTTTACAATGACGTTGGTAAATAGAGTAGTATAACTTAGATAACGTAGACTAATTTAGTCAAAACTAATTATAATTTTTGTAGTGAGGTTTTATAAGTATCTGATATTTGTACTACTAATGATCACTTTGAAGTTAATATCTGACATCATTGAGTGTTTGTGCAGGCTTCAACAATGATGGGTAATACTTTTATTGGTAACATGCAGTTTTACACATTGCTGATGATACTGATTGATTAACGTCTATCTTTGATATGATACTTACACAAAAAGCTAAAAGTTTTTAGTAGCATCGTTAGTACAGTTTGAAATGAAATGATCAATGAAATTAAGAATATTACCTGCGAAAAGCAGAACATCAATACTGATGATGAGTATTGGAGTATATAGAATGAGAATAAACATTAAAATGGAAACCGTTATTTCAAAACTTGAACTAAAAAACAATGCAACTCAAAAAATTATTAAATATTTTTTAGTATTTACATTATGCTTTCAATAAAAGCTATGCTAGGTTCTGACTTTTGTTCTTAAATAAATTAATAATGCTGCTATATTTTGCAGACAATAATTCTACTTCCAATACAATATATTAATTTTGTTTTGTAGGTCTTTTTTCAAATACAATTTATTTTCAAGAAAGATAGATAAATTAATCGTTTTATTTGAATTATCTGTAATTGCATTTACTATAATATTATATATTTTATGTTTATTTTAATCTATTTTCAATTGTAAAGTTCTATATATTTATGAGTTGGCAAATCTAATTGTAGCTTATTACAATTCATAAATATGGTGTAGGTAGATTAGCATTAAATAAATTAGACTAACACCTGTTATGAAATATATGAGAAATCGATCTTCAACAAATCTCACAGGATTGCTAACAACTTGTTCTGTAGTTATAACATTTAAATCTGTGTTATTTGACATATTATAAATTATTCATATTTTCTTTTATAAATATAAACCAATTCTAAAACATAGACAACATCTTAATTATTAAAGACTATTTAATCTTTAAACATAGGTATATATTAATTTGCAGTATGCATTACAAAATAAAAGTGGTCAAGTTCAAGGCCTAACTGAATTATTATTCAAATAAATCATTATTTATCACTTTGTGCGGTGTAAGAATCATGATTTTATTGCGGTGCCTCATAATTATTGTGCACAATCTGCTGGGAAACATTATAAAATTACCACTACTGTACGTTTTAAAATTATTATTTAACCGTCGTTGATTTTATAATATAATGTTTAGCTACTGTTAACTTTTAATTTAGTTAATGCTTTCTTGACATGCAAAAATATAATCGTAGGAAACGTTTACGCTTTAAAAATTTGTCGGCCAATTAATTGAAATAAAAAAATAATATTTTATTTCACTGTCGAGTTTTCGTTCTAATTTTGTAATAATAAGTTCAAGAATGTTATAATTATTTATGAGTCTGAACAATTTTATCTATGGTATGTTTGCATTATTATAGAAAACAATGTTTTAATTATTCATTTTTCATCTTTTTGGCAATTACATAAAAAAATATAAAATGTTTTAACTGTTTATAATTTATTTTGCTAAAGATTTCATTCAATAATAATATTATAGTCCCTCAACGTCCTATCGTAAAATATTTGAGAGTATAATGAAGATCGTTTTTTTCTTTCTAAATTAATTTAATTGATTCATGAAATTAAAAAGAAGTACATACTGGAAAATTATAGCCTATGGAGCTTTAGTTAAATAAAGGTTATGAACTTGACCAAAACAAACCAAAGATTGCTAAAGAATAAATAGAGCATGTGCCAAACTTGACGTCAGAAAAACAATTAAACTTAACTGAAGATAGGAAACAAGATTTTTCTCTAAGATTAGGCAAAAACCAAAACATAAACCTAAAGAAATGTACGCAATCTTAAAACTGGTGAATGAATACTATTGACATACACTGGCGAGCAAAAAATAGAGGTCACGAGATGACTTATAATAACTTTATGTTTGCAAAATGTAAACCAAAGTAGGCGTTTAATAATTCATGTCCTAACAAATGTCATCTATCTGTCAGTTATTATCACCGTGAACAGCATTCATTTTGCTCTAATTGAAATCCTACATTTTGTTGTGGTTTTTTTTGTCATTCACACGGTGTACTGTACTTAACAGGTCAAAATGCCTTTAGGCCCTATTGTTGTGGCAAGAATTATAACGTTTATTGAAGTTGGGAGAGGCAAACGTGAAACTGCAGGGATTGTTGGTAAAAGCCTTTGTGTACAAAAAATTTATCAGCGTTACTTGGATACTGGCCTGATAACCAGAAGATCAGGATCCAGGCGAAAAAGAGTCACCACAAACAGAGATGATCGTTTTTTGGTGTCCATAAGTTTGCGGAATAGAACAGCTTCTGCAGTTTATATACGAAATCAACTCCATGTTAATGTTAGTGAATGAACCGTTAGGAGAAGGCTTCGGGCTGCAGGATTGTCTTGTAGAAAAATGGCTACAGGTCCACCTTTACAACACCGACATTGTGTTGCAAAATTGGTTTTTGTCCGAAATCACCGGGCATGGAATAAGGAATAATGAGGACTGAAGCAGGGTACTGTTTTCAGATGAGTGGCGCTTTTGCCTCAATGGATTAGACGGACGTCGGAAAGTGTGGAGAAGACGCGGAGAAAGATACGCTTCAGTTTGTATTGATGAGCGACTTCCATTTGGCGGTGGGTCGGTTTTCGGCAGATACATTACGGAGGTTTTTGAAGATTATGTTATGCCCTTTATGACAACTATGGGCAAGCGCAGCATATTTATGCAAGATAATGCTAGACCTCACGTAGCCATAGTTGTCAGAGAATATCTGAATTTTACGGTTTGATTGGCTAGCTCTCAGCCCGAACATGAATCCCATAGATTTACGATTCAACATTGAATTTTTAATTTAGTGTGCAGAATACAGTACAATTGTTTACAATTTGCTAACATAAGATTAAAACAAAAAATTCCAAAACTAAGTAAGTCATAATTTTAAAATTACCTTTTTTTTGCTCGCCAGTGTATTAACAAACGTTTCTAATCAACTATTATATGTTTAGGGGTGGTACCAAAAGACTGGCAAATTTTTATAATTCACCAAAAGAGCTCATTTTTAACAAAACATAGAGTAATAATAAAAAACCTCGAGTCAAAACTTTCTAAAATTAGTGAACAAGTAAGAATAAATTCTGTTTGTGATGTGCATGATTTACTGATTTGGAACAAGTTGATAAAATTCAACAACAAAAACATGTATACATTAAAATAGAAAGTAAAAAAAAATATAAAAACTTAACTAAGAACAAAAATAAACTAAAAGGAGTTTCAACAAATGCGGAAAATATAAATTTTTGCGCCATTTGCCAAGTGCATCATTAAACATCATTAAACATTCGAGGAGACTAGATAAATGGTTAATGTTAGACTATCTTACTCGTTCACTAGAAAACATTATGGCTGTTTACTAAAACGTGGAGTTTGGATACATCCATTTGGCATTATGCTCAAAAACAAAACTATTCAGGACTATGCAGCGTATTCTCACAAAGATTTCCAACTTTAATCCTACAAAATCCAACTATTTCATAGAAATTGTTAACGGTAAGGCATAAACATAAAATTTGAAATACTCTTTATATGAATTTATAATAAAATCTAACTTTAGCATCATGAACAAAGCCAAAGAAAAGCCAGTGAATAAGTGGTACGTCTCAGACGAACCTTTGTTGTGTTGTGTGGTACACCAGTTCAGTATTGAATCTGAAAAAAACATTCTTGAGGAAAACTAACTGGGTTTTATGTAACGAAATATAATGCTGGGGCAAGTACTAAAAACTGATTAACACAGGCAAGAAAAACGGTGACTGGGATACGTATAGAACAAATCTCAAAAGAGACTTTTAGAGAATATATTGTGAAAGCCTTCAGAACAAACCCAAGTGCTTCTGCTTCTAAAAGACTTTATATAAAGATTGATATTGGATCCCTGATAACACAATGCGGGAAATGTTAGTTGAAGGTACTCTGCAGGCACATTTTCTGTGTTAGTAGAATCTCCTGATTTGTCGGTGATAGTATGCATCTCTGTCAAATTTCTCTTGATTTTAATGTTGTTTGATCGTTTTCAAAGAGCGTCCGTTCTTTCTGATTTATCCATAATTGCATCCGTATTATGTAATTTTTCTACTATGTTTGGCTTGTGGACTGCCGCTGTCTCTCTAGTTTTTTGCATGTTAAATATGTCATATTTTTGTTCTAACGAATCTAATTTGGCAGCAAGTTTTCCAATTTTTTTCTTATTTTTTGTCTTACTTTTCTCTTTTTTCTTTAAATGTTTTAGATATTTTGTCTACGCTTTTTTCTATGTCGATTTCTTGTTTTCTTATATTCCACCTTTTCTTAATTGTTTTTTTCATGACTTATTTTTATTCTAAACGTTCCTACTAAGGGGCAGTGTTTTAATGATACAGGGTGTTTCTAAATGTTTGTAATTATGTAATCAGTTTAAATATGCCGCCTTTTTAAAATTTGTACCAAACTATTTGCTTTGTTTTGTAAGTTCAACTTCAACTGTATTTACGCACACCGAATTGGATTAACTATTTCACTAGAGTAGCCCAAACGTACATTAGATGGTTACATAATTCCAAACTTTTATAATGACCCTGTATATCTGCCTCTGTGTAGTATTAAAAATTGATATTTTAGTTTTATGCACTTCAAATGAATAGCATAGATAGAAGAAATGTGGTATTTGCTAATTATACAGGATACAGAAAGTTTTAGAAAATCTCGGATTCAGGTAATATGACATACGTTTAAATGGGATTTTCCGACGTATTTTGATTGCGTCAGGATCCTAAAGCGATTCCAAATTACTATACTCGCAAATAAATTCGGGCTCTTTTTAATACTATTTTGTTTGCCACTAATTATCATAATAATAATAAAATTGTCTTTCGCAATATGAATGCACTGATTTTCCATACTGATTTTATTAATACATAATAAAATCTTTGTTTTCAATATCATGTTTCGTAATATCAACTTTAATAAAGTTGTAAAATAAAACGTATGTATGTTTTTACATGTAGATGAATAATATTATTATATTTTAACTAATGGAAATTATTTAATTTTTGAAAGTAAACAGGAACTAATTTAATTATTAAATAAAGAACAAAGGAAGATTAATCGATAAGCTTATAATTAATTTTAAATGCAGGAAATTAGTTAAAAAATTGTCATTTTTGTATTTGAAATGCGATATTAATCATAACAATTTAGAAAGTTTTTTGTAATCTAATCATTCACACTTTATGCAACATTATTTCTCCTTAATCCGTAAAATTCAATAAACATTTCCTAAATAATTTCACTTAAAATAAAAAAGATTACCGACCATTAAATAATAAAAAAATTAACTAAGACTAACGAGTCAAGGTTGGCGATTCGAATCCACCGTTCGGTCAAAGCACGCACATGTTCCAGTATATTATTTCTATATTCAGATTCACTTCTCTAATTACACTATTCATTTAATTATGAAAAGGAAACTAATTAAATTATTTTTAGTTAATATGAATCTTTTAATTTATTTTTAATTATGAATGGAATTTGTTGGTGTTAAGGTGAGAAAATGATGTGGTTAACAATTTATTGGGTCAGATTTGAAAATAAAAATAATAATACTAACGAAAGTTACATAGAATAAATGAGTTTCTAACAATATAAAAATAGAGATGTTGAAACTAGTCTTATTTTCCACAAGTTTCTATACTGTTGATTTTTTAATTCAACGCCTAATCCGCATTAATACAGATAATATTGGCGCTAAAAATAATAAATAAATGCATGGGATAAAGGATTGTGTTCGTCGTATTATTATTTCCAAACAAAATTTGCATAATCGGTGTTGTGCCGTGTAATCTTCTATTATGGGAGAGTGTATCTGACATTAAATAAAGTATTAACCTATATTCGATAAAATATAATAGTGGTAAGAGCGCACATCTGCATTTCAAATCAGAAGAATAAACAGTTTCATGTATACTTTATTTTATTCCAATATCTCATTTCTTCATGATTCTAAATAAAAATAATGAGTTATTACAAAACCATGTAAATAAAAAGTATCTGATATTCATGTTTTACAAGAGGGAAAAAATTATGATGTATGTATGTAGTTTCTATTCTTTTCTATTCGGTGCATTCTTCCTTAATTTGTTTTTAATATTGTTAGATTTAAACAAAAAAAAAATGATTTTTTTATCTATTTACGGTGGGCAAGTAACAAATAGTCATAAGCGCCACGAGCAAGAAAGCATTTGCAGCACTTTGATGTCTATTGTCCTCGCTTTGCACGTGCTGCCAAATATCGGCGTGCTGCAAACATTGCTTTTCTGCCCTTGATATTTAATACACTATTAACTACCAATGTGAAGAAAATGTATTGTTAGATAGCGGTAACTAAGAACAATGCTACCTAACAATTAATCCAATACAAACAGAAAACTAACCACCAATTGATACATACAAGCTAAAGACGATTACATAAGGCACAAGTCCAGTCTTATTTTGGCAACTAGATGCTTGACAAAAAAAAAGCAAATCTAAACAAAAATAAACATGCTGCCGCGTCAAACACAATTACACAAAAACGATTAAAACGTTAGGGGTACAATGGAACATGAAAATATGATTGGGTATTCAACTAGCATGCTGGAAGCCACAAAGCGAATTATTAAAAGAGTAATGATATCACAAATTGCTTAAATATTGAATCCGCTTGGCTTGATGGGACCATAATAGTAATTTCAAAGTTATTTATACAACAATTATGGGATAAATCACTTCCAAATGACATGCATTCTGAATGGAACGACTTTATAAGCCAATTTGGGAAATACATTTCAAATTATCAGAAATATCTTTTTTAACATAGAAGTAGCTACGTTAAAAGCATTTAGCAATGCAAGTCAAGTCAATCAACTTACTGGTGCTGCATATATATTAGAATCACGGACAAACATCAAAAAAACATTTAGTTCTTTGTAGCACTGTCTTCTTAGATTGGAACTGAGTGTTGCACTTGCAGTAAAAATGTGAAAGATACAATTGAATTGAAGTTTAGAAAATATCATTATTAAATTGATTTAACAATAGCATTGTTTTTTGATCTAGGGACTACGCTATGCAATAAACGATGTAAGCGCCGTTTTAAGACGCAATACATCAAAGGGCGCCATAACTCAATATTATCCTTATTTGCAGAATATTATGTGGTAATTTCCAGAAAAAAACAACAATTAGAAGCCCTGTACAACTCTTAGAATAATAAATCTATTTTTGAGCTTTAACACCAGCTCAGAACCGTTGCTAGCTACCACCTCCGACAAAACTAGACTGCAGCAATTGGCACCTATTGTTGAAGTAAAAGCGTTCATATTCCACAAAAAATTTCCAATACCTAGGAAAGCTCATTTAAAGAATTGGACGGATTTTTAGCCAAAAATTAAAACGTTTTGTTCCACTTCACCGAAATGATTTTCTGACGCTCCTACCAGCTAGGAAAAAAAAAATGTATACATATAAAAATTGTACAGTCAATTTCCGACAGCTTTAGATAAAACCAGCTACGCCCCCTTTCCGATATTGCATCTGCAAATGATCGTGTTTAATCTGATTGACCTAGACCCAGGAGAACACCTGGAAGTTGAACCCAAATTTAGCTAAAATTATCATTGAACAACATAGTTTCTTTACGTCTAAACGCAGACCTAGAACCCTATGAAATAATATTCATGGGGCAGCACCAGGATGACCTTGCCCAATACTCAGATGCGCATTTCTAGAAAGAACCACGTCCACCGAATCGGCAAACGTTGTCAACAAAGACCGAGAATTTGTCAACACCGACTCTACAATGTGCATTCAAAACCTAGACCCAAGAGCGCTATGCAAGCCAGACGCTCGCAAGGCCGTAAAGCCAAACAATTGTGTACCGAATGTGAACAATAGTGAGTCAAACTACGACTAACCAATAGTAACTCTTAGACATGGTTGGTTAGTCGCAAAAGTAGGATGGGAGGGATTATTGCAAACAAAAGTTTTGCAATGGGCATAAGTTTAAAGTTATCAAAAGTTTAACAGCCTCGAAACGGCGTTGATATATATAACACACGCCAATCCGCGACATGTTTGACCACAGTGTATAAAAGGAATTTGTTTCAGAATTCTGCATTCAGTCCCGCTGCAGCAACAGACGCAGTTATAGTTGTTAGAGACTTAACATTCGTCTTAATAAACGCAGTGCCCATGCAACCGCTCACAGCAAATCCTCTACGGAAAGTCAACTTTATTACGACGAACCTCGCTACGTCGACGGCATCTTCTAGCACCAAGAGACCTACCAACCCATAGACAATAGAAGAAGTAATATATTTGGTGCACACCCCCAATACCACCTCCTAGCACATATAAGCTGAAAATCAATTACAGTAAGCTGCATATAGTAGCAACCCTGACCTATATCATTGAGGTGAACCATCCAGCAAGCAATCACACCGACTCCTGCATTTGTGACGGTTGGGATTTAACAACCCCTTGCGTGTCAGAACTCTACTGTCGGTTCCATTGCCAGCTTTAAGGCTATAAAATTAAACTTTTTAAACTCTTAAGTCACCAGTCAACGACTAAAAAAAATCATTAAGTTTCGATGTGCCAAGACTACGCATTCCAAAACAACAAACAAAATTTCAAGTCATCCACCTTCGTAACCGTTTTCATTCCCTGTGGAAAAACAATAGCCAGAAACCCGTTTTTTGTTTTTTTTTTGTTAATGCAAACTTGGCAGACATTATTTCAAAAAGAACTTTACCAATACTATTGTTGAGAAAAGAACTAACGTCATAATAACTAATACATTATTTAATCTAAATGGTATACGTTATGTGAAAGCTTTTTGAGGTACAGAGCATAACCTTCTACTTGTTATTCAAACAAATTGAGAGTATCCTGTAAAGCTTTGACTACGTTTATTTACCAGATTAGTTTGGTGTGGTCATCATTGATTCAAATTATTGAAGAAGCGATAGAAACCACTACACAGGCCTCAGTGGCAATAATAACAATAAATCAACTATACTAACGCAAACCTGGAGAATAAATTCAAAGTTTATGTCCGTAGTACTCAGTATCTGTACATAAACAAAGTAAACAAAAAAATCAGAACCACACTAAACCAAGCATACTTACAAACAAAAACTAAAAGCACAAACAAACTAAGTGCGGCAACACTAAACATGCTAGAAAAGAGACGTCAACTTATAGCAGACAACAAAAGATCAACAATAGAATACGTCGAGACAAACAAAACCGCCAAAAAAATGACAAAGGAAGATTACAGAATCCACAATTCTCGAATTGCGCAGAAACAACAACATAAAGGAACAAAAGTGTTCAGTAGAGAATCGACAAACACAAAGAAAGAAATTGTCAGAATCAAAGACAAAAAAGGTAAACGGATCGAAAGGAGACAAGAGGTTATAAAAACGGTACAAGAATTCTATACAGACCTATACGAGACGAAGGTAACGAGCAACACACCCAAAGAAGAGCGCAGAGTCAAAGTCATGAACGTCAACTCTGAGGACATACCAGAGATTACGACGGACGAAATCAGAACTGCAATACAACATATGAAAAACGGGAGCAGCGGGCAAAAATGGAATATTAGTGGAGATGATAAAACAAGGCTAGAACGCCAATTAAAAATATTGTTCAGCAAATGCCTTTGTAATAATCATTCACAAAAAGGGCGACACAGCAAAACCTAGAAAATTACAGACCGATCAGCCTGCTGTCTCAAATATATAAATTACTTTCAAAACTAATAACCAGCCGCCTCACACCTAAACTGAACTACTATCAGCCAAAAGAACCGGCAGGGTTTAGGAAAGAATACAGCACTACGGAACACCTACAAACAATGAGAGTACTTATAGAGAAAGCTGTGGAATACAATATCCCCCCTTGGCTAGCATTCATCGATTTCAGGAAAGCTTTCGACACTGTAGAAATATGGGCACTGCAGCAAGCTCTAAAAAACGCTAGAATCGACCATAGATATGCAAACTTAATATGCAACACCAAAATGCCTCCAAAGCAGGGGCATTAACATCAATGGAGAAAAACTCAGCCATTTAATGTTTGCGGATGATATAGTACTAATAGCCGGAAGCAGAGAAACACTAATCACACTCATCAAAGACACCTACAGAGCCACGAAACGCATAGGCCTAGAAATCAACTTCCACAAAACAAACTACATGACATCAGACAAAGACGACGAACGACAAATCACTCTAGGTGAAAACAATATAAAGAAAGTAACTACATACAAGTACCTAAGTCAAACACTAACTATAGGCAAGGCCAATCAAGAACTGGAAATTCACGAGAGAACACGACTAACCTGGGCGGCATATGCCATAATTAAAAACATATTGGCAATGGACATCCCCTCCATCTCAAAACTGAATTATACAACCAGTGTATTCTACCAGTAACCACTTACGGATTTCAAACTTGGACTTTTACGAAAGCAATACTTGATAAGCTAAGAAATATACCGCCACTCAGAAGTGGAATTGGGTGGGACACGTAACAAGAGACCAAGACAAGTGGAGCAAAAAACTAATAAGATGGAAGCCATGGAGTAATAGAATAAGTGTGGAAAGACCATAAATGAGGTGGAGCAACGACCTGAAAAGACTAGCTGGGCTAAACTGATACCAGATGGCTCAAAACCGAGATGATTAGCAGAAGAAGAGCTTATAACCAAAGAGTAAAATACAGCTAACAAAAAAAAATTACTACATTTTTTAAATTATATATCTAAATTTTGATGAAAAACTATTGACTTTAATTAGTCAAAAGTTTTAAATTAAATTTCAGTTTAGTACATTGTGTTAAAATAATGTTTGTGTCTAAATAAACTGAGTTAAATAATGAACTGAATTCAAACATTTTAAAACGTTTTTTTTTAAATTAAAATATTAAAGTTTTGAAAAGCAAATTTCACGTGCAATAATTCATTTCATAAACTGATAAAAATGATTTGAAAAATGTTCCTACTACTTGTTATATGGAAAATATATTTTTTTAAATAATATTTGCACCAGATAATTAAATCGTTATACCAACAAACAAAAAATTGCAGGCCACTACATATTTACTATATTATTATACGAATGTTAAATTATTTTGAAACTATATTATAGAATAAATAATACAATTTAAAAATAATTCACATTGAAAAATTAATTTTCTGTTTTTTATGTATTTGATATTCTGTTATTAATCATTTAACACAAAAGTAAAAACATCAGGCTTTAACAAACTTACTAAAACAAATAAACAAAGCACATAATGTATAACTTCTTATTGTTGGATTAATTGCCATTTTTACTTTAAACTTTTAGTACTTTATAGTAAGGAATGTTCTAAAGCAGGGCTCCTTAAACTTTTTTCATTTATGACTCCATTTATGATTGTGAGTTTTTGGACGACCCCATATAAATATAGCAACAATATACATACATGTGAAAAAATATAGTTTTAGAATCTCGTGACTCCAGGATTTGCTAAACGACTCCATTTGGGGTCGCGACCCATAGTTTAAATTGTGAAGTTCGGGTTTTATACTTTCCCATTAGGGTAATTCCACGATAGTTTGGACAAACGTCCTCACATTGACATCTCCGGTTTTGCTCAAATTTGTACACATGTTTGGAGTACCAAATGACGAGTCCTAAAATTTTAGATCTCTAGGTGCAATACAGTGTAAATGGCGACTATTTTAATTTTTTAAGAATATTTTGTTGTATCTTATAAGAAATTTTCTGCAGAACTCTCCTTGGTTTTTCTGAAACATAATACTTTTGATCGCAAAAATAAAAAAACTGGACTCGCTTGTCCTAGGGCGAAATATAACACATAATTGCTAAAAATTAGTTACTTTTAAGGGATTTTAATCGGATTTTCCATAATTTTACTAAATTTCTGTTTTTTATAAAGAGAATTTAAAAAAACTTACATAAAGATTGCGTTATACGAGAACTTTCCTTTCGATTCTACTAATTCAATTTTTTTTTACTTTTCTTGCGAAATTATGAAAGACCAAGAAATAATTATTTTTTATGATAGCTTATAGTCTATGGAACTTTACAGTATCCGCAGACATTCTACAAAAATTACAAATTGCAAACAGTTAATCAACAATATACTACTATACTATATAAATTTAATCACTTTTTGAGTCTGTATATGAATATAAATAAAATATTACCTAATATAATAATATCCAAATACATTAATTAAAATATACTTAATTTAAAACCAAACATTACTTAATGTATGTTAAAATTTCCATCACGCTCCGAATAAACGAGTCACAAACAAAACACGTCCCATTGTATGCATGCATGTACTATTTTTGTGTCCCAGAATTTATCACCACCCAAAACCAGTTTGTGAGAATCATTCGGATTAAAAAAGAATGCTCATTAATACCACATACGAAACTAAACAATCCTTTAACCTTTTCAAACAAATCAATTTTTTAACATTACTTCCTTATTATCTAACATGCATCATAATAATACCAACGTATAAGTTATTTGCAACCTTGATAAAAAAGGAGCAGAGTAAAAGGGATCATTTTGCCTTGAAAATAATCAACACCGAGACGTGCTAAACTAAACTGATCTAATTTTCCATCTGTTAATTTTATGCAACTTCATACTTTCTATCCATCGTAGCTAATTAAATCAAATTTCACCTAGTTATAATTTCATATATTTAAATTTGAATAAGCATGATGGGATTTTAATCAAATATTATTTATGAGTTCATTAAAATTTAAATTGCAATATGATATTTTAATAATTCTGTTATTAGAGAATATTAAGACAACTGATGGATTATGGAGTGATTACATAATACTGTTCAAATTGTAATGATAATATGATTTTGATTAAACATCTGTTCCGAGCGGTATTATTAACCTGTTAATTCATCAATACTGATTTGGATCTTGAACTAAGTGGTTTCATAGAATTAGCTATAATGTTTGGCACGCTTTATAAAAAAATAATTTTTATTTTTACTAAAATATTAGGTTAAATCAACATCAAATCATCCGAAGCTAATTGGTTTAAATAATAAAATATTAAAACTATTAATGTAAAAAAAGAGAGTATTGGTTATTTAACTGTTAAATAACTAATTACGTTTCGGTACATGTAAATAGATAGGAATGGGGCCAGTGTATGCGACAAGGCTGATCACGTCTTACAAAAACGTTATTTTGTATTTACAAACTGATTTTAAATGCAAACGTGCACATTTTAAACAAATTATTATAGAAATAACAATTTCGACATTTACTCAAGGGCAGTTGTATTAACAGAGGACTCGTTTCTTAATAATTAAATATATTTATATTTTAAAACATTGTAACTTCAATTAGTTCTATTATTTAATAAAAATATATACAGTATGTCCAAGGATTGACTAAAAACAAGGTACTTTTCTTTTAATTTGTTTTTATGTTATTGCTATTTTTGAACACCCTGTATATATTTTAACTGTTATTCTTTTCTATTCTAATCCATATACAAATGTCCTTCAATGATGAAGCGGCAACACTTGACAATTTAAAAATATAATTTTGTTTAAAAAATATATTTATTCAACTTTTATAAATTTATTAGAATTAGAATAGATTACTTTTTATTTGAAGAAATATCTACAAACTTGGTTTTTAAGTTATCCTGTCAATTAATGAATCCAACAAATAATAAAATCAATTAGGATAATCAACCTTCAAACTTGAAAGAAAAACTGGCACACATGGATTTACAAATTAGGTAATAAGTAAATAAACCAACTACTATGTTTTTACCACTAATTTAAATTAGTAGCTGTTTTATTTACTTATTAAATATGAAGTACCACATAGTAACCGTCGCAACCATCTTGATGTACAAATTAGGTGTTTATCTGCGAGGTATCTCTGGATTAGTTAGTTAGTTTAGATTTTTGGCATCAGCCTAGAAAGACTATTAATGCCGTAGGCATAGATACCTACGGATCTAATTGAAGACAGGTTAGTTGCTCTTATTAACAGCAAATATGTCTCAAAGAAACGATGCACAAAATTGTGCATTTGTCGCACCTCCTAATTCATAGGTGTGATTAGAACTCCACAAAATACTTGTTGGCGTGTGTGAGAACAAAACTTATAATCGTTGTCTACAAAGCCACTACAGCAAGGAACCTTGACTAAAAAATAAATTTGTTATTTGTTGCTACTATAAAAAGCTAAACCACTACATCAAAGTGTGCAAAAAATGGATTGCAGATGGCAGACCGCCAAATTTGCAAATATGATTTTATGCTGTTGACACTTTATGCATGACGTATTCTGAACTCAATAAATGTAGCAGTGACGATTGATTGGTCATATTTTAAATGACTGTAAATACTTTTCAGCTATTCTCAACAACGCATTCAGTAACCACAGCAAATAATGACAAAAAGCACAGTTGACATTGAAGGAGCGGTTGAAGAAAAGTGACACAAAATCACATTCAATGTATGGTGTACCAGGAATCTAAAAGAATTTGTTCTTGCAGAGCACTTCAGAAGTAAATTCATTTTAACCGCAAAACTTTGCAACTTTTGGGTCAATGAAGAGATGAAATTAATTGTAATTTGCAAACATTATAAAGAACTCTTTAAAATGGCAGTGAGCTACGTAAAATCCAGGTCAATCAATGTCAACGATACAGATAAAGACAACCGGTTGCAATAATTGTACATCAAAACAAGCATCATGTAAATTGTTGTCTTGAGCTAAATATCAATGTTGAAACAGATAACAAGCTGTGCAAAAGTTGCAAGGTCTGGGACAACAAAAACAGGAAAACGCTTTCACACTGACCTCTGTAGTCTGTTTCAAGAGTCGATGACTGCTGTCAGTATTTTGTGTTGTTTAAGGGTAAAAAGTTTAGAACAATCTACTTTTACGAAGTAAGTTGCAAAAAACTTACCAAGGAGTTGTTTAGTGACAATGGACGCAAATTTGACAAAAAATAGATCAAGAAAATTCCTTAAAGAAAGCAATTATTCAACAATTTACGATGTTCTACACTTCCTAACAGAATGAGTTAAGTAAAAAGAAAAATTGCACGCTAGTGGAAACTGCTAGAGCAATCATGAATGCGTATAAAAGATAATTCATTTAAAAAAAAAATTTCTTTCAAAAATTTAAAAAAATCTAAAATTTCAGTTTTATAGAGACAAATGAACTATTTTTTACATTTACTTTTATTTTATTTTTTTTTTAATTGCCGTAACTGCGGCTAACATGGTTCATTCTAAAGTTGAAGTGTTCGAGCATTTTGAGTGGTATTTTGGCAAATGACGCGAGTAATGTTGGCTTCAAATTCTTCAATCGTAGCCGGTTTATCTATATAGACTTTGGATTTTACGTAGCTTCAAATGAAACAGCTTACAGGTATAATATCACCTGTACAAACCATAAAATTAATTGTTTATTGAATCGTTCTTGTAATAAAGCTTTGTGGAACCCAATGTTGTTGAGGTTACGAGCTTCAATTTTAGGCAGCAACTAGTCTTCGATAACGGGCGCCATTCACAGTAACGTATTGACCGACCTCATTTTTGAAAAAATATTGACCGATGATTCTACCAGCCCATAAACCACACAAAACCGTTGTTCTGTCTGAATATAATGGCTGCTCTAGAACCTCTTCTGGTTGCCGTAGCCATTAAGCCACAAACACACACTGATGAGGCTGCTGAAGAAAACAGTGGATTTTCTTCAAGCTTGTCAAGAGCTCAAACGGAGCCGAATCAATTCATCACGGTCATTGTGTACAATCTCAGCTACCGCCACAGTATTTTCTTTACTACGTGTTGGATGTGGTTTATTTGGTCAAATATTATTCAATTTTTTTTAGGTATATCAAATTGTGCGTTTGGTTGTCCGATTATGTAAACCATCATAAGTTGTTCTAAACGCACAAAACACATTTCTCGCCGAGCGCTGATTTTTCGTAATACAGCTGAATAACTTCTAGGCGCTGTGCCGGGCTAAGTCTTTCCATGATGAAATGTCAAACAATACTGAACACAAACACCATGACAGTTTAACTTGGCGCACGCTTGATCTGTCATAAAATCCTAACTGAAAAAAGTACCTCCAATCACCTAATAAAATCATTCCACAGAAACTTTTGGACGAGATGATACAATCACAAATTACATTATTAATTAGGCAGGACTCTCTAATGTTCTATATGAATTGTGATAGGCAAGAAACCTAAAATAAAACACTTGCGGGTCATAGGATCAACTTGCTATAATAACGTTTTAAACCAACAGAGATAGAAAATAATTTAAAAAGCAATTAAAGGAATTTTTACTGGCTACGGTTATGACAACTGAAACAAGATTTACTGGAAAGAAGAATACAAGCTTATAAGATCAAAGGATGTCATTTTTAAATAGGAATTAGTCCAAACCTTCGATCAGTTTCAGAGATTAAAATTTATGTATGAAGATTAAGGTAACTACAATGTTTCTGTTGAAAAAATGAATTTTGATTTACAAAGTTTGCTTAACACGACGTCTCTCTTAGTTCCAACAAAACTTTAAGGGTAACTCATGTACTTTACGATTATTTCAAAGGCATCAAAAACATGAATGAAGCTATGGTTTGTAAAATGAAGACTTTTTAAGAAAGCAAAACTTGGGAGTTTATAGAATTACTTAAAAAAAAAATCATTTTAAACATAAGTTTAGACAAATGCTGATGGACCGACTGATAAATTCAAAGCCCAATTGATAATAAAAGGATGTTCACAGCGAAAAAAAGTCAATTATAATCTAATCTTTAGTTCAAATGCCAGAACATCAACAATTCAAAAAGTTGTTGCAAATGAGTGAATAAATTTAGTACAAATTGATGTGTCGTTTTCCTTTAAGGTGGCTTAAACGAAATTATATATTCAAAACAACTTAAAGGACATGGGCTTGGGAAAGTATTTTGCATAAAGAAAAGTTTATATGGGTTGAAATATGCTTTTTGATGCTGAAATGAGAAAGATGTTCTATGTACTTGACATTGATGATTGTTTGCTGTCGAAAATAATTTTTAAAAAGTTGAAAACGAATTAAATAGGAATTTAAAATTCATACTTTAAACTGAAAATTGAAAGAAAAAAGAATGATTCTGCTCGTGCCAGTCCGAGAAATTACACAAAAAAAAAACAAAGAACTAGTAGAACAATTCAACATGCGTTCTAGCAAGCAATGTATAATGCAAGTTTTAGTGGTGACCTTAGCACAGGACGTCAAAGACAAATTGTTTATATGGTATTACATTGATGGGTAGAGCAAAGCCGTATTTGTGAGGGGGTTTTGGGTGTTTAATCTTTTCGTTTCCGAAATTTCATTGAAATTGCTACTTAATAACGAGCGATGCATTTATTTGCTTAAAAAAAAAACTTAAAAAAAATAATTTTATTAGGTAATCTAAATTTATAATAACCATTTGGTGAACAGAATGGTTCTTGCAATAAAGCCATGGTTTTACGGGCCGTGTGGCAAGTACAAGTTTCAATTTCAGGCAGCAAATAGTCTGTTATTATGGTGCGATAACGAGCGCCATTTACATTTACGTTCCGGGTCGCCTCATTTTTTAAGTAATTTGGACCAATAATAGCATCAACCCATAAACCAAACTGTTGTTTTTTTCTGAATGTAATGGCAGTTCTTGAACTTCTTCTGGTTGCTCTTCATCCCAAATACGGCAATTTTGCTTATAGCCATAAAGCCAGAAATGGGAATCATAGCTAAACAAAATTTTGATCGAAAAGAGTGGATTCGAGCTTTTAAAAGGCCGAACAACTGAAACGGTGATGACTAAAATTGTCGACCATTTTAAATCTTGCACAAGTTGAATTCAAAATACGCCAAGCTTTGACTCATTGACATTTATTATTAAAAATTAGTTGATTTAAGAAAATAGTACGACACGTGCTCCAACAACGTATAAAAATTATGAAAATTTGTTATAAACACGGTGAAAATTTGTAGTGTTTTTGGTCGGTATAAATCACCTTTCTGCAAAGCCATTATAAAGTTAATCGCATAATGCTTATGTGCAGTTGACGCAGAAATTAAAGCCGGCTGATCGTGAACAACATCAAAATTTTCTTTCTTGCGTGCTGAAATGCATGCAGGGAGTTTTGACTTTTTTAAAAAATCATCTTTAGCAACAAAGCCCATAACCATCTTATTAAGTTTGTCAAAAGACAAAATTGTTGCATTTGGGGTTCCAAAAATCTTAGAACAATAGTCGAGAAATCTTTTTATCCCCAACGAGTTATTGTTTGGTGCAGTTTTTTGGTCGGTGGAGTGAGTCATGGGACTTTACTTTTTTTATAACGACAAAGATACTGCGATTACTGTCAATGCGGATCTCTACCGTAAAATGCTAACTGACTTTTTTGGCCTATATTGAACAATTCGGGCATAGACAATTTTTATTTTCAGCAGGATTGGCGCTACAAGCCACACAAGTTATAAAACAATTGCATTGCTGCAATTTAACTCCGTAAGATTTTTTTCTTTAAAAGTTAAAAGTCTACTACTACTGAGTCTAGTCAATTCCAGCTTTCAAAGAAAAAAAATATTTGAGCTGTTATTTGCCAAATAGATCTTTGTTGTGCAAAAATGTCTTGCAAAACTTTTGTAAAAGAATGCTCCTTTGCAGGCAGAGTTGAGATGAACATTTTTTACAAGTAATTGGAGAGATTGTATTTTGAGTTTAAATTTTAAAAAATGTACTACTTAAGACTAAATAAATGATTCTTTTATAATTAAAATGATCCTTTTTATCAAAAAACTACATTAAGAAACAACAAAAATTCTTGTAGTTGGTTTTCTAAGGTATCAAATCTTTTAGAGTTTTTGAGAGGTAGAAATCAAGTACTATTAAGTCAAGCAAAATGTCAAAATGTTGGTCTTAGTGTGTTATCTTGCTACAATTAAAATTGCTCATTGCACCAATACATGATTAATGTCTTTGTAACCATAATTACATGTAATATGAGAGTGTGGGTGGACCAGATACTAGGCTTTGCTAGTATCTAAAGCGTAAAAGCTTGTGATACGCTTTTACGCTTAAGCAATAAAATATCGGCCATTATACCTGAAAAAAAATCCTCATAAAACACAGTAAAATGGATGTGTACCATTTTACTGTGAAAGGTTAATAATTTTTGTTCAATTTTATTGATATGACAACTAAATTCTTACATTTCAACTAAGTTACCTAATTAAATGTTTTTTTTAACAACAAAAAAAAAACAAAAGTCGGTCTTTCATATATAAATTTTATATATTAAAACCGGACTATAATCAAGTGAAAGTTGCATTCAAAATTTACATTCAATTCTGGTAGGGTTCCAAAGTCCGGCTTAATTGTTCATTAAATATAACCAAAACACACCAGCGCCCATGGCGATGTCACACAATCGAATACGCCAGTTCTGTTAAAATATTTTTATTTAGAACAAAATGATTTAAATTTAATGACATAAAATGTGATAAAAAATAATGGATAATAATCAAAATATTATTAAAACAGTAATATTTAATTGGAAACTATTACAATACTTCCTTTAAATTTTATACAATTTAAAAAAGTGCAACAAACCACATGAATTGCTAGAGGTATTTGAGCGAATAATAGCTTCTCGCTACGAGAAATTGGAAGTGTGTGTAGGTCAGGATGGTAAAGTTAAATCGGTCAGTGAGTAACGGTATTCGCCTCTGGCTCGATCTACTTTAAACCTGCGCTACAAGTCTATGGAAACTTATGATGTATGAGCTATAAATAAAATATAAACAAATAAAAAAAAAGTAGTAATTAACGTTTTAGTGTTAGATATGTTAATTATGATTGCTTTTATAATAAATTAGAACAACAAAATGTCTATAATTTTGTTAAAAAATAATCAACGGAAGTTGGACGATATGATCAGTATTATGAAATATTAAATGATAAATTATTATTTAATACCTTATTTTTGGTATTATGTATTAATAGTTGGGTAATTTAAAATTTCATAATTTGGTAGTGATTTTAAAATTGATGTTAAGATTTATTATTTAGTGCTATCTCAGATCAGAGAGTTCAATTAGATTTTTTAAAACTGTGTTATTAAAGATTTTTTTATTCTAGCAACTTTTTACATAGAAAATTGTTTGTCTTTATACTTATATTTGAGAAATTACATTCAATTTCTTAGTACATTATATTACACACTTAATTTATATAAATTTTTTTGGATTTTTTTCTGATCATACATACTACGTATGAGATTATCATACTTTTTGTGAGTTATGTGTCATGCAATTTAAATAACAAGACGTATTTTATCAAAAAAATTTGTAAATAAAACAATTTTTTTTTCTTCTTTATTCTATGTGCATCGCGATACAAAATGACTGCGTTTGTTTACTCCTGTAATAGCGTATCTGAGATACACGTTATATATTGCATTATATGTGGTCCTATAGGCGCAGATACTTTTTCCAGCAACCTTGTTACGAAAAGAGTTTATGTTTCTACTTAGCTATAAAAATAAAGAGTTACAAAATTATATTTTTCAACGTCTTTTCTTCTTACGACAGCTTTTGCAAAGGTTGCTGATCATCATGGCTATTTAAGTCTTGGCTCTAAATAGGTCTAACGATGACATGCCAATCCATTCTCTGAAGTTTTTTAATCTTGAATGATAAGTTGTAGTAAACCGTATTTGTTACTGCGTATTGTGTTCCATTGCAATTTTATTTTTTGTATGGTAAATATAAATTCAGACTTTTTTATTCCACACTTTGTTGACCAAAAATATTTGCAGCAGTTTTCTATAATCCACATCTCAAAAGCTTTAAGTTGCTTTGTTGTTTCCTCCGTCAGTGTCCAACTTTGAACAGATTGGGAAGATTGCACTATTCTTGGAGATCAATATCGGGCGTAGTTAACAACTTTCTCATTTGTGTGAAAACCGCTCTAGCTGATTCTATTTGCAATAGTATTTATTTATTTGTGGTTCCACATACTTGTACAATGCTACCTGTTTGATGTTCATGTTGCTCACTCTAACGGTTGTGGCTATTTTTTTTTTCTTTTTGGTAATAACCATTTTTTTTCACGTTGATGCTAAGGCAAAACTCAATGCTTTTAGCATTTACTTTTTGGATCATTTGCTTCAAGTCGGTATTTGGTTAAAAAAAATAGCTTCTGAGTATATATTTTTTAATTTCACACAGAAAATCCAAATCAATTTTTTATCTATTTTGCTTCGTTTTCGAATTAATCGAAAAATACACAATGTCTAGTGTCTAATCTGCATCAGAAACTAATCTGATTGTCAGATGTCCTTTTTTTCACATTTCTTTTGTATGCGGGCATACATTATTTGTAGAAACAGTTTTAAGATATGACTCATTACGTTAATTTAATAGTTCTGTACTTATTATGCTGAGTTGCTTTAGTTATTGTTGGTAGCGCAAAAAAAAGGTTGATTGTTATCACTATTTGGGTATGATCTTTGTTTTATGTATAACATCAAACAGGTTTTTACTATAATATTGTTATCATCTAATATTTTGAAAATTTCCGAGTGCACATTATTTAGACCAACTGCCTTTCCCGTTTTTGCAAGCTTTATTGCGTTTTCAACATTGTTACTTTGTAAATCGGGTCCTGTATCTTTACCATCCGGTTTTTCGATCTATAATTAGCTGTTTTATCATTTTGAAGTAATTCTTCAATATACTTTTTCTATCTTTTCATTTTCAACATTGAATTCTCCATTTTTATTTTTATTGAGTATTTTTGCCAAAAACCTTCCGTACTTTCTTATAGGTATTGAATTTGTCATATTTTTTCTGTAGTTCTTCTATTTTGACTCTTTTTTCTATAATCCAGCTTTCCGAATTTTATTTCTAATTAATTTATGTGTTTGCTGGTATTTGATGTCATCTTTGTTATTGAAAGATTGTTTTTGTTTTATTAGCAACAGCATTTTTTTGTGTAATTCATTGCATTTGTTTGACAACAGTTCTTTTTTCAATGATCGTATCTTGAGTATTTACGGGTACTTTTCTTATATTTGTCCTCGTTTTATTTGCACATGTATGTTTTAGAAAAATTCCAATTTTATAAGACGCATCATGCCATGTTTTTGTTGTTTTCTTAATTTTTATTTTTAAACCCATAAATACTGGATTATGATCAAAGGCCACATTTGTTTTTACCAACTTAACATTATTTTTACGTTTACTAATTTATATCTATTGGATTACGTACTATATGTAATAATAATAATAATAATAATAAATTTATTGGTCATAAAAAACATAAATTACAATGACCAAAGAGTTGTGGATCAGTAGAATAGATCATAAATTGATCAATTGAACTGTTCTTCCTCCAGAACTTTTGTAAAAAAATAGTAAAAAAATAAAACAAAATTTAAATTGCTATAAGTAAGTACAAACACACATAATCTAAAAATATAATTTAAACATATAAAAACTTCAAAACTTCAAACACAAACAAAGAATTTGTTTATTTAAACAAACATACATATTAAAATTTCACTCAAACAAAACAGACTTATAATACAATTTAAATAAATATAAGTTATCCTAATGTTTAGAGAATTGTAGCATTTAACAACGTTATAAGAATAGGACCTTATAAATAGTTGTAGTCTATGTTTAGGGATACTCAAAAGACCTCTACTTCTAATATTAATGTTATGTATTGTTGATCTAAATGTCAGCTTTTGAAACAAGTATGGAGGAGTTTTGTTATGAATGACCTTGTAGTAGTTACATTCAGGCTGTTTCTGAATGTAACTTACGACGACTAGACATAGACAGCCATTTAATTTCTTTTAGTTTGTGTGAAATTCTTTGTCTTCTACTCATGCTAAATATCAACCACAACCATGAATTCTGCATTTTTTGAATTCGGTTAACATCAGATTGATCAATAGCAGCATCATACACAGTATTACAAAAATTAAAATTAGACAAAACAAGTGATTCACATAGTATGGTCCTAACCGTTCTATTCATAAAGTGGCGATTCATGTAAATAGACTTTAGAGCTAAATAAGACTTTTGTATTAAAAGTGAAGTATTTTTCTTAAAACGAAGATAACTATCCATTAGAATGCCTAAGTTTTTGGTGCAATCAGTGAAACTCAACACTTCATTATCAATAACTATTTTCATTTTTTGCTTAATT
Organism: Tachinus rufipes; assembly: GCA_963932245.1. NCBI lineage: Eukaryota > Metazoa > Arthropoda > Insecta > Coleoptera > Staphylinidae > Tachinus > Tachinus rufipes. Next base: position 82,979,016 of record OZ010744.1, read on the forward strand.
AAGTTTCTTGATTTGATTGATCTAAAGACCATAGCTGTGGACTTAGATCCATTAATTTGTAATGAATGGAGTTTTGAATGTTTGATTAACTCTCGAATATCACTATTAATTTTATCTTCTGCAGCACGCAAATTATCTACATCAAAAGACATATATAATTGTGTGTCATCTGCGTATAGATGATAATTGCAGTTGCGGATTACTCTATGTAAGTCGTTGGTATAAATAGTGTACAGCAAAGGACCTAAAATAGATCCCTGCGGTGCCATGTTATCGGTTGGCAAATTTTACGTGTATATTTGTCTTGGTGGTAATTTAAACATTGTGTTTGTAACAAGTTATTCCTCTATGCAGAACTGTAGCAGTTGGTCTCCTTTTTCATTTCTCACTCTTAGTTCATAATCTCCAACATAGTTTTTATACTTTTTTTTTAAATTTTGGCATTAAAATAGTCCACAACTACTGTGATATTTGATTTTTTGACCAGCTTTAACACGGTTTTAAGTTTTGTATAGAACGTTTTGATTACCACTACTTCTTTGTCTGCTTTTGGAGCGTAGGCCTGTATTATGTTTAACTTTCCAAATGATACCGAGTTTTTTGTGTCGAGACCAGCACGTTTCATATGATTTTTCAAAGATCTACTTCAAAGGGCTTTGGCTGCATTGGAGTGCATCCGAATAAGTCTATTCAGTAAATCTCAAAACATTAGGTATCTTACTTCAGTATCAAATTTTGACCGCAGTTACAACATATTCTTTTAGTACATTATTGATCTAACCTTAAGCGTGTAGACTTTTTTAGATTACTGTTAAGTTTTTCTTAGAAATTTATTTACTTTAAACCATTATAAAGCCGCCAAAAAATCTTTTGATTTCTCGTACTGCAGAAGCAGAATATAGTTTGCCATGACGTTTGTATACACGTGCTTGGCCATCACAACGTGTAAGATAGAATCTTGACTTATTGGTAAAAAATACGCCTATTTGTTGTCAAAATTGTCAACTAATATATTCATCATATTTTGTGATGCCGTCTCTAATGGTTTTTGCACGTCTTAGCAACTGCGTATAACATATAACTTTCAACGTTTAAACTTTTTTGGATTACTGCAGTCGGTTTTTCCTTTAAAATCTATTCCACTCCAAACTATTATAGAACACCAAATTTTTGAATTTCTCGTACTTCAAAAGCAGATTACCGTTTGCCAGGACGTTTGATAATAAGTGCTTGACGATCGCAACGTGTAAAACAGAATCTTGACTTATTGGTGAAAAGTACTTGTATCCATTGTCAAAGTTGCCAATTAATATGCTCATAAACAAAGTTTAGACTGCATATTTTATGATGCCGCGACTCAATGAATTTTTCACGAGTCTTTTAGGTCTCGGCAGCTACAATATATTTTTATAGTACATTATCGATGTAACTTTAAGCGTTAATTTTTTTTTGGATAACTGCAAAGTCGGTTATTCTTTTGGAACCTATTTTACCTCAAACTATTATAGAGCCGACACTAAATCTTTAGGCTTTTTGTACTGACTATTATTTGCAGGACGACTGTAAACACATGATATACCATTACAACATGTAAGATTGAATCTGTGAAGAGTACTTGTATCCATTGTCCGCATATTTTGTGTTGCCGAGTCACAATGGGTTTTTGGAAACAGCTAGTTTATAAGTTGCTCTGAGACCAGTTTGAAGATCATTTGATGTCAGCAGACGTTTACGTAAGGATGAAAACTAGCAATCGATTTTGTCTTTAAATGGTTTTTATCTTCCAACTTTGACAGATGCGTTTTTTTGTAGTAACCTGTCTCTAGATATCGATTCTTTAAACACTGAATAACAGAATAGTTGCAATGAAACATTCTTACAACTTGACGGGACTCATTCGCAATCCCGACATCAGAAGGATACACGCGATAATCAACCTCATACAAACTGCGACATTATTTATAGAAAATGCATCTACATTCACTTTCTTTATTAATTGTAATCACATCTTAAGAATAAATGATTGCATGACTTTATTTATATATTAGAACAAAATAAGTACCTTTAAGAACTCAAATGTTGAAAGTTATAGACAAAGAATTTTTCCTATTTTTTTTTTGCAGTGTATTTCTATTATTACTACTGTATTTAACTACAGAAAGCTGAGTAATCGTAACATTTATAAGAATATTTATTTTGTAACAAATTTAATAAATTAATTTTGATTTATTTATCATGCTAGAAATATGAAAGGTCATTGACCTCTGCAGTTCGAATACTATAACATTGCTATAACCAAATGTCATTACAATAATTATTAAATATGATTATGAACACTGAAACTGTAAAAACTGTAATTTTTGATATGATAAATGTATCAACAAGGCGGCTGCATGTGTAAATTATATAGAGTTGCATTAATTGTGCAATAAAAACTTACCGACTATTATATAGTTGTGGCATCATTACATCTCATTAGGAGTAAACCATGGCACTCACAAAAACACTATAACATTAATTAGAAAAGTATTGATAATTATTATTATTTGATTTAGTAACAAAAGATAACCAAACGTTTGCCGTGGTAGCTTGCTCTGCACTGAACAAAATGGACGGCGATGGTGGGGTGATATACAGGGCGGGCATATTAATACAATTTAATGACATTAAATTTATGTAGCATTATTTTTTAACATTAAATGTAATTCTTGTACATAACATTACTTAATTACTACATGTATTTTTGTCTGCATGATTTAAATCATTTTTGTAAATAAATTTCGTTGTGATAGTGCTACTTGTTGTCTCATATACAGATTACCATAAGTTTGTCTTCTTTATTCATTTTTTTTTTAATGTTCTAAAGTTTCTTTGCTTAGAATGTGATCTTACAGGTGTCAAGGTAATGTCAATGGTATAACGAGCGTATAGAAACATTTGTAATGTGTCTTTAAAGAAGTGTTAAGAAAAGAACGGTACTAAATTATAAAAATTAAGAGAATGTAAATAAATGTGCTAAAAAATAATTGCTTGATAAAGGTCGAATATGTGGTGAATAGAAATATTAATTAAGAATAAAAGTGAGTTCTAAAAAATAAATAGTAGTACAGTTTGGTTAAGGAAAAGACTAAGGACCGTGAAATATGGAGGAGAGGCTACGTGTCTCTACTAAAAAAACTAATAATTATAATATGATTTTATAGGACTGAGTAGCTTTTACTCAACCCAAGTCATCAAGTAGAAAGTTTAAAGCATTTGTTATAACTTTAAACATAACCGACCAGTGCGGCGCCATGTTCTGAATGCTGGAGGGTAAAATAATAATAAAATAGCAGTCTGATAATATTTTTGTAGTAGCATAGTGATAGCTAGTTATAACAAATACCTGATAGTCGTGTTTGCATTTGTAATTTTTGAAGTGGTCTTATGTTGAAATAGTTAGTAAATAGCAAGAAAGCTCATTTTGGTATGGGTTATTGAGGTAGCTTTGCAGGTACGCCTGAACACACATGTACTCGGTTAAGAGTTAAATAAGCAAGCGTAGTACTACGTTGTTATCCGGAACTAATTGTATACAATGTTTTACAAAAGTAGTAACTTTTGAAACACTTTAATGAGTTAAACTTTTTTATTTTGTGAACGGTTTTATATATAATCTTATTGGCCTGCAATAACTGTAACTTATTGTTTATGTTGTATTGACTTTTTTGGATTCTTCTAGGAGACAAATATGCTGATGCGTTTTCTTTTTTAGAATTGCAAAAAGGCTTCTTAAGCACTTTCTCATTTTGTTGTTGCTCTGTTGACAGAATTTGAATTGTTATAATGGGTTTTTTAGTTGGCGAGAGTAGATTTTGGCGGCCATTTTGTTTTTGGGACATCTATCAAATCTTTTGTTTATTGTTTGGTTACTTATGCCAAATCATCACTGCAAGTTACACGATTGAACAGCACGTTTAAATGATAATACTTTATTATCAAAATGAGTGTTTGTTAGTGCAAACGTTGCGCGCATTGCGCTCATTTAGACGTAGTGGCTCTTCACAGTCGACTCATCAACGTTTGGTGACCAAATTTGAGACAACGGGTTTGGTAAATAATCAGCCAATACCTTTAAGTTCAAGCAACGCAAAATTGGCGAAGAACATTGCCGCGGTTTGTAAATGTGTACAGCAGAACCTGAGGCAGTCGATTCTTTGCCGTGCACAAGAACTCGGGCTTTTGCAGACTTTAATTTGACAAATTTTGCGTCGGGACTTAGGCTTATACTCGTACAAGATCCAATTGACCTAGGATATCAAAGTTTATGATTGTAGACAACGTTTGTTTGCTGACTGGGCTTCGAATCGTTTGGAAGAGAACCCTAATTTTGGCGGAAAAGTCATCTTTAGCGACGAGACGCATTTTTGAATGAATGGCTATGATAACAAGCAAAATTGCCATATATGGGACGACACCAACCCACACGAGGATAATGCATCCTCAAAAAGTTACTGTTTGGTATGGATTTTGGGCCGGCGGCGTCATTGGTCCGTACTTTTTTGAAAACGACGTTGGTGAGGCGTTCACCGTCAACGGCGACTGCTATAGAACGATGGTAACCAATTTTTTACGGCCCAAATTGAACCATATGGACCAAGGCGACATGGTTCCAGCAGGACGGCGTCATGTGCTACACTGCGGACTGCACAATTGACATTCTGCATGAACGTTTTGAGGGTAAGGTTATCTTTTGCAGGAGTGTGTTGACCGATGCCTTAAAAGTGAACATAACATAGGCTATTGCTCAAATTCAGTCGGATCTATGCGGAAGGGTCATTGAAAATTGAACCATCTGGATCCGTGGCACCATAAGAAGCCGAGGCGAGCATTTGAACGATTCTACACTTAATGGCCTTTAAAAAAAAATTGTTAATACTTCTACACAGCTTGTTTTATTACATTTTAACATTTTCCCGCCTTTAATGAAAAACTCTTTATTATCCGCAACAGATGATTTTTTATAACCAGACATTTTGTTTTTTTAATTTTGGGTTCTACACACAGGTGCACAATCAAACTAATTAGTATTTTAAGTATTTTAATGTAAGTTTTTTTTAAGTTTTAACGACTTTAATGTCTATTGAGTATCTTTCTAAATAAAATTGAATTAAAAAACGCATATCTGTTCAAAACAAGTAGCTCAAGCTGTTTTTTAACAGAATGATGGCAAATACTTTAGGAATTTTTCAAAATACCATCTCAGACGTTTTCAGGAATTAGGACAGTAAAAGCTAAATGATGTCCATAGAAACATAGTTTTAGTAGGGGGAGCGTGGCGCAGTAGTCTAAGCATCTGACTGCTCAACCGAAGTTTGTGGTTTTAAGTATTACAACGGAACTTTCCAACCCCCGTTAGAGTGGGATGTTACAACTAAGATTGTTTTCTGGTCCGAAGTAGATTATTATCTTCTCACTGGAATAAAAATTGTAGGTCTTCTTGTAATGCAAGTTGCCAGCATTACGTACAGAGAAAAAGTAGTTAATGAAGAAGAGTGTTATGATCGGCATTTGTTAAATTGATTATACCAATCATGTGAGAGTTTGTGGAAGCAATATGAATGCCAATATATACGACAATGTTTATAGAATAATGCCTTTTGCACCATTTGTTGGCAATAATTTTATTTAATATAATTAATTGTTATGACTTCTATTACGTAATAATTTATGTTTATGAATTAATAAAATAATTTACTATGTTTTTTATCACAAATTTATTCTTACATTATATTACTTTTTTATGCAAGATAATGCTTGTCCCACATTGCAAGAATCACCCAAGATTACTCAAATGATTTCTACATTGTTGTATTGCTTTGGCCACCATAAAGCTCTGTTTTAAATCCGAATGGGATATGTTGAGACGTTGTATTTATTGTACAAAATAAAAACATATATTAAAAACAGAACACAAAGAACAAGAATAAACGACATACTTAGCACATACAACACAACAATAGCAGAATATGGGCTACCACAAGGTGGAGTACTAGCACCAATATTGTATATATTTTACATAAATGATATATATGAGACAAACTTGACTGGAGAAATATATACATATGCTGACGACACATGTATTATATATCACGGAAAAAACAAAGAAGCAATAGAAAGAAACATAAATGAAGACGTTAAGATTAATAATTATTAACTAAATGGTACGACGAAAACATACAAACAATAAATGAAGAAAAAACGACGTATATGGTAATAAGACAAAAAAATACAAAAGATATTGACAAAAAAATTTAAATAAATAACATTCCAATTATCAGAACAAAACAGACAAAATACTTGGGAATAATAATAACAGAGAAACTAACATGGGATACACAAATAAAGAAAATATTAAAAGAAAGTGCAGCAACAATAGAAGCTGTCTATAGAGCCAGAAAATGCATAACAAAAGAAACTGCAATAAGTATATACAACTCACTATATTTATCAAAAATTAACTATTAAATAAATATATGGGGTGAGACAACAAAAACAAATATACAAAAAATACAAAGACAACAAAACAAAATACTTAAAATAATACATAAACTCCCAAAGCTAACACCAACAGCCTACCATATATGGAAACGGTGTAAAGCAGCAAGTGGGGAGAAAAAAATAATAATATTGTAAATATGTAAATATATTAAAATAAATTTAGTTAATTATTAGAATAAAAAAAAAAAAAAAAACTGTTTATGCCCAAGTTGTCCAATATAGGTCAGTTAGTATAGTAGCAATTTGCATTGACTGTAATTGCAGCATCTTTGTTGTTTGCAAAAAAGTAAGGTCCTACGACCCAAAAACCGCTTCAAACAGTAATTTGTTAAGGATAAAGAATTTTTTTGATTATTGATGCAACAGTTTTGTCTATTGACAAACTTACTAAAATGGGCTTTGTTGCTAAAGATAATATTTCTAGAAAAATCAGGATTTGCTACCTGCATTTCCAGCAGTCAAGAAACACAACTTTGGCTTTGTTTATAAGCTTGTAGGCTATGATTTGTATGCAGTATGCTATGAAAACTGCACTGTGAGATCTTTAATTGCTGTGAACATTTTGTAATAGACAAACTTGGGTTTTCTGCGACACTGTTAGCGACAGCGGCAATGTTTAAGCTGACCATAATTATACAACTTTGAACTGGCAATTTACATTATTAATTTGATCATTTTGTTTAACAATGGCTTTGCGGAAAGGTGATCATAAATACACCAACTCTGCAAACTGTCTTGGCAAAATTTTTACTGTGTCTATAAGATTTTTTTATTATTTCTATACGTCGTTGGAGCGTGTATTTTTTTAAATTGTATAATTTTTAATGATAAATGTCAAGGATTCAAGGATTTAACAAATCAAAAATGCCGCAAAATTTAAAATGGGACATTTTATAAGAAAACTTTCTATTTTTTTATTCCGCACTAGTTGGGAGGCATTTATACATTTTTTAGCGTCTAGTGCAACCTTTGTATTTATACAAGCTGAGCAACAGTGCGTAGAGACATTAAAAATTGTTGCAAATTATTACCTTTTTGTAGTGTTGCAAGATCATTTTTGTACTTTGTAACCAGGCGATATCTAATCTAAAATTATTGGTTCTGTAAACAGTTTTTAAATTGGTTTTTAGGTAACAGACGGCTACCTGTAGAAAGTAGAGATTGATTTGCAATGTTGTTGATTGCTGAAATTTGCGCTATTTTTGTTGTTATATTTGTTAACTCTTTGGTAAGCAGCGCATTTGAAGTTACTGGCATAGTGTCAGTTATTGTATTTAGTATTATTGCACAGGATGTTTATTTGTTCAGTTTTTTTACAGTAACGTATTTTGAGTGCTCCGGTCTTGTTTTTACTTCACATAAGTTAAGTTTTAAGTTATTTTCTTCTTTTTCCTGTCTAGTCTACTGCACTTTATGAGTTTTGAAGACATTTTTTTTTTGCACACTTTGTTTTTTACAAATATTATTGGAGTTTTTAGTACTTGGTTAGTTTTTTATGGCATTGTACTACGTGGTCTTTTCTAAATCAACATCAACTTTGTTTGGATTTTCTGATAGATGTTTGAAGTCTGTTTTTTTTTTAATTTCTGTTATAGAGTAGTTTTGCATTGTTGTAGTGTCTTGAGACTGTTTATTAAAACCTGGGGTCCTTTTTCAGTATTTAAATTTTGGCTACGCTACTTTGTTTGGCACTACAAATAGGTTGGATGTTGCTTGAATGAACAGTGGGTGTTTTTCGCTAATTTTATGGCATTGTAGTACGTGATCTTTTCTATGTCAACATCAACTTTCTTTGGATTTTCGGATAGATATTTGAAGTCTGAGCAACACCTGCTTTCCTTATCCCTGCTATAGAGTAGTTTTGCATTGTTGTAGTGTCAAAACATTTGACTAGCGCAAAAGTGCACCGAGACTGTTTATTAAAACCTGGAGCGCTCTTTTTAATATTTAAATTTTAGCTACGCTACTTTGTTTGGCACTACAAATATCTTGGATGTTGCTTGAATGAACAGTGAGAGTGCAGCCAGGAAAAAAACTTGTATGAAAAATACTGCTTTTAGTATGCTTTTTTTTGTAAAAATGCAGAAATGGTTAACCAACTTGTGTATGAACTTAAAAGATTGACTTTTTGTATACCATGCAAAAAGCTGGAAGCGTTTGAAATGTGACGTTTAGATTACTACTCTGCATCTCAAGGATCCACAAAATAACTAATGTGTTACATCGGATAAACACTGATTCTGAAGTAGTCGTTATCATAAAGTAAGAAAAATTTGAGTATTTGGACGGAGAAAGGCATTGTGGCTGAAAAATCTTTGAGATTGTTACTGCCAAAACACTAAATTGCGGTTCTGAGCTGTTTTGTCAAAAATTAGAATTGCCATATTAAACCTTTGATAGGAGACGATACCAAAAGAAGAAGAAGCAATTTTGTAGTTTGACCTACATTTATGTTAATAAGTTTAGTTAATTTATTTGTACGCATACATAAACGTTTTTAGGCAATACTTTCTCATCTTTATTAATGTTTGGTGATTAGAAAGTAGATCGTTTTGGTGAGTTTTTAAAGCTTATCTTCTTTTTCTTAAACTAAAACTAAAATTTGTATTAAAAAATGATAAACGGCATTTTCTATATACAACGTTAAACTTTTTTCAAACAATATGCCTAGGCGTAACTGCGCTATTTATATATTTTTTTTCTAAAAACATTGTTTTTGTTACTATTTGAAAGATAATTTAATTTGAACAATAAAATGCGATATAACATTTTTTGTATTATGATCAGTTTAAAAGCTAAAATAAACTGATCCAGAGTCTATACCAGATTTTATTTTTTAAGAATGAATACCTATTTTAAGATCAGTTTAAATGTACCATTTACTTTATTACATTTTAAGTTATATGAAGTTATTTTAGGATACATACTGCAAATTTAATATTTATTCTTAACTGATAGACTAAAATGTAAAAAATTAATTGTTAAAATTACTACGTAAACGTAATAGAAATAGATAACATTAATGAGGCGGAACTTATACAACACTCCTGATAAATAACAAACAATCATAACAATAAGTCGTGCAGAGTTTTGAACTATTACTCTAGAGAAAGGCGAATTGGTAACAAAGCTGACATTTTGCGTATGCATTTTTTTAAACATTATGCATAATATTGATGCTTAAACAAAAGTAATGGGAGCGGTCATAAAATCACTGCAATTCAACCAAATTTAAATCACTAACCTCATTGTTTAATAAAATATTAACAAAACCCGTTTCTTTTCATTTCAGATAAGCCGAACAATTCTGCAGTACAAACCGATCTTACAGGAGAAAGTTAAAGAGGCAATCAGATATCGCGAGAGAAAACATTTTATTAATTCGCAAATAATGTGAGAACAAAATGGAATTGTTTTATGGACATATAGCATCGGCATACGTAATTACATTACAATTAGAATAAAGAGAATCTCCATTTAATGAAGCGGTGATCCATTGTTAGTGAGGTTTTTTGAACTTTATTCTATTTATTTTTTTATTAATAATTCAGTGCTAAGTGGAATATAATTAAATACAGTTTGGATAGATGTGAACAAAGTGAACAAACAAAGACCATACCATATTTTTATTATATTGTGCGTCGAGTTATGGATTAGTATTGGCTACAAATATGACCGTTTCTATGGAGCATAAAATTGCAAGAAAGTCTTCTTGGGATTCAAGGGTAATTATTTTTAATTATATATGCGCTTGCTTAATACATTTAATATTCTATTAATCATAGAAAGCGTTTACTCTATTTAATTATTAAAAATAAATATTATTTTGATTTTATTTACAATATAGAATCACAATATTGTAAGTGATATTAAAGAGAATGCAATATCTTTTATCAAAAATTACTTATTAAAATACCTATCATTCTGTCTTGATTTGCACTATATTTCTACAAGAGAATAATCTTAAGAGCACGAAAACGTGTTGCTGAGCTTTATTTGGACATAGTTTACATTTGGGCTAATCTGCAAATCTACATACAGAGAAGTATTTTCTTTTCAACAAAATTTATTACATTAACACCGATACTACTTTATTTTGCATTTACATACAAGCGGTGTTTTTCAATATATAAAAATGCTTTACCACATATATTGAGACAGAGTTGTCACTTTTTTTTGCAAATATACTCCTTGGACTATCAGTGTCTATATTCTAAGCAACGCAATAATCTGAAATTTTGTTGTTGCAATATGACGGAGGTCGAATTGGATTCAGGATCTTGGTATTTTCAACTTGATATCTCTGGTTTTTTGGTCGGTCTATAATCTTGCTTTCTACAAAGAACACGTTTGGGTACGACTCTAGTAGCCAAGTGTACGTTTAAAATCACTAAATTTTAAGGAAAGTTTATTTAAAATTTTCTGAAGTGGCAGTCTTAAGTAATAAACTGCATTGTCAAAACAGTATATAGTTATTGTTGTTGGCATTATATATTTCAGACAACTGCTTTAAATTTAAATTTAATGAACTATTTGCATTTATTTGAATAATAATATCATAAACCACAAATTCAATTTAAATCAATGAAGTAAACTTAATGTTCCTTGTAAGACAAATTGATTTTAATATCTGATAAGATAATCATTCTTTATGTTGCTAAAGAAAAATAACAGTGATTATTTCACTTCATGTTTTATTCATTATGAAATCAATGTACTTGCACTTTTCAATACCCAACAAATCGTTAAATTATCTGTATATTAGATGGTTTTTATTCGAGCGTAAAGCAAACTAAATGTCAGACATGAAATGCCATAAGCTGCAAGCCATTTAAATCTTGATCAAATATTGCATGCTATTGAGTATTATTATGTTCCTTGTAACATCGTATCATGAAGTATTATTTATAGACGCAAATCACATTTAATAATAGTGTTCCAATATAGCGAAATTTCATCATCGTAAATTTGCTACGATTTCTATATTTGTATTACGTTTTTTTTAATTCATTTTATGTGCTGCAAAAATAGTTACCTAATAATTTGTTACTAAAAAATGAAAAATTTAATATACTCAGATTATTCTTTTACAATTACAAACTGCAGTAAAACGAATACTTCGCATTTATCGAAATAGAATACAAAGTTCTTCATTTCTATGAAAAAGTAAATGTCAATTGAAACTCTTTTTTAATTAATGCCAAGTGTATGATGTGATGAATATTTCATTAAATGTTTTTATAATTGTTTATGTGTTAATCGTTGCATTTACGACACAGCCGATGACGGTGACTTTGCGTGTTGCAAATTTTTTGTGGGAGTTGCATGGATGCACAATTCTGAACATATTTAGGTATTGTTGTATGAAGATGCATGGAGATAATGATGAAAATTTATTTAATTTATAATAAATTAACTATCCTACATAATCTATGTACCATCTGTTATATTTATATAATGACTACTAGATGCTGATTTGCAATTAAGATTTCATAAAAAGTATAAAGTATTAAAAATTAGTAGAGAGGATGAAGATTATAATTATATTTTATAGTTACACCGTTTATATTAAGCAATTTTTAATTGTATAAATTAGAAACATTTACATTAAGTTGTTTAGTGATGATGATGATTTAGTTAGGCGTCATGTCTTTTCAGTATGTTATCAAATTTGTCTTTTTATATCAATATCAATGTAGAAGTGCAATTGTTTATGTTATGCGCACGGATAATAATAATTTAAACTAACAGGAGCCAGTCCATTCTTATCATTGATTTGACGACTCGGACAGATCTAGTTGTCATAACTGCTGTGGTGTTGGTTGGTTGTTTAGTGTTTATCTTTGAGTTGGCTTGGGCTTTGACTGTTTTTGGAGTTTCTGTAAGCTCGCTTGGTGTTTTCTTATTGGGAACTGCGACTATTTCCTACAACTTCTCCAAGTCTGGCATTGTTTTGTGGAAGAATGATGAGTTTTTTCTAAACATTTTTTCTTTGTTGGTTTTTATCATTACTGATCTTAGATTATTTGTGGTTTCTATCACTTTTCTTTTCTTTCAGTTTCTATGTCCAAACTGTATTTTTATTTTGTCACTTTTTTCTAATATTTTTGTTTTTGTTTTAGTTTGTTAAGTTCTTTATATACATTTTGAACAATTTTTAGTTTTAGTGTTGTTTTAGTCATTTAGCTCGTTAACCGTTGGTTTGGGAACCCAATGAATTTATTTTTTGGAGCGTTTTTAAACTTTAAACTTTAGGAGTTGACTATCTGTTCCGTGTATGGTACATTTTTTTGAATGTTTTTTGCAGTTTGTTGGTTTGTTATGCTAATCTCTTTTTTTATTGGATAGTATGGGCTTGAAGTTCTGTGTTTAAAACATCATTTATCTTTAAGTTCTATAATTTTTTCTGAAGAATATTGTGGACCGTTTTCTGATTCTATAACTATTAATATCCCATGTAAACTAAACGAGGTTTTTAAGTGTTCTATAGTTTTGTATGACGTTTGATTTTTTAGAAATTTATACTTTTAAATTCTGAATAACTATCAATTATTTGTTTAGTTACAGCTACTTTATTGTACCTCTGTTGTCTTTAACAAATTATGTACTAAATTAATTATGTTTTTTACTGATTTTCAATACTAGACACGTTTTATTCAATTTTGTATATTGCCATAAAGTAGCTGCTTGCACACTTTTGGGTTTATTATTTGGTTGTGAGGCTATTGCGCTTTATTCAAATTGTTGTATCTAGTTTTTCCAGTTAATTGTCTGTGTTTTTGTGTTATACAAAAATATTAATGTTTATACCGGTCTTATTCTCAATACTGCTACATTTTGTGAGAAGAATCTTTTAAAGGCTGTCCAATTCACTCTTTGAAGGAGGGTGTCTATAAACCAAACTTTCACTAGTTTATACCTGGAAGTTTGAGACTGTAAAGTTCAAACACTTTTTGTTTGGAAATTGTATATTAAGAAAAGGTTGGTTAAAACGCCTCATAGGTTGTGGGGTAAGATTGTGTGGTAAACCACTTTAAGAAGTAATGATATTAATTGGTTTTCTATTATTATTAGGATTATTTATCTTTGTCTGGCTCAGCAAGTCTGACCATGGTTATTGAAGTGGCCAAAGTTTTGATTTGTTGGCGCAGCGGGGGAGATTGTTGCAAATTTCTTTGTTTTAATCATACTATATGGCTTTTAGTATTTATTTGGAGTGTAGCCTTAACTAGTCGACGGTCACTACCTATATCTATCTAGTTTAAAGCTGAGACGTTGTTTACTATGTATTTTTTGTTAGATAATATGAAATCGATTTCATTTTTATAGGCTCCGGGCTTAGCCATGTCCACATTCTATTTTCCATTTTTTTTTAAAAGGGAATTTGTGCAGAGTAATTTTCTTGTTGCATAAAGTTTATTAGAGATTTGCCTCTATTGTTGCGGTTGCCTAATCCAAATTTTCTCAGTGTTGGACTTTGTGTGTTCTTTGTATCTCCTAACTTGTCATTAAAATTGCCGGTGATGATTTTGAAGTAAGTGCTTTCTGATCTTATAGCTGTTATTACATTTTTGTAGAATTTTTTTATTTCTTTGTCGGGCGCATTGCTAGTTGGCGCATATGCATGTACTATTTGAATCTGCCTGATACGGATCTCATTTTGGTGACAAGGTGTTTTATTTTCTTATTTATTATAAAATTATCTCTTCCGAGTATGTTTCATTTTATTTTAGAGAGCTTTTCTTCCAGTGTGAGGAGTCTTTCTGGAGTTTGCAGTGTTCAAACGTTGTAGGTTGCAATATGCAGTTTTGTTAATTAGACGAATTTTTGTCTACCTCATAATTCTTGAGGCAGGGTGCGGGTTTGTCTCTCCTGGGGATTTTTTTAAGTTTTTTTTTGTCATGGTGTCAAAGAGGGTTGTATGGCCATTTTTCTCACGCTAGCCGGGCGGGTTGGGACAGTTGAGGTTCAGCCGTCCATTCTGACGCTAGTTGGGTTTTGGTGTGTATTTTTTGGTCCGCCCCGGCTGATTTCACCGATACCACTTATATCTGGCACCCGAGGAGGCGCCCGATGGGGAAGCACACTAACCCTACATTTAGATTAAATTTTCTTATCCTAGTTCTAACGGTGGCACCACGTGCAGGCGAGGTTGACATTTGGGCCGGTTTGGTTGTTTCACAGTCACCCCTTACTACACACAAACGTATAAGAACCCAAGTTTTCTGATCATCGATGAACTTAGGCAGAATGAAGAAGAATACAAAAAGGAACTACACAAAAAACTTTTAGCAGATCTGACCGACATGTCTCTAGAAAAATTGGCGGAAAAAATTACAAATGACATACATACAGTAACGAAAAAACTGAGCATTAAAACTACACCAAGAAATACAAAACTAAAACCAGAGACCCGACAGATAATGAAAGAGAGAAAAAAGCTACAGAGAACTACACCAGAATACGCCGAATTAAACCGACAAATTACAAAAAAGACAAGACTAGCTACAACACCGAAAGAATAAAGCAAGTAATTAAAAACAACAAAAAAATACAAATCTTAAAGACGGTACAAAGAAACGAAAAACTAAGAATACACCAGATGACCGACAAAGATTGAAACACGCACCACAACAAATTAAAAATAACTTCAATAATTCAAGAATACTACGAAAAACTCTACTTTGCTTCTGAACTAAATCCTGCTCAGGAACACACCACAAATATAAGAAACGTAGGATTGGAAGACACCCTAATATCCATCTCAAAAATTGAATTTGCTCTAAAACACCTCAAATCCGGCAGAGCCGCGGGGCAAGACAGAGTTATTACGGAAATGATGAGACTCGGGGACGATGTCACTTTGAAAGCTATAGCTACTCTGCTAAACAAATGCCTGCAATCTAACAAGACCCCAGACCAATAGCACAATGCAAAAATTATCATCTTCCACAAAAAATTAAACAAAAAGCAAATAGACAATTACTGACACAAAAATAGTAACAAACAGGCTCACAGCAAAGCTAGATGCATAGCTAACGGAAGAACAAGTTGGTTTAAAAAAAGCTTACAGCACAATCGATCACCTCCAAATAGTACGCACACTAATTGAAACATGTACTAAATACAACGTTTGATTACACATAGCATTTTGTCGACTACAGCAAAACATTTGATTCGTTAAATCTGGCAGCCATGGATCACGCCCGAGTTGACTCACGTTACACAACTCTCCTTAAATATGTATATGCTAACGTCACTTTTCAGGTAAAGATAGAGGAAAACATGACCACAGACAAAATACCTATAAAAAGAGGAGTCCTGCAACGCGACACCATCTTCAAAACTCTTCACCTTGACCATGGAAGATATGTTCAAAACTTTACCTTGGGAGAACAAAGGGATCAATATATCAATATAGATGACAAATACTTAAGCCACTTAAGGTTTGCGGACAACATAGACATATTTAGCAGTAACTTAAACAAAGTAAAACAAATGCTAGAAAAACTAAAAGCAGCGTCATCGGAAATTGGTTTAAAAATAAAGTTGATGACATGTATATCCTTCTCGTGATGTTATATGGTCTAGAGACTATGGCACTGACTATCAAAAGTGCCCATAAATTGCGAGTCATACAGCAAACAATAGAACGCGCAATGTTAGGAGTAAGCTTATGAGAAAAGATACAAAATGTGGAAATAAGACGAAAAACAAAAGTTCGTCGCTGGGCAGCAGACTACCAGATAGGCGAAACTATTAATGCAATAGAGGCCAAAAACGCATAAGAAGAGCATAGGATGGCCTCAGAAAAGATGGTTGGATGACATCTACCAGCAGGCAGAAAGACACTTGGTCCAGCTGGCACAAGATAGGAAACTTAAAGGGGCGGACTACGTCTAGGAGTTGGCATAGAAAGGCTGCTAAAGAAAAAGAAGAAGATAGTGCTTTACGAGCCATTTTAAAATGAGACTTTGTAAAACTTTGAGACGATTGAGGTGCGAGTTTACAGCCGTACCCCAGACTAAAGACGCAAAAGTGGTTTGCGGTTGCCAAAGAATTGAAATTAGCAGGTTTTTTGTCAATCTGGTTTTGTCTAAGATAGATTGTACGCGCAATTTGTACGTAAGTTTTTTATTAAAGGTAATGCCCAGGTACTTGGCAAAATCAGACCACAAAATAGAGACGTTGTCGAAGAAGACGTTTTTGTGTGGAGTGGTGTGTTGTCGTGAGAAGAAAACAGCTTTGCTTTTGACTTGTCAGTCATTTAATCAGTTTTAAAAATCACTGGTGGTTTTTTATAGCTTTATGGTGACCGCATTTGGTGACCTAGAGCCGTAAATTGGTGCTATATTATCAGCTCGTGTTTTCAGCCCAAAAGCATGTCGGCGACAAACAGGTTAAGTAGCATTGTCAAAAGAATGAAGCCTTGAGGAACTACTGCCGAAATCTACCGTGAAGTAAGTATAGCAGTTTATCTGCCAGAGTTTTGCGGTTTAGATAAGAAATCATCAGCTTTATAAGACAGTAGAGGAAATTTTAGTCTATTTAGTTTTAAAAGTAAACTTTTGTGTCAAACACTACTCTTGTGGTTTTTTCAGTCTGAAACCTTTAACAATGTGGTTGTTCAGTTGGTTTATTTGGTAGATTACTCTCTATCTTGTCGAAATCTTTATCGCTTTTATGACCTTTTTTAAGGTGCTAATGTTTATAAATGTTAAGTTTTTAAAGTTTGTTTATTGGCTGAATTTTCAATTTTAAACTGCAATGAAGCTTTCTGTTTAGTATAAATTTCTTCATATGTTTTTACAATTGAAATGTGTCACATTCTTAGTTTTTCAATATCTGCTAGATGCGCTGTCTCTTATTTTTATCAGTTGTATTAAATTATACGTTATTTTATATTTTAATAATACTAACAAAAAGATTTAATGCCAAACAAAATGATCGTTACTTCATTAATTTCTAATGCAATTAGGTTTTTTTAATGTTACTGTATATTATATACGTATAGTATTTCAATTACTGGATGGCATTTTTACAGTTTATTTAATTGCTAAACATAGTTATGTGACTAGCAATTACACTTTGGGACTATCAGTAACGGCATAGCCAAGACGCGATAAATGTAGAGTACCTGCAGATAATGTTTACTAGTGAATTGCTGCTCATTTCATAAAACAATTGAGCATATCAAACGAAATTGAATTATATCACATTTTGTTTTAAAAAAGACATTTCACCTAATATTGTCATTTTTAAAGTGCGTTTACTATTGACAAGGCAACACCTTTTAGTTGAAAAAGTTTTTAAAGAACAGATATTAACATTTTACGTTTTTGAAATATATTAAACATTTAAAATTTAAAAAAAAAACATTATTATTACTTGTATCTAATCAACATTGCCACATAAAAGTATATAACGTATTTTTTATTAGTACTTACAAATTATTTCTTGTTTAACCTTGTAGAACATAATTTTATAGTAGACATTTAATTTTAATAGTATTGTGAGCAATCAATTGATAATTCACAAGATTTAAATTCCACTGACCCCATAATTGCTGTACATAAGACTTATAACAATGAGTAAAATCTAATTAAATAAAGTTTAGTATATAATATATTGCAATTTGTGCTTTACCACTTATTTTATGTCATCTTTGGATAAAGAAAAATTGCTAATAACAGCAAAATAAATATTTCAAAGTAATCACGCTATATATCTCCATAATACTCCATAATTGAGTACATCTATATTTGTCGGATGCTTATGAATGTTTTTAGGTTAATGGTTAAACTCTACTGCCATTTCCTACTTTTTATTTAACGTTTAAAATTTGAGTAATAAGCGATTCTAATTTCAATTTTAAATTAAATCGTTTGCTTCATAGTTACTATGCTATACACAAGTCACATTGGAAATAACTAATGTTATGTAATTAATTTGTATAAATCATTTTAATTAACAAGAGAAACTTAAAATAAGGTGTAAAAGTTTGTTTAAGTAAATATTAATTAACGTTTATATCATTCGTTTCAATCAGAATCAATCGCATTATGAAAGCATTCGATTGAATTGACTAGAAATATTAATTATAATGTTGTCCGTAAAGTAGTGAATTCAAAATAAAACGACAAAATACGTTTTATAAATAATCAATACAATCACGTAATACTTATTTAAAAAAAAATATGGATTTTTTATATATTTTTTAATAATATACCAGCTACCTATTATAGGTTATGTAAAAATATGTAAATAACTGTATGGAATAACCAAACCCAACTCCTACATAAGACCCACGACGAACGTGTTTACTATTAGCAATCTTCATTGCATGAAGATATTTATTATTAAATTGCTTATCTTGTCGTCGGTGTTATCGCTATTTTAATCGACAACTGAACATCTGCTTTGAATTTAAGTGCGTTTTCACGTTTTTTTTAATCTTAAATTTAATATCGGTTACAACATTTTTATATTGTTAACTCATATTCATTAATAATTGTTGAACATTATGGTGTAATTTGAAGAAGTAATTTTCACTATTTATAAAGACGTGTGAATGCAATTTACTAAGTTCTTTCATGATCGCGTTAGTGTAAGTGTTGACAACAATATAAATTGATATTTGATAGCCGTGTGGGCAAATTTAATTTAATGAACACATTAAAATTACATTCATACTTCAAAGCGAGCAAATTCTAAATTGCCTTTTTTTTAGTTTTTTTTATCAAAACCGCAAGTGTGTGAGAAACAATTAATGAATTTTTAAGTAGTTCTATTTGAGTTTGTTTAATCTAAATTTTGCAACGGGAAACCTATTTTTTACAAACATCCGACTACGGTTTACGAATATTTTTATAATATTAGGGTTATGTTGATTTTATGATTATCATCTTTAAATACCGTCAATTTTTAAGTATTACATTGATAAGCAAGAAATGGGTTATTGGATTTATCTAGCTGTGGAGTAGTAATTAAAAGTCTTTTTAGGATTGTGTTTTTATAGCAAGTAACCAAAAAGTTTCTGTATTTCGTTTTTGTAAAAAACCACGGATTTTAAACCAAAATATTGCATTAATACATCTACTCAAGTTTTGAACTGCTTATGCCTCATACAGTCAAGAGCCAAACCACTTTGGTAATGACTTAGCAAAATGTCATGAGAATAAGGAGAGCGTAGTAACGTTTTCTAGTCACGTTTAGTTTTTTTTCTGGGTCACATGTGCGGTATGATACTACCGCATCTGAGATTTTGCCACATTTATGAGTTTCAACCTATGTAGGTTGAAACTCCTAAATTTGTTTGGGCTCTTTAACGTGCACGCAATATTGAGGCAGTACACGGAACCTACTAAAGATTCTTTTCTTAACCGAAATAAAGCGTACTCATTACAATACATTTTTCTTAACCAGAAAATCTGACTCTCTAAATAGGGAACCCTAGTGTAGGAGTTAAGTACACAAACTACTACACCACTTGGGTTTTACTTGCTGAAGCTGTTTACAATAAAACACAACAGTTTCTAACAATTTTGGTTGCTCCACCAAACACACAATAATCCTTTTTGGGTACAAGAAAGCATTTGGAGTATGGTATTGGATTAAATGTGCAAAACATATAAAAGCAGCAGCTTGGTTATAATAAATGTTAAATTATGGTTGAGGCTTTTAATCTTGTTGGTCATATGCTTATCAGCAATATGTTTTATATTGGCCAATTTTTGACTTTTTGGACATGTCAGTGTCTAAATAACAACTAATACTATCTAACGATATATTTTTCTATAATAAAATATGTTTGCAGGTCTTATGTCGGTTCAGTCAATTGGTTTTGTTTACAAAAGAGTTCTTACTTTTGGAACGCTTCAAGCTCGTCCATAACTTTTACAGAGCTTTTAAATTTCAAATGCATAAAATCGTTTTTAAGCTCTGTCCGTTTGGTTAGTAGCGTTAAAGATTTTAGTTGTATACGTGGCCAAACCAATACAGCGCTGGTGTAAAAATTGGCAAGCAATTAGTTGCAGGCATATTTCAGGTCTCTTTTGAAATGGCTGGAGTTAATGTTTGGTCAATATTGTAGTTGCATAAAGTTTTAAATGTGTACAATAATAGATATTTTAAATTTAATTATGGTAGAATTAACAATCTGATAGTTTTGCCAATTTTTAACAGTTATATAGTAACGCAATACAATAACTTGTTAGGAAAAAAAGCAACTAATTTATGACTTTTATATTACTTTAGAGACAATTATTTTATAAATTATGACAGTTTTAGAAAAAAAATTTTTGCTACATAGTTGTCAACTTTTTACACAAAACATTTTGAAATAATTTAAGAATGTAGTCTTACATTTTTTTTGAGAGTTTTAGTTATTCCTAATGCTTTTAATGTCATATGTATATTTTATAATCAAATACATGACTGTTTAAAAGTTTTTGTATTTTTCGGCCAAATGAAAATTGAAACTTGGAATGTAAGAGGGCTAAAGAGAGACGGAAAATCCTAAAATGTTACCAAAAAAATTCAACGTCTAGGACTAAAGATATTAGGCTTAAGTGAAATTAAATAGCAAGAAACAGAGGAATTAAAAACAGCAGACAAAGAAGTAATATATTACCCTGGTAATAAAACTGCAAATTGACATCACGGAGTAGCAATAATAATAAATATGATTACAGCAAAATTAGTTACAAATTTTGTGCCACTATCTAAACGAGTGATGGTGCTACAGATAAAAACAGAACCAGTAAACATCAACGTTATTTAAGTATATGCTCCTACGGCGAACAATCCCATGAAGATTTACAAAAAGTTCTAAAATTTACAAAGAGCCATGAAATAAATATAATAATGGGGGACTTTAACGCAAAAGTAGGCAAAGAAGAAGTACTGGAGATTGTAGGACAGTTGGGTCTGGGCAACAAAAATGATAGAGGGGATTTGATGATTCAATTCTGCCAAGAAAATCAGGTAGCAATTATGAATACGTACTTTAAGCTTCCTCTCCGCAGGTTATATACGTGGACAACTTTAAAGAACACAGAAGACAACATCATAAAGAACCAAATTGACTACGTATTAATAAATAAACGATTTTGCAATTGCATACAAAGTGCAAAAACATATCCAGGAGCGGACATCAACTCTGATTATAACCCAGTTATCTGCAAACTTAGATGTAAGTTAAAAGCAATTAAGAGAAAAAAATCAAGTAAATATAAGAACTTAAAATACCCGAAATAAAACAGGAAGTCACAGAAAAACTAGACCTTTGGTCCAGAAAAACTCAAAAACATACAGACAAAAATACAGACATAGAATCGATGTGGGAAAACATTAAGAAGTCAACAAATGAAATAGGGCAGGACATTTTAGAATAAAAACGTAAAAATCAAGGGGAAGAGTGGATGACAAACTAAATACTAGATGTCATGGACAAAAAAAGAATTTATAAAAACAACAACTATAAATACAAAAGATTAAATACGAAAATAAGAAGAGAAGTACGGTAATTGAAGAGCTACAAAGAAAGCACGATTTATTTAATCTACACAAAAAAATCAAGGTTATGACAGGAAAGAACAAGAAGAAAACGCATTCCGTTTTAATGGACAACAATAATGAAATTATTACAGATAGCGATGAAAAAAGAGCACCAGAGTGGCGTACATACAAAAACTTTTTGCTGATGACCGACCACAAGAAGCTCACAGACAAAATCAGAGAGAAACAGGGAAACCTGATAACAATAGTTCTCTGATTATAGCTGCAGAGGTATGAAAAGCTCTAAGAAACTTTAAAAACGGAAAGACATTAGGTCCCGATAAAGTTAACATAGAAATTTTAAAAGCTATAGACGAAAAAAATATACATGTACTGGTTTCATATTCAATCGCATTTACAATACAGGTACAATACCTGAGGATTGGCTAAAATCAACGTTTATTTCACTACCAAAAAAACGAATTGCTAAGAGATGTGAAGAGCACCTTACCATCAGCATTATGAACCAATGCTTAAAGAGATTTTTAAAGATTATACAAACCGAATAAAAACAAACTCTGAGAAGAATTTAAGCGACAATCAATTTGGCTTCCGGGCAGGGGTGGGTACAAGAAAAGCGCTATTCTCACTACAAGTTTTGGTACACAAATGTAGAGAAATACAGCGAGATATGATTTTGTGCTTTATAGACTACGAAATAGCATTCGATAAAATAAAACACAATAAACTAATCGAAATATTGCAGAATATAAACCTTGATAGCAAATAGATACGAATAATCGCAAATCTCTACTGAAACCAAAAATGTAGAATATGTAGAAATTAAAAGAGGAGTACGGCAAGGTTGTATTCTATCCCTGACCTTATTCAATCTATATTCTGAGGCTATAATAATGGAAGCACTGTACAAAGAAGAAGATAGAATAAAACTCAATGGGGGAGTAATAAACAACCTTTGATATGCAGACGATGAATCGAGTAAATACTCAAAGCATATTAGGAGGGCTCAATATGAACATTCAAAAAACAAAATTCATAATAATAAATAATAGGCAGAATAGAAATGTAACACTAAATCTAAACGGAGAGAGTCTAAACAGGGTACAAAAATATAAATACTTAGGAACGTGGCTAAACGAAGAATGGAAAAATGAGGGCAAAATAAAAACCAGAATAGAATATAATAACATTAACATCGAACTAAGAGCAAGACTGTCAAAATGTTATATTTGGTTTATTGTTGTGTATTGATATAAAGTCTGGACTATCAAAGAGAACACCAAACAGCGACTCGAAGCCTTCGAAATGTGGATGTATAGGCGAATTATAATTAAAAATATTTTGGGTCGACAAAATAACTAATGTCAAAGTACTTAACATAATGGGAACGGAACCGAAAATGATTAATATGATTAGAGAAAGAAAACTGCAATACTTAGGTCATATAGAAGACGTAAAAAAGCATGGTTACGAAATATAAGAGAATGGACAGGAATATCTCGCGCTAGCGAGCTATTTAGAATCCACAAAGATAGAATAATATAGGCATTGATGATATCCAATCTTCTTTAGTTGGAGAGGGACCATAAGAAAAAGAAAGCTAAATGTAGTAACTTTTTTTAACAATTTATAATGCAATTCAATTTGTGTCTGGTTAACTTAAAATGTTTTTACACAATGTTTATTTTAGTAACTTTATAAAGTTCTTCACTAGTTAAAAATACTCTACAAGAAATAAATGTCAAAAATGTACCACAGTTGTCAAAAATGTACTACAATTGTCAAAAACGTGCTACAATTGTCAAAAATGTTTATTTTATAAACAAAATAAACAAGTAAATTATGGCAAACATCTAAAAAAAATTAATTTTTAAAAACTGTACTACAATTTTTTGAAAAATGTTAACAACAACAACAATTATTTTCAATTATCAAAAAATGTTTTACAATTATAAAAACTGTTTTGATGTATACATCAAATGTTGAAATTTAATCCACAAGCAAGTAAGTTAGATAGTAAAGATTACTATGTTTGAAAAATGTTCTTCAAATGTTGAAACAATTGTAAAAACGTTCCTTAGTTGTTCACATAACAGTAAATGTAACAAGTAATAGTCAAAAATATTCCACATTAAAATAAATTGAAAATTTTATTCCACACATGTAAGAACTGATTGGGCAGGTGTCAAAAACATTTATAAAGTCTGTTAAATATCAATATATTACAAACAAATAAATATAATAAATAATCAAACGAAAGACTGGCCGCTGTGATTCGATTTACTGATTTTGAATAAATTATTAATTCATTTCATAAATAAATATAATGTCAAAGTAATTCCAAAATTGTTAAAAAGTACAAAAATTGTAAAAAAACCTTTCATGATTATCAAAAATGAATTTTAACTTTGTTGTATTGTTCAAAATTGGTCTTAAAAAAATTGTATTCAAAATTTGTTGATATGTTCTAAAATTGTTAAAAATGTTATTAAATTGTCAAAAACGTTTCAAAATTGTTAAAAATCTTTCTCAAGTCTGTTGATATTTTTTAAAATTGTCAAGTATATTTTAAAATTGTCAAAAACAATTCTAAAATTGTTAAAAATGTAACAAAATTGTGAAAAATGTTTCAAAAGTTGAAAAAATGTTTCAAAATTGTCAAAAATGTTTCTCAATACTGTCAATATGTTTTAACAACAATATTTTAAAATTGTTAAAAACGTTATTTAATTATTAACAAATTTTATATCAGTATCAAAAATATTCCAAAAAAAATTAAATGATATCGATTAATGCGGACGTTTAGTATTAAATTGCACTTGCTGGAGCCACCAGTCATTTTTTTGATTATTTACAACATTAATTGTGTTTACTAGCACAGAAATATTTATTCAAATTAGTTTTTTGCTATTATACGATGTTGTGGTCATAAAAGGTATACTGACAAGGTTTGTAGAACTAAAACAATTATCTATGCTTGACCCTTGGTCGTTGTGATTGTTAGATTGAGTTTGAATAAATTATTAATTTATTTTATGTTCTAAAATGGTCATAAAATGTTTTAAAATTGTCAAAAGACCAAGGGTTGAACTTTTTGACCAACTATTGTTAAGCACAACATATTGATTTCTGTTTTCAGGATAAAATTTCATAAGCAATAACGTATTGCCTCTTATTTTATAATGTTTTAATTTGTCGATTAGTATATAATGACAGACATTATCAAACGCTTTACTCAAATCAATGAACAACGCATTTACTTTTTGGCAATTTTCAAACGCTGTATAATTATCTTGCATAAGTGAATAAATTGCTGTCATTATTGATCTTTCCTTTCTATAGCCATATTGAGCATTAGTTAATTTGTTGTCTATATAACAATACAATATTCTATTTAAAGCAATTTCTCATATTTTAGCTAATACCGGAATAATTGTAATTAGACACTTTATGTATGTTGCCGTTTTTGTGAATAAATACATACTACCTTAGTTTCAGTTTATTGGGATATTTGTCTTACTCAAAAGACAAATTGATTGGTGCGCCAATGTACGACATATCTCGAAAGAAATAGCTTTTATTATAATAGAAGTAATACTATAAATATTTGCACATTTACTATTGCTCAATAAAGCAATAATTTTTTATAATTTCTATAAAATGTACAGGTTCTACAAAAAAAATAATTTTGTTCTAGAAAGCGCTGCTGCTAAGAATTACATAGAATGCAAACAATTTGGTGTTGAATCTTCAGTAATAATATTAACAATATAAGCAAAGAACAATTGGTAGTCATTTGGTAGTGCTATCTACTTGTTTTTTTGTTTTATTTTGATTTTCTTTATTATTAATAATTTTTCACATCTCACGCATCTATTTATGGAATTAAGAATTGTTACAGTGTTATAATTTCTTTTTGCATTTTCAATATTCTTTCTATAAGATTTTTTTTGTCGTTTTCTAGTTTTTTTTTAACTTCATCACAAGCTATTACGTATGGTATTGACGTATTAAGCTGTTGTTTCTCACCTTTAAGTTTTTTAGTGTACCATACGTTATTGTTTGTTTGTTTTGTAATGTTTTTGCGACAAAGTGGAAACAATTTTTAAATGTGTCTAATAACTGTTTATAAAATATAGTAAATCGGCATTTGTATTGTTTTCTACCATAGACCAATATATCTGTAACTCTTTTACTTTTTTGACAGGTTTTCTACATTTTAACTTATGATGTTTATTTACATTAAACATGTAAACTATTTGACAGTTTTAGTAACTTTTTGATAGATGTAATAACGTTTTTAACCATAAAGAATGGAATTTTACCCATCTGGCAGATTGTATGCGGTTTATTACGTTACTGTAGATTTTGACATTTTCAATAGGTTTTTGGCAGATTTAGTAACTCTGTTAACAGAAACAAAACAAAATTTAGTATATTATATTGCTATAAATTGTTTGATAGTTGGTTTAATGTTTTCGCAGTTTTAATAAAAGTTTAGAATACAATTTCTCATATGTGAAACTTGTTGACAAATGTAGTAAAATTATGAAAGTTTAAAATATTGGAATACAATTTGACATATCTAACAGATTGTATAAGTTTTATTACATTTTGAAAACTATTTGACAGTTTTAGTAACTTTTGTCAGATGTAGTAATATTTTTGATATCTTTTTGACAAATGTACTTACTTTTTGACAGTATTTTTGGCAGTTTAGAATACTATTAGACACATCTACTATACTTCTGTCAACATAAATAATTACTGTAACTTGTTTGACAGTATTAGTAACTTTTAACGTTTAAAATACTTGTGTACTAGTGCTTTACAGTCTACCCCTGTCTTTTAACAAAACGTTTTTAAGCGATTGTATTATTTAATAATTTAGTAAGTTAGTCTTATATATGATTAAAGTAAAAAATAACATTATTTTTAAAAGTTTTTTTAGAGTGAGTCTGATAAATGATTTGTTTCTCTTGATACTCTAACGATTTCAACAATTCCTAGATCAACCGATGCCTGAAGTAAAAGCTTAAATTCAAAAAATGCATCTAAATCTTGATGCCAAGGTTAATAGTAGTAATTTTTGTAAAGTAATTTATTATAAAAAATATGACATAATTATTTAGTTGTATTAAATGTTTATTTTCAAAATATTTTTATATCTTTTACGACTTTCTATAAAATTAATTATTGAACTAATTCGAACACGTTTTTTACACAAACGAAATATTAATTACAATTTGCGGTTTAGTAATCGGTCACAAAATTTAGTGGAGCATTTTACCACAGCAGGGTCACTGTCCTGATGAAAACTATAACATTTCTTAAATTAATGAACATTGCCAAATCATCGATAGTAAATGCAGCAATCGAATAGTGAAAGTATACACACAAAAAAACCAATTTTGGTATTATTGAGAAAGAATAATAATTATAAAAAATATTATTCTGTCAGGTAACAAAACAAACTGTAAATTATTAACAACAAATTATACAATTACGATGAACTATATTGTGCCATTGTTTGTATCCATAGGATGTTTCGTTATATTACTACCTACAAACACAATGAATTTGTATTGTGCTGAAAATTTTATATAATCTAGTTTATGTATGCTTTGTTTAATGTCAAAAGATACAGCAACTGGAACATATTCATCGATAGAAAGAATAATAATAATTTTGCATATCAATGCCAGATACAGTTACTTTCTTTTGCTTGTTATTTCATTGACTTACTTACATTCACACATGTTATTATATTTTAATTATTCATAATAATCTGTTTATTTATAGTTTCAAAACGTGATTAAAGCAATTTAATCCACTCTCATTAGAATTTGTAATTTTAACTCTCATTATTCGTTCTAGTAATGCGTGCTAACTATTCATTTAATTTCAATTTTAATTAACAAGTTGAAGGTCTAATAACTGCATATTATTTTTTTAACATTGTTTTTTAAATGAAAAGAATGGTCATGATGACAAGTTTATAACTGCAAAATAGAAAAATTAATAAATAATGTCATTATCATTTGAAAAACTTATCTTTAGCACGGAGTCATCGGGAAAATGACAAATTACCTTTCAAATGTCATATTATAACATTTAATAAATACACGCCAAATGTTCGTGCTGCAACCTTCATAAATATAGGAAATGAGTATCATTATGTACAATATACTATTTCAATGCTTATTTAAATGTTTTCATATGGTTTTCTAATAAGACAAATTTAGACTGATTATGAAATCAATTTAAGTTTAATTTTTTTTAGTAGTACGTAACAACGCTTGTAAACTATGGGTTTTCTTTGTAGATCAAAACTATTTGTTATTTAAGCAATTTTTTATTTAGCGTTTTTGATTTACAGACCATTTTTAGTTACTAATTTGCAAACTATTATTGATATAATGAGATATAAGCAGCTCATATAAGAATTTGATTCCTTTTTGCTTCGGAAACAAAAGATTAAAACTGATGATCAGTTACTGATTAAAGAAAAGACTATTGCCTATTGTGTGCTATTTTAAAAGTTTAATTTCTAGTTTTTTTTTACTTTACAATAGAGATAAAATTTCAAATTATTTAAATATATTCTATCTATCTAAAAATAAACAAAAGATTCTTTAACGATCTAAAAACTTCAATTAATTTAAACTCAAAATTAAATATGCTCAATTGATCTAAAACATTTTAGATTATTGATTTAAAACATAAATAAAATATACTCTATTTTTTAAGTGTTTTACCTTTATCTAAATAATAATTAAGATTTGTAATAAATCTTGCATTAATGAACAACTTACTTTAATAAATATAATTTAGTAGAGCATAATGAAGCTTTTCAGAGTTAGAGCCTTAAACAATCAGATTTAACATACAAGACTGTCTTATTGTTCGAAAGTTTGTAATTATTTTTAATGTTATTTAATTGTTTAGTTATTTGTTGAATTGCCTGTTTAATGGCTTGTTCCTTGGCTTCTACCTGTACATTTGTATAAGAAGCTTTTCATTTATAATGCAGTATTGGTTATTTTATTTTATAACTGCTACTAAGGGTAAAAGGATTGTTAGTAGCTGTTTACGAAATAAGTTTTCTAATGGGCAATAGAATTTATGCAATATAATTAATCTTTTGAATGCTTAGATTTTACAAAAATAAATCAAAAGTCAAATATTGCTACCCAATTGCTGCAGGTATTAATAATTATTTACTGTTGTGTAATGAACTGTAACTATACCCAATATAGCACCATTCTCTTTTTATATAATAATAACGTTTATTTCTTGTCTTTCTCCCATGAAAATTATAGAACATAACTTTTACCTTACAATTTAAATTTAATATCAATATATTATATTTCAACGGCAAGGTAGGAAAACTCTGAATAGGAACAACGACAGACAAATGTTGATATTATTTATGGAACAACATACACTAAAATATGTACATACACAACACTCTCAAAAAGAATGAACACCGGAAATGGACGTGGTAAAGATTTATTATCAACAATAAGATGGCCAAGCAATTGCCGACTTGTGAGGTGCAAAGTAGAGTTAAACACAAAATAGAACGACACAAACTAGTAAAGAAAAGAAAACTACCAAGAATTGGCGGTGCTACTAACTATGGCGTCTCCTAGAAATTTCAAATATGATGCCCCCTCTTTTTAGATGTTAGAAAACGGAAAAAGAAATGAAATTACATATATCTGTCAAAGAGAAGAACAACCGACTTTATTCTATGCGATTGTGTCGTTTTGTCCTAGACTGGTGTTAGTGCTTGAGAAGATAAGGAATTAATGTAAGGTTTTTGGCTATGTTTCTTCTTAAAAATTTCTACAGAGCGTGAAATTTGTGCAAAGGTAACTTTTAGAGATACCCTACAGCAAGAACTGAGACTTAGAACATCGGCAATCTACCATAAAAGTATTACGCGGCAAGCGATCGACTAGGTCCAAATAAAACCTAGTCACTAGGTAAAAATAAATATTAAGTGTATTTTTATACAATAAACGTCAGAAATTTCAAAAATATTTGATAAACAGCGATCGACTTAAAAACCTTTCACGATCGACCAGTCGACCGCGATCGACTGTTTGAGCTCCTCTGCCTTACAGGTTAGGTGTCTTTTAATGAGTGCTTTCGGTTTATTGCAGCAGTAATTTTTTTTTGTGACCTTAAAGATGGCAATAAAACTGGCTGCAGAGCTCTGGAACGGCGGGATTTTGTTGATTTTAAAGCTACCCCCATTACGGAATTACGGCATTAATGTTTTGCACTTTTTTGGCAAACAATATGAAATAATAAAGGTAAAGTCTACTAAAAACTTGCGTAATAAACTTAGTTCTGGTTAATTACTTTGTCTCGCAAAGCGTGTTTGGATCTAGGTGTTAGGTGCTGCGTTGTTATGGAGTCGGTGTTGACAACTGCTCGGTTTTGTGACAGTTTTTGAAGACGGCGTCTAAGTAGTAAGTAACCATGTTGGCCAGTGGCGCTGATTGAAATCAGCTAAGTTTGCGAGCAGTTTTTTCAACGCTGGTACAACTGTCACAATATTTATGGGTTTGGATATTTTTTTGCTAAAAATTGTTTTGGGGTATGCAACGAAATAGTTGCAATTTTACCAAAAATTTATCTACCTATTATTGTCGGAGGTGGTGCAAGCGCTGTGCGGATGTTAATGCCTGAGAAAGTAGAAATTAATATGGAGTTGTGCTTGGTTTTTGGCTGTTGTTTCTGCTGAGAAGTTGCCAAAAAGAATGAAATAATAAATTGAGGAGAATTAAGCACTCAAACTCTAGTGCTTGCATACTCCCGTCAGGGCATTTGCACTCATTTCAAACGCCATCACGGCGAGTAAATTTAAACAAATTTGTTTTTTTTTTTAATAAGAACCGCACTCTGGGTGAGTACGTATAAGCAACGTTGTACACGACCCTAAGATGCATAAAAAATCTTAACGCCGTAAAACTTTAGTCTTTTGGGTTGTGTAACGACTGCTCTTTTACTACTTCCAAAGAGGTGGGAAGGATAAATTGGTAACATATTTACCAGTCAATACGTGAATTGTGATCTTATATTTTGCTAGTTATAGTAATATTATTAAAACATATTTTTTTAGCTTTGCAATAATTGCAATAAGCTAGTATAAATTATTTAAAAAAAAATTGTTTGGCCACAATATAATGTAAATGTGGATCTTTGTAGGCTTTCTCTCTTGACGTATTGCTCACAAAATGAATTAAAAAAACATGTTTTTTAGTCCCAAGTAAAATAAATAGCAACCTTTTATAAACTACACAAATGATCAAACCAAATCCAAATTCAAACAAACGATCGTCTTAAACTAACGGACTACACAAAACAACTCATAGCTAACAGAACAAAATAGTAGTAATAGTAAATACCAACAGAAATATAAGGAAACACGTCAGAAGAAATGTGTGCATTAAAAGTAGAAAAACCAGACTTTGGAGACGGCAAAAAAAAAGAGTTACACTGAAGATGTTCTTGAAATCGATGAAAACGGAATCAAAACTGCTCTAAATAGCATGAAAAGGGCCAAGGCTTTTAGAAAAGACGGAATAATAGCGGAGGTATTAAAAGCTGATTATTTCAGATTAATACAACAAAGGTATTGTGCAATTAATGCCCGAATACGGGAATAATATATAGAATAATGTAAAAGTTATACTTACTACCACTCTATTACAGTACTGTCGCAAATGTATAAGCTGCTAACCAAGAAATAAAAATCCGCTAATCCAACCACCTAGACATGCACCAAACATCAGGTAGGGTTCTAAAACGCGCAGTAGCTAAAGCAAGGGTTGGCCCAATAAATTTAGGGTTCTAAACCTTATGAGAATCTCAAAACCTGAAAGGGGAATAAAAAGTAAAGTATAAAATACACGCTGATTGTAAGAGGGCTCTTTTCAATATTATGTGGGGGCCTACAAATCCTAACTACGCCACTGATAGCAAAATGGATCACATTTACACAATCAAGCAGGTAATGGAAAACCAACAAATTTAATCATCAACTAAATCTAGTTTTTATAGGTATAGAAAAGGCATTTAAAACAGTTTAATTCCTGGCACTGCAGCGATGTAAAATTGACTACCGCTATAAGCAACTATTTAAGAACATGTACAATAATGAGATATTAACGATAAAAACATTTGATACAACTTTGCACCAATTAAGCAAGAAATTTGACAAGAAGATGCCATTTTGCCCAAGATATTTACAAACACTCTGGAAGACGCCTTCAAAAAAGATTGGCAGAAAACAAGAAACAACGTCAACGGCAAATACCTTTCAAACTTACGCTTTGCTGACAATATCATTTTCATATCAAACGGTTTGGAGGAATTAAAAGTAATGATACAAGAGTTAGACACGGCAACTAGGAACCTGGGATTGAAAATGAACAACAACAAGTTACATAAAATCATGACCACACTTATACAAACTTACAAATCGTTCTCAAAGTGGTAGAAAAATATGTATAGTTTGAATACTGCTTCTTATTTGGAACAGATTTTTAAGTAACAAAAATTAACCCACAAAAAAAAAATTGACGAACGCGGCAATATCTCAAAGTTAAAGTTTTGTCCAATACATTTTATCTACTCTTATTAACGGAGCAGAAACATGGATCCTAACTAAGGGCAACATGAAGACAATGAGAGTAACTCAAAGAGCAATTGAAAGAAAAATGTTGGTCAAATAACCGGCAAAACACATATTATTAGATCTGCGGCAGGGGTAATAGATGTGGTGCTACAGATACCCAAACTCAAGTAGCAGTGGGAGGGCCATGTAATGTGGACCAAGAAACCGACAACATAGAGACCTATAAAAATACTTTTTAATTAATTATTTATCAGTTCTAAACGATTTTTTTTTTGTTACAGCTATCATTTATTCTATTTCTTTTTTATCTTTTTTTAGAATTTATTTTTTTATTTGTTTTTATCTTATTATCTTATAGTCGGCAGTACGGCAGAGAGGGCATGTACAAATACCAGCGCTAACGAAAGTTAAGCAACGGCCGCTCTGGTCACAACTTGGATGGGTGAACCCAAAGTGATGCCGAGCGTAGCGTTCTTCCCAATATGGGTCCGTTACCTCATATATGCATATCTATACATGTCTTCTCTGTGTGTCCGACACCTCGACACCTAACGGTATTAAGAGGTTATTGAATTGAATTGAATTTATCTTATTGCATTTTTTTAGCATGTTTTGTAGGGTTTGCTCTAATCTTTCTACATACCCAACATTTTCTTTTCCGTGTCTATCCAAAATGTGCACACTATCTCTTCATTTCCATAATCTTGCAATCATTATATTTTTCATAACTTAGTTCTAGGTACTTTGGTGTATCAGCATAATAATTTTGTTCCACATACCTCTTGAATCTATTCTCATACTTTTTACTTCCTTACTAGCATATTCATTCTTGTTAAAATATGTTTTTTGCATGTTTCCATTTTTTTATATTTTTTGTTACTTTTCTTTTTTTTTCTTTTAATCTTTCTTTATAATTTGTTGCACACTTTCCTGCTTCTACTTTTAAATTATCTATTTTTTTTTATTACAAAATATGCTGGAGTTTTTGTGTTTACCTCTAATGCTCATTTTCAGTATTTTGTTTAAATGTTCTCTAATTTTTCTTGTTTTTATGCACAAATTTTTGCTCTGTATAATTATTACTAAACTATCAAAAGTTATTCTTTATATTATTATACATTGAAATTTTCTTTTATCAATTCTCCATGTTTTTTTACTTTTTTTTGTCATACTGTTATGTGTTTTTTTACCAGATGCTTACTTATTCTGTTTTCATTATACTGTCAAATGCCGCTTTCGGGTCCAAGAATAACGTACATACAACTTTTGTCACTTTTCTACTACTTTTTCTATTATATGGTATAGTATGTATACCTACGTTATTCATTGTCCCTCTTTATTTTCTAAACCCGGCCTGTCCGTCTTGCATTAATAGTCATAGTTACAAAATATTTAAAAAAAATTATGCATGTAACAACTAATTTTTCATAATTAAAAATGCTTATCCTATATTTTAGTTTTAAGTTTTTACCAAAAAGATTGTTTAGGTATAGTGTAATTTTTTGTCATCACGCTGCTTCTATTTTGAAAAAGTTGTTTAGTATTTTTTGTTTACAGTATTTTAAATTGTTTAGATTATCCAACATTATTAAATTAGATTATTTTCAAAATTACAGGAGATCAGCAGGTTATGTGATGCAAATCTCTTTGTTGTCTTAAAAATTAAGCAACGGTAATAGCATGCAAAATAATATTTTTTTAATTTGGATAATATTCTATCATTAAAGAATTTATGTTATACTACTTTAGAATTGAACACCAGTACATCACAATCATTGGTGATTACATTGTAAAAGGTAAACGCATTCTGCAAATCATATTTGCAACGGCAACTAAATGTAAAAGTTGTTGTATGTGCATTATAATTAAACGAACACATGGACATGCAGTGTAGACCTTTGATAATTTAAAATAAAGTAAGTAACTCTTAATGGGAAAAAAATGAAATTACCCCATTTCATTGCATTATACGCTCTCCATTTTCGTTCACTTTAATTGCACTATCTCTAATATAAATATTATTATATTTACCATTATACTTCATAATAAAACAAGATATTCCTTTTTTATTAGAATGTTTAACATGCGTTAAATTGGCAGTAAAAGTAATGATAGTTATAGGTTAATAATCGGATTTGATAACAAAGAAAATTGAAATATTATAAAACAAATTTAATAACATACCATATTAATGAAGGTATCAATATCGTTTACGACGTGAAACTTAGTTATTAAATATTTATTCACGGAACTACTAATAAAGCTACTATATTTTTATATGGCCAAAAGGATTTCCTTATTAACATTACTAATTGTTATTAAGTTAGTTTAAAAACCGTAAAAATTTGTACAAGCACAGTTCGATATAATGCAATTTACCTGTTCAATATCTAAGTAGTGATTACTTATTATTATTACAATGAACTAAATAAGTGAGTTCAATTATCGTTGAATTAATTGCTTTACCGCATGTGTTTAGAATGTCATTTTTCATTATTAATTAATGGAGCAATGTCGAAACCAATAAAATCTAACATAAAGAGAGAATAACTGTTAGTATTCATACTAAATATCAACTCAATGAAGCTGGTAATAAAGCAAAAAACCAATTTAATTCATTAGTTAATCTAGTTCACGTTGTCTCTATAATCATAATAAAACTCTCATTATTAGAAAATTATACTTTAGCTGTATTTATAATTATTTATGATATATCTCCATAATATTAGCAGCTTCTTCAATATTTAACTAAACTCAAGATTCTTACGTGTCACTTGTATATAGACTCGTTTTGTTGACTTCATCAGTCTTGAGAGTGAGAATAATATCAGTCGGCATAAATAATATATGTAAAATTAAATTTTAATAAAACCATGATGAAGTTTGATCCGTTACAACTGTAAATGAACATTGGTCCGCAAATAAATATTAGAATTAGATAGTATCAAATTTAATACTGATCAAATATATTCGCGGAAATAGGGTTGGAGAATCAACAACAACTCGCCTTAGAATATTTTAGTAGCCATCAATATATTAATTATACAAACGTTCTACTTAACATATTATTGTATGCAATAAAATTGTTAATTATGATTATTAACAATTAGTTTTATAGCAGGGATTCTTAATACCACAATAATAAATTTATGTTTTTAATATTGTAGAAAGTTAAATTGTTTTATTTAATCAGCACCTTTCATTTTATTACTTGATATGGAAATTTATTTAATAGAAAATGCATTAATATTTTATAAAAGTAATCGAAACTATCAAAGACAATTTAGATTGATCTACTTTAAAATTATATTCATAAAAATATACTTTTATATGCTTTATTATTTTTTTATTTCAAATAGACCGGTCTCGGTTGTTAAACCATCTTCGGTATAAATAATTTATGAGCAATCAGCAGTTTTGGTGTCAATATTACAAATAGAATATATTTAAACTTTATTTCTATTTGGCACAAAAAGGTTGATTGAATATTATATGAAATCATGAACATTTATCAAAATTGTAAGCTGTAATTGAGCTGTTAGCATTTTTGTTCTTTTTTTGAGAATTGGTTTTATAGTTTGTTTTATGAGGCCATACAAATAAAAAAATGTAGACAATAATACGTTTAATGTGTAATTGCATTTTATATTATATTAATGATACATGCAATATTATCTATATTTTTGCAGGAGCTTATATTCTGACACTAATATTCAAATTTGTGAAGACTTTAATAAAACAAAGTTTATAGGTATTCCTTAGTCTTTTAGTGATGATCAAATTAATTTTAAAAGAAAGAATTTATCCAATGATATCTAATTATAATTCTTATTATTTTTTTTTCTAAATTTGCCCAAAAATGGCTTTATTTTTTATTTGCTTTATTCATCTTGGAATACCTTCAAACCAGTAGTTAGAGTCATATCTTATAAGAGTCATATCTTATAGAACAAAATTACTGGAAAACGCCTTTTATTGGCTTTATATAATGTATTTAATCAAATTATTATAAGAAAATTATGCCTAATCGAGTTTTAACTGATGCTCAAATAGAGATTTTTTTTTTAAATTTTTTTATATGTTTATAATGTCGATTAGCTTATTTAATTGACGTAAACTAGGTACGCCAGGTTTATTAAAAAAAGTATGTAGCACAAGTTTTGCATTTTTCTAATGTAATTTATAATGTTTTGCTGTACATTTTAATTAACAAAAGGTATTATTAAGTACGCAAAATTATGGTCAGTTTATTTTTCTATATTCAGTGCTTTGGTTTTTTTTTTAAGTTTTTAGTATTGGATAATTACTATTTATTTTTATGTTGCTATTTTGATAGATAAAATAGAAAAACCAATTTCAGAGGATAAATATATTTTTATATTTAAAATTAATAAATGATGTATTTTATGTAAATTGCTTTTTCATTCAGTAAGAGACACATACACTCGTGTTTCAAGATATGCAGCCATCATGAGAGTGTCTAGCATCTCACTGGTTGAAGAGACAATTTACACAAAATCACAGTAACTCTTAAACAGTTTATGTTTACTAATATGTCGAATGTGTTTTTCCGAATAGGAGACATTGTGTTAACACCTTTGACTTATTATTTTATGGTTCACATTTTTTACAGTTTTTTTAGATTGACGTAATAACAGATCTAAAGTAACTGCATATATTTGCTTTTGGATTTTTGTATTGAAAATTACTTAACTTTTACTACTAATGTTTGTTGATAAACTAATCGATATGATCAAAATTAATATTTTAATGCTTTTGTTTTTATTTTTTATTTTTTTAACGCTAGAGAATTGCCGAGAATATCGGTAAACCTTTCTCTCTAGAAAAATAGTAACACGTACAGCGCCGTTTTTAAATTAAAATTGGTTCTTATAAGACAAAACGCCAACCAACTCAATATCCATACGATAAGATTTTATTCATCACTTTTTTTTATATGTTGAACCACATACAATATTCTATGTTTTCATGTTTTTGGTTAAAGCGTTTTTTTTACATTTTTTTATCGTTTGTAACTTTTAGGGCTGCATTTTTGGGAAAAAGTTCTAAGAAACTTTTTTTTTAAGAAAAAAGTTTTTTACAACTTTTTGCAACTCATGCAAACCATTCTTTTTGCAAACAACAAACGAGTTTCTAGATCTTTATTTTTTTATTATTGCGTACAAGTTTTTAGTCATGTATTTTAATATACTTTTAGCATATTGTTCTATTTGGTCAAAGTCGTTCGGTAGGAATGCATGACGGGAAACTTTAAATTTATGATCTATTATCTGCGTATTTGTATCTGCTAAAAGTTTAAACCAAAACACGCATTGTTTAAAATTTTGTTGCACATATTTCTTTTGTAATAAGCAATCGAGCAGGTTAATGTTGGAAATGGCAATGTTTTTTTTCAGATCTAAGGTAAATCTATAATTTATTTAGGATTGGCAAAGACTTATCGTTTGTTAAATTTGTTTTTGTTTAATTTTCAACTTTTTTTAAGTGAAGGGTGTGTTACGTATTCAAGATTTACTTTTCCTATTCATTAGTTTTGCAGTTTAGTTTTGCTTTGAACAAGTCACATTTTACATATATGTATTATTTGATGGAACGTAAAAGTGGAGATTGAAATCTTTGGTGGAATATTTTTGCTTTTGATACATGATTATTGATGTGTTTACTAGCAAATTTTTCTCTGTAAAGATTTTACATTATCAACATTCAAGTTTGAGTCGTACTTTTTATTAAGATTATGATTTTTTGTGTAGTGTGATTGGTATGCAAAAAATATGTTTGTGTAATCAGGTATATCTTTTACATTTTTTAATGTTTTGTTAACTGGTGTA
Organism: Tachinus rufipes; assembly: GCA_963932245.1. NCBI lineage: Eukaryota > Metazoa > Arthropoda > Insecta > Coleoptera > Staphylinidae > Tachinus > Tachinus rufipes. The sequence continues at coordinate 83,017,578 of OZ010744.1, forward strand.
TGCCTTACTGGCAAATTTTTGACTGGTGATGAGACACGCGCACGTTCATAACTTTTTCTAGTAGTCCATTTGACACGTAAAAGGTTTGTAAAAACATAAATTTTGTAAATTATGGCCCATATTACATAAAATGAGTTTGTTGTCTTTTCTCTACTTTGTTTTATTTCTTGAATGATGACATTTAGTTTTATTATATTTAACTAAACTACACATAAAAGTATTTTTGTAAAGAAAAAATACTAATTTTTTGAACAAATTTAATTATTTATTTATTTTTGCAAAGCATTTTTTGCAGTTGCAATTTATATTAGTAAAAGTTTGAGCGAGTATCACTTTTTTTTATACTAATGTATTTAAGTCCAATATTTCTAGACCTTAAGGTGCTTCTAAAACGTTCTTACACGTTTTGATTTAATTAAAACCAGCTTTGGATTTTTGTTTTTTTTTTGGCTTATCAGTAATTTAGTATTAGTTTAATCAGGTTCGGCTGGTTGATATTTTGATAAATAAATGATGATTTTGAATTTTTAAGACTTGGTGGGCTTATAATTACTTTTACTAGCACTAAATGGCTTATTCACTAGAATTTATTTTATACAAAGTTTAGCAGCTCGACAAAACGTAAACAAATATCATTTTATATCAGAGTGGTCTAATGCCCGTTTGCACCGTTCTGTTGCTTATCTTACTCTTTCGTAGGTTACACTTAACTTTAAGGTTCACCTTAAATTGGTTTGCACGTGTAAACAAGTTTGCTTTCTTAGCTACGACGTGGTTTCAGGAAAAACAACAACTGTTTTCGATTAGATAGTATATGTGCCTAACTTCACTCTTATTTATAGTTTCCATTATTATCGACATTGTATTATGAAATAGAATTGAATATTAAAAAAAGAGACGCCAAAAGCTATAAAAACTAATAATATGTAGTATAAAAAATTAATAAAATGTTTTGAAAAAACTTAATTTGAATTTAGATTATTGACTTTAATATTTGTTTTCATATTACAAGTTTTCAATATAATTGTTTAAAATTTCAATTTGACAAGGATTCAATAATAATATTCAATTAATTCTAATGCAACCAGACCTATATCATTATAAAAATCAAGCCTAAAAACCATCTTTTGCATTTGTTAAACTGACATTTCATAATAGGTTATGTTTATGTGCACCTTAAGCCTTACAATTCTGAGGCTTAACGTGGGTAATACATAAGTATCACTTTGTGTGCCGTGCAAACCGTTTAAAACTTTAAGGTCCACTTAAGTGGAACTCAATAAATAAGCCGAGATAAGCAGAAGCGGTGCAAACGGGCATAAGTCACACTTGTACCACTTACAGTAACTTGTTAAAAAACCATTTAAACTTTGTCAGAGAGTAGATTTCTATATTGAGATTTTGATTAAACTATTATCTCAAATACGCATTTTTTACTTAGAACACTCTGGTTTTCAAAGGCTCATATATAAAATATGTAGAATTCTTGCAATTATTTATGTAATTTTTGAACTGGACTTTATCTTATTACAATTATTTTTTTTAATTAATGCCTTTTTTTTGGTAACGGGTTGTTTATTAATGTTTATTTCTTGCTTTTTGGTGTCGAAAACCATACAACTTAACATAATTTTTACTGCATATCTTAAACAATAAAACTTGTTTTTAATTATTTATAAGTTTTGTTTTAATTTTTTTTTGTTACCCTTATCATTCCATTCCATTTTTTTTATCTTCTTTTAATATTTTGCTTTTTCCCATTTGTTCTGCTTTCATTATTGCATTCTTTTAGCATGTATTAATGTTTTTTCTAAATTTGCACATTTTTTCCAATTTTTGTATCTAAATCTTTTTTTTTACACATTTTTGGTACTTTTGTAGTGCATCAGCTATGATATGTACATATTTTGCATTGTACCTAGATTTATTTAAGCGTATTCTTTGCTCTTGCACTTGCATATTTTTATCTCTTACTATAATTCTTTTTTACAGTTTTTTTTTATTTTTTATATGTTCTAATTTTTTTATATTTTTTTTTGCTTTATTTTATCTTCTTCTTTATACACTTTTGTTTTACATTAATTTATTTCTCTCAACCTTTCTTTAAACCTAATTGCACTCTTTTAAGCTTTTTTTTAAGTTATTCATGTTTACTTTTTTCATAACAACAAAGAAATTTTGTTCACCCTTAATAACTATTTTCAGTATTTTATTTGAATAGCTTCTAACTTTTCTTGCTTGTTTTATTTGCTTTCATCAGTATTTGTCAGTGTCTATTTTTATTATTGGTTATACAATTTTTTTTTAATTTTGGAAATATTTTGATTTAAAATTTTTTATTTTTTATTTTTTACTTTACGTTTTTCTCTTTAATAAAAAAACAAAAGTTTAAAATCAATTACTTAAACTTAATCCACTACTTTGCACCACCAATTACTATTTTGTTTTATTTACAAAATGAAATTGGAGGTTTTATACTCTACTTACCTCACCAACCTGGTTCTAGCAGAGCGAAGGTTCTTCTGAGTATGAGTGATGAAACGATGAAACTAGTGTTTGCTGAAGCGGTTAAAGCGTTGAACAAATTGACATATTTTGTACGGAAGAGTAGAATTTGAACTTTTCCAGCATGAGAGGCTAGCACCTAAGTAAGTAACTCAAGCTGCCGCTGCTTTATTTACATTTACTTCCAATTTTCTTTTTCAGACTCTGACTAATTCCTTTTTTTTTTCAAATATATACAATTTATCTTTATTCACACTGTCAAATGCTGCTTCTAGGTTCAGGTTAGCATTTTTCTTTCTACTGTATGGTGTAGTGTATACGTTATCTACGGTTTCTCTTTCTTTTCTAAACTTGATTTGTTTGTTTAACAATACCCTATTAATTTCTATTTATTTAGTTTTTTTTTTATTGCCATGGCGTAGGTCTTGTATGTCGTACTTAGTACCGTTATACCTTTGTAATTTTTTGCAAGCTTTTTTTTGTGTACAAAATCTATTTTTCACTGACTAGGAAATCTTTTTTCTTCCATACTTCATTTGTTGTCTTACTTAGCCTTTTAATTAAATCTGCTGTACTATAGATCTGTGCTTCATTTTGTAGTCTATTCAGACCTGGCATTTTTTTTTTTTTTTTTTTTTTTTTTTTATTTGTGTTGACATTATTTTTTTTGTTATATCATCTACAATATCTACATTTTGTTTCAGTTATTATGCTCTCTCCTGTTGTATATCAGTTCTTTTCTCAAATTCTTCTTACAGTTTTAAGATGTGTATTCTTAGTCTTCTATTTTTATTAAAATTATAAGAGGTACATAATTACTAAAGTTGAACTTTTTTAATTGTCTTAAGGTTTTCTTAGTTAGTTAAAAAAAATCATAGGTAAACTACGTGTTCCTCCGATTTACGCATTGACAGAGCGTCTAGTGACGTACAAAAATGTAGGATAACTGCATAAACCTAAAAATATTAAAATCAAATCAAAATTTTTATCTATTAATATGTTAGCAGCAAGATAGATTGATTGTATTTCTTTGCTTTTTTGTCAAAGCACTATTTATTTATGTATTGTAGAAAATGTAAAAAATAAAATAAGAACACAATTTTTTTCATTTAGCAGAATATTTACTGGGGTCAGTATCTAGAACCAATATTGATTGCATTTATCTATTTTTGCCATCTTTTCATATAATGAATTTATTGATGTTGGATCGTCAAAATAAAAGTTAAAGAACAGTATAATCATAAAGAAACCATACAAAATTAAACTTTTCGACCAAATTTTATAAAATTCAACCACATGGCTCTCAAGCTTCTGTTTTGCATTTTTATACAACACGCGTCTAAGCCGGGGCCATGATTATATAACAGATTGGCCATAGGCTTCTTACACGTTAGTGTTTTCTACACTTCTTTCCGGTGTGTAATATAAAACGTATATCCATATCCATGAATAAAATATGTAAGAACGATGTCTACTTTGATTATAAATTAATTTTATTGTTTTATAAACTTCAGCAATATTGATCAATTATAACCTAAAAATAATATTGAAAACTGACTGAATTAATAAAGGACTATAACAATTTTTAATACTTTTGCATTGATACATATTTCAAAGGCATCAATATTTAATAATTGAAATTATTTAAATCAGTTTAAAACTAATGTACTTCATATTTTTTTAAAGTTGATATTTTTATTAAATTACTAGTTGGTATCAATTTGCACATAAGGAATTGACGATTTTCTGCTGCCAGTTAAAATGCTACGCTTCTGTCTTTATCGACCATTAAACTTTCCATATTACAGCTTCATGAATAAGAAACCGCATACCTAGCATGTTAAAAAATTCTAAAATGAATATTAAAAATACAAAATTCCTACTGATGTCTCAGTTAAACAAACAAAACTATATTATTACAGATTTATTACGCTAGATCTAATTCTACATATTACTTCCGCTAGCAAATTCTCAATTAAGTCAGTGAAGAATAAAAATAAACATGTACTACAGTACTACTATATAATTTTAAGTATTGAATTATTGTTTACGATTGTAATAAAGAAGTCAACATTAAAACTGTTCTTTCCGCATAGAAAAATCAAACAAAAGTCATTGTATTTAGTTCGAGCATGACGGAAATTGTGATTTCTGTAATAAATGTAAACGTGAGAACTAGATTTAAATATAATTCGAAATTGCCAAACGTGTTCTAGGATTTATAGCAAATGAATTTTAATAGGGATATATAGTATATTGCTTATGTAAGTCTAATAGGAAAATTATACAATTCCCATAAATATATAAACATTTTTAAAATTAAATTAAATACAAAATACATTTCATAACTCAAATATAATTTATTGTTAGGAAATGGAATAGTAACTAAAATATTAATTATATTATTAATTAAAATCAACCCACTAGCATTTAATTTCTAATTGTGTATTTTTTTTTTTTTAGTTGATTGAATTAATTATTTCTTAATCAGTTTTCTTCGTTACAATTGCTCTATGAAATTGAACACAATAGCATAATTATACGCTTTATATGTCATTGTGTCGCCGTTTTGTTCTATTTCTTGGTGTTTTGATGACCAACATTTGAAGGTGTTAACAGCAAAATGAACGTGTGCCTTACAAGAGGTAAACGTTACTTTGACGATATTTAGTCGGTCACGCTAGCTCAGTGATGGTCTATTTCTTTATTTCTTTCCTTTTAGTTCTATTATACACTCATCAACGAATTGATATGACATGTTTATAGTCTGTTTCATTATGTTAATAGTTTCTAAAAATAACAATAGATATACTTGTGTTTTAAAATGTACATACATTTATTTATTTTTTATTTTTATTCTAAATGAAAGGCTATATAACATTACATAAAAGAAGAATAATAATTTTATACAATTTATTATTAATTTTAAAATTTGCAATTGTGTCATTTCCTTAAAAATTTGGCTATTATTTGAAGTGGAATGTGAATGGTATTGGGAAAAAAAGACTCACTTGAATTTCAATGGCTACAGTCTAATAAACAACAAATTATTTAGAACTTGTAATTCGGTAGCATTTGATTGTATAAAATTACATTAAAACATTTGTAACAATTAATTTATAGACTATTGTATTATACATGATATTTAAATTGAATTTAGTTGTAAAATGAATTTAATTTAAAAAAAGTGTGAAACAAATATTTGCAAAAATGAATAATTAAATTTAAGCTTTTTTCTATGGTTAATTGAAATCAAAATTATCAGTATAATAAGTTATTATAATTTTGTGTGTCTGGCCAAACGGTATATTATTAAGGTTTGAAGTTTTCTCATTTATGATTTATACTAGATGCTTTTAGAATGGAACTAATTTAATTAATATATTTTTTCTTTTGTTTTTTCTTTCAGATGTCTGTGAGCACGATGAGCACGAGTACACAGCATTACAGACGCACTGCAAGCTCAATTTTATCATCAGATTCGGATATCCGGTTCACCCGCAGGAAACTGAGCCCACAGTACAAGTGCGGTTGTTGCATTGTTGCTAGTTTTCTGTTATTACTCTTGGCAGGAGCAGCTGCTATTTATGTCGGATGTAAGTATTCATTATTTATAGATCACTAGGTTACTTGAATGGTAACTTCTTGACATAATTTATAAGACAATGCCTATACAGTTTTGTTTTACAAATTATTTAGGCGTTTAAATATGCAAAGAATAAAATTATTGTATTCTACATTTGTTTATTTATTGTAAAGCCAAGTTTATTTATTTAATTTACATCGAATAATTTGAATAAAACTGTACGTTATTAAAAAAAATACATTTTTTTTTTTTTTATTTTTTTAGAAATAATATTATTTTGAATTTAAATAGAAAAACGTTAAGATTCCAAAATATTATAACAAAAACAACAACTTTGTCTTATCTCTACATATAATTTGTTTATAAATTTATTTTTACGAGTACATTCACAAAGAATCAAATTATTTTATGTGAAAGTGATTCAAATTAAATATTGTTTACATTTCACTTTTTAGCACATATCAAATAACATTTTGAAAAATATAGGCGTTAATGATTTGTCATTTATTGCAAAATTTTCAGTATTTTTTGCACGATAAGTTATACATCTTCTTAACGCTGACAAAATTAAGCTAAGATACAAATAATTTCATGTTAGTAGGTACATTTTGCAACAAAAGTAGTTATTGATTAAGCATGTTACATAAGTAATGAAGAATTTATGCATAGGCGGTAAAGGCGTCTCAATCAGGTCCTAAAAACAAATGCAAGATCAAAAAACCTATGAAAACCAAAATCACATAACGTTTTATTATTACTTTGTCTACATTTTAAATTTGAGCGAAGGACTGTACTGTTTTGTTAGTGTTCAAAGTTTTCAAAGGAGACGTTTAGAGCGACACAGAGAAGATATACAGGGTGTTCAAAAAACAATGTAAAATATTTAAGGGGGTGGTAGTACAAACCACAACAAACAAAAGGTCTTAATCTTAGCAACGGTTTTGGAAATAAGGGACATTATTTATTTTTATTATTCTTTTTTTTTTCATTTTTTATTTTGCAAAAAAGATTGTAAAATATTTAAGGGGGTGCTAGTACAAACTACAACAAACAAAAAATTAATAAACATGGGTTGTCATAGCAACGGTTTTGGAGATATAGAACATTTATTTTTATTGTTTTTTTTTTTTCCTTATTTTTTATTTTGCAAAAACGTGGATTTTCTTATCATAGTTGGCTGATGCTTTGTAAAATAAACATTCAGTATTTGACAGTATTTAGTGCACACGTTTTTATTGTTATGTCTGATTATTCTAATGCAGAACTAGTCGACATGCATTTTATGTATGGTAGTTCTAATGGGATTGCCACCAAAGCGCGACATCTTTATGTAGAAGCTTATCTAAATTGCCAGATTCTTTCACATCGTATGTTTGGAAGAATTCATCAGAGATTGAGAGATACCGGCAGACCAAAGTCGGTATCTACTTTTAGAGCAGAACAAAAAATTATAGCACGGATAAAGCATAATCCAGAGACGAGTGTGCGGAGAATATCAGCCGAGGTAGGGATTGGTGCTATTCTTGTTTGGAAAACCCTCTACGAGCAGCTCCTCAATCCATACTATGTACAACGAGTCCAGACCTTAAGTTTAAATTATTATCAGGCACGTTTGGTTTTTTATTGCTGGTTTATAGGCAAGGATGCTAAATACTCACAGTTTCTTACCAAAATTCTTTTTACGGATGAAGCCGGGTTCACACGAAATGGAGTTGTTAATTTTCATGATGCACATCGTTGGGCCAACGAAAATCCCTTGCTGTAATTGAATGTGGACATTAGACACGTTTTTTATTACATTTGGATGGGTATTGTAGGCGACAGGTTTCTAAGTTCTGTTATTTTATCAAACCGATTAACAGGCGCTGCTTACCTCAACTTTCTGCAGAACACAATGTATGATCTTTTGGATGACATTCCTTTGGCCCACAAGCAACAAATATGTTTACAGTATGATGGTGTTTTAGCTCATTTTGATTGCCGTTAGAGAGCATTTAGACCAAACTTTATCACATAGACGGACCAGTTTTATGGCCAGCAAGATCGCCTGATTTTTTTCTTTGGAGATATTTGAAATCATTATTATAGTACCCCAGGCGAGCAGAGCTATCAACGCAAAATCTTGATCCAAAACATCGGATTGCCTCATGGATTTTGGGTAGGCACAAATTTGATAATTGATAAAAGACTGCAAAAAATAAGCCAACAAAGTCAAGACCAAAAAATAGAAAAGGATAAACAAAGAAAACAAATGATAACTACATACATACAATATTAAAACTATGAAAAGGGACGAGAACCTAGAAGTACTAGAACAAGAACCAACATGGGATATCCTAGGCATAAGCGAAACCATACTTAAAAGTGAAAAGTCAACTATATTAAAATCAGGACACTTCTTATACCAAAAAAACTCAGAAATAAGGTCGCATACTGGAGGAACAGCAATAATGGATAATGAAAATCTAAAATATTTTGTCGTAAAAAGTAGTAAAAACATCTCAAATAGAGTTATTTACATTATGCTGAAAGTGTACAAAAGGTATAACTTACAAGTAATTAATTGCCGTTGCCCTAACTAGCACAGCAGATGAAGAAGAGATCGAACAACTGTATGAAGATATCACAAATGCACAACGACCAGAAAATGCTCATTTTGTTATAATCATGGACAGATCGTCCAAATGCAAAGATTGGTCAAAAGACAAATGAAAACCCATCAAACATAGGCAAGTTTGGATTAGGAACTAGAAACGCCAGAGGTGAAATGATGCTTGATTACTTCAGAAACAAGCATTTATTTTTCATAAATATTTTTTTCAAGAAACCAGCTCAGGGGAGATGGAAAAAGCTCAAATGAACAGATCAAAAATGAAATTGATTATATAATAACAAACAATTAGAGGATCTGCCAAAATGTATCTGTAGTAAATTGTTTTGACACAGGCATTTGCATTGACTTATTTGTGCTACTATAGTCTTAAACACAAAAATAGAAAGGAATAAACTACTTTACAGACCAAAGAGATCCTAAAACTAACCCACAACATAAACAAATTGCAAAAAAGACTTAAAACAAAACTACACGATACAGAAGCAATAAAACAATTGGAACTCACTATAAAAATTGTTAGCAGTAGTCCCTAAGTAGCAACTAAAAACAAATTGTGATAGCACAGAATACTTAAAACTAAACAGGATTATTAAAAAAGAAACTCGAAAAGACATAAGGACGTATAATACTGTACTCATACAAAACACAACAGAATTTAACACAAACATGAAGGTGCTAAAACTAAAATTTTTAGTAGTCTAGTATTGTCTATCCTGTCAAGGCCTATCTTACAACATGTAAATTATACATTGTATGTTGCACAGTGCTCTAAAGTTTTTGTTTTTTATGTGATTTTCTAGGTTACAGCCTACTATAGATCTTAAAATTCTCATCTTTGATGTTCTGATGGATTGCTTTGTTGTAAGGTTATCCGCTCTAGTTTTAATTGCGTATGTTGTGATAGATTTAACGCAGGTTTTGTAGATTCTTGCTTTGCTTTTTGCAAATATGTATTTGTTTTACCATATTATATTGTTCAAGTAACTAATTGTTGTTTGGGTTCTCACTTCTTTTTCTAGGTTTTTAATACTTGTTATGTTGGCACCGAGGTATTTGAAATGCAACTTGTTCTATGTTCTTGTTGTATATTGCGAGTTTGCTGCGTGGCTTCTTAGATACGTAAGGGCTATTGTAAACTGTTTTTATTTTTTGATGTCAACACATTATACTAGATTTTTGTTTTTGCAAAGCAGTTACTGCATCGTCCTGCTCTTGGTTTTTTCTTCCAATCTTAGCTGGTATGAGTATCTTGTTGAATCATCAGATAGAGATGCTACATTGATTTGTCGGTGCTTTTTTTTGTTGGTTCTTTTTTTTCTGTTTTGTGTGGCCGTTTAGCCAGTACTAGTTCTGGAATTTGTCAAGCGCAGTGTTTTTACGTAGGTTCTGCTGGGGTGGATATTTTTGTTTGTGATTACAAAGTTTATTACGGATTTATGGCTTTGTGTGTTTTTATATGTGAATTTGGGTTGTGGTTTGAGTGAGAAGAAGGTGCTGTTTATTCTTAGCTTGTTTTGCGTACATAGTAGATTAGTTGTTTGCCGTTTATATTCTTGGTTTGTTCAGATCTCCAAGAATTATGATTTTGTCTTGTGGCTGTCAAGCAGCGTTTATAGGTTTTAGTAGAAGGTATCTATTTTCTCTCTTAAGTTTGGTGATGACGGGAGCGTAAACGCTAAGTAGGTGTGTAGACTTTGTATTTTAAAGTTCAACTGTTAGTTGCAGTATTCTGTCCTTGATGTATTTAGTGTCATGATGTTATTTTTAAACGTTTTGTGCAGTAGTGTTCTAACACTGGACACTGCTCATTTGTGTTTTGTTTTTTTTTCTTGTGTTTTTTTAACTCCAGCAGGATTTCTTAATCTTTGTTGTTATTTTCTAGCATCCGATTTTTATTGTTTTTTGTTTCTAAATTACTTCTTTTTCTCGCCGAGTCGTCATCAGTTGTTTTTGTTCTGTCTAAGGTTAAATTGTTGGTTCTTTGAGTACTGTGTTTTTTTTTAACCTCGGCAGTAGCTTCTTTTTTTGTCCGGGCTTGGGACCGGCTGTGAGTTTTCTAATTAATTATATGCCAAAAACGACTACAATAACGGGAAATGTTAACAAAAACACAATTAAGAACTTGAAAGCCGCTATACACACAAAAACGACCCCACAACTATATTCAGAAAACCATGTTTCTGCACGACAGCTGCAATTAAGGTGCATAAATCATTAATTGTCCAAAAAAATGTCAATGAATGTGGTTTTAAAGAATTACAACATCTATCCAAAAGATTTTTTAAGGTGAACCGTTATTATAAAAACGTTAGAAAAAGTGTGTTAGTGTTAATGGAATAACCATAAAACTTTAAAACATATTTTTTTTGTCCTGTAACTCCTTGTTTTTATAGCTTTAGTGCTTAATGTTGAACGCAAAAGTTCAAGGTATGTTCTGGTTGTTTTTCTCGTCGATTGTACAGTGGTGACTTTAATTTAGTATCTAGTATTTGTTTTAGGAGTACTAATTTGAAAATAATGTTATTTTTATATTATGTTACTAAAAAGAGACATATTTCATATCTTTTTTAAAGCATAACACTAAATTACTTGTTTGTATTTTCCATGAGTCACAAACAATTTATTATAACATTTATTTTAAAGTATCTTTCTTTAGCTGTGTTTCGATCACGATCAGCCTTTTGATCGTGGTTTTGTTTGATCTAATAAACTATTATTAGATCTGTCGTTTAGGTATAATTGAGAATAAAAACTCGTAATGTTTAGGCGTATGTACTCTATTTGCTTTCAAAATATAACTAACTTTTTGCTTTACAGTGTTTGCCTTATATACTAAAAATATTGAGTGGAGTGGGTACGCAGATCCAAAGTATTAATATATGGCTTAAAAATGCATCTGGCATTTCCTAATTACATCTGGGTTTTTCATAGCATTACTACCCGCATCAATAACCTATTAAATAATACAGACATAAATAAAGCCCGTAAGATATACACTAACCCGATTACACTAAGCTTACTAATATAATTCAAATTAACAACCCGCCAATATACATTACTGAAGTAATAAAATAGTAATTATTTCTTAATCCTAAACATGCCGCCGCCGTTGAAACGCCTTGTTTCAAATTAGGATGGGTCATCGGGCAAGATGCAGAGCTTATGGATAGCCCGTTTTATTAATCCATCTGATGTTTTTAATGTAGCTGCTCTGGTTATTCCATCTTTTCCCTGATGCAATTCTTGGATCCTGGCCAATTTCCATAATAGCGGGTGAGTGCTGCCATCTTGAATAACTGCTATTTGGTTCTTTTTTGGAATTGTACCTTTGTTTACCATCCATTTTGTCCTCTTTTGCAAATCTGATAAGTATTCTCCTTTCCAGTGATTCCAAAAATGTTGCTGCAATCTTTGCACGAGCTGCCATCGAGATAATCGATTCAATTTTATGTCTTGCAGATCAGGTTCTGCCACTACATTCAATGGCCTTCCAATTAAAAAGTGGCCTGGCGTTAGAACATCCAAGTCATTTGGATCTGCTGAGAGAGGAGTTAATGGTCTGGAGTTTAGTATGGATTCTACTTGAGTCATCAGTGTATACAATTCCTCGTAGGTTAATGCTGTTTCTCCAATTGTTTTCTTTAGAAGCCGCTTGGCAGATTTAACTGCAGCTTCCCATAATCCTCCAAAATGGGGTGTACGGGGCGGAATAAAATGCCAGTTTATACCTTCTTCTATCAGTTTGTTTTTTAGCCGCAGATTATTAACACAAAATAAGCGCTGCAACTCACCCAATTCGTTATTAGCACCTACAAAATTGATGGCGTTGTCGGAAAATATTTCTTTAATCAATCCTCTTCTGGATACCAATCTTCTTAAAGCTCCTAAGAACGCTTCGGTGGTTAAGTCGGTTGCTAATTCTATGTGCACCGCCTTGGTAACCATGCAAATAAATATTACCACATAACATTTTACAAGTTTCTTAGATCGCCGGTTGCCTTCTTTCATTGAAATGGGTCCGCAATAATCAACTCCTGTTTTAAGAAACGGATGTTTAGGTATCACTCTTTGTCTTGGCAAATCTCTCATCATAGGCGTACTCATCGTGGGCTTGAATCGAAGACATCTGGTACATTTTCGTAGTATGCCTCTTACTGTGCTTCTGGCAGCTAGAGGCCAGTATTGACTTCTAATTACAGCAAGTGTTGCTTCGGGTCCAGAATGCAAGTTTCTTTCATGCTCGTATTGTATGATTAATTTTGTAAAGGGATGCTTTGATGGTATTACTATTGGAAATCGCTTATCATAAGGTAATGCAGCATGTCTTAATCTTCCCCCTACGCGTATAAGCCCGTCGTCATCAATAAATGGATTCAAGCATAACAACTTACTTTGTTTATTAACACCCTTTCCTTTCTGCAATTGTAATAACTCTGTGTCAAATTCGGTGGTCTGTATCATTTTAACTAATCGAGTCTTGGCTTGTTGTAGTTCATCTGTTGACAGTGCAACATTTTCAGGTTTGTTTTTTAGTTGACATATGTTGATAAATCTTAAGCACCACGCCGTGATTCTTACAAGCCTGGTGAATGAAGAGTATCTTTCAAACAATTCTAAACCGTTTAGCCTTGGATTTGTTTGTATTATTAATATTTTTCTTTCAGGTACGACCAAGTTTTCGTAGTTAATTATGGGAAAGATGGCAGATTGGTGTTACAAAGAAACTGAGGCCCATGCCGCCATAGGTATGAACCTTTCAGTTTGTCAATGGTAGTTCCCCGGGATATCAAGTCTGCTGGATTTTTGTTTGTGTTTACATGATGCCAATCTTCACCTTTGGATATTGATTGAATTTCGCCTACGCGATTTGCAACAAAGGTCTTCCATTTGTTTGACGATGACTTAATCCATGCCAAAGTTATTGTTGAATCAGAGTAATATGATATTTTCTTAAATTTGAGACCTAAAGCTCCACGTAGTTTGTTAACTAATTGTACAGTTAAAACTGCTGCACATAATTCCAGGCGAGGGAGACTTATTGTTTTCACTGGTGCTATTCTTGATTTAGCACATATTATATTGCATGATATGCTACCCGTTGCTTGGTTAACAGATTTTATGTATATGCAACATCCATATGCCGACTCACTGGCATCTCCAAACGCATGCATTTCTAGATTACAAGCTTTATTTGTTGCCAAGTATCTTGGTATGCTGATGTCATGAATATCCGTTAACTGTATCAGAAAATTATTCCATTCTGTGTATATATGCGCTGGTATGGATTCATCCCAATGGATCTTTTCCTGCCATAGTCTCTGCATAAGTATTTTTGCTTTAATTATAATAGGCCCCATTAATCCCAGTGGGTCAAATATTTGAGATATTCTTGCGAGAATAGACCTCTTTGTAGTTCGCTTTTCTACATCAAATTTAGCACCTTTGTACCCGAATGTATCCTCTTTGGTGTTCCATTGGATTCCTAACGTTTTTACCATATCAGATTTTTCCAAAGTGAGAACCGTTGATTTGCCTGGGAGACAGTCTAGCAGCGCTTCTTCGGTGTTAGAGGCCCATTTATGAAGTATTAGTCCTGCTTTATTTAGTATTGTTGAACTTCGTTTTTAATTTTTGTTAGGTCGTCGATGTTCTCAGCTCCGGTGATCATGTCATCCACGTAGAAATCCTCAGTAATAACTCTTGCAGCTGTAGGATATTTGTCTTTGTTTCTTTCAGCTAATTCTTGTAGACATCTAGTAGCTAAGTATGATGCAGGTGCAGTTCCATACGTTAACGTATTTAGTCGATATGTTTGCACATTTTCTTTAATAGTGTTCCGCCATAGTATTCGTTGGTAAGTTGCATCATCTTCCGAAACCCTTATTTGTCGATACATTTTTTGTATGTTTGCTGATATTACATACTTATGTGTTCGAAATCGACATAAAATGTTAAACAGTTCATCCTGGATTGCTGGACCAACCTTTAAAATATCGTTTAAAGATTTTCCGGTTGTTGTTTTCATAGAAGCGTCAAATACTACCCGTAATTTGGTAGTTTGACTAGCTTCATTTATGACGGCATGATGTGGTAGATAATATCCCTTTTTCTCACACTCTATTGGTTCCATTAGTTGCATATGGCCAAGTGACTGATATTCTGAGATGAAATTGGTATATTTCGTTTTTAAATCTTCATCTCTTGATAGCTTCCGTTCTAATGAATAGAACCTCTTTAAAGCTAATTGCTTTGAATCGCCTAATGATAATGGATCCTCCTTCCAAAGAAGTTTGACAATAAACCGACCATCTGGTGAACTCTGATGGGTGTTATTAAATTCAACTTCGCAAGCCTTTTCTTCATGTGAGCGGAGTCTTCTTAGCGGAAGTTCTTCTATTTCCCAAAATTTTGATATCCGACTATCTAACCTTACATTGCTTATGTGGCATTTCACAGAATCTACATGTGGTGGTGTTGTTCCTGATATAATCCATCCCAGCAATGATTTTTGAAATAGCACCTTATTGTTTGTGGTACATATTTGTCCTACGCATAATAACTTGTAGAATATATCCACTCCTATGAGAAGATCTATTTGCCTCGATTTGTTGAACTTGGGATCCGCTAATTTAATATTTTTTGGAATTTCAATCAAACTTTTGTTGAATGCTTGAGATGGCACGTTTGATGTAATTTTATCCAAAACAAATAATTTTAATTTTGCGCTGAAATTATTATGTCTTGAATGCATTATTGTGGTTGTCTGTAACTGGGCGTTTGTGGTTGACTCGTTAATCCCGGATATTGGTAAAGAAGTTGCTTGCATGTTTAATCCCAATTTCTTAGCCACTTCTGTTCTTACAAGGTGAACTTGAGAACCTGAATCTAGTAGGGCTCTAACCAAATGCTTGTTTCCCCAGCAATCATCCAAATATACTTCGCATGTGGACAATATAGCTTGAGCTGGTTCCTGCAGTTGTTGTTGATTCAGACATCCAATTATTGTTAAATTTGAAGCTGGCTCTTCTTCTTCAATGTTGCCATCAATATGTAATAATGTATGATGCAATTATTGCATTTTCTACATTTAGTTGATCTGCAATTTCTTGCGATATGATTTGATTTCATGCAATTTATGCACAGTTTCTTTTCTGTTATTAGATTCAATCTCTCTGCCGGAGATTTATTAATTAATTTTGGACATGTGTATACTAGGTGTTCTTGATTGCACAAGTAACATTTCAGTGCTCTTGTTGCGGTCGTAATTGATAAATTCCTTGCCATTTTGGGTTGCGGCACTTTCATGTCTTCTTTGCAAGATTGAAGCGTTCTACATTTAATTGTCAGAAATTCTCGCAATTGATTAAATGTTAGAACATCCTTCGTCACCAACGATTCTTCCCACTGGCTTCTTGTTTTGTCGTCTAATTTCTGAACTATTAAATGTATCAACATGTCATCCCAATGCTCTACCGGGCGTTTTAATATACGAAGCGCATGTATGTGCTGTGTAGATTTATCCAGTAGTGAACGAAGCGCCTCATGCGAAGCTTTTGGCATCAAAGGGAGTTTGAATAATCCCTGTACATGGCACTGCACTATAGCTCGAGCATCTTCGTATCGCTCTTTTAATAGAGCCCACGCTACATCATAGTTGTCGGCAGTTATAGATAAGGCACTAATTACTTCCGCCGCTTCCAGTTTAGTCGCTGCCTTTAAGTAATGCATTTTCTCAATTTTCTTGATGTCGGCGTTTTCATCTATTAATGAGGCAAAAGTATTGTGAAATTCTACCCATTTGTCGTATGCGCCAGCGAATTGGGGTAGGTTTAACGCCGGCAATTTAATTTGTGCCGTAATTCCGCTTCCAGATGATGCTGTCATCGAAGTTGTTTCTACTTCAGTTTCGGATATAAATTTCCAGGCTTCATCTCGTACTTGATAATATCTAGCATCCAAATCCTCATCTGAGATAAATTCGGTTTCTTCGTCGATTCCATATAATTGTTCTTCAAGTTGCGCTAGTGTTTTCATAGTGTTTTCGCATAAATCGAGACGATTTCTGATGCTGCGTGCTGTAGGCTTCGGATTTGCTTTGAGCGTATTTGAGAGACGCGTTAATTCTTGTTTTAATCGCTTACTTGCTCCCTTCAATTGAGCTATGATTTGTTCAGCCATGTTTTGTTTTTAATTCCAATTTGATTAAGGCGAATTAGGACCTGCTGCTTGCTTGAACTACTGGTTGCTTAGTTGTGTTTGGATTTTAACAACAAATTCGGTTCGAAGGACCATGTTTCGATCACGATCAGCCTTTTGATCGTGGTTTTGTTTGATCTAATAAACTATTATTAGATCTGTCGTTTAGGTATAATTGAGAATAAAAACTCGTAATGTTTAGGCGTATGTACTCTATTTGCTTTCAAAATATAACTAACTTTTTGCTTTACAGTGTTTGCCTTATATACTAAAAATATTGAGTGGAGTGGGTACGCAGATCCAAAGTATTAATATATGGCTTAAAAATGCATCTGGCATTTCCTAATTACATCTGGGGTTTTCATAGCATTACTACCCGCATCAATAACCTATTAAATAATACAGACATAAATAAAGCCCGTAAGATATACACTAACCCGATTACACTAAGCTTACTAATATAATTCAAATTAACAACCCGCCAATTATTTATTACTGATGTAATAAAATAGTAATTATTTCTTAATCCTAAACAAGCTGGAACTAATTAATTTTATTTTGCACTAGTGATCTCTTGTATATCTGCTTCAATTAAACAAGTAATAAATTGGGACGCAATTAATAAAGTAGTGGGAATTAACACAATGGAAACCGCAATGAGGACGCAAATATTAACATATACATATAATAAAAACATAAGAAACATAGTTTATAAGACTTAACAACCAATTAAGATTATTTAATGTTATGTTTTACTTTTTTTATTCAATTATGATAAACCTTATTTAATTAATGTATTTCACAAAAAAGAAAACTAATTTATTTTGGTCAATATTTATATTGCAAACCAATTGAATAAAATATTTCAAAAAACTAACTAGTAAAAAGTGCTATTGAGTTTTTGCTACTAGTGTTTATCAATTTAATCCAATTTATTGTAAAAAAATCATATAATACCTTAAACTAATTTCATAATAAAATTGTCCACATTTAATACACTTTAAAATGCGATGCGAAATTATAAAAAAACGTTTAAATGGCAGTTACGAAAGTTGATTTCTCTTTTGCAACATGCGCTTTAGGGACTGTAACAAAAAAATCTACGTCTTCGTATAAACCCATAAGTCTTTTACCTCGACACCACACTCGTGCACGATAAGTTCAAATAAGGTTTTTGTTCTTACATAACACCGACCAAGCTCTTAACACATTCTGATTTAATTTACAAAGCACTTCCGTCTATTTAAAAATTTTAAATGCACGCTCAACTATATCATTCATTATAATTTTAGTTTGATAATTATATTTGGTAAGCAACAGCATTTATAATAAAGACAATAAATTATTTATTTAAATAGATTTATTTTTTAATTAAATCTAACATTCAAAGTTGAATATACATTATTGTACAGGGTATCTCAGAAAAGCCTCTAAAAAAACAAAAATATGTATTAATAAACAAAAGAACGCATCTTGTGGATATAGGCTATTTTATAGCTACAGAAGTCTGTCGTATCGTGACTTATTTTTTTACTTACTAACCATAGCAGTTTAATTAGTACATATATTTTAAACTATTCAAAACTCAATAACGACACTTTTTATTTTTAATTTAATGGCCGTATTCTGGACAAGATGTTAATTAACATTTTGAACTTTCTTAGGTAATAATTGAAAAACTTTTATTTAATTGGCTAAAATTTTAACAGCAATGTTAGGTAATGTCAATGTTAAAATTTGTTCAGAATATGCCTGACATTAATTCAGGCGTGATGTATTGAGCTTGTAATGATGCCACGAGTTGTTCATTTAGATGTTTTAAAATAAATAAGTATCACGTGATCTCTTTGTGTTTATTATTATTAATTGCAGAATTTGTTTCAATATAAGGAACAAAATTGGCAGATGCTAGTAATGCTTCGGTAATATTAATTTCATGTTCAAAATTGTTGAAATAATTTGAGGTGAATGGGTAAATCTTTTAATCATTTTTAAGTTTTGTAACATAATTACATCTGACGCTTTGTATTTGTTGATTAGGTATTTATAAATTCTTCATTTGTTATGATAATAATAATAATAATAACATATCTTTATTTTATGTAAACACATTACATACTAGTATACATTTTGCATAATACATAAAATAGGGTCAAAAATAGTGCATAATAATTAAGTTGGCAGATCAATTAATCGCCAATTAAATATGGCTCAAGATTACACAATAAGTTAAAGATCTTTCTTTTGAATATAATGAAGTCGTTTTCAAGTTTTATGTCGTTAGGTAGATTATTGTGTAATTTTAAGCACATTTATTGAAGTTCTTTTTGTGAACTTGTATATTTTACAATCGGATATCTTAAGCTACTTTTGTGCCTAGTTTTATAATCATGATTGAGACGAAACATTTGAAAGTCATTTTTATTTTTAAACATGTATATCAAGCATTCTTGGATGTATATTGCCGGGACTGTTAATAAATTATTTTGTTTAAATAAGGTTTTACATGAATCAAATTGACGCAACTTAAACATTATTCTTACTGCTTGCTTCTGCATAATAAATATTCGATTAATGTCTGTTGATATTCCCCAGTGCACAATACCAAATCTTAACAAAGAATCAAAGTTTGCATAATACGCTATCTTTACCATATGTGTATGAATATTATCTGATTAAACACGAAGCATATTGCATACTCTACCCAGTTTTATAGACAGTTCATCAATGTGTTCTTTCCATTTCAAGTTTTGGTCTACAATAACTCCAAGAAATTTTGTAGATGGGACAAAATTATAAGTCTATGATTAAGAAGTATGTTGTTTGGAGTTTCAATTGTGTTATTTAATTTAAACAACACACACTGTGTTTTTTCTTTGTTTAACATAAGTTTGTTGCTTGTAAACCAATTTTCCAGCTGTTTTATATGCACACTGGCATTACTGCATAGTTGCATAAAATCATGTCCATGCAATATCAAGTTTGTATCGTCTGCATAATTAATTATATGTTGTCTAATTTCAACAGAGCTTGTAAACATATTATTTATATAAATGTTAAATAATAAAGGACCCATTACACAACCTTGAGGAACCCGTAATATTGTTTCAAGTTTAGTTGACTTGTATGTTTTGTTATCAACTACTACTTGGACAAACTGCTTTCTACCAATTAGATAGGTTTGAAACCAGCTGTTTGCAACTCCTCTTACGCCATATTTGTTGAGTTTAAAAAGTAAACGTTTGTGGTCGATACTATCAAATGCTTTTGATAGATCAAGAAACATACCACAACTAATTCACCCTCTTCTATGAAATTTATTACATTATTAGTAAACTGAAAGATAGCTGTGTTGATGTTTTTTCCTTTTGTAAAACCATGTTGTGAATTATGTAAAAGTGTATTTTTGATAAAAAAATCTGTAATTCTGTTAGCCATTGCTGTTTCAAATATTTTTGAAAAAGATGATAAAATGCTAATAGGTCTATAATTGTTATAGTCACCAGCATTACCTTTTTTGTGAAATGGTTTTATTAGGGATAGTTTCAAACGTTGAGGGAATTTGCCTTGGATAGAAGATGAGTTTATAATGTTACATAGAGGCGTTGAAATGTTATTTATTATGTTTTTAATTAAATTCATGGAGATTTCATCGTAACCTGCACTTTTACTATTTTTTAATTTCTTTACAATTTGAGATAATTCAATTTCATTTATTGGAAACAAATATATTGATTTAGAATTATATTCTATGCTGTCAGTGTTATCTAAATTATTTTCTGTAATTGGTATTAGGTTTGAAGCAACATTAGCAAAAATGAGCTTTTAGAAAATTAATATGACTTCTTATTATATATAAATTGTGATTTAACTAATTTAATTTAAATTGCATCTACAATAGTATATTAAGTATCAAAGGCAGGAAAGGTATGATTGCAGTACGCCGATATTTGGTGGCGAGCTCGAAGTGATGCAAATGCTTTCTTGTTCGTTGTGTTTACGACTATTTTTTGCTTGTTAAATTCTTCATCTTAAATAAGTTGAAATTTTTAGTTTTTATTTTTATAAAAAAATGGTATCAAAATTTTTTAACATAGTTTTATTGTTAAATAATAATTTAAAATGCTATGTCTAATGTTATAATAACATTTATTATATTAGTGTTACTTGAAAATTGGCAACAATGTCATATCATGATGTGTTATTTGTATGACGTTATACTACTTATAATTAAAAAATAGCCTATACAAAGCCAAGCTTATATATACAGACCGTCTCAATGTAAGCAGTCTTATGGGAAAACAATCGGCAATCTCCGCCGCCGGCAAAAAAATTAACACGTGCGCATTCTGCATGCGAGCGTATGAATACTGATTGAAGACATAATATTTATGTTATTTACGTTATTCGAGTAGAGAGTTTCTAGTGAACAGAAGTATTATTCTTCATTAATATTACGGTACTTGCTCATTCGAAAATTATGTCTTTGTGTAAACAAGAAAATATTCAGATTATTAAATGGTATTATGCCGGTAATTCTCAGCGTTACTGACTCGACTGACGTGACGGTGACGACTGTGTGTTTGGATCTCCCTCCTTTATTGCGTTTGCATGTCGTACGGCGGAGATTGCCGATTGTTTTCCCATAAGACCGCTTACATTGAGACGGTCTGTATATATATATATATATATTTCGTTTTTCTTATCTAAAATAATGCGCTTTGACGACATATATGTTTATTTAGATGATTTAAAAGATAATAATTCTAATAAAAATGTAAAATGACGTGTTCAGTATTTTGCTTAGTTTATGATCTAAAGAAAATGTCTCATGTTATTGTTTCAAAAACTAAAAACATAGTAAAGTGTAATCGATATCAAATAAGGAGCCGTATGCAAATTTTATATGTGAGCTCTAAAATATTCTTTAAAATATTAATTAAATTTTATTAGAAATTTTTAAAGCGCAAAGCACCAAGGTCTGATCATAACAAAACTATTGTCTGAGTCAAAGTCAAAGTCAAAAATCTAAAAGAATAATTAGAGAAATAACCAAAACAATATTATATACTTTATTAAATTTAAGCCTGTACCAAAGAAAAAAACTAAACAAATAAGATTAAAAAATACTACATTATAGTTTAATTAGTACGAAACCAATTGTTAATTATAATTGATGACTTTGGAAGAAATGCAACATTTATTAACTAATTTTTTCATCCATTATTAGTTATATGTTTTCCTGTGTTTGTGCTTTTCTTATCCATTGTTTTCCGGCTAATTTTTTTATGTTATCTTTCCATTGCAATTGTGGTCTTCTTCTACTTTGCTGTGTTTTTTATGGTCTCTATTGAATTGTTTTGTGTGTCCACCATTCTGTAGTTTGTCTTCTTCTGACTCGCAATACGCTTCATGATGTCTGTTACGTTTATTTTTTTATTGGTGTATGTTAATTCAATTTCTTAGAGCTATTTCCAGCATAGTTATTATTTTTGTCTTGTTTACGTTCATTTTTAGACCTACTTGTGATTTTTTATTCAATTTTGTCAACATTGTGTTTATTTTTTTGATGTTGTTACTTATTAATACTATATTGTTGGCGAATCTTAGATGGTTTATAGATTTGCTGTCAATTTTGAACCTTATGCTGTTTCGTTGTAGAGTATTAAACACATTTTTAAGTGTCAGTGTGAATTGTTTTGGCAACATTGTAATGAGTTTTTTGTTAATTTTTATATAAAAAGTGGCGTTTTGGCCTCGTCCATTATAAAGAGAAAAGTCCTTGTAGTGATGCTGTCGAATGCTTTGTGGTAATCTACGAATGTATTGGTATTACGGTATATATGGTACATTATATTCTGTTGTCTTATTTATAATTGATTCTAGAATTTGTAGGTGGTTAAGAATTGTGAAGTCCTTTTGGAAACTTGGCTGCTCAGCTGGCTAATATAGATCTAGTTTATTAATAAGCCTATTTGTTATAATTTTTGTAAAGATTTTACATAGCGCATGTTAGCAGTGTCTTTTTTTATGTATCTGTATCACTTTTGCATTTTTTATGGTTTAGGTGTTTTACCTTCTGTTAGACATTTGTTTAGTAGTATTATAAGTGCCTTTTCAAAAATACTTCCACCTAGTTTTATTATTTTGTTATTTGGTTATCACCGGGCGTCTTTTCATTTATTATTGTGCTGAGTGCGTGTTTGATTTCTGATATGTCATTTAAACTTGTTTACGTGTTTAGGGTAATGTTACAAACACGTACTACCGCTCGATAATGCCCCAGTAACGGTCAAAACTAGTTACGGCAAACACTTTTTGTTCTAAAATTTTTATTAGTGTCAATAAACATGGCTTGTGTTTCAAAACATGGGACTATCCTATATTTAAATTTTAGCACAAATTTAAGAGTTTTAATATAAATTATTGGGGTCTTTAACGTGCACGCAACATTCAAGTACAACGCCTAAGTTTTTTTTCTTATCACAACACTTTTTATTTATACAACTTGATTGCCTTACATTTAATATTTTTTATTGCATGTTTTTACTTTTTTGCAATGTTTCTGCAACAAGTTAACATAGTATTCTGTCATTATTTTACTATATACAAAAGAATATAATAGTGGTTACAGTTGCATGGTTAAATTTAACAATAAAATCATGTTTGTGATTTTATTTCTCTAATCTTTATATTGAGTTGCAAATATAATACAAAATAGCGTATAATATTTGTGTATAACGCCTTCGCACCGTTCAAAACGCTGACGCTTCGTGTAGTAACAGATCTGTCATCAGAGTAACAGCTACTGAGCAATATCTATGTGAAGTTGGAAAAATGAACATTACTTGAGATTGTATTAACATTGATAGCTTTGCGTAGCTACTGCTTGGTAGCTGTTGGTCTGAAAACAAATCTGCTAACACTTTTTACAAAGAATTCAGCAAGTTTTAGTTGCTTTAACCACGAAGTTTTAGAATCTATGTTATTGCTGAAAAGAGAAAAATAAAAGGTTTTGAGATCTATTTAGCACGATTCCGGGAGTAGAACAGCTCAGAAATTCACATTTTAAATTTGTTGTTTTTACCGTCGCGTCCGTCAGCTTTAAACGGTGCAAGAATTGGGTACTAACGAAAAAAATTTAGTCAAACTGTTTGAACTAAAGAAAAACTAGTGGTCATACTTACAAAGGTTCCTTTTATTTAACAATTAAGTGATGTCAATTAACTGCATAAATTGGGTTATCTTTTTGACATTTCTAAAAAACTAAATAAAACTACCACTTCTCTTCATGGTAAAATTCTTGCACAATTACAAAAAATAAAAGTTTTTTTTGTTTATCAAAACGTGTGATGAAAGCAGAGACATTTTACACTTTCCATGGTTGCAAGAGTTTGTCAAAACAAATGAGATTAACCTTCAAACCAACTTCTTTAAAATTGTTATTGCCTACTTGCAAATTTTGTAAAAAAACATATTTAATTATTTTTCCGGCATTGACTTTGATGGTGAAACCGTTTTTCTGCGACCCAAAACATAAACCTAAATTGGAAAATTAGAGTGTTAAATAGATTAGTTTAAAATCTTAATTTTTGATCAAGTTTATCATTTTTTGTGATACAGCTGTAGTCTTATAAATTATATTTTGTTACTAGAAATTATTTTTTGGGTGATGTTTAAGCAACATTAACAACATATTTCACTTCTATACACCAACTTAGTAACTAAACTAGCTCTAGTACAGTATCAGTTAAATGACAACAGTTTTATTAAACGTTCAATATTATAATCAACATTTGCACAATAATTGATATTATACAATTATATTGACCGTCTGTAGATCATATTGAAAGATTGCACAATATATTGAGTCAATCAGAAAGAATTTGATTATTGATTATACAATCTGATCAAAAAGTATTTTTTTTAATCATTTCCTTATCCATCTGAGCTTTGTTTTCCTTCTTTTTATATAACTAAAGCAATAGTCACGCAACTGGCTTTATTTTATTTCACATGTTGACTGCAGAAGTGTCAGTAACTAACAATAAGTTTGCGCAATTATATTGCAACGTGTAGCTGGTCGTAGCAATAGATTGTTCAATATTATTGATGATAATATTGATCGTCTAGGGGCACTTTTATTAAAAAATGCTAAAAATACAACAAAGATATAACATTGAAAACTAGACAGCAATGCTCAAATTCTAAGTTTTGGATCAAATATCCTAAATTCGTTTAATAAATATGACTGCATTAAATGTTTTGTAATAAAAATCACGCTACGGTTAATTGTTTTTAAGTTAAAAAGATGTTATTAGAGCATTCATGCTGTACATTGTGCAAATTTGGGGCGTTATAATGGTTCAGAAAGGTTTAAATGCGAGACGTGTATAGTACGACACCTTGTACATTTTGTCTTAAAACGGAAGAAAACAACCAAGACGTGAAAGTACCGGCACCGACATCGAAGAGACGAAAAGTTTGCTGTGTAAAAAGTAAAAACTTTAAAGCAACTTTAGGTTCAAGAACTTACACGACAAATATATTTTTGTTTCAAGTTCTTGGTCAAAAGACAATTTTTAATAATATTTTAACTGTCGCTTCGGTGCGGTTTATATTTATTTGACTGATACTAAGGGGAATGAGTTTATTGAACTTTTGATAGGTACAAACGTATATGTTGCAAATTGCAATGTGATCTGACAGCGACGTACACGTTATTTGAATGGGTGACAATGGTCAAACTACCAACAGATTATTAAAATAAATAGTACTACCACAGAGATACAACTAGTTCTTCTTTTTAAATGTTGAAACGTGGTAGAGATATCTTTAAAATATTTCTACAAATTGTTATAGAACCACATGATGAATTGAATAAATTTTTGAATATTTTTGGCACAATAAAGTTGTTTTTGAATTGTGTTGAAATCGTTTTTATTTGGAGCCGCTATACAGTATTATTTAACCAGGATGAATGGGTGTTAATGGGGAAGATACCAGAAAAATAAAATGCAAAGTAGTCCTACGATGACGAAACAGCACTGTTAAACAAAGTTGCACCAATGACAGATTTGTGAAAAGTAGAGATTTCTGTGGGAGGAATGTTTAGACAAGAAACATTTTTTAGCAAACGGCAACCGTCAAGTATCTAAAAAGAAATAAAATACGACTTTCATAGTTCAGTCAGCTTATTCATTAGTGCTTAGAAATAAAGACATTGTGGAAATAAAATTACTTATAATCACTGCCAAACAGAAAAAAAGAAAACATCTTACAGAAATATAAAATGGTTTTTACCATTGTTACGTGAATAAATTAATAATACAGCACATATTGTCCAGTCATTAAGATAGGTAGTACTAACACAAAGATATGACCAGTTTCCTTTCCTTAAATTGATGTTTAAGACTAAAAGAAAACTTGATAGATCTAATTCTAACTATAATCTTAAATTTCGAATATTTTAATACGAAATAATAGCCAATATTTTTAAAGCATTTCCACATTATAGAATTCTTACACATTTTTGGCACATGAGAGTAATTTTTGAATTGTATTGTTGAACTATTTTTTATTGGGAGCCGACATACAACATCATTTATCCAGGAAGACTCTTAGCAAAGAATCCAACATTTCTAAAAATGTTATTGAGAAGCTAAGAGATTTATTGTTTTCTTGTTGTTAATTAGTGTTTTTGTGAAAAATATATGAAAATGTTAGTTTATCATTATAAAAAGTAGTTTGCGTACTGCTTGTTGTATGGATGTTAAACATCATTTTTTGTGAAATTATATTTTTTTATACAAGAATAGAATATAACTAAAAACTAAAGTATTTTGCGAGGAATAATTGAATCTTCAAAGTAATTCTTGTCATTAATTTTTATTAGTTTATATTGAAATACCACTTACATCTAGACGGTCTATGCAATGTTTACTTACAAATTATGATAAATTTGCCATATAAGATAGCTCATATTTTTTTAACAAAAATTTTATCATCATCATTAACTTCTACCTGTCATTAAACATTTCACTTGGGAATTAATTAAACAATAACATTCATTTTAAAATCTTTCATAGTTTCGTTATCTCTCAACACGTGATTTACGTATTGTTTATAATTAATTCATCAACATTTATACACACTATGTTGTTGACCTTATCAATTATTTAATTGCTCTTATTACTTAATTACGTGCGAGTACAGTTAAAGTGTTTGGAATGTCATACATACTATTTACTTGACCTTCGTAAAAAATATGAATGCAATTCAATACACGGCAGGAGTGCCAAGGTCCAAGAACAGTAAAATAAACATGCTTTACAATCTGATTCAGACAATTGTCGCATATTAATTTTAGATCATTAATGGAATATATGTAGACCATTCCCACAAAATAAATGCATGCTTAACAATAAAATAATTTTATGGATCAATTGTATTAGTTTAAAAAAAAAACTTTTTAATATCTTGCAATGTTTAAATTATAACATAATAAAACCTGATGCATAGTTATAAGAATCGTGTCAATTTTAGCAATGCAGCTGTATAACTTTCTTGAATGTATAATTATTTTTGTTTGTTTTAATAGAAATTGTCTATAGTATTTTTAAATAGTTTTTCGCCCACGTTGAATATTTTAGGATGAATCATTGTTTGCAATTTTAAAATATGTTAATTTATACTTCAATTTAACAATACAAAATTTATATACGGAATTAACTGGTGTTATTAACCTTTATCGTCATCACATCGTGATTCAATCTCATTAAAAATAAAAATCCTAATTACAAACATAGTAATTTGTATATACAAAATTTCAATACATCAAATTATCTTTAAATTGGTTAGTTTATTGCAATATTTTTTTCTTATTGCATAAAAGTGTGAGAATGTTTGAATGTACATCAAATATAATTTTTTTTTAATAATTCATATCTAAATTGAGTAATGGTTAACTACGTTGTTTTATACAAAAAAAAAACAGGAATTGAAAGTGTTCAGAACTTGGAAGAAGGACAATAAGATTTTAAATTTTAATTTTTAATCAATTTTTTTATTTTTTGAAGTACATAATAGAAATGAGAGCGACGTCTTATTATTATAATGAGTAATAATTTGCAAAACGACGTATCACTAAACCAAGTCAATAAATTGTAATTGAAGCAAGTTATACGAGAAACCCGCATATATTATCATTGAGATGAGTTTATTGTTGTTGACAGTGGTGGTTGTATGTACAGCCGAGGAGGTGTAGAAAAAAGTTTTTTTAACCAAAATAGTAAAGTTTTATGATTATTGTTGCGACTGAACTTCACATTGTTGTAGAAAATTAAAAAATAAACACTATCACGGGCTCTGTGCGTATTGTTGCTTCTAGAACCAGTGGCTTTAGATGGTTTGGTTTGGAATAGCTTTGTTTATGTCTGGTACATCATTAAAAGTTTATTTTTAAACTGTTTGATTTAAAAAAATTATATCTAGCATAATAATTATAATGGAATGTTGCTTAATTAATTAATTAATTTTATTAAAATCACAATACTAAACTTTGTACGATTATATTACTTTTATTTAACAAATAAAATTTACAACATTATTGTCAGATTAGAAACGTTTTGAATTCAAAACACTGAGACGTTTTTAAAGAAAATGTTGCCAAGAAAAACTTTGTTTGTCATCGTTTGTAGTAAGAATTGAGGTAGGCAAAACATTTTAAAGAAAGTTCTATACACTTGTATAATAAGTATAATTTACACAAATAAATTTCTCTAGGTATAGCCAGCATTCACCCGGGGTTTTGACTCAAAAACTTGAGCAAAATCTAATTTACTAAGTTAAGTGAGAATTTGCAGAATTTCATGCTAGGCAACTTTTCTAAAAGTTGTCTAGAATAACTTACAAAGTTGGTTTTAATTCCGTGTAATACTTTCTTCAAATGTGTTCAAAAACCGTTAATAATATCAAAGACTCTTTTAGTTGCTAATGGTAGTTTTGAAAGATTTTTATTTTACTGTTATTATTACGTGACAACAAATCACTAACTTTTGGTAATAAAGTGTTATTTTTTTAATACCCCTTTTGATAATTTTGATTTATTGTTTTCAGATACATTTTACCTAACACAACCCCCAGAAGAACAAATCTTCAGAGCAGCTTTCAAAGTAATCAATGGTGATACATATGCTTCTGAATTAGCTGACCCTACCACAGCTCATTTTAGATTAAGAGCAAAAGACTATAAAGAAAGACTGAATTTACTATTTAGACGAAGTCATTTAAGACATGGATTTGTAGGAACCGATATATTAGCATTAGATGGGTAAGTTTATTGTAAACAAATCAAATGCACAAAATTACTTTAATTATTTTAGAAACGAAGGAAAGGATTTAGTAGTACATTTCAACATTCTTATAGACCCAACTTATGCATCCGTAGATGCTACTGATCTCCATAATTTATTAGCTTCAGAATTTAGTTTACAAACACCATTATATTTTAATAATTTAAAAATTGATCCAGAAAGTTTAGAAGTTATTGAGAATCATATGATAAGGACAACAACACAAATAGTAGCAACATATAGCGTATCTGAAGCAATAACTCAAGCTCCATATACGCCAAGAAAATGTACTCCATTACAATTAAACTATTGCAATAAAATGCAATATAATACGACAACATATCCAAATATTTTGGGACATGAAAACTTTAAAGATATCAAAGAGGATGTAATTAGCTTTAGGGAACTGGTAGATGCTGAATGCTATAGATTAGCATATGATTTTGTATGCCACGTTCTACAACCACCTTGCAAACATGGACATTTTGAAGCTGATATGTTGCTGCCTTGTAGAAGTTATTGTCGAGATTTTATGAATGGATGCGGTAGCAGATTGACTCCAACCTTGAAGGAGAAGCTGGATTGTAGTAGATTTCCAGAATTTGAGGGAACTGGTACTTGTATACCCAAACCAGGTAAAGAATTATTTTATTTAAATTATATTTAAATATATAAACAATATTATTTTTAGAATGCGTACAGGAAATGCAGTCGCGTGCCTTATCTCCAAGAATATGTGATGGTGTGATTGATTGTCAAGATTTATCTGATGAAAAGTCTTGCTCGTATTGTCCACCTGATCACATTCACTGTGGCATTGGACGAGTATGTATTAAAAACAATAAACGGTGTGATGGCAGAAAAGATTGTCCTGACGGCAGCGATGAAAGGGCCTGCTGTAAGATATAAGTTATTATTTCAAATTACCATGTTATCATTAAACGTATTTCAGTAAGTTTGGCGCCTAATATAGACCAACTCAGTAAACTAAAATTAGTTACACCTCATTTAGCACGATATCATTCGGAAGGATATGTTGTATTTAATGAAAAAGGAGATTATGGAAAATTATGCACGGAAAATCTAAACAAAAGTCTTCCAGCAAACAAAACAGTTGAAATACTTCATACTGTTGCATCATCACTTTGTAAAATATTAACATATGAGTAAGTAATATAATTTAATATTAGTCAAAACCCATATTAATATTAACATTTTTCAGAAAAGTGTTATCAGTTGAAGTCGAAAAAGATGTTGAGCCTAATGTATCATACGTTAGCATGAAAGATCCTACAGCTAACGAAATTACTTTTGTTAGGTCTCAATGTAGAAGCAAGCAAGTGTTGAAAGTAAAATGTGCCGAATTAGGTTTGTTTCTATATTATTTAGCTAATTTTATTATTTCATAGTTTTGTTTTGTAGAATGCGGTACTCAAATAACTCATTCATCATCACCGATACCAGTATTATCCAAAATGGCTTCACATGGTGATTGGCCTTGGCATGTTGCCTTATTTAAAGAAGATATTCATACATGCGATGGAACATTAGTTAATCCAAGTTGGGTGATAACTTCAATATCCTGCTTTCAAGGTCAACCAAAAGCTGAATGGATAGTAAGAGCTGGAACAATACGTTTGTCCAGTTCATCGCCTTGGCAACAAGAGAGAAGAATTGTTGGTATGGTTAAATCACCAGTAGAAGGATCAACTATAGCTTTAATTAAATTAGAAGAACCCATTGCATTAACAGACTTTGTTAGACCGATCTGTCTACCACAACAAACTGTTAGTGATAATGTTATGCTATGTAACACTTTAGGTTGGGCTAGAAACAGAGATCAATTACAACGAGTTCAAATTAAAGTCAATACTATGGAAAAATGTGAGAATATTAGTATTTCCACTGTAAATAGTCTTTGTACAGACACTATGTATGGACAAGAAGATTGTAACGTAAGTTGTTTTTAATTTGTTATAAAATTTTTAATGATTACAATTTTTTTTTTTATTTAAGGAAGAGGAATTTGCTGGAAGTTCAATGCTGTGTCAGTTACCTGATGGTATTAGGTGGTCGTTAGTAGGTGTCACCAATTGGCGGATAGGCTGTTCAAAAACTGGAATTGATCGACCTAGAATGTATGACAAAATTACATCAAATATTGATTGGATATTGGACACAATGAAATCAGGAACTATTTAAAACCATTCTATTAAAAACGAATTGTAAATACTTTTGTTATTATTTCTACTATAAAATTATAACTAACTTGTTAAATTATAAATATTGTAACATATAATTACTGTTTTATGTATAAAATAAATATAATTAATGTCTTTTGTCATTAAAATTGTAGTATTTTGATAATTAAAAACAAACTATTTTGTGGAATTATAAATCCTTAGTATGACGCGATGTTACTCTATAAGGTAAGTATCTATCTACTCTACAAAATGCAACCAGTTGATGTTTTTAGATAGGTTAAATCTTGCAAAACTAAAAAAAAAGAAAAAGAAACTATAATTGTAAAGTGTCAATCAAGTATGCTAACATGGCAAACATTAGGTTTGGTACTTTAAGATTGTAGTTATGGGGCTTGCGTGTCTCTCCTTGGACGTAGTCAGTGGGTCCGGTCGAAAAAGAAGGTTCTTTGTATTGGGCAAAAAACTGTTCTGTGGTTGAGTCAACCTATAGATGCCTCTTTACGGTTTCGCAACACTCTGCTTGGATCTGACCAATGTCAAAAAATACAAGATCTTCTGGGCTGAAGCAAAAAGACTAAAAAAAAACACGTTTGGCAGCTCAAAAGCAAACAAACCCCTGTTCTGGAAAGGCAAATACCTCATGTGCTTGGCCAGCAACTGTTACCCCAACCCAAAACAGAGTGCGTCAAAGCCAAACCCAACAAAACCAAGACCCAAAGTTTTTGAACGGAAGAACACTTCTTAAACAAGAAGCAGAAAATAAAAGAATTTGCTTCTCCACATCTGAACTTTTACCTGGACAACCCAAAAATATGATAAAAGTTCGAGTTTGAACAGAATTTTATACAAAAACTTTTATCAAGTTTTTGCAATCCAAAAAACAAATGACAAAATCAAGATAAAGCATTTTATTTATTTCTTGTTTAGTTATTTTAAACAAATATAATTAGTATTTTAATCTGCTTAGTATTCCCCAAAACTGCAAACTACAACGTCTTGCTAAAAATATAGTTCTAAACACCAATCACGATGCTTTTAAAATAACTCAAATTATTAATCAATCAACTAACTGCTTACATGTAATACTACTAACCAATGTATTTAATGTATCAATATAATTTAAATTAACCATATTACTTTATTGTAAGAAATAGTAAAGAAAAAATTAACATAAAACATATAAACACAAGTTTAAAAATTTATTTTTCATCAAAAAAGGACAAACTACAATAACTGAAACATTAAATTCGTTCATACCTAATATAGAATCCCCATCTTATTGAAAAATACTTAAAATATAGTTAGAAATATTTAACTAAAAACAGAACAAGAATTTTTACAAGACCCAGTCACATTAATATTGCCGGCGGTAATGTTACAGTAGCATGACCAGAGAGACAATTAGGTAATGTAGACATACCTCTAATCCAAGTACCTATTAAAAAAAATATAAAACATCAATTAGAAATATTTTAAACAGTTTACCTCTAGTAGTACAAAAACACTCGACGCTACTAAGAGATCTCATATATACTGTAGTTACACCTCCAATTATAAGTATTTGGGTGCCTAAATATGCTGTTGTATGACCATGTCTTGCAACTTCCATTTCAGCATGTTCTTCCCATATTTGATCTTCCTTATTCCAAACGTCTATACTACTAAAACTAATTGTATTATTTATGGCATTTTTATTCCTTCCAGCTCCGGCAATTAGATATAAGTTATTAGACATTGAAAAGAAGCTGGCAAAACAACGCGGCACCCGTAATCTACATACTTCAGTCCATCTAAAATATAAATAATTTAATTATAATTGATTCATTTAAATTTATTTATTTACTGATTATTTTCAATATCGTAACACTCCACGCTGTCCGTAAGAGGCCGTTGTGATGATCCGCACATGCCTCCACCAACCCATATTTTCTCCTCAAACTTTGCACACGCTATACCCATCCGTGGATGTCTCATCGGTGCTACATATTCCCATGTCCCTCTACTTGGATTGTACTTCTCAACTGTATCAGTTACTCTACGTTTAAGAAAATTCTATATTTATTCTAATTAGTAAGCATAGTATGTACCTCGAATTCTTATCTTGTCCTCCAATTGCGAACATAATTTTATTAGAAACAACCAGTCCAAAATTTTTTCTCCTGACGTTTAAACTTCCCTCTGTAAACCATATACGTTTTACCGGTTCAAAGCTCCAAACAGTATCAACTACGACAAATTTTCCTTTAGTGTCATCTTCCCTTGGATCCGATCCACCTAGGAGGTTTTTAAAACACATTATTTTTAATGTTAATGTTGTTAAGTTTAATTATGACAATGACGTTTACAATAATTATGTAAATACTTCACGTAATTATACAAATATTTTTTTACCTACTACGTAAATCCGACCAACCAGAAAAGCAACACAATGATGTGTTCTAGGTGCAGGCATCTCCCCGACATATTCCCAATCATTATTAATTGGTAAGTATCTATAAATATCTTTCCCCGTATTTTTACCTATGCCATACTTGTTGTGTACATTTATGCCTCCAAATACTAAAACACTTTCATGTTCTAGGTAAAATAAAGAAGATTCTGTCACGTATTCCCTTCGTTTTGTCATTATGATACTCTCACTGAAATGATTTCTGAAAAAAGAACAAAGTTTTCATAACGGAAACCTGTTCACCCATTACAAAACTAACGCATTAAATTCCAGTTTATCCATCTTGGCCTGCTTTGTTTTTAAGTCAAATTGTCTAGGCACGGAAACACGCATGACAGTTGGTTCGTGTTTGGTCCAAGGCCCTCTATTTAGTTGTTGTTTATGCTGGTCGCTTTGATTTGTAGTTGAATTTAATAACTGTTTAGGCATTTCCAAAAACCTGCTCACTGCGCTACCGCTAATTTCTTTTCTACGGACTATTTTGGCTAAGCGTTTACTCAATCCGGGAATTTGTTTTCTAAATTTGTAATTTAAATAACAATTTTCTATCATTCTAACAGCATGCCTTTTAGATAATTTTGGACGTGGTTGCTTTGGACAAATCCATTTGGTCTAAAACAAATTATTTATTACGTTTCAATTATTAAACTTAATAAAACAATTACAATAAGGTAAAAGTTTTGCATTGTAAGTGAAGATTAAATTAATAAATGCATCACAATGCTTCAAAACTGTTACCTTAATGTGTTTTTAATAGCCACTTACATTGCAAAACTTACCTACAGGGCTTCTATAATTTATCTAACTAAAATTAAAATGAATTAGTATTGTGTGTGGGCTTTTTGTAAATTTAAACTTACCCACGTAGCTTGAACAGTATTTATAATAAATGAAAACAAAGTTGGTTGTATGTGTATATATTTAGACACTAGATAAATATAAACAAATATGTACACTTAATTTTGTTTGACCCTCATGAATCATAAATATGTTTCACGAAGTAACGTTGTTGACTTTTTTAGGATTACCTACCGGTTTGTTTCTATTCGTTAGGAATTCATCTATTGTAGGCATCTTTGTTGAATTTGGACGATCCGCAGAATCCTTCGGACCTATTTTCATTTCACTGACTCTACATTTTTTCTCCCTGGGTTTTGATTTTTCAATCATTTGTGTGCGTCTATATTGATCTAGGTAGATTAAAAATTCCCTATACGTAAAATATGTCTTCTCAGTTCCGCTCCAATTACGCGTAGGTGGCTCTTTCAACGCCAATATAGAATTCCAATGTTGGTAATCATCATTTTCTTGACCATACCAATATTTAATTATGAC
The DNA here is from genome assembly GCA_963932245.1 of Tachinus rufipes. Lineage (NCBI taxonomy): Eukaryota > Metazoa > Arthropoda > Insecta > Coleoptera > Staphylinidae > Tachinus > Tachinus rufipes. Next base: position 83,052,820 of record OZ010744.1, read on the forward strand.
AAAGCTGCAATAAAATAATTATTATATCAAAGCAATTGTTTTAATAAAATAGCTTACGCCAATCCATCATCAATCATTTTACAAATGTCTGGATCCTTAGCCAAATCACGGAATTCTGGATTATCAGGATTTCTTTTTATATCGACCAACTGCCAAGGTGCAAGGTTTCCAAATCTCACACATGTTAAAACAGGTGTTTTGTATTTATCGCGGTTTTCCCAATCATGTTTCAACCAACGTACGGCAGACATAAATACTTCCATTTCGCTAATTAATTAATTAATTAATTATTAATATAAAAATGATTGTATTTCAGACTTGTTCAAACAGTTTTACAGTTAGCAGTTTTGCCGAAAAGCTGGTATAAATACACAAATAACAATTTTTAGCGTTTTTTATAAAACGCTTTTACTACATGTTTACTGACTACCGCAATATGTTAAGGCCTGGTTACATAGTGCGATCTAGCATCCGAGCTGACCTACATAGTCAGTTACTGCAGTAAAGCTATTCGCATCGTGTGACGTGTGATTCCATCATAGTTACTGTCATGTGCGAGTCAGTCAATACTTCGCGTACCAGTTATTGTAGCAATGTTTGTTTTTACTCGCCTCTCGCAGTAGCTGTCCACTGTCAGGTCAGCAACTCGTATTGTGTAATCAGGCATTAGGTTGCAGTGGGTGCGTTTTTAAATGACGCGAACAGCGGTTCGAGCACTCGAACAATAAAATGGGCGTTTTTAAATACAACCCGAACAAGTGTTCGAACAACATTTGCACGCACCTAGTCAAGAGGTGGTGCATGACGGGCATGTACAGTGTTGCCACATAGCAAAAATAAAATAATATATTTATCATGGTTATATCAGAACATGGGTACGGTTTTATATACATTATAAAAATATAAGGTATACAAGAAATATGCGCTCATACAAAATATGTGTGAATTTAGAATAATAAGATTTTAAATATTTTACTTGATGCAGATTTGAATTGTACTAATTGACAACACTGGGCATGTAAGCAAAACAAACAACATAACCTTAGAAAACATGTTTTTGACGTTTGAGTGCTATATGCTGTTTTTAAATTACCCTGCACGAACAAACAAAAAAGTTGTTCGTGCAAAAATTGTTCGAACAGCAAGAGCACTTTAAAAACGCACCCAGTGTTTTTACACTCATAATAAATATACAGGGTGAGTCATAATTAGGTGTAAATAATTTAACCTTATTGTCAAAACAAAGCAATTAACCTAATACTTCATAATACCAAAAAGACCTCTTAAAAAATATTTTACTTGTAATCTTATTTATAGCCGCAATTTGATATTTATTAAACACTTTGATGGCAGCTATTGCATTTATCTAAGCAACTTTCTAAAATACATTTAAAGTTGATATTTTAATTTTTAATCAGCAGAGTTCCTGAATCAGTATAAGCACAAACAAAATAATATTTATATATTCTATTGTTTGAGTACAGTTCAATCTGACCACAACTACAATAAGTGGTTGCTAATAGAGATAATATTAAAACATACCAGTTCACGCAAATATAATTTGATTGCAAGAAGTTTTGGACGTCATCTAATTCCAATTCAAGCCAATCTTGCGAACTGACTAACATTAAGAAGAACTTTTCTATACGCGGCAACATCAGTTCTCGTACTTCAGGAAGATTCTTATCTTTAGCATCCACATATAATAAAAAGGCTGTGTCTTCGGAAAACACTTCAGGATTATCAATAAATGCCCAGCATTGTTCAATTAAATCTACAACAATATTAATTACTTACTGGCTTTTATTACATCAATAATTTACCTTTTATTTTTAAGTATTTTGCAGCATTAAAGATATCCAAAACATTTTCCCGGTTTAATTCCCGATAGGATGGATCCCCAGTTATCATCCATTCATATATAAAAGCAAATGAAGATGGACTGCATTTGTCCTAAATAATAATACATAATATTATAAAAAACATTTAAAATACGTAATCCATACCGATGGTAGCTCAACTTTCTTTACAGCAACATATGTATGAAAAACCTCCGAATAACATTGCAATACCAACAAATGACAATTAAACTCTTCATTGTCTATATATACTTTACAATCTGCATTTCTACAAATTTATTAATAATTAATTAGTGATTATTATTATTTTTAATACTTACGTAAAGTTGGTAATTCTAGCATACAGTTCTAAATATAAATTCTTTTTTTCAGGAAGCACTACTTCATTCCAATCTATAGCGTCTGTAGCTGTGTATCCAAGACGATTTAAATTTAATTCGGGATCCAAAATTTCATGTGTTGCTTTGCCTTCGTACTCCGATGATTCTTTTTCCTTCCGCACGGGGGCATCGGCAAATCTACCCACCAATAACGAACCTAGGCTTGTACCAAGGCCACTTTGAAGGCCACCGGCCTTAATCAAAATATAAAATTGTTCTAGTATATGTATATGTTACCTGTTTCATTATTGCGTTTATGGCATTGCTTTTGTAGTCCGATTCCTTCTGCATGTTGTTGCCGGCACGTTGATCTGATATACTTACTTTAGTTTTTTCTGGATCGGCAACCAGAACACTGAACTTATCAGATTGAAAGACAACCTAAATTTTTTTAAAAATTAATAACATAAATAAAGTGTTTTATTTAAAATTAATAAATACTGTATTTTATGTAAAGAGAGATGATCTACATAAAATTACAATAACTATTATACATTTAAAAATTAACTCAATTTTGTGTCATGACTTACTATATAAGTTTAAACCCGTAATATGCAACTCATAATAAGGCACTAAGGTCCGTTTGCACCAACACTTAAACGGTCATTAAAATAGTTTTCTTTGGATCGGCTAGTAAAATTTGAATTTAAACAACGGAAAATACACAGATATAATTTTTGTTTTACGGATCCTTAGTTGCATGTCACGATTATCAATTAAGATTTCTTGACAAAAAGCAACTTTCTCGTCGCGTTTGTTTGGACGCATTTCGAAGGCTTTGTATTTTAATTAAAAAACTGAGCGACTTTGTCAATGTAATCTGTCATAACGCATTAATTGTAAACTTAAAATAAATTTTGATAAAATTGTAACAATGTAGTTGATTAAAAATGTTGTTCATTACATGTTTTTAATCAACAATATTCTTAAAAACGTAGTAATAGTGCAGTTTAAACATGTTTATTTTGTGTTTGTTATTTAAGTGTCATAAATAAAATAAAATTAATTACATTTATTATTTTTATCTGAGATCACAATGTGAAATAAATTCAGTTGAACACAGGATTAAACTATAATTGAAACAATCTTAGAGCCGGTGTTTCATTTTGCGTTTAAGCTAAGATTGGAGTTTAAGCTCTTTTCAAATCAGTTTAAATAATAAATTCAGGAGTGACAACTCCGTTGTGAGTGAGCTCTCACTTATCTTGGCTTGTACGTTTGCTTCACGCTTTCGTACATTGTTGCCAAAAATCGCCTTTACTAAACACTAAAAAAATAAAGATCACTGATTACTGCCAGATATACAATTACGTACATGTGCGAGTGCCAGTGATTACATTAATATCAAAGAAAGGAAAAACATAGGATGAGTACTCTTTTCAAGTCGAAGCTCCGGCAACTGTCACAAAACAGGGGGAGCCTTGGTCGGAATAAGTTAATAGTTATTGAATTTTAGGATTAGTGACAAGGATAAACGTAGAATATTACTCAAAAAATAAATGATCCGTAGTACCTACTTCACCACATACGCAGAGTCCACAATATTGATTTTAAATAGATGCCAAGGAGATCGCAAATATCCAGATCTAAGTCGACTCAGAAGACATCTATCTTAGAATGAAATGAAAATTTCTTAAACCATGGCTTTTGATTTACCACTTGATTGATCTGGTTGAAGTAGGTAGTTCCTTTGCTTTGGCTAATGATACTGATGTGTTGTTGCCAAGAATTTAATCTATCCTGCAGAAAACTGGTATAGAGGTCGGTGTAATTGATAGTGATATCATTACACCGCCTCCCATGTCCCAGTCCCGCAACATATTCTGCTTGTTCATTGCCAAGTATGCCTTCATGGCTTGGCACACAACAAAATTGAGTGACCAGACCTTTGCTTCGCAATTCAAAGACCATGTTCTTAATGTGCGTGATCCAAATGTTGCCTTTGATGCTAGATGCATAAAAACATATAGCATCAAGGAAACTTTAAGAGTAAAAAAATATTATAGTTTTAGCCCAATTATTAACCAAGATCAAGAACAGAGCCCTATATATGGCATATAGTTCCGCGGTAAAAACAGATGAGAGATTAGCATGTTGTCCTGTTTATTCCAACTTCAATGACCTAATCCACACTCCAAACGCGGCTGATAGTGGGTTGAGTTGAACCGAGCCGAAAGTAAAAATTTGGATGTAATTGGGCCAGCGTTGAGATGAGAATTCCTCAAACACGATATTAATCACGGATGGAAATAAGAATTTATGAAGGAAGAAATCGTATCTAACTTGTATTGACAAGGATTGATAAGAAGAAACAATAATTTAGAAAAAAGCTCTTATTAATCACATTGATAGATCTCATTAAATGTCAAAGTTATGAGAGGACAACCTTTTGCTGGCCAAAAGAGATGGTTGCCAAAAATGTTAGAAATTTGTGACAAGACATCATATTCTATGTCTCCACCCATGCCAAAAAGTTTGGCAACATATTTCTTGATAAGAAACTTTCTTCTTATTTGCAGTGACATAATTCATAGCTCCCATACAGATTCTTATTGCCCTGTTTTGAATTATGTCAAAAAAATTTAAGTTGAATTTACTGCAGAACGACAGAACGTGAAAGGCAAAGTCAAAGCAAAATCAAACAAATGATTTGTAAAAAATAAGAAAAAAAGTCCCTGCAACTCATCTCAAAATGATAATTTGCCTTGGGCACAAGATTTTTGAAATCCGTTAACGTGGTAAAACAATAAGTTCTAAAAATTAACACCAAGAAATTTGTAAAACGGTACTCGGACAATAGAAATGTTATTAACACTAGGACAAACAGACACCAGAGAATGGTATGACATTGCGTAACCGGTCTGAGAAAAACATTGACCTGCATTTGTCAAGAAAAAGTTTTAAGTTTCTGCTAACAAGGCGATAGTAGGTCCGTGCTAGTACTTGTTTGATATTCCGAATAACACTATCTAGAAAGTAGCCTGATGAATAAATAACAAAATCATCTGCGTAAGAGATCATTTTTAACGAAGAAATAAAGAAGTGTAGAAGGTCATGTATGTACATGTTAAAATGCAGTAGGCTGAAAGGGCTGCCTTGTGGGAGTTCAATAAAAGAAGTAATAAGCCCTTCTTCTGCGGATGTTCCCGACAAGTACAACCGTTATCAGCTCTATGATAATGTTGATGAACAAAGGGAGCAAGTCAAGATTAACTAGTACAGACTTTAAGTAAGCTATGCACACGTTATCATAAACTCATTTTATTTCTAGGAATGTAACACGGACATATTTTTTGGGTCAGAGCGGAAAAAACATCACCATAAAGAGTGGTGATGTTTTCATAAATACTCTGGCTTTTTCTAAAGTCTGCAAATAAGAAATTGTTCTTAGACCATCTTTCCAATCAACCTTTGATATTTTTAAAAGTTTTTTGAAACTCGGTTACATGTTCAGCAAAGGTTTACCCTTTGGTATAGGTACAATCTTAATAGTTTTCCAACTATCAGGAATTGTTCCATGTTTAAAGCATCCACAAGCCAGGAGATAAGTTGTTGTTAATTTTGAGAGATAATAAGTTTGGCAGAGATAATTTCTCTGTATGAAACCCAATCTATTTTTTAGAACGGATTGGATTGTAATGAATATAAGAAGCAGATTGAGATTGATTAAGATGAACTTCAGCAATGATAGGAAAATGGATACTTCTATAAATATCTTGCAACGTTATTGAATGACATTTTAAGGCAATATAGGGTAAAACTATGATGACCCCACAGAGGGTGGTGGGCGTTGAAGTCGCCAACAATAATAAAAGAAGAAGATAAAGACGAGAATATTTGTTTCTACAGATTTCTATTCAACAAACGATTGGGGAGACAGTAACATGACAAAATGGTAAGCTTAGACATAGAGGACTGAACAAATTGAAAACTAAGTGAAACATTAAAGGTAGGAATTTTGGATTTCAAAAAGATGTCTCGGCTAAAGAAAAAAGATGCTCCTCCATCACCATCTTCTCGTATATTGTGGAAAGAGCTAAACCAAAGAATTGGAAATGGTTTATTTGGACAAATCCAAGTTTCACACAGCACAACTGCATTAATCTTAAATTCATGCATCATGCGTAACAGTTCCGGTTTTTTGTTATATCCAGATTGGATATTCTACCAGACGTATCGGCGCATGACTCATTGTTAAGTTGGGAGACTAAATTATTAAGAGACGTGAAAAGGTAAGACATTGACAGAACTGATTTGTTCAGGTTGTAAATAAAACCAGGTTATATATAAATGATGCATCGGAAGAAGGTCTTGCATCTATAGAGAGGTATGCTAGAGGGTTATATGTCAAAGGACCGGGCAGGGATTGAAGAGAAAAGTGTTTTTGGGATCGGAGTTTCTCTGGTGACTTGTCATTCGATCTTTTTTTATTGGAAAATTTCTCTCTCTCTTCATAGTCAAAGAAAACCGGATTTCTGACTGATCGATCATGGTAAGCAACAGGAATGGTAAGTTGTGATACAGCTATAAAGAATAGTTGTCAGGACGTTTGCCGGGGAATTTCAGTCGTGGGTAGGTAATTGCGTAGTGGGATTGTTGACATTGGATGGAGCTGCAAGGCTTCATGGAAGGAATAGTCATAAAAAGCCACCGCTTGCTTTATTTTGGATTGCCGGACGTATTTAGGGAAAATACGTTTAGCTAATGCCGATCTAAATTCATTGGTGTAGTGGGGGCCCTTGCAGAAATTGCAACACGGAGAGCCCGGTTTGATACAGTTATCGATTTTGTGTTGGTCAGAACACAACGGACATTTAACAGTGCTTTTGCACACCTTTGAAGTGTGGCCATACCGCATGCAGTTGAAACATTGAATTACTTTAGAGACATATACATGAATAGGTAGGAATTTGAGATTAAAAATAAAAAAATTGGGAATAACATGATCCCTATAATAACCCCCAGTTTAACTGAGTTTGTCAATGTAATCTGTCATGCATATTTGTAAATAGGTTATGTATCATGCTTTGAGTCAGGAAAAAACAATATTCTTAAAAACGTAGTAATAATGCTGTTTAAATATGTTTATTTTATCATTTGCTGCAAACATTTTAAAGAATAAAATGTCATAAATAAAATTAAGTTAAAAATAAAAGGTATTTCAGAAATGTCACTACCAACATAAAATACATTTATTCATTTATTATATTAATCTCAGATCACAAACCGAGTTAAACAAAGGATTAAACTATGATTGAAATATCAGCCCTCAATGTCGATGATTCTTACGTTAAAAAATACATTTTTTTTTTCATAGCTAGGTAGTAAATAACATTTGACGCTTTTGCATTTTTAAGATGACCGTTATTTTAGCTTTGATAAAAACATATTTTAAAAACATCGTATTAGGAAACTCAAACTTAATTTTCAGTTCAACCTACTTTTCCAATCTTAAATAAAATATAACTTATCTTACCTGTTGAGATTTGACTTTTAGATTTCCACTTGAGGTTGTTTTAAAAGGAAAAAATCCAGCTTCTTTGATTTCACGATTGTTGTTACTAACACTAAAATTTGTAAAACAAAAACTATGAAATATTATTATCGCCCAATAACTCAATACCTACCTAAAATCTTTATTGTAACCACTGACAGAAGCTTCTTGATTAACTTCGTTTATCCTACTAAAAATATAAATAAAATATCATTAAAACTTATAAGTTATTTTTATAGTTTAATTACCTTAAATCCTTATTATAACCATCGACAGGCACTGCTTCATGAATTTCGTTACTATTCTTACTATTAAATAAGAAATAAATATTTGATATAAAAAATAATTGATATTAATTACCTATAATCTTTGTTAAATCCGCTTGAAGAATCTACTTGAACAACCTCCCGATTGTTTCTACTGCAAATAGATTACAACTTATATTATAATGAACACTCTAAATGCAATTTCTTTAACATTAATTATAATATATTTCAATAATGCACAATACAAAGGTAACGTTCAACCGTTTATGTAAATAAAACTAACTAATAATTTAATGTCCCTGTCTAATCCTACCTATAAATCGTTTACGTCATAAAAGTATTTCAAAAATTGTTAACTACAAATTACCTATTTTAAATCAAATATAATCTACATCCTAAACTATCCACTATGTGTAAAAAAGTTATAGACACCCAGCTGCGAACTCGATCACAAATAGCAAACGGCTTGTCTTATCAAAAACAAATGACAAAAAAATCAATAAACTTTTACCAAAATCATCATTAAATATAAGTAACATCGGAAATATAAGTATAGTAGAAACTAAAAAAAAAAAATGAAATTGACTACAATGACATAGTAACTGACCTACTGAATAAATTAGCCGAAAAATATAGCTTAAACCTAGATTTACAAGAAAACGTAAAGCAGCTTGTAAATAAAATTTAATGAATTAGAAACAGAATTAAATGGTAACAAAAACGTTATATTGACCTTAACAAAAACTATTGAAAAAACAAAAGGCAAACATGTTATTCACCAAGATACTCAAACAGAAGAAATTGTCAAACAGCTAACATTAGTTCCTAGCAAAACTAATGATAGCAATAGATACGTAACACACAATCAAACTTTGGAAGTATTTCTAGACAAACAAGAAACAAAAATAATTAATCAGGCCACTCCTGAAACAATTAAATCTGATGATAATAAAGTTTTGTTAATTACGTCAGATGGACATGGAATTGGATTAGTGGATAAGCTAGTAAATAAAACAAATTGCATAATACAAAATATATGTAAGCCAGGAGCTGGTATAGAGGAAATTATTAGAAATCTAGAAAATGAAGCTAAAATACTTTCGAAAAAAGATGATTTACTTATAATTGGAGGAATAGAAGACAATATAATAGAAGATTCTCCTACAAACATAAAATTCTTGAGATTATAAAAAATATTATTAAAACTACTGCCCATACAAATCTGATATTGTCTACTTTACCTTTCCATTTCATTTTACAACATTTATATATTCAATAAAAAATTAGAAGAACTTACTCAGGGATACGAACACGTAAAACTATTAAACTTCAACAAACACTTAAGAAGAGCTGACTATACAAAACGTGGAGTATACTTAAACTCAACAGGAAAAAACAAACTTATCGGTAGTTTACTAAATCTTTTGAATATCAATATGAGCCAACAACATCAAATTGTAATGGAACAACAAAACATTTTATATCTAGACATCCAACCAGCCACAACAGTAGACAACTTAGATGATAATACTACTATTAATAAAAACAAAGTAAACGCCGACTTATCTACTTCAAATAATATCTTTATATCACAGGAAGAAAAAGAAGATTCAATTAAAGATATGAAAGATAATTTCAATTCCACAGGCAATAACACGGCAGCAGTTGAAGAACATTTTTTAACAATAAGCCAGGCTTCACAGTATTGCACTTAAATAGTAAAGGTTTTAAAAACAAAAAATTAGAAATAGAAATTATTTTAGAAAATTATAATGTAGATATAGCTTGTATAGTGGAACATTGGTATACTTATCAAGAGTTAGATGTACTGAGTTTTACTAATTATGTAGTAGCAAGCAGTTTTTGTAGAATAGAATATAAACGAGAAGCAGTATTAATATTAATTAAGAACAATATCAAACATGATATATTTTCGTGTAATATTGAATGTACAGAAAAACTTTTTGAGTATTGCGGCGCTAAATTACCTGATATAAATTTAACCATATTTTCAATATATAGAACTGCAAGTAGCAACGTTGAACTGTTTTTAGATTTGTTTGAAAGTCTTCTTCAGGTTAACACAAGTAGTAACAATGTAATGTATTGCGGTGATTACAACATAGATTTATTAAAATCCACAAACCAATCAAATGCATTTAAAAGTATGTTCTTCTTCTTCTGTGAGTGAGTCTCCTATCGGAGGTTCCCTATCATCAATTGTTAGCTATCATCAAAGCTATTTGAACCTTGTTGACTGTATGTTACAATCATTTAATCTAAAATTTACTATTAATGATCCAACCAGAATTACCAATTCTTCGCGAACATGTATTGACAATATAATTGTCAACAAAATACATCAATTTATACTCAAAATGATATTGTTCCCATATCTGACCATAATGTACTAACTTGTAATTTAGATTTGACAATTTTACTAAATACTAATAGTAGTTACAAGTTTATAAGAAGTTATAATGACAACAACAAATGTTATTTTATAAACTTAATAAAAGACATAAATTGGATAGATGTATTTAATGACAAAAAGCCATCAGCAAAATGTAAAACTTTCTGTAATATTATAGCTGCAATACATGATAACGCTGTTCCAGAAAAAAAAGTTTTATTGAATAAAAAGAAAAATGCATGGATAACTCAGGGAATCAGAAAATCCAGTGATACCAAACAAGATTTGTATTTGCTGTTAAACGTATATCGTTGATATACTATAACAACAACTTGTTCTGTACTATAAAAAGTGCAGTAATATTTTTAAAAAAGTTATTTTAGCAGCCAAGAAAATGTTAGTCGACAATAAAATACTAAAATCTAATAATATAGTTAAATCTACCTGAGATGTTATTAAATCGGAAACCAATCAAACAAAACCGTCCGACAACATTAATTTACTTATAAATAATGAACTTGTAGTTGACTCTCAAGTAATAGTAAACTCTTGTAGTCACTACTTTAGTGAAATCTCAACAAAATTAATTAAAAAAAATTACGTTTTTAACGACACCGACTCGCTTAATATGTTGAATAGAGCCAAACTTGACAATTCATCGAGATTATTTTTAAAACCGGTAGACGAAAATGAAATATTGAATATTGTTAAAAAATTAAAACATACAAATGCTACAGGGTTTGATAGCATTCCAATACATATAGTAAACTAATTTAATTAATACATGCCTTGAAAATGGATACTTTCCCGATGAGTTTAAGATTGCAACAATTATTCCTCTACATAAAAGCAAATCTAAGTCTGACATAAATAATTATCGTCCAATATCAATTTTGCTTTGTATTTCTAAAATATTAGAGACTGTATTAAAATTACGAATAGAAGATTTTATGATTAAAAAAAAACTATTTTCTCTTCGTCAACATGGGTTCACAACAAATAAATCTACTGCAACAGTTCTGTGTGAAATAGGTTATAAAATATACTCTAAGATTAATACTAATAAATTGGTGGCAGTTGTTGGGATCGATTTATCAAAGGCTTTTGATGTTGTTAACCACTCATTACTTCTTAAAAAAATTGATTATTATGGAATTAGAGGTAAAGCTTTTGATATGATTAAATCATTTTTAACAAATAGAAAACAATACGTTCGCATTAATTACTCAAACAATTACAACGAAATAACAAGCTACAATTCTATTAGAACTAATATTAAATGTGGGGTTCCACAAGGATCAATTCTTGGACCTCTACTATTTAATATTTTCATTAATAACTTATCATTTAATATGAATTTTGATGTGACATGTTATGCCGACGATACAACTATTTGTTTATATGCCGATAATAAAGACGACTTAAATGATATAGTAAGAGAAGCCTTAGTTTCTATATCGCATTGGTTTAACTGTAATAAACTTGCAATAAATGTGAACAAAACGCAAATTATGGTTTTTCCACCCAACAAAATTCAAGAACTAAATGTTCGTGTTAATAGTGAACTAATATCAACTACATTAGATTTTAAATTATTAGGTGTGACTTTTGATAATGATTTAAAGTTAAAAAGTCATGTATGTAATATGTCTGTAAAATTAAATAAAAGCATTTATTCTCTAAGAACTTTAAGACATTATTGCAGTAAATCTACACTACGAATAGTTTATTTTTCCTACTCAATAGTAGTGTATGGAATTCTATTGTGGGGAAACAAGTTAAATCTTAAAGACGTCCTTAAGACACAGAAAAAAGCTATTCAAATTTTAGCAAACATAGGTTTTAGAGATTCTTGTAGATCATATTTTAAAAGTCTAAGTATTTTGACGGTTCCATCAATTTATATTTACCATGCATCAAAGTATATTTTTTCCGAGATTTTTTCTAATAAAGCAGACCTCACTACAAATAAAGACATACATAACCACAACACACGAAACCAGTTTTTATTAACTGATATTCCCGCAAATAAATATGTAAAAACATCGTTTTATATTGTAGCAAGAAACATTTTTAATAAACTCCCTGAAGACATGAAACAGATGAAATTAAAAATTAGTTTTTTAAAAGTACTTAAACGTTATCTGATAGAAAACTGTTTTTATTCTTTATCTGAATATTTTAACAAAGATCGCTAATATTATTTATTATTAATTTTTAAAATAGACAAGTTATATTATTTAAGTTTTATAAATGTTTTGTTTGTGTATTAAATTTTGTATTATGTACTATGTATTTCTACACCATTTGGTATTTTTTGAAATAAATATTATTATTATACAAATTGTTGAAACAAAATTTAACACAAACAAAAAAAAAACAAGAAATTGTATTTGTAACATCTGACAAAATTTAAAAAAAAATAAAAGTCGCCGTAATAAAAAAAAAGTAAAACTTGTTAGCTTAGTTCGTTTGCAATGTTGTAAACAACTTCAAGAAATCTTCTAGTATAGTTTTATGTTTTTTTATTTTTTCATTGCTTTTAGCATTTCTTAATGTTTGACGGTTGGAAATGTTTTTTTCCTAATCGACATAGATAAGAAGTAATACTTGTTAGTAGTAGTAGTATGTACTTATATACAGTCGTCTTCACAATTTGTACGTGATTATATCCAGTAGTGGGTACAACTTTGGTTGCTTTTGAAGTTAATAAAAATCTAATTTAGGACCTAACCTAATTGTATTGTTGCCCATTTTACGATTAATCCAGATTTGCCACAGAAATTTTGGTTTTTTATATTTTATGTCCATTTATTATTGTTTGGGGCATTCAAACAAAATTTTCTATATTATAACCGCTAAACAAGTGTGTTAAAACATCTTGGGTGGATTCAAAAACCATTAAAAAAACTTGTAAAGTGTTCGGAGAACCTTGCCAAAGCTGTTAAAGTAAAAATTGTGTTCTCAACTCATACAAAAATTTACAAACTGTCACGATATTGTAAACTCTAGAGAATTGTTGACAAGTGTTTTGTGAATACCTCCAAAAAACTCTGGCCTTATCAAATAAACTACAAAAACACAAAACTATTTGAGTAAAATTTCAAGACTGCCTAAGGCCATTAAAATCAATCTACAAAAAAAACGCCTAATATTAAAAAATTGAACTTTTTTTTTGTAAAATTAGATACAGTCTTTGCACACTATGCTAAAATGGTAAGCTTATAATCTAGAATAGTATAAAACAAACACAATAAATGGCTATACTTGCCGGTAAGGCCAGATTTAAACTAAAAAACAAAGTCTACACACATTGACGCAGTCCTAGTGTCAAACAAGGTCACAACCTAAAGATAGTGTAGTGTCATGTACGACTCGCCATACTTCTTCTTTATGTACACTACATCGTTTCCTATCTCCGGCCGTGTAAAACAGTTATCCTATGCCCATACCAATCCAGTTGCAGATGTTACGTAACCATGATATGGTTCTCTTGTCTATTGACCTTTTTCCTTTTTTCCTTCAATTCGCACTTCTATTATTAGTTATAGGATGTTGTATTTTTGGTTACGCAGTATGTGGCCAAGTTATGCAGTTTCCATTTTCTTGGATTACAGTCATTCTCTTTCTTTGTTCTTTTAATAAAAGAAGTAACAAAGTAATTAAGTTTTTGAAGAAACGCAAAAACACGTTTATTAGTCTTTAATTTTAAAAGCTTTTTGGTATCATTGCAATTTATTTTAAAAGAACATTTGTTTTAGCTTTTTTTTTTTTTCTTAGCCAATAGTCATCCACTTCTGGACGTAAGCTTCTCTTTTAGTTTTTCTTGGGCCAAAATATTAGTTTATTGGTCAATTCTCTTTGTGCTACTTATCAACATGACCTGCTCGTTGCCAATTATTTTGACTATACGATTAATGATATCGGTCACTTTAGTTTTTTTTTATTATTTTGTTCTCTAGATAGTTTTGAGTTTTTATAAAAGCCTTGCAATTCTCTAAATACCAGGCAAACAATTTTATACTATGTGACCGTGCAATGTCTTGTTGAAAAATGAGATTTATCAGTTCTTAAAAGTATAGCGTTAATACTGGCTCCAACACTTTCTTGATATATTAAAGTGCATTTAAACTGGCAAATATCTCCCCACATCACACCTTAAGTGTATCCTTACCGCAGTTATGGAGCTTGCGTTATAAAGCCTCAAGGCGTATCCGGTAGTTCTGGTCGGGAAGAAAGCCTCCCTGCACCAAAACCCTAAGTTGGTAAACGACCGGTGGTAAGATTCCAGACTAATTCACCCCGCAGCGTTTTAGTTGCATTGCGGGTCTGTGAAAGAACTACCTGCAATAAACGGAACCTGGTAGCTGAGTCACCCTAGAAAAACGTCTCTAAAGCCTGCAACATTCTACTTTGGCACTAATTTCTTTTTAAGTGAGTGGTCAAAACTAACTCGCCCCAACCAATCGGCTGCGTCGTCCAGTCAGATGACCAACAGAGTGAGCCATAAGCAGTGGCGGAACGCGCAACAATACTTAATGCTTATTGTATGTAGTTACCGTTTGTGTACAACCCATTTCAGGGAACTATAATTCTTTAGTAACATTAAAAATCGAGAGCAAAAAAAGGTTTTGTTTATCTACTTTTAATCTCTTACTTAGGCAACCTAGGAAGAAAGCAAACAAATCTAGGCCAAGCCTAAAAACTAATAGTAGCTGTCACCAAACAGCTCCATCTCTTAGGCAAAACCACTAAGGCACACAGTTAATCAAAGCTGCCTTAACTTGAAAGCTGGATAATAGCCTGACCACTCACAAAAAAACACTTCCTACCTTTCTTATAGTGGTCATACCAAAAGAAACCCTTAAAATCACCTGTAATAATAACACATCTTTAAAATTGTCTGTTTGATAACTTTATCCATTCTTTATTATAATTACATCAAATATAAAGGTTAACTGAAAAACATAAATTACAAGTTGTGGTCAATTATAATTTTGGTAAATATTTAGAATTCTATAACTCAAATTCAGCATCAAGTATGTATCCTGAATTAAAGAAAATATCAAAAATATTCCAAAATACTCTTAAATTGTGATAAAATGTATATGAATTGTCAAAAGAAGTCTTGGACTGTCATAAAATGTTAAAAAAAAATCTAAATACTTTAGAACTGTCATGAAATGCTACGGAGTTGTCACAAATGTCAAAATATGTGCTAAAATTGTCATAATATCATAAAATGTTTATGAATTGTTAAAAGAGTTTTCAAACTATTATAAAATGTTTAATTGTAACCATAGAATTTTCCTAAAAATTAAAAACATTTCAAAATACTCTTAAACTGTCATAAAATGCTTCTGAGCTATCACAAATATCATAATAGTAGCTTAAGTTAGCTTAAAATGTTTCTGAATTGTCAAAAAAGTTCAGACTTTTTTTTTAACAAAAAATGTTTCAAAATATTCTTGAACTATCATAAAATGCATTTGAGCAGTCACATTCTTGGATTTTCAAAAAAAGTTTTTTTTTTTTTTTTAATAAAAAATATTCCAAAATACTCTTAAACTGTCATAAAATGATTTTGAGCTGTCACCAATGTCATATAAAGACGGTGATATTCAATCTCTGGATGACCAAAACGTAAATAGGTTACTTCGGTTTATGATTATTAGTAAGTAGTTTAAATTAGGGTACACATTCACCCTCCCAAATGTTTGTTATCAAAAGATTAGAAGTTCTTTTCGTTGCAAACGTTAAAAATTATTAAGTGCAAGAAAGAGATAGTGATATCCAATTTCTTGTTGACCAATACTTGGGTGAGTGGGTGGGTCACTCCAATTTATAATTATCATTAAGTAGTTTAATTTGAAGTGCCCAAAACTACCCACCCAAAAGTTTATTATCAAGAAATTGAACGTTTCAAGCGTTAAAGGTATTTATCTGCAATTATTTCCAATCTCTTGATAACCAACACTTGAGCGGGTAGGAGGGTCACTATAATTTATGATAACCATCCAGTAGTTTAAAGTAAACTGCCTCTCCCACGCTCAAGTGTTTGTTATAAAGAAATAAAAAATGTTTTGTTCCTGCAAGCGTTAGAAATTTGTATGTCCAAAAAGGCAATTTTTTAAGCAAGTAATTTAAACAGGAGTGACCAAAAACCCGCCCGAGTATTTTTTGTCAAATATTGAAAGTTTTTTTTTCTGCAAGTATTAGAAGTTCCTTAGTCAGAGAAAGACGTAATAATTCCCATTTTTTAATGACCAACAATTGGGCAAGTGGGTGGGTCACTCCAGTTTGAACTAAACTGTTCTTTCTTGGAGAAAGCTCGAAGAAAACAGCTCTACAAAGAGCGCAAACAGATATCATGAGCAACAAAAGCAAAAAGTGGATAAAAACAATCTCATATAAATCTACAATAATGGCTCAAAAACTATTTGAGGTTCTGGAGCGCTAATTTACTCCCAAGATCTAGACGTCTCAATATCGTTACTACTAGAGATACATACAACTATCCTCCAGGCACAGAAAACTGAAATAACCCATGGGATCACAAGGTGATAGAAATAGTAACCCGAAAAATACATGGTAAAAACGTACAAACCCTAACAAACAGTGAAGCAACAGTTTTAGCTATAGAAAAACTTAAAATTACATCAAAGTTAATATACTAGAATGCCATAAAACCTTGGCAGTTTGCTCAAATAACATTGAGCTGTGCTGGATGAAAAGTTACTCCAACACAAAAGGTAAAATATACCCAATGTATTTAAAGCACAATAGTATAACAACCCGGGTTTTATACAAGCATAAAAAGTAATGCTTGCCCCAAATTCTAAAACGGCCAACTACTACTTAAAACTGTCCAGAAAAAACCTACAAACCATAACAGGAATCTTGACAATTAAGAAAACATGCTTACATAAAGG
Organism: Tachinus rufipes; assembly: GCA_963932245.1. Lineage (NCBI taxonomy): Eukaryota > Metazoa > Arthropoda > Insecta > Coleoptera > Staphylinidae > Tachinus > Tachinus rufipes. The sequence continues at coordinate 83,070,164 of OZ010744.1, forward strand.
CATTGTAGCTAGTCCGGTATGCAAAGAATGTAAATTATAAGGCGAGACGACCGACCAGAGTCCATGTTAGAAAATTGTTGGCTTAACATACCCAGCATAAGGGACACCCCGCCAAGCAATGTTACATCAACCACGTTAGCTGGGTATTTAAACAAGAGAGTAAGTTTTGCTACTAGAGGAGGGACAAAAGAGTTAATGAGGCCTAAGTGCAGTAAAAATAGTTCACCCTCTCACTCAAACCCAGGTCCAGATATGTCTAGCTATAAAAAACTCCAAATTTGTCCTCGTTTTAAGACGTCTCCTGACCATGCTGCAACAATCGTGACCCATAATTAATTAGTAAGTAAGAATTATTTAGCAATTAATACTTCACTATTCCAACACTATTTATGTGTCCTTTCTTTCTTTCGTTAACCTTTTAAACTTCTTAACTTTATTTGTTTTGAATTATTTCTCAAGAAAATGGTCAACTTAATACCGCCAAATATTGTTTAAACTCATTATTGCGGTAACGTCAAAATTCTACGCACTACTTTTCTTTCTTTACCTCTTTTCTTTTATTCTGTACATACATTTTTAATCTTTTTGATTAATATTTGATTCTTTGGATTGTATATTATTTAACATGATTGCACTAGCAGCAAGTAGAATATAAACTAAACTAATCAATATTTGTTCTAAATTAGCAAAAATTCTATCTTAATGAGAACACTCAATTTTCGTATATAAAATGTCTATAGAATTTCCATACTTTTCTTTGTGGTGCAAGTAGAATCAAATAAATTTAGAACTGATTTGAGAGTTAATCTATTATTGTCATATTGGACGCCAATCAAGCAGTTGCTCTTTAACAGAGTTGGGCAATAATTGATTACAATAGTAAAATAAGTAAAACGTACGTCAGCACTGAATAAATAAATAAATTATAAATACAAAAATAATTGAATATAAACTTATAATTACAAAGTAATCAATTATTTTTTAGTAATAAATGTACTCTGGTACGCCCTTATGTACCAAATGAGTGCTCCTCAAATACTGATTAATAAGTACTTATAAACCCGTAAATATCGCGTATAGATTGTTAACCCAAAGTTTCAGAATTAATTGAATATAGACTATTTAATTTAGTATTCTAAACTCTTAAGTAATACAATTTCCTATATTATTTCTTACCAATAATAATGACTGCTTGTGGCACCTCGATTTCTATTTGCTGCAGCGGCAGCGTTCCTTTTCTTCTTATAGTGAGGAATCAAAAATTCATCGGTTGCTGAAACCGTCCGCTGCACTGACTCTTTGCTAAATTTTCTATGGTTATCATAAAGACAAAGTACACTTTCGTCTCCCCTCTTTCCAATGGCTTGACATTCGGGACCTGTAACATCAGAAATGCAGAATGGTGGAATTTCGTAATTATATCACATACAAATACAATATAAATTTTTGTTGTCGACTCTAGTGGGATACCTTCCCAATTCAGAACTATCGCCCGAAGGATTAAAATGGTTGATTTTACGCCTCTACAAAAAAAAACTAAATTAATAATCAAAATAAAATAAAATAAAATGACACTGACAAGCTGAAAACTTCAAATTTGTCATAATAGAATATTGGCTTGAGATGATTATTAAATCTACCTCTACAATCCTTGGGTGGCGATAGTAATCGTCTCCAGTCGCTTCGCTTTGTTGTAAACGTGATTGTTCTCTGAGATGGTGCCTTCGTTCTTTAATACTGGTTGCATCGGATGAAAAACTTAATCTACAAATAATATGGTAATAATACTTTTGCAAATAAACTCGGAAGAATAACTTACGGTAAATTTAATAAATCAAGGTTGTCAAAATTATTATCGCTACTTGTCTTGTTCCCAAATGTGTTCTGAAATGTCAAAACGATATAGAATACACTGAGTTTTAATATTGATAAATTAAATAGTACCTCTTCGTCCTTAAAAAACTCTTTTCTCATTATACGCTTAAGCAACTGTAAATTTGCAGGAACTCAGTGACAAACGTAAATAATTCTTGAGGGTCTCGGAAAATTCTTTAAAACAACGCATTACAGTTACTATGATTACTTGACATAACAAAACAATTTTTGAGTACACTTACAACAATACCTGACTTCAAGAATTATTTAAATTAAAAAAATTAAATTGGCTGTAACTCTATGTTATATTTTCTTATGTTTGAAAAATTACAAACATTTGTTGCTGCAAAAATTCTTATAGATTCCATGGTGATAAACTTTATCGTTTTTTCTTCGTTATTCGTGATCAAATGTTTTCTAGCACACGGAATCGATGAATGCGGATGTTGATTCTATAACAGAAGATTGAAAATACCAAACCGGATTATTTCTTATTGTTTATTGTTGTGCATTTACTTTAAATGAAAAATATAAAAGATATGATCAAGTAGGCAAAATTACAACACAACCATCAATCGTGTAGCTTATGATATAAATGTAGCCACGCTATTAGTGGTTTAACTATAATTTCTAAAATTATATTTTAATTGTAGCTACTAGTTAGTTAGAGTGACAGAAGTGCAATAAAATACGATCAGGAGCGCTATACAATAATAAAACATCGTATAAAAAAGAACAAAGAAATAAATTAATAAACAATAGCAATGATATAGACCTTTTGTTTTACTTTGTTGTGTCTCTTAGTAAGCCTAAATTTGTAAAATAGAGTTGTCCTGGATAACGTTCTGTAGATAATATCTTGTAATAAGTTTCCTGTTAGAAAGTCTAAAATTTAAATCTTCGCTAATAAACTAATAACGGAATTGCTTCAGGAGCTGTCTGGATTATGGATTCTTAATTTAAGTGGGAAAGTGAAACCATTTTTACTGCACTTAGACCTCATTAGGCCTGTGTACCACCTTAATCCTCCGTTTCCCTTATGCTGGTCAGCAGTTTCCTAACATGAACCTTCTTTTGCCTAGGTGAAGCCGTTTTGTCCTCCATTTCACTTCACCGACCACGTGGTGTAGTGGTTAGCGTACTCGATTGCTACACCACGGGTCTTGGGTACAAGTCCCCTATCTAAATGCCCACTTTTTCTGGTTAAGAAAAAATGTGTAGTGATGAGTACGTCTTCTTTCGGATAAGAAGTGACGACAGTTTGAAGTAGTAGTCGGCCATTTTGGGATTTGGGACAATCATTGCTTCTATTGCCTGTTTACAACCCAGGTTGATGTACCATTGTACCAGCCAGAAAAAAGTCATAAATCATAGACAAACAATAAGGCGTGGCATACATCCTATACAACACAAAAAGTCAAACAACAAAATCAGAAAGTGGTAAAAGCTTCACTTGGGTGAAGACGAGATGCAATTATATACTTCTCTCCAAATGAAAACACCGATCAATTAAAAACGGCAAGATTATTGGCTCGACTGAGATGGTAACAAAAATTAGAAACTGATAACAACACATAGACAGCAACTCTGTGTAAAGCTATTAAACAAACTTATCAAGCAAAACATTTTTCCTAGGGACTAGAGAAACTATGAATATAACTTACAGTGTACCCCCAGAGCTCCGTGTTGGAAAAAATAGCACAAAATAAACGTCCTAAATAATTAAAAGATGTATCAAAAAGATGAGTTTACAGCCGGCAACATAAAAAATAAATACCATAGACTTAGTAGACAGAAAGTAGGAGATGGATGCTTTGAATCATACAAGAAAATGTGTCTTGCGGTACATGACGGTTACCCCTACTGCGATGAAACAGATAACAAAAAGCATACCAAACCATCAGAATGAAGCTCCAGTAAAAGTCAAAAATGAGTGGTTCGGCAACCGAAAGCGCTCCACAATGTGCTTAATGTATTTACCCCTTAAAAAAAATCAGCAGCTTTTGCTATAAATAGAGTACTAGAATAATTATAGTTGGAATGCCTACAACACCTACAGTAGTAATTATCAAAGAAAACAAAATTTATATTTAGTTAAGAACAAAATTATTATTGTATACAATGGACACTGCCAACGTTTGCGGAAAATGTAAACCAAAACACAAACTACGTTATGTAAATCGCTTTATTGCTTCTCAAAATATTTTCCTTTAAAATCTATACACTTTTGCATCCAATGAAACCAATCTTCAAAACAATTTTGCCAGTCTGAGCGAGGTACCTCCAAAACAAGTGATTTAAATGCTTCAACGGCCTCTTCAGACGATGAAAAACGCTCGCCACGCATTTTATTTTTGATATTTCGAAACAGAAAAAAGTCATTGTGCAATAAATCAGGCAAATATGGGCAATGAGTCATTAATTGGATGTTGTTACTGGTCAAAAACTCTACAGTTTGTCGTGCTGTGTGAGCGCTTGCATTGTCATGATGAATAATGAATCGCCGGTTTATGTTGTTCCTTCCGGAAAACAAATTGAAGTATACCAGTCAGCATTAACTGTCCTTCGATCCTCTAAATAATAAAAAAACAGTTGCAACATGACCCGTTTTTTCCAAAGAAACAAGCAATCATTCTTTTCGAAACGCTTCGTGAACGCACCACTTTTGTGAATTTAGGTTCATTTTGAAACACCCATACAGTCAATTCCTGTTTAGTTTCAGGTTCACATGAATATATCCAAGATTCGTCACCTGTTACGATGTTATATACCAAATTTGAACGACCCCCTTCGAATTTCTTTAGCGTTTCCTTGCACCACTTGATACGTGCTTGTTTTTGTTCTTCTTTCAAATTGTGTGGAATCCAACAACTGCAAAGCTTCCTTACATGCATATGATCGTGCAAAATCGTATGTATTTGTTTCGCTGCAACGCCTAAAGATGTCTCTATCTCACTATAGGTCACATGCCGATCTGACAAAATCATTTCAGGCACAGCATCAATATTTTTTGCAACAACAGAGGTGTATGAACAACCTTCGCAAAGATCGTCATCAAACGTTGGTCTTCCACATTTGAATTCTGCGAACCATTTGTAAACCATAATTTTGGAAGGCGCTTCATCCCCAAATAACAAACTAAGTTTTTCCACACGTTGCTGCGGTGTTAAACCGTATCAAAAATCATAAAAAATCATCAGTCGGAAGTCATGATTCGAAATTTCCATTTTTCACACAAATATTACTCTCGTTAAATTTTGTTGAAACTAAACCGAGCAGTTTGAAATCGAACTGTCAACTGAATTATAGGTGAAAATCGTCAAATTTTACGAATATGACAATCGCAGAATACAGGCAGTACTTGATTCCGCAAACTTTAGCAGTGCCCCTCGTATAAAGTAGAAAAAAAACATAATTTGCTTTTTTTTACTTGTATGAAATAAAAATAAAGTTTATAATATAATAAAACAACTTATTTGTTTTTTTATTACAAATTTATTACGAATACATTACTAGTTGGCTTACATCTGTAGAAGGCTCTTTTAGAGCCAAAACTAATAATGTATTCGTAAGAATAAATTTGTTTTAAAATTAAAACATTACGTAGTAGAAGTCACTACTATCAATTATATAAAATAAAGTTTATTATTATTTTTCAAAATTCTTTTTTTTTTACTTTTTTTTAAGTTTCAAAAAACCCTCGTATAACTGATTTCCTATTGAATTCTAGCAGTCTAGCGCCATCTATAGATAAATATTGCAACTTACATTTATTAATAAATTATGTATTTTTAATTGTAAATAAAGAAATAAAGTGAAGCTAGATTTAACAATTACTGAATTAGATAGTATAACAAATAAAGCAAATTACTTACTATCCTATGATATAGTTAAAGCTAAAGAACACTAGTTATATGTCTTCTGTGTCATTGACAAAAAAAATTATGTCAAAGTTGTAATGTTTATAACAACTTACGATTTATGAATAATCAATCTTTACGTAAGTTATGGTAATAATAAAGAACTTGCCGGATTTAATCATCGGATAAAAACATACTAAGGTATTGTATGCAAATATTTTAATTATTTGATTATGATTAGACAGCAGCAAAATATGTTAAACCAAAGGTTAAAAACTGCAACAACGCATAATTTTGACAGATACCTGACGACAAAATTTCTGTATGGAAAATATGAATAGCAACATTAATGTAGCTGTGCAATAATAACATTTTTATTTATAATAATTAGATGGAGTCGGAGGACGGACCAAATCAGACAGACAATGGTCGGCCTATAGTGACAACAAATGTTATAACCAAAGCAGATAGTCGAGATTCCCAACAGAGATATTGCTGGGTTTGTTTTGCCACTGATGAAGATGATGAGAATGCAGCTTGGGTGCAACCTTGTAATTGTCGGGGGACAACAAAATGGGTATGTCACTCACATACAATTATCAGCTATGTATCAAAACTTTTTAAAAGCTTGCAATTTGAATTATTAATTGTATCAATTTGGTATTAAAAATTAATTTTTTTGCCAGCTTTTTAATAATTAGGAGGCAATAAAATTTTAATTTTATATATTGTTTAAAGGTTCACCAAGCTTGCCTGCAACGTTGGGTGGATGAAAAACAAAAAGGTGGCAATATGGGGAAAGTATCTTGTCCTCAATGTCAAACCGAATATATCATTGTTTTTCCAAATATGGGTATCCTAGTTCTTATCTTAGATACTGTTGATAGTTTTATATATAAAGGCTGTCCATTTCTGGCAGCCGGTATTGTCGTTGGTGCAATTTACTGGTGTGCTGTAACATATGGTAATTTATTTCTAATTTTTAAACATTGGTTATGTTAATAAATCTATTTATTTCAGGAGCTATAACTGTGATGCAGGTTGTAGGACAGAAAGAGGGATTAGCTGTTATGGAACAAGCTGATCCTCTAGTTTTACTTATAGGTTTACCTGCTATTCCAATAGCACTTGTAGTTGGTAGGATGGTTCGTTGGGAAGACACTGTCTTACATTTTATTCGACGATATTTAGCAAGAGTACCGTTAATTAAACATATACTTCCATTTAGGTAAATTGATATATTCATTTAAAATACAAACAATTTTATATTATTGTTATTATAGAGTTGATGTAGGTCCAAATTTCACAAGAGGTAGCGAAGATGACATACCTCCATTATCAGATCCGGTATCTGCAACTCGTGTGTTGTGTGGTGCACTATTAATGCCTACAATTTCCAATGTGATTGGCAAATTACTGTTTGATTCAGTAAAGTCCAATTTTCACAAAACAGTGCTTGGTGGGGTTACATTTATATTAGTTAAGGGCGCTTTAAAAATTTACCATAAGCAACAACAATATATCAGACAATGTCAACGGAAGATTTTGGATTACACTGAATCAAATATAGCAACTTATTTAAGAAGAAGCCGGCCGCCACAGTAAACTTTTTACAAATAATTTACAAGTCTTTTTTTATTAAGATGCACTTTTGTAATATAGTTGAAATTAATTGTCATACCTTGTTATTTATGTTTTTGAATTATACAGTTTTAAAAATATTATTTTTATTAATAAATACATTGATGAAATGATGTGATGGGGGTATGTATAGTTATAATTTTTAATTAAAAGAAATTGAAGATTTCTTGTTTTAAAAGTAGATTTTTATTTTTAGTGGTATAATGAGTTTTCGAGTTACTTATTATTTCATCAAAACTTTGTAGGCATTTAATTTTTTTGGCCAGAACAAAAAAATTTAATTTTTTTAATCTTGGCCAAACTGAAACCAAAATGTTGCACAAAATTTTAACATGCCTAAACATAAATCCTACCTATTGCAACAGTTGCTTGTGGCAACTTTATGTGTTTTAGCAAGAGCTTTCTTGTCATTTGACTTAAATAGTTGTCATAGCCAGTACTTACTACTTACTAAAAAATGTAATGTTAATACGGCCACTTAATATTCTAGACAGGTGCTTCTTGCGCTGGTATTTACCTTTAAAATGAATTGTCTGAACTAATATTTTTTGAATTATAATTAAAAACAAAATATTTGTAAATCAAAAATTAATGTATTAATCCTCTAATTAATGATATTTGGATTAGTAAAAATATTCCCATAGATAATGGGTGGGATAAAAAAATAAAACAGATGGGTGGGATAAAAAAATTAAAACTAGAAGCTGCAGAGCTACCTGTATGCAAAAGTCTGCAATGCGAAAGGGCGCACTAGCACAGAGGGGATCCCTGACGTTCATTTCAAAACTTGGGGGAAGGGAGAAATAAAGTTAAAGATTTTTTTAATACTTTGCTGTTCCTACACAAATTAGTTATTTTATTTCAATTTTAGTACTTTTTGAAGATTCCAGTAACTGGTTAAAGTAGTTTGAGTTATAAAATACAAATAGAAGCATTACTATAAACTTTTGAACAGTTTTAGGGTAACTTTTTTGAAAGCTGACGAGTAGACTTTGATAGATTTAGATTATTTATTCCAATTTTAACAGTTTTTTTTACTTACTTTTAACAGTTATATAGTAACAAAATATAATAATTTTGTTAGGAATCAAATCGATCAATTATTTACATTACATTTATTAATTTAAACTTTTACATTACTAATTTTTTAAAACAAAGTATTAAATCTATCAATTCAATAGTTTTTTTTTGTTTTGAAATTTTGACAGTTCTGGTTCTGACACATGATTTACTTATGTTATATAATACAATTAACTACATTACTGTTTGACTGCTTTAGTAACTTACTTAACAGATGTTAATTTTTTTTTCTAATTTTAAACTCTTATACACATTACTACAACCTATTTAACATTTACAAAGTTAATAAAATTTTATGACAGTTTAGAGTAAATTTAACAAATTTATGGCATTTTTGCCAACTTATGATATTTTTATACATTATTGTAACTGTTTTACGGGTTTTGTCACTTCATTGACAGATTTGCTACATTTTTGCCAACTTATTATGTTTATATATGTACATTAAACATGTAAACTATTTCACAATTTTGGTAACTTTTTGAGACTCTAAAATACAACTTCACAATTCTTGTGCACATGTGCAAACTTATAATGTTTTTATACGTTACTACCAACAGTTTGACAGTTTAAAATATTATTTGAAAGATCTGATACGTTCCTGCTAAACTATTATATTGTTGTAAACTGTTTAACAGTTTTGGTAATTTTTTTGCAGATGTAACGTTTTTGAACATTTTGAATCAAATTTGATACATCTGGCAAATTGTATGCGTTTTAACTGTTTGACAATTTTAGTAACTTTTTGACAGATTTAGTAATACTGTTGATCGTTTAAAACACAATTCAACTATAAATTGTTTTAATCGTTTTATTAACAGTTTAGAACACAATTGGTCAAATCTGAAAAGTTACTTACAACTGTTTGGCAGCTTTAGTAACTTTTTGAAATTTTTAGTAATAACCCCTGTGAAAGTTTAAAATATGATGTAGAATTTTTTGACAAATTTGAATACAATTTAACAATCTGTTTTTGTATGCATTTTATTACATTGTTGTAAATTGTTTGACAGTTTTAGTAATTGTTGACAGATGTAATGACAGTTTAAAAAACAATTTGGCAGATTTATTTTGTAACTTTTTGATAAACGTAGTAAGATTTTTAACAATTTAGTAACTTTTTGACAGTATAAAATACAGTTTTTGACACGGTACTGTAACTTATTTCTGATTCCCAGCAAAAAATTGTAATTTTTGGTTGACAAATGACAGTTGACACATAAATTATTACTGTAACTTGTTTGGCAGATTAGAAATTTTTTACAGACGTAGATTTTTTAACAGTTTAGTATACAATTTGGCCGGCTTGCTACAGATTTGCCAAATTATAAGAATTTTACACAAATCTCAAAACTGTATGCCTTTTTTTTAATCATTTCTGATGAAGCCTTTCTCAATATACTGCGGTGCCCAAAAACTATTGCTCCGCCACTGCCGCAGGTCGTAATTGTAAGTAATAACTTTTCCTCAATTTTAAATCTTTGTTTCTTTATTTTCATTAGCTTTCCATTTGATACTAAAGACTCGCTTTTGTTTACGTTAAGCGCAAAGTTTATTATTTCTGTTGCAAAAGCATCCAATTGGGTTTGGAGTCTTACTTTTGTTTGTGCATAAAGGAGCGCAAATAAAACTGCACCACCATGTTAAATAAAATTGACAATTACATATTCTCTACCAAACCTTACTTTCAGAGTCACTTTGATAAACGCTTCTGAATTTATCATAAGTAAATTTTAAATAGTCCACCATGGCAGACATTTTACATTTTGAAGGCTTTTGACTCAGTTTTGCAGATACTTAATTGCAATATGTATCTGTCATACTAAGTTGAGAGATCCAGTAGTGCAATATGGATTGTTTTTAGCTTTGATATTATTTATTTTAAAGTATCTTTCAGAATGTAGAAGTTTTGTGCTATTTTATTAAATAGAATCTATGAGTTAGAAGCCAATATTTTAGGACTTGCGTTTGTATTACTACAAAATGTTTGGGATTATGTAACTATCTAATGTACGTTCGTGCCGCTCTAGTGAAAACGCGTAAATAAAGTTGCCTATTTTAGGATTTAATAATAAATATATTTTCATATGTTTACATGTTTATAATTATCAGTTGTAAACTTTCGAACACAATCCGGAATAGAATAGAGCCATTCCCTATTAGGATTCATAAAGTAGGATTCAATAATAAAAATATTTTCTTCATTCTTATAACTTTGCTTGCTTGACAACTGCCAAAGTTGAACTGACAAAACAATGGACAATTTTAAAAAGGAGGCATATTTAAAGTGATCACATAATCCCATTCATTTATAAACTCCCTGTACAGCTGTCTTTTAGTATGTATACCATATACAACATAGAATCTCATAATAAATGTAATTATGGTTACACGTACACTAATCATGTATTAGTAATGTTCTAAATTAATAAGTGCCACAATGCCACAATATCTTAAAATGCTCTGCCGGAACTGGTACTCAAACCTGCGACTATTTATGCTTCTAGATTCGAGGCGCTTTACCCAACTGACCGGACCGAGCCACTCAATTTCCGGACCGTAACAAAACTGATTGTAATCAATCTGAAATCGCATTCAATTTCTACTTTAGTCAACAAACGCTATTCTTTCTCAAGCCATTTTAACCTTTCAGTTGTAATGTCTATGAAATTATTCAACTTAATAAATTGTTTTTTCTTCACATGCTGCTTATTTACTTCTAAAAAAAGACTGTAGTACTCACCGGTCACTTTTGTTGTTACTTGATCATGAATCCTTTTCTTTACTACAGTAATCCCAGAATAGATTGGCCCATGGGATGTGTGAAATGTAAACGCGAATGAAAGACATAGAGAAAACATAAGTTTTGTGTATATTAAATTGTCTATTATATCGGCCAATCTACTCGTGAGTTGCTATACGTACGGACAATCAAGGCAACTAACTTACTTCTGCCGACAGAGAAGCAGATATATTGTCATGATTATTGTTCAATAATACACGTTTTTATATTAAGGAGGTTCATTATATTCATTAAATGACAATCTTTCAGGTGGAATTTTACACATGTCTTTATCAGTGCTGTATTTCAACTCCCTATACATCTTTATATCTACAATTTTGCCAATTATGACAAAAATGATAAATAGTATAATAAAATAACATTGTTTTGATTAACATACGTTTTTGTTAAATATACTCTTCTATTGTGGAAAGCACTTAAATACCAAGTATAACAACACATTTTTTGTCACCAAAATGATGTAGATCTTTTCAATACTTTACCAGAAATAATAAATCAAGTTAAAATAAACTTCTTCTAATTGCGTAAATTTATATTTAGAAACTGTGCTGCTTGTAATGGGTGATTCATTTAGAGGTACTTTTTTTAGTAGAGTTTTTATGTTAGATAAAGCGTGCTCTAAGTCAAACTGCTATGTTATTTTTGTTCAGTAATGACTACAAATTATTCAGTTGTATTACGAAAATCAGCGTTCCATGAGGAAAGTGTTTTGTACGCTTAGAGCAACTTATAGTTTACTTAATCGGTGTACTAAATGCACAACTCGCTGTACTGTTAAAAAATTTGGAACTTCATATTCATTATTAGATAATACGCAACAAAATAAACCACATCCAGCACCTAGTAAAGAAAATATAACGGCGGTAGTTGAGAGTGATGACCGTGGTGAATCGATTTGGCGCTATTCTCAATAGTATAGTTTGTCGTTTGGAACAAATTGGAGTAATTTACGTAAGAATTTTGATTTAAAAGCATTCAAAATGTAACTCATGCAAGAATTGAAGCCAGCCGACTTTCCGAATTGTCACCGTTTTAGGTTTTAAGCTCTTAAAAAGCTTCAAAAAGAAATACTGTTTTCGACCAAAGTTTTGTTCAGCGTTTCTGGCTTAATGGCTACGTCAATAGGCAAAGTTGCCGTATTTGAGCTGAAGAGCAACCAGAAAATATTCAAGAGCTGCCATTACATTCAAACAAAACAACGGTTTGGTGTAGTTTATGGGATAGTGCAACATTTCTTTAAAAATAAGGCCGGCCGGAACGTAGTTGTGAATGGCGCTCGTTATCGCACAATGATAACAGACTATTTGCTGCCTAAAATTAAAACTGGTAATCTCGACGACATTTAGTTCTATCAAAACGGCGCTACTTGCCACATTGCCCGTGAAACCATGGCTTTATTGCCAGAACGATTTGGTAAACAGTTAATATCACGCCTCGGACCTGTGAATTGGCCGCCTAGATTATGTAATGATGGCCCTTCAGGTAGGAGCTCTAGGCTCGTGGGACCCGGAAAATGAAGCTGTACTCCGGGCCCTGGGGATTGGCAAGCGGTATGCTGGCCTGATGCGGAAGCTGATGAGCAGCGATGTGATTCGGTGGAGTCGAGACATTTATATCGAACACTTGACGGGCCATCGCCAGTATACTTAATCTGTTTTGCTTTTAATGTGTTAGTGAAGTGTCGCGTGCAATGTTCTTTTTATATATTGTGATATTACCCTAATCTTTTAGTACCTGATGAACAATCGAAATATTGTACCTGATAACTTTATGTAGCGCTTAAATTATACAACTGTGATATGAATTTTTAAAATGTATGTTATGTTATTTCTATTGATTTTAATCTGTTAGTATTTGTACAATTTTAGACATGCTCTATACACATGCATATGTTTTATTTAATTTTTATCTATTCTTTATATTGTGAATTCTTTTATGATTCAAATTTTTTCTATCTTTATTCTTATACACAAGTTTTTATTTTTATAACCATTTTTTATATATTGAAATTATTTTTTGAATAAAGTTTTTAAATCAAACCTCTAGACTTTTTCTTTTAGGATTACGTATAGTTTAAAGTCCACATGGATAAGCCGACTACGATTGGGGAATTAGAAAACAACATTACTTTCGTTATTTGCCAAATACCATTGAAAATGCTTGAATGCGTCATTAAAAATTGGAATTGAATGGACCTGTTATCCGTAGTTACTGCCAAAATTAAAAATAAAATCTTTAATAAATAATGTCCAAAAAGATTCTTTTTAATGATTATAAAGATTACCCGATAAAAATGTTTTTTTTTTGTTTTATTTTTTTAAAAAGTACTTCTAATTTTTACAAAATTGTCGGAAAATGTGAAGCTTACCTTATGGTCTATATATATTATTACAACATTGTCAATAAAAAATGATATTAATATCAGTAAATATCTCAAGCTACGTTCTTTCCTGAAACGAAAATCCAATTAATTATTATATAAGTAAGGTAATAAATCACGATTGTTTTAACAAATACTTACATGGCTAGACAAAGGTATCACGTTCGTTTCATATTTCTGTGAACTTATATAAAATTTCTAAAAAATATATAAACTTTTGTCTACTAAGTATGGATCAAATTAATTCAAAATTCTTAATAAACTATCAGAATAGAAAGTGTAGTTGCCTACTACACTTTGTTGTCGAAATTAACAAATTTAAATCCTATAGAAATAGCTCAGTATTTAAATCATAAATAATTTAAATATGGTCTATAGTTTTATAATTTTTAATTTAAAATAATGTATTTGTTTACGTTTTTTGAGACCTATAAAAACTAGTGTTTAACTAGTGGAAATATTTTTTTTAACCTCACTATCATTACCAAACTTAGCTTTTCCTTGTTTAGTAAACTGTTCTCTCGCTTAAAAAATATTACTTTCGTCACTTGTTACACAATATACTATTGCTGTCATTTAGGATACTTATTTGTGTATGTATTTTTTGTCGAGTATATATATAGTTCTGTAACTTTTTCGATAACTCCGTGCGTAATAAGCACTTTTCGCACGCATTATCAATGCGTAATAGAACATGACGTTTTCTCTAGCAATACCAGTTGCATAATTGACAAATTTAGTAACGAGAAGAGACATTTTTTAGTGAAAAGTACTTGTTTTTTTTTTGTTGTACAAAAAATCTGTTTATTTGTTAATTTATTTTTTCGAGCTGATAAATACTAAAAACTAATTTTCTACTTTGAACAGTTTTAACCGGGGCGGCCACAATTCCCTGAATAAGCTTATGACGGATGCTGTGCACTCTGTGCGATTCCATACTAATTTAATAAACTTATTTTAATATCTAAACTTATTGCCTTTATACTGTTTTTTATATGTTTTATCAAATTAGAAGTTGTTCTTTTGTTTTATATAAATTAAAAATAATTAATTCATTGGTATTTTTCCTTTCTGCGAAAGAATCTTAAATAAAACAGTATTATAATATGATTATCACAAAATGTATAATAATCATACAATTTTTCTGAAATATCGCTGAGAAGTGTGTAGGTAATTAGCACGTAATAAGCATGTAATAAGATTGATTGACATCTTCGGTATTTACGAGAACTGACAACAACGCACACCATCCACTCCTCCATCACATCGCGATAAGACAAGTTCACTAATGCGCAGGTGCACAATCGCATTCTTCAGGTTCTCATAACGGGTGTGGTGTGTGTTTGTGATTCATTATTACTCACACTAAACAAATACAGGTTCCAACTGCTGAAAAGTGTAATTTTGTGGTGAAGGTACGTAATATTTATTGTTATCTTCATATTAAAACCCTTAGATGATAAATTTGTGCACGGAACATTAGTAAATATAGACAATCGGATATGAGTCGATGAACTCCTACACAACATGGAGGCTGTATTGTCTACTCTTTGTGGGTTAAAGTCTCCAGCAGAATACTTTGTATTAATATAATCGCATAATTCATAATCAATATTTGAAACCATATGTTGCACTGTTTATTCATTGTTTTGATTTAGAATGGAATCTTTTATTATGATTCAATTAATTTGTTACCTAAATACATACATGTCATAATATTGTTCAGGGCTGTACTTGCATGGTACTTTCACATCAATACCAGTTTTATCTAATAAGATTAATATTATACAATCAGGGTTAAATATTATAATGTTATATCTTGGCTCAATGAGGGGATGAACTATTGAACATATAAGTAAATTAACTGAAGTGGCTGAAGACTAATTACTATAAGAGTCGTCTGAAACAAGACTGATTTGAATACATGTGTCAGTACAATAGTTTTGCGCACCAATTATTTAAAAATTTAGTTTTATAATAATCCAGTGGTCTTGGAGATATATATATATACATTGACGGATTTATGTGTTAATTATTTAGTAAGCTTAAAAGCTTGCTAAATATTTGAAAAATTGGCTTGCAAAATTATTGTACTGACACTTAGACTACATTGTTATAAGTTTTTGTTCTAGTAGAAGTTACACTAAAGTTATTCTCAAAGTGTCTGATAGTCGGATTGAGAGACTGGACACAGAATCGGTTTATTTGTTTTAATTTGTTAGTTGCGTACATGGTGCTGTTGTGATATGTGCATGTTTTTATTGGGTGTTTTTATTTGTTGTGTTACTTATTTGTTATATATTGGTTATCATTTTATTTCATAATGAAAGATTGGGATTACTTTTTAAGTTGTTATTGCCACTGTGATCTGCAAAAATGTTTGTTTTATATTATTTATATAATTTTGTATTGGTTCAAGTTGGAAGCTAGTGGCACATGGACAGAGTGGCTATTTTTAATGTTGTGTTATTTATTGGTTTATTATGATATTTAATTGAGTCATAATTTCAAATGGGGTAGTTTTTGGGCACATTTATTGTAGGAACATTTTCAACCTAACAAGTTTACACCAAAGCTTTGCTCCACTATTTCAAGACTAACAAACTGAAGGTTTAAAACGAGAATTCAACTAAACTACCTGAGTGACTAATTGATATAGCAATCTAGATCAACAAATCTTGGAATCCCAATATAAGATTTGAGATATGATCTCCAACTATATAGCAAGATAACATTCCATAAATATTTGGTTCCAATTACATGTAGCATGTTCTCTAAATTGGCTTGTAATATACATAATTCCATTCATTTGTGATTAAAATTTATTATCCTATTTGCAACCATTTCAATAATAAATCTTCAATGCTAATTTTATATGTATATCTTTTCTTATTTCTTCTTAAATCCAATTCCTAGAAATGGGTATAACTAATATTTCTTATAAATTAGGTTCAGGTAAAAGTGTTTTTAAATCCTATTAAGTGCTATTAACAAATTTAGTGTGATAAGTTGTGAAAGTGATGACTAATAGTATTGTTCTTTTGCAGGTGTAATTGATCACCGATCACCATGAGTTACATGCAAGCCAACCAAAATAGACCGAGTAAGTTTTATCAATGGAATTCACACAATTGTGTATTAGTTTATAAAATTTTAATTAATTGTATACAATATTCTTTTAATTAAATTGAGTAATTTTAAACAAAATTATTTATTATAACATGTTCTACATTATCACATATCTTTTTTTATACAGGGTTGAGTAAATGTGTGGAAACATCCAATTTCTGACTGCGTTTTTAGTTTATTTTAAAAGTGACCTTAATAAAAGTTTTTGTACATTTTTTATCTATATAATGACATATTTTGATTTTCAATGCGTGCCATGCCGTGTATGTAGATTTACTTATTGAATTTAAAATCTAGTTTTAGCTGTACTTTTTTTTTCAAACTTATAAGATTGATTATCTCAAATTTATTTTTTATATAATGGTGTTCTTCCACACAATGCTTCAATTCACAAATCATAATTTTTGGTACAATAAACCACTTGTGTTCCCAGAAACTTTTTATAGTGAAAATTTAAATCTATTTGCACATTTCAACTTTTTTTAATTGATTATTGGAGGACTAATTTCAGAAGACTAGTTAGAATTAATCTTAAAATTATCAAAACATCAAAGCTGAAGCTTGTCAATTATTTTGATAGAGTGGCAGAAGCTGATATGTTACCATAAGAAGTTATTATAGAATGCATTTATTTTTAAATATTAATTGATTATTTCTGATTTTAATCTCGATTCAATTATGTTGCATGTCTTAAAAGTTAGTTGAGCATTTTTAACATTAACAATAATCAGGATGTTAATTGGGTTTACACTTAATTAAGGCTTCCTAATTGGTATTGCATGCACATAATTACACTTACCAACAGACAAATAGCAATACATCCTTCCTGTTCTTAAATCGAATAGAATTTAAGTCTGCAAATAGAAACACATTAACTATTTTTAACTTCATTTCAAATAAATCTCTGTACAAAATTATATTAATTTTAAATTAAGTTTTGAAAATTAAATACATTCATTAATTTATTTTAAATGTACATGGGATATGGAATCTTTTTGATTACTGCTGCTTCACAGCTTGCCAAATAATGAGTTTCTTTTTTATAAATCAAAAGCTGTGATAGGCACTACTCACTATGCAAACTTAACGAACTATCTATGACGTAAATATGGCTTTGTCATTTTTGATAAATACACAAAATGGTTAATCAAGAACATGTAACTTAAATATAAAGTGCATGTTTTTGGAACGCTATTTAATATATTTTATTGAAAAGAATTATTTTATTTTAATATTAATACTTTTCTGTAAATCTTTATTGTTTTTGCATTGACATTTTACTATTATTTACAGTGAGTCATGGCAATTATCAAGGCGGTCCAGATTTGCCTATTGGGTCAGCCAAAGAACAAACACTCATGTGGCAACAAAATTCATACATGGGTGATTCTGGAATCCATTCCGGAGCTGCCACCCAAGTTCCTTCCTTATCAGGCAAGGAAGATGAAGAAATGGATCTTTTTGATTTGGATCAAGGATACAATCAGGGATTCACACAGGACCAAGTTGATGGTAAATTGTATAAAACATATTTATTATGAATATTTATTATGATTTAAATTTCAGAAATGAACAACCAGTTAAATCAAACAAGGTCTCAACGTGTGAGAGCAGCTATGTTCCCTGAAACATTGGAGGAAGGTATAGAGATACCATCCACCCAATTTGATCCTGGCCATCAAACAGCTGTTCAGCGTTTAGCAGAACCAAGCCAAATGCTTAAACATGCCGTTGTTAACTTAATCAATTATCAAGATGATGCTGATTTGGCTACCCGTGCCATACCTGAATTGATCAAATTATTAAACGATGAGGATCAAGTTGTGGTTTCACAGGCCGCTATGATGGTACATCAACTTTCCAAGAAGGAAGCTTCCAGACATGCTATCATGAACAGTCCTCAAATGGTCGCTGCTTTAGTACGTGCCATTTCCAACTCAAATGATTTGGAAACAACAAAGGGTGCAGTGGGAACTTTACACAAGTTGTCCCACCATCGTCAAGGTTTATTGGCCATTTTTAAGAGTGGCGGAATTCCGGCTTTGGTTAAATTATTGAGCTCTCCAGTCGAGAGTGTTTTGTTTTATGCCATTACTACTTTACACAACTTATTGTTGCATCAGGATGGATCAAAGATGGCTGTTAGATTGGCGGGAGGTTTACAAAAAATGGTCGCTCTTTTGCAAAGGAACAATGTGAAATTTTTGGCTATTGTTACTGATTGTCTACAAATTTTGGCATATGGAAATCAAGAAAGTAAATTGATTATTTTGGCATCACAGGGACCAATTGAATTGGTCAGAATTATGAGATCATACGATTACGAGAAGTTGTTATGGACTACATCAAGAGTATTGAAGGTAAGCAATTTGTTTATTTAAGTAGCATTTTTGAGAAAATTGTTGTCATACTTCTTCTTTTTTATATTTTAGGGCTTGGCCCTGTTTTTCTCTATTTTTGCTCTGTTGTCATACTTGACTAAAATAACTAAATGTTGATTTAAATATTATAAAGTTGTGCAAGCATAATATATAATTGAGATTTTGCTGTTGACAGTGATATGGATGAATATCCATCTTTTTTTTATACATTCTTATTTCTACAGAAATTATTGGCCTAGTATGATTGGAATCGAATAATTTAAATATCTGTTTTATTTTTTTAATGACTATGGAAAGTTTTTTTTTTAATACCAGAAACTGTATAAATTTTACAAATTTGAAACAACAAACATCCAGAACCTCTAGTAGCGAAATTAGTATCTCAACCACTTGCCACCGAGGTTGGCTGTCAGTGGTTACCTCTGGTGTTATTGAACTATGTACGCCTTCTGCAGACGAATTTTTTTTTGGGTATTGTTTTTGACAATGCGGTTAATTTTTTTTATAATATCTCAATCAACAATAGTACTTTGAAAAACTGTAATATATGAAAACTTTGAATTACAACTTTAAAAATTTGTAACACACCTTATTCAAATTTTATAATAGTTGGAATTTTCTGGTTATTTAAACACCTGCTTTCAAAAACATGTATAAAGTTTTTATATTTATACTGGTTTGTTTTTCTTGCAATCTCTTCATATATGTCTGCAATATTTAAATATTTATGTGATTGGTTAATTTTTTACAGGTTTTGTCAGTATGTTCAAGTAATAAGCCTGCTATTGTTGAAGCTGGTGGTATGCAAGCACTTGCCATGCATTTGGGAAATCCAAGCCAACGTCTAGTACAAAACTGCTTGTGGACATTGCGCAATTTATCAGATGCAGCTACAAAGGTTGATGGCCTGGAAGGATTATTACAATCCCTTGTACAGGTACTTCAATCACAAGATGTTAATGTTGTCACATGTGCAGCTGGAATACTTTCCAATCTTACATGCAACAACCAACGTAACAAAGTGACAGTATGTCAAGTTGGTGGTGTTGATGCGTTAGTACGCACTATTGTACAGGCAGGAGATCGTGAGGAAATTACAGAGCCAGCCGTATGTGCCCTCAGACACCTAACTTCTAGACATGTGGAATCTGAGATGGCACAAAACGCAGTTCGTTTGAATTACGGCATTCAAGTTATTGTAAAATTGTTGAATCCTCCGTCGAGATGGCCGTTGGTCAAAGCAGTTATTGGATTGATTCGTAACTTGGCATTATGTCCAGCGAATCATGCACCTTTGCGAGAACATGGTGCTATTCATCATTTGGTTCAACTGCTTATGAGAGCATTCCAAGACACGCAACGGGTAATTAATTGATATAATTTATATGCAATCAGAAATTTATTTACAATTAAATTATAGCAAAGAGCAAGTGTGGCTAGTGGCGGAAGTCAACAGGCAGGTACTTATGCGGACGGTGTCCGAATGGAGGAAATTGTAGAAGGAACAGTGGGTGCCCTTCATATATTAGCCAGAGAATCCCACAATCGTGCAATAATACGCCAACAAATGGTGATACCTATATTCGTGCAGTTGCTCTTCAACGACATTGAAAATATACAAAGGGTGGCTGCTGGTGTACTGTGCGAACTGGCAGCTGATAAAGAAGGGGCTGAAATGATTGAACAAGAAGGTGCCACTGCTCCTTTAACCGAGCTCTTACATTCCAGAAATGAAGGTAAATAGTTACTTATGTACAATTTGACGTAATTAAAATCAACTTCGATCATTATCAGCCATTTCAGAAAACATTTCAATTAGATTGCATGTATTTAATTAACAAAAATTAGTTTCTAAATCATCTGCCAAGATATAGATAGCAGATGCTGTTTAAACAATTTTATTTGAACGGATTTTATTTTAATTTCCACTGAATCGGCTACAAAATTAAATTATTATTATAGTAGTAAATATAACATGTAATAACATAGGTGTGGCAACTTATGCAGCAGCAGTATTATTCCGAATGAGCGAAGACAAACCACAGGATTACAAAAAGAGGCTGTCCATGGAGTTGACAAATTCATTATTCCGTGAGGAAAATGTTTGGAATGCTGATCTGGGCATGGGTCCGGATCTTCAGGTAAGACTCACTTAGTTATTCATATTCAACTTCACATTACAAATGAATAGGAATTGTAAGTATATGCGTGTGCAATATTTATCAATTGTTATTAGATTTATTTTGTACTTTGCCTTTATTATTTGCGACTATAATTGGTGTTTTATTTGTTTCGTTTTGTTTGCATTTTTTACCAATTATTTTAGGACATTTTGAGTCCTGATCAGGCATATGATAACCTGTATGCACAAGGCCCCCCTAGTGTCCACAGCAGCCATGGCGGTAGACCATATCAACAACAAGGTAAAGTTTAATCGATCTTACAAAATAACCACTCTAACAGGAAGGGGAAGGACTACAACATTGTAACAGAACTAACGGTTGCATGAGTAGTTTTGAACTGCATTTTTTATTAGTATTGAACTGTAGATATTGTAGATTATTGCTTTAATATCGTACTGATACTTTAATTTATTAAATTTAGTTTAGTTATTATTCTGAAAATACTTATTTATATTAAACACTATTTGAAAAATACAAGTTTAATGGTGAGTGCAATGCTATTTAAAATGAATTTTATATTGTGTAATAAATAGTCATGTTCTAGAAAGTTTGATTATTTTATTTGGCTTCTTACACTGCACTAGTATTTCAGGATATGCACATCACTTTACTGTATCTAGCATCACACCTGTTTAGGAGATAATGTACATAAATAATTACATGATGATGATGATGAATTAATTCTTTATGCATTACTAAAATAATTTATTTCAATCTTTAAATATGTAGTTTGTTTGCAATTTGGTGTATTAGAAGCTATAACATTTAAAATTGAATTTACTTAAAAAAAAACATTTATTACCCAACTGTTGATTAACAGATTAGATGTCTGAAAAGCATTTCAGAAATTGATAGATACAAGATTTTTTTTATACATACACAGCAGAATTTACCAGTATTCTATGGGTTGCACAAAATTTCAAGGGGAACTGTGTTTTTTAATAAAATATTGCTACACAAACTTTTAAAAATATGGGCTCACCATTATATTATGTATATGTTCAAATTTAACACTCACAAATTAATAGAAATTATATTAAGATTATGATATACAATATTATTAACAATACATTTGTATTGATTTTAGGGTATGACCAGATACCAATAGACATGCAAGGTTTAGAAATAGGATCGCACGGTGGTGGCAACGGATCCACATTCAGTGCTATCGATGCTATGGAAGTTGGTAGCGCCGAACCAGATCTCAATTTTGACCATATCGATCAATTACCAACACCACCGCAAGATAACAACCAAGTCGCTGCTTGGTATGATACAGACCTATAAAATGTAAAATGCCAAAATAACGTTCGGTTTTACTCAAATTTTCTTAGCTATACGTAGCTAGTGGAACTGTAACGTTAAGGAAACGTTTTGCAATATTTTATATAGTTTTAACGTATTGATTACGATAGTTGTTAGTATAAGACTGTTTAATATAACAAATTTTCATTCTTTTACTATCAGTAATTAATTTTGTGTTTTTATTTTTATCATATATTATAATTATTTTCATATCCGTGATTATTTATACAGTATTTCCATCGCACATTTAAATGTAGTAACATGTTTTTTCTGTTGCTTCTATATGTAATTTTTGATCTATAAATGACAGGGTAGAGTTAAAAAAAGGCCACTGCCTCTTCATTAACATGTATTTATAGTAATGGAATAAACATTTATCTTAGTATGTATACATATATAAAATATATCTTTTTCTCTCTTTTTGTAACCCTTAATTGATAATTTCAATGCCCAACCAAATCGCTACATCTTTAGGTGTTCTTGACAATGATTTGCTAAATTTTTATTCAACTTTTACGTTCAATACAGTTTTGGAAAGGTAAGTAATTAATGAGAACAAAATTAGTTTACCAACCTTTTTTGTTGAATTGTATTTTTAAGGTGAGGTGCTAGTCCAGTCCTTTGCTGAAGATTAAAAGTTTTTGCATTTGAGATTTTAACTTAAGTTACGAAATTTGAAGCAACTTATTTGATTATTTGACTAATTTACATAAAAACTATTTTATAGAAAATTAAATGTTGTAATTTGTTCAATTATTATTAACTCTGCTTTTGATATTGCATTTGGTAAATCGTTAATATAGATCAAAAACAGGATAGGGCCCAGTACGGAACTTTGAGATACACTATGTAATCTAATATTATTGCAACTATATAAGCTAATCTGCCGTTAAACCAACCAGAAGCAAAACGCGAGGAATAAGTTTGATGTTTTTGATGAAACGCTTCTGTATGTATATCTATTAATATATTGATAAAATTGTTCCATTTCTCTTCCACATTAGCAAAACTATTTACAAAACTCTAGTCAATATTTTCAGTTAACTTGTATAAACCATAAAAGCCTGATTCAGTTATAGGTCTACTTAATACCTTATCTGATTTGTAATCATTATTTGTACTAATCTGCACATTTATGATCTAAGAGTTTCGTGTCTACTGCAAAAGAAGTATAGTGATCAAGATTGGTTAATATGTTCTCTACACAATTGTTGAGACGCGTATTACATTTTATAGTGACACATAAATTAAATGTTAAAATTGCCGTTGATTATAATATTTAGATGAGATGTTTCTACTAGCAAAAGAACATTATTAAATGTATTCATAAAATTGCCACTTGGAGTTCTATATATCACTATACCTAGATATTACTACCGCCGCCACTTTGCAGTGTATTTCCTGGGATAAATTCATAATGCCATTTCTTACATTAATAATATATCGCATCTATGGATACTACTATATAGAGAAAAAAAATCCTGTCAGTTTTTATTAATTCCTACTTGTTAATTAAAACAAGAAAAATAGTGGATTTATAAAATAGATGTTCTTTGTAGAGTGTCATTTATTATAGATTTCATTTCAAAGAATTTATTTCGGCTCCAGAAAATTGTATCATTAGTGAATAATGTAAATTTCCAGGACACGTAAAGGAAAACAGGATTGGCCCTAACACCGAGTCTTGTGGGACATCTACTTATTTTTATTGTTTCAGATATAGTGTTGTTGTACATAGTGGGTCCTTTTTTAAATACGAGTGCGAGTTGCAATCCATAATACTCCATTTTACTTATGTATTAAAATATTATAATCCACAGTATCCAATGCCTTTGGTAAGTTGCACAATTTTTATCCTTATTTACTTCCTGGTATACTTGGTTTATAAACAGTGCATCATTCATGTTTTACGGTGAATGAATGAATACCTTTTCTTCACTAATTAAAAATTCCAGATGTAATAATACTATACCTTCTACCTATTTTTATTACTTATACAATGCTTCCAATTTTTATTTCCACATTCTGCGTGGCATATGAACTTTTAAACAACACTCCCTTTGAATTTCATCTTTGATAAAAATAAACCTTAGATAAAAGTTAATTGTGGAAGACCACATCTATGGTTTTTTACAAATAACATACAAATATAAATTAAAGTTGGATTTAGCTCAAGCTACAGCCAGAACAACATAAAGTCTGTTCCAACCTACGATTTAGACAGTTTACAAACAGT
Organism: Tachinus rufipes; assembly: GCA_963932245.1. Lineage (NCBI taxonomy): Eukaryota > Metazoa > Arthropoda > Insecta > Coleoptera > Staphylinidae > Tachinus > Tachinus rufipes. The sequence continues at coordinate 83,095,037 of OZ010744.1, forward strand.
GTGCATAGTTGAACGGTTTGCAAACTGTCTAAATTGTAGGTTGGAACGAACAGACTGATTATCCATATTGTTATGACCATAGAACATATATGGTTATGACCTAAAACAAAAAGGGCTGGCGATGAAGGGTAGCAAGGAAGAAATTCAATATTTTTCACTGAACGGTTATAAATTGTTTATTGTTTACATTTTCAACATGCTAAAAAACTAATATTTTAAGAATATAGAACGCAAATCACAAAATAGTGATGCTTTTAAAAACGTAAAATAAAAATCCGCTGCCCGCTCAAAGATAAATATTGCCGCTAGATGGACCTCACAACTCTCGGAATTCGCTGTACACAGATTGTAAACAATTAAATTGCACGATGCAGATATAATTTAACTTTTTATTACATTTTTTCTAACTTCAATAAAGCTGCATTATATTTCTTCAGGTGAATATCAGCTGCTTACTACAAACACTTGGCCCGCTAAAAAGCAACACACAGCTATTGGATCTGATGGTTATGACTTGTTCACTGCAGTATTAGAAATATGCCACATCATTTTATAAATAAGTAAGTAAAACCGTACGTAATGCCCGTATGACACTATCTATAATTCTTTATAGAATTATATATATAATTATGGATGGAAATTTTTTTAACTAAAAAATGGTGCAATATAAGCAACCTGCTTAACTTCAAAATATTCTAGGTGTGTGTACTACATGTTATGTTTAAGTATGGAATTTGATTCTTTGGTCGACCGGATAATTTTTTGAGATTACAGGATTATCGAACTTTCTCTTTGTTAGATCCATGATCCATTGTTTGACCAGTTGTGTGGCATGTGGCGCCATCTTGATGGAACCACATATCACTGATGTCACGTCTTTTCAATTCTGGCCAAAAACAATCTTGCAACATGACCGGCATGAAATCTACTTCACTTTTTGTGGATGCAGTGGAGTTTCTTGAAAAGCCATTAAGCTTGAGCTTCATTGCTGAAGATAGTTTTTGGATGAAGTTCAGGATTTTCTCCAAACTTTTCCAGAGTCCAATTGTGTAAACAATGGTTTTTAAGCAAAATTTTTTACAATGTGGACTTTCCAATTCTTGTGAACGGTGTGGAATTGACTGTTTTGATTTTGACTGAAGCACTTATGGCTGCGATATTTTTGGTACTTTCACCTGTGTGTTGTCTTATTGGCACAGGAACATTCAATAGTGAATATGTTGACTTGAATTTATACACTATAGCACGCACTGTGGGACGATTATTACGACCAAAAATTGGAGTAAGTGCTTATAAAGTTGCGACCACAGACCAAAGAGTTCTATAACTAGAGATTTTAAGCTGCCGTTTAAACATTGTATAATATACAACGTACATTATTAAAAAACCTAATACATTTGGAGTCGAAACAACGCAAGGGTTTAATACTACAACATCAACGCTATCTCAAGGCAAAATGCTTAATATTTATTGTTAGTAACAGAATAATAACAAATTTGTTGATGATGAACCTAAAGAAAAAATGTTGGCAATATAATATACAATATTTAAAATATGGCTTTAATTAGTCGTCCACAAACAAAACATTACCAATGCGTAATTTGCCAAATCTATGAAACCTACAAGATTACAAGAATGTTTGAACAATGAAAGAAAAAAAATACTTTTGAAACAACCGACATTGGGAGGTATGTTTTCAGCAGCAAAAACTGATCCTATTAGCTTCTATGTTCTACGTACTGTACTTTATAAACCAACGTATGATATTATTAAGAAAATTTCTTTGAGCAATAATACAGTGCAACGTCGAATTGATGAAATGTCTCGTGATGTAGAAGTAACACTGATTTTTTTTTAACTTTTCAATTGCAATTTGATGAGTCTATTTTGCCAAAAAGAGGGAGAAGATTTATAAAAGAAGAAAACATGTGCCAAGAATTACTGTTGGCTAAAAAATGTAAATATTAAAAAATATATATCGCTTGACTGCCATTGACCATCACCATAGGAGTAACACATTTTTTTTTTGAGGTAATGCAAGCCATCCAAGTTAACTTAAGAGGTTAGAGTTTTATATAAAATTTGCAAAGAACATCCTACTTCCTCTTGATTATGAACTAGTCGCATATTGCAAACATTTAAATAGTGATAAATTGTTGAATAAGACCTTTAGTAGTATAGCTGAAAATAATCAGTCTGCAATTTATTGTTGTATAATTGTTTGAGAAAGCTATCTAAAATTATAGTGGGGTATCGTACTGCATTGTTTCATCAAAAACCCCATTTATTTTAAAGCTTAAAATTGCAAACTAAATACTAATTGAGCATAAAGTTGTTTTGTATAATTTAATTATCCAATAATTCATTGTTGTGAAATTATCGTTACAATTATAATTCTTTGTATATATGTTCCGCGGGAATTTTAAGTGTGGCCAATGGTCTGCAAATATATCTGCCCTTGTTCAATGTAGTCAAAAGCAAATAAATGAACGTTCATATAAATTCAATATTGCCAACTATAGGCAACACGTGTGTATTGTTTAGTATTAGTTTTTGTGCAATTTTTCAGGTATAAACTTTAAAACTGCCTGAAATTAATATTATTCAATCTTGCCATGGTTGTTTAGTCGGCAGGACTCAACCTCCGGCGCGTGACTATTTAGTCGCGTTTTGTCAGTCTTTCTTCACTGCAACTTGAATACCGATTGGTCGAAGGCGCGTCGGACGTCTTGCAGGAGTTGCATATTGTAAATATGATATGATGATTTAAATGTTAGAATATGGCTTGAGCGATTTAAGATTGAATTTAATTTTTGTAAATATATTATTTAAAACTTTAAGAAATTGATTCTTTTATTGAACCTGGACAACCTCTGACAACTCCCTATGTAATTTGTAATCACCCAAAAGAAACGTTACAATAGTTTCACTGCGACTACAAAGACGATTTGTTTTTGTATAAATATTATTGTACATAAAACTTAAACATCCATAATTATTTTAGTAAAGTTCAAATAATGTTTTTTTTTTTATATTTTGACAATTAAGCAGTCAAAATGTTGAACTAGGGTTTAGAGATGATTTCTTCAAATATGTACTTGAAAGTTAAAACAAAAATTGAAATATAAAAGTTGGGCAGAATTTACTTCTTAAAATGTTTTAACAATTAATAAGCTATCAAAATACAAAAACATAGTTTTGTAGACAATTTCTACAAATGTCTCTAAAAAGTTATGAAATAATTTGTTTACTATATTTTGACAATTAAACTGTCAATGATTGAATTTTGTTTTTTTGATTATTTTTTAAATTGAAATATCAGTTTTGTAGAGTTTTTATTTTCAAAAAGTTAAAATATTTTTTGATAGTTAAGCTGTCAATACGGAAAAAGTATAATTATGGAGCTAATTCTATTAAATATTTCAAGTTCTAAAAAAAGTTTTGCAGTATTATATATAAAGTTAAAAGTGCAGAAAACTATGATGTGAAAGTTGTAAGAAACTTAATTTACTACAAAATTTATAAAAAATGTTTTTGAATATTTTAAAAGTTACTTTATCAAAAAAGTTAAAAACTCGTTTTTCTAAAATATTTCAAAACTTTTGTGTAAAAGTTGCAAGATTTGAAATGTCCAGCAATTTAACTCCTTTTAATGGGTGCGTTCCTCGCTTCTAATCGGGAGCGCTCGTTCTTAATTGGTTCTGCTTTGCAGATCGGGGATATTATGCATAATATCATGAAAACTCCTAAAAATAAACATTAGTTATTTTTAATGCCAACTATTCAATAACGATCATTTTAAATAGAAAACAAATGTTATAAATGTAACAAACATGTACCTACAAGTATTAATTAATTAATTTATTATAAAATATTGTTATAAAAATATATAATTTTTTTATATAGTTGTATTTATAGTTTGTCCGCGTTAAGACTGCAGTGATGGGAGTGGTTTATAAAGTCAGTGTCACACAACTGTAATTGCAACATGTCCCCGTTGGTATTATAAAACAGCTAACTTCACTATGTTTATTATATTATAATAAAATGATTTTAAATTATTTAAAAACTTTAAAGCAGAAACAATATAGTTTATTGCTTCTTAATTAAATATTATTATGTTTAGTAGAAATGTGTATTAGTCACATTAATACTAAAATTTATTTAAAAAAATTCCTAGAATTGCATGACGTTTACTCATATTTAAGTTTTTGAGGTTATACTGTACGTCAGCAACAAAAAATTGTAATTTACAGTTGAAATACATATAATTATTTACAAATGCGTTAACCTAGTTACAATACCGCAAAAAACTGATAAATATTAAATAGTAAAAATTGTTAACTAAATTTATTCAATTACAAGTAGTTTTGTTTTAATCTGGTAGTTATTCTATTGTAAATTGAGTAGGCCTCTCAGCCAACCAGAGCATTGTTTTCTAGTTGCCATAACAACTACTACTGCAGTCTTAACGCGAACAAACTATAGAGTATCATGAATATTAAAAACAACAACAAAAATTGCATGTTGCTTTTTAAAAAAATAAAGTTGGTTGTCATAGAAACTATATTACTATTCTAATGGTTTTTGAATCATTCAAATCGGTTAAAAAACAACGAAGTTATTCAGCTGATTCAAATACTGTCGAAAAGTGTTTCAATCTGTCACAATCTGCAAAACATTGTAAAAGATAATTTAAAAGTAGTAGAAAATGTTTATAAATCAATAATGTACCTACGATTTCAAAGTCTGACTCGTCCCGATGTTACGCAGACACCCGGTATACCTACGTCGTAGAATCTAACTTGTTGACAACTTCATGTCATACGGGATACAAAAAAAATTGTAAACATCCAAAAGTTCCAATCGGAAATCTGCATTGAGAGGTTATGCTTCAATTTCTTTAAATAATAATTTGTGCCAACAAATTTTTAATCGAATTATAGAATGAATGCATCACAAAGTTTATTAACTAAATCTTCTTTGAATTTTTTGAATGAATTCCGAATATTTGTTAATGGAGTCGGCTGCAAGCAGACCAAAAGCAAATCTTTGGATCTAACAAAATCATCTTTATGTTTATTGAACACTCTTCCAGCAACACGGAATGCCATTCTAGAGTTTTTACAGTTTGTTTTTGATTCTGCTGCTCAGAATTATATACATCGCATAGAAGTACGTACGCATTCAAAATAATTTTTGTTTGAATCTTAAATTAATATTAATTGTACTAGACAGGTAGATTTTGTAAAATACCGATTGCAATACTTGTCATTATTCTGTGTTGTGTTCGTACTATGAGCATTAATTTACTATTACATTGCAGAAAGAAATATCAACTGGAAAATTGCCACCACTAAATGAATATGATGAAGCAAGACTTGCTGAAATACACAATGTCCTTTGTAATTTTGTTTCCATTAATGCAGAAGCGTGGGCTCCTATTATTAGTACGTGGTCTCTAGATCTGCTTGGAGAAATATCCAGTCGTTATGCTGGAAGAGCACATGTCTCTTCAGGTAGATTTATATCTAAAAATTGTATTAAAGAATGTTAATTTCTTTAATTATTTTAGGATTAAATGAAACTTTACAATTATGGATGAACTGTAGAGCCACTAGAACATTAATCGATATTACAATACAATGTCTAACATGTTTGATGCATTCTAATACTGAAGCATGTATTAATGCACTTTTAGGTGAGTAATGAAATCAATATATGCTTTCTAATTTCTAGTGTAACTAACCCAGTATGTTTTACTCTAGCACGTGCTGGAGCAACTAAAATGTGCAATAATTCACATAATTTGTTAGATATTATATATATTTAGATATTTAAAAAACAGCACTAGTATACTGTTTATATTATTAAAATAGTTCAAAAGGTACATATAACATTATTCATTATATTTCAGATACTTCTGTTAAACATTCCCCAAATTTTGATTGGGTTGTTGCTCATGTAGGTAGCTGTTTTCCTCAGACTGTAATCGTTCGTGTATTGTCATGTGGTTTAAAAGATTTTTGCCAAAATAAATCGTATCAACAAGGCTGCGAATCAGCAAAATTAAAATCAGTAGTTGGTATTTTGGGTCACTTGGCAACTAGTCATACTATTGATATACAAGTAGCCTTATTAGATCTTTTCAAAGTAAGTAGAGCAATATTTTATACTCTATTAATATATTTTACTATATTTCTTTTTTAGTGGTGTTTGGAAAATCCGTTATTCAAAGAGGGTGAAACAGTAAAAACTCAGAAAAGAGCAACAGTTCCATTTCTATTACAGTTGCTTAGCTTATCGCCGACTCTATTAAATGCAGTATCAAATCATATCAAAGAGACAAGTAATATAATTTTGAAAATTATTGTAATTTTATAAATTTAATTTATTATTATTTTAGTTACAATAGCAGTAATACTAAAATTATATCCTATGATTACTGAATGGTGCAAGTATTTTGGATCCTCGGAAACTTTGCAGGTAGATAAAATAATTCAATTGTTAAACTATGGACAATATGTTTATTTTTTTGTCCTAATCAAACATGAGTCATTCTCTGTATATAAAAATAATATTAAAATTTAAGTACTAGAAAGGCAGGTACATACATGTGTGCTCTTGTTTTTGGCAAGATGTTTTTTTATATTTGGATTTAGAATTATGTAAAATAAACATACATACTTTTTTTGTCTAACACTGTATATAATAATGTATTCTAAAGAACTAAACTAACTAAACTAAAAGAAGGAAAGCAGTGATGCACTGTAATATCCTAATAATAATAATTCTAAAGAAACAAGTCTACTGGTTTAAATTACATAATTAGTTTGGCCATTAAAGTTTATTTTTTGATCTTATTCAGGATTTTTTTGCAATTGTTTCACAGTTGTTCAGTTTATCAACTTCAAATTAGAAAAAGTCAGTTAGCATTGTTTGATAATACAGTAAGTAATAAAGTGGCACATGCTATATTTTTAAAATACATTCCAATCACACCTCTAACCCAAAAACTGCAGAAACAGTTGTTTCTTGTGGATAAAAATGTTGCTCTATGATTATTCTAGGGAAAGGTTTAGAAGTGACAGTTTTGCTTATTGACGTTCTTTTGCTGATGGAAATAGACCTTGCAAATCGTGATGATTATCTTGAGAAAATTACTTGTCTGAGATTTGTTGGTTTGTTTTCTTGATGTCAATTTAATATACATAGATACAAAGATCTTTATGCGGTGTCATTGATACTGTCAGCCACCACATTAGTATTTTTGTCGATTTGGTTTTAAGGTTACAGTTTATTATTACAAACCTGGCAAAAAATTATTTATTGTATTAAAACAATATATATTTATTAAAAAAATATATTTAATTACAGGATTTATTAGTTAAACTCATACTAACATGTGATAAGGGAGGTGCACAAATTATACAGCTTTTTTTAGAGTGCATATTTATTGATATTAAAAATGATGAAGTTAAAAGTAACCTTATAAAAACAACTGCAAGAGAAATATTAGGTAAAGACAATACACTATACATTTATACAAATGTTATTAATAATTTATTTTTAGAATGTATTTTGGAAGAGATTGATCATTCTGTTAGATATCAGCATTATAATCATAAGCCGACTTTGAATATAATAAATTCATTGATATATGATGTTGAAGACATTTATAAAATATTTTTGAGTCAAGAAAAATTGAAATCTCAAACAGCAGCAAGAATTATTGTTTATATTGGTTAGTATTTATTTGTTACTATTAATTATTACAGTTAGTACTTTCTATTAATGTTTACAATATATATTTATTATAGGTCAGAATAATCCTCCGATACTTATTCAAGCAGTATCATATATTCTACAACATGCTATCTGTGAAGAGCATTTAGCATTTTTAGTGAGGATTTTGAATAGTGAGTTGATTGATAAAACAGTCTCACCATATGCTGAGAAAGGTGGACATTTTTCTGTTGTCATTGAACAGTTGCTTGATAAGAATTATATCAGGATGAAAGGATGCATTTCATCAGAATCGCACGAGTTTGATCAAATGTGGTCCAATTTATTAACATTATTAAGGTAACCAATATCAATATTATTTAGGGTTGATATTTTAATCATAGTTTAATCCGATGTTTAACCCAGTTTGTGATCTAAGATTAATATAATAAATGGTAGTGAAATCTCTGAATTATTTTTGATGTCTAACTTCATTTTATTTATGACATTTTATTCTGTAAAATGTTTGCAGCAAGATGATAAAATAAACATATTTAAACTGCATTATTACTAGGTTTTTAAGAATATTGTTAATTAAAAACATGTAATGTACAACATTTTTAAAAGACAATCCTATTATCACTATTTTATCAAAATTTATTTTAAATTTAAACGTCCCACTTATTCCTGACTCAAAGCATGATACATAACTTATTTACAAATAATCCATTATGACAGATTACATTGACAAACTCAGTTAAACTGATTTGAAAAGAGTTTAAACTCCAATCTTAGCTTAAGCGCAAAATGAATCACCGGCCCTTAATGACATTACATTACAAGGAGTTTTAAAGAAGGCTGACCAGACATACTCTTTTTAATACAAAATAATAGAAACATTTTTTGGAAGAGCCTTAATAATTTCAATTTGAACAAAAAGTTTAATTTATATTATTTATATATGACTGCGGAGAAAAAAAATCTTTAAAATGCTTTGGTCCTCAGGCAATCGATACCCGCTTGCTTTACTCCTCAATTTTGGTTTGCGCGCCAGTGGCTCATGGGCACGGGGTTGGATTGCAATTTGTGCTCCGTCGTCTTTCCCACACGGTGATTAGTGTAGTTTTAAATTTTTGGTCTAGTACCTTTTTAGTTTTATGATCAGGGTGTATATCAAAATATTACTTTTATTGCCAATCACATTATTTTTATGTAACCATACAAAAATTTATTTGGTTCATTTTGTTCAAAACTCGCAAATAGCTTTTTTTAAAGATCTAAACATTTAGATTAGTGATTCTTAACATAAGATTGTAGGAGTTATTGGAGGTACTTGAAAAAAAAAAGTTAAAGGTCCAAAGGGAAGAATAAAGGTTCAAGGGGAAGAATAGATGTCTTGATGTAACCACATCAAGTCAAACTAATCTTGGACCTTTTGCGAATAGGAACACAATTATTATTTGTAATTTATATGTATTTAATTGTAATGTAATTTCTTATTTGCAATAAATGTATTATTATTATTATTAAAGGGTATACCTATCTATCAAAGTGTCAAAATGATCTATATTGAAAAGCTATTAATTACTGAAGTTAACGATATAATTATTTTCAGGTGGGAAAAAGCTGACAAAACAATGTTGCTAAAATCAAAATGTATATCAAAAGGTTTGGAAAATAATTTAGTGGAGTTGACAGGAATTTTCAAAAACAATATACTCAACCTTAAATCATCTCTCATATTATGTGAGATATTGGATATATTAGAATTGCCTGCCAACCAGGCAGCAGGAACTGTAAATTTGCAGGTTTTACTCAATTTTGGCAATGGAGCTGTTAATTATTTTTTCATATGTTGCCAAGAAACAGGTAAGAGAATTATGATCTATCATAAATGTAGCAACAATATTTTCTAATCTTGTTGATTTATTTTATTATCCTAGTTTTATGATTATTTATTGCGACTATATACAAGACTTAAAGATTCTCTTAATCTCTATACTAAAATTTTGTGTTATGGTTAACTAATTAATATTTTTAGATGAAATAATTAGAATGAATGGATTCAAACGTATATGCAATATCTTTAGAAAGCTCTGCACACATTCAAAAATTTGTAGAAATATAGCTCTAAGAGTACTGTTGGAACGAGCCTTATTTTCCAAAGATGCTGAATATTTTGGTGCCAAACCACCAGATTATAATAACTCACAAGAGACAATGAAGCAATTGATTGTACAAAACACAAAAATTGTAAGTATGGTATAGATGCTGCTATATTATTTGTTAAAGAATATGTACTTTATTTAAAGAGAGAAACATTTGTTTATTCAATATGTAAAAATTAATGTTATCAATAACGTAATTTTTTTTAGAGTAAAACAATTCATTTAACTAAACACTCATCTGTGTATAACGGCGGTATTATTGGTAATGGGAAAAGGAAATCAATATGTGCTCATCTCCCACCCATAGACTTAGTTTCAACAAACACTGAGCAGTTAATTTCCATTATAAAAGCCTGTTGTGCTTCACCCGATGATATACCAAATGGGAAATCATTAGATATATTTCCTGAAAGTTTAACTTTAGTATCTCTTATGTTGGTACAACTAGTTAGTCCTGATGTTATGTATAACGGATTGCCATGGCCCGAGGAAGATTTTTCTAAGGTATTTAATAATAAAAATGTATTTATTTTTTCAATATTATTCAATTATTAGGTGACTATTGAACGAGATCTTCTAATTCGTCGTTTATTTAATAACTCACCACTTTTATGGGATTTATTGAATTTAGTTGCTTTGTATAGACCAGCATTGTGTTATTGTTCCGTACTAATCAGAGCGTTAACTGCAACTTTAATGCATCAATGGACAAGTATGGGTGATCAAAGCAAGTCTTCAGAAACGGAAAGTTATAAAGCTTTGATGACGGCTACTATTAAAGTTATAGATGTTATGGCATTGGGGCAACTATTGCCACCACCTTTAAGTAGTGTTCGGGATGTAGTTCAGTTTTTAAATTCTCATGAGGTAAAAATTGCTATTAATATTATTTTTAGAATTAATTACAACTTTTAATGAATTATAGATTGTTGCAATTTTGCGAGAATGTATTTGGTCTTATATGAGAGATCATATACCATCTCCTGCACTATTTCAATTGGATTCAAATGGAATGTTTTGGAGAGATCCATCAGTCGAACGTCCTCCTGATATTTATACTAAAACATTACGTATAATAATGCAGAGGAATATAAAAACGGTAGGTCATTTATATTCTCAAATGTTTATCACTATTCCTAAAATTGATTAAATATCTTTTTTTTTGTACAGTTTTTTTTTATAATAAACCTAAAATATATTAAATTTATTTGTTTTTTTTATTAAATTTGTTATTTGTAAGAAATGTATTCCCGTCATTACATAAAATTATTTTAAACAGGGATAGCTTAACCATATATTAATTTATTTTAAAAAGTTATAATAATGTTTTCCACAAATTGTGTTGAGCAGTGTAATAGCCTATATTAATTTATTATTTATTAATGACTAAATGTAATATTTGGCTAAATTAAGCTTCAGTCAAGTCAAATCGCTTTTATTATAGTTAAGTAAATTTATTTTTTGGTTGATATAATGTATTTTTTGTGGTTTTTATTTTAAAGTAATTTTCAGTTGGTCATAATGGGAGATTACAGATTTGGTAGTCATTAAATTGATTATAAATGGGCATGAGATTACATCTAATCACGTTGAAAATGATCCATACTCTTCCAGATATGCTGTCTAGTACACGAGAGTACGGATTGCACCTGTGGATGAAAAACATTAAGAAAAGATTCAATATTGAAACAAGGAGAAAATGGTCGTTAAACTTTGTAGAGCAGAGAATGTAATTTTTCACTGTCAAGTTATATCTATGGCCAGATATGGTTTGCTACTAAAGCCCTTTCATGCTTCACTTGATTGTTGAGAGTTTTTTTACATATAATTGCAAAGCTTGGTTCTGAGTACCACTTTACACTAACTCACTTGTGTTTTTTTTTACATATTTGCACTTGATGATCATTTATTGTCATTGTCACATGCTTAAGATATTATTCATTTTGCACCACTGAATTCCATATTAATTATAGAAATGTTTTCTAATCTCAGATTCATGTATTCAGTATATCTGCAATGGTCAAATTTACTGGAAAGGTGAATTCTATCTATAAAGTGATGTCATGCTAGTTCATTACATTACTACCAGTCATGTAGCGCTAATAAATATGATGTAACTAGCACAAGACTATGCTTATTTTAGTTGTGCAAGTACAGTTTGCATCATGCTTTTAACTTGGCAGATGATTGGCACTAATGAACTAGGATAATTTCGACATTGCTTTGCAGTGCCAGTAATTGATGTCATTAACTTTTTGGTTCTTCATAACACACAGATGTTTAGTTTGATATGCCAAAAACTAACCTTAATACACATCTGGCTTGGACTAACTTTTATACCTATCCAAATTGCCCATTCAACATTATTTACGAATTAGTCATCTATTTTTTGCAGAATCTTTGTGTTGTAACAAAGAAGTTTAAATTAACTCCATTTTCTAAGACTTAATCTAAAAAAGTTACCATGTATTTGATTTAAACAAGGCTGGTATTAGATTAGTAAAGCTTGAATCATACTTATGATCCTAACAGGTAGCCTGATGAATAAATTACAGTACATTCTCACTAATCTCAACTAATTAGGACCGGCTCATATTTGGATTATAAATTCGAATGTCAATTACTTATTATCAGTCTGTCCACATCTAACTATCAATAACACAATTTTTTTCTTTAAGTTATAGCTTTGTACTGTTTTAATTGTTTAAAAGTTTATTATATATATATATATTACACACTAACAGTCAAAAATTGATAAAAATGCACTCGTGCACCTTTTTGCATCTCATCACTTTGCATGTGTGAAACTAAAGTGGCTTTACTATATTTAATTATAATGTTTACACATTTTTTTAAAACACTGATCTCCGTTGAATTTATTTAGAAAACAACTTTTTATTTTATACATATTTTAGAACGTAAATTGTTTTTAAAATGTCAAATGGACAGCTTTTATGTTTTTATTTTATTTTAAAAATAATAAATTTTTGCATATTACATAAGCAAAATGTCAATGCTCTTGGATTGTTTTTGAAATATATATTATAAATTCACATAATTAGTTGACTAATAAAGAAAAAAAAAATGTTTTTATAATATATTTAATCATGTAAATTTACATATAACTTTTTAAAATTTTTATCAGATAACATTTTCCATGTGTAGCCCATTATTTGTGATACTTCTTTTTCTACATAATCATATGATCTGCTATTGATTTTGAGCCATTCATAGTAGTCATCTGACCAATCTGGACTATATTCCCAATCACACTTCTTTATCACAGCATTTCTTCTAATGTAAAGATTCTTTAAGTTTTTACATGTTGTTGCAATTAAAAGAACAGTAAATGTTGATATACGCTCAGTCACAACCTAAAACATAACATTTTTTATTGAAATTATACAACTTCATATAAAATTAATAATAATTATTAAATTAATTACTCTCATCTATGAAGTTATGTCAAGTTATATCACAAATAATTAAAGAATTGAATGGCCACTTGCATTGTCTCAATTATGCAATGCTTATAAGCAAGATTAAAAACATTATTTCACTTGCACCGTACTTTAAACTTTAATTTTAAGCAAACATAATTTAAGTCAAAAAGAATAAATTAAAATTATGATGGTAAATATAACTGGTAATTTGTTAAATGATCTGACACAGTTAATAAGAAAATGTATGTATAAATAGTTCATGTGATCAGACAAGTATATATTGCAATTGTGTTTAACACATGACAATTTGTAATTTGAAAACGTATTTGTGAAGTAACAGTTATATGCAATGCTTGTTGTATGAACACTTGGTGTGTGATCAGTTATGGAATTACATTAACAAAATTATGCTAATCAATATCACACATTAAACTTGGTTTAAAATATAAGAAAAGCTTTATTAAGTAAACATTAAAAGCAAAAATTATGCAAGTGGTCATAAGAGTTACAAGGAAAAACGCTTTTTTTTTATTTTATGATGTTATATTCCATAATATTGCAAAACAAGTTTTTTAAATACTTACCAAAACTTGCAATTTAGGACATTGTCTGCAAAGCATCATTAGAGGTTCATCAATTCGTTCATGGAATGATCTTGGTCTGTAGCCTCGGGGGATAGTTTTGTGTCCGTAAATTTGAATATCATTTTTGTACAATTCTATTGTACGTAGAACTTCTGGTAATTGAACCTGTAAACAATTTATTTACATGATAATCTGTTGGTTTATTTGAGTAGATATCAAAAAACATAAAATTTGTGATCTACAACATCATCTAGTAATAACTTTGTGAACAAGTTTCAAGTTAATTGCAGTTTACCATATACATATGTATTATATTATTAATTATAAATATTTATTAATAACATAAATAAATGCAAATTGACACATCTCTTGGAAAATCTATGTTTTATATGAAAATATGTTGCAGAATACAGCTCCAATTTTCCAAGTGTGTCTAATAACTTGTTTCTTTCACGAAAAGTCAACTATTTTATAATCAATTAGAGATATATTTACTTTAATCAAAATATTTTTACGTTGTATTATTTATCAAATGCAGAAACTTTTATTTGAAAAGTTTTGGTAACGACTAAGGCTTGGTTGACACCCAGTATGTTTCTTTGTTTTAAAATGTGGTATATTATAAAAGATACGTATAAATTAGTCTAATCCCTGTATTCATAAAACGTCATTAAACATACTGGTTTGATAAAAATAATTTAAAAAATCAATTAAAAAATAATTAACACCCTGTATATCAAGTTGTAAGTTATATTGATATATTTTTCACATGTAGCAAAGGTGCTTCCAAACTAAGTAATTTGAATGAGAAGGCTGTCATTCTGTATATTTAATTTGGATTAGTTTTGGTTAGTTAATATAGTAATAAAAAATTTACCCCAATATTATATGAATTATATATAACACTCTTAACTGGGGCACCTTCAAACCAAATCATCCTTCTGTCTTTAATGCTTTCCATTTCCAAATGTACAACCAGTCCAGGATTATCTTTTTTACAAGTTTTCCAAGCTCTTGGTGTAACCATATTCATAACATATTCCGGAGTGTATCTATTTGTGTAAATATGAAGATGTTCTAAATTTGTTTGTGATAACAGTTGAATCACATCATCGCCCAGATTTTGAGGACTTATTACTAAAACCTTAATCAAATTTAATTTTGCTAACAAAATATAATTATATTACATACTTGTAAATTAAGGAATACACCAACATGCAATAATGGATATTGAATTTTTGTCGTGTTTATTAGTATTAAAGTATGTAGAGTTAAACAGAATATATCACAAACATCATCGAGTAAATGTTGAGCCTCTCTTATTTCCAACATTAAATCAATCAATTCCAATCGAGCCAATTTGGGTAAATTAGACATTAATCTTTTTAATGCACCTTAAATATTAAACTTTATTAAGGCTTATAAACAAAATATACATACCTAATAACCTTCCCCCAGTTCCAAACAGTATTGCTCTTTCATCTTCATCCCTATTATCCATATTACAGGGAAATGTAAATTTTAACGATTGTATTTTATGCCCAATACCTTCCACGTTCACTATTTTAGAATTAGATTGCTCGCTATACCAAGAAACCATATTCATAAATTCGTATAAATTGAAAAAATTCAACATTGGCTCAAAAGTTAGTTTTTTGAAGTTTACACCAACCTGTGTCAGGCACATCTGGGTCCTTACATGGTCTAACACGTACTATGAAAATTTAATGTGTTATAAATACAATATTGTTAACTAATTTGTTAAATATTAACCTGCCATCCTTGATAATAATTAAATCTTGCTCGTGTCAAGGTGGAATCTTCCAAAACAAATTGTGACCATACGTATGGGTAATAAAACACACGATACCATGATCTGCATACTATACTAGCATAATATCTTTCACGAATGGAAAGATAACTGAAGATACGTTCCAGTAATAAATCAGGTAATTCAGCCCATCGAGTATTATACTTGACTTTACTTTCACGTTTATTGTTTACGTCAAAATTGTATAAAGCTGCAATATGTTTTTGGTATAATTTATTTTGTGTTTTAATTAGGTTGTACCTTTATTTGATGTATCTAAAGTAAGGTAAGTGTCAGTCCATAATTTTGCTGAAAACTTATGATGTTGCTCCTTGAATGTTCTACCTGTAATATTAGAGACATGTGAGGGGATTGTTTATGCATTTGATAATTGATCTGTCTCACCACTTCTGCTTGCCATCTTATATAATAATCCTGTGAAACATTTTTCAAGCTTTTGCTATTATTAGATGGCTATTTTTAGAAAAAATTTATGCTCTTGTGTGTTTGCGGATATAATTCTATTTTCATACTAGTAAACATCATTTTAATATTAAGGAAAATTACACTTCACCTATTGTTTCTCAATATTTATTTAATATTATTAAACTTAGTAGTAGTAATATATTTGTTGTAAAATATAATTTCTGATATATTTGATCAATATATTTATTATATTCATTTCATCACTTTCACAATCAAAAATTATAATTATTAATGTGTAATTATTTGAGGATAATTGTATTTATAATTTAAAATAATTTGGAATTAAAGAAATTTTATAAAATGTATAATTTAAAAATTATTTTGGAGGTAAGATATTAATTAATCAAACTACTTATTAATAGTATTGAAAAAAACTATAATTATACATTTTGTTTTGTCGTTATATATTAATTAATTTTGGTGTACCAAATAGTAAACAAACCGATTGTGTTTTAGGAAGAGTGTTTTTAAAGTGTAAGTGCAAGTTTGTTTGTAAAATTTTATTAAATGACAATTTTAGCAACTAATTTTAAGCTCTGAGGAAGGCAGCAACACTGCCGAAATGTTAGCTAATAAATATCTATGCTATAAGCTAGTAGTTTAATATTTACATACACATTAAGTTTTAATTTAGACAAAAGGACCCAGAATAGTATTTTGGTTTTATGTTTATGAAAGATAACCAAATGAATAACAGTGAAAACAGTATTCTTGTTTAAATAGTGGTATGTACTTTGAAATCTTATATTATTTATACATTTGTTAGTTACTCTCTTCAATAGACAACTTAATATACACGCTAGCACTTTCCGTGCGTTATACATCTTTTTTTTTACTTTTAATAAATAATATATTTCTCAGTTAATAGATTGAAACAATAGTAAAACTAATAAAAACTTCTTTTTTCTAAAATTTTATAGAAGCATGTTCCAAAATTGTATTTTTTGGGTTAGATTTATCGTCCCGACAGAATAAGATAAACGAACGGATAAAAAGAAAAGAAATGAAAATATATTACACAAAAAAATACTTTAGACGGAAAAACGTATATTTTACGACATTTAAACAATTTACACGACAGAAAGGGATAATGCACGGTAAGAATATGAGAGTCACTATATAATATGTATACTACTGTTGAATAGAACAAATCAAATGCAAACAAAAGTTTTTAGAACGATAACTTTATCAAGACAAAATAAAACAAATGATGTTTGAATGACAGCAAAATAATAATTAGATTAATAGTCTAAATTAAAAACAGTTTTTTTAAGTAGTAAAGCGTTTATGGCCAAGCTGGTACAGTGTGGACGAGAAAAACTAAGGTACGATGTAGGCAACCATTGGTCTAATAAGCGTAACATATTTTTTTCAACCTACAAGCAGAGAAATTTCTGGATTGCTCCTGAAACATTCAAAGCGAAGTATTAGTATACATACCACAAGTTTGAAAAATGGTGTATTGCAAAGAAAGTATTTTTGTTTCTATTATTTGAATGCCAAAACAATTAAACATTTTTTGATGTTAAACTTGTCCGGTACAGAGCAGCCATTTTAGCTTGGCCGTCATAATACGCTTAATATACACGTAAATATTGTCTGCAATTTACACTCATGCCATCGGTCCGTGAAGTATATTAGTGGATATACTGGCAAGTCTACAAGTAAAAATGTAATTGGCTTATAAAGGGTCCGCCAATAAGCGCGCTCGATCTTTGACAGCTCATGGCGGCCATGTTGTTTGTGGTAGAGTTGTCAAACGTAGTTGTTATTATTCAGTGTATCTTCACAAATTACCATGAACCAATTCAGCCGCGAGCAACATGTGCAAATCATTAAAATTTATTACGAAAATCATTCATCGGTTCGGGCAACGTTCCGCGCGCTCCGCCAATTTTACGGTGCAATTGGTCGTCCTGCTAAGTCGACTATCCGTCGTTTGATAAACAAATTCAAGGCAACCGGTTCGGTGAACAATCAGCCAACACCGACGCGTCGTCGAAACGTCCGATCTGCCGAGAATGTCGCCGCTGTGCGCGATAGTGTGCGTGAAAATCAGCGACAGTCAATTTCACGTCGCGCACAGGAACTCAGCCTTTCGGAAACATCACTTCGCCGAATCTTGCATCTGGATTTGGGCATGCATCCGTACAAGATCCAGCTGACACACGAGCTCAAAATAAACGACCATAGACAGCGCCGCATCTTTGCTGATTGGGCTTTAGAGCAGTTGGAAGTCGACCCCGAGTTTGATCGCAAAATCAACTTCAGCGATGAGGCACATTTTTGGATAAATGGGAATGTCAACAAGCAGAATTGCCGTTATTGGGCCGAGAACAATCCACAGGAGGTCCACCAGGTCGCAATGCACCCAGCAAAGGTAACTGTTTGGTGTGGATTTTGGGCCAGAGGCTTCATCGGGCCGTATTTTTTCGAGAACGACGATGGTGTGGCCATCACGGTAAACGGCGAACGATACAGATCCATGATAACGAACTTTTTCTGGCATGAAATCGACAATATGGATGTTGAGGATATGTGGTTTCAGCAGGACGGCGCTATGAGCCACACAGCGCGCGCCACAATGGATCTTCTGCACGAGCGCTTCGGAGGAATGGTTATCTCGCGCGGAGGCGACATCAACTGGCCACCGAGATCGTGCGATTTAACCCCACTAGACTATTTCTTGTGGGGTTTTCTTAAATCGCAGGTCTACGCAAACCAACCACAAAACACTGATGACCTCAAAGTCAACATACGCCACGCCATCGACGAAATACAGCCCGATTTGTGCGCCAGAGTCATTCAAAATTGGACTTCTCGTATGCGCGCCACTAAGCGAAGCCGAGGTGGCCATTTGAACGATATTATTTTCCATACATAATGCCTTCGAATACTTTCAAACAAAAAATAAATTTCATTTATACCTCTCACACAACTTGCTTTATTTTATTTTAAAGATCGAGCGCGCTTATTGGCGGACCCTTTATTTTGTGAGGCTTTACGATTGTTGCCAATTTTTATACTATTGCTCGTAGCAAAATTGAGCTGGTTTACCTTTTTTAGGAATATTCAATCAATTTTTTTTAAATTGCTGTACTGCTAAAATGACTGCATATACAAAGTTTATCTAAATTAGTAAAATGTCAGTAATACGTCGGGGTAGGCAGTAACACTGTACAATATCCTACTTTGGTTTTTAAACTTTACTTCAAACAATTTGTCTCTACCTTTTTATGTCTTTACATACTTCCTTTGCTTCAGTAATATCCATATCCATTCATCTACAACAATCAAACAACTTTTACGTGGTCTTCCTCTGCCATTTGATCCAAATACATTTCCACCATAGATTAGTTTTGTTATTCTATTTTCACTCATTCTCTCGACATGGCCAAACCAACGAATACTACGTTTGTACTAGTCTATCGGTGTTACTTTCAAACCACATTCGTTTATTGCCCACTCATTTGTAACTCTGTCCATACGAGTTTTTCCACACACACTTCTTCAGTACCCCATTCCAACTGAATTTGTTTTATTTTTGTGTTTCTTTTGACAAACTCATGCTTCAGAGCCACACAGCAGAGTTTGTATCAACTTTTATAAACTGCCATCTTTGCCTCCTTGGACAATACTACTTTTTGCGATATATTTCCTCTCTCCATCTAAATTACTATTATTAAAATTTCTTCCCAGATACACAAAAGCATCCACCTGCTTTTACCGTTTAACCTGATTCTACAATCACTACTTTGTACTTATCGAAGACCATGATTTCAGTTTTTCCTAGATTTATACAGAAATCCATTTCATTTGCTAAAACATTCAGTCGGTTTAGCGCATTTTGTAGATCATTTTCACAAGCATTTCTTACGCATTTATCCATAAATATATTAAAGAACCACGGGGATATAACGCATCGCTGCCTGACACCTTGTTCTATGGTAAACCAATTGCTTAGTGTTCTATCCTCTCTAACGCACGCTCTGCTACCATCATAAACAGCAATAATGGCATTTACTAAATATTCATTTACCCTATACTCTTTTAAAACGTTCCATAAGATACGTCTGTTTACTTGATGTACCCTAACCAGCATTTTAAACTGACTTTAGATTAGCTGATGCCAGTACAAAGTCAATTTGGTATTAGAAGTACTCCAATCAGCCAAGTGAGCACGAGTTCCGACTGCTTTTAAGCACGATGGTTTGCTGATATCCCAGAGATAACTTTGGGGCTAGGCTTCTACAACGTTAGATGTGAGAAACGGTTAAATTTTTGTGAGAGGTAGTATAGTTCTCTACCTCTGGGTAAAACCTAAGGTTTGGTTAATTAGTTAGTGCAACATTTGCACTACCGTTATCATAGTAACTTGACTGTATGTCTGAAGTATAAATGTAAGGGAATCATGAATTTATTGCGATAATACATTTGCGGAGTGTATGCGGCGTGTGCCTTAGTAGTAGCTAGACCAGTTATTTGTTTATGGTTTGGATTGATAGGATGAAGACTAGTAAAACAATTTGGTGTTGCTACGACGGACCGCAATTGAAACGCCGTTTTAAAATATTGCTATATTAGAATTAGAGTTAACTATGCAGGTTACAGAATATCTAGGGTCTGGTGCTTTTTGAGAAGAATTGAGGCGGTGCTCAGCAATATTGAAGAGTTACAAAATATCTCGGACCTGTTGGTTGATAATAAATGAAAGATATGACATATGACGAGCTTTCGCTTTTGGTGCCAAACTTTAATGCTACATTTTGCTTCATTATCAATTCAAACCTTTTAGACATCTGCTGAGACAATCATAGAGGTTGTGCTTGTGTGTGTGTGTGTGTGTGTGCGGTTTGATCTTGGCTGTCGACCAACCAAAAAGATAATTTCAAAAATGATTAAATCTTTAAAAATCCAATTTAATTTTTAAAACAATTTATTTAATAGTCAATTGAATTATAGCTGGGTCAGCTTAGATTGTAAGCGCCTCTTCAATCGCGGATTTAGGTCGTAAGTTGTATGTGAAAAATTGAAACATAATTTTCTTATTATGCTGTGTATTTAAAAATAAATATTCGAATTGTGTAACTTAAATTTTGCATACGTTTAGATTAAATTTCCCGCTCTGCCGGCCAGTAAATCGATGGGAAATTGTCATGCTAGGGTGATGCTAGGAACGGAATGTGTAAAGCGCAGGTGAAAGCCCGAGAAACAAGTTTTGGGGCTTTATAAAGGGGATTCCCCGTGGCTCCCCTCATTACCACTTACCAGTAATCTAAATTTCAATATCCAATCATATAAGATTAAAGTGTCCGATATCGAGCATCTGTATAAAATAAATCAACGGTAATGCTAAATACCTAATTAGCCATTTAAGCTTGTTTTTATCAGACGACATATTAGTGGTAACTTCCCAACGCCCCCCCAAGTTGCTCCTCACTCCACTTAGTCCACTTCACTCAGTCCACTCTATTTGTTGTTTTGTTGGTGAATGCAGTGAAGGTCATGCAAGTAGACTTGTAGGAAGAGATAAATAAAACAGGTAATATAAATTTATAAACATTCATTGCTATTATTATATAAACTATATTAAATTTGTTTGCTAGACTTCATAAATACATTAATAACTAATCTTCCATTGAATTTATGATATTGGAATTTGTACATAACCTTTATGTATTATCTATATTAATTAAGTCAAATAATAACAATAAATCAATCTTGATTATATTATTCAATACTGCAATACATTAATTATGTTCATGCAGCTTAGTATCACAATAAGTAATTATCTAAATTTCCAGTAAAGATGTTATTAATTTGTATTTTTTTTTTAATTCAACAAGTTTTTTATTGTACATATTTTTTGTTTTTTTTTTCTATGGACATTTTCATGTAATCAATTGACTATGCAGAATAAAAAATATGTGTTACAGCTGAATATGATAGCAGTACTTAACTGTACTAAAATAGCACATCTATGCATAGCCAAGCTAAACTTGAAACAAATAATTTAACGACACAGCTACAGGGGTCTGAATTGAGCGGCCGAGACTCCAGAAAACGACCACTCACATGCAGTGATGAATGTGTTCACACTGTTTTGATTACTTGTAGGCATTATTTTTAAATAAACTTTAGTGAATTGATTTTACATTTACGATCAGAAAAGTACTCAGTTATAATATCAATCTTCTATGGAGTTTACTGTTTAATAATTCAATATAACTGTCAGAGCTGGTTTTGCGGTATGCGTGTGGAATAGTTTATTTAAAATAATAGTTTTTTTTTTATTATTAAAATATTTAAATTTACTAGCACCTTATTAGGTGACTCTTTATTTTATTTTTTTATGATTCTGTTATTTGAAGTTGGTAGTTCTAGCATACTAAACTAAGATCATTTAGGTCTTACATTTAGATATGTATCAGGTTTCAGTAAAAATATTACGGAATAGTGAAGCAAAAGTTAATGTTACGGCTTATTTTTCTGATTTGAGCGAATATGTTATAATTACAAAAGAATGTTTTCATAATTAATAAGCTGTTTTGAAATATGTTTAATTATAGAGTGATAACATTTCTAATTAAGTTGTTTCAAATTAACAATAGAAACAAATGAACACTATCAATACAAATTTATTAGATCTGATATTATCTTATCTTTTAAATATAATATTGAGTAAATAAATATATCAATTACAGAATGTCAGACAATACAATGGAAAAAGAAGAGCAGGTCATGAAACCCATGGACATAATAAAGTCTGATGTTAATATATTATTATTGGGCGAAAGTGGAGTCGGGAAATCTACTTTTATAAATGCGTTTGCAAACTACCTGCAATATGGAACTTTAGAGAAGGCTATAAATTCTGAACTTTTTTGCCTCATACC
The DNA here is from genome assembly GCA_963932245.1 of Tachinus rufipes. Classification (NCBI taxonomy): domain Eukaryota; kingdom Metazoa; phylum Arthropoda; class Insecta; order Coleoptera; family Staphylinidae; genus Tachinus; species Tachinus rufipes. Next base: position 83,118,149 of record OZ010744.1, read on the forward strand.
TGCATGTTTCACAATTGTTCATGATTGTGATGTTGAGGAAGTCGTTAAAATTGGTGATGATGAAAATGAGGATCAGGAAATTGGCAATTCATCAACACAAGGTAAATATATTTTTTATATATTTATGTTTTAATAATAGTAAAGGTCAGTTAATAATAATGATTTCATAATTTAATACAGAATATATTGAATTTTATTAATGTATTTGGTTAATTTTTCTGTATTTTATTAACTGTTATACCTGTTTTGTTTTATCAATAGAGGGTTTCACCACCAGTATGTCAAAATGAAAGAGCTTATCAGGAATGTTATTTTAAGCAAGAAAACTGGTTCTAATTGCATTCTTTAATAAGTTTTAAAGATTTTTTAATGATAATATAAAATTATAATAAAATAGGTTGCCACAAAATGTATAGTTTCACCAACAGTGTCCCAGTTCATAGGGAATGTTATGTTAAGCAAAATAGTTTATAAATTGTCTTGTTTGTTATTGATCTATTAACATTTTATAACATAAAAATTTAATTATGCATAGTAAATAATTAATATTAAGATACAATAATGGTGACGACGTGAAACGCCAGTTACTGAAAATGATAAATATTATTAATTAATATAAAAACAGATAATGAAACGTAGAGAATCAACATGAGTGAAAGCAACATAAGTAATTTAATTTAAGTTGCTAAATTTAACGGTCAAAATGTTCATTAATGAAAGTTTCAAATGAACTGTGCACTGAGATCAAAAAGTGTCTATATCTATAACATTGCTACAGGACAGACAAGTCTTTGCTCACATCAATTATTCTTCTTAGCAGCTTCTGCATGAGCCTATAGTCTTGCCTAGTTTCTTTAAAGCTTGCATTTCCTTTTGGGGGTGTGTCATCCATTCTCATTTGTTTTTTTGTGATTAAAGTATTTTTTTCTGCTTTTCTCCTTACTTGATGTAGCAGGGTCAACAGTTTGCTTTTCTGCGACCTTGGATTTAGATTTTTCTTTCTCGTTCTTTGTTTGCAACCTTTTCTGTCATTGTCTTTGCATCCAAAGAGTGGTAGTCTACCTTAGGAGTTTGAGTGACTTTTTTGATTGGCTTTTCTAAAAGATATGTATAACATTTTTTTCATCACATTTTTTTTTGATAAACTACTGATTTGCTTTTTATAAATTTATTTGTAATTATAGTTTTGTTCGTCGGTTCTTTACTGCATAACTGTTAGTCATTGTGGTGTGTTTAAATTGTATTTTTATAGAAAGAAGTACTGAGTATAAGTATTGAGAAAATGTTTACTTTTAATTATATTTGGCATATTTTTTTTTATTAATTTATATGAAATTGAGAGTTACATTATAGATGTTTCAAGTTATACATTTTTTGGTTTAGTGGAGTTACTGTAAACTTTAAAATTAATGTGAAAAAGAAATTATAACTAAATCATTTAATCTTAGCAATTGTAAATTTGTGTAGGTTTGGACCAACATATGTCAAATTGAATACATTTGACATATTGGACAATGTGTTTTTATGTCATCTGTGTATTACATATTTAGCCCCTACTTAGAAATATCCACAAACGCCAACATTAGTATAGGTTTGTGATGCATTTATTCTACACACAATGTATATTTGCTACAAGTTTTATGTGTGAAGATAAAACTGTTCAATACCTAACACATCAATTATTAAATAAAAACAATAAAATTTCTTTGTTTTAGGTACAAGAGCATATGTATTCAAATTGGATGACCATAAAATACGACTAATAGATACACCAGGAATTGGCGATGCTCGAGGTCTCGAACAGGACAACAAAAATTTTGAAAATGTCTTATCTTACATAAGTCAATTTAATCAGTTACATGCAATTTGCTTTCTATTGAAACCAAACCATCCTCGATTAAATGCTTATTTTAAGTTTTGCATTTTACATTTGTTGTCACGTTTAGAAAAATCCGCTTCTAATAATATTGTATTTGTGTTTACAAATGCAAGAGGAACAAATTATAAACCTGGAGAAACTTTACCTATTTTAAGAAGATTATTAGATGATATAAAAAATAATCCACCTCATGTTGAAATCCCTTGCAAGGAAAATATATTTTGCTTTGATAATGAAGCATTCAGATATCTTGCTGCTGTTAAAAATAACGTTCAATTTCCTGCTGAGGAGAAATTGGAGTATACTAAGAGCTGGGAGAAATCAGTGAAAACCTGTTGGGATTTGATTAGACGCATTGCTGGGGATGTTAATAATAAAGGTTTAACACCACACGATGTCAGCAATACTCTTTCAGTTAATGAAGCAAGAAGGACTATAATGGATTTATCTAAACCATTAGCTGATATAAGTGATCTAATTGATGATAACTTATTGATATTGAGACGACATGAGAAGGAGATAAAGCAAGAAAATTTAAGTTTGGAGCAGCTTAAAGAAGCACTTTATGTTCCAGTTCTTAACATAAAGCAAACTTCTTTATCACAGCCGGCTGTAGTATGTACAGCACGACTCTGCACTGATACTATAATTGTAATAATAATCATTGTTGGCAGTTATGAAATAATTTTTATAATATCTATTTTATAGGTTGCTGGATTAAAAAAATCACATTACAAAAATCCATGTCATAAAAATTGCACATGTTCATTAAGTATTCAGAAAGAAATAATTGGATCCCCAGAATTGCTCTCTTGCAGTATTTTCAATGCAAGGAAAGCGTGCAATCAATGTGGATGCGATTTTTCAACTCATATGCGTGTGTTGTATGAAACTGAATTATTTATGGATAAACTTGAAGATGCTAATGTTAAAAGTGTTATCAATACCAAGGAAGAAGCAATTGAAGCACGGATAAACATTGTACAACTGATTCAAGATCGTATTAATGAATTCGATATGGAGCAAATCATCATTTCAAAAACACTTTCAAGATTTGCTAATTTCTTGAAGGAAAATTCTATATCCACCCAAAACGATGCTTACGGAGATTATATAGAGTATTTAATTGAACGGTAAGTTAATATTATTATTTATAATTTAGTAATTGATTGCGTAAAAACTTGTTTTTATGCATGTTAAACACCAAGCATCTTGCTGTGCGCGCTTTTTTTTACCCATAACTGACGTCGCACATTCCAATCATGTTGGCTTTGCTGCGTTGGTAAAAGGTGTGTCTATAAGTGTATATGGTCTAAGGTTTTAACTAGTCAGTTGTTTTGGCAGTGTCAAGTAGAGTTAACAGAGTTGGTGCTCTAATAATATCAATCTTGGTCAAACATGGTTATAATTTTGTATTTCTTGACATTAAAATTTTTATTCAATCTGGAGGTTGCATTTTGTGATTACATTGCTGATTTTGATTGTCTGCTTGAGTTTGTGAGACAGTGAATTGATTGAGATTGGTCATTTTATATTGTATGGGATAAATCTACTCATTCTGTAAGTTAATCTCAGTACAAAATAAAGATTTGTTGTTATGGATAATTTTTAAGTTATCAATCACGTTCACTGTGGTTGTTAAGCCTTATAGTAAGTTGAAGGTGTAACCTCTTCCAGGCATGTTCCCGGGTGACAAATAGGGGATTGCACTCGTGGCCAACATCATTGCATGGTAGCCTTGCCTGATTCAGCACTTTTCTACTTTATTTTGTGAAGTATTGACCTATCTTGGTCTGGGTTCTTCGGACTACTCTAGACCATTTTTTGTGTGGCAAACAGCATTTAGGTTACGAGGCATGTGGAGCTGAAACATCTTTTATTTATTCTTAAAAAAAAAATCTTTTCTTAGGATGCAATCAGTAGGCGATCACGTAGAACCACAGAACAAGAAGATTACAATGACTGAAAAGGAAACGCATATATGACACTAACGCTAAAACCGAAACAGAACAACCTGAATTGATAGTGAGAAGAATGAAGATTTAAATTAGAATAATAATAAAAACAACAGAAAAAGCACGAAACTGAGGAAATAAGCGGCATATACGAGTCAAGAAACAGGGCAACAGCAAAGGACCAGGCCGCCGAAATCGTGAAAGAAATGAAAATAAACTCTGAAGGAATAAACAAGAAACAAGAAGGGTCTTCACAGAAACACAGTTCTGTCCTGTGTTTCTGTGAAGACACTATAATTTAATCACTGAAAACAAGGAAATGATGGGATACTTGGATATGCAGGTAGCTTTAGACTGTCGGAGAAAGCCAATGAAAAGTGTAAAATCCTTTCCTCAAACTGCCGCAGACTGCGGCTTGAAACCAAGCAACGAAACGCAGAATTGAAGATTGGTGGAGAGTAAAAGCGTTAGTGAAGGTCTGCCATATCTGCAGCAAGCCGGGTCACAAAACTAGATAATGCCAAAACGACCGGGCATGCTATCTCTGCAAGCCGGCCACACGACAGAGTCAGCTGCCCAAAACATAGGAGCGTAGTGAAAAGGATGAGGAAGTAGGGTGAGTCTTCTTTGGGTAATTAATGGATAAATAAAAAAATACTGCAAACCAAGCTGAACAGGAATAAAAGGGCTATAATTCGATTTTGTATTGAAATAATACATTAAATGATTTGCCTATGCCCTCCACAGACACATCTGCACTGTGGGAAAGTGGATGTAACTCTTATCTCGTAGCCAAATAAAAACATGGCAAGAAGAAGCAATAGATTGTTAACCGACGAAATCTGCGATGCGTCTATATACGTGGCAAGCACCTAGCACAAAATAATCAAAACTGGAAAAAGGAAAGGCTTTGCCTGAATGAGACAAATGATTAAAAATGCAAGGAAAAAGCCACAATCACCTACTGGTGAACTACCGGCGGAGATTCGAAAAAAATGTGCTTCAAGAAGTCTATAAACTAGGATCGAGTTGGCTATCATTATACTAACAAAATTCGGAACAGACACCCCTATGCACATTATAAAAAGCAATGGCGGGGGTAGCAAAATAAAACCAAAACAAAGTAGTAGGCTCAGTTGCCATTTCATCAGAGGTTATCAAAGGATATGCGGAACACACTCTTGAAGTGATATGCGAAATTGCAAACTGAACATTTAACTCTGAGAAACAAAGGTTTTCATACCAATATACTTGCTAGACGTCACGGGCCAACTAATGGAGTAGATCCTAAACAGGCGACTACTAAGAGAGATTGAATAAGATGAAAGACTGGCTTACATGTAGTTTGGATTTTGAGAGGTACAGTTGGCTGGGGACGGCATGCACAATAAGGTTGGCGCGCGAATCCGAGAATATTACGTCGCAATCGTTAACTTACGTAATGTACAAATAGGTTTCAACTATGCCAGGTGAATAGATATCATGGAAGAACTGACCAGACGGAAAGTGTCTTAACACATGAGAAGAACCATATGAAGCTATTTGCAAGACAGAGAAATCCTGATCGGCAAAAGCCAACGGGTGGAAATGACCTGCCTGCGGTGTACCACAGAGCTCCACATTGTGGAACGTTCTGTATGACGGCGTACCTAGTTGGATACGAGGACGACTTTAGTAATGGTGCTGTGGCAAAGGAAGGCAACCGGCTGCGAAACACAGCAAGCGCCTATCGATCGTCATTTGCGAGGGCAATACAGGTTATAGCCACTATAATCTCCCACCCACCTAGAGGAAAAAAGATTCCACAGAAAAGGAGAAAACTACTAAACAACACCAAAGAGTGCATCTGGAGACGAGCGTCTCAGCAAATGGAAAAAGGAGTTGAATAAGGAGAAGGAAATAAGTTAGTTTTTAACCAAGTTCCTCACTGGACTCCTACCTGATGAAAAGCATAATTAAGGAGAGCGACAGCTGCATGTACTGCGGAGCGGTAGATAAAACGCAAAATGCAAAAAATGGGAGTAACAAGATAGGTTGCAAAGACTAACATAAGCAGAAACCTTTACGCAGAAACAATAGTAGGCTGCATGCTGAAGAACGAAAAAATGGCAGGAGATTAATAAATGATTACCGAGATTATTAGAACAAAAAAGCAGATGAAAGAGTGCTACAAGCAGAGGCAGCAGCAAACAACGTTCAATGAAAGACAAGGTTGTGCCATGGCGAAGTAATACTGAAAAGCAATTCTGTATGTATTATGTCTCCATGTTGGCGTTTTGAGTCAAATAATTAAATTCTACACACTCCTTTAATGAAACTCTTTTTAGTTTTTAGAAGATCTCTTTCTTTAGCAAAAATAAATGTTACTTCTGGGTACTGGCTCAGTAGTTTGTATTATGAAAAAGGCACTTGCATCTTGCGAGTTTGTATGTTATCCCATCAAATAATTGATGTTGACAGTAATAGTGAAGAAAGTCTAACTGACTGATTGGTTTTGAAATGTGTGTAATTAATTTTTTTCTTTTGTCTACTTCTTAAAGAATGAGGGAAAACATAGATGTTTGCTACAGTATTCACTAAAATCAGTATTGTTTTTTGATGCATAAGTGTATAGAATTGTGTGTGGTATCCAAACCAGCAGCTGTTATTGTGAGATTGATTTCAGGGAATCTCAAAAGTTTGGTGCTCGACTTTAACAAGAGGAACGATGGTTGTTTGTACAAAACTTTTTGGAGTGTTACTGTTGTCTTGGTGATCTTCTTTTGCTATCTTTTTTTACCCCATAAGGCGTTCTTTGTTATTAAATATGTCAATGTTCAGTATCACTTTAATCATTGCAAATGTAATGCGTTAACTAAAAATATTTTAACTTTGGCCACTATTGTAGAATTTGTTTGATCTTCAATTTTGTTATATTTTAGAAATCTTCCGGTCTTATGAAATGCTTATATGAACAAAATGGTTTTTAGTTTTAGATATATATTATCTGTTGATAAAGAAGTAAAAATACGTATTTGTACTTTAAAAGCGTAATATATTTTTCAGGTTTTTTTTTAGGTTCAGAAAAAAGTTGAAGTTTTTTAAACGTTGCATTCATTTAAGCAAAATGTAAAGCTCTGGGTGGTATCATACATCATAAGAATTGATAAATAATTCAAATTAATCAAAATTCTCTCACATCTGTTTAGCTTAAGTTTTAAAATTTTAGAATCTGTTACATTTCTTTGAATATTATATAAGATCTGATTTATATTACAGTGAGAACGCGTTGGGAGCACATAAGGATAAGGAATTGATTATTCGCTACCAAACATTGCAGAAGCAACACGAAGCTGAAAAAATGATTATGGCTAACGTTGAGGAAAGTACAAACCCTTTCCATGAAAAACCAGAATCAATTTTAACACCAGAGCGTGTTGCAGAATGTGTACAAAAGTTGTACGATCTTAAACATAGTGGTAAGAAAATCCAAGAGCTTCACAAGAAGCAAGAAAAGGTTCGACACAGGGAACTTGAAGAGTCAATGGAGTATTGCCACCCAAACAAGATCAATAAGCCTGGTAAGAATAAAAATAAGAATAGGAATAAAGCAGAAAAGAAGAAGAAGAATAAAGAAACTGAACTATTGAAGGAAGTTTTGGCTTCTAATATAGATGCTTTAAAAAATCTTAACCTAAGTAATGATAAATCTTTGCTTGAAAAATTGGTCAAGGAATGTCTTCAAGATAGTTTGGCAAATACCGATGAACCATCCACATCTACTGAAAAATCTGACAAAAATAAATTTGTCCCAAACAAATCTAAGAAGGATTACAGCAAGAAAATGGATAATAAAAATCAAAATCATCAAGTAAAGAATAAAGAAAGACAGTTCAAAAATGCGTCTAAACAATTTATGAATGAAAAGGTTCAAAAACCAGATGATCGAAAATCTAAATGTGGAAGCATTCCAAATTTACTTGATATAAATCCAAATCAAATTGTAAATAATCAAAAGCAGTTTGGAAACATGCAAACAAATCAGTTTGGTGTTGGAAATCATCCTGCTCAGTTTGCAAACCAATTTGGTCATCCAAATCAATTTGGAAATAATGTATTTTCTAATCAGCATGGTAATATTCCAAATCAATTTGGCAATAATGGAAATCAGTTTGGAAATAATCCAAACCAATTTGGTAATAATCCAAACCAGTTCGGAAATAACCCAAACCAATTTGGTAATATCCCAAATCAATTTGGAAATAATCCAAATCAATTTGGAAATAGTCCAAACCAATTTGGAAATAATCCAAATCAACTTGGAAACCATCCAAATCAATTTGCAAATAATCCTATTCAATTTGGCAACAGTCCAAATCAGTTTGGCATTAATCAATATGCAACAAATCCAAATCAGCTCCAGAACATTGCTGGCAACCCAAATCAATTCCAGAACAATGCTGGCAATACAAATCCTCCTGGAAATAATTTTAAACAATTTAATAAGGCTTCAAACCAACCAAACAGCAATTATAATTTTAAGAAAAATCCCTTACATAACCCTAAAAAGGGTCCAAGCAACACAGAACAACGCAAAAAGGAATTGGGAAGTAATCCAAATTTATTGAATGCAAACATGCCTTCAAAATCATGCGATAAACCTAAAAACATAAATCAAAATCCTCAGAAAAAAAACAATGATGATAGATCCAAACATGACAACAATCAACCTAGAAGAAATGATAAACCAAATCAAGATGATAAAAATCAATCTAAAAAAAATGATAAGCCAAAGCCAAAACCACATCCGGGTAATCCACAATCATCATCTTCGGGTACTATTCCTAAAGTAAATAGTAATCCACATTTTAAGAAAAAGTCGGGTGGTAAGAAGGATGATGATAATAAAAAGTCAACATCATCTACTTCTGATATTGCTTTGAAATTGATGAAGGTTTTTACTGAAGAGCAGATGAAGATGAAAGAAAAGAAGGATAAGGACAGCAAGGGAGGAGAATCATTTGTTATGTTTATTAAAAAATAAAAATATATTATTTTGTAGTGTGTAGAATGGTGTGGAATGTTTAATCAGTAGGTTTTTAATGTGTTTTATTATGATTATTGGAAAAATATATAATCTTTTGTAATTTTGTATATAATAATGAATGTACATAACACATTATCCATCAAATTAATTAGCAGAAGATCGATTACAGAGATATACTCCAACTATCAGGTCAGATATTGAATAACAAATGTCTACAGTTATAGTATTATCAAATAATTTAACTTTTTCTGATAGTAAATTATAGCTGATTGTTTTAAATGTTATACTTTTATCAAAACATTTAAACTGCTAACTAAACTTGTTTTGCAAATGAAAATGCAGTCGGTTATTTTGCGGAATAAGATGTCGAAATACACATTGTATATTTAGCTCTTATTCAGATTGGTTAGAATAGAGATCTAGAACTGATCTAAAACATAACCGAAATTAATGTTTGTAAACGCCATGAACAAGTATTTGGGGCTAAGCCAAATATATGGCTACATTTCTCACACTTTTCCCTACTTGTAAATTTCGTTTATATATCTCGAGTGAATACATAATATGTGTATTTGAACCCTGGACTGCACTACCTATGAAAATCTTGAACACTACTAAAAGCAATAGCATTTAAAGCGCGTTGGTATAACAATATGAGCTGTAAACAAGTACAGGAGGCAATGTTTGTACAAATGTACTATTACTTGCGATTTTTGAACGAACCTGCAAATTATAACCGGTATCTTAACAGAGCTCTGCGAGCTATGAAAATGCATGCATCTTGAGGATCTGAAGGATTTTTTTGGAAGTTTAGTTTATGCGACTTTATTGGCTGATTGAAACAATAGCTAGGGTGACTTAAAAAAGCAAATGAGCATACAAGTGGTTAAATGGGCTTTAAGGGAATTGGTAGGATTGGTGGTCTACAAAGAATTGATGTAAGGTGAGTAAGTTTTTGGTAAGCCTAGGAGTTGCTAAGTAAGAAATTATAGGATGGTTGTGGGTAGGAACATTGAAGATCCTGGGATTATCCATTAGAGTTTTGGTAGACTAAGGATTTTTTTAGAAAACCTTGTGGTTTATAGAAGAGCCTATTAAGGACACATTTGCACTAATATAGTTTAATTAGATTATTAAATTTTTGAAAAGCGAAAGTAAGCCTATACGGGCTTATAAAATCTGATCAAAATGGAGAAAATATGCTAAATGATATGGATAGTTTCCTTAATACAAACCAGTTTTTCTGCCCTGAGCTAGATGGAAAGAGGAAATGAAATTGTTGATTATACTTTTATGAATATTTTACGTGGGAACTAAATTAGGAGCAGTGACTAATATCTGTGGTTTATTTATTATTGCTGAATGTTAAGATAGATTTGACTCCGAACCGGAGTGAAAATTTTACCTCCATTAAACGAAAAATCGATGTCGGAAGTAAATGGTCGATACACTTTTCTACGTGGCTCCTATAAAATATCTAAATTTGCGGTACACTAACTTCGCAATTTAAACTAGTTTTATAAGATGCTCGAATTAATGTAGAAGCATGCTATTTATTTGTTTTTCAATTATAAAATGTCAAAGATTTACGTTTTTCTTACAAGTATTGTGTTTGTTCTTTGCGTTTAAAAAACAATAATTGCTGCGATATGAAATTAACAAATGTCAACCAAGACTCCATAATTTGGGGATAGGGGATGGTGAAAACACTTCTCGCGTGTTTGGGTGACGGATAGGGGTGTTGCACACGCGGACCAACACCATTACACAGTAGTCTTACTTTGGCGATAAGACCACCACCACTTTTTCCTCTGTGAACTGCCGATCTCTCTTGGCCAAACATCAATGTGGCGAGATGAAACTATTAATTGTCAACCACGGCTCCATAATTTGAGGATAGGGGATGGTGGAAACTTCTTCCAGGAGGAGCTTCCCGAGGTAGCGGTTAGGATAATTCCACACGCGGATCAACACCATTGCACGGTAACCTTGCTTCGGAAATGAGATAACTACTACTACGGGAATCGGGAAAGTTAATTTTGTATTTTCAGATCAAATAAATAGTATTGTTAGTAAACTTTTGAATAATATACTAATTAAAAAATTGTTTATTTATTTTTATAAATGATTAAATTTTAGTTTGTGTAAATAAAGATATTTTTTATCGTGGTCATTTTTTATTTTCATAAAAAGCAGAAAATACAGAACCGGAGTTTAAAGATCCGGAACAAAAATTGAAAATCTTGCTTAAACTGGAACTAAAACCAAATCTCTCTAAAAAAAATGGGTTTATTATTGGACCAGTCATAATAAAGGCAAAAATACTAATGCAACGTCTTGTCAGCTAAAAATAGATTGGGACGCAACCGTTCCAATGGATATACTTACGTTTTGGCACCAATCCAATTCGAATACTACGTCACATACACGAGCACCAGACATACATCAACATAGAATTACAGGGATTTCGCGATGACTTTAATTGGCAGCAGATATGTTGTGCAAAGTCTAAGGTTGCACCATTGCAAACAAATCACTGCCTGCCTCGATTGAAATTGTGTGGAGCGGTTATTCTTGCGCGTTTGACTCTAATTCAACTATCGCTCTTGAATGGATCTGCTCAACTTCTAACAAACGGAAGACATGTGGCAAATCGTGGCACTAAATGCAAGACCTGACAAATTGGAAGCATGTACAATCACAATAACCCAGTTGACATCATATTTAGGGATGTAAATCCAATTTAACTCAAGGAGTTAATCTAATTGAAATTGAGTGGAGAACGCACGCACGCTGAACTTTGTCAACAAATTCTAATTCAACCATCGCTCTTGAATGGATCCGCTCAACTTCTAACAAACGGAAAACATGTGGCAAATCGTGCAACTGAATGCAAGAGCTGACAAATACAAATTGGAAGCATGTACAATCACAATAACTCAGTTGACATCATATTTAGGAGTGTAAATCCAATTTAACTCAAAGAGTCAATCTTGTGGTGGCATGGTCCAAGGTTTCTACAATTAAACCAAGAAGAATGGCCATTAATAGAATACGTACAACAATGTTTCTTTGAATCAAAACATTTCCAATAATTGAAGAAAATAATCATATTATCAGCAAGTGGTCTTTCAAAGTTAAAGAAGATTGTAGCGTTCTGTCTCAAATATATTTATGACTCTCAAAAAAAACAAATATTACTGATCCATTGACTATACCAGTGGTGCGTTCGTTTATTCTACTTCACGTGCTCCTTTAACTCTAATTGCTCTTTACGCGTTCGGCAATGTCAAACAGAACAAAAGGAGCACGTTCTTAAGCGTTCGGATATGATGGTGTCCACTCCACATGCACAACCTCGCTGGATCGTGTGAGACGGAGTGACAGCCGTATTTGAATTTTAACACATTTATTTAATCGTAAAACTTACTTATATTTTTGTAAACATTGATAAATAAAAAGAATGTCGCAAACATGTAATAAAACCTAATTCGATTATAAATGCATGTTGATTCAAACAATTAAAATTTTAAATTTCTTTAAAATTTACTATCATTGGTTTTATAGGTGACAATATAAAATTACTAGTGTAATATAATCAAGTGTTTTAATTTTTTATAGAAATAGAAATAATAGTTCCTTTAAGAAATAAATTCAAATTAAAATTAGTATAATATGTTTATTTAAATGTCAGCTTTAACGTTATAATTTCTGACGTCGAATCAAATTACAACATTGCGTTCGGATATATCTATTTACTCTAACAACTATCCACGCCACTCCAGTCTATTCTACTCCAACTGCACTTTCCTTAAACGAACGCATTACAGAAATCAAAAAGGTTACAACTGCACTTTTTCGTATTATAAAAGGTGGTCCATCTAGTATCTTTTTAATCATTTGTTATTTTGACACTGACAGGTCTTTCCCGTAGGAAATCTTGACAGAAAGTCAGTATCATAATCGCTTTACGCTTGAACAACGTTGGGAAATATTGCAAACTTATTTCCAAAGTGAATGTTGTGTAGCTCAAACAGTGCGTTTATTGAAAAGAAGTTTTGGCCGAAATGAGGCCCCATCGCGCGTCCTGTACGCAAGCTTGTTCAAAAAGTTTGTGAGACTGGTATGCTTATGCTAGTGGCCAACACACACGGTCCCGTCCCCGCCGTCAGCTGGCTGAAGTTAGCTTCGGCTTTGGATCAGCTTCGTTTTTTATAAAAGTATGTGCGCACGCACGCTAGGTACAGCTGCCCAGCAAAGTCGACACAATGTTTTAAGAAACGCTGTCTTTTAAAATCCGTCGGCAAAATGAATTCCATATCTTTTTTATAAATAACTATAAATACGTATAAAATTGTCTTGTTTTTTTTTTAATTACATTTATAAAATATATGAAATAATACCCGACAATTTACTGCATATTATAAATGTACACAGAGAAGGTAAAAGCAGTAAATGAAGTAATCGTGATGCTCGCAGATGAGCAATTATTACACAATAAAAAGAAATATTTTTATTTTATATTTAAATAAATTATCACTAAAAGCATTTTGTCGTGAGATACCGTTGACGTTGTGGTATAAAATGGTTTTAAACCGTTGCGTTGTCGCGAGTTACCGGTTATTTACTTTTGACTCCGAATGTACCAACCAGCGAGGTGAATTTAAAACCCTTGTTGGAAGCAGTTTAATAAGTCCGGTATGTCAAATTTAAATATGATAACCTATAAATGAGATGAATTGTCAAGAATGATTATGAAAATAATTAGTAAAAATTGCTATTAAGTATAAATAAAATGAATATTCTTTGTAAGTAAATGTATATATAGCAAATATTTTACTAAATTAATAATAATCATAAGAAAATTAATGACAGGTATAACCGTTTACAACCAGTACGTTTTCGTGAGATTTCCGCGAGCACCCAAAAATAGAGAGAGATGGAAATAAAACCGTTGTTTGATCGCTGGTATGTACGGTTTCTCACTGCAAAACGCTTTAAGTTAATAACAAATTAATAAGTTAGTTCGAAATTTGAATGAAATAAAAGTATTCTACTTTTACTTAAACATACGCCCTCGCGGAAAGTTGAATGATCTCGCTTATGAAAAATATCTTCTCTTTTATTTTTCAATATGTTATTACTATATTAATAACAAATCACGAGATCTTTTCAGAGTTAAAAAAAAAGTAACTGATTTACAATTGGAGCACTTTTAATTAAACATACGCGCTCGCGGAAAGTTGAATTATCTCGCTTATGAAAAATACCTTCTCTTTTATTTTTCAATATGTTATTACTAATTTGATAACAAATCATAAGATTCATTCAAAGTTTAAAAAAAAGTTACTGATTAACAATTGGAGCACTTTTAATTAAACATACGCGCTCGCGGAAAGTTGAATTATCTCGCTTATGAAAAATACCTTCTCTTTTATTTTTCAATATGTTATTACTAATTTGATAACAAATCATAAGATCCATTCAAAGTTTAAAAAAAAGTTACTGATTAACAATTTAAACCGCGAGCGCGTTTGTATAATTAAAAGTGCTCCAATTGTTAATCAGTAACTTTTTTTTAAACTTTGAAAAGATCTCTTGATTTGTTATCAAATTAGTAATAACATATTGAAAAATAAAAGAGAAGGTATTTTTCATAAGCGAGATAATTCAACTTTCCGCGAGCGCGTATGTTTAATTAAAAGTGCTCCAATTGTTAATCAGTTACTTTTTTTTAAACTCTGAAAAGATCTCGTGATTTGTTATTAATATAGTAATAACATATTGAAAAATAAAAGAGAAGATATTTTTCATAAGCGAGATCATTCAACTTTCCGCGAGGGCGTATGTTTAAGTAAAAGTAGAATACTTTTATTTCATTCAAATTTCGAACTAACTTATTAATTTGTTATTAACTTAGTGATCATTTATTTAAATATAAAATAAAAATATTTCTTTTTATTGTGTAATAATTGCTCATCTGCGAGCATCACGATTACTTCATTTACTGCTTTTACCTTCTCTGTGTACATTTATAATATGCAGTAAATTGTCGGGTATTATTTCATATATTTTATAAATGTAATTAAAAAAAAAACAAGACAATTTTATACGTATTTATAGTTATTTATAAAAAAGATATGGAATTCATTTTGCCGACCGATTTTAAAAGACAGCGTTTCTTAAAACATTGTGTCGACTTTGCTGGGCAACTGTACCTAGCGTGCGTGCGCACATGCTTTTATAAAAAACGAAGCTGATCCAAAGCCGAAGCCGAAGCTAACTTCAGCCAGCTCCCGCCGTCGTACGGTGCGCACTGACGAGAATGTGGCTGCCCTAGCCGAGAGTGTACGATTCAGTCCTGGAACATCGACTCACCATCGATCTCAACAACTTAACATTTCACGCACCAGTCGGATGCAAATTTTGCACAAAGACCTCGCATTATTTGCTTATAAGGTCCAATTGACTCAGCAATTAAAGGCACACGACCATTCGTTTCGTTAAAGCTTCTCAGTTTGGGCCTTAGAGCAGCTCGAAATGGACAACAATTTTTTGAGCAAAATCATCTTTTCTGACGAAGCCCATTTTCATCTCGGCGGCTATGTTAACAAGCAAAACAGTTGCATCTGGGGATCGGATAACCTTCACGGATTGTGGAGCGGTGGCATTATTGGCTCATTTTTTTTTAATGCTGCTGGAACGCCATTTCAGTCAACGGTGAGCGCCACAGAGGCAAGATAAACGATTTTTTGTGGCCGGACATAGACTTGGACGATTTTTAGTTTCAGCAGGATGGCGCTATGCCACACAGCCCATGTCACAATCAATCTTTTGCGCGCCAATTTTGGTTATCATGTTATCAGCTGTCTTGACGATGTCACCTAGGAGTTGCGATTTGACGCCGTTAGACTTTTTTTTGTAGGGTGCCGTGAAGGACCGTGAGTTAACAGGATGCGCTACTGCGAAGCAACCTGAGGTAGCCACATGAATGAAATTGTGTTCTATAAAGGGAATGTTTGTGTGAATGTTGGAATAAACCAATAATATACCAAAAAAAATTGATTTTTGTTCATTTTTTTGAATTTTTATAAAGGGACCACTAAATGGACCACCCTTTACAGTTACAAGAATTCTAAGGTGATATATACAACTTGAAACATAATCTGATGATCAACAAATCAAGTGAATTCCGTACATATTATTAGTTGTTTGCGAGCTCTCGGGAATTCTCCCATATGTCTCGCTAGCGTTTGGGTGCCTTGGTGGGCATTTCACATTTAGTGTGCCTAGCTGTCCATTTAAGAATTTGCTAGTCACATGTGTTTCTTTCTTGGAGGTAATTTCTTACTGCGTGTATGTCCTGTAGGTGTGGATGTGGTAACATCAGAATGCCTTCTGCAGCTGTTGTATTGGAGATCAGGATGCTGGTGTCGGCCCGCGGCCGGTTAACAGTAAACTGTGTATCATTCGTGCAGGTGGATTGCCACTGCGTCTTTGTCATTGTTGGGTAGTTTGTCGTAGCTGGGTATTATGTCTTGATCGGGTGTGTTTCTTTGTCCGAGGCTGGGTCTCGACACAAAGAAAATTTGTTTTTATTCAGGTTGTTTCGGTCGTCGTGGGTGATGTTCTCCCGGAGTGATGTTCTGTCCTCTTTCCGCACACAGGCTGCAACGGCGTGGGGTCTTCGTTGATTGGCGCTGTTGTTATGCGCGGCGGCCGATGCTCGGGCCGCCGTGTACACGTCCGTCTCGGACGGAAGGTCGGTGCACACTGTTGTGTCAAGTGAATTGCTGAAATTAAACCTTTTTATAGACGGGCTACTTAGAGTGGGTGGAATGTTAATGCACGCAGAAGTACCAGTGAATCAACTTAATCCAATAATATTACCACGTAACCAGCTTTTAAGTGAGTTAAATTACTGGGAGTTTATAAATGAATGGGATTATGTAATCACTTAAAATATGCCGCCTTTTTAAAATTGTCCACTATACTATTTGTTTTGATAGTTCAACTTTGATAGCTGTCGAGCAAGCAAGGTTATAAGAATGTATACAAATGAAGAGAATATTTTTATTATTGAATCCTACTTTAGGAATGGGCGGTTTGATAATGGGAATGGCTCTATTCTATTCTGATAATTATAAACATGTAAACATAGGATAATATTTTTATTATTGAATCCTAAGATAGGCAACTTTATTTACGCATTTTCACTAGAGCGGCACAAACGTACATTAGATGGTTACATAATCCCAAACATATTTTGTGTAAGATATTAATCTTAGTGGTTCTTTGACATTTTTAGGCACAAACACAAGGATTTTATTACTACCTGTTTGTAGTTATGTTTTTAATTAATTGTGTAACTACTTTTTTACTTGTAATAGTGTCAATTATTTTTTATCAAAAACTAATTAATGTTTTATGTTTTTATCTTTTTTAAACATATATTTATTTATTGCGTATTGGATAATAATTTTGTTGTTTTTTTATTGATGTTATTTATCTTCATAGTGCTAAGGAAGGGTTTAGAAACAAATACAAAATATCTACGTGTTAAAAATGAACTGCTAAAAAAGTTTTTTTCTTTTTCAAACTTGTCCTAAATTATCAAATAATTAAATAAAATTAAGGGAGTTTGTTTCATAATAAAATTCCTGAATTAATTATTATCACACTTTTATTGTACGTGAACACTCTGTATATACACTGTACTTAAATAAACGCTTTATAGATGGCTCTACCTCATTGGTTTTTATGTTTTTATCTTTGTTTTTACGTATAGCTGGTCTACTTCTACTTCATCTTTTATCAACAAAGAGGTACGGGAAAGGGAAGTATTTTTGTATTCGATTCTCATCCGTTCGTCCATTATGTGCGTGATAAAGTTGTAGTTATTATCGTGTTGTTTTTTTCTTGGTATTTAATTTATCTAGAAATTATTATTATCAGGACAATATAGTAAGATTTTTATGTTAAAATAGATATAAATCTAATATAGATTAAATATAGCCAATTATTTTATTATTTTGCAATATTAACAAGAAGGTCAATTACATTTCTGTACTTCCCCTAACTACATGTTTCTATCTATTTGTTTAACATAGTTGTGTGTCTTTTAGGTGATATTTGCAGTGATTTAATGAAAAATGGATGCAAATATTTCTCAACATATGAAGCAAACTGCTTCCCTTAATACTGATATAAATATTTTATTATTGGGTGAAACGGGAGTCGGCAAATCAACATTTATAAATTCTTTTGCAAATTATTTACAATATAGTACATTGGAAAAGGCTCTCAATAATGAGCTATGCTGCTTAATTCCTACCAGGTTTACAATTCCCGATGAGGATTTTGTTGATAGAATTGTGGAAATTGGTGTAGACAATAATGAAGATAAGGAACTGGGAAACTCCTCTACACAAGGTAAACAAATACATAACATACTATTATTAGAATTTTAGTAATCGAAATATAACGATGGCTTTTACTAATGGGATAAACGCAGCTGAAGTTTAACCTATATTTATTATGTAATTTTTGTTTTTTGATTGTTTATATGCAGTACCATAAATGCAATATGAAGTTGATAGTAGTGTTTTATTATTTGGTTTATATCGTACAAGTGCTATTTATTTTAGCACACTACCGGGCCATATCATAATTTGTATTGTTAAATTTTTTTAATTGTAATAAGATCTACAAACATACATTTATGTTTTTAAGTCACAAAAATTGTCAAGCCTAAAAATTTGGTTTTTGATAAAAAGTTTTAAAACAAGGCTTCTAATAGTTTACTAAATAAATTCATTAATATGGCACATCTGTTTTATTAATTGATTGATTAAACAAAATTCAAGTTTACTCTTTTGAATATATATAATTTTTTTTCAAAATGTAGGGAGAAAGTTTAATTTACTATAGCATATGACTATTAATGGGTGCATTTAGTGAAAATAATTGTTGCTTATGTTTGCTAAATGAATGTGTTGAATGTACATTGACTACCAATAGTTGACCATCCAGTTATCAGTGAACTTTGCATTATACAGAACAATTTAATGGGATTTCTACAACCCCTTAAGTTAATTAAATATACAAATAAACAACTTTTGTTACTTTAAATTTAATAAACATGAAAAATGCAACTAAACATAGCAGATTTATGGTCATAACCTTGAAATTTGTTTACATTTTTAATTAATATTACATTTTTTTAATTGTAATTGTATTTTAAAATTAACTGCATGTTTCAGTTTTATTAACTGATATGGAAATATTGGTAGAGAACATGATAAATTTGCAGCATGGATTTGACTTTATAAAAGTTACTGACCTTCATGTTCTAATCAGATGAATTGTCGATTTACGTCAATTTATTTACTAATTTCTAGTTAGATTAAAATATCAGATTAGAACATGTTATATTTTGCTCATAGATATAGGAGAATGCTTGTTGGGTAGCATGAACTTTCTAATAATGAATATTGCATTTTTGAAGGGTTCTAATGTTGTGAAGGGATTTTTATAAATTCTGATAAGTTAAAATTTTGTTTATTATTATTCAAAAAATTATATTTAGCTTTTGACCCTGTAAATTACCAGCGGCTCTTAAATTACTTCAAGGAAATGATTGACGACATTAAACAAATATTAGTGGAGTCCTAGGTGTTCTTCAAGGATTTGTATTAGGACCACTTTTGTATCTACTTTACAAACCTTCAAAACTGTGAATTAAAAAGAAATTACATTGAAAATGCTGATGATAGTGATATTATAAGTATATACTATCTCTTCAAAAATTATCTTTTGGCTGGAAAATTTTGTGCAAGATGTCAATTTGCTTTCCATATTTTTGCAAATGTTGCTTGAATTGTGATAATGATCTGCATTGATGCAAATGACATGTCTATAATTTTTGGGCTTTATCGCAAAATATTAGTCAAAAATAACAAAATCAGGTCATAAAATATCATTACAAAGAACCAAAATTTGGCCTAAAAATATCAAAATATTGTCAGAAAGCACAAGACAAACATTTGAAATGTGTGAAATGTCAAAAATAGTCAAATTTAGTAATAAAAAATTTAAATATTGTCAAAATCAGCAAAATCTAGTCTTAAAACAAAAAATCCGTCCATAAAATACCAAGAATCCGGTCATAAACTGTTGAAAAGTGCAAAATTCTTTACATGGAGTATCAAAAAATGAAATAAATGAATGAAAAGCAAAATCCGGTCATAAAGTATGAAAATATTAGATCAGAAAGCAACAAAAATCATAAACTGTTAAAAAGTGCAACATTTCATTTATAAATAGTCAAAAATAAATGCGATCATAAAACATTAATGTGTTTTCAGAATAAAATCAATATTCAGCCAAAAACGGTTTAGAGTGCAATTTTTTAATTATTAAAGATAGCAAAATCTGACCTTAAAACATCAATATATTATTAGAAAGCATTAAAATCTATAAACTGTTGAAAATCTGGCTATGAACCCCGGCTATGAAATATAAAAATATTGTTACAAAGAATGAAAGTTTAGCATAATCTATTAAAAATTGCAAAATGTCTAAATATCAAAATTCTAATCACGCAATTCTGAATGAAGGTTTTGTAATATACGTCGGGTGGCCCTGTATGCTTGTGGGCACTTAGAAGTATGAAAATGCAACTAAAATGATTAAAAAACAAACTTATAATGTTAATTTGTTTATTTTAATAATTAATGTTTAAATCACATGTGGCTTAATATTGAATTAACAAAATATTAATATTTTTAATCGGAAATACAAAAAATGATTGTAAAAGCAGAAATAAATAGGTGTCTATGGTTAAGGGTAAAGGCACAAAAAGTTATGTCATATTTTAATATTAAGTGTCAATCTGAACAAATATGCATAGATGGCGCTGTAACACCCAAGAGGCGTTATTAAATTTAGGCGAGTGCCTTTCAAAAGTAAAAAATAAAAAATGCTTGCTGATAAATGATTGCAATCTTTTTTCAAAAGAGGTTGTATAGTTATATTAACTTAGCATACAGTTTGCTTCTTGAAAATGTATTCAAATGAGATGAGTTTATTTGTGTGCTTGCAATTTTTTATTAATAAACTATGATACATTTTAATGTACAATAAAGAAAATTGATTTTTCTATTTCTAGTATACTGTTACTCAAATTTAAGTATAAGATGAATAATAAATTTGTAAATGATCAGTATTACATCTTAGAATTAAAGCCGATAATCTAACAATACATGTATTTATTTTTTGTTTTGGATGTAATTCCAAACCATTTGTTTGTGGAATTATTATACCAAGATTAGATTAGATAAATATAATAATGTGTAATGTGTAATCATACAATATCAATAAAAAAAATAAAGCTACTGCAAGGTTTTCTTCATGTCTGTCTACAGTAGAATTTTATGAACTTTTACAATCTTACAACAATTTGGAAATCATCTATATTTAAAGCCTTTCTGGTATTTCATTTAATCTTTTAACAACCTGTTGTCTAAAATCAATTTGACCCATCATGTTATCACTACATTGAAGATACAACAACAGGAGGATTTACTATAGTAGAATTATATGCAAATTGATTTGCAAAAATATCTGCTTTTTTCTTTGGATTAGTAACTAAATTGTTTTGATCATTTTGTAGAGGAGGTATTGAAGTTCAAAGTCTTGTTGTTTTTTATGATTAAAAAACAGTTTGTTCATTCTATAGTCTATCCATTTTCAAGGTTTATAACTCGACAGTGTATCAACGCCGGCCGACCTTATCATACAGTAGTGTAATGGTGTTTTCGGCTGCGTTACTCTTTATGCACTGGGGTGCTTTCGGAGCATTTTTTTGTGTTTGGCTGACAAGGCTTTTTTTCAGAGGATTCAGGGATAACACGTTATTTGTTATAAATTCAAAATCAAATAATTAAGATCAATGTTTAATGTCGCTTTGATCCCTTATAGCTATTGATTTTACGCGTTCCAATCGTACCTAAATCATGGGGGCTAAAAGCTAGTAAGCTCAATTTGTGAAATAATAAAACAGTTCACAAATACATTACTAGTTTTGGCTTGACTGGAGCTTTCCACAGATGTAATAAGTTAACTTACTACATCTGTAAAAGGCTAATTTAACTTATTACAACTCTAGAAGGCTTTAGTCAAATCGAAATTAGTAATGTATTTGTAAAAGTAAATTAGTGATAAAAAACATAGTAAATTGTTTATTATTTCATAAACATGAATTATGATGTAGTAGAGGTTACAATAATCAGTTATATTAGACCCCAATTAGAAATTTTGAAATTGAGTTGCCAAGTTATTTTCTTTGAATATGAAGTAAGTAAAATTGTCTAAGAGCTTACAAGGGTCAACATTACTGCTAATAGTTTACAAAATTATTTTTTTATTTCTTGCCTTTTGGCTTTTAAAATTACATCACATTTACAAATATATTTATAATTTTTCAAAATAATTCATAATTCTTATAAAAATAACACAGTTAAAATTTTTCTCTGTTACTTCCTTTCTTTGTTTTTAACTGCCCTCATCCTTCTTTCGTCTTTTTTCAATATCTCATTTTTTTCCATCTGCTTTTCTCTCACTTTATTACACTCTTTTAACATATGTTCCATAATTCCCTTAGTCTCTCTGCACATTCTGCACATTTTCAAATCCTCTTCCATCCACAATCTTGTCACTCGCTCTTCATTACCACATCTGAATCTTGCAATCGTCTTTCTATATCTATCGCTCTGTAGGTACATTGGCAGTTCATTTCTATAATATGTTCATAATTTGCGTTGTACCTAGACTTTTTCTTGTATTCTCTTTTCATGCTTTTGTATATCTCTATCTCTTTCCATAATTTTGTGCTATGCCTCTCTTCCAGTTTCTCTAATTCTTTAAATTTCTTATGTAGCATAACCATTTCTGTTGTAATAATTTTCCGTGATCTCCCCTTTAATTTCTTGCTCTCATTTTCTCTTTCATGCATTCTTGGTAAAATTTTACATTTGTGTCTATCTCATTCTTTCCTCATACTTCATTGCTCTTTTCCCTGCCCAGCACCCACATCCAATATTTTACATGTATTGCTTCTAATTTTAAATATCATACTCCTAACTAAACTATAAACTTTTATTCTCATACACTGAGTTTGTGCAGAAAACATTTCCCAAATATTTAAGAGATTTTACCTCTGAAATACCTTTCAAAATTGCAAATAAATTCTTTTTAATTATATGTTATTATATTGTATAATGGAAAGATTAGTAATGTATACAATTTAATTCTAGGTGCTCGAGCTTATGTATTTCCACTTGGAGATTCTGAACAGAAGATTCGTTTAATAGATACACCAGGAATTGGTGATTCTCGTGGTTTGGATCAAGATGAGAAAAATTTTGAGAACATACTTTCTTACATAAGTCGATTTAATGAATTACACGCAATATGTTTCTTATTGAAACCCAATGTATCTGTTATAAATCCATATTTTAAATTTTGCATAATGCATTTATTTTCTCGACTTGAAAAATCAGCAAGCAAGAATATCGTTTTTATATTTACTAATACCAGAAGTACATTTTATCGTCCTGGTGATACTCTATCCAATTTAAAAAGGATTCTTGGTGAAATTGAAAAAAACGAACCTTTTGTTAAAATCCCATGCAGTAAGGAAAATATATTTTGCACAGATAATGAATCATTCAGATTTCTTGTTGCTTTGAAGCAAGGTATTAAATTTGGAGAAAGAGAAACTAACGATTTTGCTGGAAGCTGGACAAAGTCTGTGGAGGCATCTTGGGGTTTAGTGTCTTACATTAAAGGAGATGGAAATAATCCACCATTGCCACCTCATATCATTCAAAACACACTTTCTGTCAATGAGGCTCGTAGAGTTATCATTGATTTGTCTAAGCCGTTAGCTGACATCAGTGATTTGATTCATGATAATTTGGTAGTATTGAGTCGTCATCAGAAGACTATTGAACAGGAAAATATTAACAAAAATGATTTACAAAGAGCTTTGTTTATTCCTGCAATTAATATAGCTCAGAAGGAATTATCACAACCGGTTACAATATGCACATCATCATCTTGTTCTGAAATACATGTGGTAAGTATTATTATTTTATTGTACTGAAAATATATTAGAATTATTGTGGGTTGCACCAACAACAGCCGGTGAGAAATACGGGTTTGTATTTGTATTGTTTTTTAAATTGTTGACTGTTTTCTGGTCATTTATCACATAAAAATCAATTGATTCCTCCGATTTTGACTGGTTGTTTTTAATAACGACGTATTTGTTCTTCAAAATATTATTCATTTGATTTTTATTTATTAATTATAAGTAATTAACTATAAAACATATTTTAACCGCAACAACGTCACGTAACATCCTCGCGCAACATCACCCTGCCCGACGGCATAAAACCGACAAACAACACAACAAAAGTCCTAGGAACCGAGATAATGTTGGCGAATTTCTGTCATAAACTGAGGGCATGTTCATTAGGAAAACTACAGAACGCAGAAATGTGAAATTTTCAGGAATTGTTAATGATATAATTGTTTATAACTTTTATTTTTTTCACTATATAGAGAAAAAAATCAGGAAAACGAATATATTTTTTGTTTTTTTTAATTTGCATTAATAATGGAGATGAACATGCCCTTAGATTAATAAAAATATATTTTCCAAGTCCTCACTCCGCATTCCTATTTTTATAATATCCATGCTCTTCGACTATTAACCCAATGCACATGCTACCCCGCTCATCTAGCTTACCCGCTCATTGGCTGTTTTGGTATTAGGGGAATACATTAAACGCATGGAAGTGGAGCGTGGAAGTACCGCCACCTACGGCAAAATAAAACTTTACAAAAAAGTCGCTCCATCCTTAATATGCTGCCGCCATTGACTTTCGAAACTTTGAATATTTTTTTATTTTTGGGATTGCCTTTCTTGCCTCTCTCATCCAGCTGCATTTTGCTAGTTTATTAACTAAGGACTCTAGCTCTGATAAGTCTACTGCATCGACGTTTTGGTTTACATCACTCTGGTTTTTCAATCTTTTTCGTTGCTGCTTTTTGCCAATGGTTTTCTAAACATTAAAGATAGGCTGCTATCATATTTTTAAGTGGTGATCTATTTATGATTTTTCTTCTTGCCAAAGGATCCATGTCATTTTTGATTGAACATTCTTGTATGGCATTTTTTTCTCCCGGCATCTGATTTATTTCTGTAGCATGTTGCCATCTGTTTGTTTCCTAATTTGTGGAGCTCACTGCTTCAACAGTGGATATAAGTTACAAGATCGTCATTAATAGTCTTTCTAGGCCGATATGCCATAAATATAAAGTAACTAACAAGTTACAAGAGTGTAAAATTTAGTGGTACTACTTACTGTATGAGTGATGTTAATAACATGTTCTTTAATTTTATCACTATTATTATAATTAACACAATTGAGTATGTCTATAAAATAATGATGTATTATTACATTAAAGTTAATTGATTATTTATAGTAAATTAATAGATGAACTTTAGTTTGCAGGATTGCAAAAGTATCATTATAAGCAGAGATGTCACAAACCATGTTACCTTACAAATGTGCCTGTAGAATTGATAGGATCGCCAGAATTGCGCAGTTGTACAGCTATGGGGGGCACTAGCAAATGTACTAAATGCAGATGTGATTTTTCAGCACACATGCATATTTTATATGAAACAGAATTACTTGAAGAAAGAATGGAAGATGAAACGGTAAAGACACGAATTAAGACTAGAGAGGATGCTATTGAAGCCCAACATAGAATGATAAAAAAATTGGAATATCGTAGAAATGAGTATGAACATGAAAAAGAAGTCATATCAAAGAATATGGCAAAATTTGCGCATTTTTTAAAGGAGAATTCTATCACTCCTTACAATGATGCTTATGGTGATTATTTGGATTATTTAATACAAAGGTAAATATTTTTTATATATCACTGGATGTTTTTTATAATTAAATTGTTTTTTTTAGAGAAAATACTCTGGGACCAAATAGAAACATGGAAATGATCAAACGGTATGGAGATTTGAGGAAGCAGTATGACCATGAAAAAAATATATTGGATAGAGCTTTGTCTGATTTAAAGAAATATAAACATAATCCAGTACTTGTGTCTTCACAAGATATTATTAAATCTGTCACTAATCTGTACGCTCTTAAGCACACTGGTAGAAAAATCAAGGAGTTGCATGTAAAACAACAACGAGTACGTAAACATGAATTTGAAACAAACATGGAATATTGTCATCCAAATAAAGTAATCAAACCTACTAATTCTGATAATGAAAATGTAGATGGCAGTGATGATGACGATGATGATGATAATATTGCTGCTTTAGTGCAGAAATTATGTACAGCTGATACATTGGATGAAGCTAGACGTCAAATTAAGACAGTCGATGTTAGTAAGTTTTGCAAGAATGGTGAAAATGTAGAAGACAAGAAACAAGAACTTTGGGAAATTATTGCTGTATTATTTAGTGAGTATAAAAAAAAATCTGGGGGGACTGAAAGTGATACAAGAATGAATAATGTTAAACCAAAGAATAATTCTGGAGCTATGTCCAAAGGTGCAGGAAATGATAACCGCAGACAAAGAAATTTTGTGCGTAATCCAGTTAAGAATTGCAACAATACTACTGATCAACAAAATGAGAATTATTCTAATCAACGAGGTGCTCGTAGGCGAACGCAAAGTAACTTTCCAAACCAAAGTTATCATCAGAGTAATTTTCCTAATCAACAAGGAAATTTGCCAAATCAACAAGGTAATTATCCAAATCAACAAGGTAATTATCCAAATCAACAAGGTAATCACCCAAATCAACAAGGTAATTACCCTAATCAACAAGGTAATTACCCCAACCAACATGGTAATTACCCTAACCAACATGGTAATTACTTTCATCAAGAAGGTTTTCGCAATCAACAAGGTAATTATCCTAATCAACAAGGGAATTTTCCTAACCAACATGGTAATTACCAAAATCAACAAAGAAATTACCCAAACCAACGTGGTAATTATTCAAATCAACAAGGAAATTATCCAAACCAACGTGGTAATTTTCCTAATCAACAAGGGAATTATCCAAATCCACAAGATAATTTTCAAAATCAACAGAATAATTTTCCAAATCTTCAAGGTAGTTATCCAAATCACCAGGGTAATAACTTTAATCAAAGGGGCAATTTTCGCAATCCGCCAGGAAATTACAACAATCAACATGGAAATCATTCTAATCAGCACGACAATTTTCAAAATCTTCAACAAAACAATCCAGATAGAAATTATTCAAATCATAGTAATATGTTGAATCAAGGACCTTCTCGTCGTGATAACAGAATCAGACGGAGGGGCAGAGGTAGGGGAAATAACAGAGGTGGGAGATCAAACACTGGTTCAGATAACAATACCACTGAATCTGCTTATTCATCAGATTCAGATGATATGGAACATGTGTTTAAAGAGAAATTGGTGGAAGAGATGAAGAAATTGTCTTCTAAAGATAAAGGTGACAATAAGAAGGAATCTTTTTTTATGGTTTTTAAAAAGTAAAATGTATTTTTATAATGCCTTACATATACATCAAGTATAAATTTAGTAGTACCTGTTTTATTAAAGATAAATATTTTTGCTATATTATATTAATTCAGTATCTATATTTGCTGAATGTTAAAGTTATAAAATATTGGATCAGAATAATAAATATATGTTAAGGTTAATTGATAATCTATTATCATATTTACGTTATTGGTTAATTGGTACAATAAAGCCACTTTAGCTTGGCCTACGGAATGTGAGCGCAAGAAAAGAATGTTAAAACGCGCGAGATCCTGACTGAAATATAGCAAAAGATGTTTTCGTATATATTCTGTTGTATATTATGACGCCAAGCTGCTGTGGCCGCTCTATATGTTCATTGTATTGGTTTTAAATCATTTAATTGTCATACTTGTGCTAATTGTTAATTGATAACATTGTATTGGATTTTTAATAAAGTTACGATTTTCAAACTTAATTTTAATATACTTGAATCTTTAAAATAATACCATGGGTAATTTTTGATAAAATTTGCAAAAATTATTCAATAATGAAGGTAAATTAAAAAAAAAAAACTTCATCAACTGGTCTGGTTTTAAATATACACTATAAATTTGTACCATTGTTTAACGTATTTGGTGAAAGTGTATTTATAATAGCACAATATTGGCGTAGATAGTTGGAACGACAGGAATAAGGACGAAGTTTGCATTCTAGAAATAACGTAAAGATGTTGCTCTTCCACTTCGCTTTCAAGGAATATCTATAGGACGGATAGTTTTTGGGACAATTAGATCATTTGAACTAGGTTGTACAGTATGGCGGCCGCCACTTTAGCTTGGCCAATCGAATATGAGGACGAGTTCGAGAAAATAATGCTAAAAGAAGGATTGTGCGAAGTTTCTAATAATTTAGGTCGAGAAACATTCTTCTATATCTATGGGTCGAAGCGAGTTATCATTGGGGTCTCCTATATTTATACATATGACTAAAACGCTTGAAGACGTAAGTGCAATGAGATGAGCTAAGGGTAATTTTGTCTATATTTTGTTGCATATTATGGCGATCAAGTTAAAAACCCAATACATACTAAGGGTGCGGCGGAAAGGCAACGGCCTCGGCGGCAAACATTGGATAATAGCAACGGTTAACTAGTAAGAGTTGAGTTTCATAAAAGCTGATTAAATGTGACAACATAACCTCACAACTCGATAAAACGTCAAAACTATTTTTTTAAATTTGATAGAAATACATGTTATTTCTTTTGCGTTATTATTAAATATTATTTTTCATTCATTTCTGATACTTATTTATTATGCCAAACTTGTTTTTATGGTAGAATAAGTATATATAATTTTGCGGTTGTCAAATTTAACGATCCGTTACTGTAACTGACTTTTATGAATACGGGCACCAGTATTTTCTAATATTGTTAAATGTTCTGCAATTTTGTTTGCAGCTAATCGAGGAGCATCAAGCGAAAGGGATTTGAAGAAAACCAAAACAATTGATTGGCCGATTTCAGGTTGGATTCGATTTGAGTTTGATTCTAAACTTTTTACTTGAATGTTGCAAACGTAAAACGGAACAATTGGCATTTACGAGTCGTCCTGGTTAGGCGCACCAGACATACCAAAAGTAAACTTACCTTATTCGAGTGGGAAATAATGACGTTATGGTAAGTAACGTTGTTAACTTCCCGTATAGTGCTCCAGAGTGCAAGGTGGCAGGAATTGTATCAACTTTGCGATAGTATAAGGGATCCCTCAAAATTTGAGCAAAATCAGTGGTCGATAAGTAATGGATTTACCCATAAACATATAGTTCGGAAGGTAGCGTTGCATTTATGGCAGTGTTTTTGTATCGAACGATGGTTTTAAATAACTACTTTGCTTTTTTAATGACAATAGTTCGTTGCGTATAAAAAATGAGCCGCTTGGTGCGTACAGGAAGACGTGAGCGGGTCACTCTTTTTGGAGCTCTACTTGTTGCTTCCGGAAACAAACAACAAAATGTCAGCTCATCGCTATCAATTTGTGACAAAAGGTTGCTATTTTAAAGAGCTTTCTTTTTGCGCTTGCTTGGTAGCTGCGGGAATCAGGTGTTAATTTAAAATTGATAACGGTAAATGTCACTTTAAAATGAATTGTTTGAAAGAAAATTTAAATGACATTACTCTCACGCCTTTCTGTGCGCACCCAATGTCACTTTGTAGCTTGTTTTTATACTGAATAACAGCTCTGTTAGTGGCTCTGATGCTGTTTGCACAACTTTTGACGCTATCAAGGAGCTAGATACATATAAGCATAAGCTTAAAATTTGGTTCATACATATACGAGGGACACTGCCAAAGTGTAAAGCAAAACACAAATTACGTTATGTAAATTGCTTTATTGCTTTTCAAAATATTCTCCTTTAAAATATATACACTTTTGCATCCGATTAAACCAATCTTCAAAACAATTTTGCCACTCTGAGCGAGGTACCTCTAAAACAAGTGATTTAGATGCTTCAGGCGATACGCTCGCCACGCATTTTATTTTTGATATGTCTAAATAGGAAGAAATCATTGGGCGATAAATCAGGCGAATATAAGTCATTAATTGGATGTTGTTACTGGTCAAAAACTCTACAGTTTGTCGTGCTGTGTTGTTCCTTCTGATTTCAGCGATAACTTCCGGCAAACAAATTGAAGTATGCCAGTCAGCATTAACCGTCCTTCGATCCTCTAATGCAACAGTTGCAACATGACCCGTTTTTCCGAAGAAACAAGCAATCATTCATTTCGAAACGCTTTGTGAACGCACCACTTTTGTGGGTTTAGGTTCATTTTGAAACACCCATACAGTCGATTGCTGTTTAGTTTCAGGTTCGTATGAATATATCCAAGATTTGTCACCTGTTACGATGTTATATACCAAATTTGAACGACCCCCTTTAAATTTCTTTAGCATTTCTTTGCACCACTTGACACGTGCTTGTTTTTGATCTTCTTTCAAATTGTGTGGGATCCAACGACTGCAAAGCTTCCTGACATGCAAATGGTTGTGCAAAATCGTATGTTTTTGTTTTGCTGCAATGCCTAAGAATGCCTATCTCACTATAGGTCACATGCCGATCTGACAAAATTATTTCACGCACAGCATCAATATTTTTCCCATTATTCCTCCACCCGGCCATTCCTTATAAAGCAACTAATCACATTCTAATGGCTGTTAAACATAATAATTTTAATAAACTTACCAATATATAGTATGGGAGTTACTCCTTTCTGTAATTTTCTGATAATTCAAGCCCATTGAAATTTCTGTCTTGACAATTAAAATATATTTATAACAACAATAGATGTTGACATTAATTATATTATTAGGCAACTTTCAGTACTAAACTGTTCAACACTTAACATAAATTCATACTATTTCATACAAATTTTGCAAGTATCATTCACATACTAAAAGTATGTTAGCAAATGTATTTTAATGGTTATGTTTGATTATAAATTCAACATAAAACC
Source organism: Tachinus rufipes (assembly GCA_963932245.1). NCBI lineage: Eukaryota > Metazoa > Arthropoda > Insecta > Coleoptera > Staphylinidae > Tachinus > Tachinus rufipes. The sequence continues at coordinate 83,149,147 of OZ010744.1, forward strand.
AAAAATAAAACTAGATTTTGAAGAATAAAAACACCAGCAACTATTATGCCATCAACAAAACAATTATATTTATTGTTTTACTTTTGCGAAGATCGTCATCAAAAGTTGCTCTTCCACGTTTAAATTCTGCGAACCATTTGTAGTATAGTTTTGGATGGTGCTTCATCCCCAAATAATGAACTAAGTTTTTCCTCACATTGCTGCGGTGTTAAACCGTATCGAAAATCATCACTCGGAAGTCACGATTCGAAATTTCCATTTTCACACAATTATTACTCTTGTAGCAGTATGAAATCGAACTGTCAACTGAATTATAGGTGAAAAACGTCAAATTTTATGAATATGATCGCAGAACGCTGGCAATACAGGCAGTACTTGATTCCGCAAACTTTAGCAGTGCTCTTCGTATTATAATACTGAAGTTTATTTCCTGACAGTCCAGTATGCAGTAAAACATAATATATTTATGTCATCTCATCATCAATAAAAGCTTTTATAGCATTAATTCAATTGTTTATGCTTTTGAACATTGTGATGCAGTAATTTCAAATTATAATTATTTTTAGTTTATTTAAATAATCAATTTGTACTGGTTCCTCACCTGGTCTATCAAATCGAGTGAAATGAATTTTCAGAATCGCAATAAACAAAAATGAAAAAGTTAGGTATGCTAACTATTGTAGCCTGTACGATTCTTAAATATACCTTTTTTTTGCTATGATAATATAACGAAAAAACAAACAGTTTAACGAACAAACAAACTCTGAAAATATTCTTATTTTATGACGATTTGTTGGTAGGTCACTAGATACAAACATTTTTTTCTTTTATATTTTATAATAAAAATTATTTTAATAATAATTTTCCTTTTGGTGGGTACTTACCTTGCCTTTGTGAGGTGACTGAGTAAGTTCTGCTCGAGCCATGAAGACGAGAGTTTAAACTTCAAACTAAATGTACTCAAAGCTCTAGGAAGGGCTCCTCTCTAGTTTTCTGTTTTTTTTTTCTTCTCTCTCAACCTGTCGGTATGTCAAACGCACCTTTTTTATGGTGTCAACTCAAGCCGTACCGTCAGCTGAATCTGACATGGGCTTCAAAATTGGAACACACTAATTATTTGAAAGTTATTGCAAACGATTGGGTTGTGCCAATGGATATGGCTACCCGATTGCCGTCCGATGACAAATCGTAAATCTCAGCTTCTTCTTCGACAAAAGGGAAGAAGTTTGGAAAATCTATTTTGCCAAATAATGTTGTCAGTGATGAAAAGGCGGACCTGTCTTTCGGTTTATCCTATTTACCAGGGAAGAAGACAACTTTGATAAAGTAAGCCCCTTCTTAATGAGTAAGTGTTTGTACGGTCTGACTGCTGACTAAATCTATTAAGAAGGTCAGAGATGGCCCTTTTGTGTTCTATTGGAAATATGAACGTTAAAGTTTTAGCTCATAGAACGTTAAACACAAGTAAGGGCATTGTCTACTGCAAAGATTTTTTAAATTATTTGCTTGAGGAACATGTGGAAAATATGAGTGGTCAGGGGATAATCGAAATGCGTCTCATCTATAACATGCTAGACGGAAAACGCAAAAAAAAACCCTAACTATATACTGACATTTAACTGTCCACAACTTTCTAGTAAAGTGAAAAGAGCTTTTTATAACTTTGTATATTTCGACGCCAATGCGTTGCTTCAAATATTAGAGCTTTGGTCACACAGCTGCCCATTTTTCTAAGGAGCAGATCTGCTCGTGTGGAAAACTCCTGCATGAAGGTAGCAAACGCCAACTGGTAGTTAAACTTGATATGTCCCCGTCAAATCTTAAGGGACAACAACGGTTGAAGAGAACTCTAACTTCCTTAACCAAAAACATGGAGGAAACAATCCCCACACACACTCAGGGACGTGAAGTCACCAAAGTCGCTAAAATTGCAGACGCATTGGCAACTTAATTTGGGTCTGATAGTAAAATTCCTGCATTAAAAAGAACAATTAGAAACTCCGTTAGAATTTTCTTCTCTTTGCCTTACAATTCTTTCTTTTGCTCAAAAGAGTTGAAAACGGCGGCATGGGTACCTCTTCCACACCGTGATCAGACGACGTGCCCTGTCAGCTTATTTAGCAGCTTCCCTACCGCATAATGGAGCAGTTGCTGGAAATCTAAACTTGATATGAGAAAGCGGCGTCTACTCACAAAGTTGGAGATAGGCTATTATATTGGCGTTGCTGAAGCTTGGCAAAGATCCAAACAACGTCAACAGTTACAACACTTACCTGCTGTCTCAGTAAAACTCTAGGAAAAAAAATGATTAACAACCGTCTGGTGAGGATGCTCGAAAGTTAGCTAAATACCAGACGCTTTTTTGGCAAGAAAACACCTTGTAGCGGTGAAGAAGACGTATGACATGATTTGGCGTTATGGATTTTTGCAGAAACTACACGGGGGGATTCAGGAGCCGTATGCCTCTTTTTCTTCAATCTTTCACATGCGATTGTAAATTTAATGTAAAGGTGGGAACCACTAATTCAAAATATTATGTTTAGAGAACGGTGTTCTCTAAGGCTCGACGATTAACGTCAGTCTCTTTGTAATTGCGGTTTTGGTTATAATTGCTGATAAATTGCCGCCTGTACGTTGAAGGTTCGGTGATCTACATGGCGGGGAGATACTATACTTGCCATAACACGTCAACTCTAGATTACCATATACGAAGTCGACAGAGAAGCAGATGCGAGAGGTTTTTGCTCTCAACGTCGTGCGTACATTTTTGTCATCTCAGAAGACTTTACAGGGACCCCGCACTTGCAGGTTTCCAAAATCACGTGATCAAAACTGTTCGTTTCTTAGGGCTCGTGCCTTTACTTTAGGGCAAATATTGATAAATTGGTCACAAAGTGCAAAAAAGCCTTGAACGTGATCAAGTGCTTGGCCAACATCAACTGGGGGACACAGTTTACAACGCAGGCATTAGATACGCCACGGGAGCATTTTGGACGAGTTTTGCATCGAATCTTTGCTGCAAGTCGGGTGTATCCTTGTTAGCCGCTTATCTGAGTTGCTAGCGAAAATGGGTTACAACAACCGACTCATATTTACCGTCAGCAAAATGCAGCAAAGCAACTACAGGCTTAGGCCTACCGTCAGGTGTGCGTCGGAACGCAGGAGCTGCAGGAGAGTCTCAATGTAAAATATTTGATGATATTTGACGTCGGTTCTAATTTAGGCTAAAAAAAAAAGCTTTTTCCATATTAAACGAGAAACTTACCCCGACGTATTAAGGAGCAAGTCTCTTGATACTGTTGCCGAATACCCAGACTCTCTGCGGTTGTATACGGACGGATCGGTTAGACTGTAGATTAATCAAACTAGAACACATACACTGGGATGTTATAGGACTAAGCGAGGTAAGAAGAAAAGGAGAAGATCTCATTAAATAAAATTTACCAACAACTTCTTTTACTACAATGGTAAAACCAAAACAGCTTATAATGGAGTAGGATTTATGGTTCATCGTATATGGTTAAAATACATTTCCACGTCTCAGCAATATTACCAAGAGTAGCTTTTACCATAACATCGAAATTTATCAACTTTAAGAAGATATAGAGAAATCAGCAACAAGAACAAAGTTTACTACATCTTTATAATAGACAATTTCAACGGCAACGTAGGAAATCAGAGAAGCAAAAGATGCTTGGTAAAACACGGAATTGGGAATAGAAACAAATTGAACAAATGTTGGTATCATTTATAGAACATACATTAAAATACATAAAACTTTTTTTAAGAAGAAAGAACACCGGAAATGGACGTGGCAAAGCACCGACGGTAAATCAAAAAACGAGATTGATTTCATTATCATCAACAAGTAGACCAAAGTTATTGACGTAAATGTACTGAACTGCTTTAGATCAATAAACTATAATAAACTACCATTACCAAATCAATTTTAAGAAAACCTAGAACTTTGTTTCACCATACGTCAGCTCTCAAACCAAGTAACATTTAACAACATATGTGAATACATAAATAGCAACCTGATAGAAATTACACATATGACAAAATCAAAACCAAATTCAAACAACGAACGACCTAAACTAACGCTACATATTGTGCGGTGTGTGCGGTGCACACGACGGCCAAATGAATAAAACGGTCAAAAATGTATTTGAATTGATTATTGAGTTGAGATTATTTATTAAAAAAATTGTAAATTTGTATCTGTGACTAAGCGACTATCTATGCCTAAAGAAAAATTTCTTTAGGCATAGATAGTCGCTTTTTCAAAATATTATTTCTGTCATTTTAGATTTGTTTTGTCGTAGATTGCTCTTTGGCTCAATGATGGTTAGACTTTGTTGTTAGTTTCTTGTTTAATGTTTTGTAATCGAACATTAGGAGCACATTTGGTAATCTGTATTTCAAAGGATTAGAGTATAGAAGGTAACAGGGCAAAGTTAAAATCTATAAAACTTGTGTGCGGCCGATACTAACTTACGCCGCTAAAACACATGCAGAAACATTTAAAATTAAAAGACCAATGAGGAGCATGGAAATAAAAAGTCTTAGAACAACAAAAGCAATAGAAGCAATGCTATTATAGAAGAACTAGATAGCTAAATTGGTCTAATCACAAAAATGGCAATAGAGAACCATGTAGATAGAATGAACTACAACAGAATTGCCAAATGAAGTAAAGACCAAAGATCTCAAAGAAAAATACCTCTAAGCAGACTACCTAAAAGATGGATAAAGAGCTGGACGTTAGCATCAATGGAAGGCTAGAAGGCAGATAACAGGACTTACTTCTTAATTGCAAACAAGAAAAAGAAGAAGTTAAACTTGAAGCGGACTAGCAAATAAAAAACCACATAAATGCTTAATGACTGTACCTGCTTTTGATAATTATGGTAATGCATCTACCAAAAGAGTAACAATCAAAGCTGCACAGTAGAAAGAAGGGATTGCAGTGCAAGGACGTTAGACGTACCACTTCAAGAAAAGAAAAACAATTTTAAGAGATTGAAGAAAATGACATTTTTGACTAAAAACTTTATAGAACTGTATAGAACATGATTTTTAAACCATAAATTAATAAAATAATGTGATTATTATTATTATTAATATTATTATTACAATCTTTATCATTTTAATCAGATAAAAAGGCGAAGTTCAGCTATTAAGTTGCTCTTCCACTTAACTCTTAAATTTTACAATAAATTTAAATATATTAAATTAATACTACATTCTAAAACCACTGCTTCTCCATGTTCTCTATCTTTTTAATAATCTTAGTGTTGCTTCTTTTACCATTTTAGTGTTCTCTATACTCTCCAGTACTTAATAATTTGATAAGAAATTGAAAATATGTCAATATGACATATGATAGCGTCAAATTTTGTGCAAGAAAGTTAAAAAAAGCTCAACAAAAAATACTGTTTAAAAAAAATTTAATTAATAAAGCAATTTTGGATTAAATTTTTAGAAAACTTTGTTTTTGATTGCAAATTTAAAATAAAATAATAATTTTAGACCACAAAGTAGTTAAAAAATGTGATTTTGTACAACAAAAGTACAAAAAATTCATTAGAAAATACTGTTTTGAACTCGAAATTAAAGAAAAAACAATTTTGGACTAAAGTGTGTGGAAAACGTTGTTTTTGACTTAATTACTTAATAGAACGTGCTTTCCAGACCAAACATTATTGAAATAATGTATTTTTTTGCCAGAAAGTTTAAAAAGCTTATCAGAAATAATGTTTTTAATTAAAAATTAAACAAAAGAAGCACTAAACATTAATGTGTTTAGAAAACGTTGTTTTTGAGTAAAAATTTAATAGAAAATGATTTCTAAAACAAAAAATAATAAAAAATGTGATTTTGTATAAGAAAACTCATCAAGAAATATTGCTTTGAACTATAAATTAAACAAAAAAAAAAACAATTTTGGATGAAAGTGTTCAGAACACGCTGCTTCTGACTAAAAACTTAATAACAAATGCTTTTTAGTAAAAATAAAAATAAAAAAAATGTGATTTTGTGCGAAAAAGTTATAGAAAACTTATAAAAATACTGTTTTCAACTAAAAATGATACAAAGCAAGCAATTTTAGACTAAAATGTTTTCAGAAAATGCTGTTTTTGAGTAAAACTTTCTTCTTAGGCTAGAAAGTGATAAAAATTGTAATTTTGTGCAAAAACAGTTACACAAAACTTGTAAGAAAACTGCTTTTGGGCTAAAAATTAAACTAAAAAAAGCAATCTTTTACTAAAACGTGTTAAAAAATGCTGTTTCTGAATAAACACTTAATAAAAACGGCATTTTCAAACAAAAAGTAATCAAAAAACGTGATTTTGTGCAAAAAAGTTACAAAAAAACTGACCAAAAATAAACTAAAAACTAAATTAAAAAATCAGTCTTGGACTAAAACGAGTTAATTCAAGTTAATTAAATGATGTTTTTAATTAAAATTTTAATAAAAATTGCATTTAAACAAAAATTAACAAAAAATGTGATTTTGTGCAAAAAAAGTTACAGAAAACTCATAAAAATACTGTTTCAGCTTAAAAATTAAACAAAAAACAGTTTTAAACTAAAAAATGTTAAAAAATGTTGTTTTTGACAAAATTCTTAATAGAAAATGCTTTTTAAACTAAAAAGTAATAATAAATGTAATTTTTGCAGAAAAAGTTAAAAAAAAGAAAATACACTAAAAGATACTGTTTTAGACTAACATTTAATCAAAATAAGTAATTTTGGATTAAAGTTTTCCATAAATGCTGTTTTTTAGACTAAAAAGTAATAACAATGTGTTTTTTTGCAAAACTAGTTTCAGAAAACTCATGAAAAGACGGTTAATGACTTAAAGTTTTAGCTGTTTTTAAGGACAGGATCTCTAACTTTTGTTAATATAGATCCCACACATTCCATACACAAGTACTGGACTGGGCATCAAGTGTCTTGATTTGTTACCGTAACACATATTTGCCAACATAATTAAAACGTTGTATATATTCTGGTGATTACATCTTTGAACAGATATATTTGTCTATAAGCATTTTTATTTTTTTTAGGTTTATCATGTGGGGAGGGGAGGCTAGTTATATTCAATTGTAACTTTGCGGTGAGTCTTAAAAATTTCAAAACAATTTTGAATCATCTTAACAACACCCATGAGCTTTACTTTATATGCTATAAAAAGCAGCAAATTTATGTTTTGCACACAGGCAGCCGTACTTCTTGCGACGGTCTTGCTAACGGACTACACAAAACAGCTAAGAGCTGAACGGAACGAAATAGTAATTACCCTAAACGCCAATGAACTGAGAAAAGCCAACAAGAATATAAGGAAACAACTTATACAACTAATAGATGAACATGGTACAATAATAACCAACCTACAATACACACTAGAAACAATTAAAATAATCATATGGATTTGAATGCATCTAAAGTGAAAAAACCACACCTCGAAGACGGCAAAAAAAGAGCAATGCTAAAGAGACACTATATTAATACATCTAAAGGTACTGTGCAATAAATGATTAAATACAGGAAGAACACCAGATACATGAAATAATGCAAATGTCATACTTATATAACACCTTTGAAGACAACTTTAAAAACTTAGACTGGCAGAAAACAGGGATCTTTCATTCTGAAGAGGTCCGACCGCAATGTTGATCATGTCTCTCATAGACGTTGAAAAGTATTGGAAAATACTGATCTGTCAGGCAATCTTCTTATCGGGAATCTACGAGTGTACTTGATTACAGCAATTGCCAATACAGTACTCATAAGTAAACACAATATCCGCGTATTCAGCTACATAATACAGGCATAATTCTGATTAAAATGCGCAAAAACACGCTAAAATACAATAAAACTTTAATTAATCAATTAACTCAGAGAAATGTCAAGTTTGACACACACAAACAAACAAAAAATAAAATTAGAGCAGGTGCATTTTTGGAATAAAATTTATAGATAATTTTTTTAAATTTTAACCTGAAAAATCAACCATGAACATTCTGTATATTAAAACTGTGGGACAAATTTTAATTGATTATAATTGAAATATTACGTTTATTATTTTTAAATGGAACGATTATCACGTTGAGTTATATCTTTATCGTTATTAACCTAGCGTTTTTTTTTTTTAGTATCAAATTAGTTTTTTAAATTAAAGGAATTTTGTGAAAACTCTTGCCGATTTTAGAAATCATAAAATCTAGCTGAAACTTACTAATTTAAAATTAATTATATTTATAAAAACTTGAAATTGTGTGAAATAAAAATTATTTTATTATACTGTTGTTGATATAAAAAATGATCTGTTTATATTATTCAGTATGATATATAATTATAGATAAGTTTTTGTAACTTCATTCATGAATCATTCTAAAGGGGGGATTCGAAGTAAACAACGGCCGGCACGGCGTCGCCTCAAGGTTGCGCAGAAGTCAGTCGCATTGCTACCGAGATACGAGACTTCTGTCTACAACTTTTTTTGTTAGTTGTGAGCGGTGTGTCGTTGAAAGTCGTTTATAATAAGTTACAATGGATTCGAAAAATACCATAAACATTTTACTGCTCGGTGAAACTGGCGTCGGCAAATCAACACTCATAAATTCATTTCCAAATTATTTCAAATACAAAACTGTAAAAGAAGCAGTAAATTCTGATGTTGTATGTTTAATTCCTACAAAATTTTTCATACCTGATGAAAATTTGGAAGACAGGACTATAATATTTGGCTCAGATAGCAATGAGTCGCATAAAATAGGAGAATCTGGAACTGTTGGTAAATAAATTATTAATTTCTGTTATAATATTAATTAATTAGCACGTATTATTTATTATTTTAACTTTTATTTTGTATTTGTATTGAATAATTTTAGGCATTTTTGGTATTAATATACTACCTCCAAATTAATTAATTATCAAATTAAAATGGTAACTCTGCTAATAATTAATAATTTATGTAAAGCAGAGTATAGAACAATCTGTTGATATTGCCGGTCATCAAGTTCGTGCGGGCGTGGTCTCTACGTCTATCTTTATTGAAGTCGGGGAAGTCCATTTCTATAATTATTGTGTATTTGTGCTGCCAAGGTTATATTTTATGTATATGAATGTGTTTAAAAGACTTCGCCTTATCACAAAATTCTGTTCATACATGATTTTACTATTTTATAATTTTTTTAATTTCAAATGTAATACTGCGTACACACTTGCAACAATCTGCCGTACCGCAACACCGTCGCGTAACATCCTCGCGCAACATTTCCTCGCAACATGGGACTTTTCTAGCGTCCCATCGCTTGTCGGTTTTATGCCGTCGGATCAAAGGAACGTTGCGCGACGATGTTGCAGCTCTCTTTACAAGTGGAATGGCATTGTGTTGTGGGAGTATGTTACGCGTCGATGTTGCGGTTCGCAGTTGTGTTGCGGAGTGATGGTACGCGACGATGATACGCGACGGTGTTGCGATACGGCAGATTGTTGCAAGTGTGTACGCAGTATAATATTTAAGGTTTATTTAAATAGTTTTGAATTACTTATGTTGAATTTGAAATCTTATTCAGTTTTTCGATAGTTTTATTGAAAAAATATCTGTTAAATGTTTTGGTTTACAAATCAAGCATTGTTTAGGAGTCAAATTGTATGTATTGTATTTTGTTTAACTAATGCCCGTATTAATAATTATATCTTGAGTTATGTATATATATAAAAATATTTAAAACTTAAAAAGTCTGTAAAATGCACAAAATATCATCAATCTTATTGTAGATTGAAATTTTAAGAATATTTTTAGGTTTTATTTTTAATTAAAATATAAATTGTGAGAAATAGCATTTATAATATAACCTAACTATTTTTTTAAAACTGTTTGTACATTTTTTGCGTCAATTATAAAGACAAACTAAAAATATTTTTAAAATTTCAATCTGCAATAAAATTGATGATTATTTGTGCATTTTACAGACTTTTTAAAGTTTCATCCATAATTACATTTTTTTTTGTATATATATATATAATTCTATAAAGAATTATAGATAGTGTAAATCGATATATTGTAAAATGATAAATAATACACTGAATAACTTCAAGTTTGATTGTAAAATAAATGTGCCGGGCAGCTGTGTTTACAATACGTAATAAATGTGTTTACGAGTATTTTAAATTATGCATTTATTATAGAAATAAAAAGTGTTATATTTAAATTAAGAGCGGCAAATTGTTTAATATAATTTAAAACCCGCGTTTCTCAATTAATAATGGAGATAATTAAGTTTTGTTTTCGGAATTATGATACATATACTTACAAAAATCAACAAAAAAAATATAAAAATACAATTATAAATAAAAAAATATGTATTTATTTAAATAATACAATTAAACAAATTTTGGCGTTGAAATATTTTTAATACTATTTTTCATTTGCTTATAAAGTAGTTTGAAAATTTAGAGCATTTTAGGGAGATGAATTTAAGTCCGCTGAATGGACGCCTATCGCATGCCTCTTGCCCCGAGTTCTCACTAAGCAAGTCGCCCGACTTACCTGAATTTTGGCTAAAATGCATTTATTATGAGGGATAATCCTTTTTACGGCGTTTACAGCGTTAAGCCGCAATTAACTAACGCATGTTGGATCTTAACTTACTATAAACAACAATTAACATGTAATTAAATAATTATATCAATAATAATAAAAAAAACATTATATTAAAACATTATTAATTTATTTTTGTTGATTAGAATATATTTTTTTTATGATTTGAGATTAATTACGTTGAAAATAGGATATATTATATTAATAAGACTTTTTGTTAATAAATCTTATTTCCAAAGTAATTAATCTCAAATTATTAATTTAAAAAAATATATTTAATATAAATTAATAATTACTTTTCTTTCTTGACTCGGCCAATTTTATTGCTTCCAGAATATATTCAGGGTCGTGGCATTTTTGTTGCTTTCCAATGCGGTTTAGAATAATTTCTGGCACAATACGAGGGGCATTGCTAAAGTTCGCGGAATCAAGTACTGCCTGTATTGCCGTTCTGCGATTGTCATATTCGTAAAATTTGACGTTTTTCAACTATAATTCACTTGACAGTTTGATTTCAAACTGTTCGGTTTCGTTTCGACAAAATTTAACGAGAGTAATAATTGTGTAAACAATGGAAATTTCGAATCGTGACTTCCAAGTGATGAGACATTTTAAGTTAATCCTTAATATCAAAGACATGCTGCGACATCATTAGTTTAATCCTAATTATTATTAGCTTTAACAAGAAAGTAATTTTTACGGTATTTTGAAGGGCTAATTTTTACATAAATTGGAATAAATAGTATCTAAATGACTACCTTGACCTTTTTTATTAATTTGCAAGGGCCGATACTTTAGGGCTTACGTTTATGCTACTATCACAAAATGAAATGATTTTTTTTTATTCAAACCAATGAAAATGTTTTCTTCTACATAGATCCTGATAATCTGATTTTGTTCAGATTTTTTCATTAAGCCATTTCAGAGTAATAAGCATCAAAATTTGCTTTTGTTTTTTCCATTTTTATCGTTTCGACTTATTTCTTCAATATTGTTCAAAAAATAATTTTTCACACAATTTCGAAAATTTCTTAGAACTTTAAAAACACGTTTTTTTATATACAGGGAGTTTATAAATGAATGGGATTATGTAATCACTTTAAATATGCCGCTTTTTTAAAATTGTTTACTATACATATGTTCATATGTTTGCTTGACAGCTGTCAGAGTTGATCTGTCAAAACAAATAATATAGTGGACAATTTTAAAAAAGCGGCACATTTAAAGTGATTACATAATCTCATTCATTTATAAACTCCCTGTACAATATATGCACGGAAATACTTAATACTAAATATATCAAAAACAGGTTTAAATTTTATTTTAGTTAAATATATTTATTTGTTATTTGTAAGTATTAAAATATTTTATTTGATATTTAATTTATTGTTTTATTTCATAATTTTAGACTTTTATATAATAACAACCACTGAAGAAAAAGGAGTTTTCCTTCAAAATAAATGGTTTCATATTTACTTTTAATTTTTATATTCCGATACTTACATTGATAAAAATGTGAAAAATGTGAATGTACACTGTTTGTTTTATTAAACTTTCATACAGTTAGTAATAAATGAAACAGATGTATTATACAGGGAGTTTATAAATGAATGGAAATAAAAATGCCGCTTTTTTTTAAATTGTCCACTATACTATTTGTTTTGACAGTTCAACTTTGACAGCTGTCAAGCAAGCAGGGTTATAAGAATGTATACAAATCAAGAGAATATTTTATTATTGAATTCTACTATAGAAATGGGCGGTTTGATAATGGGGAATGGCTCTATTCTATTCCGGACTGTGTTTGAGAGTTTACAACTGTTAATTATAAACATGTAAACATATAAAAATATTTTTATTATTGAATCCTAAGATAGGCAACTTTATTTACGCATTTTTACTAGAGCGGCACAAACGTACATTAGATGATTACATAATCCCAAACATTTATAAATTATAATCACTTTGTATTTGATTATTCTATATTTTCTGTAAAATGACCTATAAGTAAAATCAGGTATTGCTTATTATATCGGCTACAAACAATTATACACATATTTTAAAAGATCGTATTTAATGCCATAAGTGAACCGGTTTTTATTGATGGGTTTTGGGGTACCTGTAACATTTAAAGGATAACATTAAAAAATCAAATTTATGAAAAAATTATCCTAAACTAAAAACATCCATAGACGCGTTTCGAGGTTTACCTCTCATCAGTATGGCTTTATTTATTTAAAGGATAATCTTGTCTTAGAGTGACAATAATATGCGATGCTTTGATTCCCCCAATGGGCGTTGTTTCCCTGAGTGATAATTCTAGTCGAATTATGCGCTCTTTGCGGCAAACTACCGTTACTATTGAGACAATTCCCATCTTAAAGATTTCCATTACCCACGGGTACGTAGATGTGTACCTGTGAAAAGCTAGATAGTCACAAACGGTAAAATGCGACCGAAAAAAGATTTTGTACAAATAATTGTTGTCTTCATAATAAATAAGTTTGTAAATCATTGCAGGTTGTTCTTGAATTGAAAACTATTATTATGAAACAGAATTTATATCAGTCATATATTTCTTTTGATCAAAATAATTTGCTTCATTGTTTAAAACCAAGTATTTATGTAAATTGCACACCGAAAAAATAACAGATGTTAATAAATGTGTTGAAGCTAAGCTCTTAAGAACTGATAAAAATTTGTTAGTGATATTTGATGGAAGAGTGGAAAATGAGAGCTATTTAGGTAATTAGTTATTTGTTAATATAGTGAATATTATTGAAATTAGGTTTTTGTTATGTCCCGACTGTACCCTGTCATATTTATTATCTTTATTCCTAAACATGTGTTATCTGTTTGAGAATAAGGGTCGCGTTGACCGAGATATTCAGCTAGTATAAATACGTAATGGCCACAAATAATGAAGTTCATTAATAAAGTACTAATAAAGAAGATGTATTCATTAAATTGTAATTATTGAAATAACAAGAACAATCTAATCAACAAGATTATAACATTTTACCGGTCACAAATTAAAGGGATAGAAATACTTGGAACGAAATTAGTTTTACAATAGCAGTTAAGAGATTAAAAAACAATTTTGGGGATTAAGATTATAGAACAACCATCTGATCTTGATAATAACAGGAAATATGATCATTAACAATATTAAAGAAGCATTTATTTGATAGTCTACGAGTACAATAATTAGGAACCATCTAATGTCTTTCTTTTAAAAAGAATGTTGCATCGCATTTATAGAATAGTGTATTTTGTTTGTTTTTTGTATCTTCAATTATTCCGTTTTCAAATTAAACATTGGACTACAGCTGCTGCAATACAAACATGTTTCTGACATGTTTACTTGGTTTTTGAGAGTTGAGTATGAACATTCTTTTTAATATCAGAACCAGAGAGACAAGAAATATTGAGTTAACTAGAGTTTGTCATTATAATTAAAAATAATTTAATCACAAGAAGACATTGTTGCAAATAATTTGACAAAAAATCAAACTATTGAACTTGATTATATAACACAAAAATAACAGTGTTTTTTAAGCTTCTTGTTCAATGGCGTCTGTACTGTAGATTGAAACTGTACAGACTACACAGTGTTAGTTTTAGTATAGTTGATACTTGGTTTATATCTAGGTTCCTAGATATAAAAATAAATCAAATAAAAAAGTTTTAATGTAAAATTTTAAATCGCAATTCTTATTTGCAATAATAAACAAAAAAGTATTATTTAAAACTGCGCCATTATTCAATTTGTATTCAATATTCTTCAAAATTTGTTGACATAAAAAGAAATCTGAAAATTTATATGTAAATATTATTACATTAAGCGCCTTCTACAGATGAAATAAGTTATATGACTTATTTCATCTGTAGAAGGCTCTAGTAGAGCCAAAACTAGTAATGTATTTGTAAGAATGAATTGTGTTTGGCATAGAAATCGAAATGGCGCAGTTGGTAGGTGGAATATTTTGTTTTTAATGGATATCATGTCTGATGCAATTTGGTTAAGTGTTTTTACTGGTATGTTTGGCATACGCACCAAAATAGCGTAGTCGGTATGTGGACAGTTTTCTTTTAGAAGGTGGTTTGGGTAGTAAGGAGTAGTCTGTAGTAATGCCCATGTATAGCCTGATGTTGATTGTTGTGTCTCGGTTCCATAGTGAGCACGTAATAATATTTTTTACGAGGGTTGTTTGCAGTGATTTTGACATATTGAAATAGTCTTAGCTTGTTGCGAGTATATACATGATTGCAATCATCAACTGCAAGAAGTTTTGGCTCGTTGCGGTAGATTGTGTAAAGTCATTAAACCTATGTTATATTGGGCAGATTGTCTTTGATATCTTCTTTGATGGAAATATTTGGAAATTCTTGTAATACGCTCTACCTTGGAATTAAATAAAGTATAGTACTTTTGTATTTTGTTTTACAATAGGTGTTGATGGGAATTTTGAGGAATGGAATAGAATAGTCTTTTATTGTCTTGGACATTGTTTTGATTATTTTTTTACAAAGAATGGCTGTTTAGTAGATGATTCTGAAGGTTGCAGTTTTTCCTAGTGATTTTGGTTTGTTTGTCTGGGTCTGGCATTGATGGTATTACAACAAATGCTAGAGTGATCACTCTACATCTTGGCTATGTTGCTGATTTTTTGTTTGGCGGTTGTTTTGCGGCTCGACAATTGTTACTATTAATAAGAAGAAGGAATCATTTTATAATAAACAGTTTTGGGCAAGCTGTGCCATTGAAACTTTCTTTTTACCAACTCGGAGACTCTCGTAACAGAAAAGCAGCGATTGCTCTCGTTTTTGGGCTATGCTGGTTAGACATTGTAGCAGGTTTTTTGTTTGCTATTTGAGTGGTATCAAACAGCGGTACTGTCAGTTGAGGTTATCAGCTATTTTTGGATCTTCTCAATATAAGTCCGCTATCAAAAGCAGTTTGTTGATAAAAGTTGTGAACACATACTAGGATTGACCAGTGCTCAGTTTAGGTTTATAGGGTGCTACTCTTCAAATGTTTCAAGGACATATCCGTAGGTCAGTTTTTCGATTGCCGTTGTTGTTGTATTGTTAAAAAGTATCAAAATTTGGACGGTTTAAAAGTGCAAATTGTTTCTCGTAAAATGTCAAAAGTAGCAAAATTCGGTTAGAAATCACTAAAATCCGGCTAAAATCTATTGTCAAAAATATCAATATTTGGCAATAAAACATCAAAATATTGTTAGAAAATAACAAAATCCGGCTTTAAACTGTTGAAAAATGCAAATTTATTTCCAAAAAATTCTATAATTTAAGCATAAACTGTTAAAAATGGCAAAATCCGGTCATGAAATTGAAAAATGTAAATTTTGTATGAAATCTCAATAATATCAACAAAATCTGGCTATAAAATATCAAATTATTGTTAAAAAAATTTAAAATCCGGTCATAAACTGTTGAAAAGTGCAAAATTTTATTATTAGAATGTGAAAAATATTAAAATTTGGCTCCTGAAGTATTCAAATGTTGTTACGAAGTACCAAAAGTGACCATACACCGTTAAAAACTGCAACATTTTAATTATGAAAAGTAAAAAATGGCAAAACTGGGTCATAAATGATTAAAATATTTTTAATAAGAACCGAAGTCCGGCCAAAAATATTAAAAAGTGGAAAGTTTTGTTCATAAAATGTTATAAACAATTGTCAAAGCACCAAAGCACCAAAATTCGACTATAAACTGTTTAAAAAGTGTACAAATTTAAATTAATTTATTTGAAAAACAAAAATTAAGTCGTAAATAAAAAAATGGCACTATTTGGCTATAAAACATCAAAATATTGTTAAAAATTAACAAATCCGGCTAGAAAACTATTGAAAAGTGCAAAAAATGTTTAATGAATTGTCAAAAATAGCTATTAGTTATGAACTATTTGTTAAAAAGAACCAAAATCTATGTTTCAAATCAAATAAATTGTTAGAAAGCACCAAAATTTGGCCATAAATGATTGAAAATGCATAAATTATTTTTATGGAATGTGCAAATCTTGCCATCTAAAATATTGTCAGAAAGCTCGTAAAACATAAAATATTTTTAGATAGAATTAAAATCCACCTAAAACGGTCCAAAATATGATTTTTAAAATGTCAAAAATTGCAAATTTTGGCATAGCTCTATTAAAATAGTTTAAATACATGAACCAGATTAAAAATTGAATGGTGGTGGGTAACGTGATATTCATTATAGAAAAATAAAAAACAATTATTATGTACTATATCACAAATATATTTAAGCCGTGACTAGTTTTAACTTTTTTTGCAATGCCATCATCTAACGGTGATACAAATAAGTATGAAAATAAAAGAGAATTTACATAGCATATATACAACAGTAAAACATAAAGTATATGAAGACGTTAAAAATTACATTGAAATTATTATGATTAACCAGATTAAATTTATTTGTTACATTGTAATAGTATATGTTTAATTATTATTTATTATTATAGGTCCTAGAAGCTATATCTTTTCAACAGACGAACAGAATATTTGCTTTATTGATACTCCTGGAATAGGAGATTCTCATGGAGTGGCACAAGACAACATAAATTTTGAAAATCTTTTTACCTATATAAGCCAGTTTAAAAAATTGGATGCGATATGCATTTTATTAAAACCCAATGTAACGATAATCAATAAATATTTTCAATTTTGCATTATGAACTTGCTTTCACGTTTAGATAAATCAGCAAGCCAAAATATTGTTTTTGTTTTCACAAATACTAGAAGTACATTTAATAGACCTGGAGAAACATTGCCTTTGCTAAGGAAACTTCTCAAAGACATTGAGGAAGGGCCTACTAAAGTTAAAGTACCATGTTCCAAGGAAAATATATTTTGCTTAGACAATGAAGCATTTCAGTTTGTTATGGCGTTAAAGCATAATATTAAGTTTAATGAGCGAGAAGTAGAAGAATTTTCTTTAAGTTGGGAGAATGCTGAGCAAACATGTATGAATTTATTGTCACATATTAAGAATAATTTGAAACCACATAATCTTCAAACAATGTTATCAATAAACGATGCTCGCCGTATTATAACTGATTTAACTAAACCATTAACGGATATTGCTGAATTAATACAGGATAACATAATGGTTTTGGAAAAACGGAAGAATGAAGTATCTCAAGCAAATATTTCTGTTGAAGATTTGAAAAGTAAACTATATGTGCCAGTTTTAGAAATAATCCAAACCAAAACTTTTCATCCAACAATAGTATGTAACTCACCAAGATGTTGCCAAGCATACACCGTTGCTGGTATCACTAAATATCATTACAATACCAAATGTCATGAGTTTTGGTATTTACAAAACCTCCCCATTGATTCACTAGGGGTTCTTGGAACACTGGGTGCCTATGCAGCATATTTATATTCTACTAGACTACAAAATTGCAATGTTTGTCGATGCTCTTTTTCAACTCACATGCCAATATTTTATGAAACTACTGTGGAAGAAATTAATTATCAAGATGAAACTGTTAAGGCTAGACTTGATTCCCAAAAAGATACAATTGCTCAAGTAAATGAGATTATTGCTAATTTGGAAGAAAGACGAAATCAATATAACATTGAAATGAGAGTAATATCTAAATGCATGACTAAGTTTGCTCAATTTGTTAAAAATAATACATTGGCTGAGTATAAAGATGTTTATGGTGATTATTTAGATAAACTTATTAAACGGTAAGCATTACTATTATTTTATTTTAAATTATTTTAATGTTAATATTTTAGTACAACACACTCCCCAGCTATGGTATCTAGGTATGAGAATATGAAGAAACAGTATGAGGAGGAAAAAGGGTATTTAATTCATGCAAATATTACACCAGCGGACATATTTGAAGCAGCCAATCAATTATATAATCTACCTATTTCCGGTGAGAAAATTAGACAATTGTTTGGTAATCAACGAGATGGGAGAGCTGGTGCATATCGCAACACTATGAAATATTTTTAAATAATTATACAATGCAATTCCTTATTCTTTAATTTTACTATTTTATCTAATAAATTTTATATAATTTTGTACTTAATATATTTATATATTTTTTAATTTTAAGTACAGGTGAAGGATTGTTGGTGAGCATCAAAAATTTTGTCTTATTAATAGTGCTAAAAGTAGACAAATTTCTTCTACTGTGTTAATTTTTTAAGTGTGTTATTATTTATTTCAATTGCTCACTATTTGTAAATTACATCTAGCTAGAATACGAAATATGCAATCAAATCAATATCAACCATTGGCTCTCGTAATGTTATCTGTAATATTAGATCAATTTTATTTCTAGACTCTGCATTAAAATCTTTTGGAACTACCATTTTGCTTAAAGAAAAATATTCCTGAATTACTGAGAAGAGGCAACTATACGCCTCGTCAGCAAAAAAAAATGATTTTTATAAGTAAAAACGCATTCTTAAACTAAAGAGAAATTTGATACTGCATTGCCGCTGTTACCAACTGGGCACTAGGTGGTCCAGGACCTCGGTGAACATACATTAGCAACGCACCAAATTGACACTACTGTGACTGATTCTGAACACTTTAGCTTGCAAATTGTCTACGTAGGCTTTTGTAACTCATGCACAGTCTACACCACTTCTTGGTTAGCGCGAGAGTCCCAGATAACGAAAGCAATTATCTAAAAACTTATTACATTATAGTACCCAAAGCTTGTGTAATAAATGTTTTAAAAATTGTAAAAACATGAATTATTTGTTTTGTAAAGTTGTCTTATATCTAAACCAGTAATATAGATGTTAACTTCCATACTATGATGATTTTGAGTCGTTGGCATCCACACTATAACCGGGTACAAGAATATTGAATTTCTGTATCTGGAATCGTAAACATACTTTCTTCTTGTGAGGTTTTGCTAAAAGTTGATGCTGTATTGCCTGTATTGGATTGAGAAGTTTGTCCAACTTATTCTGCAAGTTTGTATCAACAGGGTTTTGTAAGTTCCTCTATAGGGGCTTCTCTTGGTAATCGAGATACTCGTTGGCTTGCTTAACTACGATGACGACACGTGCATGACTCCTGTCAGTAGGCTAAACATGAATGGACAAGAGATTGGAATAGTATAGTGGACAAATCAAAAGAATTTAACATACCCCAAGGAAGTTCCGGTAACGAGCAAACTTTTATTACCCAAAAAATAGTGCTGCTCGGATTCTGGGTGGAGCAAACTAATGACTGTAGACAAAGAAGTGACAACAACAAACATAAAAACAATTGGAATTTCTTTGGAAACTCAAGTTTTCCAAACAAAGCCAAGATTAAAACCGCAAAAACCAGTTTTTTGGGGGCCGCTAAGCGTAAGCACCAAAGATAAAGCAATGCTCATGAGCCTCAGGCAACTAAGGTAATGCAACGAGGGGACACAGCAACAATACTCCACATTACCTGCACCAAACATTCCGGGTACATTAGGGACCTACAAGCAAAACCTACCCGGCAGCAGCACGGCGGAATTGAAAAAACAAACGGCAAAAAAACAAAGACGACGAAGGGACCTCAAAAAAGACTTTAAACACTCTTAAGGGTATTGCACTAGCTAGCAATAATGCCAAAAAAGTTTTCCGACTGTTATCTCAACTTTAAGGAAGTAAAAACAGTCAAGTCAACTACTCTGAGTATGATTGACAAAATAGAAAAAGAAATGCTCCTTTAAGAAAGGGTTCCTGAAAACTACATGCATGGACCAGCCAACTAAAGAGTGGTTCTTGAGCATATGGATAATGACGCCTGGGAAAAAGGTTTCTTCGAAATATCGGAGCAAAAGACGGAAATAAAGACCGAACAATAACGGTAAGTTTAATGTTAAACATTTTGCAAATCAATTTACTTCACTGTAGGGCAGCATATGCAAGCCTCGTAGCAAAGCAAGTATTTAATCCAATGCCGTTACGAAACTTATGTTTTAGAAACCTAGTGACAGTCAAAAGTGGTGATAGTAGGGAAGGAAACTAAGAAATAGATAATTTTTAGATCTGGGTTTTACGATCAGCAAAGAAATCTACCACCTGCAGAGCTACTGCAGCTGACGAGCAGCGGGGATAACGCACCGTTAATTATTGGATGCGACGCCAACGCTTACGACGTTACTTGGGAGAGCAGCGACATAAACGTATGAAATGAGAAACTTCTAGAAAACTATAAGCTTATTGACCTAACATTAGCAAATTATGCCCAAAGGCACTAAAAACATCACAAGAGCTGGAGATAATGACAGATATATTTGTTAACTCTATTATAACCGTTTATGAAGAAACCCGCTCTAGCACTGTAACAGTTAAGCACACTTGCAACAAGATTACTTGGTGAAACAGAAGGCTTGAAAGGGCAAGAAAACTAGAAAACCGTTTATAAAAGCCAAAAAAAGCAAAGACTGAGACACATATAGAACTTTCTTTAAGCGTATAATAAAACCAAAAAGAAAACTAAAAGATAATCGTAGAGGAGAGATACTGTAAAGACGTTCAAAACGGTCTTACATGCTTCCGTCTTTAAAAAACCTTAAGCAAATAGCGTACTAGAAAGATTGGATCCCTGCGGAGCAAAAATGAGAAATTACGTCTGTCAAGGGTGCCCTGCAAAAGCTGCTGCAGATGCTCTTTGCTGACAAAAGCTCTTGATTAAGAGGACTTGGAATTACCGAACAAAAAAGCAAACAAATAGGACTGGGATAAGACAAATCAATCAACACATTCGAAAAATTAAAAACGGTGTCAAATCTTTAAAAAAGGTTATCAAAAAAGTTTGGAATTGCTTTATTTGAAGAACGGTATATGCTTATTACTAAAATAGTTTTATTGGGATGATTGAGTTTAAGAAATATGCTATTATAACCAATGCCCGAATTTTATATGTTGCTAGTTTTGAATATGTTTGTTGTTTGTTGATGTAAGCACAAATGAATGTTCAAGATGATAATTGGAATCTACCAAAGTAAAGCAAAAAAGAAAATATGGGGTTTTCTATGTTCAAAATGCTGAAGAACTGAATTTAAATATTTTTTTAGCGCACAAAATAACTTTTAAGCTACAAGTTAATGTTTGGTAAATTAAATTAATTAGTAGAATAGGCAACGTTTAGTTTCGCCAATTTAATTGTACTACTCGTGTTCAAAAATAACTCTTAGTTGTCAACAGATGGGCCCTGTCAAAAAGAGAAAAAAACAATCCAATCCGGCAAAGTTCCTGGGTGCACTGCAGAGAAAGTCTGGAAGGCGGGCAGTAAATTAAGAGCAGAAAAAACTGCAAGCTTTGACAGTATTTCGCCAGAAATTTCTAAGGTTCTGGCTGAACAAAACTTTTCACCTTATTTGATATGTTAATTAAGAACGGCACTTTTCTAAACAAATGGCTAGCTAGTTAGCTCTTTTGGAGAAATCAAAAAAAGCCATAAACGATCCGTAGACAATTGTGCATGTGCTAAACAGCAGGTTAGTAGAGAAAATTTAAAAATGGTGCGGGCTATCCGACTATCAGTTTGAATTTAAAACAGGTCAACCATAAACGCAGTCTAATTGGCTAAGAACGCAGTCAAAAAAACATTAAAAAAAAAAAACGTGTTACTCTGAATGTCAAAAACACTTTCAACTCTGTACCGTGGCCAGGAATTAAACAAGTGTTGGTTGAGGAAAGTGTCCCAATATACCTTATCCACCTCCTCATTTGCTTGTACTTTCAAAACAGGAAGATCCTAGTGGGTGACAACCTTTTTTTTAGTATGACTTGTGGTGTATTACAGGGTTTGGTTCTAGGACCGACTTTGTAGAATATATACTACGACAACGTGCTCAGGATATAGCTACCAGAAGACGTGCTCTTAATAGGATATGAAAACTACTTAGCGCTGCTAGTATGCGGAACTACGGAACCTATAGTTGATGAATGCAGAATTTGCCGTTTGCAGATTAGAACAATGGTTAAAGCAGAAAGGACTGCAACTCAAGTACCGGAAGACAAAAGCGCTAATAATGGCTGGAAAAAGCATGGTTTAGATCACGTTGAAAGTGAGCAACAAAATGATCGAGAACAAACAGACCTTGAAATACCTAGGCATTACAATAGGCAAGAATTCTAACCTGGAACCCCACATTGTGGAATTATCTAAGAAAGCTGAAAGTTAAGTAAACGCACTCAGTAGACTTATGTCAAACCTGGGAAGAGCTAGGACAAGCAGCAGAAGGACGATTTGCTTTGTAGTAGATTCTATAATGCTATACGGGCACTTATATGGTATGCCTTTGTTCAGGAAGACAAGTACGAGAAAATGTTCGCAAAAGTGCAGAGGAAGTCCGCGTATCGGATGTTGACGCGTGCAATTTAGGCAGTTGCGGGAGTAATCCCACTGGTTGACCAAGGAGAGATTTTAGGTTATTGCACATAGATTTTGCGTAGTCCTTAACTAATACAGTAGAGAAAGCACTCACTTAATCGTACCCGTCCCCGTCCCTCTACAGTATTCTCAGCTTTTCACTCCGATATTGGCACAATTTAGTCAATATACTACAAACCATAGTCTTAACTTAGTAATGCCGTGTCGAGCAAGCTTGCACTATTTCAAACAAGCTAGTATTGCTAATATAAAATTAGCAATTTTTGTCTTGTAGGCTAGTGTATCGTTGTCCATGTTAGTACCACTAGAAGGTAAAGTAATTCATCAAAACACCTGGCACTAGGACTTTAAGTTATTATAAAATTATTATTTCTTACTTGAATAGAAATACTTAACTTTTAGATTGTTTAGTATTTCTATTTATTAATTATTATTTATTTAACTGACAAATGCTGGAACTTAACTTCTTGCACCAGACTCCTCAAGTCTGGTGTAAGAAGGGAATATGTACCACAAAGTTTTGCAAAGAATAAGCTATCGTTTGTTACAAGAACGGAACGAGCGCGTAAACAAATAAAGAAGTTATTTGCAATTTTGACTTGTTTCCTTTACAAATTTGGTACAAGTACTGGATAATAAATGATGACTTATAATTCTTGCACTGTTATCTCAAATTTGCAGATTGCGATTTGGGCGATATCTCTTGTTGTATTCGGAGGATCACATTTATGATTTTTTTTTATTTTTGCGTTGTTGTGTGACTTAACCCGTTTTTGTATCAAACAATTCAAATTTGTTATCTATATCATTTGCATAGATAAATAAAAACACATTATGTGTTAGTTATAATATAGAAACCTTAAGTATAATAGTTTTAAAAATAGGTTGATAAAACAAAAAGCAATGAATGAAGAAAATAGAACTTTTTTATATATTTGTGTGTTTACAGGTAATTGATAAAGTTTTATTAACGCACGCTTTAAAACATATCTTTCACGTCAGTACCGTGTCAATAGTATGAAAGAAACTTTAATTATCAAGTTACAGTAAATTAATTCAGCTAGATTTTTATATTTTTATACTTTTAGCTTGTTTGTTGGGCTTAATATCAGGCATACCATTATCATGGTCATCACCAATAATACCAATTTTGGAAGAATCAACAAAAGCCAACCCTTTACCAGATGCAATAGATGCAACCCAATCATCATGGATTATATCATTAATGTCTTTAGGTTCAGCAATAGGACCATTATTAACACCTACAACAACCAAACTAATAGGATTAAAATATACATTAATCGGAATAGGAGTTACATTTGCAATATCCTTCTTAATCTTAGCATTTGCTAAAAATCTAATTTTATATTTTATAGCAAGATTTGTATCAGGTATAGCATTAGGATGTGTATACTCAGTGTTACCATCTTATATAGCCCACATATCACCAGTTGATATAAGAGGTGCAATAGGTTCTATCTTTAATATTGTTATAATTTTAGGTCTTTTGATACCATACTGTATAGGACCATACACTTCAATTTTAGGATTAAATATTATATGTGCTGCTATTTCAGTAGTGTTTGTAATTGCTTTCTTTTTTATGCCTGAAAGTCCAGTTTATTTAATATTTAAGAATAAGCTATCAAAAGCAAAAAATACGTTAAAAAAATTAAGAGGCTGTAATGATGTTGATAAAGAATCTAATTTAATCATTCAAACTGTAGAAAACAATAAACAAAGAAATATGTGTGATCTTTTTAAAATAAAAAGTAATTTGAAAGCATTATTCATATCATCTAGTTTAATTGCGCTTCAACAACTATCAGGTATTAGAATTATAATAGTAAATGCTGAAACTATTTTTGAAAAAACTGAAAGCTCTATACCATCAAATATATCATCAATGATCATTGGTGCTGTACAATTATTGCCTAGCATTGTTATTCCATTTTTTATAGAAAGCTTAGGTAGAAAAATCTTATTGCTAATATCAGCAATTTTTATGTTAATATCGTGTGTGCCACTGGGTTTTTATTTCTATTTAAAAGATAATGATTTTGATGTTAGTGATTTATATTGGTTGCCAATTTTATGTTTAGTTGTTTTTATGATAGCGTATAATATAGGTTTTGGGCCAATTGCATGGATTGTGTCGGCTGAGATATTTTCTCCAACTGTGGCACATATTGGTTCCGCATTAGTAGCATTTCTTTGTGGGAGTTTTTCATTTATACTTACGCGTTTTTATGTTGATTTTGCTAACTTTGTAGGTATGGCAGTGTTATTTTGGATATTTTCTGCATTTAATATGCTAGCAATTATTTTTGTTTTATTTTATGTGCCAGAAACTAAAGGTAAAAGCATGATGGAAATACAAAAGATGCTGAGAGAATATTAGATTGATATTTATTTATATTAAACAATTTACCAAATTTTATATTGTATAATTTTGTAATTATATATTTAAAAAACGTGTTCAGTTTTTTATCACATTACCTATTCTGAAATGTTAATAGCTACTTCTGAAACCAAATCATCAAGTGAGTAGATGTCTGTAATTATTTAAAATTAATACAAATTTTAATTATATTCAAAATAATAAAAATTCACCAATGATTACTAATCTAATTGAGCTGAAAACAAACAAAAAATACATTTTAAAGAAAATTGTAAAGGTTAATATAAGCGGTGGGAAACTAAGTTTAAATCTTGTTGGGCGTATGGTTTAAGATTACTGTTTTGCACCCCAGTATTTGTGATGAAAAAATTAGATCACAAACACTTAGGTGGGTGGGCAGTTCAAATCACACGCCTATTAATTTTGAACTAAATTTAAAACTTGTAGGCTTGTGGTTTAAATTAGTGTTGCTCACCCGCCCAAGAGTTTATGTTTCAATCTTTTGATCACCAACACTTGGGTGGGTAGGGAAAAATTAAATTCAAACTTTGTGGGCTTGTGATTTAAACTTGTGTTTTAATTATTTTGCTTCTAAAAAATTTACAAGAAGTGACTCATCTTATCATAACCTTACAATTTGACAAAACGTCATAACATCTATTTTGCAATTGTTATTACAAATTTTTCTTATACATATCTGCATCATTCACTTTTACAATATCATTGCAATTGTGAACAGAATTTACGCAATATAAATTATTTGTGCCAGTGTCAACTATATTTCATAATCTGTATTTTATCCAGGTTAAGTTAATTGACAAATGAAATAAAAAAAATCATTTTTCAATCAATCTTAAAAAGTGTTGCCAACATTTAAAACAAAATTTGAATAATATTATAGTAATAATACGTCATACTGTATAAATGTATATCGTCTTATATTTATAATCAAATCTCAATCTTATACTAAAGACTTATTTCAGTTATTTTTAATTCACTTTACTTTATCTTATTTAATAGACTGACCTATTTGTAAAATAGCAAATAAACCAAAGTAAGAATTTTACCTCCCCTTCTCTTAGAGCTTAGCACGGGAGAAAATTAATAAAATAATATTTTAAAATCATTTAAACATGCGTAAAATTGCAACCAACGACAAACGCTTTAATTTCAAACAGGAAAACTAAATCACTTTTTTGTCTATCTTGCTTTGTTTCCGAGATAATAAAAAATAAACATATTTAGAAAGCTTTCTAATTAGGAAAAAAAAACATTATTTTTCTTTACGGATTCTGTAATGGTAATGCCGCGAGTATCAATTAAGATTTCTTGACAGAAGGCAACCTTCTCGTCACGTATTTTCGGACGCATTTCGAAAGCAACTATCTAAAAACTTTGTCTAGAAAACTTTAAATAAGGAATTTTTTCACCCATATTATTATCAAAAAGTACAACACCTACAACTAGGCGATGCAGCACAACGACTTGCATTTTTTTAATGGATTCTTGAACGACACCAACAAGATCCTAACTTTTTTTGTTTAATATTGCGGAGCGATAAATCTATGTTCACAAAAGGTCTGGTCATTAGGAAATCCGTACGCAGTTAAGGTACGATCTTACTAACAAAGATTTTCAGTTAACACATGGTGTGGAGTTTTTAATGAGCAACTACTGCCATTTCAAATCTTAAATGCTGCTTTATACGCAGAATTTTTCAAAAATCAGATGGAAAATTTGCTGGACGACAATGTCCCTCTTGCCTTATGTAAGAGAATGTGGTACCAGCACGATGAAGCACCGCTCCATGTTGGGCAATATGTAGTTTGGTGGTTCTACGATAATTTTAATGATAGGTGGATTGGTAGAAGATGTCCAGAAATGGCCTGCAAGATCTTCTGATCTAAATTTGTTATGTGTGGAGATACATAAAACAATTGGGTTTTACGGAGCCAATAAACAATGTGGAGCAGCTACAAGAGATAATTGGGAATGCTGCACTGCACATTCAAAACACATCAGATTTTGAAGCAGTTTTTATTCTCTTTTAGTGCGTCAAGCTTGCATCAAAGCTTGTGGTGATCATTTTTAGTATTTGTTAAATTAATCTCCGGTCATGTGAAACAGTTCTCCCACGCTCATACCAGTCCAGTTTTGGATGTTACGTAGCCATGAAAGGGTTCTCTTGCCTATTGTTCTTTTGTTTCGATACGACGCTTTATTATTAGCAGTAGTATGCTGTATTTTTGGTTACGTAATATGTGACCAAGATTTGCAGTTTTTCTTTTCTTAATTATTAGCATTTGCTCTCTTTTTTTATTCATTTTCTGTAGAACTGTTTTATTTCGTACTTTTTCCGTCCAAGGTATTTTTAGTATTTGCCGGTATAACCACATCTCAATTGCCTCTATTTTATTCATAGTGTTTGTTTTTAGGGTCCACGTCTCCACTTCTTACAGTAGCATCGCCCAGATGTAACATTGAGCCGTTCGGCATTTTGTCTTTAAGCTTAATGTTTTGTCACATAGTAAATGTTTCTATTTTATAAATACGTTTCTAGCTTGTTCTATTCTGGCCTTTATATTTTGTTCGGGGTGCCACTTTTCAGTTAGAATTGTTTCTAGGTATTTAAATGTTTTTACTTGTTCGATTTTGCTGTTGTTTAGTTTTATGTCCATGGTTCTGAGGTGTTGTGCAATTTTGTTTAAATTCATTACTTTAGTTTTTGATATATTCATAGTTAGGCCTAAAGCGGTGCAGTTTTTGTGGACTTGGTCCAGCATGTGTTGTAAGACCTACAACACATGCTGGTAATTTTCAGAAAAAATACAGGAATCATCTGCAAAGCGTATATTGTTTATTCATCGACTATTTATCTTTATACCAATTTCTACGTCTTCTAGAGCGTTCTTGAAAATTTTCTCTGAGTAAGCATTAAAAAGCATGGGGACAAGATACAGCCCTGGCGGACTCTTCGCTTTATTTTTAGTTTGCTTGTTTCCTCTTGTTTGAGTTTTAGTATAGCTTTTTATTCCAATAAAGAAAAGATGATGCAAATGTCTTTGCCATCCAGCCTCAAATTTTTCAGGTTTACGATTAGTTCTTTGTGTCGTACCTTATCAAATGCTTTTTGGTAGTCAATAAAGCATATGTATATATTTTTTTGGTGATCTAAGCATTTTTGTACTAGGATTTGGAGTACGAAAAGTGCTTTGCGTGTTTCCACGCCGTTACGAAATTTGAATTGTACATCGCTGTTCTTTACAAAATTTAGCGTTAGCTTTTTTGGGTATTGAAATGAAGGCGGATTTTAGCCATTCCGTTGGTATTTTGCCGGAGTTATCAATTTTGTTGAATAGGTTTACAAAGATATTGATGTTTTTATTGTCTACTAGTTTAAATATTTTTGCGCGGATTTTGTCTGGTTCACTGGTTTTTTCTGATTTTGCTGTTTTATTTACATATTCCACTTTTGTAGGATTTTAGGGCTTATTGCTTTTGGGTTTTCTACTGGGATGTTACGATTGTCTTAGAAGAGTGTGCTTATGTGGCTTTCTCATGTTTTCAGTCTGATTTCTAAATCTAGTATTATTTTTTTGTTCTTGTTTATTAGGGTATATATGGGTCTTTTTTGTATATGTTGCTAGCCTAGCCTGATATGGTTCTTTTGTCTTCGCTTTTATCTGCGGTTGGTGCGTAGACTGTAATTATGTTTATATCTGCTTTATTGTCTTTTAATTTTATCATTGCTGCTTGTTTTGATAGCGGGATGAAGTTTAGTACGCTATGTGCGAGACTTTTACTGATAGCTATGCTAACCTATATCTTTGAAATATTTGCTCTTTACCTCTTGAGTTGTAAAGGATATAGTCGTCTATTTCAGTTTTCCCTGTTTCGGGCCATTTGACTTCGGTCACTCCTAAAATATCTATTTGGATTTGATTCATTTCATGGGTTAGGTTTGCAGTTTTTTTCGGAGCTAGTAGGCTTCTCACATTCCATGTTCTAATTGTTAGTGGTTTCATTGTGACAAAACCGATAATTCTTTGCACTTCTGTCCCATTTAAGGGATGCCGTGACTCGAGCCCATTGTTGATTTGTCTTGTTATAGTGAAGTAATTTTCTTGGAAATTTTGGAGCACAGATAGTTTCTCGTTGCTTTTCTGGATCTGTAGTAATCTTACCTTACTGAAGATTTTACTATGATAGTTTTTTTGCCGCCGTCTGTGAATACTATCCTTTGACATTGATAGCCTCTGACCTATATCCGGGTGGCCAGCTCAGGCCCTCACACTTAGTTTAGCCGGTTGGTCAGAACCGTTGCCCGGGGGGTGGCGCTTGGAGCCATAAGTGTAAGTTCAGACTCTGGGTGAAGACCAGGGGTTGTGCACCATTTCTGTAACAGGGATGTAGCCGTGAACAACCAAAAGTGCTACTTCTACCTGATTATTTCGAAAACAAAGCAAGATAGACAAGAAAGTTATTTAGATTTTCTGTTTGAAATTAAAAAATGTACTTATTGAAATGTGCTTAATTTGTTGCTTACAGTTAGGAAACACTCTGTATATATAGCAAACCACAGGTAGAATAATTTTGAAATTGGAGCTGCAGATAGATCAATTAAACTCAAGCAAGAAGATTTACTAGAAAGGATGGTTGAGACCTTTACTATGTTGTAATCCATAATAATAATAATTTGTGGTAAAAAACTTAGTTTGTGTTTTATTTTATTATTAAGAAGATTTACAGTTCTAGAAAATTAGGTTGTCGATTCGATTCAATAAAATCCCAAAAAGTACATTTTAAAATTTTTACATTTTTACCACTGCATCATGTCGATTTGAAATGGATAATGTATTCTTTACGATCCAATAATTTTTAACTTTATTTTACGATATTACGATAGAGATAGAATGGTCGTGTCTCCGCTTAAATATGGCTACGGTGAAAAAAATATTAAACTCAAATTGGTGCAATAACATATTTTGCAAAGATAGTATTTTCGACACAAAATAGTCGACCAAATTTTTTGAAACTAAATATTTTTAGATTAAATTGATTTATCTAATTTATCACAACTTCAAAATGATCTAAAGTTTGCGAAAATATGGATTATTTAAATGTTATTAAATTTATTCATTATTAAGAAGAGGAAAAACGCAAGTATGGAATCTCAGACGCTTTGAAAATATTGGAGTTGGGTTGCGTGTATAAATAAATTAGCCGTGTGGAAAATATTAATAAAATATTGAAACATACCACATGTCTGCAAAAGATAAATAAATATTTGAAATTATTAGACACTATTTAAGTGATATACATATTTATATTATTATATAATGTATAAATAGACTTTATCTTGCTATAAATATATTGTTATCTTATTCAGTTGTGTTGATTTATACTAGGAAGTAAACAAAATAAATGTCATGTTACAGTAAATGCATTAAATATGTACTTCCTAAAACAATAGACGGTTTGTTTTGTCCAATTTACAATTTTTTTTTTTTAAGTGGTTGCATTTTTCTTGTGTTAAATCTATTTATCTGTTTATATACTATTTAAATTTGATTATATCTTGTATTATTTCTTATATTCAAAAACCACTCGATTTGCTAGTTTGTGTGCAAAGATATTTAAACATATATTTATCTATTTGATCAGAACTGACAGAAATATGTATATAAATAAATATATAAATTTGAAAACAAATCAAACAGATTCTATGTGTATTTTCTAAAATCATAATTTAATAATAGTAATAACGATTTAAAACATTGCTTAAATCTTATACCAGCTTACTTGAGATACTTATTAGCAACTTATTAAATAGTATTGATCTAATGTAGTACATATAAGTAGAGACCGGATTAAAAAGCATTAAAAATACGAAAAAAAGCGCTTAAAGAGGCATGAAAATATAACTAAAAAAGCATTAAAAAAGCACCAAAAATGTAAAAAGCATTAAAAAGGCACGAAATAATTAAAAAAAAAAAGAAAACTTAAAAAATCCAAAACTATAAAATATTTTAATAAAAGTTTTATAACATTTATATTTACAACAGTTTGAGTGATGATATTTTTCACACACATTTTAAATAATATAAAAAAAACTTTTAAATAACTAAAAAAAACTATCTACGAAAACAGTTAATAATTAAATGTTGCTCTAAGTGTTCAACTGTAAAATTCTATCTTCAATCACTTAAAACGTTTTTGAAGGGGAAACATTTCTTTCGACATGCACACTTGCACATTGGTGCATGTATAAATTTTGCTTTAAAGCTGGATTCCTATCAAAATCTGGAACATTCTCTCAACTCAAAATACAGTTTATTTTATTTAATGTAGACATACCTCTATTTTTCAAAAATACATCTTCGGATTTTGATTTCACTGTTTGCCTAATACAGCCTAGTACTTTTAAAATTGCATCTTTTAAATCTCTAATTATACTTAGACTTCTATTTAACGTATTTTCCTGTTTTCCTAGCGATTTTATGGCATGACTCACAAAACCAAAAGCTAAATTATATTGAAGTTTCTTATTTTTTAGAACTGCTTGGAAGTTTTTTACTGATTTACTTGCAGGATCCAAAAATTGTATTACAACGATTTTAATTTTTTTAAAATTGAGAGAATCTCCGACCTACCGGTCATATTCGGTTAGGAATTATAAAATACAGTTATTTGACTTGCTTGAAGAGGTGGCATTAAAATACGCTATGAGCTCAGTCGGGATTTACAGAATTATATTAAACTTGTCTAAATAATATTATAAAATGTATGCAAGATCTCGATACGTAAATTTTGCTCTACGTTTTCTAAATAATAAATTTACATTTCAATCCACTAAATTTCATAGAAGAACAGATTTATCAAAAAAAAATGTACCAAAACTGAAAAAAAACTTAAAAATAAGCACAAAATCTTAAAATAAGCACCAAATTCAAAAAAAGTACTAAAAAAGCAAAAAAAGCGTAAAAAACTTAGTGCCAAATGATTACATTCTTCACAATTCGTGCATATATTTAAACATATTTTCGATGCTTTAACTATTTAGCATAAGCATAATAGCTAGGAATCCGGTCTCTACATATAAGTATTATTTGAACTGTTTATGTATTCATCATTCTTGTTCTACGCCTCTTATATATACATATATAAATACTTTGAGTCTATCAAATTCTTTGTAAATATCTAGAGCTACTGCAAGATTTTGTTCATGTTTGTCTAAAGTAGAATTTCATTTGTGACTACGTCAAAATCTGTTGTCGAACGTTTTGATTAAAACCCATATTGAGTATCTGAAATTGAGTTATCAATGTGGAAATTATTATGTTTTTCAAAATTTTGAAATGAGATTCCAACAAGAGTATGACGATTGACGGAAGGTGAATTGTTACTCTATGGCTCCATGCGTTCTAAGCACATTGAGTAGAAAGAATAAAAAAGACTGGAAGAGTATTATGGAACAAAATAATGCTGAAAGGTATGAAAAAACATGAGTGAATAAGTCGAAGTACAAGAGTACAATTTCCGGATTGAAAAAGAATGAACAATGTGTTTTTTTTTTTTTTTTGTTGAGGCAAGCATGTAAAATTTTCTAAAAGACTGGCAAAGTGTCGGATTTATTTCCTCTCAGCTTGAAATGCTTACCGACTAAAAACCGCCCAAAAGTGAGTGTTAACGGAAGTTTGAGATCTTACGGCTCATGTACCTTCCTTTTGTAGATTTAGTAATAGTTTGTAGATGTTTAGAAAGAGCTCTATAAGCTTGTGCGGTATTTTTTTTGTTGGTTAGTTGGTTAGTAAGTTAGGGTGCGGCTACTTGGTTCACCGGTCGTTTATAGAAGAATATCTCCTTGTCAGGCTCGGCGAGTCAAGCTAGGGTTGGGATGATTTGCGAGATTGTCAAAATACTTTGCGACTAAAGTTTTGATGTGTTGACTCAGCGGGTTGTTTTGTTCCGGATCGGCAAGCAACTATTCCGACGCAACATCAAAACAAGAAGATTTTTTGCCATTTTGGCTTTATCCAGAATGGACTTCACGTGGAGTTTGTACGTGAGTTCCTTGTCAAGAATAACCTCCAGATTCTTGACAGAATTAAACTACGGTATGAAAACGTCGTTCAGAAAGACGTTCTCATCGGGTTTGATTTGCCGCCTTGTAAAGAGTACAGCTTTGTTTTTTTCTGGGTTAATCGTGACTTGCCACTTGTCTAATCATTCTTCGACATTGGCGGTGGCATTTTGAAGCCTTAAAGTGACCATCTCAGGCAACCTTGAAGAGTATAGAAGTGCTGTATTATCAGCAAATTGTGTCATTCTGACCCCATATTTCGCATGTCAGCAAAGTAGAGGTTAAATAGCAGTGGAGAGAGAATGGAGCATACCGTTAAATAGCAGTGGAGAGAGAATGGAGCATACCGTTATCTCCCGAGTAGAAGATATGTGCTTTTTGAGCTTTACCGCCAGCGATCTGCTGTCAAGATATGAGGCTATCAACCTCACTAGACGCAGATAAAAGTTAGCTTTGTACAATTTAAAAGGAAGATCATCGTGGCAAACCTTGTTGAAGGTTTTTTTGACGTCGAAAAAAACTACCCCGGTGTTCTAAACATTAAAACCTTTGACAATGAGATTCGTCACGCGATTTAATTGATGTACAGTTAAATGTATTCATCTGAGTCCATGTTGGTAGAGGGGGAGAAGATGTTGTTCAATTCAGTGTGTTCTTGGATTTTGTTCAAGACCACCTTTTCAATAGTTAGGGCCTATAGTTTTGAGGAAACTTTCGGTCTTTACCTGGTTTTAGGATATGAATCACCAGAGAGCTTTTCCAAACTGAAAAAAAATGCTCAGTTTAAAGAATTGCATTAGCAGTGTTGGTGAGCCATTAT
Organism: Tachinus rufipes; assembly: GCA_963932245.1. Lineage (NCBI taxonomy): Eukaryota > Metazoa > Arthropoda > Insecta > Coleoptera > Staphylinidae > Tachinus > Tachinus rufipes. Next base: position 83,183,474 of record OZ010744.1, read on the forward strand.
TGCTTTATGCAAAAGTGCTTTAAGAGCTTTGTTAAAAATATTGTCAGAGCCAGGAGCCGTGCAAGATTTAAACCGTTTGATAATTTTTCTGATGCTTTTCAGAGTCTTCCAACAAGTCCGCAACCATTTATTTGACTCTTTTAACGTGTTCCGTGTCCGCTGTTTTAGAGGTAGAGCATTGGAGTTTGAGGTTGTCAGCAAACACTTTGGCTTTTTCTTCGATAGAGTGCTGAAGCCGATTTTTGCCTTGAAAAGCTGAAATGAGAAGTCGATGTTATTTAGCCAACACAGTTTTTTGTGTAACTTTATTGCGTTCCTTACTTCGCCGTGGAGCTAGTTTAAGATCTCGCAATCTTGGGGATCGCAATGCCTCTGCCATTGACGCTTAACTGCATTTCTTTGACGGATTAGTGTCTTAGTTTTGCGTGATAGTTCAAGTGGATTATCTACCCGGACCTGATGAGTCTTAGAAGCCTTTTCCAAGGCTTGATGTATTTGGCGCGTAAATTTTATACGGTTTTTTTGATATCATCAACTGTTCGTACTGGGGCAAGCCTGCCAATACTCTCTTCCAGAGATCTCAAAAAAAAAAAATCCAATCAGAATGTGTTACGAATTTTTCTCCCTTTCCAGGTGATCTCCTTCCGTATAGTTTCAGTATTACTGGGCTGTGGTCGGAGCTAAAGCCGCCAATAACGTTTATTAAATACTGGAAGGTGACGTTTTTCTCAGCGCTTGATTAGGTTTGTGGCGCGATTTGGACACCAGCATGATGTCAAGTTCCTGTTTGATAAAGAACGCTTCTACTTTACCTAATTTTTCTGTAATGCCATTGGCATTTTAGAAGCACATGCGGCATAATACATCGGGTGTATTATCTATTATTGGTTAAGTTGTTTGAGGATATTTGCCATGGGCCTCATTTGAAATTTATTCATTTCTTTTAGAATGGCCCCCTTTTTGGGGCAAACTGCGTTAGTGTTCGCTGATAGTGCTGCAGGTCTGCGGGGACTTAAAGACTGAGAAAAAGCCTGAGGGGCTGTCGGAGCTAGGACAGCGCGGGTTGCGCTGCCGATCTAATTTTTTTGCCGTGCGAAGCCAACATGCGTAGATATTGCATCACCTGTCATTCGCGGGATGAGGCCCATTGCATAGGGTAAATATGGTTAGAGTGCTTCTGGTGCAGGCCTCCAACTTGTGAGGCCCTGTGCAGTTACGACAAACGACTGTCTTTGTGTAGCAGCAATTAGCTGTGTGGCCGTGTCTTTGCCACTTGTGGCACTGAGGAATGCAGCCACTGCGTTTCTTGCGCTTGACTGTTACCTTAAAGCCGCAGAGAAAGTCAAGAACCATTATCTCGGCGATCTTTGGTCCTTTTGGAAGTTGGACCGACACCATATGAAATCGGATAAACTAGTTACCTATGCGATGGACGTTTGACGGGTAGAACCTTAGCGATTCCAACGCCCGTCCATCATCATCTTCAGTAAAGAATTTTGGCACATGCTTGATTACTATTTCAAGGCATTTTTTGTCGGATTGCGCCCACGTATGAATGCCGTCTTTGCAAGATTTGTGAAGACTGGTTGCCTTCCTGTGGTCGACAACGGTAGATGGCATCATGCGTATACCTTCGTGGGTGTTACGTGCCAATAAAATAATAGTGTTGTTTTCTCTAAACACTTTAGAGAGCTCAGGAAATGTTTCCTTATCGTCCATAACAATTGCCGTTGAGCGAGATTTAGGTTGGTTGACAACGGATTTGGAGGCTGGTTCCTAGTCCGATTCCGCGGCACCGACGGGGTTGACATTTGAGGCAGCAGACCTGAACCTCACCTCGGTGTGGCCTTTCCTGGCATTTCTATTTTTAGCGGGGGCGACGCCTTTGGTGGCAGAAGGCCTAAGCGCCGATTGGCCTGATGGGGCCGGCTATATTAGTCGCTGATGGCTGGTTTGTCGCAGTTGCTGATGGCAACTCGGGATTCTCTGATTACCTTTTAATAATTTTTAAGGGTGGTGAAATAGCATTATTAGTTTTTGTATTGCTTTTCTTCTTGAAGGTCTTTTTGGAGGCGGCAGGCTGGTCCGAATCTTTGTCCTCTGATGGTGGCGGAGAGGCGGTGGAAGCCATGGCGGCTGCCAGGGCCTTGATGGTGGCGGTCTGATCCGCAGTTATCGCCGTCAGCGACGCGATTGTTTCCTGTAGCGCTTCAAACATCTTCTCAAAATTTGCCGCCATGGACGTCATCTGCAGTCGCATCTCGACCCTGGACTTGGAATAGCTTCGCTCAAGCAATCCCTCCCTGGAGCGGTGATGGCTCCTGGTCCGTTGCTGGGACGCGGGGTCAGAGGTCACCTGTCAGAGGTCACCTGTTGTCGTCCATTGCGACGGTGGGATCCTAAAAAAATATTTTCTGCTTTTCCAAGCTTGCGTTTAAAAAAGCAGAAAATTAAATATTAAATGGAAGTATTAATAACTGTTAATACCTGACGGCATAATAGTTATTAACACAAAAGTGCAATAATAATTGCAGTTATGATGCTTGGAATCGTAGCTGGTAGCTGGCGTCTCGGATTGCGATGCTTCTACTTTGACTGCTGGCAGTCCAGGTCAGCAGAGGCCAATTAAGCAATAGATCGTACAGTAATAATGTAGAGAGATAAAGTAAGCACAAATAGGAATAATATAATAATGTGAAGTTTGTCAAATTAATTTGAAAAGCCCTAAATGCGCTAAAAATTTATACATTAAATTTAATTATCAAAATATATAAAAGATTTAAAAAAATACAATAATATGCTTATGCAATGTTTGATCATTTTTATAATATTAACAAAATTTATCTATATAATAAAATTTAAATTTTAAAAACCGTTTTAGATGAATATTAAATTAAAATAAAAAACATCTTCATGTTTAAATGCAATAAAATTTATATATTTGTGTTTTTTTCTAATTGAATATATGTTGTGTTATAATTAATTCTATTATAGTTTAATAACATGCATGGTGACATTCGATAATAAATAAATTTCAAACATTTCTTTCTTGTTTATTTACTTAATATATAGTTTTGATTAGACTGAACTTGCATGTCCGTTTAAAGCTTTGTCCCACCCACACTCCCACCTCTCAAACATCTTACTTAAATATAAGCCAACTTGATAAAGCAACATTATATTAAAAGATTCAACGCCCGCCGGAATAGCATAGTAAAGGTAAATATTTACTTTTTGCTTTATATAGTTTCACGGTCACAGAATTTTTTTAATTTGTTTAAGAGTTATGGACCCTGTTCCAAATGATAATAACAATCAAGATTCCCAAGACCAAGATCAGACGGATGGCGGGGAAAATCATAGTCGCAAGAAAAGATGTATCATTGATGTTCCCTATAGTGGATATTTGGATATAAACGGCAAACCAGTTGATGTATTTGAGTAGGTGATATTGTTATCTTTATAATGCTTATTAAACATCAACGAAAAACCTGTAAAAGTGTATAATTATACATATGCTATATAAATAAGAACATGTAGATTACACAATAATATAATAAAAATATTTTTGATTTAAATTATTTATTAATGTTTGATACAGTTGTTTATTAATTGTGTTATCATGACTTAAATTGTTGTTTTTAAGAAAAAAGCATAAAAATGGCCGAAGGTGTAAGTAGAGCTTTGCATCCACGAATTAATTATATTTTTCCGATAATCAACTTAAATTAAAAACAAAAAAAGCTTGAAATGACGAAACCTTTAGCTTTGAAAAAAACTATTGTCTGCATCAAATAAATGCTAACGCCGAAAAGGATATTATTAACTAAAGTAGACTATTTTTAAATCTGACGTAACAATATCCCCAAATAATTTTCAAACGCTTACACGATAATACAGGGTGATTTCGGGGAACCGCATGGTTTTTAAACGCACAGTTCACAGCGATAGAAGAGTAGGAGATACCGGTACAGTGTCATTTAACTCCGCAGGCTACGCCATTTTAGTCACTATGACGCAGTTGCATGTGCAGCATTGTATGTTTGTGTAGGTTTGTGAACAACAATTATGTTAAAAGTGGGTAATCTGTCATTCACAGCATCTCTTTTTGTCAACATTTCAATATAAAAATAAATAAAATTGATGATATTGGTCCATGGATAATCCACAACAGTTGCATCAATCGTCTCTGCATAGCCCTCAAGTGACGTTGCTAATTTATAAAATAGATATTAAGAGTGTATAGTTTAAGCAGGATATAGCCAAGACCTACATACAGCATGAGAGTTTTTTGGGAAATTTTTCAAGAACAAATCATATTACGTTTTGGCCTTGTTCTTCTGACCTAACGGCTTGTGATTTTTCTTGTAGTGTTTTCTAAAATTCCATGTCTATAAAAATAAGCCCCGAATATTGGAAGAATTGAAAGATCTATTGTCATGAATTACAGAAAATTAATCAAGAGCTGTTGAAAGATGTTATAAGCAACTTTGAACATTCAAACAAATTTGCATCCAAGAAGTGATGTTATTTTCCGCACTTAGTTAAATAAAATGGTATTCTGTAACAATCATTTTAAAGTCAATAAATAAACAATTCATGTAAAATTAACCGAGAACTCATTTTTTAAAAACCATGTGGTTTCTCTGAATCACCTTGTATGTAAATTCATTAATTAAAATTATAAAATGTTGCTTATTCCAACTGAAATTAATTGCGTTCTTTCTTAAAAAGAACTCAAATAATTTAACAATAGACCTATAACATCTTAATATTAATAGCAAAATGTTCTTTTATTTTTTTATATTATTTTATTTTTTTATGCAAAATGATTTGTTCAAAAGAACTTTTCACAATCATCATTCACTAACAAAATAAAATGAAAAACATTAAATAAAAAAGTAAAATAAATAAAGAAAAAATTATAAATTAATGACTTGAAAGAAATGACACATTTACTGGTGTTAAAAACAAGATTAATGCTAAACTTGACAGGATAAATAATTACATAACTATTAGTGTAAAAATAATAAATTTATTCTAAGCTAAACAAAAAACTTTTTAACATAATTTGATTGCCCGTAGACATAATATAATAAACAATCTAAATTTATTTGCAAATTTAAATTTTTATTGTATACAACCTCTCAATCATTTAAAATAATATTTATTTTATTGAAATTGTGCACACTTGCAAAGAATATTGGCAAAAACCTCGGCAAAAACTAAAAGGATAAGTAAAAACTAGTATTAGATAATCTTATTATGCAGGTACGTTACCCGTTTCAGGTAGAAAATGCTAATCTTTTAAATGACATATATAAAAAAAAATACACCAAAACAAAATTTTAAAAATAATACACAAACTACTGTATGATCAACAAAGAATGCGGTTTTTCAAAAATTTATGGATTTTTTTTTAGTGATTTTTCGTGTTTATCAGTCATACTTTTTAAGTAAGGTTAATGTTTATTAAAAATAACGTAATGGTTAATTTACTGTAATAAAATGTGAATTGTGAATTTGAATGAGCTTTATATAGTGTAAAGTGTGTTATGCACAAACTGTGATTGAACAGAAGTGTTTAAGGTTAAGTTTATTAAAAATATGTTTAAGGCAATTTAATAATAAATTATAAATTGTAAAGTGCAGTGTACACCAACAATAAAAAACGACTAAAGGCAAATATAAACTTGTTAGTTAAAAAAGATGCAAATAATCTATCAGTTGTTGGACTTAAAAAAAAAACTCATTCGTGTGAGTATGAATAGATGATAGTAAATAGTTGCTAGGTAAACCCGTAAATAGTGTTAATTTGAAAAATACTATCCATAAGAGTTGAAGATATTTGATTGGTATTGTATTTAAATTTTGCGTATTCCTAAGTATTCCAAGAGTATCAAATTCTTTTCCTACCTGCAACCTAAATACTTTGGCAACTTTCCAAAAAAACAAAAATTAAAAAAAAAACTGATTAAACTAGAAAAAAAATTGTTTTTGAGATTCCAACCCAAAACAGTGCCAATTTTGGGTTTGGGTTTTGTTATTAAGCAGCGACGTCCCCATTTTGATTAAAATTACGTTTTATAAAGTCTTGAAGAAAGGTCCGTTTTTTTTGCTATCTTTTCAGATAAAATCCGCGTCTTGGAATTTTTTTAGAGGTCACAACATCAACTAATATTTACCGACATTTAAACGCAAATACAGACTCAAGCTTACCGTTAGTAGGTTGGTTTGCGTCCGAGCGCAGGAGCTTGAGGAAAGTTTCCATGTTCTATAATTGATAGTATTTAAGGTTGGTTGATTAATTTCCACCTTGTTTGATGTTGGAGATAAAATCTTCTTTTGATCTAACCTTTCAGAACAAACAAGAAACTTGTAACAACGTCTTAATGAGCAAATTTTTTGATATTGTTACCGACCACTCGGACTCTTTAAAGTTGTACACGGTTAGATTAGTGCGGAAAGTGCTTTTGTTATTGATGGAATGATTTATTCATAATGTCACTTTGTTCTGCATACATTTTCGTAGAACCAAAACTGTTTTTAAACTTTCTTCTTCTCCTACCTGGAATCCGATACTCCAGCAACTTTGCTAAAAAATTGCAAAACTAAAAAGTAAAAGTATATGTTTAAAAGTATGTCTCGACAGTCGCCACAGATACCCCCCTGCTAGTGGTTAACTAAACATAAGAAAACAAACAAACAAAAAAAAAAATAAATATCTACATAAGAATAATGATTATAAAACTCCGGCTTGCAGTCGGTCTGGAAATCGTACTCGCCTTCCTGATCGAGTTTTGTTGTTCAATGGCTCATTTTTTGGTTGGTCGGCTGGAAATTCGGTAATATTTTGTTGCTGGAGCTGCGTATCATCTTCCGTGATGACATATGCGGGTTTTAAACGATCGATTGACACTTTGACTTGTTTGCCTTTGATAAGAATGGTAAATATCTTATCGGATTGTCTGACTGGGTAGGGACCTTCGTATGGCATTTGAAAGGCTTTCTTGATACCCTCAATTTGCACGAAAACCTGGTCACAGAAACTGAGGTCCTTGAACACGAAAGTAGGTTTATTCCCGTGGTTTGAGCCCGGAACTGGTTTTAGGTCTGCGAAATGTTTCTTTAAATTGTTGACAAACTGGGATGTTGCTTCAAGATTTGCATTTACACTAGGTACCAAAAATTGTCCTGGTAAACGCAGAGGTTCTCCATACATCAGTTCCGCAATGGTAGATTTGAGGTCGTCGCGCCAAGCGGCTCTGAGACCCAGAAGAATTATTGGAAGGCTTTCTGTCCATGCTTCGTCAGCATAACACTTAATTGCGGCCTTCATCTGACGATGAAGTCGTTCTACCATACCATTGGAAGAGGGGTGATATGTCGTCGTGTTGATATGTTCTATTCCAAGAAGAGCGTTCAACTCACTAAACAGATTAGATTTAAACTGTTTGCCTTGGTCAGTAGTAATCCGCAACGGTACTCCAAATCTGGCAATCCAGTTATCGAATATTGTTCTGGCGACTGTTTCCACCAAGGTGTTATCTACAGCAGGGATGGCCAACAGGTCGATCGCGATCGACCGGTCGATCGCGAAGCAATTTTTGGTCGATCATTGCTGACAAGAGACAAAATTAAAAAGAGCAAAAAAAATTATTAAATAATTTGTATTATTTTTTGATTTGTCAGATTTTTTATAAAATAATCAAAAAAAGTTTTATCTAAGAAATAAATTATTTTTTAGATGATGATGGAACTATAAATATTTTAGTATGCGTGCAAACGTGTCCTCGTGGGATTCCCCGGCAGTGAATTCGGGAATATTTTAAGCAAGCGTTAGTATTTCACTTGTTTACTTGTGTAGTGAAGAATAGTTCAATTCTTGAATAAAAGTGTTATTATCAAAGTAAGTTGTCATATTCCCTAACATGTTAAAACACAATTTCCTTAAAAAGTTTGCTCTCAAAAAAACGATCTAACAATTACTTAATCTATTTTAAAGAGCGTCAATTGCTGAATTAGAATTATACAGCCAGACACGAATAGTGTGGCTTCTATAATAGGCAACTTAGTATACACAAAAATTATGTTAAATGTGGTTAAACCAATGCCTTTGTCCGTTTTGGCATTTTTCATTTGGGCTTACATTTTAAACATTCTATGGGCGACGTTGTTCTGGGATTGAAAGATGCTAAAACGGGCAGAGGCAAAAGTTTAACCACATTTAACATAATTTTTGTGTATACTAAGTTGCCTATTCTAGAGGCCATTCTATTTGTGTCTGGCTGTACCTAGCAATTAAATTTCAATTAGGGCCGTAATATCCAACTCCTAATAAGGCATCTAATAAACTATTAGTTAATTAGAAAATGAATCTATAACTCTACAAACTGATTTAATTTTACAAGCCAGAGAACTTGAGGAAGATTTTTGGAATCACGTCAATCAAGAAAAGTATCCCAATATTAGCAAATGTAACAAATACATCTATTCTTGTTTTGGATCCACATACTTATGTGAATCGGCCTTTTCTTGTTTAAAGTTAACAAAAACTATACATCGTTTCTTACTTACGGATTCCTATACTCAAGATACATTAGCATTATCTTTATCTGGATGCACACCAAATTTTGAACGCTTGGCTGGAGACATGCAGACACAGACTTCTCATTTATAATAAAACTTGAAAATAAAATGATTACTTTTCAATTAATAAATATTATTAAATATATATTATGTTAGTTTAATACCTCCTTCCCCATCATCACTCATTAGTACACCAGCCGCATGTTTGAAGTGTTATATATATCAAGACTTTAGTAGGTAGATCGCGACACATTTTTAAGAAAAATAGTCGATCATATATATAAAGAAGTTGGCCACCCCTGATCTACAGGATACGCTTCTGGCCATCGTGAAAAACGGTCGACGATTGTAAGCACATTCTGGTAGCCGTTTGAAGAAGGTAAAGGTCCTACCAGATCAATGTGAATATGTTCAAATCTTCCTGATAGTGGTGTGAAACTTCCTACTGGCGATGAAACGTGACGAGAAATCTTTGCTCGCTGACATTGTAAACAAGCGCGTGCCCATCTCTTGATGTGAGTTTTTATAGAAGGCCATACGTATCGCTCAGCTACTAACTTTACTGTAGTCTTGATGCCTGGATGTGCTAAGTTGTGTAGAAAGTTAAAAATAGTTTGTCGAAAGGGTTTTGTAACAAATGGTCAAGCTATCGAGGTAGACACGTCGCAGTATAGTTTGGTATTTGTTCCTGGAAGTGTCACTATTTTAAGTTGAAGCGCTGATCTTGGTTGTAGGAATTTTTGAAGCTCCTCGTCTGTTGTCTGGGATTTTGCTAAAGCTGCAAAGTTGATCTCTTCGGAGACTCCTTCAATTCTAGACAGAGTAATCTGCCACAACGTTTTTACTCCCAAAAATGTGCCTGATGTCGGTGGTAAATTGCCCGATAAAATCAAGATGTCAAAATTGACGAGGTGAACACTTGTCTGCTTTTTGTTGAAAGGCAAAGGTAATAGGCTTGTGATCCGTATATATGGATAAATTTCTACCTTTCACCATGTGTCAAAAATATTTTACGGCCTTGTAAATTTCTGTTCGGCGCTTGTCAACTTTTTTGAAAAGGAACCCAGCGGTTGCCACTCGCTGTCTACAAACTGCTGTAAGGCTGCTCCAACTGCAAAATCTGATACATCGGTAAAAATGGCGAGTAGGGCTTCTACTGCTGGATATGTTAGCAAAGCAGCTTTGGCTAAACTATTTTTACATTTGTCAAAAGCTATCCGTGCCTCTGGATTCCATGGGATCAATGCTTTCCTTTTTAAATTTTCTCGTAGAAGTTCGTTGAGAGGTGCTTGCAGAGCTGCTGCTTTTGGGATACTAAGTCTGTAAAAATTGATGGTTCCCAAAAAACGTCGTAGATCTTTTGCACATTTAGGTAGTGAAAAATTTGTAATGACATCAACCTTCTCATGAAGTGGTTTGATCTCCTGTTGCGTAACTTGGAATCCAAGAAATCTAACTGCAGATTCTCCCCAGGTACATTTGGGGAGATTAATTAAAATTCCATATTGTTTTAAACGCTCAAACACTTGACGAAGATGATCTTTGTGCTTTGTTTCTGAACTGGATGCGATTAAAACGTCATCGATGTAAACGAAGATAAAATTTAAATTCCTGAGGACTTCGTCCATGAATCGTTGACAGGTCTGTACTGCATTTCGGAGTTCAAAAGTCATAAACGGAAACTCAAATAAACCGAAAGGTGTTGTGATTGCAGTTTTTTGAATATTCTCTTTGGTAACCGGGATTTGGATGTAGGCTCTAACTAGGTCAATGGTAGAAAAAATCTTTTTCCCATAGATAATGTGAGCGAAATCCTGTAGGTGTGGTACTGGGTACTTGTCGGGACGGTTCTTGAATTTAACCTTCTATAATCTCCACAGGGTCTCCATTTACCACCTTGTTTAGGTACCATGTGCATTGGAAATGCCCAACTACTTTTTGAAGGTCTTGCTATACCCATGTGAATTATGTCTTGAAATTCTTTCTTTGCTTCTTTCAATCTGTCAGGAGCAAGGCGTCGAGGTTTTTCTGTGACAGGTGGGCCAGGGCATGTTTGGTTGAATGCTTAGGTTCGATGAATACTTCTGCTGGGCGTGTTATCTCCGGGTACTGTTCAAGGAATTGATGCCACATGGAAGGTTCTTGGACAACACGGATTCCTACCCAAGTATCCTAACAGGAGAAAACTATTTCCGAGATAGATAGTGTAGTAAGTTCGTCGATCAAACGATGATTTTTGATGTCCATAATGGGATAGAAAATCTGCCCCGATAATTGGCTTGCTGACGTCGGCGATAACAAAACGCCAGTTAAACACACGCCTGACTCCCAAATCTAACAAAAACGATTCAAATCCATACGTTGCAATTGCGGAATTGTTGGCAGCTAGCAGAGTATAGTTTGTTTTAGGTGTTTGTCCGTGAGTTAATGACTGTGGAAACACGCAGATATTGGCTCCTGTATAGATCAAGTATTGAATTTTTGTTTGTTTATCGGAGACAAATAGGCGGCGAGACTTTGGGCAAATGTCGCTGGTTTCCATTAGCGACTGCCCCTCTCGTTTCCCGACACATAATTGCATGGCGGATTGCATTTCTTAGCATCTGCACCAAAATTTGAATGATACCAGCACATTCCATTTTGAGATGTATTTCGTGAACGGCTGCGATTATTGTACCTTGATCGACTGCGAGAGCGAGATTGGTGTTGATTGCTCCTTGAAGAAGCCTCTTGTAAGGTTGCTGTTACTTCGGCGATTTTTGTTGTTAATATGGTTAATTGTTGGAACATGGCTTCCATGGGTGACGAAATTGTTGCTTCAGCAATGCTGTGTTGTGGAGATGTGTCCAGAATAGCGTCGGCGAGATCAGCTAACTTATCCAGCTGCTCACCCTTTTGAGTGGCGAGAATGGCTTGCACTGATTTTGGCAATCGCCCGATCCAGAGTGGTCGTGCGTCGTCTGAAAAAATACTTCCGGCTAATCCCCGAAGGTGACGTAGGAATTGGGATGGTTTTCTGTCTCTAATCTCTTCGTGCTCATAAAGTTGGCGAGTTTTCTGGTCTTGTGAAACACTTAACCGGCGTATCAAGGTGGGGAAGTCAAAACGTCACAAACTTCAAGTGCGAACTTTGAATCCAAGTTCCCGGCAATGTAATTAAATTTTGTCTCTTCCGTGATGATGCCTGGACGTTGTTGTGAAAAAACACAAAACACCACTAAGTATTTAAAAATCACGTCGGTGTCACCAGTTGAAGGGTGTAATAATAAATAACTTTGCAGGGTAAAAGTATATGTTTATTAACGTAGTCTGGTAGTTGTCGCTAACCAATATCAACTGACTATACATGTTAATTTTCTCCTTTTATATACACACAACAGGTATATTTTATACAATAATAAATATTTTATTAGTATCGCATTAGGGAAAACCGGTCATTAAGTATCCTGGAATTCCTTAATGTAATCCTCTTAATGTGGGACGCTTTGAGGCATATTTATTACAGGGTCAAACCCTGTCCACCTTGATAAGATTAAATTAATAAAAGTATGTCTCGACAGTTCCACATGATCACAAACGGTTTTACAAAATTTTCTTGCTGCAAAAACCAGTATTTGATAGTGAGGGTTTAGATTTTCTGGGATGTAGACAAGACTTTTTAGATTTTTTTAACTTTAAACGCCAACTAAACGCAGCAACGCAAATGAAGGTTCAGTCCAACAGTCAGTAGGCTTGTTTGTGTCTCTAAACGCAAAAACAGAAAAAAAATTGTAATTTTTTGACGGGTTGTTCATTTCTTATTTATCCAGGATTTAATTTATTTATGTTAATGATTGAAACTGAAGGGTTTTTCAATAAGAGAGCGTAGATGTTAAAATAGAATAAAGCAAGCTGTGTGTGAGGTATTAACAAAAAAAAATTATATTTGAAAGCCCCATGTATGCCATTAAGTGTAGAATATGACATCGTTCAAATGACCGCCTCGGCGATTTATGGTGTCACGTATTCGAGTGGTCCAATTTTCAATTACTCTTCCGCATAGATCCAGCTGAATTTAAGCGATGGCCTGTGTTATGTTCACCTTTAAGTCTAGCGGGGTCAAAATGCATGACCTTGGTGGCCAATTCACATCACCGCTGCGAGAGATAACCTTGCCCTCAAAACGTTCATGCAGAATGTCCGCTGTGTGGCACGTGGCTCCGTCCTGCTGGAACCACATGTCGTCTAGGTCCATATGGTTCAATTTGGGCCATAAGAAATCCACACCAAAAGGTAATTTTTTGAAGATGCATTATCACCTGGTAAACCTCGTGTGGGTTGGTGTCGTCTCATATACGGCAATTTTGCTTGTTAACATAGCCATTCATCTAAAAATGCGCTTCGTCGCTGAAGATAATTTTTTACAACAGCGTCTATGGTTATGAACTTTGAGCTCCTGGGTCAATTGGATCTTGTACGGGTGTAAGCCTAAGTTCCGACGCAAAATTTGCCAAATTGAAGTCTGCAAAAGCCCGACTTCTTGTGCACGTCAAGTAATCGATTGTCTCGGGTTCTGCTGTACTCTTTTACGGACCGCGGCGGTGTTCTCCGCCGATCTTGTGTTCTTTGAAAGCATAGGTGTTGGCTGATTATTTACCGAACCCGTCTTCTCAAGTTTGTCACGACTACCGTAAAATGGGCCCAATGCGCGCAACGTTTACACTAACGAACACTTATTTTGATAATAAAGTTTTATCATTTGAACGTGCTGTTCAATCGTGTAACTTGCCATGGTAATTTGGCATAAGTAACTGAATAATAAACAAAAGATTTGATAGATGTTACCAAATTAAAATGGCAGCCACGGGCCGCCAAAATTTACCCGCGCCAACTGAAAAACCCTTTATTATATGTGTATATTTTCTATAACAATACATTGCCTTTAGGTTAACTCAGTGTTGTTTGCGACAAATAAATAGGTGTTACAACGGGACGAACAGCTTAAAGTGTTTTCCAAAAACAACAAGGAACTCTGATAATTTTTCAGGAAATAAATGTTAAATATAAGTTTTGAATTATAGACAACAAACACATTTTTGTCTGATACTTTTTTGTATGGTATTTTTTCTTGCCTAACCCTAATACAAATTTGATATGAATCTGACATTGCTATGGCCAATGTTCATACTTCATGTGTATGTTTATCACCAAGAGATTTTTTACTGGCATATATTTTGACACAAAAAAATAATTACTGTTTGGCATGACTGTGGCCTTTCAGAGTTGATTTGATGACATAAAACTTTTGATTTTATAAACCTAAAATTGTTAATAATAATAATAATGACTAGAGAATGTCTAGTGCAACAATGCCATTCCAAATACGGCAATTTTGCTTGTTTACTTTATGTTTAAAAATAAACTTCATTTCTAAAAATGATTTTGTTGAAAACTTACTGTTTACTTGTTCGTGTTCAATGACCCAATTAACAAACTCTTTTAACTTTAATTAATTAATATAGTACTCTATATTAGTAATAATTAAAGCGCGTATATGCGTTGCATGACTCTGAAAAAAATACCAGACCAGCGAAATACCTCGCAGAATTTACGTTATTTTCCTGAGGGAGTAAACAATAAATTTGAATAAACGACGTATTCCGTAAAACATGGTATACAATATTATCCAGATGTTATAAATATTCAAATCATCGCTCATTTTTGATGAAGACCATTCCGACCGCTAACTTGATTTGTAGTATTTTAACAAAAACGGCAACTTTGGCGTCATTGCTGAGCCTACATATAATTTGATAATCAATTTATTTTTTCACAATAACATTCAGACTGTGATATGTCGAAGTGTTTTAGTCAAATAATAGTTAGGAAATAGCCGACAAAATTCATCAAATATAGAAATAAATGGGTTTTTATGTATTTTCGAATGCATTGCAATCAAATTATATTTGCAAATAGCAACAATTTGCAAATATAAATTGACAAAAAACACTTTGACATATCATAGTTTAATCCTTTTTGAATGTACTGGTAAAAAATAAATTGATTATCAAATTATATGTAGAAACAGTAATGACGTCAGTTGTTGCCGTTTTCGTTGAAATACTACAAATCAAGGTAGCGGTCGGTATGGTCTTAATAACTGGAACTTTTTTTACAATATAATAAGATATTTGCTTTATAAAACTTTTATACAGGGTGATTCTTAACCTAAGCGCATAAACTCGAAGAATTATAGTTTACAGTCAATATTATTCATAAATGTTAAAAAAATGTAGTAAAAGTTTTATAACAAGCGAGATAAAGATTATAAAGTTTCTGGAAAATTAAAATTTATTACTTGAAAAAAATCGGTGTGCCATTCCAAAATTAAAATAATGCACGTTGAAGTCCCGGCGGTTGTTGCAAAAAAATTGAAAATAAAAAACTAGGTGGCGCCTGTCAGTGTGTAATAAAATTATGGCGCAACATAACATGACCAATGCAGAATTTGTGGATAAGATATTGGTGTATGGAGAAGTTCATCAAAATTCAGTGGCTGCAGCTCGCCTTTATTCCGAGAGATTCCCTCAAAGGTACCATCCGGCTTGTGGATTGTTTGTACGTTTGGTACAGCGTGCAAGAGAAACTGGGCACTTGCAGCCTAGACCTGGACAACATTGGGGACGTTCTAGACCAAGGCATATTTTTAATCTTGAGGAGGATATTGTCGATATTGCTGAAGAACGTCCTGACATCAGTACCCGGATTGCCGATCAATATCGCAGTCAACTGTATGGCGCATATTAAAGCATGAATTACTGTATCCCTACCATGTGCAGCGTGTACATGCCCTGTTATAAACAGATTTTCCACTTAGGGTAGTATTTTGCAAATGGCTGTTGCGTCAGCATGACGTGAATCCAAATTTTTCTACTAACATTTTAGTGACAGATGAGACAATTTTTAATCGTAGCGGTGTACACAAATTTCACAACACACTTTATTGAGCAATTAAAAATTCACACATTACACGGCGTACAAACTTTCAACACAGATTTTCGGTGAATGTATGGGCTGGAATTGTAAACAGCCATCTTATTGGACCGTTTTTGTTGCCAAATCGTGTAACGGGCGCTGTTTATTTAAATTGTTTACAAGAGACCCTACCAGCACTACTGGAAGAAGTTCCAATTAATGTTAGACAGCGCATGTGGTATCTTCACGACGGAGCTCCACTACACTTTGCAATAGATGTGCGACAACATTTGAAAAATGTGTTCCCGAGGAAGTGGATTGGTCGAGGAGGTCCAACTGCCTGACCTTCTAGATCACATGACCTAAATTCCCTAGAATTTTATGTTTGAGGGCATATAAAACATCTAATATACGCTACCGAAATTCACAGTGTTGAAGAGTTGCGACATCGCATACTAGCTGCCGCTGACACAATTCGGCAACCACCGAGACTTCGCAGGCGCAGATGTGTTGTTGAGCATTTATTATGATATTAAGTGTTCTAATAATTTTGCATTCTTGTTATTTGTTTATTATTTTAAAATTAGTTGATTAAAAGCTTTACTACATTTTTATTATTTTAATTTTGGCATGGCACACTGATTTTTTAAATAATAAATTTTAATTTTCCAGGAACTTTATAATTCATTATCTCGCTTATTATAAAACTTTTACTACATTTTTTTAACATTTATCAATAATATTGATTGTAAACTATAATTCCTTGCATAGGTTAAGAAACACCCTGTATATATTGCGTCTCCATTATGTTTATGAACCGGATCTAAGTAAGTGAAATGTTATTTAAAAATAAAAATTAAATATAAATTTGTATATCCACAACTTTAATGTTAAAAACAATCTCAACAAAAAATAAAATGTCATTAAAAATCAAATAAATATATCATATATCATATATAAAACATATTTCATAACAAACTATGACTATTTTGACACATTTGGTTTTTAGTTCCTAGTTATTTTTATAGTCTATTCGGGATTATCAGTTTTTATCTGGATCTCTAATTTGATCACTGAAACAAATATAATATTATCAATGCATGGATAATATAATTATTTTACTTACCCATAATATCGCACAGCTTTCATCTTAAAAGCAGTAGAATTTTCTTTGCATTTATAAGCCAGTACTTGCTTTATCCTACTTATTTCCACCATCGGAAATCTAGTTGCGACGTAAGCTTTAATTAATAATATATTATTATTTTCATTATTCAATTCTATATTGTTTAAAAATTCTTACATATGATTGCTTGAACTTTGGCCCTATCCAGAGCCGGTTTCACCGGACGTTCTCCACTACCAGCTCTGCTCCATCTCTGACCCGTCACTGAACAAGTTGCCAGTTCTGCTGGGCTGAAGAGTATTGTCGCTAGGCCTCTAGTCAACTTCCTGTAATCACTCCATTTAACGCTTCGCAATTGATCCTCGCATATTTCAATACCTTCGCCTAATTTAACCTGCTTAGAATAACATTTTTTATCAAATGATATGTTAAAAATTTGCAACTCTAAAAAATATGTTAATAAATCTTGTTATAATAGCAACACAATTGTTTTATTGCAATTTTGTTCTTATTTTTATTGATTCAGTATTTTATAAATACTGACCAGTCTATTTCTCCTATCACCGTCTTTTTCTCTCCTCTCTCTGCATTCCTTTAATCTTGTGATAATATCAGGAGATGCTGCTCCAGATTGATTTTGCATGTCAAAAGGATGCCAATTATCGGAAGTCCTTCTACGACGAATTCTAACGGGCCCTGAATAAACAAATATCAAAAAGTTTATGCTATTTGTATTTCTATTTTGTTCCACCTTACTAAAGTTTATTTTTTTCAATTATATTTAGGATAAGTAGTTCAATAAAAATAAATGCTGATTTAGACAATACGTTAACAGTACATTATCAGATTATTTTCCAAAATTAAATCTTTTCAGAATAGAAATGTAGCAAATCCGTCATTGTTGATAAAACCTATTAATTTCAAAAATATCCTAAAAGTATGACATACAAACTTTTATAGTGAGTTAATTATGAGTTGCTTCACTATTTACTGTCATCTTTCCAATTATTATCTCATATCTATCTAAAACAAAATGTTATCACGAAAATTTTCTTATGTCAAATTTGCGACATTTTATTTCCAAGTTTGGTTCCAATCATAAGAACATTTGTCATTTTTATATCAATTTAAAAGTGGCAAACAAGAGTGATTTGTAACTTGAACACAAAAGCGTCATGATTTCTTTATCAGCAGTAGCCCAAAAAATATCTATTTATGATGATTTGTGAAAAATCTCTGGAAGTAAAAACTGCCAAAATCATCAACAAATTTGAAGATTTAATGTTGATATACTGCCGAGTAAAAGTTTCATTTATTTCTAAAAAATAGTAATATATGCCAACTTGCGGCTTTAAGAAATAGCTGTAAAACGCACAATAAAGAAGAAAAAAAAAGCCTCAACCTTACCATTGTGACTATTGTCTCTGTCCAAAACTCAAAAAATACTTGAAAAGTTTGATTGAAAAACGCATAGCGTTACTAATAAAACGTTGAAGTAAATGTGTTAGTGTTAATGGTTTTTACGTTAATAATAAATTTTGTTAGGTTGTGACAAAACGCTCCATTTCCGGCGGTTAAGCGCAGTAACCAAAGATAAAACTGCTCTCCTGTCAAATATCCACAAAACCCTAAAGGAATTTAGCAGGGACAACATTTTCACAAAGATGGAGCTAAACGCTGCCGCCTTACTACGTTTGTATCACCAAAGAGCGGAACTTAACAGTTTAGTTTGAAGAAAGTCATCATTTCAAAAATTGATAAATTGGGTATTGGCCAATTTCTGACAAAACAAAACAACACAAGCATTTCTGCGGGATGGCGTCATTGAAGCGGTTTTCCAACAAACATGAATCACCCTTCGCCAGACTAGGCTTACGGTACGTCTTGCAGACTGACGCATCGAAAGCAGATGTAGTAGCAGTTTTCTATGAAGGGTTCCAAAAACCTATTTATCTTATGCCAGCCCTAAGCTGACGGATTTCTAGACGCGGTTCCACTCAAACAAACTGGAGTGTATGCCATAGTTTGAGCCATGTACAAATATTGGCCATATTTTGAAAATAAATGGTTTACGTTGCGCACAAATAACATTAGCTATCACTGCTTGTCCCAAGCCCAGCTAAAGAAGGATAGTTCTTTGGCGAAGTTAACTTTCTGCCAAAGGCTAAAAAGAAAACAAAGCTCACAGAACCAACAATAAACCTTAGAAATAGACTGATCAAACGACCCCAGCTATTCTTAGAACTACGATTAAGGACAAGACAAAAACAAAGCAAATATAAAAAAAAAACATCTTCTGCGCATGCTGGAGCATATCAACTTAAAACGGAAGAAAACAGGAGATTCTATTAGAAATGACGGAACATAAAATTGACATATGCGCTATATCCTAGATGAAATTCTAAGGGAAAAAAAGTAGCTTACTCTAGATACATAATAAGAAACAAAAAGCACAAAAGAGCAATGGCAAAAGTAGTAATACTAATACAAGATAAATACAATTAAAACATAAAAGACGCCCACTATAGCAATGAAAGAATCCGCAAAGTAATTATAAACATCGGTAAAGAAAAAATATATATTATTACCGTCTATTCCTACCGTACACAAAATCATGGGCGGAGATGTAAAGCCTCAAACAAAACAGTAAAGACACAACGAATTGCATACCAACAACTCACAATATTAATGCCCAAAAACAAACTCATACTTTGACCACAAGCCACAAGCAACACAAAGTAACCTGGTCAAACACGCGCGGACATACCTTCATGATAGACTACATCATCTCAAACTGAGCAAACCACCAAACATAGATACTGGACGTTTGCTCACTAACTTCCGCCACCATTGTTTCGGATCATAAATTAGTACTAGAAAAATCCGACTAACTACGCAGCTGAATAAAAAACCACCATTCGTGTACCAAAAGTCAACATACAATCCATAAAGAACATAACCGTAAGAACTCAAATTATTCATAGATATCTATAGTTACCACCGGTACTAGTAAAAGTCAACTGCTTAATAAACTTATAGCCTAAACTGTTTCCGACTTTTTAAACAACTTCTATAAGACCTACTTAAGCCTAAATAAAAATCAACCAAAACGTTGAAGCAAATCAACTATCAAAAAACATGCGCACAATGAAACTCAAGCCCACAAAAACAAGAATTGATTTATTCTTATACAGCTGCCTGCGGTTAATTCATTAAAAAAATCAAAACTAAGTTTGACCAAACTCCTAGATGTTAGCAATCATTGCACTACTTTTACTATATGCCCTATCTCTATGCAGTCCAACAATGGAGATGCGCCCATCACACCACGGTCATCTACTATCCACAGGCAAGCCCGGTAGAACGACGCTACGCGGAACTTAAACAGAGTTGTTTGCTGAGGGTGCAAATAACCCTCAGCAAACAACACCTAAGACGTCACTGAGACAAAGTACTTTAATTAACCGTCTACTACAACAATTGGCAAAACAAGCGTGGAAATAGACCAAAGCCCAAAACCTTCACCAAACAGGAGGCTGGAGTGAGAACGTACCCAAACAAACCTTGAACCGTGGGCTACAATAGGCAAAACCACTAAGTCACCTACCAAAACCCCACTTCCAAATATCAACCCTGTAAACAGGTAATGGTCAAACGACGAGAGGGAGGCTTCAGCCACAAATAGGCCCTAAACTACTCATCATCTCAAAGACCTACCTCACTGCCCCTCCATCAAAGACTACCGCTATTGGACTGGTTCTACACCGTCGTCGGCCTTGGGGACTTGCATCTTTGCCCCAAGTCTACAACTGACCCATGGAACTGCACACACCTCCGTAAATCACGTCCCAAACCCTGGGGACTGCTCTCGCATTATCTACAACAAGGCAAACATGCCGTGTACACAACGACAACAAACCGATCACGATTCAGCCTACTATTGGAGAGTGCACTCTCTTGGCTGCAAGTTTGTCCCTAACCAAGTTGCACTAACCCCCGAAAACTGTGAAACCTCTCCACACGTTTGTCAGGAGTCCTCAATCACAGGAGGGCGCCTACACCAAAATGCTTAGGAGCACCAGATGGACGCTGAGTGAAAGCATCAAACCAACTTTATAGTTAGACCAACATCGTCAAACGCAACCAACTGAGACGTTAGCTCTCAATACCAAGTAAAAAACTACGGCTATTTATCTTCTTCCGACACAGAGACAATGTAAGGGTATCCCGTACACTTTCACCACCACAACCCTCGTTCATGTGGTGCTGGTAACAAAATTATTCATTTTAAATCAGATTTCAAGACTTGACACATTTTGACATTGCTCAACTGGAACAACAGCGAAAACCTTCTCAACCACCCCAGCTAACCCTATAGCTGACTTCTGAAAACGGACACACACACAAATGCTGCCCCCATGGCTACCTCCAGCACTGGCGCCGGTAACAACATTTTAGCAAACCACAGTATGCTCTAAACCCACGCGAGTGAATATGTTAGAAATTGAGCTTGACATGGGCACATTTGTTGTAACCAGTATTGCATACAATTATATTGTGAAATTAAATACGAGAAAGAAACTTCCGCGTAGAAGAAAATGGTGGGTTCAACATTGAATACCTGATTGTTGTTAATACTTTTAGAAACAGACTGAATGCACTACTTATGTGACGCGATAGGTTAGCTCAAATGCCTTTGGTGTCCGGTTGAAAACCAACAACTGGCAGATAGCGGCCAACTCTGGAGCAAACTTGTAGACCAACTTGGCCTAGAATTAAGGTTTATAGAACCGCAATAAAAAGCAAAAAGCAGAACTAATTAATATAAAATGAGCTAGCACAAACGAACAAACGACTTGAAAGTGAACAAAACTTCAATTTATAAAAAAATTATTCAAGACATTCCCGAGTTATAAATAGGCAAGAGAAAGTCTTCTAGTATTTTCTTGGTTTCAACTCAATTATTAACATTAAAACATCAATTTATAAAAATTGTATTCAAGACATTCCCGAGCTATAAATAGACAAGATAATGTCTCCTAGTATTTTCTTGGTTTCAACTCTATTATTATTATTGTTAAACCTCAGGCATCTGCATTTTTTTATGACTATAAGATAACGCAAATTGCCTTCTTGTAATCCAACATATTAAATGTCTTGACACACAATTTTCATTCACACATTTTACAATGCATTTCCTTTTATATTGTCGACAACGGTCATGAAAATTGTAGTTGATATTATTGTTACTTAATTAAAGCCAAAATATTTATGTTTTTTTTTCGAAATTTATTAACAACATTAGGTTGCACGTATGGTTTCTTTTCTATAATAAAATAAGTTAAAGTCAGAATAAAATTAAACAGTTTTTAATAAACAATTTGTCAGAACATTTTAGAATAATTATTGTGCTAAAAATACAAAAAGCTTTGATTATATTTGTCAATAGTAACAATATTGCTCTAGCTACCAAAGCTTTTAAAATTAGAAGTTAGTTTCCCACAGGTCCTTCCACTTTTCACTAGTAAATCCGAAGTAGTATTGCTATATATTGCCTTCGATATGGCGACGTGTGTTCCACAGCCGCTGTGACTTTTCGATTTATAATGATCGAATCCTACATTATTGTAAGTATGTCCGTGGTTCTGTTTGAAATTTGACGATTCGTGAGTGGTCATCATGTGTCTACGTAAATATAAATCAGTCTTGAATGGTTTAGTGCATATTGGACAGGATACGAATGTTGGATAATGGATTAATTTCATATGTTGTCGCAAATTCGAAAGATTGCTATATACACGACCGCACTCTTCGCAGGGCCTTGGTTCCAATGAGTGCAATTTGCGACTGTCTGATCCTGCAACAAACAATATTTATGATATATGTGTCGTTGCAAGACAGAGCAGTGCATATTTATTAAAAAACTATATTGGAAATGTGTGCAAATTGTTCTATTTATCAAAAATAGTATCTACGTGATATATTACTTATTTCAAAATCATATACTAATATTACGGCCTGTTTAAAAGTTTCTATTAAATATATACCATTATTAAATCATCAAATTTGAAAACTTCTCATCTAATAACATGTATTGTTGATAGAATATATTAATATCGTCAGTATCCTCTTACTATGTACTTAGTAAGACACAAACACTTAATCGTTGAATTTGTAGAAACCTAAAAAATAAATGTACACCTAAAGCTTTCAAAAATATGTTGTAAATTTAAATATTTTGTACAGAAAAAGATGTTATGGAAGTTTTATTTTCTCCAAATTTATAAGATTTCAATTTGTAACATTTTCTTGTCAAAGCAGCCTCATTACGTACCTACTGTGTACATAAATCAATATAAATTAGAACCCAAACGAGCAAAAAACCTTTTCCACTAGCTCCACAGCAATACTATTGTGTGTTTGTAGACATTTTTGGTTATTCCCGTTTGGCATATACTCAATTAAGAGAATCCCCTCAGCGTTTGCCTTTTACGGTGGTCGAGAACTGTTATAAACACATTGCATATACTTTTGTTTTGTGGGAAAATCCCAGTGGTATGCCCAGATCTCATCTCATCTCATCAGGTAAAACAGTTTGGTAACGCATTGTGCCGACACTATGCTGATTCCCAAGTGTATTTGTAGAATTTAAAAAAAATACTCGTTTCAGTTATTTCTATTTATCTATCAATAATTTGCAACACATTTGTTGATGATTTTGTCAGTTTGTTCTTCCACACTTAGGGTCATCATGAATGGATTCTCTACCCCATTTAAACTGCTTAAATTTATATTTGACCTTCTTTCTATAAAAAAATAATTTTTGCCTCTTAAACTGATAAAAATGATATGCTATTAAAACCAAATTTGAAGATGACACTATAAATTGTCACAGAAAGTTGACATAAGAAAATTTTTGTAATAGCATTTTGTTGTCGTAGCAAGTTAGATAACATAAAAAACTTCTCTCGTAGATGTGCAAGAGTTTCTTCGAGATCTCGTCTCAATCCTAACACTCAATATAAAGTTTTTAGGTAAACTGATTTTTTTTCAAGTTTGCTTTGAACTTTTTGGACATCGCTTGGCCCCCTCAGGCCAACATTGACAAAGCTACGGAGGTTTACATTAAATAACTAAAAAATAATAAAACAACTCTTGCAAGGTCAAGCCTATAAGCCCCCGTTTGTCTCCAAAAATTGTTCACGTTTCCTGCTCTATTTTGACAAACACCACAGTATTTTTTTTTTCTGGGAGCAAAGAGGTCCCTTTGAATTAAAATTGCAACATGACCAACCATTAATTTTTTATAATACATCTTAAAATTAATAAACACATGCAATGATGTCCTAGGTTTAAGTTTAACTAGTATACACTTAAGTCTATCCCGCTCGCACATTGTGATCTGCTTTTAGTTCATACTAACTGGATCAAATGACTTGGATCTCTTCAATCTGCACACTAAATGTTACCCAGTAGTTAAAGAGCTCCACGTTAACGTGCTCATAAAATCTAGCTTTATATTTTCTTTTCATCTTTGACGAGGAGGGGAATACCAAGGTCAGAATGGATATCTTTATTACGTACGTACCATGACGCATTTACCATGTTATACAGGATTTTGATCTGAAACCTTTGTATGATCTTAATATTCAATTCTCTGGTACATCCCCAAAGTTGTAAACTATATAGCAAGATAAGTTTCAAGATCTTATAGATTAGTAGGACTGTATTGGCAATTTGGAGTTCCTACCTAAAGGCCAAAAGTGTTGTTTGTATTTAATTCCAAGATCAACCTCTTCTTCTTAACGTGTTCCTTTTATTGCAACTTTGCATCCTGGGTCAATTGATATTGAGGAGATGGTAGATCAGACACTCATTTAAAAGTGAAACTAATATGGTCAACAATTCTGTCGTAAGCACCTCGAAAGAATTTCTAAACATTCCTGTTTAATTCTGTCTGTTAGAAACATAAAAAATATAATTTGTTTCGAAAGAATGTGAATAAGATTCTTCCAAAATTCTCATTTATTTAAACAAGCATTTGTAAAAAAACTTTGTCAAATCCTTAGGTTACTTTTAGAAAAGCAGAGCAAACCATTTTTTTATGTCCACAATCCTAAGTACTTGGTCTATGACAAAAAAATAAGTTTCTCATTTTCTATTAAAATTCGGATACAGCTTCTCAAAAAAGTTTATAGATAATCGGTAGCAGTAATAAGGCCTATAAGATTTTACAT
Source organism: Tachinus rufipes (assembly GCA_963932245.1). Classification (NCBI taxonomy): domain Eukaryota; kingdom Metazoa; phylum Arthropoda; class Insecta; order Coleoptera; family Staphylinidae; genus Tachinus; species Tachinus rufipes. The sequence goes on from OZ010744.1 coordinate 83,208,380, forward strand.
CATAAAAAAGTTTACCGGATTTTGGTAGGTTATTACTTCCTCCATTTTTTTAGTTAGCGGTAACGTGTTTCAGTACAAATGCCGCATTGGAGAGATAAGTAAGTGTAATTATTCCTTTTCTAAACTTTAAAATATTGCCTAAAATCAAACCAAATCATGGGATAACTGGAGTAATTTTGTCAGAATCGTCAAGTTTATATTTTATTAGACTGGAAAGTTTCTGGCAAATATCTTAGCTTTTTTGAATCAACACAGACAATTCATAACGTTCTCTTAATCCGTGCCTACAAGATTGTTTTGTAAGAAAATAACATCAGCAACAAAATTTTCCAGAAATGCACATCAAACATTACACCCACTTAAACTGAATCATTGGTCATTGGCCTTTTTTTCAACAAAACTTCAATTGTTCAATGTTGACTGATTTTTTTTTTCCAAAGTTGCTTTGCTTTGCTTTTAACTTTGATGACATATGGTTTCATCAAAACAGTACCACTTTCAATTTCAATCTAGGGGCGCAATACATCAAGGGGTGCCGTAGCCAAACGATGATAAACATTTGCATTATATTATTGCTGCAACGTAGTATCGAGATTGTGAATCAAGATATGCCAAAAATCTAAAATGTGATCTTGAGTTTTGTACATGTAATGTCTACTTTGCCCTCAAGACTCGTCTAAAGATAAAATTTATATTTATAACAAAAAATCTACCAACCGCAATAGACCGTGACATTGTAATACAATCGTTTTAACTTCTTGTGGCAATTTCCAAAGAATAACAACAGTCAGAAACCCCACAAATCACAGAATAGTAAACCTGTTCTCATCAATACCAGAACCGCTGTTAACCTGTGGGGCCCTTTTACAAAGTAAGACCGCAACAATTGCCGCACAACTTGAAGATACTTGGAGTATAGGCGCTCCAACCCCACGAACCCGTCACCACAAGGAACTCTCAATATACCTAAAAAAACTTTTCAAAAAATTGGAAAAAAATTTAGCCTAAAATTAAAGCGTTCAGTTCTTATAAAAATTGTATTATCAATCTCCACCAGCTTTAGATAAAACTAGCAACAGAAAGCGTTGCTCTGAAACTGAATCTGGAAATGCTCGATCTGATCACGTTTGATCTGATCAACCTAGATAACCCAGGAAAACACCCGGAACTTTGCTGAAGTCAACCACTATCACTGAACAACATGTTCCCTCACGTCACGTAAGACTATACTTATGAGGCAGCACCAGAATGACTTTAGCTTGCCCAGTGATTCTGAACCAAGTGCAAACTATGGTGAGTTAAATGCCAAAAATGACTCTTCAACATGACATTAATGTAATTAACCAAAACTGAGCTTATTACGTAATCCATTCCAGAAAACAAGTTTCCAGGAAGCTTGACTTTTTTCAATTTAAAAGTGGAGGAGGGAGGAAAAGGATTGTTGCAAGCACAGGTTCCGTAAGAAACGTAGCTTTAGAGTCAACAAAACTGTTACGGCCGCCAGGCTCACACGCGCTTGTTCAACCACGCGCACGACTAGTGTATATAAGAAATTCGTTCCAAAATTCTGCAGTTAGCTAGCTGCAGCAACAGACGCAGTCACATCGTTGTCAAAGACTGTCCGTCCTAACAAACCGCTCCCAGCGAATCTTCTACGGAAAAACAACGTTGTCGTAACAAGCCAACTGCATACACGGCATTCTAACAACGTTGACTAAAGTAAAATACCTAGTGCTTCCTCCGTTACCGCACATAGAAGGTGGAAATCAATTATAGTAAGCTGCATACATCTAGCAAGTAATCACACCGACTCCTAGACTTGTAACGATTGGGATCGTCCTCAACAAAACCCCCAATACCCATAGACTGCAGAGTTAGACAAAAAAACGTCATATCACCAAAGCTCTTTGCACTAGCTTTAGCGCTTCACTGCTAAGAATGCCCGAATGTCAACAAACAAAACTAAAAAACTAAAATTTGCCGGTAATATTTTCCTATTGACAAATAATTTGAAATAATTAAGAACAATAATAATTGAATTGGTAGAAATTTCTGAAAAAATTGGTCTAAAATAGTATATAGTGTATCAAAGACCGAAAATAGCCTTTAGCGGCTCTCACTCGCGCTAAATTGTTGTGTCAGTCCGTAAATAATAAGAATAGGCAAAGAAAACCAAAAGCTTTTCCCGCAATATTAAATAATATAACTTTTTTAAATGTTTTTTTTAATAATTAAAACTGTATTTGCATAATTTTGTCATAATAATTAGGTTTTAATTTAATTATTAAGACATAGACAGTATTTTTAGTTTGTCAAAAACATATTTGTTTTTTAAATCGAGCCATTTATATAGACAATATTATATAACTATCTGCATGTTTCTATTAAATTTACCAGACTTCGATAGAATCATAATATTATTAAGAATCACTAGTAAAAATAATTATTTGACTGTTATTATCACATTCACCAAATAAAGTGTATATAAGTGATATTTCATATTCCAAACTAATAACATAACCGGTAAATTTTTCCAACGCTTTAAAACGTTAGAAAAGGTCCTTGTTTGTTAGTTGTACTTACAAAATATAATATATATTTATCTTTTTTTTAATTACCCCCCCCCCCCCCCCTAGACTAGTTGGCTGGAAACGCTCTTGTGTTATCATCTGTAACAATCAAACGATTTCCAGTATCTTTGAAAAGCAATTAAAGAAAGAAATTCTTTGTCTGTCAATCGCCAACTATCAATCGTCAATACTTTGCTAGAACTTTCAACAGAAAATTGCCACTGTAGCAGCCACAAGATTTTTGTTTTGAGGAATTATTAAACTATAACTTTTTAATAACAATAATAAACCTACACTAGTCACTGGATAAATTTAGAAAGCCATTAACAAGATTAGTATTGAAATGTGTCAACAAGTATTCCAAGGAATTCTAGGATATTAAATATGTATTAAAATGATAACAGAGCTAACTTTTATAAAAGATAAGCATTTATTATGAAATAATTTTGTTGTCCGTCAAATAACTTAACTCCTTTATTCACTAACCCCTTCAAGTGTTCTAATAATTCATATAAATTTACAATTTATTTTGAGTCACTTTGTGTTATAGAAATAAATATCTCACCTAATGCATGATCAGCGCCTAAGTCTTTTCCAATAATATTTTGCTCCGTTCCTCCTAAAACATTAACAATTATATATCCATTTTAATTTACAAAATATATAATTCGCACCAGTTATGGCAGAAATATCATTATTGCTTCGAAAATAAGTCTTTCCATCTTCACGTTCTTCATCACTTAAATAATCTGGTAATTCCACTTTTGGCTGAAGGCTCTTAGTGACTTCCAAATCCAGATCTTGATTGTCTGTCAATGCGAAAGGATTAACATTTATAACTTCTTCGAGTTGTTTCAGTCTCTGTAGTTCTGTGTCGTCCAGCTGAATCGGTAGATCGATATCTGGCTCTGGTTTACATTGCTTTTTATTTGGAGGAGGACTAGATGCTTGCTTGTCATTGCCTATATCTTGACTAGATGTAACGGTACTGCTGCATGAAACGTTTAGATTTTTGCGAATCTTTTGGTTTGTATTTGGTAACAGTTTTAATGATGGCTGAGGATTCAGAAATAAAGTATCCTGCAAAATAAATAAATTAAATAGGTAAGTTTTTATAATCGCATAAATTCAAATAGTCAACAATCATAACTGTTGTTTGAGTTATTTATCAAACAAAAAATTAATCACAAAAGTAGTTTTCAGCCTCAACATAAAAGTAATAAAAATACACCTGAAAAATAAAGAGTCAATTTGCTACCATAGAAAATGAAATTTAAAGAAGGTTGTGTGATATGTATAAAGTTTATCAAAAAGTATTTATCAACGTCTAATAAACACTATCTACGTCAAGATTCAAACATACTTCAAAAGATAGAAAAGGCTTTTCATCCCTTTATATGAGAAAACTAAAACTTAACTTATCCAAAAAACTTTGAGCAAAAGTTATATACAAGCAAATAGAAACCAGCAGAACCAGTTGATCCTTTGTTGAGTTCATCTAGAAAAGAACGAGCAAAATATTTGTCTCACCTTACTCGAACTGAAGACCCAATTAGCTTTCAACTGTGTTTACATGTTCTTTATTAAAAAGTTTAGAAAAGCTTTAGCATTAGAAATTACATATAGTCCTCAAAACAAGAACGTCACCCAACCAACCAATCAAAATACGCATAACAAGCTAAATTACCAATAACAAGCTTTAAAGCCCCGCTCCAAATAGCACTCTAAAAAGTAACTAAACTCTTTTTAGAAACACCGTCCAAATTAATTAACAAGCTAAACTAAACGGCGTTCGTAAGACGCAAGACAAGTTTTATCTTTATCTTGTCAATCAGATAACCCCAAACTCGCTGATCAATAAAACCCCACCTTAGTTAGAAATGTCACCTAGATAAACTTAAAATGATAGTTTTAGAAAATCCCCATAGTTAAAATCTCAAAACACTTAACTACCTTTGCTACACTGCATAGTGCAACCTATCAATTTTGGGTAATAACATTTGGGTTGAAGAACACATTACCCAAATGTCCGAAACTCGTTACATGAGAAAGTGTTAGCTACAGTCGCTCTTGTCAATGTGAACAACATCATTGTTTTCTTTGAAAACTTAACAAATAACTGAATCATTTATGACGAGCGGTTAAACAATTCCAAGAACACACAAACTGAGTAGCATTATGAATGAGTGTAAGTTAAGAAAATTATCGTAAAATACTTGGGACAACGCATCGCCTCAACAAACGTCTGATATCGAGCTAATCTTTTCTAGAAAAACATTTCTATTAAAACTAACAATCTTTCCGACGCAGTCGTCTCAAATTATCTTCTAAGCACTGATTTATTTTTCAGAAGTAGCCAAAAAATATCAATAGCAATGATTCAAATAAATAATATAGTTTCAGATGCTTCTCCCCAATAGCTCAAACAATATAATTGATCAAATTTTAAATAAGATGTTTTAGTACTAGTAATATTCATATACTTACGTCTTCTCGTTGACTATAATCCGCTGAAGTATCTGTCAATCCTCTAATTTTTAATGATTCTGCTGTCTTTAGGAAAGCTGATAAATGTGCTTGCGCTACATTTACTTCTCCTGCGTACATAAACTCCATTAAAGCTATCACATGTCTTGCTTCAACATCTCTCATAAATATTATGGGATGAGAACAAGGATTTGTCTGAAATAAAATTAAGATAAATTAGTAAACTGTATTTTTAACATTAATAAAATAACTATATTATTTAATCATCTTAAATAGTTGTAAAGATTTAAGTGTGAACAATAGAAGTAGACAACACCAGATACAAAAACAAAAATGTTCAGAAAATACAAAGAAGAATTTTTTCTAAAAATTGGTTACAAATATAAACATCTTAACCAGTACATTTTTACTCTAGAGTATTAATTCAGAATTAATCTGTATTTTTAGTCTATACAAAAATCAGAGTTGTTGTTGGTCGGTCACTGTCTTTCGTTCAAAATTATAGATTAAGCATTGTTCCGCAAATTTATTTGTATCATGAACCGGATTCAATCGTATGTCTTACCAACACGGTCGAAAAACTAGTTACGGTACTCGAGGTCCTGGATTCAAATCCCGGGTAAGGCGTGGATATTTGTTGTAACTAAATGAGTGTAATGCTCAAGGTTAAAAAATTAAGCCTGTACTTTATTACTTTACTATACTTTAGTTATTTTTTGCAATTATGAATATGAATTATTGTGTAATATAATACTGAGGTTTTATATTTGTATTCATATTATCTCAATCCAATCATAATTTAGTAGATTGTTCGGTTTAACATTAACAATTTTGATAATTTTTGACTGTTTTAACTGATAGAAGAAATAAATTTGAAATTTCTAGAATTTACCCATATTGGATTTGATTATGTATAATACAATAGATAAAGAATATAATTTCTCTGGTAATTACGCTAGAAATGCCTCCACCTCTACCACTTTAGTGACATATATCTGCAAATTCCGTAAGCTGTTTAAATTTCTATTACAAAACCCTTAAATAGACTGAGACAAACTGAAGCAATGGTTAAACAGAAAATAATATACTAATTGTGTCCGGCATCTACAATTTTCTCTCAAAGAAATAGAATGATCAAAACAATACAAATAAACACATACAGTCCACATGTTAAAAATGCCCTGTTAAGTAGCTAATTGCAAACTGAATTGTTACTCACAGATGGAAATGTTTTTTTAGACGGACAAAAATCTAGTGACTAACTTAATCTCTAAATTATGTCACCTCAGGAAGAGTAAAGCAAAGTTACAGCACTTGAGTGGAAATTCTTGTAAATGGCAGTTTCAACACAACACAATCACAGCTTCTCCATTATAACGGTACATAAGTATTTTTTTCAGAATCTTGCTTTCGTCGAAATTCTCCATCCTCCGTCTAATCCTCAAAACAATTAGTTATAAATTTACTTGAAAAACTGAGTAGCGGCCTCAAAGCTAAAAACTTGGTATTTGTTAGCCGCCAAGTAAAAGTTTCAGATATTGCTAGAATAATAGAAACATTAGAAACGAGAATTTTGAAATTCTACATAAAAATTTAAAAGTTAGCAAAATATCAACACAATGGACTCCCAAGCTGCTCAGTCCTAAACAAAAATTGTGTAGACAATAAATTATCATAAATAATTTGACTGCTTTATTTCAAGATAAAAATTTCGTCTATAGAATTGTTTCAAAGATACAGGGTGAACAAAATTTGAGACAATCATATTCGATATTTGTTGAAATCATTAATGTAAATAAAAGTATGGCGTACGTCAATGAGTATATTAAGTACAAAAAATTTATGAGTTTAAAAAGTACAAAAAATTGTTAACGATAACTTGGAACGCCTGTTTTATCTACTAATGTACAAGACATTTCAATACGTCTCGTCATTGATCATCACATGTATCGGTTGCAGTTATTTAGATTGAGTGACGTTTGACTGTTTGATGTGTCTTTAATAGTTAGTAAATTCCTCTACCATGAATGACTATACAAACGCCGAGATAACAGACATGTATGGACTTGCTGATGGCAATTCATTACAAGCTAAACGATTGTACATTAAACGGTTTCCTGGCCGTAATATCTCCGACCAAAAAATCTGCAAAAACTTTTACCGACGTCTTCGTGAAACAGGCACATTGAAACGAAATAGAGAGCCAGGAAGATCAATGACAGTAAGAATGGTACAACTGGAACAGAATATGCTGGGCATAATAGAGGAAGATCCAAGTAGTTCTACGCAAAAAATTGCCAATACTGTGAATGTAAGTCATTGGACAGTTTGGAACATTCTTAAGGGCAATCTGTTGTATCTACACCACATTCAGGCACTACTACCTGCTGATTTTCCTTCACGTATTGCGTTATGTCAATGGCTTTTGCAAACATTAGTTTTAAACCCTCAATTCTTGACACATATTCTTTTCACCAATAAAACCAATTTCTAAAAAAAAGCAATAAGGAATTTTCATAACAACCATGTGTGAGCAGATAAAAATCCGTATCAGGTATGTGAAGATCGTTTTCAAAATCAGTTCTTGAATGTTTGGGTTGGAATTGTGGGCGACTGTTTAATTGGACCAGTACTTCTACCAGGAAGACTTACCGGCGAGGTGTATCGCAATTTTTAAAACACATGCTACCTCAGTTTCTGGATGATGTACCATTGGCAACAAGAATTGCAATGTGATTTATTTACGATGGTAAGCCACACGCATGGCCTGCTCGATCCCCATACTTAAAACCCCAGGATCATTTTTTATGGGACTATCTGAAGTCATTAGTCGTCCACTTGCAAAATCGGATAACTCAATTAGAAACTCAATGACAATAAGATTGAAAATTGTTTCTAGATTGGAAGAAGTCATTTCAAAGATTTATTGTAGATTCAGCAACTTTAGATGTACTTTTTGATACAACGAGGTTTTTCAGAAATCATCATTGGACAAAATATTCTTAGAATAGGCCAAGGAATAACCCCTTGCATTTTTGCCGCATATTTAACTAACACCCTGTATATATACGCCAAAAACAAACTATGGATGTCTACAAAAACAAATCTGAAAATATCAAAATTTGATCATAAAATATTAAAATATTTTCAGAACAAATCAAAATTCAGCCAAAAAAAAAACGGCCTTTAAAACTTCAAAATATTATCAGAAAGCACCAAAATCCAGCTCTAAACTGTTAAAAAGTGTAAAAACTTTCTTAATCATTCTCAAACTTGGCAGAATCTGGCAATAAGATTTCAAAATGTTAAAAAAAATTCAAATCTGACCTCTTAAAAAGTATAAAGCTCTATTTATAAATTATTAAAAATATTGAAATCTAGCCGTACAATTAGCATATTATCAGAAAGCATCAAAATCAAGTTAAAAACTGTTAAAAATGGAAAACTTTATTTATAATGTAAAAAAATTAAAATATTGTTGAAAAAACCAAAATCTGACATAAACTTTTTAAAAATGCAAAATTCTATTCATAAAATGCCAAAAACAAAAAATCTGGCTCTAAAATATTAAAATACTGTAAAAAAACACCAAAATTTGATCTTAAACAGTTAAAAAATGCAAATGTATATTCATAGAAAGTAACTAAATCCGATCATAAAACATAAAATTTTCAGATAGAATCAAAATTTGGCTAAAAACGTTTTAAAAGTGTAATATTTTATACATAAAATATTGTTAATAAACACCAAAATTCTAAAAACTATTGAAAAATCTTAAAGTTCCAAAACTAACCGGCGAAATATTGTTAGAAATAGCAAAATCAAAAATCAAAAATCAAAAATCAAAAATCAAAAATCAAAAATCAAAAATCAAAAATCAAAAATCAAAAATCAAAAATCAAAAATCAAAAATCAAAAATCAAAAATATAAATATATATAAAGGGTGCTTCATTTAGTGGTCCCTTTTTAAAAATTCAAAAAAATAAAACATTTTTTTTGTTATATTATTGGTTTATTCGAAAGAGCAAACATTCCCATTATTTATGGAACACAATTTCGTTCATGTGGCTACCTCGGCTGGCTTCGCATTAGCGTATCCTGTTAACCCAGTTTTCCAAATCCTTAGTGACGGTTTTGACTCTATCTCACAAATGGCTTGCTCAATATTCGCCTTAAGGGCATGAATCGTGAATGGATTGTTCGCATAACATCAGGGATGGCCAACAGGTCGATCGCGATCGACCGGTCGATCGCGAAGCAATTTTTGGTCGATCATAGCTGACAAGAGACAAAATTAAAAAGAGCGAAAAAAAATTATTAAATAATTTGTATAATTTTATTTTTTGATTTGTCAGATTTTTTATAAAATAATCAATCAAAAAAAGTTTTATCTAAGAAATAAATTATTTTTTAGATGATTGGAACTATAAATATTTTAGTATGCGTGCAAACGTGTGCTCGTGGGATTCCCCGGCGTTTATCGTGTGATTCCCCGGCGCTGAATTTGGGAATATTTTAAGCAAGCGTTAGTATTTCACTTGTTTACTTGTCTAGTGAAAAATACTTCAATTCTTAAATGAAAGTGTTATTATAAAAGTAAGTTGTCATATTCCCTAACATGTTAAAACACAATTTCCTTAAAAAGTTTGCGCTCAAAAAACCGATCTAACAATTACTTAATCTATTTTAAAGAGCGTCAATTGCTGAATTAGAATTATACAGCCAGACACAAATAGTGTGGCCTCTATAATAGGCAACTTGGTATACACAAAAATTATGTTAAATGTGGTTAAACTAATGCCTTTGCCCGTTTTGGCATTTTTCATTTGCGCTTACATTTTAAACATTCCATGGGCGACGTTGTTCTGGGATTGAAAGATGCTAAAACGGGCAGAGGCAAAAGTTTAACCACATTCAACATATATTTTGTGTATACTAAGTTGCCTATTATAGAGGTCACTTGTGTCTGGCTGTACCTAGCAATTAAATTTCATTTAGGGCCGTAATATCCAACTCTTAATAAGGCACCTAATAAACTATTAGCTAATTAGAAAATGAATCTATAACTCTACAAACTGATTTAATTTTACAAGCCAGAGAACTTGAAAAAGATTTTTGGAAACACGTCAATCAAGAAAAGTATCCCAATATCACCAAATGTAGCAAATACATCTATTCTTGTTTTGGATCCACATACTTATGTGAATCGGCCTTTTCATATTTAAAGTTAACAAAAACTAAACATCGTTTCTTATTTACGGACTCCCATACTCAAGATACATTAGCATTATCTTTATCCGGATACACACTAAATTTTGAACGCTTGGCTGGAAACATGCAGACACAGACTTCTCATTAATAATCAAACTTAAAAATAAAATGATTACTTTTCAATTAATAAATATTATTAAATATATATTATGTTAGTTTAATACCTCCTTTCCCGTCATTACTCATTAGTACATCAGCCGCATGTTGTTATATATATCAAGACTTTAGTAGGTAGATCGCGACACATTTTTAAGAAAAATAGTCGATCATATATATAAAAAAGTTGGCCACCCCTGCTATACGGCACTTCACAAAAATAACTCTAACGGCGTCAAACCGCAGCTCCGAGGAGGCCTATTGACATTGGCGCGCAAAATATCGATTGTGGCATTGGCTGTGTAGCATGGCGCGCCATCCTGCTAAAACCAAAGATTGTCCAAGTCCATTTCTTCAATTTCCGGCCACAAAAAACTGTTTATCATGCCTCTGTAGCGCTCACTGTTGACCGGATGAACGTATGCCTTCAATTGAACCTTATAAGCAAATAAAGCAAAGTTTTTGTGCAAAATTCGCATCAGGCTGGTGCGTGAAATGTTGAGTTGTTGATATCGATGGCGAGTCGATGATCCAGGACTGAGTCGCATACTCTTGGCTACGGCAGCCACATCCTCGTCAGTGCGCACTTTACGACGGCAGGGACCGTGTGTGTTGATCACTAGCCAGTCGCACAAACTTTTTGCACAAGCTTGCGTATAGCACGCGCGGTGTGAGCGTAATTTCGGCCAAAATTTCTTTTCATAAAACGCACTGTTTGGGCTACACAACATAGACTTTGGAAATAAATTTGCAATATTTCCCAACGTTGTTCAAGCGTAAAGCGATTCATTTCGTTCCGAGGAAATATGATACTGACTTTCTATCACGATTTCTTACGGAAAAGGCCTGTCACTGTCAAAATAACATATGATTAAAAAGATACCACTAGATAGACCACCCTTTACATATAAAGTGTTAAAAAATTTAAAAAATTATCCAAAAAAAGTAAAACAACAAAATTTGGCTATAAATTATTAAAATATTGAAAAAAAAACCAAAATCCATCATAAACTATTGAAGAGTAAAAATTCTGTTCATAATATGACGAAAGCAAAAACTGGTTTTGAAACATCAAAGTATTGTCGGAAGTACCAAAATTTGATCTTAAACTGTTAAAAAGTGCAAATTTTTATAATAAAAAATCAAAAATAACTAAATCCTGTCATAAAACATTTTCAGAAAAATTTATGTCAAAATTAGCAATATCCAGCTTAAAAATATGAAAATATTGTTAAAAATTGCAAGGCCATAAACTGTTAACAAGTAAAAAATTCTATTTATAAAAAGTCAAAAATAGCAAAATCCGGTTTTAAAGTATTGTAATATTATCAAAACAAACCGAAATCTGTCAAAAAGTACAAAACTTTATTGATAGAATGTTAAAAATCCGGACATAAACTGTCGAAAATAAAAAAAATATCATAAAACCCCAAAAATAACAAAATTCAACTATAAAAGATTAAAATATTGTTAGAAACATCAAAATCCGGCTATAATCTGTCAATAGGTGCAAAATTCTATTTATAGAATGTTAAAAATCTTCCCAAGAAGTATAAAAACATTGTCAAAAAACTCCAAAACTTGGTCATAAACTGATAAAAAATGCAAAATTTTATTTATAAAAAGTCAAAAATAATAAAATCCGGTTATGATATATTAAAAAATTTAAAAAAATCAAATATACTGTCAAAAATACTGTCAAAAACAGTTGAACAACAGAAAGCACCAAAATCCGGCCATTATCTGTCAGAAAGGGGAAAATTATACTCACAGAATGTCAAAAATAGCAAAATTCGCGCTCTATATGTTTTGAAATAGATAGTGTATACATATTTATATTAAATAATACTGAAAATATCTAGTTTTATAATGTGTTAAGTTCATTTGATTCTGACATCTCGTCCAATTTATTCCAAACTATCCAGTTCACCCATTTTTTCCTGTTCTTGATGTTAATGTAATCAACATTAGTATTCTGCTTATTGCAGGATTATGTGTTCCTTTATTCTTCTCGATCTACTTGTCTTTATTTCATTATATCCCTGTGCTTATCTTAAACACCTTGACTATTCTTCTTCTTTGTTTGTTTGGTTTTCCTTTTACATATGTTCAATGGCGTCCTTTAGCAAACAATTTATTTTCATCATGTAACCTATCCATTTTAATCTTTATTTTGAATTGTCCATGTTTAACATCCGCAGAGATCACACTATAGATAAAAAAATCCAATTCCAATCTATTTCCGCAGTATCATCTTCTTTTTAATCCTTTTTTATGGCTTCCTTTGCCATTCCTATACACATTATAATTTCTTAGATTTTTCAATTCTGTCAGCTCAGTACCAAGGTAGTTACACCTTTCAACTTGCTTTAGTTTTTTTTACAAGCCTGTGTATCTTCAAGCCTTTCCAACTTTAGATATTTCCATGGATATTGTTCAAACAAAATACAAGACGCATCTAAACAAATAACTACTCGTAGTACAAAGCTTGCTACGAATTCTAACAAATATTCCCTGACAGTTCAGAGATAACCAAAACTTTTAAAAGAAATTTTTTAAACGTACTATTAACACATTAAATAAATTTCCAAATTCATTATTTCCCAAAATTCATAAGCCGCAAATACTCAAGGTCAATGTTCGCAGACTGCTTAAATCTAGTCTTCAATGTGATAGTTTCAGAAAGTGTGGTTTAAAAAAACTCTACATAATGAATAGTTCGATTGGCATACAGGGTGTTAAAAAATATTGTATAATATTTAAAGGGGTAGTAGTATAAACCAAAATAAAGAAATAGTCTTAATAAACATGGGTCCGCAAAATAACGGTTTCGGAGATATGGAATGTTATTCTTATTTACCTCCTTTATATTATTTTTCAAAAACTTTAGTTAGTTTTTTTTTGTTATTATTTCTTAAAATAGGCAGTTGTGACGATTTTTCAAGAAGAACTGCAATAACTATAAACACCAATCAAAATTTGTACTAAAAATGGTTGTTTGCTTTAAAGAGATCTGCCATTTTTTGTACAGGTGCCAAACTAAAAAGTGGTAATTGTTTATGTGCATTTATTAGTCTAATTTAATAATTCATTTATTAATATTAAAACTGTTCTTGCTTTTAATTAGATGTATGCATTAATCTTTTATAACATTGTTATCGCATGTAGATACGAACAAAAGCCAGCGGTTTGCATAAGTAATCTTTGTGTTTGCAGAAATAGTTTTATTGATAGAATATTGTTACAACAGGTCAATGTGCACTTGAGTGTTATTGCCCTATCGACAACCACCAACACCCATGTGAAGTTTTTTTTTAGTTTATAAAATGTAATTATAAAAAATAAAGAAGTAAGAAAGAAAGAAGTAGATAAGTACCAATTAAGTTACATAAGATGAGGCAACTTGAATTGCCATAATGTAATAATAATAAATAAGCAACAATATTATAACGTCTTAATTTAATTTTAATTTAATATTTTATTTAACCAGTAACTAGTATTGCTATTACTTTAGATTTTATAATATCATAAATAAGTAATACATATCACTAGTATTTCTAATGGAATAAATAGTAAACAATGATTATGTAAAATCTGTATTTTAGATTTTTTTATTAATAAATCAGAATTATTTTATAATTTTCTTTTAATTAATTAAAATTCCCGCCTAATTAATTGGCGCCATCTCGCGCGGGTGCGTCCTTATCAACGCTCTACATTATCTATAAATAGCCTACAACAATAAACAAATGAATGCCATGTTTCAGAAAGAGCGTATCAAAAAAACGGAGCTTACTTTGAACAATTCTTTGAAGTAGGGACTACATGCCGATAATACGACCTTGTGCGCCTGTAACCTCTGTCCCTCACACGCGATTGTGACATCGGTAAAATCTTCGTCGTCCCTCAGCGTCTCGAACTGCGACGTTATATTTGCCTGAAAATTATTCCAACGCAGGCAAAACTGCTGTTCTTCCGGCGGCTCCATAATATCAATAAAACTATAATCGCCCCCGCACGACGGTTTTAAATAAAAATCACCGATAATTTACTATATACATTTTTAGAAGGAAGACCATTTCTCAGACATAAAAATAAACTAAACCTTTTCATTTTAATCAATAACCTATTTCTTTTCGCCAACTAAGAAATTAAACTTCCCCTGTTTGTCGATTCTCAAAGAAATGCAATGTGCTTACATTTTAATATTATAGCATTTTTAATTGATCATTTCTACATACTTAATTAAACAATTTAGCAACTAAATGGCTTTTTTATAAAAAACAATAAGAGCGTTGTAAATCGGAAATGATTCGTTATTGTTATAATATCAATTATTATATATTTATTTTTGAACGGATTTTGTATTAATTTTTATATATAAAATTGCATAAACAATTGCTATAAAACAATATATTTTTATGTTTTTAAACTCTAGTTTATTTTCAATGTTGTGTTGGTAATGAAAAAATAAGACACAGTGGAGGCAACTGTTCTGTCATTTTTTATCAATTTTAATTGCCTTATGTTGGTGGCGTTGCAATTTCAAACGTACTAAACTGAAGTTAGTTTGGCGCACTATATACTGGGTGTTTATTAAAAACATATCAAGAATGTTTTTGATGGCAGGTAGTAATGAATTACATCTAGAAAGCACAATGATAAATTTAGCAGAAATTAAATTAGTAATTTTTTTTTTTCAACAACAAACATATAAATTTTTAAGTTTATATTTTTATACTATATAAAAAAAATTGATTTTTTTTTTAACTTTACTTATTATTTTATTGTAATAATTATAACTTTTAATAATGATATATGTATATTGAAATTGATTGAAAGAACACTAGTAGTATTATTTATGTAAAATAAAAACAACTGCAATATAAATATTTAATTGTAAACATAGTTGTAATTTAAATTTTATATAGCACTTTATTTATTTTAAAATTTAAAAGTAGAATATTTTGATTGTTATTTGTTTATATTATGAAATTTTTTTACATGTTTATATAATCATAGCCAATATTTGAATGTTATAAACTCACTTGTGATAGGAATGTTTGTTTTATTCTCATTTTCAAATAATTAAGTGGGGTGATAGTCTTACATCACATTTAAAAAAAACATTTAAAATACATAGTATGCATCTTTTCTAAAGTTCTAATATCATGCTCATGACTGCTTGTACAGCAAAGTGGTTTGCACTTTAATTGTGTAACTTATCTTTGTGAGTGAGTAAATCAGAATGTATAACAATTCAATAATAGTCTACCTTTTAAAACAATAATGTTAGTGGCCTTATTTTAAGTAAGTATTTTTCAACATTTTTTGTTGATTAAGATGTTGCTTTTTTTCTTATTTTTTTAATAACTGACGCAACAAACGCTCATTCATCAAAACATCATACCAAGCGTAGACAACGTATATTAATTAGTTTAAGATATAAAATCACTTTAAAAGCCAACACCGCTGAACTCCAGTCGGTTATCAACTCTATTTTGGTTTAGTATTAACTGAATCTGATATTTTATAGCACAACCTTTTAGATACATTTATCAGTGTGTATTTAACAGCTCATTACTATTATAATTGCCAGTGTAAGCTTAACAATCTTTAGCAGTTGTTGTGCAACTGGTAAGCATTGAAAGCTCTTTTACAACATGTTTTTAAAGGTACAAGGTTTTAAAGCTAAGACGTTAATAACACACAATTCCAAAATTTCAAACCAGTGTATAAACACTATGGTTTGCAGCCTACATGCTACAGCTGCCAATGTACTTTGTTTTAAACGCTTCAAAAACTTTTTCAATGATTTTAATCTTTGTCTTTATTTGTCATATCTTCAAGACCTAATTGGTTAATGTGAGAATAACTTTAAGGTATTCTTAGATACGTACATGTAGTATGTAAATAAGTATGTATAACGCTTGCCAAAACCATTTAAACACATACAAAAAATGCGTCTATTTGTTATAAATACACTACTTAAAATAACAAGAAAAATTCATATTTAAGTCTTAATCATTTTTTTATTTTTAACAATATACAAATCTAATAACGCTAAGATTGACATTTTGTCCGAACAAATTTGCAAAAACAAAACAAATTTTACATATCTTTTTTAAAATTATCATTTTACAGAAACTACAAAGTCAAAAACATAGTGGCAAATCTGTAATAGTTAGAGTGGAATTAGTCTTGATGAAAGAACAGAGTTTGTGCCAGTTCCAGGAATATAAACGCTGAACGGTACGTTAATCTTGTCCTGGAGGATTATGTTATACCAGCCGCTTATGTATAGGCTCAAATTTTGTGTTTATGCAAAACAATGAAAGACCCCTTACTTCTTAACAATTTACGTTATACAAGCAGGATACTTGTTTGCTCCACTTGTTTATTTTTGTAGTTTTTGCAAATTTATTTGAACAAAATATAAAACCTTGAATTAAACGTTATTAGATTTGCATACTGTTAAAAACTTAAAAAATATTACAACATATAAAGATGTCGCACGTGACATAGAAAGTGACAACTCAAATTTGTGCCATTTTGAATTATTACATTCGTACAGGAATTCGTAAGCAGATCGCTCTTTAAAAGCGATTACTGTTCTTTTATGTGCAGTTACCGGTTTTTAGATAGCAGTAGTTAACAACCATGTAAACAATCACCAACTACATAAACATAAATCTGACGTTTGATTATAATCAATAATTATAACATATTTCTTTATAATAAAAGATAAGTAATAAAAACTAATAAACAAATTTAAATGACAATCACTATTGTCAATTCTTGCCGCTTCCAATCGAGCGCAAAAGCTTTTCAAAATGATCTTTTGTCACAAATCGAGAACGGTGAGCTGTCATTTTGTTGTTTATTTCTAGGAGCAACAAGTACCGCTTTAAAAGAGCGGTCTGCGTTCCTGTCTTATGTTCCTGTACGTAATCAAAATATGTACTTGTAAAAAATGTATTTGCTTTTTCGTTATGGAAAAGCGACATATTTCTAGCTTAAATTTATTTCCACTAGAGGGCTGTTGTGCCGCTATTTTATATTGTAGACACTTGCTACTAATCTTGATAGACAGCTGCTTTTCCGTTATTAGGGTTACTAACCCAGGGCATCTTACCCCAGGGCTGCTATTCTCGAAGTTAGACAAACGAGTTTTGCACTCGAATCCGCCATATTTGCGTACCATTTTGTGTTTTTGGTATTCTTGAATCGGACGAACAGAATCTTATGCGACTCTTTTGCATGATATTGTTCTACTGCTACAAACCAGTAGTTTTACTCAATTTTTGTCCGAAAGTGAAGCGCGAAACTTAAATTATGATGGAAAATACCGGAAAAAATAAATAATTGGGCTTTTGTTAATATTTACTTGTTGAATACCGGTTTGTAATTGAAATATTATAAATTTTATTGAAAGAAAAAACTAATTAACACATTAATTAACCCTATTATACTCTTCTCTTATTTTATACTTAATACTTCATTAAAAAATATATAGTAAAGGAATTAATAGATTTACTACAAGAATATATTGCCATGCAGAGTATATGGTTTAGATATTTCAAAAAAAATAATAACAAAAATAAACATATTTATCAATATGTATTACGCACACGACATATTTATTATATTGTGTATTAGAATATCATATATTGCAGTCTTTAACATAATTAATTTTAATTACATTGTTGGATACCAAAAGCAAATTTTGCATCTGAAAGTTACCAAATAAATATTAGTCAAAATATAAATGTATAAACATGGCCTTCAGTTATGGTGAATTCAGAAAATAACAGACGTATTTGACTGTATAATTATGTTTGTGGTAACATTAATTAATTTAGTTCTTATGTGCTTTTTATAAAAAGCAAATAAGAATTAAATTAATTAATATAACCTCAAACATAAACCTTAAATATGTGCTTCTTCTTCTTCTTCTTCTTTACTCCCTGGGCAACTTATGTTGTTCCCCAGAGCACAAACTTGGTCCTATCTGCAGTGTACTTCACTGCAATTTAACCATGGTACTTATTTGTTAATTTTGTTTTCTTTTTTAATTTCACTCCTGATCAGCTGTCATATCAGTCTGTTTAACATACACATTTTACAGATACCTATAATACAAACAACACAACATATATTAATAGTTCTACTATAAACTAACTCAATCTCTAGTCTTTGTGCCCATTACCCATTTTTGCCCTGCTTATTTACATGTATGTACAATATATACCTAACGTATATTTTCAAAAATAAATTAAATGTATAACCTACCTAAAACAAATTAACCCCAAAAAAAAAAACAAAACTAAACAAACAAAAAAAAAACAAAAAAACAAAAAAAAAACAAGAAAAAACAAAACAAAACAAAAACAAAAAACAAGATAAAAACATACAAAACCATACTTTAACAAGTAACCACCCGTATTGTACCCCACCTGCATCCCCCTAGGAGTAGCATGCAGCCGTAGGTACACACGGGCAATCACTTCCCTTCCCTATTCCTTTTTACTCTTATTATAAGGTAATACCGTTTTGTCTAATCCATCTAAATAATACACTGTAAGTCTCAAAACTCTGTGAGTATAATATAGAAGAAAATGCCAGCGGTGCTATCTCCCCCTGTTGGATCAGGTGAAAGTATACACTCCCTGAATTATGTAAGAGGCATTCAAAAAAAATATGATTTAGACTTCCTTCCATACCACACTCACAGGAGTCATTATCAATTATTTTGATTTTATGTAGATGTTTAGGTGATCTGTTGTGCCCAGACCTAAGTCTACACATCAGAATTTGCAAAATAATTTTTTCCTTTATGAAGAGATCTATTTATGTAAAGCAATTGCCAAAGTTCTATTTTGCTGCGCTTATGCCAGAATGTGAGGTCTGTATGGCTTAGTTTTATGTTATTAAGCTGTTCCCCATGTCCTAATTCTGCTAAACAATCAGCCTTTTTATTCCCTAAAATACCAACATGGCTCGGAATCCAGGCTATAACTACTTTATAGCTCCGGTCCTGCAATGCCAATATTCTGAGTCTAATCAGTGCTACAAAGTGATTGTCTTTGGCACTAACAATTTTATTTCCTATTGCCTCCACTGCACTTTTAGAGTTTGAGCAGATTACAACTTTTTCCAGTGCCCTTTGATCCATTTTAAGTACTGCCTTATAGATGGCAAACAATTCTGCATTGCGCCAATAATACTTCTAATTGCTGCATATTAAATTCTGTCGAGTTTGGCAATGTTTTGTTTGCTGCAAAATGAAGGAATAAACGGAATGTATTTTAACCTAGATCTAATAAATGCCTTATAACTGCCATGGTTACTGGATCGCTTCCCAAAGCTGTTCTACCAATGACTCTTAACATATTAAGCCCTTGACTGCATGCTTTTACCATACTGTTTACTTGCCTATTCCAATTCATTTTGGATTTCAGCCAAATACCCAGATATCTGTATGAGCTTACTACTTCTAATCTACTGTAGTTGAGGTAGATGTTAGGTAAATATGGAGTCTTTTTTCTTGAAAAGATCATAGCTTTACATTTGCTTCCCGACAGTGTCAAGCCCCTCTCCCACACAAACGAGCTCAGCAGCCTCATAGCAGCGTTTATTCGGATTGATGCCTGGAGCGGGTCCCTATGGCTCGTGTATACTACCAAGTCATCTGCGTAAGAGAGCAGCTCCACACTGGCAGGAAGATATGTATTAATACTGGCCATATATATGTTAAAAAGAAGTGGGCTTAATGGGCTACCCTGTGGGAGTCCAGCATAAAAAAACTATTTTAATAAACCCAGTCCCTATTTTTATTTTATAAACTTTGCATTTCATCATATTGTATAGCACTCTGATTATGTGTGAATCCAGATTTTTTGCTCTGAAGATGTCAGCCAAAGTGTCTATATCCACCCTGTCATACGCCGCTTCTAAATCCAAGAATGTTGCAATCAAGTTTTCATTTTTTGCTAATGTATCGTATATGTCTGAGCACAAGATGGCTAGGTTGTCCATAACACTCCGCCCCTTCCTAAAACCAACAAAAATTGTCCGGTGATAACTTAGTAAAACTTCTGAGTTGCAAAACTTTTTTTAGTTGTGTCACTTTTCTATGTCATGTGCGATGTGTTTCTCTTATTATTTTGAGCTGTGAAGTTAAAGTTATAGAGCTGAGAGGCAAACTATACGTCAGCCAATATTGCACGTGTTTTTAAATATTTTTTATGTTTAAAAAATTAATAAATATAAATAATACATAGCTTAATTGGCAAAACAAAATTTATATGAACGTTACTCTACATTCTTGTTTAACATTTAATTACAGTTCTAATTGAATTATAACAGCTTTTACTACACCATAGAAAAATGTACTACTTCTTTTATTTATAAAGATGCGTTTCCTGCATTATTTGTATGTGTTAAAACAATTTTGGCAAGCGGTATAGAACATAAGGTGCGTACAGAACAGCAAGAGCGGATCGCTCCATAGGTAGAAGCACAGAATATCCAATATACTTTTTAATAAAATGTTTCATCCACCAAGAAACTTAATCTAATTGTAGCCTAATATTTATTAGATGGAGTGGCTATTGCGCGTTCTAATCAAACCAAAAACTTGAGCATTAAATGCTAAACTAACTTTTACTGATCATTTAACTTAAGTAATATCAAAAGGGCATAAACTAGTTAGCTTCATATTATGCAACACTAAAGAATTTAACAACATTCAAGCAATAATTGTGTTATACTACACTTTAGTCAAGAGCATTCTTAAGTGTAGCTCAGTAATATGAAACCCAGTTAACAACAGCAATATTAATGTTCTTGATAGCTTACTTAATCATTAAAACAAAAATAAAATTGTAAACGCTTCAAAATTGCATCCATATATTTATAGACTTGTCAAATTTTGTATGAAATCCGAGCAAATCAATTTACATCACGTCGTACAAAACCAAAAACTTTACAAACTACCTAGTAGAGCAACTACAAATGTTTTAAAAATACAACTGCAACTTTGCACTACAAAACGGTAATTTTGTGCACAGTAAAATTAAAAATACATATTTTTTACATTTATTATCAGTTTTTTTTTATACATTTAAGTTAGTGAAGTATGCCATTTTATTAAAAAAAAAACACCGTTTAAGTAAAAACCAATTATGTGTAAACATACTGTTGTGTATGCTACACAGACGTGCCGCCTTTACCCAGTTTATCATAAGACCTTATTTATTTAAGATTGCAACCATGCTAATGGTATTGTTGTAAACAACCCTTCAACCCTCTAACTTTTTGTACCTTACCCGAATTTTATGAATTCAATGTGTACCCCACATGTTATTTCAGACCACCCGCACTTCTTACCAGAATATATATATATATATAACCATGTGTAGTTAGAAAAGGGGCAGTC
Source organism: Tachinus rufipes (assembly GCA_963932245.1). Taxonomy (NCBI): domain Eukaryota; kingdom Metazoa; phylum Arthropoda; class Insecta; order Coleoptera; family Staphylinidae; genus Tachinus; species Tachinus rufipes. The sequence goes on from OZ010744.1 coordinate 83,230,245, forward strand.
AGAAGTAGAGATCCAGAGTAAGCAGCTTAAATAAAGAAATTGTAAATAGTGAGATATTTGTTATTGAAATTCCATTCCTTTTACGAAGGCATCATCATTCACATCATCCCGGGGACTCAACATAATTGGTGGCAGCGGTTTTTTTTTCTTCTTCATCGAACCCAACGGACTCAGGAGATTAAAATGAATTTTAAAGTATTGTGAGTACAACGATTTACATATATTTTTGTCGGTTGTTGACTGCCTTTTATTATAAATATTAAATTGGTGATATTGTTTTTTTTATATATATATATATAATTCTGTTTTATTTGTTTTTATACATAATATAAATTTGATTCAAAATGGCTTTAAAAATCAATAAAATAACTGATGTCATTCAAATAATTAATTTAATTCCTACATTTACTGGAAATAAATCTAAACTCTACGAATTTATCAATAGTGTAGAAAATAATATGGAGTTAGTCAGTGAAGAAGCACAAGATATTTTTATTAAATTCATTTTAAGTAATAAAATTACAGGAAGTGCACTACCTTTGGTTAGAGATAGGGTAATAAATGAATGGACAGTTTTAAAAAAAATATTGCTAGACCACTATTCGGAATATAATAGTACTACTAACATTGCTTCAATATTAGCCAATTTAAAACAAAAAAATACAGAATCAATTAAAGATTATTCGTTGAGATTAGAAACTGTGTTCATGGATTTTGTAAATTCTTTAAATTTAACTGCGGCACAATTTACACTAATGTTAAAATTAGATACTCAGTATTTGTTGCCTGCATTTCAAAATGGCATATATGATATACGAATTATCCAAGCTTTAAATATAAATCCAAAGAACAATTTTAAAGATGCAGTAAAATATTGTACAATGTTGGAACAGAATTTTAATACAAATCCTGTACCTATATTACAAGTAAATTATTGTACTTATTGTAATAAAAATAATCATTCAAATAATAATTGTTATAAATTAAGAAACTTTTCAAATAATGGTGAAGGTTCCAGTCAAAGCAATAATGGTAATTTTAATAACCGGAATAATAATTCTAATATGGCAAGTAATTTTAGTAGATATCAAAATCAACATTTTAACAATAGCAATAGACAAAATTTTAATAATAGTTATAGACCGAATTTAAATAGCAATAATTCAAATAGAAATAATCAAAAATATTACAATAATACGGGTAATCAGTTTTCCCGACAAAATGGTCACGAAAATCAAAATTATCGGCATGAACAACATTTTAATAATCGACCAAGAAATGCCTCATATGCGTCTAATAGTCCGCGTAATAGAAACGAGAATGTAAATAATTCTCACCAACAAAATAATTCGGGAAACTAAACAGGCCAAACTCTGCACCTAGAGTTATAGGGCATATTAATAGTAAGAATCATGGTGCAGTTGAAGATTTTAAAATAGAGGAAAATGAGAATATTAAAATAAATAACAATAACATTGAAACTTGTACACACAGTGAATTTAAAACAGTAGAGAGTAAGAATAACACATTTGATAATGTTTTTTATTTTCTATTTGTGTTAATTTATCTTGTACAAATGTTAATTACAATTGTTTTTAATTATATATATAAAAAAAGATATATTTTAGATTTAATTAATAATAAATTATTTACAATTTTCGAAAAAGGTTTTAAAAATATAAAAAGTTATTTTTACAATTTCCAATTTGTAGATTTTTCTAATATTTTAGTAACAAGTACTGCTAATTTTAAATTAATTAATATAAAATTGAAAGAAATTTCGGAACCTTTAAATTTTATTGTTGATAGTGGAGCCGATATAAGTTTAATTAAAAATAATATTTTAACTGAAAATAAAATTGTTGATAGTAAAAAAAGGATAGAATTAAGAGGAATTTCGAATACACCAGTATTTACGTTAGGTATTTGTTCCTTGCAAATTTGTAATAGTAAAAGTAATTCTGTTATAGAACACAATTTTTATGTGGTACCAGATTCTTTTCCTATTAAACAAGATGGAATATTAGGGCGAGATTTTTTTGTAAAAAATAAAGTTAGTTTAAATTATAAGTTAGGTATTTTAGAAATTGAGAATGATACTTGGAAACTTTATAATGATAAACAATTATTAATTCCAGCTCGTAGTAGTATTTTAGTAAATTTAAAATGTAATTTAAAAAACGGGGAAGGAATCATTTTTAATAAACAAATATCAGAGAATGTTATTATTACCCAGGCAAAATACAACGCTTGTACTGTCCCTATAATTAATATTTTAGATAATGATTATTTTTTACCTGAATTAAATTTAAATTTAATATCTTTATCTTCTGTAGAAATTCATAATTTTTCAAATTATTCTTATGGTAATTGTGTAACAGGAAATAAAATTAATAAATTAAAAACTATTATCAATATGGATCATTTAAATTATGAGGAGAAAAATGAATTGGAAGAAATAATATCAGAATACTCTGATTTATTTCATCTTGAAAACGAAAGCCTTTCTGTGACAAATGGTATTAGACATACTATTCCAACCTTGCAAAACTTTGGTCCTATTTACATTAAACCTTTTCGACTACCTTTTGCACATAAGAAGGTTATAGAAGACCATACAGGGCAAATGCTTAAAGACGGTATTATTAAAAACAGTACTAGTCCTTATAATGCTCCTCTTTTGGTAGTTCCAAAGAAAAGCGATAATGGTGAACAGAAATGGCGAGTAGTAGTGGATTTTAGACAATTAAATAACATTACTATAGGTGATGCATATCCTCTTCCAAATATTACTGATATTTTAGATCAATTAGGAAATAGCAAATATTTCTCTACATTAGATTTGGCAAGTGGTTATCATCAAGTAAAAATGTGTTCTACTGATAAACACAAGACAGCTTTTAGTACTCCCACTGGACATTTTGAGTTTAATAGAATGCCTTTTGGATTAAAAGGAGCACCTGCTACTTTTCAACGGCTAATGAACTCTGCATTGTCAGGACTAAATGGTGTAGAATGTTTTATTTATCTAGATGATATTGTGGTTTATGGAAATAATCTTTCAGATCATAACACCAAATTAAGAAATGTTTTAGAGAAACTAAAATTAAACAATTTAAAATTACAACCTAATAAATGCATGTTTCTCCGCAAAGAAGTTTGTTATTTAGGACATGTTTTGACAGAAAATGGAATAAAACCTAATCCTAGTAATATAAACGCAGTAAAAGAATTTAAGGATCCTAAAAACGCCAAGGAAGTAAAATCTTTTCTGGGTTTAGCAGGCTATTATAGGAAATTTATTCATAATTTTGCTAAAATTGCATTACCGTTAACAGACCTGTTAAAAAGAGATGTAACATTTTTGTGGACAGATCGAAGCAAGGAAGCTTTTGAATTATTAAAAACTCTTCTTACTACTCCACCACTATTAAAATTTCCCGATTTTAATCAACCTTTTTTAGTAACTACAGATGCTAGTAATAAAGCAATTGGTGCCATATTATCTCAAGGCCCAATTGGCAAAGATCTGCCAATAGCATATGCTAGTAGAAAAATGAATAACGCAGAACTCAATTATTCAACTACAGAAAAGGAAATGCTTGCTATCGTATGAGCATGTAAATATTTCCGACCGTATCTACTAGGGATACCATTTACTGTGGTAACTGATCACAAACCATTAGTTGGCATTTTTAATATTAAAGATCCAGGTTCTCGTTTGACTCATATGCGTATCAAACTTGAAGAATATAATTTTAACGTTATATATAAAGCAGGTAAAAAAAATACTAACGCAGACTGTTTAAGCCGAATTTATCAGACTGTAGAAGTTAATAACATAGAAACTTTTTCAGATTTTAAAACTTATATGAACAATAACATTATAATTAATGATAAAGTTATAGATATCGATCATTTATTTGACATCAATAATGAATATATTATTGCTTCTTTTATAAATAAAAATACACCAGTTAATGACCTCAATGAAAATAAAATTAAAATAAATGCAAATGAAATTAATTCGTATTTAGAAATTAATAACAGTGACATAAAAATAGGAGAAAACGTCAATATTAATAAAATAGAATGTCTTATTTATAATAATTACATCTCAGATAAGATTGAATATGATAATATTTTGAGTTGTTTAATAAAATTTCGAGATAAATGTATAAGGGATAAAATTAATAAAATTGTATTCATTAATTTAAAACATAATGTTAAATTTAAATGGCCTTTAGTTAGGTCAATGATTCGATTTGTATTTTTAAAATCCAATATTGAAATATTTATCTATAATAATGTTGTGTTTGATGAGATTACGGAAAATAAAAAAACAGAAATATTAAATGAATATCATAACAATCCATTAGGTGGTCATCAAGGTTTTTCTCGAACCTATAAACGTATTAAAAGTTATTATTATTGGCAAGGAATGAGACAAGATATTAAAATTTTTATTAAAAGTTGCGTAAGTTGTCAACGTAATAAAATTTCTAGAAGCACAAAAATGCCAATGGAAATAACTACGACTTCAACTATACCATTTGAAAAGGTATTTCTTGATATTGTAGGACCATTACCAGAAACAAGTAATAAAAATAAATATTTATTAACAATTCAAGATGACTTGTCAAAGTTTTCGGAGGCTTTTCCCATAGAAAATCAAGAAGCTATCACAGTTGCTAATATGTTTCTAGATAAATTTATATGTACATTTGGTATCCCTCAGAAAATAGTGACAGATCAAGGTACCAACTTTATGAGCAATTTATTTAAAAATTTATGCAAATTATTAAAAATTAAAAAAATTACTTGTTCCGCGTATCATCCTCAATCAAATGGCGCTTTAGAAAAGAGTCATCGTACACTTAAAGAATATTTGCGACATTTTATTAACGAAAGTCAAAATGATTGGGACGATTATATACCAAAAGCAATATTTACTTATAACACTACACCTCATACTAGTACAGGTTTTTCTCCATTTGAGTTAATTTTTGGAAGTAAAGCTAATATTCCAAATTCTATTTTACAAAACCCAATACAAAATTATAATTATGATGATTATTTAATAGATTTAAAATCAAAGTTCAACAATATTCATAAAATTGCTCGTGAACATCTTTTAGGAAATAAAGAAATTTCAAAAAATTATTATGATAAACGCATTAATATTCAAATTTTTAATGTAGGCGACCAAGTTTTATTGCACAATGAATCAACTAGAGTAGGTAGAAACAAAAAACTAGACCCAATCTGGAACGGACCATATACGGTTATATCTGTAGAACCACGATGTAATTATAAAATTAAAATGGGTAGAACTATAATTACCGTACATGCAAATAGATTAAAACAGTATTTTGACTGATTTCGTTTTTTTTTTACTTGTTACAGATTTGTTTCGATTACCTTTATTTGCCTGTGTGTCGCTTATAAAAATGATGATTTTTATACAGTTAAAAAATATGATAAATCACCTGGTATCCATTTTGAAAAAATTGGTAATTTGCGAGTTTATAATAAAGAATGGAGTTTAATAACTTACATTAAAATGGACGAATTTAGAACAAAATTGGAAGAATTATTTAATTATTATTTACAGTCAACAAAGCTATGTAGTAAAATTAAAAGAGTTTTAGATGTTGTGCCAGAATGCCGCGAAATTGAATCTTATGATAAAAAGTTAAAAGGTTTAGAAATTGAAATCAATGACATAGAACATTTAATTGGTCATAAACGTTCGAAAAGAGGTTGGTTTGATATCATCAGAAAAGGAGCTAAAGTTTTATTTGGGACTTTAGATTCCGACGATGCTGATCATTATAACGATATTATAGAAAACATTAATACAGAAACAAAATGTTATAATAGAATCAACTATAAGCAGTGTAAATAGTTCTATACATTCTATTTATTTAAATCAAAAAACATTCGAAAATAATTTTAAAAAAATTGATGATTTTATGAACACTAACGCTAAACAAATTGACTACATTAACTTAAAAAATGATCTTTTTGAACATGTTTCTAATTTTAACGAAGCTTTAATTCAGTTTCAATTGCAATTAATGACGTTAACAAATGCAATTATTTCAGCAAAAGAAGGTATTCTACATCCCGCTGTATTAAAAGTAAATACATTTATTGAAGTTTTGAGAAATGAATCTCATCAGTTACCAAGTGGCGTTGAATTTCCAGCTCCTGCTGAAATTAAGTATTTGGATATTTTTTTTAAAACTGCCAAACCAACAATTTATTACCAAGAAAATAAATTAGTTTACGTTTTTAAAATTCCTCTTTTAGAACTAAATCATTTTACCTTGGTAAAGGCTGTACCATTTCCTGTACTTATTAGCGATAACCAATTTGCATTTATAGAACCAACTGATGATTATTTTTCTATTGACCAAAATATACAACTATATATTACTTTTACTTCGGTAGAGTTATTAAAATGTAATTACTTGTCTGAAATTGATATAGTTTGTAAACAAAATCAACCTATACAACTTATTCATTTAAAAAATAATTGCGAAATTTCACTTTACATAAACCCTTTTAAATTGCCAACTGTTTGCAAGAGAAGACATATAATAATTTATCAATCTAAATATATTCAATTAACATCTTCAAATACGTGGTTATTCATTTGTCCAAAACCAGAATTATTAACTTTTAATTGTGAAAATTACGGACCATTTGATATTATTGTAAAAGATACTGGCAGTGTAATGATTGATAAGAAATGTAAAGCGTTTAGTCACAATATAGCATTATTTCCACATGGTGGTTTAAATGGAGGATCAATGGATAACGAGATGGTACCAGAGTTTGATTTAATGGAAGAATGTTGTTCTAAATATAATGTCTCATCAAAAAATTATACACATTTAGAAAGCAAATTCTACTTTAAAAATGTTGAGCAGAGCATGGAAATGGTTGATGAAAATCTCAACAACATAAAACATTTGAATGAAGAGATTGGAACGACGATTTTCTCTCAACACCATATCTACAATACTGGTTCAATAATTGGATACGTCTGTGCAGTTATTATAGTTATATACATATTGTACAAATTAATCAAACGATTCCAGACAACAAGCTGCTGCGGTATGAAAGGATTGTGCATACGAATTGAACAAAACGTTTCAAATCCAAATCCCGCACAGTTATCCATCCCTATCCCAAATGAACCAGTGATTACTTTTAGAAGACAGAACTATAATGAAGAAAAAGTAGTGAATGAAGAAGATGAAGAAACAATATTTCGTCGTAACAGATATACCATACCCGACACAGAAACTAGAAAAACAAAAAACAACTAAACATAGTGAATGATTGTGATCGTTTTTATTTCTCATTCAGTGTTTTAGAATTAAATTTTATTAGTATTAATAAGTATAATATTTTGTTTTGATTACATATTCTAGTAATATTTTTATATGTATATACATTTTTTTTTCTCTCTTATTTTGTATTTTATATTTGTATTAAGTATTTTTTTTTTCTCATTTACACGTTTAAAGAAATTTTATATTTTTTATATTCTAAAATAATAAAATTTCTTGTTTTTACGGGGGGAGGTGTTGTGTATGCTACACAGACGTGCCGCCTTTACCCAGTTTATCATAAGACCTTATTTATTTAAGATTGCAACCATGCTAATGGTATTGTTGTAAACAACCCTTCAACCCTCTAACTTTTTGTACCTTACCCGAATTCTATGAATTCAATGTGTACCCCACATGTTATTTCAGACCACCCGCACTTCTTACCAGAATATATATATATATAACCATGTGTAGTTAGAAAAGGGGCAGTCAGAAGTAGAGATCCAGAGTAAGCAGCTTAAATAAAGAAATTGTAAATAGTGAGATATTTGTTATTGAAATTCCATTCCTTTTACGAAGGCATCATCATTCACATCATCCCGGGGACTCAACAATACATTACTCTCAAGTGCAATTTTTTGTCAGTATTGACTATTTTGTTTATTTACTTATGCATTCAAATAAAAACGTGTTTCATCTGACTAATCATGCGATGAATAAAGTTTTTTTTAATTTTGTAAAAATTAACAGTAAAGATTTTGTCAAAACTCGTCTTAACAATGTATTACTACTCTTAAGTGCATGTTTAATTAAAGAACGTTGTGAACTACGTGTCAATGCTACTCAAACTGTTCCAATGTTTTTGCTAAAGCACCTTCCAGTGGTAACGCCCGGTGTGAGTCACGCGGCAACTGTTATTTGAGTTTTTTTTTTAGAGTTAATTTTTGATATTTTATTAGTTTGCACTTCTAATGTAGTTTAAATTTGATTGCAAAATTTTAATCGTTGAGTCTAATAGAAATTATTCTCCCGTTCAAGTTTGGTGTTCTTAAATTTTGTTTTTTTTTTAATTTTTAATTAATTAAAAATTACATTAAGCTGGAAAACTATTTTTCTATGAATTTATCTTTTGTTAAAATTTAATTACATTATTCTCAGAATACGGTCCACCGGATGTTATTTGGTAGAAGTTCGATTCAGTTCGGGTTTGCTTTCCTGAATAGCTTTTTTACATTATTACCAACAATGTAAACGATCAATAAATAATATTTATCTTGTAGTTGTAGTTCATTTTCTTTGTTATCCACTACATAATATATAACATTCTTATATGTATAAAGTAATTCAATAATAATATAATTTAATTTTTTTTTTAATCCATATTGTGACAATTACTTTTAACACCTGAATTTTAAAATGGTGACTTTTCTTCACAAATCAGTAGAGGTGAGATGCCATTATGTTGTTTATTTTTGATAGCAACAAAAACTACTTATTGTGCGCACCCAATAGGTGTTTTCCATTTGAGCGCTTCATGCACCTGGTGCGATAGAGGTTGAGTGCGACTATTATCAAATTGAACTATTTTCATATTTTTAAAATTTGCAAGCAAGACAGGCTCACACTTGAAAAACGCACCAGAAAATATTTGACGTTTGTGGGATGTTCTCTATCTCAAGAAACACATTGAAAATGTAAGACGCCACCAAGTGCAATTGTTTCATCAAATAGAAAACCGCTTTTGTAAAAAAAAACCACTGTCAACAGAAAGTATACGTCAATCTTTTTTTTACATATACATGCCTCACTTGAAAATGGTCAACAAAGTGCGCGTGCAGTTATTATCTTTTTCTTCTTCTTCTTCTTCTTTTTCTTTTTCTTTTTATAGTTCCTTATCCGTTCCGGATGCTGGTAACCATTCTTGCAATCATTACTTTATTTACTGCTGCTCGGAAAAGCTTGGTGGTGGTCATGCTAACCCATGTTTGAAGATTCTTCAGCCATGGTATCCTTCTTTTTTTGACAGCTTTTTTTCTTGCTATTTTTTCTTGCAGTATTTTTTGCAGTAGCTGAAATTTGTTTTTATTTTTCATAATATGCACCTGGAGCAAGTTTTCTGCATTTTATGGTGTTGAGGAACTCTTTCTCCTTCTGCATTCTGTTAAGGATCTCAGTGTTGGTTATGCGGTTTTTCCACAAAATTCTCAACATCCTTCGATATAACCACATTTTAAATGCTTCTAGTTTCCTGCCTTGGGGCGCCTCAAAATTTGACGTTAAAGGATATTGCTCATAAAATATGGCGTTTTGAAAAACAGCATTGTCAGCCGAACACAAAAATATGCACCGAGAGCACCCCAGTGCATAAACAGTGACACAGCCAAAAACGCCATTAGATTTTGTAAACTTTTGTATAATTTTTAGCAAGCCATTGCTTTCTAGCTAGTCCCTAGACCAGGCGTGGCCATATAGCTTGGGAGACGGATCCGGCCTGCAAAGTAAGGTTAAATTAGAAAATATTTTTTTTGTTTGTTAATGTTTATTGAGTGTACACAAAATAAAGCAGTAAAATGATTTCTTAGATTTATAAACAATATTAAACGTAAAAACAGAAATTGTTAAATTTTGATGTTAAAAATATAAAAACTTAATAAAAAAACAAAACGATTTAATTTGAGCAAAACTTCTTTAAATATATAATATAATAAAACAGAAAAGTTCCAGTTTTCTACTATGTACCCTGTACTACAAGGCACCATATTGTACGAAAGATCTATTTTATTAGATATTTTAGGTACTGCTAAAATAACTAAAAATTTTAAGATCAAACAGAATAAAGTAAATTTCGAATTGAACTTAAAAAGTTTTGAAAACTGACAAACTTTTGCATCAAATATTAGCGGGAAAAACATATTTTAGTTGTTTTGATTTAAAAAAAATAGTTTTTTGGCGAAAAGTTGTTTTACCAAAAATCGCTTTTTTTGTTTTTTTATTTGGAGAATTATCGCAAGTTTACAGATCGAAAAACTTTGTCTTAAATAAACCTATAGATAATAAACCGGCGCAAATTAAACGTTCAAGTTGTTCTGCACTGCAATTTAAGCAGTTACAACTTCATTTAATACTCAATACTCAATATACTTGACAAGTATACTTTAATTTTTTTTTTCTTACTCCGTCCTGATTTTAATATAACCCACTTATATTTACCTACATCAAAATTGTATTTTAACATATTTCTAAGAATGTTAATTCAACTAAATATTTAATAAATGTACTATTTAGAAATTAAAGTTTTAGCGTACTTTATAATCTGGTACAGTAGTGTCATCTATAAGATTTTAAACGTAACTAAGATAAATCATCACATAAAATACGATAGATGGCGGCACTAGTATGAGTTTTTAGTATAATTATTTGAAAACATTTGTTTTACAAAGATTTCTATATTAGTTCAAAGTAATTATAAGTTTAATAATATATACAATAGAATTCTACACAATCGTTTAGAATTTCTATTGCTCATTATGTTTTGTTTATAATTAAAAAAATTATAAAATATTATTTAAGTATGAGCATTTACAATAAAATATTTACATAAAAGTTGTTTTACAAAAAACTATAGTTAAAAATGAAATTTATTACGTTTTTGTTTACCAGTTTCGATTTATTTTTTAAATTTATGTAAAAGCAAAAAAAATAATGCTTTTTATTATTAAATGTACCATATTTACGATGATGATACTATTGTATTATTTGTATTTATAGTAATATTGAATCTTTTAACTTTATATTTATTTATAATAAAGTCATTATTTTTACCTAACATTAATAATAATAATAATAATAATAATAATAATAATATTTTATTGTATCAAATAAATACATTAGAACAATGTTTGATATGTCAGTATAAAAATATATAATATATACATAATAAAAAAAAAATAATTATTATTATAAAAATTACATACATAAATTTCTAGATAGCTTATAAACTATTACAAAATTCGTCCATTGAGTAATATGTTTTATCAATTAAATACTTTTTAATGCTGTTTTTGAATTGATTATAATTTTTAATATTTTTAATTGTATCTGGCAGATTGTTATAAATATAGCTACTTGCACAAGTAGGAGATTTTTTGTACCTAGATAAATTATAATGTGGAATATAAATCTGTTTAGCATTCCTAGTATGATCATGGTTTTCTTTATCAACGTTTAGTACTTTTCTGTTCTGAAAAATGTTTAGTAATATACTATAAATGTATATAGAACAAACAGTTAGAATATTTTTGCTACGAAATGTATCACGGCAAGTTTTTCTATATGGAATGTTATAAATGACCCTAACAATTTGTTTTTGCATAATAAACACTCTCTGCACATCAACGGCTTGTCCCCAAACTTGGATATTATACTCAATTACTGAGTATGCTAGCGCGTAATATACCGTCATAAGTTGCTCAGTGACAAGTTCTTTCTTTAAATTTAATATGGCAAATGTGGCTTTACCAAGTTTTGAGCACACTGAATCGATATGAGTGCTCCATCGCAACTGTGAATCAATTGTCACGCCTAGCAATTTAGCCGAGTTCGTTAATCCAATTTCAGTGTTTAAAAGGTTTTCTTGATTTTTACAAAAAAGTATGCTGGTTGTCTTAGTTGTATTAATCATTAATTGATTTCTCTTGCACCAGTTTGAGAAGTCATTTACTACAGATTCAATTTTTTTATTTAACTCAAGCATTGTGTTACTCTCAACAAGAATTGTGGTGTCATCAGCGTACATAAAAACTTCTCCATCTTTAATAAACTTTGGCAAATCGTTAGCAAAAATAAGAAAAAGAAGCGGACTTAATACTGCTCCTTGGCCTACTCCTACATTAAGATGTTGAACTTCAGATGTTTTCTGTTTAACACAAACTTGAATTTTCCTACTCGACATAAAACTAACAATAAAGTCATTTATAGGCTCTCGTATTTCAATTTTATCAAGCTTATATTGCATGAATTTAGTGTTTACGCAATCAAAAGCGCAATACAAATCAAAAGAAATCATTACAACATGTCTACCTTTATCTAAACTATTATGAGTAGATTGTACCAGACTAAAAAATGCAGTTTCTGTGGATCTCCCTGGCCTAAAACCATGCTGAGAATTTGATAATATATTAAAATTAGAAAGATAGTCATGTAATCTTGTGACAAGTGCTCTCTCAATAATTTTAGAAATCCAACTCAACAGTGTGATTGGTCTATAGTTATGGAAAAAAAGTGGAACTACATTTCCTACTTTCAACATGTCTAGAAATTCACCAAGCATAAAACACTTATTAATTATATCAGTAATACTTTCGGATAAAGCAAATTTACAGTGTTTGATTAGTTTTACGGGAATTTTATCAGGCCCAGTTGAGCTTTTATTTGGCAGTGTGTTTATTATTGCTATCACTTTGTTTCTAGTTACTGCTGTTACAAACATAGATTGCTTAGCTACATAAGAATACGTACAGTCCGTGGACAGATTGTTGCCAAAGTGTTGCTGTAGTTTACTTTTTATTGTGGTTGCAAAATGTTCTGCAAGCATATTACATACTCTGGAGCTGTCAGATATAATATTTTGCTGTGCATCTGCAAGTACAATATGATTTTCACGTGTCACTTGCTTAGCAGTTCTGTTATTTATAACATTCCATATAGACTTGATTTTGTTATGTGAATTTGCTATTATATTAGAGTTAAACATTTTTTTGTATTGAATTGTATTTTGCATTATTGCATGCTTATGCTCAATGTACAAATTTTTCAAAACTATAGAACCACTTTGTTAAGAAATTTTAATTGATTAAGATCACGTTTATCATTATAATTTAGTTTTGATGATTGATTTTGTTTTATTTTGGTTGTTTGTATAGGACATGTCAGATCCAAACACCACTTAAAATAGCTCCAAAAATGGTTATAAATTTGATTGATATTTTCATTCTTAATATAATCAGTTTTATAAATAGAATCATAATAATGTAAAAAAGTATTTTCAAAAAGTGATATGTTGGAGAGATTAAAAATTATACATCATATTAATAGTTATTAAACGTCTTTCGATTTTTTTTATAATGGAAAGGTCGGATGGCTTTTAGAATTTCAAGAACGATTTATATTTAAATTATAGAAGTTATTTATTTAAATATCAGGGGACGTTTTGGAAGTTAAATCAACTTCCTTCCTCAGCACTATAGTAATTATTAAAAAAAAACAAAGATAAGAGTTATCAAAGTATAAAAGAGTTTTTTTATAAAATGAAGGCGTTCAAAGTACACAGTTAGATAGATACAACCAATATAAAATTAACAAAATTTAACAAATAAGTTACACATAGATAATTATAATATAATAAAATTGTTACTACGGATTATTGTCTTTTTTAAAAAGTATTTTCTATAAAGATATACATCAAGAAACACCAAAAATTCTGATATAATGATTATAATGGGTGCTTTAATGCAAAAGTGGACAAGAAAAAAGTTGAAAGATCTATTGACGGGTTTGGTCTACAAGAAAAAAATGACAGAAAGTCTGCAAAAACATATTTTAGTGCTAACATGAACTTCGATCATAATCCGATGTAAGTTAAAATCAATATAACCCTAAAAAAAACTATGTAGACTCAAAAGAACCTATAATAACAACCTAATATAACAAAAAAAGTATAGATAGAGAATAAACAGAGATGTGTCGAAACAGAGCTAAAAAGAATAACAAAAGAACAGCAAGTAAGTAGGGAAATTAAGAAAAAAAAGCCTTGTATAACAAAAAATTTTTGGAATGCGTGGAAAAAAGGAGAAAGAACAAAAACAACGTTAAAGAATATAAAAAGATACACAAAACAATAAAAAGAAACATCAAAAGCTAGAGAAAAATACCAATGCAAAGAAATAAGGTCATTGAAAGGGAGATTTTACTGGTTAAACATGCACAAGAAGATAAAGAAAACTGACTGGATGCAAGAAAAATAACAATGCCAATGTACCAAACTTAAGAGATGAGAAGAATATGTTATGGAATTATTTGATGGTACAAGATCTTTAAAACATACCATAGAAGTGGACAACACAAACTTAAAAATACTTAGAACAAAACTGGCGCATGTCTTAAAATCTAAAAAATCTGTCGGTCCAGATCAGATGCTTATAGAAATTATCAAACTTTTTGATGAAAAGACGATCGAAATTTTCTTAGACCTTTTTAACATCATATGCAATTAAGGAGAAATACCTAAAAAATGATTGACGTTACTTTTGCATTTATTCCTAAGAAACTAAACAAAAAATGCTCAAAATATCAAACTATCGCGAAAAACTTGAGAAAGATTTTATGCGGAACTAAGAACATAAGAAGCGCTCTTCAAGATCAACGTTTTTTCTAACGCTGGCATGTTACATTAACTTTAAAAAGCATTTGACAAAGTAAACCACAACAAACTGCAATAGCTATTTCTTAGTAAAAACATATACTGGGGTCAAATGCTAACCTAAAAGTGAAAAACCAACTTACTGAAAAAATAGAGATTTGCAGAAAAGTAAAACAAAGATTTTTGAACAAAGATGTTTCTATTGCTTTTGCTATTTAACATGTTGCTAGATTTAAAAAAAAACATAAAAAAGAAAATTACGAGGTTTATTATAAATAGAGAAGTAATTAATAATATAAGAAATGCTGATGACACAGTACTATTGGCTAGCAATCTTACAGACATACAACCCCTAGTTAATAAGTTAAAACATTGCAACAAATATGGACTAAAAATCAACTAAAATAAAACTAAGGTACTGATAGTTACAATTTTTTTACAAAACTAAAACCAATTAAACTTAAGAACATTATCATAAAATATGTGCAGACATTTAAATACCTAAAGTCAAGATAAATCAAACAAAAAATATAACAAAAGAAATAGCAATAAAAACGATGAAGTTATTCACAAGACATTAACTTGAAAAGATTCAGATATATAAAGCTTGTTGTTCATTGTTAACGACATAGACAAAAACAGAAAACAGAAAGTCAAATATATTTTTTGGTAATATGATAATGTATGCTGAAAGTATAAAAAGAAAAGGTAACGGAGTACAGGTACTTTAGAGCATGGGCTAATAACACTTGTGATCAAGGCCAAGAAATAAAAAGCCAAATTGAAATTATTATAATAAGTTGCAAAAAATACTATGCAACCGCGATATAAACCTTTCTCTCATTGAACGAATGTTGCAACGGTTTGTCTTCAGTGGATTGTTCTATGTATGGTGCAAAAGCATGGACACTTAAACAGAATAACGTAAAACAAATCAAAAGCTTTAAGATGTAGTGCTACTGTCGGTAGCATCTGAAGAAGACGGGCACTGTAAGAATAAAAAAAGTGTTGAGAAAAATATGTTAACACTAAACACAAATAAAAAAGAAAAAAATGTGGTTAAAGCATTTGTTAAAAAAAATGTTTGTTAAACAACGTCACAAAAAAGCACTATAAAAATATATGAACTTTTTGCTACTAGCAGACTTACTACATACGTACATACTGTGATTACTGATATCACTTTAATATGTCAATAATTGTTTAAGAGAGCCACTTGTTTGGTTAGCAATAAAGCGTTAAACAACGTCTTTAAAACATGAAAAAAGAAGAAAGCAAAGAAAATTAGAAAAATAAAAGGAGAAGTGTAATATGAGTATGATTAGTGTTCTAAACAATAGAAAAATGTACATTGAATAAAGAAAAAAAATTGAAGAAAAATTTTGCAAAAAACTAGTATTTTGAAAAATATTGCACTGTTTGCAATCTGTAGTTTTTTAAGTAAACTTTATTTTTTTCTTATTGTATCTTCAGTTCAGTTTTCATTTGCTACATCGCAAGTTACAAGTTTATTATCAAACATAGAAGTAGTTGGGTTAAATTAAAGATAAAAAATGGATATTGCATAATTGTTTATTAAAGCTAATAAAAACAATAAAAATGTATACTTTAAATTAACTTTACCGTAATTGTTTAAAAAGTTGAGGATTAATGTTGAAAAATTTGAATTCCTTTGATCACCAGTTTGATACGCATAAAATAACAAAAAGTTTTTTAACAATATTAGTTTTATAAAACTTATGTCACTATACAAACCCGTATCAACAAAATGTATTGAAATATTTTTCTTCTATGTTTTGTGTAAAACAGACGAAAAGAGTTTCATAAATTACACATTATTTTACAAATTTTTAAAAAAGTTTGCTGACGTATATTTCCGTTCATAAATGAATATTTTTACAGACCGGATTTTTGAATTTTTTTAAATCAAATTATATTTATAAAAATTCGATTTGTTTTAGAAAATAATTTATTTTTAATTAACTTGTCGACTGATAACTTAGATCATTGTATTGTATGTAATATAAATTATAATAATAATTCAATTAATAAACTTATGTAATTAATTGGAATGAGTATGCAAAGCATTCGCAGAAAATGATTGCTTGGAATTCAAATGATCCAATGTTGGCAATGGCCCCCCACTTAGATTGACGTCATGCGCGAACAACCAAATCCATTCCAAAGATTTCCTTGAATTTGACAGTTCGCGGTGGTGCAAGTGCTGTAAAAATCTGTGATAAAATGTTATTAATAAAATGATATAATAAAACGATATAATCAATAGTGCTATTAACTTTATCATACGTGCTGTGAATTGATTAAATCTAAAAAAATTAGTGTCTGATGTGTACATTAATTTATTAGGATATTGGGAGTCAACTATGAAATGTCAAGCAGTAAGTATCATGTTTATGCTAGAAAATAACTAAATTGTTTAATTAATTGCTATCATTATATTGCATGATGTGTATGTGTAGAAATGTATATGGTTTGAAACATTTGAAATTGCAGATGAGTCATGCTGGATGTCTTGATTTAGATTAAATGTCAACCCCCTACTGCATCATGTTTCATTTGTTTTTTTGGCTTTCAGTCTTAGTTTGTTTGGGTTACAGACAATTTTAGACTGAGTATTTTCAACAGCATACAAAGATCAGTGGTGCTAGTGTAAAGTTTTACTCGGTGGTCTGTTTATAACGTTTGAATATAATCAATTTATCTCCAGTTGTCATAGTGATAACTAGGTATATATATTTGAATAATTTTTATAATGTGATAATAATATTTGTAAGTAAAATAGTGGGAAGCTATCTAAGTTTTTTCATATTATGGAGTATTTTTTTCATTTAGCACTGTGCTTGACAAACTAATAAGATTGTTTTATTACATATTTTTCTATTGGTGCTGTTATTGGTTGTTTTATGTATAAAATGCTACTTGTTATGATTATACACTATAAAAAATTATGTTTTACGTTTATTTGATTTGAGTACTCCGGCATGATTTGGTGTACAAGATTAGATAATCACTTGTTATTTTCACAATCTATAATGTTGTACTAACAATTTATTTGTTTCATCTAAAATAACATCATTATTTAGTATTATTGAACGTCCTTCAGTAATTAAATAAAAGTAATGGAGTTTTACAGTCATTTTATTCATTTACATAAAAACAGTTCTTATTAAATTATAATTCAAGCTGATTAAAAATACTTGCAAAAGGCAGTTAATTATGATGATATTTTATTAGATGTAAGTCACATTGTTAACATTTCATATGTTTGAATAAAAACAAAACAATATCAATAATAAGGATAAAAACAATTTCATGTATAAAATAAAAAATAGGCTAGAATTGCTTTACTTATTAAACTATGAGTTCATTTAGGTACATTGGATCGTAAATACAGAATAAAACGATATTAATGGTTATAAAAGCTAGATAAGAGACTTCTTATAAGAATACATAGAAGTTTTTAGTTTAGATAGCTCATACGCAATCAATATTTTAAAGTTTTAACTTTAGGTTATAATTCAGCATACCTTTCTTAAGTTGGTATATTTGATTGTTCTAATATTTTTCTTGATCTTAAGTATTTGCAAATTATAAGTCTTGCGAAATAATGAATTTGGAAGCTTATTCTATGTTTTGGTAGTCGAGTTAAAAAATTTTCTTAAAAGTTTTGGTTCTACATTTCTGAAATGTCAGTGAATATTTGATGAATGAATTTCTAGCAAGTCTTGTACTAAGATAAATATTTGTTAGATGGCAGTATGTTTTGTATTTCATTTGAACAATGTCCATGGAAATATCTATAGAAAATGCAAAGATCTACAACATTACGTCGATGTTGTAAAATATCTAAGTCATCAGTCAATTTTGGGTTGGCAATGAATTAAATAGCTGGTTTTTTAATAGAATTTAGAAGAGGTAGTGTAGTTTCAGATGCTTGTGCTCATAGGTTTTTTTAAGTACTGAACAATGGGGGAGCTACGGTTTTGGAGAAAAAAAATACAACTTTGTCATTTATTTAATCTTTATTTTGTAAATTCTGGGAGCCCCAGGTATTGACATAAAAGTCAGAGGGCTGCTTGTGGGCCCTTCAGCATGGCAATCCCTTGCTTACAGGTAGCTCCGCCCCTGGTACTGAAGTAAAAACTGTATACATCTATTAAGATATTCTAGTTTTCTAAATACTCTTGAAGCTATGTTGACAACATGGTTGTTCCAGAGAAGATTATGTGAGATTGTAACCTCTAGAAGACAAATTAAAGAAGATTTAGATATAGATTTGTTGTTTAGTTGAATATTTTGAATTGATGATACTTAGGGGTTGAGTTTCTTTTATGCTTGTACTAATAGTTTTGAGATTAAATCTCAAATTGATCTTGGATTCATGAATCCGAGATTTATTTTGATAGTTGTTGATTGGCTCTAAGCTAATTTATGGATATTGTGACAGCGCGGAACAAGTTGAAAACTATGCAATCGTCAATATAATCCTAGATTCAAACAATCTTGGGACCATCTATGATTATTTGAATATTGATGGTTGCATAGTTTTCAACTCGATCAGAGAATTAAGCAAGGAATACATTAGTCGAATGCAACTAAAGTTGTCGTCACAATATCTGTGAATTGGCTTAGAGCCAATCAACGAATAGCAAAATGAATCTCGGATTTATGAATCTAGGTTCAATCTCTCTGACTATTAGTATGGGCATTAGAGTTAAAATTGACTAAGGGCCGCTTTTACAATCGTCGGTTAAACAAGGAATAGCGCTATCTAAGGAATATATAAAAATGCGCTTTTACAATCTCTTATAACTTATATCTAGTATAGTAACTAAGTAACGCGCACAACAAATTAGTGTATAAACAATGTATACGTCAATTTATAAGTCAGTTCCAGAAACGGCCATCTTTGTGATAAATGATTTTTTAGAAAATGCATAAACGTGTTGCAGCTAAAGTAGGATTTGTTGCAAAAATTTTTGCACAGAAGATAATTAATAATCGTCGAGCATTATTTCCTTGATTGACCTAATCATTGGGACCTTCAGATGGTTTGCCTTTATTTCTAGTTCTAATTTGGGATTTATTGAATAGAGATTCTACTCGAGTGTGCGGGTGATTGAAATTTTACAATGGCCCCAATTACTTTAGGAGTCCTAGCAATTTCATAAAACTTTATTTGTATGTTTTGAGAAGAATATACCAGGGATAACTTATCCGGTGCTTGGAGCAGTAGTTTTCTCTAGTATAGTAACCAAGTAACGCGCACAACAAATTTGCGTATATATGACTTATACGTCAGTTTATAAGTCATTATTGACGTTTTAATAGGTTATCCAGACTGTAACAAGGGCAAAACTAATGCTTTACCAGGTATATACGTTTAGATAAATTTATTCCTGGTATAAGTTATCTGACAATTGTAAAAGCGGCCCTAAGCTGGGAGTATTGAGATTGATATGACTATGGCATAATTCAAAACAGGCAATTTAAACATCATAGCTAACATTGTTTTTAAATGTCATATCAGAAATATGTTAAGCAAAAGTTTTTATTTAAATAATTACTATAAAAACAGTGAATATATGTCTAAAATGGCATAGTTTTGATGATATGTGAACCTATAGGGGTTGAGGATGACCTCAGCATTCTACATTATGAAACCAAGATAAACAATAAAAATCCAGATTGCTTTAATATACTAAGTTCTGCTTATCGGGGTGTTTGTGCCTACATCTACAAATAACAAGCATACTCTAGACTAGGGCTTCTTAAACTATGGGTTTTACTTAACATAGTCCTGGGGTCACGAGATTCTAAAACTATATTTTTTTATATGAATGTATATTGCTACTATATTTATATGGGGTTGCCCAAAAACTCACAATCATAAACGGGGTTCTGAATGAAAAAAGTTTAAGAATCTTCTCGAAAAGATTATTTTTGGAATAGGCATATACGATTCTCTAAATAAGGCGACTTATACTTTTGACAAGCTTCTTCAAGATAATTATTGAAAAATTGAAATTATTTTATTAGAATATTTTTCATTCATTCATCTTCTAAAACACTATTTGGCCAACAGTCTATAATTTTTGCTGCTTTTTATAATCTTACTCAACTTTCTCAGTAACTCATCTATTTTCCTTGTGATAGACTTTTTGGTGAACCAAGGTTATTAGCTCTGTATCTTTTAACTATTCCAGAGATTGTAACAACTACTGCTGGTTTAGGAAATTTTAATCATTCACTTTATAATAAGAAGCAAAAAGCAATTAACAAATTCATAAGTAATTGTTTTGATTACACTAATCAGGATTATAAAAGAGCTTGTAAACAATGTGACAATCTAATACAATCTGAAAAAAGATAGGATTGACAGAAACGAAGCTAACAAATTTCTCAGCTTTCTATATACAACTTTTTTTTTTTTTTTTTTTTTTTTTAATTGAGGTGGGAAAATGCCTTACGCACTTTGTGTGGGGCTCCCGGTTACCCGTATACTCACTAAAAACTCTAACCTCTAAGCCCTCCAAGCTTTGCGGGATTACCGTTGTGGTATTACTTCACAAAGTCTGGACACCTTCTATTTATCCTACTATCCTTGACTTCCTGCTCTTGCTTTCTCCTCTTCTTCTTTTGTTGCCATTATTCTCCGTATGCCATCATCAATGGCCCTCCAGTTGTATGCACTTTCAAGCATGAGTGTGGTCAAGTTGTTTACGGTTATCTCTTTACCGACTCTTAGCTGCATCTCTTCTCTGGTGCTTCTCCAGCGAGGGCACTTTACCATTGTGTGCTTTGGGGTATCTTTCTCTCCACAATAGGGGCATTTGTCCTGTTCTGCTAGGCACATTCTTTTTAGGTATGACCCAAAACATCCATGACCTGTTAGGATCTGTGTGAGGTGGTAGTTCAGGTTACCATGTTTTCTGTTTACCCACGGTGTCACCAAGGGTATGAGGGTCTGTGTCCATCTGGCGACGTCACCCTTGCACTGCCATTTTGCTTTCCATTTTTTCATTGTTTCCACTCTCTTGTCTTTGCTGTGCCCCTTTGGTTGTTTCCCTTTACCTTCGGCCCGCTCTTTGGCGAGAAGGTGTATGGGGATTGTGCCCGTTATTGCTTGTATGGCCTTGGACGAAACTGTTCTGTAGGCACTGGCTATTCTAATTGCCATTTTTCTTCTGGCCCGCTCTAGTATTATTCTGTATTTTTTTTTCTCGCAGCTTTCTATCCAGATGGGTACGGCGTACAACAGTATTGAGTCCACCGTTGCACCCATAACTTTACGTTTCTCCGCTCTTGGACCCCCTACATTCGGCATGATACGTGCCAGGGTCATTACAAGTTTCTCTGCTTTTTGCTTTACCTCTGTTATATGAGGGCTCATATTCCAGTTTTTACCGATTCTCATCCCTAGGTATTTGATGCTGCCTTGGGATGTGATTGTTGTATCCCCTAGATTGATTTTAACTGTGATGTCCTTCCTTCTACCCATCAGGACAACAGCTTCCGTTTTATGGGTTGCCAGTTCTAGACCCATTTTTTTGATCCACCTTCTTATCTTGTAGGACGCCCACTCTGCCTTCTCTTCCATTTCCCTTATACTGTTACCCCTGACAACCATAGCTAGATCATCAGCATATGCTATTGTAGTAATCCCTTGTGTCATCTGCTCTCTCAGCAGACCATCATAATATATATTCCACAAGGTGGGACCCAGGACAGACCCCTGAGGCACCCCGTAAGTTATTTCCAGAGTTGCTCCGGAGCTGCATTCTATGATTCTATCCTGTAGATAGTGGCATAGGATTTTTCTGAGGTATGTTGAAATTCCCCTTCTCTCTAATTCTTCTATTAGTCTCCTCCAGGGCACCGAGTTGAAAGCATTCTTTATATCAAAGGTGATCAACACCGCCAGTTTGTGTGTAGGATGTTCAGCTACCTGCCCCACTGCTTCTCAAACATGTCTAAGTGCATCCAGTGTGGAGTGGCCAGATCTGAACCCGTGTTGGTTTTTACTCAGGCCACCATTCTTGTCTAGTTCCTCTGTAAGTCTCGTGTTGAGGACGTGCTCATACAGCTTTCCCAGTGGGTTCAGTAGACATATAGGTCGGTATGCCTTGTCTTCGTTTTTTTGGTAGGTTTCTCGATTAGTACTAATTTTGCCCTTTTTCAGTCCTTGGGGAAGATGCCTTGCTTTATGAGTTTGTCAAGGACCTTCGCGCAGAGATGAGGTCTTTTTGTTGCTATCGCTCTGATCACCTCCGGCGGTATCATGTCTGTCCCTTGTGCCTTTTTTCTTTTAATTTTACCACCTGCCTTAAGTATTTCTTCTTCTGTACATTCCGGTATCATATCCATATCTGTTCTTATCTCTAACCACGTTGTTCTGCCTAGGTTCGGAAAGAGTTTCTTGGCTTCAGCCGTTATCTCCTCCCCTGACAGTGTTATTGGGGATCTTTGTCCTATTTTATTTGTGACAATTTTATATCCTTTGCCCCATATATCCCCATTTAGTTCCTCGCACAGTTTCTTCCAGGCCATCTTTTTGGATTCCATTATTGCCTTCTTAAGGTCTTTTCTCTCACCTGCGTATGCCTCTTGTGCTTGTTGCAGAAGGTATATGTCTCTTGGGTTTTTTCCGTTTAATCTTGTCACAATCCTTTTAGTTTTTATACATCTCCTTCTCATGTTTGCAATATCATCACTCCACCAATACATTGGTTTGTAGTTTACCCTGCCCCCTTTTTTCTTTAAAGTCTTTTTGCAGGTTTTTATTATAGATTCTTTTAGCTTCTCAGCAGTGTGTTCCATTCCCGTTGTGTTTAGGTCCAGGTTTGAGAGAAATTTTGCCTCTTGCTCATTGCGGAAAGACCATCCGGTGATTTCTCTTGTCTTCTCCCAAGTCTTTACCTTCCCCGGCCTGACTTCGAAATGTATGTTCATGTGATCACTCAGATTCTCTTCCTCGCCCACATGCCAGTTGCTAATTTTTGTTACCATCTTAGAGGTGCACAGGGTCACATCTATGAAGGATTTTGCTCCGTTTGTTTGGAACGTAGGTACTCCCCCTCTATTCAGGACGCAGAGTTCGTTTTCGTTTGCCCATTCCGCCAACATGTCACCTTTCCGGTCGTCTTTGGGAGACCCCCATATGCCTGACTTAGCGTTGAAGTCCCCGCCAATGATCTTATCTTTCTTGTGTTTTTTTTGGTCCTTACTTAGTTCTGTTAGCCACTTTTCGAAATGCTCAATGCTTTTATTTGGGGAGAAGTAGCAGGCATACATCACTGTGTCCCGGTCCTCCACCCAGGTGTAGCCTACCCCACTTCCTGATTTTAATGCCGGAGATTTAGTATTGTCAGGGATGTATATTGCTGCGTCTTCATTTTTATCCATAATCCATCTTTTCCTAGTTGCTGCTATTTTCTTATTTGGTTCCGAGACAGTTCCATTCTAGTAGATCCATAGCCGCTCTACATCTGTTTAGGTTAACCTGTATAACCTTCATTTTCTAGCCCTTCCGGCCATATACAACTATATTTTCCATAAAACATTTCATTTATTACAAGGTACAGCCATACACGAATAGTGTGGCCTCTATAATAGGCAACTTAGTATACACAAAAATTATGTTGAATGTGGTTAAACTTATGCCTATGCCCGTTTTAGCATGTTTCAATCCCAGAACAACATCGCCTATGGAATGTTTAAAATGCGCAAATGCTAAAACGGGCAAAGGCTTTACTAAGTTGCCTATTATAGAGGCCACACTATTTGTGTCTGGCTGTAGTTCAAAATCTTTAAAACTTCTTTTTTGAAATGATCAAAATAGTAAAGTTACTATCTAAAAGAAAAAGCAGATATTTTTGCAAACCAATTTGCATCTAACTCTACTATTTTAAATCCTGATAAAATATGGGTTCAATTCACTTCAGGTAACGAGTTGTCAAAAGATATCTTATTAGAGAGACAAGTCTGATTCTTTAAATTATAGACCAATTGCATACTGTCCAACCTGTCTAAAGTTTTTGAAATATATTTATTAATTTTCACATTGTTGCATAAGTTCTTAAAACAAAATAACTTTATCTCAGATACTCAATATGGATTTCGACTAAAACCGAGGGGTTAACAACTTAGTAAAAAAATGTACACCTGATTATGAATACTCGTAATTATTACGTGATTATGTAATGATTACGTGATTATGTAATAATTACGTGATTATGTAATGATTACATGATTATGATTATGCATTGATTACGTGATTATTTAATGATTACACAATGATTACGTGATTATTTAATGAATACGCAATGATTACGTGATTATTTAATGAAAGCGTAATGATTATATGATTATGTAATGAATACATGATTATTCAATGAATACGTGATTATGAAAATGATTATGTGATTATGTAATGATTACACATATTTTTAAGATTTAATAATTCTGTATTAAATCTGCGTGCATTAATTATTTTAAACCGATCATAAAATTATTTTGATGTTTAATATTAATATATTATTATAACACTTATGTTTTATAATAATCTTCAATAAAGTACTTACTACAGTTTCTTATAGATAATAAGAAACATAAACTAAAAATATACCTATCTCGATGTTTATTAATGTTTTATGTAGATTAGAAAAAATCCACCACCAAGAATAAAAATGTGATGTTTATTTTTTAATGTAATAAACATTAAAAAATAAACATATAAAAATCTTTTCAACAAAAATAATAACAATACATAATAAAATTTGTACCACTGAATAATTATATTCGACCGAAGTAGGTTTTTATTTTAATACAGGGAGTTTATAAATGAATGGGATTATGTAATCACTTTAAATATGCCGTCTCTTTAAAACTGTTTACTATACTACATATGTTTTCATATGTTTGCTTGACAGCTGTCAAAGTTGATCTGTCAAAACAAATAGTTTAGTGAACAATTTAAAAAAAGCGGCACATTTAAAGTGATTACATAATCCCATTCATTTATAAACTCCCTGTATAATAAATAAATAACTGCACACACACATATGCCAAGGGTTGTATAAAAACACCTGAGAAATTGTCTGGGAATAAATCTCTAGCGGCACAATTAGATACAGATTGGACACGACTGAATTTACCATACGAATATATATGATTCCATAAAACCAATATTTGATTATGTGAATATGCGTACTCAACATTTGATTATTTGAATACGCGTAATCAATATTTGATTATTTGAATACGCGTAATCAATATTTGATTATTTGAATACGCGTAATCAATATTTGATTATTTGAATACGCGTGTTTTAATATTTGATTACACTATTTATTAAAAGATTATGTAATGATTACGTGATTATATAATTATTACGTGATTATATAATGATTACTTGATTATGTAATGATTACGAATATTACGTAATTATTATTTGATTCTGTAATGATTATTTTTATTTTGTACACTGATTACGCAAGTTGTTAACCCCTCGACTAAAACATTTGAAAATAGATCTTCTGAAATGTTGTCGCAAATGGAATTTTATTTTAGACAATCATGGACAAAATGTTGTAGTTGTTCCAGACATTTGTAAAACATTTGATAGGGTATGTCATCTTATTCTTATTAACAAGCTTCATTGTATAAGTTTTGATCACAAATCTGTAAGTCTTATCAATAGCTTTCTTGACAATAGAAAAATTATAATTAGAGTTGATGGTTTTAACTCTGACACCAAAATCAAAATGTTTGTGTTCTTCTAGGTTTTCCTTATTTGCCGACTTTATTTTTGGTTTACAATAATGAACTATTTATAGTTTTGCAGATAGCACTCTTCATAGTTTTCAAGGGACATATTGACAAATATGACAGAGCGTCTATAAACAAAGACTGTGTATAACTTTGTCAGTTTTAATTCCAAAAAACTTAACTTATACTGTTTATAAAAAAACATAATGTGCGGGTAAAGTCCGTTTTAGAAATGGTCATCAAAAAGACTAATTTGGATAGGGTTTGCAAACTGCTTACAGGATTGAACAAGGTTTTTCAACCTGACTTTGACAGAAGACAATGATTGACTTATAGAATACACTTTCAAAATGAGATATAAATTACAAACAGTTTTTTTTCCCAAAACGAGAATTTTTGATTCTTGGTTCTGATTGTTAGTCATGTAGCAGGACTTTAGATTATAGACGCGCTAGACTGCTATTTTCTGCTAGTTGTATGGTGAAACCAGCATAACAACGGTCTAAACCACGAATGACGTCACGCGCTAATTGTTGCATAAGTTCTATAGTTTTATTATTGATAAACAAATGTTTGAACGAAAGTTTTTTATTATAAAACTTTCTTCAACAATAAATATTAATTATCAGTTATTAAATAACTTGTTTGTACGACAAAATTCAATATTTATGTGGAATAAATAATCTCTATTAATTAAATAATTTAGCAATTCTATGCGCCAAGTACAAGATTTATAGTCATTTTGGTAAAATAAATAAAAATTTGTTTGTATACACACATTTAACAACAAGTTTATTTCTATATACGCGTTGTTGCCCACAATTGACGTCATACGTATCACTTATGTTGGATTTGCTCGTCGGCAAAAAGCGTGTCTATAAGTGTATATGGTTTAAGAAAAGGACAGCAGGCTGTTGAAATGCATCGTTGCACGAAGATTTATACATTTTTCTGCACGCCTGGTGATTAATGTGCTTGTAAGAGTTGTAGCGCTTTTGTTTCTCTTCTAGATGGCCTGCGGTTTTGGACGAGTTGTAGTATTTTAACTTTTTTTGTGGCATGAACAGCTATTATTAGCTTTGTCAACTCTTTGCCTTCTCAATTCGATATACCAAATTTATTGGGATTTGGGGTTTGCCAGCTCGATAAATGCTTCTGGAGATTTTTTTGTGGTGGTTTCAGATATATAGCTTATGGTTGAAATTGCTTTAAATGGCTTTTTGATGTACTTTTTGCATTAAATGTGATTTGTTGCACTAATTTTATTAAAAAAACGAATATTCTGCGCGATTTCAGCTAAATTTTAAAATTTGTGTTAAAATTTACACAGAAAATACGTTTTTTTTTTTAATTTAATGTTTAATAAACATTCAAATAATAAACGTGTTTGAATTTAATACAGAAATTAGGTCTTTTCTACTGTTTCATGCAAAAAAATAAAGTTTTAAGCTGCTTTTTCGTAGACTACGTTAAACAAAAGTGTTTTGCGTTAGTTTCTTACAATAGTTGTGTTTTTCGCCCAAATCGGGCGCATATTTTGGTATTTCTGATTTATTTTATATGATAAATGTGTTTTGTGAGCGATTTTGATCAATTTTATTAAATAAATGTGTTTTGAAAATGATTTTACGTAATAAAACTGTATTTTGAGCGATTTTTAGAAGATTTTACTAAAAATGTTGTACTAACAACTTATTTATTGTAAGAATTTTGTTAAATATCACTCACTACATGTGTTTTATGAGCGATTTTTGATAAATTTTATTAGATAAATGTGTTACGAGAGCGATTTTGGTCAATTTCTTGTACTAAATGTGTTTTCTGACCAATTTTTAGAACATTTTACTATCAATTTAGTACAAAAACTAATTTATTGTAAGCATTCAGTTAAATATTACTCGTTAAATGTATTTTATACGCGGTTTTTGTTAAGTTTCTAATATTAAATGAGATTTGCGAATTTAGTATAGAAAACTAATTTATTGTAAGAATTTACTTTGTCACAAGACACTTGGGTGGGTGTGTGGGTGCGTGGGTTACTTCAGTTCAAACTACTCGACAGTAATCAAGCTCTGGACTGTCCCATCTACTCACCCAAGTGTCCGTAATGAAGAGATTAGAAGTTTGTCTTTCCTAAAGACGTCAGAAATCACTTTTTCACAAGAGACAATGGTGAATCTAATTTTTTTTGGTGACTGACACTTGGGTGGGTGGGTGCACTACTCCAGTTTAAACTATTTGATGCTACTTATGGTCTTGAGTGTCTCACCTACCCGTTCAAGTGTCCGTCATCAAGAGATTGAAAGTTTGTCTTTTTTAAAGACGTCAGAAGTCACTTTGTCACAGGAAACGATAGTGATTCTACCCTCTTGATGACTGAAACTTGAATGGGTGAGTGGGTTACTCTAGTTTAAACTATTCAATGGTGCTTATGGTCTGGAGTGTCTCACCTACCCGCCCAAGTGTCCGTCATCAAGAGATTGGAAGTTTGTCTTTTCTAAAGACGTCTGAAGTCACTTTTTTACAAGAGACCATGGTGATTCTAAGTCGTTAATTATGGTCTGGAGTGTCTCACCCACCCGCCCAAGTGCCCGTCATCAAGAGATTGAAAGTTTGTCTTTCCTAAAGACGTTAGAAGTCACTTTGTCACAAGAGACGATAGTGATTCTATCTTCTAAAAGACGATGGTGAGTCTAACTTCAAACTATTTGATGGTACTTATGGTGTGGACCGACCTCACCATGTGGTTGTAAATGCCACGGGTCACTTGGTGATCCTTTCGTGATCTAAAGAAACTTCAATTTAATTTTATAAAAGAGGAAGGGTTTGTATATTTTTTTCTCAAAAAAAATTTGAAAAATCTTACGAAAAAAATACAGTTTTTGGCAAGACGCAATTGTTTCTTAGTAGATGCCCAACATTTATTTTAAGGGCGCCAAGAGCAGCTGCTAAATACGGACGTTGTCTGTTGATAGTGGGCAAAAATGGCGAAAGATCTAAACGGTTATCATTGGTTTTTATATTTTTCCGGTTCAAATCTACAGTTCTAACCATTGCAGCGATGAGTGTTTTATGATTTTTTTAGTATTTACACAGGTCAAAGTACAAAATTAAATCTGAGGTATTTATTAACAGAATAAAAGATTTTTTTTATCAAAATATCTTTAACATAGGGCTTAAATTTAGTTTTATTTTTTTTTTCAAAATGAGGTAAACTATTGAATAAAGAGGATGATACTCAATCTCATCCCTGGATTTCTTTAGTCTTAGGTGGTGCGTACATGGTGTATTATACTAGAGGAGTTTTTATGTTATAAGAATAAAAAGGTACGGGACAAACAAAGTTTTATTTTTTAATTTAAGAACCATTAACACTAACTAGTCGTCATTCAATAAAAAGTTACGCTCTCTCGAGTGTATTTTTTTTTAGTTTTAGAAAAAAGATGATAGTCACAGGGGTCAAGGTCGGGACTGTAAGTTGGGTGTTGTAATTTCTTAAAGCTTTATTCATTGACTTGAACAGTTTGTGCTTTATTAACGCTGCAATTGTCGTGTAGAAGCACAGTTTTCTGAACATAATTGTAAAGTTTTTTTTGTGAATTGTGTTTTTGTAGATATTCCTTGCTATTGTATTTTAAGAGAAGAGGTCAATCAACACCAAATCTATCTTTAACTTTGTTGATCATTTTGTCAGTTCCAGTGCTTCCAGAGGTCTTCCACACTTTGGGGCATTGTGAATGGATTCTCTAACTCATTTGACTTGCTTGCTATTTTTTCATTCACTGCAGCCATTCTTTAATGGATATTCTTTGCGACTTTTTTTGATAAAAATTTTATGACGCTTGATTAAACTCATGTAAAAATGACAAATCGGTAAACTAAATCGATTTCTAGAATTTAATTTTGAATGAACGATGTATTTTTTATATTCCTGAAGAAGGACGATTTGTCTGAGATAAAATTGACGTGGTCATAGCTAAGACGTTTTTGGGCAGTTAGATCTGCCGTGCTCATATACCCGTGTTTTGTCTCATTTTTTTTTTTTTTATATACTGGGGTTTTGGACTTGAGACAATTTGAACTTTCATTTAAAAAATTTACGAACCAAATAGCGTTCTATCTTATTGCTCGTGCACACGGACACATGTAAAATGTTTTGTTACTTTTTTATTGTTCTGTGTTCTGTGCTTAGTAATTTTATTTTCATGATGAAACGTATGATATAACATGTTTCATTATAATAATAGTTTCGTAAATGACACATTACAATTAGGAGTAGAATCAATTTACATTTCTATTATCAGGCGACATAATCTAACTGTTTTATGAATTGATTAGGAATTATTTACGACGTCACACTATGATTAGATTTAATTTGAATGATAAACTGACAATAATGGTTTATTACTAATACTTGGTATCTTATCGTACATTTATTATGGGTAATTCCACGATAATTCGGACAAACGTTCTCAACATCGACATCTCCGATTTTGCTCAAATTTTGTACACATGTTGGAAACGTTACCACACCTTCCTCAATCTCTTGACATTTGATTACCGATTTAGTTCAAAACTTGAGTAGGTGTATGATGTCAAAAATCCGTGGATTTCAAATGTTATTCAGTGTGATGGTAATTATTTTGATTAATAGTACTGTATGGTTTTTGAAATTTTTTTATACGAGGGCGGATTGAGAAAAAAAAAATTGCAACAGAGGGCATTACAATTGCAAATCCTACATGACATTTGTCAATACCACATTAAAATTGTTAGACGGATTTGTCATTTAGTTTAGTTTTGACAGCCATTGAAAACAGACAACCTATCGAATTTTAGCAAACATGGAAAAATGTGAATTGTATTGCTATGGCAAAATCAATGAATTAGTTGCAGGGGGCTGTGGAAGCAATTTGAAGCCTAATTTATTTATTTTTGCCATGACAACACAAAAAAATTCTTTTGTTCGTGTTTGTAAAAATGGCTTGTTTGATTTAAGTGGTTATCAAAACTGAACTAAATGACAGATCTTTCTGAAAAATTTAACATGGCTTAGTGACAGATGGTATTGACAAATGTCATCTGGGATTTGCGATTGTGTCGTCTTCTGTTACAATTTTACCCGACTTCTCACTTTGCCTTCGTATTTTACTATCAAAACTCGCATGAACTTTTTTGGTTACCGTATACAATTGACAATTGGTATGTGAATATATTACTGGTAAATGCATAATAGTTCAAGAATTTAATAGGAATAGTTACAAACGTGTTTTACGAAAATTGTGTTTCTAGAATTGGAACATCTTTTCTCTAAAGTACTGATCATGGGCGTCGATTTGAGACAAGCAATGTAACTGATTGTAAAGGGTATTTTTTTAGAGGTTTCTTTTTTGATCTGGCAACAATGTTTTTAGTGACAGTCAATTTGATAGGTGACAGCTGATTTCTGCTCATGTTTGTTTTGCTATTTCATCATGAATAGACTTACTCCAGAACAACGCTTGCAAATTGTGTAAATTTACTTTGAAAGTCGTGGTTCAGTTTGCGAAACTTACCGTGCACTACTTTCATTTTACGGTCTATCCGAGCAAGTTATTCGGAAAACTATGGATCGTTTTTGCGCTATGCATAGTCTGATTGATAATGTGCATCCACAGAGACGTCGTACAGTGCGCACCGATGAAGTTGTTGCAGCTGTGGAGCGTAGTGTTGAAGAGGACCAGAATGAGTCGATTCGCCATCGTGCACAGCAATTGGAGCTGTTTTCATTTACCTTATGGGAGAGTTTGCGAAAAGATCTCGGTTTACGAGCTTTATGAGCTGGTGGAATCATTGGCTCATATTTCTTTAAAGATGATGCCGGCCAACACGGGGCAGTCAATGGAGAGAGCTATCGATTACTGACTTTTTTGTTCCCTAGTTGAACGGCGTTAATGTGGAGGAGCTTTG
This sequence comes from Tachinus rufipes, assembly GCA_963932245.1. NCBI lineage: Eukaryota > Metazoa > Arthropoda > Insecta > Coleoptera > Staphylinidae > Tachinus > Tachinus rufipes. The sequence goes on from OZ010744.1 coordinate 83,262,747, forward strand.
GTTCCAACAAGACGGCGCAACATGCCACACAGCACGCTACACAATCAATTTATTGCAGGAAACATTTGCTGACCGCATTACCTCGCGTAACGGACCCGTGAATTGGCCTCCACGTTTGTGTGTTATCACACCTATGGACTACTTTCTGTGTGGATATGTGAAGTCGCTAGTGTACGCCAATAAACTAACAACGTTGGATCAGCTGGAAGCTAATATTTGCCGCGTTATTGCAGAAAAAAAATTTCAATCAGCGTGCAGCATTGCGAGAAGATCTAAAAATCTATCATTAGAACTAGTCTACGACCAACCAGTACCAACATCTGCCAGGAAAAGGAGATCACTAAGCAAGTTTTTATATGCCACGATGCAACTTATCAAAACTACATTTATTTAGACATATCGTTTTCTTGTTATAAAGTAAGATGTTATCTAGACCCGTATATTATAATTTTATTAGCTATACATCAGGCATGCTATTGGGATTATGTAACCATCTAATGTACGTTTGTGCCGCTCTATTGAAATGCGTAAATAAAGTTGCCTATCTTAGGATTCAATAATAAAAATATTTTCATATGTTTACATTGTTTACATGTTTATAATTATCAGTTGTAAACTCTCGAACACAGTCCTGAATAGAATAAAGCCATTCCCCATTATCAAACCGACTATTCCTAAAGTAGGATTCAATAATAAAAATATTCTTTTCATTTGTATACATTTTTATAACCTTGCTTGCTTGACAGCTGTCAAAGTTGAACTGTCAAAACAAATAGTATAGAGAATAATTTTAAAAATCCTTTTCATTTATAAACTCCCTGTAGATACACACATGCAAATTGTACAACTTGGCTTGATAAGCAAAATTAGAACTAAAGTTGGTTGCTTGCTTACGTCTCCACATGTACCAACTTTATCTTCGACTTTAAAATTAACTTTAGTATTTATTTAATTTAATTAAATTATAGACAAATTAATATTAAACTCTTTAATTCAATATCACAAATATTGTTGTTATTAAATGCATTTACAATTTGTTCTGTTCTTATGTTGCTGAAATATTTTTGCAACAACCATTATCGAATCTTTCTGTATTTATAAATAACATTGCTACAATAGTAATTCTGTAAATAGTTTCACATTTCTAAATAAAGAATTGTGAATGTAATTTCCAATATTTAATTTTTAATTTAACCTTAACAATGAGAATTCGTTTTCTTTTCAGTTCATTATGCGGTAATAATTATCAAAAGAATTGTTGCATATGATTGATCTACAAACAGGAACATAATATTACAACTACAATACAAATTAAAAGATTTTTTTCTCCTATTTTATGCTTTCTATGCATTATTTAAAGTCATTGCACTGTATGGGTATGAAACTTTTACATAATTCGAACTAATGACATAAAACGTATTAATGGTAGAAACTATATGTTGCTTCATTTTAACTAATTAAGTTGAATTAAATCAATTAAATGGAAAGCTATTAAATATCAATAAATTTGAAAAGTGTTACAATTAATAGCTGATAATAAAAATAGTTTCTTTTTTCAGTTTTAAATTACATTGTTTCATAGAGCAGTTTTCTGTAAAGTAAAGTTTTTATTATTTGTTCATACTCGATGGTTTTTAGAGAATTATAATAAAATCTACAAAAAAATTACTCAAATCAACTTTTTTGCATAAATGCGTTTTTTACTCGTCGAACTGATTAATATGTGGAAATTACGCATAAAATAAGACTGGATTAAGGATAGATGATTTATCCAGTCTCAGTTGCGTTTATAAATAGTGTCACTTTGGTATGCCACTGCTCAAACATAAAAATCTTCATAATAGTGAATTTTAATAGGCAACGCCTGGTAGGTAAAAAAAATGAAATTTCATTGGTTGGCAATCTATAAAAAAGTAGCTCAACTTTATACGATCTTGTAACTATAATAAAAAAAATAATCAATTAAATAGTATGTATACTTCAATTAAACATAAAATAAATATGTTTTATGACTGATGCACATAAATCTTGCAGCAACGTAAAATCCATATTAAACGAACTTATCTATAGAGATAAAAACTTTATAATAATACATCCATTTTAGCGTTGTTAATTTTTGTCAGTTATCAGCCTACACAAATATAATAAGGTATCGCGAATTTCTGTTACGCGTACGTGACTGTTGTAGCATATAAATGAGTTATTCTTTTCACAATTTGGACTATTAATATTTTGTTTATAGTGTTTATTAATTATCAACTGTACTCCTCAGGAGTACTTCAACATAAGTTAACGGTAATGTTATGAATTTATTATTCTAGACATACATAGATTCTCATTATTGAATTTTTATAAACAAATAATACATTTTTTTTTGTTTTGAAATGAATACTGTATAAGGCTAGATTATAGATTATGAATTTGTTGTTATAATTTTATCTATTGTGCAATTGGCTGCGTTATTTTTTATTTTTTTTTGATTGTCAAGGACGTTTGTTTTAGTATTAATTAACGATATTAGCCATATATTGTTATTTATTTATTTTATAGGTGTTATAAATTACTCAACTGTTGCTATGTAGTGATTACAATATGTGCTAATGTAAAAACGTATCAAATCATTATTAATATAAAAATGTTATATTTTTTTCTTTCTTATTAAATATACAAATATAAAGATTAAACATTCTTAGTTTGGACTATTTAGATAAATTTGTACATCATTAAAAATTCAAATGATGAATAATATTAAAAAAAAAAAATTCTCGAAGAAAATCAATCAACACAACGGGAACGTAAATAAGCAGAACTGTCGAATTTTGGGTGCTGAAAATCTTCGTGTAATACTCGAACTAGCAATGCATCCGCCGCGAGCAATTGTTTAGTGCGCATTTTGGGCTGGAGGAGCGATTGTCCGTAATTTTTTGAAAATGCAGCTGGAAATGCGGTAACTGTTAATGGTGTGCGTGCGGTATTGCGAAATGTTAACCGAGTTTTTGTGGTTCTATGGATATGTTTTTCCAACAAGATCTGTCAAAATTGGCCACCAAGATTGTGCGACCTAACGTCGATGGACTTCTTTCTTTGGGGTTACGTGTAGGAAAAGGTGTATGCGGTTTTGTGGTGGTCTTTGGCAGATGTGCTATTTTATGTTTATTTTTCTTCAGGTGCATATCCGATTTTGGTTGTTTGCGATGAGCATGACTATCTTCACTTCATTGGTTGCTATTCTGAAAAGCTTCTTCGACGTCTTCTTGTACCACGATTTAAGATTGTGCAACCATGTTCTTCTTCGTCCTGGATTTTGCTTGTCTTGAATGATGGCTTGTGTAATAGGGCGTACCTGGTCTCGTTCCTCATAATGTGGCCTAGATATTTAAGTTTGCGGGTTTTGATGGTGTCTATGATCTCCGTCTTTGTCTTCATTCTTTGGAGGATTTTTATGTTTGTTACTCTGTTCTTCTAAGATATTCTAGCTTTTTTGTTGTTGCTTCATTGAGTGTCCAGTACTAGACTCCGTATAGTAGTATTGAGAATATGTAGCACTTCAACATGCGTATTTTGGTATTAAGATGGAGTTTGTGGTTTTTGAAGAGGTTATTTAATGTATTGAAAGCGGCTTGAGCTTTCCTAATTCTATTTTTATCTTTTGACTATTGTCTTAGTTTTTGTTCACAATTGTGCCTATGTATGTTGTCTGCCTCACTCTCTCTATTTGTTGATTGTGAACGTATAGATTTACATTGGGTATCTTTTCTTTGCTTATGACCATGAACTTTGTTTTGTTCCTATTGATATTAAGTCCAAATTTTTCACTAGCTGCTACAATTTTGTTTAATAGTGTTTGAAGTTCTTTAAGATAGTCATCGAATATCATTGTATCGTTGGCATATCTGATGTTGTTTAGCCTAGCTCCGTTCAGTAAGATGCCTTCTTCTGTGTCTTCTAGGGCTTCTTTAAAGATTTGTTTGGAGTATATATTGAACAAAATCGGCAAAAGTATATCTTACCCCTCTTGCTATTTCGATGTATTTTACTTGTTCATCTTCAATTTTCAGGGCTGCGGTCTGGTTCCAGTGCAAGTTGGTAATGGTTTGGAGATCTTTGGCGTCGATCCTTACTTGTTTTAAGATTTCTATCATCTTGTGATGTTGCACCCGATCAAAAGCTTTCTGGTAGTCAATTAGGCATACGTAGATGTCGCAGTTTACGTCTCTGCTTCTTTCGAAGAGCACTTGTACTAATAAAACTGCATCTTTTGTGGTGCCTACAGTGTTGATGAAGCCGAAATGGTTTGCTGAGATTTGTTCTTTGCATTTGTTGTAAATTCTCTTGTGTAATATTTTAAGCAATATTTTGAGAAGATGACTGATGAGGTTGATACTTCTATATTTCTCACATCTTTTTGCTCCTACTTTTTTTGGTAATACGATGAATTTTGATTTTAACCATTCTTATGGTATGCTACCCGAGTTGTATATTCTATTAAATATGTTGGTGAGACTTTTGTTGTGCTTTTCATTTAGTAGTTTTAGGATTTCAACTCAATGTCGTTAGGTAGGTTGCTTTCCCATCTTTTATTTGTTTTATTGCTGCATCCACTTCTTTTTCCAGGATGTGAGGACCTGTTTATCCTTTGATGATTGGTGTTGCTATTCTTTCTTCATCTTTAAAAGGTTTGTTGAGATATTCCCTCCACGTTTTCTTCTTGTCTTCTAAGTTTATGATGATCTTTCCTTCATTGTTCACTAGCTTTACAAGGTTATTTTTTCTTATTTTACCAGTCAATTCTCTAATTCTTTGGTGTACATTAAAAACGTCATATCTTTTCTGCAGCTTGGCATGCTTCTGTTTTTTTCTCTTTCTTTGGCTCTCTGATTTCTTGCCTAATTGTCTTGTTAATTTTTCTGTATTCTTCATTGTTGTTCTTTTGACTTCTTTTTTGCTTCATTAAATTTATTATTTCATTTGTCGTTCATTATTTTTTCTTTTCAGATGTGTCTTCATGTTCAATCGTAATTATTATTCTTCACATTTTTATTTATTAATTAAATCCGGCGCTCTTAATGAGACACTCTTTAGCAAATCCGTTTCTTTAATGAAGTATAGAAACTTTTGACAGCTTTTTTTAGGTTAGCTTGTGCTTGTCGAAGAAAGCCCTACGTTGCTTATTATAAGCCTTGCACTTGTTCAGTAATGTTGCGATGTAGTTTTGGTTCTCCAGACACTCATGGGATCTGTCTATCCATGTGTTTGTTTATGCTACAGGTTTCAGTTATAAGTCTTGTAAGCTTTTGCAGTTTTGTTTGGCTTATCTGCATTGTCATGGTTTCGGTAATGTGTAATGGTTCTGTTAGGAATAGCTTTTTGTGTTTTGTTTTAAGTTTACTATTTACAAACGTTTTTGTGGTGCTTTTTTGTTATTCAGATCAGACCCGTTGTGGCTAATGCTTCCGGACTGGTTAAACAAATCATCACCAGTTTGAATTTTATTACTGACGAGCGTATTGCATGTAGTGCCGCTTGGCTATCCGACGTGACCCTTATTGGTCTGTTTAAGTGTTGTTTTGATTTGGCAATGTTTCTAGCGCACCATTCAATGGCAGCTATATCCGCTTGATAAACTAAGGCATGTTTGTTCAAAGATAATATAATTAGCGTTTCTTGGTTAATGTTTTCATATGTTTATAAAATGGTTTAAACGTGCCGATTTTCTATTCTAAGATTTTGCTAGGCATTTCAAGATTCTTTTGGTTAGGAGCTGTTTCCAGCGTAGAGCCTGAGAAGTGTGTGAGCAATAGCTTCTGCAGGATTTCTTTAAGTGACTTTGTGTAATCTTCTTCTTTTGTTAGCAGGAATATTTGCAGTGTTATTTTTGCTCAGCGCTTTTTAGAGGCGAGAACATGTGGGTTTGCTCTTTATTCTACCAACTAATCTTGTGCGTAGGCAATTTTTTCAAAAGCATTTTGATTAACTAGTGCTTTGTTATACAAATTCTAATTCTTTTTTTGTTGGGGTGTTTTTGCAGGAGGGTTTTTTTTTTAGAATTTGACACTTGACACTTTTTGATCACTTCTCTTAATTTAAAATTTGTTGTCATCTTTTTGTAGCAACGGACAGTTTCCGAAGGGTTATTCTGGTGAAACCGAAGTACAGTTTGATCTTTAGGATTTCTATCTTTTCATAGGTGGAATTGTCCATGAATAGGAAATGTTGAGTTCTTTTGGGGGTCCGGTTTTGGCTTTACCACATGCTAAGTTTTGGTGCTTATACCGTTCTGCACCTCCAGCCTGTTTAACTGGGTGCCCGGTTTTATTTGCAAAGGTTGGACGGAGGATTTATAGATTCTGTCTTTTTGGTTTGTGGGAGCATTTGGGTTACTTTCCGCTAGTGCAATTCCTGTAACTGTGTTCTTTAAAGTTTTTTTGAAGTGTTTTTGTTTCTTTGGTTTTTTTGCCGGTCGTTTTTGAGACGCCGGTACTGCTGCAGTACATTGCGTCTCTGTTGTGCTTGCAGCTGATCAAGGTGGTGTCCAATGTTACTGATACGTTTTTGCTTTGTCCTATTTTGTATGTGGTTTTGGAAGGTTCCTTAATTCTGCTGTCAAGGTTTGCTGGGGTTCTTGTGCTTTATGTTTTTGTCTGGCCGTTTCTGAAAGCTTATGTTTTTTGGTTGCAGTTGGGTAATTGATTCTTCCAGAATCTTGTGTGGTGCGTTACTTTCACTACAATCTGTTATTGATTTTTGTTGTTGTTCTTTTAATCCATTTTATGCATACAGACAGATTTTTTTAGTTTTTAGAAATGGTGTATAGATTTTTTGTTTTCTAGCTTAGTAATCGGTGGTCGAAAATGGAGACAAGGTTGGACCAAAAATTTTTCCAAGGGAGGTTAACAGTTTACAGAGGAAAGAAGTGGTTGTCTTATTGCTGAAGCAATGTGTTGGTCTGTGTCTGCAATTTATTCTTATTCGTCGCTTGGGGACTTGTCTGGAAAGGGTTTTTACTATATTTAAGCTTCAAATTATGAAGTCTTTGTCTTTCATTGTGTCATTTCGATTAGCACTAGCCACATCATCAGTTTGTGGTGTAGTGTCCTGTTTGAGGCCGCGTGGGGGGTATGGAAATTGGCGAAGTGAGTAGAAGTAGAAGGATGTTCTAATTTTTATCTTTGACAATCTATTGTGAACGGCTGCCTGCTCGAATAAGTGAAAATGAAAGAGGAAGCCAAATGGCTGTCATGAGAGTTGCAGAAACTCTTTGTTCTTTTGAAGCTTAGAATCATACGACTTGTTTCGTGTTGAAACTAAATTTTAAAATTTTCTAAAAATAGGTTAGAGCTGCTGGAAAAGCTGGTCTCAAGCGAACGTACGCTCAAAGACATGATATCGATCTCAGTGTATGTGGAATCTACATCAGTTTTGACAAGTGTTATCAATCAAAGAAATTACGATTTCTTTAGATGCTTTTGTTTACCTATAGTGCTAACAAAGCTAATAAGGAACGAAATAAGATTTACATTTTAAAGTTGCTTTAAAAATTAGTTCAATATTTTTTTAATATTCACTTAGTAATTGCAAAGTAGGCTTAAGTTTAAGTTTTGTCAATTTTTTATCGTAAGAATCATTAACACTTACAAACTTATTCTATCGTTTTTCTAGTAACGCTATGCTTCCGAAAAATTTGTTAAGGTAATTCTCCAAAATTCGTCTACAGCGTGTTTCAAGTTGTCATTCGATAAAGAGCGACGCCCACTCAAGTGTTTTTTGAGTTTTGGAAAGAAATATAGTTCCACAGTACAGCCCCGTGTGGTGCTTGTTGTAATTCCTTAAAGCCGCATTCATTGATTACTGCTTGGACAGTTTGGGCTTTATGCACCTTGCAATTGTCGTGCAGAAGCAGTTTTGTGAGCATAATTGTGTTTTTTTTTGCCATATACTTAATTAAGAGAATCCTTTCAACGTTCCAGAATACTCTGGTCTCACATTTTGCGCAGAAAATTGAATAATTTGGGTGTGGAGAGCCTCTATGAACACAATGAACGGACTTGTTTGTGGTAAAATCTTAGTGGTGTACTCAGGTCTCATCCTCAGTTACAATTTTATAGAAGAAGTCTTTACCTTGCAGTAAATTTTTCTCGAAAATTTGTTGTCTATCCAGTTTTTGTTTGTGACTGAGCAGCTTGGGAATTGATCGTTCCGACACTTTGCTCATTCATCTTTATGTAGAACACTCGTTTCTGATATTTTTATTTCTTCACCAATAACTAAAACTTTTAGGCGGCGAATCAACACCAAATCTTTTTTTTTAATATATTTTGGGGCAGATTTTGCGGAGGGTTTTTCTCTAACAATTGTAACCAATTGTTGAGATTTTGTGCTTTTATGCAGAGGTTTTTAGCACACGCATATCTGCTTCTTAGAACACCGACCAGCGCTCGCGACCCAACTTTTGGCAGCATTGCATTGATGTCGGGATATATAGCATCGATGGGCTTGGTTACAAAATTTCTTCTAAAATGCTGTTAGAAGTTTTTGCAATAAACATTGCTCTTGTTTGTGTTCAAAGCCCTATGTGCAATGATTTATTGTGGAAGAAGTTGAAGGTTTATTTAATGTATTTTTAAGAATGTCTTATTTGTTGTACCAACTTTCAAACAACTAGTTCCACTACTACCGAAGCGTTGTCTTAGATTTTTGTTTAGTCAAATTAAGCTGACGATACGGATTTATGGTGTAGTTAAATAAAATTTGTTTAATTAACTGCTACTCTAAAAAATTAATTTTATCTGGTAATAAAAAAAAAACATATTTTTTACATTTATTTCTTAAAGATTATTTCTTTTAAATGTTGGCCGTAACTGCGGATAGCATGGTCAATTCTGTTCCAATTTTTGATGACACGTTTTAGCATTTGAAGTGGTATTTTGCAAATGATGCGAGTAATGTTGGCTTCTAATTCTTCAAGCACCCTCGTATCCATGTAGGCTTTGGACTTTGGGCGTAGCCCCAAAAGAAAAAGTTTAGAGGTATCACATGATCTAGACGGCCAATTCACCGAATTGTTCTCGCAATAAAGCCATGGTTTCATGGGCTGTGGGCCAAGTCTTGTTGGATTGAATTTCAGTCAACAACTAGTTTGTTATTGTGGTGCGATAACGGACTTCATTTTCAGTTAAGTTCCGGCTGGTTTTATTTTTGAAGAATTATGGATCGATGATTCCACCCACCACTAAACTCAACCAAACTGTTGTTTTGTCTGGATGTAATAGCAGCTCTTGAATCTCTTCTGGTTGCTCTTCAGGCCCAAATACGGCAATTTTGCATTTGACGTTGCCATTAAGCCAGAAAAGGGTTGATGAACAAAATTTTGGATCTTTTTCAAGTTTTTTAAGAGCTCAAATACTGAAACGGTGACGATTTGTAAGGTCGGCGGGCTTCAATTGCACGAGTTGAATTTTGTATGCTTTTAAAACGAACAAGATCTTGTTGAGAAACGCGCTGAATTGATCCATCACGGTCATTGCGTACACTTTCAGCTACTCCTGCTATTTGGTTGCGTATTATTCAATAATTTGGTAGGCCGATATATGGATCATAAGCTACTCTAAGCGCACGAAATACATTCCTTGCAGAGGTCTGGTTTTTGCAATACAGTTGAATCATTTGTAGACGTTTCAGCGGAAAGACTTTTTTATGATGAAATGTCAAACATGACTTGGTTCACGCTTCATCTGTCTTTGCTGAAAAAAGTACCTCTAAATAAATCATCCAATATAAAGATATGATTGCTAGGCGGGTGGTTTTTACTTTATCCTAATGATGTCGCCCGTATCGATGCGGTCACGCAGATACGTCATCATGGTGAAGGAGATAGTACGAGACTTGGACTTGTTAAATCTGTTTTATTATTTAAACTGTCTTTGTTTGATTATTGGGTGTTATTGTTTTGTCATCAACATATGTTTTGAATAAAAGTAACTTTATTTACTAGTGAATTTTTACAAATTGATATAAAAATGTTTTATCGAAAATATAATAAGAGCTATTGTACAAAACGTTTAATCAAATGTAAATCAAAACATTTTTATTGTGGTTTAACATGTTTTATTATTTTGCAGTAGAAGTTTGCGTTTATTTATATAAAAGGGCAGAAATAACTGCATCTAATAAAATAAAACATTTTGTCGTCTAAGAAAGGTTTCGTGTGCAACATACCATGCTTATTACACAATATACTACTATTATTATTATTATTATTATTATTATTATTATTATTATTATTATTATTATTATCATTAAAAACTAATAATTATATACGTATGTATTAAATACATAAACTAATTATGTAAATTTGTAATGTTTCAGGATTACAGAATTTAGTTTGTTTTCAAGCTGGCAGCCCAGGAGGAGGCGAGTGGCGCCAAGCGCGCACTCCCTGACCTCCCTCTAAAAGCAACAACCTCTACCAAAGACCAGGAGACTATCACAGGTCAGTACAAGTTTTGTTTTACATTTTACTTGCAATCCGCAATATTGATTATTAAATGTCTGGAAGAACTCGCAATTCTCATAATGTATTGCAATGTTTCACAATATTAGAATATAATTTTATATCATCATGCTATGTTTATATTATTTCAGTGAACTTTAAACATTTTTTTAAATACATCAATAAAACAACAATTGCATTTGTTATTCTTTTTAAAATTTTGAGCATTTATTGTTGTTAAGTTATCAGATGAGCAATTTTAATAAAAATTGATAGATAATCTTTGAAAAATATTGGTGTATAGGTTCATCAAATTATTTAATCAATTGGATTTAAAAAACTTAATCTAGATTTGGTTATTGTAATATAAAATATTGATTAATTATTATTTTAATTACGAAATGCGGAGAAATTAAATTAATTAGATAATTATACTTTATTGGTCTTACCCGAAAGCAGGCTGAAGGTACTTTAAAAACTCATGGTTGTTTAGGATTGTAAATTACTTAAATCTCAGTGTAGGATAGAAACAACTATTAGGTCTGTTCCAACATACGATTTGGACAGTTTGCAAACCGTTCAAACTATGCACACAAATAAATTACTGTGTATAAAAGATTGCCAAAGGATGACAAATATATGTTTGTGTGCACAGTTTGGACGGTTTGCAAACTGTCCAAATCGTATGTTGGAACAGACCTATTGTTACAAGAATTTTTGGGAAAGAAGTATTAATTTTTTTTAAGAAGTAGTTGTTGAAATAATTAACACTTACGTCATTTTGATGTGAAACGTAAAGTCAGTTTTGCAGTTTTGTTCTGTTTATCCGCATTACCATAGGTTGGGTTATGTGTGATGATTCTGTTCTGTTCACTACTATGAAATATAGTAGTTGACAGCTTCATACAGCAATCAATGATTGTGGTTTTTATACTAGGTGGCGCAAAAGTCATCATCCTATCGGAATATGCTATAATTTTTGCAAATGGCGTTAAATGTCAGTTCTGCTTTGACGTTTGTGAAGTAAACAGATACAAAATACACGTCAATAAGACATGAATTGCTATACTCCTCAAGAACGCGGAATAATTGTTTCAATTTTTTTGCGTAATAATTTGTTGGTGGTGTTGGCGCAGCGTGAATTCAGACGTAGATTTTCCGGTTGTCCGACACCAACTGAGCAAACACTAGGGCGTTTAGCTGCTCGCCTAGAAGAGTGTGTGTCAACACGAGATGCTGTCAGGTTTGGGCGGTCCCGGAACAGCAATTCTGCTAAGAATATTTCGGCTGTGGCTGAAGATGTCGCAGAGGACCCCGGAGTATCGACCAGACGACGTGCAACGCAATTGGGCATTAATCGGCGGTATTTAAAGAGAATTGTGGTGAAAGACTTGAAGATGTTCCTTTACAAAGTGCAGACAGTGTATCAGGTGCTAGCCGTTTACTGCCAAGCGCGTGTAACCTTTGCTCAAGCTATCCTGAATCTCGACGAGGAAGACAACTTTTTATTAAAAATTATTATGAGCGACGAGGCCCATTTCCATCTCTGTGGATACGTGAATAAGCAGAATTATCGCTTTTGGGGTACCGAAAATCTGCGTATATAACACACGAAGAGCCATTACACCCACTCAAAGTTACTGTATGGTGTGGAGTTTACGCTGGAGGCGTCATCGGGTTTTATTTTTTTGAAAATGCCGCGGGCCAAACGATTACTGTGAATGGCGAGCGATACAGAGCCATGCTCGACTTTCTTCTACCTCAACTGGACGATTTGGGACTGTAGAACACGTGGTTCCAACAGGCTGGAGCAACGGCGCATACTGCACGACCCACAACCGAAATTCTGAGGGCTGCATTTCCGAGTCGCCTAATCTCTCGTTTTGGAGATTTGCAATAGCCGGCAAGTTTGCCCGATTTAACCGTTCTAGACTTCTTTTTGTGGGGTTTCGTGAAGTTACGAGTCTATGTCAACAAGCCTCAGACTCTTGAGGCCTTTAAAGAGAATATACGTCAGGAATGCGAGAACCTATCGCCGGAAATTCTGGCAAGAGTGATTTAAAATTCTATAAATCGAGCTCATATGGTCATCAATTCTGGAGGCGGCAACTTGGCCTATATCATTTTTTTTTACCTAATGAAATAAATTTAGACATCAAATAAACACAATCCTAAAGAAAAACTAAAGTTTTTTATTTATTAAAAAGTATACAGTCAAACAACATCGGGTGACAACTTTTGCGCCACCTAGTACTTATGCAGATGACATAACGATCTTGCTAAGCGGTTAATTAAAGGGCATAATTTGCAACTTAATTCAAGAGGTTCTAAGAATAATCTAAAATTGGTGCAAATAACTGGCTCTGTTCACAAAAAGCTTGCATGTGGACCACATCTAAATTAGAGATGCAAATAAGTTTATATGTCTTTTTGGCAATGCAGACGAGCTGTGGAAAAACATGGGGACTGTCTCTTAAAGATAGTGCTATGGTTGTTCACTCCAGAGATGGCTACAATGGCAACTTGGGTTTTGGCACACTGCAGGGAGGGCTGGCAAAAATTGTACGCTTCTGGAGGAAGCTGTTAAGAACACCTCTGTTGGGAGCGCAAACAGATAACATGTCACCCTTCTTTGTGACTTCTTCTTCTTTAAAGACTCTACATACACAAGAGGAGCAGAATGTTGTAAATGTTTGATTAGAATCTGCACGGATGGGTCAAAAACCAGTATAGGTTTTGGAGCGGAAATATTCTTGCAAGACTTGGACCTCAAAATATCTTTACTTCTAGGAACGCACACAACTTTCTTTTAAGCAGAAGTAGTTGGGATAACTTGTGGGGTTATGGAAATAGTGAACCGCAAAATATCTGTCAAGAATGTCCAAATTCTATTATCTATGCATCGAAGTTAATTTTTACAGGACACTGCCTACTAACTAAGAAAACAAATGCACACGGTTGGTATTGGACAGTTTAACGTATAGAGGGTGTAAAATGGATGACGAGACGATCGAGCACGTGCTATGTACATGATCCGCCTTCTCATACGATAGAGTCTATGTTGGGATGCTGACTTGACATGTCCAGTATAAGGGAGACTTTTCCAAGCGTTATACTTGCATACATAAGATGGTTGAATTTTAGGACAACGGAGTGAGGTCACCTTTGGAGGTGGTACAAAGGGCATAATGAGGCCTACGTATAGTAAACTTTGGTTTAATCTCCAATTCTAAATCCAGAATATAGGTTTTATGCATGTTTTGCTAGGTACGGGGATTGCATCAGGGTTCAGATACTAAGAGCCATCTGCCAGCGTTCTTAGACAGTGGCGAAGTACTTGTCATGTTCCATAACAGTACGCACCTAGGGCCGAGGTTTTCTTGCAGTGATGTACATTGATCTACACAACTTTCAACGTTTTTACGTGCTTTGGTTACCTTTTTGTCATTTGGAAAACTCTGTTCTACCATTGGCTTTTTGACTTGTCTCTTTCGATTTGTCTGGCTAAATCTAGGTGCAGTTTACTTTTTTGGGTTTCAATTTTCTCCCAGGCAACCTTATTCATAAGTAGGACATGTTGAGCTCCATTAGGATTTGACTTTTTTAACACCCTGTTAAGTTGGTTTGCTACTTGTCGAAAGTTTAACCACTTAGGCTTCTTTCACACGTAGATTTAGCCAACCAAATTCTGAATGCGAGATTTTGAATCAATATGTAAACGCATTTAGCCGTCCGGATTCATATGCTATCGAATTTCTGCCTTACCATACAAAAAAGAATCATTTCAGAGTTGTTGCAAGATTGCAAATGTTCAACCTATACCTAAAAGGGGAGACAAATCTGATTCTTCAGATTCTTCTTTTTAACACCCTGTATAAATTAATTTCAATTATATGCAGGCAGCACTAGTAGGCTTGTTTATGTTGAGTTTGATATTCTTTACATACTATTAAATTTAACATGAATGTCAAAACTTATTCAATAGATTTCAATAGTTGATAACATTATCTTGTATGAAAGAATTTTATCCGATATTTGTCGAATATATTGTTTTGAAAGTTTAGTTTAGTTTTAGTTACATTTTTTGTAATTTTATATTTCATTGTAGAATTTACAAAATGTAATATTACTTCATTTAAAATTGCTATAAACATTTACTTTTGTAATTATTACAAACGCTAATGATGATTTATAAAAAATTAATTAGTGTTGCAACGATCAAAAGTATAGAACGATTGGTCGCATCGTCGCCCCACTTGCCAAATAGTCTTGATCATTTTCTCTTTAACCCAAATACGCATGTATCCCTCATTAACTGTTCCATTTCGATTGCAGTAGCTCGCGACAACAATACACCCACCTAGTCCGCGTGTGTTCCATTTATAGGAATAATATCGATCCCTTACCTACATTACACGAAAAAAATATATAAGGGACTGTATTCATTCGCGACCGATATCCTAGTTAAAGTTAGTGCATTACGTAAGCCACCGCGCACCTTATTTGGGACATTGTTAAATAACGGGAGTATCAGTTACTATAACGAATATGGGACGAAAACGTCGTCTAAAGAGAGATTTTTTTACCGTCCTACATTATTGCTAGTTGTTATATAATTTTGACGAGTTGTGAAAATTTTGTGGCACCGTTTCGAGTTTATAAATAGTGCGCGAAACTGTGAACAATAATATTGATATGTGCATTGCGGCGAGTGCGCTCTGGATGATGTAACTGCTCACAGTAGCAAGTAATAATTATATTAATTAGAGTTCGTGCGGCTCATTTTCACGCTCTTCCAATATTAAATTTTTTTCGCAAGGATTATTGTATTGTGAAGTGAAATGTTTGTTAATTTGAACGCAAATAACTCACCAGGATATAATAATGTAAAATATTTGCAATTCTTTTATATTATTTTTGAATGGAATATTAATCAAATATTGCTCTTAGCAATTAGTTGAGGATTATTATGAATTGCGCATCGTGTTATATTTTGTTTTTACGGATTTTTTTCAAACTTTCAAGAATTGCATCAATTTGGTCTGCTCTGTTAATTGAAATTTCCTAGTGAGAGCGTAGTTTTTTTAACAAAATTAGCAGGAAGGAATTTATGGCGTTACGTTCAGATGTTTAAAAGCTACTTTTTAAAGTTTGTTAAAAAATCCGAACTAATATAGTATTGTACATATATTGCGGACACGTGCTAGTTGGCAGGGTTATGATATCGTACCGTACGATGCTAATGTAATGTGTTGTTGCAATGGATTTAGTGAATGAGAATAGTCAAATATGAATTGTATATAAAAAAATATAATTGATAAAAAAGTACCCAATTATAAAATTGTTTTCTTTACAAAACTGCAAATTGAATAAGTTTGTTTTTATTTTTATATTGTGTTGCACCATATTGTGTATTGATAACTGCTTTATATTAATTATTAATTTTTAACGGAATCACAGGCAAGAGTATTCTTAACTGTTGTACAGTAGTGGGCCGAGTGTTATAGCCTTCAAATAATCTTTGAAGAAAATTTGGTTGCGTTTGAGATGTTGGTATTAACTTATTCCGAATTGTTCAACATAACAACATGCGTTCGGTGACGTATTGCGTTGTCATCTAGAAATACTAAGGTAATCTCTTTACTAGTCATTGAAATCATGGAGTATTGTACACCCTGTTTTAATTATTCCAACCTACAAATTTCAACATCGCGTATGGAACAATTGGTTGAGTATAATATGATGAATTAATATAACGGTACAGTCGCTTCTTGCAGTCATAATATCATTTACGTCATGCTCATAATGAAGCTGTGTGCTTGTAGTTTTGCGCCAAATCACAGGCACAGTAGAGCTTTTAAAAAGCATCTGTAGAAAATATCTGTCAAATTTGCTTGGACTTGGGTCCGGTTATAGCGGGAAAAACGTAATATGTTGAATATATAATTACATACGTATAGTGAGGTATTGCTATTAGAAATATCAAGGTTTGTCATCATATAGCATTAAGGCGGTTCAAAATAATTTTTAAAATAAGTTTTTAGTTATAAAGTTTTATTGAAATTATGCACCATTTCATTTTTTGTTACAAATAACCAAAAATTAAAACGCCGTAACCGTATGGAACAATTTGTAATATGATAAATTAATATAGGCAGTTTATCGGTACGGTTCTTGAAGGGGATTTGAGTTTTCGATGGACACCTTATCTTATATATTATATTGCTGTTCATAGATTCAAATTCTAATTGAATGTTTTAACAGTAAGATTATTTGTTGAACTAATGATGAAAATCGTTTTTGTCAAAATCAGAAGATATACTTTCAGAAATGTATTGTAGTTAAACTCGTTTAATCGAAGCTTAAAAAAGTTTCAGAAACGATGTTCTGGTAGTTTTCTAACTGTTTTGTGCATTTTTGATTTGGTAATCAGTTTATTTTCTATGGCCATATCTAATTCACAGATCTAACCGGGATACATTTTTTACTGAATATTGTATAGCACTGGTGCTTGTTATTGTTTGTACTGTAATAATTGCAGTTTTTCTATATTTTAGCTGGGATATGTTATCTAAGGAGTACATTAGTGTATTATATTAGCTTGGAAACGATGTATGGAGGAACTAGATATGGGTTAATACTGGTAGCCAAAAAATAGGAGAAGATTTAATTGTGTAATTTTTGGCTACTGAGAAATAATCAAGCCGTAAGTGTGATTACGTAGTAGCATTAAGTTCAGCAGACAATATCTGGAAGATATCATTTATTTTGTTTCAGTGTGATGTAGATATGACTTTACGGTAGAGTTTTGAGAACATATTTTGGCTAGTTGTTGTTCTATGAGTAATTCAACTGGATAGATCTTCTGTCATATTGTTATCGGTTTTAGGTATGCTTGGCGTTAATGTTTAGCTTTTAGTAACAGATGGGTTTTTATGTTACTTATGATGTTTCTTGAAGGTTTGATATCTGCGTGGTGATTTTGTAAAAAGCACTCACCTCAACCTTAATGTGCTCTTTTATTTGGTGTTTTATAGAATTCTTATTGTTACAGGTCGTCAGTTTTTGGTTTTTAAGAATGTTTCATAGTTTGTTACTAGATGCATACTTTTTGAAATAGTCTCTGTGGACGTAAAATTGATTACATACGGAAGTTAAGAAATGTTATTTTTTTTTACTTTTTACTGTAATGTATCCGTTATGCAACTAGTATTGCTAAGAAAAAATATGAATATTTTGATATTGGGAGATTCAGAAGCCACGATGTTATTCTACGTCTTATATTCTTTGTTCCTTGGATTTTCTAGTTAAATAGTTTGTATCTTGTTCTTCTCATAACATGTTCAAATGCTTTCTCTTTTTGATGGTTAGTATAAATTTTTATTAATTTTCTATTCTTTCAAGTACTGTAGTATTTGAAATGTGTTATACGGTTTGCTATAAAAATATATTTATACCCTTTGGGACATAAGGCACCTTTCGGTGTTTCTTGGCTTTTTTTTTTAATAAGGATGCCAGCCAGATTTCTTTTACTGTTTTTGCCAGGTGTTTATTGGTCTTTCTCTTTTCTTCCTCTTTCTTATGTTGTACTCTAGTGCTGGTCTGGTTATATCCGTATATTCTTTTCTTAGAGTGTGTCTCATCCATTTCCATTTTTTCCTTTTGATTGTGACTTGTACTGGCTCTGTTTTACATTTTGTCCACAGTTTTTCATTTGAGATTATTTTAGGATAGTAGATTTTTAGTATTCTGCGTAGGCATTTATTTACAAATGTCTGTACTATTTTTATCGTTTTTTGGTTGAAAGTCCAAGATTCCGATGCATATAGTAATATATTTTTTACGTTGCTATTTAAAATTCTGATTTTGTTATTCGTAGATATTTTATTTGACCTCCAAATCTTCCATAACATGTTGTGCTTTTTTTATTTGTGTGTTTATATCTTCTTTGCTTCTACCTGTTTTGCTTATAACGCTACCTAAGTAGCAGAATTTGCCCACTTTTTCTATCTCTCTTGCATTTGTTTTAATCTTTACATCTTGAGTTTCATTTATTGATAAAATCTTGCATTTGTTTACATTTATTTTCAGTTATCTATTTTAGTTTTGTTGTTTTCTTTTGTATAGTTGTTTATTATTCAATTAGGCACACGTTATCGGCAAATTGTAGGTCTTCTAGTTTTTCCTACAATTTACAGTTTATCCCGGTTTTATTGTCTGCAACTTTTCTCAGTATGTAATTAATAATGACCAGGAAAAGCATTGGCGATATGATGCATCCTTGTCTTAATCCTGTCTCTATCTCTATATCTCTGGAGAGATTGCCATTTACTTCAATATTTGCTGTATAGTTTTTGTATAATATTTTTAACATTTGGATGATTTTTGTAGGTATACTAGGTTCTCTAATATTTTCCACATCTTCTCTCTTTTTATCTTGTCGAAGGCTTTTTCGAAGTCTATAAAACTAACATTTATAGTTTTTTGCCATTCTATGGTATTTTCGAGGATTATACGTTATGCATATATTGTCCGTGCAGGAATTTCTGGGCCTGAAACCTGCTTGATTGTTTCTTAAAGTTCTGAGCACGCCATCTATCATTTTCTCTAACATAATTCTTGTAAGCATTTTGCTCGCTGTACAAGGCAATGTTATTCCTCTCTAGTTTTTGCATAGAGTTTTTTGGTAGCATTATGACGATTCCCTTGTTCCACTCTTTTGGGAGTTTTTCTTCTTTCCATATTTTATTTAACAACTCGTGCATCATTGTGATTACTGTATCTCCTCCTGCTTTTAATACTTCTGCTGGAATCTCATCTATACCTGCTGCTTTCCTGTTTTTTAGTGACTTTATAGCTTTTGTGGTTTCTTTCCTGGTTATTTTGGCTTCAATTATATTCAGTTTTTTGTTTGTTAGTATTTCATCTTCTTCTTATATATATATCGATAAAGAATTCTACTCATCTACCTAATTCCTCTTCTTTTGTTAAGATTTTTTTCCATGTTAGTCTCTAATATGCTTCATAGTACTTTTTTTTCTTTCCAGAAAAAGTATTGGTTTCTTTAAATAGAGTTTTGGTATCATTTTTGTTTACTGCTTCTTCTGCTTGGGTTAGGAATTGTTTTATCTGTGTACGTCTGTCATATCTTGCGCTTTTTTTTACTTCTTTATCATTTTCTTTGTATTTATTTTTTAGTTTATCTACTTCTTCCGCACTGTTGCAGCCTAATATTTTTTGTTTGATTTTTTTCTTCTGTTAATTTTTTTCTTCTGTTAATTTTTTTCTTAAGTAACTTGCGTCATCCTTTTTTGTGTTTGTCGGTTCTCCGTCCTACTACTTCCATAGTTGTTTCTTTAATTGAATTCTCTTATTTTTTTCCATAATTGGTCAATAATTTCGGAGTGTCTATTTTCTAATTTATTTTAGAGATTTTCCTCAAATTTGTTTTTGTTTTCTTTGTTGTCAAGCCATTGTACATTATATCTTACTTTGTCCTGTTTGCTTTTCTCATGTGCTGACAACTTAATTCTTGTTTTTGCTCTTACTAGTATGTGGTATGTGTTTCCATCTACTCCCCTCATTGATCTTACGTCTTCTATTAGGCTTCTCCATTTCTTGTCGATTGCGATATGGTCTATTTGATTTCTGGTTTTCTTGTCCGGCGATATCCATGTGGCCTTATAGAATGTTTTATGTTTGAATATGCTTTCCCCAATGATGAGGCTATTATTTGCACAGTAATGGATGAATAGTTCTTCATTTTTATTTGTTGTTCCTATATATTAGAAATTTTATTTATAATTTATTGAGATAAGGTTATGATTTTATTAATTTTCTTTATTTTTTCGTCTCTAAAGTTTGGATAAGAATCTATGTCGTAATTGATCTTTTGATCTTTGGTATCGACATAATTAGAACCACAGCCTTTCTTGTAGTTACAGAATACTGTATTGAGTAATACATCAAGAGCGGCTTGAAGCAGAGTTGTAACTGACTTTAAGACCTTATTTTGTAATACTCATATCTAGTTTTCAGGGTCAATTTTGTCATTGCCGAGCCATACTTGAATTGAATCGCTGGATTGGTCGAGGTGGGTTACACGCATGGCCTGCTCGATCCGAGACTTAAAAACCCTTGGATTATTTCTTATGGGGCTATCTGAAGTCATTAGTTTACGCTACTCTAGTGGAGAATTTGGACAATTTGCGAAATTGGATAATTGCTGGAAAACAACTCTGGTGTGTTCGGCATTTAATGACGATAAGATTGAATGCTTGTATCCAGGCTGGAGGAAGTCATTTTGAACATTTAGCAACTTTACATGTACTTTTTGATAATTGCAACTGTCGCAAATTTTGTTCACCTTGTATCTTTGAAACAAAGGGGTTTTTCAGAAATCATTATAGAACAAAATATTCTTAGATTAGGCCAACTAATAACTCCTTGATTTTTTGCCGCATGTTTACCTAACACCTTGTGTATAAGCGACTTCTAGTATTAAAACTAAGTCCTTGGTGTTCTATCGATGAGTTAAACCTTACAAAATTAAAACCCGATTATCGGCATCGGAATCTACTAAAATAAAGTGGTCTGGATCTGTCTTTATTATTTACCTGGGTTTTAACCAAAAAGAGGATATGGAGTATTTTATGTTAAAGGTGCCGATGAATACTATTTACATTTTTTTTAGACTACAAATAATAGAGAAATTAACTTTAAAGTTGCAAATTAAGTCAATGTTTGGTTGATTAAGTTGGTTTGCTACTTGTCGAAAGTTTAACCACTTAGGCTTCTTTCACACGTAGATTTAGCCAACCAAATTCTGAATGCGAGATTTTGAATCAGTATGTAAACGCATTCAGCCGTCCGAATTTATATGCTATCAAATTTCTGCATTACCATACAAAAAAGAATTATTTCCGAATTGTTGCAAGATTGCAAATGTTCAACCTATACCTAAAAAGGGAGACAAATCTGATTCATCAAATTATAGACCAATTGCATTATTGTCCAATCTGTAAAATTTTTGAAAAATATGTTTATTTCCACATTGTCAATTTCTTAGAAAAAATTAATTTATCTCAGCTACTCAATATGAATTTTGATCAAAACATTCGACAACAGATCTTTTGTTAGTAACAAATTTTATTTTATACACGGCATTTTAATCTTGTTAACAAGCTGGATAATTGCTTCAAGCGTAGAACAAATGGAGCAAATAATGCAGAAACTAGCTACGATTAGCGTGGAATATGGTCTCCAATTAAACACTGACAAGACCAAAGTGATGATAATCGACAGAGCGAACAACAATATGGCTAACGTTCATGAAATAGAAGGTTTCAAAGTCGTAGACAACTTCAACTACCTTGGAATCAACAACGGAGGCAGCGAGACCGAAAAAGAGAAGAATAGCTATTGCTCGATCCGCCACTACCAAACTCACAAAACTATGGAGAGACATCAACATGACAAAGAACGCAAAGCTAAAACTAGTTTAGACACTAATCTTCCCCATTGCAACATATGCCGCCGAAACATGGACCCTAAAAAATGCAAACATAAACCGGATTGAAGGTTTTGAAATGTGGGTATACCGTCGTGTTCTAAGAGTTTCCTGGACAGAACATCGCACCAACAAATCCGTTCTAGTAGAACTAAAAATTATAGTCCGCTTCACACGCAAGATAAATCGTGCATACCTCCAATACCTAGGCCATATAGCCAGAAGAACTGGGAAGATAGAAAACTATATAGTGGATGGTAAAGTAGAAGGGGAAAGATAAAGAGGCAGATCGCCAACTCGATGGGCGGACCGTACAAATGAACTAGCCGAAATAGGACTACACGAAGCGGTCCAAAAAGGTCAAGATAGAATTAACTGGAGAGCCGTTGTCGACTCTATTCAACCTGACCAATTCACCAAATCCCCACGGAGGGTATATGGACAGAGGAGGAGGAACAAGCTTCATTGTATAGGGTTTGATCACAAATTTGTAATTCTTAATAGGTTTACAGATGATAGCACCCTTCATACTTTATACTTTACAAAAATCATTTGACAATATGACAGCGTCTTGTAATTTCTAGGTAGCATCTATAAACAAAGATCTCGAAACAATATATGAATAGGGTACTCCTAACTAGCTCAATTTTAACAAAAAATAAATAAATTCTTACAATTTCAAAATCAAAATCAGAAGTTTGATCAGTACCAAATATTAAATTAAACAACGAATCCTTATCTAAAGCTTTTTCGATATGTCTTTTAGGTGTTACAATCACACATAAATCAACAATCTCCACAAATATTCAAAGTCAATATATAACAGAATACTTTAATCCAGTCTTCAAATATGATAGTTTCTGCAAGTGAAGTTCGTTGAAATTCAAAGGTATTTGTATGTTGTGACATATTAAGTAATGCCTAAATTTAATTTTGAAATTTAAAAAAAATCTGAATCTGTGATTCTGAATCTGCGTGAGAAAGAGGTCTTAGAGAAACTTATCTAATTGTGTAAAAATCGTTTGTCTTGAAATAGGCTTTTATAAAAAACGCTAACCTCGGCACCACAAAAATTGTAATCAGTATAGGTGGTTGTGTTGTTCTGATCACCTTGATATTTGCGACTTTGTTTTGGATTTATCTTAATGAAGTTCTGAATATAATCAAAAATCCTGCCGATAAAAAGTCAACTTTTGGTGTAATTTGTTTTACAACTTTATTATTTTTAGAAGTACTATCTCAAATAAGTTGATATTATTTTTAATATAAATGTTTGAGAATGAATGCGTTTAAATGCTAATAAAGTTGTGTGACTGCATTTATTTATGGAGCATATTTATATCATACAAATATATTTAAAAATATAAAAAAATCTTAATTTATGAATGAGATAAGTATTTAGTTTATATTTACAACATATTGGCACTAGTCCATTCGGTTAACCGAAAGTCGTGTAGATTTGTATTCTCATACTTAATTATAAATAATGATTACGTTCAGGGTTATATACATTGTGCTTAACATAAAACGAATTGATAATTTATAGTGTTGTAGGATAATATAGTTTAACAATTACTATCAATTTTATTTGATATACAATCAATAAATCAATAGTCTAAATTATTATTGCTCATTTTTTATATAGATTCTATTATTAATATAATATTTCTTAAGAAAGTGGAATAATAAACAAAAATGTTTGTATTTTTTTTTTAATTCGTTTGTAGCGTATTGACGTTTATAAAAATCATAAATATAAATTTAACTACTTAGTTTTTTTCAGTTTTGGACAATGTTCTTTATATGTACCAAAAATGAATTGAGCATATACTGGGGAGTTTATAAATGAATGGGATTATGTAATCACTTTAAACATGCCGCCTTTTTAAAATTGTCCACTATACTACATATGTTTGCTTGACAGCTGTCAAAGTTGATCTGTCAAAACAAATAGTATATTGGACAATTTTAAAAAGGCGGCATACTTAAGTGATTACATAATCCCATTCATTTATAAATTCCTGGTAGTATAGAATATAGTTAATCCATTTTGCAGTTGAAAATTTGAGTCACAAGTTTTAGTTTACAACTTCATAACAAATTGAAAATTAAAAAAAAACATTATACTAATGGATATTAAATCAACATTCGAGTCGTCACCCATTGAAAAACCCATACTTATCTAAAAATAGTTATGTTAAACGAATTTATATTTGTTATATTATCACCAACTAGATTAGAAATAATATTTATGTATGACTAGTTCTTAAACTTAATTAAATTCATGTGATTCATTTTTACATTTTTACTTATTATTGTTCTATATTAAATATTTTTGATTTTAAATATATTGTTTATACATATATATTTTTATTAACAAATATTCTGTATCTATAGATTAGTTATAATTTAAAAAAAAAAAAAACTGTATTAAGCAATTGATTCAATAGGTATTTACTATAAACCAACAGTTTCTCAAACAAGATTAATCGTTTTACATGTTTATGTAAATTAGACTAAAATAATTAAGGTGTGCAATAAATTCATATATTCTTTGTTGTTATAGTTGGCTCCCAAGTACATTTTTTTATGTACAATGTGTCCCCAGATGCATAAATAGATGAATTTTTTTGTTGAGTTGAATAATAATCAAAAATGACTGAGAAAACATATTTTACTTACTAGTAAAGTGCGTTTTCTGTACTACATGCGATACAAAGTTGTTCAGAATGATATGCTACTGCACCAGAAAAACAAGATTTATTACTTCAATATGTTTATTACATATTCAGATAATTATAAGAGATAAGAATTCTACAATAATAACAAAACACAAACAAATAAATTATTAGAAATATTAATTTATCTAATAAATCTGCCGCCTTTATCTGTACATTTCTCAATATTTATTCGAAATGATGTGAATACTACTCTTATCACTTTAAGAGGAATAAAATTTATTCATTTATTCATTTCGAAACCCATTCTAATCACTGGATTCCTGACTCGCGTTTTTAAACAGATTATATTTTTTAATTACTAAATAATTTTACTCTCACGCCGATAAAAAAGTATCAGTTCAATTTAAATACGAGGCTCAAGCGGTGTGCGAGGGTCAGAGCTTAGAACAAATTTTAGTGTTCTATGCTCGGAGCGCTGTGCGATGATCGGAGCGAGCGCTGTTCGATGGTCGGATTGCCGTTGTGTCCACACCATAACGTGTGAAGAAATCTGTCAATATGGTTTTTTAATGAAAGTCTGCTTGGACCGTTTTTTTAGTGACTGTTTGGGTTGTTTGGCTACTACTTTTATATTATATATTATATGCACTTCCGGTATTGATAAATAGTTTTTAAGCAGTCTTGATACTGTAGATTGCACCAATGCTGTGTTTAGAAACTTTAGATTAAATAGTCTTAACAACCGCTGGAGTAGATAATTTCCCAATATCATAACACTAAATTACGTAGATTTGTTCTGGTAGAGTAAGCAAGACATTTTCAAAATGTTACTAATGGGATAAATGACTTTTTTGTAAACTTACGAGTCATACTTGGTGTTTTCAATCTTATTTTATGACACAAATAAATTTCTATTCAAGCACTGCTCGAAGATGAAATTTTAACTCAAACATTTTTAGGTTTTTTTAACTGTTTATGCGTCAGACTGTATATCAAAAACAATATAAAAAAAAATATAACGATAGCTTTTTTAAAACCAAAAATCTTAGTTTGAAACTTTTTTTGAAATTTTAATTGGCAACACTTTTATCTCTGACAGCTGATTTGACAGTTCTCGGTTGTTTTGAGGTTAGTTTGGTTTTGTTCAAATTTATTTTGAAAAACATGGTTCAGTTCTAGAAACTCATCGGGCATTACGTGCATTGTACGGTGCTCATAATCGTCCATCAGAGCGATTAATTCGAGAAATTGCTTTGTTTTTGCAATTTGCGTTTAATCTAAACGATAATAAGCATCCAGTACGACGTCGTACAGTGCCATTGTCGAAACACTATTACATCAGATCATTGGTCCTTATGTCTTCAAAAATGGTGATGGTCGGAACGTTACAGTCAACGGTAAGCGGTACAAAAACATGATTAGCAACTTTCGAGCCTCAATTAGACAGCATTAATGTTGCAGACATGTGGTTTCAGCAGGATGGCGCCACATGCTACACAGCGTGCGATACAACAATTAATTTACTGAAAGAAACATTTCACGAACAATTAATTTCACGAAATGGACCTGTTTGGCTGGCCAACTGGCCACCTCGTTTATGCGATTTGACGCCATTAGATTATTTTATCTGGTGATAAGTAAAGTTCCATGTTTTCACTGATAAACTAGAAACAATTGAGCACTTGGAAGCCAACATTCAACGCATTGTTGCCGAAATTGGATCTCCAGATTCCGTCATGTACGCTACAATCGCGGTGGTCACATGCCCGAAATCATATTCAAACATTAATGCAATAAAATTATCTGTCAAATAAAGCCAATTTTATGGATATTAAAAACATTTTTTTATGTTTTATTTTAATTTAAAGTTAACTCTCTGGGCACTTGTCCATAAATCTATGAAACGTTTGTGGCATCAATACGGAGACCAAATCTCGTAAAAGAGAATTCATAAAATCCAAACGACATTGTTGTTGGTGACTTGGCGATGTCTTTGTCTGCAAATGGCATTTGACGAAATGCTTTGACGTGATCAGTTTTGAGAAGTTAGTTGCCACATCAAGTAAGTAAGCCTTAGTTTGTGTATTAAATCATTTGTAGCCTCTAAAGGGTTTACAATTATCACCTTATTTTGGCACCATGTGAATCGGGGAAGACTAACAACTTTGACTATTTCTAAGATTCTCTGAAGGTACGTTTGTGATTTATCCAATCTTATTTGTCTATACATCTTTTTAAGATTGGCTGTAATTACGAATTTAAACGTCCGAAATCTGGTAATTATACTGAATAGATATTGTTGGATAGTTGGACTAGTTCTTAGGATAACATTAAGTGATACCCTTGATGTTGTTTTGCATAAAATATGAAGTAGTTTACCTGATATATCTTTTGTCTCTGACATATGCTCAAGTTCTTTATACTTTTGCATAAAATCTACATATTTAGGTCTGAGCTCAAGAGCAGCGCTGAGTTTTTTTTCTAAATATGCAAAGCGTTTTAATGCTTTATCGTAAGATCCTGCAAGAGCAGGAACATCGTCTTTTATGGGAAGTTTTACAACAAATAGTATAAATTTTATTTACTTGTATTTGATGCAAAATGCTTCTCGCATATTCGATAGTTTTCTGATTGCAATTTGGTTCCTTCTCTTCCAGTTCTCAAAACTTTGATTTTTTTTTTTTTTTTGAGTTTTTCCATAATTTGTTAAGAAAATGTTGCTTTCTTGATTTCTTGATGCAAGGTTCCGGAAACGATCCAGTCCAATCTTGTTTTTTGAAAATATGAAAATACTATTTATTCTTAGATTGTATAGATCAATCATCAATACATTCCAAATTATTGGCGCACTTAATATTGCGTCGATACCTTTAGCTTGATTATATTTTGAGTCCGCTAGTATGGTTTGGTATCTGGATGCCTCTTCCTTTCTTGGATTTTATTGGCAGCTTTTTGGTTAGCCTTTCTAGTATCAAGAATGTTGTTTTGGAGGTGTAATTGTTTATTTTATTGTAATTTCTTTTTTCTGTGATGGAATAACAATTTTTATGGACTTTGTTTATGCCCAAGCAATTAAAACATAATTTATGTTTTTGAACAATATCAATGTTTTGTTGTATTATTGTAATAGTTTGACGTTGTTGCAAAAGTACAGATGATTATTGATACATAATACACATCTTACGCGTGAAAATGATTTTTGGTTAGATGTGGTTGCAGCATGGTTTGCTGTTTTTGCTACGACGTAACTTGACGATCTGCTTACCGTATTGAATATTATTGGTGGATAATTGATTTTCTTCACTGTGGATGTGTCACGCGTCAGTAGAGAGTTTTCTCATTCCTTTGCAGTAGCAGGGTTTATTTTGCGGGTTGCGATGTTGGTACTCAATGCATTTAATTTATTGCTGCCTAATGCATCGAGAACTGTATCGTGTTTAGCTACGCCATGTCCGAGCCTTATTAGGTCTTCCGGAGTTTGACGTTAAATTTAGGCAATTAAATTGGTGGCAATTTTTTGTCCGTGTTTTGATTGATGTTATTTGGCAGTTAACTGCCTACCAAATTGAGGCGATGTGTCGTCCTGCATCAAACGGAGCAGTTCTTATAAAAAACGAAGATAAACCAGGCTTGTCAAACGCTTTGTTATAATAAAAGGTCAAACAAGTTGATTGTTAATAATTCCACACCAGATGTTTACTGTAAATTGGTTTTGTGAGGGTGTTTTTAATGTAAATTTTGGATTATTTTTTGGGTATAAAGGCGATATTGTAAACACAAATATACAAATATTCTAATGCATTTGTTAATTGAGAATTGGAGACGATGTAGATACTGACGAGGTCTGGTATCTGGCTCACCCACACTCTTATATTAAATGGTTACATAGACGCTAATGTATTAGACTAATGTCTTTCAATTAATAAATGCTACAATTTCTCAAAATGTTTTACCGAAGCTGGGGCTCGAACATGTGATATATTATGCGCACTCACAGCAATGTGAATTTTGGTTGTTTATTGAAACTATCTCTACTGAAGATAGCATCATCATTGAGCAAAATGTTATCAAGAAAATTGAACAAAAAGTCGGTAACAAAGCCAGCACTCACTGAAGAGTATCTTGCAATAGGGATTAACCAAATTCTGGATGCGGCAGCGCAAATAAGAAATTCCACAGACATTTGGGGCAAGCTATATGATTAATTTTACGCAATGTCAGACTTTTTATTAAAGCTGCATGAAATAATTTTGAACAGAATTTGTAAATACTGTTTATTAAACAGCATTAAGCAAGCATAAATTTCAAAAGTTTTGGAGAAAATCATAAAAGCTTATTTACAAACTTGTTATAGCATTATATATTAAAGAGATAACCAACTATATCTGAAATGTTCTGAAGGAATTTTTATTTGTTGTACATTATTGCATTACATAACAGCCAACATTGCAATAATCATAGTATTAAAATTACTGGTTCAACTTCCTTGATTGAAATAGTATTTTATAAGCAGCAACTACTATTTTTTTAGTTCAAAAGTTTTATAGTATATTTTTCAGTTTAGTTCTTTATATGTTTTTTATTTCACTCACGATTCCATAATACATTTTTCCTATTTCTTTAAAACGAATTCTCAATTTACAGTGAAGTGTGAAATGTATATCTCGGATTTATGATAGACAGTCGTTAATATATTCCATGTCCCCGGTGAAGTAAAACGTTCGTTCGATGGCAATTTCAAACGGTAGCACCCACGCACATCCTTTCTTGCTCCTTCTTAATTGCACCGCGACCCGAAAATAAACGCATTGCTCTGATAGAACTCATATGTTTTTCCCATGTCCGACAAGGAACTGATGTCATCAATAGAATCTTGAATTATTACTGCGATTTTTTAGAATTCATTAAAAATTACAAAATAAGATTATTAATTATTAATCGTACGGATTTTTATTACCCCAAGATGCGTGTTTATGGTCATCCTCTAATATGGAATTTATTTCAACGCGTAGTACACATTTTTAGTTATAATTAAAGAAACATACATTTTCATCATTAGAAGGATACATACTTCCTACAAGAAATATGCCAATTAGTTCGAAACGAACTGTTTTTCCGCACATAATTAGAACGCGCAGACAAAACTGTCGTCCGTCTGCCGGATTCTTGTCGTTTTAATTTCATTGCGGACGCTTTATTTCGCTATAACACGTGCGACTCTTAATGCAGCAGGTTCATGGACCAAGGTTGTAAATATAGATATAGCATACATACGGAATGTATATATGTATAAAGGGGAAGTGAATATATAATTTTAAAACGGGAACTGGAAAAGCTGCTGGAATATTTTAACGTTATTTTTTTTCCATCGGTCACACATTAATCTATTCGCCGCATCTCGTTTTAATCTTTGATGGAGAAAGTCTTTCAAGTCGAGTTTAATTAATTTATTGCTAAATTGAAGGGATTGGAGTAGAAATATGTACATTCTAACTGCTTATAATCATTTTACTTAATTAAGTAACATTTTTAATGCAAAATTGAAGTAATTAATATTAACATGTCGTGCTTACAATTTAAAATAGCGTGCTTTAATTTGAAGCTAAAATTTTTAACTTTTTGGTGATAAGCACAAAAAATACTAATAGTACACCATACTAAAACTGTATTCATGACGGTAGCAAGGAAAAACATTACAATTACTTAATTATGGATCTCATTTATACGATCGTTAAAGATATCTGAAGACAATCGCCCTCATTTGTTAAAAAAAATTTGTTGGAAAACTTTGTTGACTTTGGAGCTGATAATTTGGAATTTTGACTAAAGAATTTTTATGTTACATTATTCATATATGGCCATGTATGAGTCAAGTGTACGGAATAAATTTTTTTTTGTTCAATTTATTGAAAATGCCTTTTTCTACATGAATCCTGATTCTTTGAATTTTTCAGATTTTTTATCGTTTGTAACTTCTTCGGATTGCATTTTTAGAAAAAAATTGTAAGGAACTTTTTTTCCAAAATTGTTTAAAAAATAATTTTTCACAGTCAAAACTTGTTTTACTTTAATTTTGAAAATTCCTAGAACTTAAAAAAAAACCAGTTTTTTAAGATGGATTTTTTCTTCTTAAATATGGATAAAAACGTGCTTTTATATGTGCAAAAGATACCCTGAAAATTTTAAGTGCCGTACGCTACTCTTAGAGATATGTTACAATGTATCCACAGAAATACTACTCTACTCTCTACGCAGTTTAGACTTTCAGATGTGTTCTTTTGTCAGTTTTTTGACGGTTGTGTTTGTTTTGGCGTGTTCTATTGTTGATCTTTTCTTGTTTGTTATTGTCGTACATTTTGTATTTACTATTTGGATGTTTTTTGTTAGAATATAGTCTATTTGGTTAAAAGTTATCTCATCTGGGCTTGTCAAGATCTATTATGGTTATGATTTTTTGAAATAAAGGTGTTAGCGTTATAAAAGTGTACTTCTTCTAAAAAGTTTGCAGTCTTTGACTTTTTGAGTTTTTTTTACTCAGCTCATGTTTGCTTACATATTTTTTATCTAGATTTACTTGGTCATTAATCTTGCAGTTAATTTTGCCTACAACTTTAGTTATATGACTTATATGCGACTTTTGGTGTTTTGTTGCCGCGATTTTTTTTTTAAATATGTTTGTAAAATTTTATGATCTTTTAGCCTTTGGTAGTGCTTGTGAGAGCTTAGGCTTGAATTATATTTAATGGTTATATCACTCTTACGTTATTTGTTAGTATTTTGTATATCAGTATAGTTGAGCATTCTAGACTAGAATTTTTGTGTTCATTATTATGGAGCTTATGTTCTGTTTGGAGCTCAGTATAGCCGCTTTTGCCTATTACGTTTCACTTTCTGTCCTTCAATTCTGGCTACAGCTGCCGCTGGGGACTGAGGGCGTTTAGTTTTACTGCGGACACACCTGATGAAAAATATCTGCAAGTGCCTGTCACTTTCTTCTGATATCAAGTTGCTTTAGAGACCTCTTCCTCAAATGTACAGGCAATTTATATTTTTGATCTCTATGTAGGCATAGAAGGATTTCTGGGTCGTGGTTGTTAGTGTTATTGAGCAACTACTGGTTTACTGAATTCTAGAGAAGTAGTATTTATACTAGGACTATTGGCAAACGTCAAAAATAACAATTTATCAATGTTACAAGGAATTAAATTGTATGTCTTGTTGAATAAAAGATATCAAAATATCATGGTAAAAACCGTTCCTGGATTGGATATAGGATTAGATTACAATTTTTTAATAGCGGCTATAGAAGTAAGAAAATCATAAAATCTAACAAAAAGATAGCTGCGGACAGCCGAAAGCTAAAAATGAACATATACTAGCTGAAGCTTAACAAGATTTGAAGAACCAAATCAATAAATTAAAGAAAATAGAAAACATTTTCGGAAAGGTTAGATACTTTAAGAAAATGCCCATAGCAAAAAGGAAGGAATGGACTAAATTTTGAGCTTGATGGAAAACAGAAGAAGAGCGTAGATAGAACAAAATATATTACTAAACTAAATAGAATATAGTTGAGAAAAAGGTCATGAAAGGAAAGGAAGAATGGTTTGACACAAAATGTGAAGAAATAGAATTATTAGACAGCAAGCACGATTGTTTTAACATGCATTAGAAAGTACAGTAGCTAGCAGGAAAAAGATTTTTTGTTTTAAGAAGGGCTGCACGTGGGGTTCTAACAACTCATCAACATATTGCCGAATGCATAGTATAATAATGCATAGTTTGGTGCACAGGTCTTTCAATTGAGAACTCAACATTTTTCCGTTCACCACCAGATCTTTGACGAACCTTTATGCGACCATCATGCATCCCCGAACAGAACCTCGATTCATTGCTGAAAACTACTCTGTTCTATTTAAGATTTTAATTTAATTTAACCTGTACTACTCTAAACGATGCTAACGTGTATGGTTTTTCCGTTTTTCTCAATGGTTTCTCAGTTTTACCTTCAGTTGGTTTTCAGTTTCTTCTAATGGTTTTTCTGTTTTAGCAGAAGGTTTCTCGATTTTTCCTAATGGTTTCACAGTTGCACCTAATGGTTTCTCAGTTTTATATAATGGTATTTATGGTTTGCCAGTTTCTTCTTCTTCAACAGATGCAGGTTTAGTTTTAGGCCAGGGCTGATAACATTAAGACAATTTTGAATTTCTTTAAATAAAAAACGACCTTTACGTTAGTCGTCAGTTCTGTATCGAATTGTTCAGTTAGTGACTGTAGGCATAATTGCAACTCTAAAACACATCACAAACACATTTCAAAATTGACTACTATTTGATCTCAGATTTGAATCGAATGTTCAGGTAAATTTGGTAAAAAAATTTATATTTCTTCTTGGTATTGCAATTTTCGAGGCAATGTCGGAAAAGTTTACATGTTAAATCTTTTTTTTTATGTATAGTAAATACACTAGCGAGCAAAAAATAGAGGTTACTTTAAAATTATGAATTAGTTTAGGAATTTTTTGTTTTAATCTTATGCTAGCTAGCAAATTGTACTTTTTGCACACTAAATTAAAAAATTATGTTCATGTTGAATCGTAAAGCATATTTATTGTTTTTATTGCGTATTTTGGAAATATCACAAATTTACAGTTTAGACGAAGGTCGAATTTTTGTTCCTACGGCTAATAGTGGAACAAAACATATGAAAAAAAGAACTTGCTAATAACGAGTATTACCCCTTCTTGCATTAATGACTGCTTGAAGGCGATAAGGATCACTTTGAATTAAATTAAGGATCACATTTTGGTCGATATTATTCCATTCCTGCAATAGCAACTGTCTTAGCTTCTGAGCAGTTCTTAGAGCAGGTGTATGCTTTCGGATACGTTGTTCCAACTCATCCCAGACTTGTTCTATGGGATTCATGTTCGGGCTGAGAGCTGGCCAATCGAACCGACTCACCTTCAAATGGAAGTCGCTCATCAATACAAAAAGATTCTTTTTCCGCTTCTTCTTTCCATTAAGGCAACAGCGCGTTTAATCAGAAAACCTGCTCCAGTCCTCGTTATTCCATGCCCGGTGGTTTCGGGCAAAGCCAATCTTGCAACACGATATCGGCGTTGTAAAGGTGGACTTGTAGCCATCTTTCTACAAAACAATTCAGCAACCCGCAGCTTTTTCTTAATGGTCCATTCACTAACATTTATATCTCTAACTTCATAGAGTTGGTTTCGTAGATAAACTGCAGAAGCTGTTCTATTCCTCAAACTTGTGGACACCAAAAAACACGTAATTTCTGTTTGTGGTGACTTTTTTGCCTGGATCCTGATGTTCTGTTTATCAGGCCGGTATCCAAGTAACGCTGATACATCTTTTGTACAGCACAAAGGCTTTTACCAACAATCTTTGCAGTTTCACGTTTTCTTTGCCTATCTTTAATCGACGCTATAATTCTTTGCTACGACAATAGGGCCTAAAGGCATTACGACCTGTTTAGTACAGTACACTTGTATTGGCCAAATTTTGCAGAGAAAAATCAACACTAAGAAAAAAACTACAACGAAATGTAGGTTTTTAATTAGAGCAAAATGGATGCTTCATAAAAGTCCGTAACACGGTGATAATAACTGACAGATAGAAAACATTTGTCAGGAAATGAATTATTAAACGCCTACTTTGGTTTACAATTTGCAAACATAAAGTTAAAACAGCAAACATAAAGTTAAATCAAAAAAGTGATATTTGAAAGAATAATATCAATTAACAACCAAAACTTTGCATAAAGCTCTATTTTTGACCTCGAGTGCCGAAAGTTTGAATCCGGTTTTAAGTATTCTTAATTTTATAATCAAATACTAAATGTTAAGGGGGGAGAATAGTTGCGCAATTTTAAAGGTTCACAGCATCCAACTTAGCAAGAAAACGCCTGAAAATTTGTAGAAATTTGATGCATTAAGTCGTTTCTTTGCAATTAATTTTTAAAAAGTGACGTTTTTAATTACTTTTTTATTAATTTTCACTCGTTAAATACAACTTCAAATCTTTAACCAAAAACATGAGACAGAATATTGTATGTAGTTCAACATATAAAAAGAGTGATGACTAAAATCTTATAGTTTGGATATTGAGTTGGTTGGCGTTTTGTTCTATAAGAACCAATTTTAATTTAAAAACGGCGTTGTACGTGTCAATATTTTTCTAGAGAGAAAAGTTCACCGATATTCTTATAGATATGATAGAATTTAATATTTTTGCATAACAATACTACTAGTTGCCCCACAACAGGACGGGGCGAGTAAACCCGGCAATTCTCTAGCGTTAAAGTATCTCATTCGTAAAAACCAATCAAACCAAATTAACATTTTTTTACTTACATAAATATCTTAAATATTTTAAATATTGCTAATTATAAGTAAAAATAGAAACAATTCCAATTTACTAATATTTGCAAATTTAAATAGTTATCGATGTCATTACTTATTCGCAAAAAAAATCTGCATTAAAAATAACGACCCAGCAATCTATATCAAGCATACTGAATATTTACTTTTGTCATTTGGCACAATCACAATATTTTTTTCTCTCATTAACGTATCATTACGTTCAAATGAAGGTCGATCCACTTGCTTTTCTTACATAAGTTTAATTGCTTAAAATCACAACCATTTCTAGGTAATTTGCTAAAACAGTAAACAATCGTAAAACAATTATTTAAAATCTATTGTTGGCCAATTGAAATAATTACTAAAAGAGCAAAATAAAATAATGATTAAGTCAACAATAAACTATTATTTGCAGTAATATAATGTTGACATATTTAAGCTACTAATTATTCAATGCAATGTTAATTACTTTAAACTAGATTTAAGTAAAATTTAACAATAGAAAAAAGATTATAGTTATTAGAAACTGCAATTAATCATTTTAATGGGGTATTTTTAAATAAATATTTATGGTAAAGTATTGATTAAGAACTTTACTAGATGGTCATCTATATTAACGATGAATTGAAATATGTTGTAATATACGATGAAACTTTTATAATATGGTCAACTGTTAACTGTTAAGCTACATTTTTTATTTGTCAAATAAACATCTTTATTCAAGAAGAGTAGGTTACTTCAGAATACACTTTACTAATTGATTTTTTTGGTTTTGTCATTTTATCATTGAAATATAGACTATCTATTCAACAAATTTTGTTGCAAGAAAATTTGTATTAATTTATTTAATTAATATATTTGTTTCTTCTAAAATGCCTTGAAAATGTTGCAAAAATGTGGCCTAAAATACGCAAAATTGGTTGAAGAAACATCGAGTATGGGCTTCAGATTACCGACATTGCTGTTTCACTTGGAACACGATGTCATTCAAGTTGAAAAAGATATGCAAGTAACTGAATAAAGCAAAAAGTGGGCTTACTTTTAAGCTGTGGCTCTATGTATTATTTATCCATCTTACGTTTTCTCAAAACGGATAGCTTAGTAGGTAGCCGAGATGTTGCAGGGTTACCATATTGTACTTGCCACGGGTTT
The DNA here is from genome assembly GCA_963932245.1 of Tachinus rufipes. NCBI lineage: Eukaryota > Metazoa > Arthropoda > Insecta > Coleoptera > Staphylinidae > Tachinus > Tachinus rufipes. Next base: position 83,298,962 of record OZ010744.1, read on the forward strand.
TCATGTTTGGGTGGTTGAATTGTTTGAAACTAACAGTACTATCTTTATTTGCATTGCAAGTCATTAGAAAGTATGTGGCAGTTAATAAAACAATACAAAGCAGAACGTACGGGAGGGATTGGGCAACTATATGTGGGCCGGAATGAAATAGAAACAACAACAACTTTGGCTGTGTAGTCATCTAAACAAGTAGAAGTAATATTTATTAATTAAAGCAGAAGAAAGCAAATAGGATAAACGTTACCTTTCTGAGTATTGGCATCAAGGAAAACTACAGCTGTCTAGTATCTAGTTGGTATTGCCGCTTATATACCACCAAACTTTGCTTATTTTATTGCAAACTTACATAACAGTACTTTGATAATTGGTTTCACTCAGACGTTATGCTATAAAAAAAGTCTGAACTGTTGATAAAAGCAACAAACCGCTTTTTTAGTCAGAACTTATGGGAATGAGAAATGAAATTTGTCTTTTCTAGCATTGGTTCTAAAAACAAGCTTAGCTGTGTACAGCCAATTAAGTTAATGAGATGTTGATCTTTTTACAGGATGTCTGCTAACATGTGTGTCAAAATTTGGAGTTTTACTTTTCAAAACAACTTTTTTTATGTGCCTTGTCTGTGTTCAGATGTTGGCTATCAATGTGGCGGTAATTTGGTAGTATCTATCTCGATCACTTGTAGCTCGGAACAGTTCCTCAACTGTAAATCTTGTTTATTGTCTGATGTTGCGCAGCCATGATAGATTCTTACGTTCTATCAATTGTTTCCCCTTGATCTTTCCTTGCATAATTAGGCGTAATAGATGATATTTTTGGTTCTTTGACGATATTCCCAAAGTATTCGATATTTTTTATCCTGTGTTGGAGTCTTGCTGACTGCGTTAAGTAGACTTTGCAGATCTTTCAATCTTTCGACTATTATGGCAGTAGTATCTGCAAATTTTATGTTGTTAATGTTCTTTTTTCCAATCCTTATTCTTTTTGCTCTATCGTTTACAGCTTCTTGAAAGATCTTCTCAGAGTAGATATTAAATAACGTTGGCGATAAAACGAATCTTTGCTTCACTCTTCGTTTAATTTTTGGGATTTCCTGTGCCAGTACATCATCGACTTTGGTTCTGGCAATTGATTATAATACAGCTGTTTTAATAGCTTTAGATCATGGTTGCTTAGTCTTATTTTGTCCAGATATAAAAAAAAATGGCTTATAGTGGAATTGGTCGAATGCTTTCTCATAGTTTATGAAACAGACATATAAATTCTTCCGAAATTTACAAGTTTTTTTGTAAGCAAAATATTATTTATTTTCTATATATTGTTTTTGTATCTGAGTATATGCGGTTATCTAAGTATAAGATCTTTGAGAGGATTTTAAGGGTATGGCTCATTAAATTAATTAGCTTAAAGTCATTGCATCTGCTCTAAGAACAGAAATAGAGTATGCTCTGAAAACTATGAAGCCCGGTAAAGCAGTTGGCCCGGACCAAATACCTATAGAATTTATCAAAATGTTTGATGACGATGTAGTTGATGTTCTTTTGGACGTATTCAATAGCATCTACGAAAAAGGGGAAATCCCTAAACAGTGGCTGTTATCCACTTTTGTGCTTATTCTCAAGAAACCAAATCCAAGAGAGTGCGAAGATTATCGAACCATCGCACTCATGAGTCACGCCCTGAAGCTCTTTCTGAAGATAGTACACAAAAGAATATACAGAAAGCTTGAAGAAGACAAGCAGCACACAGTTTGGGTTCCGCGAAGGTCTCGGGACAAGAGAGGCTCTCTTTGGAGTTAAAGTTCTTTTCCAACGTTGTCTGGATATAAATCAGGATGTGTTTGCATGTTACATTGATTTTGAGAAGGCCTTCGATAAAGTAAAACATGTTAAATTACATCAGCCACTCCTTAGCAAAGGCTTTGACTCGGACGACGTTAGAATAATCAGTAATTTGTACTGGGGAGAAAGGGCTAACACAAAAATTGAAAATCAAGTAACAGAAGAAATGGAGATCCGTCGTGGCGTGAGGCAAGGATGTATTCTGTCGCCCCTGTTATTTAACCTGTACACCGAAACGATTTTTACGAGGTACTGGAGGAGGAATCGGTGGGAATAATTATAAATGGAGTACCTGTTAATAACCTCAGGTATGCAGATGACACCGTCATGTTAGCAAGTAATCTAAAAGATACAACACAACACCTACTAGAAAAACTAAATGATCGATGTAACGAATACGGCTTAAAAATTAACTTTAATAAAACTAAGCTAATGGTAATTACAAAGTCACCACAGAATCAGAACCAGTTATCTTTGACAATAGCAAATATCATCATAGAAAAGGTGCAAACATATAAATACCTAGGAACCTGGATAGAGCAGACAGGAGAACAAACAACAAATATAAGAACAAGAATAGAAATGGCTCGATCAGTATTTATGAAAATGAAAAAGATATTCACCAGTTGTGATATTAATATAAATGTCAGGATGAGGATGCTACGTTGCTACGTATTCTCCACGCTCTTGTACGGGGTTGAAACGTGGACCCTCAAGAAGAACCAAACCGACAAATTACAAGCATTCGAAATGTGATGCTATCGCAGAATGTGGCGTATTCCCTGGACAGACAGAATCACAAACATTGAAGTACTAAATAAAATGGAAAAGGAATGTGAAATTATTAACAACATAAAAAGAGAAAGCTTCAATATTTAGGCCACTTAATGAGAGGCCCCAAATACAAAATTCTCCAACTGACAGTACAGGGAAGATTAATGGAAAGAGAAATATTGGCAGACGTAGACCATCGTGGCTTAAAAACTTAAGGGACTGGTTTGATTGTAGCAACATTCAACTATTCCGAGCAGCAGTCGATAAGCTCTGAATAGCTATGATGATAGCGAACCTCCGATAGGAGACGCACTCAAAGAAGAAGACCTGCTTTTTAGTAGTAATTCTATCTAGTCTATTGATATTTGGCCATTATTATAGATTCTGTTGAACAGTTTTGTCAGGACATCTAAGCTCTTGTTATTTAGTAGGATTTGGCGCCTTGTTACTTTTGGTCTGTTGGATGGCCTTCTCTACTTTGCTTTTAGTATGGCTGGGTCTGCGTTTACATTGTCACTTACGATATGTCTATATGGTTGTTTTTCTGGAAGAGATATTATATATATTTTTCTCATTCTTTACAGCACTTATCATTTTTGCTTATAATGTTCCCATTGGCATTCTTTAGTATTGTTAGGAGTTTTGTTTTTCTGAGTTCTACTGTTTCTTTAAGTTTTTTATGTAGATGAAAGTTGTCATGCTTTTTTTATTGCTGTTCTATTTTTGTACGAGTTACTGAACCAGATTTTTATTGCTTTTCTAATTAACCTTATTGACTTGGTGGTACTCTCTTTTGTCTTTGTTTTTGAATCTTCTACGCTTGTCCATGAGGCTCAGAATTTTTGTAAATCTTAGGATGATTTTTGCTGCATTAACTACAGTTGTACAGCAAAGTTTTAGAAGAAATTGCAGTACTACAGATGCAACATATATTGTCAGACAAATAGTAGAAAAATCAGTAGAATACAGCAAACCCGCATATATGTGTTTTGTGGACTTAAAGTGTGTGTGATCGAATAAAACGCAATGACATACTGAGGCTGCTAGAAACTGAAAACGTAAATCCAGAACTAATAAAACTAATCGAGGAAATTAATAAGAGCAACAAGAGCATAATCAAAATGACGAAAAGCGTAACACAGAAAATAACTATAAGAGGAGGAATTCGTCAAGGGGATTCACTCAGCTCTAGGCTGTTTAACATGGTCATGGATAAAATAATATAAGTAAAAAAACGAGAAGGTTACAGAATAGGACCTAACAACATCACCATAATATGTTTTACTGATGACGCGGTACTGATAGCCGACAACGAAGAAGATTTGCAAAGGCAACACCACAGCAAAAACGTACAAAATGCAAATATCAACGGAAAAAACAAAACAGATAGTAAACAACGTCGAAATAAAGACATTAAGGTCAATAACGAACATAACACTTAGAGACTAACAAACAAATAAGAGTATTCGAGAAGAATGCTACATACAGAATGTTAACATTTGGATTAAAACAAGAAAGAATAATTGGGGTGACCACGTGAATTGAATGGGATTAGATACATTACCAAAAATCTGCAAGATTAACAAACCATACAGCAGCAGACCACCGGGAAGACCAAAGAAGAGGTGGCTAGATAACCTATTAACTACAACAACAACAACAACAAAGACAGAAAAAAGGATGACAAACAGGAGTATTCTTAGCCGACAGAAGAAGAAGAAGAAGAAGAAATAAATCATGCTTTGTGTAGGTTATTGAGAACAAAAATGTATACAGAAATCTATCAGGCGTCTATCTCTTTTATTCCGTTCCCTCAGTTTGAACTTCCCGGTGACTTCTTCCGTCTGTGTTCTTTTCCAACGTAGAAATTGCTCATAAGCATTATGACTTTATGTTTTTTGTTATACTTGGGGCGTTGTGTATTTGTTGGTAAAAAATGTCCATCTCTTTGCTTATTTTATTTGCCGTTTGAGCTTAGCTTTGGATAATGTTGACGTTTTTTCCCCGAAGATCCGAATTGGGGAGTTGAAGCTCCGGGCACTAATTTAGAGTTAAATATTACTATCATGATGATTTTCCTGTGGAAACTATTTTTTACCGATTTTGTTGAACTTTTTTCCGCATTTCATTATTTACAGGAGAAGCATAAACCAATTGTTTTAGATATATCCTTAAAATGAAATCTAAGAGGATGACATAAACAGAGCGGACAGGCCTTGGCCACGACCTTTTCATTTTGCAGGGGATTGCCCATTAAGCTATAATGCTTAAATGCGTAGTCATGAATGAACCACGTGTGCATTTTTATTTCTAACGGAACCACTTTTAGTAATTCTGGAAGAGAGTATTAAAAAATCTAGGTATAAAGGTTCCGTTAGTCCGTTAGGCATAAAGAAAATCACCAATGATGCTTGCTCAAATATTTATGAAGAACTTGTGCTGATGTTTAGATTTCATTTCGAAATAGGGACGCTAATCAGCCAGACATGAGTATTGTGGAAAATAAATATTTTATTGTTGGTAAATCTTGCTTTGTTGGGGAATAGTACTCTAGAGAGAAATTTTTGGGTTTTTATCACCCTCAAAAACCAATAAATATTTTTTTGTTTTGTTAGTAAACTGTCGATTGTAGACGTTGCGCACGTTGTAAATGATGTTTATAAATCTGATCATGTAAGACTTAAGATTATTCAAGCAGGAGATAAATCTTCTAGCTATTCTTTTTTCTCTGTATTTTCTTTTTTGTAATGGTTTGTAAAAGTGTATTTTTTTAAATTTTAGTTAGATTACGATTTCTTTCTCTTTTTTTTCTTTGTTTGGTGGTGGTGAAGTTTTAATCACAAGGAGTTTGACGATTAGGAAACTTTTATTAGTAGTTACGACGTGTCTGTCTGTTATAAGCATGGCCGTAACACAAATGCATGTCAGCCATCTCCGTATACGTGTAATCTTCAGCTATTTCAACAATAGCAAACCTAATTTAATACGATATTGGCAACTACATTCTAACTTAAATGAATAGTAAATTATTGTTGCTGTTGTATGTATTGTATAGTTATCTGATTGGTATTTTTTGTGTATGGTGGAAGACTCAGTTTGGGTATACTAGAATATTTTGACTAGTTGCGTTTTGTGCTTATTTTGAAGGGTAGAACCATACTTCAAAATTTGAGACTTGTGTTAGCAGGCGCCTTGTATACAACATTGGGCAAAAGTAAGCGGCAATGCCAAGTATCTACAAACAAGAAAAATGAAAGCAATGACACGCGAATAGGTCAAACGTTGCTTATTGTATAGGCATTAACAACAATAGCTGTAGGCCAAAGCAGCGGGACGCGAACAGTATAATTAGGACAGTTACTCGACGGTTACCGTAAGTGTACCACGATGTGTGGATACGCATAAATTAGGCTAGTAAGGGTTCCGTTTTTTTGCGATTCAACTGAAGTTTGGAACCATTTGTGCAAAGTTGAGGACATAAATACTCTAGTTTATGAGAACCAGCCAGTAGTTTAAAGTGGAAGTTTCTTCTCCTTGTAAGCGTCAGAACTTCTTGATCACCAACACTCGGGTGGGGCGGCGTTTAAACTATGGGCTGGCTTTCAAGAACTAGAGTATTTATATGCCTCAAGCTTGCTCAAATGATTTCGTACTTTAGTTGAATATTGGTACTTCAACTGCACTCGTCAAAGTGCAGCCTCCCAAGTGTTTGGTATTGAGAAATTTGAAGTTTGTTTCTTCTTCTATGCGTAAGAAGTTTCTATGTTAGAAGAAAAGATGGTGATATTCAATCTCTTCATAACTAACACATATGTGGGACATTTCAGTTTATGATTACTAGCCAGTAATTAGAACCGGAATGCTCTTTCAGCCGCTCAAGTGTTTGTTTAAAGAAATTTGCTGAAAGTTTTTCCTTTCTGCCAACACTTGGGGTGGGTCACTACAGTTTATGATTAACAATCAGTAGTTTGAAGAAATTTGAAGTTTTTTTTCGCTGCAAGCCTTAGAAATCTCTATGTTAGAGGAAGAGATGGTGATTTCTAATCTCTTGATGACCAACACTTGGGTGGCTTGGGCATTCTAATTTATGATTACCATCGAGTAGTTTGAATTGAAGTGACCACTTTCTCGCCCGATAGTTTCAACTGCACTCGTCTAAGTGCAGTTTCCCAAGTGTTTGGTATCAAGAAATTGGAAGTTACTTCTTCTAGTAAGCTTTAGAAATTTCAGAGGAAGATATGATTATATCTAATCTTGTGATGAGCAACACTTTGGTGGGTGGATGGGGCATTTCAATTTATGATTACTATCGAGTAGTTTGAACTGGAGTGAGCCCAGTCTGCTCTGGTGTTTTTTTATCAATAAATTGGAAGTTTTGCCTCTTTGCAAGAGTTAGAAGTTTCTATTTTGGGAGGAAGATATGGTGATACCCAACCTCTTGATGACCAACACTTGGATGAGTGGGCGGATCATTACACTTTATGATTAATATCGAGTAGTTTGAACAGAAGTGCTCACCCACTAAATCTATTGTTTGTTATCTAGAAACTGAAGGTTTCTGTTTTTTTCAAGCGTATGAAGTCTGTATGTTGAAGGAGGTAAGATGATATTTAATCTATTGATAACCATCACTTGGGTGAGTAGCTGGATCATTCTATTTCATAATTACCAGCCAGTAATTAGAACATTAGTGAACACCCACCCACTCACCCGAGTGTTTATTGCTAAAATTTGTGCACTATTGTTGTCTCTATGAGAACTAAAAACATTAATTTAATAGTAATAAAATGAAATAAATAATAATTTCAAGAACATTACAACACAACATGAATAATACATAACTTTAATAGTTGGTTAACGTCACAAACATTTTAAAATGGTTTAGAAAACAGTGTGTATTTTTCACATTGGATTCTAAATATTTTTTAATTATATAAAAAAAACCTGTTCTCTTCACCTAGTGACACATACACTAGTGTTTCAGGGTATGCACCCATCATCAGTGAGCCTAGCATCTCAATGGTCGAAGAGAAAATTTACATAAAATCACAATAACTATTATTCATTTTATGTGTAGAAATATGTGACACACACAGTTCAACGTCTAATTGGCATTGCGTTACCAACTCTCAACTACAATTTTATCTATCTGAAGTTATATTTTAATGGCATAACAATAACACAAATGATAACTTTTACTTTTACTACAAATTCTACTAGTAATATTTAGAGTTTTTTTTTTTTAATCTAACCATCAGCATCCATTTATATTAAAAATTATTAGTTTGAAATTACCATAAATATTAAATTTATATAAGATTGAAAATTTATATTCAACATTTCTTTAACGCTTCTTGAAATAAACAGTTTATAAATATAATCCAAAAAACGTGGTATTTTGTAGTCTTTAGTTACCCATAAACATGTATAATTGTCCCCCACCTAATCCTAATCTATTAAATAATGATTAGAATTAGGAAAGAGCAAATGTAATCACTTGGAATGTGTCCAGAACGTCAGTGACTGAAAAAAAAAGTAACGTAAGCATCGGCGACGTCTTCTAGCCAGTCAGTTATTCTGGTGCATGAACGGCGTCGCGGCGCTCTCTCATTTTCCCGCATTCATTCACCTCATTTTAGCAGTAGATATTCACGGATAGTATCGGACTGTACTAGTGGTAGTGTTACGCGCCAAAAAATAAATAAAAATTGATAGATACTAGCGTCGGAGTGTCTGAGAAGTGATAGTGGTTAAAAAATATAGAATTGGTTGATTTATTTGGATTAAATTATTACTAAATGTGGGGCTGCGATGCATCAGTGTGTTGAGTACTATCAGTATGTCTTCAGGGGCGCGAAGGCCGAGGGTGAGAGCGGGACGGTCTGTCGACATCAAGGATTGGGAGAAGCAAAATCAACTGTTGGCGAAATGGAATGATGGTAATGTTTGATGTAAAATTTATTGGAATTTTTATAAAGTATTTTAATGTAAACTTGAATGATTTGCTATATGTATTATTAATCGAAATATCTTAATTAAATAATGGATATTCAGTAGGTTGTCTAATTTGAATAGTTTTCAGTCACATTTGTTTTAAGCTGATATCAACTTGTAATCAATTCTATGGCAGTAATTGGAATGTGGAACATGAGTAAAAAAACGTAGATTAAACAAACTTTTTTTAATTGTCTGGACAAAACGAAATAAATTTTGCTTTGAAATTGTGAACCAATATTTATTTAACTAAAAAAAACATTATTAAATAAACTCAAAATAATTCCATCAATAAATTATATATTTTTTTTTAATATTAATTAAATTAAATTGTTTATAGATTGATAATAAAATTATGAGCAAGTAATATTTTGAATACACATATTCAGAGTCATGTATTGTCAATATTGTACTTTACTAGATAAGGCTGACTAACGATATTTATTTATTTATTTATTTGTTTGTTATTTAATTTTTATACAAATAATAACAAATGTTCAACAATGCGAATATTTTGAATTTATCTATACATTGCATCTATAATAGTAAAATGTGATGTTATACATCCAGTGGGTTTCTATGAACATTGATAAAGAGTGCATACTTTGAAACACTTTGCACTTTGCTAGGAGAAGAAATATACAAAAATAATATTTATTTTAATTTGAACTAATTAAAAAAAAACAGTTTTTTTTTTTAATTTTTAAAAGTATTTAGTAATTACTTAATATGTGATAGCAACATAAAAAGATTTAAATTTTAACGCGTGAAACCACACTTCTTGAAATTATCACATTAAAAAAAGATATTTGAGCAGTCTATGGACATTGACTTTGAATAGAATTATAACCTGCATATAATTCTTGGAAAATAATGAAATTTGTTCCATTTCTAGATAGTCCGGTTGAAAATATTGTTTTTAAAGATTTTGGTTTTGCATCTTTGAACTGTATAGATCTTCCAATGGAAATAATTATTATAAAATAAAATATATAGATTTTTTGGTGAATATTTACTTGGACAAATTGATATTATTTTTTTGATACTTGACTTTATTTATCTACAAATTTAAGTATTTTCTGTTCGTTGAAGTTAAAATATAATAATCTGCAATTTTGTTTTAAAATTTATATTTTTTTAAAGAAAAATGAATCAATTTTTGAATAAATTAAATAAGTAAAACACTTCAAGTAAAAACCGCCATTTATTTATCCCTTCTCTACCTGCTTAATCTGTTTTTTTTCTTTTTGTATTATGGTATGTAATTCATAATCATTTATTTCACTTATAATAATTTCAATGCAATTTTCTATCTTTTTTGCTTTGTAAATTTTCTTTTATATTCATACTTGTTTATATTACCGTCCGATGATGGTCTTGTAAAGGTTGAAACTAGTTAAGGTTTTTTAAATATATTTGTGATATAGTACATATTGTTTTATTTGTTTTATTACATAGTAACGACCATCACCATTCAATTACTTTGTGATTACGTTATGTTAAAAACTCGAACTAAGCTTAAACTTCAAAAGAATAATCAATGCGATAATGAAAGTGTACATAACTACTAAACAACAAAAACTGATTTTAATGATCAGCTGAAAATATAACTAAGACACTTCCAACACTAAAAGAAAATATAAATACTTTGTACTCAATTCAGATAAAATTGTTGTTAACATTATGAAACGAAACGCATTCAAAAATATTACCAATTATTATATAGTTTTTTAATTTAAAATTAAATGCTTACTTATTGATTTTTTTAGAATAGTTTACTACAATACTTATGTGTTGTGGTATTAGGATTAACAAAATACATTCATTATGGACCAATTATACTTCCTTGAGTTATGTTCTTATATTGTAAACCAAATTAGATCAAAATGTACTACCAATTACGCCATCTGTACACAAAAAAGTTATAAGGTATGTTCCAAATGCTACACAACCTATAACTTTAAGGTACCATAAGGGACTTAATTTTTTTCAAAAACCAAGCCATACTTGTTCTTGTTTTGCAAAATCAAATTTGGTCAATATATTCTAAAAATTACGCTATCTACACTCAACAAAGTTTTAAAATATGTTTTATATGCACATAACCATCAATTTGATGCAACAAACTTTACTCTAAACGTTTTCATTAAAAACCATTAAAGACGCTTAAAGCCACACATATTCTTATTTTGTAAACTACATTTGATCAAAATATTCCAAAAATTACGCTATCTACACTCAAAAAGTTATAAAATATCTTAAAATCACTATAACCTCACTTTGCTGCAACAAAAATGACTTTAATATTTAATTTCTTCAAAAACTATTAATAATGCGTATAGCCACACATGTTCCCTTTGTGTTAACTAAATTTAGTCAAAATATTTTACAATTACGCCATCTACACTTATAAAATATGTTTCAAATGAACATAATTATCAATTTGTTGCAACAAAAGTGTATTCAATTTTTTTTTTATAATTATTAATCACATTTATAGTCACAAATATTGCCATTTTGTAAACCAAAGTTGATCAAAATATTCTAACAGTTGCACAATCTCTACTCAAAATTGTTATAAAATGTGTTTCAAATGAACATAGCTTATCACTTTATGGCAACCAAAGTAAAAAAAAGCTTATTTGCTTTGAGGTACTAATTTTGGCTGTTTTTGGGCAAAATTTTGACTTTAATAATTTGTTTTTTTAAACATTATAAGTGTGTTTACACAAGTTGCTATTTTTTTAATTAAATTTGATCAAAAAAGCTAACCTAACCTATCACTTTGAAGCAACAAAAAAACTTTAATATTTCACAAACTGAAATACTCAACCACATGCTGGAATGCACCCCTAGTCGCCCAAGTGTTGGTCATCAACAGATTGGATATTATCATCTTCTCCTTGGACATAGCGCCTTCTAACGCTTGTAGAAAGGAATAGTTTGTAATTTCTGGATAACAAAGGAATGGGTGGTTGGGCGGTTACTTCAGTACATACTCATCATCATCGATCAGCCCTTTGCGTCCACTGCTGGACATAGGCCTCTCCAATTTCCGCCCATTTCCTCCTATCCTGAGCCACTCGCATCCAGGCTCCTCTTGTTCTCTTTATATCGTCTGTCCATCTTGTGGGGGGCTTTCCCCTGCTTCGTATATCTGCTCTTGGCCTCCACTCCAGTAGTCTCTTGGTCCATCTTCCATCTGACATTCGGGCCACGTGTCCAGCCCAGTTCCACTTTAGCTTCGCCATACGCACAACCACATCTGTGACACCTGTTGTTCGGCGTAGGTCTTCGTTTGTGATATGGTCTCGTAGCGACACGCCGAGCATCGATCTTTCTATCTTTCGTTGTGCAATTTGGAGCTTTTTTGCGGTTGCGACGGTGAGTGTTGCGGTTTCAGTGCCGTAGGTCATAACTGGCAATACACATTGATCAAACACTTTCCTTTTCAATTAGACTGGCAGATCGCTTTTGAATACGTCCCGAAGTTTTCCATATGCGGTCCAAGAGAGGATTATTCTTCTTTTAAATTTGCATGTTTGGTTGTCTCTGGTTATGCGTATTTCGTGACCTAAATAGGTGTATTTATCTACGAAATCAATATCTCTATCGCCTACATCTATCTGTCTGCTCGGGACCAAGTTTGTCATACATTTTGTTTTGGAATAGTTTATTCTTAGGCCTACGGTATTACATGCTTCCTGGAGTTCTAATAGCATTGTTTTATATCGTTAAGATCGTCAGCAAGCAGCACTATGTCATCTGCAAATCGCAGATTTGATAGATTTTTGCCATCTATGGTTAAGCCTTTTCTTTCCCAGTTGAGCTTTTTGAAGGCGAGTTCCAAAACCGAGGCGAACAATTTAGGCGATATCGTATCCCCCTGTCTCACGCCTCTACCAATTGGAATGGGTTTGGTGTTTTCGTGGAGTTGAACCGTCATACTGGCGTTTTTGTAGATGTTGTAAATGGTTCTCGTGTAGCGATGGTCGACACGGCATTCTTGTAGTGCTTCCATAACTGCATCTAACTCGACGGTGTCAAATGCTTTATGGAAATCTATGAAGGCCAGTACGAGTGGTCTGTTGTATTCAATACTTTTCTCGACTATTGTTTTAACACTTTGTAGATGGTCATTGGTTACGTATCTTGTGCGGAATCCTGCCTGTTCCACTGGTTGGTAGAAGTCCAGTTTATTTTCAAGTCTATTTGTTATTATTCTTGTAAATAGTTTGTAGAGATGACTTAGAAGGCTTATCGGCCTATAATTTTCTAGGTCAGCTATATCTCCTTTTTTGTGCAGTAAGATCACAATAGCGTTGTTCCATTCATTTGGTACTGTACTGTTGAACAGGCAAAGATTGAACAGGTCTCTGATTTTTCCTAGCAGGTGGACACCTCCGATTTTGATGGCGTCTGCGGTGACGTGGTCACCTCCGGGAGCTTTGTTTGTCTTCGTTTTACTTAAGGCTCATTCTATTTCATCTAAGGTAATATCTGGTAGTATTTCAGACCCTTGATTTATGATGCCCCAGTACATACTACTTGCTGGTAATTACAAACGGAAGCCTACTTACTCGCCCAAGTGTTGCTTATCATATTACTATCTTCTCATTGGACATAGAGACTTCTATACGCTTGCAGAGATAACATAGAGTAGGGCGGGTGGGTGGGAACTCCAGCACAAACTACGAACTGGTAACCAATCAATTAATTAAATAGTATGGACAGATGTGGTTCACTAAGCAGCATGTGATGTTTTTGATGTGGTTGACTAATAAGTATGAGATTTTTTTGAGTTTTTGTTGTCTTTCAGATGAAAAAAAAACTGGTTATAGGGTAATTTTTTTGCATAAAAAACGGGTATTTTTTTTAATAAAACTTAGTGTTTTACAATCAAAGAGATCATCAGGATGCAGAAATAAACAACATATGTAACTTATCAGTTTATTTAATATATTCAATGTTTTCTTTATTTATTCTATGAAACTCTTTTATATTTATTATTATTAAACTCATATTGTTTCATATGTTTATTTTTATTTTTATTAATTAATATATTATTTTACAACATTTACATTTTTCGTTATCTTATAACATTTTCAAGTTTAATATATTAATTTTTATTTAATGAACATTAATAAGCGAAATGCATTTCTGCCAAATAAACTTAACAGAGATTAATAATGAAAATTTCAGTTGAATAAGATTTCAATTTCGTATTGCTTCCTTCAACCCTAACTATTGCCTCCTTCAGCCCTAACTATTGCGTCCTTCAGCCCTAACTATTGCCTGCATACGGTAGTCCATGCCACTAATGAGCTCACCAATATCATTTTGTGGAATATTCTGCCATTCTTCCTGAAGTGCCACACGAAGCTTGTTTATTGTGGTTGGTGCAACTGTACGTCCTCTAACACGCCTGCCTAACATGTCCCAAACATGTTCTATAGGATTTTTATCTGGATTATATGCAGGCCAGTTGAATTTTCTTATTCCAACTTCAACCAAGTATTCTGTGACGTACCTCGCAGAATGCAGTGTCGCGTTATCCTTTATCAGAATAAAGACATTGTCGATAAATGGAGCAAATGGGACTACGTAATTTTTCAAAACTTCTTCAATATACCGCTGTGCATTCAGCGATCTTCCATCAATGACAATCAATTCGGTGCAGGCATCTATTGATATTCCTGCTCATACCATCAGGGAACCATCATGGCTAAGTCGGTGCTTAAAGGTGCACTCCCGTTTGTTTCCATACTCTTTCTCTTCCATCTGGCGAATGTAGGCCGAATCTAGACTTGTCAGGAAACATTAGTTCTCTATTGTGCCAATGTCCAATTCAAATGTTTGCGAGAAAGTTGGAGTCTGGCTACTCGATGACGTGGGAGTAATTTTGGTCTAGCTGCTAGTCTACAAGATTTTAAGCCAGCTTCTTGCAACCTTTGACGAACTGTCCACACACTTACAGCTGTACCACGAACCTCACGGAGTTGGTTTCTGGTCTTCACTGAAGTCACATGACGATCCCGTAGAGTAGTACGAACGATTAATCGGTCTTCGATAGCAGTCGATTTTTGTTTCTTGTCAGATCCCGGTTTTCGAGTATTTCTGCAGGTCTCCCTAAACCGCATTCATATTTCATATACCATAAGAGAAACAGCTTTTGTACAATCTTCAGCACTTAGAATCATAATCAACACACAACGACAGTTAATCGAAAACAAACAAGTCAATTTTAGCTACCTTGATCTTTGCATAATGTCGAATGAGCAATAGGTAGTGAAGAACGCATACCTTTAAATTTTATTTTGGTTATTAATGTTCATTAAATAAACTGATAGTACCATATGTTGCTTTTTCTACATCCTGATGGTCTCTTCGATCGGCTTTTTCTGCAAAAAATTACCCAATCGTTTTTTTGCATCTGAGTGTATATACCGGGTGCTTAAAAAAAATGTATACACACTTTAAACTATCGTAGTTTTCCCGCTCTACAAGGCTAATGTTATATTTCTTCACCAGGTGGCAGCATAATCGTCCCTCTATGTTATATTGTCAGTTGGAAGTTGTAATATCAACATCGCGGACGTACGTTTGAGTTTTGAAGAACGTAAGCAGGTTATTAAGTGGTACTGGAAGTTTGAGAATGTAAATGAAGTTCAAAGACAGTGGAGAAGGGAGTATGATACAGAACCACCTTCAAGATTAACAATTACACGCATACGAGACAAATTCGAAGTTAATGGAACAGTGTGTGATGTGCATAAAGGTCGTTCAGGTCGACCTCGAACAGCTACAAGTGATGAGTCATCAACGGCAGTCTTGGAACTGTTTCAACGCTCTTCTAACAAATCTTCAAGGCAAGGGGCACGTGAAAGTGATGTAAGTGCTAGCAGCGTGCTACGCATTTTGAAGAAACGGAAGTTTTGTGTTTACATTCCAAGGCTGGTGCAACAGCTAATTGACGACGATCCAGATCGAAGGTTGCAATTTTGTGAATGGGTTCAGGAGATGGTGATACGTGAACCGGGATTTATGGGTACCATCATTTGGTCGGATGAAGCCCAATTCAAACTTAATGGGACTGTCAATAGGCACAATTGTGTTTACTGGTGTGAAGAAAATCCTCACATTATAATTGAAAAAGCTGTAAATTTGCCTGGTGTAAATGTGTGGTGCGGTTTGTCTTCAAGGGGACTCATTGGACCTTTTCGATTTGAAGGCACTGTAACTGGTATTAATTATCTAAGACTGCTTGCTGATTTCGTATTTCCTGCCATTCGTGCATTATACGGTAATGATATGTTTTATTTTCAACAAGATGATGCCCCGCCGCACTATCACAGGGACGTACGAGCTTACCTGGATCAAAATTTGCCGGGCCAGTGGATAGGACGCAGGGGGCCAATCGAGTTTCCAGCACGTTCTCTAGACCTTACACCACTGGATTTCTTCTTATGGGGCACAGTAAAAAATGAGGTGTACAAACGTAAACCACGTAACCTAGACATTCTTTGGGATGAGATTCAAGCCTTGTGTAGAGAAATCTCATTGGACGTTTTGATACGATGTACAGAATTAGTGGTGACTCGTACTCAGAATTGTATTGATGCTGCAGGTCACCAATTTGAACAGTATTAACATTTGTTATTTATGTTTCATTTACATTGGACTTTAAGCTTTCTAATTTCCTGAAATTTAACTTTGTAGAACGGTAAATAAATTTTCTATGGACGTTCAACGTGTGTATACATTTTTTTGAAGCACTGTATGCTTAGCAAATTTTCATTTTGTTATTGAATTCTTGAAAATGCAAATGAATCTGCAATTTTTTTTTTAATATTGTGTAGAAGGGGGTTAGAAAAGCTTAACCTCAAGTAGTGGACCAACATTTCCTATGAGCATTCTCCGCCATCTTGATAAAAACAAAACAATTTTTTTGTGATAGTTTTCCGACGTGATTCGAACCATTGCAATCATATATGTTGCTTTTTATATGCTCTTTTTACTTACGTTATATGACTTTTGTACGTACTATTGATCATTGTCGAGATATTTAACGAGAAAGAAAAAAAAAACGTTTTTCAAACATCACCATGACGGTAGAGTTTAAGTGAATTTTTTTAAGTGACGTGTGACAAAATGGGAGCATTATTCTGCAAAGATTAACTTTAAAAGTTCTTAAATCCTACTAGCCGACATGATCATACCAATTGTTCTTGTGGAATGTTAATAATTTTGTATACAGGAAGCTCCGACATCTGTCTTTAGCGGGAAAATAAACAAATGAGGAAGTACAGCTGTTATTATTATCAGGAACAAGTGATTCAACATCTTTCCGAAATTCATCTGATGGAGGATTTTTTATATAATGTTCTCTTGGACAATTGCTTCAGCTTTGCATATGACTCGGGGGTTCTTATTTTTTTGTTTATACTGTTTCTCCGAAAGAATTTTATAACCAAAATTTTGAAAGCAAATTACGTCTTTGTGTATTGATAATGATGATGTCATGTCCGTAATTTATTTTTCTTCTTTTATTTGTTCCATTCTCCGATAAAAAAGAATTTCTTCTATAATGTCTACTTTGTTTCTGGTAGGTTGTTTCTTTTTAGCTCTTTTAGCAGGTAGTGTATGCTCACGCAAATTGCATTTTTGATAGTACTGAATACGCTCCATGGAATTATCGTGCGTTCATCGTGCATTCTCCAAGGGGTTGCTATTACTTTCTTTACTATATTTTTTCAAATAAATTATTTTTCTTTAGCTTATCGGAAATTTATGTTATCCTGTGGCATGTTATTTATAAAACTACTTAAAGATTATCTCGACTAAAAACTCAAATTTAAATACTTGGACTTGGACTGGCGTTATTCAAACGATATTTAAACTGAACCGGAACGAAACTTACGTAGGTTTTTCAAGCATATGACTAGACAATGTACTAGAAGCGTTTTATGTTTATTTCTATACTTATGTTTCTTATCTTTGGGATAATATAAAAAGCATTCAATTTATACTAGGAATAAGAACACACTTTTTATTTTGTACAAAGGTAAAATACGCCTAGTGTAAACAACCTCATACAAGGTGCAAACAACAACTACAACGATTAAGTAAGTTTGTTACAACATTACTATAGATAAAAACAACGCACTCGACAAAATGGAGGAAATGTGTACTAATACTTCTTTGTAGAGCTTCAGTAATCTACTAAACGACGCCAATAGGCAAACAATAGCAGAGCTATCAAGATTGAAGTAGACGTCCAACGATTTTTTTTCATTTTGCGAAGTTAATTTTGGAGAACGACTATAAAATCTACAATTTTTTAGAAAAGTTTGTTTGGTTTCTCTAGCTAAGTGAAACTAGCTATCTAAACCAACTATTTAGCAAAATGGACGACTCAATGGTAACGTTGAGATCTGAACGTTGTGCTTAAAAAATTACTGAAGAGATAAACTGCATTGCAAGAATGAATTGCACAGTTTTGGTATTTTTGACTTTGAAATCAAGAAACCAAACTGTAGTAGTACACACAAAATTAATTATTGCAGATTGAAGAGTATTGCGGAATAGCACTTGGTAACAGGTTGATAAGGTTGCTTACCATTGGGGGTCTTTGAGCATAGAAGCGGAACAAACTTGAACCGATTGATACCAGGTTATTTCTCGGCCGGTACTTTTTATTAAAAAAAATAGTTTTTTTAACTATTGGGAACTCATATCTTCTAGTAACCTTGTTAATCTCCACACGCACATCTATGGTTCAACGCACCTACAAAAAACAATTAATTATTATGTAAATTATACTTATTAAATGTATAAATATAAATTATGCAACAAAATTAAATTATTGCTATGGTTGATATGTTTATATAGACGTATCTTTCAATGCTACGTAAAGTTTGTATATTTTGAGCATCTTAGGCTGTTTGTACATTTAGAGAAAGAGAAAGAGTTCGAAAAGCAATGTCAAATATCAAAACGCTAGGCCATAACTATTGCCTGTATAAGTATGAATAGACAGGATTTTTGATTATATAAAATAATGTTTAGTAATGTAAAATTTGAAATTAGATAAACTTTAATAACTTTTTTATATGTGTTAGTATTAAATACACGTCAAGGTTTACAATAGTAGACTCTTCATATAAACACGTGTTGCAGTGTTTTTCATGTAATTATTCACTTTTTGCAATCCAGTGATTTTTTTTACGCTTTACATATAAAAAATATTTTTTTTGTTTATTACTTGTACCATACAGCTCTCTCCAATCAAAATTAGTAATTTCACACTTAATCACGCGCCAAGCCCAAAGGTGCTTATTGTGAATATACGATTTTATGGATTATTAAATTAATAGTTATCATTAATGCATAAAGTAAATAAAAATGATAAAAAGCAATATAACAATACAGTAAAAAAATAGAAATACACAACACAAGGACTGCACACAGCAGTAAAATGCAAACAGACACTAACAACAGAAACCATAAAGCAATACAATAACCTGTCAACATATAAAAACTCTTAACTACGTACAATTTAAATTAACTCGGACGATGAGAGAGGGGCCAATAATTAGCGAAACACTAAATAAAATGGTTGTATATTTTTAAGCATTCAAAAAACATTGAAACTTAGTATGTTGTTAACTTTAGTGTTTTATTTAGAGAACAGATAGTAATGAGTAGTGATAAATGACGGGTTCTGGACTTTCTGGCCATTCAAACAGCAGCAATATCTGTCGGAACAACGCCAACTAGCGGATGGAGGGTGAACTAACTAATCCAAGTTTTAATTTTTTTTTGGGATATCTGTTTGGATTTTTTTTTTAGGTTCAAACCTGTATCTTCAGATTTTTGAAGATGTTTACACAAATTTTCACAGTTCTTCAAATTGGTGATAGGTGAAAGATTTTACAGAAACCTTTTCTTAGTTTTGCAACTAAAATATAGAAAAGTAGTCTTAGTTCAACTATTATCCGCCAGAAACTACAGTTCTGCAACTCGACGATGGCAAACAGGTTACAAGTTTGATTCTTGTATAAAAGTTCCGAACAGAAATCTCTGCTGTTTGGATGGCCGGAGGGTTTAGAACTCGTCATTTACTTTCAATACATTTATTCTCAATTTGATTAAATGGGCTTAAGAAATTCCGTAGTTTTGCTTTAGTATTGTAATTGTAACACCACTACTAGAATAAATTAAATCTAATATCTTTTTTTCTTTTTGTTTCAGGTAAGCAAGATTTAATTCTTTAACGAAATATGCACCAAGTTTGGTATGACTATGTGGTAAGAAATTTGTAGTTATTTTAACATGTGTTGATAAAGTTGAGTGATGATTTAATATGGTAAAATATGAAATAAATGAAAATCTTGTCGAACGATATACTGTTGAGTGAAAGAATATTAGAAAGAGGCGCAAGGTTAATACATTTGTGCGTACTTGTGTATGCCGCTTCTAAAGATGTATCTGTCCTCATCACTTCAAGGACCATCTCTGAGATATGGAGATGGCGAATAGTTGATTACTAGTGTGCGATGACAGTTACATCTAATATATGTGTGTTCCATTAAGACCGTCTATTTTAAAATTTAGAAAACCCAGTATGAATAAATAATAAAAATAATAAAGAGTGTAAACATGGATGCTATGTGTGGAAAAAACTCTAAATAAAGAAATCCAACGGCGTCAAATCGCATGATCTTGGTGGTCAATTTTGTCTGCAACAATTTTATTGTTTTGTTGGCTATGTGACAGGTTACAACGTAACCACAAGTCTTTGAAATCTATTTCAGTAATTTGAGGCCCGAAGAAGAAGTTGTTTATTATCTCACGCTAGCGAACGCCGTTGACGGTGACAGCATTGCCAGCCGCATCCTTGAAGAAGAACGGTTTAATTACTCTGTTAGTCTAAAATGCGCAACAAACAGTGGCTTGTGGTGTATGCATGGGACGCTGAAAGAACACTCTTGGATTTTCAGCTCCATAAATGCGACAATTCTATTGACGTAGCCATCAAGTTTGATCTGCGCTTTATCCGAAAAGATTATTTTCTTACAAAAGTTACTATTAACTTGTTGTTTCTCTAAGATCCATTATGTGAATGTTTGGTACTCCTCGTGGTTTGTTGGCTTCAAAAGTTGTGTTAACTGATTTATATATGCACTCCACATGAGTACGGACAAATTGTTTAAACTGGGGTTCCCGCCTACCCGCCTAAGTGTTGGTTATAAAGAAAATGAAAGGTTCTCTTTTTTGCAAGAGTTAAAAGTTTCTATGTCAAAAAAGGTGGTAGTGATCTCCAATTCCTTAGTACCAAACACTTGGTGGGTGGTGGGTCACTTCTGAACATGAGTACGGACAAATAGTTTAAACTGGGGTTTCCACCCACTCGCTCAAGTGTTGGTTATCAAGAAAATGAAAGTTTCTTTTCTCTGCAAGCGTTAAAAGTTTCTATGTCAAAGAAGGTGATGGTGATCTCCAATAACTTAGTACCAAACACTTGGGTGGGTGGTTGGATCACTCCTGAACATGAGTACGACAAATAGTTTAAACTGGGGTTTTTGCTCACCCGCTCAAGTCTTGGTTATTATGAAATTGAGAGTTTTGTTTCTCTGCAAGCGTTAATAGGTTATATGTCAAAGGTGATGGTGATCTCCAATCCTTTGATAACAAACACTTAGATGGGTAGGTGGGTTACTCTTGAACATGAGTACGGACAAATAGATTAAACTGGGGTTTCCGCCTACCCGTCCAAGTGTTGGTTATCAAGAAATTGAAAACTTCTCTTCTCTACAATCATTAAAAGTTTTTTGTTAAAGAAGGTGATGGTGATTTCCAATTTCTTGATAACAAACACTTGGGTGGGTGGGTTGGTCACTCCTGAACATGAGTACGGATAAATAGTTTAAACTGGGGTTTCCGCTCACCCTTCCCAGTGTTGATTATCAAAAAATTGAAAGCTATTTTTTTCTGTAAGCGTTAAAAGTTTCTATGTCAAAGATGGTCATGGTGATCTCCATTCCCTTGATAACAAACACTTGGGTGGGTCACTCCTGAACATGAGTACAGACAAATAGTTTAAACTTCTTTGCAAGAAGATTGTTAGACTATTCTGAAGTGGACACTTCAGATTCTCTGACTCTAGAGTCTAATGCGATTGTGGTGACGGGTGCTGGGTCTCAAAATTGCATCTGGGTATGTCGACCCAACCAACCAAATCAAAATGACGGATTTTAACGCAGTTTTGTCTTCTCTCCCCATTATCTAAGCGCGGGACTCAAAACACCCGGCGTGCAACAGTCGGACAAACAACGTGAAAGGTTGAGCTTTACAAGATTACGTTGAGTCAAAAAGATATCAAGTCTTGGGAACAGATGATTTCACTTACTTCAACTACGCAGGCTATGGATGGGACGTTTTGGATGTAGCAATTCTGAAGGACGTCAACTCGCAAGTTGAAATTAGGACAGTTAATGACTTAAAATCCGACCACATGCCGGTAATCTTGAAACTCTATGGACAGGGATCAAACGAGAGGGAGGACGATACGATACCCACATGAATTGGCATCTTTTCTCGAGATTTTTAGAAGATAGGATAGATTGGTTTGCTCCAGTATGTACGGTTGCGGATATTGAAGGAGCCGTTGACAAGTTTACAGAACTAATTTATAAGGCCACGGAGAAGATAATTCTTGGATAAAACTTGGACTATCTTGCAAACTAAAGGCATTTAGTTGTAGAAGAAACGTTGCCAGACATCAAAGGCAAAGGCATTGCGACCCTTTATATTGTCAAATCATAAATGTCCTACATAAGGAAGTTAGGTCGACTATATAATGCTGCACAAAAATCAGCCTTGTGAAGATTTCCAAAGCCTTACGTAACAGAAAAGTTCGGATACTAGTCATCCATGGTGAGAACGCGCTCCAATAATCTATCGAGGGAAAGGCCTAAGCATTTGCCGACAGCCCGGAACTCCAATGCTCTCTTTCTAGACAATATTGCCAATGCGATCTTACGTACAGGGCATTTTCCAACAGTTTAGAAAGGCTCCTACGTTTTATTAACTTCTCAAAATCTGGAAAGGATCAAAAGTTTTCCCAAAACTATTGGTCAGTTTCTTATGCACCTTGAGCAATGTCATTGAAAGAGTAATCTTGGTTAAGAACACTCAGACGTAAATTCTCTTTCTCCTTTCTCATAAACATGGGTTTTGGCATGAATACTCTGTCGTACATCAGCTACACCGGGTGACAGATCACATTACCGAAAGTTTTAGACTGAGAAAAACAACGGGGGTGGTATTTTTAGATGTTAAAGCCTTTGATAAAATCTGACATGACGGTTTACTACTAAAACTGCCTAGACTCAAGTTCAAACTGCGTCTCATAAAACTTTATACTTAGTGCACTATTGGCTACATCGCGTCAGTACAAGGCGTGTCTATAAATTTATATGGTCTAAGGTTTATTTAGGCATTATCTTTGATAGTTTTAGTGCTTAAGTATGTGCTATACCGTCGTTAGTAAAGAAAAAGTTGAACAGATAAAAAATTGTTTGGTTCGTAGCAACATTGTTGGCAGCTACAAGGATCTATTTTTAATATGATTAGTCTTGACAGAAGACGTTTTAACTTTTAACAAAATGCGTCGTGAAATTATTGATTGACCCTATTTGCTTTTTTCAATATTTTATATACCGCATAAAAGTACAGATTATGCACTACTATACACGTGTTTTACCGCATGCCAATGAGAAGAAGTACATTTTTTTATTCTTTTAATACCTGGCGCCGGTATCTTCTCACACAATCGTGACTTATTAGTATATTCATTGTTTTTTTTATTTTTCCGATTATTAATACATAAATATTTTACGAAAAAATAACGTCCATCAAACAAATTACTATTTACTTTCGAAATTAATGACAATTATTTTAACTAATACTAAATTGGATTAAGTAAATAAAATTAGGTTGCATGAGAAACTCAAATAATTATTGTTACGTGAATGATTTTATTTGTAAATACATTTTTATAAAAGGCACATAAATTGCTTCGTCTAATTGAAAACACAATGCAATAAACTAAATATTGATTTCACAATAACACAATAAATAATTTAGTTATTTTTAGAATGTCAATATTGATTTTTAACAATAATTGGCATACAATTATTTTAGTAAGGTCAATTGCACTATTCGATCTCTAAACTTGTTACGAAGCACTATAATTACGTGTACTGTAATTTACCAGAAAGAAGCACAAAGGTTAAACACGTTCTGTTGATTTTTACTACAGCTTAGAATTAATAGGAATGCCAAGTCGTGTTATCGGTTAATGGGTTAGGTTATGCACCATTAAATGTCATATTATATTTATATCTACATATTCATTCAGGGCCGGATTACTTTCCTATCCGGCATCTTGACAATGCAGATTAACATTATTTTCATATTAAACAAGTTTAATTATTTAATTGTTAATTTTATAGTTTATAATGTATGTATATATTATGTCAACACTATATTGTATATAAAAATCCAAATAAATCAAACAATCAATTTTTTATTTGCTTATCGTATGTGACTTGTGAGTGATGCTTGTGGTAAGTGTTTTGTCTACTTTGGGTCGTACTAGTTTAATTTTAATGCAGTGTAAATAGTTCATGTTCATACAAACAAAGGAGTTATATGAAATTAAATATAAACACATTTGCATTAAAAATAGATCCACTTTAAGAGCTCGAGGAATGAATGTCAGAATGCATTTGTCGTGAAATATTTAAATAGATTTACAGCTTTGGGCGGATGTGTATACATTTTTGTAAATAAGCGATTATTTTTAAAATATAAATATATTGTCGTATACTGCGGACTAATGTTTTTTTTATTTGATAACAAAATTAATTAATCAATATATAATTGTTTTAGGAAGGATGTAAATGTTTGTTGTTATCTGTTATCAATAACACTTCATTGATAATCTGAAAGATATATTGGGTTTATCCAAATCTGATTTTTGATTGTGATATCATTAAAATCAGTTGGCTTTGTTTTAATTTTGATTGAGGTTGATATAGGAATCTGGTAGTACAACATGTTATACTAAACCAAATTTAAAGTTGCTTGGTACTTGTATTATCTTAAAAAACGAAGTAGTACTAGTATAAAGCTGTGTTTACAAGGGTCGTGATTTTAACTGTTACGATATCGTGAATCATGTCTCATGTAATCTACCAATTTGTGATATAGGAATGTTTAAATTATATTTATATAAAGTTGTTTGGAATGTGAATCTATAAGTTTTGTGAATACACGACTATGGCTCAGCTTTTGGTTAAACTGTAGGATTAATCTAACCTAGTTCTATCAGTTGGCTGAATAATTTTGTTATATTTGAATAACTTGTGAAAAGATAATGGTGATAGATGAAAAGCATTATGCTATGTTGTATTTATGATAATTTTTATTCTATTTGATTATTTTTTTTCTTCTAAATTATCTTCATTATTTTGCGGTTTGCATTACTGCTATCTTTAGTTTTCAATTTTAGACACTTTTGTATATAATATTAACGTTGCCCAAGTTTTTAAAAGTGATTTTTGATTTAACCATATTTGTTTGGTGGTTCAGATTCTTAAACAGTGTATTATTCAAATTTATCAAATGGAACAAAAAAGTTTCTAATCTTTAAATCCTGTAAAGTTTTAATACAGTCCAACAGAATTTATAATATTATTTTAATATCATCACTAGATTAACAAATTAATTATAAATTAAATTGAAAAAACTATTTTAGCAAATGTTCAAATTGAAGTCTCCTCAATCATTAAAATCAATTAGCTTCATTTATTAACCGAAGTCTCATATATTTTATCTATTTTTGAACTATTAATCCAAAATGTGCAGGAGCACCATCGAGTTAAAACCAGTTTCTATTTCTAAAGTAAAGAGGCGGTTGCAGGTAAAGTTATTTGTAAGAAACTCATGAAATAAAACTGCGTTTAATTTTGGTAGAAAAAGGAAAGGTCTGTTATTGTATTATGTGTTTGATCATCAAACGGTAAGCAGGCCGAATTTTGTATTAAAAAAAAGAAGTGTCAAAAAAATATGTTGATCCGTCAGAAAAGTATTGATTATTATAATTTTTAGTAATTCGAAAGATATAACGTCAAATTTATTGTAGCTGTTTTTTGTGCTTGGATGCAAAGAAGATTCATCAAAATACTTATACATCAAGATATTTATACTTCGAAGAGGATTTATCGACAATATGATATAACAAAAATTACAGTCCATTGTCTTATCTAATAAATTTGGTCCTTTGAACCGGATAAAATTTAATATTTTTTAAGAATTCATTTATGAATGTCATTTTGACAAATTTATTTACAAATTTCTTTTTAATTAAATTATTTTTCTCTAATATTGTATTAAATGATAACATGATCCATGTAGCAAATCTCAGTGATATTGAAAAGTGTTCTTACCTGTTGGGGTATTTGGAGGGTAATGCTCTAAAATTAGTTAAAACTGTTGTTTTTATGCTAAACAATTACAATTTACCATATGATCTTTTGGTAAAACGATACATCAACAAAAGAATTATTGCGAATCATTACTTTTTACATATTTTGCAATTAAGTTCTGTAAAATTTTATAACCCTAAAGGAGTCATACATTTTTTGGATGTGATACAAGTTAATGTAAATTCTTTAAAAACATTAGGTTTGGATGATCTTTCAGATTACATTTTGTTAGAACTTTCTTTGAGATTATTTGATTCCAAAATGAGAAAATACTTTGATTGATTAGATACTGAGATTCCTTCCATTAAAATTTTTTTAGATTTTTTTAACCATGCTGATTCTAACAAAATCTAATTTCTTTTCTTCTCATTCAAAAGAACATCCAAAAGAGTTTACATGGGGGTCGAAAGGATTGAACTCAAAGCATTTTCCTTTGAGTGCCCTTTGTGTAAGACCGAACATCGATTAATAAATTGTCCTGTGTTTTTAGGAAGAACCCCAAGTTCCAGATACGAAATAGCCAAAGCTCATAAAAGTTGTTTTTCTTGTTTGGGTGCTTATCATTCTTCAAGATGCATTTCAAAGTTTTCTTGCAAAAATTGTGGTCGAAAGGATCACGACACCTTGTTACATTTTGACCGGACATCTACTAAGGTATCACATCCTGTGGTAAATATGAACGAAGAACCTGTTAAGGCAATTAACGAGTCTCTTTAAACTCTGTGTCTTTGAATTCTGTGAGTCTTTAATCATTCACAAATTTTATAGTTCTTTTAGGAACTGCACAAGCGAGAATCTGCAGCATAGATGGATTTTGGTTAGACTGCCGTTTGATAATTGATTTAGGCTGTAAAGTGAACTTTATAACTCAAGAATTAGTTGAGAGATTCAAGCTTTCAAGAAGAAGATGTTCTTATTTATTGAATGGAGTGGGCCAGTCTTCGGTGGGTTCACCCAAAGTAGTGGTGAGCTGTAATTTACCTACTAAATGTAGTGAATATTTTTATTTAAATTTTGAAGCTGTAGTGTTATCTAAAATTACAGCTAATTTACCAACTGTTCCTATTTCTGATGAAGTTAAAAGACGATTTTTAAATTTATTTATATATATTTTGTTAGGAGTGGAAGCTGTTTTGGATATAGTTTTACTTTGTCCAGCATATATTAAGGGAAATCCGAGTGCTATTTTAACCAATTTAGGTTGGATAGTGTTGTGTTCTGTGAATCATGAGATTGGGAACGAACCAAACATAACGAATTCTGTATGTTTACTTAGAATCCAGGTTGCCTGAACTGGCCCTGACCGTTGAATTGTCTGATTCTGTTAACCACGGAAATTCAATCAATTACAGATCTAGTTCGGATGCAGTGGAGTACGTATTTAAGGATTCGTCTTGTTTTAACAAGGCCTTTGACATCAACTTCACATCTTTTTTCGGACAATTACATTGATCAAGGTCATTTGGTGATTACAAAACAATCAGTTTTGTATATTTTGACGCATCACGGAGTCGAAAAAAAAAAGTCGTCTGGTGTGGCTGTCAGAGTAGTTTTTAATCTTACAGAGAAAGATTCTAACGGTATTTTTTTAAATGATACTCTTTCCTCTGGTAGAAAACTTTAGACTTACATTGGTCAAATATTGACACGTTACAGATTTTATCAAGTGGCTTTAACATGTGATATTTGTCAGATGGTTTGTGAGGTAGTTTTGAATGAAGATGATTGTGTTTTTCTACATATCTTTTGGCGCTTAAATTCTAGCGATCCTATCAAGGAGTTTGAACATACTAGAGTAATTTTTGGGGCTACATCTAGTTCTTATTTGGCTCATAGGTCCCATTCTTCAGCTAGTTGAAGATGATGGAAACCTTTTTTCTTTAGCAGCGGAAGCTTTGAAGAATGGAATTTATGTTGATGGCATTTTATGGGGAGCTCCTAATGAGGATAAAGCTTTAAATTGGCAAAATGGGCCAGCTCACATCGTTCTATTATAGAATTTGAGAATCAGGTAGTACTTAAATCTGGAAATGTCTCTGATTCGATAAAATTATTGGGAGTTTCTTTGGATTTTTTTTATGTATTCTATTATATAATAAATTTAGATAACGAAATTCTTTCGAAGCGAGGTATTTTGTCTTGGGTAGCCCGAATTGTTGACATCAATGGATATTTGAATTATTTTATTTTTTAATTAAAGGTTTTATTACAACAGCTTTGGTTGTTGAAAATTAATTGCGATGATCCGTTGCCAGCAGATATTTTAAATGTCTTGACACAAATATTGAATGTAATAACTGATTTGAAAGAAATTTGGATAACACGATGCATTATTCCAAAAAGTTTTTTTAATCTTTGTTTGATAGGTATTTTGGATGCTAGTATTCGTGGAATGGAAGCAGTAATTTAGCTGCGGATTGAAACTATTGATTCTGTTGAGGTTAATCTAGTAGTGGCTAAAACTTGTGTGGCTCTTCTTAAAACTTGGACGGTACCCCGTTTAGAATTAGGAGCTGCATGGTTATTATTTAAATTGTTTCTTTCGGTTTTGTTTTGTGGAGTCAATGACGGTTTCTGCATGGATTCATACTACTTGTCTGTTGAAAAACTTTGTAGCGAATCGTGTTGCACAGATTCATTAATTGAATCCGAAAGCAATTTGGAGACACGTTCCTCGAGTTCAAAATCCAGCGGATCCAGCTAGTCGAGGTCTGCTTGTTTCTGAACTTATTAAATGTTTGCTTTGGTGGAAAGGTCCAGTTCTTATTTGGGAACCAATGGTGATTTGGCCTTTGGGAAAACCGAGTTTTACAATACAGGATTTACCTGAATTGAAGGAAAATCATTTGTTCTCTAATGTAGTGAATCAAGATCATTCTGAATTTATGGATTTGTTTAACAAAATATCTTCTTTGTTGAAATTGCAACGAATCATTGCATTTATGTTGCGTTTTATTGAAATTTCACAAAAAAAGATTGCGAAGAATAAGGTTGTCCGATCAATAGTTCATCATGAATATGAAAATGCAATGAAAGTAAATAGTTGCTAATATTATTACTGATACTGGGTTTGGAATAATGAAAGCTTTATTGTTGTTGCATTTGTGGTAAATTGGCCAAAATCAGACGGTATTTACAACCTTATCGTTAGCAACGAATATGGTATGGGGACGGATACGATCAGGTTAGTACCTGGGTCTACTCTATTAGTTGAGTACTACGAAAAATACATATGCAATAGCCTTTGGTGGTCGAAGCGATGGTGGGCAGCTGAGGTCAAAAAGACAGGGCTTATCTAAGAACGTTTGGGCAAAGACATGGACTATTGGCACTTGGAAGAGGAACATGAATTGTTGAAAGAAATGAATGAAAGATATTTTATGTGTGTGTGAAACGAAGAGGAAAGGAAAAGATGTGGGTACTATGAATGACCGTACTCTAGCATTGTGGTCTGATGTAGATGATTGGATGAGTTTATGAGTGGTTGTCAAGGTGTGGCATAATTTTAAATTCTTCTACCAAGCAACATGCAAAACAGTATGAATTGGTTTTGTCTAGAATCTTATGAATACGAATGAAAGTCGACATCCGTAGAATTTTTCTAGTGGCAGCGTATATGCATGTCAATGGTGAGGATGAGAATATACAGTTTTTGCAGCATCTAAATGATATCTTAAGTGAACTTGGCGAAAGAATTAATTTATTGGGAGATATTGAAGCAGATAGAGTTCTACGAAAATATGGTGACGATAGAGTGAATCAAAATGGCAAGGAGTTGGTGTGTTTGTGCGAAAAGACATTATTTAAGCACAAACTTATCTACCTGTATACATGGCATAGAGGTGAGTCTAAACTATGATTGGCTTTGTGGTGTATGATGAATGATTGAGAAGTTTAATTAGAGATACTTGAGCGGTACGTGGAGCTGAATGTGGAAAGAAAAATAAACAGTTAAGGGTTAAAGTGGAAAATTTTTAGAGTAACAGTATCAGAAAAAATATAAAAGAACTATTGAAGAAAAATTAGTACGGCAAGAGAAAGAATTGAATGACGAAATGATGAGTGAGAACATTGAAAATGTGTGGAAAAGATTAAAAGTGACAATAGTTGATTGTGTAAAAGATGTATGTGGAATGACGGTGGTTGGAAGTATAAAGAGATGTGCATGGTGGAACGAACAGGTAAAACTAGCAGTGAATGACGAGAAAGAATCATATAAAAAGTGGGTTGCAGAGAATAATGATGTGGAAAAAAGTAGGTTAGAAGAATATTTAATAAGAATGGTAATTTAGATGGATAAATTGAGAGTTGAGTAAATGCATTGCGAAAAGTATTTAGAAGTATATGTATGCAAAGAATTAAGTATTATCCAAGGAGGCGATGATGGCAGTTTATAAAAGTGTGCTAAGACCAACTCTGCTGTATGGCTCTGAAGCATGGGTATGTCAAGAGAAACACATAAATAAATGGGGTACTTAAGAAGTGTGTGTGGAAAAACTAGTATGGGCAGAGTTAGAAATGAGTAGGTAATGAAGAATGTGGTTTGAAAGTACCGATAGACCAGTACGAACGTAGTATTCTCAGTTGCTTTGGCCATGCCGAGAGAATGAGGGAGACTACGTAAAAGTTGGTTGAATGTTGTAGGTATGTTTTTTTTTTTTTAAGGACGTAGTGAGGTGGCCTCATCAAGTGGCTTTTGAGAATAACTAACGCATGGCAATACCTTTCGGTTTTCTTCTTTGCGTAAGTTTTGCTGTTAATTTGTTCTAGTTATTGTCTCCAATATGGTACTAGTTTGAGGTGGGCTAGGTTTGGCCTCGCGGAATACACGCAGTCTGCTGCGGCAAAACATGTTGTCCTCACTCTATCTCTCCTTATACTCTATTTTTTTGCCCTACTTCCTACACTGGCATTCTCCTCTTTTTTTTCCTATTTTTGTGTTCTTCAGTCTAGATATTTGCATTGTTTTAGGTATCTTCTTTGTTTTTTCTATATTTTTATTAACTTTTTCTTCGTCGTTTTCTCTTTTTTTCATAAATATTTTGTGCAGCTCTATTAAGTGCATCTCCTTTGTTAGTCCTACATTTGCTAGTGTAACTTCTAGTTAGATTCTTGAATCTCCATTTGGAATTGCCAGATATACTCTGACCATTTCGAAAGTTGCATTTTCTTTCAACATCGAGATGGCGTATCTTTAATTTATTTTCCTTGGGCAGTTCTTTACTTTTCCTTCTTATTTCTGCAATTTCTGTTGGTACTAATGTTTCAGTATATGTTCATTTTTTGTCTCTGTGTTACCCTTCTATTCCTTTGACCTTCTTTGTTTTTTTGTCTTTATTACTTTTTTTCATATTCTTTTGCTTTCATTTAGCTTCTCGTTCCTCTTTTTTTTTGTCTTCTGTGACTTTTAATTTGTGTGTTTTCTTTCATTTTGGTTTACCTAAATCTCAAAGCTTTAAACTCCCATATCTTTTCCTTTCCCTGTTCTCTTTCTTTCCATATTCTTTCTCGCTCGTTTTTTTGCTTTTTGCTTACTAGTTCTTTCATTTGCCATTTTATTTATACTTAATTTTTCTTCCATCATCAAATCTGCGAGTAGTTTCGCCGCAATTACTTGTAGTACCTTCTGCGATATCGTCCTGTAGGCCTTGCAGATTGTTAACGAACTTGCTCTCATAGCTTCTCTTATTTTTTGTCTGTTTTTTTTTTGTCTTCAAAGATTCTCCTCATGTTTTTGTGGCATACAATAGTTTACTTCTAGCCGCAGTTGCTATTAGCCCTCTTCTGTAGATATGTGGTAAGAATAAGAGAGCATGCATGACAAGATGTATGGATATTGCTGAAGCAAAGAAAGTGTGTGATAGTCAGAAAACGTAGAGACAAATTGTTTGAAGTAAGGTATAAGAAGCTATTGTACATAGCTACTGTCTACCCCGAAAGGGAATGGCGTGACTAGGTATGTATGTATCTTATTTAGTGATGAGGAACATTTTTATCTTAGCGGCTACATAAACAAGCAGAACTGTCGTATTTGGGGATTAGAGAAAAAAGAGAGATTTTGAGAAGAAAATGCATTCTCAAAAAATCAGTTAACATTGGACAATTAGCGAGCTCCATTTACAGTAACGGGGTTACCAGCATTGTCAAAAAATAAGGTTCAATCACTCTACCATCATAACATACACACAGTCAGTTTAAGTAGATGTAATGCTTATTTATGCATTACTCCTGGCTGGTTTTTAAACCAGATACTACAGTTTTGCGTGTTCACAAAATCGTTGATTCAGAAGTGAGCTTTGTCGCTGAAGTCCAATTACTGAATCTGCAACGCAACAAATGATTGTTTGTATTGAATGCTTGAGTTAAAGCAATTTTGTAAGCACGGAGCTCAAGATTTTTTTCTTAACATTTATCACAATCTTGTAGCCACGTACCGGGGTTTACGGGCACGGGAAATGTGTAGGATCAGCTTTTGTTTCGGGAAGTGGGTTTGGTCGTCGTTGGTGATTTAGACTTCTAATAATCTAGGGCGCTACTTTACTTTTGGTTTACATGGGGAGGAAGTAAAGAAAACCCAGATGACTGCACTATTGCATTTGTTCAAATCCGCCACTCGATCGACAACGAGTTAACAAATTTGAATTTGTACTGACGTAAAGTTGCAATATATTCTCTTTGTTTCTTACACTTCTTTGTCTCATTGCCCTGAAAACGCTATGAAGTGAATGTGTTGGTTAGAATTTTTGTACATTCATTTGTTCTTCGACTTGCAGTTAAAATTTCCGGTTATAGATAAAATCTGTTTTTACTCACTAACAATTTACAATATACAAAATTGTTGGCGTATATTTAATATATTTTCAAAGAAGATACAATTATTATTATCACGTTTTAACTATTAGTAGAATTAAAATTAATGATCTACTTAGACATAATTATATTTTTTCTCATTATCGTTAATAACAATATTTGGAACATCTTTAAAAAAATAGAAAACTTTAATATAATGAAAATTTTGTCGACCAGATCATTAGATAGGTATATAAAACTTTCTGGATAGAAAGTAAAGTTACAAAAAAACACTTACTAATGTAATTAATAAATTAAAGATAAGTAACAAATGAGCAATATAGGAACATATAACTCTGGGAAGGAAATACATAATTCATTCGAGGTCACAATTAAACAAAAAGGTATTAAATGTACTCATTAATTTCATCACGGTGTGGAAATTGCATTAGTCTTGCATGTTTTATGCTGATAATTTGTTAATGTAAATTTTAATTTAAAATACTTACACAATTTAGGAAATTGATGCTAGACCATGGTCCATTCTTTCATGGTTAAATATTCAATTTAGTTTTTTATGGAAAATGATGATTAACAATAAAAATAAAAATACACATTTACAACATTGATACATAAATAATAAAAACATTTTACTACACTTTTGAGACTGATGTTTTAGGCGTTTAATAACGTGTTATATTTATGATCTAGGAAGTAAATATGATTAAAAGTCTTATGGGACTAAAGCAATGCATTACTATAATAATGATTAATGTAAACAATGTAATAAATATCAAATTTTGTATTGTCTTGGTTTATAATAATATTCTCCAATTACTATTTTCAAAAATCTTTCACTCTGTACCGATAGATGACACTTTTGATACTTGTTGCATATCATATTATGTAAAAATTGATCGTATAATAATTAAATTGATTCTAATCTAAATTCAACTTTCTTTCTTTGGTAGAAAAATGATATTATTAATAAAATTATGAAACAATATTAAATTGTAATGGGTAATTGTAAATATTATTATTATTATAGGTAATAAATTTCAAAGAACTAACTTGTGCTATGCGGAAAAAATAAAATTTTCATGTGCAATTAAAATTTAATTTTGTCTTGTGCTATTTACTTCCAACGAAACCACAATTTGCCATTTTTAGAGGTCAATAATGTTCCTTAGGTGAGTTCAAAGACATGTTTCATGTTACTCATTCAATGTCACATTTTAATAATATTTCATTTGAAAATTAACTGGGTCATGTATCTCACAACCTCCTTTACATTGAACATAATCGTTGATATAACAACAATTATGTACATGTTGCTTTGAATTATCTTGATTAAACCTGTGTGTTAAATACATTGTATTACTAGTGCCTGGATTCGTGACATGGATTAATTCATTAAGATAATGGGTAATTTATTGACGTATGATAGATGTCTAGTATCATTTCATTCATAGTAAGTTTCCGTGTATAATTATAGAAAGTACTGAAACAAAAAAACTTTTATATTCACCTTGTTAAATATAATAATATCTACTCTAAATTTGTACAATAATATCCGGTATTCATTATTTTTATTTTAAACGTGTTTTTGTTATACTATATTTAGAAGTAATTATAGTTGTTTTTAGCTCCTTATTTGTTGTCAGCCAGTTTTTGTTTTAATTATTTATCTAACTACTTTAGTCACCTGAGATAGATAGTAAACGCTATAGATAGTTGCATCTCTGGTATCTGAACACAGCTTGCTTCTTTAATCAATTCAGCCAAAAGATGAATTACGTTACGTAACGACAACCATTCGAACATTTTGGTTTAGAATATTGGTGGTTAAGGAATATTTTTTGTGTTGTCTATAAGAATACTATAGTTTTTGTTTAGTTTGGAATGCCAGAACTAATATCTTACTATCTGACCTAGCCATATATCAGATTCTACATGAAGATTTGTGAATGAGCAAAGTGTCGGCACGATGTATTCTCTAGCTGCTCAGTCTCGAACTTAAACTGTGTAGTTGATAAATTTGCGAGGAGAATTTGAGTGTTTTATCTCAAGAAGAAGAGTTTATTAGAATTGTAACTGGGACAAAACAAGTCTTGTAAAACATAGCTGGACTTTGTATTGTTTTATTATTCAGATTAGATTTAAACGTAGACAATGGTGCAAATATTATATTAATACCACTTTTGGTGCGAGAGCTAGATTTTGCTTTGACAGCTGTACAGAACTCGTTTTTGTTACAACGTGCCACTGAAGACAAGCGAAGAGGCCGCCAAGATGATCGGCAAAGTTTAAAAGTACATCTTTACAGACAAAAAGAAGCGCAGTAACAAGGAAAGCTACTCGATATATATCTACAAGGTGTTCAAGCAGTTGAATGCACTGCCAACGACATTTTTGAGCGCATTGTTTCTGAAGAGTTTACACTACAACAAACGTTCTACGATTGCTACATTCAGGCCGCTGTGAGTTGACTTTAATTCAAATATTTATTATGTTTTTTAATCAGAAATTATAGATTAACAACATTTAAATAGTTATGAAAAAAAAAGTTTTGTTAGAATATTTGTACCTATATCGCTCACATCAGGCAGGTATAGAAATGTGGTTGTAGAACACCATTAACAGATTAAAGTTGCATTAAATTTGACCAAATATACAAAATTACTTTAGTAATGTGGAATTAATAGAAAAGTCACAGAAATATTACCGAGGTTATCGAATACCTCAGATAACAGAAATTTGAGAAACATGCCGTTTTCGGCTGTGACATTTGAAGTCGCTTTGGGTCGACCGTAGGTTTGACGTTCAACTTTGCCGGTGCATATCAGTCTATCCTACACGTGGCGGTTCTGAAAAAACGCGTTGTCAGCCGTACACAAAAAATATGCACCAAGGGCATCTCGGTGAGCAAAGAGTTCAGTTTTCTTTTACAAGAAAATATCTTTCTCATATTCAACAACATAATTGTATGTAATGGCTACAGCGCGTTTAGGATCAAACTCAGGTTTTCTTCATTGTGTGGCCGCATATACTTGGCCATGTATTTTGCTCACTCTTGGACTCAATGTTAAGGCTAATCTATGGTGCAGTTTAGTCGTTTTTTTTTTTTCACACGTACTTCTATTTAACATTTTGTTATAGACATTTTTTGTGTCACTTAACAAGTCTTCAGAGGAACATTGTTCTTTTTAGTCATCTGGTACTACTTACTGACACACAAATTGAATAAAACCTCTAAACTTCAACGTTTTGCCGTTATCCGATTCACATATTCACAGCTTCCTTAACTTGTAACTCAAAATATTTTTTTTCTATTGTTTTCTAATACCATCTTCATTTTAAGTCGTTTTCTAAGATTATTTTGAATGTTTTCTTTGTACACTTTGTTTTATTCTTTTTATCGATTTATAAAATAGTTTTTAGTTTCTTTAAAGTGATTTTTACACTTTTTATTTATGTTTTAGTTTTTATTTATTACGCGTATACGGCTAAAATATGGTGAAGACTATTTTTTTTTGTACATTTTACAGTCTATTATAAACAAACAAGTGTTACACTTATTTTTTTTTTATTAACTGACTATTGCTTATCTACCCAACCATCACAACGAGCACTAATGTCATGTATTAATTAATTAAAGTATATGTGCATTCTAAGGGCCAATAACGCCAATTTTGTCTAAACGTCATTAGCTGCTATTTTATATAACCGCATTATTTCACTACGGAAGAAGAACTGTTTTCTTCCTTTCTTTTCTAACTTGCCCTATTGCTTTCCGTTTGAGTAGGTCCGGTACATCTCATCTTCTTGGATAAGCGCGTTACTGCTACGGCCTGCGTCATTTTCTCTAGCATAAAACCTGTAGGTTGTAATTCTGGAGAATCATAATACCAATGCACAGTATACATTAAAACCTAATTTACACAACCCGGATAATCTGTTAGTAATTCTACAACAAAAAGCGACGCATTTTCAAGTGTTTTCAATTTTGGAAAGACATAATAGTCACAGGAGGATCTGCTGGGACTGTAAGGTAGATATTGTATTTTTTTTTTATTTTTTGCACTCTGCAGTATCCGTGCAGAAGCAAAGTTTTCAGAGTATAATTGGTTTTTTTAGTGTGCATAGCCTCTTTAAAGTTTTTAATTGTGTCATAGTAGACAACTACCGTTATTGTATTCTTTTTTGGCATGTACTCAATTACGAGAATACTCTCAGCGTTCTAGAAAATTGTGGATATTACTTTTTCCGCAGAAAATTGCGTTTTTGTCTGCTTGGGTGGTGGAGAGCCCTTATGAACCCGTTGCATGGATTCTTGCTTTGTGGGAGGATTTTACTGGTGCTCCCAGGTTTTATTCTTAGTTAAAATTCTATAGATAAAGTTTTTATCTTGGGAGAAAGCAGTCAAATTTTTTTTGCACATTGGTTGTCTACACAGATCACTATTCTCATTTTTAAATCTTTATTTAGAATTTTAAAAGCACTCGTTTTTGATATTCTTATTTTGTTGGCAATAACTGAAACTTTTATTTGTCTGCCAATCAACACTTAGTTTTTAACTTTGTGGGTGATTTTGTCAGTTTGTTTTTGCAGAGGTGTTTTACACTTTGGCTTTATTTGAACTGTTTGCACCAATATTTGACTTGAAAATACACCGCCACATTTCTCTAATGGATATTCTTTGGGCCACTGTCTTATTTTTATATATATTTTTTATATTGCTCATTTTTCCTCTTTTAAATAATAAAAATGACAAATGTTTAGCGATTGAAACCAATCTTGGAGATACACTATAAACAGAAACTTGACATAAAAATGGTATAGCATATTATATAATACTATTATACTGTGTTCAAAGCCTCAACAACCAATTTAGGCGTTAAAAGCCAGTGCACTGTATGCTTTCAGCGGCTATTACGTACAAAGTTTTAATGATAAATACGGTGTTAACACAAAACCTTAAATTCCCAACTTGGACAGCGTGCATCTGTCAAAATTTGTTTTGCACACTTTTAGGACCGAATAAGTCTATTGTACGAATAAGTTCAGACAGCTAATTTTAAAATCTCAGTCTCAATGTGAAAGTACCTTCACACACTCTCAAGACCAATTTGTTTTATGTTACAATACAAACTTTCTGACACCCGACCTATATGTAAATTACAATGTATATAGTGCAATAACAATTATAATCAATGCTAACAAAAAGTACTGTTAACACAAAATTGTTGGGGTATATTTCTGCAACCTTTCAAAAAGTTGTTATTGATATAAGACGCAATGTTTCCAAGATTTTTTATGACTGATTTTTTTTAATAATTGTCGTAGATAGTATATGAACGTCTAAGAAGTAGTCATTTTACTTTATACAGACTGTTCAGGGTAGACGTGAATAATTTGCCCAATTATTAAAGTTAATTTAAAAAGACTTACAAAATATACATAACTATCAAAAATCTGCAAACGTAATCAAATATAAATAATGAAATATACTAAAATTTGTTTATATTACAGAATTCAAAAATTATATATGTATATGTAAAATAATATAAATAATCAACTGCAAGTATTACTATTATTATTAAATCGACAAAAACTAGCAATAAATTTAACAATAAAACTGTATCAAACAAAAATAATAATTTACTGTTAATTTATCACATGTCCAAGACACTTTCTATTTTTGTCTAATCTTTTCTTCTTCTTCTTTTGTTGCCATTATTTTTCTTATTCCTTTATCAATAGCCCTCCAGTTGCTTGCACTCTCCACCATAAGTGGGGTCAGATTGCTGATGCTTATCTCCATTCTGATGTTCTTTCAGCGAGGGCACTTTACAAGTGTGTGTTCTGGGTTATCCGTTTTCCCACAGTAGGGGCAACAGTCCTGCACCGTAAGACACATTCTTTTTTAAGTACGACCCAAAGCATCTATGTCCTGTTAGGATTTGTGTGAGATGGTAGTTTAGATTTCCATGTTTCCTGTTTACTCAGGGTGTCACCGCGGGTATAAGAGTTTTTGTCTATTTGGCTACATCTTCCTTGCTTTGACATTCTTTTTCTCATTTTTTCATCGTCTTTATTCTATTGGCTTTTTTGTTCTTTTAGTTGTATCCCTATGTTATTGTCTCGCTCTTGGACAAGGAGGTGTATGGGGATTGTTCCTGTTATTGCCTGTATAGCTTTAATCGAGACTGTTCTGTAGGCACTTGCTATTCTTATTGCCATTTTCCTTCTGGCTTTTTCTAGAGTTAACCTGTGTTTTTTAATCTTGCAGCTTTCTTTCCATATATTCCGTATAGCAGTATCGAGTCCACAGTTGCTTCCATTACTTTTCGCTTCTCCGCTCTTGGGCTTCCCACATTTGGCATGATTTGTGTCAGAGCCATTACTAGTTTTTCTGCTTTTTGTTTGACCTTTAGTTATGTGGGGTCTCATGTGCCAGTTTTTTCCTATTCTCATTCTTAGGTATTTAATACTACTTTGGGATTTGATTGTGGTGTCTCCTAGATTAATCTTAACTATGATGTCCTTTCTTCTTCCCACCAGGACTACGGCTTCCGTCTTTTGTGTTGCCAGCTTTAAGCCCATCTTCTTGATCCACTTCCTGATATATAGGACGCCCATTTTGCGTTATTTTTTTATTTTTCTTATGTTATTGTCCCTGACCATCATGGCAAGATCGTTTGCGTAGGCTATTGTGGTAATTTCGCGTGGCATCTGTACTCTCAATAGACCGTCATAGTAGATGTTTCACATAGTAAGGCCTAGAACGGAGCCCTGTGGCACCCCACAAGTCATATCCAGAGTTACTCCGGAGCTGAACACTATAGTTCTATCCTGTAGATAGTGGCATATTATCTTCCTGACATATGTTGATATTTTCCTTTTTTCCATGTTCTTTTATTAACCTCTTCCATGGCACCAAGTTTAAGGCGTTCTTTATATTATAGGTGATGGTGCGCAGCTGCTTGATCGGCGCAGCTGCTTGATCGGCGGCTTCCTTGATGTACCTAAGGGCATCAAGAGTAGAGTGTCTTCCTCTGAACCCATGTTGGTTCTCACTGAGTCTAATTTTTCTGTGAGTTTCTTGTTGAGAATGTGCTCATAGAGCTTTCTTAGCGTGTTCAGTAGACAAATGGGTTGGTATGTTTTGCCTTCATCCCTTTTGGTAGGTTTCTCGATTAGTACAAAGTTTTGCCTATTTTCATTCCGTGGGAAATATGCTTCTTGGAAAGATATTGGAACTAGCAAATCTCTTTCTAGGTCTTTATCAGACACGCTCACGTCCATCAAGAGGTTTTATCTGAGAATAAAACTATCTGAGTTCAATCTTTAATTTCTCGCAAAACGCAATCTTTAATTTTTGTGCTCTCTGGTGAGCAGGGGTTTTTTGGCCGGTTTTCTGGACAGCACCTTCATTTAAGCGCCTACCAATCTTCGGGAAGATACAAGAAGATTGTGAGCAGCTACAAACTATTTTTTTAGGATGTTATTTGTCGTTCTCCTGTTTCTTAGAGCTAATATTCTAAGAAAACGATCATATGTTGGATTAGTACACCGTTTTTGCCCTTGACTCGGCCTTTGTGAATGAGAACCTGTTTCGTTAAATTGTCTAACCATGCGACTTATGCTGGAATGGTTGCTTCCTATCACAATAGCAACATGACGCATCGAATATACCTCATCCAGCAAAGTTGATGCTCTTACTGCTTGCTCCACTAACGAATTTGTTCTGCGATTAATTAATTAAATGTATTACACTCGCACTGACACTATCAATAACAAAAATCTTTGTGGTTAAAGACAATTACTCTTAATAAGCAAAAATGTTTGATCAGATTTAAAAAAAATGGTCAAAAATGCTTTTATTTTCTATTGTACCTTTATAATAAAAAAAAATTTGACAGCATTTACTTGAACTGTTCAAGTAGGTCCACAACCTACTTGTAATATAGCTAAAAAACTAAAAGTCATTATTTTGTAATAACACAAAATATATGCGGTAGTGCGTTAATTCTGTTCATGAGTTTATATAATATTGCAATATATTACTTGGTAGTAATTATGTTTTTTTTTGTTATAGGTAAGAAGGGAGCCCATTCCTCAATTAGCAGTAAGTTTCGTAGTATATTTTACAGCTTCAAAAATTAATAATTCATCTTTCAGCTAACAAATTTAATACAAAAATAATGCAATATTTTAACATTACTAGATTTTGTTTATAAAATTACAACTACGGATACTTTTTCATTTCGTGCTTTATACAGGGTCTATAAATGAATAGGATTATGAAATCACTTTAAATATGCCGCCTTTTTAAAATTGTCTACTATACTATTTGTTTTGACAGTTCAACTTTGACAGCTGTCAAGCAAGCAAGGTTATAAGAATATATACAAATGAAGAGAATATTTTTATTATTAAATCCTACTTTAGGAATGGGCGGTTTGATAATGGGGAATGGATTGATAATTATAAACATGTAAACAATGTAAACATATGAAAATATTTTTGTTATTGAATCCTAAGATACGCAACTTTATTTACTCGTTTCACTAAAGCAGCACAAACGTACATTACATGGTTACATAATCCCAAACATTTATCATGATCTTGTATTTGAAAATAGTAATTTTTGAGTGTAGAAAAACAGTATCATAAATGTTTTTATATTTACAATATTATATCATAAATGATCAGAAAATGTATTATATTTATAATATGTTATTACTAAATAACTAATTTTAACATCATCTAGATAATCGGTAGCCTTTATTTTTGTATAAATTAATATGTATTTAATTTTTATTATTTACAAAGTATTAAATTAAAAACGATCAATTTTAAATATATGGCTAACAAGAAAAGGTTGTAGTTTTCAAATAAATTAAATTAAAATATTGTATTATTTGATTCTCATTTAATCTCATTGAATCATCACTAAATGAGTTAGCATGATTAATGAATTCATAATTTGACACAAAAATATACATGAAGCAGTATGCACAATTTTTTAAACTATAATGGACCTCATATAAATTCAAATTTAAAACTATTATCTGTGCAGATAAACTATTCCGAGCACAAAATCGAATGACTTTGATATTATCTGTAAGATTGTGATCTATCTAGTACATTCAATAGCATTCATAACGTACTATTATTTACATTTTTTTTATAATTGAATTGATGTTTGGTTAATTATTATTCTTTAGGTTAATAAAATAATACATTTTTTTACTTATATACTTCATGTTTTTGTGGATTTAATTGATGCGTTTTGCTATTATAAAAAAGATATTTGTTTTTAATATTGATGAAAAATGCTGTGCATGCAACAAGTTTGTTTAATTTATATTTTTCTAAAACTCTACATTCAGACATTAGTTTAAAAAAATCAAATCTGAATTTTGGATTTTGGTTTGTTACATTGGTATTGGTTAATGCGCTACGAGAAGACTTTTTGTTTGTCCTACTTGTTAGTTTATCTTAATATTTTTTTTATTTGTTTATTGGAATATTTTAACATCTGTAACATCTTGATTATGTTCATCAATGTATTAACATTTTTACTATAAAAGTAGAAACTATCTAGATCTAAGATATTTTAAATTATGTATTACATTAAAGTGGCATTGTTGAAGAATGCATTCTTGTTGTTGTGTGTTTACATCACATAATGAAGAACTGGATCTTTCTAGGATCCGTTTATTGCATTTTTATGATTTAATGTCCTGGAAAATGTAAATTGTTTTATATTTAATATTACAACACGCATCTGTTGGTAATAAACTGACATTTTATATCATATATAACATGTGCTAATGGTGGTAATATAATAGACGTATTATAAACTATTTAATAGTGATTAAAATTTTCTAGTACGTGCTGGATATGAATTGAAAGTGTTAGTTAATAGAAATAAATTATTCTATTTTTTTTAAATTATTATAAATAACAATGCAAGTAGAATATGGTATACGATTACAAATAGATACAAAGTTTATAAACAATTCTAGAAACATAACACTATTACAGTATCAAGTAGAGAATAGTTTTATTCTCAATACTCATTAGAATGATTATAACTTTTCTTTTTGATTAGTATCGAAGTCTTGATAATGTGATTTATTTGAGACTACATTATTATTGTATACTTATGTGGAAAATTAATATGGGGAATATTTTGTTGTTTTGTTTAATTATTTCTGCACACTTGTGGTTATTTTACACTTTCTTTAATATTGCGAAAAAAATTAAAGACAGCTTCCTTGGTTAAAAATAAACAACAAATTTTCTATAAACGTGGGTTTGGAAACGTTTCGTTATTGAGATACAGGTCGTTAATTTTTTTTAATTGTTTATTTTTTGATACTTTGTCACGCCGTTCCCTTTTAGGGTAGGCAATAAGTTGTCGAGCACACCGAGCCACAGAGAACACATGTGTATGTTTGGAGGCATAAGCCATATAAATGAGGTAACGGATTTAGAGATAAAAATAGCGTTTGCTTTTGTGTAAAAGTGTAACTAAGATTGCTGCTTTGAAATTAACAGTTTCAAAAAATGAATTAGACAAATAGTTCAATGAGCGATATGCATTTTGTGTATGGTCTTACTAATGGTAATTCATTAGCATTTATGAGCAATGATATCCTAATTGTGTAATACCACATCATTTAATATTTGCTCGTTTTCTTTACCGACTCAATGAAACTGGAAGTTTTAATATATTTGCAGCTGAAAACGGGCGTATAGTTTTAACTCTGCAAGTTAAAGAAAAAGTGCTTCATGAAATTATCGAATGCCTTGCAACAACAAGTACAATAAAGATTGCTGAAAATCTAAATAATGGTCGGTCAACAGTTTTTAGGATATTAAAAAGTCAGTTTTTGTATCCATATCATATCCAACGGATTCAGGGACTT
Source organism: Tachinus rufipes (assembly GCA_963932245.1). Lineage (NCBI taxonomy): Eukaryota > Metazoa > Arthropoda > Insecta > Coleoptera > Staphylinidae > Tachinus > Tachinus rufipes. Next base: position 83,342,855 of record OZ010744.1, read on the forward strand.
TTACCAGGCAATTTTCTACAAAGAGCGGTTTTCTGTCGATGGATGGTTAAAAAGAAGTATAAAAAAATTTTAGTTTCTGACAAAAATACTTTTTACCAGTGAGGTAGGTAGAGATGTCATAATGACCTTTTAAAATAACACAGAAAAGAACCCACATGTAATAGTTAAAAGTTGCAATCAACATGATTTTTTTGCCAATCTGTGGGCCGGAATCATTGGATAACTATCACAATTTTCTGCAAAATGAATTGCCGATACTATTGGAAGACGTCCTGCTTCGATTAAGACGCATTTTATTTTATGCACTATGGGGTTCCAGCACAGTTGAGTTTAGTTGCTTGTCTATATTTGGATGAAGTTTTAACCACATTGTTGGATCGGTTGAGGAGACCCAAAAATTTGGCCTCCACAATCTCCTGATCTAAATTCAATAATTTTGTTTAGGCTATCTGAAAGAACTGGTTTATACCACTCCAATAAGTAGACGAATTAAAGAATTGTGTGAAATAATTGTGTTTTTGAACGTGTTTGGCATTCAATGCGTGTAAGGTCGTTAGGTGGTCACTTCTAACAACTTTTATAACTTTATTTTATTGCTGGCTTTGAAAATAATTAAACTTTTGAGCTTAATTAGTCTTAATTTCACTTATTTCAAGACGCAAAATGCAAAATTAAAGAAAATTTCACGTAGGACGCAATCGAATGTTCGTTTTTTTAAATTTTCTTGTAAAATCCGGAAAATTACGGGATATCCGTGGAAAATCTCTTAAAAATAACTCATTTTTAGCAATTATGTGTTATATTTTACCCTAGGTTAAGCGAATCTAGTTTTTTTTTTAATTTTTGCGATCAAAAGTACTATGTTTTTGGAGTATCATATTCAAGTTTCAAATCACTAGGTGTAGCGAAATCGAAGATATCAAATCTTCAATACAATGGTATTTTTCTCATTTTAGCGAGAAATTTTGGAAAACCAATGGCGGGATTGTGTTCTAAGGAAAAATTTCCTATAAGATACACCCCTTTGAATATGATTTTTGACTATTTTTGCTTATTTACAGCACAAAAACTCAAAGACAAAATATTTCTAAAAAAATTAAAATGGCCGCCATTTTATTGCACCTAGAGATCTAAAATCTAAATTTAGGAATCGTCATATTTTGGTGCCCCAAACATGTGTACAAGGTTTGAGCGAAATCGGAGATGTCGATGTGAGGACGTTTGTCCGAACTATCGTGGAATTACTGATAACCGCAGCATTTTAACATGGATTTTAAGGGTCATTCTGTTACGTTTATCTAAAAAGTTGCAAATTTTGGTTTGCGATTTTTGATAGAAACATATTGATATATTGGCAGTAGAAGCGAGATATCCCTCTTGACAATGGAAGTTACTAAATAAATTAGAACTTAATTGTTCAGATTAATGCTTTAACCTGATATTGAATCTCCAACAAAATCTGATTTTTTGTCAGTTTTTGTAGTTTTGGTTAGATGTACATATATATCTCTTACGTAAATTATATAATTATTGTAGCTAGTATAAAATAATTTTAGTGAATTAAATTGGAGTTATCGCCAACATACTAGAAAATGAAAATTGCTTTCTATTTAAAAGTTGTGCATTTCTGGTATAGCTGATAATGTAGTTATAGACTAATAGACTATTGATGATATGGAAATTACTGGCCTTATTTTAATGGATAGTATTTTATTACGCTTATTTTTTTCTTACTGTGTTCAATTCTTGCGATACTTTTATTGTAATGAGATCAATAGCATTAATCTGATAACACATTTTGATGCTTTGAGTCGCATTGGTACTGATTTTACACGGTAAAAGGTTTTGCAATGTTTATTGTTAAAATTTAGTTTGTATTCGTTGTGATGTTTGATCTTCTTAAAGAAGAACAGCACTTTTTCTTGCCTTAGCACTGTTACGAACATTTAAATCGCGTTTTATAATATTCTTGTTAATTTTGTATCTGTATTAGTTGACATATTGTCGTCTTGTATGGTCATCAAAAATGAAATAATGGTATTTTGAGAACAAAGCACGAAAAACAATCATTGGCGCTTGTGCTGTGTGAGCTATGGCTACAGTAATCATAAACTTTGAAGAGCAATTTGCCAATAACTTAGGTATCAAAAAGGTGATTACTAGATCAACATGGCGCTCAGCAGTAAAAGTTACAGTAACTCTATTTTCTTTAAAAAATAAGGGCAGATTACGCTAATGTTACAATGCGCATCAAACTGTAACTTTAGAGCCACACGCGAAAAACTGGGTTTTCTTTTCTTGGTAGATAAGAAAAGTTTTATTATACACACGAGGTACTTGTACATGAGAGCTATTTTTCAACGTAGTCGCCACCGTCATTTTGTCATTTGTCGTAACGCACCAGCTTGCTGCCACGGATACTGTTGAATCGCTGCTTTTCCAAACATTTTTTTATATTGGTGAAGAAGTTGATGTTGCTTGGTGCTATGTCCGGGCTGTAGGGCGGAAGGTGGAACAACTTCCATCCGAAATTTTTAAGCAGTTTCTTTGTTTTTTGCTGTATAAGGTTGTGCGTCATTATGGAAAAGGACAATGCCTGATGACAATATGCCTCTCTTTTTGTTTTGTATTGCTCTTCGTAAACGTTTAAGGGTTTTACATTACGTCGCTACATTAATTGTTGTCAAAGGATTCATAAACTTGCATTTGACGGGAGCTTTAATTGTAGTGATCATGATAAAACTACGTTGCGTAATGGCCGACCCGGTTAGGAAGTACTAACAGATAGATTATTAAATATTATTGCGCAAGCTCTACTTTAATATAACTAAGTATTCAAAGCGAACCTACGGGAATTTGAAAAAAAAATAGCCCTTGTACAATGATTACAACTGTAGTGCACAAGCACCAATCGGTAGGGCCTGTAAGAACATTTGTGTTAAGATACCAAACTTTTAGTGACAGTATACTATTCTTGTGAAGCCGCTTTCTTATCCTAAACAGAATTGTACTATATCTTTTAGCGAAAAATCTCTTAACTCTTTAAGCCATACTCACATTTTAGAAAGAATTACATTTCATACATTTTCACATTATTATGTTTTCTAATGTATTCTATATAGTTAAATAAGAATAATATGGTTATTTTATTAATTGATATCGAACTAGTTCTAAGAACCACATTACTTTGGCATGATGCACTTTTCTTAATTCAACAGCATGATTTGAAGTTTAAAACTTTACTTGTTGTATTGCATCAATTGGAAATTTTATGTTTCAAATTTGTTTTCTGTTTCATGTCTTAATATACATAAATATAAAAGTGAGTATTGATTTGTATTATATTTTTAAATTTAATTCGATGATAATTTTGAATCGAAGCTTATTGTATGTGAAATTGCGTTGGTGTGGGTAATATAATATGTGCATGGCCTAAATTTATTGAAATAATGACATTTACCTGTAAACAAAATATAATAAATTTGAAAAACATTTGGAATGTTTTGTTCTTTCACATTTTTATAAGAAATAGATTAATTTACTTGGATTACGTTGCCAACTACTTGTCTTTATCTTTCCAAATCTGAAGTTGATCGGAAAATTGCACTACACGGCTACCTGATGTTTGGTTATGATTTATGGGCTATGTGTCAGACACATTTGTTGTTTATGTAGTTAGTAAGGATAGTTTTTGTGTTGGCAAGTTTTTTAAACTATGAACGAATGTTTTTTGCTATTACATGTGGTCTGAGTGGATTGCAGATCTTTATCTTTATTGTGCGTTTTACAGTTTTTTACATCGCCCCAGAAGTATTTACGACTTGTTTGAAGAGGTTTGATGGGACCAACGGCTAATTGGTGACTTCCGAATCACCCCGGTGGATAAAGAGCAAGTTATTATTTTAGTCATATTCGGGGATTGACCTCCGGACTGTCAGCTTGCTACGCTGGCGCTTTGTAACTGAGCTATCTCACCGTTCTTGGAGTTTGTCGAGTTCTATTATAAATTTTTTTGCTTGTCTTGGAAATTTTCTCAGTAAACTCTCTTGATAGAATGATATTAATGCTAAAAATCTAACAGCTGCTGCAGTATATTATCTGTTGTTGGTCATGGTCTCTGCAAATTTGGCTTATACTTATAGGTCAGGGTTAATCTGACTTACGAAGATTGAGCTCTAAACTATAAAGATTATTTCTACAAACTGTTGTTTCTTGTGTGAGAAATAATAATGGTCTGCGGTCACCTATTGCATTGTTATTTTTCTCTATTTTGTTCTTGTCAAATTCTAAGAAAAGTTGATAGACCTACGATTGTTACGGGTGTCCGTTCTGGAGTTTTCTGCTGGATATTAATAGTACTTTATTTATTTCTTTGAGGTTAGGAACGTCATTATGTTCTCAAGTAACGAACCAACTCAGGTGATCGGCTTCTTGATGTATATCTGGTACATGTGTGCACTAGAGTAGCCGGGGTTTGAAAACGCACGTCAGTGGCTTACGACCATATACTGCAGGGGTTAATGCTACACGATTAGTCGCAGTCAGGTATACGCTTTTTGTCATTACTGTAGGTAGGCTTTGTGGTTGTGGGTGGTAGTAACCTACGTAGTATGTTGGTGACTTATTTTTGCAGGGCTTCAGAGTGACCTACGGCAGAAGGTGCAGTGCTGTAACTCTAAGATGTTTCTGTGAGCAATATGTTGGATTTTAACTTATGCTCATACGTTGGTATATGGTCATGAAGTTTGTTTGTGTGGTCAAAGGGTCGGTGATTGTTTAATAAAATTTGTATGAAGGATTTGTTGAGGTTAGGAAGTGACCTACGGCTTAAGTGACGTAGGTATAGCGGGGGTCGTAAAAGTTTGATTTTTGTTAACACGCAGCGTTTTTATTGGATGTTAGGCAAAACATTTTACGTGATAATAGTTCTTTTTTTGCTTCAGCAGCGATATTGATTTGCTTCTGGATTCAGAGTTGTAGGTAAACCGAAGTTTATTGCACGTAGGTCTGGGTGGGTTTTTTATATCTTCTCCAGTTGTGACCTCACTCTTAGTCCTGGCATTCAACCATCCTATCTGATGTATGCAAGTACAACCCTTGAAGCGGTCTCACTTAAGACTAGTACATACTAGTAGACAAGTTGCTCGATTTTGGTCTTTGAGACGTGTCTTAGGTTGTCTACGTAGACATATCTATAGATCAGTCTTTGTCTACGGGCTTGTTGCGAGACTAAAAGTTGCTGGTCTAAAGGCTAGTACACTACTAGACCATATTGCGCGATTTGTCTATAGAGCGTCTAGACTAGAGACACCGTTCTTTGTTTTGTCTAGCGTTCACACTACTATGTTAAGTTCTCAGTTTACGGTTGAATGATGTTTTTAAATTATCGATTTTTTTTTCTTCTATTTTTGCCACTGTCGGTTTTTGTAGTCGCGACTTGTAACATCCCACAAACATTTAGGCGCATGGTAATCTTCAAGTAGTTTTAAACCTTTTTCGTTTTTAAAAGAATTGTAAAGTTTTGGAAATTAACTGTAAACAGCCGAACCAAACCACTCGGTAGCTGGAGACAGACGGGACGTGTCTCGCTTCTAGACGCCAAGTGACGTCCACACTGTCAAAATGTTGCGCAACATGTCTAACGTTGCATGCGGTCTCTTATTTCAATCGGGAGATTTTAATCCCGCGATGTTTAGTCTTGCAACAGGACTGTATACGGGGATTGGTCTATAAACATGTCTACGTAGACAACCCGAGACACGTCTCGGAGACCAAAATTGCGCAATATATCTACTAGTGTGTACTAGGCTTTAAGTTTTCCGATCGGAATGGGAGACCGCATGAAATGTTAGACAAGTTACCCAGCATTTTGACAGTGTAGACGTCACTTTGTGTCTAGAGGCGAGACACATCCCAGTTTGTCTCCAGCTACCGAGTGGTGTGATTTACACAAAACAATGTTTTCTGCAAAGATAAAACTGAGAAATTTACATCTTAGTGTGGACGCTAGACGAGACAAAGTACGGTGTCTCTAGACGGTCTATAGACAACATGGTCTACTACACACTAGCCTTTATACTGGCCAATTGAACCATATGGCCTATTTGGACTATAATATTTGAGGAGAGACAAGCTAGGCTTTAAAATTAGGTTAATCTTTGAATCAAAACAATTGCGTTGGATGTATTGGATCTAGTTATATATTTAGTAATGTTGAGGTATGCATTGGTGGACGTAGTAGATTTTGGAGGTTATATGTGAGCTTCAGTGGGCTTAGAACAACTAGGAAAGTTGAAGACGGTTTAGAATAATCGAGTAGGGTATTGAATAACTTGATACCGTTAGAAAGTCTTTGAAGAGCAAGAAGTGTGGTTTTACTCGTTGAAATTTATTGGTACTATATTATGTTATGATATATTAAGTAATTTGTAAATATCACATTAGAAATTGAAAAGAAAGGGTGGGTCCACTAAATCCAAGAAGGGCCTAGAAACGTCAGCAGTGGGCAATAAGATCTGTCTCGCTTTCCGATTTGTTCGGCGTCTATCAGGATTTTGATGACAGATTAGATTTGCACCACAGATTTGATGTATTTGAGTTAGTTTTGAATAAAAAAAAGTACTTGTGGGTTAAAATGATGAATTTCTTTAACTGTATCCAAAAACTAGGTTTGTTCGATATCGCTATAATTTAATTACTAAATATCAATTGTTCAATATGCATTTCAAATTATTTTTTGTAAATCTATCCCGGTATTTTTAAAGTTATAATACAAATAGGGCCAAGGTTAATATTATTATTTTATTTATTATGTAAAAATTATGATTACATTTGTATTAAGTAAGGTCAACAAAAAATGATCAAATTTTTAAGTAATAAATCCGTATTAAACACACACGCGAGAAATTAAGATTATCTTAATTTGAGGTTTACGCATTCCCATAATTAATTCCTCTGACACCAAATCGTATTCACAATAAAAAAAAGTATGAAAGAAATTTGTTTCCTGAACATTATTATTATTATTATTATTAAATATAAAAACTCAACGCAAAATTGGAATCTAATTCCACGTAATTAACTCAAAAAAGTATCATTACTTTAACAACTTTTTGGGTGGGGGTATGAATAAATGTTTGCATATCGACAAAAAATAATAGCAACACAGTTAGTAGGTGACCGTCGCGTGAAATTGACCAATTTGTTAAATATATTTTCGTCTACATGTATAGGTAAACAAGTGATAACATTTCATTAATATTTACTGTGTTTTCACGCACGCTAAGGTCATTATCATCATACGTTATTCGGTGAGAGGATACCTCCTCAGTCGGCCAAGTGCTGTGCTAGAAGTGTGTTATATGTTTACTATCAAAATGCAGTTAATAACCGGTTGTGAATTTTGTAATAGTGAATGAATATTATTAAAAGTGTCGATGCACATTTACTGGATGGGAGTAAGAGATGAAACGTGGGATGTGATTTGACCGTGTGAAAGGTTCATGGAAATTTCTTCGAGAGTGCAATATTATTCATGTGTTTGTGTGAAGAAGTTGCTATTGATTCAATTTCAAATACCGGTATGATTTATATTTATGTTTTTTTATAATAATTATTTAACCTTCCCCGTTCGTTTTGAAGGTCCGCATACTGATTTGTGATCAAATAGCATTGGCTGCTTTCTGTTTCAGTAGTACCTTCATTTTTAATATTTATGTAATTAGAACTATAACTATGTGCTTGTCATGATTTTGATTTGTTTGTTGTTTTTAATTTACAATAGAAGCCGACAAAACGAAAAACGATTTAATTTCTAACGCAATTTTCCATTTTAGTTTATCAAAGTTAGATTTGATATAAATTTGTAATTCTAGTCTTGATTAAACATTGCCGGTATAACAAAATCTACTTTAAATTAATGAAAATATTAATTATAAATGTTACAACAAGGAACGTAGGGTAGGGAAACTAGTGCGCAGAAAGTTTTTGAAAAAATTAAAACATGTTAAAAATATGAGTAAATTTTGTATATGACATTATATTTGTAATGAGTTATTGGAAAATTTCTATTAATAAATATAAATTGGAATTTCTCATATTAAGATCAATGCTTTGAAATAATTGATTTCTACTAGAAATGTATTTTATAATAATAATAATAATAGCGTCTTTATTTCTTTATATTTATCAGCAGCAAAATTATATTTAACAATACAAGCTTTTTTGCGCATTAAGTACTAGTAATAATAACGTCACTGGTGGTCATAGAAAAATTTAAATATTACAATATTTATTGGTAGTCATATTAAATTATTTGTAGTTTTTTTATTCAAATACTCTATTTTATTACTTAAGTTTTTACTATACTACAAGTTTTATCGAGTCGAGGTAAATTAGAAAAAAACGATATAATGAAAATGGTTTGATTCCAAATTCGCACAAATTTTTGCAAAAAGCAAACACGAAGATGCCGAACAGTTTTGTATAGATGATTCATTGTTAAATTAGATTAAAAAATAATTGCATAATAACCTAATTTAACTATTTTTTTAACAGAGAAGTTAAACAATTCAGGCATTGACGGAGACGTAGGTATACTTAGTTTCATATTTATAGAGATATAAATAGTTTTGTTATGTTTAAAACGAATTCAAATTCTTAAAAATGCTGTCCAAACTTCTCAAAAGTTTGAGTTTTTTCATCTTCACGTTAAATGTTATGTCTGTGGTACATTTTTTTTTTAATTAGCAAGTTTAATTTATATTATAATTATGTATAGTTGTTGCATATTTCATCTCTAATAGACTATTTTTTGTGTTTCCCTTGTTATACGTTTGCGTCACAGTTATAGCAGGTCTATTTTGTGTTTCACTTTCTTATATTTGAAATTAGCAGCTTTATTTTAAATCGTTTCTCATGCGGTTTGTTACTGATCATAAAGTCTTCTCCAAGTAAGACATTGGGTGCCTAGTACCACACAGAGTTAGCGGCCTCACGGATGCAAACTGTGCCCACAATCATAACCTAAGTACTCGTCCAACCGTTCAAATGTTTGATATCCAGCAGCAGGAACATTAAATGTGGGTGAAATCTTTATTCTTTTGATCAGAGTCACTTGGGTGAATGGGTGTGGCATAATATTGCAAACCACCGTCTTACAAAAACATCCAATCTTTTGTGATAGGATACATTTGAGTGGGTGGATGGGGCATACTTATACAAAGCATCCATCTGCAATCATAACCTAAGTGGCCGTCCACTCGTTTATGTGTCTGATATCCACCAACAGCGATATCAAAAATAGAAGAAACATGAAACATGCAATCATTCGATTGCAGATACCTGGGGGGGAGGTTAAACCACCTTTGTATAGTTTTTTTTTAATGTAATAGAACTGTTGGAGTCACTCAGAGCATCAGATTTGGTAGATTACAGCCACTTAAAAAGTATCTGAAACATTAAAGAATGCTGCAAAATTATTGAAAAAGACCTTTTTGGAATCTCACAAATGTTGGAATGGAAACAACTTTGAATCACTACAAAAAGATTTAGGGTAATTTTAATGTTTTAGAAATCACATTGGAGTTATTTGATACATTAAAATAATTTGAATTTATTCAAGAACACATTGAAAGACATCTTAAAAAATTACTTGGCAAAGATTTGCAAGACATGAACAAATTTATGGACCAATACAGTTTGAGAATGATTTGAAAGTTTTGTGGAATCACTCAGAAAATATTAATGAAGTTTGGTTGTGTTTAGACTGTCTGTCTTGCAATTTTCTTACGATTTTTGCATTTCAGTATCCTGCTAATAAGTTAAGTTATTTCTGACCAGCAGGTAGTTCAGCTTTATGTACAAAAACAGTTATCGGTGGTCTCAAGTTCTCGAAAGTAGTAGCAGGCGCCTGTATCTCTTTTTTTGAATCTTTTCAGGTACTTATAGAAGCGTTCGTACCCTGTCAAGATTTGGGTGACGTAGTAGTTAATTTACCGATTTTTTAATTTTGTACGACATTTGTGATTAGGCTTTTTGTCTTCTGTGCGGAGATGGACTCTATCTACTATATTTTTTGTAGCTTGAAGATTATTTTTGTACATTTATTGCGGTCTTCTGTATATTATTTTTTTTTATAAGAAGTTTGATTGGGGATGAGCCATCTATGACTACTAGACCATCAGTGGGAGCAGTTTGGTATGCGCTGCACACACAAAGGATTGCTTTTATGGTGTGCTGTCATATTGGGGCTCTATACAATATAATTCAGCATCTGCAAGCGTTTTTCGGTGGCTTTGGGTCCGCTTATATTTGACATAATTTTTTCTAGGGTTATGGTCAGGTTTTCTGCTTTCTTAACTATCTTTGTGACATGGTCCGACATTGTAAGTTGTAGTCGAAGTATATGCTAAGATATTAGAGCGTCTTTGCTGTTATTTCTGCATTTTATCTTTATCGTGATGCTTGCGGGCTACAAGGAGCACCGTTTTTGTTTTTTTTTTTGTAGGGCCAGCTGCAGTTTTCTTTTCTTGGGCTGTTTGGTAATGTACTGTTTAGCGGTTTTAGTTTTTACCGCCTATTTTGCTGTGACGACTATAGCCTAGTAATTGGCATAGCGTACCAAGTATATTCTTTCGGGCACATTTAGCTTTATTACTTTGTTATAATATATATGTTCTATAGCAGAGGTCCGGCCACAGATTCCTGTGGAACTTTGCGGGTCATCTGCATTTTTTTTTGTATGGCCTATTTTAATTTTGTGATTATTTAATTAGTTCAGGAACGTTTTTGCAAATAGGGAGATATTTTAAGTTTATCGAGCTTTTTGATGATGCATTTCCACGATGTTAAAGGCGTTTTTGGCGTCCAGAATAACCAAAGCCCAGTTGGTTTTTTTTGCTATCTGCATTACCGTTTCTACTGCGTTGCTTGTATCATACTTGTCTAAACCTAAATTGTGCGTCTAGAAGTTTTTTTCTGTTTTCTAGTTCTTTGTTTAATCAGTTGCATTTACCATGTAGAGTGGTTTGTAGGTTGTTGGCGAATTTTGCATTTTTTTAAGGAACGAGAATTGCAGATATCTATTTTACGGGAAAGTAGTCTCTAACTTAATTATCATTTTGGTGTACTTGTTTGAGTGTGTCTGAATTATTCTTTTTATGATTTCTACTGGTACATGATCAGCCCAGGATTTTTTTAATTTTAGTTTATTATTTCTTTTCTTGTTTTGCATTCTTCCAATTGACTTTTGGAGCTCCTATTTTGTGACTGGGATCTTGGGCAAAAGTTTCTCTGTTTTTTATATCTTTGTCAGTTAGTAATATTTCAAGTAACTTTTTAATTTTTTTGCAGACTGTTTTGTAAGCGTGATGGTAATTTTTAAGGTTTTTGCATGTGTTCTTCCAAGCCTTGTTTTTAGCTTTTTGGATTATTATTTGTCTGTTATACCGGTTTTTATTTGCCTAGTTTTGTTGTTGTTTTTGTTGGCTTACGTTATGAGGCAGAGCTTTCTACATTCTTCTATTTTTTTGACCACTAATACATCTTTTTTTTATAATAATTTTTGTTATGAAACTTTTTGTTGCAAAATGTTTGTCTACTTCATTCCAGCACCCACTAGTTGTCTTGATATGTGCTTTCTTTTGAATTTGTTTAGGTTTGAAGTTTTTTCATCGTTTTATAGTATACACGATGTTTTACTGGTCACTTAGATTTTTGTTGTTTAGCGCTTGCCAATTGTTAATGCGATGTACCATATTTGTGCTGCACGTTGTGACGTCTAGCTTGTTTTTTTTACAATTTCATGTCTTTGGGCTGGACCAAGACTTTACTTTTCTGGTCTTTCTGCTCGGATTCTTATCTGGTGCTCTTAGTATTGAAATTGCAACTTATTATTATGTTCTTTTTTTGTTGCGTTCTAATAGCTGTTTTAATTTCATCTAAGTAGTTTTTAAATTTATGTGGGCTCACATTTTTGGGTTGGATGATGGTTGCCGAGGGCTATATAGGCGCAGCATTCTTCAGATCAACTGCGAGTCACTTGATGTTATAGCTACATATTTTAATTGTTACATCTTTTTTACTGTCTGCGAACGATGGGGTTTTGTACATTATGTTTTTGTTTGGTTTGGTGACTATTGCTACATTTTGTGTGCCCGCTTATTTTTTAGAAGACCAAATTTTGCTATTTTTGACATTTTGTCAAAAGAATTTGGCGTTTTCAACAGTTTATGCTGGATTTTGGTCCTGCTCGACAATATTTTGATGTTTTATGGCCGGATTTTTGACTTTTCATAAATACGACTTTACACTTTTCAACAGTTTTTGGCCGAATGCTTGCTACTACTAACAATATTTTAAAATTTCTTGAAATTTTAACTTATTTTTATCGTTTTATATATAGTTTTGGACTTTTTAACAGTTTATCTGGATGTTGCTGCTATCCAACATTTATTTGATGTATCAAGACCAGATTTTTGACATTTCATTAATAGAATTTTCCACTATTTAACAGTTTATGGACGGATGTTGGAGCTTTTGGACACTATTTTGGTTTTGCAAGACTGATTTTTGCTATTTTTAACATTTTAGAAATTTGCACATTTCAATCGTTTTTCATTTTGACATTTTTTTAGTGCTTTTCGATACTTTTTTGATGTTTCAAGATCGGATTTTTGACATTTAGTAAATAGAATTTTATTATACAGTTTATGACCGGATTTTTGCGATATTTTATCAGATATTTTATAGCTGGATTTTGCTGTATTTGAAATTCTATGAAATTTTTTATAATTGTCAAAATAGGATTTTGGAGCTTAAGAAAGGATTTTGCTATTTTATAAATAGAATTTTGCACTGTTCAACAGTTTATAGTCGTAGTTTATTTCATTGTAACAAAATTTTGATATATTTTGATTGATTTTGCTATTTTTTGACGTTTCATTCAAAGAACATTTGCACTGTTCAGCAGTTTATGGCCGGGTTTTGATTATTTTTAAAAATATTTTGATATTTTATGACCGGGTTTTGTTATTTTTAACTTTTTATAAATAAATTTTGCTCTTTTCAATAGTCATGACTAAATTAAAAAAATGTAAAATTGTGTACGTTTTTTCTAAAACCATCTCTGGGGAGGTCTTTCTCAATATTTTGCAGTAAGGCCGAAAAATTCTAGCTACGCCACTGGTCTTATCCACTTTATTATATTTGTCAGTTTAAATATTTTATTTTAGTTTTTTACTGCTCTGTAGTCTTTGTTGTATTATTTTGTATCATTAGTTCTGCTTAGTTAGGTAGTGAGTTTTAATTGTTAACATATTTATTGTTTAGCAGTCCTACCTGTACGCTGCGTATTATGCATTGATATATTATTGATTTAGATCTATTTGTTTTGTTTGTTTCGACTTTTTGAACTAATCTCTTTTATGTTCTTTGTCAGGTTGTGCATTTTATTTATGGATTTTTGAAGGACTTTTCATATTTCAGTTGAAAGTTATTTGGGAAAATTGTATTTAATCGTGAGCTAATAAACAGCTTTTTAGCTTTATTAACTTTTGATCAACTTGAATCAATTTTGTTAGATATTTGTATAGTTTCAACAAAACGTGACGTTTTGTGCAGTTTTTTTTTTAATTAGGATAAATGCTATTTTTGTGGACGTTTTGGCAAACCTAAAAGTTGTCTGAATGGATAAAGTTTGTCTCAAGATTTGTTTAGTTTTAAAAATGATCTATTTAGTCTGATTATATTAGATATATACTTCAAGTGGGTGTTTGGATGATACGTTGGGATGCAACTACAAGGGGAGTTTTTATGTTATCTACCTAGCTATGAAAGAAGGAGCTGCTTTTGAAAAAAATCTTTTATTGATTCTGCAAAATATGACTCTACAGCATTTTTCGAGTCGTTATTTGATAAAAAGCGATGCCTTCTCAAGTGTTTTAAAAAGAGATAACAGTTACATTCTGAATTGTGTTTTTGTAAGCCTTCCCAGTTATTGTGTAGTCTTTTTTTTGGAATATACTCAATTAAGAGAATCTTTACCTCAGCGTCATAGAAAACTGTGGCTATCACTTTTTGCCCAGAAATCTGGGTTTTTGCCTTCTTGGGCAGTTGAGAGCTTTTTATAAACTCATTGCATGGACTTTTGTTTTGTGGGAGGTGTACCCAAGTTTACCCAGTTTGTTTGGAACTCTGCAGCTTGGGAGTTCGTTGCTCATCGTACGTTGTTCATTCTCAAATTTTTATTTAGAATCTTAAAAACACTTGATATTTTTATTTTTCTAACAATAACTGAAACTTAATCGATATTTTTATTTTTCTAACAATAACTGAAACTTAATCACCAAATCTTCAAACTTTGTCAATAACTTTTTGAGAGGTTTTCCATACTTTGTGTCATCATGAATGGATTTTTTTTGCTTTATTTGAACTGCTTGCATAAATATTTCACTTGACTTTTTATGGATGTTTTTTAGGAAGGCAGTAGCTTCTATTATGACTCTTCTGTGTTTACGTGGCAAATTACTCATTTTTGTCTCTGTAAACTGATATAAAAATAACAAATGTTTGGAATTAAAACCTAACTTGGAGATGACACTATAAAAGGTTACAAAAATGTTTTTTTTTTTGCTATAGCATATTGTTTTCTACATAAAAATTCTTTTTGTAAATTTGTGGTACTGTAAAGTTGATTTGCTTCTTATCAGAACGTTAAAAAATATATTATGTATCTCATTTAGAAACGACATAATACAACCTCTATAACATGTAATGTTGATATACTGGTTGCGTTTGATCTCTATATGTCTAAGGGTTTAAGATGTATACAGACCAAGAAGTTAACAATATTGCAGCTATGATGTAAGTGATATACGCATTGATTATGAAAGGTCTTGGAGAAAGCAGAAATTTGTAGTCTATTCTCAACAATGAATGCACTTTTGAACGTCGAAGGATTTCTGGCGGCAGTAGTAGTGCAGTAGTCTAGGCACCCGACTGCTGCACTAAAGATTGTGGGTTTGATTCTTACAACGGAAATCTTTCAAACGTCCATACGCTTTCTCACTCATCAATCCGCCTTGTTAGCCTAGTATTTTATTACTAAGACTCTGGTCCGGAGTAGTTTAATAATTATTCAGTGGTTCGGAATTCACTCAAAAACTGTAGGCTCACCCGTAATGTAAGTTGCCAGCAATACGGGCAGAGAAGAGGCTGTTGCCAGCATTGGCGTGAATACGGCTAAAGCGAAACGAAGCGCTATCAGCTTTTAAATCTTTATTGTAAAAATCGATTGGACGATTTGAATTGGATCAGTGATGTATTATTCGAAGAAGTAGCTTTCATTTTTTTTTTTTTTTTTTAATTATACACGGGTTTTTTTTCAAAGGGACTTATGGAAGAATACTAGTGTAGTTGTACATAATATATCACAATTATTTGATTTCGGGTTGTTGGTTTATGTTGGTTTATAAAATTAGTTTTTATTGCTGCTATATACTTAATGCTTGTTTGAAAAATGAAGTAATAATCAAACAATTTCATACTTTTTGGAAACAATCTTTTTCCAATAATTTCTTTGTCTGATAAATTTATCGCAGAAAAGTGTTGTGGTAATGTTATTTCACGTGTGTGCGTTTACAGCACATCGCTAGGGATGGTGGCAAAATGAAAGAAACCTGCATAATGTTATGCATTATTTATGCTGGTTTGCTCACAACAATCCATGTTCTGTTGCTTTAATTTATAATGGGATATGGTGCTTATTGGATACTACAGTTTATTATTAAATAAAAAGTAGGATATTAATACATAATATCTCAAAAATAACGGAAGTAATATTTTATGTATTTCTCAGCTATCCAATCAGACATTGATTCTACCCGCACTGCCCATATTCAAAACACGTTTTGAAATGATAAAAATGTTAATTGTTAGTTTCACTAAACAATAGTCATAAACCTGCGTACGGGACTTTTTAATTAAATGGTAATAAAATGATAAATCAATGAGTTCAAATACTTGAATAGTTATTTTCACTTAAAAACTGGAAACTTTTAAGTTTCAGATTTTTGAAAAGTTTACATAAACAAGAGTTCATTATGATTGCTCTGAATATAATAGTTTGTCATCATTTGAATTCTTAAATTGTCGGTAAAGTTTTAAGCAAATTGGCGCAATGAGGTTCAAATGGTTGCTATGATGTTTTGAGCTATATTTTAAAAATACTAATAAGTTATTATTAGCATATTTTTTTCTAATTGTTAATATTATTTTTAATAATAGTCAATTAATATGTAAATAATTAAAAGTTATGTTCTACTAAAAACTCAGGAATAATTTCATGGTAATAACTATGATTCCGATTTTATTCCATCACGTGCTCTAATGACTAAGTACCACATGATTCATAATTTAATTAAACCGCACTTATAATGTACAGAAATTTGAGTTAAATAATTTATAATCATATAAAGAATGTTAATATTTAAAATATTGTATAATAACATTATAATGGTATCATTAAAATATATTTATAAATCGCGACAAATTGTTATTATATAATTGAGAACAGCATATTCTTAACAAAAAAAAATATTGTACGGTAATACAGACAACTATGATGTGTGTCACCAATACGCTAATGATACATGTAATTTTACCCAATTATAGGAAGTGATTTGTGTCAGATGATAGGTGCAGTATGAGTGAATACTGTTATAATCAACTTAAGAATATATTTCCTCATATTAAGATTTTATGTAATAAACGGTAATATAATGTTTCTAGTAAGGCCGAGAATAATTGGGAATGCATCAACATAAAATGATACTAAAAAGAAATGTTAAGTTCATAAATTGTGAAATACTTTCAATGTGAATAAATGTTGGTTATATTGAGTAAAAGGATTGTATAATTTGCAACAATGGGATTAACATAATGGGATGAACATGGTTATTTAATAGTTACAAGTTATTGTGTGGTTTTATGTTTTAATTTAGTACACAATGCGATCAATAAAGAATTATGGTTTTGTTTGCATCTATTTCAATATTTATAAAATGTTATAGCATCAAGTCACGAAGAAAACGGCTTACAGGCTGCTGAGTTTTATTTTATTAAAGGGTGGGCCATCTAACTTTTGGATTTTGAAGCCGGCTCAAATTTTTTTTTTTTTTTTTTAATTATGAGTATTGGAAAGATTGGACATTTTCATTTAAGAATGAAACACAACATTATTCAAATGACTGCCACGGCTGGCTTGACAGTAACCAGTATGTTTTTGATTGTTTGGGCTCCAATCGCATGAATGGCAACTTTTTCCTGTTTCTAGGCATCAATCGTCTCTGGATGGCTAGCGTACACTTATCCTTAAGGTCTTACCACAAAAAAAATCTAACGGGGTAAAATCTTGGCTGCTAGGCGGCCAGTTTACATCAGCATTTTGGCTGATTATTCGATTTTCCAAAAACAGTAAGCAAAAGATCGATGGGTACGTAGGCTGTATGGCAAGTTGCCCCCTTTCTGCTGAAATCAAATGTTATCCGTGTGAGACTCTTCAATTTTTAGAAACAAAAATTTGTTTAGAATGGCACAGTAACGCTATTGACGGTAGCGGCGGCTTTTTGCTTAACTTTGAAGAAAAAAGGGCTCAATAATGCCGCCGGACCAACAACCACACCAAACATTTACTCGTTGTGGATGCTGTTCAATAGTCATGTGTGGATTCTTAGATCCCAAAATGAGACAATTTTGCTTATTGACATAGCATCCGAGATGAAAATGAGCTTCATCAGAAAACACGATTTTTTTATAAAAATGCTCATCTTCGGCCAAACGATTTTTAGTTCATTGGGCAAACTAAAAACGCATCGGATGGTCATATGGCTTTATTTCTTGGACTAATCGAACTTTGTAGGTCTTCGAATCGAGGTTTTTCCTCAAAATTGTTCTCAGAGAAGTGCGAGAAATGTTTAGTTCTTGAGAACGATGACGAGTTGATATTGATGCATGTTCACGCACACTCCGAGCAAAAGCACTAATTTTTTTGTCTGAGCGCACTGGACGAGAACGTGACCGTGTTGTTTTATCTACTCACGATCCAGTTTTGCGAACTCGCTTCACAAATTGGTCAACAAACTGCGTTGAAGGCACTTCTTTCCTATCAAATTTGTTTTGTAAATTTCTTACCGTTTGAGTAGAAAACTCACTACTTTGGAAGTAAGTTTTTATTATTTTCCAACTTTGTTCAAGTGTAAATTGTCTCATTTCGTAATTGTCAAACATAAAATTAAGTTTCTATCAACTCATAAATGTCATCATACTTTTGAAAAGCAAAATAAATGGTAGTTCAAATTCCAAACGTTACATAGCCCACTTTTTATATATCTATATATTGCTGCATTGAGTAAACCATAATTTTATATTCAATTGGAGCATTATTAAATTTGTTTATAATTTAAGCAGGTTACTTTCTATAATCTTTGGAATATTCTTTTCAAGTATGTTAATTTATTGTCTTTGTATTATTATGAGCTACAATGTTGATATTCCATTGGTTCGGTCATATTTTTGAAAATTGTGGGATGTTATGTTTGTATGTAATTGCATTGGTTTGGTGATATTTTTTATTCAGCTTATAATAGAGGTCCTAGATCATGTCATGTCATATTTTTTATAGCATCGCGGCATAACGCAGGCTCAATGCCGACTATTTTGCGTCGAATGTTTTGTTTGAGTTCTGCAATAGTACCGAGTTTGTTTCTGTAAACTCTACTTTTCAAAAAAAACTCAAAGAATCACCATTCCTTAAAATGGCGCGGCCTGGAAATTTTTTAATAATAACAATACTGTTTTTGCTGATGTGTGACTGGTGGCACAGTCTTGTTGAAACCAAAGATCTTTGATATCAATTTCTTCTAACTGGTTCTATAATCATGTTCCGATATCGAACTGAATTGATTGTAACAGCATTTTCCGCATTGTCTTAAATGAATACGCTCTATTATGCCACCAGATTACAAGGCACACCAAACAGTCACTTTTTGAGGTTGCATTTTTCAAAAAAAAATCTTGGACTTTGTAATTTCTAAATACGGTATTTCTGCTTATTTACTTAGCCCTTAGATGAAAATGCGCTTTGTCACTAAAGAAGATTTTGCAAAATCTGTTTCCTTATTGCAGCATTAATTCAGCAAACATGACGCTTTAAATGATCTCTAGGTTTCAGTTCTTGTGTTATTTGGATTTTGTAAGGATGTAGGTGTAAATTCTTAGTCAAAATTTGTTGCGTAATGGAGCCCGTAAGCTCCAGTTGCTGCGATCGATGACGAATTAATGTTTCTGGTTCTGCAGTTACACTTTGACGAACATTGGCAATATTCTGCACAGAGCGACCGCTACGAGTGTGTTGAGGTACTTTGGCGTTAGTTACAAACCCTGTTTGCTTATAGTTTTGGATCACATTTCAAATTGTGTTCTCGGAAAGTCGATTTTGCGCACTAAAATATTCATGCCGAACACGAAGTTCGTTTTTCTTAATTTGTCATTTTTATAATAAGTTTGGACAATTTTAATGTATATTGTTTAAAATTGTTTATGTTGTTAGGATACAAAACCACGTTTAACATTAACATATAACTTGATGCTTTAAAATATTTATCTGTGTCATGTGGAAGCTCAACATAAACCTTTCATAAGGAAATATCTTGCTACAAGTGATCTTGAATTGTCATGCTGACGCAGCATAAAAGATCTATATGGATTGGAACTCGGAAAGATCTTTATGGCACACACTAAGTGAGTTTCTACAATTGGTCTGTTTTTTGTATGCCAGATTCTTCTATAAGACAACGGGAATTTGTCCTCATTTTTGTACATTTTCTTGTGTCTATTCTGAAGAATTGTAGGTAAATGTATCTAATGGGTGCTGCATATCTGTTATCAAGATGGTTAATTGAATAGAACCATGTATAAGAAATGATCACTTTTGTTCACATACCAAGTTGTACAGCCGTATTCACTTCGAAGGTTTGTGGATTTTTATGTATTTTTGTTGAACTATTAAGAAAATATGGTTGTGTTGTAAAAATGGTTTTATTTTGCACTAACTAACGTACATGTGATTAGATAGACTTGGCTAGACTGAGCTTGTATATATGTTCTATGGACTACACTGAGCTAGACTAAGGCCACTGAGCTCTGGGTTTGAAATCCTTACAGTATTTATAGTTCTTATCAATCCAATCCTGCGCGGCAAGGACGTACGTGTACCGTGAGAACAGCAATTAAAAGCTACCGCAAGAGTATTATTGCCTCTGTTACCACTATTGTACTTCGCGCAACGGATGCATTTTATTTGTTTTTTTGTTTGTGTTTAATGGATTTGATGTGTTGATAAGATTGTAATATTTTAATTAATCTATCTAAAATAATCAACCTATTACATTTTTTTTTCTATTATATATACAAAAAAAAACTAATTTTCTGACTTTTTAACTGACGCAATTGAGTGAGTAAATAAGGCTTTTCAGCTTTTTGAAATATTTTTTTGGACTCTAAAATATTAGTTGACGTTAGGGGGTTGTGACACTTTCTTTTTTAATATGTTATAAACACTGTTTAATTTTTTTGAAAACTTTTGATAAATAAAGAAAACAATTTTTCCAGTCCAGTCAATCTAATTTTTTAGTACATTTTTTATGGTTTTACAGCTTCAGCAATATTATGTTTAAGTGCTTGAATCGTTTGTGGATTACCGAACTTAGTGCCCAAAGATCGATTGTTTGATGGGTTTTGTTATATGTTGCTTCATTCTGCTGATGCTAAAGGCCGTTTAACTTCATGTCCTCAATTTCTGGCTACAAAAAGTCGGTTATCATGTCTCTGTAGCGCTCCGTTCTTTGGTCTACAATAGCAATATTCTTGTCTATGCGCATATAAAGGGTAGAGCTAAGAACCAGATTGGAAAGATGTTACGTTTTCTCTATTTTACTCAACGGAAAGGAAGCATGGACGTTAAAACAAGCAGAAATGAATAACACACAATTTAACAAAGAAAGTTGCAATATCTTGGTCACATAATAAGAGGAAAAAAATACGAACTGCTCCAGCTGATCATGCGGGGAAAGATAGCTGGTAGAAGAAACATTGGAAGTCGCAGAGTTTTATGGTTGCGAAGTTTGAGGGAATGGTACAATACAACATCCAAAGAACTGTTCCGAGCTGCCTACTCAAAAGTAAAAATAACAATAATGATTGCAAACCTTCTGAAAGTAGATGCCACTTGAAGAAGAAGAAATATAAAGAGTATTCCAATAAAGACGGTCAATTTTTAAATTTAAATAAAATAAGTTTTGTGTATCTTACACTATCAACTCATTTTTTTTTTTTTATTGGAAGAATATTTAATGGTATTCAGTATGTTGTTCAAATGTCCGCCGCGGCTTTGCGTGGTGGCATGTATTTGAGAGGTCTAATTTTTATTGTCGCATAAATCTGGCTGAATTTGCTGGATGGTGTTTGTTATGTTGATTTAGGGGGCATTAATTGTTTGCGGTTTATTTGGACAGATCTGTGATTTAAGATTCCCAAAAGAAGAATTCCAAATGGCGTTAAACTGCACGATCTTGGTGGCCAGTTCACGTAGCTACCGCGCGAGATAACCATACCTTCAAAATGCTCGTCTATCGTTACATGCGTTGTGTGGCACGTAGCGTTGTCTTAATGGAATATGCCGTTGGTTTTCATATTATTCAGTTTAGGCCACAACAAGTTGCTTATCATAAATCTGTAGCACCTGCTGTTGACGGTTATGGCAATGCCAGTTTTGTTTCGGTTGAAGTACGAACCGATAATTCCGTCAGACCAAAATCCGCACCAAACATTGAAGTTTTTAGGATGTTATTTGTGTGCTGATGTATATTGTGTGGATTGTTATTCTTTAAAATTTGACTAGATTTTTACTTGGAAATTGGAATTATGATCAATGGGATCAAATTTTGTTTAATGATAAGAACCGTTTTTCCGTAAATTTGATTGACAGTAGGAAAAGATTGTATCGACGTCAAGGAAAACAAAATTATGGTGTTTATGAGCACGCACGGACTTCCTGTTTCTATTCTGTGTAAGTTCTTGTTAAGATGGCAGTGGTTGGTTACATGGGAAATTTCAACGAGTGCCGCCCTAGAACGGAAAGTTTTGGGGCGCAAAACTACAGGAGTCTCTCAATGATTTATATTTTTTTTATTTATTTCCCATTTTACAGCTATTTTACATCGTCCTAGAAGTCTTGCGACTTGTTTTAAGGGGGTTGATGGGACAAACGGCTTGTTAGGTGACTTCCGAATCACCCCGGTGAATAAAGACCAAGTTATTATTTAGTCATATTTTGGGGATCGAACCCCGGACTGTTAGCTTGCTACGCTAATGCTCTATAACTGAGCATTATGTTTATAACACCTTAAAAGATGAGGCAACTCTTTTAAAATTTGCAGGGGGTGCCATAGCGCGCTTCTGGCGGTACTTGATTCATTAACATAGATTTTTTTTTTTCTTTTCTCTTTCAGAAAATCATGATTAGCTTATTTGTATGTGTCGTAAAGTAAAGTGATGTAATTTTTTATCAGTTATTTACTAAAGTTTATGTTACTATTCCGGTCAGCGTCGCAATATGACAGATTTATTCTAGTCATATAAATTACATAGCTATCTACGTCTTATGGTCGTCTACGAACAGGTATTTTTGTATCGTGGTGACCGCTTAAGATATAACTGTAAGACGATTTTGATTTTATTGAGGCTTGTATGCAACGAAGACCTCAAAACAAATAGAATTTCAATTTATTGACGAGTGCGACAAAGTGATCCCATCTTACCAAAACTGTTTACCGCAGCACTAGAGACTTTAAAAAATAGCATAGCAAAGAATTGTATTAATATACAGGGATCTTATCTTCACTTTTGTTCATTATGATTTCGAGTGATATTGAAGAACTGAAAGAGATGCTAAAACACATGGGACTACAAATGAATCTGGCCAAGATCAATATTATGAGTGACAGCAAAGTAGAAGTAAAGTGGACAACAAAACGATAGAGAAATTAAATAACTAGTTATACCTTGGTTAATATTAAACTTGGCAAAACAAACTAAGCTGCAGAGGTCAACAGACGGGTAGGTCTAACTTGGACAGCATGCATTCGATCTGTAACTGGCATTGAAACAATGACACTCATAGAAGTTAGTGCGTAGACATTAAGACTAACGCAAAGGGCAATAGAGAGTGAAATGCTAAGAAACGGCATTAGGGACCAGATAAGAAATTAAGAGATTCGAAAAGTCACCGTCATAAAACGCGTAGCAAAATTAAAGTGGCAATGAATTAAACATTCAAAAGAGAGATGGACACCAACATATAATAACATAGAAACCAAGACAGACTAAGAGAAATTTAGATGACATTAAACAGATTGCAGCCTTGGTCTTAGACGGCACAAAATAGAGACATGGAAGACTTTAAGAAAAACATGTTAAATGGTTGAAGAGGAAGAAGAACCACAGTTTTAAGTACTGTAGTTTGTATACTATGTTTAATTGTTGCTTTGTTGATGTTGAATGCTCTTGCAAATTTTAACTTTCTGAATTGCCGCAAACTAATTTTGATTTTGGTTTAACCTACGTAGTTGGTGTCATTGGTTTTTAAAACAAAATTTTAACGTTTGATGCACCGAAGATTGTGGGTTCGAACCCGAACCTCACATCTGAAATCATTTCAAACGTATATACGCTCTTTCACTCCCCAATATGCATTTTTGCGTGGGATTTTATTCTTCTTTGGTCCGGAGTAGATAAATAATCTTTCCAGTGGTTTCACTCAAAACTGTAGATCTACTCGTAATGTAAGTTGCCAGCATTACGGGCAGATAAGAGGCTGCAGTGGCATGTATATGCCCGAAACGTTAATGACTATTGGCAGAACTTAAAGGTTCTGCGTTGTTGTTTAGAAATACCAAGTTTTGTGGTCCCACAGTGCGGTTAATTTTTTTTTTCTAAATTATCATTTTAATTATAAAAAACATGAACACCTACATGTTTTCAACAGACTTTCGACAGACAGAAATATCCAACTTTCGTTACCGTGTGACAATACACTTTGACTTAACGTCAGTATTATTAAAAAAAAAACTGCATATTTAGAAAGAAAAAACAATAATAAATTCAGATTAGTTCCTAAAATAGTTTTTTTTTTATCTGGATGTTATCAGGACACCATATCAGTTTATAATTTATGTAGTATTGTACTCGCACTTTCTGTCAAATACAGGAAGAGATACTATACTAACACAGTGGTTTTTTAAATAATATTAATATTTTATGCATATAATTGTGTATGTGGGGAAAGCATGCTAGTCTATAGTTTGCTAAAATAATTTAAACGATACTGTTCAAACAACAAATTACCTGTTTACATATACACTGTAGTAAAAGAACCTTGTCATGCAACTTGTAATTTTTGTAGGTTTTTTATTGTATTGTACTGCATCATAAAATTTCCATGACACGTGAAGAATCAAACAAATTAAACAATTAACACTTACAATATTCAACAATATTGTTTAACAATAATCACAGTTATTATTATTATGTTTTTCATTTTACACGAAGCTATTAATTAAAAAATAATTTGTAGAAAAATGTCGTAATTGATCAACTTTTTGGCAGTAATTATTTTGTTATTTACGAACGCTTATACACATCATCGAATTTTACTTTCAAATATGGCATGCTCGGTAATTATTAATTAATTAAATGTAAAAACGGATGATATATTCTAAATTCATCAGTCGACTTTCTAAGTGTGTGTTAATTAACGAGAACAAAAACTAACAATGTTTTTAATTGTATGGGAACATACAGATGTTAGACATCATTTCTATAATTGTCTCGTTAGCATTATGTATTTTCATACATAATACTTATCGATTATGTTAATAAATTTATTACCCCATCGTAGATGTTTTAAAATTTAAAAGATTATTACCGAATCTACACCTAATTTAAGAAGTTGCTTCGGATATTTCTTTTTAAATTTGTAGAAATTATTAATCTTTTATAAAATCTTAAAATGATTCATCTTGATGGTACAGCGATGCCTTGATTATAAAGTATAAATGCAAATTGGTTCTTAGGTGATACTGTAAGGGTCATTTTTTTTTTTAGTATACATAATATTTACACACAATTTCTTCATTGCGATGGGGTTTAAAATACACATTAGATAATTAATCTGTTTATAAATTATATGATTCATGTTATGCTGCGGGATGTTATGATAGAATTAGCTTACATAATTTGACCGATATATTTATATTTGCAAGGAGAGGATGTTTGGCAGTATTTTTTTCTCTGTTGCACGCACACATTGATGGTGTCTAAAATTAAAGCATGCTTGATGTTTAAATTAGTCTAAGCAAGTGATTAATTAATAAGTACACGGTTAATACAAATATTACTTTGGATATAGATATTAATGTATGACGTGAAATTATTTCAGGGATTTATTAGCTTTAGGAGTAATTGGACGTTCAAAGAATCTAAGAATAGATGCGGATAAAGTAGCATGTTGTAAACGCTTTGTTAATGTCAATTTCATGTTAGAAGAATGTAAATCTTCTTAATTATTGGTAAGAGTATCGGGATTCAGTGAATCAATTTAAAATGTTTTGTTTGCTAACTTTATTTTTTATTTTATTGAATTAATTTTTAACTATAGGGATATTTGATAAATTGTCAATATGCTATGTTAGACTAATATGCCGAATTTGTACAAATGTGGAAGAAATTGCACAAACAAAAACACAGTTTTGTTCTGAAACTAAGTATACTTTATTAATCAATTTGCTTGTGTTCAACTATAGTGTTTTGATTGCTATGATTTGAAAAGGTATCAATAATTAGTCTAACAAACATACGCAAATATGATTTGTAGTCTACGTTCATTTCGTCGCCTAATTCTGATTGAGATCCCATCAAATTAATAAATGTTAGTTCAATTTGCCAAAATGCAAGGCGGATCTGACATTTAAGTTGCTTGGAATTCTAAAGTAATTTAATTTTCTGGCTTGGACATCTAAATTGGATTAAAATACTCAAATAAACGGGATTTATTGACGTTTGCACCTAGCTTTATGGTGTTTCTTCCTGTCGCATATCTTTGGTGGCTACTTTAATGGGTTGTTTGATGAACATGTAGTTCAGTTGACTATCTTTTCTACTTAACTTTTAGACGTCTTCCTTTACTATACTTAGGACAAGGAGCTGATCGTTTGGGTCATCTTCCAAGACACTTCAGTTTTTGGTTCTGCTTCTAAAGACGTCTCATTGACATTCGGAGGTTTCGAAAGCCAGATAGTGGCTTTTGTCTGTTTGCGAGATAATCCGTCTGCACGATGCTAAGTTTTGAGTTTGCCCGCAGTACTTCTATGCCGGAGATTGTATTCTCTAGCCATAACAAGGATTTCTCATTATCACAGATAGTCTTTAAGATTTCTCCTGTATGTGACCACTCTCCAAAGGTAGGAGGTGGACAGGGTTTTATCTAGCTCTCGAGTTAGGGCAGCTTTAATTAACTCTGCTTGTGCTTTAGTGGTTGTGTCTAAGGGATGGGACAGGTTGGTGACAGCTACTTGGAGTTGTTTGAGTACAGTCTTTTTGTAGCTGAATCCTACTTTTTTTTGTTTAAGGAGGGATAGTTTTTAGGTTTTATTTAGGCTACTTTGCCTTTTTCCTAGGTTGCCTAGGTGAGGGTTTGGAAATGGAGGAGCGAAACCTTCTTTTTTGCTCTCCTTGTTTTGAAGGGGTTTTTTGCCCGGAGGCTTGGAATCTTCCTTCTTCTAAGGAGGCTATTGGCTTGATTTAGGGCTTTTTCTGTTTAGGGTTAGCAGGAGAAAGAGAGGTGTCCATCTCACCTGGAAGGAGGTTTGCCTGCATAGCAGTAGCCAACCGCGCCTTTTTCTGTCTTTTGACTTTTTGTGTCTGACTTGAACTCACTCGTACTGCTTTTAGCAGTTAATAGGGTATCCGAAGACGCATTTGGTAGAGTTGTTGAGATTTTGTCTTGCATATTTATGAGAATCATTTTTACTTCTTTGGTTTTTCACTTATCATAGAGCCCGCAACTGCGGGGACGTCGAAAATTGATTGCCAGGGCTACCTGAAAAGTTTAGTCTTTGGAAGTGGATTGTACACGAACGGATACTATATACCATACCCTTTTTGAACTTTCAAATCTTTTTGATTTTATCTTGGGTTTTGTGATTTGGTAAACGTATGGCTTAACTTTAAATATTGTAGATTTGAAGTAATACAAATTATAGTATTTTACCTTGTGCGGAGTTGCTAGTCTCCCATCAGGCGCTCAGGTGACGCGCTGTAGAATGCTTTCTAGATATGGTTACTACCGAGGAAATGAATTACAAATTGAACAGCTGCAAACAGGAACCGACAGATTATCGGTTTAAGTAATTGGTTTTTCAAAAACAATGTAATTTGGAAGTTTAGGGCATTTTTGGTTCTTGGATGAAAAATAATTAAGAAGGGAAATTATCAAAAATACCCGCGAAGCAAAGGAAAAATATTTAAATGAAAAATGTGAAGAACTAAAGTTATCAGATATTTTTAATACACACAAGAAGATAAAAGAATAAGCTGGAATTTTGAAACGTGACCAAAGCAGTGTTCTGGTTGACACAAACGGTAATGTTATAATAGACGTCTAAGCCGTACTGCGCAGATAGCAAGAACATGTCAATCAACTATTTGAAGATGTAATACTTAAGGAATAGAATAGACTGCCACTGAAGAAGAAACATGAACCAGAATAACAAAAGAAGAAGTCATACACGCCATCAAAATTATGAAAAACATAAAACCGCTGATAATATCTCGGCAGAAACCCTTAAACTCATACAAGAAGAGCAAATTGAAGTACTAGTAGACTTATTTAACGACATATATATTACGGTATTATACTATTCGAATGTCTCATCAACTTTTGTAATAGTCTCCAAAAAACCCAATACAATAAGGCTGATGTGAAAATCTTTCTAAAAGTAATACACAAGAGAATGTACAACAAACTGGACATAGAAATAAGTGGTACTCAGTTTGGCTTTAGGAATGAGGTAGAGACACATGAAGCACTATTTATTTTTAATGTGCTTGTACAGCGTTGCCTCCTTGATCTTAACCAAGATGTATACACATGTTTTATTGACTAAGAAAAGGCTTTTGACAAAGTACGACACGAAAAACTAATCCATCTGTTACGGAGAAATTGAATGGACAGTAGAGAGTTTTAGAGTTTCTTTACTACAACCAAAATGCCACCATAAGCCAAGAAACGGTTCTTCTGCAGTAAGTATCTTAAGATTTTTGTACTACTATATGGTATAGAGGTTTCTACGGTTAAACAACACCTAACGAACAAAATAGAGGCATTTGAGATGTGGATATACCGCAAAATCCTGAAAACGTCATTGACTTGTCGAGTTACTAACGAACAGGTGTTAAGGAGATTGGGAAAAGAAAAAAGAAATATTACCAACATTTAAGATTAGGAAGCTTGAGTACCTCAGAGAGGAGAAGAATATTGTGGCTACGCAATTTCCGAAATTGGTTTGGATGCATCTCAAAGCAACTGTTTAGGGCAGCAGTAAACAAAGTTCAAAATTGTCATGATAGTCGCCAACCTTTATTGAAGACGGCACACTAAGAAGAAGAAGAAAGAACATAAGATATGCTGATAAGACTAATGGATAAAATATTAAACAAAAGCTGGACGTGTGGTCTAGAAAAAACAAAATTTATGGTTATCAGTAAATCTAACATACTACAATGCCAACTCTAAGTAAACCACAATTCAATTAAATAAAATAACAATTGCTAATATCACCATTGCAGCCTTGGTGTTTCTATTATAGTTTTTGATAAAGACTACAATTTAATCATTTGTTTAAACAATATTATTTTTTTAATTTAAATTGAAATACAATTATGAACCGTAATTATAATGTTTTTTTTTATATTTATAATAATTATATAACAAATTCAGAAGCTTTCCATAAATTTGCTTTCAACAAATTTATTAAACCGTACATAATTAATAGATTCTTACGATAAAATTTTAATAAATTACCAACAAGGAATGCGAAATGCAAAAATGATTATCTATCTAAATACATGCACCGTTAGTTATCACCCACAATCATTACCTACTCTAAATTAATATCCAGGTTATAATTATTTTACGACGTGAAAACTACTTAGCATAATAATGTTCATAGTTGTGGGAGAAACCACCTAGGGTTCATTATGCAAAAGTAAAATTGTATCAGTACTAAAGCATCCCGTGATGCAATTAGCAGATTGATGCATTATGTGTTAATAAAATTCACACCATATCAGAAGCATGTTGTTGCTTTGTTAGCAATGTATGTTATAAGAGGAAACCACTTGTGGAATGAAACTGGTGAGTAATTATTAGTTTTCTAGTAATTATCAATTAATTTTGAAATCATCAATAATTCATTGAGGGAGATAATTGTGCGCTCGGATTAACTCAACATTTCTATAGTTGTGCATCCACAGATCACCTTCGGTGCATCTCAGTTGAGATAGGTTAAATCAGTTTTGTAGATCCTTGGATTCAGTTTGCGCCTGCTTTATTCTTAAACCGTGTCATGTGAATTTTGTGTATATATTTCGTGTAATTATATTAGCTTGTTACGTAAGTAGATAAACGATTTAATATTAGTTTAAAAATATAATATATGGTTTTACGGTTTTTTATGTAATTTTATGAAATTTAATTGTTGTTGTGGAAAGCCAATTTACACCCATAACATTATTTTTATATAAATATGGTTTATGTAAGATGTGTTTATTAATATTGCATTGTGGTTATTTTTATTAGATTTTTATGTTTCTTAGTAAGTATTTCTTGTATAATAAATTATTTGCAAACAATAGTATGTTAAGTTATTAAACATACAGAAATAATTGATTTGTTCACAACAATGTTTCGTAAAAAATAATAGAAATTTATGAAGGAAATGTACAAGTTGGTTACGTGTAGTGTTATAGTTTTGTTCTAAAAATATTTTATTAAATCTAAATATAAATTTTAGTTTGCAATAATACGACGAGGAGTGGTATTTATAACTTACATCAATAATTATTATATGTACTGAATGCAACGTAAAGTAGATCTAGTTCAGGGATGTTATATCATTTATTTAAATGTTACGATGTAACTAAAATTATTTACAACATAAATAATTATTGTAATATACAAGGTGGCTCATAGGCCGTGTCATGATTTTAACTATTAATAACGTATAGAGTTTAATTAAGATTTGTGTTTTCGGCTTTGCACAATCGGGCTCATTTTATTTTAGTGCATTTTTTTATGACACTTCTAAGTAGCTTTATAGTCCAAATTTTGTTTCTAATATATTGCTTTAGCTGGAGATTTCATTGGTTTGATTCTTAGATGTTCTGTGGTTCCATCTTTTTGAAACTATATTTCAGGATGGTTTTAAGGGAAGGTATCAAACATATTTCCAACCAGATATTCATCTCCAATTATTTACTGGTCCATGTTGGACTAATGATTTTTTCTAATATAATTGTCGCTGTTGAGTAATTTGTAAGTTATTGTTTGCTTATTATCTGATGTTTTGTTTATAAATGAATCCATTAAGTTGGAATTGAGCTTTGCGGCTCGCGATCAGGTTATGAATTACATTTTTGTCTGCGGCGAGTTGAAAATGTACCGCATAATTACAGCGAGCTTTTGGCTTTAGTGCACAAGCTGCACTTTATATAGAAACATACGCAATCTCTTCAACATTCTTTACAGTGATGTTTGTTTTATCTCCAACTGAGATGAACAAATGCGAGTAGAAGTTTCCAGATCAGTTTCAATATTCTGTAGCTTAGACCATATACCCTAAAGACGCGCTTTGTGACAATTTCTGATTGTCATGTGATGAAACCTACATAATAAAGTTCTATGCCCACGATTGACGTCACATGTTGTGGTAATTAGTTTTTAAATTAGTTAAATAACACAATTTTCAAACAACCTTTTTTTTTTAATTTTGCTTTTAAAATAATCATAGGAAACATATGTCAAACCCTGTTTTTAATTATTTTGACAGTTTAATTGTTAAAATATTGAAAAACAAATTTTGAAATTTTGTAAACAATATTTTTGATTTTTTTTTACTTTTTGAAATGTTTAAAAAGACTAGCTTCAAAACCATTGGCTTGAAAACATAGTTTTCTGCATTTTTGACAAGGTTAACGACAAAATATTACAATACTTCTATAACAAATTCGGTAGATAATATAATATCTTATAACTTATATTCTTTAACTTTTATAACTTTTGAGATATTTAAATTAGCTTCAAATTTTATTTTCAGCATTTTTACAGTTAAAATTTCATCAAAACTTACTTACTGTATTCTAAGCCAATTGCGCATAATTTATGAATGGAGTGCCCACCCACTTCAGTGTTGAGTATTCAATCTTTGCATAACCGACACTTGGGCGTGGGGGCGGGCAACAGTTTTATAAATTATCTGCCTATAATTTATGAATTGAGTGCTACGCCCGCCTACCCGAGTGTTGAGTATTCAAATTTTGAATAACCGACACTCGGGCAAGTGGGCGGGCAACAATATTTTAAATTTTCTGCACATAATTTATGAGTTGAGTGCAACCAACGCCCACTCGCCCGAGTGTTGGGTATCTAATCTTTGGATACCCGACATTTGGGCGGGCAACAGTATTCTAAGCCATTTGCACATAATTAATGAATTGAGTGGTTTGCTCACTCGTTTGAGTGTTGAATATTTAAACTGTGGAGTACCGACACTTAGGCGGGAGGGCGTGCAAAAGTATTCTAAATCAATCGCGCTTAGTGGGCGCCCCGCTCATCCCCAGAGTGTTGTGTATTTATTTTTTTGGATAACTTACAATTGGGCGAGCAACAGTATTCTAAGCCAATCACGCATAATTTGTGGTCTTAGTGCCTCGCCCAACCGCCTGAGTGTTGAGTGCTTTATTTTTGTTTTACCAACATTTAGGCGGTTGGGCGGGCAACAGTATTCTAAGCCACTTGCGTATAGTTTATTAATTGAATGCCCTGCTCACCCGCCCAAGTGTTGTGTATGCAATGTTTGGATAATCGACACTTGGGTGGATGGGCGGGCAACTAATCCACTCTCGTATAATTTATGAACTGAGTTTGACAAGAATTGCTTATAAAATTGCAGTTAACACTATTTGTGTGAAATGCATCAAAAAACGCATTAAATTTAGAAATTACAAAGTAGATTTTTAATTGAAAAACCGTTTTCTTTAGTTGCGTTGATGAGGAGTTTGGGGTCCATCCGTTTGTGATGATTGCTCGTTTGTTGACTATTACTTTTTCTTCTGGTTGGTAGTTGTGTAGATCTTTTTGGATTGTTTTAATTGTTTTTGACGTTGTCTCAACTTTTGGGTTGGTGGAAATCTTACCCCAACAGGTTGGCTTGCGTTATCAGCGCATTGTGGTTTATAGCTTTGATAATGATGGATACACAGGTAAGTGGGCAGTTTGGCCTTGCTTCTGGGTTTAGCTTTGGACCAACCCGTCGCTTGCTTACCGATTATTTGGGAAGTTACTGTGGTTTGTATAAAATTGGCGCGGGTTGCTATTTTTACAATTTTTTTGAAAAACTTTAAGTTTGTTAATGTATCCTTGGTTCAAATAGAGTGGGTAGAGTATTAGCTATTGTTGCCTGGTAGTGGTCGGGATAGATTTTGTGATAAAATGCCGTTTTGGCGACGAAAAAACGCCTTGAGGGGTTTTCTCGCTTAATCTTCTTATTTTTCTTCAAGTGTCATCTCCTTTCAGGAGGTTTGTAATTATCATAGCTATTTTGACTTTGGAGAATGCAGTTCGGAATAGATCTTTGGATGTTGTTTTGTATTATTTCTTTATGTTTGCTTAATGGGCGTTATTAACCAGGTTTTTGGCTATTTAGTCAATGGCAGTGGAGTCGGCGTATTGTTGGATCAGCCTTGTTTTGAATTTTATGTATTAGGGTTGGGGCTCGTTCTTAAAAATTCTTAGCCAATTGAGATAAGGAAGCGAGGTTAACGTTTGGTAAAAAAAAATGAAACTGATTAGACGGAGATTACTAAATGGTGTCATGTTATTCCAAAAAGATTTTTTTCTGTGGGGATATTTGAAGGGAAAGGTCTTTGCAAGTCGTCCTGCAACAATTGAGGAGCTAAAATACCGTATTCGAGAACAAATCACAGGAATAAATAGAGATTTGCTTTGCCGGGTTATGTACAGTTTTGCATTCACAATTGAAAGTTCTATTAAAGTTATGGAGGGCATTTGGAAGACATTATTTTAACAAATTGATTAAATGTTTACGTCAGTATTAATCCAACAAAATTAGTTGTACATACACAGTGCGAGCTAGCATCCGAGCTGACCTAGTCAGTTACTTGCAGTGCAGCTACTCGTGTGACCCCATCATACGATAATGGCGAGGGACAGTAACTGTCACTCGGTGCGAGAAGCTGCACTGCTGTAACTGACTAGGCCAGCTTTGATGGTAGCTTGCACTGTGTAACCAGGCCTTGAATGACAAAATGGGTATTTTAATATGGAGAACCCTGTATATTTTGCTGCATATTATTGTTCTTTGTTTGTTTTTATATAAAATTTTAATTAAATTGCTTATATTTTCTAATTTAAAAAATATATTTATAAAGAAAAATGGTATTAGTAGTTAAAATAATGACACAATCACACAAGTTTTTATTATCCAGATTTTAGATGAAAGTAAAATAATTGAACTCTGCATTATGAGTATTTGTATAGTAGTGTAGTAATTGTCTGAGTGCTAGGGACTCCATGGTAGCCCAAGTGGAGGTGCAGTCTTCTGACCTGGTGTTTACCAATTGCCATAGACTATATCGTGTCCAAAGCAAGAGTGCAATGGTGTCTTGGAGTAAATTTGTTAAAGTCTCCTTGGAAAGTCCTTCAAGTCTTATGGTGATTATGGGTCTCCAGGAGGGAATGCTATCTATGTCTGATATTGTCAACTGGGGTAATTGTGTTTGACACCTGGAAAATTGTTGAAGTGACATTGATCACCCGGATTTACTGATGATTTTTTGGCGAGATATACTTGATTTTCCTTGGATTCACCTGTTGAATGAGTTTAGTCGTATAGTTGTTCTGTAGTTGAATTCTTTCTCTTGTTGTAATTCTCACCGACCTATTGAAGCATATTGTGTTGTGAAGCTTGAGTTGATTCTTTCAGTTTAAGCTTTTTTAGTGAAAGAAAACCTCTTGTTATTCTTGATAAAATTGCTGAAGTTTTGAATTTGAGCTATGATTTTGTACATTGCATTATGTACGACATCTTCCAGTTCCATAAAGTGTCAGCATGGTGGGTGCCAAAGAAATTTATCTCAGAATTAAAGCAACGCCATGTTGATGCTTGTCTACCACATTCTTCTTATTTTTCTGACATATTTCACAGCGAATATCATGTTTTTGGTTCATTTAAAAAGGCATTAGATGGGAAGAAATTTTAGAATAATGATGAATTGATTTAGGCGATGCAATATTAAACCTAATTGGGACTATAAAATATTACATACTTGTTTTTGACATATTACTCTGCTTTGCATATAATAATAATAATAATAATAAACTATTTATTGCCAGATTTAAAAATACATATAATAATACATTAAAACACATTAAAAATGGGGCAATAGGTTTTAGGATCAGTTTAGCTGTAATACTACAACTACGCTGTTCTTCCTCCTAAACCTTTAACAAAAAAAAAAAACAAAAAAAAAAAAAACAAACAAACAAAATTATATAAAAAAAATAGTAATAAAGTAAAAAAAAAAAAAAGTAATAAAATAATACATATTTATAAACAAAGACGAAAACTAAACTTAGTAAAAATGTTCACCAAAAAGTATATATTAAAACACAAATTAATTTTACATATCATGTTGTTTGTCTTGAAGTACCGTTTTAATATAAAATTTGTAACTTTAACAGATTTGATGTATTCAAAATTATGGTAACTATTTAGCGTTTTAGAGACGTTATATGTAAATGACCTTTTAAAAATTTCTGTTTTATGAGCTGGGATGGAAAGTAAACCTTTTCGTCTAACATTTACATAACATATAGCTATTGATACTTGACACATAAACTGGAATCAATATACCCAAATCTTAAAGACTTGAAGTTTACAGAACAGATAGGTACAAAATGTCTATTTTATCTGGTACACGTAAGTGGTTGCTCAGTGCACGTACTGGTTAGCCAGGGCATGCAAGTTAAATGTTACGCCACAGTTGGTTCTGCGCACAGATTTTATTATATTTTTCTTGTCAGTTTATTTTTGAGCTCGCTGTGTCTATTATTCTTTCAAGTCGACTTTGCTAGATTGAATTTTTATAATGTTTATACAGTGTGTTCACGGATGGACTTAGCTATACCTGTAAGCATTTTTATTGAACATTTTTTGAAAAAAAAGTCATTCTTCATAATGTCTCCTGCTTGTCATAATAATATAACCTACGTAGAGAAACTAAAAAATATAAAAATGTAATATTGAAAAACTAAAATTTTACGTTAATCTACAATAAAGTAATTGGTCTATTTTTCCTGGAAGGAAGGCTGAACGCAAATTATTATTTGGAAATTCTTAGTGTATACTTTTGGCTTCAATTGAATAAAGAAAATTTGAAATTTAGAAAAAATATGATAGGCTGCACAGCGCATAATGCCTTGATTGTTAGAAATTGGCTTAATAAACAGTTTTCAAATTGTATGGGTCGCAATGGACCGATACACTAGCCAGCTTGGTCTCCAGACCTAACCGCTATGATTTATTTTCTGCGGGTTATTTTAAGCCTATAATGTATGCCCACGGATATGCAAGATAATATTGAGATTTTGAAAAACAGCATTACTGATGCTATTGCTACAGTGACACCAGAAATTATTCACAATGTTTATAATGAATTTCAAAAGAGGATGGAAAAATGTGTTGAAGTAGGAGGGTTTCATGATGAATAAAACTTTGCTGGTTGTGATTTAGCCTACATCATTATTTAAGTTTAATAAATACGATTTTTTATCATAGTATTTATAACTTCTATGAATTTTTTTTTATTATTATTATTTATTATACGGTTATAGTTTTGACGTTTATAAATTTTTGATTTATAACATTTTTGTTTTGCAAAATTACATTTTTATATTTTTTTGTCATCCTGTACAACAAAATTAGAGTTTGTCAACGTAAATTGTACTTATATATAACAAGCAGGAGAAATGTTAAAGAATGATTTTTTTTAATATTCATTAAAAATGTCTACACGTAGAGTTAAGTCCATCCGTGGACACACTGTATAAGTTTTATGGTTTTTTACGCGTACAAAATATAAATGTTATAAAACACGTTAAATACAATATTACGTAATAAAATAAGAATTAATGAAAATTAAGTAATTTGAACATATCTAGTTACTAATTAACTATCAACTTATTTTAGATAAGTAATTAACTAGAATGATTAGTTTGCTTAAATTACACAAATTTACATAAATCACATTAAAGCAAGACTTTATGGGATTATACGTTTTAAATACTGCTAAAAGTACTCTTAATTTGCTTGAAAATTAGTATTATAAATAAACGCGTTTTCCATAAATTCTCTTCTGCATATCCTCTTCCTAAAAGTAATCGTCACAGCTGACATCAAACACGCTTCATCCAATAATAAATATAATTGCTCCAACAGAATGCCGCGATGAATTATATATAGAAAAGTCATCATTAATAGAAATACTGGTTTTACTTGTAGTTAAGAGCCAACATTAATTGCTATTAATATTTAAATAAAATCTTATATAAATAAAACGTCAATATTTTTTATTGTTTGTACAACATAAAACACCTTTGAACAAAATCACATGTAATGATTAACTAGGATTTCACATATAGAAAATCCGTATGAAAAATGTATTTTGATTTGGTTTTACATGCCTGAATCTTCAAGTCTGTAATTGTTGGAGTTTGTAGTATCTTTTTTACTACTTGCAAAAAATTATATAGATGGCAATATGATTTGTAATTTTTGAACAATGTTTGAAAAATATTTTGACGAGTTTTGGGTAACGGTTGGAATAGCTATCTTTAAATAGAATTTAAAAGCAGTATTAACTTCCTCTCCAAACTTGTTAATTTAATCCAAAAAGTAATTTAATAACAAATTAATGGAAAATTATGTAACTATATTTACGTATATATAGTAATAAATCAATTAATAATCAGTGTATGTACAGAAATTTATTAAATTATAATTGTATATTCAGTTATCGAACAAACAATGCTTGTGGTAAGTAGTTTTTACATATTTGAAGGGGGTTATTGTTATAATTAAGATATACATATTTATACAAGGCACACTGACGAGGTTTATAGAACTGAAACAATTGTCTGTGCTTGACTCTTGGCTGCTCTGTTGGTTCGGTTTTAAATAAAATCTTATTTCATACTCAATGGAGTGATTAAAATTATATTGAAGATTTAAAATTGATACTTGATGTCAATTAAATACAAGGTTTGTAGAATATTGTCGCATTTCTCGAAGAAAACTTACTTTTTATAAAACGTTCTGTTTTTTGAAAAATGTGTTCTTGTATACAGGGTGTTCAACCGAGAAAAATGTCTTTACTTTTTTGTTTTTATAAAAAAAAAAATTAAATATTATTAGAATTGAAAAACAAGTTCTAATTTAAATTTTTGGATTAATTTTTTTCGAAAATTTGATTTTGTGAAATTGTGGGTAGCAATACGTGGTGTATCAATCAAATAATTATTAATTTTTAAGTTCAATACTTACTTTTTTGTATAGTGATTTTTTATATCTTAACTTTTCAATTCTAAACAAGTTTTAATTATAATATTTCATCAAAACCTACTTCTCTCTTAAGATATTTTTTTTTTAAGATATTACAAGGGTTGCTATTTATGTATTGAGAACTGGCAAGACTGGTATTGCCAGGTGAAATCTGACATATATACGTACTCAGAACGTTTTGACGTGCAAGCACTATTTGTGTTGTTTACAGTAAGTTAAAAATTTCATCTCGGCAAAAGATGGAATTAAGTCGCGAAAATGTTTGAGCTATGATTTATTATTACTGAATTTAACTTTTGGCGATCAAGTGCCATTCACAGCCACTGTATATCGCTGGTACACTGAATTCAAATGTGGCTGTAGTTTGCTCACGGACGAAGTTAAAGAAGGTCATCCAAAATTGGTCGTTGTGCCGGAAAGTATCAATGTTGTACGAAAACTAATGGAAGTAAATCGTCATGTGACATATCGCGAAATCAAGACAAGTTTAAGCATTAGTATGACCAGCATACATAAGATTTTGCACAAACATTTGGGTATTCGGAAGCTGTGTGCACGTTGGAATCCACATGTTGACAGATGCTCAAAAAAATGCTTGTGTGGATTGCTACCGTAAAATGATTACAAAATACAACTGTGGTGCATCCCAAGCCGTATACAGCATCTTCACAGTTGACGAGTCGTGGATTTATGCATATGAGCCAGAAAGAAAAGGCCAATTGGCAATTTTGGTGTTTCAATGTGAAGAAAAGTCAACAAAAGTTGTTCGTTCTCGAAGCGTTAAGAAGCAAATGGTGGCGTGTTTCTTCACGAAAGCTGGGCATGTGGTAACTGTGGCTCTTGAAAATCAAAAGATGGTTAATTTAGCGTGGTATACGATCATTTCTTTGCCTGAAGTTTTTGGTAAATTGAGAGACAACAACTCAAAACAATGAATCATTTTGCATCACGACAATGCGAGCTCACACACATAACATGAAACAAACGAGTATTTGGACACAAAAAAGATCGAATTGATGGGTCATCCGCCTTACAGCCCCGACCTGGCACTTAATGACTTTTTTGTTTCCAGTGATTAAAGATAAACTGCGTGGACAATGATTTTTATCGCGGTTGAACCTTTCAAAACGCATGTTTTAGAGCTATCATCTTCTGACTGGACAAAGTGCTTTGAAGTGTGGTTCAATCGCATGCAAAAGTGTATACATCTTAAAGGCGATAATTTTGAAAAGCAATAAAAATATTTTTGATAAAATTCATTTAATTGTTTTTTCTATTCTCAATACATAAATAGCAACTCTCCTAAAAATATTTTTGAAAAATTCAAAGGTTGGCTGGTTTTACTTCTAAATGATAGAAGTTCTGAGTAAAACTGTTTGATGACTCGACTCTTGCTTTAGATATGTTCTTTTTTACATAAACAGTTGTTCTATCTAAAGCACGTAATATCTTTAATTTTGTTGTAGTTATATTTATTATTAAAACAATTACAGCACTTCTCGCTAACTTAATATATGAATTAGGTGTACACAATAATTAATTAATTTAATTACTTTATTATCCCTAAGGAACACGTATTGTTTAATTATGGAAATAAAAGACCCCTGCTTAAATGTGCATTATATTATTATTACCTGATTGAATTTTCTAATATAGGTTTGCTTTGTTTAGATCAGTTTCATTTGGGATTTGTTCATCCGGTTCAGAATCTATGAGATTTAATATAATAAGAGACATAAATTTAAATTATTTCCGGCGATATGTTTTACATAACATTAACTAAATTTACCAAAACATCCTCAACATATAAACTATTGCTTTTGTCGAGTTGCCAAGAATTCTTACGAAAATGCATCTAGCACAGTCTCCGAAGCACCTTTTCCCATATGGAAGCCACACAAAAACATTTCAATAGAAATAAATGGGCTCATCAAAATATTAATGACTTATTTATATTTCCATATTGTGTGGTATTTTATTATTTCACAAACAGAAAAATTACGTTTTTAATCATACATAATTTACGAAAAATAGTTTAAATTTGTTTGTAATTTGAAAAATCATGTTCATGAAACTTATTGTTAGATACTGTCTAGTAGTTTGTAAATGAAATCACCAAAACAATTCTAATTTTTTTTTTTATTAAAAACGTTTTCTCTGCTTCTACTCCTAATTACTGCTTCCATGCGTCTTGGCATACTAGAGATCAAATTTTAAATTACTTTTGAGGAGTATTTTTTGATTCTTGAATTGCTGCGTCTACCAGTTGATTGTGGTTGGCAGGTGGAGGTGTACGACGTCGAACCCTTTTTTTAATATCGTTTCATAGATGCTCTATTGGATTCATGTCAGGACTATTGGCTGGCCATTCCATAAACGGAATAGCAACAGCATTTAAGTAGCGAATAACTTGCCTAGCTACATGAGGACGAGCATTATCCTGCATAAACAAAAAAATTGGCTTCACAAAACCAGCAGATGGCTTACATGTGTTCAAAATAATAATCCGCATTCATTGACTTAACACGTATAAGGACCAACTCTGTGCTATCGAAACAGATGCTTTACAAAAACATTACAGAGCTACCACCAAACGGGACTCTTGGAGAGATATTGCAACTAGCAAATCTCTCTCCAGGTGTTTGCCAGACACATCCATCAGAAGATTTAGCCTTAAATCCTCGTTTCATCTGAGAATAAAATTATTTTCCTGTTATTAAGAGTCCAATCTTGATGATTTCTCACAAAACGCAATCTTTGAGTTTTGTGCTTCTGGTGAGCAGGGGTTTCTTGGCCGGTTTTCTGCTATTCAGTCCAACTTCATTTAAGAGCCTTCTAATCGTTTGGGAAGATACAAGAAGATTGTGAGCAGCTACGAACTTATTTTTTGGGGTTGGAGCTAATAGTCTAAGAAAATGCTCATTTGTTGGATTAGTAGTAATTTAGTACACCGCTTTTGCTCTTGTCCCGGTTTTCCTAAGTGAGAACCTGTCTCGTTAAATCGTTAACTATGCGACTTATGCTGGAATCGTTTCTTCTTATCACATTAGCAACACGACGAATCGAATATTCATCATTCAGCAAAGTTGATACTCTTACTGCTTCCTCCACTGACAAATTTGTTCTGCGATTCATTACTAAAATGTATTACATTTGCACTGACACTATCAATAACAAAAAACTTGGTGGTTAAAGACAATTAGTCTTAATAAGCAAAAATTTTGGATCAGATTTTAAATCTATTTTTTGCCAATAATGCATTTATTAGCATTTATTGACAGCATTTACTTGAACTATCTAAGTAGGTCTACAACCTACTTGTAATATAGCTAGAAAACTAAAAGTCATCAGTATTTTGGAAAAAAACACAAAATATATGCGGTGGTGCGTTAATTTTGTTCATTAGTTAAGATATTTTTTTTATCTATTATTAAGTTAATTAATTTTGATTTCTCAATCGAATTTTAATGATTTATTTGTTGAAAGGCTTTTTAACCAGTGAAGTGTGGTATCACTTGATGAAATCAGAAGCATTTTTGTGTTATTGTGCAAATTTATTATTTATATTATGGTTTGAATATAGTACCACTTTAATAAATTTCCTTTTAAATAGTTATTAAAGCATGCCACACGTCGATCTAATAATAAGAACAATAATTAAAGTAATAAATATAAAACACACAAACATTAAGTCTGCTCTATTAAACAACCATTTTAACTTTAACGCATGGTGACTTTTTCACACGAAATTGTATCATGACGCTTCATTGTAATTAACTTTGAAATAATAATTATAATAACATCTAAGCGATACTTCTAACCAACATATTTTATTATAATTGTTTTCTTTTCTTTTCATTTCAGAACTGTGCAGTGGTGAATCTCTACCCGAGGTTGAAATTATCAGTTTACTAGAAGAACAAATTCCGCGCTACAAGTTACGAGCGGATACATTAACTAAATTTGGGGGTAAGTGTAACAAATAATATTATGTAAAATAGATTGGCCCAGTTAAATTTTTATACATGCATAGAATTTAATTTAAATATGTATAAGCTTCATTTTTATATGATAATAATGCAGGTTGATTTATTATTGTGATATGGTGCTACCGAAATGTAATTCAAATTAAACGATTTTAACGCTTTTGATTAATTTATCAACGTAACTAATACCATGAAGTTAACATTACATCAATTATTGTTTCTATATTGCGGTGCGTCATTTACCACTACATTGCATAACTTATTATAATTTAGTCTGACACGAATCAAACAACGATTTGATGCAAATTTTTAATTTTAATTTATTTATTTTGTTTTTTGAAAAAGCAATAGGGTAGAACGTCACTATTGTTCATGTTAACTTATCGTTGCTTGGTTGGAGCACTTCGACGATCTAAGTTTGGGGTTTGATCATAAAAGATGTTTAGTTGGTACGGTTGATTGAATAGAGTTGGTTGAGATTAGTATAGGGTTTGACAATAAGGTTTCATTATTATATTAAAAAAAACGGGTATTTTTTAAGAGAAATCAATAAATGTTTATTTCATTGCAAAGAGGAAGGTATCAGTCAAATGGTCGCTACGGTTACGGTTGCAGTACCACATTTTTTTCATGAAATTTTCCATGACCAATTTGCGGCTGTATGTCCTGGATAACTTCACAAATTCCATCTTTAAGGTCTTGAATCGATTGTGGAGCATTGGCATATACCTTATATCTCACGTGGCCTCCAAAAAAAAAGTCTAAAGGTGTTAAATCACAAGATCTCGTTGGCCAATTGTGATCACCTCTTCGAGAAATAACACGGTCAGGAAATTTTTCTTGCAAAATTGCGATTGTTTCGTTGCTTGTGTGGCACGTAGCGCCGTTTTGCTGAAAATAAACGTCGTTCACATCAATATCTTCCAATTCCGGCCATACAAAATCATTATTCATAGCTCGGTAGCGCCATCCATTCACCGTAACAGTTGCACCAGCCTCATTATTGAAAAAGTAGGGTCCAACACACCGCCAGCTACAAAACCGCACTAAACAGTGACACCTTGAGGATGCAAAGACTTTTCAACAATCATTCTTGGATTTTCTGAGCGCCAAATACGACAATTCTGCTTATTAACGTAGCCTCCTTGGTGAAAATGGACCTCATCACTGAAGATAATTTTTTGATGAAATTCCGGATCATTTTGATGCATTTGAAGGACCCAATCAGCGAAGATACGACGTTTATGGTGATCGACCGGCTTGAGTTCTTGTGTTAACTGAACTTTAAAAGCCTTAAGACTTAAGTCTTTATGCAAAATATGTATTAAATGTTGTTTGTGGAATGTCTGATTCCAAAGATCGACGAGGAATTGACAAACCTGGGTTTTCTTCAACAGTACGGGCTACATCAGCAACATTCTCATGTGTTCTTGAGCGATGCACACGGTTTCGATTTTTCACATCACAAACTTGTCCCAACGGCTACTATTGCCGGCCGAGAAGGTGCTTTACGACGATCAAAAAGTGCTTTACTGTGACTGAAATTTTTTTACCATTTTTGTAGTGAATTTTAATAATTTTTCAATGCGTTGTTGAAGCGTGTATCGTTTTATTTTTAATAATGGCGTAGTTTTTACTTGTAAAATGTCAAAATTGACAGCTACCCAAATAGCTTGTTATTCAAAATGAAACTTCTTATTGGAAAACCCTTTACTATCTTTATGTTGGTGAAGTTATCAAACTATTCAGC
Source organism: Tachinus rufipes (assembly GCA_963932245.1). Classification (NCBI taxonomy): domain Eukaryota; kingdom Metazoa; phylum Arthropoda; class Insecta; order Coleoptera; family Staphylinidae; genus Tachinus; species Tachinus rufipes. Next base: position 83,386,621 of record OZ010744.1, read on the forward strand.
ATTGGTCTTGGTCAACAGTAGATAACGGTTCTAAAGTATTTCCTACTTTTTAGGTATTTTGCCAACGAAGACGCTGATGTTGATCAATGTTAACGAGGCTTTGTTCACACTGCCTCGGAGATCTTTTTTCGGACTCAGTGCATATTGAGCTTGTGTCGCTCGTTACACTTTTTTTATCCTGGGACCTACTTGCCTTGACCAAAGTTATTTTATTTTGGCTCTAAAATGCTGGCCGAAACGACAATTTAGAGACTCAAGGGTCAAAAGTTATTTTTGGTATTTAATCTTACAGTAGTGACAGATTATAATTTATAATCAACTTCGAAATTATCTGACACAATGTTTTTATTTGGTTCAGGCGAAAAAATAATCTTGTCTTTGTGTTCCGTTATATTCAATAATTATTGTAGTTTTGCGAGCTTGTGATGTGCCTGATGTGCGTCAACAAAATAAGTTTTGTTTTCTGAATAAATGTTTGAAGTTTTCCCACGACGTGACATAAATGGCTTTAGAGCATGCATAAATGTTGCTCACTAACTCCAGGTGCATTGCCTTTGATGCGAAACATACAAAGACACTGACATAACTCTTGGTTGCCTTCTTCGAGGATGAACTTGATTAGAAACGGACTACAGAAATCATCTCCCGTGTTGGAGAATGCGCGACTTGGATGCACTCTTGGTTGTGGGAGTTGACCTATTACTGGTTGCAGTTGTCTAGCATTTACTTTGCAACAACGTAAACACTTATGTAAGATCCTTTCTACGGTATGCCAGCCAGCCATTGGCCAATATGTTGATCGCACTGCTGACAACACTACTCTAATGGTTGTTTTGCGTGCATTAATCTTCCAACTATTCTAAGTAGTTTGGCTTTATTGATAAGAGGGCTTCATTTCAGCAATCTACTTGTTATGTCGATCAGAAGGTTATGTTTCAAGTTGTATATATCACCTATGCAATTTGAAGAAGTGCCGTTGTAGTCTTGTTTCTTTCTGGTACAATCAATGAACCAGTAATTTTTTTTTTTTTTTAGAGTTGTGAATGTATCTGAGGCAGAATTCTACAATTCTTCAATTTTGAAAGCAAAGACCACTTGGTGATATTTTGGTTATTTTCTTTAATTTTTGGAAGAGCTACCACTTGTTTTGCTTCAGGGAGACATTGATGTACTTCTACTATTGGTGGCAATTCTTTTTGGTTTAATTGTAGTAACCCTGGATTATGCTACCACAAAGTTGACACTTTGAGTTGAGTTGGATTTACACCTGTAGATATGATGTCAGATTACAGGGTTATTTTCTGAATGTACATGCTTCCAGTTTGTATTTATCAGCTCTTGCACTTCAGTTACACGTTTTGCCACATATGTTTTCTATTTGTTAGAAGATGAATGGATTATTTAAGAGCGATGGCTGAATCTGACCAGTAAATTCATTGTTGAAGTTCAACTTGAGTGCATTTTTTATCTTTTTTGTCAAGCGCTCAAGAATAATTGCTCCAATTGAGGAAGTGATATTGTTTGCAATGCTGCAACTTTAGACTTTTGCACATAACAGATTGGTTTTAAATTGGAACGGCTGCATCCCAATCGGTTTTTAGCTTCCAAACACGTTGCATTGCTATTTTTATCTTTATTATGACTAGTCCAAGTAAACCCATTGGATCAAATAGTTGTGCTATCTTCGATAAGATGTTTTGCTTTGTGATACGTGTAGGTTGGGCGTTGCACCTCACTGAATATTGCAGTGAATCAATGGTTGAATTCTACAGCAGTCTTAATGTTTTCATCACTGTTGTTTTGTCCATGGGTAATGTTGCATCTTGTTTAATTGCAGTAATCGTATCTAAGATTTGTTTGTTATTTGAACTCTATTTTTGCAAATGAAATCTTTCTTTTATCAACATCTGGCCTAATTGATGTTGAAGTAAGGAGCTTCCGCGATTGAATTAGTTCCTGTTATACAATCTACATAAAGGAGTTTGCTTTTCAATTGCCAATTGCTTCAGACTTTGAGTAGCAAGATATGGTGCTGACGCCGTGCCATATGTTGCGGTCTTTTGGTAATATATTTGCAATGGTAATAACTGATTTTCTCACCATATAGTTTGCAAATATTGTTGATAATCGTTGTGTACCTAGATTTGCTGGTACACTTTTAATATGTTGGCGGTAGTCACATAACGATGAACGCGAAATCTTGAGTAAGATCAAAAATAAATCTTCTTGTACTGTATGTTGTTGTTTTTGCGGGGCTAATGAATAGGGTTCTCAATTTTGTCATCGTACTATTGTCCATAATGACGCAATGGTATGGAAAAAAGTTGCCGTCATTGGTATCATTAATTGGCTTTATGTGTTTCAGTTTTTTTTTTTTTTTGTTGTATAAACTCTACGTATTATTTCTTGAGCCTTGGCATTTTAAGTAATCTTGTTTCTAAATTGTAAAATCTGCTGATTGTCATATTTTTGATTCACTTAAGTTGTAAGGATCAATCTTCTTCTTCTTCTTTCCGTGCCTTATTCGTTGTGGATATTGGCGATCATCGTGGCTATCTTCACCTTGTCGACGGATCTTCTAAACAGTTGGATTGAGGTCGCTCCAAACCACTACCGCAGATTTTTAAGCCAGGATATTCTTCTTCTCTCTGGACCTCTTTTTCCCAACATCTTTCCTTCCAGAATAAGTTGGAGTATTCTATACCTTTCTTTGTGTCTCATAATATGTTCAAGGTATTCTAGTTTTCTGGCTTTCACGGTCATCATTAATTTAAGATCCTTTTCAAGTCTCCGAAGAACCTTCGTGATTTGGTTGTAATTTGATTTTTTGACTTCCGAAATTTGCTTTACTATACTATGATTGAATTGGATAGATTCATTTTGATGCTGTTGACAAAGTTTGCATTTTGATTAAGTGCTAGTATATGATGCAACTGAGTGTTTTCGATGACGGTCCGTTTTTGGAGCTTGCACTCATTGTAGTTGTGCCTTTTGACTTTATTTGACTGGTGCTTTTTGACTCAAGAATTTTGAAGCGTTTTTGTAAGAATGTGCTTAGTTCTTGAACTGATGGATTTGTGCATTTGAAGCGATTTTATTTTTTTGTCTTTGGAGAGTGCACACGTCTAAAGAATTAACGTGCTTTAAGAATGTGTCGATGTGGTATTTAATTGAGCTGGCAGAGTCTTTTTTATCTATATGCAGTTGAAATATTTTATTTTAATGGTTTTCTATTATTAGTTTTTTAATAATAATAATGATATTGAATTGTATTTGATGCTTCTTTTGTTAATCAAGATATCTGGTGTCTCAATTCTATTAATTGATTTGCTACTCAAGGCATCTTCTACTCGAGATGTTAATTAGAAATATTGATCTTCAAACGTTTGTCGATTTTTAGCTTGATCTTCTGTGTCATCTCTATTTTTTTCTATTTTTTTGATTAAATTTTATTAAAGTCTGAATGCCAATGTCGCTAAAAGACTCCTTAGCTGCTTATAATACCGTGCTGGATCGTCAAGAAAATTGTTGAAATATGTTTCTAGTTGTGTTGTGCGAATTTTAAATGTCTTGCGCTTTAAGGTTAATGCTGTTATTTTGGTTTTTGACATCTTGAGTTCAACTTTTAAAGTACTGATTGCTTGATGCTCTTTGACTATGCGTTGAATCTGCTGCTGAAGCGGTTTACAATCCTGTTCGAAGGACCAAAATGTCTGTGGTTGGATTGCAACGCGCACTATTTTTCTGGCGGATGAAAATGTCAAAGGACCAGTAAGCTTGATATCTATTTTATTACTCGGATTGTAGAAGATCTGAACATAATGCATTTTTTTTTTAATTTAAAAAAAAAAATGTTTGTTACACTTTCATAAGTATTTAATAAATTGACTTAGAAGATAAGTATCAAAAAAGACAAGCATAAATTTCACATGGTTGTCTAGGCACGAAGATACTTTTTAGATCGATACCCTAAAAACACACAAAGTCTTGTTTAAGAAGATGGTGGCACTTATAACGAAAATTTTAATTAAGTAGATTTCACCTATATTACTTAGGTAATTATTGGTATTACTAGTGCGTCAATGATTGTTTTACTGCACTAGGGCGGTAATGATATATTCAGACAACATTCGTTATAAAACTATTTATTTATATACTTTCAATCACAATAGTTTTCTACCTCCTGTTCTAATTTATTTATGTTTGTATACTCAAAACATTTGATAAATAAATGTTCACAGCTAACGTGTCGTTTTTAGTAACCTGGTTATCATCATTTTAGAACTATTGCCCATAGGTAACTTGCGTTCTAAATAACTGATTTTATTTTATGATTATCGCACTTACATTATTACACGTCTAGGTCTAATGGTCATAACATTCTTATCGCACTTGTATCATAAATAACTATTGTATCGATTCAGAACGATCGCGTAACCTCGCGGGTATTTTAACCATCGACTTCCACTCATGGAAACATAAATCTTTAAACCACATTCACTTAAATACTTAATGCAGCTTACTCTATAAAATCGATATCTATTAGAATGTGCAGCACACAATTATATAATTTAATTCATAAAACCTGTAATTCATTTGAATATATAATCGGCTACGATGACTAATGGATAGAAAATAGAAAGCAAAATGTCAATGTTACTTTGATGGATGCGAAATTAATATCAACACTGATTAAGAACTGGATTTTATGAACATTGCCATATAATACAGCTTCCCAACATTTTCTTTTTAATTCAATTTTCACAATAAAATAACGCAATAGTAAATATTAATTTAATCTAATAAAAAGTTTTGTCGGATTAGTGAAGGTGTGAAAGTATTTCCTTCACTTTCATCTCATATGAATAATCATTTCTTCTAAGCCAGACACAACAAAACATTTTAAATAAATTAATGTTTTTTTATTTGTGTATATTATTAAAATGTAGTAATGAGCAGCAACGTTTCCGCCGTTCGTGACGGAATTCCATTCATGGCGTTGGGAATTTTCTCAGAGGCTTTATTTTTATTGTGTAATAGAATATTATCTTATGTGCTATTGTAAATTATTAGTAATAATAGGTTGTTTAGATTTAGAGTATGTATCTTTAGGGCATCTTTAAAATTCATTGCGAAGTAGAGCGTGCAAATGTCATCAATCTTCTTATACACAGGGTGTAATTATTATGATTTTATGCTTATAGATAAAAACAGTAAACAATGAACAATGTTATATTTTTTAATTAGTTGAATAAACGATGGATGATCTCAAATAGATAAATACTGATTTTCAATGCTTTAATATTTACATTAATTATAATATTTATCTTGAGTGCCATTTTAGTTTACAGTTAAACTGGATACTTACGTCAATAGATTTAATTTATTTATAGGAAAACTGGAACATTTTGAACCGATATTTTATTCATATAGAAACTTAATTTTATAATCAAATCAGTTTGCTTTACATAACTGTTTTGACTTAAGCTCAGCAGTATCGCATTGGAGCAGACTAACGAAGATTCGTTCTGCTGGTGTGGACTTGATTATTACTAGATATTAATGTAATACGTTTATAAAATTTATTTCTTCCAAATATTATGTTTAATTTTTTACATCTAATTATAAATTTCTTTGTATATGGTCATATAATTGTCTTTTGAGGTTTTAATGATATTGTGATTTAACAAAACCTGTACAAAATGTTTTCTTTCTTTTGGTTCTAATTGCAGATAACATTCTGTTCTATTTTTAAGTTAAATAGTACTGCAAGCAGTATAAATAGGGCAGTAAATCCATTTATGATAAGCCAAAGTTTGGAAGAGCTCTAGAAACACAAAATGACGAAATCATCAACAAAGTTGATTGGCTGTTGAGTAAAAGTTTTAGTTATTGCTAGGGAAATATCAGAAAAAAAATGTACATAAGATTTGGGAAGGAACAAAGTGTTGGCACGATGGATTTTTAAGCTGCTCGGTCCCGAACAAAAACTATGTGATCACACATTTGTGAGGAGAATTTGACTGCTTATTTTAAGATGAAGACTTTTTCTATAGATTTGGGGATGTGACCTAGATACACACTTCTACAAAACAACAGTTTATGCAATAAGTTTATTATTCTGCACCACCTAAGAGGCCGAAAAATGTATTTTTGGTATGCTGGGGGGATTCTCTTATTTGAGTATATGCCGAAAGGGACTACAATAACGGGGAATGTGTACAAAGGCACAATTAAGAACTGAAAGCGGCTATACACAAAAATACTTCACAATTATACTCAGAAAACTCTGCTTCTACACAACAACTGTTTAAGAAGTAGTCAATGAATGCGGTTTTAAGGAACTAAACATCTACTTAATCGTTGCCTTTTATCGAATGACGACTTGGAAAACTCTTTGATTTTATAACTAGTTAGATAACATAATATCCGTAGTGTCTGATACTCAGACTTATTTTTAGAGCTTTAACTTATTTCTTTTGAAGTAACTTTTTGATAGTCCACCGTTAGTCCTTGTTTTGTTATTGCACGAGCAGATGCTTTGCTGTTGCTTTTAACGTTTCCGGTTGCTCAACGTTTAAGGCGTATTTAAATTTTTCAATCTTTTGGCATATTATTTACTAGTGGAATTTGACTTTGGACAATGATGTAAGCTAATATTACCAATATTTTTTATTGTAAAGGTTTTTATAACAAATCTTTGTTTTTATTAATAGTTTTATTGAGAACTCTAGGATAACCATCTCTGTTTTTTTTGGGAGGAAGAGGTTTTTTTGACGTCTGCAATAATGTCTTTTTCATTTCTTTCCTGGACCACTATGCCAGGTTATCTGCGTAGCCGATTAGGTTGTTTGTGTCGAAAATATTTAGCTTTAGCACAATATCGTAGAATACATTTCACAAAACTGGGTCAGCAACTGAGCCTTGTGGGACATCGCATCTCATTTCCAGTATGCTCTTTTCCCCAATCTTAATATACCTTTTGTCAAACTAGCTCTATATTATCATTTATTTTGCTTCTGCGCCTGCCTAGTTCTTCCACGAGGCCGTGTTAAAGGCGTTCTCTAAGTCAAATTTTACAAGGAATGCACTTTTTTTCTACAGGTGCTTTCAAGACTGCGTCAATGGCTTCAACGGTCGATCTGCTTCTTCTAAATCTATATTGTTGCTTGGAGAGGACCTTGGTGAGCTTTATGTTATCTGTAATTCTGCCAATGACAATCTGCTTGCAGAGCTTAGACATTGATTTCAGAAGGCAGATTGGTCTGTAAGTTGCTACGTTACTTTTTTTCTTTTTTCAGCTTCTCCACTAAAACAAGAGTATCCTGTTTTTAGCTTTTGGGAATTTATCCTGCGTTCATCGCCCGCCAAATGATATTCGGACAGTTTTTTGCAATGAGTTTTGAGCTTTGGTAAATTTCCGATTAGTTCTCTTGCTGATGTCTCATGTTAGCGCAATGTTTTATATTTTTTTTATCTTTGTCTTGTTTTGATTTCTCTAGCTTTATCTGCGTATGTTTGTTATTGTACAGGCTCAAGTTTACCTCTCTGCTGACGTACAATTTTGTCATTGCCGGGGCTACATTTTTGGTTCCCAGCGGGACGTCAATATGCTAGGATCCACTCTTTCTTTCAAAGTTTGGTGTTTTGCCTTTGTTTAAGATGAGTAGATCTTTGCTCGCTGTCTATTCTGCGAGAATGGTGCCCTTGGCATCTTAGGTCTTTGCACTCCAGCTGAGACTTTGCAATCAGGCCTCCTCCTACGATGGTCCGCCAAAAATCTAAAAAAAAAATCTTCCTACGATGAGGTTTTTTATATTTTGACTCAGTTTGCCAAGAAATTGTTCGGCTTTGGGTAAGAGGTAGCAGGAGTAGACCGAGATTTCATTTATTTTTGCTCATGTATAACTTTTTCCTGCACCATTCGCTTCAATAGTCTTGCCTCATGGGATAAATCATCCTCTCTCATATCAATAATTCATCAAGAGTCATGAACTTATTTGGTTGTACTTTTTTGGTGCAGCGTTCTCTTTGAAGGTTCTTGTCTCCTTGCACTTATCTACATTTACTTGGAGGAGCTTTTTGAACTTGGGACACTTTACGGACTTGGTCTTGTATCTTATTACATCGCACAGGTATCATTTTGGTTTGTTGTTGAATTCTTTTATATTCTAGTTGGTTTCTTTTTAGCCCTTGAGCCCTAATAGTAACGGGAACCTAAAAGTGGTCAAGAGTAGACCGTAGAGTTTGACCAAGGTAGGACGACAGTTCAAAGTGGAAAGAAAGGAAGAGAGTGTTGGTAGTCTTATTACCGAGGCAATGGCTACCGTGCAATTGTGTTGGTTTACGTGTGCAATTCCCTTATCTACCACTTGGGGACGCGCTCCTTCCCCCGCATGAGTACAAATAGCCTACATATCCTAAAAGTTACAACCAATATAAAACTGAAAATCATATAAAAATACACACTTACGTCAAAACATTCAGACGAAGAACTTGAAGACTTAAATTTGCATTAGAAACCGACCCAACACAGAGGAAAATAATAATTGGAGGTTTCAGTGTCAAACTGGGATTTTTCTTCAGGAAGAGAACGAAGAATATATGAAATCATAATAGAAAAAGCGAACGATTACGGATTTTTACTTTACTTGACTTTTATAAACGACAATGAAAAGGCATTTGATAATATAGAGAAATGGACCGTGTATAAAGCAATGGTAAACTGCAGAATTGATAATAGATACAGAGATTTAATAAAAGAATAGAACGAGTATGCGAATACTACACCAAAAACAACTCAAAAGAGGTGTTTGACAAAGCCCATTCCCGGTCACCAAAGTTTTTCACGTTGGCACTTGAAGGCATTATGATACTTGCACTTAAAAAAGAAGATTTTAAAGAAATTATAGCTGACCTACATAGAGAATCATTGAGAGTAGAGTTTACAATGAATATATCAAAAACACAGACAATGTATAACGGTCAAGAAGAGACAATATCGGTGGGACATAAGCTGTCGATTAACAGAACCGATTAAACCAGACAGAAAAAGTAAAAAGAATGGATGTGTGGGCGGCTTCTGGAGCTTACATTCATATAAGGAATAAAAAGATTAAACAGTACCTAAAATCGAGAGTTTTTTTTTTCATAATTTACGGTGCAGAAAACTGGACAGCAACGAACAAAAACATGGATTGGTATAGATCTAAACAGTTCAAGACCAGAAACGATGGAAGCAATTAGGAAAGACCTACATTCAATGGACACAAAGGACTAATTATTTTTTTGGTTTAAGCTTACAATCTGCATCCACACATCTTGTATTTTTTTTTCTGATACCTTTTGACTATCTAGTCATGTTAAAGTGAAACGGCCGCAGATATATCTTGCATGTTATTTGGTGCAAATGACATGTTCCATAGCGAACTTTATTTTTTGTTTTTGATGGAATAGAAACAGCAGCAGAACTATATATGGTGTTTTGGTTGCTAGCTCTTTTCTTAAGCTTATTGAATAAATCGCTATTTTACTAAAGTTTTCTAAACGTTGTGCCAAAGTAACCAGTTTTTTTAAACGTTGTGCTAAAATAACTAGTTTTGTTGAGTTCTAATGTTTTGTGCAAGTACTCGTACAGTGATGCAGAGATGAATTGTAATGGTTATGCCTGTTTTGTAGACTTTGAGAAGTCCTTTCTTTCAGTTAGAAGGGCTTATGTTTGTGTTGCTACCTCACAGCTGCCTTTTTAATATATACTTGTAAAATAATTACATAATATATACTACTGAAACCCGTTAATTGAGAGGATGGAGGCGCTGTAGATACTGACGAGGCCTAGTATCTGGTCTACCCACACTCTCATATTAAATGTAATTATCGTTTATTGTCCATCTAATTATGTATTAGACTAATGTCTTGAATTAATAAATGCTACACTTTTTTTAAAAATGCTCTGCCGGAGCTGGGGCTCGAACCTGCGACAACTTATGCGCCGAATAGACTTGAAGAAGGCCTTTGATAGAGTTCAACATCAAAAGTAGATGAAAAAACCGAAGTGGACAACAATGACTAAAATAATTAGACGGAAAGCGTAAAAATTGGCGACGAAAGCACAGACCAGTAGAGTAAAAATTACGTTGAGTGAGGCAGAGATGTGTATAATCTTCTCCGCTATTTAATATCTACTCCGAATACATATTTTGAGAAACCCTAGAAAATGCACAAGAAGGAATTTTTCTAAACGGAAAACGCATAAACAACATCAGATATGCAGATGATACCATGATTATTGCTGACAATATAGAAGATCTACTACATCTAATGAATAGATTAACAAGCACCAGTCATATATATATATATATGGACTAGATATCAATATGGATAAAACCAAATTCATACGTATACGCATACCTAGTCGCGTTGTTCCCTTTTGGTGTAGGCAATCTAGGTGTCGGGCACAGAAAGCCACAGAAAAGACATGTGTATGGTATGTTTGGATGCGTATATGGACTAACGGAGCCATTTGAAAAGAACGCTATGATCTGCATCACTTTGTTGGGGACACCCATTCAACTCGTGGCCGCTTCGGCCGTTGCTTAAGTTTTGTTAGCCGTGTTAATCGTCCATGTCATCTCTGCCGTACTGCCAACTTTTATGATCATAAGTAAGATAAACCTACAATACCTCTAACAACAACTGAGGCTATAGAAGGGAAACATTGAAAGGGTAAAGAAATATGTATATGTAGTCAACGTCATAAATGAGCAATGGGACCAGACACAGGAAATAAAACGCTACATTTGAAAGAGTAGAAGCATATTCATTAAAATGGCGACAGCCTTTAAAATTAGAGTAACAAAATATACTAAAATGAGATTTTTACGCTTCTTCGTATTCTCTGTGTTATTATACGGAATGGAAACTTGGACGCTGACGGAGGCAAACATAAATAAATTGATAGCTTTATAAGGATGTTGAGGATTTCTTGGAAAGATCATATTACCAATGACGAAATACTAACAAGAATGGACAAAGTGAAAGAAATCCTCACCAGGATCAAAACCAGGAAACTACAATATACAGATGCGGGCTCCTACAACGTAACGTAGAAGGAAAAGAAGCATTGGCTGAAGAAGAATTGCATGGCACAAACATCTAAGGAATTAGTTCTCTCGACAACGACATGTCTCTTCCAGGGAGCTATAAATAAAATAAAAATTGCCAACATCCGGAACGGATAGGATAGGCACTTCAAGAAGAGAAGAAGTGTTTTGTCATTGGAACTACTTAGTAAGTAAAGTACAACATAATTTGTAGAAATTTGCTTCAAATTTTTATGTAGAGCAATGTAATTCATTATCAAGTTTGTAAATTAATAATAATTGTATCTTTTAAACTATCAATGCCATATATCAAAAGTAAAACTCATTTGTTTTGCCTGTTTTTATCTTTGTATATATATTTTTGTGCGATAAAGCTAGCAAAGCGTGTTGAGTCATTTAAAAATGTTTACTTCCAAAAATTAAAGTAACTAAAATGTTATTTCAAGTGCAAATTTTGTAGTAATTATTCATTATATTAGATACATCTTTGCATAAATCATAATTTTATTAAATATGTTATGCTCAACATATCGAATATTCATATTTGCGTATTTGCCTACATTTTACATAGTAGCCTCAACATTTTATGTTATTTTATTTATAGCTATGACTATGGGTGATCTATTTGAATGTAAAAATAGCAGCCATCTATTAATATTTTTTGAGTGACATTAAAAGGGGCTGGAATTGCACTTCATATATACTTAACAATTTAAATTCCTCCTATATTGAAATTGGTTCATATTTCACCCTCTCACGGAACTCATTTTAATGTGGCGTTATAAAATTGGAGATATTAAATTAATGGATTTATCAATATGCTTTTTGCTATCTTCAATAAGGAGAATTCTACATTTAGGGAATTTCTTTATTGTTTGAATCTGTGATATGAGATGACACAACGGTTTGATGTGGCAACCTATACATACAGGGTACGTAGACAAACTTTAAAGGGGTCGTTCTTTGATTAATTCTAATATAAAAAGTTTGTACAAACATTTGCTTTTAAAATACTAATTTATTTCTTCAAAATTATCAACAGCTTGACAGTTTTTAAAATTTGTTAAAAATATTGTTATTTGTGTTGTGTGATAGAACAAAATGGCATACTTGTGCTAAACACAAATTTTTATTAATATCCTTTTTGAAAGAGGTAGTTTTAAAATTTTTACTAATACTATAGGAAGACCTGCAACAATAAGAACAGTTTAGATGGTGGAAGCTATTGTCCTTAATGAAATTGACAGAAATCTTGAAGCAAGTAGCCGGAAAATAGCATTTTTACTTAACATTATACAAAATTGCACTTCTACTAAACATAAACCATGTAACAGTATGGCAAATTCAGGGTATTATTTGTCACAGGTGTTATTTGTCTAAAATGCAATCATAAACTTTTATAATAATCACGTATGTGCTGAAGAAAATCCGCATGTTATAAGTGAAACCAATACGCAGAATCAGGTTTCTGTAGATGGTTGGATTGGAATTGTAGGCGATTTTTGAATTAGGTTTTGTTTTCTTCCTGATAAACTTAATTGCGACCAATATCGACGGTTTTTAATAGTCCTACTTGAAATCTTAGAAGATGTCCCACTTAAGGAAACGCTATGGCTATGGTTTTAATGCATATTGATGCGCCACCGCATTTTAATATTCAGGCCAAAATTGCTGCTCGCTGGGTCGGACGTGCCGAACTACAATCGTGGTCTTTTTTTTTTCTTTTTTATATTGTATTATCACTTTAAGTGTACTCTATCAACTCTACTACTAATGATTTTGAAGTCTACTCGATCTGTACCGAGTGGAATTTGTGCTTGCTGTTTTTGTTTTAAAACGTAGTGCGACTAACAGACCCGATGAACAAGTCTTTTCTTAACGTGTAGTGCTTTTGCTTCTTTGGGGAATTCCATTAGTGGGCTTACATTTGTTTTTTTAGAACTTCTACCTATCTTATTTGTAGTTTTTGTGCCGCTCAAGTCATTCTTGCTGTTGTTTTGAAGCTATTTCTACAGAGGCCAGTCTTTCGACTTGATAGTAGATTCTAACGCAAAACGCCTATCCTAACCTGGACTATGTTGACTTAATTCGAGATTATTTTAGCTTTCTACGGCCATTTCTTAAAAAACATTCTTACTTATGTTATTTTTTCAGTTTTAATTTTTTGGATGGTTTTATTTGGGGGCACTTAAAATTGTTAGTGTTTACAATTCTAATTCTACTGAGTCATGTGTCATTATTAGAAATACTCGTGATATTTTCAAAGTAGACATCCAGTTGATGCTAGGCTCATAAAATGCATACACTGAGGTCGGGAGTGATCATTTTTAACTATTGCTCTAAGACTATGCGTTTTGGTTAATTATTTCCATAGCAGTAATGTTTGTATTTATTTTAAGATTGTTTGTCGTTAAATAATATTTTTATTTAAAACTTTTGTAAACTGTTTTTGAAAACACAAAGTCCGTCATCTGTTATTTTACTGCTTCAAAATTTTCCATACCGCATCAACCAAACAGTCCGAAAAGACGATAATGCAAAACAATTATCTATGTACTTTTCACGATTGCCTGCTTTGTCATTCGGACGTTGTATTGGACAAACATTTATTTATCATGCACTTTGTGCTAATATGAATCAATGTGGTTACACATTGTTTTACTCATTCTACTATAGCTTGCTAATCTATGAGTAATAGACATTTTAATCTAAAATAATAAACAGTGTCTGAAACGTTACAAATGTGGCTACAACATTTGTTTTTTTTTTAACTTAATTGCCACCCGAAATTGCTTTTAACTTTTTTACTAATTGGTGGGTGCATGACGAATTTTATTACGACAGGAACTTCAAAATGGATCTGATGGCAACAATACTTTTGGAAACAGAAAGAGAGCAAAGAAAGGATACATTATAACCAAGAAACTGTTACTATACATTAGAAATATCTAATCCAGCAATAAGAAGCCGCGAAGACTGCAAAAGCTTGAAGGTCGAAACATAAAGATTGTATTTTTTGATAGGCTCGGTTGTATTTTTAAGAAAGAAACGTTCAACATGACAAATGTAATTAAAGCGCAAAATTTGTCTTGTATTAGCGCAGTCACATTGATTCTTATCAGAACAATTCATCTTTTGTGCGCGGTCTAGTTGATGGTTTTTTCTAAGAAACTTTCTAGAACGGTCAAGAGGACTGAGAGTTTACAAGACGAGAACTGCAGTGTTCTAAACTTTGGCATCTTTTGTGGAACATTTTGTTTGAAGTCGTTATAAAAAACGAATGCTGGAATTGTACTGGTTGCGTTTATGACGATCTCATACTGTTGGTGAATGAAAAAAAAAATTACTTTGAGCATTACAATCATTAAGTTTTGATACATTTTGTATACATTCACTTTGAAAAGCATCATTTTGATTTTGAAAAAAAAATGCAGTATGCAGCAACTTGGATGGTCATTGAGTTAAGCTCTGGTGACGAAAATTGTAGGCTCGAAGCGCTACTCATGTTATGCTCTTAGATGCGAAACATGCCCGGCTAATTGGTTGTAGAAGGAAATTCTTGATCTTTCAAAGTCTGGCTCAAATCTGCTGCAGGAAGCTGTACTTGTTTCTTTTGCCCTCAATTAGTAATTTATTGCAAGAGATAAATAAATTGAAAAGCAGATGCTTGCGAAGAATGTTAAGGGAATAGTATATTTGGAGATAGCAGTAGGAGTAGGATGGTGTTGCTATGACGTATGTTCTAACATCTGCTGACAGCACAATAAATGCATAAATTGACAAAAAATGCGGCTAACACTGTTGAATTGATGACTACAATGACTATCTCATAGGGTGATAGTATTCTAACTAACTAACTTATCCAATCCGGGAAAACTGCGACGGCAACACTTCAAAGGGTTTGGTTAGGTTTGTTTTAAGTTTTTAAAAATTAGGCTACGAAAAAAATTTGCTTTCACTTACTTTTTATTTGAGCATTTTGAAACTATTTTACAGTTGCTACTCGACTTTTACTTCTAACAGGTTTCCTACCGCTTCTTTTTCATGTCCCACGATTCATATCAGCGCATCAAGTTTTGGAAGTTTACTAAATTGTAACTAACATTTACTAAAACAAACTAACAAGGTTATTTAATGTTTTTTTTTGCAATTTGATGGTATAATGTTAATCATGAAGCTTAATTACAGAACATTTGACAAATTCATTAACACACTGACAATACGTATACAATTTTAAAGCTTTGCAAAGAGGATTGTTTCCAGGTTGTTAACTAAAGTTTGAGGTTATCGTTTAAGCATTAAACACTAAATTTATCAAACAACTGACTAAACTACTAGACAGTTAAAAAAGGTCAGTTATAGTCTAAGATAGAAGATATGACTTGGATTAGTTTTTTTGCTGTAAATTTGTAAGTAGATTTAATTAACTTATTTTAGTCCAAGTTTCTTGCTGTCAACTGAAACAGTGTTTTCAAGTGTCTCAACAAATTCAAAAAATTTATGGTCAGCAAATATGGCGTTGCATCTGGTGTCAAGGACGAATTTCTGTTAAAATTGGAAAAACGGTCTAGGGCGCGGAGGTTTACAAAAAATGTGTTTGTTACTAAATACTAGATGTAGCTTAAACATGGCAAAATACTATTTATTGACAGCAATTTTTCTTGTTGCCGAAACGATTAATATGCAAATTAGGTTTTCTGGATTCTTCGATGGTAAGAAAAATTGCTGTCAATAATATTTTGACTTCATGAAAACCATATTTAAGCTACTTCTAGATTTTTTTGGCAAATACTGTTTCAATAAACCCGGGCTTCGACACCGGATGCGACAGCTGTACTTGCTTTCCATAATATTTTTGGATTTGTTGGGACGCTTGAAAACATAGTTATAGTTGACGCCAGAAAACTCCATAAAAACTGCATTTAAAAACTCAACATTTATTCAAACGTTTTCCCGACACCGCAGAACACAACTTTCTCTATATTAGACTATTAACAAATCTGAAACAATAGGAAACAAGCTCTATACGAAGCAATATTACGATATCAGCTACTACTTATTGATCAATAGCTTTAGATTATCTTTTGTAGACTGAAATATTGTACTTTACATCATTAAAGGTCCGCTAAATTTTTTATTTGAATTTGGTATGGGGAAATTTTTTAAAAAATTACTGGTCTACAATGTTGTAGAGTTGTAGCTTTTTACTGGCTGCTCTTCAGAAGGGGGGGGGGGGTAATCAGTTCTTTGTCAAAGGTGACCTGAAGATCTTATTGTGCACCGCTGACGTCTTACTTCTTTAGCAGCTCTGTCTCTTTGATGGACTTCAAAATCTTCTGTCAAGGGATTCGGCTCTTCTTCGATTAGGTTATGTTTTTTAAAGGAAGCTGTGAGTTACAGATTATAAGCTTTGCATTGACTCAGCTATTATAGCGAAGTTTTTTTCATGCGCTCGAAGCGTATAATCATTCTATGCGTTTGCTTGTTAAGACCACAGTGTCCGGTTACCAATTCTGTGAGCCTTTGCAGCTCGATTTAACTTATTTGTGTTATTAAAGTTTTATGTGATGGTTCTATTAAGAATAGTCTTGAGTGTGTCATTCCCTTACAGTTTTTCCACAACTTGCTGAGTTCCGCATTAAGTTTTCTGCAGATTTTTTTATTTTTGGTTTCGTATGGGACTCCGAAAGCAGGTTTGGGTTCAGTAAATGTCTTCATTATTCCCTCGTTGGCGAGCTGATTTGCCATGAGGTTTTTTTTTATCTTTTGGTCTAGACGAACTTTGCAGATTGTGGCTAATACTTCCAGACTGTTTATAATAATTGACATGATGGTTATTGGTCTGTTGTGGGTATAATTCCGTCCTGTTCATCACTCGATGGCAGCGTCTGGAAATCCGAGGCATGTTTGCTTTCCATCATATTTGTCTTTGTAAATTTCAGCTTCGGTTTCATTCTGGTGTTTGGCCCTTCCATCATGTATGTTATTGGAAATAAGGAATTGGGAAATGAATAGTACTGAACCACATTGCTTTTAATCTCGCCCTTGGTGGTCTAAAAGTTAAACATATACTTCTTTCACATTCTGTTTTCTGTACAGTTTTTTTTTCCTGTAACTAAGCGAACATTATGTTTTACTTTCTATGATGTTATTCAACGTTTTCTTAATACCTGCTGATCTATCTAGCGATCTTACTGTTGATTGTTTTTTTATCTTCTTTTACATTTAAATATTTGGTTTTATACATATAATTGCTTGCAAAATCTTATTTTTACTAAACGTTTATTAGGGAGGTGGTAACACAATATTTTCTTTTACAAAAACAATGAACAGTGTGTGCGTGTGTGTGTAGTACAGTTAAATATTTATACGGACAAGCAACGGCATTTTTTATTTGAAATTTATCATTTAAATTTAATAAATGAGATATTTTATGTAAATTGCTTCTCCATACAGTGCGAGAAATATATATTTATACATAATCTGAGATGCAACGCGGCACACTGATGAAGGGTGCATACCCAGAAACACTAGAAATATGTACTGGGCGGAGAAGCAATTTATTAAGTTTAAACATTTATTAATCTCTTCATGGAATACCAACAATATAATGTAATCTGCTTATGACTATAAGTTTTAATAATACTTACTATATTACTCTTGAAAATGTCTTGACACGGTAGAAGTAATTTGATTTTCGAAAATTGCTGGCGTGCTGTGAAACCAAAGATTGTTAATAAACCAAAAGTATATATTAATAATCAGACTAAGACTTATATTTAGAAAGAGAATATAATGAATAATAATACAAAAATTATACGTTTTTAATTATTCAGCTGACATGACTTTTAAATTAATTAAAAAACGAATTTTGTTGCAACGTCACGTGATGTATGAAGCTTTATATTTTTTTTAAAATATGCAAAAATTCAATATTACTGAATTTACAGTTTTCAATCAGTCGCTTATTAATTTCTGGGCGAAGTAGAAATTTCTTATTAAAATTAATGGCAATTATAAGTGAAGTAATACAAAATTAAAATATTTCACCAACTAATTATTGTTTAAATATGCTAATAATGACATTGATTAAATTTTATATGTCTAATTATTATCATTGTTAATTAATTAGAATTCCTTACATTTTTTCTAATCTATTTGTTGATTATCAAATTACCATTACTTTACAACTTCCTCTACCTTTATGTTTATTCAACCGATCCAAATGAAATGGAATGTTTGTTGTCTATTAATCGCATCGATTGTTCGCGGTCATCTTTCTGCGCGCTGGCGATAACTCTTCCTTTCGGATTAGTCTCAGTTGATTGAGTTCACTCGATCTGTGCAGTCGATGACTCGTGCGCGTATTGATGTCGGCGTGTTTAGTGAGATCGATTTATGTGCAATTAAAAAACAAACGCAAATATGAGGCTATCAACCATGAAGGTATGTTTATATTTTGGAAAATTTAATTAGCATATTGTTGAATGTGCACGGTTAAGGGGTCATTTAACAATAAGATCAATTTGATTTTTAATAGTGTCTATAGCAAAACAAATTTACAATTATTTATATAAAAGAACTCTAATTTTTTTTAGTTTTTTAATTATGTTTGTCTGTACAAACATAAGCATTCCAAATTGAATTATTTTTTATTGGAATGTAAATATTTTGTAAATGTACAATTACGGGAAGTAATGTAAATTATAAATTAGAATTTAACAAAATCAATTAATCAATTTTATTGTATGAAATTCATTTAAAAA
The DNA here is from genome assembly GCA_963932245.1 of Tachinus rufipes. Taxonomy (NCBI): domain Eukaryota; kingdom Metazoa; phylum Arthropoda; class Insecta; order Coleoptera; family Staphylinidae; genus Tachinus; species Tachinus rufipes. The sequence continues at coordinate 83,405,489 of OZ010744.1, forward strand.
AATTATTATTTGGTAGATATTGTAATAAGGGTTTTGTTACACATTTTTTATAATAAGTTTATTATACCATAACCCAGATAGATATGTATTTGCCTCCACAATCACAAATTGACTTACGTCCTAATTTAATTTATGATTGATTAATCTTAATAATTAATCATGGTGCTAGATGTGTACTTACTTCTAATTTAATGCAACATATTTTATTTTTAATTTGATTCGTTTTGATTATTACTAAGGTAATCAAATTAAAATCTTCAGTAAATATTGCTAGGTATTAATTTCAAGTGTGACCAATATATCAAAAATTACTTATTTAATCTTTCTGTAATTACTAAGTGAATGACGGTGACAAGTTATTACTGTTATTAGTCTTATTAGGGTTGCGTACATTCTTAATCAGTATCACCTGCATTTAATTCAATGCGTATATTTATTTTTTTTTATTTTAACTCTTTTTCTGGACAGTTGCTAAGTTAACTTTGCGATTCTTTTACTTTTCAAATCAACTTTGTTCTAAGCTTTCCAGTAGATACCATAAACCTTCAAAGTGTTTCACGTCAAGTAACCTTTGAAAGTCAACGGCTCTGCCGGAATGATCTGACTTGGGCGATCTACAAATTAAATCTTTCTTCTGGTAGCGGACAGCTGTATGTACCAATCTTGCTGAATGTTTTGCGGTACATTGGGAAATAGTTATTAGTGGAACCTTATCACTTTTGCAAAGAAGTCTTTATCATTTTTTTAAGAAACTTAAAACTTCTAAACGATAGATTAGATGCAAGGTTTTTAGGTTTGGTGTATATCAGAGTAAACTAACAGTACTGTGACCGGTCATTCTTAAGACAAAAGTGGGATGAGAGCGTTAAACTACACCAGTAGTAAGATAGGTACATTCGCATACAATATTAAAACGCGTCAGTCTAGCATGAACTACGGGGACAATAACATCTAATTAAGTACATGTGAATAAATATATTTATATTTTATAATAGTTTGTGTCTTTGAGTGTATTGTTTTCCTTTTTGCATTATGCATCCTTCATTTTGGCTATAGGTTTTTTTCTGTCTCAATGCGCGGAAACTCCTACAACCGGTCACACAGTTATTGACGTACACAACTATCAATCACGAGGAGACAGATTAGATGCAATGTTAGTTAGGGAAGGTTTGTTATGTTAGCTAATCAAGAAGAAACAGTTTAAATATGAAAAACTTTGAACTATATTCATACAATACTATTAATCTCGAAACGACACATGTATCTTTTTTAGATTAAATGCATATCATGGCACGTATACTAATCGTGAAGCAACGCAAAAAATAAACTTTCATTCTGTGACACAACTAACAATCATGGAGCGGTACATTAAATACAAGACTTTTATGTTCTACCAACTGTTAATTGCAAAGCAATTGATGAAATTTTAAAGTTGAACTATATGTGGAAGAGCCTTCTAGTTTTGTGGGGTTTCAGAGAAAGTTACTAGCCTCAGAATAGTTTTTTTTTTTTATTTACTCAATTTTATTCAAGAATATGCACCCACTCGTTTCTGACTTTCTATGTGTCTTCCTTCTGTACTTTCTTTAAACGTGGCAGGAGGGAGTAACATCCATTTTTTTATGATAAACACTAGGGCGTAAAAATCTTTTTTGACGGGAAATTGTTTTTTGATAACGTACATTTGGGCTGGAGGATGTGCTTCTCCAGTTTATGACTACAGGCGAATAGTTTAGATTGGAATGCCTTGACTACCCACTTAAGTGGTTTGATTATATCATCTCATCTCCTCCATTGATATATACTAACGTTTGCAGGGACGAGACATGCAATTTTTTGATTACAAAACCTAGGGCGGGTGGACGGGTTGCTCCAGTTTATACTTAATAGGTAATTGTTTTAACTGGAGTGTTCCAAACCACCCACCCAAGTGTTTGTTATCAAGAATTGGATTTTATCAGCTCCTCCTTCGATATGACTACACTTGGGGGTTACTCCAGTTTATGATTACAAGCAAGTAGTTTGGTTGGGTGGGCGAGGCATTCGATTTTATGATTACAAGCGATTAATTTAAACTGGAGTGCTATTCCCACCCGTTTTGTTATCAGTCTAAGTCATAGAAGGCAAAGGTTATATTCAATCTCTTAATAACCAACAGTTGGACAGGGAGTGGAGCACTCCATTTTATGATTATAAGCGCGTAGTTTGAACTGGAGTGTCCAAATGTTTTTTATTAGGGAGTTGGATATTATTTTCTCTTCCTTGAATTAGTGTACTGACGTTTGCAGTATTTATTGAAAAACAAGTCATTTTTGTTCCATCTCCTTGCATGTATTTAAATACAAATCATAATTCTATGAACTGCGCCATTTAGAGGATTCTCAAAAACAACTGAAAGTTTATTGATCATATCCTTAGTATTCTTTATCGTATTTCTACCACTTAGGTACACCTCAAACGACAACTCGTAATCCGCCCGACTGCGCTAATCCTATTTATCCAGACAATAAAATGTTCCCATAGTTTATCTCTACATAACGCCATGTGTATAGCCAAATCCGTAAGTGACGACAGCGTTGCTCGCCAATACTACGTCTCCTCAGATAACACACAATGCGCATGATTTCTAAATTACTTGTAACGACCACATCCTTAAGTTTGAATGATTAATTTGCGCACGTTTTGAATCATGTAAGTTACCATTGATATTGATAGCAGTACGACGTTTTCAGGTTAATTTGGATTTTGATGAAAGCGATGTGAACATGCTACATCATCAGCAAAATTTGCAAACTGTAAGCCTGTTGCAATAAGCTTGGCTGAATGTTAATCTGTCCGACTGCGCCAATTCCATTTATAATATTTCCTTAACGATTTAACATAAAATAAAATAAAATTGTCGACTTTAATTTAATTAAAACTTTTTATAATAATTGACCAAAATTTATGTATGTATGTGACTCTCGTATATCATCTTATATTTTTATTTGTAATTTTTGATTGGAAATAGAAGCAGAGTAGAAAAAGTACCAGAATTCAGCATGGACAAAGAAAACCATCAATGTACACGTGGTAGCAAGCATAAGATTTCGAACTATATTTAAATAAATCTGCAATAACTAAATCATATGACTTGGTGCAGAAGGTTAAGTAACTATCTTGAAATTATTGGTAAAATTAATACGCAAGCACAGATACGAAGTGAAAATTAAATAATCCATGAACACTTTTCTATGAATATAAGCCATACGTAATAACGATTACGCCGATTTAGTATGGAAAAGTATAAATCATAACTCATTGAAGAAATAGCAAAGCAAACACTTTTCTTAAACACTAAAACAATTATTGCAGTTCTGCTAGCTCAGAACTGCTATCTACATTTAATTTGATCTTGAGAAAAGACGTTTTAATTTTAACACTAGTTTTTAAAGTGTTTCATGGGATTATTGATTGTCCTGACTAGCTCAGCTCAATTGTGGTATTTATGTCTCAGCTCGAGTTTGACTCAATCACTTTCATATACGGTATAAACCTAAAGATTATGCGCAGCACTTTGTAAAGATTTTTTAAGGATTCTTTTAATACCATGCGTTGTACACTTGTGAACTGCTTAACAGTCCCAGTAGCGGAATGGGACACCTTGGCGCTGGCCGAACGGGCGACGCCGAAGTGTCCTAGACCCCGCACTACGGTCGCCACGCCAGAAACAGATTAGGACTGTCTAATTGCTGAAGAATAGTATATTTAGTGGCTAAAAATAAATGATTCAGATCATGAATATAAAAGATAGCATATTAAATATTAAGCGAAGCGCACGGTTACTAGTGGTAATACACTCAGTTTGTATACTGAAGGTCTCTGATTTGAACCCCGAGTACGATGAAAGTTTATTTTTTGGAAATTATACTAGCGTTACATGGAGCTTTTGGTGGCACTTTATATCGTTGGTTCCGTCGGTAACGTAACTAAGCGAAATAAAATACGTATTAATATGGGTTCAATGGTAGCCAGGAACACTGAGTCTACTGAAAGAGGATATATTGCTATAAAATGGGAACATACATATTAAGTATGAAGCCCATGGAACTAATTTAAATGTAGCTAGTTAGAGGTTAAAGTTAATAATCATTTATATCTTTGGTATAACCAAAATTTGATGTGCAGAAATCAAATCTAATTTTTGCATTTCTATTAATACTGACAATTTTCAATGTCAAATTTAATTTTTTTTTATCGTGTTTTTACTGCGAGCTCTTATTGTACACTTCTGGTTGTTACTCCTCTAGTAGTTCAGTTTTCTTCAATAAGGTCCGAATGTAGCGTAGTTTTTCCTTTTCCATAGATCTGCTGCATAGAAAATCTTTTTGAATTTTTATTATGTTTGTTCGGGCTACAGTATTCAGTTATCAGTCCTGTTAGTTTTTGCAGTTTTGTTTGGCACGTCTACATTACCACGGTTTGTAGTATGTGATATTTTTAATAGGAATAACTTTGTGGGCTTTATTTCGTGACAATTTTTAAACAGGTTTGTTTGCAATTTTGCTACGGATTATTTATTCTCTGCTTTTGTGTGGGATTATTGAAGCCCGTTCAGTTTCAACAAATGTCTCGTTTTTTGTGCTTGCTGATTCGCCTTATGACTTTTTTCAATACTTTGGTATCTTGAACAAGTAAACCCTGTAATTTGTGGCTACTAATACCTCCAGACTAGTTATGCAGTCCCTCACTAGATTACATTTTATTACTGGCGAGCTTATTGTCTCAACGCCCAGATGGTGTAGTGGTTAGCCTACTCGACTACTACACCAAGGGTGTCTAGTTTGTGTCCTCTATTTGGAGGGTCAGTTTTTCTGGTTAAGAAAAAATATGTCGTGATAAGTACGCCTTTTTTTGGATAAGAAGAGAAACTGCAGTAGGTTTTGTGAACTACCTCGATGTTACGTGCACGTTAAAGAACCAAATAATTTTGTTGGAATTTTTGAAATTGCGACAAAGTTTTCAGATGTGGTAGTTTTAATATTTGGCGTCGGTGATTAGACGTGGCAGTAGAAATAGACCGACGTAAAATAAATAAACTAACTATCGAGCTTATTGGATATAATGCTACTTGACTCTCGTACATAATGGTTATCGGGCTATTAAAGTGTTGTTGTCTTATTATGTTTTAAGCGCTCCATACAATGTCAGCAATCTTTGCTTGGGAAACTAAGTTTTCTCATGGGTAGCGCGTAGTGGACGTTTCCCAGATATTACATTTATATATTTTAGCTCTGGTGCAATTTGGGCCCCCTATCTGTACACCAGATATTTTCTTTGGAAACGTTTTGGTGTTTTTTATTTGTTAACTCATCTTGCGGCGGTATTATCACATCAATTAAATGAATTTTATTTAGTAATCTTTTATGAAGTCTGATCTTAGCTTCAGTGTATCTTTTTCATGTACCGCATATGGTTACTCCCGGTCTATGAAGCCCGAGATTTGCAATACATTCATTTATCTGAAGTCTGTACACTGTTTAGATAGAAGAAAAACTTTCCATTATCACAGCTAGGTGTAATGGTGGTAGCGAGACCAGTTCCGTGGCTGCTGTAAATTGTTCTTTTTGTGAAATGCACGATTGTTGTTTTACTTTTAGAATAGTCTTTTCTACAATGTTTAATACACTTTTTTATGTTATTATGTTAAATTAAGATGTCTCAAACTTTACGCTTATCAAGTTGGTGAGATCAGGAAAAGAGATTGTATGCTGTGAGGTTAGTTTTGCATGAGACCGAAGCTTTCTAATGCATCTTAGAGATGAAAAAACATGTCTGCTTTGGACTGCCCATAATTTGATTAACCAGTATTTTGTTAAACAAGTCCCGCGTTTCTACTCATTTATTATTGAATGTATGTATGCATTGTCAGTCAGTTAAGGCTCATCTGAGACATGTCATTTTTTAATCAGTTCACTTACTTTATAATTTGGTTCGAGTTGCGTTTCTAAACATGGACGAGTTAATTTTATTATGTTAGTTTTTAGTATAGTTTTTTGTAGCTCTTGGTGTTCCTTCATGGAATGTGGTATACATTGATTTTGCATCTATGGATTAATGGTGTGTTGGTTCTACTTCAGATCAGCTTCTAGATTTCTTTTGGTGGTGGAGGTCTCTGTTGTTTGTAGGTAAGGTATTTTGATTTGAATATAATCTACTTCCTGATCTTCGTCCCTACTATGGCCACTGATTCTATAATGGCATTAGACTTAGTGCATGTTTTGCTGTTATGCATGTGCGGTGATTTTACTGAGGGTTTGGCTGATAAAAGTTATATGTTGGAATGCTTGTAAATCCAGACTTTTTGGACAAATGTACTCACTGAAGATCTTGGAAGCTGTCCTGCAGTGTGATACATTGATTTCCACATTGACGGGACGCGCTTTTTTTAGTTTGTTGTTATCTATTTTTAAGATCAAACTTTGCCCGAAGGAGTTATTCTGGCGAAATTTAGGTGCAGTATTCACTGAGGACCTTTGAGACAGTCCGGTAGTGATGTACATTGATTTGCACGACTTTCAACATTATCACTAGCTTTTATCTTTTTTTGTTATCGTTTTTCAATTCTCTATTTTGACGGTACGGGCATTGTTTGTCATCTTTTTGACAGTGCCTGGCCAAGTTATTCTGGAGACACTCCGGTGCAGTATATACTAAGAGACTTGGATGCTGCCCTGCGTTGATCTCCAGGACATCAACGTTATTACTTACCTTTATTTTTTCTCGTTGTTGTCACTTTTTCAAGATGGGATAGTGTTTGGGAAGGTTGTTCTGGATAAACTTTGATAGTTTTTTAGCGCCTTTGGCTCATGCGTAAGATATGTTGAGTTTTTTTTCATTCGATTTTGAGTTTACCACTTGTCTCTATGCTGATGTTGTTCTGAATCTATACTCTATTTAACAGGGTTCCTAGTTCTAGTTATGGTCATATCAATGCCATTCTTGTATCTGGCAGTTACTGAAGAAATTTTGTAGAAGTGTTGTGTAGCTCATATAGGCATCCAAATATACTCATGTCATCTCAGTGGCTTGGTTGTCCGACAGCTCGATTGCCTACCCCGAAAGGGAACGGCGTGACTAGGTGTTACTTGTTATGTATGTATGAGTTGTGTAGCCACTTCTTGGTTGGTTCGTCTCTACATAGGATTTTCAGGAATTTACTTCAGTGTGTGCATTCTAGAAAACAGGGTGATATATGTTATTTCTTCAGTCCATAATTTTTTTTATAGATTTTGCTTTTTTGGTATTAATGCAGTAGTCGCGGCACTTTTTCGATATTATTACTAATACGAATTCTATAAGGTTTTCATTAGGTTTTATGCTCTTGTTCACTAGCTGTAGTATCAAGTGTCGCTATTCCGTGCTTGGCTTATCTACTTTTGTTTGTGGTTTTGGTATATACAAGTGAGGTTTAGGTGTGGTGCCAGTCTTGCCGAAGCATAATCAGATGAAAATATTTATTATTATTGTTTTGGAAGATGGGCAACTTTTTGTGGATGTTGGGTGTGGAGGACACAACGATACGGCGTTAAAACACAATATTTTACTACCCGATTGACGTCCCTATTTTGTGAAATTGTTCTTTCAAAGAAATGGCTGTCGCAGTAAATTGAATGTTTATAAAAATAATAATTAATTAGCTTTATATTATTTGTTGACAATTTAGTTGAAAAAATAAATGTTTTGGCCTCATGTTTGGTCGGCAAATAATTCCTGATGCATGCAATAAGTCTTGCATTTTATAATCCACACAAATTGTTGGTGATTATTATGTTTTCTTTGCTTTTGCTAGTTGTAAAATGGCATTATTAAATTATTTTTATTAATATTAACATTAACATAAGTCTTCATTTTGTTCCGGATCACTTGCCATTTATCCTCTATAGATGTAATGATGGTTCTTTTGTGGTATCGGATGTTTTTTTATTTGTTTTTTTTTTTAATATTCATTCAATTTCATGAAAATTAAGTTTCGGTCAGGGACGATGGAACACATTGTCTCTAAGCGAAACAATGTGAGTATATCAAATCTAACAACTTTTATATATTAAAAAGTCTATAACATTTAAATTTAGTTTATTTAAAAATATCATCAGATAAAAAATAAATTTGCCAATGGCATTATACTTTCAAATGGATGAATGACTTTTCATATTTTAACTTATGTTAAAAGTCATAGCTATATAATTATTAATCTGATTTGATAGTTAAGACATTTTATAAATTGTTTAAGCTTGGGGTACATTTAATTAATCAAAACGTGTGTTTATATTTCGGAGTGCCAATTATATAATTGTGTATATCGTTATCGAATTGTACAAAATTCATGGACTATACTAGCATATTCATTAAGTAGAAACACTAAAAATAGGCATTATTGTTATTATTATCATTGGTTATCAAACGAACATTGGTGTGAACGTAATATTTTTATTGTTGTATTATAATGCATATTTCTTTCTGTACAACATATGTAAATGATACTAAATTCTATTAAGTGATTCATGCATTAATAACATCTTGCATTATCTTCTTTATAACACAATACATATTACCTTGCTTTGCATGATAAGAGTTGCTAATAATAGATATTTTAACTACGACCTTGCAATCACATGCATACAAGTCACTCACCCATTAAATAGATTTTACAATACAAATTATTACTCAATTCAATCGATCTATCAAATAAAACCACTCTTTCTCTAAACACAATTTCGCTTTGTAAACCCAACCCAATGACGCGCGCGATTTTTCTCTTTCAATAGGTAGCCATTTCATATTAGTAAACAATGCATAAATTTTTCTCATCACATGCTGTTGTACATAAGTTATACCATTAGAATGTATCCTTAGTTGAGAACGATTCATACTGTCGCGAACTTTACGGTTTATTAAAATTGTTACTTCACTATTTTCTATGGTTCATTGCTACTCGTAATTATAAATGCAGAAAAAATGTAATGTTTTTTGTTCTTAGAAATCATTGACTTGTGTACTTGTTTGTGTTTTCTTAGTAATTCTATAAAATGTGCATATTGCTGTTATTAATCATCATCAACAAATGACAATTAGAAATTCAGTAATGACCGGTTAGTGTTGTTTTGAACATAATCGTTAAATTAAGTGAGTTACTTTATTGGTTGAAGAGAAAATATTAATGGGATTGTGTTTCTGTAAGTATACATAGAAACTTTTAGTATATTGGTTGAATAAAATTGTGGTTGGAAAATCTGATTAGATTATTTTGCATAGATTAGCGAAAAAGCATGGCTCTTTTGTAATTTAATAAATTAATTGATAACAATATTTATTTATGCTTTGATATTGTAAATATAGTTCAATATAATCATAAATCCATAACAAATAATAATGTTTTACTAACAGTGATTTGTGCATTAATCCTTATTAAACCTATATTTTAATTAAATTTATATTTGTAGTTTTTGGAATTATTAATAGTATCAGATTTTAGCTCAAATATATCGAGTATTTGTATTTCAAAGCAGATTGTTAAAATCCTCTTCAAAATTATAATTAATTAGTTGTATAATATCAATTAAGTAAAGATATTTGAAAACCAGATTTAGTGCAGTCTATTGTGTAGGAATTTGAGATCATCTGCTCTTATCTCAGACGTTTGCAGCAAGAATTGTTAGATGGCTCTGTGTTAAAGATGTTGAAATGGATTGAAGCTCAATCAGGTTTAATTTTATACAGGGAGTTTATAAATGAATGGGATTATATAATCACTTTAAATATGCCGCCTTTTTAAAATTGTTTACTATACTATTTGTTTTGACAGTTCAACTTTGACAGCTGTCAAGCAAGCAAGGTTATAAAAATGTATACAAATAGACTAGAGCGGCACAAACATACATTAGATGGTTACATAATCCCAAAGATTTATAATCACCCTGTATTTCTTATTGAAAGAACCACATATAGGTTTTGCATACTTACCGTTAAATTTAGTAACTAGACGCGACTAATATTCTATCTCTAAAAATAACAGAAGTTTGATTTGCCAAAATCGAAACTAAGTAACTCAGAATATATTACGATATTATATATGATAAATGTTACTGAAGGTGTTTTTGCATTTGTCAATTTATTGTTCAATTTTAAGTACTTATTTATCTCATTAATTGCCGTCAATTTTACGACAATTTATTGTAGATTTGTTTCACTTTACACTTGGCAATTTATTGTTCAATTTCCAATACTGCCAACTGTATAATAGAACAGCTGATCGTCAGGTTATGTGGTAGATGCACTGTGACTGAATCATATATATTTTGCAGTTGGCTACACTTAACTTCATCAATAAATTAAAGCAAAGTAGGTTATGTTTTAATCTGATATTTTAATCTGACAATAAATTGGTCAATAAATTGACAAATGTAAAGTGACAATTTAATCTGAAAGGGGCTTCAAGGTCAGTAAGTTCTTAAAATTGAACAAGAAATTGACAAATGTAAGAACACCTTGACAAGTATGTTGTTCAGATAAAGCGTTCACTGTTTCCTGTGGGTCATTTTGAATGCAATAGAATGCCTTTTGGGTTAGCTACTAGTCCTAGCACTTCACAAAGACTAGGCAATAGGGTTTTGGATAGGAGACTGTTGTTTAGTTTACTTCATCTTTATCGGCCCCTTTTTACGAAAATGCAGCAGCAATAGTTTCTTTTCTGCTTGTAATAATGGCAACTTACGTTACGGTAATGTATTACTTAGGACGGATATATTCACCTATTTAGTAAGGTGTTGATTAGTTATGCGTTCAGTAAACTCTTGTAAGATATTTTGGTATATTTATCCCAGATTATATGTCTCATGATTACTACGTGTTTAATGTCATTTTAGTACAATTTGGAAGATAAAGATAGCAACTGCACTAACTTCAGTTTAGCTTGGTCTATGGCTTGTGTAAATTATGAGCGCGAGAAAAGAATGCTAAAACGGGCAAAGGCATGAGTGCAACAGAGCTTTTGATTGCATTCTTGCCAAACATCGGTTTTCGATCATTAGTATTGGTACTCTACTGAAAAGCGGAACCTCCTTTTTGCTACCACCTTCCTGTTGTACTCGCCCTTTGTCACTACTGACAGTTGAATAAACGTTTACTCGTGGCAATTATTAGTAACGCTACTAAGTTCGTCATTGAAAGGCGACATATGTTGAAAATTATTTAAAAATGTGAGTTTTTTGTAGCAAAACCACTTATTTATATCATAAAGGTTTGAACCTGCATCTTGACAAAATTGCAATTGTTAAAAATTATTCAGTCAAAATCTGGCGTCAAATTATTTTTCAATTTAAGAGAATTCTCACTTCTACTTAACCTACGACCCACCAGAAACTAAAGATCTTATCCAGCTGCTGGTAAAATAATTAACAACAGAAAGATTTGTTACCGGCATGTGGCTTGGAGGGTGCTGGTACAAGTAAATGGATACGCTCCATTTACTTGTACCAGCAGTCTTCAGGTTGTATATGTGCATTTAGGTGAAGTTGTTTTACAGACATTGTCACTAACTGTATTGACAAAGAAGTACTTGTGTTTTCAGTAGAAAAATTTAAATATTTAAAAGAAAAATGTTCTGTTTTTGGCAAGCAGACAACTTAGTAAAGGTGAATGTAATTATTTGACAACCGAAGTTCAGTCTTTCTATTTGGTATTAAGAAATTTAGATTGTATATTTATGGAACCAGCCATTTAAGTGTTTTATGCAAGTAAAGGAATCAAACAATAAATTAATTAACGTTCTTTGAATTTGATTTTAATGTTATCTATAGACCCGTCGAGAAGCATGTAAATGCATTGTTAAAATTAAAACTGGTTAGTATTACAACCATTACCTGAACTTTTCATAAATAGAAATGACATATCTAGCATTCAAAAAGCAAAACCTAATTATTTGCACATTTATAAGAAATGTAGAATCAAATTATCTATTAGACACTGATGAATGATTGCAGTATTCTAGCTAGCTTTTACGAAAAATGAGATTATGCGACTATGCCAAGGTTTGCCTGTTTTAGGTCATGTTGAGTATGACGAGTCTGAAAGAACTGTTTTTGGCTTAGTGGTGACAACTAATATTTGAAATGATATAAAATTGTGTTTTTCTTGTGAATCACGAAAATCTAATTCAATTAGAACTTTTACTTTCTATGGTAATAAATATATTTCATCCATGCATGGCTATTTTAGTTAGTTGATATTAAGAGCCTTTCTAATTTCTTATTAAATAGCCGAACAGTTTGTTAAAGGAATATTTGTTCGTCATGGTACTTTTGGACAAGTACTGACACACTTGATAACAAACCTTCTTGCAGAAATGTGCAGAGTTTATCAAATAACTCTTTTGAAGGCAATCAAAGTAATGGTACTCATAAAACACTCAAAACTCTAGTCATCGCTCAAATGGTGCAGTGGTTAGCGTACTGGACTGCTTTACTAGAAAGGGTTGGTTTTTCTGGTTAAGAAAAATGTATTGTGATGAGCACGCCTTATTTCGGATAAGAAGAAAAACTAGTAGATCCCGTGTACTGCTTCAATGTTGCGCTCGAATAATTTAAGTTAGAATTTTTGAGTTTGCGTCAAAATTCCCAGATGTGGTAGTCTTAATCTTTGGTGTCGGAGTTAACTAACTAACTAATCAAAAGTCAACTCAAAAACAAAAAATATTATCTCTATAGTAAATGATTTACGGATTCCATAAGCTTTGTCATTTTTCGTACCTTTATTCACTCTTCATTGGAAGAAACCTTATTCTTTTTGATTTTTGGTAGAGAATTTATTTACCGTATATCAATCAACAAAGTAAACCTATTGAGTTCAAGTCAAGACTTTCCGTTTTATGTTTGAGCCAGCAAGTCATCTTGCTTCCAGTGCCTTCTCCTCAAAGGAGGTTGGAGACGATATGTTTGAACTCGTCTAGATCTTGTGCGAGTCGAATTAATAATGTACGAGCTATCTGATTCCGAAGCATGGTTGAAGGTTTTGTAACCAGGAGAATCTTTTCTTTCCGATACCTTGTTTTCCTTTTATTTTTCCTTCCATGATCAATTGCAGGAATTGGTATTTGTTATTTAGGAAAATGTGCTAAAGTATCCTGCTTTTCTGCGTTTCAACGTTGTTGTTTGTTACTTTATCCGCCCAAGGAATATTCAATAATTTTTATATAACCACATTTTGAAGGTTTTGAATTCATTCATAAAACATACTTTTAATGTCTGCCTATTTCAATTTGTGCTTTGATGTCATGGATAGGATCTCACTGTTTGTTGAGCCAACTGCCCAGATAATTGAATCTTAGTACACGTTTAATTAGTTCACCGTTAATAGTTAGTGGAGTAATGTTTGCGATGTTATGTTTACTAATAATCATTAATTTAGTTTAGTATTGAGTCCATATTCCGAGCTAGCTTGGTACACTTGATCAATGAGGTATTGCAAATCTTCAATAGTGTTAGGTTAAGATCACATGTATCACAGATACTTGTTAACTGGTTTTTAAAATTACTTTTATTTCTTGTGTGCATTCATTTAAGGCAGTTTGGAGTATGTTCTCGGAATATAGGTTGAACAGAATCGGTGACAGAATGCATCTTTCTCGAACCCCTCTTAATATTTAGAATTCTTCTGTTTGATCTTATTCGTCGATGTATTTAACTAGTTTTCTATGTTTTAACATTGTTGAATGCTTAGACTTTGCTGCTCATGAGACGATATATGCTACATCTTTTAGCGTTTGGTTTTTTTGGGAGTGTAATGAAAATTGGTTTTAGTCAGTCTATAGGGATGTATCGTATATTGTAGATCTTATTGTACGGTTGCAGCAAACATATCAAATCAAGCTTTTATCGTTCATTGTCTTAAGTTTGAGCCAGGGGGTTTTCTACTTTTTGTATTTTAAATAGGTCCCCAGTGTAGTGTCCGCTTCATCTGAGATGTTCGGTCTGTCATCGGAAAACTTTGTGTATTCTTCTATGTATGTGTTATTTTCTTGATTCTTTTGTGAAGGTTAAAAGAATCGAGTTTAGCATGACATTTTTTTATTTCCAGACTTTTTTTGTTGATGCTTTTCTCGCTATTCCGATTTTATTTTTGATTTGTTTATTTGGCATTTTGTATTCCCTTGGACGGTTCTTACGTTTTCTTTCTTTTTCCAGATGTTATCGTTCATTCCTTCTTGCTTATTCTTCTTATGTTTTATTTGTTCTTTCATTCTAGATGGCATCGTTCATCCATTCTTGCTTGTGCTGTCGTTGACACCAGCCTAAGATTTGTTCTTCACTGGTCTTTAATGTGTCCACTAATTGTTATTATGTTTCTTCTACCGATGAGATGTTGGTTCGTATTATTTTTTTATTTTGGTATTTAGCTTGTCAGTATCTTTGTTTTTAAGGATGCAATCTATCTGTTTATGTTATTTTTACTTGTAGAGTTTTTAGAGATTCGGATGGTAGCCACTACTGGATTATGATCGGAGCTGACGTTTTTAACTGTGCTGCGAAATAAACTTCTCCTTGTTTTGTGGCAACCTCTACGTGTATAAACGTCTTGTACCTATAACCAATTTAACAAATAATTAATGAGAGCATGGAAATGTTGTCGACTTATATTAAATGTAATTATGGTTACATGGTTACATGAACACTAATCATGAGTTAGATTAGGTCTTGAAATATTCCAGCCAGATATTATTTTAAGGTCTTTGTTTATTGATGCTACAGATTCGAACCTAACTTAACCTAGAAATTGATTATTTGAAAAAGTTTATTAATTAATGTAAATGAAATCGGTGAAAGAGCAGATCCTTGAGGAACACCAGCATTTATGATTTTAGGGTCAAAGTTAAAATTATCAATTCTAACTATCTTTTTTTTTGTTGTCGAGAAAGCTATAGATAAGACTAACAGATTTGTAATTACGACCTATACAATGGAACTTGTTAATAGGATTAGGGTGCCATACCCTATCAAATGCTTTGGAAATGTCTAAAGCTACTGCAAGATTTTCTCCATGTTTGTTTAAAGTAGAATTGCATTTGTCAGAAGATTTGTTGTCCAATGTTTTGATAGAAATTTATATTGTGAGTCAGTTATTTTGTTCTATGAGCTAAATATCACTCTTTCTTACAGCAAATTCGGTTTTTTGTACAGCATTGTTTTTTTACTCTTATAAAAATGTTATTCGTACTACCTCATCTTCCAAAAAATTTCTTGCTTTATTTAAATTGACAATTCTAAACAATTCTAACTGAATGCAATTGTTAAGGAAAGGTAACTTGAAATCATGTTGCTTAAGAGTGAAACACCAGCACAGTGCAGCAGTTAGTGTATAAGATATTTTCCAAAGCAGCTGTTTGAGGGACAATCAAATTGTTGTGATTTAAATAAATCAATAAAACTAGTAATCTTGATTAAATACCAACATGTTATTTAATGGCGGACTATGTTGGTATTAATCAAAGTAGCAATCTGACTTCTGAATTCTTTCTGATCAAACAAATGTTTTATTTAGAAAAGTTTAATTAATGTTTTTTTTTTCTTTTTCAGGTGAGTAATCTTATGATTCTGCTATTTATAACTTTTTGGGTAAGTGATTATTATTATTTACTAAATAATGTAGACAATGAAAGTTTATTCATTTGTTTAGTACGCTATGACCAAATATATAAATAAAAATCAATAACATTATGAACGGTGATTTCAATAGATTCGTCATTTGGTGACTTATTCTGTTGACCATAATACTGAAAAACTATTTTGATGTTGATGAAAATATAAAAATAAAAAGTTTGAGATGCATAGTCCAGTTTCATAACAAAAACGAACATTTGCATGAATACAAGAGTCATGTACCGTTATTAGAAATCTCGTGATATTTTTGAACGAGTCCGCCAGTCGATGCTATGCATAAATCTCTTGCAATTAATTTTTACTTTTGCGGCTTGCTTTGTAGCTGAAATTTGTTGGTTTTATGCCGTCGGATCAAAGAAATGTTGAAATGCAGTACACAGAAAATTTTATTCCGTGTTGCGGGATGACGCGAGAATGTTAAGAGAATATTGCGGTACGGCACTTTGTTACAAGTGTGTACGCACTATTACAAAAGTAAAAAAACACAAATAAAAGCATATCTATAAATCCATCTTTTTTATTCAAAAATTCGGCGATTATACGATCAATCAAGCTGAAGTATGCACAAATCCAGAGTTTTTATAGGTAAAGTCAGGTTTATCATACCAAAATCGGGCGTTATTATGTTCAAAATCCAGTTTATTATACATAGATATGTCTTCTCTAAAACGATTCGGATCCGGATTTAGTAATACAGAACTGCAGTCGTGGTTGATCATAAATCCCGCCATACTGCATAAACCCTGCATTTTGTATCATAAGCCGACTTATTACACCAATATTAGATTGTGATATGCACAAATCCAGCTTTTTACACAGATTTTTGTGTGTATTAATTGTGCGTTTTACAGCTATTTTACATCGCTACAGACTTGCTTGAACGGGTTGATAAGACGTAGACACCTACTACCGAATCACAGATCTATGCAGCATTAATCCGGAATCAATATACATAAATCAGGTCTTATTATGCTCAAGTTATTTTGAACTAATCCGGCATAATCATGCATATAACTGGCTAAATTGAGTATAAATTCTATAAAAATGGATTTCTTTTGAGAAAAATTGGAATTATATAGGTATCTAGCAAAAAAATCCGTTTTTTTAATATAGATTTTGATCTGTTAATATATTTTAAATTACTGAATGCGGCTATTAACATTAACATTGGTTTTTATTGCCAAATTTGACTTGATAAATTTTAAAATGTCATCAAGTGCCTAATAAACTTTATATAAATATTCGATTTTTGTTTTAAAATATATAGCTATATACGGCCGTTTAAGCCGTTTTTAAAAGTGCCTTCAAAACTGAAAATTCGGCCACCAACTTGTTAAGTTTAGCTGCCTACTGTTAGTTTGGCCTTACAGTCTTTAGAACTGTAATTCCGTCTACCAATATATTTTAACAAGTTGTCAAACTTAAATACTTTTAAAATTTGTATTTTAAAAGTGTTAAATAGGGCCCTGAAAACTGAAATTCCGGTTACAAATATATAAGTTCGGCTGCCAAATTGTTAACTTAACATCCTGGTTGTAAATCCAGCTTTCAAAACGGTTTTGTTGTTGTTATAATTTAACAATTGAAACAAGCTAAGAAATCTTTCATGTACAAAAACCTAATGGTACATGATTCTTTATGCATAATTTAATTGGAGATTTCATTTATTTTTCGTTAGCATTTCCTATTTAAATACTATAATGACGTATACTGTATTACGGCATGCGAGTATGATTGGTTGCCTAACGTCAAGCCAAGAATTTCTATTTTATTTTAGCGCGGAATGTTATTTTATTAGTCAATAATTTTTATTAATTGTTTAAATCACCTAGCTCTAATATAAGGTTCAGCGCACATAATTGAATATATTAAAATTTGAAATAATTAGAAGAAAACATTTTTATTTAAATGATCATTTTATTTAATAACTTACCTGGAAGATGTATGGATGAATTTTCAATAAAAATAATTAAGAACAATAAAGATAACTTTATTTACATAATATACAAGTAACAGCAGTTAATGTTTAATCCATCAATGAAATATTAAATTTTAAATATTTTTTCGAAATGTTTACTAAAATCAATGTCGTACATAAATCCAGGCTCTTTGTGGAGTAATGTGTGGTGCTTCATATTACATATACGACAAAAAGAGGATTTACATTGTATAGAAAAATGTCGATTACTTAAGCAATTCATACATAAAAAGTTCTTAATTGTCCAAGAAAGTCTATCATCAACATTTATATTTTTAAATTGGTCACAATGGAAAATGAAATGGCTACGTTTGCAATAACTACATGCTACCTTACTAGAAACCGATTCCTCTTCTCTAAGAGTGAACACGTTATTGAATGCGCTTAGCAAACAATCTCTACATTCTAACTGTTTTTTATTAAGAAATTCTAACATTTTATTCGTCTTTGGTATTTCATCAGGTCTCAATGAATCTTCCCACTCTTGAGCCGCTACTGGATCTAACTTGTTTAAAATTATATTGACAATAAGGTCATCCCAATCCTCCACTGGCCTTTGCAGTGCATCTAATTCTCTAATATTGTCTTTGCAAACTCTCATCATATTTAAATAACTCCCAAACGATTCATGCTTCATGGGTTCTAGATCCAAAATCGGCCGCACGTGCTTTTGAATAACAGATCTCGCATTAGCATATTGGTTCCGTAAAATATCCCAGGCACTAGAGTAGTTTTCAGAAGTTACATTCAAATGTGAAATTAATTCGGCGGCCGGTCCACTCAACGATGCTTTCAGATAATTGAATCTGTCCAAATCAACAAATTCATGGTTTGAACCATACATATTATTAAATTCATCCACAAATCTTTTCCAATGATTTATGTTACCTGAAAATCTGGGTAATTTATTCTTCTTACACAGCACATTCACTATCGTTACAGCCGAGGATGTAGATATTGTAGATCTCGTTGAAACTGAATTGCTTCCATCAGGTGATCCACTAGGTGAAAACATGATCATATCGCCAATCTTGATATCTGCTTTGCCAATAGCAGCGTGCAAATCAAGTTCAAATTTCGTAACGATTGGATCGTTCTGTGCATTTTCATCTAACGATTCAATTTCTTGTTGTACAGTTGAGAATTGATCCCAGAGTGAATTATCGATTCCCGCTCTGTATGAAGTTAATGTATTCAAGTTTTTCTTATTATACTCCAAAGAAACCATGAATTTTTCGAAACGAGTTAATTGAGAAATTATATAACGACGTTTGTCTATTAATTGTTTCAGTCTTGCTGCTTCACCTAGTTTGTCCGACATTATTGATTTTAAATTCTCAATGCACTATTTATTATGAAATATACTTGTAAACAGTGATGAATGCGATTCGCGCTGCTACGTATGTTGATGCGAACTGAACAAATGTTGATTACTAACTGACTGTCGAATGCGAAGTCCGAATTGACTGGTTTGTTGGGTCGGGTTACTCGGGTTGTTTCTTATTCTCAAGGCCGTGCGTCATCAGCCCGCAGGTATGTTTTAGGGGAAATATGGCGGGAAATATTGTGACCGTTGAAAGTTTTTATCTATGCAACACTGTAAATATACATCTAATTTTTGTGCTGGCTTCAATTTTTATTAGTTTATATTTTTTAACTATAAAATACATATTGTAGTCTTATCTGTACCAGCAAATTTTCAAGCAAGTTTCTGTTTTTGTGGGTAGCACAGCTGCGAAATTGTGTACAGGTATCGCAGCTGTGCGGTGATTTTAATTTTCTTTCTTACAATTCAACATAACAATAAAGGTTTCTAGGAATTAGTACAGTACAACATTATGAAAATAAATAAAGATTTATGTATTGCAATTTTTGCTCTTAAAATAAGTACAATATCAAATTTATTATTTATGAAATAATTAAATAATTGATTCAAACTCCATACAGCGATTATAGCGACAAAAAGTCAAATATAGACAATGTTAGATAGAGCCTTTTGGTTAATTATTTCTCAACTTTTATAACAAAAAATACAATAAAATGTGTGTATATTTTTGCCGATTTAAACCACTAATGCTCAAAAAATGTTTAGAACTCTGGCTCTTTTGAACACTTAGAAACTGGGTTGTCTCTACCCAGTGGCGTAGCTAGGATTTGTAGCCCTCCCGCAAAATATTAAAAGGGGCCTCTCTAGAGTTAAAAATATCGCGTATTTTATACTTTTTCTTTCTAACTATAATAAAATAAATTTTATAATCATCTTTTTGATTTCTTGGAGGACATTAAAATATCCTATTTTATCTTATATAAGAGACATGCTACCGTATTAGAACGTATATCAAAAAAATAATGTCGCGGCAGTAAATGTAAAAGCAATGCCGCGGATTTATATTTGAAGCAGACTCGAAGAGTCACTTAACACAAGTTATCTATATTAGAATATTAGAGCTATGGATTACCAGGTTTAGTTTACACTTCTTTACGTGGTTTTTGATTTTATGCATTTGGAAGCGTATTCTATTGCCGATACTAGTATTTTTGTTGCTTTTGGTTGCTTATCAAATCAATATTGGCATGAATAGTCCTTTTAGGCTGATATGTTAAATATTTTTGTGGTGACGGCGAAGAGGTTACTACCAGAGCAAATTGGCAATCTTCTTCTTCTTAGAGTGGCATTTCATTTTAGGAGGTTTGCAATTATTGTTATTTTGACTTTAGAGTAGGAATCTCGGAATAGTTCTTAGGATGAAATTGTAGTTCTATCGAGGTGCGATCTTTAATTGTGTTTCAATACGTTCTAGCACCTTAGATTTTATCTATTATTTAGATATTATTCCGGTTTTGTATATTTCAACAGCGCTAACGAAAGTTAAGCAACAGCAGGAGCGGTCACAGGTTGGATGGGTACAAAGTGATGCAGAGCGTAGCGTTCTTTCCATTTGGATCCGTTACCTCATATAGGCAAACATACCATATACATGCCTTAGGGCCGCTTTTACAATTGTCAGATAACTTATACCAGGAATAAATTTATCTACAGTATATACCTGGTATAGCATTAGTTATGCCCTTATTACAGTAGATAACCTATTGAAATTGAAATTTTATTGTGAAAGTTCAAAAAAGTGTAAAACTGGACACACAAAAAAATAAAGGTGCGGTCGTGTTTTAAAACACACTCGTGTCGTGACGCGCGACACGTCTAGTGTTACATAATAAAACATAAACGCGGAAACAGCAATTTGATATTAATTAAAAGTGAAACTAGGCCAAGGGTCAAAAAACGTAATAAGATGGATGCATTTTTAAAAAGCGGGATGTTGCAAAGAACACCGCCGGATAAAAATAAAGATAAAGAATTAGGTCAAACGAAACAAAAAAGAGGGAGAGAAATAGATTCGCCAGGAGGTAACAACGAGGCGAAGAGAACAAATAACCCCACAACAATCCAAATAATGGGGAAATTAATTAGAGAGTTAAAAAACTTAACCAGTGAGTGTACAACCACTAAACTGGAAATTAAAAAGGTGGCGAATCAACTAGAAACAAATATGGAGAGAATGGAATTTGAAGAAATCCAAAAAAAAGAACAGGAGAATGAAAATAAAACAAAAATAGGTATAGAAATGTCGACACAGACAATGGAAACTGGAGATAATAGGGAAGAAAACCGTAAAAACCATTTCATCTCGGACGAGGAGATATTAAAAGTGGCTAATGAAGAGGATATAAAAAATATTATAAATAAAGAATGGAGAGATACAGACTATAAATATGTAAATGTGGAAAAAAAAAAACCAATAATGGGAAAGGAAATGGATACAGGACTTTTAATAAATAAAGATGAAATAGGCAAAGAAGGTGGTATCTTACAACAAGCAAAAATAAAATACCCTGAACTAATGGAGGAAGAAGGAGAAGATGAAACGCCATATATAGAAATTGTTAAAAATCTAAGCGGAAAAAATGTGGGAAAAGTACACATCATTAAGCAGAAAATCGAAACGGCAGGGAATAAGGAGATACTAATAGCTATCGAAAAAATGCTTATCAAAACAAAAACATTAAGTATTGAAGAAATAAATATACCAATACCAACGGGAATTACGGCAAGAGATGCAAAAAAAATTATGGAAATAGCAGGAAGAAGAACTAACACAAAAATAAGACTGTGCGTGCCAACACAGGGACAGGTAGCGGAGACACATAGAGAAAAAAAAACAGGTACGGAAACAGGTGCTATAGTAGTGAGCAAACAAGGTGTCACATATGCAGATTTGCTGAGACAGGCAAAAACCCAGATAAAAGGATCTACGTTCAAGGAGGTAAGAGAAACAAAAAAAGGGGAGTTGTTACTAATTACAAAGGTTAATGAGACGGAGAAAGAGATAGAAAAAATTAAAAATGGAATGGAGGGCTGCAATGTACGAAAAGCCAGCAACAAAACTACAGAACTGGTGATAATCAAAGATATTAGCCCGGAAATTAAGAGAGAAGAAATACTGGAAGAAATTATGAACAAAGTGAACACAGAAGGAAGTACAATAATTTCCATAAAGAAAGGTTATAGAGAAATACAAACCGCTATAGTCAAAATGGACAAAAAAATAGCAGAACAGATAATAGGAGAAGGAAGAATAAACATAGGACTCATAAGATGCAGAGTAGAGAAAGTTAAAGCAAATGAAAGAAAATGTTATAAATGTTGGAGGAAAGGACATGTAGCGGCAGAATGCAATGGGGAAGACAGGTCTTCGCTATGTATAAAATGCGGAAAGGAGGGACATCAGGTTGCCGAATGCAGAAACAAAGAATACTGCATTGAATGCAAAGTATTAGGACACAGAACGGGAGAGAAAAGATGTCCAGCTACAAAGAAAAAAGAAATGAGGAAAACAAAGAAGAATATGGAGGACAACAACCCAGATAACTGGAGAGAACAGGAGGAAAAAATAGTATCACATAATGTATAAGTTTATACAAATAAACATAGGGAGGGGAAGAGAGGCTCACGATTTACTAATAGCAACAGCGGAGAGAGAGGAAATAGACCTAGTGCTAGTGAGTGAACCTAATAAAAACAAACTAAATGGTAAGTGGATAAGAGACAAAGGAACAGATGCAGCAATTTTAGCTAGGGGGAAGTGTAGGGACAAGGTGGAAAGATGGGGAACACCAAAAGAAGGAATAGTGTGGGCAGAAGTACAAAGCATGATAGTATACAGCTGTTATATCAGCCCAAACTGCGGTCTGGAATACTATCGAGAGTGGATAGAAGAATTAGAAAGAAGTTTAAGAAAACAGAAAAACAAAAAAAATTATTGTAGGAGATTTCAACGCAAAATCACCGAGATGGGGAGGCTACAAGAACGATTTAAGAGGAAAAATCTTAGAGGAGATGATAGCAGGGTTAAATCTTACAATCTGCAACAATGGAGACAAACCGACGTTTGTAAGAGGAAGCTCAAAATCGCATATTGACATCACCATAGCAACGTGGGAAATGGCAAAAATAATAAATGAATGGACCGTGACTGAAGAAGAATCACTGAGTCTACATAAACATATACAATACAATACAAAGGAGAAAGGAAAACAGGAGCACACGAGAGAAGGTAAATGGAACGTAAGAAGAATGGACAAAGAAAAGATAAAGAGAGGCATGGAAACAGAAGAAGTGACAGAAAACGAAAATATTGAGAAAAGATGCGAGAGGTACTCAGAAAAACTGAGAAAAGCGGCGGAGGAAGCAATTCCTAGGTACAGGGAAGGCGGACGAAAAGGCAATACTGGTGGTGTGAGGAAATAAAAGAATGCAGGAAAAACACAATACAAACAGCGAGGAAAATCAAAAGGCTGAGAAGAAGAGGAGAGAACACAGAGGAAATAGAAGAGAAACTAAAAAACGCCAGAAATTTTTTTAAAAAGGCAATTAGGGATAGCAGAAAAAGATGCTGGAAAGAAATGATAGAATCTATAGATGGGGATCCTTGGGGAAAACCGTACAAAATAGTGATGGACAAATTGGGTGGAAGAACAAAAGGAATCTGCTTAAAAGAAGACGAAGAAGAAGAGGTCATAATTAAAAAACTATTTCCCAAGGGAGAACCAGTAGAAGAACCAGAAACAAAAGAAGAAGAAGCAACAGTTATGGCAACAGTGGAAGAGATCAAAGAGATCATAAAAGAATTGCCTAACAACAAAGCACCAGGTCCGGACGAAATAACAACAGAGATTGTTAAAGCAGCATTAGACGGAAACGAGAT
Organism: Tachinus rufipes; assembly: GCA_963932245.1. Lineage (NCBI taxonomy): Eukaryota > Metazoa > Arthropoda > Insecta > Coleoptera > Staphylinidae > Tachinus > Tachinus rufipes. The sequence continues at coordinate 83,429,425 of OZ010744.1, forward strand.
AGAAATAACTCAAATAATCAACAGGTGCCTAAAAGAAGGAACTTTCCCAGGATGTTGGAAAGAAGCCACTCTGGTACTGATTGAGAAAAAAAAAAAGAAGCAGGAAAAGCAACATCATACAGACCAATATGTTTAATCAACACACTGGCTAAAATAATGGAAAAAGTTATTGTACGGAGAATAGAACAAGAAATAGAAGAAAAAGGAGGATGGGAAAAAGAACAATACGGATTTACCAAAGGAAAAACAACCTTAGGAGCTATTGAAAAAGTGAAAGCAATAGCAAAAGAAGCAAACAGCTGAACGCAGAGGAAAAGGCAACACTGTGTAATGATAGCGTTGGACATACAGAACGCGTTTAATAGCGTATCATGGGCAGCAACCATAGAGGCGGCAAAAAAGAAAGAACTGAACAGAAAAACAATCAAGATTATATGGAGCTACTTACAGGACAGAAATCTAGTGACCAAAAATGGAAGATTCAAACTTACTAGAGGGGTACCGCAGGGCTCAGCACTGGGACCAAAACTGTGGAACCTTGTCTATAACGAGTTACTTCGAATGAAGATGCCGGAAGGCGTGTCAATAACAGCATTTGCGGACGACATAGCAGTAGTAGGTAGAGACGTAGAAATAGAAGTACTAAAAGGAAGATTAGAGCTGGCAATTGATATGATACAAATATGGATGAGAAGTAAGGGCTTAAAACTAGCAACACAAAAAACTGAGGCGGCATGGCTATCGACTAAGAGGAATAATAGAGGAACAGGTAAGATACAGGCGGGAGATCAAGAGATAACCATAGGGAAAAAAATCAAATACCTTGGAGTGACACTCGAAGCAAAGGGATGGAATGAACAGGTTAAGGAAGCGGTCATTGGAACAAAGGAAATTGAGAGAAAGCTTGGTAGACTTATGCCAAACAACGGAGGTCCAGGAGAAGAAAGCAGAAGGCTAATAGCAACGGCAGCAAGAAGCAAATTGCTGTACGCCGCAGAAACATGGGGAGAAGCCATGAAAACAAAGAAAAACAGAAAGGAAGTAAGAGGAGCCACAAGAGCAAGCTCGCTAAGGATTTGTAGAGCTTACAGAACAGTGTCACAAGAGGCAGTAGAGGTAATTGCGGCAACACCTCCCGCGGATATGATGGTGGAGGAAAGAATAGAAATAAAAAAACTTGTAAAAGAAGGAACGAGTAAAAAAGAAGCAAAGATAAGAGCAAGAGAGAAGACTATGGAAAGATGGCAGAGAAAATGGGATACAGGAGAAAAGGGGAAATGGACGAGAGAATTAATCCCAGACATAAAAGAATGGGTAGAGAAGAAACCCGAGACGTGTTATTATACAACACAAATACTGACCGGGCACGGAGCATTTGGAAAATTCTTGCAAAAAATTAAAAAAATAAATGAAGAAGAAAGGTGTACATTTTGTCAGGAAGAAACACACGATAACGCAGAACACACTCTAGTAGAATGCGAGGCGTGGGAGGAAGATAGAAAAAAACTAGAATATATACTAGAAAGCAAAGTGGATAAAAGAACAATCATTAACAAATGCTTAAAAGATGAAAATAAATGGAGGGCGTTAAAAAACTTTGCAACAAGTGTAAAAAAAAAAAAAATTGAAGAGTTTGACAATAGAAGAATATAAAGAGACAGACAAAGGTAGGGGCCGGGGACAGCATGCGTGCCGCAGATGATGCGTGAAAATCCGCGAAGCAAAAACCAGCCCGCCTCAAACTAGCACCAAATGTAGGTTAGTTTAGACAGGGACATTAAAACAACAGGATTTGCGCAGAGAAGAAAACCGGAAGGTATTACCATGCGTAAGTTATTCTTAAGGGCCACTTGTTGAGAGCCAAACAACTCACTACGTTCTAAAAAAAAAAAAAAAAAAAAAAAACCTATTGGAACGTCAATGATGACTTATAAACTGACGTATATATAAATCATTTATAAGCAAATTTGTTGTGCGCGTTACTTAGTTACTATACTAGAGATAAGTTATAAGGGATTGTAAAAGCGCATTTTTATATATTCCTTAGATAGCGCTATTCTTTGTTTAACCGACGATTGTAAAAGCGGCCCTTAGTAGTCTTAGTCATAGTAAATGTTATTTATTTTATTGGGAGGGCTTTTGGGGAAATTAGGGTTTGCTGTGTTTGGAGGTTTGGGTGCATTTGCTATAGGTTGGGTCAATGTGGGAGTCTATGGAAGCAATAATAATAATCTAAGACGGATCTGGCCACTTAGAGTTTGAATAGTTTTACTTGAATATACGTTTTGAACAGCAATGTTTTTGCTATGTGCCTGTCTATGGCGCCTTCTCTTCATCTTTATTATGTGCACTTTGTTTTTTAAGGAATCTCCGAGGTCAAACTAATTCTTTGTGTGTTGTAGGTTTTATTATGCATATTGAATATGGTTACCACTAACCAATCTATGACTTGGGTCAGTGGGACCATGGGTCGAACTTATGTAATGACTTAATAAAGCAAAAAAAAAACCAGAAGCTTTTTTGGTTGGAAACTTACTGCTGGGCGAAGATCTCTATGTCATTTGATTAAAAGCGTTTTATTGATATCGATTAATGTGTTTTTGCGATTTCCTAGTATGTCTATGTGAGCTTCTTGGTTTAGTTTCAAGCTGAATTATCCAATCTTGCTTACCAGTTTTTGCTTTCAGTTTCTTGAAATACATTTTACCAGTTTAATAATCAAACGGATGTGGCTCTAGCTATCATGCGATGCCGATGACCACGGCACACACAAGGCACTCTGACGAGGTTTGTAGAATTACAACAATTGTCTGTGTTTTATTTCAAAATTTTAGCAGTTTGTTTATAAAAGTGAGTGACAATTATGACTTCACGTTTCACAAAAAGATTTATTTTTTAATCTAAGCATTCAAACTTGTATTTATTTGGGCTTGTGGCTGTTAACTTCTTGTTGCTTATGTCGGTTTATAGAAATAGTCAAATGACTCTGAAAAGTTGCTAATGACAGGTTATATCAATTTCTGGGTTAGAAATTCTATTAGAGTGGAAGCAGTATCACCAGCAATGTTATTTCTAGAAAAGTATGTCCCAAGATTATCTTTTTGCTATTTGCTAAGTTGTGAGACGAGACGTATTTGTCGGTATCTGCTGCAATTTTAAAATGCCTTCAGTGTAGGTGCAATCAATCTACGTTTGCAAATGTGCATTAAAGTGCGAATAAATTCTTTTATAGTAATGTTCTTCCTTGTCTAGTTCAGCGAGTCTGGTCAGATCAGAGTTTGATATTTGCGAAGTATTTTTTGGCCAAGGCCTCGAAATGCGTCACACTGGTGGGATACGGGATGCCTATATCGTTATGATAATCTCCGATAATCTAACGCAAGGTTAGGTTAGGAAGGTGATTCTCAGATACTTTGCAGAGTCGGATTATGGAATAGGTAGTAACCCGGCGTCGCCGTGAGAAGAAAACAGCTTTGCTCTTCTCTGGGTTCACTTTGACTCGCCAATCATTTAACTAGTCCTGAAGATTGCTGGTACCTTTTTGAAGCCTCATGGTAACCATCTTAGGTGACCATGAAAAATTTTGGTCTGCAGTTTTAGTAGTAAACCTTTATGCACAAGACCTTATCAACGGCTTTTTTGACGTTGAAAAAGACCAAACCCCCGAGGTTTTTCTTCAAAGTTTCGATAATGTGATCTATCACGTGTAGCTGTACAACAGAGTATTCACTTTGGAACCTGTGTTGATGGGAGAGTTTACTTCCGCGTGTTCTTGGATTATATCCAGGATTATTCTTTTCTATAGCATTGCTTAAGATGCATAGGAGACTGATTGGCCGGTAGTTTTGGAAAAAAAAACTTTTGGTCTTTTCTAGGTTTTGGGTTGTTTATTACGTGCGAGCCTTGCCTTCCATGCTATTTTTTATTTGTGCGAGAAGGATTTCAATGCTCTGTTGGGAATTCCGTCAGCTTTAATATGACTTCCTGATTTGAGAAGGTCGAACGCAGTTCAGCAGTGTGTCTTCGTCAGTGTTCTTTAAGAAGTTGTTGACTTCTTGGTGGACCGTTTTGACATGATCCAGATCGGTGTCTTCTGTCATAGAGGGAGAGCATTGGAGTTCGAGGCTGTAAGGAAATGCTTTGGCCTTTACCTCGATGGAGTATTGCAGCCCGTTTTTACCATGGATGACTGGTATGAAGATTCATTTGTTGTGCAAGGCTTTGGATATCTTCCACATTGGATTTTTATTCCAATTTTTTTTGTCAACACTGATTTTTGTGCAACCTTATGGCTATTCTTACTTCCATGTGGAGTTCGTTCAGGATTTCTGGCCATTGCAATCAATGCCTTTTTTGCATAATCCTAAGACGTTATTAGCTCGAATCTGATGAGTTTTAAAAACCTTTTTTGTGGTTTTGTGGATCTGATTAGTGAACAGTTTGATGGTTCCTTCTATGTCCGCAACCGGGGTTATTTTGCCTATGCTCTCTTCCAGGTGTCTTGAGAAGATAGTCCAATCCGTGTGGATAACGGCAACTCGCTTAAATTGTCAATACGCATCCAAATATCAGGTAAAGTGATGATTGGGGGTGGCTGAATATGACCCAGGTTTCTACCGATTGTATCCCAAACTGATTTGCACAATAAAATTGTAATAACAATAAAATTTCTTTTATTTTGATACTAAATTTTGATCAAAAACAATATGATTTTTTGTTGAAAATTTAACCATTTTTTAGTGTGAATAATATACATATTTGAAATTTTGATAAATAATTGGGCTACTCGTTGGTGTTTAATAATAATAATAATACATTTATTTTATCTGGACTTAGAAATACAAACATAGATATGTACAAATAAGTAAAGTAAAATACGTCAAAAAATTAGGTTAAGTTAATTAATATTTTTACAAAAACACACAAACTCCTCTACACTGTACGGTTTACAGTTTAAGACTAGTTTGTACAATCTGCGCTTAAATAGTTTAAAGTTAGTTAACAATTTAATGTCCGCTGGTAATTTATTAAAAAACTTAATTGATTTGTACCCGTTTTTGTTACATTGAGTCTATGTTTAAAACCCGTTTGACACTGTCTATAATTATGTCTTGAATTATATATATAATTTTTATTAGAATTTGTGCCATAATTCCATATATAAAATTTATATCCTGTATGACACTGTAAATAATTCTTTATATAATTATAAAACCACGCCTGCGCCTTTATCTATGATCTGTCAAATCAAGTTTCAATGTTTACTACACTTTGCAGGTTATGTCATTTGTTTTAAATTGATTATTGTTACAGTTAGTTATACAATTAATGAAAATAATAAAAAATTGAAGCAGAACAAATTAAAAAAGTTGTAGCAATTCCTATATGTAGAGCTGCAGTGGTAAAATTGAAAAAAAAATTACAAAATACAAAATAATATGCGCACATCACGTTCGCGTCGATTATAGATGGGAAAATAGAACATGTTCTAAATTTTTCAAGATATAATTGTGACCTTGATAATTTGTGTGTTTTACACACGGAAATGGTCGATCTATAATTATATATATAATTCAAGACATAATTATAGACAGTGTCATACAGGTTTTACGCGGTATTATCAATTAAAATAGCTAACTATCGATACTTGTACAGACTGTTTAGTTAAGTGGAATATTGCACTTCTTGTAGTTTAAATTAATTTAAAAAAAATAGAAATTTAGCATGTATGGAAGTGTCTAAATCTGAATGCAAACCTACCTGTTTGGGATGTTCCCAATACGAACTCGACAACTTTTTGCTATTTTGAACCAACATTAGAGATACCTATCATAGCAACTTACCGAAATATTTTTTTAATTGTATGAAGCCATTTTCTGCCTTTCCTGTAGGAAAAATCTGCGACATAACAAGATATTGAAATGTGTTGTTGAAGAATAAACTCCCAGATCATGACAGGGTAATTTTGTAATATGATCTTTATTCTTTGATAATAGATTTATAGTGAGGATGCAGAGACTATCTAGCTCGTCATAATATATAAATATCTATATTTAATTTGATCGCAACTTTATTTACAATATATACATTAATTATTAAAGCATAGTATTTTTAACATATACTATTGGACAATACAATTTTATTTAGATTGTATGCAAGTTTATATTATACAGTTTATATAATAATTCCTTCCTGCATATCTAATTCTGGGTCAATTGTTGATGAATAGTATGTCATATACTATCTGCTGTATTGGATTCATGTGCAACAACGTGTGATGTCGTTCACCGCATATCCTGCAAGAACTGTAGTTTCCACAATTATCCTTATTATGATTCTCTCCTAGACAATTTATACACAACTGTAGCAAGGATACGTCCCGTAACCTCTCTTGCACAGTTAATTTTTTGAAATCTGCACAATGATACATATAATGGGCTAGGTGACAATATGAGCATCTTATGATTAGAGGGTTTCTTGCAGATCTGCTTAACATTTCAAGTGCTTCACATTTGACTGTTAAGAAGTCCAACATTTGGGGAACTGTCGGAATTTCATTTGTTTCTAAACTACTTTCCCATTCTATCGATGTAATTGGATCTAATTTCTGTAAAATAACATTGGTAATGATATCATCGCAATCTAGGGGTCTTTCAATAGCTTCCAGTTCACCTATTTGAACTGACAATCCATCCACTATTTCTTTCAAAGTCGTAAAGGATTGGTTGGTCATTTTAGGCAAATCTAATATTAAATTTATATGTTTCTTAATTATAATTCTAATATTGCCAAATAGGTTCCTTAAAACATCCCAAGCAACCAAATAATTATCAACTGTTATATCCAAGAAAGTTATTGCTTCAGCAGCTGGGCCGCTTAATGAAGCTTTCAGATAATAGAATTTCTGCAAATTAGATATTCTGTCATTACATTCCATCATGCTATTGAACGATTCTTCAAATTGTTTCCATTCTTTCATGTTTCCAGAAAATTGAGGTAAATTTACCGAAGCATTTGTTTGGTTTGGTAATACTTGCATAATAGATCTATTTCCGGGATTTGAACATATAAAATTATCTGCCTTACCAATTGCTTCGTGAAATTTCAATTCAAATTGGGTTACTATAGGATCATTTCCATTACATTCCAGAGATTCAATTTCTTCTTGTACTTGTGAAAATTGCTCCCAAAGTTGATTCACTTTATTTCTGTACGATTTCAAAGCTGGTTTGTTTACATTTACTATTGTTAGTGTGTCGAGATGGTGTCTAAAACGGGTCACTTGTGATTGTATATATCGACGCTTATCTTTCAGTTTCGTAATGTTTGTTTTATTCGTAGACATTATCGGTTGATAAAAGCGGAAATGAATCACGTGCTGTTAAAACTTGTTTGAAACCGACCGACCGCGTGGACTCAACGGCTCTCTGTTCTGTACTGACTGAAGCTGACCTTCAAACGAATTCAACAGTCGTTTATTGTTGTAGAGGGACTCGGATCACGAAACAATTTTATGTTTCATACATAAATAGGTCGGTGCATGCTGGATGGCGATGTAGTAGGGATTATTATTGCATGTAGTATTTTATTGTGTGTAATAATAAAATATTTGGTTAAAATATATTAAAGGGAATAGTTTTGGAAAAAATAAATAGAAAATTGATACAATTAACAAAACATTAATACTATGTTAAAAACAATATCGTAAGGGGCGTAACAAGGTCTGCTCTCGAGCAAATACATACAAAGTAATCCATCAGCGTTCGCGAGATTCTGCCTGCGAGAAGCTCGGTTACTTTGGCGAATACAGTGCCGTAGATTATTTATGCTCATGTAGGGAATTAATTTGGATATTAACAAACAGCCGCTCCAAAGTATCCATGTTTCTGAAAGGCTGTATATATCCATTCTGAATTGTAATAAAATGTGTGCAACTACTGCTGAAAACTATGTCGTCATAAATATTAATGTTATTGATGAGATGCTATACCACAATACACAATATACGAGGGGAGTTTTTTATGTTATTTACTTAGCTATGAAAACAATATGCTAACGCAAAAATTTGTATGTCAAGTTTCTATTACATTTTATAGTGTCATTTCCAAGTTTGGTTCTAATCGCTTAACATTTGTCATCAGTTTAATGAGGCGAAATGAGTGATTTGCAACTTGAACACAGAAACGTCATGAAATTTTTATCGAATAAAGTAGTTCAAATAACATCCATGAGTTACCCGTCTTATTTTTAATTGGTGTAAGCAGTTTAAATTGAGCAGGATTCACAAGATGACCCAAAGTGTGGAAGAATATTTGGAGTTGATTGAAAATAAGTAAAAAGTTTTAGTTATTGCTAGAGAAAGGGGAATTATCAGAAACCAGTGTTTTTAAAATTTATCATGAAATTTGGGAATTAGCAAAGCTAAGCTGCTCAATTTCGAACATAAACTCTGTAGATGACAAATTTGTGGAGGAGAATTTGATCGCTTTATGGCAAGTTTAAGACTTCTTCTATAGAGTTGTAACTAAGGATGAGACTTGAATCACTGACTTGAACTGGGATTTTTGACAAAAGAAGTCCAAGCAATGCATACCCAAGAAGGCGAAAACACGGAAAAAATGTTGGCCACAGTTTTGGATGCTGAGGAGATTTTCTTGATTGAGTATATATCAAAAGGGATTAGAATAACCGGAAATGTCCTCGAAAGACACAATTAAGTTTAAATATGTATACTTTTCACATGTTTATACTCTCTCCCACTCCCCAATCCGCCTTGTCAGGGTGGGGTTTTACGGCTAGAAGTATTCAGTGTTTCTGAATTCACTTAAAACTGTAGGTCGTTTGTAATGTAAGCTGTCTGTCAGCATTACAGGCAGAGAAGAGGCTAAAACGCTAACAGTGACGTATAAGTAGCTGACGAAAAACGCATACAATTTAATTGTTGCTGGTTACATCAAATGACTTTGGTATTAAATGTACGATTTCTTTTGGTTAGGGAAACTTAGTCTTTGGCAAATGCCTTTATGTTAAATGTTTAAAAACGTTTCATTGGCTTTGATTAGTTTTTGTTTGCGATTTTCTAGTATGTTTCTGTGAGCTTATTGGTAACGAGTTTGACTTGTTATATTTGATTCAGAATCATACAATCTTATTCACTAGGTTTCTTTTTTAGGTTTTTGAGAAACATTTCAGCAGTTTGTTTATGAATGTGGATGGGTTTAATAAAAAGGTTTGTTTTCTTAGCCAAGCATTCAAACTTGTATTTATATAGACTTAGGGCTGTTACCTTCTTGTTACTTGTTCTTGTTGTTGGTTTATAGAACCTATTTGACTGACTGAAAAGGTGCTATTGACGTGTTATGTACATTATTTGTATTAAGTTTTCTGGTTTGAAAACTTTATTAGAGTGGAGGTAGTTCTACCAGCAGTGTTATTTCTAGACAAATATGTTTCAAAATACATTTTTGCTAGTTGCTAAGTTGTGAGACGAGACGTATTTGTTGATATCCGCTGCAATATCAAAATATTGTCTTCTCACAATGGTGTAAGTATACTCATCTATGTTTGCAAATGTGAATTGAGTCTTGCGAAATCAGTTCATCGATAGCACACATGCTATGGTTCAAACAAGGTTTAAACTATTTTTTATTGCTAATGGAATAACTTATTTTACTGGAAATTGAGATTTTAAATACGAAACGATATGAAAGGGATTGTTTTTAGGATTTTTTGTTTGTTAAAGGATGTTGTTTTAACAGTAGGTGGCCATGCCCATATGGAAGCGAATTTAATCATCATCGTTTGTTCATTTTATAATCATCTGCACTTCTCTTCACCCATTGTATCCTTGATATTTTTAAGTGCGTCCAGTCATCTTGCCTCTTTTTTGTTCTATGTTTGGTTTACCTTCTTTATAATATCGTTTATTAGCAAACATTTTTTTATCATTGCATGGCCTAGTCATTCTCTCTTCTTATTTATAATTGCATCTACTAACGATCTTTTTTTTAATAATTTTTAACACTACCTAACCTAACCTAACCTTCTCCAAATTTACTATTTTAAATACTCTAAACAAAGCTTTGATTTTTATTTCAGATTGTTTATGTTTTGCATCCGTAAAGAAAAACATTTCAAAGAAATATTTTATTATCTTTTCTGCAGTTTTATCTTTAACTTTCTTTTTGCCATTTCTATGCGCACTACTTATTCCTTCTCGTTTTCCCAATTCTTTGTAGCTTAATACTTTATTTTACACATACCTTTTCATTATCTTTGTCTTACTTTTATTTGTGGCCAGACCATATGTTTCTATCATTTTCTACAGTTGTTTAACAGTCCTTTGCAAGCAATATATCGTCTGCGAAGCGAATGGATGCTACTCTATTTTCTCCTAATTTTACTCCTTTTTCAAACACTCCTTTACTGTTTGTAATACAACAGCCTTATATTACTTCTTAACCAATCTCAAACTAATCGACTTTGTTTTTTAAAATCTTTAACAGTTTCTTCAATCCATTAGAAAGACAAGTTATCGGGTAATTTGTGAAGTTTGTATAATTATGTAAGCTCTGCTATTTTTTTAAATAATTTTTGCAATGAATACTCATGCTTCCAACCACCACACCGAGCGTATCTCATCACCCATCATATCACTGCGAAAGATAAACTGTTTTTTGTCTGTTCCTTGCGCCACTTCAACTTTTAATACAGCTTTTATATTATTATTAAACACAGTTCAATTGGTAATAATAATATTATTCTCTAGCATAGAACCAATTAGATATACCTTACCATAACACCAAAGTATTTATAACAATTCCGCTTACAATTACTTAATTAACACAATATTCTTGTCAGTGTGTATATAACTGCTCATGTCTGCACTGTGTTCTATATACAACTTTAAGTTTTACAAGCGAGTGTACGCTTAATAATTTTTTGCAGGTACGACAAGGCTTTAAATGTCAGTGCACATCATGCTCTCAACGGCTGTTACGGACAAGACGTTAATGCCAAATACGGTGTTAACAGGCAACCTTGCGGCTGTAAATGTCAGTGTTTACAGTCTGTTACAACTTTAACTCTGGTAGCGTACTTTGCATGATACCTAGGTGTCAAGTACAAGGAAATGTAGTTTATTCTTCAGTACGACAAGACTGTAAGTTAACCTAACTTAATTTACTCTAAGTGTGAATAACTTTAATACACTTTTAGGGTCGTTCAAATTTTGTATATAACATCGTAACAGGTGACGAATCTTGGATATATTCATATGAGCCTGAAACTAAACAGCAATCGACTGTATGGGTGTTTCAAAATGAACCTAAACCCACAAAAGTTTTGCGTTCTTCTGAAAAACGGGTCATGTTGCAACTGTTGCATTCAAGGATCGAAGGACAGTTAATTCTGACTGGTATACTTCAATTTGTTTGCCGGAAGTTATCGCTGAAATCAGAAGGAACAACATAAACCGGCGAATCATTGTTCATCATGACAATGCAAGCGCTCACACAGCACGACGAACTGTAGAGTTTTTGACCAGTAACAACATCCAATTAATGACACATTTCTCATATTTGTCTGATTTATTGCCTAATGACTTCTTCCTATTTTGAGAAGCAATAATGCGAAAAAATAGTGAAAAAAGACAAAAATTGGAGCAACAAATCTTACTTTTTTCCTTATTTATTTTCACATATATAATATATGTACTGCTCTGAGCACCGGATAAGTTATCCCCGGTGTATCTCCCTCCAAACTCTAACTATGCTTTAACTGGGGATTGTAAAAGCGGCCCTTAAAATGATTACTACAATTATACATTTTATTTGCGTGCAAAACAAACTAATTATTAAATTAGGTTATATGGAATGGGTACGTACAGGAAGTCTGCTACATTTGGAGCGGTTTACGCTCATTAGTTGTGGAACGCTCCTTATTGGTTCTCTGCTATCGATTTAAAAAGCGGAACCAATCAGGACCGAGCGCTGCTTTTTTTAACTTTATACTCGCTCATTGGACTTGAAGAGAATTCTATATATCAGAGTCTACCTTTTTTTTTTTTTTTTTTTTTTTTTTTTTTAGGACGTAGTGAGTTGTTTGGCTCTCAACAAGTGGCCCTTAAGAATAACTTACGCATGGTAATACCTTCCGGTTTTCTTCTCTGCGCAAATCCTGTTGTTTTAATGTCCCTGTCTAAACTAACCTACATTTGGTGCTAGTTTGAGGCGGGCTGGTTTTTGCTTCGCGGATTTTCACGCATCATCTGCGGCACGCATGCTGTCCCCGGCCCCTCTCTCCCTATAGCCCCTACCTTTGTCTGTCTCTTTATATTCTTCTATTGTCAAACTCTTCAATTTTTTTTTTGTACACTTGTTGCAAAGTTTTTTAACGCCCTCCATTTATTTTCATCTTTTAAGCATTTGTTAATGATTGTTTTTTTTATCCACTTTGCTTTCTAGTATATATTCTAGTTTTTTTCTATCTTCCTCCCACGCCTCGCATTCTACTAGAGTATGTTCTGCGTTATCGTGTGTCTCTTCCTGACAAAATGTACACCTTTCTTCTTCATTTATTTTTTTAATTTTTTGCAAGAATTTTCCAAATGCTCCGTGCCCGGTCAGTATTTGTGTTGTATAATAACACGTCTCTGGTTTCTTCTCTACCCATTCTTTTATGTCTGGGATTAATTCTCTTGTCCATTTCCCCTTTTCTCCTGTATCCCATTTTCTCTGCCATCTTTCCATAGTCTTCTCTCTTGCTCTTATCTTTGCTTCTTTTTTACTCGTTCCTTCTTTTACAAGTTTTTTTATTTCTATTCTTTCCTCCACCATCATATCCGCGGGAGGTGTTGCCGCAATTATCTCTACTGCCTCTTGTGACACTGTTCTGTAAGCTCTACAAATCCTTAGCGAGCTTGCTCTTGTGGCTCCTCTTACTTCCTTTCTGTTTTTCTTTGTTTTCATGGCTTCTCCCCATGTTTCTGCGGCGTACAGCAATTTGCTTCTTGCTGCCGTTGCTATTAGCCTTCTGCTTTCTTCTCCTGGACCTCCGTTGTTTGGCATAAGTCTACCAAGCTTTCTCTCAATTTCCTTTGTTCCAATGACCCCTTCCTTAACCTGTTCATTCCATCCCTTTGCTTTGAGTGTCACTCCAAGGTATTTGATTTTTTTCCCTATGGTTATCTCTTGATCTCCCACCTGTATCTTACCTGTTCCTCTATTATTCCTCTTAGTCGATAGGTATGCCGCCTCAGTTTTTTGTGTTGCTAGTTTTAAGCCCTTACTTCTCATCCATATTTGTATCATATCAATTGCCAGCTCTAATCTTCCTTTTAGTACTTCTATTTCTACGTCTCTACCTACTACTGCTATGTCGTCCGCAAATGTTGTTATTGACACGCCTTCCGGCATCTTCATTCGAAGTAATTCGTTATAGACAAGGTTCCACAGTTTTGGTCCCAGTGCTGAGCCCTGCGGTACCCCTCTAGTAAGTTTGAATCTTCCATTTTTGGTTACTAGATTTCTGTCCTGTAAGTAGTTCCATATAATCTTGATTGTTTTTCTGTTCAGTTCTTTCTTCTTTGCCGCCTCTATGATTGCTGCCCATGATACGCTATTAAACGCGTTCTGTATGTCCAACGCTATCATTACACAGTGTTGCCTTTTCCTCTGCGTTCCGCTGTTTGCTTCTTTTGCTATTGCTTTCACTTTTTCAATAGCTCCTAAGGTTGTTTTTCCTTTGGTAAATCCGTATTGTTCTTTTTCCCATCCTCCTTTTTCTTCTATTTCTTGTTCTATTCTCCGTACAATAACTTTTTCCATTATTTTAGCCAGTGTGTTGATTAAACATATTGGTCTGTATGATGTTGCTTTTCCTGCTTCTTTTTTTTTCTCAATCAGTACCAGAGTGGCTTCTTTCCAACATCCTGGGAAAGTTCCTTCTTTTAGGCACCTGTTGATTATTTGAGTTATTTCTATCTCGTTTCCGTCTAATGCTGCTTTAACAATCTCTGTTGTTATTTCGTCCGGACCTGGTGCTTTGTTGTTAGGCAATTCTTTTATGATCTCTTTGATCTCTTCCACTGTTGACATAACTGTTGCTTCTTCTTCTTTTGTTTTTGGTTCTTCTACTGGTTCTCCCTTGGGAAATAGTTTTTTAATTATGACCTCTTCTTCTTCGTCTTCTTTTAAGCAGATTCCTTTTGTTCTTCCACCCAATTTGTCCATCACTATTTTGTACGGTTTTCCCCAAGGATCCCCATCTATAGATTCTATCATTTCTTTCCAGCATCTTTTTCTTCTATCCCTAATTGCCTTTTTTAAAAAATTTCTGTCGTTTTTTAGTTTCTCTTCTATTTCCTCTGTGTTCTCTCCTCTTCTTCTCAGCCTTTTGATTTTCCTCGCTGTTTGTATTGTGTTTTTCCTGCATTCTTTTATTTCCTCACACCACCAGTATGGTCCTTTTCGTCCGCCTTCCCTGTACTTAGGAATTGCTTCCTCCGCCGCTTTTCTCAGTTTTTCTGAGTACCTCTCGCATCTTTTCTCAATATTTTTGTTTTCTGTCACTTCTTCTGTTTCCATGCCTCTCTTTATCTTTTCTTTGTCCATTCTCCTTACGTTCCTTCTCTCGTGTGCTCCTGTTTTCCTTTCTCCTTTGTATTGTATTGTATATGTTTATGTAGACTCAGTGATTCTTCTTCAGTCACGGTCCATTCATTTATTATTTTTGCCATTTCCCACGTTGCTATGGTGATGTCAATATGCGATTTTGAGCTTCCTCTTACAAACGTCGGTTTGTCTCCATTGTTGCAGATTGTAAGATTTAACCCTGCTATCATCTCCTCTAAGATTTTTCCTCTTAAATCGTTCTTGTAGCCTCCCCATCTCGGTGATTTTGCGTTGAAATCTCCTCCTACAATAATTTTTTTGTTTTTCTGTTTTCTTAAACTTCTTTCTAATTCTTCTATCCACTCTCGATAGTATTCCAGACCGCAGTTTGGGCTGATATAACAGCTGTATACTATCATGCTTTGTACTTCTGCCCACACTATTCCTTCTTTTGGTGTTCCCCATCTTTGCACCTTGTCCCTACACTTCCCCCTAGCTAAAATTGCTGCATCTGTTCTTTTGTCTCTTATCCACTTACCATTTAGTTTGTTTTTATTAGGTTCACTCACTAGCACTAGGTCTATTTCCTCTCTATCCGCTGTTGCTATTAGTAAATCGTGAGCCTCTCTTCCCCTCCCTATGTTTATTTGTATAAACTTATACATTATGTGATACTATTTTTTCCTCCTGTTCTCTCCAGTTATCTGGGTTGTTGTCCTCCATATTCTTCTTTGTTTTCCTCATTTCTTTTTTCTTTGTAGCTGGACATCTTTTCTCTCCCGTTCTGTGTCCTAATACTTTGCATTCAATGCAGTATTCTTTGTTTCTGCATTCGGCAACCTGATGTCCCTCCTTTCCGCATTTTATACATAGCGAAGACCTGTCTTCCCCATTGCATTCTGCCGCTACATGTCCATTCCTCCAGCATTTATAACATTTTCTTTCATTTGCTTTAACTTTCTCTACTCTGCATCTTATGAGTCCTATGTTTATTTTTCCTTCTCCTATTATCTGTTCTGCTATTTTTTTGTCCATTTTGACTATAGCGGTTTGTATTTCTCTATAACCTTTCTTTATGGAAATTATTGTACTTCCTTCTGTGTTCACTTTGTTCATAATTTCTTCCAGTATTTCTTCTCTTTTAATTTCCGGGCTAATATCTTTGATTATCACCAGTTCTGTAGTTTTGTTGCTGGCTTTTCGTACATTGCAGCCTTCCATTCCATTTTTAATTTTTTCTATCTCTTTCTCCGTCTCATTACCCTTTGTAATTAGTAACAACTCCCCTTTTTTTGTTTCTCTTACCTCCTTGAACGTAGATCCTTTTATCTGGGTTTTTGCCTGTCTCAGCAAATCTGCATATGTGACACCTTGTTTGCTCACTACTATAGCACCTGTTTCCGTACCTGTTTTTTTTTTCTCTATGTGTCTCCGCTACCTGTCCCTGTGTTGGCACGCACAGTCTTATTTTTGTGTTAGTTCTTCTTCCTGCTATTTCCATAATTTTTTTTGCATCTCTTGCCGTAATCCCCGTTGGTATTGGTATATTTATTTCTTCAATACTTAATGTTTTTGTTTTGATAAGCATTTTTTCGATAGCTATTAGTATCTCCTTATTCCCTGCCGTTTCGATTTTCTGCTTAATGATGTGTACTTTTCCCACATTTTTTCCGCTTAGATTTTTAACAATTTCTATATATGGCGTTTCATCTTCTCCTTCTTCCTCCATTAGTTCAGGGTATTTTAGTTTTGCTTGTTGTAAGATACCACCTTCTTTGCCTATTTCATCTTTATTTATTAAAAGTCCTGTATCCATTTCCTTTCCCATTATTGGGTTTTTTTTTCCACATTTACATATTTATAGTCTGTATCTCTCCATTCTTTATTTATAATATTTTTTATATCCTCTTCATTAGCCACTTTTAATATCTCCTCGTCCGAGATGAAATGGTTTTTACGGTTTTCTTCCCTATTATCTTCAGTTTCCATTGTCTGTGTCGACATTTCTATACCTATTTTTGTTTTATTTTCATTCTCCTGTTCTTTTTTTTTGGATTTCTTCAAATTCCATTCTCTCCATATTTGTTTCTAGTTGATTCGCCACCTTTTTAATTACAGTTTAGTGGTTGTACACTCACTGGTTAAGTTTTTTAAATCTCTAATTAATTTCCCCATTATTTGGATTGTTGTGGGGTTATTTGCTCTCTTCGCCTCGTTGTTACCTCCTGGCGAATCTATTTCTCTCCCTCTTTTTTGTTTCGTTTGACCTAATTCTTTATCTTTATTTTTATCCGGCGGTGTTCTTTGCAACATCCCGCTTTTTAAAAATGCAACCATCTTTTCCGTTTTTTGACCCTTGGCCTAGTTTCACTTTTAATTAATATCAAATTACTGTTTCCGCGTTTATGTTTTATTATGTAACACTAGACGTGTCGCGCGTCACGACACGAGTGTGTTTTAAAACACGACCGCACCTTTATTTTTTTTTGTGTGTGTCCAGTTTTACACTTTTTTGAACTTTCACAATAAACTTTTCACCTTTCCACTGTTTGTTCTAATTCACAGAATTTTTAATTTTTTAAATAACGTAGATTATTCACCATTATTTAAATCGCCTTTATGCACATTCGCGAGCGCGTCCGTTCTCCGTCGGACATTGACCGCGACTGATCAGAGTCTACCTAACCCAACTTTTTTTTTAGATAATGTTTTTTTGTCTTTTGTTAACATGATTTAGAAAACATACCACGCTCTCAAACAACACTGCTGAGTTGAAACGTTTTTGTCTTCAATATAGAAGGCGAACCTTTGGTGAACACGGTTTTTATGAATTGTTTCCATTCCACTGTTACTAGTAAATGCTAATGATCTATTATATATAATGAACTTTTACTTGGGTACAACGATTCCCGAAATTTGAATCGATTATCTAATGATAAGACATATTTTTATGTTATTTATGTTAGCATTGATTTTATAGCTAGGTATACACTAGGTTCACACTTATTAGACATTGTCATTTTTGTCATTGGGTGCGTACAGGAAGTTAAGAGCGTTTGCTTCTGATCAGTAGTGCTTGCTCTGGATTGGTTTTGCGTTGCAAAAATCCGGAAATAAACAAAAAAAATGTCACCACCCTGCTTCCGATTTGCATAGCGGAACAATCAGAAGCGATTGTTCCTGCTTTCCTGAATGGGTCAAAAACCGCTTAGTCTCCGCTTTTCAAATCGTTAGCGGACAACTAATCAGGAGCGTTTCACTACTAACGAGTGGAAACCGCTCCAAATGTAGCAGTCTTTCTGTACACACCCATTATGTAGTTTATGTTGGTATTGCTTGTAAACAATGTTGTTAAACGTACCAAAAACCCGATTTGAAGAACGACTTGTCCAAATTTAAATGTGAGGAAAAAAATTATTTTTTTAATGCGGGATGGATGTATGTTTAGATTTTAATAAGGTTTGACATGTTAATGAACACGAAACTTGATTTACGCTTTTGTTGTATATTCCAAGCTTGCATCTGCGTGGCTCTTTAGATATCGTGATTTGCTCGTTGAAATCTGCATGCTGAATTTTGACGCAGTTTGTTTGCCATTGTAAATTGTCTTTGTCTTCGGATATCAACACAGCGTCGTCGGCATAGCATACCACTCTCATCTTTTCGTTTCTCATTCGATATCTTCTTTTTACTTTCTTGACTTTAGTAATTATTTTGTTCATTATGATGTTGAATAAGGCAGTACTTAAGTTGTTTCCCTGTTTTATTCCAGTTAAAATTGATACTTAATTGCTGTTTTTTATAAAAGTGTGGTTGACGGTGTTCAGTTTAGTGATGATGGTTATTACTTGGGTATATTTTTTTTGCAGAAGCGGCACAACGACATCTACCCTTAATGTGTCAAAGGCCTGGATATTTTATATTATATATTCAATTTTATGTTTTTCTCGGATGATGAATATTGTGTCAATACTGGATTTTTTCTTTCTGAATCCCCATTGCTCTTCGCGTATCATAGAAGCAGCCACTTTTTCTTCAAAGATCTTTATGAGGAGTTTTAATACCGTACTTAGAACACCGATTCCTTTATAGTTAGCTAGGTCAGCTTTTGCTTCTTTTTCGAAGACATTTTGGCATAGTGCCGGTTCAATTTTATCAAAAGCGCATTGAGTATTGTTTTTCAGTATTGTTCTTGGGTAAATGGCATACAAATTTTGTTTAAAAAAAACCCCAAAGAAAGAAATTTAACGGCGTCAAATCTTGATGGCTAGTTTACATCGCCTCGGTGCGAGATAACTCTCCCTTCAAATTTTGTCTGCAATAGTCCTATTCTATTGTTTGCTGTGTGGCTGGTTGTGCTGTCCTGTTGAAACCAAAGTCTTCGAGATCCATTTTAGTAGTTTAAGTTCAGAAGAAGTTGTTTATCATCGCACGGTAACAAAGTCGTTGACGGTGACCACATTGCCAGCTGCATTCTCGAAGAAAAACGATCCAATTACTCCACCAGCCCAAAATACGCACCAAACAGTGGCGCGTGGTGGATGCATCCCCAAATGCGACAATTTGTTTGTTGACATCAAGTTTGAAATGCGCGTTTATCTTAGAAGATGATTTTATTACAAAAATTACCACTCACTTGTTGTTGATCTATTCTGTGAACGTTTGGCGCTTCAATAGTTGTGTCAACTGAACCTTGTAAGCATGCAAATTCAGATCTTTAATGCTTCGTTAAAGTCTCAATTGCTGAGAATGATGGCGAATCGAGGTGAAAGAATTCTGGTTAACACTCTCATTAACTACTACAATGTTTTCATTACACCAAGCTGCACGAACAGTTCTTTTCTGGATTTGAACTGACCTAATCGCCTCAAATTTCTTGATTAATCGAACAATTGTACGACGGGAAGGTGCGTTATGGTGACATCTTCGAACCGTCTCCGCAAAAACCTCACCATTTTGGTAGTGGTTTTTCACAATTTTTATCCGTTCTACGTCTGTGTTATGCTCCATAACTAAACACCAATGTTCACAAATGACAGCTGCAAAAAATTCTGTATTACCGACACAGAAAAAAATGTGCTAAATTCAAAGTGGGTGGTTTTAATGGGACATCCTATATATAGGAAATAGTTTACTTTAAACTTTTTTAAATTAAATTTTGTTGCAAGCAGTTTAATTTTCATTTTAAATTTTGGAAGATTATTACGGAAGTTGAAGATTTGGTGTTGGCTGATTGACGAGTGAAAGTTTTAGTTATTGCCAGACAACTTAGGATTTTAAATCCAGTGTTTTCATTACATGAAGATTTGGGGATGAACAAAGTGTCAACATTGTATAATTATACATACTCTTGAATAAAAATTGTATCACGATAAATATGCGATCAAAATTTGACGCAACAACAGTTGGGCTTATAAGGGTATTGCAGCACCCAGGAAGGATTTAAAATAATAGGATTATTGCAATAAAACAAATAGGTAGAGACATACGGATTAAATATTTTAAACCTCATTATTTTACCTGTTCTATATAACATAGTTAAAGAATTACTTGAATAAGCAGGTTTAAAATAGTTCAGTACTTATAGATAAGTTTTTGCAATATTTATATTTTGTATGGCGATAAACACATTCCATATCATCACCTTCTAGAGGAAGTCAAATAATGTATCACTAATTGTATTTTTTTGTCAAGGCTATTTTGTTGATTAGATATCAACAGTTATCTATTAACTATAATAACTTTGTAACAGCTGGCAGTTGTAGATTGTCACTTAAGTCTATAATACCTAGCAATAAATTTAGGCAATAAAAAAATAGTTTATAAGTAAAATTAAAATCTATTGTCTGATGTGATGCAGATCATGCTTTTGATTTAACATACACTAGATTATAAATAATTAAACCGATTGTTATAATGTCAACATTTTAATATGTTACTAATTAGTGAATTTATTGAGGAATTGATTTTGTTTTACTTGTAATTAAGAATAAATCTTAATCTTCTGCGTATTACATTTTTTTCAATCGTCATCGCTCAAAATTAAAAATTATTACGATTGATTTGTACGTAAAACGCATTATTAATAAATTATTTTAAACACTGAGTATACTATCGTGTTAAGTATACTCCGCACATGTTATGACTCAAGAAAAATCTAATATGCATTGCTTAGATTAGGTTTTATTTTTGAATACAAGTGAAACATGCTGTTTAAATAAATTAATAGTAAAAACATAAACTTCACATTTCTGAAATTGGAATAATATAAATTTAAAACCAAGAAATTGTAAAAATAGTTCAAAATAAATTACCAAATAATTATTAATTAAGAGTTTCTTCTTCTTTTTCAAGTTGATATTATGTTGAAGTTTGTTTTTCTAAATTAATTAATTTAAAAAAATTACTGCATGTTAAAACTAAAGCTTATAGATTTTAATTTTATTTACTAATTAACAGTAAATTATTTTTTTCTGTTTATTAAGTAAAATAAATTTGTTTATTATAATTTTAAAATAACATTGATAATATAATATCGATAATGTCTATAAAATATTTCAATTTTTGCTTTGTTATAATTTATCACTATTACGCAATTAACATAAATACTTATGCTGTATTTACTCAAAATTTTCTATTTTGGTTTACTACCAATGTTAATTTAAGGGAAACAATTTATGGAAAAATTAATATTAAAAATGTTTGAAAGAAAATATTTATTACGTAAATCAAAACAAATATAAATAATGGAAACTTTATTTACAATCTATACATCTATTATTTATTAATTAAGCTCTTCTATTTGCCTTTCAATCATTTTTTTCTTAAACGCCTCTTGATATTTCTTACTATTCATTTTACTGACGGATGAATGGTGCAACAGACTATGATGTCTTTCATCGCATTCTTGGCATGCATTCTCATCAACACAGTCCAAAACATAGTGATTGCCGCTTAAACAATTATAGCACAACCTGAGTGTCACGCAAGCTTGCAGCTTATCTTCAGCATCTAAAGCTTTATATTTTTTACAGTAATGTATCAGATGTTTGCGTCCACAGAACATGCACAAATTTATATTTTTTATGAACCCATCTAAAAATTCGATATATGTCTTCTCTAGGTATTCCATCAACTTATAAATTTTTGGAGTTTCGCTGGGTGCTAATGTTTTTTCAAACATTTCGGCTGTCAAATTATCAATTTTATTTAATATCAGAATTGTAATAATATCACTGCAATTTTCTAATCTATCCAGTTTATTCAGTTCATTAACTTCGGCCGAACATCCATCGATGATTTTTCTCAAACTAGTATGCTCGCGATGTGTCATTTTTGGCAAATCCAAAATAGCGTCTATATGTTTTTTTATTCGAATTGCCATATCGCCATACATATTCCGTAATTCTTCCCATGCAATGTTAAAGTTGTTAGTATTTATATCTACATAATCTAAATATGCCATTGCTTCAGCAGCTGGCCCACTCAATGATGCTTTGAGACAATCTAACTTCTGCGTATCAGATACATCATTATTCTCCATCATGTTATTAAATGATTGTTCAAATTCGTTCCATTCTTTAATATTACCAGAAAATTTCGGCAAACCTGTACTACATGTTGATGCATTCGATGATAAATTGCTGTCATTGCAATCTTCAATCATGTTATTTGCTGTGCTAATTGCTTCATGGAAATCCAATTCAAATCTAGCAATAAAGTCTCCATCTTGTCCAGATTCAATTAACTCTATCTCTTCTTGTATGCCGGAAAACTTGTCCCATAGTAGTTCTATTTTATTTTTATATGATATCAACGTATGAATGTTTACTTTATCAACTGTTAATGTGTCTACGTAAGTTTTAAATCTTTGCAGTTGCGAGTGTATATATTGACGCTTACTTTTTAGATTGGTGATGGTTTGCTTTGAACACATTATTAATACTTAAATCGTCAAAATTAACGGAAACGTTTTGTGCGACCAACCTCGCAGATTGAATGTCTTGAGCGTACTGATCACAAAAACTTGTTTGTTACATTTATGTAGGGGGTCGGGCAACTGTAGAGAAGGGAGTATATGTTTGAATAGGATATTTAAGCTTTAATCCTGAAGGGATAATAACATCTTGCTGATTCAATAAGTTTATTTTATATAATAAGATTTGATTAGATATTTAATACGAATTACTTCTTATACAGGGATTTATTTTCTTTCAAATCATTGAAATGATTTTTCAACTATGAAAAAATAACTTGAAATTGAAATAAAATTTAAAAACCATCTATTCTAAGGCCAAATAAAATAACTTTATTTTATAATATTATATTGAATTACTTAATATAAATTATTCCAAGTATTGCATCATTAGTTAAATGTTTAATTTGACATTTTATACCTGCTATTCATAGTGATTGGCTAAAAATGTTCTTGAAATAAGCGTGTTTTTACATACTCCAAAAAATCACGTTTTCGTAACTCATTATTTAATTTTGTTTATATTATATTTAGAAGATAAATTTAAAGAATAATAGGAGAGAGGAGGAAAAAAAATAAAACATTATACAAACTAGTTAATCAAATATATGAGTAGGCAGAAATAATATACTGGCCGCCAAAAGTAAAAGAACGCTTAGAAAATGTAGCTCCATTTTTATGAAAATTTCCATTATTCACATTAAGAAATGATTAAAATTATAACAAAAAATCATCATGTTTTTCTTTTATTTCAATAATAAGTTAACCCTTCATGATTTCTGGAACACTCAGCAATTTGCCCAGGCAGGCTAACCCTTTTGCTGCGGCCTTGGGAATACGCGCACGCTTCTGTGGTGCGGCGTTAGATTGGCCAGGAACGTACACAAACGTCAACAGCAACAACATAGAGCACCAGTAATAGTAAAACGTATATATATATACGTTCTTAGTACTCTTGTTTGTGTAATATGTTGATGATTTATTATCTATTTTACTTATTTTATTTGTATATATTTAAAAGGAAATATTATACACAGTAAATTGTGAACGTATACATATAAACGTAAACAACATCACAGAACGTAGATAAGCGTCAATTTCAACTTGAGGGATTAAATCCTAAGTCAGGTCTAGAAGGCCATGGAAGTAAATCATTATTACCTAGTTCTAGGCTGTACGCGACTTTGCATTATCCTGTTTAAAAATGGGAGTTTGCAACTTTCACAGACAGGGCATTAATGTTGGTTCTAAAACCGTGTTAATGTAACGATTTGCGTTTAATGTTTCTGGATTGAACACTAGAGCAGATTTCCATTAGCGATTGCTGCTCATACCATCTATCACTTCGCTTGTATGAACTGTTCAATTTTTTGTTCTTTTTGACGACGTCTAACCATCTTACGACTTTTGTGGGCATACAAACAAAATCTCTATTTGTCGCTATAGATAATTTGATTAAGTTGGCCTATTGTAGTTTCATTGCACCATTCCAGACGACACCTCTTATGTTTAAAGAGTTAAGGGCGGTACAACTTAAGTCCAAATGATTGAATTATCCGGTAAACTGATCGAACCGAGATTTTTTGCTTTCTAGACATCTCCAATTGCTCCTGTTGTAAAACATCGGTATCAGAGAGCGACGAGAACCCGATATTCACGTTTTGTAGTGCTTTTAGGGCGTTTAGGTCGTAATTTTTACCGTTGTTTCTGTTTCTGGCCACATTTTTATCAACATAAAACTATTGTAGAGACACTTTTCCCAATTTGTTGGACAATATTACGAATAGCATTTTTGTCGATTAAGAAAAGGTATTTGATGATGTAGATTGAAATAAAATTGTTGGAAAAGAAATGTATAAATATCTATATATAATGGGCTTTTGTACAGTTGCGAGCTGCTTTTCCACTCATAATCTCTCCCCGTTTCTAGCCATTCTATGATAGCTGTGGCTGCCTCCGCTTATGTCTGCTTGGAGGGACCCACTTAAACAGCCTCTTACGCCACCGATTCTCATCTATGCGCATGAGGTGCCCAACCATTTTAGGCCCCGTTTTTGTATCCGTTGAGTAACAAGTAACGGTATTCGTCACTTGCATGTGTTCTTTAAATTTGTCATTAGATACTTTTTGTAGTCTAGACGTTCTGTCGCTACGTCACAAATAATCTATCTCAAACCGCATTTGTTCGGCGTTCCATTTCAGCGTTCACCACCCACTTTACTATCATAAGATAACACTGACTCAATCATAGATTTTCCAACGATTTTTTACTTTTTTGAATATATGTTGGGTTCATCATATTGAATTAAGATCTTAGAACTTTGCGACTGTTTTTAATACGGGTTTTGATTTTGTGCCATAATTGGTGAAAATAGCTTCTAAATATTTAAATCTGGTTTTTTTTCTGTGCACCCCTTACTTCTCTTTTCTGAGTCTTGTATCCTCTCTTGTTTCGTCACATCTTTGCATTAAGTAGGCTATCTGTTTTTTTTTTCTACCGCTTGCTTAATCTCATCGGTCTACCAAACCTAATCCTTTCTTGTTCCGTTAAGTATCTTAGACATTCTCTTGCTGCTTGATGAATTAATTTGGATATTTTCTTTATTGTGCTAGACGTAGTTTTTTTAGCATTGCTTATAATTATTGATGTACTGTATATGATGTTGTTTACGTACATGTATTCAAACATAGATCAAGTGGGTATTTGAGGTGTGAAAAAGTACATTGACATGAGGTCATTGAGGTACTTCACAACTGTCTGAGGTTATTTACACATAGGCTGAGAAGAGTCTTGGAAGTGTGTAAAACAAAGTACATTGGCAATGAGGTCATTGAGTTACTTGACAGTTGTAGCATACCAGGTACGCTGCCAGGTTTGGGGTTGTACTACTGTACACTGGCACGAGGCCTTGGGGTTGTATGTTGACACCGTATTTGGCATTGAGGTCTTAGACGTAACTGTCCTTGGGGGTTTGCTTGTCTTGAGGTTGCACAATAACTGCAAAAGGTTGTCAAGCTTACACAGGCCAGTTAGGTTATGAGGTTGTATGCAGGGCACATTACATTAGTAACTTTTGCGCAGTAAAGCGATGCGGTCAAATGATTTGACGACAAAGGCCGCTCCTTTATTATAATTACTGAGTAGTGTTGAGTTAATTAGTATACGTCGTTTAAGCACGGAGTGGTGGTTGGGAGGATAAGCGTGCGTCGCGTTAGTTATATAAAAAAATTAATTTATATAACTATGTTTTACAAGTGGGATAATCTATTTCTGATATAACTTTATTAGACTGTCTTGCTGTAGTAGGTCTAATCGCGCAGATATAAATATATCCGCGCGATTTACTTGTATTCTGACTAGTGCTTTTCTTGCTCACTTTTTAGTTATTTGATTTGTTTTATACAAGAAATAAAGATGGCCACCACTAGATACTGATCTGATTCACAATTTGGACTACGTTTGACTTTTGAATCTTTTACTAATACCGTCAGTATATTCTTGTTTGATAGTTATATAATCAAGAATAGACTTTTGGTTCATGGACGGTCGTTCCCATGTATATTGATCTTTATGTTCAAAGAATGTAGCTTTGAGTTAGTACTGACTGCACAGAATTATAAGTCTATCGTCACTATAATTTACTATCATTTCTCTAAATTTTCTTATTAAATCGTTTGTTCTTGAGCCTATTCTGGCATTTAAATCATTAGTTAAAATGAATTCTTGATGCGATTTTACTGTATTTAATTGTAATTTTAGGCATCTTTTATTGGCATATTGCACATCTTTAATAGAGTTACGATAACGGCCTAAGTATGTTATTTAATTGTGTGTTGAGATGCTATCTTCAACCTTCAAATTGGTTGGCTATGTGTTGTGACAACGTAGTAACGTTATCAGAAGATTTTGGAATATGTATAGATATCTAGAAGATCTGGAGCTTATCTAACTTTGTTCTTAGCTCATTTGCAGAGCAATTAGAAAGGTATAATGTTATGGTTTTCACGGTGTAGGACTAAAATTATTTAAGTACTTATAATGCTTACGAAAACTCGTAAAACATTTTTCATATAGCAAAAAAGAAGTACATCAAGGCTCAGTGATTGGTCTTCTATTATTTTTACTGTTTATTAATGACCTAGTAAATCACATGCTGCCAATCAAGAATATTATAAATTTTTTTTGTCTTAATTGTGCGTTTTACAGCTTTTTATATTGACCCAGAAATCTTACTACTTGTTTGAAGGGGTTTGATGTGACCAACGGCTTATTAGGTGAATTCCGAATCACCCGATGCCGATGATACACCATTTTTAATATCTGCGGATAGCTTGCATCAACTTCGTAGTAAAGTTGAAAATAGTGCCACTTAGTACAATAATGGTGCATCAAAAAAGAATATGTATATCAGTGTTATTACCATTTTGCGGACATTTTAAGTTATATTTTATTTGCTATAATTTAACGTTTTGTAATTAATTCTTTTTTTACTTTGTTTCAGGTGAGTTTCTAAAATCCTACGACATGTTTGTGAGATCTATAATATTCGTAAGTTATAGTATAAATGTTTTATGTCTCATGTACGCTTAAATTCTTTTCTGCTAACGTTCCATAGCGTTTATCAATTCGTTTACGAGAAAACTGTTTTAAATTTAAGAACGGGTTTAAAGTCTTGTCAACAAGGTGTGTGAACTCTAGATTTTTTTTCTTTTTTTTAACAGAAATTTAGTTTGGTTGAAACATGTTGCGCAATCCAGTAATTTTTAGTGGTAAATCGAGGGCATTGATCCCTAAAAAATCTTTGTAAGTTTTCTTTAACTTTTAGAAGTAAAACTTCATAATGAAAATTTTAAGTGATAAAGAGCTATACTTTTTGACTTTAATAATAGACTCATTATTAGAATTAATCTTATACTCAAAACACTAGCATATATGCATTCTGGAGACGCATTTTACTCACTATTGACTTAGCACAGAAATGTAAGAAGTTTGGAGTCACATAGTCTATTAACGTTTGCAGTGACTACTTATTATAAGCAGAACATAAAAGTGTTAGTCATCAAACGATTGGATATCACTATTTATTCAAACTTAGTGACTATTGACGATTGCATGGAGGACAAACATTAATTCTTTGACTAGCGAGCGGGTGGATGGGGGCACTTTTTTTAATAAATTGCCCGTAATCATGAAGGGGCGGGTGGGCTGAGCATTTTAAGTGGGACAACGTTTTTCTAGAATAATCAAATTATCTATGTTTGTTCTACTCTGCAATTTTTCTTATAGAACATTGAGACGGACATATGCTTGTATTTGAGACCGAGGGGAATATTAATTAACAAAAAAATTCAGGTCAGCAGTAACTAATACTCAGAGACTTATCGCCTAAAGTTTGTTATTTTTTGATAAAAATCAAAATGTGTTATTTCTAAATTAATTTTTATTACAATGTCTAACGTCTCAATCAAAAGTTGTATGATTTTTTTTTGAAAGGGCGAAGAAGGTATGTATCTGCAATAGGTCCCGTAGAGTTCTTTTAATGTACTAGGTGTGAGTGTGATCTTTGCTTTGCGCTTTGCGAACATGTGAGTTCGTTCTCAACGCCTTTACAATGTTTTGTCCGGTAGTTTTATTATCCAGATCAAGCTCCTCATTTCACCAAGTAATTTTGTTGATGCTATGTTTAACAATGTCTGGACAGTTTTCTTTGACAGCAGTTTATATTTTAAGTTAACAATCGTGTTTGTTATTATCTTCATCTTATGAGTTGTATTTGCTGCCTTTGAACAGTTTCCGATTTGAATAGTTTTTTTTTTCAGATTTAATGTTGAATTGGATGTATGCGTGATCAGGCAGAAGGCTTATCTGATACGTGCCTCTTTTTGATCACATCACTTGCTTTATAGTTTGATATTGTTTGATTTATAACTTTACTCCACGTCGCGTTTCTGAATGTGTGTGAGTTACCTTTATTTATAATAACTGTTAGATTCCAAAATATATTCTAGAAGGTATCCGGATCCGAGAATAATCTCCCGCCTGATCTCCTCTACCCTACTATGGTCACCTTAGATTTCACTTGATCTCTTTCATAATAGATTTAAGTTTAATTCATGTTTTGCTATGATACATGTACAGCGTTACATGAGGGTTTGATTTATAAAAACTATCTACTTGGAATGCTTAGCCTCTTTATCTTTCTTTTGAGAATCCATTTTCCTGGACAAGGTCGACGTTATGTTTTATAATTTACGCGTGGCCTGCTGATTAATGTCTTTGAAATGAATGCCATGTGCTCAAACACAAGTTTGCACCACCAATTATTATCTAACTTGTGTTTAAGAGCACATAAATCAATTATTCGAATTCAACTTCACCATCAAGCGATGCCGTACCACTAAGATGCATCGATGAGGATTTGTGAAGACCGAAACAATTGTCTGTATTTGGTTGGCCGCTTTGAGTAATTGATTTTAAACTTTTGTTATTCCAGATTTTCACTGAAATGTTGTTTTTTACTAATAATTTAAGTTCTTTTTTTTTTAGACAACTTGCATGTAGTATATTTGTCTAGAATTTTAAAATACGATAAACAATCATATTCTTTCGTCCTAAAACCTTTGATCAGGATTTTGGTCTATCCAGAAAATCAGAACATTCTTAGTTTATTTAAATTTTTATTTTTTTTTTATTTGAAGTAAATGGACACAAAGTAGTATTAATTTGATAAAATCGACCGTTTTTGTTTTAAAATTACTTTACCCATGGAACACAGGTAGATTATACATATATTAAGATAATTGTATACCTATACTATTGATAGGTTATCTTAAATCCTGAATACATAAATAAACAAGAAAATAATTCATATATCCAAAAATAAAACAATTTTTCTAAAAATTATTCGAACTTTATTTACAACTCTAATATTACAAAATATTATTTATTTGTCAAAAATAATAAGTAAATATTACTATCATTCTGGACTATTAATTATCATCAAACAAACTACCGAGAATTACTTAAGATAAAAATTATCAATCATATAATTTAAATATTCTCGTATATTTTTCTCATTTTTCATTTTATTCACTTGTGAAAAATGCAATAGAGTATGATGTTCACCATCGCAATGTTGACACCCATTGTCATTGCTGCATCTATTTGCAAAATGATCACCTCCTAAACAATTAAAACACCGTCGAAGTGTAATTGAAACATCCAGTTTGCGTTCAACATAAAATCCCAAGAATTTTGGGCACCTAGGTAATACATGTTTTTTGCCACCACAAAACGGACATATGCTATTACGGCGATTTCTATCTTTTTCATTTTTGTAGAAGCACGTATCCACAAACTTTAACAACTTATCAATTTTTGGAATTTCGTTGAATTTCAAGGATTGTTGAAACGCAAGTGAGGTCATTTTGTGAATTTTATTTAACATAACATTGGTAATAATGTCATTGCAATCATCTAATCTACCAAGTGCACCCAATTCTCTTATTTGGGCCGTACATCCATCAATTACGAGTCTGAAAATAGTAGCATCTTTTTCATGTGTTATTTTGGGCAAATTTAAAATTGCGTCTATATGTTTCTTGGTTTTAATCCACAAATTTCCATAAAGATTCCGCAAAGTATCCCAGGCGATATTATAGTTTCCAGGAACTATTTCCAAAGATTGTATTGCTTCAGCCGGTATTCCACTCAATGATGCTTTCAAATAAATCAATTTTTGAGTTTCCAATATATTTTCATTTCTATCCATCATGTTATTAAACGATTGTTCAAATTCGTTCCATTCTTTCAGGTTGCCGGAATAC
This sequence comes from Tachinus rufipes, assembly GCA_963932245.1. NCBI lineage: Eukaryota > Metazoa > Arthropoda > Insecta > Coleoptera > Staphylinidae > Tachinus > Tachinus rufipes. Next base: position 83,459,839 of record OZ010744.1, read on the forward strand.
CGAGGCAAACTTATACTGGACACATTCGATTGATTTGACGATTCTAATGTTGAATTACCATCATTATATTCATTAATCAGTTTATCTGCTTTACCAATTGTATCATGGAATCCCAATTCAAATGCAGCTATTATTTCTCCATCTTTTCCTGATTCTATTAATTCCATTTCTTCTTGTATGCAGGTAAACTTTTCCCACAGCAATTCGACTTTATTTTTATATGATATCAATGTGGAAATATTTACATTATTATCTGTTAATGTATCCACGTAGTTTCTGAATCTTTGCAATTGCGAATGTATATATTGACGTTTGTTTTTTAACTTTGTGATAGGTTGGTTTGAACACATGTTCACAAACGTTATTTTAAAATGTGATTGTGAGTAAAACCGACCTTGCGGAGTGAATGATTTCTCTATACTGACTGGGAGTGGGAAAACCTGTTCGCTTGTCTTTAAAGACGGAATATAGAGAGGGTAGGGTGGTTGGTGCATATATTTGCCCATATTGTATTATTATAGTATTTTAGTAATTGCTAAATAAGTATATGGATTAAATATTTTAAATCCTTATTACTTAATCTGCTATGAAATGGTCATTAGTATTAAAATATTGTATTACTTCTCATGTATAAAAATATACGTATTGACAGATATATTTATTTATAAACTTTTTTTAATCAAATTTTAACTTCATTCCGTAATTTATGAGTTTTATTTAATCATCTTTGTTGAAGTCTGGTAGGACCATAGTTATTCATTAAGATTTGTAATATAAATTAAACACATGCCTCAGAATAATGTCTTCTATGTGATTATTTTATATTATTTAAAATGGCCGTTTTACAATCATAGCAAAATAATGTTTAAAGTAACAATTTTTAAGCAACCAATTTCCTGGTATTTATTAGGTTTGGGGTACGATTCTGATAGATGTGATTTTTCTCATATAAATGACCTAATGTCAATAAAATGAGACAACATGCTACTTATAGTCCAGGAGCTGCTGACAAAAACGCCAGACACGCGGGACACCTGATTCTGGCACGCTAAGAATGGTGTAATTTTAATAGTACTCATAAATTGGTTTGGAAAAGCTGAAAATTTATCGGCAGATAGTCGATTAACCTTAATAATCGAACGCACGGCGTCAGCTCAGCTGCGTACATGTTACAAGAACTAACTTAATGCAAATGATTTGGAAAAGCTGAAATTTGGGAATATGTCAAATTACGTCATTAAATTCATGAAACAAACAGCCAGACATAGTTTTCATAGAACCCAATCAGTCAGCAGTCAATTGAAGTCGTGATAAGGCGCACGCCAAGAATTAAAAAAGCATTCATTCATTGGTAGAACTGAGCAGCAGATGCATGATTATTAAGGTGTCTGAATGCTTAACTAAGATTTTGTAATGGATCGACTATCTGTCGATGAATTTTTAGCTTTTCCAAAACAATTTTTTTGGGTACTAATTAAAATTACATCTTTCTTAGCGTGCTAGCGCCAGGTGTCCCGAAACCTGGAGTGCTGACTCTACATAGGCGTTCTAAATATCAGGCCTTCCAAAGTTCTTGCACTTTTTTGTCACCACCAGCTTCTGGAGTATTAAGGTGTCCCTAGACGATCAATATTATCATCAATAATATTGAACAATATATTGCTAGGAACACCTACACTTTGCAATATAATTGCGTAACCTTTTTGTTAGTTAAGCGGTACCTAGACGTTTAATATTATAGTCAATATATTGCACAATAATTGATAATATACAATAATATTGACCGTCTGTAGATCATATTGGAAGATTGCACAATATATTGAGTCAATTCATTTTATTATTCAATCTAACCTAAAAGTATTTTTATTTTTTTTTTAACTATTCTTTCATCTATCTGCGCCTTTTTTCTCTTTCTTTCTTAAATCTATAACTAAAGCAATAGTTACACAACTTGCTTTATTTTATTCCACATGTTGACTGCAGAAGTGTTAGTAACTAAAAAAAGTTTGCGCGTTATATTGCAACGTCTAGGTGGCCCTAGCAATATATTGTGCAATAAATTGTTCAATATTATTGATGATAATATTGATCATCTAGGGGCACTTGTGACACTTCTGCAGTCAACATGTGGAATAAAACAATGCAAGTTGTGTGACTATTGCTTTAAGTATAGCTTTAAAAAAGAAGGAGAAAAAAGGCGCAGATGTATGAAGGAATGGTTAAGAAAAAAAAAAATACTTTTAGGTTAGATTGTAGAATAAAAATCAATTTTTTTTCTGATTGACTCAATATATTGTGCAATCTTTCAAGATGATCTACAGATGGACAATATGATTAAATAGTATCAGTTATTGTGCTATATATTAACTATAATGTTGAACGTCTAGGGGCCGCTTTAGATTTCACTGACATGACGTAATTCACCGATGTCAGAATCGACCCCCTTTTCTGACGCTCGGAAAGGTATCTAAATCAATGCACTCAAATAAAATAATGCTTCTATTTAGGTATTCTTTTATATACATTCATTTGGTTTGTGTGTTTGATTTGCATGGTCTAAGACTGGTACAAAACGGCACTTGGAACAAACTTAATGTGTGACAAAGAAAGTTTTCTTCTTCTTCTTCTACTTTAATTAGATCTTTTGATCTGTTAATTGGGGCGCCTTGGGATCTCTTGGGATGTCGATTGCCAACTGTCCTTCTACCTCTTAGGTGGTCTTCCTGTGGGTCTATTTTTTGCTGGTCTGCTCTGGAGTGCTATCCGCGGTAGTCGATCTTCTGTCATTCGGGCTACATGATCGTGTCATTGTTGTTTTATTTGCCTTCCCCATCTTACCACGTCCTGCACCTTACATTTATTTCTTATATCCTCGTTACTGGTTAGGTCTCTTCTTGTATTTCCGAGTATGCTTCTTAGGGTTTTCATTTCTGATACACGGAGCATGCTCTTTGTTTAAGTTGTCCCTTCTCGAACTTCAATACCTTAGGTCATGATTGGCCTAACGCAGGTCTTGTAAATCTCGACAAATAAATATGCGCACTGACAGCACGTCAGTGCGCATATTTATTTGCCCATACTACCTGTTGTAAGCATCCTGCTATTGCGGTTCCTTTGTTGATCTGACTTCTCAGATCATGTAATGGAAGTCCGATATGTCCATGCCCACGTACTTAAACTTGGATACTTGCTGGATAGGTTGATCTTGGACTACGAGCTTACACCTTCTGGTTAGTGTCATGCACTTTGATTTTTCTACTGATATGTTTATATTTAGTTTTTCTGCTGTTAGATATAATTTATGGAGCTGTCGTTGCAGGTTATTCTCTGTTTCTGCGATGATAACTGCGTTGTTGGCGTAGCATATTATGCTGATTTTATTTTGGCCCGTTCGATAACCGAGACCCATCGCTGACAATTCTTCTATAATTTTGTTTATTAGTAAGTTGAATAGAAATGGGCTGAGACTAACTCTCTGTCATATTCCCACTGGTGTTCTTAGGTTTTTTGTGTAGCTGTTTCCTGCTTTAATCTTTGTGTAGTTGCCGGTATTTAGATTGTGTATAGCTTTGACAATGTTGTCGGGAGTTTTTTTTTAGTAAGTGTATATCGTCAGTCAAGTGTACTTTGTCAAATGCCTTGGTCAGGTCGACAATTCATAGGTATGCTGGCACGTTGTATTGGATTGCTTTTTCTTTTAGTTGTTTGATTATGAATAAGGCATCTGTAGTAGATCTGTTTCGTCTGAAGCCCTTCTGTTTTTGATTCCTTTTTGTATGTTTTTGATGAGATGTTTTATAGCTCCCTGTGTTTGATGTTTCTGGGGCACTATATAGTTGAAAGTAGTTTTCCCATGTCAATATGTCAATTCCTTTAATTTGTATAAATTCGTTTACAGGCTTTTTCTTGTTCTTGAGCATCTTCCAGACCTTTCGTTGTGCTTCATATATGTCGTGATCCATATCGTTGGTGAACTTGTTCCAGTGTTTTTTCTTTATTGATCTAATTTTAGAGTTAACTTGGTTTCTAGTTGCTACATACTCGGCGTGCAGCATCTTTTTTTTGTGATAGCTTTTTCACTTCTGTACAGAACTATGGCTTTGTATTATTTCTTGCGTTTATGTTCACCATTCTTTTACCAATGGCTTCTTTGACTGCGAGTTTTGATTTTTTTCCAGCTGTCCTCCACATTTAGTTCTGCTATATCGATAAGTTTACTGGATAGTCTGTTTTTGTACAGGTGCCGTGTACTGTCGTCGGATAGTGATTCAGTGTTACATTTTTCAATTGTGACTTTAGCTGCCTTCATTTTGCGAGGTGATTCTAGCAGTATTTTACAGAGAATCATACTATGATCTGTTCCAACATTTGTTGAGTTAAGAGTTCTGACGTCTAGTACTTGTTGTGGTTTGATGGTTTTGTTGCTAAGTAGTCAATCATAGATTTCTTGGCTATTGCCAAATGTGTATTTATGTTGATTTTTATGAGGTAAATAGGTATTGTTGATCCTCAGTTTGTTTCTAGCACAGAAATCAATTAGAAGTTCTCCGTTCTCGTTGATGATCGGCTGATTTTTATTTCACATTTAGTATAGTAGTACTTTATCGGTTCCGCCTGTTTGGTCTATCGTGTCCTGGACTACTTGGTAGAAATGTTCGGACTCCTCTTTGGGTTGGCTGATATCTGGTGCGTAGATGCTCAGCAAATGTATAACGGTGTTGTTAATCTTCAGCGTAGTCTTTAGTATTCTTTCGTTTACGTACTTTATATTTTCTATGCTATGTTGGTATTTCTCGTGAAGTAGAAGCCCTACTCCTGCTTGCGCTCGTTCTTGCTTAGCTTTTCCGTCGTGGATCAGAATATATTCACCATACTTAGATGTGCCTTGTCCTTTTTTCTTTGTCTTCGATAACGCACATACATACGTCTATTTTATGGTCCTTCATTTCATTGCATACTTCTTGGTCTTTTCCACTCCAAGATGACAAGGAAAGTAATTGAAGAAAAATGTTACGATATAGTGTCAATTGTAGTTTGTATGTAAATAAAGTTGTATGTATTAACACACAATTTCACATTTCAGGTGCACCTTCAGAAAGATCAGACTAATTGAAAACGACAGGATATTGTATTTATTTAGGCATTGCTGTGCATTGGCTTGCTTCATATGTTTGTATGATTTTTACTAAGTAAAAAGTTGAATTATAGTTAGAACTCTGGAAGTGTGTCTTCAGTAGGTCGGTCCTGTAGAGTTTGTTTGACCTATTTTGTGTAATATTCTTTTTTTTTATCAGCAGAGATTCAATATTTGCAGTGCGATTTTGCTCAGCACTTTTTGGAGGCGAGACAATGTTAGTTTGTTCTCAAAGCCTTCACAGTATCTCTTCTGGGAGGTCTTTTTTAATCTTTTTTATAGCATTGTTATATGCTGTGAGACTGATTCTGTATGAGGCCTAGTCACCGTGTCTCCTTGTTTAACATTGCTTGCCCATGTCCTGTCAAGCTCTTTATTCTATCAAATAATCTTGTTGCTGGTAAGTTTGACAGTGATTGGACAGTTTCCCTGTTTTTATGGAGTTATAAAACGTGTTTGTTCTTATCTTTATCTTATGAGTTTTTTTGCTGTCTTTGAACAGTCCCCGATTTCACTAGTATTTTGATGTAAGTTTTTTTTTAGGTTTTTGTGTTTTTGTAGGAACTTTTTTTTAGAAATGCGTTGACACGAGCTATTTTCTATCACTTCACTTGCTTTATTGTTTGCTAACTTTACCCCACGTCGCTTTTCTGAACGTGTGCGAGTTACTTTTATACATAATAACTATGTTAGTTTTTAAAATGTGTTTTAGAATGTATGCGGATTCATAAATACACTCATTCGTTCCTGATTTCTTCTATCTTACTATGGGTACCTTGTCTGTCACTTGGTCTCTTCCATAATAGATTTAGTTTAATTCATGTTTTGCTATAATACATGTACGGGACAAGGTCGATGTTATGTTTCATACTACTTGTACATTACGCACTACCGCGGGTGCTACCGTGTAGTAACGTAAATTGTTCTGAACGACCTTCAACATTGCTAGTCTTAAAAATCTATAAATGCTTTGGAAGATTTTGGAATATGTCATAGGAGGCTTTTATGGCACAAGTTCAATGTTACTTTGCTGTCTGTAGTTAGTTAGTTTAGTTTTATAGCATATCAGCCTAAAAAGACTATTAATGCACTTTGCTGTCTGTAAAGCCTGTTTTATAGGATATGCCCAAGTATGGATTCTTGGGATACCTTACACACTTTTGGAAATCATATTTAAGGTTTTTGCATAAATTTTAACTTCTGATGTACTGTATAAACTAGTTAAATAATTAAATTTTGTGTTTTTAAATTTTTTGTTTACTTTGGCTTGCTTGGTCATACCAAATTGTTGTTTTTTACTCTGGTAATTTAGGTTCCTTTTTTAGACAACTGGCATATTGTACCGTCCTAAAAGCTTTGATCAGGATTTTGGTCTATCCAATATAGTTTATTTAAATTTGACACATAAAGACCGACAATCATTATTTTAATTTTTTCTTTGAAGTAAATGGACACAAAGTTGTATTAAATTGATAAAATCGACAGATTTTGTTTTAAAATTACGTTACCCATAGAAGACAGGTAGATTATATATTAAGATAATTGTATACGTATACTATTGATTGGTTACCTTAAATCCTGAATACATAAATAAACAAGAAAATAATAACATATACCCAAAAAAATATTTAATAAAACATTTTTACTAAAGATCATCCAAACTTTATTTACAAACTCGAATATTACAAAATATTATTTATTTGTCAATAATGATCACTATCATTTTGGACTATTAATTAACATTATTATAATAGTTGTTAACTATTATAACAATGTTCGCCAAACAAAATTATGTCTGCTTTTCTTATTTTTCATTTTATCGACTTGTGAAAAATGTAATAAAGATTGATGTTCACCATCACAATGTTCGCACCCAATGGCTTTGCTGCATCTATTTGCAAAGTGATCACCTCCCAAACAATTAAAGCACCGTCGATTTGAAATTAATACATCCAGTTTGCGTTCAATATCAAATCTCAGGAATTTTGGGCAGCGAAATAAGAGATGTTTTTTGCCAACACAAAACAGACAGGTGACATTATGGAAATTTTTGTATTTTTTATATTTTCCGAATTTGTTATGTAGAAACTTTAATAACTTCTCAATTTTCGGAATTTCGTTGAATTCCAAAGATTTTTGAAACTCACATGGGTTCCATTTGTGAATTTTCTTTAAAATAATATTGACAATAATGTCATTGCAATCATCTAATCTACCAAGTGCATCCAATTCTCTTATTGGGGCCTTACATCCATCAGTTATGAGTTTCAAAATAGTAGCATGTTCGTGTGTCATTGTAGGCAAATTTAAAATGGCATCTATATGTTTTTTGGTTTCAATCCACAAGTTTCCATAAAGATTCCGCAATGTATCCCAGGCGATATTATAATTTCCGGGAACTATTTCCAATTCATGAATTGCTTCAGCCGCTGTTCCACTTAATGATGCTTTCAAATAAAGCAATTTTTGTGTTTCCGATATATTTTCATTGCTATCCATCATGTTATTAAACGATTGTTCAAATTCGTTCCATTCTTTCAGGTTGCCGGAATATCGAGGCAAACTTATACTGGACACAATGGATCGATTCGATGATTCTAATGTTGAATTACCATTATAATATTCATCAATCAGTTTATCTGCTTTACCAATTGTATCATGGAATCCCAATTCAAATTCAGCTATTATATCTCCATCTTTTCCTGATTTTATTAATTCTATTTCTTCTTGTACGCTGGAAAACTGATCCCACAGCAATTCCACTTTATTTTTGTACGATAACAACGTGGGAATATTTATATTATTATCTGTTAATGTGTCCACGTAGTTTCTGAATCTTTGCAATTGCGATTGTATATATTGACGTTTATTTTTTAACTTTGCGATGGGTTGGTGTGAACACATGTTCACAAACGTTATTTTAAAATGTGACTGGGAGTAAGACCGACCTTGCGGATTGAATGCTCTCTGTATACTGATCGGGAAAACGTGTTTGCTTGACGCTTGTCTTTAAGACGGAATATAGAGAGGGTAGGGTGTTTGGCGCATACATTTGCCCAACTCGTATTGTTATTATTGTAGGATTTTAGTAATTAAAGAAATAAGTATATGGATTAAATATTTTAATTTATTTTTATCATTTATTTTAAAATATTGCATTAATGTATAATAATTAATTATTATTATTTTTTTAAATGATATTAAAATTATGTTTTCCGCAATTTATCAGATTGATTTAATTCTAATTCTGGGTTAGGTCATAGTTATTCATTAATACTATTAATTTAGATTAAAACATATATGTCAGACTATGTGACTGAAAGTGTTGTTCCTTATATTCGTTATTTAAATGATTTGAAAAGGTCGCTTTAGATCTATAGGCGAATGATATTTATCATATTATACGAGTAATAATATCCTTATACGTAAGAAAAGAGAAAAGTCTGCTACGATAAAGTGCGAATTGCAAAGAAATCAGCGTAGTTTGTACGAGGGGATGTTATATACTTAGCTACGAAAACAGAGTTACAGAACAACCAGAATTTTATTTTTCAGTGTAAGAACCATTAACACTAGCACATTTATTTCAACATTTTTCTATTAACGCTAAGCTTTTGGTAATTTTACAAAATACGACAGCGTCTTTCAAGTCGTCATTCGTTAAAAATCGATATTTGAGTTTTGGAAAAAGATAATAATCACGGGGTCGAGGCCCGCACTCTAAGGTAAGTATTATAACGAAAACTGCAACTCGTTCCTATTTGTTCATATAAGGTTCAAACTATATTTTGTCAGAATATTTAAATTAGTTAAATTATATTTGCAAATAGCATTAAAATGCATTCAAAAGTACCTAATAACGCAGTTATTTCTATATTTTTTCGGTTATTTCTAACTAAAATACTTGAAAAAATAAATTGATTTTCAAATTATACTTAGAAATGGGAATGACGCCAAAGTTGCTGTTTTTGTTAAATTACTTCAAATCAAGGTAGCAAGTGCAAGTGATCTCAGAAGAGCTAGTGGAGCTTAAGTTTGTAGGAAACTGTGAGAAAAAGGTTGTTAGAAAACAATCTAGAGTTTCAGGAGGTCAGTTCGAAACTCACGTTTGACTATGGCTCACAAAAGGAACAGCCTAACGTTCTTTCAACAACAAACGTTTGACAACCTTTCAAGAAGACAGGTTTTTGCGCAACTGTGTGCTTAGACGGCGCACATCTACTGTTAGAGACCTGCAAAATAACCTCAGAAGAGCCACTGACGACGACGTGTGGAAGCAACGGTTGACTATGGTTCTCAGAAGGAACAGCCTAACGTTTGCTCAACAATGCGTATTGGGGATGGCGCAGTAGTTCTCGTTTTTTTTAGCGACCTGTTACAACCCTTTAACAAAACAGATTTTTGGTTTATTGTGCGCTTAAACTGCGCATATCTACTGCTAGAGACCTGTAAAATGACCTCATAAGAGTTAGTGGCGGAGTTCAAGTTTGTAGGAAACCACGAGAAAAAGGTTGCAAGAAAACAATCTAAGATTCACGGGTGATTATGGGTTACAAAAGGAACAACTGACATTAGTTCAACAACATGCAAATTGGAAGATAACGCATATTTTTCAGTTCTCTTTAGCGATAGTCCAGATTTTGGTTGAACATTATTAGCACGTATAGGTGAACGTCATCGAGAATAACCTGTTGAAGATGTTGATAGATTTAAAAAAGGATTTGACATGGTATAAGCTGGCATCTCTTAATACTATTGCTTTTGCTGGACAAATGAAGTTACCCGATACATAAAAGACGTTCTCACAAACCGTGGTACGTGCTCTAGAGCTTTTATAGGCCTCGAATTGTTCTAGCAAGACACTTCATGGAGGAATACCGAAACCCAGTTATGTACAGGCCAACAGCTTTTTACGAAGAACGGGGCAACACACCTTAAAAGGAGATTGATTAAAAGTGCGTCACAAAGATGTCTTCCTTCAATCTTGTGTAGGTCATACGCTTTAGCCTAATGTATTATTGTTTTGTCAATTTGACTGTTTTTTGTTTGAAAATGGAAGGCTTCAATAAAATTTCACTTAATGTTTTGCTAATTTATTGGTACAGCATATTTTTAAATGATTTAATACATGATTAGGTTATAATTGAATTATAGATGTTACAGCAAGGCAAACTAGATTTTATAAGTTATTTGCTTTCATATAAAATGGAGTGAAATATATTTTTTGCCTGCCTCTTTCTACCGAAACTATATGTTCCGAAACAAAAGTTAATATTTATCTTTTACGGCATTTGATTAGGCTGTAAATTGCGATTTTACATGTCATACTCTAAAATCTGACAGATAGTGGCAGATTATAATTAACACTGAAATGGGGCAACTTTAAAATATCGATTGTAAGACTCGTTTCACACGTATACGGTTTCATTCGGTTCGGTTCATTTTCGGTCGCTTCCGACTGTGTTTCGGTTTCTATTCGGTACCTAATATATAAACAGTATAGCGCTGAATACTCCCTCCGTCCCTCGACACAAACAAGTTTCTATAAGGTGCGAACTCGTATCTAGTGAACAAAAAACAATGATTTTATTATTATTTTTTGAAAGTTGTTGTCGTAGTTTTTCTAATAAAATTAGCGGTTTACCAGATGTTGATGTGGATTGGCTGATTTTTGCAGTACAATCTAGATCAGTGCTGTGTGACAAAACTTCTAAAAATATAAAGATAAACTCAAGACGCAGGAAGCATGGAAAGACGTTTGTATTGAAATTTTCATCGACTTTGATGAATTTGACGTCATTAAAAAAATTGAATTGGATAAGTATTGAAAAATTTATTTTGTCATGAAGTAATTTTTCAGCACATCTCTTACATGTTTGGCTAACATAGTTGCCTGATCTCTCCTCATTTTGCCTAAGGATATCTTCAAAACCTGAGATAGACAACATGTTTTTTATTTCAAAACCATCTCGGTCTTGTACAAAATTGTGCAAAACTACACAAGCTTGATCAGGATTCAAGTTAATTGCGCGATGTAAGATTCTTCATTTGTTACTAAGTATTCCAAATGTACATTCCACGTTCCTGCGAGCTCTGCACAGACGATAGTTAAAGATCCTTTTCTCTTCTGTCAAACTATGTTCACCGTATGGTTTGAAGAGAAAGGAGAAAAAATTTACTTAAAATTTCAATCTATAATAAAATTGATGATCATTTGTGCATTTTACAGACTTTTTAAGATGTAAATATTTTTATATATATAATTCAAGTTATAATTATTGACAGTGTAATACAGGCATAAGAAGAAATTTTGTTGCTTAAAATATACTGTACTATTACTAAATGTTACCGACATTGTTGATTTACTTGATTTTAAGGTTATGTTATCTTGAGTGATTTGATTATATTTGTTAAATTCAATGCCAGTTATTCTATCAATATCTGACTGATTTTTAAACTACTTTTCATCACAAAAGTAATTTAATAACAGTGTACTGTCTGATAACAACCATGGATCCTGGCAGATCATAAGGAATTATCTGCATTATTTGTTATAACTCTTAAGATATATATTTATTATACAATATAGTGTACATTTTTTAAAGGAGATGTGTAGGATTCTTCGATACATTAAATTGTTAAATATGACAACATAACCACAAAGTTAGTATCAAAATTATTTATATAAATATAAAAGAAATGCTTTATTTGTACTATTGTGGTATAGTTTTTCTTCACTGCTTAGCTATTTATTGTTTTGTGGTTATTACATTTAACAAGCAGTTTCTTTAGTCAATTTGATGTAAGTATTGATAGAATGATGTATGTCAAATAATATACCGAAAAATCATACAGATTAGCCAAAAAAATCTAAAGCGGAGTAGTTTTTACCTTAATCTCATAACAATTCAACTCAGTTTTAATTTGTTGTTTCATTGCTATATTTCATTCTACTTACCGTTTTAAGAATAATCATAAAAATAAATAAAATTATTAAATTTAAAATAATATATTTACAATATAAACAAGTCATTAGAACAAAAATTAACAAGTATTTTGACTTTGAAATATTATTATTATGAAATAACTAACTCATTACATAGTAAATTAACATAATCAAATTATAAACCTACTGGTATAATATTATAATAGTCAATAACAAATGCATTTATAAAATACAATTAATCGTATTGATGTAAAAGTGTATGATGACGCTCTCCACATCTATGACAAGATTGAATATTGTTGCACTCATCAACAGAATGATTGGGGCGCAGACAATTCAAACACACATTGACCTCGTTTACAATATTTAGCCTATCTCTAATTTCCAGCCTTTTAAACTGATCACAGCGATATAAATTATGGTCTTCAGAACAAAATACACATAGTCCACTTGGCCAATATATGGTTGGTCCAGATCGCACATTTGCTTGTGCTAATTCATCACATTTTTTCTTTAGAAATGCAAGCATGCTCCTGAATGTTGGAATTTCATCAACACTTAAAGAACTTTCCCATTCTGTGGCTGTTATAGGGTCTAATTTTTTTAAAATAATGTTTGTAAGAATATCATCCCATGCATCTACAGGCCTGCCTAGACCTTCCAATTCTTCTAATTGAGCTAATCCTACTTCAGTAATTGTTTTAATACAGCAGTGTGTTTCGGATTCCATCTCTGGTAGGTTTAAAATGGCCATAACATGTTTTTTAATTGCTTCTCTCATATTACCAAATAAATTGTTTAAAATTGTCCAGGCAAGATTATAATTATCAGCTGTAACTTCTAGAGTATTTATTTCTACAGCAGGTGGTCCGTTTAATGATGCCTTCAGGTAATAAAATTTATCCAAATCTGATAATGAGTCATTGCTATCAACGATTTCTTTAAAGGATTCCACAAAACTTAACCATTTGTTGGGTTCGCCATTAAATCTCGGAAGTCCGGGCTTCCGATTTGGTGCGGCCACTTCAGTCTTGCGATTTGATGCGGTTACGTCAGAACTACGTTTTGGTGGTACTATTTCCGTCAAAGCAGACGAAATGGAGAATCCTGATAATGAAATATTATCATCATCCTCAAGCATCGAATTTGTCGGCGATATATTATTCGAAATAATGTGCTCTGCTTCGCCGACCGCTTGGTGGAATCCCATTTCAAATTCGTGTACGATCGGATCACCTTGAAATTTTACGTCGAGTGATTCCAATTCTTGTTGCACATTTGAAAATTGGTCCCATAACGGTTCCACTTTGTTTTTGTATGATGATAACGCGGCAGTGTTTAGAAGAATATCATCGTTATCGTTCAATGTTGCGAGATGAAGTTTGAATCGGTTTAATTGTGATACGATGTATCTCCGCTTATCTTGCAGCTGTTTAATGTTAGGGGCGACTTGTTGAGATGTTGCCATTATTAACTTTAGTGATTTTACTGATGCACGACACGCTGACTAACTGCTGCCTGTTGCTCGCTGCTTGCTTACTAATGCTTACTGAAATTGAATGAGAATAACTGGTATTTCAATCTTCCCCGCGCAAACATACATGAACGTAGTGTGGAGGGGATTTAGGGTTGTCCAGGTTCCAGGTAGCATTGCCTGTAAATTTGTTTTATTATTATACACCTAATACAGGAATAAAAATATAATAAAAGTTCAAGGTCTAGGATTAATTTTTATGTTTTAATAATGTAACAGTACGATAATTTTCTACAGCTTATTATAAATAAATAAAAATAGTAATATACACTGCGCCTCAGAGAAAACGGGCCACCCGAAAAATTTACGCAATTATCCACCTTTTAAAATATTTCTTGTTTTTAATTAAATAAACGAGTTAGTTAATTTTTGCTTAGTTTCCATTTGTATTTCATGAAAACGTCGGACTGTATGCTAAAAGAATTACTGAATAAATTTATTGCAATAATAATAAACAATATTTAAAAAGGGGGATAATTATATAAATTTTTTGGGTGGCCCGTTTTCTCTGACGCGCAGTGTAGAAGTAAAATGCAACGTAGATATTTGCGAGATTGAAATGAATTGTAAACGATAAACAATGTTCGTTAACCGGCGTGCGTGCCTATTTTACATAACATAACAGTGACGCGATGTTGATGAATGATGACTCACGTTAAAATTGGCGGGAATTTATTAACTATGTTCAGGGCAGTATCTAGAGCAAAATTACGGGGCTGTTGATTTTTTTATAGAGGTGTGGAAAGATATGGATTATGAAAAAAACATACAATTTTGCTGTTTACAGACATGTGTAAAATTTTTAAAAGTTAAGTTTGCAAATCTGTATCAAATGAGTCAAATTGTACACAAACTGTCAAAAAACATATTACGTTTATAAAAAAAGTTACTAAAACTGTCAAACAAGTTACAGTAATATTTTTATGTTGAAGAACTGTCAACAAAACATACGTTTTTTTTAGTTATTGTGATTCGGAAATAATTGTTGTTAAAATGTCATATTTTGGAAAACAATATTGTATTCTATACTGTCAAAAAATGTAGGTACATTCTACAAATAAATGCTAAATTGTCAAAAAGTTAAAAAAACTGTCAAATAGTTTTTTTAGCAATGTGGTAAGTTGGCATCAATCTGTAAAATTGTGTTTTAAACTGTTTCTACATTTGTTTAAAAGTTACTAAAAACTTAAAAACTACTATTACTTAAACAGTTAAACAATTTACAGCTATGTAATCAAATGCGTGCCATCTGCATGATATGTCAAATTGTATTCTAGATTGTTACTACATCTGTTTAAAAAAATACTATATCTGTCAAACAATTTACAGTAACAATTTATGTATGAATTTATTATGGCAGAAATAGATGTCAAATGGTATTCTAAATTGTCAAAAATTTTCAGCAATCTAATAAGTTTGCATAAATTTGCCAGATCTGTCAAACAGGATCTTATATTCTTCAAAATGTTACTTTAACTGTAAAAAAGTGAGTGAAAACTTTAAAATGTCATTAAAACTGTCAAACAGTTTACAGCAATGTAATAAAATAATAAAATGCATACAATCAGCCAGATATGTCAAATTGTATTTCATTCTATCATAAGTTAGAAGCAACTAGCCAGATCTGACAAACTGTATTCTAAACGGATTAAAATTTATTTAGCATTTTCAATGGTTAAATTTCTCATTTATTAGTATTCGGAAAAGTTATGTAGTATCTGGAATGGAAGCTTACTATCATTTTTAGCGTTGAAGTTGATTTGGTGGTCGCAAGCGCTGTAATCTCGAAAACAGTGCGTCTGAGAGAAAAACGACTTGTGCATCGGAGATCGTGGGGAGTAGAGGTTTGTCCGAAAGCGGTTGATCGCACTTTACCGAAAATTCTTCCGAGTTCTTGTTTGATACGTTTCCATTTTTTTTAGCAAGTTTGTAAGCCCAGAATGATAATGAGAATAGAAAAATAAACTCGGATATTCTGTCAGAAAACTTGTGAAACAGTCTTTCTAAACCAATTGCAATTGCTGTTATGCGATGAACTGTTTTAGAAGTGATGGCGTTATTTACTCTTTCTTTAAATGTTGGATCTAACAGTCTGAAAAACTAATTAGTGAAAAATATAAGAGAATTAGGCATAACGTGTTTTTCTGTTTAAATGTTTTAATACATTTTTTATGTTTTGTATAACTATTTTGATATGTTTTATAATATTACTAATTAATGAGTTTAAATAAAAAAATATATAGACATTTATAACAAACAAACTTATTGTGAATTAGTGACATTAAACTAAAAATTAATCTGTTTTTCTTATAGTTTAATAGGTATCTTATTAGGAGTTGGATATTATGGCTCCAAAGTACATATATACGAAAAAGTATCCAGAAAGCAAAATACTGTATAAAACCACATGCTTTAAAATAAATCACTTTTAATATTCTCTGAAAGTTTTCAGCGAGTATTTCTTACAATATTTCTAATGTTTATGTTTAACATAATAAGTACATCATTAGCCATACACTAATCATTTGAATAATTATCTTTAAATCTGCATTAAGCTTACAAATCTTATAAATGAGATCTATCATTACAAATATTGTTTTTTGGTACTACCTGAAATTATTATTTACAAGAGCAACGAGTATTTCTTAGTATTACCACACATTCAATTATATTCTTATTAAAGTTATAAAATTAATAATATACGTATTGCTTTGCTTTTATTCTGATGAAAAAATGTAGTGTTTTTATTACATTCGATTGACCTTATCACCATTGATCACAATCCGTTCTAGGTTTCTTTCTGCATCGATCGAGTCTGTTTCTGCATGGATCTTTTCGCTTACATGGATCTATTTCTGTAGTCTTGCATTTCTTTTCTATATCTTTCTGGCATGCATCTTTAGGCACTGGTGTGTTTCTTATACAGGGTGGTGGTTCTTTTTTGCATGGATCTTTTAGGCATACTTTTTCGCACTCGCCGCATTTCTTATGTCTCTCACTGCATTTCTTATATATCTCATATAAGTCATCGCATTGCTTATCGCTGAAACTTCGTTTGCTAGAATTTATCACAAGACGCTTTATAATTTCTCTTATGCATGGCCTAAACATAATTTACTTAAATTTTTTTTAATGCAATGAGATGACAGATTGATTTGACAGTAAACAAAGAAAATGTGATTATTAACATTTTTTCTTGCAAGGGTCAGGTTTGCATGGACTTGGTTTGGGGCTTTTTTTGCAATCAGGTTTACAAGGGTCATCTTTCTTTTTGCAAGGATCTTCTTTTTTACAAGGATCTTCTTTTTTACAAGGATCTTCTTTTTTACAAGGATCTTCTTTTTTACAAGGATCTTTCTTTTTGCAAGGATCTTCTTTTTTACAAGGATCTTCTTTTTTACAAGGATCTTTCTTTTTGCAAGGATCTTCTTTTTTACAAGGATCTTTCTTTTTGCAAGGATCTTCTTTTTTGCAAGGATCTTCTTTTTTACAAGGATCTTTCTTTTTGCAAGGGTCTTCTTTTTTACAAGGATCTTTCTTTTTGCAAGGATCTTCTTTTTTACAAGGATCTTTCTTTTTGCAAGGATCTTCTTTTTTTATCTGTTTACATGGACTTTGTTTTGGCATCTCTATTTTACACTTAGGAGGTCCCTTTGGTTTGTTTTTACACGGGTCTTCTTGCTTGGGTTTTGCTTTATTTTTACATGGATCTTCTTGCTTGGGTTGTCCTTTATTTTTACACGGATCTGGTTGCTTAATATTACAAGAATCTGGTTGCTTAGGCGGTGGTTCCTTACTTTTGCAGGGATCAGCTGGCTTGCACGGGCCGGGTGTATAATTTTTGCAGGGATTTTCTGTTTTGCCTGCGCCGGCATTTTCTGGTTTGCCCGGGCAGGGCGGCTTATTTTGTATAGGACATTTATTACTATCGCCACTACCTTTTCCTCCTTTTCCTCCTCCTTTACAACCATCACCGATAACATTAATCCAAGCTTTGGAGGTAATTGCTGGATTATTCCATGTCACCATGTTGAAAATACGTTGTGGTATTAATCTAATCGAATTCATTGTGGATTTTAAGTATTATAAGATGATTTTAATGTATGGCGTAATTACGGGTAATTTTGACGTGACTGATTAATTTATGTAATGACAATAAATGTTATTTTAGTTTCTTATGTAAATCAAGTAATGTATGAGATATTGGCAACAACAACAATCTAAACGCTAACAACTTATTAGAGTTTTTATATTAGGCAGCTACATATGCTCACTATAGTTTGTCCGCTTTAAGACTACAGTTATGGGAGTGGTTTATTAAGTTTCAGCTGTACTTACAATAGCAAAAAGTTATTTATGAATATTCATAACTTTTTAAATGATTTATAAAATTTAAAGCGAAGCAATACAGTTGATTGATAATAATAATAATACGTGTAATAGATATGTTTCTTTCATATTATTTTAGTAATGGTCATTAACATTAATCTATTTTATTACTCGGATTGTAAAAGATTGAAGAATGTGGAATACATTCTGTCGGCTTTGGAAAGGTCTTTTTTCAATTTTCTATGGGTAGTAGCCCTAATTTGATTACTGCAATCTTAGTAAGTCCTGTTGCTGTTTTTACTGAGGCTACTCTGGCGATGCTATCATTGCCTGGGCGTAGTTTCTTGCTACGACATTTCGGATTTGTGCTACTGGTCTATTTCAATTTTATCTTTGCTGTAATTGCCAAAGATATTCTGTGGACGATTTTTTTTAAAACTGTTGTATCATTTTCTGTATCTTTTGGCAATGAGATAAGGTATTTTCTTTTAGGTGCATGATATTTGGTTCTTGAAGCGTGCTGAAAACTTTTCCAATTAGGAAATGACTGAGGGTGAGGGCTGTAAGATCTTTTGGGTATTCGGTTAATGGCACTAAAGGTCGAGATTTTAAACATGCTTTTATTTGTGTTAATAAAGTATTTATTTCTTTATATGCCAACGAATAGCTGGGTTAACTGGAAAGTTAACCCAGCTATTCATTTTAGTTGACTTTTGATTGATTTTACCGCACTTTTTTATATGCGAAGATCTAGGTGGGATAAAAAGCCAATTGATGTTATCTTATAATAGTGCATGATTTATATTGTTTTTGTACTCCTTTGAGTTCAATAACTCTTGTAGTTTTGCGAGCTTGTGATGTGTCCTAACAAAGTTTGTTCCGTTGTCTGACTACGTGACATAAATCGCTTTAGTGCATTTATGAATGCTTCCATGGTTAAGCTGTTTAGTAACTCCAGCTGTACTGCCTTTGTTGCGAAACATATAAAGATTGACTGATTTCAGTTGTTTAGGATTGACTGTACGACAACATAAACACTTAGTAAAATTTTTTTTACCCTTTTTCTGCCAGCCATCAGCCAATATGATGAATGAACTGCTGACAATACTGAATGAGTTTTAAGTTTTTGTTCATTAGACTTCCACCCACTCTAAGTAGTCCGTCGATACAAGGGCTTAATTACAGCAATCTACTTGATTAGTCGTTTAGAAGATTATGTTTCAAATTGTATATATTCCTTTTGAATCCTTCTGACTGTACAATTTGAAGAAGTGCCGTTGTAGCTTTGTTTATTTCTGGTACAGTTAATTGATTAGTAATTTTTGTTTTTATAAAGTTGTGAATGTATCTGAGGCAGAACGCTACAATCCTCTTTAATTTTGAAAGCGAATACAATTTAGTGATAATATGGTTATTTATTTTAATTATTGGAAAAGCTACCACTTGTTTTGCTTCAGGGAGACATTATTGTACTTCTTCTATTGATGACCATTTTTCTTGGTTTAATTGTAGAAACTCTGGATGATGCCATCTCAAAGTTGACTTCTTGAGTTGAGTTAGGTTTACACCTT
This sequence comes from Tachinus rufipes, assembly GCA_963932245.1. NCBI lineage: Eukaryota > Metazoa > Arthropoda > Insecta > Coleoptera > Staphylinidae > Tachinus > Tachinus rufipes. The sequence continues at coordinate 83,479,353 of OZ010744.1, forward strand.
TAGATATGATGTAAGCTGGCTTGTTATGTGATAGCACATACTTTCAATTTGTGTTGGTTAATTCTTGCACTTCAGTTACACAATTTGCCACGTTTTCTATTTGTTAGAAAGTGAGTGGATCCATCTAAGAGCGATGGTTTAATCTGACGAGTAGAATTTGTTGCCAAACTTCACCTTAAGTGCATTCTTTACCTTTTTACTAAGCGCGCATGAATAACGGCTCTACTCAATTCCAATCGAGGCAGTGATATTGTTTGCAATAGTGCAACCTTAGACTTTGCACATAACAGATTGGTTTTAAATCTACCAATTGAAGTCTTACATCTGATATATATGCTACAACCATGTGCTGCCTCAGATGCGTTGCAAAATCCGTGTAATTCTAAGTTGGTGTATGTCTGGGGTTTGTGTATGTGACGTGGTATTTGTATTGTATTGATGGGTGTGAGATCGTCTTTGTATTGGTGCTAAAACGTGTGTATATCCATTGGAACGACTGCATTCTAATCGATTTTTAGCTGCCTAACACGCTGCATTAGTATTTTTGCCTTTATTATGATTTTTTTAAAATTTTTATATAAAAGTTATCTTGTACAACAGCGGAAGCATGTGGGTATTGAGTTTGATCTTCAATTGTCAATTGCTTGAGACTTTGAGTAGCAAGATATGGTGCTAACGCCGTGCAATATGTTACGGTCTTTAAGTTATATATTTGCAATGGTAGTGACGGATTTTCTTTCCATTTAATTCGCAAATATTGTTGATCATCCTTGTTCTTCTAGATTTGCCGGTACATTTGTAATATGTCGGCGGTAATGACATAACGATGAACGCAAAATCTGAGTAAGATCGAAAATAATTTTTTTGTACTATAGGCTTACCTTGACGAATTTCATTCAATGATAAGTTTTTGCGGAACCATCGAATACAACTCTCAATTTTGTTGTTGCACTATTTTTCTTAATAATGCAATGGTATCTAAGAAAGTAGCCGTCATTGGTATTATTAATTGGTTCTGTGAGTCAAAGTTCCTTGTGTTGTTGCATCTTGAGTCGCTTAAGTTGTTAAGATGAATATAGAATGGTTGGAGTGTTTTTTCGTTTTACATTGCGTGGTTTTACGTAATTGGGTGTTCACTTCTTCTGACTGCCAGAATTTTTCCATTTGGGCTTCCAACTGATTGTATTTAAATTGCACGTAACGACTTTCGAGTTTTTTGTTGTTGTAATTGTCCCCGACTCTATTCAACCTAATAATGTCTTGAATTAATAAATTTCTGGAAAAATATTCTGCCGGAGCTGAGGCTCGAACCTGCGACAGTTTATGCCGTTCGGATTGTAGAAGATCCGAACACACTTGTTTATTCAAGTTAGTACGGGACATTACTTTTTTATTTTGGTTCTGTGGTTTAGTACACAGGTTATTTGTTTAAAGAAATAACCAACAATATTTGTGGTAAAAGCACCATTTCTGTATCAACATGATATGTGAATCTAATCTAATTTAATTTGGGATATCTCAAAAATTTTCACGCATGTAATTCTTTTTTTTTTTGCATGAAGAAAGTGGTTCAAAAATCGATTTGTAAAGTTTGGAAAAATCATTTGTTGCTTTTAAATACTACCGCGGGTTAAATAGCTTAGGTTATATAATAGGTATATAAATATATATTAAGTACTACATTTCATTTTATTTCTGAGCAGTAGATAATTCTACTTACTGCAAGATTATTGTTTTAATCGGTTAGAACTGGAATTTGTCGAATGATGACAAAGCAGGCGGTTTTAAGCTTAGGGATAAACGATTTTATGGCTTGCATTACAGTTGGTGGAGTAATCCCTGACCCTATTATAGGTCAGTTCTTAAGTTTAAAATAAGATAAGTAAATCTTAAAAGTGATAAATACATTTATTTAGCCCTGAATTTAATTCTTCTTAATTAGTTTTAAATTGTAACACATTTCTATTAAACAAAGGATTTAAGAACGAGCTTAAATTTATAGATAAAGTTACAAATAACAAATCATATCCATAAATTATTCCACTAATAAACATCTAAATATGTTATGTGCATTAAGTTTTGAAGTGCGCAAAATAACAAATATCTAATTGTGAACTATTTCAGTAAGCAGCATACATGTATCCCAGTTGAATTAACTTCTTCGAAAGACATCAAACATATTAATTTTACTAAGTAAATGTAATTTGCTTCCATCAGCAATAATCAACATGACATGTATGTATTATAAATGTAAAATACCATTTAAGGTATGACTCAATTTAAAAAAGTAAAAGTATTTTTTTTTAATAAACGTGAGTTAGTTTAAATTGAAATTATCTTGATGTGCAGATTTACAATAATCCCTTCACCGTTTAGAAAGTACCGAAAATATTTTGCGCTCACTTATTTATTAAATCGTGATAAATGTTTACCAATCACATGTGTAACAATGGATTTTCTATATTATAAAATTGGTTCTAACAAAGGATTATTGTTGAATAACTGAATTCTCTTCTTTAACTATCTGATTAGGATATTGCAACACATTTTATAAAAATAACACAATAGATCATTTATTCATTTATTTTATTTACAATTTATCATTTATTGAAAATCATCTCGTGATTCGTGTTTTTATCAGACTGATTGTAGTGGACGACAAAAATGTTTTTCAGCTAAAAAACAACAACAATAATAATAACCATTTATCATGCACTATATATTGATTATATAACAATTTATTTGGGTCAACCTTCAATGCACAATAATAAATAGGTTTTAGTAAACAATAATATGTATAAAATATCGATAAACTAATCGCGTTTATGGTATAGTTAAGATTGATTTATTGATTCAAGAATAATAATAAGTAATAAAAAAAATAATGTATTGTTTAAATGATTCTAAATTAAATGTTGTTCAAGGACATTTTTGTTTACAATTTGACGCCAGTATAGTATTTTTGGATCAGTCTAGGATGTTATGGTCAAAATGATAAATAGTTGTTATACATTTGGTCAATGCTCAATATATTTGCATTTTAAGACAGTAGTTGAGTACTGCATGTATCATATACAGGGTCTCTATAAATGTCTGCGATTATGTAATCACTTTAAATGTGCCGCCTTTAAATTGTTCACCAAACTATTTACTTTGTTTTGACAGTTCAACTGTATACGATCACCGAACTATTTCACTAGAGCGGCACAAACGTACATTAGATGGTTAGATAATCCGAAACTTTTATAATGATCTTGTAGTTCTCGCATAAATTCAATTAGCTTAAATTATCTTCACCTAACCTAACATTTTAAATTTTTTTCTTACATAAATTGAGATTTTTTTATTTTGTTCGGGCATTGTATGTACTTAATGACTAATTTACCACTTTGTTTATAATAAAGTTTGAATTTTTCTTTTTACAAGACAGAAAAAGTGCTGAACTATTGTCAATTTTCTTAAAGAAGTTAAGAATTACCGTTTTACTTTGAAATGGGCACTGTTAAAGAGAAATCTGTTGTCGTCGTCGACAGCTGGCCAATGGAAAATAGTTCCCAAAATATATTTGCTCCTAATAACATGTCAATCCTTCCCGACTTGTCAAAGTTTGGATCGGCTAATGGAGTATTCTTGGGAATTGTGTATTTTGATGTGTTTAATAGTATTGATGGTTGATCAGACATAATAGTGGATATTACAAGAAATTCTAGTTTTTTAGAAAATTATTGGTCTCTGGAGTTCATTGTTGTTGTTGTTGTTCTGTGCGATATGTTAGTTGTCGAGTTGCCAATTCCGTTGACTGGAATATTGATAGGCACTTGGTTAAGACGTAACTTTTGACACAATTATTTGGTGAGGAAGTTGGATTGTGATCTATTGTCTATAAGTGTACGACAGATATGTTGTTTGCCGTTGTTGTCATTGATATAAACACAGGCTGTTGCAAGAATGACGTATTGGTGCCTGTCTTCTTTAATTACTGCGCATGATGTAACTGGTGCTACGCTTGCTGAGTGATTGTGAAGAAGGTTATTGTGCTTTTTATCGCAAGTTTTCAAGCGTCTCGATTTGCATTGATCCAACGAGTGGCCCTTTCCAAGACAGTTTATGCATAGCTTTAAGCTGTTTGCTTTTGCCAATTTATCTTCACAAGATAAATTAAGGAACGTGGTGCAGTTATAGATGCCATGGTTTTGACTGCATACATAGCATTTAAAACTGGTTTGCGTTGCTAACGTATGAGTGTATCGAGGTTTTGGCGGTCTCAAAGATGTAGGTCGTGCTTCCAACACCTGACATCGCTGATGCAGAAATTCAATCGCGACGTTTAATGTTGGTTTTTGTATTTTAATGCTATGTTCTTTCCATTTATCTTTGGTCAAACGATCTAATTTGGGTGTTGACAGATAGAGCAGTAATGTGTCTTTGCTTGGTTCGTCTATTGCATTTAATGCACGAATGTTTTTGGTGAATTTATTGACATGATTCCTTATTGATATCGCTGAATCTTCGTCAACCTTTTTCAATTCAAACAGCCGCCGAAGATGATTTTCGACAATAAGTTTTTTGTTTTCAAAACGATCTTTTAATTGTGATCGTGCTACTGGATAATTTGCGGATTTGGTCGTTATAGAAGTTATTACTTGTTGAGCTTCTCCTGTCAGACATGATCGGAGATACATGAATTTTTGGATGACACTCAATGTCTTGTTTGTGTTCACCAATGAATTGAACACATCGATAAATGAAATCCATTCTTCAACTGCGCCATTAAATTTGGACAGTGAGATTGTTGGCAATTTGACGGATTTTTTGACTGATCAAAGATTTGTGGCTCTATTCCCTGATTTGCGTGCTAATGCGTTTGTAAATGCAGTAGCCATTGAACAATATGATTTTTCAAAGTTAGCCATCTCTTGGCATTGGTATTCATATTTGGAAATTTTGACTTTGATAGCACCTTCTTTAGGTCGTTGATGGTGGATGTAGCTTTTTTCGTTGAGGTGGTACGTCTGGGATTTATGCATTGCGGTCCCTGGGTTCTATTGTGCACTTTTAGTTGTTACTCTTCTAGTAGTTCGGTTTCTTCAATGAAGTTTTTTTTTGTTACTGGCCCAAGAAGGCACTACTTTGCGTGTTGTAAGCTTTGCACTCGCTCAGCAGATGTTTGATCGTACTTCAGGCATCCGTGGAATAGTGTATTTTTTGGAACTTCTATTCTATTCATCCCATTTTAAGCATGTAAGTTCTGTAAGCTTTTGCAGTTTTATTATGCTTATCTGCGTTATCATAGTTTAGGTAATGTGTGATGGTCTGTTAGGAATAATCTACTTTATCTTCTGACAGTATTTTTTATTTGTCATTTATGTTGCGAAGGTATTGTTATCTCAAATGAAACATTTGTTATTCCCGATCTCTAAGTCCCAAGAGTTATTTGTAGTTGGTACGCATCTTTCTTGCCTTATCATCACAACTAAAATTGACTTAAATGTTCAAATATGGCTTTGAATTAATAAAATCGTTCAGAACAATATAATCTGGTCATAAAACACAAAAGTTGACTGATAATGTTAAAATGTGACTTAAATGTCAAAATCATATCTGTTTCCAAATTAATAAAATCCGGCCATAAAATATATTAATCCGCCAATAAAATACAAAAAAATATTTAAATTTAGAAACATTTGGATTTGAATGATTAAAAAGAAACTTTACTAATACTGCTAAAATCTGGCTTAAATGTCAAATCCGATCTTCAATGAGTAAAATCTGCCTTATTTTTTTTTAATTTAGCATTTTATTGTAAAAAATTTGGATTTTAGTAATTTATAAATTTTTAAATTTTTTTGCATCAGACTTTTTTGACACATTTTAAGAATTCTGATACTTTTTGTCATTTTGGTGTTTTATTGCACTATTCCTCGTTTAAGGTTAGATTTTTATCTCGATTTTTGAGTTTTATGTTGCAATTTTTGTGGGTAGTTTATTATTTATTTATACCTCTGGCCTGTATAGGGAATTGTATGTATACGGGCGCCAAGATATTAATGCATCAGTTAACATAATTACAATTCGAGACCGGATTTAGAAAACTTAAACATTTATCTACGATTTTATCGAGGGGTTTTAAGAATAATGTTGTCATTAATTTGTTATGATGGATAAAACTTGCATACATTTTAAGTTTTATTAAAACTTAAACACGGCATGTGGTAGTAACATTTAATTCTTTGATGACAAATAGTAGGGCGGGTAGGCGAGGAACACGTTTCCAAACTACCGGCCCACATCCAAACATTTTTTTAAACTACCGGCTTACAATACATGAATTAATTGCCGCGCCTACCCACCTGAGTGTTTGTTATCAAGAAATTGATTGAGTCACTTTCTTTCTTTTACTAAATGACATCTGTCAGTTATACTTTCTGATTGTCAGTGACAGGAACACTGCAGGTGGTTACATATAATTCTTTAATAACAAACGTTTGGGCGGGCTGGGCAACACTTCTTTAAACAACTTTCCCATAATTTATGAACTAGTTGTCCCAACCCACCCAAGTGTTTGTTGTCAAGAAATGTATAGCGTCACATTATTTTTAAAACACACTTTTTAAACTACCGGCCTACAATACATGAGCTAAGTACCCCGCCCACCCAGCCGCGATTTTCTTCAGCCAGTTGGAGAGTATAAACTTACCTATTTGTATCATGATTTGCGCATCTGAAATCGATAAAATGGCAGTACTAGACTAGACGAATTTTTTAAAGTAACAAATGCAATGGTATTTACGTTAAATTAAAACTATCTAATGATTAAGGTTTAAAATAATATTTTAATTATATTTATTTAATAACCGACAATTAATTGTTTTATACGAATTGAAGATAATTAATAAATACAAATAAAAACCATTAGTTTTACTTACGGTTAATACGTATGTAATGTATGTACATTACATGATATGAAAAATTAAACTAATTATAGAATAAACTATGTATGGATCTTTTTTGCTTGAATTATATTATCTAAAAGTTATTTTAATGAGTTCATTTGTTGCAGTTTTGTTTCAATTATATTTGTAATTATAAGTTTTTAATTTCACATAATTGCGCATGCAAAAATACATTATTAAAGCCAAGGTAAACAAAAATGGCCATGCTTTAAATTTAGGCGCGTCTAGAATTTTTTTTGACGCAAAAATGATAATATTTTGGCAAGTACTTCATTAACGCTTTGCTGTTAAAAATAAAAATATTGATATAATCGAATGAGATCATATTTAATTTTTTATGAATGGTTTGTTTAGTAGGTCGATTAGCAAATTTAATAACTAATCTTTTAAGATTATAGTTTATTTATAGCAATAATTATTATTTGATTTATGTAGTTTTTATCGAAATTATGTTATTGTTTGATTATTGGTAATCAATTTTACTACCGTTTTGTTTGTATAGTTTGTTTATTAACTTATAGTTTTTCTAATAAATTTTCATATTTTATGACCATCATTGACTCTTAATGCTTAATAAACTTATACATGAAGTAGCGATCGAAGACTTAGACAAGGCATAGATGTTTCTATTAGAATTACTTATCTGGTGGAGGGATGACAAAAATATTTTAACAATTTTTAGATTTGATATAAGATGCATTTTCTTGAAATATATCTTTTCGTGAATTATGTCTGTGTGGATGCAAAAGTTATTGTGGGTGGTGCAAGAGTACTAGGGTATGGTGCGAGATTTTTATTGTCTGACATGAATCTTGAGTAAGATAACTTGAGTTATTTTTGTGCTTTTTATACATATCTCATACGAAACATCACATGTCAAGACTTGTTTATGGTGCTGTTTTTTGTTTCTATATCCTCTTGGACTTTCGAAATCACCGTTGTGGTATTACTTCACAAGTTCAAGACACTTTCTATTTTTGGCTTCCAAGTCTTATTCTCTTCTCTTCTTCTTTTGTTGCCATTTTTTTTATTCCTTCATAAATGGGGTTCTAGTTGCTTGCACTTTTCACCATAAGTGGGGTAAGATTGCTAATGGTTATCTCCTTTCCGAATTTATTCTGTACTTCTATTCTGTTGTCCTTCCAGCGAGGGCACTTTACCAGTGTATGCTCTGGGTTATCTGTTTCACCACAGTGGGGCAGCCGTCATGCACTGCAAGATACATTTTCTTTAGGTATGACTCAAAGCATTTATATTCTGTAAGGATCTGTGTAAGATGATAGTTTAGATTTTTATGTTTTTTGTTTACCTACGGTATAGCCTTAATTCTTATTCTGACTGTCATTTTTCTTTGAGCTCTTTCTAGAATTACTCTGTATTTTTTGTTGTATATCGAGTTCAATGTCGATCCCACTACTTTACGTTTCTCCGCTCTCGGGGTTCCATGTTCCAGTTTTTTCTTATCTTAAACCCTAAGTGTTTAATACTACCTTGGGATTTGATTGTAGTGTCCGCTAGATTGATCTCGACTATGATATCCTTTTTTCTGTCCACCAGGACCACGGCTTTTGTCTTTTGTGTTGCCAGCTGTAAGCATAGTTTTTATCAACTTCCTAATCATATAGGTCTCCCATTTTGCGCTATCTTCTATTGTCCTTATGCTATAGTGGTAATTCCGTGTGGCATTTGTACCCTCAATAGAACCTCATAGTAAATGTTTCACAGGGTGGGGCCTAACCCTATGACACCCCACAAGTCATATCCAGAGTTCCTTTGGAGCTGCACATTATAGTTCTATCCTGTAGGCATATTATCTTCCTGATATATGTTGAAATTCTTTTTCTCTAGTTCTCCTATTAGTCCTTTCCATGGCACCGAGTTGAAGGCGTTCTTTATATCATAAGTGATCGGTACGGCGTATTTTTGTGTTTTCCTTGACATGCCTAAAGGCATCAAGTGCAGAGTGACTTTTTTGAACCCCTGTTGGTTCTCGCTGAGGTTTCCATTTAGTTCCTCTATGAGTCTCTTGTTGAGGATGTGCTCATTTAACAAAAACACAGAATACAGATGTTTCAAATCTACAGTAATCCTAGTACAGCGTGGCCGGTATAATAGACAACTTAATATATAAAAAAATGTTGTTTGCTCTGTTACACTCATTCTTTTCCTCGAGCTGACATTTTACACATTCTTTGTGCCACGCTGTAATGGTTTTAATGTAATTTTCTCTATTTTTTTTCTTTATATGAAAGGAGTTTATAAGGCAATCTTAAATATGAATTCACTTATTAGTATTGTCTAAATGATTAATTTAACGTCCAAAATATGATTCAATTCTTGAACTTCAATTCAAACTACTTGCTTATAATTATGTTCTGGGATTTCGAGTAGGTTATACTGGAATGCTCACTCACTTGCCCACGAGTTTGTTATTAAGAAATTAGAAGTTTCTTTTTTTTGCAAGTTATAAAAGTTATTTTGTCCAAAAAATCAACACTTAGGCGGGGGGTGGGTCATTCAAGGATTATGATTACCAGCGAGTAGTTTAAACAGGAGTGCCCACTCATCTGCCTAAGAGTTTGTTATTAAGAAATTAGAAGTTTTTCTTCTTTGCAAGCGTTAAAAGTCTCTTTGTCAAAGAAGGAGGTGGTGATATGAATCTTTTGATGACCAACACTTGGGTGTGCGGGTGGGTTATTCCAGATTAAGATTACCAGCGAATAGTTTGAAGATGAGCTCACACTCACTTGCCCGATTATTTGTTATTAAACAATTGAAAATTTCTCTTCTCTGCAAATGTTAGAAGTCTATTAATCAGAGAAGAAGGAGGTGATATGCAGTCTTTTGATGACCAACACTTGGGCTAGTGGGTGGGTTACTCCAGATCATGATTACCAACTAGTAGTTTAAACTAGATTGCTCAAGAGCTTGTTATCAAGAAATTAAAAGTTTATCTTTTTTTACAAGCGTAAAAATTCTTTTTGTTCAAGAAGGAGGAGTGGGTATCCAAACTTGTGATGACCAAAACTTGGGCGGGTGGGTGGGGCATTCTAGATCATGAATACTAGCGAGTAGTTTGAACAGGAGTGTCTATCCACCCGTCGGATTGTTTTTCTGCAAGTGGTAGAAGTCTCTTAGTCGGAGAAGGAGATGGTGATATCTAATGTCTTGATGACCAATACTTGGGCGGGTGGGTGGGACTCACCAGATCATGGTTACCATCAAAGTTTGAAGTGACTATTCACTCGCCTGAGTGTTTGTTATCACGAGAGTGGAAGTTTATTCTTTTTGCATGCGTTAATAATAATAATAATAATATACTTTAATAATACTTTATTCACGGTATATACAAAACCATTTACATCTACATCATTATGTACATAAATAACGATAAATTACAAGCAATATTACAATTACACAAAAATATATAAAAGAATATTGAATAATAAAAGCATACATAAATAAAAACAAAATATAAAATTATTCATCATCACATTTTAATTGACACTTAAAACTACATTTTGAAACACAAAATAAATCAATATTATTAGAGAAACTATTTGCAATTCTACACATTCTACCAATTGGATTAATAAATCCATAATTGGTAAAATGTATAGATTCTCTAAATAATGGAGACTGTCTGGTTCGGCGATTATTGTTGGGGACTTGAAATGGAAGAGTTACTAGTAGCTCTTGGCAATCAATCTCAGACATCATTAGTCCACGTAAAAATGATAAATCGGCTCTTTTGCGCCGAATTATCAGCGGCGGAAGATTATATTGCAATGCAATGAGGTTAAAATGCCCAATTTGTACGATAATAAACGATAAAATTTGTTTTGAATACGTTCTATATTGCATATATGAACGCTGTAGAATGGACACCAAACTGACGGAGCGTACTCTAAATGAGAACGTACTAAAGCGCAATAAAGTATTTGAGTGTGCTAGGAGATAGGTCAGTAGACATTCTGTAAACAAATCTTAACATTTTCATAGCACGGTTGCACATATAGTTTATATGCTCAACAAAAGTTAGTTTTGAATCAAAAATTACGCCCAAATCTTTTATTTGTGTAACATGTTCCAAAACATTATTATCGATAGTATAGTCATACGATTCTTTACTTAAAGTTCTGTTGAAGCTTATCGAAAAACATTTATTTGCGTTAAACAACAAGTTATTAATAAGACACCATGAATGAACAGAATCTAAATCATTTTGCAAACTAATGCAGTCCTCGATAGATGATATTCTTTTATAAATGTTAAGATCGTCAGCAAATAAAAGATAAGACGAAGAATTAATAGAATAAACAAGATCATTAATAAAGAGTAAAAACAGAATTGGTCCACAATGAGATCCTTGAGGAACCACAGAAGGAACAACAATTGGTTGTGATAAAAAGTTATTAATTTTCACACACTGTGTACGATTTTCCAAAAAGCTCGACAACCACGCAACAACAGATTCATGAAAACCCAAAGCCCGAAGCTTAGCAATCAAAATACTATGATTAACGCGATCAAAAGCCTTTAAAAAATCTGTGTAAATAGAATCTACTTAAACTCTTGATTGAGAGGCATTCAAAAGATCATTTTCGTAACAAAGAAGATTTGTAAAAGTAGAACGACCCTCGCGAAACCCATGTTGCTGTTCCACTAAGTATATCAGAGTCAAAAGAGGGTATGATAATTCCAATCTATTGATGATCAACACTTTGGTGGGTAGCTGGATCACTTCAATTTATGATTACCAACCAAAGTAGTTTAAAAGGGAGTAAAGAATCAAACAAAACACAAATAAATTATTGCTTACCATTTGAAGAATTATGTACATCATTAACAGTTTATTATTTTCTTCAACACTTTGTCTTCCTGTCGTCCATAAGAAGCCAACATATTAGTCAAAGCTTTATTCTTAATTTCTATTAAAACCCGTAAAGCTTGCAAAACTTTTTTACTAAAATCACTACTATTGGTAATGCTAACATTCATTTCAATAAGAAAAGCCATCGTTGCTTTGCATAAAGCAAATTTCGAAATTCTCATGAGATGTCTCACAATAATCGAAAAAATGTTTAACCGTACGTGAAGATTGCGTTTGTTGAAACTCTGGACCCGGCTTGTTAAGTGCGAATACTAATTGGTTATCAGGATGGACTCTTGCTTTTTTTCGATTAGTTATGAAGGAATTGTATTCATTTGAAGATGTGTACTACAATAAAATCTTCCAATATAGGATTTTTTTATATAAATCTCTGCTAGAGTTGATGATATGAGTGCTTCATTATGGTTAAATTTTTCAATTTTCAAGTAACAAGTGACCTGTGTGTGTTCTTTCTATTAATGATATTATTGCTAGGAGCCTCAGGTACACACACATTCTCAGGACATTAATATTTTTAAAAGATGGCTTGCTAAAGTACTTAGCATAGCGTTGAAAGTCTACGAATTATTAATTCAACAAGACAAAAAATTAGCAGATTTTATGAAGTTATAAATTTAATTATTTTTATAAAATTGTGATATTAATATGCTATATTTGTTTCAGGATACGAAAATCAAGATTGGTTTATCCCGTCACCTGCTCTTCAGATTGACGAAGCCGATCTGAAACTCTCCCCGGATCAAATCCGGGAGACACTTAACTATTTTCGTAAGTATTTATTATTAATCATTTTTGAAATTATATTTTTTTATTTGATTAAATAATTGGCCATAAACCTTATACATTGAGTGCAATCGTGTTTTCTTATCTTATCAGATCTTTTAAAAAAAATCAAAATAACAATGACTGAGTGCTTGATTAAGTTTGGCATTTATTTGTTATATGTGATCGTGTTAAGACGTAAATCATGTAGCAGTTACAACTAAATATTTATAATAGTACTAGCGACTATTTCTTTTCCTTTTGCAGTCTTATGTAGCGATCGCGTGAGCCAAATGAGCAAGACCTACGATGATATAGAAGCAGTCACTAGGCTTCTGGAAGAAGTAAGTACCAATTGTGATATTTATTAAAAAATTATCTAAAGGATTGTCGTGTACTATTTATTTGATTTGAATTCTTACTTGCATACTCGTAAAATCGATATGATTTAGTGTTTCCTATTTGATGTATATTTATAGAAATGTATTAGGAGTACCAAATTGTAAATATCATCAAAAAACATGGTTGAAATTCTGCAAAATAGTTCTTAAAATTGATTTATTCGAATATAATTGTGCTCTATATTTATATAGCAAGACAGAACTTTTTTTTATTTTTTATGAAATTATCACGTACGAGTACAGATATGATATCTTATGTTCCGCTTATTTAAAATCATCTGTCTTATCAATAATATTTAATCTAAATATAATTGTTTAATAAACATGAGGTATTAATACTGATTAATAATCAAACATTGTTATAGTTCTAATTCAAAATTATTCTCAAATAATCTCCTAAATATTTGCCTAATTATCTTATTATAAAAAAAAACTCCTTGAACATATACTTTTCACTGGATTAGTTTGATCCTTACAGTTGAGCAAGTTTACAGTAAAATTGTATTCATCTTATTTTAATGATCTATTACTTTATCCCAATAAGGGGATTTAAATCAGACATATTCTAACGAAGTTAACTGAAATGGGTATTCAATTGTAGAAAGAGAAAGATTTGGAATTGACTGCGCGGATCGGAAAAGAACTATTACAGGCGAACAACAAACTAGAGACAACTGTAACAAGTTTAGAAACAGATTTGCGTATTGCCAATGAAAAAATCGATCAGCTCAGTCATGAAGTCATCAAGAAAACGGAACTCATCCAAATCCTCACCAATGATATGGATGAGCATGGCCTTGAAAGCGGCCCATACACCGGCCGCATCAATCTCGATCTCATGCAGAAAAGGATATGTAAGTTATCAATAATAATAATAACAAAATCATAACTAATTATTTACACTTAACACGCAATGAAATTAATCATCATTATGGTCAAGTATGTTGTTTATTTTATTTTCATTATTTTGGCATCGGGCACGTGCGCATATTTTACATTTTTGTTTCTATTTCAGCCTCGTTAGAAGACGAAAATAAAGCACTGAAGAGTGAATACTGCAGGTTGGCCGATAACACCGACGAAGTCGAGGCGCAGGAAGCGCGATTACTTAAAGACATCACTGGCCAGTTAGGTGAGTTAACACACACGAGGTAGCTTATCTATTCAAAAGTTGTTATGAACATTGGGTAATCTTATTTAAATAAAAATCTTATCATTCATTTTTTTATTATATGCATGCATGCATGCATACACTCAACTCAACGTTCAAAGTGTTATTTGTGAAAAGATGTTTGAATTAGTTACATATTTCTGATTTATTTATTTGTACGTAGCCTGCTCAAATTCTACAATGACTTTATTGGAGGATGAATTAGATCGGCAAAAGGAAGATAATCGTCTTCAATATGAACAAATACTTGCGCTTAGAGCTAAATTACAAGATGCCGAAATGAAATTGCATAAGGTAAGTTAGACAATATATCAACAAATTGTTATTAATTTTGACAATATCTTTCAAATAAGACATCATAGAATGATTTTTTTTTATAACAAGCATTTTTCAATTTAAAGATCAAGTTTTCAATTGGGTATCCACAATGGCGTCTTTCACAAAAATCCGAACATATAATTATATTATTTCAAGTCTTATTTTAAAATTATATAGATAGATTACGTCTCTAGGAAAAGTTTTGCAAAACCCTATTTAAAGAAACATTTCTGAGACCGTCTAGATTAGAAAAATTAAAACTATTAAAGCAGAGGGTCTTTTTAATAATTTAAGGCTGCAAGAGCTTAGCAAATAATAGAAAATAATCAAAGGGTATCTTCTGTATAAACCCTAAAAATGTTAAGGATCTTCTTATAATGACTGATTCAGAGGATGCTTTGAGGATCTCGTGAGGCCAAACGAAGAGTTTCTCAGCATTTTGGAATTAAGATTTTTGTTTTCTTTTGGCACGGTCTACAAAGTTACCTGGTTTGCCCGCCAATTAATCTACACCCTGCATTTTACGAAAGGTGAACGACATTCATCAGGTGAAATCACGTGAATCGAATTTTGTATTGGTTTTTGTTATAATTCAAGTTACATAAAGGTTATGTTATCAGTTATTTTATTATGTCTTTAAAATTTTACAACACGTTAACTGTCAAAATTTACGTTTAGTTAAAGTTATCAACCTTTCTCGAAAATATTGTATATTTCCTAAGAGTGATCTATCTGTCTAAACTGACGTCAACTGCTAACTTAACGTTTAATTACCGCCAACTTATATATGTTGTTTAGGCGACCGTGGTATAGTGCGAGACCGGTTTGATATTCGGCTGCAGAAATTTCTAATTGTCGATATATTTAGACAAGGCAATGGCAAACCAGCTAAGATAGATTAGGTTAGGTTAGGTTAGTTCATTTATTTAATGTCGTACTATTTCTGCTGCCAGGGTTAATCACCGACGCCAGAGGTTAAAACTACATCTGGAAATTTTGCCGCAAAATCAGGAATTCCAACTTAAATGATTGGGTTCTTAAATGTAAACCAGCGGTGTGGTTCGGAATTTACGTTAAACTGTAGGTCCCGCAAGATTGTATAGACCTATTGTCGTACAGGACATACATTCCTGAGGAGTGCTTGCACTCGTATGGAGTACACCACAATAAGAAGAAGATGCAATTTTATTTAACATTTTAGTTTTTTTTTAAATTTTTTGTGAAAATAATCAAAATGACAACATTCTAAACAGACGAAACATGAAATTCTTTACTAAAACTGAATATAGCATTCAAAACTGGTAGTAGAAAATAATGTGAACTTAATTTTGACAGACATTTGTGATCCATATTTAAATATAAATTACTTGTATAATTTTAACATATATTTCTTTTTACAGTTTGTGACTGAAAACAATGAGATGAACAGCTTACTTGAAATAACAAAGGAAAATCAAGGAAGTTTGGCATTGGAACTATCGGACTTCAAGCAAAGGTATTATGAAGTGGAAGCGTTATTAAGAGATGCCCAAGAGCAGCTTAGGAAGCTAAGAAGAAAGCAAATGCCTGTAGCACGTACCTCCTTCTTCCCATCACTTACTGGCAGTACCCAGCCACCTTTTGACAGCTTACAGAGTGAATTAGAAATGTCCATGCATTCAGAGCTTAGTGTTGATAGTGGAATATCAAATATTGATAATTTGTAAGTAAAATAAGCACCATCCATTAGTTCCTATACGCATAGCTATTATATTTATTAAATAAATTTATTACAATTTTATTATTTTCAGGCCTCAATATAAGAAAGTCTTTGAAACAGTTCGATGTGCATCTCAAAACTCTTTGAGCAGTACAGATAGTCTTGCTTCATCTGGTTTGGGTGGATTTGTTAGTTCTGGAATGAATACCAGTGGACCAAGAATGAGTGTTCGACCTCAAGCCTCATATGATATGCGAAGATCATCAGGATCTATTTATAGCAGTAGCAGTCTTGGGTACCCCAGTCTGGATTCTACAGGACAATCTGATAACGAATCCATACAAACCGATTCTGAAGATGGATATCCGTAACTATTTCAAGAAATTGTTTCAAATCAATATATTAAATATTAATTATTACAGTGGTGCTCCTCAAAAAGGTGTACCGGGTGTACCAGGTGCAGCAGATCTTGAAGCTGCTTTAAAACGATTAACCCCTGGTGAAGTCCTAGCAAGAAGAGCTAATTTGCAGCATGGTCCAGCATACGGTGGGTATGATGGTGATGTTTATTTACCGTTCGGATGCAGAACACCAGATAGTTTAATGTCTACCGGATCAATTGGGTATCCACAATGGCGTCTTCCAGAAAAATTGCAAATTGTTAAACCGATGGAAGGTTCACAAACTTTACATCATTGGTCACAACTTGCTCAACCTACTTTTGGTGGATTATTAGAAGAACGACCTGGTGTTAAAATTAAGGGTGGTAAAGAACTTGAAGATATGGGTTTGGAAACTTATGGTCTTAGTGATTTAGGTAATTATTTTTTCTCACTTAATTATATTATGATTTACTCACTTTGCATTTGTAGAAGAGGATGATGAATATGCCAATCCTGGAAAAATATTTGATAGTTCAGCACCAATTTACACCTTAACAAATAGCACAGTAATGCATCCAGATGATGGTACAATGATGACAGCAAGTAATATAGGTAGCCGGGTGACATCTGTCTGTTCAAGTTTGCAAAACTCCCCACCTCAAACACCAAGAGGCCTTTCAAGGCGTAACTCGTGCTCCACATTTTCAACTACATTCGGATTAGCTAAAATGCTTAATGAAAGAGGTATTACAACATCAAATTTAATCATTACAATGGATGTTAATTATTATATTTAATTAAAGGTATTAAAGCAGTTACCCCATCAGCAATAAACACCCCCTTTGGAGAAAACAGTTTTACACCTACAGCGACACCATGCAATAGTCCATTGTGTTCACCTGATCGATCGCGTAGTAGTTCACCAGAACCTTATGATATGTTCAGTATACCCCAGATGATTTTAAGTTCTATGCCAGAATTTGTGCAACAGACAATTGGTGGTGGTGTTAAGAAGAAAATACCTATTGCGCGAGAGCCGAGAGTCTCAAAGCGTAATCAAAAACCTGAGAAAGGAGTAAGTATATTATTTCTATATATTTTTATTAACAATACTAATCATGGGTTGTATAATTTAAACAGGTTTGTATACAAAATTAAAAATCTTTTCTATATAGGAAGAGTTAGGTTCCATGTTTCTTGGCGACATCACTTAACAGTTTGGATTTTAACAGTGGATTCATTATTATAGTTATGATAGATCTTGTTACTCATCTCAAAGTGAAATAATTTAAAATTAAAACTTTATTTTAATTATAAATGGAAAAGACATTTCAAGCATTTCTGTAGCTTCAATCAATTAATAATATATTACATAATTAATACTTATTTATTATTAGCTCTTAAGTGGAGGTGCAATGTCACTAAAACAACTTCTAAACGCAGATATATTTACATAGCTCTCCACTTAATGGTTAATTAAACACCCATTTCCTATCCTAAATAATTATGATTAAATCAAACTCAATGTGATGTTTATCTAGAAGAATTCAAATAAGTCAGTTTTTAAAACAAGAACTGCAAATACATTAAATTATGAATAGCACAGCAGCTGGCACAAAAGAAATTTTCACAAAGTTTAATGATATATTAAATAACAATACTATCATGAATGAAATGACTAATTACATTACAGTTAACAAAGTGAAGGAGTTTTTACTTTAATTTATCATAATTTTTATCAAAATTATAGGACTTATTTACTAAATTTAATTTTAATTTGTGGAATGTGCATTCGGCTAATATCATTGCATCAAATTACTTGTATTATCAGTGAAATTGTACTTTTGGTGTGCTATAGCACTAAAGCCGGCCATCGCTAAAAGGCGGCCCAGATTCAAAACTTAAAAATGCAAACCCTAAAAACAAACATAAAAGAGTGATTGATAAAAAAAAATTGACAACTTACATGTAAACCAGTTTACTCCAGACAGTTTTATTTTCAATTTCCTTGCAGATTTGTCGTTTTTTTTTCAAAATTTCTTAAAGTATCAAGTTACGGATATAATTTTTTGTCAACATGATCTTTATGTTCAAAGCTAACCAACTAAAAAACTAACAAAAACAAATTAATTTAAAATTTCAAAATATTTTCAAAATTTATAAAATATCAAAAACATTTTTGATTTTGTCATTAAAAAAAAGTTTTAAAACCTCTACTTAAAAACTAAGTAAAATATGTCAGCTTTAGAAAATTTAAAAAAAAAATTAATTTGCAAATTTCAAAAAAATTCCAAAAAATTAATTAGAAAGTTCAAAAGCTTAACTTTAAAACTAAGCCAACTATAT
Organism: Tachinus rufipes; assembly: GCA_963932245.1. NCBI lineage: Eukaryota > Metazoa > Arthropoda > Insecta > Coleoptera > Staphylinidae > Tachinus > Tachinus rufipes. Next base: position 83,498,280 of record OZ010744.1, read on the forward strand.
CAGTTTTATTCAATTTAAAATCTGGAATATTTGTTAAAGTATTTTTTTGTTGATAATTAATATTAGAGGTTAGGTAGATATTAGATATAATTATAATCCACAAGACTTCTTAAGACCATACCGACCGCTACCTTGATTTGTAGTATTTTAACAAAAACGGCAACTTCCCCTTCATCGCTGCTTCTACAAATAATTTGATAATCGATTTATTTTTTTACCAGTACATTTAGAAAGGATTAAACTATGATATAAAGTATAAAAATATTTTCAAAAAATTCAAAAATGGCAAAATGTTGTCATAAAAATAAAAGTGTAAAACTGTTCATAAAATGTCAAAAGTAGCAAAATCCTGCATAACTCTTAAAAATTGTAAGTATGCTTGCGGGTCATTCTGCATTGCAGACCATTGCTTACAGATAGCTATGCCACCGTGTACAAACCATAAGTTTAGTTTTAACATATGCTTCACTAACATAGTGGCAATTTAATTTGACACCACTATTTATTGTATAGTGGCTACTCTTTTAGTGCTGTCAAAAACATTTGCACTTTGTTACTAGTGAATCATATTATTTGATCACTTCTTCCTATATTTCTTTGATTCCTTAAAGATTTCTACATTTATTTGCTAATTTTGATGTAATTTTTTAAGTAAAAATGTTTTTTTGCAATTCTGAACTATAATATTGACTTTTCAGTTGCCATTTTCGATGTTATAACTACTTACTTTTTTTCACTAGTGAAAAAAAGTAAGCACTTTTTTTCACTACTAATAAAATTTAATTATTTTTTTCAATTCTGAACTATAATATTGACTTTTCAGTTGCCATTTTCGATGTTATAACTACTTACTTTTTTTCACTACTAATAAAATTAAAAAAAAACAATAATTATCAGAAACTTGCGGATTATACTCCAAAATTGCAAAAAATAGTGTATGTTACACGTGTAAAATGCGTGTTTTTTTACTCGTCGCATTATAGATCTCGTTCTTCGAACTCGATCTATAATTTGCGACTCGTTAAAAAAACACTATCATTTTACAACTTGTAACATAAATAACTATTATGATTTAGTCTAATAATAACTAATATTAAAAAAAGTTCAATATCTAAACTAAAATTTTATAAATGCCAATTTAAATAATCACTGTAATATCTCATTTCTGTTCAATCTTACAACGTCAAAAGTATTTAAAAGTTTATACTATAAATATGTATGTTACAGCTATATTTTTTTTAAACTTACATTTTAATCTTTGTAACAATAGCAGGTAAAAGAATATTTATGACACAATATTGGCATCATAATGGTACATCTTGTGTCTCAAACACTTTTTTTTTTAATTTGTACTTTCAGGATGAGTTTCAATATTCATAACTAATTTAAAATTTATGATACTTTTATATCTTATGTTTTTTAAAAACCTATAAATTTATCTCATATTATTTGTTTCTATTTTACAATATATTTATTTATTTCAGAATTTGGTGAATAAAATAGAACGAATGGGCATAAGTAATTTAATGGGAACTCCTGGAGCATTATCACTATCAGCAGGAATGTATGCCCGACCGGCTCTCACCAGTCCTATGGCACAATTGACTTGTCTACTTCCAAGTCATAGCACAGAAAACATTAACTCAATTACAAAAACGCCAAAAATTAAAAAGGAACCACCTCCTGTAGTTAAATGCACACCAGGTAATTAATCAATTAATTAATTATTAAAATATACAAATTAATAACATACATTTCATTTTTAGTTCAACCAGTAACATCATTAGGTATACCAGGAAAACCAGGAAGTGATTCGCTGAAGAAACGTTTAGAACAATTAAATAACCGCAAACAGAGAAGGCAACAAGCAGGTGGTGGACAGACCCGTCCTGATTTAGGAACCGTAGCTAATAAAAAACCAGTCGAAGTAGAGCAAACTAGCTCCTTAGGTACACTTAGCTCCTTATTATTTGGCAGAAAGGGAGGTCTCTTTTAAATTTATTTTGTTTTATTTTTTTTTCATTTTTGGTGCTTATAATACAGCCTCCATCTGCTTTAACCAATGAAAATTAATAGTGAAAATATTAGTTAGTTTTGCCAAAGGTGGTATCTAATGGCTAATTTAAGTCAAAATAAGGCTGTTTTAAATAAAAATATTTATTTGAAAATGTCGCCCCTGTTATAACGAGTATAAAATATATTTAAATGGGGATTACAAGCATTTTATTAATAATTTTACTGCCTTTGTTGTATTTTTTAAAATAATCAAGTATTTTTTTATCATATCAAGACTAAATTGTTTTATGCGAAATAAACAGTATTTCTTATTCTAACATTCTTTAAAATAAACTGCTGAATATATTATACAAATGTATCAATATAAACTATGGCAGTTATTGTGATAATATATAAAAAAATGTACTTACATATCGCTATTTTCTATGTCTTCATATATACATTTAATCTTATTGATTCGTTTATTTTACATAAGAATTGACATGTATTTGTTTTTTTTGCACTGTTATATATTGTAATTTAATATATAATTAGTGCGATTTATTTACCGAAAATTTTATTTTAAATATATTTTATACTCAAGCTGCAAGCAAAATACGCTGTGATTATTTTAAGATGAAAATATACAGCTTTTATTTTCAAGTTGCTTTGTAGTAGTATTCTGGGCAAAAATATGTTCTGTTTATGTTTTGTTTAATCTCATTTTTTTTTTCCTATTTGTGTTAAGAATCATGTATAAAAATATTGTAAATATAGATCTTAGCGAGAATCGTCTTTTTAAATTTGTATTTGTTAAGCTTTAAAGAAACGATTCATTAGTTTATCTATAAATATATTAACAGTGTTCTATTTATATTATATTTCAAGTAATGGAGGGAATAATTATCCGGCTAGCTATGTAAAGAGACTAGTTCTAGATTGTACTTTCTGACATAGCTACTTTGTTTAATACATATGAATAATAGTGTTTTTAAATCCAAATTTTGGTTTTTTGTTTCAGTACATTGTTAATATTACTAGTTGTGATTATTATCTAAGTATAATAAAAAGTTTACTCGATAGTATTTTGAAGTATCAAACTATTTTATTTTTTGTTTTTGATTTTAATTTGTATTTGTTAATTTTTTCCTTTCAGAAGTATTCAATGTATATACGAGATGCATTTCGAGTAGTATTTAGGTAATTTATATTTATGTATTATGGTTTTATTTTTTGTGGTCAAATAAATGCGCAACGATTACATTTTTTTATCATAATTCTCCTTTAAATGTTATATTTGTTGTTATATTGAGTGAGTACTATTTATTTTAAAATTAAAGGGGCAGTTTGATGAGTGTCAGAAAACTACGAGCAGAACTCGCGTAATTTAACTCCTTTTTAAAATCGGTTTTTTGCAACGTGTAGAGAATGAAATTTCTAATCTAATGAAATATATACAAATCTAAAACCTTCAATTGTTTATTAAATTTTAAAATTAATTTGTAGTTTTGTTGTTGAAATATTTGCTTAAACTTTAAGACCTATACTTCATTGAACATTAAACTTAATAGTCTTTTTATTGTGCTATAAGTTATTTTTCTTAAATAACAATTGTTACAGTTCTGCTCGTAGTTGTGAATGTATGATAAAATGTGAAATTTTAAATTCCCGCGTGTATTAATTTTTCTAACAGTTTGGTACTGCTGTCACAGTATATTATTTTTATTTGTCATTTCTGAAGTATATAGTTGTTGACAGCACAAATTAATGAAAATATTGGAGTTGAGCAGTGGAATAACCGATCGATTAAATCCAATTTGGAGTATTTAAGATTAGAACAACAATAAAATAGTTCAACAAACTACATGACATCAATATCGTTCTGCTCATAAAATGCTATTTACACGGTGAACAAATCAGAATACATGTTGATTAGGCATTGTATAGAAATTTATATTAAATTTGAAAATAAGTTCTAAATAAGTTTAAAAATTAATTTCACTAATATTTGTTGAAAAAAATTCTATTCTGCCTATATTAGTCACAAATAGAATGAGAATGTGTTTTTCTTCAACAGCATTTTCTCAAATTGTACAGTTAACCAAAACTACAATTTTACATGGCAGGGCGTCCGTTGATATTTCCAGGATCAAATCTGTAGCATTTATAAATAAGGATCTTAAAAAAAATATCTGTTTGGGGTATTACCAAAATTGCAAACTTTAATTCTAAAAATAAACAACTTCTTACAGTTTTAAAGTTAAACTATATCAAATATTAAATTACACAACAAAACTATATCTAAATCTTTTTTAATTTATCTTTTTGGAGTTATAATTATTAATAGTACCTAGAAAACTTGGCATGTACAATAAGTCATGATTAATGGAATCATCCTTCCCCATAAAAGCCGTTACTACCGCAAAGGTTGTTTTGAAAAAATCTATCGTTCTTTGTGCCGTCAAATATCAACGATATATTATTTGAATTATTTTTTTGCAATAATAAATTTGTTTTCATAATATTTTATGACCAATATTTTTGATTTGTTGCTATTACTAATTAATTAAAATTGCTGAAACTTTTAGTAATTGCTACTAGGGTAACAAATTCATTTTTTGCTAAAATTTCAATTAAATCTGTTTTAATAATTTTGGAAATGTTTTCTAAAATGTTACTTAATTTAATCAAATTTATTATTGTTACTGAGGACACAATTTATAATATTTTCACAAAATGTTTTAAAATTATTTTAAATATTTCGAAATATTTTTAAAAGTTTTTAAAAATTAATCCTTTTTATTTTGTGCTACTGAAGACACAATTTATAATTTTTTTTTTCTTGTACTTTATGGGAACCGGTCGACGAGCATTCTCCTATATCTATATCTGTGATGGGAACACGTTTATGTAGCGTTTGTGCATATGTCAGATTTTTTCAAATGTCTATAATTTTGTTACATGTGGCTATGGCTTGAGGTCCTAGATTACTTTATCATGAATTTAAGAGATATATATATATATATATATATATATATATATATATAATTCCTAACTACGCGTGGAGGCACTTGTCTATCCACCATTCCAAGTATTTCATCAGATCAAATTAACTCATTTTTTAAACTCCTATGTCGTTTCTTTGTTTAACCAACGCATCTAATCCCAAATAAACGCCAGTATATTCAGGTGATTAGTAAACAACTGTTTGACTGAAATGGGGACAATATTACGATACTCAAGATTTTATTTCTTATACTAGAGAATTGTACAAAATTAAAAGAACCCGAGCATTGCCAAAACCAGCGATGGATCTCTTAAGAAATCCAAGCAATTTTTTAGCTTTATAGATTACAAAATCAATATGCAAATTGTCACGAATTGGATTAGTAAGCTAGTAATATAAGTATTGATTAAAATATAATCAAACTTTACAGAAGTTCTGCTTTTAGAAAATGCAATAAACTGACATTTTTTAAGATTTGTGGCGGTTTTGGCTGTGATATTTGAGGTCGCCCCGAAATTAAAAGAGGATATTGCTCTTTGCCGGTGCATATCCGCCTATCCTACAATATAGCATTCTGAAAAAGAGCGCTGTCAGCTGAACACAAAAATATGCATCTAAGGCACCCCACTGCATAAAATGACAGTCGAAAACGCTATTAGTTCTAACCCGTTTATGCCACACCAATCATTTACAGCTAATAAATCATTCTGCATCGCTAAATAATAGTCAAGTGTGTTAATTTTATAAAAAGATTTAGCAACATTTGCAAATAACAAATCGGGACAGTTTAATACATTAGATACAAGTCCGTCCATATTTGACAAAAAGATTTTTTTTTCCAAATCATGGAAAAACACATTTTTGGCTGTTTTTGTTAAAAATCATTTAATTCTATTGAAGCAGATTTGATTACATCACTTTTTGAACATGATATCTCGTAAATAGCCGCCTTGAGCGTCTCTTTTTCTTGGTTTTAGTCAACATTTCGGCCGAAATGGCGGCTATTTCCTGCCGAATGTTGTTCTTCAGCTCTTCTAGGGACCGTGGCTTGTTGATGTAAACCATTGATTTCAAATAGCCTCACAGAAAAAAGTCTGCAGGCGTTAAATCTGGTGAACGAGGCAACTAGTCAAAATCAGCATTTTTCGACATCAAACGGCGTGGGAACGATTTCTTCAACAAATCCAATGTAGCTCGACCGTGTGTGGTGGAGCGCTGTCTTGTTGAAACCAGAAGTCATCCATACCATTATCACGCTCAATTGGCATAAAAAAGCATAAAAAAATCGGTTAGCATTGTCCGGTAACGCACCTGATTGACGGTTTCTGTTCGGCCATCATCATCTTCGAAAAAATACCCCGATGACTATATCAGCACGAATACCGCTATATCATTGATAGAAATAGAAAACAAAATAGGTCCCAAGTGGGGTTATTGCGGTACCTCTGATGTAGCTTTAAACAGCTTTTACAGATGATTATTTATTTAAACTTGCTGAACCCGTTCATTTAAATACAAAATTAACCATTTAAGCATGTCATATAAAGTAACTAGTTACACCTTTCAAACTTAAAAAATATATAAAAATAATCACCACTAAGAATAAATCAATTTTTTCTCAAAACTGTAGACATTAGACCTACAAGGAATCCAGCAGTTCTTTTTAGCGTGTTCTTGGTTAAGATTAGAATGAGTAATCAAACTACAAAGAACAGTCGCTTGTTGGATGCGATCGGACGTTATTTTACCTCAAAGTTCATAATTGTAAGACGATTGATGGAGCAACTAATCCAATTATGGACATTACGAAAGGACAGCCAGCTTGAAAAAATAAAATTACATGATGCAAAGATGCTTAGGAAAACCCACATCCGGAGGTTGATTTTTAGATCAAATCGACATTCACTGTATTGTGTAAATATCTATTTCAATATTTCTACTTAGAATTACATTTGAGAATTCTGTTTGATGTATCAATTTAAAATACTTTTGGTTGAAAAATAAAAAAGCATTTATTGCATGTAAATTCGATTAAACTATTATGATTTTATTATTTTCTTAAATTTATCGTATGTTAGATAGTGGAGTAAAAATACATTTTAATAATTTTTAAACCAACAAGATTTCATATTTTTGAAGACTATGACGTCATGAAAACAATACGTCATGACAGATTTGCGTAAGACGGATAACAAACAGTAAAAATGGACGAAAGCGTTATTTTATTGAAGGAGAAAAAACGTACATATCTTTTACCCGTATACTAATTGAAAGTACCACTAATAATTACGTGGTTTCTATTTGCCACTATTCTCAGTTATTCGTACCTCACTTTATCTCACTTAATAGAGCGTCCCATTTGTAAAATAGGAAGTAGTAGATTTTAAATTAAAAACAGAAATTATGGTTTTTGCTATTTTACACTGTATTTGATTATATTATATTTAAATAAAATAATAAATATTGTATTTAAAATAGTTTTGTAAACAAGTAGGTTACGTTTATTTTTATTGTTTATCTGCCATGTAAGGAAGTAAGTAAAATATCTTAGTAAACTGTTCATTTCAGCAAGCAAACATTTGTGAGAAAAGTTGTGAGAAAAGGTGAGATGCTTTGCTTACCTTGGCCTACCTCACTTGGCAAAAAAAGGAACTAATATAAATTAGAAGTCGGAAGCAAAATAATTGGATTTGAAGTTCCACAATAATATTTTAATTAGATTATGAAACGTTACGTGCTTCTACGCATCTATAAAAATAGATTAGGCGTAAACATCCCTCAACTGCTGTTTTGGCTACATTTTTTTAATTTTGAACCATTGCTAAAAAATATGTATATGATGTACTTAGGTGAGTTTATTGAGTAGCTAAAGTAGCTTAAATCACGTAGGTAGTAAGAAATCTATACATAACGTGTACTAGGTAAATTTGAATTTTGACAAATAAGGTACTACTTTGTACAGACGCATATCTATAGTAAGAACGATTAATTCGTTAACTTAACAATGACAACTACACTATGCTATTTGGCGGCAGATTTGTCAAAATGTTGTGCGTATTTTGCTATGTTTACATAAATCACGTCACGTCGGCACAGTGTCTTACGCAATTTGATTGACATATCGTATTTATTTTACATGACATTTATAGTGCGTTCCGTATATCAACCGAAGTAACCGGCGGTTAGGTTACGGCTAAGATCGGTCGCTGAAATTTTTGTTGATTTATGGAACGGCAGCGGTTATAGAAACGTCAAAATACAAAACTGAAATATTATAGGTTCAAACTTTATGAATTTATTTATTATTAGCATTAGTGTTATATTTTTTTAAATTTCAGTGCTTAATCTTAGATGATTGTATGTATTTATCTACTTGCTAATACAGTAATCCCAGTAGCGGTTGGCAGGTATAACAGGCAACTATACACAATAATCTAATGTTTGCTCTATTGCACTCATGCCTTTGCCCGTTTTAGCATTGACAGGAACATACATATACATTATAACCTATAATTAATAATTTAATAAAATACACGAGCAACATTTGAAGCTTTTGTTCACTTTTGATTGCATTTCAAGATTACCGCCATGAATAACCACGATTTATAGAAATTTACCGATTTTTGTTCATGGTGAGTGCGGTTGCAACCCTTGCGACCTTCAGGTAACCGCGTTCCGTATATAAACCTGTTTCAGGATAACCGGGATTTCGGTCGCTTCGGTTGATATACGGAACGCATTATTAATAAACAAAAAATTAAGCAAAATATTAGCTGTGTTCCATTTGTCAAAATAGTCGCACTTGGTGGCACTAATTCAGTAATTTTTGAATTCGATTTTCAAACGATTCTTACATTTTTGATGTGTTTTCTTACAAATGCTAAATATTTTTTGGTTTGTCTGTCAAGCCGAGAGATGCTCTTGTCCGCAAAATTTTAAAATTCTCTAACGCACCGGGTGCATGAAGCATTCAAATGGAACACACCTATAGAACACTAGCATATGAATGACGTTGCTTACATAAATTAGTTATCATTCCATCCACAGTGGCGCTAACAACTGCAATACTTGGAAGACATACGTCATTTGAAAATTATTGTTTCTTAATTGTTAATAAACAATCTGTAATATTCCATCAGGTAATATGAAACCTATAAAGGTGTCTACAACAATAAAAGCGAGCCGCTCATCGATGCATTGATTGCTTAGTAAAACTATCACTCGACATGGTTTTTTTTTATTTTCTTTGAAAACTATTGTTTCTTAACTGTTAATAAATAATCTGTAATATTTTGCTCGATTTTCAAAATTTTTATTTGTGTTTGAGCATGTGAAACGAAAAATAATCGACTCTTCACTCGATTTTTGCATGTGAAACGAAAAAAAAATCGACTTTTTGCTCGATTTTCGAAAATTTCATTTGTGTTTGAAAGCATGTGAAACGAAAAATAATCGACTCTTCACTCGATTTTTGCATGTGAAACGAAAAAAAATCGACTTTTTGCTCGATTTTCGAAAAAGTCATTTGTGTTTGAAAACATGTGAAACGCGTAAAAAACGAAAAAAAATCGACTTTTCATTCGATTTTTGAAAACTTCATTTGTGTTTGAAAGCATGTGAAACGAAAAAAAAATCGACTTTTTGCTCAATTTTCGAAAATTTCATTTGTGTTTGAAAGCATGTGAAACGCGTAAAAAACGAAAAAAAAATCGACCCTTCATTCGATTTTTGCATGTGAAACGAAAAAAAAATCGACTTTTTGCTCGATTTTCGAAAATTTTATTTGTGTTTGAAAGCATGTGAAACGCGTAAGAAACGAAAAAAAATCGACTTTTCATTCGATTTTTGAAAACTTCATTTGTGTTTGAAAGAATGTGAAACAAAAAAAAAATCGACTTTTTGCTCGATTTTCGAAAATTTCATTTGTGTTTGAAAGCATGTGAAACGCATAAAAAACGAAAAAAAATCGACTCTTCATTCGATTTTTGCATGTGAAACGAAAAAAAAATCGACTTTTTGCTCGATTTTCGAAAATTTCATTTGTGTTTGAAAGCATGTGAAACGCGTAAAAAACGAAAAAAAAAAATCGACTCTTCACTCGATTTTTGCATGTGAAACGAAACAAAAATCGACATTTTGCTCGATTTTTAAAATTTCATTTGTGTGTGAAAGCATGTGAAACGAAAAAAAAATCGACTTTTTGCTCGATTTTTGAAAATTTCATTTATGTTTGAAAGCATGTGAAACAAAAAAAAAATCGACTTTTTGCTCGATTTTCGAAAATTTCATTTGTGTTTGAAAGCATGTGAAACGCGTAAAAAACGAAAAAAAATCGACTCTTCATTCGATTTTTGCATGTGAAACGAAAAAAAAATCGACTTTTTGCTCGATTTTCGAAAATTTAATTTGTGTTTGAAAGCATGTGAAACGCGTAAAAAACGAAAAAAAATCGACTCTTCATTCGATTTTTGCATGTGAAACGAAAAAAAATCGACTTTTTGCTGAATTTTCGAAAATTTCATTTGTGTTTGAAAGCATGTGAAACGCGTAAAACACGAAAAAAAAATCGAGTCTTCACTCGATTTTTGCATGTGAAACGAAACAAAAATCGACATTTTGCTCGATTTTTAAAATTTCATTTGTGTGTGAAAGCATGTGAAACGAAAAAAAAATCGACTTTTTGCTCGATTATTGAAAATTTCATTTATGTTTGAAAGCATGTGAAACAAAAAAAAAATCGACTTTTTGCTCGATTTTCGAAAATTTCATTTGTGTTTGAAAGCATGTGAAACGCGTAAAAAACGAAAAAAATCGACTCTTTATTCGATTTTTGCATGTGAAACGAAAAAAAAATCGACTGTTTGCTTGATTTTCGAAAATCTCATTTGTGTTTGAAAGCATGTGAAACGCGTAAAAAACGAAAAAAAATCGACTTTTTATTCGATTTTTGAAAACTTCATTTGTGTTTGAAAGAATGTGAAACAAAAAAAAATCGACATTTTGCTCAATTTTCGAAAACTTCATTTGTGTTTGAAAGCATGTGAAACGAAACAAAAATCGACATTTTGCTCGATTTTTTAAAATTTCATTTGTGTGTGAAAGCATGTGAAACGAAAAAAAAATCGACTTTTTGCTCGATTTTCGAAAATTTCATTTATGTTTGAAAGCATGTGAAACAAAAAAAAAATCGACTTTTTGCTCGATTTTCGAAAATTTCATTTGTGTGTGAAAGCATGTGAAACGAAAAAAAAATCGACTTTTTGCTCGATTTTCGAAAATTTCATTTATGTTTGAAAGCATGTGAAACGCGTAAAAAACGAAAAAAAATCGACTTTTCATTCGATTTTTGAAAACTTCATTTGTGTGTGAAAGCATGTGAAACGAAAAAAAAATGGACTTTTTGCTCGATTTTCGAAAATTTCATTTGTGTTTGAAAGCATGTGAAACGCGTAAAAAACGAAAAAAAATCGACTCTTCATTCGATTTTTGCATTTGAAACGAAAAAAAAATCGACTTTTTGCTCGATTTTCGAAAATTTCATTTGTGTTTGAAAGCATGTGAAACGCGTAAAAAACGAAAAAAAATCGACTTTTTATTCGATTTTTGAAAACTTCATTTGTGTTTGAAAGAATGTGAAACAAAAAAAAATCGACTTTTTGCTCGATTTTCGAAAATTTCATTTGTGTTTGAAAGCATGTGAAACGCGTAAAAAACGAAAAAAAAAATCGACTTTTCATTCGATTTTTGAAAACTTCATTTGTGTTTGAAAGCATGTGAAACGAAAAAAAAATCGACTTTTTGCTCAATTTTCGAAAATTTCATTCGTGTTTGAAAGCATGTGAAACGCGTAAAAAACGAAAAAAAAAATCGACTCTTCATTCGATTTTTGCATGTGAAACGAAAAAAAAAATCGACTTTTTGCTTGATTTTCGAAAATTTTATTTGTGTTTGAAAGCATGTGAAACAAAAAAAAAAACGACTTTTTGCTCGATTTTCGAAAATTTTATTTGTGTTTGAAAGCATGTGAAACGCGTAAAAAACAAAAAAAAAAATCGACTCTTCACTCGATTTTTGCATGTGAAACGAAACAAAAATCGACATTTTGCTCGATTTTTTAAAATTTGATTTGTGTGTGAAAGCATGTGAAACGAAAAAAAAATCGACTTTTTGCTCGATTTTCGAAAATTTCATTTATGTTTGAAAGCATGTGAAACGCGTAAAAAACGAAATAAAATCGACTTTTCATTCCATTTTTGAAAACTTCATTTGTGTTTGAAAGCATGTGAAACGAAAAAAAAATCGACTTTTTGCTCAATTTTCGAAAATTTCATTCGTGTTTGAAAGCATGTGAAACGCGGAAAAAACGAAAAAAAAAATCGACTCTTCATTCGATTTTTGCATGTGAAACGAAAAAAAAAATCGACTTTTTGCTTGATTTTCGAAAATTTTATTTGTGTTTGAAAGCACGTGAAACAAAAAAAAAATCGACTTTTTGCTCGATTTTCGAAAATTTTATTTGTGTTTGAAAGCATGTGAAACGCGTAAAAACCGAAAAAAAAATCGACTATTCTCTCAATTTTTGCATGTGAAACGAAACAAAAATCGACATTTTGCTCGATTTCTTAAAATTTCATTTGTGTGTGAAAGCATGTGAAACGAAAAAAAAAAAAAGACTTTTTGCTCGATTTTCGAAAATTATATTTGTGTGTGAAAGCATGTGAAACGAAAAAAAAATCGACTTTTTGCTCGATTTTCGAAAATTTCATTTATGTTTGAAAGCATGTGAAACGCGTAAAAAACGAAAAAAAATCGACTTTTCATTCGATTTTTGAAAACTTCATTTGTGTTTGAAAGAATGTGAAACAAAAAAAAAATCGACTTTTTGCTCGATTTTCGAACATTTCATTTGTGTTTGAAAGCATGTGAAACGCGTAAAAACCGAAAAAAAAATCGACTATTCTCTCAATTTTTGCATGTGAAACGAAACAAAAATCGACATTTTGCTCGATTTCTTAAAATTTCATTTGTGTGTGAAAGCATGTGAAACGAAAAAAAAAATCGACTTTTTGCTCGATTTTCGAAAATTTTATTTATGTTTGAAAGCATGTGAAACAAAAAAAATATCGAATTTTTGCTCGATTTTCGAAAATTTCATTTGTTTTTTGAAAGCATGTAAAACGCGTAAAAAAACGAAAAAAAATTGACTCTTCATTCGATTTTTGCATGTGAAACGAAAAAAAAATCGATTTTTTGCTCGATTTTCGAAAATTTCATTTGTGTTTGAAAGCATGTGAAACGCGTAAAAAACGAAAAAAAATCGACTCTTCACTCGATTTTTGCATGTGAAACAAAACAAAAATCGACATTTTGCTCGATTTTTTTTTATTTCATTTGTGTGTGAAAGCATGTGAAACGAAAAAAAAATCGACTTTTTGCTCGATTTTCGAAAATTTCATTTATGTTTGAAAGCATGTGAAACAAAAAAAAAATCGAATTTTTGCTCGATTTTCGAAAATTTCATTTGTGTTTGAAAGCATGTGAAACGCGTAAAAAACGAAAAAAAATCGACTCTTCACTCGGTTTTTGCATGTGAAACGAAAAAAAAAATCGACTTTTTGCTTGATTTTCGAAAATTTTATTTGTGTTTGAAAGCATGTGAAACAAAAAAAAAAATCGACTTTTTGCTCGATTTTCGAAAATTTTATTTGTGTTTGAAAGCATGTGAAACGCGTAAAAAACGAAAAAAAAAATCGACTCTTCACTCGATTTTTGCATGTGAAACGAAACAAAAATCGACATTTTGCTCGATTTTTTAAAATTTCATTTGTGTGTGAAAGCATGTGAAACGAAAAAAAAATCGACTTTTTGCTCGATTTTCGAAAATTTCATTTATGTTTGAAAGCATGTGAAACGCGTAAAAAACGAAAAAAATCAAACTTTTCATTCGATTTTTGAAAACTTCATTTGTGTTTGAAAGAATGTGAAACAAAAAAAAAATCGACTTTTTGCTCGATTTTCGAACATTTCATTTGTGTTTGAAAGCATGTGAAACGCGTAAAAACCGAAAAAAAAAATCGACTATTCTCTCAATTTTTGCATGTGAAACGAAACAAAAATCGACATTTTGCTCGATTTCTTAAAATTTCATTTGTGTGTGAAAGCAAGTGAAACGAAAAAAAAAATCGACTTTTTGCTCGATTTTCGAAAATATTATTTATGTTTGAAAGCATGTGAAACAAAAAAAAATATCGAATTTTTGCTCGATTTTCGAAAATTTCATTTGTGTTTGAAAGCATGTAAAACGCGTAAAAAAACGAAAAAAAATTGACTCTTCATTCGATTTTTGCATGTGAAACGAAAAAAAAATCGATTTTTTGCTCGATTTTCGAAAATTTCATTTGTGTTTGAAAGCATGTGAAACGCGTAAAAAACGAAAAAAAATCGACTCTTCACTCGATTTTTGCATGTGAAACAAAACAAAAATCGACATTTTGCTCGATTTTTTTTTATTTCATTTGTGTGTGAAAGCATGTGAAACGAAAAAAAATCGACTTTTTGCTCGATTTTCGAAAATTTTATTTATGTTTGAAAGCATGTGAAACAAAAAAAAAATCGAATTTTTGCTCGATTTTCGAAAATTTCATTTGTGTTTGAAAGCATGTGAAACGCGTAAAAATCGAAAAAAAATCGACCCCACTCGGTTTTTGCATGTGAAACGAAAAAAAAATCGACTTTTTGCTTGATTTTCGAAAATGTCATTTGTGTTTGAAAGCATGTGAAACGCGTAAAAAACGAAAAAAATCGACTCTTCACTCGATTTTTGCATGTAAAACGAAAAAAAAATCGACTTTTTGCTTGATTTTCGAAAATGTCATTTGTGTTTGAAAGCATGTGAAACGCGTAAAAAACGAAAAAAAAATCGACTTTTCATTCGATTTTTGAAAACTTCATTTGTGTTTGAAAGAATGTGAAACAAAAAAAAAATCGACTTTTTGCTCGATTTTCGAAGATTTCATTTGTGTTTGAAAGCATGTGAAACGCGTAAAAAACGAAAAAAAAAATCGACTCTTCTCTCAATTGTTGCATGTGAAACGAAACAAAAATCGACATTTTGCTCGATTTCTTAAAATTTCATTTGTGTGTGAAAGCATGTGAAACGAAAAAAAAAATCGACTTTTTGCTCGATTTTCGAAAATTTTATTTATGTTTGAAAGCATGTGAAACAAAAAAAATATCGAATTTTTGCTCGATTTTCGAAAATTTCATTTGTGTTTGAAAGCATGTAAAACGCGTAAAAAAAACGAAAAAAAATTGACTCTTCATTCGATTTTTGCATGTGAAACGAAAAAAAAATCGATTTTTTGCTCGATTTTCGAAAATTTCATTTGTGTTTGAAAGCATGTGAAACGCGTAAAAAACGAAAAAAAATCGACTCTTCACTCGATTTTTGCATGTGAAACAAAACAAAAATCGACATTTTGCTCGATTTTTTTTATTTCATTTGTGTGTGAAAGCATGTGAAACGAAAAAAAAATCGACTTTTTGCTCGATTTTCGAAAATTTCATTTATGTTTGAAAGCATGTGAAACAAAAAAAAATCGACTTTTTGCTCGATTTTCGAAAATTTCATATGTGTTTGAAAGCATGTGAAACGCGTAAAAAACGAAAAATATTCGACTCTTCACACGATTTTTTCATGTGAAACAAAAAAAACATCGAATTTTTGCTCGATTTTCGAAAATTTCATTTGTGTTTGAAAGCATGTGAAACGCGTAAAAAACGAAAAAAAATCGACTCTTCATTCGATTTTTGCATGTGAAACGAAAAAAAAATCGACTTTTTGCTCGATTTTCGAAAATTTCATTTGTGTTTGAAAGCATGTGAAACGCGTAAAAAACGAAAAAAAAATCGACTTTTCATTCGATTTTTGAAAACTTCATTTTGAAAGAATGTGAAACAAAAAAAAACCGACTTTTGCTCGATTTTCGAAAATTTCATTTGTGTTTGAAAGCATGTGAAACGCGTAAAAAACGAAAAAAAATTGACTCTTCATTTGATTTTTGCATGTGAAACGAAAAAAAAATCGATTTTTTGCTCGATTTTCGAAAATTTCATTTATGTTTGAAAGCATGTGAAACGCGTAAACAACGAAAAAAAACGACTCTTCACTCGATTTTTGCATATGAAACAAAAAAAAATCGACTTTTTGTTCGATTTTCGAAAATTTCATTTGTGTTTGAAAGCATGTGAAACGCGTAAAAAACGAAAAAAAAAAATCGACTCTTCACTCGATTTTTGCATGTGAAACGAAAAAAAAATCGACTTTTTGCTTGATTTTCGAAATTGTCATTTGTGTTTGAAAGCATGTGAAACGCGTAAAAAACGAAAAAAAATCGACTCTTCACTCGATTTTTGCATGTGAAACGAAACAAAAATCGACATTTTGCTCGATTTTTTAAAATTTTATTTGTGTGTGAAAGAAAGCATGTGAAACGAAAAAAAAATCAACTTTTTGCTCGATTTTCGAAAATTTCATTTATGTTTAAAAGCATGTGAAACAAAAAAAAATCGAATTTTTGCTCGATTTTCGAAAATTTCATTTGTGTTTGAAAGCATGTGAAACGCGTAAAAAACGAAAAAAAATTGACTCTTCGTTCGATTTTTGCATGAGAAACGAAAAAAAAATCGACTTTTTGCTTGATTTTCGAAAATGTCATTTGTGTTTGAAAGCATGTGAAACGCGTAAAAAACGAAAAAAAATCGACTCTTCATTCGATTTTTGCATGTGAAACGAAAAAAAAAATCGACTTTTTGCTCGATTTTCGAAAATTTCATTTGTGTTTGAAAGCATGTGAAACGCGTAAAAAACGAAAAAAAATCGACTCTTCATTCGATTTTTGCATGTGAAACGAAAAAAAAAATCGACTTTTTGCTCGATTTTTGAAAATTTCATTTGTGTTTGAAAGCATGTGAAACGCGTAAAAAACGAAAAAAAATCGACTTTTCATTCGATTTTTGAAAACTTCATTTTGAAAGAATGTGAAACAAAAAAAAACCGACTTTTTGCTCGATTTTCGAAAATTTCATTTGTGTTTGAAAGCATGTGAAACGCGTGAAAAACGAAAAAAAATCGACTCTTCACTCGATTTTTGCATGTGAAAAAATCGATTTTTTGCTCGATTTTCGAAAATTTCATTTATGTTTGAAAGCATGTGAAACGCGTAAACAACGAAAAAAACGACTCTTCACTCGATTTTTGCATATGAAACAAAAAAAATCGACTTTTTGTTCGATTTTCGAAAATTTCATTTGTGTTTGAAAGAAAGCATGTGAAACGCGTAAAAAACGAAAAAAAAAAATCGACTCTTCACTCGATTTTTGCATGTGAAACAAAACAAAAATCGACATTTTGCTCGATTTTTTAAAATTTTATTTGTGTGTGAAAGCATGTGAAACGAAAAAAAAATCAACTTTTTGCTCGATTTTCGAAAATTTCATTTATGTTTAAAAGCATGTGAAACAAAAAAAAATCGAATTTTTGCTCGATTTCGAAAATTTCATTTGTGTTTGAAAGCATGTGAAACGCGTAAAAATCGAAAAAAAATTGACTCTTCGTTCGATTTTTGCATGAGAAACGAAAAAAAAATCGACTTTTTGCTTGATTTTCGAAAATGTCATTTGTGTTTGAAAGCATGTGAAACGAGTAAAAAACGAAAAAAAATCGACTCTTCATTCGATTTTTGCATGTGAAACGAAAAAAAAAAATCGACTTTTTGCTCGATTTTCGAAAATTTCATTTATGTTTAAAAGCATGTGAAACAAAAAAAAAATCGAATTTTTGCTCGATTTTCGAAAATTTCATTTATGTTTAAAAGCATGTGAAACAAAAAAAAAATCGAATTTTTGCTCGATTTTCGAAAATTTCATTTGTGTTTGAAAGCATGTGAAACGCGTAAAAAACGAAAAAAAATTGACTCTTCGTTCGATTTTTGCATGAGAAACGAAAAAAAAATCGACTTTTTGCTTGATTTTCGAAAATGTCATTTGTGTTTGAAAGCATGTGAAACGCGTAAAAAACGAAAAAAAATTGACTCGTTATTCGATTTTTGCATGTGAAACGAAAAAAAAAATCGATTTTTTGCTCGATTTTCGAAAATTTCATTTGTGTTTGAAAGCATGTGAAACGCGTAAAAAACGAAAAAAAATCGACTCTTCATTCGATTTTTGCATGTGAAACGAAAAAAAAAATCGACTTTTTGCTCGATTTTTGAAAATTTCATTTGTGTTTGAAAGCATGTGAAACGCGTAAAAAACGAAAAAAAAATCGACTTTTCATTCGATTTTTGAAAACTTCATTTTGAAAGAATGTGAAACAAAAAAAAACCGACTTTTTGCTCGATTTTCGAAAATTTCATTTGTGTTTGAAAGCATGTGAAACGCGTGAAAAACGAAAAAAAATCGACTCTTCACTCGATTTTTGCATGTGAAAAAATCGATTTTTTGCTCGATTTTCGAAAATTTCATTTATGTTTGAAAGCATGTGAAACGCGTAAACAACGAAAAAAAACGACTCTTCACTCGATTTTTGCATATGAAACAAAAAAAATCGACTTTTTGTTCGATTTTCGAAAATTTCATTTGTGTTTGAAAGAAAGCATGTGAAACGCGTTAAAAACGAAAAAAAATCGACTCTTCACTCGATTTTTGCATGTGAAACGAAAAAAAATCGACTTTTTGCTCGATTTTCGAAAATGTCATTTGTGTTTGAAAGCATGTGAAACGCGTAAAAAACGAAAAAAAATTGACTCTTCGTTCGATTTTTGCATGAGAAACGAAAAAAAAATCGACTTTTTGCTTGATTTTCGAAAATGTCATTTGTGTTTGAAAGCATGTGAAACGAGTAAAAAACGAAAAAAAATCGACTTTTTGCTCGATTTTCGAAAATGTCATTTGTGTTTGAAAGCATGTGAAACGCGTAAAAATCGAAAAAAAATTGACTCTTCGTTCGATTTTTGCATGAGAAACGAAAAAAAAATCGACTTTTTGCTTGATTTTCGAAAATGTCATTTGTGTTTGAAAGCATGTGAAACGAGTAAAAAACGAAAAAAAATCGACTCTTCATTCGATTTTTGCATGTGAAACAAAAAAAAAATCGAATTTTTGCTCGATTTTCGAAAATTTCATTTATGTTTAAAAGCATGTGAAACAAAAAAAAAATCGAATTTTTGCTCGATTTTCGAAAATTTCATTTATGTTTAAAAGCATGTGAAACAAAAAAAAAATCGAATTTTTGCTCGATTTTCGAAAATTTCATTTGTGTTTGAAAGCATGTGAAACGCGTAAAAAACGAAAAAAAATTGACTCTTCGTTCGATTTTTGCATGAGAAACGAAAAAAAAATCGACTTTTTGCTTGATTTTCGAAAATGTCATTTGTGTTTGAAAGCATGTGAAACGCGTAAAAAACGAAAAAAAATTGACTCGTTATTCGATTTTTGCATGTGAAACGAAAAAAAAAAATCGATTTTTTGCTCGATTTTCGAAAATTTCATTTGTGTTTGAAAGCATGTGAAACGCGTAAAAAACGAAAAAAAATCGACTCTTCATTCGATTTTTGCATGTGAAACGAAAAAAAAAATCGACTTTTTGCTCGATTTTTGAAAATTTCATTTGTGTTTGAAAGCATGTGAAACGCGTAAAAAACGAAAAAAAAATCGACTTTTCATTCGATTTTTGAAAACTTCATTTTGAAAGAATGTGAAACAAAAAAAAACCGACTTTTTGCTCGATTTTCGAAAATTTCATTTGTGTTTGAAAGCATGTGAAACGCGTGAAAAACGAAAAAAATCGACTCTTCACTCGATTTTTGCATGTGAAAAAATCGATTTTTTGCTCGATTTTCGAAAATTTCATTTATGTTTGAAAGCATGTGAAACGCGTAAACAACGAAAAAAAACGACTCTTCACTCGATTTTTGCATATGAAACAAAAAAAATCGACTTTTTGTTCGATTTTCGAAAATTTCATTTGTGTTTGAAAGAAAGCATGTGAAACGCGTAAAAAACGAAAAAAAAAATCGACTCTTCACTCGATTTTTGCATGTGAAACAAAACAAAAATCGACATTTTGCTCGATTTTTTAAAATTTTATTTGTGTGTGAAAGCATGTGAAACGAAAAAAAAATCAACTTTTTGCTCGATTTTCG
This sequence comes from Tachinus rufipes, assembly GCA_963932245.1. Lineage (NCBI taxonomy): Eukaryota > Metazoa > Arthropoda > Insecta > Coleoptera > Staphylinidae > Tachinus > Tachinus rufipes. The sequence continues at coordinate 83,518,485 of OZ010744.1, forward strand.
AAAATTTCATTTATGTTTAAAAGCATGTGAAACAAAAAAAAATCGAATTTTTGCTCGATTTTCGAAAATTTCATTTGTGTTTGAAAGCATGTGAAACGCGTAAAAAACGAAAAAAAATTGACTCTTCGTTCGATTTTTGCATGAGAAACGAAAAAAAAATCGACTTTTTGCTTGATTTTCGAAAATGTCATTTGTGTTTGAAAGCATGTGAAACGCGTAAAAACCGAAAAAAAATCGACTCTTCATTCGATTTTTGCATGTGAAACGAAAAAAAAAATCGACTTTTTGCTCGATTTTCGAAAATTTCATTTGTGTTTGAAAGCATGTGAAACGCGTAAAAAACGAAAAAAAATCGACTCTTCATTCGATTTTTGCATGTGAAACGAAAAAAAAAATCGACTTTTTGCTCGATTTTTGAAAATTTCATTTGTGTTTGAAAGCATGTGAAACGCGTAAAAAACGAAAAAAAAATCGACTTTTCATTCGATTTTTGAAAACTTCATTTTGAAAGAATGTGAAACAAAAAAAAACCGACTTTTTGCTCGATTTTCGAAAATTTCATTTGTGTTTGAAAGCATGTGAAACGCGTGAAAAACGAAAAAAAATCGACTCTTCACTCGATTTTTGCATGTGAAAAAATCGATTTTTTGCTCGATTTTCGAAAATTTCATTTATGTTTGAAAGCATGTGAAACGCGTAAACAACGAAAAAAAACGACTCTTCACTCGATTTTTGCATATGAAACAAAAAAAATCGACTTTTTGTTCGATTTTCGAAAATTTCATTTGTGTTTGAAAGAAAGCATGTGAAACGCGTAAAAAACGAAAAAAAAAATCGACTCTTCACTCGATTTTTGCATGTGAAACAAAACAAAAATCGAAATTTTGCTCGATTTTTTAAAATTTTATTTGTGTGTGAAAGCATGTGAAACGAAAAAAAAATCAACTTTTTGCTCGATTTTCGAAAATTTCATTTATGTTTAAAAGCGTGTGAAACAAAAAAAAAATCGAATTTTTGCTCGATTTTCGAAAATTTCATTTGTGTTTGAAAGCATGTGAAACGCGTAAAAAACGAAAAAAAATTGACTCATCGTTCGATTTTTGCATGAGAAACGAAAAAAAAAATCGACTTTTTGCTTGATTTTCGAAAATGTCATTTGTGTTTGAAAGCATGTGAAACGCGTAAAAAACGAAAAAAAATTGACTCGTTATTCGATTTTTGCATGTGAATCGAAAAAAAAATCGACTTTTTGCTCAATTTTCGAAAATTTTATTTGTGTTTGAAAGCATGTGAAACGCGTAAAAAACGAAAAAAAATCGACTCTTCATTCGATTTTTGCATGTGAAACGAAAAAAAAAATCGACTTTTTGCTCGATTTTCGAAAATTTTATTTGTGTTTGAAAGCATGCGAAACGAAAAAAAAATCGACTTTTTGCTCGTTTTTCGAAAATTTCATTTGTGTTTGAAAGCATGTGAAACGAAAAAAAAATCGAATTTTTGCTCGATTTTCGAAAATTTCATTTGTGTTTGAAAGCATGTGAAACGCGTAAAAAACGAAAAAAAAATGACTCTTCATTTTATTTTTGCATGTGAAACGAAACAAAAATCGACTTTTTGCTTGATTTTCAAAAATTTCATTTGTGTTTGAAAGCATGTGAAACGAAAAAAAAATCGACTTTTTGCTTGATTTTCGAAAATTTCAATTGTGTTTGAAAGAATGTGAAACGAAAAAAAAATCGAATTTTTGCTCGATTTTCGAAAATGTCATTTGTGTTTGAAAGCATGTGAAACGCGTAAAAAACGAAAAAAAATCGACTCTATTCGATTTTTGAAAATTTCATTTGTGTTAGAAAGCATGTGAAACGAAAAAAAAATTGACTTTTTGCTCGATTTTCGAAAATTTCAGTTGTGTTTGAAAGCATGTGAAACGCGTTAAAAACGAAAAAAAATCGACTCTTCACTCGATTTTTGCATGTGAAACGAAAAAAAATCGACTTTTTGCTCGATTTTCGAAAATGTCATTTGTGTTTGAAAGCATGTGAAACGCGTAAAAAACGAAAAAAAATTGACTCTTCGTTCGATTTTTGCATGAGAAACGAAAAAAAAATCGACTTTTTGCTTGATTTTCGAAAATGTCATTTGTGTTTGAAAGCATGTGAAACGAGTAAAAAACGAAAAAAAATCGACTCTTCATTCGATTTTTGCATGTGAAACGAAAAAAAAAATCGACTTTTTGCTCGATTTTCGAAAATTTCATTTATGTTTAAAAGCATGTGAAACAAAAAAAAATCGAATTTTTGCTCGATTTTCGAAAATTTCATTTATGTTTAAAAGCATGTGAAACAAAAAAAAAATCGAATTTTTGCTCGATTTTCGAAAATTTCATTTATTTTTAAAAGCATGTGAAACAAAAAAAAAATCGAATTTTTGCTCGATTTTCGAAAATTTCATTTGTGTTTGAAAGCATGTGAAACGCGTAAAAAACGAAAAAAAATTGACTCTTCGTTCGATTTTTGCATGAGAAACGAAAAAAAAATCGACTTTTTGCTTGATTTTCGAAAATGTCATTTGTGTTTGAAAGCATGTGAAACGCGTAAAAAACAAAAAAAAATTGACTCGTTATTCGATTTTTGCATGTGAAACGAAAAAAAAAATCGATTTTTTGCTCGATTTTCGAAAATTTCATTTGTGTTTGAAAGCATGTGAAACGCGAAAAAAACGAAAAAAAATCGACTCTTCATTCGATTTTTGCATGTGAATCGAAAAAAAAATCGACTTTTTGCTCAATTTTCGAAAATTTTATTTGTGTTTGAAAGCATGTGAAACGCGTAAAAAACGAAAAAAAATCGACTCTTCATTCGATTTTTGCATGTGAAACGAAAAAAAAAAATCGACTTTGCTCGATTTTCGAAAATTTTATTTGTGTTTGAAAGCATGCGAAACGAAAAAAAAATCGACTTTTTGCTCGATTTTCGAAAATTTCATTTGTGTTTGAAAGCATGTGAAACGAAAAAAAAATCGAATTTTTGCTCGATTTTCGAAAATTTCATTTGTGTTTGAAAGCATGTGAAACGCGTAAAAAACGAAAAAAAAATGACTTTTCATTTTATTTTTGCATGTGAAACGAAAAAAAAATCGATTTTTTGCTCGATTTTCGAAAATTTCATTTATGTTTGAAAGCATGTGAAACGCGTAAACAACGAAAAAAAACGACTCTTCACTCGATTTTTGCATGTGAAACAAAAAAAAAATCGACTTTTTGTTCGATTTTCGAAAATTTCATTTGTGTGTCAAAGCATGTGAAACGCGTAAAAAACGAAAAAAAATCGACTTTTCATTCGATTTTTGAAAACTTCATTTGTGATTGAAAAAATTTGAAACAAAAAAAAATCGACTTTTTGCTCGATTTTCGAAAATTTTATTTGTGTTTAAAAGCATGTGAAACGCGTAAAAAACGAAAAAAAATCGACTTTATGCTCGATTTTCGAAAATTTCATTTGTGTTTGAAAGCATGTGAAACGCGTAAACAATGAAAAAAAACGACTCTTCACTCGATTTTTGCATGTGAAACGAAAAAAAAATCGACTTTTTGCTCGATTTTCGATAATTTCATTTGTGTTTGAAAGATTGTGAAACGAAAAAAAATCGAATTTTTGCTCGATTTTCGAAAATGTCATTTGTGTTTGAAAACATGTGAAACGCGTAAAAAACGAAAAAAAAAATCGACTTTTCATTCGATTTTTGAAAACTTCATTTTGAAAGAATGTGAAACAAAAAAAAACCGACTTTTTGCTCGATTTTCGAAAATTTCATTTGTGTTTGAAAGCATGTGAAACGCGTAAAAAACGAAAAAAAATTGACTCTTCGTTCGATTTTTGCATGAGAAACGAAAAAAAAATCGACTTTTTGCTTGATTTTCGAAAATGTCATTTGTGTTTGAAAGCATGTGAAACGCGTAAAAAACGAAAAAAATTGACTCGTTATTCGATTTTTGCATGTGAAACGAAAAAAAAAATCGATTTTTTGCTCGATTTTCGAAAATTTCATTTGTGTTTGAAAGCATGTGAAACGCGAAAAAAACGAAAAAAAATCGACTCTTCATTCGATTTTTGCATGTGAATCGAAAAAAAAATCGACTTTTTGCTCAATTTTCGAAAATTTTATTTGTGTTTGAAAGCATGTGAAACGCGTAAAAAACGAAAAAAAATCGACTCTTCATTCGATTTTTGCATGTGAAACGAAAAAAAAAATCGACTTTTTGCTCGATTTTCGAAAATTTTATTTGTGTTTGAAAGCATGCGAAACGAAAAAAAAAATCGACTTTTTGCTCGATTTTCGAAAATTTCATTTGTGTTTGATAGCATGTGAAACGCGTAAAAAACGAAAAAAAAATGACTCTTCATTTTATTTTTGCATGTGAAACGAAAAAAAAATCGATTTTTTGCTCGATTTTCGAAAATTTCATTTATGTTTGAAAGCATGTGAAACGCGTAAACAACAAAAAAAAAACGACTCTTCACTCGATTTTTGCATGTGAAACAAAAAAAAAATCGACTTTTTGTTCGATTTTCGAAAATTTCATTTGTGTTTCAAAGCATGTGAAACGCGTAAAAAACGAAAAAAAATCGACTTTTCATTCGATTTTTGAAAACTTCATTTTGAAAGAATGTGAAACAAAAAAAAACCGACTTTTTGCTCGATTTTCGAAAATTTCATTTGTGTTTGAAAGCATGTGAAACGCGTGAAAAACGAAAAAAAATCGACTCTTCACTCGATTTTTGCATGTGATAAAATCGATTTTTTGCTCGATTTTCGAAAATTTCATTTATGTTTGAAAGCATGTGAAACGCGTAAACAACGAAAAAAAACGACTCTTCACTCGATTTTTGCATACGAAACAAAAAAAATCGACTTTTTGTTCGATTTTCGAAAATTTCTTTGTGTTTGAAAGCATGTGAAACGCGTAAAAAACGAAAAAAAAAATCGACTCTTCACTCGATTTTTGCATGTGAAACAAAACAAAAATCGACATTTTGCTCGATTTTTTAAAATTTTATTTGTGTGTGAAAGCATGTGAAACGAAAAAAAAATCAACTTTTTGCACGATTTTCAAAAATTTCATTTATGTTTAAAAGCATGTGAAACAAAAAAAAAATCGAATTTTTGCTCGATTTTCGAAAATTTCATTTGTGTTTGAAAGCATGTGAAACGCGTAAAAAACGAAAAAAAATTGACTCTTCGTTCGATTTTTGCATGAGAAACGAAAAAAAAATCGACTTTTTGCTTGATTTTCGAAAATGTCATTTGTGTTTGAAAGCATGTGAAACGCGTAAAAAACGAAAAAAAATTGACTCGTTATTCGATTTTTGCATGTGAAACGAAAAAAAAAAATCGATTTTTTGCTCGATTTTCGAAAATTTCATTTGTGTTTGAAAGCATGTGAAACGCGAAAAAAACGAAAAAAAAATCGACTCTTTATTCGATTTTTGCATGTGAATCGAAAAAAAAATCGACTTTTTGCTCAATTTTCGAAAATTTTATTTGTGTTTGAAAGCATGTGAAACGCGTAAAAAACGAAAAAAAATCGACTCTTCATTCGATTTTTGCATGTGAAACGAAAAAAAAAATCGACTTTTTGCTCGATTTTCGAAAATTTTATTTGTGTTTGAAAGCATGCGAAACGAAAAAAAAAATCGACTTTTTGCTCGATTTTCGAAAATTTCATTTGTGTTTGAAAGCATGTGAAACGAAAAAAAAATCGAATTTTTGCTCGATTTTCGAAAATTTCATTTGTGTTTGAAAGCATGTGAAACGCGTAAAAAACGAAAAAAAATCGACTCTTCATTCGATTTTTGCATGTGAAACGAAAAAAAAAATCGACTTTTTGCTCGATTTTCGAAAATGTCATTTGTGTTTGAAAGCATGTGAAACGCGTAAAAAACGAAAAAAAATTGACTCGTTATTCGATTTTTGCATGTGAAACGAAAAAAAAAATCGATTTTTTGCTCGATTTTCGAAAATTTTATTTGTGTTTGAAAGCATGCGAAACGAAAAAAAAAATCGACTTTTTGCTCGATTTTCGAAAATTTCATTTGTGTTTGAAAGCATGTGAAACGAAAAAAAAATCGAATTTTTGCTCGATTTTCGAAAATTTTATTTGTGTTTGAAAGCATGTGAAACGCGTAAAAAACGAAAAAAAATCGACTCTTCATTCGATTTTTGCATGTGAAACGAAAAAAAAATCGACTTTTTGCTCGATTTTCGAAAATTTCATTTGTGTTTGAAAGCATGTGAAACGCGTAAAAAACGAAAAAAAAATGACTCTTCATTTTATTTTTGCATGTGAAACGAAAAAAAAATCGATTTTTTGCTCGATTTTCGAAAATTTTATTTGTGTTTGAAAGCATGCGAAACGAAAAAAAAAATCGACTTTTTGCTCGATTTTCGAAAATTTTATTTGTGTTTGAAAGCATGCGAAACGAAAAAAAAAATCGACTTTTTGCTCGATTTTCGAAAATTTCATTTGTGTTTGAAAGCATGTGAATCGAAAAAAAAATCGACTTTTTGCTCAATTTTCGAAAATTTTATTTGTGTTTGAAAGCATGTGAAACGCGTAAAAAACGAAAAAAAATCGACTCTTCATTCGATTTTTGCATGTGAAACGAAAAAAAAAATCGACTTTTTGCTCGATTTTCGAAAATTTTATTTGTGTTTGAAAGCATGCGAAACGAAAAAAAAAATCGACTTTTTGCTCGATTTTCGAAAATTTCATTTGTGTTTGAAAGCATGTGAAACGAAAAAAAAATCGAATTTTTGCTCGATTTTCGAAAATTTCATTTGTGTTTGAAAGCATGTGAAACGCGTAAAAAACGAAAAAAAAATGACTCTTCATTTTATTTTTGCATGTGAAACGAAAAAAAAATCGATTTTTTGCTCGATTTTCGAAAATTTCATTTATGTTTGAAAGCATGTGAAACGCGTAAACAACGAAAAAAAACGACTCTTCACTCGATTTTTGCATGTGAAACAAAAAAAAAATCGACTTTTTGTTCGATTTTCGAAAATTTCATTTGTGTTTCAAAGCATGTGAAACAAAAAAAAAATCGAATTTTTGCTCGATTTTCGAAAATTTCATTTGTGTTTGAAAGCATGTGAAACGCGTAAAAAACGAAAAAAAATTGACTCTTCGTTCGATTTTTGCATGAGAAACGAAAAAAAAATCGACTTTTTGCTTGATTTTCGAAAATGTCATTTGTGTTTGAAAGCATGTGAAACGCGTAAAAAACGAAAAAAAATTGACTCGTTATTCGATTTTTGCATGTGAAACGAAAAAAAAAATCGATTTTTTGCTCGATTTTCGAAAATTTCATTTGTGTTTGAAAGCATGTGAAACGCGAAAAAAACGAAAAAAAAATCGACTCTTCATTCGATTTTTGCATGTGAATCGAAAAAAAAATCGACTTTTTGCTCAATTTTCGAAAATTTTATTTGTGTTTGAAAGCATGTGAAACGCGTAAAAAACGAAAAAAAATCGACTCTTCATTCGATTTTTGCATGTGAAACGAAAAAAAAAATCGACTTTTTGCTCGATTTTCGAAAATTTTATTTGTGTTTGAAAGCATGCGAAACGAAAAAAAAAATCGACTTTTTGCTCGATTTTCGAAAATTTCATTTGTGTTTGAAAGCATGTGAAACGAAAAAAAAATCGAATTTTTGCTCGATTTTCGAAAATTTCATTTGTGTTTGAAAGCATGTGAAACGCGTAAAAAACGAAAAAAAATCGACTCTTCATTCGATTTTTGCATGTGAAACGAAAAAAAAAATCGACTTTTTGCTCGATTTTCGAAAATGTCATTTGTGTTTGAAAGCATGTGAAACGCGTAAAAAACGAAAAAAAATTGACTCGTTATTCGATTTTTGCATGTGAAACGAAAAAAAAATCGATTTTTTGCTCGATTTTCGAAAATTTTATTTGTGTTTGAAAGCATGCGAAACGAAAAAAAAAATCGACTTTTTGCTCGATTTTCGAAAATTTCATTTGTGTTTGAAAGCATGTGAAACGAAAAAAAAATCGAATTTTTGCTCGATTTTCGAAAATTTTATTTGTGTTTGAAAGCATGTGAAACGCGTAAAAAACGAAAAAAAATCGACTCTTCATTCGATTTTTGCATGTGAAACGAAAAAAAAATCGACTTTTTGCTCGATTTTCGAAAATTTCATTTGTGTTTGAAAGCATGTGAAACGAAAAAAAAATCGAATTTTTGCTCGATTTTCGAAAATTTCATTTGTGTTTGAAAGCATGTGAAACGCGTAAAAAACGAAAAAAAAAATGACTCTTCATTTTATTTTTGCATGTGAAACGAAAAAAAAATCGATTTTTTGCTCGATTTTCGAAAATTTTATTTGTGTTTGAAAGCATGCGAAACGAAAAAAAAAATCGACTTTTTGCTCGATTTTCGAAAATTTTATTTGTGTTTGAAAGCATGCGAAACGAAAAAAAAAATCGACTTTTTGCTCGATTTTCGAAAATTTCATTTGTGTTTGAAAGCATGTGAATCGAAAAAAAAATCGACTTTTTGCTCAATTTTCGAAAATTTTATTTGTGTTTGAAAGCATGTGAAACGCGTAAAAAACGAAAAAAAATCGACTCTTCATTCGATTTTTGCATGTGAAACGAAAAAAAAATCGACTTTTTGCTCGATTTTCGAAAATTTTATTTGTGTTTGAAAGCATGCGAAACGAAAAAAAAAATCGACTTTTTGCTCGATTTTCGAAAATTTCATTTGTGTTTGAAAGCATGTGAAACGAAAAAAAAATCGAATTTTTGCTCGATTTTCGAAAATTTCATTTGTGTTTGAAAGCATGTGAAACGAGTAAAAAACGAAAAAAAAATGACTCTTCATTTTATTTTTGCATGTGAAACGAAAAAAAAATCGATTTTTTGCTCGATTTTCGAAAATTTCATTTATGTTTGAAAGCATGTGAAACGCGTAAACAACGAAAAAAAACGACTCTTCACTCGATTTTTGCATGTGAAACAAAAAAAAAATCGACTTTTTGTTCGATTTTCGAAAATTTCATTTGTGTTTCAAAGCATGTGAAACGCGTAAAAAACGAAAAAAAATCGACTTTTCATTCGATTTTTGAAAACTTCATTTGTGTTTGAAAAAATGTGAAACAAAAAAAAATCGACTTTTTGCTCGATTTTCGAAAATTTTATTTGTGTTTAAAAGCATGTGAAACGCGTAAAAAACGAAAAAAAATCGACTTTATGCTCGATTTTCGAAAATTTCATTTGTGTTTGAAAGCATGTGAAACGCGTAAACAATGAAAAAAAACGACTCTTCACTCGATTTTTGCATGTGAAACGAAAAAAAAATCGACTTTTTGCTCGATTTTCGATAATTTCATTTGTGTTTGAAAGATTGTGAAACGAAAAAAAAATGAATTTTTGCTCGATTTTCGAAAATGTCATTTGTGTTTGAAAACATGTGAAACGCGTAAAAAACGAAAAAAAAAATCGACTCTTCATTCGATTTTTGCATGTGAAACGAAACAAAAATCGACTTTTTGCTTGATTTTCAAAAATTTCATTTGTGTTTGAAAGCATGTGAAACGAAAAAAAAATCGACTTTTTGCTTGATTTTCGAACATTTCAATTGTGTTTGAAAGAATGTGAAACGAAAAAAAAATCGAATTTTTGCTCGATTTTCGAAAATGTCATTTGTGTTTGAAAGCATGTGAAACGCGTAAAAAACGAAAAAAAATCGACTCTATTCGATTTTTGAAAATTTCATTTGTGTTTGAAAGCATGTGAAACGCGAAAAAAACGAAAAAAAAATCGACTCTTCATTCGATTTTTGCATGTGAAATCGAAAAAAAAAATCGACTTTTTGCTCAATTTTCGAAAATTTTATTTGTGTTTGAAAGCATGTAAAACGCGTAAAAAACGAAAAAAAAATCGACTCTTCATTCGATTTTTGCATGTGAAACGAAAAAAAAAAATCGACTTTTTGCTCGATTTTTGAAAATTTTATTTGTGTTTGAAAGCATGCGAAACGAAAAAAAAAATCGACTTTTTGCTCGATTTTCGAAAATTCAATTTGTGTTTGAAAGCATGTGAAACGAAAAAAAAATCGAATTTTTGCTCGATTTTCGAAAATTTCATTTGTGTTTTGAAAGCATGTGAAACGCGTAAAAAACGAAAAAAAAATCGACTCTTCATTCGATTTTTGCATGTGAAACGAAAAAAAAAATCGACTTTTTGCTCGATTTTCGAAAATGTCATTTGTGTTTGAAAGCATGTGAAACGCGTAAAAAACGAAAAAAAATTGACTCGTTATTCGATTTTTGCATGTGAAACGAAAAAAAAAATCGATTTTTTGCTCGATTTTCGAAAATTTCATTTGTGTTTGAAAGCATGTGAAACGCGAAAAAAACGAAAAAAAAATCGACTCTTCATTCGATTTTTGCATGTGAATCGAAAAAAAAATCGATTTTTTGCTCAATTTTCGAAAATTTTATTTGTGTTTGAAAGCATGTGAAACGCGTAAAAAACGAAAAAAAAATCGACTGTTCATTCGATTTTTGCATGTGAAACGAAAAAAAAAATCGACTTTTTGCTCGATTTTCGAAAATTTTATTTGTGTTTGAAAGCATGCGAAACGAAAAAAAAAAATCGACTTTTTGCTCGATTTTCGAAAATTTCATTTGTGTTTGAAAGCATGTGAATCGAAAAAAAAATCGACTTTTTGCTCAATTTTCGAAAATTTTATTTGTGTTTGAAAGCATGTGAAACGCGTAAAAAACGAAAAAAAATCGACTCTTCATTCGATTTTTGCATGTGAAACGAAAAAAAAAATCGACTTTTTGCTCGATTTTCGAAAATTTTATTTGTGTTTGAAAGCATGCGAAACGAAAAAAAAAATCGACTTTTTGCTCGATTTTCGAAAATTTCATTTGTGTTTGAAAGCATGTGAAACGAAAAAAAAATCGAATTTTTGCTCGATTTTCGAAAATTTCATTTGTGTTTGAAAGCATGTGAAACGCGTAAAAAACGAAAAAAAAATGACTCTTCATTTTATTTTTGCATGTGAAACGAAAAAAAAATCGATTTTTTTGCTCGATTTTCGAAAATTTCATTTATGTTTGAAAGCATGTGAAACGCGTAAACAACAAAAAAAAACGACTCTTCACTCGATTTTTGCATGTGAAACAAAAAAAAAATCGACTTTTTGTTCGATTTTCGAAAATTTCATTTGTGTTTCAAAGCATGTGAAACGCGTAAAAAACGAAAAAAAATCGACTTTTCATTCGATTTTTGAAAACTTCATTTTGAAAGAATGTGAAACAAAAAAAAACCGACTTTTTGCTCGATTTTCGAAAATTTCATTTGTGTTTGAAAGCATGTGAAACGCGTGAAAAACGAAAAAAAATCGACTCTTCACTCGATTTTTGCATGTGATAAAATCGATTTTTTGCTCGATTTTCGAAAATTTCATTTATGTTTGAAAGCATGTGAAACGCGTAAACAACGAAAAAAAACGACTCTTCACTCGATTTTTGCATACGAAACAAAAAAAAATCGACTTTTTGTTCGATTTTCGAAAATTTCTTTGTGTTTGAAAGCATGTGAAACGCGTAAAAAACGAAAAAAAAAAATCGACTCTTCACTCGATTTTTGCATGTGAAACAAAACAAAAATCGACATTTTGCTCGATTTTTTAAAATTTTATTGTGTGTGAAAGCATGTGAAACGAAAAAAAAATCAACTTTTTGCTCGATTTTCAAAAATTTCATTTATGTTTAAAAGCATGTGAAACAAAAAAAAAAATCGAATTTTTGCTCGATTTTCGAAAATTTCATTTGTGTTTGAAAGCATGTGAAACGCGTAAAAAACGAAAAAAAATTGACTCTTCGTTCGATTTTTGCATGAGAAACGAAAAAAAAATCGACTTTTTGCTTGATTTTCGAAAATGTCATTTGTGTTTGAAAGCATGTGAAACGCGTAAAAAACGAAAAAAAATTGACTCGTTATTCGAATTTTGCATGTGAAACGAAAAAAAAAATCGATTTTTTGCTCGATTTTCGAAAATTTCATTTGTGTTTAAAAGCATGTGAAACGCGAAAAAAACGAAAAAAAAAATCGACTCTTCATTCGATTTTTGCATGTGAATCGAAAAAAAAATCGACTTTTTGCTCAATTTTCGAAAATTTTATTTGTGTTTGAAAGCATGTGAAACGCGTAAAAAACGAAAAAAAATCGACTCTTTATTCGATTTTTGCATGTGAAACGAAAAAAAAAATCGACTTTTTGCTCGATTTTCGAAAATTTTATTTGTGTTTGAAAGCATGCGAAACGAAAAAAAAAATCGACTTTTTGCTCGATTTTCGAAAATTTCATTTGTGTTTGAAAGCATGTGAAACGAAAAAAAAATCGAATTTTTGCTCGATTTTCGAAAATTTCATTTGTGTTTGAAAGCATGTGAAACGCGTAAAAAACGAAAAAAAATCGACTCTTCATTCGATTTTTGCATGTGAAACGAAAAAAAAAATCGACTTTTTGCTCGATTTTCGAAAAATGTCATTTGTGTTTGAAAGCATGTGAAACGCGTAAAAAACGAAAAAAAATTGACTCGTTATTCGATTTTTGCATGTGAAACGAAAAAAAAAATCGATTTTTTGCTCGATTTTCGAAAATTTTATTTGTGTTTGAAAGCATGCGAAACGAAAAAAAAAAATCGACTTTTTTGCTCGATTTTCGAAAATTTCATTTGTGTTTGAAAGCATGTGAAACGAAAAAAAAATCGAATTTTTGCTCGATTTTCGAAAATTTTATTTGTGTTTGAAAGCATGTGAAACGCGTAAAAAACGAAAAAAAAAATCGACTCTTCATTCGATTTTTGCATGTGAAACGAAAAAAAAATCGACTTTTTGCTCGATTTTCGAAAATTTTATTTGTGTTTGAAAGCATGCGAAACGAAAAAAAAAATCGACTTTTTGCTCGATTTTCGAAAATTTCATTTGTGTTTGAAAGCATGTGAATCGAAAAAAAAATCGACTTTTTGCTCAATTTTCGAAAATTTTATTTGTGTTTGAAAGCATGTGAAACGCGTAAAAAACGAAAAAAAATCGACTCTTCATTCGATTTTTGCATGTGAAACGAAAAAAAAAATCGACTTTTTGCTCGATTCTCGAAAATTTTATTTGTGTTTGAAAGCATGCGAAACGAAAAAAAAAATCGACTTTTTGCTCGATTTTCGAAAATTTCATTTGTGTTTGAAAGCATGTGAAACGAAAAAAAAATCGAATTTTTGCTCGATTTTCGAAAATTTCATTTGTGTTTGAAAGCATGTGAAACGCGTAAAAAACGAAAAAAAATCGACTCTTCATTCGATTTTTGCATGTGAAACGAAAAAAAAAATCGACTTTTTGCTCGATTTTCGAAAATGTCATTTGTGTTTGAAAGCATGTGAAACGCGTAAAAAACGAAAAAAAATTGACTCGTTATTCGATTTTTGCATGTGAAACGAAAAAAAAATCGATTTTTTGCTCGATTTTCGAAAATTTCATTTGTGTTTGAAAGCATGTGAAACGCAAAAAAAACGAAAAAAAAATCGACTCTTCATTCGATTTTTGCATGTGAATCGAAAAAAAAATCGATTTTTTGCTCAATTTTCGAAAATTTTATTTGTGTTTGAAAGCATGTGAAACGCGTAAAAAACGAAAAAAAATCGACTGTTCATTCGATTTTTGCATGTGAAACGAAAAAAAAAATCGACTTTTTGCTCGATTTTCGAAAATTTTATTTGTGTTTGAAAGCATGCGAAACGAAAAAAAAAATCGACTTTTTGCTCGATTTTCGAAAATTTCATTTGTGTTTGAAAGCATGTGAATCGAAAAAAAAATCGACTTTTTGCTCAATTTTCGAAAATTTTATTTGTGTTTGAAAGCATGTGAAACGCGTAAAAAACGAAAAAAAAATCGACTCTTCATTCGATTTTTGCATGTGAAACGAAAAAAAAAATCGACTTTTTGCTCGATTTTCGAAAATTTTATTTGTGTTTGAAAGCATGCGAAACGAAAAAAAAAAATCGACTTTTTGCTCGATTTTCGAAAATTTCATTTGTGTTTGAAAGCATGTGAAACGAAAAAAAAAATCGAATTTTTGCTCGATTTTCGAAAATTTCATTTGTGTTTGAAAGCATGTGAAACGCGTAAAAAACGAAAAAAAAATGACTCTTCATTTTATTTTTGCATGTGAAACGAAAAAAAAATCGATTTTTTGCTCGATTTTCGAAAATTTCATTTATGTTTGAAAGCATGTGAAACGCGTAAACAACGAAAAAAAACGACTCTTCACTCGATTTTTGCATACGAAACAAAAAAAATCGACTTTTTGTTCGATTTTCGAAAATTTCTTTGTGTTTGAAAGCATGTGAAACGCGTAAAAAACGAAAAAAAAAATCGACTCTTCACTCGATTTTTGCATGTGAAACAAAACAAAAATCGACATTTTGCTCGATTTTTTAAAATTTTATTTGTGTGTGAAAGCATGTGAAACGAAAAAAAAATCAACTTTTTGCTCGATTTTCAAAAATTTCATTTATGTTTAAAAGCATGTGAAACAAAAAAAAAATCGAATTTTTTGCTCGATTTTCGAAAAATTTCATTTGTGTTTGAAAGCATGTGAAACGCGTAAAAAACGAAAAAAAATTGACTCTTCGTTCGATTTTTGCATGAGAAACGAAAAAAAAATCGACTTTTTGCTTGATTTTCGAAAATGTCATTTGTGTTTGAAAGCATGTGAAACGCGTAAAAAACGAAAAAAAAATTGACTCGTTATTCGATTTTTGCATGTGAAACGAAAAAAAAAAATTCGATTTTTTGCTCGATTTTCGAAAATTTCATTTGTGTTTGAAAGCATGTGAAACGCGAAAAAACGAAAAAAAAAATCGACTCTTCATTCGATTTTTGCATGTGAATCGAAAAAAAAATCGACTTTTTGCTCAATTTTCGAAAATTTTATTTGTGTTTGAAAGCATGTGAAACGCGTAAAAAACGAAAAAAAATCGACTCTTCATTCGATTTTTGCATGTGAAACGAAAAAAAAAATCGACTTTTTGCTCGATTTTCGAAAATTTTATTTGTGTTTGAAAGCATGCGAAACGAAAAAAAAAAATCGACTTTTTGCTCGATTTTCGAAAATTTCATTTGTGTTTGGAAAGCATGTGAAACGAAAAAAAAAATCGAATTTTTGCTCGATTTTCGAAAATTTCATTTGTGTTTGAAAGCATGTGAAACGCGTAAAAAACGAAAAAAAATCGACTCTTCATTCGATTTTTGCATGTGAAACGATGTGAAACGAAAAAAAAAATCGACTTTTGCTCGATTTTCGAAAATGTCATTTGTGTTTGAAAGCATGTGAAACGCGTAAAAAACGAAAAAAATTGACTCGTTATTCGATTTTTGCATGTGAAACGAAAAAAAAAATCGATTTTTTGCTCGATTTTCGAAAATTTTATTTGTGTTTGAAAGCATGCGAAACGAAAAAAAAAATCGACTTTTTGCTCGATTTTCGAAAATTTCATTTGTGTTTGAAAGCATGTGAAACGAAAAAAAAATCGAATTTTTGCTCGATTTTCGAAAATTTTATTTGTGTTTGAAAGCATGTGAAACGCGTAAAAAACGAAAAAAAATCGACTCTTCATTCGATTTTTGCATGTGAAACGAAAAAAAAATCGACTTTTTGCTCGATTTTCGAAAATTTTATTTGTGTTTGAAAGCATGCGAAACGAAAAAAAAAATCGACTTTTTGCTCGATTTTCGAAAATTTCATTTGTGTTTGAAAGCATGTGAATCGAAAAAAAATCGACTTTTTGCTCAATTTTCGAAAATTTTATTTGTGTTTGAAAGCATGTGAAACGCGTAAAAAACGAAAAAAAATCGACTCTTCATTCGATTTTGCATGTGAAACGAAAAAAAAAATCGACTTTTTGCTCGATTTTCGAAAATTTTATTTGTGTTTGAAAGCATGCGAAACGAAAAAAAAATCGACTTTTTGCTCGATTTTCGAAAATTTCATTTGTGTTTGAAAGCATGTGAAACGAAAAAAAAATCGAATTTTTGCTCGATTTTCGAAAATTTCATTTGTGTTTGAAAGCATGTGAAACGCGTAAAAAACGAAAAAAAATCGACTCTTCATTCGATTTTTGCATGTGAAACGAAAAAAAAAATCGACTTTTTGCTCGATTTTCGAAAATGTCATTTGTGTTTGAAAGCATGTGAAACGCGTAAAAAACGAAAAAAAATTGACTCGTTATTCGATTTTTGCATGTGAAACGAAAAAAAAAATCGATTTTTTGCTCGATTTTCGAAAATTTCATTTGTGTTTGAAAGCATGTGAAACGCAAAAAAAACGAAAAAAAAATCGACTCTTCATTCGATTTTTGCATGTGAATCGAAAAAAAAATCGATTTTTTGCTCAATTTTCGAAAATTTTATTTGTGTTTGAAAGCATGTGAAACGCGTAAAAAACGAAAAAAAATCGACTGTTCATTCGATTTTTGCATGTGAAACGAAAAAAAAAATCGACTTTTTGCTCGATTTTCGAAAATTTTATTTGTGTTTGAAAGCATGCGAAACGAAAAAAAAAATCGACTTTTTGCTCGATTTTCGAAAATTTCATTTGTGTTTGAAAGCATGTGAATCGAAAAAAAAATCGACTTTTTGCTCAATTTTCGAAAATTTTATTTGTGTTTGAAAGCATGTGAAACGCGTAAAAAACGAAAAAAAATCGACTCTTCATTCGATTTTTGCATGTGAGACGAAAAAAAAATCGACTTTTTGCTCGATTTTCGAAAATTTTATTTGTGTTTGAAAGCATGCGAAACGAAAAAAAAAATCGACTTTTTGCTCGATTTTCGAAAATTTCATTTGTGTTTGAAAGCATGTGAAACGAAAAAAAAATCGAATTTTTGCTCGATTTTCGAAAATTTCATTTGTGTTTGAAAGCATGTGAAACGCGTAAAAAACGAAAAAAAAATGACTCTTCATTTTATTTTTGCATGTGAAACGAAAAAAAAATCGATTTTTTGCTCGATTTTCGAAAATTTCATTTATGTTTGAAAGCATGTGAAACGCGTAAACAACGAAAAAAAACGACTCTTCACTCGATTTTTGCATGTGAAACAAAAAAAAAATCGACTTTTTGTTCGATTTTCGAAAATTTCATTTGTGTTTCAAAGCATGTGAAACGTGTAAAAAACGAAAAAAAATCGACTTTTCATTCGATTTTTGAAAACTTCATTTGTGTTTGAAAAAATGTGAAACAAAAAAAAATCGACTTTTTGCTCGATTTTCGAAAATTTTATTTGTGTTTAAAAGCATGTGAAACGCGTAAAAAACGAAAAAAAATCGACTTTATGCTCGATTTTCGAAAATTTCATTTGTGTTTGAAAGCATGTGAAACGCGTAAACAATGAAAAAAAACGACTCTTCACTCGATTTTTGCATGTGAAACGAAAAAAAAATCGACTTTTTGCTCGATTTTCGATAATTTCATTTGTGTTTGAAAGATTGTGAAACGAAAAAAAAATGAATTTTTGCTCGATTTTCGAAAATGTCATTTGTGTTTGAAAACATGTGAAACGCGTAAAAAACGAAAAAAAAAATCGACTCTTCATTCGATTTTTGCATGTGAAACGAAACAAAAATCGACTTTTTGCTTGATTTTCAAAAATTTCATTTGTGTTTGAAAGCATGTGAAATAAAAAAAAAATCGACTTTTTGCTTGATTTTCGAACATTTCAATTGTGTTTGAAAGAATGTGAAACGAAAAAAAAATCGAATTTTTGCTCGATTTTCGAAAATGTCATTTGTGTTTGAAAGCATGTGAAACGCGTAAAAAACGAAAAAAAATCGACTCTATTCGATTTTTGAAAATTTCATTTGTGTTAGAAAGCATGTGAAACGAAAAAAAAATTGCCTTTTTGCTCGATTTTCGAAAATTTCAGTTGTGTTTGAAAGCATGTGAAACGCGTTAAAAACGAAAAAAAATCGACTCTTCACTCGATTTTTGCATGTGAAACGAAAAAAAAATCGACTTTTTGCTCGATTTTCGAAAATGTCATTTGTGTTTGAAAGCATGTGAAACGCGTAAAAAACGAAAAAAAATCGACTCTTCATTCGATTTTTGAAAATTTCATTTGTGTTTGAAAGCATGTAAAACAAAAAAAAAATCGAATTTTTGCTCGATTTTCGAAAATTTCATTTGTGTTTGAAAGCATGTGAAACGCGTAAACAACGAAAAAAAATCGACTCTTCACTCGATTTTTGCATGTGAAACGAAAAAAAAATCGACTTTTTGCTCGATTTTCGAAAATTTCAATTGTGTTTGAAAGAATGTGAAACGAAAAAAAAATCGAATTTTTGCTCGATTTTCGAAAATTTCATTTGTGTTTGAAAGCATGTGAAACGCGTAAAAAACGAAAAAAAAATCGACTCTTCACTCGATTTTTGCATGTGAAACGAAACAAAAATCGACATTTTGCTCGATTAAATGTTTGAAAGCATGTGAAACGCGTAAACAACGAAAAAAAATCGACTCTTCACTCGATTTTTGCATGTGAAACGAAAAAAAAATCGACTTTTTGCTCGATTTTCGAAAATTTCAATTGTGTTTGAAAGAATGTGAAACGAAAAAAAAATCGAATTTTTGCTCGATTTTCGAAAATTTCATTTGTGTTTGAAAGCATGTGAAACGCGTAAAAAACGAAAAAAAATCGACTCTTCACTCGATTTTTGCATGTGAAACGAAACAAAAATCGACATTTTGCTCGATTTTCGAAAATTTCATTTGTGTTTGAAAGCATGTGAAACGCGTAAACAACGAAAAAAAATCGACTCTTCACTCGATTTTTGCATGTGAAACGAAAAAAAAAATTGAATTTTTGCTCGATTTTCGAAAATTTCATTTGTGTTTGAAAGCATGTGAAACGCGTAAAAAACGAAAAAAAATCGACTTTTCATTCGATTTTTGAAAACTTCATTTTGAAAGAATGTGAAACAAAAAAAACCGACTTTTTGCTCGATTTTCGAAAATTTCATTTGTGTTTGAAAGCATGTGAAACGCGTAAAAAACAAAAAAAAATCGACTCTTCATTCGATTTTTGCATGTGAAACGAAAAAAAAAATCGACTTTTTGCTCGATTTTCGAAAATTTCATTTGTGTTTGAAAGCATGTGAAACGCGTAAAAAACGAAAAAAAATCGACTTTTTATTCGATTTTTGAAAACTTCATTTTGAAAGAATGTGAAACAAAAAAAACCGACTTTTTGCTCGATTTTCGAAAATTTCATTTGTGTTTGAAAGCATGTGAAACGCGTAAAAAACGAAAAAAAATCAACTTTTCATTCGATTTTTGAAAACTTCATTTGTGTTTGAAAGCATGTGAAACGAAAAAAAAATCGACTTTTTGCTCAATTTTCGAAAATTTCATCTGTGTTTGAAAGCATGTGAAACGCGTGAAAAACGAAAAAAAATCGACTCTTCACTCGATTTTTGCATGTGAAACGAAAAAAAAATCGACTTTATGCTTGATTTTCGAAAATGTCATTTGTGTTTGAAAGCATGTGAAACGCGTAAAAAACGAAAAAAAATTGACTCTTCATTTGATTTTTGCATGTGAAACGAAAAAATAATCGATTTTTTGCTCGATTTTCGAAAATTTCATTTATGTTTGAAAGCATGTGAAACCCGTAAACAACGAAAAAAAACGACTCTTCACTCGATTTTTGCATGTGAAACAAAAAAAAATCGACTTTTTGTTCGATTTTCGAAAATTTCATTTGTGTTTGAAAGCATGTGAAACGCGTAAAAAAAATATAATCAGTTATTAATTACAGAACAAAACAAATTCTATGAGAATAAACTAGTTCACTCTAGTAATAAGTCTAAAACAGCATGGAATATCATTTCTGATATAGTAGGCAATAAAAATAAGAGTAAATTTAAAACTATATTACCAACCACCGATAACCATATAAAACAAGCAAATGATTTTAATACATTCTTCAAAGAACTTGCTCCTGGATTACTTCTAGATAATATTAACCATTCTAATATTGGTAGTAAATTCTCATGTAATATACCATATCATAATACAATATTTATGTTTGATCCAATAACTGAATTGGATATTCGTAATGTAGTTAGCAAAATGGAAAACAAACCAACATGTGGGTACGATGGCGTTCCTATTAGTTTAGTTCAAAAATGCCTTGACCAAATCATTAAACCTTTAAAACATATATTTAATACCTCTTTAAAACGGGCACATTTCCCAATAACTTAAAATTTTCAATTATTTCACCTATTTTCAAAAAAGGTGACAAAGAAATTTGTGTTTGAAAGCATGTGAAACGCGTAAAAAACGAAAAAAAATCGACTCTTCACTCGATTTTTGCATGTGAAACGAAACAAAAATCGACATTTTGCTCGATTTTTTAAAATTCCATTTGTGTGTGAAAGCATGTGAAACGAAAAAAAAATCGACTTTTTGCTTGATTTTCGAAAATGTCATTTGTGTTTGAAAGCATGTGAAACGCGTAAAAAACGAAAAAAAATCGACTATTCACTCGGTTTTTGCATGTGAAACGAAAAAAAATATCGACTTTTTGCTTGATTTTCTAAAATGTCATTTGTGTTTGAAAGCATGTGAAACGCGTAAAAAACGAAAAAAAAATCGACTTTTCATTCGATTTTTGAAAACTTCATTTGTGTTTGAAAGCATGTGAAACGCGTAAAAAACGAAAAAAAATCGACCCTTCATTCGATTTTTGCATGTGAAACGAAAAAAAAAATCGACTTTTTGCTCGATTTTCGAAAATTTTATTTGTGTTTGAAAGCATGTGAAACAAAAAAAAAACGACTTTTTGCTCGATTTTCGAAAATTTCATTTGTGTTTGAAAGCATGTGAAACGCGTAAAAAACGAAAAAAAATCGACTTTTCATTCGATTTTTGAAAACTTCATTTGTGTTTGAAAGAATGTGAAACGAAAAAAAAATCGACTTTTTGCTCAATTTTCGAAAATTTCATTTGTGTTTGAAAGCATGTGAAACGCGTAAAAAACGAAAAAAAAAAATCGACTCTTCACTCGATTTTTGCATGTGAAACGAAAAACAAATCGACTTTTTGCTTGATTTTCGAAAATGTCATTTGTGTTTGAAAGCATGTGAAACGCGTAAAAAACGAAAAAAAATCGACTCTTCACTCGATTTTTGCATGTGAAACAAAACAAAAATCGACATTTTGCTCGATTTTTTAAAATTTCATTTGTGTGTGAAAGCATGTGAAACGAAAAAAAAATCGACTTTTTGCTTGATTTTCGAAAATGTCATTTGTGTTTGAAAGCATGTGAAACGCGTAAAAAACGAAAAAAAAATCGACTCTTCACTCGGTTTTTGCATGTGAAACGAAAAAAAATATCGACTTTTTGCTTGATTTTCGAAAATGTCATTTGTGTTTGAAAGCATGTGAAACGCGTAAAAAACGAAAAAAAATCGACTTTTCACTCGATTTTTGCATGTAAAACGAAAAACAAATCGACTTTTTGCTCGATTTTCGAACATTTCATTTGTGTTTGAAAGCATGTGAAACGCGTAAAAAACGAAAAAAAATCGACTCTTCACTCGGTTTTTGCATGTGAAACGAAAAAAAATATCGACTTTTTGCTTGATTTTCGAAAATGTCATTTGTGTTTGAAAGCATGTGAAACGCGTAAAAAACGAAAAAAAATCGACTTTTCACTCGATTTTTGCATGTAAAACGAAAAACAAATCGACTTTTTGCTCGATTTTCGAACATTTCATTTGTGTTTGAAAGCATGTGAAACGCGTAAAAAACGAAAAAAAAATCGACTTTTCATTCGATTTTTGAAAACTTCATTTGTGTTTGAAAGCATGTGAAACGAAAAAAAAATCGACTTTTTGATCAATTTCCGAAAATTTCATTTGTGTTTGAAAGCATGTGAAACGCGTAAAAAACGAAAAAAAATCGACCCTTCATTCGATTTTTGCATGTGAAACGAAAAAAAAAATCGACTTTTTGCTCGATTTTCGAAAATTTTATTTGTGTTTGAAAGCATGTGAAACAAAAAAAAAACGACTTTTTGCTCGATTTTCGAAAATTTCATTTGTGTTTGAAAGCATATGAAACGCGTAAAAAACGAAAAAAAAAAATCGACTCTTCACTCGATTTTTGCATGTGAAACGAAACAAAAATCGACATTTTGCTCGATTTTTTAAAATTTCATTTGTGTGTGAAAGCATGTGAAACGAAAAAAAAATCGACTTTTTGCTCGATTTTCGAAAATTTCATTTATGTTTAAAAGCATGTGAAACAAAAAAAAATCGAATTTTTGCTCGATTTTCGAAAATTTCATTTGTATTTGAAAGCATGTGAAACGCGTAAAAAACGAAAAAAAATTGACTCTTCGTTCGATTTTTGCATGAGAAACGAAAAAAAAATCGACTTTTTGCTTGATTTTCGAAAATGTCATTTGTGTTTGAAAGCATGTGAAACGCGTAAAAAACGAAAAAAAATCGACTTTTCACTCGATTTTTGCATGTAAAACGAAAAAAAAATCGACTTTTTGCTCGATTTTCGAACATTTCATTTGTGTTTGAAAGCATGTGAAACGCGTAAAAAACGAAAAAAAAATCGACTTTTCACTCGATTTTTGAAAACTTCATTTGTGTTTGAAAGCATGTGAAACGAAAAAAAAATCGACTTTTTGATCAATTTCCGAAAATTTCATTTGTGTTTGAAAGCATGTGAAACGCGTAAAAAACGAAAAAAAATCGACCCTTCATTCGATTTTTGCATGTGAAACGAAAAAAAAAATCGACTTTTTGCTCGATTTTCGAAAATTTTATTTGTGTTTGAAAGCATGTGAAACAAAAAAAAAACGACTTTTTGCTCGATTTTCGAAAATTTCATTTGTGTTTGAAAGCATGTGAAACGCGTAAAAAACGAAAAAAAAAATCGACTCTTCACTCGATTTTTGCATGTGAAACGAAACAAAAATCGACATTTTGCTCGATTTTTTAAAATTTCATTTGTGTGTGAAAGCATGTGAAACGAAAAAAAAATCGACTTTTTGCTCGATTTTCGAAAATTTCATTTATGTTTAAAAGCATGTGAAACAAAAAAAAATCGAATTTTTGCTCGATTTTCGAAAATTTCATTTGTATTTGAAAGCATGTGAAACGCGTAAAAAACGAAAAAAAATTGACTCTTCGTTCGATTTTTGCATGAGAAACGAAAAAAAAATCGACTTTTTGCTTGATTTTCGAAAATGTCATTTGTGTTTGAAAGCATGTGAAACGCGTAAAAAACGAAAAAAAATCGACTCTTCACTCGATTTTTGCATGTAAAACGAAAAAAAAATCGACTTTTTGCTCGATTTTCGAACATTTCATTTGTGTTTGAAAGCATGTGAAACGCGTAAAAAACGAAAAAAAAATCGACTTTTCACTCGATTTTTGAAAACTTCATTTGTGTTAGAAAGCATGTGAAACGAAAAAAAAATCGACTTTTTGATCAATTTTCGAAAATTTCATTTGTGTTTGAAAGCATGTGAAACGCGTAAAAAACGAAAAAAAATCGACCCTTCATTCGATTTTTGCATGTGAAACGAAAAAAAAAATCGACTTTTTGCTCGATTTTCGAAAATTTTATTTGTGTTTGAAAGCATGTGAAACAAAAAAAAAACGACTTTTTGCTCGATTTTCGAAAATTTCATTTGTGTTTGAAAGCATGTGAAACGCGTAAAAAACGAAAAAAAATCGACTTTTCATTCGATTTTTGAAAACTTCATTTTGTGTTTGAAAGAATGTGAAACGAAAAAAAAATCGACTTTTTGCTCAATTTTCGAAAATTTCATTTGTGTTTGAAAGCATGTGAAACGCGTAAAAAACGAAAAAAAAATCGACCCTTCATTCGATTTTTGCATGTGAAACGAAAAAAAAAATCGACTTTTTGCTCGATTTTCGAAAATTTTTATTTGTGTTTGAAAGCATGTGAAACGCGTAAAAAACGAAAAAAAAATCGACTTTTCATTCGATTTTTGAAAACTTTATTTGTGTTTGAAAGCATGTGAAACGAAAAAAAAAATCGACTTTTTGCTCAATTTTCGAAAACTTCATTTGTGTTTGAAAGCATGTGAAACGAAACAAAAATCGACATTTTGCTCGATTTTCTAAAGTTTCATTTGTGTGTGAAAGCATGTGAAACGAAAAAAAAAATCGACTTTTTGCTCAATTTTCGAAAATTTCATTTGTGTTTGAAAGCATGTGAAACGCGTAAAAACGAAAAAAAATCGACTCTTCACTCGATTTTTTGCATGTGAAACGAAAAAAAATCGACTTTTTGCTCGATTTTCGAAAATTTCAATTGTGTTTGAAAGCATGTGAAACAAAAAAAAAACGACTTTTTGCTCGATTTTCGAAAATTTCATTTGTGTTTGAAAGCATGTGAAACGCGTAAAAAACGAAAAAAAAAAAATCGACTCTTCACTCGATTTTTGCATGTGAAACGAAACAAAAATCGACATTTTGCTCGATTTTTTAAAATTTCATTTGTGTGTGAAAGCATGTGAAACGAAAAAAAAATCGACTTTTTGCTCGATTTTCGAAAATTTCATTTATGTTTAAAAGCATGTGAAACAAAAAAAAATCGAATTTTTGCTCGATTTTCGAAAATTTCATTTGTATTTGAAAGCATGTGAAACGCGTAAAAAACGAAAAAAAATTGACTCTTCGTTCGATTTTTGCATGAGAAACGAAAAAAAAATCGACTTTTTGCTTGATTTTCGAAAATGTCATTTGTGTTTGAAAGCATGTGAAACGCGTAAAAAACGAAAAAAAATCGACTTTTCACTCGATTTTTGCATGTAAAACGAAAAAAAAATCGACTTTTTGCTCGATTTTCGAACATTTCATTTGTGTTTGAAAGCATGTGAAACGCGTAAAAAACGAAAAAAAAATCGACTTTTCACTCGATTTTTGAAAACTTCATTTGTGTTTGAAAGCATGTGAAACGAAAAAAAAATCGACTTTTTGATCAATTTCCGAAAATTTCATTTGTGTTTGAAAGCATGTGAAACGCGTAAAAAACGAAAAAAAATCGACCCTTTATTCGATTTTTGCATGTGAAACGAAAAAAAAAATCGACTTTTTGCTCGATTTTCGAAAATTTTATTTGTGTTTGAAAGCATGTGAAACAAAAAAAAAACGACTTTTTGCTCGATTTTCGAAAATTTCATTTGTGTTTGAAAGCATGTGAAACGCGTAAAAAACGAAAAAAAAAATCGACTCTTCACTCGATTTTTGCATGTGAAACGAAACAAAAATCGACATTTTGCTCGATTTTTTAAAATTTCATTTGTGTGTGAAAGCATGTGAAACGAAAAAAAAATCGACTTTTTGCTCGATTTTCGAAAATTTCATTTATGTTTAAAAGCATGTGAAACAAAAAAAAAATCGAATTTTTGCTCGATTTTCGAAAATTTCATTTGTATTTGAAAGCATGTGAAACGCGTAAAAAACGAAAAAAAATTGACTCTTCGTTCGATTTTTGCATGAGAAACGAAAAAAAAATCGACTTTTTGCTTGATTTTCGAAAATGTCATTTGTGTTTGAAAGCATGTGAAACGCGTAAAAAACGAAAAAAAATCGACTCTTCACTCGATTTTTGCATGTGAAACGAAAAAAAAAATCGACTTTTTGCTCGATTTTCGAAAATTTTATTTGTGTTTGAAAGCATGTGAAACAAAAAAAAAACGACTTTTTGCTCGATTTTCGAAAATTTCATTTGTGTTTGAAAGCATGTGAAACGCGTAAAAAACGAAAAAAAATCGACTTTTCATTCGATTTTTGAAAACTTCATTTGTGTTTGAAAGAATGTGAAACGAAAAAAAAATCGACTTTTTGCTCAATTTTCGAAAATTTCATTTGTGTTTGAAAGCATGTGAAACGCGTAAAAAACGAAAAAAAAATCGACCCTTCATTCGATTTTTGCATGTGAAACGAAAAAAAAAATCGACTTTTTGCTCGATTTTCGAAAATTTTATTTGTGTTTGAAAGCATGTGAAACGCGTAAAAAACGAAAAAAAAATCGACTTTTCATTCGATTTTTGAAAACTTTATTTGTGTTTGAAAGCATGTGAAACGAAAAAAAAAATCGACTTTTTGCTCAATTTTCGAAAACTTCATTTGTGTTTGAAAGCATGTGAAACGAAACAAAAATCGACATTTTGCTCGATTTTCTAAAGTTTCATTTGTGTGTGAAAGCATGTGAAACGAAAAAAAAATCGACTTTTTGCTCAATTTTCGAAAATTTCATTTGTGTTTGAAAGCATGTGAAACGCGTAAAAAACGAAAAAAAAATCGACTTTTCATTCGATTTTTGAAAACTTTATTTGTGTTTGAAAGCATGTGAAACGAAAAAAAAATCGACTTTTTGCTCGATTTTCGAAAATTTCATTTGTGTTTGAAAGCATGTGAATCGCGTAAAAAACGAAAAAAAATCGACTTTTCATTCGATTTTTGAAAACTTCATTTGTGTTTGAAAGAATGTGAAACGAAAAAAAAATCGACTTTTTGCTCAATTTTCGAAAATTTCATTTGTGTTTGAAAGCATGTGAAACGCGTAAAAAACGAAAAAAAAATCGACTTTTCATTCGATTTTTGAAAACTTCATTTGTGTTTGAAAGCATGTGAAACGAAAAAAAAAATCGACTTTTTGCTCAATTTTCGAAAACTTCATTTGTGTTTGAAAGCATGTGAAACGAAACAAAAATCGACTTTTTGCTCGATTTTCGAAAATTTTATTTGTGTTTGAAAGCATGTGGAACAAAAAAAAACGACTTTTTGCTCGATTTTCGAAAATTTCATTTGTGTTTGAAAGCATGTGAAACGCGTAAAAAACGAAAAAAAATCGACTTTTCATTCGATTTTTGAAAACTTCATTTGTGTTTGAAAGAATGTGAAACGAAAAAAAAATCGACTTTTTGCTCAATTTTCGAAAATTTCATTTGTGTTTGAAAGCATGTGAAACGCGTAAAAAACGAAAAAAAATCGACCCTTCATTCGATTTTTGCATGTGAAACGAAAAAAAAAATCGATTTTTTGCTCGATTTTCGAAAATTTCATTTATGTTTGAAAGCATGTGAAACCCGTAAACAACGAAAAAAAACGACTCTTCACTCGATTTTTGCATGTGAAACAAAAAAAAATCGACTTTTTATTCGATTTTCGAAAATTTCATTTGTGTTTGAAAGCATGTGAAACGCGTAAAAAACGAAAAAAAAAATCGACTCTTCACTCGATTTTTGCATGTGAAACGAAAAACAAATCGACTTTTTGCTTGATTTTCGAAAATGTCATTTGTGTTTGAAAGCATGTGAAACGCGTAAAAAACGAAAAAAAATCGACTCTTCACTCGATTTTTGCATGTGAAACGAAACAAAAATCGACATTTTGCTCGATTTTTTAAAATTTCATTTGTGTGTGAAAGCATGTGAAACGCGTAAAAAACGAAAAAAAATCGACTTTTCATTCGATTTTTGCATGTGAAACGAAAAAAAAATCGACTTTTTGCTTGAGTTTCGAAAATGTCATTTGTGTTTGAAAGCATGTGAAACGCGTAAAAAACGAAAAAAAATCGACTCTTCACTCGATTTTTGCATATGAAACGAAAAAAAAATCGACTTTTTGCTCAATTTTCGAAAATTTCATTTGTGTTTGAAAGCATGTGAAACGCGTAAAAAACGAAAAAAAATCGACCCTTCATTCGATTTTTGCATGTGAAACGAAAAAAAAAATCGACTTTTTGCTCGATTTTCGAAAATTTTATTTGTGTTTGAAAGCATGTGAAACGCGTAAAAAACGAAAAAAAAATCGACTTTTCATTCGATTTTTGAAAACTTCATTTGTGTTTGAAAGCATGTGAAACGAAAAAAAAAATCGACTTTTTGCTCAATTTTCGAAAACTTCATTTGTGTTTGAAAGCATGTGAAACCCGTAAACAACGAAAAAAAACGACTCTTCACTCGATTTTTGCATGTGAAACAAAAAAAAATCGACTTTTTATTCGATTTTCGAAAATTTCATTTGTGTTTGAAAGCATGTGAAACGCGTAAAAAACGAAAAAAAAAATCGACTCTTCACTCGATTTTTGCATGTGAAACGAAAAACAAATCGACTTTTTGCTTGATTTTCGAAAATGTCATTTGTGTTTGAAAGCATGTGAAACGCGTAAAAAACGAAAAAAAATCGACTCTTCACTCGATTTTTGCATGTGAAACGAAACAAAAATCGACATTTTGCTCGATTTTTTAAAATTTCATTTGTGTGTGAAAGCATGTGAAACGCGTAAAAAACGAAAAAAAATCGACTTTTCATTCGATTTTTGCATGTGAAACGAAAAAAAAATCGACTTTTTGCTTGAGTTTCGAAAATGTCATTTGTGTTTGAAAGCATGTGAAACGCGTAAAAAACGAAAAAAAATCGACTCTTCACTCGATTTTTGCATATGAAACGAAAAAAAAATCGACTTTTTGCTCAATTTTCGAAAATTTCATTTGTGTTTGAAAGCATGTGAAACGCGTAAAAAACGAAAAAAAATCGACCCTTCATTCGATTTTTGCATGTGAAACGAAAAAAAAAATCGACTTTTTGCTCGATTTTCGAAAATTTTATTTGTGTTTGAAAGCATGTGAAACGCGTAAAAAACGAAAAAAAAAATCGACTTTTCATTCGATTTTTGAAAACTTCATTTGTGTTTGAAAGCATGTGAAACGAAAAAAAAAATCGACTTTTTGCTCAATTTTCGAAAACTTCATTTGTGTTTGAAAGCATGTGAAACGAAAAAAAATCGACTTTTCATTCGATTTTTGCATGTGAAACGAAAAAAAAATCGACTTTTTGCTCGATTTTCGAAAATTTCATTTATGTTTAAAAGCATGTGAAACAAAAAAAAAATCGAATTTTTGCTCGATTTTCGAAAATTTCATTTGTGTTTGAAAGCATGTGAAACGCGTAAAAAACGAAAAAAAATTGACTCTTCGTTCGATTTTTGCATGAGAAACGAAAAAAAAATCGACTTTTTGCTTGAGTTTCGAAAATGTCATTTGTGTTTGAAAGCATGTGAAACGCGTAAAAAACGAAAAAAAATTGACTCGTTATTCGATTTTTGCATGTAAAACGAAAAAAAAATCGATTTTTTGCTCGATTTTCGAAAATTTCATTTGTGTTTGAAAGCATGTGAAACGCGTAAAAAACGAAAAAAAAATCGACTATTCACTCGGTTTTTGCATGTGAAACGAAAAAAAAAATCGACTTTTTGCTTGATTTTCGAAAATGTCATTTGTGTTTGAAAGCATGTGAAACGCGTAAAAAACGAAAAAAAATCGACTCTTCACTCGATTTTTGCATGTAAAACGAAAAAAAAATCGACTTTTTGCTCGATTTTCGAAAATTTTATTTGTGTTTGAAAGCATGTGAAACAAAAAAAAAACGACTTTTTGCTCGATTTTCGAAAATTTCATTTGTGTTTGAAAGCATGTGAAACGCGTAAAAAACGAAAAAAAAATCGACTTTTCATTCGATTTTTGAAAACTTCATTTGTGTTTGAAAGCATGTAAAACGAAAAAAAAAATCGACTTTTTGCTCAATTTTCGAAAACTTCATTTGTGTTTGAAAGCATGTGAAACGAAACAAAAATCGACATTTTGCTCGATTTTCTAAAGTTTCATTTGTGTGTGAAAGCATGTGAAACGAAAAAAAAATCGACTTTTTGCTCAATTTTCGAAAATTTCATTTGTGTTTGAAAGCATGTGAAACGCGTAAAAAACGAAAAAAAAATCGACTTTTCATTCGATTTTCGAAAATTTCATTTGTGTTTGAAAGCATGTGAAACGCGTAAAAAACGAAAAAAAATCGACCCTTCATTCGATTTTTGCATGTGAAACGAAAAAAAAAAATCGACTTTTTGCTCGATTTTCGAAAATTTTATTTGTGTTTGAAAGCATGTGAAACGCGTAAAAAACGAAAAAAAATCGACTTTTCATTCGATTTTTGAAAACTTCATTTGTGTTTGAAAGCATGTGAAACGAAAAAAAAAATCGACTTTTTGCTCAATTTTCGAAAACTTCATTTGTGTTTGAAAGCATGTGAAACGAAACAAAAATCGACATTTTGCTCGATTTTCGAAAATTTCATATATGTTTGAAAGCATGTGAAACAAAAAAAAAATCGAATTTTTGCTCGATTTTCGAAAATTTCATTTGTGTTTGAAAGCACGTGAAACGCGTAAAAAACGAAAAAAAATCGACTTTTTATTCGATTTTTGAAAACTTCATTTGTGTTTGAAAGAATGTGAAACAAAAAAAATCGACTTTTTGCTCGATTTTCGAAAATTTCATTTATGTTTGAAAGCATGTGAAACGAAAAAAAAATCGACTTTTTGCTTGATTTTTGAAAATGTCATTTGTGTTTGAAAGCATGTGAAACGCGTAAAAAACGAAAAAAAATCGACTCTTCATTGGGTTTTGCATGTGAAACGAAAAAAAATCGACTTTTTGCTTGATTTTCAAAAATCTCATTTGTGTTTGAAAGCATGTGAAACGCGTAAAAAACGAAAAAAAAATCGACTCTTCATTCGATTTTTTAAAATTTCATTTGTGTTTGAAAGCAAGTGAAACGCGTAAAAAACGAAAAAAAATCGACTTTTCATTCGATTTTTGAAAACTTCATTTGTGTTTGAAAGCATGTGAAACGAAAAAAAAACGAAAAAAAATCGACCCTTCATTCGATTTTTGCATGTGAAACGAAAAAAAAAATCGACTTTTTGCTCGATTTTCGAAAATTTTATTTGTGTTTGAAAGCATGTGAAACAAAAAAAAAAACGACTTTTTGCTTGATTTTCTTAAAAGTCATTTGTGTTTGAAAACATGTGAAACGCGTAAAAAACGAAAAAAAATTGACTCTTCATTCGATTTTTGCATGTGAAACGAAACAAAAATCGACATTTTGCTCGATTTTTCAAAATTTCATTTGTGTGTGAAAGCATGTGAAACGAAAAAAAAATCGACTTTTTGCTCGATTTTCGAAAATTTCATTTATGTTTGAAAGCATGTGAAACAAAAAAAAAATCGAATTTTTGCTCGATTTTCGAAAATTTCATTTATGTTTGAAAGCATGTGAAACGCGTAAACATCGAAAAAAACGACTCTTCACTCGATTTTTGCATGTGAAACGAAAAAAAAATCGACTTTTTGCTCGATTTTTGAAAATTTTATTTGTGTTTGAAAGCATGTGAAACAAAAAAAAATCGACTTTTTGCTCGATTTTCGAAAATTTTATTTATGTTTGAAAGCATGTGAAACGCGTAAAAAACGAAAAAAAATTGACTCTTCATTTGATTTATGCATGTGAAACGAAAAAAAAAATCGATTTTTTGCTCGATTTTCGAAAATTTCATTTATGTTTGAAAGCATGTGAAACGCGTAAACAACGAAAAAAACGACTCTTCATTCGATTTTTGCATATGAATCGAAAAAAAAAATCGACTTTTGCTCGATTTTCGAAAATTTCATTTGTGTTTAAAAGCATGTGAAACGCGTAAAAAACGAAAAAAAAATCGACTTTTCATTCGATTTTTGAAAACTTCATTTTGAAAGAATGTGAAACAAAAAAAAAACGACTTTTTGCTCGATTTTCGAAAATTTCATTTGTGTTTGAAAGCATGTGAAACGCGTAAAAAACGAAAAAAAATCAACTTTTCATTCGATTTTTGAAAACTTCAATTGTGTTTGAAAGCATGTGAAACGAAAAAAAAATCGACTTTTTGCTCAATTTTCGAAAATTTCATTTGTGTTTGAAAGCATGTGAAACGCGTGAAAAACGAAAAAAATCGACTCTTCACTCGATTTTTGCATGTGAAACGAAAAAAAAATCGAATTTTTGCTTGATTTTCGAAAATGTCATTTGTGTTTGAAAGCATGTGAAACGCGTAAACAACGAAAAAAAACGACTCTTCACTCGATTTTTGCATATGAAACAAAAAAAAATCGACTTTTTGTTCGATTTTCGAAAATTTCATTTGTGTTTGAAAGCATGTGAAACGCGTAAAAAACGAAAAAAAAAATCGACTTTTCACTCGATTTTTGCATGTGAAACGAAAAAAAATCGACTTTTTGCTTGATTTTCGAAAATGTCATTTGTGTTTGAAAGCATGTGAAACGCGTAAAAAACGAAAAAAAATCGACTCTTCACTCGATTTTTGCATGTGATACGAAAAAAAAATCGACTTTTTGCTTGATTTTTGAAAATGTCATTTGTGTTTGAAAGCATGTGAAACGCGTAAAAAACGAAAAAAAATCGACTCTTCACTCGGTTTTTGCATGTGAAACGAAAAAAAATCGACTTTTTGCTTGATTTTCAAAAATGTCATTTGTGTTTGAAAGCATGTGAAACGCGTAAAAAACGAAAAAAAAATCGACTCTTCATTCGATTTTTTAAAATTTCATTTGTGTTTGAAAGCAAGTGAAACGCGTAAAAAACGAAAAAAAATCGACTTTTCATTCGATTTTTGAAAACTTCTTTTGTGTTTGAAAGCATGTGAAACGAAAAAAAAATCGACTTTTTGCTCAATTTTCGAAAATTTCATTTGTGTTTGAAAGCATGTGAAACGCGTAAAAAACGAAAAAAAATCGACCCTTCATTCGATTTTTGCATGTGAAACGAAAAAAAAAATCGACTTTTTGCTCGATTTTCGAAAATTTTATTTGTGTTTGAAAGCATGTGAAACAAAAAAAAAAACGACTTTTTGCTTGATTTTCGTAAAAGTCATTTGTGTTTGAAAACATGTAAAACGCGTAAAAAACGAAAAAAAATTGACTCTTCATTCGATTTTTGCATGTGAAACGAAACAAAAATCGACATTTTGCTCGATTTTTCAAAATTTCATTTGTGTGTGAAAGCATGTGAAACGAAAAAAAAATCGACTTTTTGCTCGATTTTCGAAAATTTCATTTATGTTTGAAAGCATGTGAAACGCGTAAACATCGAAAAAATCGACTCTTCACTTGATTTTTGCATGTGAAACGAAAAAAAAATCGACTTTTTGCTCGATTTTTGAAAATTTTATTTGTGTTTGAAAGCATGTGAAACAAAAAAAATCGACTTTTTGCTCGATTTTCGAAAATTTTATTTATGTTTGAAAGCATGTGAAACGCGTAAAAAACGAAAAAAAATTGACTCTTCATTTGATTTATGCATGTGAAACGAAAAAAAAAATCGATTTTTTGCTCGATTTTCGAAAATTTCATTTATGTTTGAAAGCATGTGAAACGCGTAAACAACGAAAAAAACGACTCTTCATTCGATTTTTGCATATGAATCGAAAAAAAAAATCGACTTTTTGCTCGATTTTCGAAAATTTCATTTGTGTTTGAAAGCATGTGAAACGCGTAAAAAACGAAAAAAAAATCGACTTTTCATTCGATTTTTGAAAACTTCATTTTGAAAGAATGTGAAACAAAAAAAAACCGACTTTTTGCTCGATTTTCGAAAATTTCATTTGTGTTTGAAAGCATGTGAAACGCGTAAAAAACGAAAAAAAATTAACTTTTCATTCGATTTTTGAAAACTTCAATTGTGTTTGAAAGCATGTGAAACGAAAAAAAAAATCGACTTTTTGCTCAATTTTCGAAAATTTCATTTGTGTTTGAAAGCATGTGAAACGCGTGAAAAACGAAAAAAATCGACTCTTCACTCGATTTTTGCATGTGAAACGAAAAAAAAATCGACTTTTTGCTTGATTTTCGAAAATGTCATTTGTGTTTGAAAGCATGTGAAACGCGTAAAAAACGAAAAAAAATTGACTCTTCATTTGATTTTTGCATGTGAAACGAAAAAAAAATCGATTTTTTGCTCGATTTTCGAAAATTTCATTTATGTTTGAAAGCATGTGAAACGCGTAAACAACGAAAAAAAACGACTCTTCACTCGATTTTTGCATATGAAACAAAAAAAAATCGACTTTTTGTTCGATTTTCGAAAATTTCATTTGTGTTTGAAAGCATGTGAAACGCGTAAAAAACGAAAAAAAAAATCGACTTTTCACTCGATTTTTGCATGTGAAACGAAAAAAAAATCGACTTTTTGCTTGATTTTCGAAAATGTCATTTGTGTTTGAAAGCATGTGAAACGCGTAAAAAACGAAAAAAAATCGACTCTTCACTCGATTTTTGCATATGAAACGAAACAAAAATCGACATTTTGCTCGATTTTTTAAAATTTTATTTGTGTGTGAAAGCATGTGAAACGAAAAAAAAATCAACTTTTTGCTCGATTTTCGAAAATTTTATTTATGTTTAAATGCATGTGAAACAAAAAAAAAATCGAATTTTTGCTCGATTTTCGAAAATTTCATTTGTGTTTGAAAGCATGTGAAACGCGTAAAAAACGAAAAAAAATCGACTTTTCATTCGATTTTTGAAAACTTCATTTGTGTTTGAAAAAATGTGAAACAAAAAAAAATCGACTTTTTGCTCGATTTTCGAAAATTTTATTTGTGTTTAAAAGCATGTGAAACGCGTAAAAAACGAAAAAAAATCGACTTTATGCTCGATTTCCGAAAATTTCATTTGTGTTTGAAAGCATGTGAAACGCGTAAACAATGAAAAAAAAACGACTCTTCACTCGATTTTTGCATGTGAAACGAAAAAAAAATCGACTTTTTGCTCGATTTTCGATAATTTCATTTGTGTTTGAAAGATTGTGAAACGAAAAAAAATCGAATTTTTGCTCGATTTTCGAAAATGTCATTTGTGTTTAAAAGCATGTGAAACGCGTAAAAAACGAAAAAAAATCGACTCTTCACTCGATTTTTGCATGTGAAACGAAACAAAAATCGACTTTTTGCTTGATTTTCAAAAATTTCATTTGTGTTTGAAAGAATGTGAAACGAAAAAAAATATCGAATTTTTGCTCGATTTTCGAAAATTTCATTTGTGTTTGAAAGCATGTGAAACGCGTAAAAATCGAAAAAAAATCAACTCTTCACTCGATTTTTGAAAATTTCATTTGTGTTTGAAAGCATGTGAAAAGAAAAAAAAAATTGAATTTTTGCTCGATTTTCGAAAATTTTATTTGTGTTTGAAAACATGTGAAACGCGTAAAAAACGAAAAAAAATCGACTCTATTCGATTTTTGAAATTTTCATTTGTGTTAGAAAGCATGTGAAACGAAAAAAAAATTGACTTTTTGCTCGATTTTCGAAAATTTCAGTTGTATTTGAAAGCATGTGAAACGCGTAAAAAACGAAAAAAAATCGACTCTATTCGATTTTTGAAATTTTCATTTGTGTTAGAAAGCATGTGAAACGAAAAAAAAATTGACTTTTTGCTCGATTTTCGAAAATTTCAGTTGTATTTGAAAGCATGTGAAACGCGTAAAAAACGAAAAAAAATCGACTCTTCACTCGATTTTTGCATGTGAAACGAAAAAAAATCGACTTTTTGCTCGATTTTCGAAAATGTCATTTGTGTTTGAAAGCATGTGAAACGCGTAAAATACGAAAAAAAATCGACTCTTAATTCGATTTTTGAAAATTTCATTTGTGTTTGAAAGCATGTGAAACAAAAAAAAATCGAATTTTTGCTCGATTTTCGAAAATGTCATTTGTGTTTGAAAACATGTGAAACGCGTAAAAAACGAAAAAAATTTGACTCTTTATTTGATTTTTGCATGTAAAACGAAAAAAAAATCGACTTTTTGCTTAATTTTCGAAAATGTCATTTGTGTTTGAAAGCATGTGAAAAGCGTAAAAAACGAAAAAAAATCAACTCTTCACTCGATTTTTGAAAATTTCATTTGTGTTTGAAAGAATGTGAAACGAAAAAAAAATCGAATTTTTGCTCGATTTTCGAAAATTTCATTTGTGTTTAAAAGCATGTGAAACGCGTAAAAAACGAAAAAAAAATCGGCTCTTTACTCGATTTCTGAAAATTTCATTTGTGTTTGAAAGCATGTGAAACGAAAAAAAAAATTGAATTTTTTCTCGATTTTCGAAAATTTCATTTGTGTTTGAAAGCATGTGAAACGCGTAAAAAACGAAAAAAAATCGACTCTTCACTCGATTTTTGCATGTGAAACGAAACAAAAATCGACATTTTGCTCGATTTTTTAAAATTTCATTTGTGTGTGAAAGCATGTGAAACAAAAAAAAATCGAATTTTTGCTCGATTTTCGAAAATTTCATTTGTGTTTGAAAGCATGTGAAACGCGTAAAAAACGAAAAAAAATCGACTCTTCATTCGATTTTTGCATGTGAAACGAACAAAAAATCGACTTTTTGCTCGATTTTCGAAAACTTCATTTGTGTTTGAAAGCATGTGAAACGAAACAAAAATCGACATTTTGCTCGATTTTCGAAAATTTCATATATGTTTGAAAGCATGTGAAACAAAAAAAAAATCGAATTTTTGCTCGATTTTCGAAAATTTCATTTGTGTTTGAAAGCACGTGAAACGCGTAAAAAACGAAAAAAAATCGACTTTTTATTCGATTTTTGAAAACTTCATTTATGTTTGAAAGCATGTGAAACGCGTAAAAAACGAAAAAAAATTGACTCTTTATTTGATTTTTGCATGTAAAACGAAAAAAAAATCGACTTTTTGCTTAATTTTCGAAAATGTCATTTGTGTTTGAAAGCATGTGAAAAACGTAAAAAACAAAAAAAAATCGACTCTTCACTCGATTTTTGCATATGAAACGAAAAAAAAATCGACTTTTTGCTCGATTTTCGAAAATTTCATTTATGTTTGAAAGCATGTGAAACGCGTAAAAAACGAAAAAAAATTGACCCTTCATTCGATTTTTGCATGTGAAACGAAAAAAAAAAATCAACTTTTTGCTCGATTTTCGAAAATTTTATTTGTGTTTGAAAGCATGTGAAACGCGTAAAAAACGAAAAAAAAATCGACTTTTCATTCGATTTTTGAAAACTTCATTTGTGTTTGAAAGCATGTGAAACGAAAAAAAAAATCGACTTTTTGCTCAATTTTCGAAAACTTCATTTGTGTTTGAAAGCATGTGAAACGAAACAAAAATCGACATTTTGCTCGATTTTCGAAAATTTCATATATGTTTGAAAGCATGTGAAACAAAAAAAAAATCGAATTTTTGCTCGATTTTCGAAAATTTCATTTGTGTTTGAAAGCACGTGAAACGCGTAAAAAACGAAAAAAAATCGACTTTTTATTCGATTTTTGAAAACTTCATTTGTGTTTGAAAGAATGTGAAACAAAAAAAATCGACTTTTTGCTCGATTTTCGAAAATTTCATTTGTGTTTGAAAGCATGTGAAACGAAAAAAAAATCGACTTTTTGCTTGATTTTTGAAAATGTCATTTGTGTTTGAAAGCATGTGAAACGCGTAAAAAACGAAAAAAAATCGACTCTTCACTCGGTTTTTGCATGTGAAACGAAAAAAAATCGACTTTTTGCTTGATTTTCAAAAATCTCATTTGTGTTTGAAAGCATGTGAAACGCGTAAAAAAACGAAAAAAAAATCGACTCTTCATTCGATTTTTTAAAATTTCATTTGTGTTTGAAAGCAAGTGAAACGCGTAAAAAACGAAAAAAAATCGACTTTTCATTCGATTTTTGAAAACTTCATTTGTGTTTGAAAGCATGTGAAACGAAAAAAAAACGAAAAAAAATCGACCCTTCATTCGATTTTTGCATGTGAAACGAAAAAAAAAATCGACTTTTTGCTCGATTTTCGAAAATTTTATTTGTGTTTGAAAGCATGTGAAACAAAAAAAAAAAACGACTTTTTGCTTGATTTTCGTAAAAGTCATTTGTGTTTGAAAACATGTGAAACGCGTAAAAAACGAAAAAAAATTGACTCTTCATTCGATTTTTGCATGTGAAACGAAACAAAAATCGACATTTTGCTCGATTTTTCAAAATTTCATTTGTGTGTGAAAGCATGTGAAACGAAAAAAAAATCGACTTTTTGCTCGATTTTCGAAAATTTCATTTATGTTTGAAAGCATGTGAAACAAAAAAAAAATCGAATTTTTGCTCGATTTTCGAAAATTTCATTTATGTTTGAAAGCATGTGAAACGCGTAAACATCGAAAAAAACGACTCTTCACTCGATTTTTGCATGTGAAACGAAAAAAAAATCGACTTTTTGCTCGATTTTTGAAAATTTTATTTGTGTTTGAAAGCATGTGAAACAAAAAAAAATCGACTTTTTGCTCGATTTTCGAAAATTTTATTTATGTTTGAAAGCATGTGAAACGCGTAAAAAACGAAAAAAAATTGACTCTTCATTTGATTTATGCATGTGAAACGAAAAAAAAAATCGATTTTTTGCT
Organism: Tachinus rufipes; assembly: GCA_963932245.1. Taxonomy (NCBI): domain Eukaryota; kingdom Metazoa; phylum Arthropoda; class Insecta; order Coleoptera; family Staphylinidae; genus Tachinus; species Tachinus rufipes. The sequence continues at coordinate 83,556,940 of OZ010744.1, forward strand.
CGATTTTCGAAAATTTCATTTATGTTTGAAAGCATGTGAAACGCGTAAACAACGAAAAAAACGACTCTTTATTCGATTTTTGCATATGAATCGAAAAAAAAAATCGACTTTTTGCTCGATTTTCGAAAATTTCATTTGTGTTTGAAAGCATGTGAAACGCGTAAAAAACGAAAAAAAAATCGACTTTTCATTCGATTTTTGAAAACTTCATTTTGAAAGAATGTGAAACAAAAATAAACCGACTTTTTGCTCGATTTTCGAAAATTTCATTTGTGTTTGAAAGCATGTGAAACGCGTAAAAAACGAAAAAAAATCAACTTTTCATTCGATTTTTGAAAACTTCAATTGTGTTTGAAAGCATGTGAAACGAAAAAAAAATCGACTTTTTGCTCAATTTTCGAAAATTTCATTTGTGTTTGAAAGCATGTGAAACGCGTGAAAAACGAAAAAAATCGACTCTTCACTCGATTTTTGCATGTGAAACGAAAAAAAAAATCGAATTTTTGCTTGATTTTCGAAAATGTCATTTGTGTTTGAAAGCATGTGAAACGCGTAAAAAACGACGAAAAAAAATTGACTCTTCATTTGATTTTTGCATGTGAAACGAAAAAAAAATCGATTTTTTGCTCGATTTTCGAAAATTTCATTTATGTTTGAAAGCATGTGAAACGCGTAAACAACGAAAAAAAACGACTCTTCACTCGATTTTTGCATATGAAACAAAAAAAAATCGACTTTTTGTTCGATTTTCGAAAATTTCATTTGTGTTTGAAAGCATGTGAAACGCGTAAAAAACGAAAAAAAAAAAATCGACTTTTCACTCGATTTTTGCATGTGAAACGAAAAAAAAATCGACTTTTTGCTTGATTTTCGAAAATGTCATTTGTGTTTGAAAGCATGTGAAACGCGTAAAAAACGAAAAAAAATCGACTCTTCACTCGATTTTTGCATGTGATACGAAAAAAAAATCGACTTTTTGCTTGATTTTTGAAAATGTCATTTGTGTTTGAAAGCATGTGAAACGCGTAAAAAACGAAAAAAAATCGACTCTTCACTCGGTTTTTGCATGTGAAACGAAAAAAAATCGACTTTTTGCTTGATTTTCAAAAATGTCATTTGTGTTTGAAAGCATGTGAAACGCGTAAAAAACGAAAAAAAAATCGACTCTTCATTCGATTTTTTAAAATTTCATTTGTGTTTGAAAGCAAGTGAAACGCGTAAAAAACGAAAAAAAATCGACTTTACATTCGATTTTTGAAAACTTCTTTTGTGTTTGAAAGCATGTGAAACGAAAAAAAAATCGACTTTTTGCTCAATTTTCGAAAATTTCATTTGTGTTTGAAAGCATGTGAAACGCGTAAAAAACGAAAAAAAATCGACCCTTCATTCGATTTTTGCATGTGAAACGAAAAAAAAAATCGAATTTTTGCTCGATTTTCGAAAATTTTATTTGTGTTTGAAAGCATGTGAAACAAAAAAAAAAACGACTTTTTGCTTGATTTTCGTAAAAGTCATTTGTGTTTGAAAACATGTGAAACGCGTAAAAAACGAAAAAGAATTGACTCTTCATTCGATTTTTGCATGTGAAACGAAACAAAAATCGACATTTTGCTCGATTTTTCAAAATTTCATTTGTGTGTGAAAGCATGTGAAACGAAAAAAAAATCGACTTTTTGCTCGATTTTCGAAAATTTCATTTATGTTTGAAAGCATGTGAAACGCGTAAACATCGAAAAAAACGACTCTTCACTCGATTTTTGCATGTGAAACGAAAAAAAAATCGACTTTTTGCTCGATTTTTGAAAATTTTATTTGTGTTTGAAAGCATGTGAAACAAAAAAAATCGACTTTTTGCTCGATTTTCGAAAATTTTATTTATGTTTGAAAGCATGTGAAACGCGTAAAAAACGAAAAAAAATTGACTCTTCATTTGATTTATGCATGTGAAACGAAAAAAAAAATCGATTTTTTGCTCGATTTTCGAAAATTTCATTTATGTTTGAAAGCATGTGAAACGCGTAAACAACGAAAAAAACGACTCTTCATTCGATTTTTGCATATGAATCGAAAAAATAATCGACTTTTTGCTCGATTTTCGAAAATTTCATTTGTGTTTGAAAGCATGTGAAACGCGTAAAAAACGAAAAAAAAATCGACTTTTCATTCGATTTTTGAAAACTTCATTTTGAAAGAATGTGAAACAAAAAAAAACCGACTTTTTGCTCGATTTTCGAAAATTTCATTTGTGTTTGAAAGCATGTGAAACGCGTAAAAAACGAAAAAAAATCAACTTTTCATTCGATTTTTGAAAACTTCAATTGTGTTTGAAAGCATGTGAAACGAAAAAAAAATCGACTTTTTGCTCAATTTTCGAAAATTTCATTTGTGTTTGAAAGCATGTGAAACGCGTGAAAAACGAAAAAAATCGACTCTTCACTCGATTTTTGCATGTGAAACGAAAAAAAAATCGACTTTTTGCTTGATTTTCGAAAATGTCAATTGTGTTTGAAAGCATGTGAAACGCGTAAAAAACGAAAAAAAATTGACTCTTCATTTGATTTTTGCATGTGAAACGAAAAAAAAATCGATTTTTTGCTCGATTTTCGAAAATTTCATTTATGTTTGAAAGCATGTGAAACGCGTAAACAACGAAAAAAAACGACTCTTCACTCGATTTTTGCATATGAAACAAAAAAAAATCGACTTTTTGTTCGATTTTCGAAAATTTCATTTGTGTTTGAAAGCATGTGAAACGCTTAAAAAACGAAAAAAAAAAATCGACTTTTCACTCGATTTTTGCATGTGAAACGAAAAAAAAATCGACTTTTTGCTTGATTTTTTAAAATTTTATTTGTGTGTGAAAGCATGTGAAACGAAAAAAAAATCAACTTTTTGCTCGATTTTCGAAAATTTCATTTATGTTTAAATGCATGTGAAACAAAAAAAAAATCGAATTTTTGCTCGATTTTCGAAAATTTCATTTGTGTTTGAAAGCATGTGAAACGCGTAAAAAACAAAAAAAAATCGACTTTTCATTCGATTTTTGAAAACTTCATTTGTGTTTGAAAAAATGTGAAACAAAAAAAAATCGACTTTTTGCTCGATTTTCGAAAATTTTATTTGTGTTTAAAAGCATGTGAAACGCGTAAAAAACGAAAAAAAATCGACTTTATGCTCGATTTCCGAAAATTTCATTTGTGTTTGAAAGCATGTGAAACGCGTAAACAATGAAAAAAAATCGACTCTTCACTCGATTTTTGCATGTGAAACGAAACAAAAATCGACTTTTTGCTCGATTTTCGATAATTTCATTTGTGTTTGAAAGATTGTGAAACGAAAAAAAATCGAATTTTTGCTCGATTTTCGAAAATGTCATTTGTGTTTGAAAGCATGTGAAACGCGTAAAAAACGAAAAAAAATCGACTCTTCACTCGATTTTTGCATGTGAAACGAAACAAAAATCGACTTTTTGCTTGATTTTCAAAAATTTCATTTGTGTTTGAAAGAATGTGAAACGAAAAAAAATATCGAATTTTTGCTCGATTTTCGAAAATTTCATTTGTGTTTGAAAGCATGTGAAACGCGTAAAAATCGAAAAAAAATCAACTCTTCACTCGATTTTTGAAAATTTCATTTGTGTTTGAAAGCATGTGAAAAGAAAAAAAAAATTGAATTTTTGCTCGATTTTCGAAAATTTTATTTGTGTTTGAAAACATGTGAAACGCGTAAAAAACGAAAAAAAATCGACTCTATTCGATTTTTGAAATTTTCATTTGTGTTAGAAAGCATGTGAAACAAAAAAAAAATTGACTTTTTGCTCGATTTTCGAAAATTTCAGTTGTATTTGAAAGCATGTGAAACGCGTAAAAAACGAAAAAAAATCGACTCTTCACTCGATTTTTGCATGTGAAACGAAAAAAAATCGACTTTTTGCTCGATTTTCGAAAATGTCATTTGTGTTTGAAAGCATGTGAAACGCGTAAAAAACGAAAAAAAATCGACTCTTCATTCGATTTTTGAAAATTTCATTTGTGTTTGAAAGCATGTGAAACAAAAAAAAAATCGAATTTTTGCTCGATTTTCGAAAATTTCATTTGTGTTTGAAAGCATGTGAAACGCGTAAAAATCGAAAAAAAATCAACTCCACTCGATTTTTGAAAATTTCATTTGTGTTTGAAAGCATGTGAAAAGAAAAAAAAATCGAATTTTTGCTCGATTTTCGAAATTTTATTTGTGTTTGAAAACATGTGAAACGCGTAAAAAACGAAAAAAATTTGACTCTTTATTTGATTTTTGCATGTAAAACGAAAAAAAAATCGACTTTTTGCTTAATTTTCGAAAATGTCATTTGTGTTTGAAAGCATGTGAAAAGCGTAAAAAACGAAAAAAAATCAACTCTTAACTCGATTTTTGAAAATTTAATTTGTGTTTTAAAGCATGTGAAACGAAAAAAAAATCGAATTTTTGCTCGATTTTCGAAAATTTCATTTGTGTTTAAAAGCATGTGAAACGCGTAAAAAACGAAAAAAAAAATCGGCTCTACTCGATTTCTGAAAATTTCATTTGTGTTTGAAAGCATGTGAAACGAAAAAAAAAATTGAATTTTTGCTCGATTTTCGAAAATTTCATTTGTGTTTGAAAGCATGTGAAACGCGTAAAAAACGAAAAAAAATCGACTCTTCACTCGATTTTTGCATGTGAAACGAAACAAAAATCGACATTTTGCTCGATTTTTTAAAATTTCATTTGTGTGTGAAAGCATGTGAAACAAAAAAAAATCGAATTTTTGCTCGATTTTCGAAAATTTCATTTGTGTTTGAAAGCATGTGAAACGCGTAAAAAACGAAAAAAAATCAACTCTTCACTCGATTTTTGAAAATTTCATTTGTGTTTGAAAGCATGTGAAAAGAAAAAAAAAATCGAATTTTTGCTCGATTTTCGAAAATTTCAGTTGTATTTGAAAGCATGTGAAACGCGTAAAAAACGAAAAAAAATCGACTCTTCACTCGATTTTTGCATGTGAAACGAAAAAAAATCGACTTTTTGCTCGATTTTCGAAAATGTCATTTGTGTTTGAAAGCATGTGAAACGCGTAAAAAACGAAAAAAAATCGACTCTTCATTCGATTTTTGAAAATTTCATTTGTGTTTGAAAGCATGTGAAACAAAAAAAAAATCGAATTTTTGCTCGATTTTCGAAAATTTCATTTGTGTTTGAAAGCATGTGAAACGCGTAAAAATCGAAAAAAAATCAACTCCACTCGATTTTTTAAAATTTCATTTGTGTTTGAAAGCATGTGAAAAGAAAAAAAAATCGAATTTTTGCTCGATTTTCGAAAATTTTATTTGTGTTTGAAAACATGTGAAACGCGTAAAAAACGAAAAAAAATTGACTCTTTTTGATTTTTGCATGTAAAACGAAAAAAAAATCGACTTTTTGCTTAATTTTCGAAAATGTCATTTGTGTTTGAAAGCATGTGAAAAGCGTAAAAAACGAAAAAAAATCAACTCTTCACTCGATTTTTGAAAATTTCATTTGTGTTTGAAAGAATGTGAAACGAAAAAAAAATGGAATTTTTGCTCGATTTTCGAAAATTTCATTTGTGTTTGAAAACATGTGAAACGCGTAAAAAACGAAAAAAAATCGACTCTTCATTCGATTTTTGCATGTGAAACGAACAAAAAATCGACTTTTTGCTCGATTTTCGAAAATTTCATTTGTGTTTAAAAGCATGTGAAACGCGTAAAAAACGAAAAAAAAAATCGGCTCTTTACTCGATTTTTGAAAATTTCATTTGTGTTTGAAAGCATGTGAAACGAAAAAAAAAATTGAATTTTTGCTCGATTTTCGAAAATTTCATTTGTGTTTGTAAGCATGTGAAACGCGTAAAAAACGAAAAAAAAATCGACTCTTCACTCGATTTTTGCATGTGAAACGAAACAAAAATCGACATTTTGATCGATTTTTTAAAATTTCATTTGTGTGTGAAAGCATGTGAAACAAAAAAAAAATCGAATTTTTGCTCGATTTTCGAAAATTTCATTTGTGTTTGAAAGCATGTGAAACGCGTAAAAAACGAAAAAAAAATCGACTTTTCATTCGATTTTTGAAAACTTCATTTTGAAAGAATGTGAAACAAAAAAAAAACCGACTTTTTGCTCGATTTTCGAAAATTTCATTTGTGTTTGAAAGCATGTGAAACGCGTAAAAAACGAAAAAAAATCGACTCTTCATTCGATTTTTGAAAGTTTCATTTGTGTTTGAAAGCATGTGAAAAGAAAAAAAAAATCGAATTTTTGCTCGATTTTCGAAAATTTCATTTGTGTTTGAAAGCATGTGAAACGCGTAAAAAACGAAAAAAAAATCGACTTTTCATTCGATTTTTGAAAACTTCATTTTGAAAGAATGTGAAACAAAAAAAAAACCGACTTTTTGCTCGATTTTCGAAAATTTCATTTGTGTTTGAAAGCATGTGAAACGCGTAAAAAACGAAAAAAAATCGACTCTTCATTCGATTTTTGCATGTGAAACGAAAAAAAAATCGACTTTTTGCTCGATTTTCGAAAATTTCATTTATGTTTGAAAGCATGTGAAACGCGTAAAAAACGAAAAAAATTTGACTCTTTATTTGATTTTTGCATGTAAAACGAAAAAAAAATCGACTTTTTGCTTAATTTTCGAAAATGTCATTTGTGTTTGAAAGCATGTGAAAAGCGTAAAAAACGAAAAAAAATCGACTCTTCACTCGATTTTTGCATATGAAACGAAAAAAAAATCGACTTTTTGCTCGATTTTCAAAAATTTCATTTATGTTTGAAAGCATGTGAAACGCGTAAAAAACGAAAAAAAATCGACTCTTCATTCGATTTTTGCATGTGAAACGAAAAAAAAATCGATTTTTTGCTCGATTTTCGAAAATTTCATTTATGTTTGAAAGTATGTGAAACGCGTAAAAAACGAAAAAAAATCGACTCTTCATTCGATTTTTGCATGTGAAACGAAAAAAAAAATCGACTTTTTGTTCGATTTTCGAAAATTTCATTTATGTTTGAAAGCATGTGAAACGCGTAAAAAACGAAAAAAAATCGACTCTTCATTCGATTTTTGCATGTGAAACGAAAAAAAAATCGATTTTTTGCTCGATTTTCGAAAATTTCATTTATGTTTGAAAGTATGTGAAACGCGTAAAAAACGAAAAAAAATCGACTCTTCATTCGATTTTTGCATGTGAAACGAAAAAAAAAATCGACTTTTTGTTCGATTTTCGAAAATTTCATTTGTGTTTGAAAGCATGTGAAACGCGTAAAAAACGAAAAAAAATCGACTCTTCATTCGATTTTTGCATGTGAAACGAAAAAAAAAATCGACTTTTTGCTCGATTTTCGAAAATTTCATTTGTGTTTAAAAGCATGTGAAACGAAAAAAAAATCGAATTTTTGCTCGATTTTCGAAAATTTCATTTGTGTTTGAAAGCATGTGAAACGCGTAAAAAACAAAAAAAAAATCGACTTTTCATTCGATTTTTGAAAACTTCATTTTGAAAGAATGTGAAACAAAAAAAAAACCGACTTTTTGCTCGATTTTCGAAAATTTCATTTGTGTTTGAAAGCATGTGAAACGCGTAAAAAACGAAAAAAAATCAACTTTTCATTCGATTTTTGAAAACTTCATTTGTGTTTGAAAGCATGTGAAACGAAAAAAAAATCGACTTTTTGCTCAATTTTCGAAAATTTCATTTGTGTTTGAAAGCATGTGAAACGCGTGAAAAACGAAAAAAAATCGACTCCACTCGATTTTTGCATGTGAAACGAAAAAAAAATCGACTTTTTGTTCGATTTTCGAAAATTTCATTTGTGTTTGAAAGCATGTGAAACGCGTAAAAAACGAAAAAAAATCGACTCTTCACTCGATTTTTGCATGTGAAACGAAACAAAAATCGACATTTTGCTCGATTTTTTAAAGTTTTATTTGTGTGTGAAAGCATGTGAAACGAAAAAAAATCAACTTTTTGCTCGATTTTCGAAAATTTCATTTATGTTTAAAAGCATGTGAAACAAAAAAAAAATCGAATTTTTGCTCGATTTTCGAAAATTTCATTTGTGTTTGAAAACATGTGAAACGCGTAAAAAACGAAAAAAAAATTGACTCTTCGTTCGATTTTTGCATGAGAAACGAAAAAAAAATCGATTTTTTGCTCGATTTTCGAAAATTTCATTTGTGTTTGAAAGCATGTGAAACGCGAAAAAAACGAAAAAAAATCGACTCTTCATTCGATTTTTGCATGTGAATCGAAAAAAAAATCGACTTTTTGCTCGATTTTCGAAAATTTCATTTGTGTTTGAAAGCATGTGAAACGCGTAAAAAACGAAAAAAAATCTACTTTTCATTCGATTTTTGAAAACTTCATTTGTGTTTGAAAGCATGTGAAACGAAAAAAAAATCGACTTTTTGCTCAATTTTCGAAAATTTCATTTGTGTTTGAAAGCATGTGAAACGCGTGAAAAACGAAAAAAATCGACTCTTTATTCGATTTTTGCATGTGAAACGAAAAAAAAATCGACTTTTTGCTCAATTTTCGAAAATTTTATTTGTGTTTGAAAGCATGCGAAACGAAAAAAAAAATCGACTTTTTGCTCGATTTTAGAAAATTTCATTTGTGTTTAAAAGCATGTGAAACGAAAAAAAAATCGAATTTTTGCTCGATTTTCGAAAATTTCATTTGTGTTTGAAAGCATGTGAAACGCGTAAAAAACGAAAAAAAATTGACTCTTCATTTGATTTTTGCATGTGAATCGAAAAAAAAATCGATTTTTTGCTCGATTTTCGAAAATTTCATTTATGTTTGAAAGCATGTGAAACGCGTAAACAACGAAAAAAAATCGACTCTTCACTCGATTTTTGCATGTGAAACGAAACAAAAATCGACATTTTGCTCGATTTTTTAAAATTTCATTTGTGTGTGAAAGCATGTGAAACAAAAAAAAATCGAATTTTTGCTCGATTTTCGAAAATTTCATTTGTGTTTGAAAGCATGTGAAACGCGTAAAAAACGAAAAAAAATCAACTCTTCACTCGATTTTTGAAAATTTCATTTGTGTTTGAAAGCATGTGAAAAGAAAAAAAAAATCGAATTTTTGCTCGATTTTCGAAAATTTCAGTTGTATTTGAAAGCATGTGAAACGCGTAAAAAACGAAAAAAAATCGACTCTTCACTCGATTTTTGCATGTGAAACGAAAAAAAATCGACTTTTTGCTCGATTTTCGAAAATGTCATTTGTGTTTGAAAGCATGTGAAACGCGTAAAAAACGAAAAAAAATCGACTCTTCATTCGATTTTTGAAAATTTCATTTGTGTTTGAAAGCATGTGAAACAAAAAAAAAATCGAATTTTTGCTCGATTTTCGAAAATTTCATTTGTGTTTGAAAGCATGTGAAACGCGTAAAAATCGAAAAAAAATCAACTCCACTCGATTTTTTAAAATTTCATTTGTGTTTGAAAGCATGTGAAAAGAAAAAAAAATCGAATTTTTGCTCGATTTTCGAAAATTTTATTTGTGTTTGAAAACATGTGAAACGCGTAAAAAACGAAAAAAAATTGACTCTTTTTGATTTTTGCATGTAAAACGAAAAAAAAATCGACTTTTTGCTTAATTTTCGAAAATGTCATTTGTGTTTGAAAGCATGTGAAAAGCGTAAAAAACGAAAAAAAATCAACTCTTCACTCGATTTTTGAAAATTTCATTTGTGTTTGAAAGAATGTGAAACGAAAAAAAAATGGAATTTTTGCTCGATTTTCGAAAATTTCATTTGTGTTTGAAAACATGTGAAACGCGTAAAAAACGAAAAAAAATCGACTCTTCATTCGATTTTTGCATGTGAAACGAACAAAAAATCGACTTTTTGCTCGATTTTCGAAAATTTCATTTGTGTTTAAAAGCATGTGAAACGCGTAAAAAACGAAAAAAAAATCGGCTCTTTACTCGATTTTTGAAAATTTCATTTGTGTTTGAAAGCATGTGAAACGAAAAAAAAAATTGAATTTTTGCTCGATTTTCGAAAATTTCATTTGTGTTTGTAAGCATGTGAAACGCGTAAAAAACGAAAAAAAAATCGACTCTTCACTCGATTTTTGCATGTGAAACGAAACAAAAATCGACATTTTGATCGATTTTCGAAAATTTCATTTATGTTTGAAAGCATGTGAAACGCGTAAAAAACGAAAAAAATTTGACTCTTTATTTGATTTTTGCATGTAAAACGAAAAAAAAATCGACTTTTTGCTTAATTTTCGAAAATGTCATTTGTGTTTGAAAGCATGTGAAAAGCGTAAAAAACGAAAAAAAATCGACTCTTCACTCGATTTTTGCATATGAAACGAAAAAAAAAATCGACTTTTTGCTCGATTTTCAAAAATTTCATTTATGTTTGAAAGCATGTGAAACGCGTAAAAAACGAAAAAAAATCGACTCTTCATTCGATTTTTGCATGTGAAACGAAAAAAAAATCGATTTTTTGCTCGATTTTCGAAAATTTCATTTGTGTTTGAAAGCATGTGAAACGCGTAAAAAACGAAAAAAAAATCGACTTTTCATTCGATTTTTGAAAACTTCATTTTGAAAGAATGTGAAACAAAAAAAAAACCGACTTTTTGCTCGATTTTCGAAAATTTCATTTGTGTTTGAAAGCATGTGAAACGCGTAAAAAACGAAAAAAAATCGACTCTTCATTCGATTTTTGCATGTGAAACGAAAAAAAAATCGACTTTTTGCTCGATTTTCGAAAATTTCATTTATGTTTGAAAGCATGTGAAACGCGTAAAAAACGAAAAAAATTTGACTCTTTATTTGATTTTTGCATGTAAAACGAAAAAAAAATCGACTTTTTGCTTAATTTTCGAAAATGTCATTTGTGTTTGAAAGCATGTGAAAAGCGTAAAAAACGAAAAAAAATCGACTCTTCACTCGATTTTTGCATATGAAACGAAAAAAAAATCGACTTTTTGCTCGATTTTCAAAAATTTCATTTATGTTTGAAAGCATGTGAAACGCGTAAAAAACGAAAAAAAATCGACTCTTCATTCGATTTTTGCATGTGAAACGAAAAAAAAAATCGACTTTTTGTTCGATTTTCGAAAATTTCATTTATGTTTGAAAGCATGTGAAACGCGTAAAAAACGAAAAAAAATCGACTCTTCATTCGATTTTTGCATGTGAAACGAAAAAAAAATCGATTTTTTGCTCGATTTTCGAAAATTTCATTTATGTTTGAAAGTATGTGAAACGCGTAAAAAACGAAAAAAAATCGACTCTTCATTCGATTTTTGCATGTGAAACGAAAAAAAAAATCGACTTTTTGTTCGATTTTCGAAAATTTCATTTGTGTTTGAAAGCATGTGAAACGCGTAAAAAACGAAAAAAAATCGACTCTTCATTCGATTTTTGCATGTGAAACGAAAAAAAAATCGACTTTTTGCTCGATTTTCGAAAATTTCATTTGTGTTTAAAAGCATGTGAAACGAAAAAAAAATCGAATTTTTGCTCGATTTTCGAAAATTTCATTTGTGTTTGAAAGCATGTGAAACGCGTAAAAAACGAAAAAAAATCAACTTTTCATTCGATTTTTTGAAAACTTCATTTGTGTTTGAAAGCATGTGAAACGAAAAAAAAATCGACTTTTTGCTCAATTTTCGAAAATTTCATTTGTGTTTGAAAGCATGTGAAACGCGTGAAAAACGAAAAAAATCGACTCCACTCGATTTTTGCATGTGAAACGAAAAAAAAATCGACTTTTTGTTCGATTTTCGAAAATCTCATTTGTGTTTGAAAGCATGTGAAACGCGTAAAAAACGAAAAAAAATCGACTCTTCACTCGATTTTTGCATGTGAAACGAAACAAAAATCGACATTTTGCTCGATTTTTTAAAGTTTTATTTGTGTGTGAAAGCATGTGAAACGAAAAAAAATCAACTTTTTGCTCGATTTTCGAAAATTTCATTTATGTTTAAAAGCATGTGAAACAAAAAAAAAATCGAATTTTTGCTCGATTTTCGAAAATTTCATTTGTGTTTGAAAACATGTGAAACGCGTAAAAAACGAAAAAAAAAATTGACTCTTCGTTCGATTTTTGCATGAGAAACGAAAAAAAAATCGATTTTTTGCTCGATTTTCGAAAATTTCATTTATGTTTGAAAGCATGTGAAACGCGTAAACAACGAAAAAAAACGACTCTTCACTCGATTTTTGCATGTGAAACGAAAAAAAAATCGACTTTTTGCTAGATTTTCGATAATTTCATTTGTGTTTGAAAGATTGTGAAACAAAAAAAAATCGAATTTTTGCTCGATTTTCGAAAAATTCATTTGTTTTTGAAAGCATGTGAAACGCGTGAAAAACGAAAAAAATCGACTCTTTATTCGATTTTTGCATGTGAAACGAAAAAAAAATCGACTTTTTGCTCAATTTTCGAAAATTTTATTTGTGTTTGAAAGCATGCGAAACGAAAAAAAAAATCGACTTTTTGCTCGATTTTAGAAAATTTCATTTGTGTTTAAAAGCATGTGAAACGAAAAAAAAATCGAATTTTTGCTCGATTTTCGAAAATTTCATTTGTGTTTGAAAGCATGTGAAACGCGTAAAAAACGAAAAAAAATTGACTCTTCATTTGATTTTTGCATGTGAATCGAAAAAAAAATCGATTTTTTGCTCGATTTTCGAAAATTTCATTTATGTTTGAAAGCATGTGAAACGCGTAAACAACGAAAAAAAACGACTCTTCACTCGATTTTTGCATGTGAAACGAAAAAAAAATCGACTTTTTGCTAGATTTTCGATAATTTCATTTGTGTTTGAAAGATTGTGAAACAAAAAAAAATCGAATTTTTGCTCGATTTTCGAAAAATTCATTTGTTTTTGAAAGCATGTGAAACGCGTAAACAATGAAAAAAAACGACTCTTCACTCGATTTTTGCATGTGAAACGAAAAAAAATCGACTTTTTGCTCGATTTTCGAAAATGTCATTTGTGTTTGAAAGCATGTGAAACGCGTAAAAAACGAAAAAAAATCGACTCATCACTCGATTTTTGCATGTGAAACGAAACAAAAATCGACATTTTGCTCGATTTTTTATAATTTCATTTGTGTGTGAAAGCATGTGAAACGAAAAAAAAATCGACTTTTTGCTCGATTTTCGAAAATTTCATTTGTGTTTGAAAGCATGTGAAACGCGTAAAAAACGAAAAAAAATCTACTTTTCATTCGATTTTTGAAAACTTCATTTGTGTTTGAAAGCATGTGAAACGAAAAAAAAATCGACTTTTTGCTCAATTTTCGAAAATTTCATTTGTGTTTGAAAGCATGTGAAACGCGTGAAAAACGAAAAAAATCGACTCTTTATTCGATTTTTGCATGTGAAACGAAAAAAAAATCGACTTTTTGCTCAATTTTCGAAAATTTTATTTGTGTTTGAAAGCATGCGAAACGAAAAAAAAAATCGACTTTTTGCTCGATTTTAGAAAATTTCATTTGTGTTTAAAAGCATGTGAAACGAAAAAAAAATCGAATTTTTGCTCGATTTTCGAAAATTTCATTTGTGTTTGAAAGCATGTGAAACGCGTAAAAAACGAAAAAAAATTGACTCTTCATTTGATTTTTGCATGTGAATCGAAAAAAAAATCGATTTTTTGCTCGATTTTCGAAAATTTCATTTATGTTTGAAAGCATGTGAAACGCGTAAACAACGAAAAAAAACGACTCTTCACTCGATTTTTGCATGTGAAACGAAAAAAAAATCGACTTTTTGCTAGATTTTCGATAATTTCATTTGTGTTTGAAAGATTGTGAAACAAAAAAAAATCGAATTTTTGCTCGATTTTCGAAAAATTCATTTGTTTTTGAAAGCATGTGAAACGCGTAAACAATGAAAAAAAACGACTCTTCACTCGATTTTTGCATGTGAAACGAAAAAAAATCGACTTTTTGCTCGATTTTCGAAAATGTCATTTGTGTTTGAAAGCATGTGAAACGCGTAAAAAACGAAAAAAAATCGACTCATCACTCGATTTTTGCATGTGAAACGAAACAAAAATCGACATTTTGCTCGATTTTTTATAATTTCATTTGTGTGTGAAAGCATGTGAAACGAAAAAAAAATCGACTTTTTGCTCGATTTTCGAAAATTTCATTTGTGTTTGAAAGCATGTGAAATGCGTAAAAAACGAAAAAAAAATAGACTCTTCATTCGATTTTTGAAAATTTCATTTGTGTTTGAAAGCATGTGAAACGAAAAAAAAATCGACTTTTTGCTCGATTTTCGAAAATTTCATTTATGTTTGAAAGCATGTGAAACAAAAAAAAAAATCGAATTTTTGCTCGATTTTCGAAAATGTCATTTGTGTTTGAAAGCATGTGAAACGCGTAAAAAACGAAAAAAAATCGACTCTCTTCGATTTTTGAAAATTTCATTTGTGTTTAAAAGCATGTGAAAAGAAAAAAAAATCGAATTTTTGCTCGATTTTCGAAAATTTTATTTGTGTTTGAAAGCATGTGAAACGCGTAAAAAACGACAAAAAATCGACTCTACATTCGATTTTTGAAAATTTTATTTGTGTTTGAAAGCATGTGAAACGAAAAAAAAAATCGACTTTTTGCTCGATTTTCGAAAGTTTCATTTGTGTTTGAAAGCATGTGAAACGCGTAAAAAACGAAAAAAAATCGACTATTCATTCGATTTTTGAAAATTTCATTTGTGTTTGAAAGCATGTGAAACGAGAAAAAAATCAAATTTTTGCTCAATTTTCGAAAATTTCATTTGTGTTTGAAAGCATGTGAAACGAAAAAAAAATCGAATTGTTGCTCGATTTTCGAAAACGTCATTTGTGTTTGAAAGGATGTGAAACGCGTAAAAAACGAAAAAAAAAATCGACTCTTCATTCGATTTTTGAAAATTTCATTTGTGTTTGAAAGCATGTGAAACGAAAAAAAAATCGAATTGTTGCTCGATTTTCGAAAATGTCATTTGTGTTTAAAAGCATGTGAAACGAAAAAAAAAATCGACTTTTTGCTCGATTTTCGAAAATTTCATTTGTGTTTGAAAGCATGTGAAACGAAAAAAAAATCGACTTTTTGCTCGATTTTCGAAAATATCATTTGTGTTTGAAAGCATGTGAAACGCGTAAAAAACGAAAAAAAATCAACTCTTCACTCGATTTTTGAAAATTTCATTTGTGTTTGAAAGCATGTGAAAAGAAAAAAAATATCGAATTTTTGCTCGATTTTCGAAAATGTCATTTGTGTTTGAAAGCATGTGAAACGCGTAAAAAACGAAAAAAATCGACTCTTTATTCGATTTTTGCATGTGAAACGAAAAAAAAATCGACTTTTTGCTCGATTTTCGAAAATTTCATTTGTGTTTGAAAGCATGTGAAACGCGTAAAAAACGAAAAAAAATCTACTTTTCATTCGATTTTTGAAAACTTCATTTGTGTTTGAAAGCATGTGAAACGAAAAAAAAATCGACTTTTTGCTCAATTTTCGAAAATTTCATTTGTGTTTGAAAGCATGTGAAACGCGTGAAAAACGAAAAAAATCGACTCTTTATTCGATTTTTGCATGTGAAACGAAAAAAAAATCGACTTTTTGCTCAATTTTCGAAAATTTTATTTGTGTTTGAAAGCATGCGAAACGAAAAAAAAAATCGACTTTTTGCTCGATTTTAGAAAATTTCATTTGTGTTTAAAAGCATGTGAAACGAAAAAAAAATCGAATTTTTGCTCGATTTTCGAAAATTTCATTTGTGTTTGAAAGCATGTGAAACGCGTAAAAAACGAAAAAAAATTGACTCTTCATTTGATTTTTGCATGTGAATCGAAAAAAAATCGATTTTTTGCTCGATTTTCGAAAATTTCATTTATGTTTGAAAGCATGTGAAACGCGTAAACAACGAAAAAAAACGACTCTTCACTCGATTTTTGCATGTGAAACGAAAAAAAAATCGACTTTTTGCTAGATTTTCGATAATTTCATTTGTGTTTGAAAGATTGTGAAACAAAAAAAAATCGAATTTTTGCTCGATTTTCGAAAAATTCATTTGTTTTTGAAAGCATGTGAAACGCGTAAACAATGAAAAAAAACGACTCTTCACTCGATTTTTGCATGTGAAACGAAAAAAAATCGACTTTTTGCTCGATTTTCGAAAATGTCATTTGTGTTTGAAAGCATGTGAAACGCGTAAAAAACGAAAAAAAATCGACTCATCACTCGATTTTTGCATGTGAAACGAAACAAAAATCGACATTTTGCTCGATTTTTTATAATTTCATTTGTGTGTGAAAGCATGTGAAACGAAAAAAAAATCGACTTTTTGCTCGATTTTCGAAAATTTCATTTGTGTTTGAAAGCATGTGAAATGCGTAAAAAACGAAAAAAAATAGACTCTTCATTCGATTTTTGAAAATTTCATTTGTGTTTGAAAGCATGTGAAACGAAAAAAAAATCGACTTTTTGCTCGATTTTCGAAAATTTCATTTATGTTTGAAAGCATGTGAAACAAAAAAAAAAATCGAATTTTTGCTCGATTTTCGAAAATGTCATTTGTGTTTGAAAGCATGTGAAACGCGTAATAAACGAAAAAAAATCGACTCTCTTCGATTTTTGAAAATTTCATTTGTGTTTAAAAGCATGTGAAAAGAAAAAAAAATCGAATTTTTGCTCGATTTTCGAAAATTTTATTTGTGTTTGAAAGCATGTGAAACGCGTAAAAAACGACAAAAAATCGACTCTACATTCGATTTTTGAAAATTTTATTTGTGTTTGAAAGCATGTGAAACGAAAAAAAAAATCGACTTTTTGCTCGATTTTCGAAAGTTTCATTTGTGTTTGAAAGCATGTGAAACGCGTAAAAAACGAAAAAAAATCGACTATTCATTCGATTTTTGAAAATTTCATTTGTGTTTGAAAGCATGTGAAACGAGAAAAAAATCAAATTTTTGCTCAATTTTCGAAAATTTCATTTGTGTTTGAAAGCATGTGAAACGAAAAAAAAATCGAATTGTTGCTCGATTTTCGAAAATGTCATTTGTGTTTGAAAGGATGTGAAACGCGTAAAAAACGAAAAAAAAAATCGACTCTTCATTCGATTTTTGAAAATTTCATTTGTGTTTGAAAGCATGTGAAACGAAAAAAAAATCGAATTGTTGCTCGATTTTCGAAAATGTCATTTGTGTTTAAAAGCATGTGAAACGAAAAAAAAAATCGACTTTTTGCTCGATTTTCGAAAATTTCATTTGTGTTTGAAAGCATGTGAAACAAAAAAAAAATCGACTTTTTGCTCGATTTTCGAAAATATCATTTGTGTTTGAAAGCATGTGAAACGCGTAAAAAACGAAAAAAAATCAACTCTTCACTCGATTTTTGAAAATTTCATTTGTGTTTGAAAGCATGTGAAAAGAAAAAAAATATCGAATTTTTGCTCGATTTTCGAAAATGTCATTTGTGTTTGAAAGCATGTGAAACGCGTAAAAAACGAAAAAAAATCGACTCATCACTCGATTTTTGCATGTGAAACGAAACAAAAATCGACATTTTGCTCGATTTTTTATAATTTCATTTGTGTGTGAAAGCATGTGAAACGAAAAAAAAATCGACTTTTTGCTCGATTTTCGAAAATTTCATTTGTGTTTGAAAGCATGTGAAACGAAAAAAAAATCGACTTTTTGCACGATTTTCGAAAATATCATTTGTGTTTGAAAGCATGTGAAACGCGTAAAAAACGAAAAAAAATCAACTCTTCACTCGATTTTTGAAAATTTCATTTGTGTTTGAAAGCATGTGAAAAGAAAAAAAATATCGAATTTTTGCTCGATTTTCGAAAATTTCATTTGTTTGAAAGCATGTGAAACGCGTAAAAAACAAAAAAAAATCGACTCTTCATTCGATTTTTGAAAATTTCATTTGTGTTTGAAAGCATGTGAAACGAAAAAAAAATCGACTTTTTGCTCGATTTTCGAAAATTTCATTTGTGTTTGAAAGCATGTGAAACGCGTAAAAAACGAAAAAAAATCGACTTTTCATTCGATTTTTGAAAACTTCATTTGTGTTTGAAAGAATGTGAAACAAAAAAAAATCGACTTTTTGCTCGATTTTCGAAAATTTTATTTATGTTTATAAGCATGTGAAACGCGTAAAAAACGATAAAAAAATCGACTTTATGCTCGATTTTCGAAAATTTCATTTGTGTTTGAAAGCATGTGAAACGCGTAAAAAACGAAAAAAAATCGACTCTTCACTCGATTTTTGCATGTGAAACGAAACAAAAATAGACATTTTGCTCGATTTTTTAAAATTTCATTTGTGTGTGAAAGCATGTGAAACAAAAAAAAAATCGACTTTTTGCTCGATTTTCGAAAATTTTATTTGTGTTTGAAAGCATGTGAAACGCGTAAAAAACAAAAAAAAATCGACTCTTCATTCGATTTTTGAAAATTTCATTTGTGTTTGAAAGCATGTGAAACAAAAAAAAAATCGAATTTTTGCTCGATTTTTGAAAATTTCAATTGTGTTTGAAAGCATGTGAAACGCGTAAAAACAAAAAAAAATCGACTCTATTCGATTTTTGCATTTGAAACGAAAAAAAAAATCGACATTTTGCTCGATTTTTTAAAATTTCAATTGTGTGTGAAAGCATGTGAAACGAAAAAAAAATCGACATTTGCTCGATTTTCGAAAATTTCATTTATGTTTGAAAGCATGTGAAACAAAAAAAAAATCGAATTTTTGCTCGATTTTTGAAAATTTCATTTGTGTTTGAAAGCATGTGAAACGAAAGAAAAATCGACTTTTTGCTCGATTTTCAAAAATTTCATTTGTGTTTGAAAGCATGTGATACGAATAAAAATCGAAAAAAAATCGACTTTACATTTGATTTTTGAAAACTTCATTTGTGTTTGAAAGAATGTGAAACGAAAAAAAAAATCGACTTTTTGCTCGATTTTCGAAAATTTCATTTGTGTTTAAAAGCATGTGATACGAATAAAAATCGAAAAAAAATCGACTTTACATTTGATTTTTGAAAACTTCATTTGTGTTTGAAAGCAAGTGAAACGAAAAAAAAAATCGACTTTTTGCTCGATTTTCGAAAAATTTATTTGTGTTTGAAAGCATGTGAAACGCGTAAAAAACGAAAAAAAACTGACTCTTCACTCGATTTTTGAGAATTTCATTTGTGTTTGAAAGCATGTGAAACGAAAAAAAAATCGACTCTGCTCGATTTTCGAAAATTTTATTTGTGTTTGAAAGCATGTGAAACGAAAAAAAAATTGACTTTTTGCTCGAATTTCGAAAATTTTATTTGAGTTTAAAAGCATGTGAAACGCGTAAAAAACGAAAAAAAATCGACTCCACCCGATTTTTGAAAATTTCATTTGTGTTTGAAAGCATGTGAAACGAAAAAAAAATCGACTTTTTGCTCAATTTTCGAAAATTTCATTTGTGTTTGAAAGATTGTGAAACGAAAAAAAAAATCAACTCTGCTCGATTCTCGAAAATTTCATTTGTGTTTGAAAGCATGTGAAACGAAAAAAAAATTGACTTTTTGCTCGATTTTAGAAAATTTTATTTGAGTTTAAAAGCATGTGAAACGCGTAAAAAACGAAAAAAAATCGACTCTTCACCCGATTTTTTAAAATTTCATTTGTGTTTGAAAGCATGTGAATCGAAAAAAAAATCGACTTTTTGCTCGATTTTCAAAAATTTCATTTGTGTTTGAAAGCATGTGAAACGCGTAAAAAACGAAATAATAACTCTTCATTCGATTTGTGAAAATTTCATTTGTGTTTGAAAGCATGTGAAACGCGTAAAAAACGAAATAATAACTCTTCACTCGATTTTTGAATATTTCATTTGTGTTTGAAAGCATGTGAAACGCGTAAAAAACGAAAAAAAATCGACTCTACCCGATTTTTGAAAATTTCATTTGTGTTTGAAAGCATGTGAAACGAAAAAAAATCGACTTTTTGCTCGATTTTCGAAAATTTCATTTGTGTTTGAAAGCATGTGAAACGAATAAAAATCGAAAAAAAATCTACTTTACATTTGATATTTGAAAAATTCATTTGTGTTTGAAAGAATGTGAAACGAAAAAAAAAATCGACTTTTTGCTCGATTTTCGAAAATTACATTTGTGTTTGAAAGCAAGTGAAACAAAAAAAAAATCGACTTTTTGCTCGATTTTCGAAAATTTCATTTGTGTTTGAAAGCATGTTAAACGAAAAAAAAATCGACTCTGCTCGATTTTCGAAAATTTTATTTGTGTTTGAAAGCATGTGAAACGAAAAAAAAATTGACTTTTTGCTCGAATTTCGAAAATTTTATTTGAGTTTAAAAGCATGTGAAACGCGTAAAAAACGAAAAAAAATCGACTCTTCACCCGATTTTTTAAAATTTCATTTGTGTTTGAAAGCATGTGAATCGAAAAAAAAATCGACTTTTTGCTCAATTTTCGAAAATTTCATTTGTGTTTGAAAGCATGTGAAATGAAAATAAAATCGACTTTTAGCTCGATTTTCGAAAATTTCATTTGTGTTTGAAAGCATGTGAAACGCGTAAAAAACGAAATAATAACTCTTCATTCGATTTTTGAAAATTTTATTTGTGTTTGAAAGCATGTGAAACGCGTAAAAAACGAAAAAAAAAATCGACTCCACTCGATTTTTGAAAAATTCATTTGTGTTTGAAAGCATGTGAAACGCGTAAAAAACGAAAAAAAATTGACTCTTCACTCGATTTTTGAATATTTCATTTGTGTTTGAAAGCATGTGAAACGCGTAAAAAACGAAAAAAAATCGACTCTACCCGATTTTTGAAAATTTTATTTGTGTTTGAAAGCATGTGAAACGAAAAAAAAATCGACTTTTTGCTCGATTTTCGAAAATTTCATTTGTGTTTGAAAGCATGTGAAACGAATAAAAATAAAAAAAAAATCTACTTTACATTTGATTTTTGAAAACTTCATTTGTGTTTGAAAGAATGTGAAACGAAAAAAAAAATCTACTTTTTGCTCGATTTTCGAAAATTACATTTGTGTTTGAAAGCAAGTGAAACAAAAAAAAAATCGACTTTTTGCTCGATTTTCGAAAATTTCATTTGTGTTTGAAAGCATGTGAAACGCGTAAAAAACGAAAAAAAAAATCGACTCTTTACTCGATTTTTGAATATTTCATTTGTGTTTGAAAACATGTGAAACGCGTAAAAAACGAAAAAAAAATCGACTCTTCACTCGATTTTTGAAAATTTCATTTGTGTTTGAAAGCATGTGAAACGAAAAAAAAATCGACTTTTTGCTCGATTTTCGAAAATTTCATTTGTGTTTGAAAGCAAGTGAAACGACAAAAAAAAATCGATTTTTTTGCTCAATTTTCGAAAATTTCATTTGTGTTTGAAAGCATGTGAAACGCGTAAAAAACGAAAAAAAACTGACTCTTCACTCGATTTTTGAAAAATTCATTTGTGTTTGAAAGCTTGTGAAACGCGTAAAAAACGAAAAAAAACTGACTCTTCACTCGATTTTCGAAAATTTCATTTGTGTTTGAAAGCATGTGTAACGCGAAAAAAACAAAAAAAAAATCGACTCTTCATTCGATTTTTGAAAATTTCATTTGTGTTTGAAAGCATGTGAAACGAAAAAAAAAATCGACTCTGCTCGATTTTCGAAAATTTCATTTGTGTTTGAAAGCATGTGAAACGAAAAAAAAATCGACTTTTTGCTCGATTTTCGAAAATTTCATTTGTGTTTGAAAGCAAGTGAAACGACAAAAAAAATCGATTTTTTGCTCGATTTTCGAAAATTTCATTTGTGTTTGAAAGCATGTGAAACGCGTAAAAAACGAAAAAAAACTGACTCTTCACTCGATTTTTGAAAAATTCATTTGTGTTTGAAAGCATGTGAAACGAGTAAAAAACGAAAAAAAACTGACTCTTCACTCGATTTTCGAAAATTTCATTTGTGTTTGAAAGCATGTGTAACGCGTAAAAAACGAAAAAAAAATCGACTATTCGATTTTTGAAAATTTTATTTGTGTTTAAAAGCATGTGAAACGAAAAAAAAAATCGACTCTGCTCGATTTTCGAAAATTTCATTTGTGTTTGAAAGCATGTGAAACGAAAAAAAAATTGACTTTTTGCTCGATTTTCGAAAATTTCATTTGTGTTTGAAAGCATGTGAAACGCGTAAAAAACGGAAAAAAATCGACTCTTCACTCGATTTTTGATAATTTCATTTGTGTTTGAAAGCATGTGAAACGAAAAAAAAATCGACTTTTTGCTCGATTTTCGAAAATTTCATTTATGTTTGAAAGCACGTGAAACGAAAAAAAAATCGACTTTTTGCTCGATTTTCGAAAATTTCATTTGTGTTTGAAAGCATGTGAAACGCGTAAAAAACGAAAAAAAATCGACTCTTCACTCGATTTTTGAAAATTTCATTTATGTTTGAAAGCACGTGAAACGAAAAAAAAATCGACTTTTTGCTCGATTTTCGAAAATTTCATTTGTGTTTGAAAGCATGTGAAACGCGTAAAAAACAAAAAAAAACTGACTCTTCACTCGATTTTCAAAAATTTCATTTGTGTTTGAAAGCATGTGAAACGAAAAAAAAAATGACTTTTTGCTCGATTTTCGAAAATTTCATTTGTGTTTGAAAGCATGTGAAACGCGTAAAAAACGAAAAAAAATCGACTCTTCACTCGATTTTTGAAAATTTCATTTGTGTTTGAAAGCATGTGAAACGAAAAAAAAATCGACTTTTTGCTCGATTTTTCGAAAAATTTCATTTGTGTTTGAAAGCATGTGAAACGCGTAAAAAACAAAAAAAAACTGACTCTTCACTCGATTTTCGAAAATTTCATTTGTGTTTGAAAGGCATGTGAAACGAAAAAAAAAATGACTTTTTTGCTCGATTTTCGAAAATTTCATTTGTGTTTGAAAGCATGTGAAACGAAAAAAAAAATCGAATTTTTGCTTGATTTTCGAAAATTTCATTTGTGTTTGAAAGCATGTGAAACGAAAAAAAAATCGACTTTTTGCTCGATTTTCGAAAATTTTATTTATGTTTGAAAGCATGTGAAACGCGTAAAAAACGAAAAAAAAAATTGACTCTTTATTTGATTTTTGCATGTTAAACGAAAAAAAAATCGACTTTTTGCTCGATTTTCGAAAATTTTATTTTGTGTTTGAAAGCATGTGAAACAAAAAAAAATCGACTTTTAGCTCGATTTTCGAAAATTTCATTTGTGTTTGAAAGCATGTGAAACGCGTAAAAAACAAAAAAAAACTGACTCTTCACTCGATTTTCGAAAATTTCATTTGTGTTTGAAAGCATGTGAAACGAAAAAAAAAATGACTTTTTGCTCGATTTTCGAAAAATTTCATTTGTGTTTGAAAGCATGTGAAA
Organism: Tachinus rufipes; assembly: GCA_963932245.1. Lineage (NCBI taxonomy): Eukaryota > Metazoa > Arthropoda > Insecta > Coleoptera > Staphylinidae > Tachinus > Tachinus rufipes. The sequence goes on from OZ010744.1 coordinate 83,580,380, forward strand.
CGAAAAAAAAATCGACTTTTTGCTCGATTTTCGAAAATTTCATTTGTGTTTAAAAGCATGTGAAACGAAAAAAAAAATCGGAATTTTTGCTTGATTTTCGAAAGTTTCATTTGTGTTTGAAAGCATGTGAAACGAAAAAAAAATCGACTTTTTGCTCGATTTTCGAAAATTTTATTTATGTTTGAAAGCATGTAAAACGCGTAAAAAACGAAAAAAAAAATTGACTCTTTATTTGATTTTTGCATGTGAAACGAAAAAAAAAATCGACTTTTTTGCTCGATTTTCGAAAATTTCATTTATGTTTGAAAGCATGTGAAACGCGTAAAAAACGGAAAAAAATTGACTCTTTATTTGATTTTTGCATGTGAAACGAAAAAAAAAATCGACTTTTTGCTCGATTTTCGAAAATTTTATTTGTGTTTGAAAGCATGTGAAACGCGTAAACAACGGAAAAAAATCGACTCTTCACTCGATTTTTGCATGTGAAACGAAAAAAAAATCGACTTTTTGCTCGATTTTCGAAAATTTCATTTGTGTTTGAAAGCATGTGAAACGAAAAAAAAATCGACTTTTTGCTCGATTTTCGAAAATATCATTTGTGTTTGAAAGCATGTGAAACGCGTAAAAAACGAAAAAAAATCAACTCTTCACTCGATTTTTTGAAAATTTCATTTGTGTTTGAAAGCATGTGAAAAGAAAAAAAAAATCGATATTTTGCTCGATTTTCGAAAATTACATTTGTTTGAAAGCATGTGAAACGCGTAAAAAAACAAAAAAAAATCGACTCTTCATTCGATTTTTGAAAATTTCATTTGTGTTTGAAAAGCATGTGAAACGAAAAAAAAATCGACTTTTTTGCTCGATTTTCGAAAATTTCATTTGTGTTTGAAAGCATGTGAAACGCGTAAAAAACGAAAAAAATCGACTTTATGCTCGATTTTCGAAAATTTCATTTGTGTTTGAAAGCATGTGAAACGCGTAAACAACGAAAAAAAACGACTCTTCACTCGATTTTTGCATGTGAAACGAAAAATAAATCGACTTTTTGCTCGATTTTCGAAAATTTCAATTGTGTTTGAAAGAATGTGAAACGAAAAAAAAAATCGAATTTTTGCACGATTTTCGAAAATTTCATTTGTGTTTAAAAGCATGTGAAAAGCGTAAAAAACGAAATAAAAAATCGGTTCTTCACTCGATTTTTGAAAATTTCATTTGTGTTTGAAATCATGTGAAAAGAAAAAAAAATCGAATTTTTGCTCGATTTTCGAAAATTTCATTTGTGTTTGAAAGCATGTGAAACGCGTAAAAAACGAAAAAAAATCGACTCTTCACTCGATTTTTGCATGTGAAACGAAACAAAAATCGACATTTTGCTCGATTTTTTTAAATTTTATTTGTGTGTGAAAGCATGTGAATCGAAAAAAAAATCGACTTTTTGCTCGATTTTCGAAAATTTCATTTATGTTTGAAAGCATGTGAAACAAAAAAAAAATCGAATTTTTGCTCGATTTTCGAAAATTTCATTTGTGTTTGAAAGCATGTGAAACGCGTAAAAAACAAAAAAAATTGACTCTTTGTTCGATTTTTGCATGAGAAACGAAAAAAAAATCGACTTTTTGCATGATTTTCGAAAATGCTATTTGTGTTTGAAAGCATGTAAAACGAAAAAAAAATCGAATTTTTGCTCGATTTTCGAAAATTTCATTTGTGTTTGAATGCATGTGAAACGCGTAAACAACGGAAAAAAATCGACTCTTCACTCGATTTTTGCATGTGAAACGAAAAAAAAATCGACTTTTTGCTCGATTTTCGAAATTGTCATTTGTGTTTGAAAGCATGTAAAACGAAAAAAAAATCGAATTTTTGCTCGATTTTCGAAAATTTCATTTGTGTTTGAATGCATGTGAAACGCGTAAACAACGGAAAAAAATCGACTCTTCACTCGATTTTTGCATGTGAAACGAAAAAAAAATCGACTTTTTGCTCGATTTTCGAAAATTTCATTTGTGTTTGAAAGCATGTGAAACGAAAAAAAAATCGACTTTTTGCTCGATTTTCGAAAATATCATTTGTGTTTGAAAGCATGTGAAACGCGTAAAAAACGAAAAAAAATCGACTTTATGCTCGATTTTCGAAAATTTCATTTGTGTTTGAAAGCATGTGAAAAGCGTAAAAAACGAAATAAAAAATCGGTTCTTCACTCGATTTTTGAAAATTTCATTTGTGTTTGAAATCATGTGAAAAGAAAAAAAAAATCGAATTTTTGCTCGATTTTCGAAAATTTCATTTGTGTTTGAAAGCATGTGAAACGCGTAAAAAACGAAAAAAAATCGACTCTTCACTCGATTTTTGCATGTGAAACGAAACAAAAATCGACATTTTGCTCGATTTTTTTAAATTTTATTTGTGTGTGAAAGCATGTGAATCGAAAAAAAAATCGACTTTTTGCTCGATTTTCGAAAATTTCATTTATGTTTGAAAGCATGTGAAACAAAAAAAAAATCGAATTTTTGCTCGATTTTCGAAAATTTCATTTGTGTTTGAAAGCATGTGAAACGCGTAAAAAACAAAAAAAATTGACTCTTTGTTCGATTTTTGCATGAGAAACGAAAAAAAAATCGACTTTTTGCATGATTTTCGAAAATGCTATTTGTGTTTGAAAGCATGTAAAACGAAAAAAAAATCGAATTTTTGCTCGATTTTCGAAAATTTCATTTGTGTTTGAAAGCATGTGAAACGCGTAAAAAACGAAAAAAAATCGACTCTTCACTCGATTTTTGCATGTGAAACAAAAAAAAAATCGTCTTTTTGCTTGATTTTCGAAAATGTCATTTGTGTTTGAAAGCATGTGAAACGCGTGAAAAACGAAAAAAAATCGGCTCTTCACTCGATTTTTGCATGTGAAACGAAAAAAAAATCGACTCTTAATTCGATTTTTGAAAATTTCATTTTTGTTTGAAAGCATGTGAAACGAAAAAAAAATTGACTTTTTGCTCGATTTTCGAAAATTTCATTTGTGTTTAAAAGCATGTGAAACGCGTAAACAACGAAAAAAAAAACGACTCTTCACTCGATTTTTGATAATTTCATTTGTGTTTGAAAGCATGTGAAACGAAAAAAAAATCGACTTTTTGCTCGATTTTCTAAAATTTCATTTGTGTTTGAAAGCATGTGAAACGCGTAAAAAACGAAAAAAAATCGACTCTTTATTCGATTTTTGCATTTGAAACGAAAAAAAAATCGATTTGTTGCTCGATTTTCGAAAATTTCATTTATGTTTGAAAGCATGTGAAACGAAAAAAAAATCGACTTTTTGCTCGATTTTCGAAAATTTCATTTGTTTGAAAGCATGTGAAACGCGTAAAAAACAAAAAAAAATCGACTTTTCATTCGATTTTTGAAAACTTCATTTGTGTTTGAAAGAATGTGAAACAAAAAAAAATCGACTTTTTGCTCGATTTTCGAAAATTTTATTTGTGTTTGAAAGCATGTGAAACGAAAAAAAAATCGACTCTTTGCTCGATTTTCGAAAACTTCATTTGTGTTTGAAAGCATGTGAAACGCGTAAAAAACGAAAAAAAATCGACTCTTCATTCGATTTTTGAAAATTTCATTTGAGTTTGAAAGCATGTGAAACGAAAAAAAAATCGACTTTTTGCTCGATTTTCGAAATTTTCATTTGTGTTTGAAAGCATGTGAAACGCGTAAAAAACGAAAAAAAATCGACTCTTCATTCGATTTTTGAAAATTTCATTTGAGTTTGAAAGCATGTGAAACGAAAAAAAAATCGACTTTTTGCTTGATTTTCGAAAATTTTATTTGTGTTTGAAAGCATGTGAAACGCGTAAAAAACGAAAAAAAATCGACTATTCACTCGATTTTTGCATGTGAAACAAAAAAAAAATCGTCTTTTTGCTTGATTTTCGAAAATGTCATTTGTGTTTGAAAGCATGTGAAACGCGTAAAAAACGAAAAAAAATCGGCTCTTCGCTCGATTTTAGCATGTGAAACGAAAAAAAATCGACTTTTTGCTCGATTTTCGAAAATGTCATTTGTGTTTGAAAGCATGTAAAACGCGTAAAAAACGAAAAAAAATCGACTCTTCATTCGATTTTTGAAAATTTCATTTGTGTTTGAAAGCATGTAAAACAAAAAAAAAATCGACTTTTTGCTCGATTTTCGAAAATTTCAATTGTGTTTGAAAGCATGTGAAACGCGTAAACAACGAAAAAAAAACGACTCCACTCGATTTTTGCATGTAAAACAAAAAAAAAATCGACTTTTTGCTCGATTTTCGAAAATTTCAATTGTGTTTGAAAGCATGTGAAACGCGTAAAAACAAAAAAAAAATCGACTCTATTCGATTTTTGCATTGGAAACGAAAAAAAAAATCGACATTTTGCTCGATTTTTTAAAATTTCAATTGTGTGTGAAAGCATGTGAAACGAAAAAAAAATCGACATTTGCTCGATTTTCGAAAATTTCATTTATGTTTGAAAGCATGTGAAACAAAAAAAAAATCGAATTTTTGCTCGATTTTTGAAAATTTCATTTGTGTTTGAAATCATGTGAAACGAAAAAAAAATCGAATTTTTGCTCGATTTTTGAAAATTTCATTTGTGTTTGAAAGCATGTGAAACGCGTAAACAACGAAAAAAAACGACTCTTCACTCGATTTTTGAATGTAAAACAAAAAAAAAATCGACTTTTTGCTCGATTTTCGAAAATTTCAATTGTGTTTGAAAGCATGTGAAACGCGTAAAAAACGAAAAAAAATCGACTCTTCATTCGATTTTTGCATGTGAAACAAAAAAAAATCGACTTTTTGATCAATTTTCGAAAATTTTATTTGTGTTTGAAAGCATGTGAAACGCGTACAAAACGAAAAAAAATCGACTCTTCACTCGATTTTTGCATGTGAAACAAAAAAAAAATCGACTCTTAATTCGATTTTTGAAAATTTCATTTTTGTTTGAAAGCATGTGAAACGAAAAAAAAATTGACTTTTTGCTCGATTTTCGAAAATTTCATTTGTGTTTAAAAGCATGTGAAACGCGTAAACAACGAAAAAAAAAACGACTCTTCACTCGATTTTTGATAATTTCATTTGTGTTTGAAAGCATGTGAAACGAAAAAAAAATCGACTTTTTGCTCGATTTTCTAAAATTTCATTTGTGTTTGAAAGCATGTGAAACGCGTAAAAAACGAAAAAAAATCGACTCTTTATTCGATTTTTGCATTTGAAACGAAAAAAAAATCGATTTGTTGCTCGATTTTCGAAAATTTCATTTATGTTTGAAAGCATGTGAAACGAAAAAAAAATCGACTTTTTGCTCGATTTTCGAAAATTTCATTTGTTTGAAAGCATGTGAAACGCGTAAAAAACAAAAAAAAATCGACTTTTCATTCGATTTTTGAAAACTTCATTTGTGTTTGAAAGAATGTGAAACAAAAAAAAATCGACTTTTTGCTCGATTTTCGAAAATTTTATTTGTGTTTGAAAGCATGTGAAACGAAAAAAAAATCGACTCTTTGCTCGATTTTCGAAAACTTCATTTGTGTTTGAAAGCATGTGAAACGCGTAAAAAACGAAAAAAAATCGACTCTTCATTCGATTTTTGAAAATTTCATTTGAGTTTGAAAGCATGTGAAACGAAAAAAAAATCGACTTTTTGCTCGATTTTCGAAATTTTCATTTGTGTTTGAAAGCATGTGAAACGCGTAAAAAACGAAAAAAAATCGACTCTTCATTCGATTTTTGAAAATTTCATTTGAGTTTGAAAGCATGTGAAACGAAAAAAAAATCGACTTTTTGCTTGATTTTCGAAAATTTTATTTGTGTTTGAAAGCATGTGAAACGCGTAAAAAACGAAAAAAAATCGACTATTCACTCGATTTTTGCATGTGAAACAAAAAAAAATCGTCTTTTTGCTTGATTTTCGAAAATGTCATTTGTGTTTGAAAGCATGTGAAACGCGTAAAAAACGAAAAAAAATCGGCTCTTCGCTCGATTTTAGCATGTGAAACGAAAAAAAATCGACTTTTTGCTCGATTTTCGAAAATGTCATTTGTGTTTGAAAGCATGTAAAACGCGTAAAAAACGAAAAAAAATCGACTCTTCATTCGATTTTTGAAAATTTCATTTGTGTTTGAAAGCATGTAAAACAAAAAAAAAATCGACTTTTTGCTCGATTTTCGAAAATTTCAATTGTGTTTGAAAGCATGTGAAACGCGTAAACAACGAAAAAAAAACGACTCCACTCGATTTTTGCATGTAAAACAAAAAAAAAATCGACTTTTTGCTCGATTTTCGAAAATTACAATTGTGTTTGAAAGCATGTGAAACGCGTAAAAACAAAAAAAAAATCGACTCTATTCGATTTTTGCATTGGAAACGAAAAAAAAAATCGACATTTTGCTCGATTTTTTAAAATTTCAATTGTGTGTGAAAGCATGTGAAACGAAAAAAAAATCGACATTTGCTCGATTTTCGAAAATTTCATTTATGTTTGAAAGCATGTGAAACAAAAAAAAAATCGAATTTTTGCTCGATTTTTGAAAATTTCATTTGTGTTTGAAATCATGTGAAACGAAAAAAAAATCGAATTTTTGCTCGATTTTTGAAAATTTCATTTGTGTTTGAAAGCATGTGAAACGAAAAAAATAAATCGACTTTTTGCTCGATTTTCAAAAATTTCATTTGTGTTTAAAAGCATGTGAAACGCGTAAACAACGAAAAAAAACGACTCTTCACTCGATTTTTGAATGTAAAACAAAAAAAAAATCGACTTTTTGCTCGATTTTCGAAAATTTCAATTGTGTTTGAAAGCATGTGAAACGCGTAAAAAACGAAAAAAAATCGACTCTTCACTCGATTTTTGCATGTGAAACAAAAAAAAAATCGTCTTTTTGCTCGATTTTCGAAAATGTCATTTGTGTTTGAAAGCATGTAAAACGCGTAAAAAACGAAAAAAAATCGACTCTTCATTCGATTTTTGAAAATTTCATTTGTGTTTGAAAGCATGTGAAACGCGTAAAAAACGAAAAAAAAAATCGGCTCTTCACTCGATTTTTGAAAATTTCATTTGTGTTTGAAAGCATGTGAAACGCGTAAACAACGAAAAAAAACGACTCTTCACTCGATTTTTGCATGTAAAACAAAAAAAAATCGAATTTTTGCACGATTTTCGAAAATTTCATTTGTGTTTGAAAGCATGTGAAACGCGTAAACAACGAAAAAAAACGACTCTTCACTCGATTTTTGCATGTAAAACAAAAAAAAATCGAATTTTTGCTCGATTTTCGAAAATTTAATTTGTGTTTGAAAGCATGTGAAACGCGTAAACAACGAAAAAAAACGACTCTTCACTCGATTTTTGCATGTAAAACAAAAAAAAAATCGACTTTTTGCTCGATTTTCGAAAATTTCATTTGTGTTTGAAAGCATGTGAAACGCGTAAACAACGAAAAAAAACGACTCTTCACTCGATTTTTGCATGTAAAACAAAAAAAAATCGAATTTTTGCTCGATTTTCGAAAATTTCATATGTGTTTGAAAGCATGTGAAACGCGTAAAAAACGAAAAAAAATCGACTCTTCACTCGATTTTTGCATGTGAAACGAAACAAAAATAGACATTTTGCTCGATTTTTTAAAATTTCATTTGTGTGTGAAAGCATGTGAAACAAAAAAAAAATCGACTTTTTGCTCGATTTTCGAAAACTTCATTTGTGTTTGAAAGCATGTGAAACGCGTAAAAAACGAAAAAAAATCGACTCTTCATTCGATTTTTGAAAATTTCATTTGTGTTTGAAAGCATGTAAAACAAAAAAAAAATCGACTTTTTGCTCGATTTTCGAAAATTTCAATTGTGTTTGAAAGCATGTGAAACGCGTAATCAACGAAAAAAAACGACTCTTCACTCGATTTTTGCATGTAAAACAAAAAAAAAATCGACTTTTTGCTCGATTTTCGAAAATTTCAATTGTGTTTGAAAGCATGTGAAACGCGTAAAAACAAAAAAAAATCGACTCTATTCGATTTTTGCATTTGAAACGAAAAAAAAATCGATTTTTTGCTCGATTTTCGAAAATATCATTTGTGTTTGAAAGCATGTGAAACGCGTAAACAACGAAAAAAAACGACTCTTCACTCGATTTTTGAATGTAAAACAAAAAAAAAATCGACTTTTTGCTCGATTTTCGAAAATTTCAATTGTGTTTGAAAGCATGTGAAACGCGTAAAAAACGAAAAAAAATCGACTCTTCATTCGATTTTTGCATGTGAAACAAAAAAAAAATCGACTTTTTGCTCAATTTTCGAAAATTTTATTTGTGTTTGAAAGCATGTGAAACGCGTACAAAACGAAAAAAAATCGACTCTTCACTCGATTTTTGCATGTGAAACAAAAAAAAAATCGTCTTTTTGCTTGATTTTCGAAAATGTCATTTGTGTTTGAAAGCATGTGAAACGCGTAAAAAACGAAAAAAAATCGGCTCTTCGCTCGATTTTAGCATGTGAAACGAAAAAAAATCGACTTTTTGCTCGATTTTCGAAAATGTCATTTGTGTTTGAAAGCATGTAAAACGCGTAAAAAACGAAAAAAAATGGACTCTTCATTCGATTTTTGAAAATTTCATTTGTGTTTGAAAGCATGTGAAACGCGTAAAAAACGAAAAAAAAAATCGGCTCTTCACTCGATTTTTGAAAATTTCATTTGTGTTTGAAAGCATGTGAAACGCGTAAACAACGAAAAAAAACGACTCTTCACTCGATTTTTGCATGTAAAACAAAAAAAAAATCGACTTTTTGCTCGATTTTCGAAAATATCATTTGTGTTTGAAAGCATGTGAAACGCGTAAACAACGAAAAAAACGACTCTTCACTCGATTTTTGCATGTAAAACAAAAAAAAATCGAATTTTTGCTCGATTTTCGAAAATTTCATATGTGTTTGAAAGCATGTGAAACGCGTAAAAAACGAAAAAAAATCGACTCTTCACTCGATTTTTGCATGTGAAACGAAACAAAAATAGACATTTTGCTCGATTTTTTAAAATTTCATTTGTGTGTGAAAGCATGTGAAACAAAAAAAAAATCGACTTTTTGCTCGATTTTCGAAAATTTCATTTGTGTTTGAAAGCATGTGAAACGCGTAAACAACGAAAAAAAACGACTCTTCACTCGATTTTTGCATGTAAAACAAAAAAAAATCGAATTTTTGCTCGATTTTCGAAAATTTCATATGTGTTTGAAAGCATGTGAAACGCGTAAAAAACGAAAAAAAATCGACTCTTCACTCGATTTTTGCATGTGAAACGAAACAAAAATAGACATTTTGCTCGATTTTTTAAAATTTCATTTGTGTGTGAAAGCATGTGAAACAAAAAAAAAATCGACTTTTTGCTCGATTTTCGAAAATTTTATTTGTGTTTGAAAGCATGTGAAACGAAAAAAAAATCGACTTTTTGCTCGATTTTCGAAAACTTCATTTGTGTTTGAAAGCATGTGAAACGCGTAAAAAACGAAAAAAAATCGACTCTTCATTCGATTTTTGAAAATTTTATTTGTGTTTGAAAGCATGTAAATAAAAAAAAAATCGACTTTTTGCTCGATTTTCGAAAATTTCAATTGTGTTTGAAAGCATGTGAAACGCGTAAACAACGAAAAAAAACGACTCTTCACTCGATTTTTGCATGTAAAACAAAAAAAAAATCGACTTATTGCTCTATTTTCGAAAATTTCAATTGTGTTTGAAAGCATGTGAAACGCGTAAAAACAAAAAAAAATCGACTCTATTCGATTTTTGCATTGGAAACGAAAAAAAAATCGACATTTGCTCGATTTTCGAAAATTTCATTTATGTTTGAAAGCATGTGAAACGCGTAAAAAACGAAAAAAAACGACTCTTCACTCGATTTTTGCATGTTAAACGAAAAAAAAAATCGACTTATTGCTCGATTTTAGAAAAGTTCATTTGTGTTTGAAAGCATGTGAAACGCGTAAAAACGAAAAAAAATCGACTCTATTCGATTTTTGCATTTGAAACGAAAAACAAATCGATTTTTTGCTCGATTTTCGAAAATTTCATTTGTGTTTGAAAGCATGTGAAACGCGTAAACAACGAAAAAAAACGACTCTTTACTCGATTTTTGAATGTAAAACAAAAAAAAAATCGACTTTTTGCTCGATTTTCGAAAATTTCAATTGTGTTTGAAAGCATGTGAAACGCGTAAAAAACGAAAAAAAAAATCGGCTCTTCACTCGATTTTTGAAAATTTCATTTGTGTTTGAAAGCATGTGAAACAACGAAAAAAAACGACTCTTCACTCGATTTTTGCATGTAAAACAAAAAAAAAATCGACTTTTTGCTCGATTTTCGAAAATTTCATTTGTGTTTGAAAGCAAGTAAAACGACAAAAAAAATCGATTTTTTGCTCGATTTTCGAAAATTTCATTTGTGTTTGAAAGCATGTGAAACGCGTAAAAAACGAAAAAAAATCGACTCCACTCGATTTTCGAAAATTTCATTTGTGTTTGAAAGCATGTGAAACGCGTAAAAAACGAAAAAAAACTGACTCTTCACTCGATTTTCGAAAATTTCATTTGTGTTTGAAAGCATGTGTAACGCGAAAAAAACAAAAAAAAATCGACTCTTCATTCGATTTTTGAAAATTTCATTTGTGTTTGAAAGCATGTGAAACGAAAATAAAATCGACTTTTAGCTCGATTTTCGAAAATTTCTTTTGTGTTTGAAAGCATGTAAAACACGTAAAAAACGAAAAAAAAATCGACTCTATTCGATTTTTGAAAATTTCATTTGTGTTTAAAAGCATGTGAAACGAAAAAAAAAAATCGACTCTGCTCGATTCATTTGTGTTTGAAAGCATGTGAAACGAAAAAAAAATTGACTTTTTGCTCGATTTTCGAAAATTTCATTTGTGTTTGAAAGCATGTGAAACGAAAAAAAATCGACTTTTTGCTTGATTTTCGAAAATTTCATTTGTATTTGAAAGCATGTGAAACGAAAAAAAAATCGACTTTTTACTCGATTTTCGAAAATTTCATTTGTGTTTGAAAGCAAGTGAAACGACAAAAAAAAATCGATTTTTTGCTCGATTTTCGAAAATTTCATTTGTGTTTGAAAGCATGTGAAACGCGTAAAAAACGAAAAAAAAATCGACTCTTCACTCGATTTTTGAATATTTCATTTGTGTTTGAAAGCATGTGAAACGCGTAAAAAACGAAAAAAAAATCGACTCTTCACTCGATTTTTGAAAATTTCATTTGTGTTTGAAAGCATGTGAAACAAAAAAAAAATCGACTTTTTGCTCGATTTTCGAAAATTTCATTTGTGTTTGAAAGCAAGTAAAACGACAAAAAAAATCGATTTTTTGCTCGATTTTCGAAAATTTCATTTGTGTTTGAAAGCATGTGAAACGCGTAAAAAACGAAAAAAAATCGACTCCACTCGATTTTCGAAAATTTCATTTGTGTTTGAAAGCATGTGAAACGCGTAAAAAACGAAAAAAAACTGACTCTTCACTCGATTTTCGAAAATTTCATTTGTGTTTGAAAGCATGTGTAACGCGAAAAAAACGAAAAAAAATCGACTCTTCATTCGATTTTTGAAAATTTCATTTGTGTTTGAAAGCATGTGAAACGAAAATAAAATCGACTTTTAGCTCGATTTTCGAAAATTTCTTTTGTGTTTGAAAGCATGTAAAACACGTAAAAAACGAAAAAAAAATCGACTCTATTCGATTTTTGAAAATTTCATTTGTGTTTAAAAGCATGTGAAACGAAAAAAAAAAATCGACTCTGCTCGATTCATTTGTGTTTGAAAGCATGTGAAACGAAAAAAAAATTGACTTTTTGCTCGATTTTCGAAAATTTCATTTGTGTTTGAAAGCATGTGAAACGAAAAAAAATCGACTTTTTGCTTGATTTTCGAAAATTTCATTTGTGTTTGAAAGCATGTGAAACGAAAAAAAAATCGACTTTTTGCTCGATTTTCGAAAATTTCATTTGTGTTTGAAAGCATGTGAAACGCGTAAAAAACGAAAAAAAATCGACTCTTCACTCGATTTTTGAATATTTCATTTGTGTTTGAAAGCATGTGAAACGAAAAAAAAATCGACTTTTTGCTCGATTTTCGAAAATTTCATTTGTGTTTGAAAGCATGTGAAACGCGTAAAAAACGAAAAAAAATCGACTCTTCACTCGATTTTTGAAAATTTCATTTGTGTTTGAAAGCATGTGAAACGAAAAAAAAATCGACTTTTTGCTCGATTTTAGAAAATTTTATTTGTGTTTGAAAGCAAGTGAAACGAAAAAACAAATCGATTTTTTGCTCGATTTTCGAAAATTTCATTTGTGTTTGAAAGCATGTGAAACGCGTAAAAAACGAAAAAAAACTGACTCTTCACTCGATTTTCGAAAATTTCATTTGTGTTTGAAAGCATGTGAAACGAAAAAAAAAATGACTTTTTGCTCGATTTTCGAAAATTTCATTTGTGTTTGAAAGCATGTGAAACGCGTAAAAAACGAAAAAAAATCGACTCTATTCGATTTTTGCATGTGAAACAAAAAAAAAATGACTTTTTGCTCGATTTTCGAAAATTTCATTTGTGTTTGAAAGCATGTAAAACGCGCAAAAAACAAAAAAAAATCGACTCTATTCGATTTTTGGAAATTTCATTTGTGTTTAAAAGCATGTGAAACAAAAAAAAAATCGACTCTGCTCGATTTTCGAAAATTTCATTTGTGTTTGAAAGCAAGTGAAACGAAAAAACAAATCGATTTTTTGCTCGATTTTCGAAAATTTCATTTGTGTTTGAAAGCATGTGAAACGCGTAAAAAACGAAAAAAAACTGACTCTTCACTCGATTTTCGAAAATTTCATTTGTGTTTGAAAGCATGTGAAACGAAAAAAAAAATGACTTTTTGCTCGATTTTCGAAAATTTCATTTGTGTTTGAAAGCATGTGAAACGCGTAAAAAACGAAAAAAAATCGACTCTATTCGATTTTTGCATGTGAAACAAAAAAAAAATGACTTTTTGCTCGATTTTCGAAAATTTCATTTGTGTTTGAAAGCATGTAAAACGCGCAAAAAACAAAAAAAAATCGACTCTATTCAATTTTTGGAAATTTCATTTGTGTTTAAAAGCATGTGAAACGAAAAAAAAATCGACTCTGCTCGATTTTCGAAAATTTCATTTGTGTTTGAAAAGCATGTCAAACGAAAAAAAAATTGACTTTTTGCTCGATTTTCGAAAATTTCATTTGTGTTTGAAAGCATGTGAAACGAAAAAAAATCTACATTTTGCTCGATTTTCGAAAATTTCATTTGTGTTTGAAAGCATGTGAAACGCGTAAACAACGAAAAAAAACGACTCTTCACTCGATTTTTGCATGTGAAACTAAAAAAAATCGACTTTTTGCTTGGTTTTCGAAAATTTCATTTGTGTTTGAAAGCATGTGAAACGAAAAAAAAAATCGACTTTTTGCTCGACTTTCGAAAATTTCATTTGTGTTTGAAAGCATGTGAAACGCGTAAAAAACGAAAAAAAATCGACTCTATTCGAATTTTGCATTTGAAACGAAAAAAAAATCGATTTTTTGCTCGATTTTCGAAAATTTCATTTGTGTTTGAAAGCAAGTGAAACGAAAAAAAATCGATTTTTGCTGGAATTTCGAGAATTTCATTTGTGTTAGAAAGCATGTGAAACGCGTAAAAAACGAAAAAAAACTGACTCTTCACTCGATTTTCGAAAATTTCATTTGTGTTTGAAAGCATGTGAAACGAAAAAAAAAATGACTTTTTGCTCGATTTTCGAAAATTTCATTTGTGTTTGAAAGCATGTGAAACGCGTAAAAAACGAAAAAAAATCGACTCTATTCGATTTTTGCATGTGAAACAAAAAAAAAATGATTTTTTGCTCGATTTTCGAAAATTTCATTTGTGTTTGAAAGCATGTAAAACGCGCAAAAAACAAAAAAAAATCGACTCTATTCGATTTTTGGAAATTTCATTTGTGTTTAAAAGCATGTGAAACGAAAAAAAAATCGACTCTGCTCGATTTTCGAAAATTTCATTTGTGTTTGAAAGCAAGTGAAACGACAAAAAAAAATCGATTTTTTGCTCGATTTTCGAAAATTTCATTTGTGTTTGAAAGCATGTGAAACGCGTAAAAAACAAAAAAAAATCGGCTCCACTCGATTTTCGAAAATTTCATTTGTGTTTGAAAGCATGTGAAACGCGTAAAAAACGAAAAAAAACTGACTCTTCACTCGATTTTCGAAAATTTCATTTGTGTTTGAAAGCATGTGTAACGCGAAAAAAACGAAAAAAAATCGACTCTTCATTCGATTTTTGAAAATTTCATTTGTGTTTGAAAGCATGTGAAACGAAAATAAAATCGACTTTTAGCTCGATTTTCGAAAATTTCTTTTGTGTTTGAAAGCATGTAAAACGCGTAAAAAACGAAAAAAAAATCGACTCTATTCGATTTTTGAAAATTTCATTTGTGTTTAAAAGCATGTGAAACGAAAAAAAAAATCGACTCTGCTCGATTTTCGAAAATTTCATTTGTGTTTGAAAGCATGTGAAAGGAAAAAAAAATTGACTTTTTGCTCGATTTTCGAAAATTTCATTTGTGTTTGAAAGCATGTGAAACGAAAAAAAATCGACTTTTTGCTTGATTTTCGAAAATTTCATTTGTGTTTGAAAGCATGTGAAACGAAAAAAAAATCGACTTTTTGCTCGATTTTCGAAAATTTCATTTGTGTTTGAAAGCATGTGAAACGCGTAAAAAACGAAAAAAAATCGACTCTTCACTCGATTTTTGAATATTTCATTTGTGTTTGAAAGCATGTGAAACGAAAAAAAAATCGACTTTTTGCTCGATTTTCGAAAATTTCATTTGTGTTTGAAAGCATGTGAAACGCGTAAAAAACGAAAAAAAATCGACTCTATTCGATTTTTGCATGTGAAACAAAAAAAAAATGACTTTTTGCTCGATTTTCGAAAATTTCATTTGTGTTTGAAAGCATGTGAAACGCGTAAAAAACGAAAAAAAATCGACTCTATTCGATTTTTGCATGTGAAACAAAAAAAAAATGACTTTTTGCTCGATTTTCGAAAATTTCATTTGTGTTTGAAAGCATGTAAAACGCGCAAAAAACAAAAAAAAATCGACTCTATTCAATTTTTGGAAATTTCATTTGTGTTTAAAAGCATGTGAAACGAAAAAAAAATCGACTCTGCTCGATTTTCGAAAATTTCATTTGTGTTTGAAAAGCATGTGAAACGAAAAAAAAATTGACTTTTTGCTCGATTTTCGAAAATTTCATTTGTGTTTGAAAGCATGTGAAACGAAAAAAAATCTACATTTTGCTCGATTTTCGAAAATTTCATTTGTGTTTGAAAGCATGTGAAACGCGTAAACAACGAAAAAAAACGACTCTTCACTCGATTTTTGCATGTGAAACTAAAAAAAATCGACTTTTTGCTTGGTTTTCGAAAATTTCATTTGTGTTTGAAAGCATGTGAAACGAAAAAAAAAATCGACTTTTTGCTCGACTTTCGAAAATTTCATTTGTGTTTGAAAGCATGTGAAACGCGTAAAAAACGAAAAAAAATCGACTCTATTCGAATTTTGCATTTGAAACGAAAAAAAAATCGATTTTTTGCTCGATTTTCGAAAATTTCATTTGTGTTTGAAAGCAAGTGAAACGAAAAAAAATCGATTTTTGCTGGAATTTCGAGAATTTCATTTGTGTTAGAAAGCATGTGAAACGCGTAAAAAACGAAAAAAAATTGACTCTTCACTCGATTTTTGAAAATTTCATTTGTGTTTGAAAGCATGTGAAACGCGTAAAAAACGAAAAAAAATTGACTCTTCACTCGATTTTTGAAAATTTCATTTGTGTTTGAAAGCATGTGAAACGCGTAAAAAACAAAAAAAAATTGACTTTTCATTCGATTTTTGCATGTGAAACGAAAAAAAAATCGACTTTTTGCTCAATTTTCGAAAATTTTTGTTTGTGTTTACAAGCATGTGAAACGCGTAAAAAACGAAAAAAAATCGACTCTTCACTCGATTTTTGCATGTGAAACAAAAAAAAATCGACTTTTTGCTCAATTTTCGAAAATTTTTGTTTGTGTTTAAAAGCATGTGAAACGAATAAAAATCGAAAAAAAATCGACTTTACATTTGATTTTTGAAAACTTCATTTGTGTTTGAAAGAATGTGAAACGAAAAAAAAATCGACTCTGCTCGATTTTCGAAAATTTCATTTGTGTTTGAAAGCATGTGAAACGCGTAAACAACATAAAAAAAACGACTCTTCACTCAATTTTTGCATGTGAAACGAAAAAAAAAATCGACTTTTTGCTTGATTTTCGAAAATTTCATTTGTGTTTGAAAGCATGTGAAACGAAAAAAAAAATCGACCTTTTGCTCGATTTTCGAAAATTTCATTTGTGTTTGAAAGCATGTGAAACGCGTGAACAACAAAAAAAAAACGACTCTTCACTCAATTTTTGCATGTGAAACGAAAAAAAAAATCGACTTTTTGCTTGATTTTCGAAAATTTCATTTGTGTTTGAAAGCATGTGAAACGAAAAAAAAAAATCGATTTTTTGCTCGATTTTCGAAAATTTCATTTGTGTTTAAAAGCATGTGAAACGAAAAAAAAATCGACTTTTTGCTCGATTTTCGAAAATTTCATTTGTGTTTGAAAGCATGTGAAACGCGTAAAAAACGAAAAAAGATCGACTCTTCACTCGATTTTTGCATGTGAAACGAAAATAAAATCGAGCAAAAAGTCGATTTTTTTTTCGTTTCACATGCTTTCAAACACAAATGAAATTTTCAAAAATCGAGTGAAGAGTCGATTTTTTTTTCGTTTCACATGCTTTCAAACACAAATGAAATTTTCAAAAATCGAGTGAAGAGTCGATTTTATTTTAGTTTCACATGCTTACAAACACAAATGGAATTTTCGAAAATCGAGCAAAAAGTGGATTTTTTTTTCGTTTCACATGCAAAAATCGAGTGAAGAGTCGATCTTTTTTCGTTTTTTACGCGTTTCACATGCTTTCAAACACAAATGAAATTTTCGAAAATCGAGCAAGAAGTCGAATTTTTTTTTCGTTTCACATGCAAAAATCGTATGAAGAGTCGATTTTTTTTTTTGTTTTTTACGCTTTCACATGCTTTCAAACACAAATGAAATTTTCAAAAATCGAGTCGAGTCGATATTTTTTTCGTTTTTTACGCGTTTCACATGCTTTCAAACACAAATGAAAATTTCGAAAATTGAGCAAAAAGAAGATTTTTTTTTTCGTTTTTTACGCGTTTCACATGCTTTCAAACACAAACGAAATTTTTGAAAATCGAGCAAAAAGTCGGTTTTTTTTTCGTTTCACATTCTTTCAAACACAAATGAAATTTTCGAAAATCGAGCATAAAGACGATTTTTTCTTCGTTTCACATGCTTTCAAACACAAATGAAATTTTCGAAAATCGAGCAATAGTCGAATTATTTTTTCGTTTCACATGCAAAAATCGTACGAAGAGTCGATTTTTTTTTCGATTTTTACGCTTTCACATGCTTTTAAACACAAATGAAATTTTCAAAAATCGAGTGAAGAGTCGATATTTTTTTCGTTTTTTACGCGTTTCACATGCTTTCAAACACAAATGAAATTTTCGAAAATTGAGCAAAAAGTCGATTTTTTTTTCGTTTTTTACGCGTTTCACATGCTTTCAAACACAAACGAAATTTTTGAAAATCGAGCAAAAAGTCGATTTTTTTTTCGTTTCACATTCTTTCAAACACAAATGAAATTTTCGAAAATCGAGCTAAAAGTCGATTTTTTTTTCGATTCACATGCTTTCAAACACAAATGAAATTTTCGAAAATCGAGCATAAAGACGATTTTTTCTTCGTTTCACATGCTTTCAAACACAAATGAAATTTTCGAAAATCGAGCAATAGTCGAATTATTTTTTCGTTTCACATGCAAAAATCGTACGAAGAGTCGATTTTTTTTTTTTCGTTTTTTACGCTTTCACATGCTTTCAAACACAAATGAAATTTTCAAAAATCGAGTGAAGAGTCGATTTTTTTTTTCGTTTCACATGCTTTCAAACACAAATGAAATTTTCGAAAATCGAGTGAAGAGTCGATTTTATTTTTGTTTCACATGCTTACAAACACAAATGGAATTTTCGAAAATCGAGCAAAAAGTCGATTTTTTTTTTCGTTTCACATGCTTTCAAACACAAATAAAATTTTTAAAAATCGAGCAAAAAGTCGATTTTTGTTTTGTTCAAACACAAATGGAATTTTCAAAAATCGAGTGAAGAGTCGATTTTATTTTTGTTTCACATGCTTACAAACACAAATGGAATTTTCGAAAATCGAGCAAAAAGTCGATTTTTTTTTCGTTTCACATGCAAAAATCGAGTGAAGAGTCGATCTTTTTTCGTTTTTTACGCGTTTCACATGCTTTCAAACACAAATGAAATTTTCAAAAATCGAGTGAAGAGTCGATTTTTTTTTCGTTTCACATGCTTTCAAACACAAATGAAATTTTCAAAAATCGAGTGAAGAGTCGATTTTATTTTAGTTTCACATGCTTACAAACACAAATGGAATTTTCGAAAATCGAGCAAAAAGTGGATTTTTTTTTCGTTTCACATGCAAAAATCGAGTGAAGAGTCGATCTTTTTTCGTTTTTTACGCGTTTCACATGCTTTCAAACACAAATGAAATTTTCGAAAATCGAGCAAGAAGTCGAATTTTTTTTTCGTTTCACATGCAAAAATCGTATGAAGAGTCGATTTTTTTTTTCGTTTTTTACGCTTTCACATGCTTTCAAACACAAATGAAATTTTCAAAAATCGAGTCGAGTCGATATTTTTTTCGTTTTTTACGCGTTTCACATGCTTTCAAACACAAATGAAAATTTCGAAAATTGAGCAAAAAGTCGATTTTTTTTTTCGTTTTTTACGCGTTTCACATGCTTTCAAACACAAACGAAATTTTTGATAATCGAGCAAAAAGTCGGTTTTTTTTTCGTTTCACATTCTTTCAAACACAAATGAAATTTTCGAAAATCGAGCTAAAAGTCGATTTTTTTTTTCGATTCACATGCTTTCAAACACAAATGAAATTTTCGAAAATCGAGCATAAAGACGATTTTTTCTTCGTTTCACATGCTTTCAAACACAAATGAAATTTTCGAAAATCGAGCAATAGTCGAATTATTTTTTCGTTTCACATGCAAAAATCGTACGAAGAGTCGATTTTTTTTTTTCGTTTTTTACGCTTTCACATGCTTTCAAACACAAATGAAATTTTCAAAAATCGAGTGAAGAGTCGATTTTTTTTTCGTTTCACATGCTTTCAAACACAAATGAAATTTTCGAAAATCGAGTGAAGAGTCGATTTTATTTTTGTTTCACATGCTTACAAACACAAATGGAATTTTCGAAAATCGAGCAAAAAGTCGATTTTTTTTTCGTTTCACATGCAAAAATCGAGTGAAGAGTCGATCTTTTTTCGTTTTTTACGCGTTTCACATGCTTTCAAACACAAATGAAATTTTCGAAAATCGAGCAAAAAGTCGATTTTTTTTTCGTTTCACATGCTTTCAAACACAAATGAAATTTTCAAAAATCGAGTGAAGAGTCGATTTTCTTTTCGTTTCACATGCTTTCAAACACAAATGAAATTTTCAAAAATCGAGTGAAGAGTCGATTTTATTTTAGTTTCACATGCTTACAAACACAAATGGAATTTTCGAAAATCGAGCAAAAAGTGGATTTTTTTTTCGTTTCACATGCAAAAATCGAGTGAAGAGTCGATCTTTTTTCGTTTTTTACGCGTTTCACATGCTTTCAAACACAAATGAAATTTTCGAAAATCGAGCAAGAAGTCGAATTTTATTTTCGTTTCACATGTAAAAATCGTATAAAGAGTCGATTTTTTTTTTCGTTTTTTACGCTTTCACATGCTTTCAAACACAAATGAAATTTTCAAAAATCGAGTCGAGTCGATATTTTTTTCGTTTTTTACGCGTTTCACATGCTTTCAAACACAAATGAAAATTTCGAAAATTGAGCAAAAAGTCGATTTTTTTTCGTTTTTTACGCGTTTCACATGCTTTCAAACACAAACGAAATTTTTGAAAATCGAGCAAAAAGTCGATTTTTTTTTTCGTTTCACATTCTTTCAAACACAAATGAAATTTTCGAAAATCGAGCTAAAAGTCGATTTTTTTTCGATTCACATGCTTTCAAACACAAATGAAATTTTCGAAAATCGAGCATAAAGACGATTTTTTCTTCGTTTCACATGCTTTCAAACACAAATGAAATTTTCGAAAATCGAGCAATAGTCGAATGATTTTTTCGTTTCACATGCAAAAATCGTACGAAGAGTCGATTTTTTTTTTCGATTTTTACGCTTTCACATGCTTTTAAACACAAATGAAATTTTCAAAAATCGAGTGAAGAGTCGATATTTTTTTCGTTTTTTACGCGTTTCACATGCTTTCAAACACAAATGAAATTTTCGAAAATTGAGCAAAAAGTCGATTTTTTTTTCGTTTCACATGCAAAAATCGAGTGAAGATTTGATTTTTTTTTTGTTTTTTACGCGTTTCACATGCTTTTAAACACAAATGAAATTTTCGAAAATCGAGCATAAAGACGATTTTTTCTTCGTTTCACATGCTTTCAAACGCAAATGATATGTTCGAAATTCGAGCAAAAAGTCGATTTTTTTTTTGTTTCACATGCAAAAATCGAGTGAAGTTTATGCGTTTCACATGCTTTTAAACACAAATGAAATTTTCAAAAATTGAATGAAAAGTCGACTTTTTTTCGTTTTTTACGCGTTTCACATGCTTTCAAACACAAATGAAATTTTCAAAAATTGAATGAAGAGTCCATTTTTCACGCGTTTCACATGCTTTCAAACACAACTGAAGTTTTCGAAAATCGTGCAAAAAGTCGATTTTTTTTTTTTCGTTTCACATGCAAAAATCGAGTGAAGAGTCGATCTTTTTTCGTTTTTTACGCGTTTCACATGCTTTCAAACACAAATGAAATTTTCGAAAATCGAGCAATAAGTCGATTTTTTTTTCGTTTCACATGCTTTCAAACACAAATGAAATTTTCGAAAATCGAGCAAAAAGTCGATTTTTTTTTTCGTTTCACATGCTTTCAAACACAAATGAAATTTTCAAAAATCGAGTGAAGAGTCGATTTTTTTTTGTTTCACATGCAAAAATCGAGCGAAGAGTCTATTTTTTTTTTTTTCGTTTTTTATGCGTTTCACATGCTTTCAAACACAAATAAAATTTTCGAAAATCGAGTGAAGAGTCGATCTTTTTTCGTTTTTTACGCGTTTCACATGTTTTCAAACACAAATGAAATTTTCGAAAATCGAGCAAAAAGTCGATTATTTTTTCGTTTCACATGCTTTCAAACGCAAATGATATGTTCGAAAATCGAGCAAAAAGTCGATTTTTTTTTTGTTTCACATGCAAAAATCGAGTGAAGTTTATGCGTTTCACATGCTTTTAAACACAAATGAAATTTTCAAAAATTGAATGAAGAGTCGATTTTATTTCGTTTTTTACGCGTTTCACATGCTTTCAAACACAAATGAAATTTTCAAAAATTGAATGAAGAGTCGATTTTTCACGCGTTTCACATGCTTTCAAACACAAATGGAATTTTCGAAAATCGAGCAAAAAGTCGATTTTTTTTCCGTTTCACATGCTTTCAAACACAAATAAAATTTTCGAAAATCGAGCAAAAAGTCGATTTTTTTTTTCGTTTCACATGCTTTCAAACACAAATGAAATTTTCAAAAATCGAGTGAAGAGTCGATTTT
This sequence comes from Tachinus rufipes, assembly GCA_963932245.1. Taxonomy (NCBI): domain Eukaryota; kingdom Metazoa; phylum Arthropoda; class Insecta; order Coleoptera; family Staphylinidae; genus Tachinus; species Tachinus rufipes. Next base: position 83,602,298 of record OZ010744.1, read on the forward strand.
TTTTTGTTTCACATGCAAAAATCGAGCGAAGAGTCGATTTTTTTTTCGTTTTTTACGCGTTTCACATGCTTTCAAACACAAATAAAATTTTCGAAAATCGAGTGAAGAGTCGACTTTTTTTTCGTTTCACATACTTTCAAACACAAATGAAATTTTCGAAAATCGATTTTTTTTTCGTTTCACATGCTTTCAAACACAAATAAAAAAATTTAAAATCGAGCAAAAAGTCGATTTTTTTTTGTTTCACATGCAAAAATCGAGTAAAGAGTCGATCTTTTTTCGTTTTTTACGCGTTTCACATGCTTTCAAACACAAATGAAATTTTCGAAAATTGAGCAAAAAGTCGATTTTTTTTCGTTTCACATGCAAAAATCGAGTGAAGAGTCGATCTTTTTTCGTTTTTTACGCGTTTCACATGCTTTCAAACACAAATGAAATTTTCGAAAATCGAGCAAAAAGTCGATTATTTTTTCGTTTCACATGCTTTCAAACGCAAATGATATGTTCGAAAATCGAGCAAAAAGTCGATTTTTTTTTGTTTCACATTCAAAAATCGAGTGAAGTTTATGCGTTTCACATGCTTTTAAACACAAATGAAATTTTCAAAAATTGAATGATGAGTCGATTTTTTTTCGTTTCACATGCAAAAATCGAGTGAAGAGTCGATCTTTTTTCGTTTTTTACGCGTTTCACATGCTTTCAAACACAAATGAAATTTTCGAAAATTGAGCAAAAAGTCGATTTTTTTTTCGTTTAACATGCAAAAATCGAGTGAAGAGTCGATCGTTTTTCGTTTTTTACGCGTTTCACATGCTTTCAAACACAATAATGAAATTTTCGAAAATCGAGCAAAAAGTCGATTTTTTTTTTGTTTCACAAGCTTTCAAACACAAATGAAATTTTCGAAAATCGAGTGGAGTCGATTTTTTTTTTCGTTTCACATGCTTTCAAACACAAATGAAATTTTCGAAAATCGAGCAATAAGTCGAATTTTTTTTTCGGTTTACATGCTTTCAAACACAAATGAAATTTTCGAAAATTGAGCAAAAAGTCGATTTTTTTTTTGTTTCACATGTAAAAATCGAGTGAAGAGTCGATTTTTTTTCGTTTTTTACGCGTTTCACATGCTTTCAAACACAAATGAAATTTTCGAAAATCGAGCAAAAAGTCGATTTTTTTTTCGTTTCACATGCAAAAATCGAGTGAAGAGTCGATTTTTTTTCGTTTCTTAAATAGAGTGTGATGTAAACAAATCTGCTTAAATAGAATTAAATGATTTTTAACATGAACAGCCAAAAATGTGTTTTTTATAATTTAAAAAAAAATCTTTTCGTCGAATATGGACAACCTATGTAACATGTATAGTTAAAAAATTGTAATAGATGGTTTAATTAACAAACTTAATTAGACCTAATTAGCAAACCGTCACTTCAAGATTGCTATTTTTTTTTATAAAAATATACCTTATAACAAATAAAAACGATATACAAAAGAAAAAAAAATTTACCACAAACTGTGTACGTACTACAAAAAGATACGGAAATAAATATCAAATTTGTTGTTAATGTGCATTTTTTCAAATTAGAAATTGTTCCTTGTTTAATCATCTGTCCTTTTGCGCAATTCACTGATCCTTCTATAATTATAACAAAATCAGATTTTGTAAAATTTTTACTAAGGTTGTTAATGTCTTCAAAACGTGCGCTAGGTTTAAATATATTTATAATGTCATATTTATTATAACAAACTAAATCACTTATAATCTGCTGCATTTCTCTTGCATACGTATCTCCTAGAATAAAATTTTTCTTTTTCTTTTTGTTGTTGACTTTATTTTCTATAATTTCACGTTTTTTTACCTCAGGTTGTCCCGTTTTTTTTTTTGTTGAAGCTAATCTTGCACATTATTATCATCAGAAGCTTTGTTAATGTCATTATTTTGATTAGATTTATTTTTAAGAAGTAGTTTAGTAAGTTGTACTTCCAAAAAATGCATTTTTTTGTGTAACGTTGATATTTTATTTAAAATTCTAAAAAATAATTTATTTCTAAAACTTAATCTCTTTTCATTCCTTATCGCCGTAATGTTTTCATCATTAGATATTTCTCGTATAAAACCTGAGTTTATAATTTTTTTCAGTTTACTCACTAATTCGGTTTTATTTCCAGTAGTCGAAATATTTCAATTTTTCAGTTCCAGTTTCAGTTCAGATACTTTTAATACAGCAAGTTTTTTTGGTTTAGAAGATTCCATTTCTATCGCACTATGTCATCGCACATATAGGCTAAAATCCAATAAAAGTTTTGTTTAATTAATTTAACTATGTACTTTGTTGATATGTTTTGTTCAAACAATAAACACTAATAGGTAGCACATATATTTCACATGAACTACGCTTATTTGTACTCATTTTTACGATTCAAAAACTATTACATTTTATGTGGAACGCATAGGTTCTCAATTGCGGTACAGTACCCGCTTACTCGTCCAAGTGTTTGTTATCAATATATTTAATTATCTTTCACTTTTAATGTTCTTGTTGTTAATACATTTGAGGAATGTCGGTTATTAAACACTTATGTGGTTAAGCAAGTTACTTAGTTCATAATTATGGTTTGTACTCAAATCTCGTTTGCCCGTCAAAGTGTTTGTTATTAATATATTTTATTGTTTCCACTTTTAATGTTCTCGTTGTTAATACATTTGAAGAATGTCAGTTGTTAAACGCTTATGTGGTTAAACGAGTTACTCAGTTCATGGTTATGGACAAGAGGTATTAAAGTAGCTCGTTTACCCGTCCAAGTGTTTGTTATCAATATATTTAATTATATTTCACTTTTAATGTTTTTGTTGTTAATAAATTTGAGGAATGTATGCTGGTAAAAATTTAGGTAGTTAACCGAGCTACTTACTTCATAATTATGGACAGAGGGTTTGTATTGTTTTCTACTTTATAGTTTTCGTTGTTAATAAACTGGAAGAATTTTTGTTGTTAAACACTTGAGCAGTTGTTAGTAGATATTAAATACAACAAATAAAACAGGCAACAAATTCCTTGATAACTAACATTTAGGCGGGTGAGTTGGTTACTTAATTTATGATTCTAATTGTTTGTATTGGCCCACATTTGTTATTAAGAGATTGGATTTTTTTTCACTTTTAATGTTTTCAGTTGCTATTTATTTTATGTAGGTAGTAAACATTGAAGTTTTTGTTTAGACGTTTTTTCAATTGAGTATAGACGTTTTATCACTGTTTATAATGCTTAGAATATTTTAGATAATGTTTCAACATAACAAACTGTGAACCAAATTATATTAATTAAAAATAACCAATCGCTAATAAAAATAAGTAAATAAGTTTTAAAAAAATTAATTGTTTATATTTATAAAAAAAAAATTACGCCTATGGTGAACATGTTATAAAGCGTTAAAGATTTTTTTTTTTATATTTACTAGTGCAACCGGTTTTTTATTTGACAAAATAGTCGCACTTGATAGCACTAATTCAATCATTTTTGAATTTATTTGTCAAACGCGCCTTACATTTTCGATGAATTTTTCAATGTAGAGAATGTCCCACAGTATATTCTAGTGCGTTTGTCAAGTGTGAGACACTCTTGTCCGCGATATTTAATAATGTAAAAATGGAAATAGAAATCCTCTTTAGTTGCTTACTTTGTAAACCTCATTTTTTCTGTCTCATCTTTTACTTTAATACAAAGCAAAAGAGACGATTGTGGAATATAAACAGTAGCGAGATGCAATCAGTAAATAGTTTTTGTAGACATATTTGCTTTGAAATGAAGAATAAAAATGACCTACCAAAACCGAGTTTTTAAGTTAAAATTTTTTATCATTAACCAAGACCGGTTTTGTTTTTACAAGTTTCAAATAGATAAAAAAAATTGTTAAACTTAAATCTGAAATAATTTTTTTTTATTGTGACCAAATTAAGCGACTAGAAGACAGGTAAGCAGCGCCGTAGCTAACGTCCCGAGGAGTTTTGAGGCCCCAAATCTCAAGAACAAAATAATTAAATTAATTAGATAAACTAATGACTATCGTTCAGTAATGTAGCTATCTGTAAGCAGGGATCTGCAATGCAATAAGACTCACGAGTTTACTAAGCGACGTTTATTAAAACCCTGAGAAGTTACAAAGTTAAATAAAAAAATGTTCTTTTTTTTTAATCTGACTTTAATATTTTGCTGTAAAGCCCAAAAGTTTTAGCTACGCCACTACTTTAAATAATGTTTGGAACTTTTGAGGTGAGTTTTAGAATATTTTAGAATTTCTTAAAATATATTGGAAAATTAATTCATAATAGCTCTTATTGAACTTGAATTCCACACAGCAATTTATATATTCAAAGGATTAAAAATTTACAAAATTATTTTCATAAAACTAATAAAAAAACAATAAATTAGCATTACTTTTTTACGGGAGGTAAAATTCTTACTTTGTCTTACTTGCTATTTTGCAAATAGAACAGTCTTAAGTAAAGTGAGGTAATAATAACTGAAAATAGAGGCAAATGGAAAGCACCTAATACACGCATCGTTCACAAGTCAATAAAATTGGTATACTATGTATAAACACCACTGAACACAGTGCAGACCAGACGTGACTTATGTGAACATAGCAAAATGTGAAACATGGATATTTTGACAAATCTGCCGCCAGATTCCTTAGCTGCGACAGCCAATAAGATTTCCAAATGCGCTTTACTAAATAACATTTTAAAATAATTATCGATTATAACAAATTTAGATATATAAAGGGTGGTTCCTTTTTGAAAATTTAAAAAAATAAATAAAAATCAATTTTTTTCGGTATATTATTGGTTTATTCAAATAAGCAAACATTCCCATTATTTATGGAACACAATTTCATTCATGTAGCTACCACGGCTGGCTTTGCAGTAGCGCATCCTGTTAACCCAGTATTCCAAAACCGTGGTGACGGTTTCTGGCTCTATCTCACGGATGGCTTACTCAATATTCGCCTTCAGTGCCTGAATCGGCGTCAAATCGCATCTCCGAGGTGGCCAGTTGGCATCGCCGAGACGGCTGATAACATGATTACCGAACTTGGCGATCGATTGTAGCATGGGCTGTGTAGCATGGCGCGCCATTCTGCTGAAACCAAAGATCGTCCAAGTCCATGTCTTCAATTTCCGGTCACAAAAAATTGTTTATCATGCCTCTGTTGCGCTCACCGTTGACCAAAATGGCGTTTCCAGCAGCTTTTTAAAAAGAAAATGAACCAATGATGCCACCGCTCCAATATCCGCACCAAATTGTCACTCTCTGAAAATGCATTGGCTTCTCGACAATCACCCCAGATGCGACAGTTTTACTTGTTAACATAGTCGCCGAGATGAAAACGCACTTCGTCAGAAAAGATGATTTTTCGAGCTGTTCTAATGCCCAAACAGAGAAGAGATAACAAACCGGGTGGTTGTGTGCCTTCAATTATTATTGCTGAGTCAATTTGTTGTAAATAATATATTTTTTTGTACTGCGCTGCCATCTTTATGTATAATAAATATATTTTATATATTTATTGCTCTCCCACAACTCACATTACGAATATCAACAGGTTATAGGCTCCTATTAATTAAAAGTGATGCAGCATCCTATGGTAGTAATAAAATAAAGAACAAAAATATAAAATGTTTTACGTGTAATAAACGAGGCTATATCAAGTAATTGTAATGAAAAGAAAAAATCAACATTTATTACAACGGCGAAAACAACAAGTACAGTGTACACCAAACAATCTCATGAAAATAAATGGTGTATTGACAGCGGTGCTTCTCAACATATGTCGCCATTTGAAAATCTATTCACTAATTTAAAATTAACAGCAATTAAACAAATTTCATCAGAAAATTCGAATAAAATGTTAGTAAAAGGAGTCGATAAAATTTCAGTAACGATTGATAATCGAAAAGTTGATTTTAATGAAGTGTTGTGTGTTCCTGATGTGACAGCCAATCTTCTCAGTCAGTTGCACAAATAGTTAAAAATGGAAATAGTGTTGTCATTTAGGTTGTCATGTATATATGAAAGCGGAGAATTGATTGTTGAAACCAGTGAAACGAATGGTGGGTGTATACAAATTGTACGTACAACAATCAAACTGTTTTGCAGCAGCAACTCAATCAATGAGTGGTTTAATGTGGCATCGTAAATTAGGCCATATGAATTTAAAATGAAACAAAATTGAAATAAAAAACTGTGAGGTTTGCAAAGAAGGGAAGCAAACTCGTCGACCATTTTCAGTTACTACACCACACTACACGAGCCGATCATGTTTTGGTTCTTATTCATTCGGATTTAAATGGACCAATAGAAAATCGTTCAAACGGAGGTGCTAAATACATTTTGACTTTTCTTGATGACTATTCATGAAAAATATTTGTATATTTTTAAAAGAGAAATCCGAGATGTTTAATAACTTTGTTGATTTTAAAGCAATTGTTGAAAATGAAACTGGTTGAATAATAAAATGTTTTTGGTCAGATAATGGTACCAAATGCATTAATTTATCGTTTGAAGAGTATTTCAAGAAGCATGGTATAAAACATCAAAAATTTGTACCAGAACAAAATAGTATTGCTGAACGTGCCAATCGTAAACTAGTTGAGAAAGCAAAATATGTGTGTAATATTGGGCTAAAACAATAAATATGGCAGCATACATTATAAATCGTTCCGCCAGCGCCATTTTGAGTACAGCTACTCCAGAAGAATTATGGTCTGGTAAGAAAGTAAATGTCAGACATCTTGAGCTGTTTGGAAGTTCAGTCATGGTACATGTACCGCAGCAAAAACGCCGAAAATGAGATAAAAATCAAAGATGATCTTCGTGAGATTTTTAGAAAGTGTTAAAGACTATCGTTGCATTGGTCCAAATCTAAAAGAAATACGTCGCTGAAGTTAGCCTCGTTTCCGTACCCGTTCTTGCGTTCTTTTTTATGACGTGATGCAAACACATAACTGTACATTACAGTCGCTCAGCAAATTCATTAAATTGAATTCTCTTTATATATATTTGAGTAAATTTACAAATTAAAAAAAAAAGTTCTGCAGTTAGGTACAAATAACACCAAGTACAATTTAAGTTAATAATAATTATACTTTGTTTTGTTATAATATAGTCAATTAACTTAATTAAAAAAACATAATACAAATTTTATGTGCAATAAAAAATAGATTCTATATTACCTGATGGAATATTACAGATTATTTATTAACAATTAAGAAACTAAAATTTTCAAAGATAATAGAAAAATGTATGTCGAGTGATAGTTTAACTAAGCAATCAATGCACAGATGCACCGGCATGGTATGAGCGGCTCGCTTTTTTTTTGCTGTAGACACCTTTGTGTGTTTCATATCACCTTGTGGAATATTACAGATTGTTTATTAACAATTAAAAAACAATAATTTTCAAAGAAAATTAAAAAAACCATGTCGAGTGATAGTTTTACTAAGCAATCAATGCACCGATGAGCGACTTGCTTTTATTAATGTAGACACCTTTATAGGTTTCATATTACCTGATGGAATATTACAGATTGTTTATTAACAATTAAGAAACAATAATTTTCAAAGAAAATAAAAAAAACCATGTCGAGTGATAGTTTTACTAAGCAATCAATGCATCGATGAGCGGCTCGCTTTTATTGATGTAGACACCTTTATAGGTTTCATATTACCTGATGGAATAGTACAGATTGTTTATTAACAATTAAGAAACAATAATTTTCAATGAAAATTAAAAAAACCATGTCGAGTGATAGTTTTACTAAGCAATCAATGCACCGATGATCGGCTCGCTTTTATTAATGTAGACACCTTTATAGGTTTTATATTACCTGATGGAATATTACAGATTGTTTATTAACAATTAAGAAACAATAATTTTCAAAGAAAATTAAAAAAACCATGTCGAGTGATAATTTTACTAAGCAATCAATGCATCGATGAGCGGCTCGCTTTTATTGATGTAGACACCTTTATAGGTTTCATATTACCTGATGAAATATTACAGATTGTTTATTAACAATTAAGAAACAATAATTTTCAAAGAAAATTAAAAAAACCATGTCGAGTGATAGTTTTACTAAGCAATCAACGCACCGATGCACCTTGTGAGCGGCTCGTTTTTTGCTGTAGGCACCTTAAACGATTTTGTATTACGTGATGGAGTATTACATATTATTTATAAACAACACACACAAAACTCATTTCCGATTGATAGTTTTACTAAGCAAGCTTTATTTGCTGTAGACACCTTAATAGATTCTATATTAGGTAATGGAATATTACGTGTTGTTCATAAACAATTAAAAAAACAAAACTAAAAAAAAATCCATTTTTGATTGATGGCTTTACTAAGCAATGAATACACCGCACCGGCGATGCTCCGTGAGAGCGGCTCGCGTTTTTTGTTGTAGTCATCTTAATAGATTCCATATTACGTAATAAAATATTACATAGTGTTCTAATTTGTAAATAAAACAGAACATATGGAACAAACAAAACAAATAAATTTAATAAAACAAATAAACTTAATAAAATATATAAAACAAAACAGATTTTTTACCCAGGTTGCATAACGATGAAGCATATTTTTTTGATAATAACAAGCTCGAAACTTATTTTGAAAAAAAAAATAAAATAAAAAACAAAAAATAAATTAAATTATTATTATAACATTGATGAGTATCTTCTAGCCTAAGAATTGTAAATATCTTTTAGTTTATAAGTACCATGAAAAACCTCTTTAGTTGGTACTTCTTCGCCCATTATTTCAATAGTATATTTTCCAAATATGTAAAATGAAATTTTATCACATATGTAAGGTAATAAAACAAAACACGATAACATTCTATCGTTACAAACATGTGATGAAATATATTTGTAAATAAATATCATATCTGACAAAGCAAATATTTCGGTAGCATAAGTTTGCATTACATTAATACGATCATTTTCTGAAAATAATATATATGACGATGCACTTGGATGAGTAAATCGTTGTTCATATATTTGTTTTAATGTATCTTCATTATCAAGTATTATTCTTTCGTAATCAATATTTTGCAAGTACACTTTATATTTAGTATTATCTTGCCAGAAGTAACTTTTGCAGAGAATACAAGTGTCATCAGATGTGGTTTTACATTTGACGTGTATTAGTCTCTCGCAGCGTGTACAATTAACGGCAGACTCCCGATTATGTTTGCCACATTTGACACATAAATTTTTAACACACTCTGAATGTATCAAAATTGATTTTTGGAGTGCTACTCTATATACAAATGGATCAAATTTAGAACTGCAATTTTTAAAAAAGTCCGCCATTGTCCTTGATTCTGACAGTTTTTGTATAAAATGTATGACAAATATGCCACAGTTATACGCATCCTTTTGTATTAGAAGAAAATCATTTATTCCAATTTTCCAACTTCTAGGATTTAATCTTTCCAATTTTAAAATCCTGCTTTTTCTTTCTAAAAACTTTTTAATTTTAGACAAAATTGAATTGATTTCATCATCAGAAACAAATGGATTATAAGGATCAATATAATATATTAGACTATTTTTAATATAAAGTCAAAATATCAAAATTCTTGTTGGAATTATAACATTAACGTACACAACATTCTTTAAATTTAATGAATACCAATTACAATAATAAGGTCAGAATAACAAAATTTTTATTGGAGCCGGCAATAATAACATAAATGTACACTACATTCAACAATTTTTATTAAACTTGGTAGACAGAGATGTTTAAGTATGTCAATTACAATAATATAGTCAGAATAACAAAATTATTTTTGGAGGCTGCAATAATTCACATTTAATGACTTGTGAAAAAGTCAGTATACCAAAATTCTTGTTGCAGGTGGCAATAATATCATAAATGTATATAACATTCCATGATTTTAATGAGAGTTGATAGACAAAAGTATTTATTAAGTAGACCAATTACAATTATAATTTTAAAATACAAAAACCTTGTTAGAGGTGGCACAATTATAACATTAATGTACAAAGTATTTTGATAAAAGTTATTGTGTTTTAAATAATTTTACTAAACAGCCATTTTAAACTATTCCAATTATGCTTTGTAAAGAATATAGACTTTAATATAAAGTTTTATGTTATTCCTAAAATGTTACTGATACTGTTTTACTAATTTCTAAGTTTGTAGGTAATAATGAAACTAGAAGACAAATGTATTCAAATTTTAAATTTAATTGAATTTAAATTGAATGTAATTATCTAGTTTGATGATAATTTGTGGTATCGATTATGATTTGTTTTGTAGGAGTATAATAATATTGTAAAAATTCATTCATTTCAAAACAATAATGAGTAATGAGTAATATTATTTATCCGATGATAAACTTTAAATTTATATCATCAAGATGGTTGCGACGGTTACTATGTGGTACTTCATATTTAATAAGTAAATAAAACAACTACTATGTTTTTACCACTAATTTTTAAAATTTAAATTAGTGGTAAAAACATAGTAGTTGTTTTATTTACTTATTTTAAGTTTATAATTGTAACTAAAGCACCAGAAAATATATTTTAAATTTCTTAGTCTTAATGCATATCTATTTATAATGTTATAAGCCTGCAAACTTGAATAGCTCTACTATTGAAAAGAGTTCAACGATATTCATTCATAGAATACAAAAACATTTTTGTATGGCTTTTCGTTCTCACATTCCTGTTAAGATAATACATTTTGAATGTTATAGTTGGTAAGAAATATTCGCAATAATAATCGATGGTAATATAACACCGATTTTAAATATATTTACTACATAAAACTTGATTTATATAATTATTATTGTTAAATTTTGTTGAGTCATTGTACTAGTAAGTGTTTTAATAGAAGTATATGATAAATAATCAATTCAATTACATTTTATTGTCTATATTTATCAAATAAATCACTAATACACTGGCTGACATAGAATTTCAAAAATGATTATAACTTGTAAGATATTTTTATAAATAAATAAATAATAGAATGTTCTATACTACAAGAAGGGCAATAACATTAAGTAAATAACAACAAAAATGTTATTATTTTGAAAAAATATATAAAAGCAAGTTATAAAATATCATAAAACAATGTAATAATATAAAAGCCATTCAGAGATATATTGTTAAAGAAATTGTATTAAAACTATTCAAACATTAGTTTGAAGATATTGCCACAGATGTGTGATAATATGAACAGTAGTTAGGGAATATCGTCAAACAAGTGCTACTATAAAAGCATTAGTTTGGAGATATCGTCAAAGAAATGCGATAATATAAGCGGTAGTTTGGGGATATCGTCAAACAAGTGCTACTATAAAAAGCATTAGTTTGGAGATATCGTCAAAGAAGTGCGATAAAATAAGCGGTTGTTTGGGGATGTCGTCAAACAAGTTCTACTATAAAAAGCATTAGTTTGGGGATATCGTCAAACAAGTGTCACTATAAAAACATAAGTTTGGAGATATCGCCAAAGAAATGTATTTATATTAACACAAGTTGGAAGATATCCCCCAAAGAGGTATAACTACATTAACACAAGTTTAGGCATAGCGCTGTACTCGTGTGGTTGTATATATCTTGTTTATAACAAATAAAAGTACATTAATAATTAAAAATAAAGAATATATATATATATATAGAAAAACACGAACATGGCGCTATACCTAAACTAATTTAACCGTTTTTTTTATAACAAACATAATTAAATTATGATATTTATAAAAAATAAAAACTTTTTATATTAATAAACAAATTATTTTACTCAATTTGTTTATTAATTTCAATTGTTACATTTTATTTTTAAATTTTTTAACAAATATAACTATACTAGTTATAAATTATTAAGATCAATTTATAACACGGTAATTACTAATATTTATAACAATTCATTATATTTTTTGAATAGTATTAGTAATACCATATACTATGATTTTAAATATTAAATATGTCTGCAACAAAATGAAATAACCAAATAACTGAAGCAAACAGAAGAAACCAAAGGTATGCTACAATTATTGATAATTTAAGTAATGTCACTGTTGTATTGGCTATATACAATGTATCTCCTCAAACTTGTGCAGTCTCGAACTCGTGCTCTTCCGTATATATACATATATATACAGGGAGTTTATAAATGAATGGGATTATGTAATCACTTTAAATATGCCGCTTTTTTTAAATCGTCCACTATACTACATATGTTTTCATATGTTTGCTTGACAGCTGTCAAAGTTGATCTGTCAAAACAAATAGTTTAGTGAACAATTTAACAAAAGCGGCACATTTAAAGTGATTACATAATCCCATTCATTTATAAACTCCCTGTATATATATACATTATACAATAAGAGGATTATAAATAGGTATTAAAAATTAAAAATATTAAAGAATTACATTAAATATAAATAAAAGAACGCATAATAGATCCTCTTATTTACCGTATTCTAATCTACTTTTGGGTATTATTACCAGGTTGGCCGTTCCCTTCATCAAATAAGATTATTAATCACATGAAAGAATTTATTCTTCTTAGTGTTAAACCCATAACATGATCGCGTACACTTAATACCAATTGTAAACAAAGCTAGAATTTTATCCAGAACTTGTTTCTAAATAAAAAAAAAAACTTTAATTAAAATTTTTATTTAATAATAAATAAAGAAACCAATAAGCAAAATAAAAGTTTACATAACATAAAACATGTATAGATAAGTCAGCATAAAAAACAAACTATAAAAATTCCATTCATTCAATTGTGGATTTTTTTATAAAACTCAATTATATATTCAATATGCGACAGCGAGGCACACGCACATGTTGTTTCACTTTACCAGACAACCTAAAAACACATCCATTTATGAATAAGATTTCCTGCTATTTTATGTCAACTAAATTTATAAAATAAATATGTTAATTTACTAAAAAAGACATACATGTATCCTAGATATTATTCAATTTAAAAAATAAAGTATGTATATACAGCACCGAGTTACTATTCTAATATTTTTTATAAGAATCAATCGTCACTTTCGTATGTCATCACCTGATGTAATATTAATTAAGATGATTACATCAAAAGTAGCCGCTCATACCGCGCGTTCATTCATTGCTTGATAAAACCATCACTTGTTTATAAACTTTTTTATTTCTTTAATAAACCGGTGCATCGGTGCATTGATTGCTTAGTAAAACTATCACTCGACATGTTTTTTTTTTTATTTTCTTTGAAAATTATTGTTTCTTAATTGTTAATAAACAATCTGTAATATTCCATCAGGTAATCTGAAACCTATAAAGGTGTCTACAGTAGTAAAAGCGAGCCGCTCATCGGTGCATTGATTGCTTAGTAAAACTATCACTCAACATGGTTTTTTTTTAATTTCTTTAAAAATTAGTGTTTCTTAACTGTTAATAAACAATCTGTAATATTCCATCAGGTAATATGAAACCTATAAAGGTGTCTACATCAATAAAAGCGAGCCGCTCATCGATGCATTGATTGCTTAGTAAAACTATCACTCGACATGGTTTTTTTTAATTTTCTTTGAAAATTATTGTTTCTTAATTGTTAATAAACAATCTGTAATATTCCATAAGGTGATATGAAACACACAAAGGTGTCTACAGCAAAAAAAAGCGAGCCGCTCATACCATGCCGGTGCATCTGTGCATTGATTGCTTAGTTAAACTATCACTCGACATACATTTTTCTATTATCTTTGAAAATTTTAGTTTCTTAATTGTTAATAAATAATCTGTAATATTCCATCAGGTAATATAAAATCTATTCTTTATTGCACATAAAATTTGTATTATGTTTTTTTAATTAAGTTAATTGACTATATTATAACAAAACAAAGTATAATTATTATTAACTTAAATTGTACTTGCTGTTATTTGTAACTAACTGTAGAACTTTTTTTTTTTAATTTGTAAATTTACTCAAATATATATAAAGAGAATTCAATTTAATTAATTTGCTGGGCGACTGTAATGTACAGTTATGTGTTTGCATCACGTCATAAAAAATGACGCAAGAACGGGTACGGAAACGAGGCTAACTTCAGCGACGTACATCAGCCTGCACAAAGAAAGTTCTTGTGAGCATGTAGCACGTGCTCGGTGAATATAATCCGAAAACGTTTTTGGGGTTACTTTTTATTTTGTTAGCGCCATGGTGGTTAAAATGTCAACTACTCTATGTTGACCAACTACACTTGTTTATATAACTTTGCCTTTTTCTATTTCTATGATTTGTATGTAAGTGTGTGGGCACTACGGCGATTCTCGCTCCGATCATCGAACAGCGCTCCGATCATTACATACTATTCTAAGCCTCGCTCATTGCTCTGATCCTGGTATTTATATTAAAGTGAATCTTTTTTAGCAACGTGCGGGTAAAATCCTTAATATACACTAATTCTGCCACAAATTTATCTTGTATTCTTTACTTTTAAAATAATGTTATTCTCACAATACAAAAATCAGAGCAATGTGCGAGGGTCCCAGCTTAGAACAGTTTTTAGTGTTCTATGCTTGGAGCGCTGTTCGATAATCAGAGCGTTGTTTGATGATCGAAGCAAGGATCGCCGTTGTGTCCACACCCTAATAGAAATAAAGTTTATTATTATTATTATATGTTTATTTATTTCAAATCATTTTTTATTATTTATACATATATAATCGTCAAATGCGAAAAAAACCAAACATAAATAAAAATAATTATACTCGCGAAAATTTAAAATACATATATATATATATATATATAATATTAAATGTCATGTAAACAATACATGCGTCATTTATATGTCAATAAAGCATCGGCACGTTGACAAATCTATAGGAGAGAATGCGTGGTAAATATACAACACCCTGTATTATATACATTGACGGCCAACTTCAAGTCAATTGACTACACGCGAATCGCGAATTTCCTGTCCGTTCTTCGGAAACATGGGGGTGTTCGGGAGTAATCGTGATATTTCGGACAACAGTCACCTTCGGCTTCATACGTAAACACCATTCGATTAAATGTCATATAAAAGTCCTAAACACGTTTTTAAGTTATAAATAAAATATTTTTATTTAGAAATAGCAAACGTATTCGTGTAGTGTAATATATAAACGAAGTGGAAATGTGATAAAAAGTAAGTATTTATAATAACTACATTATTACATTTCATTATTATTCTGGTATTACTTTCTTAACCTTAAAACTTGCAATATATTTTAAAGAAATATAATTTAAATAATATTGAATGAATATTGATTGTGTAAATGAAACTGTGTGTATTTTTTTATATTTATTATACATATATGACTCAGTTTTTAATAATGACTACTTGTATGTTGGCACATATTACACCATAAGGAATGTTCAAATCACCAATTTAGATGAAGGCTTCTGATTTGAAGTTATTCAACTTACAACTGATAAATAAGTCAATATTATTGTTTTTGTTGTTTTAACACGTTGACTGCGTTTTTGCTCACTGGAAACCTATGAGAGGCATCCATTCTGTACAGAGTATATTATTCTAAAACAATACAAACATTGTTTGTGAATTTATTAAGAAATGTTTATAAGTAGTTGTATTGTCTTCTTGAACTTCCTGAAATTTTCTGAAAATGTTATAAAAAAGTATCAGTTGCCGGAGATATGTATAATTTTCTTGTCATACTCGTTGCTAGACTTATATTACATTATACAGAAACATGTTGATTATTTTGTTAATTGGACATTATTTTTATATTTGTTTGGTGTTTTAGTTTGTTATTTAATAAAAGTAAATTGTATATTAAATAAAATGAAAGATTTAAAAGAGGCCTCAATTAATCATTCAAAGAGTCGCATGAGTCTTCGAAGTCGCATGATTCTTAGATGTCGCAATTTGAAGACCCCTGTATTATATAAAGAAGATGCTGAATTTGTGGGTTTTAGTGATGATTCTATAGTAGATCGAAGTTACTGGCCATCTTCAGAATCGTCTGATACAGACACAAATTGTAGAAGCAACTCAAAAAATGAATCCAAAAAACGGATTGGTAATATAAATAAATTTTATTTGCAAGCTTACTTTTATTTAAATTACTTTCAGGTAGTGATAATGTAGCTGATTGTGAAAGCACAACCCAATACATTGCAGATTATGAATATTTCAACCCTGGGCTAAATATTACACAAAAGAGTAAAAAATTACCAACATTTAATTTTGATGTAAGTGATCAGCTTATCTAGAAACAATTATACGGATGATGAATAAGAAATGCTACAAATAGGTGTCTGCATATACTTGTCTGTCACTGGCTAAGGCTGCAGTCTCACTGCACCACCCACCGCCACCAACTAAAATTCGAACACGTTAAATCATATGGCGGCGGTCCCACTGATTCACTATTCTCGCCGGCATCTGTCATTTGGTAACCACCGTTTCATAATTTCAAATCGGTTGGTGGTAGCGCGGCAACGGTTGATCGTCATTTGAAACATACTAACTTGATATTTTACAAATCAAAACATAATCTGTCATTTTCGCTTTGATATTTGAGAATTTTAAAAACGGTAACATGGGAGAAACATGGACACCATCCGACATTGATAAACTAATTACATTAGTAAATAAATGGCCCGAAATATAAATATATAAATATAGCATTCTTCCACTGACATAGAAAAGAGAGGGAAATTTAAATATTTGGTGGTCACCAGTAGCTGCAGTGAGACCGTAGTACATTTTGGTGGTTAGTGGCAAACGGTGATAGTTGAAAGCGGTGGTGCAGTGAGACTGCGCCCTAAATGGTGTATAGTGATACTTTGCTGCAAACTGAAAAAGAATTCCAATAACTTGAACAAATTTATTGTGAAAATATTATGCAATTGGTGGATAAAAGGCCAAATGGGGGATCTTGATTAGATATGTGAATTACAGACATAAATTATGAAACCTTACCTGTTTAAGATTACAACAAAGGGAAACAAAACTAGGACTATAGCGACTAAAAGTTGTCATATTACACTGGCTGCATTCAGCAAAGGCATGACGTAAACTATATTACTTGATATAGTTGTTCTTTAAAGAACTAAACGCCAATAAGTGTATCCTGACTTATCTTTAGCAGTAGAGAGGCCAACATAAAACTTTCTGTAATGATTTACATTCATATAATACTTTTATTTAGTTTGTGTATTAGTTGTTAGTGTTTTTATTATATAAGAGAAGGTTGCCCTTCTTGTTATATTGGAGATTCAACCTGTAAACAAAATTTTTCAAATCAGTCTTTGAGGATCGACAATGTACCTGTCTAGACATCGGTATTTAGCACCTTAGTTAACGTGTTAAATAAAGTATCTACATTTATTTTTGTTTTATTTATAAATTGTCACAATCTAAAATCATCATATGAATTGCTAGATATTGATTACTAAAATTTATTTTCTGTTTATTTCAGTTGCCCAAGATGTCTTTTTATTCAAGAAGAAGTAATGCTTCTCGTGTACCTCCACTGAACACTTCTACTTTACAAAGCCGATTACAAACGAACAAACAAGAAAAAAAGAAAAATGGGGCTATACTGAAAGCTCGTACAATTCTAAATGGTTTTGTAAGCCAACAAAAATATCCCGACTATCAAGATTTGGTAGTGGTTATCAGAGATGCGAACCTTTTAGATGCAGATGTTTTAATCTTACTGAAAGAAGCTTCTAGCTGTATACCTATGTTAAATGCTGATCTTCGTTTATTTGTGGAAGCTATTTTTTCTATTAAATGGACCCACAGAGATCCAAATGTGATATCCGAGTTTCAATCGTTAATAGTTAATTTATTATCAGCACATAATTGCCATACTAAATATGCCATTAATAAATTAATAGAAAATTTTCTACCAGGTAAATTATATTAGTATTGTTTTAGTTGTATGTGTAATTTGTTAATTTTTTAAGATAATGAAGAACCTGATTGGGATAATGGTATACCACGAGATGAAGACACTAGAAAATATATTTGTATACATTGGGTTTTCAATGTATTATTAGAAATTATTCCTATGTAAGTACGGTAAAAAAATTTGTTTACAATCATTATTATTTTATCCATTAATTAAAAACAAAACTAATAATAATATTTTTGTTATAGGTGTTATGAAATATTATTGCAATCTCTTATAGATCATTATCCATATGTGAAAAAACCTACGCATGTTCATGAAGTGTATACACATAATCTTTTATTGATATTAGAATATGCACCAAGGTTCAGAACAGAAATACTTAGATTAATTGTATCAAAGTAAGTATTATTTAAAATTGGTTTTTTTTGTGTACAACTTTGGCTTCTTTCATATTTCATTACTCATTTTCCTGCTTCAACTCTGTATGATCTAGTTCTTCTTGTTCTTTCAATGCATACTCTAAACTTCTTCAATTCAATATCTTGTTCCTTCAATTTTCTACTGTTTGTTTTCTTCAGAACAATATTATTTTTATCATATTACATTAATCTCTAACCCTTTCTTTCTAAACATTTAATCATATATTTCATTTCATTTGCTTCTCTCCTAACAATCAATTGCATACGTGAGTGTCCACACTTTCCCTCTATCCATTACAATTCTACTTGACTGTGCCATTCTCAGCTTTTCTTCTACATCAGCAATGTATGTAGAAACCAGGAATGGACCGAATAATTTTATAAATACATAACTGATTAAAATAGACGATCTTGGCAACTTTTGCTTAAAAATATCAAATAATCTTACATAATTGTATTATTTTGCCATATTATTATTTATTACATTATTTGATTTACTTTTTTAATTAGCACAATTGTCTATTCATTTATATTGATAATTGATTTTTTTGTAGATTAGTATTATTGGATGTAAATATGCCTAGAGAAGAAATAGAAAAATGTGAATCAAATGAAGAAAATGAAGTTTTTAATATGGAAATAAATGTGATAGATAATAACAAAATGAAGGATCCTGTTGCACATACGCTTGATGTTTGTATGGATATGTTAATAACTTATCTAATAACTACCTGCCACGATAGCCAAACAGGCGAATTGATATGGGACATAGCTAAAAGTAAGTTACTTTAGACTGACTTCAATTGATTAAAACATATTAACATTTTGTTTACATTTAGGTATGTATCACGACATGTTAAAAATATTTGATGATATTATTTTACCGACATATAACATTCACCATGTACAATTCTTAATGTTTACATTATGCAATTTTAAGACTGCGATAACAGAGGCTTTTTTAAATTATTTATGGAAGAAAGTGACTACCCCTACGATGGCAATGATAGTTCGACAATCTGCAGCTGCTTATTTAGCAAGCCTTGTGGCTAGAGGAACATTTGTGCCTTTAGAGTAAGTACTAAATTTTTTGGCAAATTCAATATTTAATTGTTTATTTTAGTATGTTAAAAGGTACACTTCAACAAATGGCATCCTGGATACATTCATATATATCTAGACAAGATGGTGAAGAGTTTGTAAATGCAGACCTTCGGATACATGCCGCATTCTATTGTGTTTGTCAAGCTTTATTCTATATAGTTGCTTTTAGGCAGAAAGATTTAGTATCAAGACGTAAAAGTGAGTAATTATGTCGTAAAGTTTAACTAAAAATTAATACTTTTATTCTATTCAGATATTACTTTTCTTCAAAGTTTAAATATGGCAAAAATGGTTACTTGCAAATTGAATCCTCTTCGGGTAATCCAACCAGTAGTTGTACAAAATTTTGCGTCAGTTGCTAGAACGTATCAGCTGGCATATTGTTATTCAGTGATGGAACACAATTCACGAAATATGTTACCAACAATTTATTTGGATGAAAAAGGAGCTGTGGTTACAAGCAATAATTCATTGGACTCATTTTTCCCATTTGATCCTTATGTATTGAAACGGTAAGTTAAATTAAATGTTTTAATATAATTTTTAAATGCTGTTTTTGTAGATCTGGAAATAAGATATGGCCTTTCTATGTTAACTATCAAAAGCCAGAAGTGGCAGTGTTTACTACACATAGTCAAAAAGAAAATCATGATATGGAAGATGATGATTTTTTATATGATAACAGTGAAGCTCCTACACAATCTACATTATCACGATTTTCATATGGAGCATCTCCTGGGTTTAAAGATATAATGCATTAATTTATTTATTTAAGTTTATATAATTATTGATTATGTCTTGGTTTAATGTACATATATTTTAATAAATTGTAAATTAATTTGTTTTTGTTTTGTTTTACTATCTTAAAGCCTGAATATAATTGAATAAAATTTTCACACATTGTAAAAGAAAGTCCAATCTATGTCCTCAAATTTGTAGAAATTTGATGCAATAAGTCGTTTCTTTGCAATTAATTTTTAAAAAGTGACGTTTTTAATTAGTTTATTTGTTAAATATAACTTCAAATCTTTAACCAAAAACATGAAAACATAGAATATTGTATGTAGTTCCAACATATAAAAAGAGTGATTACTAAAATCTTATCGTTTGGATATTGAGTTGGTTGGCGTTTTGTCCTTAAGAACCAGTTTTAATTTAAAAACGGCGCTGTACGTGTCAATATTTTTCTAGAAAAAAAGGTTCACCGATATTCACGTAGATGTGATAGGATTTAATATTTTTCCATAACAATACTACTAGTGATACCACAACAGGACGGGGCGACCCGGCAATTCTCTAACATTAAGTAAGTTTACATGAGACTAATGCTAGAGTTAGATTTCACAAAACTGTTTGGATCGATTACTCTAATGTTTTTGGACGTATGCCCGGTGTTTCCCGAAGCGATTGAATAATGCCGCCTTAATTAATTTCAAATTTAATTGTGGAAATTAAAAAACAATTGACAAGTGTCTGTCATATATAACCTATTTGAAAAGGGCGACATTTTAGTAAGGCGGAAAAATATCCTTGAAAACAAAATAACGGATGTTTTAACAAACACAAAATAAAAGCTTAGAAAAACGTTATATCTTAATTTGATTCAATTAATTTGGAGTTCAACAGTTGAAAAAAAATCAAAATTGAGAAAAAAAAAATTGATACCACTACACAAACAAACTGTTTATTTTAACTTAAATTGGAACACATAGTTTAAAAAATAAAATTTAAGGTTTTGTCTGCCCCCGAGGACCTTTTGTGGGGTAGGCGGATGTGATATCTACGAAATAAGTTGTAACAATTTATACAAAACTGGATATTATAATAGAGCATTTCCATACATAAAAATAAATACAAGAAAAGAACCAAAAACAAAAGAAAATGTGTATTATTATCATCTAAATGCTTTAAAAATAATAAATTGCCACAATTAAACAAAATTACTATTTGGAGGTTAGAAATTACTGTAATTCAAATAGCCGGCAGAAATCGATTCAGTCGATTTGTAGTGCCAAATAACGGAGGGTTCCGACGGATTCTTAGCATTGTTTATTGGGATCCATATGAGATATTAACACATTGTATTGTAATGAACAGCATTACATCAGGTACATAATCTGAAGTTTCTCTTTATTGCTAACATTTCTGTTGCTTTGAGATTAACATCTTTGTGATTACTTTCACGTTTTTCATCTGATTGCACACACAAAACCTAAATACAAGATGACTAATCTTTTGCTACTAAGTGTTGTAACCCTTTTTCTGCATTAAAGTTTGGGAAGAGGTTTGTCTTTATAGCTACTGAACAAGTTTTAGAAAACTACTAAAAAAATGGACCTTGCAAAGTTTAGCATGTGCAGTGAAGCAGGGACAAACTCTGCTGTGTGGTGATGTCTTTCATTCGGAGTTTTTACTTAAATTTGTTTCAAAAGAGAGTTTGTTGTGGCGGGCAGCAGTTTAGGGTTTCAAACATATTTGTGTCTTGCAGGTAATTAATTATAGTTCTCCTTTCTTAAGGTTACAGTCATTTGATGCGCCGTAAATGGAAAAGTACATAGTAAGCTTTTTCACGTTCACAAACAAACTACACAACCAATCATATCGTGCTATACATGCTTTGAAAGGTTGAACATTTGAGCAAGTTTTGATTAAGTTTTCAATTTTTTATGTTTCCTACAGTTTTTTATATTAATTATTATAAACTATTGTACTTATTTTTGACAAAATATAGCCTTAAATAAATTTCTTGGTTGATTTATGATAACTAAACTAATATTAAACCCGGCGTTAGTGACATATCTTTCATTTAAAACTATTTTTACAAAAATATAGCCTGTATTTTTTAAATAAACCTGAAAACAACTTTTCAATAACTTTTATTATAAAATAATTGTATTTTTAGACAACTTCTTGTACAAACGACTGCCGGCAGTTTGGACTCTTGGTCATAGAGGGCAAGTGGTCTCATGTGTTTGTGAGATTGATATTTACATTTATCTTTATGACAATCCCCCCCGGACCCCTCTTTCTAGTCGCGCTAGGCGAATACACGGTTTGGGCCTACTTCATTGGTTTGGGCACATTCGGGCCACATAATTGATAACAAGAAACAGAGACATAGAAACAAAAAGGGTTTAATTTTAAATTTTATTATATATGGGTTTTGTCATTGTTGTTATAATTGATATTTTATTAAAATAAATACTAACCATTTGTTTAAAATTCTAAACCAATAAATACAATTTTATTTTGATAAATATTATTGTATTATTTATTTGTTGTATAAAATGAATTGAATTTACTAAAAGTATGAAACTATTATACTGTAAAATAAATAATATGAATAATATTATAAAGTCATACAGAATTTAAAAAAAATAGAGTATTTTATTGTGTTATAATAAATATACAGCAATGTTAGTTATTAGTATTTTTATTTCTACATAATTATTAGGGTCAAGTGAGGTAAATTTGAACCGCTCTAAACTAATAAATAAAAGAAGCATTTAATTAAATTATTAATCAATATATGACAAAATTGTAAATGGAGTTGTTTAGCTTATAGTAGAAAATAGATAAAAGTGGTAAAATTAATTTAATTTATTGCTGGTTTTTTCGAATAACTGACAACTAAATTGAAGTTTTAGTTTTGTAATAATTTTGCACTGTGAAAATAAATCACAGATTATATTTTGTTTTTTCATTTTTATTATTTTATATTTTTATCTCTTTTTAATATTGTTATCGCTGTATGTGTCTGAATTGTACGTAAAAATATTTGTAATGTAACAATAGAAGCTAGTTTAGTCGTAATAAACTTCAAATAAAAATTTAAAAATTAAAAAAATGATCAAATAACTGATTTTTTAATTGAAGTTTTAAGAATATGTAAAAAATAAATCCGAGAAACTGAAAAATTTTGAGAATTCAGTTCTTACATCACAAAACGTATAAAAGAATTATAAATAAGCGTATACGTAATAATAACCAAAAATACTTGCCATGCACGTTTTCAAAAAATTCAGTTTATAGAATATACGTAATAATTGTTAATTAATTTTAACGTCATGTGAGTTGAATAATAAAAAAGTTAGATTTGTATCATTATTCTTAATTTTTTTTTTCTTAATATAACTTTTAGTCTGATTATTATTTGATAATTACTTTTTTGATTTATTATTTGTGTGCAAACAACGATGATGCAGTTCAATATTATAACACTGTATTGGTTTTAAACGTATATTACAGGCTAAACAGTGAAACGTAATGCTAATAAGTAGAACAAATAATTCTAATTCAAAATGTCTAAACTAACTTTTCTAAAAACAGTCGACGTAACGTTTATTGCTTCAATACCTTTTCTCGGGACGGCGGCTGGCTGATCGTTTTAGCCCAATCATTAAGATAAACTGATGGTGTTTCGGTCCATGAAGACCCTTGGTTAAGATGTCGGCGATCATCTCGTTTGTGGAGACGAGACATAACTTTGCCATTCTTAATCTTGTCGCGTAAGAAATGGTATCTCATATCGATATGCTTGCTTTGGTTGTAGAATACTGGGTTCTCGGAGAGTTTTAGTGCTTGCTAATTGTCATTGTGTTTTAGTGCTTAAACCACACCAATTTCAATCATTATATTTTGGAGATATATGGCTTTCTTGGTTGCTTCGGACATGGCCATGTATTCAGCTTCGTTTGAGCTTAGCGCCACCGTACGTTGCTTCTTGGATTCCCATGATATTAGAAAATTTTCACACAAGAAACAATAACCGGTGAACGATTTTCTGTACGTTGAGTTGATCCCCTAGTCAGCGTCCACAAAACCTTTCACTTTTGTATTTGCTGGACTATAGCAGAGACTAATGTCGGCGGTACCTAATAGGTATTCGAAGACACGTTTTGCAGCTAGCCAATGTTCTTTTTTGTATCAGTGACTAAACTGTCCCAGGTAGCTGACAGCATAACAAACATCAGGTCTCGTTGATGTAGATAGGTAAATCAGCGCACCAACCAGTTTACAAAATAGATATTTTGTTTTTTGATCTGCTAAAGCGTTTTGACCATTTGTTAGCTTTGTATTTGAGTTGAGTGAAGTCAGTACGGGTTTGCAGTCCGACATATTAAAACGTTTCAGTAGTTCTATCACAAACCCTTGTTGATTCAGTCGTATTCGGTCGCTTTCCTTGGTGAATTTAATTCTCAAACAATACTTGGCTTTGCCCAAATCCTTGACTTCAAATTTCGTTTGCAACATATGTAGTAGCTGCGTTGCCGTTTCATCGCTTCTTGACGCCACGTGGATGTCATTAACGTAGACAACTATAAGCTACAATATCCTCCCCTCGCTTTAGTAGGTAGATGCTTGGATCTGCATGTGTGTAGTTTTGCTGGATTCTTAATTTCCACTTCATTTACTTGATGTTTATCAACGTGTTTTTGGTTTCTAACGTTATCTTTGATGATAATTTCTTCAAGTTTTGGTTGTTTTTTGAAGTCGTTAGTTTTTCATAAAATTCTGGTTTTATCTATCACAAATTTTACGTCGCGGGAAATTTCCAATTTCTTTTCTTCTAAGAGCCAGATTTGGAAGCCTTTCTGATTTTTGGGATAACCAAGCAAAATTCCAGGTTTTCCACAAATGTCTTAACTTGCTCTTTGGGCTTTGATTTAGGCAATATACTTGGGCCAAGATTTTTTTCAATTCGTTCATGTTTGGAGTTTTTTGCCACTATAATTCGAATGGTGTCTTTCCATTTAAACTACTTGATGGGCAGCAATTTTTAATGTAGCAAGCTGTGTTCACCACCTCTGCCCAGAAGAATTGAGGAAGTTTAGACTACAATAAAAAAAACACCTTGCTGGTTCTAAGAGTGTCCTGTTGGTTTGTTCGAAGATGCCATTTTGTTCCGGTGTGTAGGCAATTGTCAATTTTCTTCCAATACCTTTTATTTTTAGATACTCGTCAAATAACTTGTACTGTTGTCTGATTGAAGTGATTTCACTTGTTTTCCAGTTTGATTCTCGACACTGTTCACGTATTCTATAAATTTTGAAAGTACTTGGTCCTTTGATTGCAAGAATTTCTCTTCCTTCCAACCTGTAGTATCATTGGTGAAGGTTACAAAGTATTTTATTTTTCCTTAAAATTCTGTTTTCATTGAGCAGCAAACGTCTGAGTGAAAAATTTCAAGCTTTTCGGTTGATCGTTCGGGGGCTTTCTAAAAACTGGAACGCGTCATTTGTGTTCTCGCACACACGTCGCATTCAAAATCTTTGAATTTTACTTCCGTAGCATGCAGATTCTTGCATGCTAAGGCGTCCTTTAAGCTGCGCAAGTTTAAGTGACCCAATATTTTGGTGATATTTGCAAAAATTATGATTCAATTTTGCTAAGCATGCTACGTCATTGAAAATGTTGTTGCTTTTGGATACTATATACAAGTCGCCTACGCGCTTTGTACTAAGTACAACTTCATTTTGGTTGGTTCAAATTATTGCTTCATCGCGCGTAAATAGCACTTTGTGATCTTTATCGGTTATTTTACTTACGGACAGGCAAGCGCCCGTAGTACGTTCGTCAATGTCACGTTTGCTACACTTCTGTCGTTTTCAGCCCCAAAATCTATTTTGCCGATTGCCGATATGTTTGTTGTATCCTCGTTAGCTAAACTTAGCTTTCCAATTCGATTCTTGTCAATGTCTTTGCACAAGTGTGACGTGGCATCACTGTCAAGACACCACTGTTTGTGAATATTCTTATTTACATTGAAACATGCGTTTGTTGTCTCATTTCTTGCTTTATTTGGGCAATTTTTGGACAAATAACCTATTTGTCTGCATTTGTGGCACTTGCAAATTTTTTTGTTAGTTCAGCTTGCTTGGGTTTCTCACTTTGTTTCCGGTATTTTTTCTCACTTTGTTCCCCTTTTCTTGCATTGCTTTCTTTCATTATTTTTACCCGTATAACTTCTGGAGTCGGCAACTCTCCGCGCGATTCGATTGCGCACCGAACATTTTTGTACCAGCCGGATAGACCACGGATAGACTGTGTAAAAGCAAAATGGCTAATAGGTTTATTTCTACGTTCGTGGTATCTAGCTTGTCTACGGCGTCAAAAAATCGGTCTAAGTGCTCGCGTAAATCAGCGCCGTCCGCCACTTTTTGTTGAGTCAGCCTTTTTAACAGCGTTGCCTTTTGTGCTCGTTTTCTGGATTGGTAAATGTTTGCAAGTTTTTTCCAAATTTCTTTTGACGTTTCACACCCTTTCACTTGTTTAAGTTCGTTATTGCACTTAGCTTTTCTATTATTTTTTATCCTTTCCACGATGGCTGCAGCGTTTGCGTTTCCTGCTTGTGGCTCCTGTTTAACAATTTTTCCGTTTGCATAACCGAACGCGACGTTTTTAACAAGTAAAACTTCAACTTGTATTTGCCTAAGTGACATAATTATTCTTATTCAGCGGTTCGATTTGAAAATGGGTAGTCATTTTTACAGGTTCTATTCACTACACAACTGTACTGTTTGTTTCCTTACCGGGACACAATATTCGCACATCGTTTAGATTTCACGATTTTGCTTTCACTTGTTTTTTTCATAAACTTATTTAATCCGTTCAATTACAGCCGTTTTTCTGGGTCCATAACCTGTTCAAACAACGATGATGCAGTCAAATAATAATACACAACACAGTGTATTGGTTTTAAATGTATATTGCAGGTTAAACAGTATTATAAACGTAATGCTAATAAGTAGAAGGAATAATAAGTAAAAAACAGTATAAGCATAAAAAGAAAATAAAGAAACTAATCTTGCTACAATAATTAATAAGCTGTATACAAATCAAATTGTATTTGAAGTTGTAAGTCTATAAATAAACATAGGTGAAAACCTAATCCTAATATTCTCAATATATTTTTTAATTATTCGTATCATAAAATATTATATTATGTTACAATAAGGTTTATTATAATTTTATCTTAGCTACAAAACAATAGATGCACACAAATGGTAAAAAAATACCTATTATGTAGTAATCAAAAATAACATAATTGTAAAAATACAATTTTTATACACTACTGTTTAAATACAAACTTCACACATTTATTTAAAATTTAGTTAAAATATTATGAAGTAAGTATTTGTAAATATATCTAATAAATATAGAAACAATAATAAAGATTCAATAATAATAAATATTTTATGCGCGCCCCTGATGCAAATCTATATAAATACGTAAATACATAATATAGTTTTGTAAAAATACGAATTGTTTTTGTACCCTGCACCTCCTGAAAAGGTGCGGGGAATGGGGATGTAGTTTATAAATAAATATATAATCGGCTATGATGCTCGCTAGCTCGAGTAAGTTATGTTATTCTGCGCAGTAGGCGTACAACCTTAATTCAACTATTTAGCAACAGGAACCAGCACATGTCGGACAAATTTCAATTTTATTGGTTTCGCGGGTAGACGCTGCCCTTAAGCGGTTATTGTTTGCAGAGGGTTGATCTGTTTTTGTAGTTTTGACAGGATTAATTTTCGGCTTTACGTAGCTACGTGCAGTAGGAGGCATTGAACTGAACTCTCTGAAAATGACGTGTTCCGCACAAGCGACGTAGATGAACTTCTGATAGAGTGATCAGCATAATGGGTCATACATTTTTCGTTACCTGTATAAATTTGATGGGTAAAATATTTATGGATCACCCTGTAAAACGTACATTTGAAACGATTGAAGTCCGCAACAGTTTCTTCGCACAAGTTGTAGATTTGACAGATCTTGATATTTGTCAAAACTAACCTATAAATTAATCTAATTCGTTTTTGCAGGGAAGTAATTTATAATTTAACTAGATAAACGTTTTCATACACATATATAGCAAAATTAAATACCATGACTAAATGTAGTGACTATATAAAGACGGAATTCCCACAAATCGACGACGACTTGCATCAATATGTTGAAGGTTAGTTTTAGAAACATGTTTCAATCTATTTGAATACACACAATTTTCTATTTCCTTCTTTATAGATGTGCTTAAAAATGGAGCAGACGATTTTCAAGACAGCGAAGAAATTTACGATGCAGTCGGAGAGGTTTTGCAGGAAGTGTCCTGTGATAAAACCGAGGAAGATATTAGGTAATGTAATATTTTGTTACATCAGCTAAAATGTGTACATATGCTTCAAATTTATATATATTACTATTCAATGTGTTGTTTTATATTTACGTTTTCAAGTTGATATTTTTGATTGATTGCGTTGTATGTTAAATAGGTATGTGTCTAGTACACTGCTACTTTAGTCTATTCATGTTAGGGTGGAATATTAGATAGGTTTTATACATTGCTTTTGTTATTTTTATACCAAGGTCTGTTTTCATCTAGTAATAAAAATTCTGTGGTTTATTAATTACAAATTTAAGTTAATGACATTTAACATTTACTAATAATTAAAATTGAGCGATTAAAAAGTAATATTTTATTTTGTTGGTAGCGTATCAACGTTTTGAAATTCAATAAAATGATGTCAACTAACGTAGCTATAATTTGTCTGAAAAGGGATATCACTGACCAGTACCAAAGTAGTCTGACATATTGGTTGCAGAATAATACTTTACATTATCCATTATTATATCATTTGTTTGTTCTAATGTTGTTCAAATGTGATAAAAAGAATTTGATGCAGAAATGGTTTCTAAAATGAGCACATTCATGTTTATTTTTGTAAATAATAAAAAATAAAATAAGACACTTTAACAGCATACTATAGTATAATATTTAATCTAATAACATATTCTAGAAAGTATGCACAAATGATTAATCATTATGTTATTTCTTTTTGTTACTGAACTTCATCTATTCCATCTTTTTTCAGTATAGTATTTTATCTCATTTGCTTTTCCTTCATTACACTGCATTCTTTCAGCTATCGACCATTGCAATTCATTTTTAAGTAAATAAATAACTAATTAAGATTGTCTTTGGTGATAAGTTTGATCATTACACTTAATATAGTTTCAAATTGTGATACTAGTCACAACAGATTTCATAGTTAAGTTAGTATACTTCTACAAGAAAAGAACATTTAGAAAAATGCAGATACACTCGCAGATACATTATATTAAATTAAAACAGGGTCATAATAATTTTTGTTGCATGGGTCGATAAATGTTTTCCATAGCTTCTCCACACAACCCTCACATTCATCCATTCCAAATTGGCACTTCCAAATCATCATCTATTCATTTTACTATTTACATATCATTTGCATTTTCTGGGTATAGACCCAGGATAAGTTCATAATTCCCATTGTGTCTTTATTGTTCATTCACTTGTGCTCATATCGCCCTGTCTCTCATTATTTTGATCCATACCCTTCTTCTTTGTATTTATTACCATTCTATTCTTTTTAGTATAACCTTAGTTTAGATTTTCTATAATTCCATCATTCCCATTGTGTCTTCACTGTTCAATCACTTGTTTTGTTTGATTTTGTGCTAAAATAGCTTGTCTCATTATTATTTTGGTTTATATGCCTCATTCTTACTACTTCTATCTGTTAGCTTTCTTTTTACTTAAATAATGGTTCTTATGCCAGGCGCTCACGGCAGGTAGCGGATGCGGCGGAGTGGTTCTGGCTCGTGGCCTGGTTGCAGCTTTATGTTTGAACACACTAGTATAGTGCTGTGGTAGTAGTTCAGGTTTCAGTTTTGTCAGAAGAAGATGAAAATATTAGAATAATGTCACATTTCTCATTTGATAAGGGAAATTTATGACAAAACGTGATATCAGAATAAGGGCTCAGCATATAATAAGTACATAAAAATGTTATCGGCTCATAGTTACTGCAATGCTCCTTAAGCGGCGTACTATACCACTCTGATGACATGTCACACTGTACGCCAGTACATAGTAGCTATTTCTGTGAGTCTTAGGGATCAGTCATAAAATAATTTGTTCTAGTTTTTGTAGATCTATATTTAGAGCCGGTATTTTAATCATATCTTAATGTTTAACTAAGTTTATTTCACATTGTGATTTTAGATTAAAAATTTCCGAAATTTATTTTATTTATGATTTTTTTTCTGTAAAATGTAAATTGTATTATTCCTACGTTTTTCAAAATATTATTAATTAAAAACATGTAATGCACAACATTTTTAAGCAACAAAAGCAGCATGTTACATAATATAACTAAACCTATTTACAAAAAATGTATTATGACACACAAAGTCAATTTTTAATAGAAAAACACATCATTGATTTGAACTGAGCTTAAACTCCAATCTTAGTTTAAGTGTGAATTGAAATACCGGCTTGATGAAAGGCAGACTGACGAGGTTTGTAGAACTGAAACAATTGTCTGTACTTGACTTTTGGCTGCTGTGAACGTTAGATTGAGTTTGAATAAATTATTGACGATTCAAAATCAACCTGTGAAATTTAGTTCTTCTGTCTAAAAATATGAGAAATTCTTAGTTTTTAAACTTTTCCTTAATGTATCAAAGTTCTAATTTTTATAAATATATGTAATTTATGCCAGACAAATTGAAAAGTTAATTTTTAATGTAAATGCTTAAAAACATAAAATATGTTTAGTTTTTCTTCAGTCTATAAAAGTCTTCATTTTTGGAAATCAACAAAATATATCAAAAATTTAAAAACAACTTTTTTGTGACCTGAATAGGCTTTAAAAATTTCTGATCTTTTTCCTCAATGTATAAAGTCCTAATTTTTGGAAACCAATGTAATTTATGATGGACATATTGAAATAATTATAATAAAAAATAAAAAAACATTTTCTGGCCCCTTAGGCTAAAAAATATTAAAAAGTATAGACCAGGAATTTTAAACAAAATAAATCTTATCAAAAGTTTGAAAAATAAAATTTGTGGTTTTTTTAAGCTTAAAAATATGGAAAATTCTTAGTTTTTAAGCTTTTTTTTGATGTATCAGTCTTATTTTTTGGAATCTAAAAAAAAATGGTTTTGTGCTTTTTTTTGGTACTAACAAAATCAACATTGCAACCTGCATTCATTTGCATTTTTTACAAAACCGTCTATAGAAGATTGAAGTTTAAAATAAATCTCTTTTCTTTTTGGCTTTTTTTCAAAGTTTTATATTTTGGAAATGAGCACACATTCATAACAGGTGAAAAAAATTAAATTCTGAACGAAAGAACGTTTTTTGACTTTTTTATTTCTGAGTGATTTGGGTGTAAAGATTTAAAACTAGAAATAATTAATTAAAAGTGAAATGATAAGAATGGTTTGGAAGTCACCTAATAAGCTGTTGGGTCCCATCAAACTTTTTAAACAAGTCATGGACTCACTGTACGAAAAAAAAAACGTTATTTTAAGTTTTTGACGTAAAAGTTGTTATATTTTTGAAAAAAGTGGATGTCTGGTAAGTCTAACTAAATAAATGTTGACACAAGTATGTTACTAGAATACATCGAACAATCGCTAACTGTTTGTAAAAACAAAATTTACTAATAAAATGCAATGTTACTATTTAACACCAACTTGCAAGTTATGACGCTTGACTGTGTAAACCTATTTAGTCAAAAATAAATTAATAAATATTTTTTATCTGTTCCTTTAATGTTAACTAAACTTATTGTTTGTAATAATGTTGACTATGCTCCTATTTTCAAAATTCTTTTTTGTTGATTTAAGAGCAATTTGGTAATACTTTTTTTTTGTAGAACTATCTGCGATGAACTATTGAAGATTTTAAAACCAGGAAAAAGCGTTGTTAAACAGAATGGACCAACAAAAGTATTAAATGCACCAGTACATTTAGGTTCAATGGCTGCAAATTTAGAGAACAATGTAGATGATATGAAAAGTATTTGGGTGATGCAACGGGATGACAGTTTGGTTAATATATTCAAATTGTTCTGTTTGTATTGTTGTGTAATTAAATAATATTTTAGAAAGTAGATTCAAGAAAATTGGAAAAGGCTCAAGCCAAACTACAAGAGAAACAGGAGAAGAGATCCAAAGATGGTGGTTTTAAGACACCATATGTTCCTAAACTCGAAACTGCCACCGCATCTCAGGTAATTGTATTTGTACTTGCACTGGTAAAACTTATGTCATTGTATATAAATAAAATATATTTTCATAATGATTAATTATTTGTTTCTTGCTAATAATGGTGAATAATTTTTTAAAATTATAATATAAACTTGTTTCTAGTTCAATAAAAATCTGGACAATCGATAAATGGAATAAACTTTCTAATTCATTATTTCTCATGACTTATATTCCACAAATATTCCAGGTCATAGGTTCACAGGCTCCTTAAATCTCGCCTTCAATATGATAGTGTGGTTTTACTCATTGAAATTCAAAGCTCTTTTTATTTTATTGTGAAATTAAGTAATTCCTAAATTTCGTATATTTGTCGAAGTTTATAACAATTTAAAACAACATATGAAATTGTGTACGAAGTACTCAACCACGAAAAATGTTTTAGGTAACTAGTAAAAAAGAAATCAAAATGGAGGCTAAAGGAAATAACCGGACTACAGATATAAGAATTGAAAATTTCGATATAGCTTATGGCGATCGGTAAGTACATTAGTTACAACTACTTGAAGCAATATTATATACTTTTAATTTTAGTGTGTTACTGACTGGTGCAGACATCACGTTAGCTTTTGGCAGAAGATATGGATTTGTGGGTAGAAATGGTTTAGGCAAAACAACATTACTTCGGATGATTTCAAGTGGGCAATTGCGGATACCCTCACATGTTACCATTTTGCATGTCGAACAAGAGGTAAAAAAAACTTATTATTATTACTTTGCTTATTTTGCAACAATAATATTATCACTAATTACATGTATTAAATAAAAAAAATCTAATTTCAGGTTGTAGGAGATGAGACATTAGCTTTAGATAGTGTTTTAGAATGTGATACAGTAAGAGAAGGTTTACTGAAAAAAGAACGAGAATTGAATGCTGCTATAAATAGCGGGTCAGTATTTTTTGCTTCAATATATAAAATAGGTATCTCATTCGTTGATTTTAGGTCACCTGATCCGCAACTATCAAATGATTTAACAGAGGTTTATGCTCAGTTACAAAATATAGAATCAGATAAAGCACCAGCTAAGGCCTCAATTATTTTGAATGGTCTTGGTTTTACATCCGAAATGCAAGCAAGGCCAACAAGAACATTTTCAGGTGGATGGAGAATGCGTTTGGCGTTGGCTCGGGCTTTATTCTCAAGGTAGTTATTATGTATTAATAAATAAGATAATGAAATATGCAAGAAAAATGTATTACTAACTTTGCCATTTAGGTGTGAATTAATATGCATACTGTCAAACCTCTAATAGTGTGATTTGCTGATGAAATTTAACCATACAATTGGTAGTTTGACCACAATGTTGCCAATCAAAGCATTCTATTCATATCTTGTTGACTTAAATTGATTGCAAAGTACAAATATTACTTGATTTTGTTTTCTTTCAGACCTGATCTACTATTACTAGATGAACCTACTAACATGTTAGATATAAAAGCCATTATCTGGTTAGAAAATTATCTCCAGAATTGGCCGACCACACTATTAGTAGTTTCTCACGATCGTAATTTCTTAGATTCTGTGCCGACAGATATTCTTTATTTACATTCACAACGCATTGAACCATACAGAGGAAACTATGAACAGTTTATGAAGACTAAAACTGAAAAGCACAAAAATCAGATGAGAGAATATGAAGCCCAGCAACAACACAGAGCGCATGTACAAGAATTTATTGATAGATTTAGGTACAATGCCAATCGAGCTTCTAGTGTCCAGTCAAAGATCAAAATGTTAGAAAAACTGTAAGTTTAGCAATCTTGCGCTACTTATCAAATACTCACTAATTTACCTATTTCAGTCCTGAATTAAAACCAATCGAGAAAGAAGTGGATGTAACTTTAAAATTCCCAGAAACTGAACCGTTATCTCCACCGATATTACAATTAAGTGAAATTTTATTCAAATATAATGCTGAAAGGATTATATTTAGTGATGTTAACTTGAATGCTACTCTTGAATCAAGGATTTGTATTGTTGGTGACAACGGAGCTGGTAAAACAACACTCTTAAAAATAATTATGGGAATGCTTGCACCAACTCAAGGGGTTCGCCACACTCATCGGAATTTAAAGTTTGGCTATTTCAGTCAGCATCATGTTGATCAATTAGATATGAACGTTAATTGTGTGGAGTTGCTTCAATCAAGTTACCCAGGCAAACCTATTGAGGAATATCGAAGACAATTAGGTAGCTTTGGTGTTTCGGGTGATTTAGCTTTACAAACAGTGGGCAGTTTATCGGGAGGACAGAAATCGCGAGTTGCTTTTTCTAGAATGTGCATGGGTACACCAAATTTCTTAGTTCTTGATGAACCGACCAATCATTTGGATATCGAAACTATTGAAGCTTTAGGCAAAGCTATAAATAAATACACGGTAAAATAATAATATAAAAATAATGTTATCAAATTAATTGTTATATTTTTAGGGTGGTGTGATTCTTGTTTCTCACGATGAGAGATTAATTCGTATGGTATGTAAAGAGTTATGGATTTGTGGTAATGGATCTGTAAAAAGTATAGAAGGTGGCTTTGATGAATATAGGAAGATAGTGGAACAAGAATTGGAGGCCCAATCGAAATAATATATAATTTAACTTTAATATAAGGCAATTGTAAAATTTGTAAACAATATGTTTGTAAATATTATTGCATAATATGTTTTAATATTTATTGAAAGATTATATTATATTAAGATGCAGCCGGCTTTTAATTTGTCTCAAATATGAATTAATCATGGCTGTGCTATGTCTTTTAA
Organism: Tachinus rufipes; assembly: GCA_963932245.1. Lineage (NCBI taxonomy): Eukaryota > Metazoa > Arthropoda > Insecta > Coleoptera > Staphylinidae > Tachinus > Tachinus rufipes. The sequence continues at coordinate 83,637,654 of OZ010744.1, forward strand.
AAATACAATAAACAATTTTGTTGAATATATTTTTTAAATTATGTTATTAATATTTATATTATTTATGGTTTTACAGAATTAAATTTATTTGTAAAATTGTTTTTTATATTTTTAATATTTCATATTGGCATTTTTATGTATCAGAAAAAGAATAAAGTCAAAAAAAAACATTTGATATCTTAAAGAAAATATAAATTGTTTGATACATATGGTCTTTAATTATTACTACCATAAAATGAATCTTAATTGTTTTCAGATTATCACAAAAAATATGGTTTTATTTATCATTAATTATATTTAATATATGCTTCTATTTGACTACTAGTTTTGCTAGGTTTACAGACATTTGGGTTCGAACACTCACAATTGAGCAGCCTCTATTACAATCGGGATTACTTTTTAAGTTGATAGCTGGAATGGTAACTATTTTATGTAGTCATTTATATGCTAGTTTTGTATTTTAAATCAGTTTTGATTCACATTAGATTATAGTAAATGTCATGTACACATTCATATATCAATAAAACTGATATGTATGAACACTACGCAGACATGACAAGACAGCGTCGTCGGATAAACTACTCCAAAGTTATACCTGGTATAACACAATGCATTTTACAAATGCTTAGTTTATTCTCTAGGATAACCTATTGAAACGTCAATTGTGCCGTAAGTTGTTTATAAGCAAATTTAGATTGTCTCCTCTATAACGTAAATGTGTTTAAATCAGATAGTGACAACAAAATGACTAAAATTGGATCAACAAATCCTACTTTTTTCCTTATTTATTTTTACAAATATTATATGTGAGGCTTAAGAGGTTATGTGCATTATACTAGGTATAAGCACCGAGCACCGGATAAGTTATTCTTTAACTGGGGATTGTAAAAGCGGCCCAATTGTAATAGTAAGTGGAAGTTTTTTGCATTTCATTTGTTACAACTTTTTACCGCTCTTTAATTGACACTACTGGAAGCGAAAACCGCAGATACTAACGCACGGTTTTTGCTCACGCCTAGTGTAGTGTAAAAGTTTTGTCACACTGTTCAAAACCGCAAATAAAACTCCATATCTAGCAGCGTACGTTTTAAATTTGAAATAAAACCTTTCTTTAAACGAAAATACTATACAGTAAACACATAATATTCCAACTTGACAGTCTTGGCAAAATTTACTTACTTTCAAGTAAAATCGTGCGGGCAACCTTTACGTCCGTGAAATGACCACTGGATCGAAACAATGAAACATAATATTACCTTCAAAAGTAGGTTATATGTACTTTGCTTCTGTGGTACGGCGTTAGATTGGCGTGGAACGTACATATACGTCAACAGCAACATTGAACACCAATTTACTTTTAAAATCTTGTACAAGATTTGTAACTGTCTTGAGTCATACCCGTGCGACTCCTTTTGTATTGAATAACGTTATGCCGCTTGAAACGAGCAACAGTATTTGTGCGGAAATGTCCTGACGGGGACTGCAAGCACAGCGACTTGAGTTGAGTGCTTAGTTCTTGGTTTATCTATCAAAAGATCTGAACTAGTAGTTGAGTCGGCACCAGGTTGATTTTCGTCTATTGAAAGCTGTAACGTCGTATGGGGATTGTGACTTAAAGTTGCAACAATTGGCGACTTAGAGTAAAGGCAATCCCACAGGCTCGTCACCGCAAAGAACTCCCGATACCTAGGGGAGCTAAATAGTTGGATGGGTTTTTAGCCAAAATTAAACTGTCCCACCCCACCAGAATGACTTCCAGATAGTCCTACCACTTAGCTAACGTCTCTAAAAGTTAACACAACCAAATTGTACATCTTGGTTCAAACCAAGATTAACTTAATCTGTAAAACTTCTGATTGAGAAGAATCTACATAAATTTTGCTACTATAAGAGAGAACTCACACAGCTAAAAACTATACCTATAAAAACTGTACTGTCAATCTCTACCAGCTTTGGATAAAATCAACCTCTCTCTCCAAAACTGGATTTACAAGTGCTCCATCTAATTACGTTTGATCTGATCGATTTAGACAACTATGGAGATCACTCGGGAGTTGAACCTAAACTTAGCTGAAGTCGGCCACCATCACTGGATAACATGGTTACCTCACATCTTGACGCGGACCTGAAACTCTATCGGAGATTACCTTTGGAGCAGCACCAGAATGACTTTAGCTTATTTAAGCCTCAGATATCCACGTCTAGAAAAAACAACGTTTTCCGAACCGGCAAAACGTCGTCAGAGAAGACACCGTAGCAAAATCGAGCATTTGTCAACACCAACTTCACTATGAAACAGCAACCAAAACTTAGATCGAAGCGCGTTACAAAATCCAGACGCCGGCAAGTAAAGTTGCAACAGCACTTAGATACCCTAATCTCGACTGAAGTTACTGGTTAGCCTTCGATGTCAGAAACTACTTGCGCAATGCTGAAGATGTACTCTTTAAATTTCCTGCCACCCTTGAGAAAACCAAGCAAAAATGGAAACAGCAAACAAAAATATCCTGGAGGTTTCGGATCAATTTGCCCCACGGACGCAAGTAAATCCATTGGCAAAGCGTCGCAAGAAAATGCACCAATATATCACCTTGGCTGCCGATTTTATTATAAACATTTATGACGACAAAAAAGACTTCACACCGCTGCACTACGCTTGGAATGAACCGATGTAAACGCAGTGGAATATAAAGGGACTGAAGAGTTATATTTGGAAGTGACAGAAACAGAGATTGCAATTTACATTGTCGAAGACGGAAGTTGCTTCACAGCTGAAGTCACCATACCATAGGCAGAGATATCGGACGTGAATGAAAAAGAAGATTGTTAGGTTAATCACAACTAAGGTACAACGAGCAATACTCCGTCAGTGGACAAACCTCAAGTGCTGAAAGTTAGTAAAATAAATATTGACAAGTATGGAAAGAGGAAGAAGAAGGACAACAACACAACACTAGGTGCTGAACATTACACAATTGTCAGACGCTATTCAAAGCAACCAGCAAACAAGCAAAACGCAAAAAAAACTTTAAAGCGCGTTACATCGTCGACACAATAAACGCAACAACCTTAAAATGCGTTATATTATTGACACAAAAGACGTGCCTGTGATTAGCTTCAATTGGATAAACAGAACAGTTTCTTTTGGCAACAAGACAATTTGCTGTCAATAGTATTATGACTTCATAAAAATCATATTTAAGCTACATTTAGAATTTTGTAGTTAAAACTTTTTGTAAAGCATTCTGGACCGTTTTTAAAACTTTAATAAAGAGACACTTGAAAACATAGTTACAGTTGACAGCAACAAGAATCGCACTTGAAATTCAACTTGTAACTCAAACGTCGCCTCGACACCTTAGTGCACAACCCGCCATAACTCCTTCTTCAACCCTTTCTCTTGAACCTCTTTCCAAATTGACAGCAAAAATCCGATCCGCGTCGCCTCTGCTATACTATATCACTATATTTATTAGGTATTTCATTTTAAATAAAGAAGTTAAAGTACGTTTTTTATCATGCGGCAGTGCCACAACATATAAATTATGTAATATAAACATTTCCATAAATACGAGTAGAGCAGCACCTTGATAGAAACAACAAAGTAGATAGTGAGTGTAAATTTAATCAATTAACGCAGTACCTACACATGCACAAGGGACGCTCGCTCTGTAATGGGCAAACATTCATATACTTTTGAAATCCTTAAGTATCTCTTTATTAATAACTGCGGCAGCTTTAGGCTTAAGTAAAATAGACCTTTTGAGACCAAGCTTATTCTATTCAGACATTTCCACCTTTAATTAGTTATACTTATATTATTTACAAATTTTTAAGGAAAATAATTCTCTATTGATGTCTTTGTAAGAGTTTAAAAAAATATATAAAAAAATAACTTGGCTATGAACAATAATTAAAGAATAACTGATTTAAAAGTTATGTCAAAAATTGTATTCTCTTTAAAATAGTTTTTATGTATTATTATGTGAAGTTGGTATTAAGCTATTTTATAAATATTACAAAAATATATAAGAAAACAGTTGAAATTTTTGAATTATCCAGGGTTCTGTAACGAGCAGGAATTAATAAAAACTGACTTCTGAAGTTGGTATTAACAAAAATATTATATTTTTAATAACTTAAATTTGCACCAACAAAAATTATCAAATTAATTTCGTCATTAATTTAACTATTCTACTACATTTGCGATAACGTTTATCGCAATGACTTCGTTATTAATTCAAAATTTTTGCCGGCGATCTTTTTTCGTACGGCATCATTAATTTAAACTCAATAACAAGCTTTAAGTTAATTGCATTTTTCAAAACTTTGTTTGAATGTTAAAAAACACCCTGTATAATTAAATTTGAAATTCCCACTACAAATGCATTCGTGTCTATCTTCAATCCATTTCAGATTAAACGTCAAATTATTGGTCTTGTTGTCAAATGACGTGTCGGTGTAAAATATTATAAATCTTATGAAATAAACGAATCAAATAAACCATTTAATTGTACAATAATATTAAGTAAACATGAGTTCCTTCAAAAAGGATAAGAAAGAAGAAGAAGATGGTAAGTGTGCAATGGTTAATTGAAAAACATAATTTAACCTCATCACTATTTGTAGGAAATTCTATCTATGCATCAATTGAGAAGACCACAGTTCTTCAAGAATGCCGAACATTCAACGAGACACCTGTTAACCCCAAAAAATGCACCCGCATTATGACCATGATTTTATATTTGCTCAATCAAGTAAGTTATAATTTGAATATCGATTAATTTAATAAACGTTTATTTAATTAGGGTGAACAATTGAGTGCCACTGAAGCAACCGAAGCCTTTTTTGCAATGACTAAACTCTTTCAATCACAAGACGTGATTCTACGCAGAATGGTATATTTGGGAATTAAAGAATTAAGCTCGATTGCTGACGATGTAATCATTGTTACATCCAGCTTAACTAAAGATATGACTGGTAAAGAAGATTTATACAGAGCTGCTGCTATTAGAGCATTATGCAGTATAACTGATGCAACAATGTTGCAAGCAATTGAAAGATACATGAAGCAAGCTATTGTTGATCGCAATTCAGCTGTGAGCAGTGCAGCACTGGTCAGCTCATTACATATGACTAAAATGGCCAATGATATTGTTAAGAGATATGTGAATGAGGCACAAGAAGCTATAAATAGTGATAAGTATGTAAATTTTATGTTGTGTATTTTAAATATTAATGCATTTTATAATTTATAGTATTATGGTGCAGTATCATGCTTTGGGTGTTTTATATCATATTAGAAAATCTGATCGTTTGGCTGTAAATAAATTGGTGGCCAAACTTACAAAATCATCTTTAAAGTCGCCATATGCAGTTTGTATGTTGGTAAGTTAAGTTAGAGTTGATAGGGTAATTTGGAATTGCACTAAAATTTAGAAAACATTGTTTATCGCTACATAATACATGACAAGCTAAGCAAATATATAAAATAACTTTTTCCAGTTGTAGTTTGGAATATTTGTTTTTAAAGTAGTCAATAATAGTTGATATTAACAACTAATTCTTTTTGATTAGATTCGTATGAGTGCAAAACTGATTGAAGAAGAAGATGCGAGTAATGATTTCCCATTTTTCGATTTTATTGAAAGTTGTCTGAGGCACAAATCAGAGATGGTCAATTATGAGGCAGCACATGCTATTGTAAACCTTAAAAGAACTACTAGTAGGGAACTAGCCACGGCAATTAGTGTATTGCAATTATTCTGCGGATCACCTAAACCTACATTAAGATTCGCAGCAGTACGCACACTCAATCAAGTTGCCATTTCCCACTTGGCTGCTGTTACGGCATGCAATATTGATTTGGAAAATTTAATTACTGATTCAAATAGATCCATTGCTACATTGGCAATTACAACTTTGCTTAAAACTGGTAACATATTATTTTATTAGTGCTTATTGAAATATTAATAATGATTATTTTAGGTGCTGAATCATCCGTTGATCGTTTGATGAAGCAAATAGCCACTTTTGTCTCTGAAATTAGTGATGAATTTAAAGTCGTAGTAGTGCAGGCAATAAGAGCTCTTTCTTTAAAATTCCCACGTAAACATAGTGTGTTAATGAATTTTCTATCAGCTATGTTACGTGATGAAGGGGGTTTAGAATATAAAGCGTCAATTGCTGATACTATAATAACCATCATTGAAGATAATCCAGAAGCTAAAGAAACTGGTTTAGCACACCTTTGCGAGTTTATTGAGGATTGCGAGCATACCTCTTTGGCTGTAAGGATATTACATTTGCTTGGAAAAGAAGGACCTCGAACCAAACAACCTTCTAGGTATAAATTAATGAAATTCTGTTTGTATTAATATTAATAAAATTTATTTTCAGATATATAAGATTTATTTATAATCGTGTCATTTTGGAGAATCCGACAGTCAGAGCTGCTGCCATTTCAGCAATGGCCCAATTTGGTGCTACTTGTCCAGATTTATTAGAGAATATATTGGTTCTCCTACATCGTTGCCAAATGGATTCAGATGATGAAGTCAGAGATCGTGCTACTTATTACAGCAATATTTTAGGGTATCTGGACCCAGGTCTATACAACAGTTACATCATTGAAAGTCCACAGGTTAGTTTATAAATAATTCTTAATATATCTACGACTATTACTACTATTCTAGGTTTCAATACCATCATTGGAACGTTCTTTAAGAGAATATTGCCAGGGTGACACCGAAACATCATTTGACCTAAAATCAGTACCATTAGCTGCAGTCCCAACACAGGAAGAAATAACTTTAGCCAATCAAAAATCCGAAGCTATGCTTATCAGTACAGGTCCAGCCAAACCAGTTCCAGTTTCCAGAGAAGAAAATTATTCTGTCAAATTAAGTGTAATACCTGGTATACAACAAGCAGGCCCATTATTCCGCAGTTCTGATGTTCTTGAATTAACCGAATCGGAAACTGAATATGTGGTTCGTTGCATAAAACATTCCTACACTAATTTCTTGGTTCTGCAATTTGATTGCTTGAATACTCTCAGTGATCAATTGTTAGAAAATGTGAGAATACAATTAGATCCTAGTGAGGGATATAAAATAATCACTCAAATTGCATGTGAAAAATTACCTTATAATGAAACTGGAACGACATACATTGTACTTGAATATCCAGATGATTTAGCTGCCAGTGTGGGCACATTTGGAGCAGTTCTTAAATTTATAGTTAAAGATTGTGATCCTACAACCGGTATACCAGATACCGATGAAGGTAAAAATAATTATACTTTACTATTTAAAAATCTAAAACTAAATTATTTTTAGGCTATGATGATGAATACATGTTAGAAGATATAGAAGTAACCTTAAGTGATCAAATACAAAGGGTTAGTAAAGTTAATTGGTCTGCTGCTTGGGAAGAAGCTAGTAACAATTTTGTTGAGATGGAAGATACATATTCTCTTTCTTCAATGAGCAGCTTGGAAGAAGCTGTTAAGAATATAATACAATTTTTGGGATTACAACCAGCTGAACGTACTGATAAAATACCAGAAGGAAAAACCACCCATACCTTACTCCTTGCTGGTAATTATTTTAATTAATTCTATTTTGATTATGATTGTATTATTTTTTAAATTTTAGGTGTTTTTAGAGGAGGTTTTGATATATTGGTGAGGTCAAAGCTTGCTCTTGCTGATGGCGTTACTATGCAATTGACAGTACGGTCAACTAATCCAGATGTTGCCGATTTAGTAACATCAACTGTAGGATAACGTATTTTAAGATACTAATCTCTGTATTATTTGTTTTATAAATTTATTAATGGTATTGAAAATATATTAGTATAACATAATTAATTAAAATCTGATGTATAATTTGATCTTTTTTTAAACAATAAGTTTGTATTGGCTATGTTTAGCAGCTCAATTACTATGAATGCCAAGTTAAACAATGTTTAAATACTTCTTTTGGTGAAGCATCTGATATAGTGTTGAAGATGTGAGTAATTTTAAATAACTAGAGAATATTACTGTCTTCTTTACTGACCAAGTTTCATTATTACTCGGCATGTACTAATAATGAAGTTTCGTTGATCCTCTGTAAAGACTGTTGTAAGTGAACAGGTTTTCTTGATTTAACTGCTAATAAATCATTCAGTTTTCAGAAAAACTAGATCCTAACATCCTCTTTAATGGCGCACAAAGGTTGATGGTAAGTTAATAGTTTTGTCATAAATCAATTTTTTTCTTTATATTCAAAATGTGATTCAGTAATTTTACTCTTGCCTTGTATTTTGTTTGAACTTTACCCATGGAAATATCTATAGAAAATGCAAAGAACTGCAACATTACACCGATGTAAAATATCTAAGACATTAATCAATTTTTCTCAATAATTCGAATAGCTCATTTTTGAATAGAATTTAGAGGAAATAGTTTTAGATGCTTCTCCCCATACTTGGAAACTATTCAATTTAAGGACGTATATATGCAAAAGTTGTACGAAAGTATGAAACTGTTCACATCTATTAAGAAATCCTAGTTTTCTAGATACTTTTGAAATTGTGCCCACAACATTGTCAGAGTGTTTATGGATAAGTGTAACAATAAGAAAAAGTTTTGATAATTTTTTATAAAATCAGAAAATACATTTTATTATCAATAAAATCAAAAGTGGTCATTAACAATAAGGCTCCTGAAAATAAATGGTTAACTAAAGGCTTAATATAAGGTGATCTACAATTTATTCAGTATTATAAACAAATATGTATACAAAACACTTTTCATTGAACCCACTGAACTACATTACAACAAATTAATGAATAACACAACAAATCCAAACTTCCTTTAAATCTCCTATTACTTTTAATCATAAATGATTATTTTTTCAGTCAGTAAAGATGACATTATTCGAACAACATGAATTTGAATTCAAAAATTATAAAAAAGTGTTACCAAGAACTTGTAACTCCTCCAAAAATGATAGTCTATAACTTGTTTGATCGAAATGTGTAGAACATGCGACTCTCTGGCTGAACAGCAATAATTCTACTTATTAATGAATCCAAGAAACAATTCAACAAAAAATATAACAATGATATTAGTTAGGTTCAACTAAAAATCAATCAAAAAATTCAGCAAACTAAAGTTTGATGCACATATTGACTCTCTGGGAAAACAACACTTGTGTGCTCAATGCTACCTTATTAAACAACTTTTTTGATCTTTCCATAATAAATAATACTAAAATGAAAAATATTGTTTTGTTTAACATACGTTTTTATTATTTCATGCCTTTAATAATTATTAATAAACGCATTAGATAAAAATATTGTGTTTTACAAAAAACAGATGCGCCGCAAGAAGGTGCGTGTTATTTGTTTACGATCTCGCAGAGTAGTTAGATTCAGTGATGGGCAGTGGGTAAATACCAAACGGGTAGGTAAATAAAATTTGGGGAATATTCCGGTATATGCCACGTATTTACTTACATTATAAAATTAGGGTATTCCCTTAAATCGCGCCGTCGTGCTTCCGTTAGGATTTAGGTTAGTCTGTTAAGATGACTAATGGTTTCATAATCTTTTATTCGTTTGATCGAGTTGTGATTTATGAAAATTGTGAATATAAAATATTATAATACATATCATATATTATAGAGTATAGAGGTAAGTTCTTACTAATTATTTCATTACTAAAATATATGTATATTTGGTATTTCCAAATATACAAAATTAAATATTTTATGGTTATCTATTACAGAAATTACCTATAAGGCTATAACATAATTACAGATGTGTTTGATGAAACAAAAGACAAATCAGTAGATTGTAAATATTGCAAAGCATAGTATAAATTCATTAATGTAAACCGAATGAAAAATCATCATTTAAACTGTATACAATGCCCAAATAATGAAGGACCAATTAAAATTAGACTCATTCTTAGCTTCATCATCATTAACAATGACCTCAATATCATCAATAATATCTTGGCAGCAACACGTTTGAAACGTAAATTTGCAATAATTTCTTATCCACTATTAAGTTTTTAGGCGAACTTGAATAATGCCAAAGCTCAATTTTTGCATCTGGCACACCCTTACTTTCACAAAAGTCTATTTCAACATATATCTAGATAACCAGTATGCTGTAATGAAACATTAATTAGGATTAGAAGTACAACATTTGGATAACCTTAATCTGCAATGTGATTGGTATAAAAGGGGATTTATGAAGTATGGGTATATAGGTTCAAGTATATTAATGAATATTAGGAAAGTAGAGATTACATTTATAATAAAGATCCAAAAGCCTAAGTACAACTATAAATATTTATTAACAACTGCAAATATTTTATTATGTATAAAATCTCACTTTAATGGGGTCTGGATGAGCAGTCGAGACCAATCGCTTGCATGTGTTCATGTGCTGATCATGCGGGTTTGTTTACATGCTTTTTGAATACTTTAATAATAAAATATCAAGTTTAACCAGAAAATTTACTGTAAAAAAAGTAAAAAATCCGGCCATAAAACTTAAGAAAAATACCAAAATCTGGCTAGAAAATGGCAAAATAGAATAATAAAATGTAAAAAATCCGGTCTGAAAACTTAAAAACATAAAAATCCGACCACAAAACTAAAAGATTCTAAAGCAAAGTACTAAAATCCAGCTATAAACTGTTAAAAATATTCAAATTAGTTTAAACTGGAGTGCCCAAGTGTTCATTATTAAAATCATAAAGAGATTGGAAGTTACTCTCTACAAGCGTAGAACTTTTTATCAAGGTTTCCCCCCCCGTTAAAAAATTAAATATAAAATTGAATAAATTTGAAATCAGTAGAATGCAGAGACATTCTTGTTGAAATTAATGTTTCTTTATATTTATTAAAATGTTTGGGAGAACAAATGAATTGTAAATTAAAGGCAGTAAGAGAAGAAATTCAATAGAAAGAGAAATATTTGCTAATAAGACCAGACCAGCAAAAAATAAAATTAGAAGTGATCTATTGCGATGCAATAATACAAGATCTGCAAAATAAAATCTTTGGTTAAGACAAAATTGAATGTAAATAATGAAACGAAATACTAGGCGCCATCTAGTTGCAATTTAATACTAAAATGTCCGCATTAATCGGTATCAATTAGCATTTAGTCATTTCGCGGTTTTTATACGATTTTGAATCGTTAATAAATTATGGTACAAGGCATACTGACGAGGAAATGTTATGATTAGATACCGGTACTTTATGCTTCGGGAAAGTCTTTTCAGCAAAGAAATGAATTAAAAATTATAGCTTGTTGCTTTTGAGCAAATAAAATGTGATAACATAATAAGGAATTTTACAGAAGCAAAAACAAGAGAAAACACTTCAGTTCTGTGATAATGTTTAGTTATAACTGTTTTGAGAATACTTTCATTTCTTTGTATTGTAATTTATTAGTTGTACCAAATGTATTACATAATATATTGTAAGGGTGAGAACTTCAATTTAATATAATCCATCAATGATAATAAGCAATAATGAAATGAAATACTAATGATTTATAGCGTAGCACTTAACAAATTTCCCCGGGCCAGGATCAATACTTAATAAAATCCTTTACCATTCTTAATAATCTCTAACAATATATATCTTGGTCTTTTTTAATATTGGTGTTTGTTATAACAAGTTTGCTATTCTTTTTAAGTTATAATGCACTTTTCCAAAAAAAGTAAAGGATAAAAATTTAATAAAAAGTCCTGCACAGACTAATTTATATTATTGGACAGAGTGCCTGGCAGACCCTAGAAATAGCTTTGGTACTTGCTGCAACTAAATTATTCTACCTGTAAATAACACATGTAATTTTAATTAATATATTTTTCATTGTGACTTTTCCTATGCTTTGTGATCCTTGGAATAATCATTATTATTACTGTATGCACAATCAACATTTGTAAACTTAAAATACATACCTCATATTTCACAAAGTAATTAAGATTTGTTCGGCGAGTTTCCATAATGTTATTCTCAAAAGTTGAAATGTTTGCTGTAGTTACTTCTAGATGTTGATTTTTCTAGGCAAATTAGTGTTTATTAATCTAATTTAAATAAAACTGTGTTAATACATAAAAATTATAAAGTTCAAACATAAGAAGAATACACAAATTGCAAAATTAAAATGAAGTGTATTAAAGAGATAAAATTAATAAGTACGAATAGGAATAATCAAAGATATACAGTAAAAGTGTCATATCCTAACCAATATATTTATTACCATCAAATAAACACATAGAGGTATATAATATGAAACACCTTTTAAACACTTTTTGTATTATATACAGAAGAAAGGTATTTAGACATGCTAAAATACATTACTAATAATGCTATAAACTACAGTTTTGTTATAAGAAATATATATTGCAATAAACATATTAGCCCTAGTCAAACTGATAGTCATTTTGGAGATTTATTTTATATTTCCAAAAAAATATATATAAAAATATACATTAATAAAATTTGCAGTTCAATGTATTAAAAGAAATTAATTCTAAATGAATATTTATATAAAGCAATTCAAATGCAGCACCATTGATCATTATATAAAAGAATTAAAGCCTTTCTGTATATACATGGATTTGTATGGCACTAAGAATTAGTGCAATAAATGCCCTAAGTAGAAATTTACTCATTATATTTTATTTAAATCAACAAATTAAAATTCAATACTACTGCATTTGATACAAATTAAAAAGATATAAAATTAAATTTGTCAAATTTGAAATATTTATTTATATTACATCTTATGTGCACTCGCGTAAATCCTTTTGTCCTAACCTGTTTTTTAACAACCCAGAATGTATGCGTCCTGATTGAGGTTCCTGCAAACTGATCAAATAATTTTGTTGAAAACAAAATATATACAATACAACATAATATAAACATTTTTCTAATTAATATTCAGGTCTATAAATATAAAATATGATCTAAATTGGTGAAATTCATAATAGTTATCCTGCAACTTATTGTATGTAAGGGTTTACATGAATTAATTAAATAAAAATACTTGTATAAATAAACGTTGATGTGTACACGCATTTCTTTTGGATATATTTAATTATGTAACTATAACCATAATTAGGTGTGCAGTAAATGTGCATGACAGACAGTTGGTTTTTGTAGAAATCTATATCAATACATTTAAAGCAATATCCCACAGCCAGTTTTATCATTATTATTACACAACTTGTAATATGCAATAAAATTCTGTATAATTGATTCTTTAATGTAAAGGATACATTCATTGAAATTAGCAAGTTTCATAATTCAGAATTGTTTACACACAAATTAATCTCAATTTAAGATTTTAAAATATTGAAAATAAACATTATGGAATTCTGAAACTTACATACTATTTTTCACACCAGCTTTCCAATTTATTTCCCATTGTATGTGTTTTTATCTGCCAAGAGTCTTATTTTAAACAATAATAATTATCAAAATTTATTGTAAAAGTAATAAAATGTCAAATCCTTGTATGAACAAGGCCAAACAATGCAAGAAGGGTTGTGCAAATATGTTGTATGACATGGGCAAATATCAGTTTGCATGAACTGTTCTGCAACAAAATATACATATTCGAGTATAATGTTCAATTTCAACTTGATATCTGATTCAGAATCAATGACATTAGATTACTTATCAAACATATTGAGATCATTCAGACACAAAAGTACTAAATGTTCTAAAATAACTACATGGCTCAAAAATAAAAGTTCATGAATAAATCAGAAACTACAATTTTGTCGTACAAATCAAAAGATTTTATGCAAATAAACTATTTCTAACTGCTCAGGTGTCATATTGGTTAGCATACTCATTTGCTGTACCAGTGGACTTCAATTGAATGAAGTAAAAGGTGTACTGTTTAGATGTGTATGTTAATAAACGATGACCAGCTTCCCTACATTTGAGGGATATGCAAATGGTTTGGCAATTAGCATTATCAGAAAAAAAACTTATTTCTACAGGGAGTTTATAAATGAATGGGATTATGTAATCACTTTAAATATGCCGCCTTTTTAAAATCGTCCACTATACTACATATGTTTGCTTGACAGCTGTCAAAGTTGATCTGTCAAAACAAATAGTTTAGTGAACAATTTAAAAAAAGCGGCACATTTAAAGTGATTACATAATCCCATTCATTTATAAACTCCCTGTACAATTTTTGATGATAAAATTCGATATACTATATCATAATAATTGTATGCCGTGATGAATATATTACATATTGTTTTAATTTCTTAATTTAAATAAAGAACCTCAACATTTTTCTATGTACATTTACCAATATTTAATCTTACCACAAAAGTAATTCTGCTGTAACTCTAGAAATAAACCACTTTACGCATAAATCAAGACATTCTTGTACACTTAATAGACATCAAAAACACCGTTTGATTTAAATGGAACAACTACAAACAAAACAAAAAGTTAACCAAACATGTTTTATGAATATTTTGACATCATACTGTATATACAGATTACCGAAATCATTCCATCACACATAGAGAATGCATCCCTTCCTTATGAATAGTGGAAGTGGTAGTGTTTTTTCATTTGGTTTATGCATTTAACATTGACCCTGGACTGATAGCAAATTGTTTTTAAATATTTTTTATGTTTGAGAAAAGAATAAATATAAATACACAGCTCGATTGTTAATGGCATGTCTATCAGATGTCCTAGGTTAATATTGAATGTAGGTAAACAAGACACACCCACACATACACTTAACGAAAACGGATGCACGCATAATCTTTACCACTTCCACTATTCATATAGAGGGGACGTATTTCTTTATTGTGATGAAATGGTTTCGTCAATCTGTCTATAATATGGTATGATAGTAATGTAATAAAATTTTTGATGAATTTTTTAGATCTTTATCCTATTCTATCCTTGGTGACAAAGATATTGGATGATGATAATATGACTAATCTTCAAAACTTATTCACAGCTAATTTGTACTTTGTAATGCCGAAACATTTTAATAAATTATTGATAAATCAGATATACATATTTTAAAATAATTTTGGTTATCAAAAACGAATGCGTGTACATGCTTATAAAAACCCTTGCTAAACAACTCACTCGCAATTAAATAATAAACATGTAACTAAATTGAATAACTCAATTAATTAGTTTGTAATAATACTGGCATTGTCCAGCGAAGAAATTATGTACAAAATCATTATATATGTATATATATATTTTAAATGAAACACTAAACGTTTTTAAGTTCGGATCAAATATGGATGGGAACGTGTACCAATAATTGTGCACGATCAGAAAACGTAGCACTACACATTTCACACTTAAATAAATTTTGAGCGTGCTGCATGGAAAGTTCAGCTAATTCATTCAGCGGATTATCAGGCACCTCTTCTTTAATATGTATTGTATTATCAACCATTTCTTCAATAACAGTTTCTTGTATGTCTAACTCTTCACATTTAATTTTTTTCTTTGAAACAATCATACCACTTTTAACAAATTTTACAATTTGTCCAGGTCCTATTATATGCCTACCCGGTGCTAAACTATTATTACCTTTTTTATTTTTCGGCGATGTTTCTTCAATTGTTCCATTGGTTTCAGGCATTTCGTTTTCTAACAGACTATTGACAGCTTGTTCAGTGTCATCATCCGGGAATGTAGCTAATGGTAATTTATCCGGATGGAGTACATGATAACTGACATTTTTTGTGCGTGGTCTTATTCGATCCCCGGTAGCTGATTTTAATTCTGTTGGTTGTGTTCGAGTCACTAATGTTTTAGTCTTATGCCGAACCTTAGCACCATCAGCAGATTCAACAGCAACTTTGGTTTTCTGTGTGTGAATCATTTTCGGTCGTGATGGTAATAATTGTTCTTTTGGTTTCTTTTTTGCCTTCGTAGGTTTGGTAGTTATAATTGTATTGATATTTTCGATTGCTGAAGAGAAACTATTGTACATTTCAGCGTAACCATCATCGGTTGATTTTGCTGAATTCTTTCTTTGTTTCTTTTTCCTCTTTTTAGTTTCATCTTCGTCAGATTCACTGTAGTCCTCATCATTATCTTCCTCTTCATCAACAAAATCTACATTAGTTGAAATTAGTTCCAATTCATGAGGCTTTAGTTTCCTTCTACGTTTATATTTTCTAGGTCCTACCTGTGGTTGCCTACGCATTGCTGTATTCAAATCACAATGGTGAATCAAATGCACAATTAAGTCTTGTGATGTAGAAAACATATCAGAACAAACAGCACAACAATATGGAGTCATACTATGTGTATAATTAGGATCAGGACCTGAATGATGTGAACGAATGTGCTCCCTTAAAACAACCCTCTGGTTAAAAGCACGTGGACAAACAGCGCATGCATATGGTTTCTCACCAGTATGGATACGTTCATGTTTACGTAATGTACCACCATCAGCAAATGCCTTCCAACAAAACCGGCAACCGTAAGGTCTTTCACCAGTATGAATTCTAATATGAATTTGTTGAGAACTCCTAGAGCCAAATGTTTTCCCACACTCACGGCATGGAAATTGTCGACCTGATACACTACTGTGACTATGCCTATGATTCATTAATGACCTACCATCTGGAAAATGTTCTCCACATACATCACAAGCAACTGCTTTATTACGATGTGACAACATATGTCGCTTCAACCGTGCTTTATTATGGAAAGTCTTCTGGCATTTAGAGCAAGGAAATGTTTTTTCCTTAGTATGCTCCATGGAATGATTCAATAGAGTACGTTTATCTTTGCAAGTTCGTCCACAATGCATGCATGTGTTTGGTGGAAGCACTTTTCCATGCTTAGCTTGTACATGAGCAGCTAATGATTGATCATCTGGACATAATTCTCCACAAATCATACATCTATATTCAGAACTCCGTGCATGTACTTCAGCATGAGCTAAAAGATCTAACGCTTCTGGGAAGGACTCTCCACAAACATTACAAACATGACCAAACTCATTTTCATTAACATATTCCTCTTTTATGTGTAATCTTTGATGACGTTTTAACAAATCTTGTCGATGAAAAGTAACTCCACATGTTGAACAAAAGAATTCACCAAATTTACTGTCTTCATCCGAGAATTCATCATCCTCATCTAGGAAGTCGTCCTCCACACCATTGTGTTTTGTTTTAATGTGTTCACGCATTGAATTTGCATCCCAAAACATTTCACCACATCGACGACATTCAAATGGACTATCACCTGCATGAATTCTCGCATGCGATGCAAGAGCTTTTTCTCTAGCAAATCCTACTCCACAATGTTGACAAACAAATGGTTTTCTAGGGTCAGTTATTGGAAACCTAAAAAATAAAATAAGTTTAGTAATATTAATAACTAAAATGTTTTAGCAATATTATATTGTCCTAAACTATCTCGTTACGGTGTGACCAACATAAACATAGGTAGTACAGTTGATCATTGGTATTTGTTTGTATTGGTTTAAATTGACTTGAATAAAACAATAAGATAGCAATCATTACATACATATTCAAAGTATTTTAATCACCAATAATAAAAAAATATTTAAATTATGTATTTCAATAATCAACAAATTTTTATCTGAAAAGCTTTCCTTGTGTAATGATCACATCTAAATGATAAAATATGATTCAATGAACTGAGAATGTTGTATTCAAATTCAATTTCAAAAATACATGACTTAAATTTTAGTATACTGATATTCATTTTCCAGACCACAATTTAATATTTAAACTTGTTAACTAAGTTAGCTTCAAGAAGCATGAATTATTCTGCTTACAAATAAAGGATACAAACTACCTCAGTACTATTAATTGCTATTATTAGTATGAGAGTTATATTTTATTCAAACTTCACTTAATGTCAACTTCAGAATATTATTAGCAAATAACATTTTACAATTTAGAAAAGCATTTTGTTACAAAATAGAAGCAATATATTATGTAAAGCATGTTTGCAAACTGTAAATTATATTTACCTTGGTTCCACCATTGAATTATTCTCTCTTGTTAAATATTCATTATAATCAGATCTGGTTGTGTTCTCCATTGCTTCCATAAGCCGTACATCCTCATCAACATAATCGTATGAACGTGAACTACTGGCTGCTTTATTATCATCCATAAATTCCTCTTTAATTTTTGTTTTATTCTTCTTCTTTTTAAATGGGCTAGGCTTTGGTCGTTTCCTAATTGTTCGATCGGTATCATACTCGGGATCTTCAGGTATCTCTTCTTCAAGATTTTCAGTCTCAGGCACATAAGCGTGAATTTTTAAATGGTTCATTAAATCAAACTTCCGAACATATCTTACACCACACAAATTACAACCATGTGGTTTATCAGTTTGATGAGCAACCATGTGATTCATTAAGTTTGCTTTTTTTCTAAATCTCCGACTACAGAAATCACAGGGATATGGTCTCGTGGCAGAATATTGATCTTGATCAGTTGGTAGTGGTATTATTATATCGTCAGCTGGTTGATCTTCAGTATCACCAACATGTTCTTCAGAACCGACTACAAGTTCATTACAAGTTTCACCCCATTGGTCGGCAGCAACTACTTCTTCAGTAACATTACAGTCCATGTAGGTTGGATCTGTAGGTTGTTGCATGACTAGAACATTGTCTTCAGTAAGATACATTACACCATCTTGGGTAGCAACAGTTTCCTCAGCCACTGTTTCTTGCACGACAACTTCTTCACATACTTCAGAAAATTGGTTACCATTTGCTTCTATTAGATTGTCATTATCCATTCCACAAATCACTTCTTCTGTTTGAACTACAGTTCCCCCATCATCCCATGCCAGTGAAAATGAATCCTCCATTATAAATGATTCTAGTTCTACACCATATTAATCAAATCTGTAAAAAAAAACTTATTGAAAAACACGATTAACTTTTCTTGCAGATCGATCGAATCTAAAATTTATTTTATAAATTAAAGTTTCACAGCAAATATTAAAATAATACTATAAAAAAGTTTTTTTCAAAATTTCTCTCAAATTATTACTTAAAAAACCTTCTGGTAAATTTATAAATAAAAAATGCAAAGTTTTCATTATTTACAGTCATGATCTTTATTATTTTTGTCCCCACAAACTATTATTATTTTTTATGTACTAAAAGCATATATAATTATATACAATAACCAAGATATAATATAATAATACCCATTAACCTACGCAAAGTTATGCCCAGTAATCCAGTACTAGCAGAATGAAAATCAAATGCCTTTACTGAATTTAAATTTTGTTGACAAAATATTTTATTTATTGTAGTGATGCCTCATTTGTATTAATTAAGATGTTTATGATTGTACATTCTGAATTTTTTATTAATGTTAAGGTGATTTTTACAGCACTCTAGCAACATTTACAGAATTAATCGATTAGTTGACCTTCTTTAACATCATTATTAAAATATTAATTAAATTTTTAATAAAGCTTTACTAAGTTTTAAACATAGAATATGAAATGTAATGTGTTTTTTATCTGCTTTCAATAATGTATTTGTATTAAATTAAGTAAGCCAATAAAACTGTACTGTAATAAACTATGCCTTGCTAATCTGTATTAATTGAGACCTAGTCATGTTCAGATTATTGTTACTTATTCACAAAACTGTCATCTAACTTTGATACCTAATATATTGTAAAGATGTTTATACATTTGTTGATTTATTGTTCAATTTTAATGACTTATTTAATCTGATTAATTGGCATCAATTTATTGCGGATTTTTATCACCTTTACTGCCAACTGTTATTGTTTATGTTAATGTCAGAAATAAATAAATGGCATTTCAAATTCCTTTTTAATACTTGCATGTTGCATTATAAATGAATGATATTTTGTTTTTAAATTAGACATTTCCTATCTACAATTGTATCTTGAATTATACATATGATTATAGATGAAACTTTATAAAAGTCTGTAAAATGTGAAAATAATCATCAATCTTATTGTAGATAGTGTCAAAAAGTTATTATATAGTAATGATGTGGCAACACAAAAATCACTAAAAAAAATACTAAACTTTGTCAACAAATTGAAGTAAATAAGGCTGTTTTTATATGTTTTTACTAGAAATGGGTCAATAAATTGTGACAATTTAATCTGATTGGAACTTCAAGGTCAGTAAATCCTTAAAATTGAACAATAAAAATTGACAAATGTTAAAACAGTTTTAGATTTGAATCATGCCATGTACTACAAACAAAAACAAAGTTATTCAAACTTTTGAATTAGTGGAGATTATGATTGAAAATGCAAACCAACAATGAAAACAAGTTGGCTACAGCACAGCAGGAATTGTAGCCAAAGCTGACTTTTTCTCAGTTAAATAAAAACTTCATTGAAACATTTAGCAAAACATAGATAGAGCTCTTTTTTAATGAACAGATGGAAGTCCAATTTAGAGAGTGCAGTTTGGGTTTGTATGAACAAAAAGAACACATTCTGCTGTCAAACTTAAGCTAATTAAAACTGTTCAGCAAACTATTTTCTAATTTTATAAAAGCTCTTTTACATAATATTTTTAATACACAAAAGCTTTAGCCACTTCCAAGAGACTTTTTCTATATTTACAGAAGGCTGGGAGGTTCATGTTGACAAACGTCCTGAATTTATGAATACTTTAAGGTATAATAATGATTGTCCCCCAGGTGATATGAGGTTGGGAGATTGATGGCTAAAGTGATATTTCATGACAATATAAACTGCTGATTTTCTCCGTATCGCAATCTTTTATTCTTTGCAACAAATGAAATTTGGTTGGCTATATTTCTCAATAACAATTTATAAATAATCAATATTTGTGTATAGTGTAATGTATTTTTATTATCTCTTCAATCAAAGATCTATTATATAATTAATAAAAACAGCTAAACCATATACACTTTAGTCGTGAATACAAACACATACTAGTAGTGTCTTATTCCCAATAAGGCACATAATAAACTATTAACACCTCTGAGCAGCTAATAAATTAAAAGATCAATGTTTTTATTTGTTATAATGTCTATATTAAGCATATACTTAATTAGGTTTTAATAAAATTGTACTAATAGTTTATTAAGTACTTTATTAGGAGTTTGATAATAAAAAGATAATTAGTAAAACACGAATTTTTCAATATTGCTTTATGAGAGTATTCTCAACATATTTTTATACATTAAGGGCCGCTTTTACAATTGTCGGTTAAACAAGGAATAGCGCTATCTAAGGAATATATAAAAATGCGCTTTTACAATCTCTTATAACTTATATCTGGTATAGTAACTAAGTAACGCGCACAACAAATTAGTGTATAAACAACGTATACGTCAATTTATAAGTCAGTTTCAGAAACGGCCATCTTCGTGATAAATGATTTTTTTGAAAATGCATAAACGTGTTACAGTTAAAGTAGGATTTGTTGTTAAAATTTTTGCACAGAAGAAAATTGATAATTGTCGGGCATTATTTCCTTGATTGACCTAATCATTGGGACTTTCAAGTGGTTTGTCTTT
Source organism: Tachinus rufipes (assembly GCA_963932245.1). Classification (NCBI taxonomy): domain Eukaryota; kingdom Metazoa; phylum Arthropoda; class Insecta; order Coleoptera; family Staphylinidae; genus Tachinus; species Tachinus rufipes. The sequence goes on from OZ010744.1 coordinate 83,659,239, forward strand.
ATTTCTAGTTCTAATTTGGGATTCATTGAATTGAGATTCTACTCGAGTGTGCGGGTGATTGAAATTTTACAATGGCCCCGATTACTTTAAAAGTCCTAGCAATTTCATAAAACTTTATTTGTATGTTTCGAAAAGAACAAACCAGGGATAACTTATCCGGTGCTTGAAGCAGTAGTTTTATCTAGTATAGTAACCAAGTAACGCGCACAACAAATTTGCATATAAATGATTTATACGTCAGTTTATAAGTCATTATTGACGTTTCAATAGGTTATGTAGATTGTAACAAGGGCAAAACTAATGCTATACTTGGTTTATACATTTAGATAAATTTATTCCTGGTATAAGTTATCTGACAATTGTAAAAGCGGCCCTTAAACAACTTTTTCGCTAATAAGGTTCAAATGTTATCAACTGTAACAAAAATTTAAGTATACAGCCATCAAGAAAGTGCCACGTACTGTAATTAATACTCAAAAATAATGTTTACCTTTAGTATAATTCTTTGTCCTTTTGTAAAAAGCAGTATTATATGCACTTCACTTATCCTATTTTTTTGCCACTATTAATACAATAACATCTTCTTTGTCTCCAGAACACCTTGATGTACAAAATTATTTTAATAATATGGACTCAACAAAGCCCACGCCTTTTTTCAATATAATCTTTTGTTAATCGATTTTGAGCAACAATTAAAGTATTGTTTACTTATTAATAGATTGTTGTTGTTGTTTCGATTTGAACTCATAACAAGGATGGCAGTGAAATCCGGAAATAATAATTCAATTATTTCATAAGCAACTTGATCCATCTGTCGTATGTAATAATAGAAATCGTCAATATTGAATAATATAGAAGTATGACAGAATAATTAACTAAACAATGATCTTATGCAATCTAATTATCTTGTATATTCCTTGATGTGGGTCTGAGGGTGCTCTTTTTAGGTTATTGATATTTTGACAAGTAGAGGTTATGGGTAATTGAGGTTAGCAAAGTTTACAATTTTGAAAAATGTAAACAAACATTTTTCATAAACTAATTGCATTGCATGGTATCCCCACAATAAATTTAATTTTACATCCGGATATACTAAAAAAGCGAAACAGTGAACGTAAGTAGTACAAACGTCCATTACAAACCTCTCTTTATAAAATGGAGTGAAAACTACAATTACATCATTAACATTTCTAGAGGTTATTAGGTAAAAATCCAGGCTCCAATTTATGTTCTGAATTTCGTTCCGATTTTATCTATGTGCATTATGTTATTTTATATTGCTTACCTAAATAATTCGTTTAGAAAACGAGAACCTAACCAAGTTTAATGTGGACTGGCGTCGACCTTCACTGTGTTGAGTCAAAATGGCGAACGTTTATAGTTACTTTGTTGCTAATCACATAAATAATTCTCAATTAAATCGGTGCTGACTGTACACAAACGAAATTAATCCCAATTTTTTATTGTGGTGACGGCAAATCACCAAAAAATCTGTGTACAAACACAATTTAACCTAAGAACTTTGTGAAAATAGGTTAACCGACAAATAACCTCTATACAACAACCGCGAAAACAACTCGCCTACTTCCTTCTTTATCGTGCAGGGCGGGAAATTTAAAAAAGAAAATCTACCGTTTGTTTTACCTAGGAATTTCAAACAATAGGTAATATTAATTAATGCTTGTGCAGTACAAAGAACGCAATAAATATCTGTATGTAGGATGTATTAATTTACCATAATTATCACACTTTAACAATTAAGGCCAATGGTCTCTGCATATATTGAAATGTAATATAATATTAATTATGCATGATAAATTTCTATTTTAATTTAAATATTAAATAAAACTTTAATTAAAAGTTAAATTGATTTTTCGATAAATTTTATATATACAAAATGTTCTGCATCATTCATTTTATATTGAATGTAGTAGCAGGAAAAGTTTTACAAATTTTAATAAATTCTAGTAAAAGATTTAATAAAAGAAGCATTCAACTTTGAAATTTCTATGAAATTCTATCAGTATGAATATTTAGGCTGTTGTAACATTTAATAATAATTATAAAATTCATCTTCTATCTCCAAACAAAACGTGAGATTTAAAATAAATGAATAAACAAAGAAAGGTTGTCGTTTTTAAAATTATTAAGCAAATTGTAAAATAACTAATAGAATTTTTATAATTTGGCTGAAACCTTGACTTTATCTTTTGATTTTTTTTTCATTTTGATGATTGGAAAGACTTAACGTTTTATAAAATCTTTATTTATTATTATCTTTTTCTGGTTACTTTGCAGAGTTAAATTTGTATATTTTTTATTATATAACTGTTTATTAAGATCAAAATCATTGCGCTATGGTCGATTCAACTGCATATTTTAAACATTTGCGGTAATTTTGTAATGCGGGTAGTTGAGGACTTTTGAGAAATGATTTAAACTGTTTTTTTGCAGCTTTTATCTATCTAGCACTAGATTTGATTAGATAAGAGTGTAATTAGTGCGTCACATTGAACCTTTTGAAGTGTTAATCTCAGAATGACACTCTGACTTTTTGAACAACTAACAGTGCACACTTTATCAAACTTAGTTATTAAGTGTGTAAAAAAAAGTCAAATTCAATGATTAATATTTGTCAAATGTTAATGGTAAATATCAAAATTTCAAATGTGATTTATATTCACAACGATAACTCCACTTTTCTGCAGAAATTATGATAAGATTATGAATGTCTTGTTACAAATATAACTTTAAACTTTGACATATTTTTTCTAAATAGTACTTGACAGTTGGATAACTGAATAGATGCTAATACCTACAATTAGCTTGATTGGTGGTGTTGTGGTTTAGGTATCAAATTTAGTAACATTTTAATTGACATGTGTCAAGTATGACAATTATTTTGAAAAATATTTACAACATTTAGTGATTGATAACTGTCAAGTTCAGTGATTGAAATTTATAATGAGTTCTTATTTTAATTAAAGAAACTTTTTTTTTTGGAACTCTATACATACATATATCATGAAGATTTATTGACCTATACATTAAATATTATTAAGTCAGTTTCTTCTGTTTTTATCTGCTGAAATGTGAGCTAAAAAACATAGATAGTATTTTAACGATCGTTTTTTATTTCAGAAAAATACAATTTATACCATCTGAAACTTGGCTACAAAAGTGTCTGAAGGTAATTCTGGGACATCCTGTAATTTGAGTGACTAAAATGCAACATTTTATCCAACATCTATTAAATCGTTAGATTCAAGTTGAATAAATTATTATTTCATTTCATAATCTATTAAATCATTTGTTTTTGAAGATAAAAAGTATCCAATTTGAGGGAAGTTAGCCATTCTAAAAAATATAAAATAATTTACGTTTTAACAAAATCTCCTAAAAGCCACTCCCAAATTTGATAAAAAGTTTGTGTTGTCGGTGTTGTTCTATACATAAGCTTCAGACTGCTAAAAAAGTGTCTGTTTATTGGAGGTGTCACACATTCCAAATATTTCTGCTATTACCTTATTAGACTAATGCTAAATCTTTTAACTGCTTATTCTCACTGTCATTTATACATATTAAATTCATACTTTTGATTTATGAATGTAGAATTTTATTTCTTTGAAGTCTTGACCTTCCATTTCATTATTTTGTTCCATATTTGTTTATAAAATCAAATTTTTTCTCTTATTCATATTCATTATTGTCTTTTTTTTACTATTTTACATAATTTCTGTCATTTCCTTTGTCTTTCTTGCTATAAACATGGAGATCATTTAGTCAGAATATGCTAATGAATACAACAGCTTTATCTGCTTGCGTTAAGCTTGGTTCTTTTTTTAATGCCTGCAATGTATTCAACAATCAACAGGCTGACAAACTAGAATATGCCTGTTTTACACCTTTTGCCGCCCAGAAATTTTTATATACCTGGCTTCAACTTTTTTTTTAAATTTATTGATTTCTTTTATTTGTAATTAATTATTTGGTCTTTGTCCATTTCTCAGCTTTCTTTTTCTGTTTATGTACTTCTATTCTTTTTTTTCTAATTGAATTACTTTTATTTCCAGTTCTTCTTTCTTTTTGTAATATTTTTGTCTTTGTCTTTAACCACTACTGGAACTCCTGCTTGGTTGCTTTGCTCTTTTCCCAATTGCCACTTTTCAACAAGCTTTTTTTTTCTCAAGTTCAATTTTCCATATATTTTGAATACATTCTCTGCTATCTTCTGTCTATAATACTGTATTTATGTAATTTTCTTATTTGTTTCAGATAAATATGAGCACATTTGAAGGTTTCATTCATGAAATCCCTGGTATCTGCATAGACAATTTCCAAAAACATACATTTACAGCAAGTACATTTTTCCTATCACATATCCACTATGATCACATGAGAGGTCTCAATAAAAACGAAACAGTGTTTTTAGAAAAATTAAAAGATGACGATATTTATATATATTCCTCAGAAGTTTCTACAAAAATGTTACAAATATGGTATCCATTATTTGAACATAAATTTAAATATATTCCTCTAGGAACAGAAGTACCTATATTCATCCCTAATACTAAAAAAACAATAAATGTAACAACTTTTCCAGCTGCACATTGTCCAGGTTCTGTAATGTTTTTATTTGAAAATGAAAAGACAATTCTTTATACTGGTGATATTCGAATTAGTTTAAATCAAATAAAAAAATATAAAATTTTGTCTGATTGTAAACTTGATAAAATGCATTTGGATACTACATTTTTACATGAGGATTACGAAGAATTTCCATCAAGAGATGAAAGTCTAGAAGAAGTTTGCAAATTAATTGCAGAATGGATTGAGAAAAGTGAAATACATATAGTTCACATTAAAACAAGTGCAGTGTATGGAGGAGAATTTTTGATTAATGAAATTTATAAACGTTTTAAAATTCCAATATGTGTTAGTGATGAAATGTATAGTGTTTTAAAATATTTTCCGGATATGGATAAAGCAATTACAACAAAACCAACACAAATTCATTCTAATCGTTTATATCCAGATATAACAGGTTTTACTAGAACTATACATACCTCTGCACTTCGATGGAGGAATTGGAAAATAGGAGATCCTATTGTCAAAAAAGAACATAGTACAAAATTTTTTGTTTGTTACTCCTCTCATTGTTCTTGCAGAGAACTACGGGAGTTTATAGATTTTTTTAAACCAAAGGAAATTGAACCTAATGTTATTAATACAGAGCAATCTGCTGCTAGTATGATGTATAGGTTATTAGATGATAGTGTCAGTAAATATAAGAACAAACCAGTTCCTGGAGTAATTAAAAATAAATTTGAAATTAATATAAGTTTTAAAGAAAATAATGACAACGATGAAGTAAACGAAATTGATTATGGTGATTTATTAGATTCACCACCAAGAGGAGATTTTAAAAGAAGACGATTTTAATTAATAGAGATTTTATTATTATGATCAAATTATTTATTTTTTATGTACATTTATGCTACATATTAATTTAGTAGAATACAATCAGTGGCGGAGCTAGGATTTTTGGGCCCCAACATGAAAGGGCCCACTCGGAGACAGTTTTGAAAAAAAAAATTGTCATTTATTTAACTTTTATTTTGTAAATTCCAGGGGGTTCCATGTTTTGAAATAAACGTCGGGGCCCCTCTATGCTTGTGGAGCCTTTTGCATTGCAAATCCTTGTTTACAGGTAGCTGCGCCCCTGAATACAATCATTTTACTATGAAACAAAAAAATTTAAAAAATCTATTTTCATGATTACTTTTAATATTATAATTAATTATAATGTTTATATTTTTGTATTTTTTTATGAAACAATGTATGAGTCCTGTAGGTGCTAATAAACAATTGTAACCTTATATTGTACTGTTTCTACTGTTTGTGATTATTATGGGCAAAGTGAAAGGAATAAATGAGGTATTTGGCATATATATGTATATATATATATATATACTGTTTTTGAGGTAATGTATAAATGTGAAAAAGTAATTAGCTGCTTCAGTAGTTCAAGGGTTACTATTCAAGTTATAAATATAGATATTATAAATGCGTTAATTACAATCCACTGCAATTTAGATAAAGTTAATAAAACCAACCAGTTGATTAAGAATTTGCTCATTTGAACAAATTTATGGTAAATACGGCTTCTGCGGAAAATAAGCTATCAAAAAGTGATACATTGATAATCTATTACTGAATTCACAACTTGATTGATTAAAAAAAATCCAATAGATTTAGGTATAGTTATATAGGAGGCCAACATACTGCTTTACCTATTACTATCCATCGGCCAGGAAATTTAAATTTAACCAACCATTGGCTGTACTGTACTAACTATACTATCTCGTGTAGAAATATCATTACAACATCCTTTAAAAATGAATAGTACAACTCTCAAGTAAGATGATTTGGCAAAATGAATGAACTAATAAAATTGTGATATTGTGTACTCAAAACCCCAAAAACACTTTTTGTTAAAATACCAACTATCTAGAAATATTAGGTCGTATTGACATATCTCCATCATGTAACATTTGTACTTTTTGAGGTCTAGATGGAAAACGCAGGCAGACACAATCTGAGACAATGGCTTTTGCTGTCGCACATTTCAAACAGAGTTGTATTAGTTACCGTTGCTTATTATTTTCAAAAAGTAACCTAACTGACGATACTACAATATTGACAATAATAATCTTGGGACGTTGCAAAAATGCTAAAAAACTACTAACATTTTAAAGGGCTGCTTTGAGGTAAACATCTACAAATGTGAAGCAATTCTGTTCAGTAGATGTAGATTACGACGACATTTGAGAATTGACATTTGTAAGCGTTTTTATGAAATACTAGAATCGTGTTGCAGCCTTATTTATTTAATGCAAAAACCATTACGGTGATAGTTAGAGTTTGATATCTGCCAGCGGAAATATCTAATTATCGAATATATTTCGATGCCGTGGTCTCCTCCCAAGGCAATGGCAAACCAGTAAATTATCTGGCTCATAAACCCCTATTGGTGTGTAATCCGAACCTGTATGATTGCGTAGAACTATTATCGCACACCACAAACATACGGGAGAGGCGCCTACGCTCGTAACGAGCATGGCGCGAAGAGAAAAATAACTGTTTTCTCATGACGTTCAGCGTTATTGTTCAGCATGCGGACTACAAAAATATGGAAACCGAGTCAGTATTTATTAAAAAAAATACAGAAACGAAATAAACATTTAATGTAGACAGAAATTTTATCAAAACAAATAATTTTTTTATTGAGTTTACTATAGTTAATAATACAAAGCGTTTTATTTCAATTCCAATTTCAATGAATCCACTTTGACTGTAAACGCTATTTACACACCACAAAGATAAGAAGAAGTAGAATATATTGGACCTAAATCGTACTTGATTTTTCAAGCAAATTACCTAATTAAAAAAATCTATTAATACTGAGATTTTCAAATAGTGTCTTTAGTTTGAAAAACAAAACACTCAGTAACTAGGTAAAATATTAGTAGTATGCAGCTTTGGCTAAGATTCAAGGTCCAATAACGTACTTTTGAATGTTCCCGAGGTCTTTGCAAATAGTGTCAAGTTTCCTAAGCCTAGAAAAATTATATTCTTGGAGGTTTGCCAAATTAAATGCCCAATGCTACATGTTACAATCATACTAAGGTAATAAGTTCCTTTTATATATTTGCTACACACAAGAGCGGTGTTGTAGATGCAAAGCATTTAGGCTCCGGTCTACAAGAAAGCCTCTAAATGTATATACTTACATGTTTGTATTAATTGTGTAAAACTTAATAATAGTTTATACACTGATAAAAAAATGTTTGTGTAAATATTTTTGGGCTCCACAAAAAAAATACATTTGTGTTTTGGAGCTTTAGAACTTATTTTGTTTACCCTGTGGTAAAAACTTAGTGACCAAGAAGGGAAGATTCAAACTGACCACAAGGGTACCACAAGGCTCAGCACTAAGACCAAAACGGTGGAACCTAGTTTATAATGAGCTATTTCGGATGAGGCAGCTGGAACTCGTGACAATAAAGGCTTTTTGCGGACGTCATAGCATCAGTAGGAGACGTAGACATGGAAGTATTGACAAAAATATTAGAGCTGACAATAGCTACTGGATGAGAAGTAAGAGTTTAAAATTAGCAACTCAAAAAACAGAGGTGACACGATTATCGACTATGAGCAATAACAGAAGAACAGATAAGATACAGGTAGGAGATCCCAGCGCCGTAGCTATGGCCCCGCAGTGCAGTGGGGGGGGGGGGGACATGTTTTGGGGCCCATAAGCCTCAAGAATTAAATAACCAAATTAATTAGATACATTAATCAGTGATCACTATCGTAATTTAATTAAAAAAATAATACAAAATTTTTACAAAATAAAAAAATTATGTTTAATTTAGTATAAAAGTATTTGACCAATTGTTACCGTTGTTGTTGTTGTTGTTTATCGGCTGCCTTTATTGCTTCTGTTTTACACGTAAGTTGCGTTGGTTTGTTTGCATGCTTCAGCCAATGAAGAACTCGGTTGTTCCAGGCACATGCTCTCAATTCTTTAATGAGCTGTTACCATACATATGAAGCGGTATTTAAACGGTAATAGTGACAGTGCAAGTGATGTTATAGCCTAGAATAACTTTAGTTTTCTTCTCGTGTTTTGTGTATTTTTTCTTGTCGAGCATAATGTTGCTTAGTATGTTTAAAGTAATCGTTACAATTAACAATCCAATCATCAGAGTACCTACATTTTCAACAATGGACACGATCTTGGTGAAAACCTCCAGTAGATATTCTAGCCTTCTCATCAAAAAGATTAAGACATCATCGAGGATTTGGTTCTTAATTCTCTGTCGATGAAAGAAGATATTCCCTCAAATTATCAATTTCAAATGCAACAACAACTCCTAACTTCACTCAACGGTTGGTTTTCAATGCAAAAACCTGAAGAATACCACATGGTCAAAACCGGTGGATAATATATTTAATTAATAAAGTACAAATGTAGATTATAATCTGATCTGATTTTATTTTGTTAACCCAATGTTTGGATTAAGGATTAAAGACTAAGAATTTATCAACACATCAATCTAATCATAGGAGTACCTACATTTTCAGTATTTATTTTATTTTATAAAAATTTTTTTTTTTATTTATACGTATTTGTTCGTTTCACACGTATGCGGTTTGTTTTCGGTTGCAACCAAAAACGATTGAAACTTTTTCACACGTACACGGTTCATATTTTTTGTGTTTTTTCCGTACAGAGCCTCAGTAGTAATCAGAATAAAAAGAAGTCATATGTTGTTGCGATGTTGTTTCTCTATAGAAGAATAAAAAAACACGGGAGAAACACTAGAATTTATTGGGAGCACTCTCTCATCATTTTACGGGGGAGTATTTGGTGCTGTACTGCTTCTATTAGGTACCGAATACAAAACAAAAAAAACCGAAAGCAAAACGAACCGAACCGAATGGAACCCCATACGTGTGAAACAACGAGTCTAAGGCGTTAAAAATTTATTTTGAAGTATAATACAAACACGATAGGGGCCCTAAGAAAAGTTTTGCGTGGGGGCCCAGAATTTGAAGCTACGCCACTGGGAGATCCAGTGATAACCATCAAAAAGAAAATCAAATACCTCAGAGTGATACTCTAAGCAAGACAAGTTAAGGAAGCAGTCAGGGGAACAAAGAAAATAGAGAGAAAGCTCAGTACAATTATGCTAAACAAGTGAGGTGCATGAAAAAGTCAGAGTCTAATAGCAACGGCAGCGAAAAACAAAATGTTATACGCCACAGAAACATAGGGAGAAGCCATAAAAACAACAAAAACAAGAATAAAATAAGAGGAGCTACGAGAGCAAGCTCGTTAAGGATTAGCGCCTACATAACGGTGTCACAGAAGGCAGTAGAGGTGATCGCGGCAACACGTTCCGTGCATATGATGGTGGAGGTTTTTTCCAGTAAAAAAAAAAGAAAAGCTAAGAGCAAGAAAGAAGACAATGGATAAAGATAAAAGAATGAGTAGAGAATAATACAACACAATTACTGACCGGGCAAGAAGCCTTTCAGAAATTCTTGCAATAATGCAGAACACACTCTAATCAAATGCGAGGCGTGTGAGCAAGATAGAAAAGAACAAGAAAGCAAAGAAGCGCGCCAGGAGAAGATCAAATAACCCATGACGTAATAAAAGCTATAAAAAAAGAAGTAGCACCAATACTGAAAAAACTAATAAATAAAATGATACAAACAGGTGAATATCCACAAATACTCAAAAAACAAATTATAAAACCAATACACAAAAAAGGAGAAAAATCAAAATCAGAAAATTATAGACCACTATCGCTTATATCAGTGTTAAGCAAAATAACAGAAAAAGCAATATATAACAGACTTATGACACACATAAACAAACATAACATAATAAACAAAAGACAATATGCATTTCAAAAAAACACTATGGGCATAACTGACATAATACAACACATAGCAGGAAAGCTAGATGACAAACAGTATGTAATACCAATATTTATAGACATGAGGAAAGCCTTTGACACAATCGACAAAGACAAATTGATCAACAAAATGGAAATTCTTGGAATAAGAAACACAAATTTAAAACTACTAAAAACATATATTAAAAACAGAACACAAAAAACAAGAATAAACGACATACTTAGTACATCTACAATAGCAGAATATGGGCTACCAAAAGGTGGAGTACTAGCGCCAATATTGTATATATTATACATAAATGATATATATAATATAAACTTAGTTGGTGAAATATATACATATGCTGATGACACATGTATTATATATCACGGAAAAAATAAAGAAGAGATAGAGAGAAACATAAATGAAGACGTTAAGAAATTAACTAAATGGTACGACGAAAACATACAAACAATAAATGAAGAAAAAACAACGTATATGATAATAAGACAAAAAAACACAAAAGATATTAACATAAAAATTGAAATAAATAACATACCAATTACTAGAACAAAACAGACAAAATACTTAGGAATAATATTAACTGAAAAACTCACCTGGGATACACATATTAACAAATTATTAAAAGAAAGCGCAGCAACAATAGGAGCTGTGTATAGAGCTAGGGAATGCATTACAAAAGAAACTGCATTAAGTATCTACCATTCACTATTTTTAGCAAAAATTAATTATTTAATAAACATATGGGGAGAAACAACAAAAACAAACATTCAAAAAATTCAAAGGCAACAGAACAAAATTCTAAAAATAATATACAAACTACCAAAACTAACACAAACAGAAGAAGTATACAAAATAATTAACGAAACAAAGATAAACGAAAAAATAAAAATAGAAAAATGCAAACTAATATACAAAATTAAAAATAAAGAAATTAAAACCAACCTCCAAATAAAAAGCAACAAAGAAATTCACGGACATAACACAAGAAGAAGAAGCAACATACATGTACACACAACAAGGACAGAAAAAGCAAAACAAACAATACTAGGCAATGGACTTGTCACTTACAACCAACTGCCTGAAAGTATCAAGAAAATAAAGAATTATAAAGAATTCAAAATTAAAATTAAAAAACACTATATATTAACAAGATCTAATTAGAAGAAGACAGAAGCAGATAAATAGAAACATAAAATGGTGCCCCGAATACGAAGCTCTGCAGCCATCCACATGGAAACGGTGTAGAGCAGCAAGTGGGGAGAAAAAAAAAACAAATAATATAAACTGTAAATATGTAAACATTTTATAACAAACATTTTATAATAAAAGTGGGACAGCATTCGTGCCGCAGATTCTGCGTGAAAATCTGTGAGGCAATAAGCAGCCCACCTGAAATAGTGCTAAATCAAGGACAGTATAACAACAGGATTTACGCAGAGAAGAAAACCGGAAGGTAATGCCAATTCTGTCATCTAATCGTAAATTTTTTTGTTTACAAATTTAGTATGAGTTAACAAATCTGTCTTAAAATAACTGCCTTGCATAAACTGTTATTTTTTTACACAAATTTGTCGTATGAGCTGTATACATATGTCCGTTATGTATTTACATGGATAACTTCTTTTTTGTCCAAATCAGATGTAAAATTTTTCAAAAGTGTATAACTGTGTGACATAAAAAAGCATCTATTCACTAATTTTCCAAAACAAACAATAGGTCGTTATTAGTAGAGTAAATATATAGTTTGCAGTGTATCAAAGGCCAAAAATCGTGTGTGGGTTGCTGAAAAAAGGGCATGGTATATAGTGTAGCAAGAGCGGAAAATAGGCTTTAACAGCCCCAAGACGCAAAGCAAGTGAGGGCTGCACTGCAGTCACTATTGTCAGATTTTAAGATTTGACGTCATGTGAAATACAGCTCTTTATGGTTTCGGTAGACAGGCGAAAAAAACTTTTTGGCACGACTACTACAAATCAATGTATTGGTGGAGTGATGATATTGCAAACATGAGAGGGAGATGTATAAAAACTAAAAGGACTATGATAAGATTAAACGGCAAAAGACCAAGGGACATATACCTTCTGCAGCAAGCAGAAGAGTCATAAGCAGATGAGAGAAAAGTCCTTAAAAAAGCAATAATGGACTCTAAGGAGATGGCCTGGAGAAACTGTGTGAGGAACTAAACTGGGATATATGGAGCAATGGATATAAAATTGTCACAAATAAAATAGGTCAAAGATCCCCAATAACACTGTCAGGGGAGGAGGTAACTGCTGAAGCGAGGAAACTCTTTCCGGACAGTGCTAGTACAACGTGGATGGAGATAAAAACAGCTACGGATATGACACCAGAATGTACAGAAAAAGAAATACTTAATCAAGTGGCAAAATTAAAAGGAAAAAGCTCACGGGACAGAAATGATACCGCCGGAGGTGATCAGAGCGATAGCAACAAAAAGACCTCAACTCTGCGCGAGGGTCCTTGACAAACTCATCAAGCAAGGCATCTTTCCCAAGGACTGGAAGAGGGCAAAATTAGTACTGACAAACCTACCAAAAAGAACGAAGACAAGGCATATCGACCCATATGTCTACTGACCGACTGGGAAAGCTGACAGAAGAACAAGACAGGAACGGAGGCCTGAGTGAAAACAAACACGGGTTCAGAGAAGACCACTCTCACTGGATGCACTTAAACATGTTAGGGAAGCAGTGAGGCAGGTAGCTGAACACAAATTTGCGGTGTTGATCACCTTCGATATAAAGAACGCGTTCAACTCGGTGCCCTGGAGGGAACTAATGGAAGAACTAGAGAGAAGGGGAATTTCAACATACCTCAGAAAAATCCTATGCCACTATTTACAGGATAGAATCATTATGGTTGTCAGGGTTAACAGTATAAGGGAAATAGAAGAGGAGGTAGAGTGGGCGTCCTATAAGATAAGGAGGTGGATAAACTAAAACGGGTCTAGAACTGGCAACCCATAAAACGGAAGCTGTCGTCCTGTCCTGGTGGGTAGAAGGAAGGACATCACATTTGAAATCAACCTAGGGGATACAACAATCCAAGGCAGCATCAAATAACTAGGGATGAGGATAGGTAAAAACTAGAATATGGGCTCTCATATCAGTGGCGTAGCTAGGATTTGTAGCCTCCCCCCCCCCCGCAAAATATTGAAAAAGGCCCCCTAAAGTTAAAAATAGCGTATATTTTATACTTTTCTTTTCTTACTCCTCCCCTCCAGATTTTGATAAACCGTGGCAGAGCCGCTTTGTAGAATTGGAGGCCCCCCAAAAAGGTCTCGGGCCACCCCGCACCGCGGGGCCTTAGCTACGGCGCTGCCTCATATAACAGAGGTAAAGCAAAAAGCAGAGAAACTTGTAATGGCCTTGGCAGGAATCATACCCAACGTAGGGGGTCCAAAGGCGTAAAGTAATGGGTGCAACGGTGGACTCAATACTGTTGTACGCCGTACCCATCTGGATAGAAAGCTGCGGAAAAAAAAAACAGAATAATACTAGAGTTGGCCAGGGAAAAAATGGCAATTAGAATAGCCAGTGCCTACAGAACAGTTTTGTCCAAGGCTATACAAGCAATAACGGGTACAATCCCCATACACCTCCTCGTCCAAGAGCGGGCTGAAGGTAAAGTGAAACAACCGAAGGGGCATAGGAAAGACAGTGTGTAAAAACTATAAAAAAATGGGAAGCAAAATGGCAGTGCAAGGGTGACGTCGCCAGATGGACACAGACCCTCATACCCTTGGTGACACCGTGGGTAAACAGAGAACATGGTAACCTGAACTACTACCTCACACAAATCCTAACAGGCCATGGATGTTTTGGGTCATATCTACACACAGAACGAATGCTACTGTGGAGAGAATGATAACCCGGAACACACACTGGTGAAGTGCTCTTGCTGGAGACCTCACTTATGCTTGATAGTGCATATAACTGGAGGGAAATTGATGAAGGCATACGGAGAATAATAGCAACAAAATAGGAAGAGGAGAAAGCAAGAGCAGAAAGTCGAGGATAGTAGGATGAATAGAAGGTGTCCAGACTTTGTGAAGTAATACCACAATGGTAATCCCGCAAGGCCTGGAGGGCTTAGAGGTTCTAGTGTTTTTAGTGGATATACGAGTAACCAGGAGCCCTCAATAATAAAAAAAAAACAGCCAGCATTTTAGGGCCGAGACAGATGGTTTTAGTAGAGGCAAAAAAAAATTTGTCATCATTTTTACCTGAACTATTTGGTGAGCAAAGCTTTTAATATATCAGTTGTAGGTCTATGTTACAAGAAAAATCATTTATATACATAAGATTAAATGGGATTAATAAATAATTTTTGTTTATATTTTTTTATTATGACAGAAATTGTTCAAGATACATGAATTGTGCAAAATCCCCACATACATATTATATAAAAAACTTAAAATATTATTCCTTAGGCTACAGAAAAATAAATAAACACAACTAATAAATGAGATCTATCCATCTGAAATAAATCTTATAATATTTATACATATTAAAACCAAAATACCCCGATTAAAACAAAAATAATTTGTTCCCCTCATCGATAAGAATATCAAACAAATATGAATATTATAGTTTTGTAAATACTTAGCATATTTCTTTTAATAAACATTTATTATATACATAAGCTATGTAATGCTACAACATGCTATAATATAGTTGTGATATTCTTTTATATATTTACATATGTTTTATATATATAAATAAATCTGATTTTTATATAGTTATCGTTTAAATATATTCAAAATTACATTTTTGTTCTTGTTTGGAAATTAAAAATTTGATGATAGCACCGAATTAGCAGCAAAAATAAAAACGATGGTGCTCATTATTTTGACCATATCGTGTTCATAGGGATTATAAATAGGAAGTTAATTCATGTAACGTCAAATCCTGCCACTAGAAATAAGTCCTAGGTTAATATTTACAATTGGCAAGTAATGCAGATTTTAAACGGGTAAATTAATATTACCATTTATTTATATTTTTTGTACAACTTCTACTTTATGAAATAGAAAACATTGCTAGATTCTAGTTTAACTTCTTTTGCTATTTATGTTATTTTCTCGAAGGTGGCAGTTTTTGTTAATTTAGTTGTTGCTTCTTCAATTGTTTAGTTTTATATTTTTTTGGAGATAAATTAACAATGCAAAAAGATTGGTCCAGTTTATAAAGAAAACATTTTTGGACTAGACTTTAGATAAAGTTTTTTTGTCAACCTGCATGTTAATTCCGCTAAAAGATATGTTTTATATTATACAAACTGTGATTCCAATATGTTAGTACATCTTTACTGAATATTAGTATGAACAAAGTTTTTAAGCAAAATATGCAAATATTTAAATGTCGCTCAACTCAATCATAACAAATTTCCCTTTTTCCATTTTTAGAGTTGTTGGTATTTTAAAGTTACGACTTGGAAACAATTAAAGCAATCAATTAAGTGACAAACATGCATTGCTAGTTAAAATAACCAAATAAATAGGTATTACAATTTGTTAGTTTATGTTACATTAGGTCGAATTATATAATATTATAAGTTTAACGTTTGCTGTACACAAGTTGAAGTGATCTAAATTATTGACAATAAATATTATTAAAAATAAATAAAAAATGGTTTGTTTATTATAATACAATAAAAGTGTTAAAATGTCCTTACATCATATTCCATCAACATGAATCTAATTTGTATTGGAATCACATCAATTAATTTAACATTTAATATTAATTATTTCATTAGTAACTAAATTAATCTTACATATAATGCCCTCGCTGTATAAAAAGTTTAGCTGCTTTACTTAATAATTTTAAAATTAAATTAATATTAAACAATTTTATTTTTTGTTATCGAAATCAATATAAAATTATTTTTATTTCCTTAATATTAATCGCTTATCCTATTGTATTAGTATTGACATCACTAATTAATCTCTACATATAAATTTGTACAGCTATTTAATTAAATCATAGATTACTGTATAAGTATGAAATTATACATTTAATATCTTAGATATATAAAAATTAATATTAATGGAAATTATTATAGGCAGAATTTTCGGAAGTTATTGATGAATTTTGGCACTTTGTGAACGAAATGATTTAATTATGAACTATGTATTATTGCAATATAAACAGATCAATACTGGCAGTAATTTACATTTTAACAAGGTACATTAATTATAAAATGCAAATTTTAATACATCTAAGATAAAAAGTGTATTTGATCGCATGAGTATATAAAAAACGAATTATTTTCTTGTGCTGTACAAATATACATATACGAGTACTTTCATTAATATTACATACATCTATAAGTCTTATAAACACACAGCTAGCCTGCCCGGGTTGTCTCTCAGTCTCGCGGCGCACTCATTCAATGTGCTAAACAATGTTCATCAAAATACTATAGCCAGAACATTTGCATTCTAACTTTTAGCAAATCTGTAACGCATATAAAATCTATTCTACTATGATGGTTTCGACATATTTGTCGTATTGAAATTAGTGTGAGGTTTAAGATATTCCTAATTAAGTGGTTATAGTATTTTGTTGATTTTGCTGCACCTATAAAATGGTAACGATACAAAACGGCTGACTGGCGGGAATACCAGGCAAGCAAAATAAATAAAATAATAATTCGCCGATTGATGTTTACAATTGAATTTTGTGTATTTGATTGTAAATATCGAGCGGTTTTTGTTATATTTTTAGGTCCATTTATCAATCGAACAGTACATACATCCATCATCATACATTCAAGCACGCGGCACTCGAGAGAAGCGCGTTATATCTCTTATGATCAGAGAACAACATCGGGCAGACTATGTGGCCACTAGGCTCGCGAGTCATTGTCATGGTGTACGATTTTCCTTTCCTTGTAATAGATTTCTTCACTTTCTTTGTCGCACATTAATAATACTACTCCGCCGAATAGGAATATTGCCGCTCCCCATCCGACGCCATAGGCCCAGCCGAACTCCCATATTGTTCGGTTACCTGTGGAAGTAAAAAAAAAATTAATATCAAATTTAAACTAATTCAAATAAAAATGTAATCAATTCAAGGAGACTTTATTTCAGTACAATAAGTAAGTCTTTATACAGGGCGTAACGGTGAATATTTGTTTTCCGACGCTCTACCTTGGAATTGAATTCAAGCAATGATAATACTTTTGCGTAAAATTCGGTTGACGTTACCAACTGTTGTTTGTTTACCACATTTTCGTGTTGTCTGCTTTTTAGTGTAACAGTCTTATATCAATGATCATAATAAATATAGTGTTGTTCCTCAAACAAATTTGACGCTATCGCCCGGTACAATGAGCTGCTTATTCTCCATTCACAGCAGTCAGCGTTACTTGTAATTTTATATATTAATACGCTATTAGGAATGCCACAGATTTAAGTTAACAGAAACACTGGTGTAACTTGAAGTTAGCTATGTGCTGAATAACATCGGTTATCCAGTGCTTTAATTTTAAAAGCAAAGGTATGAGCCTCGGGAGTCCTTCTCATTCTTTGACATAAATCAACTTTTGCAAAAATGCATTTTCCAACTTTTACAATTAAGGTGGGGCATAATGAAGTCTCACACTTCCAAGAAAAATTCTAAAAAACCGTACGAGTTATGGAAAAAACTTTTTAATTATTTAAAGTATAATAATATAATAAGGTTTTTTTGGTTAAAATTATATCGTACAAATGCCATGCCAAGCGATGCACATATGGAACCGTTCCTTGAAAGTTTTCGTCCACTCTCATCAGCAAATCTGGACGAATCCTGACGATTTCTTCATAAATTTCCTCCATGAGTTCTTGTAGGGGATCAAATGAGGAGAACGAGGGGTCTCGTAAAGAGATCAATCAACCGAAAAACATCTCTTGTAAAGTGACGCGAGAACGATGAGCTATGGCTACATTCCTACATTGTAGGGCGTAAAAAATTAATGCCACCTTCTTAAAAACATAAGCAAAAAAAACCTAAAGGTAACTTTTGGGCTGTAAAGAGGTCGCTGGTGGAATTCTCGGAGTATTGACCAGTATCAAAAACTCTGCTTGTTCTGGTCCACATAATACCGTTGAAATGTTCAGCTGTAAGGATAGCATTATAGCAATCTCTACGTTTTACCCGATCTGCTGGACTGTAATTAAGGTCAATGTGCAAAATTCGGTTCACCGTTTGAACCGTTATCTAAAGTGCAGACGCATTTTCCGCCTCCAGTGAAAGTGCTCGGCTAAATGTAAAAAACTGATAGGCGGTATAAGCCTTTCTAGAATTAGCTCTTCTGTTGATAATAAAGCTTTACACTGTTTTTTTGCTCGAAAATCGTTTCACGGTGACATATCGGTTCAGTTATTCCAAATGAAGATGCGCCGTAATTGGATTGAGCTACAACAGCCCTTCTTCTATAAAAATACTATTGTACAATTTTGGTCTGTATTTGATTTTATTGTTACTTAATTCATCAATATACCCCTCCGCAACGTTACTGGATTTCCAACCGCCCTGCCGTTTTAGTAGAAGCAGGTCACCTCCTGCATCCACTAGTAGCGTAGCGGAAGTTCTGCAAAAGCTATAGCCGTTATATTATTATTGAGAAAAAGGCAAATTTAAATATTGATCATATCTTTCCATTCTGATAATTAATAAAGAACATTGAATTAATTTGATCCATATTTATGCGGCAAAAGTTTATATAATTTTTAGAAATTTCATAAAAGTTCCCAAAAATATGAAAGAAATATGATACCCCCCCCCCCCCCCCCCCAATTAAATTCTATTCTTTGTATTCTCTTCTCCACATACTCAAAAATTTTGTTTAATAGAAATGAGTTTCATCGCTAAAGATTAAAAACTTGTGAGCACATATTGACAAAAATGCGTTATAGTCGATTGACTATTGACTTACTTGAACTAGCTGTTTGTTGATTAATGTCCAGTGAGATGCTATGTATTTGTCTAAACGTTCAACACAATTGTATGTTATTTTTTATTGGATCGGGGTGCCTGCAAACTAGCGCTGGCTCTGTTTCCATTTCTTTCTGTAAATTCTCTGTAAGCTCAAACTAGAGAGTTTAGAAAATTTTAAAATGTGTCAGAAATGATTAAAGGAATTTTGAATAAGATTACTAAAAGGTCTATAGTTAAAAAAAATTGAAGTGGCTATCATGATTTTAAGTGTAAAAAGTAAAATAAAAGTCAGAAAGATGATAATGATGAAAATAATATAAGAAATGTTTCCAAAAAGTTTGGAGAAGATTAGGAAAGTATCAAGACAAATTTATGAATATTGCAAAATTCTGTTTCCCAATGTTTTTTTTGTTAGCTTTCTGTTATCCATTGTTGGATATAGGAATCTTCTAAATCTCTATATGTTTTCCTCTCTTGCTTTTCTTATCCATCTTCATCTACTTTGCTGTATTCTTCGTGAACTCCATTGAATTGCTTTGTGTGCATACCTTTCTGTAGTTTGTTTTGTGACGTGTCCGGCCCATCTCCATTTCTGATTAGTAATACGCTCCATGATGTCTATTACGTTTGTTTTTCTTGAATTACTATGTTCCTAATTCGATTTCTTAGAGATAGAACTTTGTGTTGTTTGTACCTTATGAACGGTTTTCTATGTGCTGGTCATTGTTTCTAGTCTATAGCTGCATACTGGTAATACACTATTTTTTATGGCTCCTGGAATGTTTTTATCTTTGAGTATAAAGATTAACTCGCCGAAAGCGGTCCACTCCAGTAATTTTTCTATTGTTGAATGGTTTATGATGATGTTGTTCGGGACGTTACTCATTATTTTCCTCTCCATCAGTTTTAGTGCATCTGGTGTTAGTTTGGTCGTACTTTGCAGATCTTTTTTGTGGCTGTTTGTATACTTGTTATTATTTGTTTCGCCATTTAATCTATACATATGTACATTTTGTGGATCTGTATTTACTAGTGATTTCAATTTCGTATCTACTGCTGTTAGGTTTTCTCTTGTTTTAGTATTAATGTGTCTGAAGTTGGGAATTTAGCTTTCTTACCATCTTTATTCTCTCTGTTCTTGTATTGAGTTTAAAGATTGCCCGCACCAGTCGGTGATTGCTTCCGGTATTAAATCTGTTTAGTACGGACAAGTTTGTACATACTGTTTTTGGGTGTCTCCAGGTCCATCTTTGTTTTTGTTTCTCAAAGAAAGTATTTATGTAGAATACTTTTTCCCTATTTAGGAAGTTGGTCATAGTATCTCCTCTTTCGTTTCTAGTGGTGGTAAGTTTTTCCTCCTGAAGCCTCGTTTCGCATAGTCCAATGATGCTCCATTTTATATTTTTTAGTTCTTATTCGAATACTTCTAGATGGTCGTTTGTGCTCATTGTTCTGATGTCGCAATGAATAATGTCTGTGTGTGTGTGTGTGTGTGTGTTGTTAGAGTCGTCTTCTTGCCTTCCCCAGAATCGATAATGTCCTTGCTGTTGTCGGGGTAAGATTGTGAATTTTGAGTTCTACCTAACTGGGGTAGTGTGCCAACGGTTATTCCGCTGTGTCTCAGTCGTTAAAGCTTCGTTTGTAATGTACCAGCTGGCACTACGTGCAGGAGAGGTTAGCGTTTGGGCCGGTTTGATGTTGTTACCGACGCCCATTACCCATCCGATAATGTGTAAGTACGCTTAATGTTTCTGATAGTAATCAATTAAAAATATTCGACACTCAATACAAAAAATAGCGCAAACTTAAGTATCGACTTCAAATTTCCCTTTATTATGGTATTGTAGGAAAACCAAAGTTTCTATGTTGTCTCAAGTTTCTATTGCGTCCTATCATTCTAATCGTTCTCCGCAGCTCTCTAACGCTCACATATATTCTAATTTCTCAGGAGAATAAATTATGTTCAGAGATTTTTATGAGTTTATGGAAGTTGTTAATCATCAATTTCTTCCACAATGAAATGTTTTTAAAGAAAAAACAGA
Source organism: Tachinus rufipes (assembly GCA_963932245.1). Lineage (NCBI taxonomy): Eukaryota > Metazoa > Arthropoda > Insecta > Coleoptera > Staphylinidae > Tachinus > Tachinus rufipes. The sequence continues at coordinate 83,680,726 of OZ010744.1, forward strand.
AAATGCTTATACAGAAAATTGATTCTAAATGCATACTGATAAAGCGCCTGCTCATGGAGTACTATCAGTCAGTTTTTGGCAAAAATTGAAACAAGGTCATACAAAATCCAGAATATGTATATTTATTGCATGTTTGGTCTAATAAGTAGAGCACGTTTTTATTTGTATTACTTAAATATTCACCCGGTATATTTACTATTCGCTATTTAAATATAGTATAAATAATTCAACTCACCTAAATTTAATTCAGCAGCGAAGCATACTGGATATATAATTAAAGCTATGAAAATGGAAACCACTGAAATAGAAAGAGTTAAATTAATATTTATTCTAAGAAACCCTAAAATACTTAACATTAAACTAAACTAAATATTTATATATAACAAAAATAAATAATATGAACATTATATATGCAATCTTGCTTTGCAAACTACAAGTAGTACACATTTAATGAAAATTATTCAAAGCTTTGTAACAATTCCATATTTTAATAATAATAATATATTTGTAAGCTAAAAAATTTGAATTGAATTAATGAAAAAATATATATTCGAAGGCACGTGTTTTTTTGGTCATACCCCGCTGACTTATGCGACATGATTTATGATGAAAAGTTGACCATGTTTGTCCCAAATATATCAGAACAAAAAAATATATACTGGGGCTTTTCAGGAAGGGTTCATTTGTGTTTTATAAGATAAAATGTAGAAAATTAAACTAAAAAAAATATTTTAGAATTTAGGAAGCACGTAACTGGAATGGGTTTTGAACTATGAACTTTCCTTCATATTCAGGCAATCGTTCATACATGACGGAATACTTAATATGTTAAAATGCAGCATGAATAATTTTATATACACACACCTATACAATGTTTAATTACCTAGAAATTACAATCTCTATATAAAATTGCAAAATATAATTTTTAATATTTCATATTATTTTTCATAGAATTGAAAGCATTAATGTAAAGGAAAGATAAAAGTTTTTATACTTACAAGCAAGTCCCATTACAATGACAGCGAATCTGTAATATTTGTATTTTGTGTGATGTTCTTTTGTTCTTAGGCCAAGACCTGTGAGAACTGTGGCCACTAAGTCTGTCAATAAAGTTATTATGCAGAGTGCTGCAGCGGCCCTGATATAAGCTGAAACAGAAGGCAACGAGAACGATTAAGGACGAGAATACAAAAGAACGGTAGATATGAAAAGTTAAAAATACGTTTCAGTTTTATTTTAAAGACTTTTTTTATTAAATATAAACAGATTAAAATAATATATTTAATATAATAATTTTAATGAATTGTATGTATTGTATAATTAATAACAAATCGCCTAAAATTAGGAAGGCGTTTATCTATATGATAGTTGTTCGGCCGGAAAAGTGGAAAATATTTAACATCTAAGGAGAGTAATGTGATTAATACTGAAATTTCAATTAGAATACACTCCGAAACCGGAACCCGTTTATTTCGTTAAAATAAACATGGGGTCTGTGAAGCGGAAGCCACACTTGTCTGCTGCAGACAAAACCCTTCTACGCTAATGTATATACCACTAATAATCCGAGTTGATTAAGGATGCCCTCACCGGAGAATAAAACTCTTGTCCATTGCGTCAAATTTCTAGAGTGGTTATCAAAACTGATATCTAGAATACAACCAAAATCATCACGGTGTACTGGGATTACTGTAATAGTAATCCCAGTACAGCATGGCCGGTATAATAGTTAACTTAATATATACACAAAAAATATGTTTTGCTCTGTCGCACTCGTTTTAGCATACTTTTCTCTTACATTTCATACATATTATGGGCCACGCTGTACTGGTATAACTATAAGTTCATGCATAATTTTCCACGTTTTTGGTGCTTCGTTCTGTTGTTTGAAATAGGCGTTTAATTGACTTTTGTCATAATACGATTCTTTAATACGGTTAGTTAATTAAAATGCGTATTGAAAACCATACATATGATGTACCACTTCGAGAAAAGGTGGAAAACCGCCGAGTCATTTTGCGATCTCAATGAGCTTTTCATGACATGCCGATAATGGTTTGTTCGCTTTAAATATGGTGATACCAGCTTAGACAAAAAGCAAGTCAAGAAGCGGTCATCTTCGGATTTTAACGATCAAGGGTGCAATTCTGACCAAAAATTAACCAGAATCGGCCTTCAGACCCTTCTGGCGTTTCTCCCGTCGTTTGTTGTTTCAATTTAATCTTTAAACATACTCATATTCACTCGCTTCGTACTGTTAAAAGCGGCGGGATTAAGCCTAGTTTCGGCATTTGATACACTATGTACTATAGAAATTAGAAAGTTTAAGTCGTGTGTTTGTGTTCAAACTATCAGAAAACGTCTTGGACAGTGTCTCAAGTGTTCTGTGCAAGTTTGTGAGCAAAGGGATAAGAATTATAGTTTTTAGTAGCACGCGTGCAAATCTAAATCCAAAAGCATCGGTCACGTATGTGGACCGACCGACCTGAAATTCAGGGCGAGTACGCTAAAAACACCCCTAAACACAGGCCGGTAGCATTTTTTCGGATTTCTAAATTTTTTTCTATCGAGGACCACGAATATTTGCGCGTCGCCTCCACAATGGCATAAAAATAAAAGTGCAAGTATGGGCGACAAAAGCGAGCTCAGTAAAAATGGAGCAAGTACATCCCCCCCCCCCCCCAACACAATCGAACGGCATACAAACATTGCAGATGCAGGGGGAATTAAAAAAGACAGACCTAGAACCTACCTTCTCGAGTGAGAAAGCTGATATAGTTATACCCAACAAGAGAAAGGTTAAAGACTCGTCTACATACGTCGATCACAGGGTGAGAAGCAAAGAAACCAAGAAAGCATCTTTGCTCTGTTGGTTTCTTTGCTGCCGCTAAAGCAAAAAGCGAGATTGGAAATACCCTACAAAATCTGTTAACATGTTCACAAGGATCTAAAGGAGCTGACTAAGAAACTTATCAGACTTTGGGCACAAGACAACAAAGCCAACAAAACGCCACAAATGGGGGAAGTAAATACGAGAAAACTTTTAGAAAAATAGTAGAATGTGCTTTCTGAACCAAAAATGTAAACGTATTGATCCACGTACCCCAATCAGGAAAGAAAGCAACATAGAATTAGTACAGAAGGTGAGCAAACTGTCAAAGAAAGCAACCAGAAAATGATATTAATTGAACGGAAAGAAGGAAAACATGAAGCTTAAGATAAACGCTGATGAGATCACTATAAAAAGAATCACAAAGACGACATCCAACTAAGATTTAAAACTAAGCCGGAAACAAAGAGCAGATTCAAAACAACTCTGAGTATGGCAAAAGTCGCCTCAAGACAAAAGGTAATATCTATTACTTTGCTTGATTTGGACGTTGAGAAACGAATCAAGACGTGGAAGTCGCTATCGCAAAGAAGATAAAATGGCCCAAAAAAAACGATATAATCAGTATAAATGTGCTGAGAGAATTGGGGGACTGGAACGTCAAGCGAGCCTTTGTTAAACTCTGCAAGAAAACGGACCACCTTCTGATCATCACACCTGCTAAGAGGTACAGGTGCCAAAGGGTCAAGTCAACTTGAATAGGTACAAAGCGACCATGGACCTACACAAGCATATCTGCTCAGTGAAGAGCAAAAACACCTATCTATGGTCTCCGAGCTGAATAAGAACATGACGGCAACGGGCATAGGAAAGGTTTTGTTTGGGTGGATTCAAAAAACACGGTCTTTTACTAATGCTATGTATCGCCAAAGTTCACCATAGCCAAATTTGAAGATTTTTAATATAACTGGGTAAGGATATAAAGCAGAAGAGTTGCTGATCGGTAGAGACTGTAATGCCCCCACGTGGGGCTCTGACAAAGAAGACAGGTGTGGTTCAATCCTGACAGAGTGGCTCAGCGGTTTAAATCTGGTAATCCTCAACAAAGGTGGCTCACCGACCTATGAGTGCAATGGTAAGAAGTCCATTGTAGAATCACAACGTGCCCACTTAATATGGCAGCAAAGATACAAAACTGAGCAGTGAGCGAGACCGTAAATCTAAGCGACCACAAGAACATTTTACCATTACAAAAAACACGTCCAAAAAAGAAATAAAAACCAAGTTCACGGGTTAGCACACTAGCAAAATCAAGATGTAGAACCTGCAAACAAAACTAAAACAAATTGTCCAGCAAAGCGTAAGTAACAATGCTACCAACTTCACCAATAACAAAGGTTTGCAACAACGATATTGCTAAAAAACAGTTTAGGCTGAACCAAAACTCTGCCCTTTGGTAGAACAAAATAACTGCCGGACTGCGGAATCCTGCCTATCGGCAAAAAAGTGACCACGGCAAAAAAATGTTCGCTGGATGAAGCTCTGTGGCCAAATTGATGCGGATATATGGGGTTCAGATTATAAAATTGTGACAAATTAGCTGGGCACCCAAAATCTAGTCAAGATCCCGGCATAAAAGCATTACGAGGCAGTACAAGATTTATTCTCAAGGCTTCCGGATGTAGATTGGATGTATGACGTAGTTGAAGAAAAAAATACTCCGCTTTGCACTGAAAGAAATCAAAATAATACGGTCCAAAATTAAAGCTGGAAAAGCGGCAAGCCCGGATCATATCTCTCTAGAGGTGGTAAAAGCTTGTGTAAAAAAGATCCCGGAAAAATAAAACTGGTGTTCAACAAGCTGCTGAAGGCAAGCACTTTTCCCGATATCTGGGAAAACCGCCAAAATACACTTAATTAAAAATTTTAAAACTGTGACCCGGCTTATAGACCAATATGTCGGATCAACATGCTGGAGAAACTTCTGCAGCATATCCTAAATAACAGGCTCTTGAAAGAAATAGATAAAAATGGAAGCTTGTCCAGAGAACAATATGGCTTTTGCAAGCGCAGATCAACGATAGACGCCATAAAGCAAGTAAAAAAACCGCAAGAGAGACCAAGAACAACAGGCAATATGCAGCGCTAGTCACGGTATATGTAGTTAGTACCTTTAACTCCGTTCCATCTAAAAAACAAAGGCCAAAGCCGTGGGGATGATTATATTATATGAGGCACAAATTTAGTATGACCGAGTGGCCAACAAAAACTAAAGACCGTCAATAGAAAAGCCACAGAAGAAAGCAAAAATTAGAGTTACTAGCGCTTAATGATCCGTCTTAATACGGGTGGTGGTAGGAATCATTCCGATTCATCTGCTTGCTAAGGAAAGGTCCTATGCCCTAGGAGCAATCAAAAAAGAGAAAAAAGCCAAGGCCAGGCAGGAATCTCTTGCTACCAGGGAGATAAAATGAAAGTACCCAAATGCCTCTACAGAAAATATTGGAAGGTAGAGTATTTTCTGACGCAGTTCCTGACACTGGTGCTATAATAATACTAATGCCACCTAATGCGAAGAGTAAGACACCTCTGAACACACAATCCTGAAACGCAATAGGTGGGTTGCAATAAGGCAAAACTCAGGAGGAGAGATGAATACGCTAGGTGTCAACAACATCATTTACATAATGTTAAACCACAAATACGCATGGAACTCTATCACTAAAGTAATACGAGAGATTATGAGTAGAGAAGAGAAAGAAGAGAAGATGTAATACCTCATGCAGATTAAGCTAGGGACGTGTAAAGCAACGCCGAGAAGTAAATCACCGTTCCTAGCAATGCACAAGGAGTGGTTTTAGCCGGTAGGAACCCGGCACTACTGTGTACCAATGGCTACCAAAGTATTAACTAAAAAAAAAAAAAAAAACTCATGTACTTTCTCTATTAGGTTAGGTCGCGGTTGCCACTCAGTTTACGCCAGTGTGTGACCTTTAATTTATAATAATAAATAATTAAAAAAGTGATGATTGTGACCTCTACTACGTGATAATTCATGTTTATAAAATAATAAAACAATTTACAATGTTTTCTACAGACGTAATTTTTTTTTCAATTCATTATATCTGTAGAAGGCTCTAGTAGAGCCAAAACTAGTAATGTATTCGTAAGAATAAAGTTGTGATAAAAATATACTAAATTGTTTTATTATTTCATAATATAGCTGATACAGTCTTTGAGTTGTTACTAAACGACGTAAAGGCATCCTAAAAGACTAAATAATGAAAACTAAGCTAGACTTAGTAAACACGACGTGTTTGTATAATAAATTTTCTAAAATTGCAAAACAGATTCAATGGCTTCTGTTGTCGAAGTAATACCAACATCAACTTTTGCTCAAATATAGAAAATGCTAAGTTCCGACTTGGTAGTTTTGAAAATGTTAATATGAAATCAGAATAATACTAGTGCAATAAACAATAAATATCAAACTAAAAAAAAATAAATATGATTGGCACTTGGCATTACTCACGTATGAATTAGATATGAAAACCAATTACCTTTGATGCAACTTATTAAATAGAAGGAAAACGTAATAAAATTAATATATGAAATTTAATATTATGATTTCATCACACCGTAAAGTATGTTGAGTGAAATTTAATTTATATAACATACCGGCATCCCTGGATTGATAACATCCCGGAGGGTCCTGCATATTAAATGGAAGTGGCTGCGGTGCTTCCTCTTCGATGCAATGCATAAATAATCCCTGTCTCCAACCTGCTGCCATCAACCAATCTGTTGAGGCGAGCCCCATTATCATGAGTATTATTACTATGAGGCCACATATGAACGCTATAACCTGCAACAAAATACCAAACATTAATGCAATTTATTACAATGTCAACTACAATTACTTAACCTGGCGTAAGTATTATACAAACATTAAACGTTAATTAATCATAATAATTTATTATTAGTTTTAATTATGTGTTCTTAAAATGTTAATAAAATAACCACTATACTACTTCAATTAAATTATATCATAGACTTAAAAAACAGTCCGCAGCCTTAAGGCGGATTTGATGTAATTATAACATTCAAAAGAAATTATTTCATTAGTATAAAGATATTAAAATGGTGAATGCGCCGGGCACATTAAAATTTAAGCATATTTCAATAATAATAATAAACAGTTTTATCGTTAATTAAATGCAAACAAGTCACAGTCTCATTTATTTTATAACTATTCATAGATTTATCTATTTACGTAAATTTAACACCCTTTGTCTAGATCTGTCCCGACTATTTAAACTATGTTTCGTATTTATTTGCATACAATGTGACCATTCCTCCAACCTTATTTAATTAATGTTTAATTTATGAACCTCTAAACAGGTTTTATGTAAACCATTAATTTCATTACGTATGAACTAAAATTGTTAATACACTACACCTAAAGTGATTACTCTTTTATTTATCAATACTACACTTTCATATATTAAAATCTAACTAGTAATTAATTATATCAGACAACCTTGTAAAACCAGCGAGAGTTTAGTAAATTTAGTTTTAATGCTAATACACCCAAGAGAACAAAGGGATGTGGGTCTTATTGTGTGTTTTATAATGATCCACAGAATTTCCACCCTTACAAATTTCTCGTGTTAAACCAACCCTAGGTAACTATTATATATTTACAATAGAAAAATGAGTTATTTCCTGTAATTTATGGGTCTGCGGGGCCTACACATTAATAAACACAAATGTTGAATAAAATTATAAATCACGATTTACATTAGAATATGCTTTAATAACAATAATAACATTGTATAAATATTTTGTTTTAATATTAAACATACAAAATCAATTAATCTTCAGAACGTAATTTGTGGGTCAATAAATTATCTAATGAAAAAACTTCCAAATTAACCAAAATAATTACTTTTAAAACCCATAAATGTATTGTATAATTAAAAAAGCTCATTATGTTTTCATATTAATATTATTTAATTATGTTTATCATAAAACATCCAATTCCCGGTGGAAATACATACTTATATTCAAGAACATGCTTAGCTTGCCCAGATAAAGTTAATTTTTAAATTAGTGCAATATACTTTTTAATGTTTGATGTGACCAAAGTTTATTTAGCTGTTAAATAAAATTACGTTCGTGCTGGTTTATACATTAAGTGCTGCTGCACTTTTAGTTAGCTCTAGAAACTTAAGTAATTTACTTTATTGGTCACATCTAACTAATTCAAGAGGACGTTCATCCTGAAGTAAATTGGAATGATGTTGATACACTTTCGTGACTCTGTATATACAGTAATAGGTGTAGGTCTTTGAGTTCTAATATAATAGCAATATAAGAAGTCTTTTAACTTAATAAAATTTAAAGACATATGCTACTTTTAAAATGTTATTATTTTAATTAATACATTCTACTAAAAAAATATATATTTTAATTATATAATTAAAATTGTGTATGTTTACTAAAAGCACCTAACCTAATCAACAGCGTTACCATTGTTCCTGCTGCTTTCTCGTTTTAAGATATTCCGTGTAACTAAGACAATTTTAATTCTTACTAATATAGTCATAAAACATAAAATAATTATAATTATAGGGCAGAAAGACTATATCCTTTTTCATATTTATACTCATTTCTACTTTACTTTTAAATAAGTTTATTTTCTTTATAAAACTTTGTATGTGTGTATATGAAATAAATTTGTTTACTACTACTAATAATAATTTCAGGCCAAAAACCTAAGAAAACGGCACAAACAATTAAAAATATCAAAATAAATAAATAAAAACTAACTGTAATATCAATGATGGCAAAATTAAAGAGTTATCTTAAAACTAATATTAAAAGTAACATCAAGGTTGTAAAAATATCGTTGCCAGAACCTAACCTACCCTAATATCAAAAAATACAAAAAAAAATTAATGGCTTTGGTGTCAGCACCTAAACGTAAATCTAACCTGGCGTATAAATCCGGCCCAAACGTAACTATAGCCAAATCAAACTTTATCAACATGATAAGAAAATAAGAAAAAAATCACTAAAAAGTCTCAACTGAACCAACAGTCAGCAGCAACCTGATAAGACGGTACAACCAACCTCAACTAACTTAACTATACTGCAATTTGCAAGAACCAGGCCAAACATAGCAAAACTTAGCTGATACCACCAATTCGTTAACACTATAGCGACGGTATCAAAAAATAACACCCAACCTTCACGTCCTAGAACTTGTACTAAGATACCTCCTCTATACAACAAGCAACACAATTAGTCTATTCGACAAACTCATAGAAGAGAGTACCAAATTCCATGCCACGACAAACAGATAGTTCTGTTTAAATGAACTGCTGTGTACCCTTCGTAGCAAATAAAAGTCGAAACTCAGACAAAACTGAAAAAGGTCATGCAAACTGAAATACGACCTCTAAAGAGGCCAACAAGACAAACTCGAACATAATCCAAATCGGCAAATACGTCTCAACACATAAACACTGTCACACAGTCATCCTCAAAGAATTGAACAGACACAGCAGTGCAGCCAAACGCAAAATTCCGACACCAAACAAAATGACGCCGAGGGGGCAACAATTCGTAGCAAAAGCACAAATACCAATACTCCAAAAACCAATCAACATAGACACTGTCACACCGTCATCCTCAAAGAATTGAACAGACACAGCAGTGCAGCCAAACGCAAAATTCCGACACCAAACAAAATGACGCCGAGGGGGCAACAATTCGTAGCAAACGCACAAATACTAATACTCCAAAAACCAATCAACAAAGTCATCTTTAGTAACCTTCTGAAGAAAAACACCAACAATAGCTAATGGATTCAAGGATACGAACGCAATAAGAACATGTATTACTAACAGTACTTCGTAATTTGGTCACATACCTTCTAATATCTCACAAAAAATGTCCATCATCATTCACAATGCAGCCCTGGATAAAGCTCTCACATACAAACTTAGAAAATTGTCACTTTCCAAATACATCTTACAAAAATGTGTGAAGACACCGTCAGTAAAATCGCCAAAAACTAACTACTTAGCTACAACAACCAAAATGATCTGCCGAGAATTGTCAAGCAATATCAACTTAAAAATTAACCTGTAACAAAGAAAAAAATACCATCGGACATATCACCAACTATAAAGTGAACAACTTCAAGTAAACAAAGATCCTCGACAATGTCAAAGCAATCATTATCACCATAGTGCTAGGATGCATCAACGCCATGCAACTTGTTACAGAAATATGTAAATAAGTTGTTACTGAAACCTCAACCTTAAAGCTTCCAACAACCCCGTAACCGCGAGTGCTAGATCTTTCGGAGAACTTGTTTGTAATGAACACTCAGTGCCATTCAAGAGTTTATTTTCCAAAAATAGTGTCATTGGCATAAACCAAAGTGTTAAAACCGAATAACATTATCATCATGAACAAAGATTATTATTGACTCGCATATAAGCAAACGATAAAAGCACGCGCAAGTATATATAAAAAATCCGGAAAAAAATTAGTTTGGCAGAATTGAGACGCCGCGTCAGAAACCAGCCTAAAAACAACATAAATTGACTAGCTTCCCGTCGCCATTCACTGAGAGCAAATAAGAACAAACATAACTAGATGCTAGATGAACAATTATACTGAAAAAAATTTCCACTCCTTTACCTGACCACCAACAAGTTTAACCAAGCTCACATAAGAAAAACATCACCTATCTGATAATAAACACCAAGTCCTCCCGGTTGAAGACCAAACGCCAATCAAAACATTACTAAAGCTATTGTACCACCGCCACAGACTTCCTTCAGTACAACCATTGTTAGTTTGCTTGAGCACTATTACGTCGTACAAATAATACACACTTAGTTTGAGAGTGCAAAGCATTCTGAATAAGTGCGTGTGATACTAAAAAACCCAAAATATAACCTTCCATATAAGAGCAAGACCATCTCCTGGCAACGCGAAGACTCCCCTGAAGAACACCAAAAGGTGCCACTAAGGTTGAAGCCAGAGGTAAGAACAGAGTAACTGTTTTTTTTTCTAAAACGCTGATAATCTGTTAAGTAGCAACTTCTGCAATAGTCATAACTCAAAATCCTACATTCCGTCTCACCACATCATATCCTATGCGGTATGGCCACACTTCCAAGGTGTGTAAAAGCAGTGTAAAATTTCCTTCGTGCTCAGAACAACACAAGTTCAATTGGAAAAAAAATTTCCCCCAATACTTGCCCACGACTGAGCATACCAGGCAAACTATCTCCACAGCTTTATCCCAATCTATAAATTCTATTACCTATTATAATCGCTCAGTCAGAGACCCGATTATCTTTAACTATAAACCAAGTGAAAGAAATTTCCCAAGCGGAGAAGATCAAATGGCAAGTCTACTAAGAAACTCCGTTATCAAAAACATCTATCGCTCAATCCCTGCCCGGTTCTTCCGACATAAAAACCCCTAGAGTACCCCTTCGTAAATGCAAGACTATCAACCTATGCATCGTTTATTATAACCTTGCAGAAATCTTAGTCAAGGCTCTCAATCTTCTTTCTTGTGATAGCTTTTTAAATCAAAAACCCCTTAGGTTAATGTCTTAACTAGTTTTAACACATTTTGCTGTTGTCTTAACCAAACTATTTATGGAAAACTATTAAGATTGTACCACCCATATCAAAAGGTAAACCTTCGTTGAACATGAAACCTAGTTTTAGACCAATTGGTAATTCCTCCTGTGTTCGGAAAAGGTTTGAAAATATTATTAGAAGAATAGTGTGATATAAACTTCATACTTGCAGGCTCTATCACAAGCTTCAGAAATGACTATAGTATATATGAAAACTTACCAAGAGATATTTTGCCAAATCATTTGGCACATGTAAAGACATGACAATGATGTCACAAACATGTAAAATTTTAATAAACGTCTCTTTTGGCTAGCTACAAATTATCCTCTCATAACCTCGGCATTTAATGAGGTCTCTCAATATAACCGATTCCTTTTCAATATAAGTTAGATACGATTCCTTCCCCCATAAACCCTTATTTCCATCCGTGATCAATATCGTGTTTGAAGAATTCACTTCTCATCGCTGGCTCAACTTCATCCAAATTGTTACTGACGGCTAGATTCAACTTAACCCAGAATCAGCCGAGTTTATAGTTGGAAGAAACCGGACAACTTCCTAACTTCTCATCTGTGTTTACCGCAAAACTATATGCCATTTATAGGACTTTGTTCTCAATCTCGACTAACAATTCGACAAAAACTATAATACTAACTGACTCTACAACTCTAACTCTATAACTGTCTTGTCGCCCATCCTAAATTCAATAACTATTAACTCCGAGGTTTTCCCGTGTTGTGTAAGAGTCGCCGCAGCTCCAACTTGAGAAGAGTATTTATCCTATGTTTTTAGTGTATAGTAAAGGCGGTTTTTGGCAACAATGTACAAAAGCGTGTAGCAAACATACAAACTAAGTTTAGCCAAGTAAGCTCACCTCAAAACAGAGCTGTCACTGTCAATTTAACAACAACAACAAATTTATACATATTTATACATATTATTATAAAATAGTCATAGATAAAATAAAGTATTCTACTTGCATGTAATAATAATAAACTTATTAACTTGTGCAAATAATAAAATTAAATCTTTAGTGTAAATTAAAAATATTAATATTATATTTTATAATATATGATTATAGTAAAAACTAATTGAAAATATATGTTACAAGCTAATTTAGTCATAAGTATCACTTAGTTATATAATGTAGACAAATAAATTTAAAGTTGCAGCCATATATTCTCATACAATGAATTATTTTGATAGTTTAATATATGGTTCTAAATCTGAACGAACTAAACATAAAGCACCCGTTAACATTTTCATTACTCTAAAATATTTCATTCAATATTTCCATAATATTTATAGCCCATTAGTTACACTCAACGTGGTGTTACACTTTATACCGCATTCAATTACCCTAAAAACAATAAATATTATATTAATCTTTAAAGTAAATCTCTCCAATGCAGTAAAATTGAGTTGCTTTCCGCCTTCACAGTGCGGGCAACTTTTAATTTTTTATTGTTTCAATGGGAGAACATGCATGCAAAGTAAAGCAAAGCGTGAAAATATTCGTATGATATGCTCACAACATTCTAATTCAAATTATGTCGTTGTAATAAGCCATATGGAAATTATAATATGTATGAAATATTTTAATGCGGTCGTTTAATTTGATATGTTTACGTTCGGTTACTAAATTTAGAAGCTATATAATATACAAATTGAAAGTAGACGTTTTATGGACGGTTTAGTATCTGAAGTAATTTATTTTATGAATATTGTGGTAATATAGAAATGCATTAATAATAAAACTTTACTGCTAGAACTATAATTAAACGTATTCTATATTTATTTTAATTGAAATCAATAATATTATATGTATAATATAATAAAAATTGAAAAAAAAATCGCGTAATAGTAATTTATTTGTAAAAAAATAAACAAAATTTAGAAGAAATATTATAAACAAATAATTTCTTAAATTTAATTGATATTTTCTCGTTGAATCATTTACCGTTTTGTCATTGTGATCTTAAAAAATTAACTTGCAAGCAAGCTATATTGTAACTCATAATGCAAATAATTATAATTATTGTCAACGTAATTATTAAAATTAATTTTGGACGTCCTTCGATATGTCCGTACAACATTGTAATCTTATGTTGTACGGACATAATTCTTCATATCACCGGTAAGCCCCCTCAAAAAATTTCTTTGTTTTGTAAATGTTTCTCTTGATTTGTATGTAATTTGTCATTGTTAAAATCATGTTTTAATTAATTAAGCTAATTTATGTTTATTAATCTCTTATTTATATATAAACCATTTCTAGCGCTGAGGAAGGGGATAGTTTCATCCTCGAAACGTTCGCTGATAGTAAACGACAAATGTAATTAATACAAATAAATAAATAAAAACAGGTCCTATTGCCATTCCATGGTTGTTTTTCTAAATCCATTGGATAAATTCTAATTAATAAGTAATTATTAAACTAAAAAAAAGTTTTTAATGTTACAATAAAAACTTTGAATCATGGAATTGTTTCACTTGTGCTCGTCTGCACGCCGAAGACTACACTGTTTCTACTTTAATAATCTGAATAGCATGAACACAACTCTGTAGCATTTTTTGACTGCACCGGATACACTTAAGCCACTGTATTCCTTGTACATGTTCTTTATTTTAATAGGGTTCTTTCTGTGATAAGCCTCACAAAGACGATTTTACCAGTGGTCTTTTTGAACTTACTGAGAAGTACCAAAAACGAGACAACAATGTAATCTGGAGCAACAATACTCATCTTGTACAAAGAAGTGGTGTTCTTCTTCTGGGTCGAATTTTGCAACTGATTACTTCAAACTCCTTCAACTCTCCTGAAACTTCCGTCTGTGCAGGACCCCGAATTTTTTAAATTTCAATATGTTATGTCATACAAATGTTTCATTGAAAATGATTTGGAAATCTCTGTAACCATAGCAAAATACTTATGCTATCTTGCCAAGAACTTGCCTGATAAAAACGGAAACATTTTGAATTTCCAGACATAAGAAAATATGGAAGAACATAACTCCTAATTGCTTCCAAACTACCTACACTTCCAAAAATCAGATGCAAGCTATCTTCTATAGAACATTGAAAGTTACACTTTTTTTCACATAGCTATCTTTCATTCATGTGGCGGTTATGCATTAAAAATTTTAATGGAACAGTGGTCCACTTAGTTTTTCAGTTTCTATATTATTCCAAACGTTGAAAGTTTTGGATTGTAATAGTGGTAAGACTAAATGTGGCCGTTATAAAAAGATAATAAATCTTATTCGACAGTGGAACGGTACCAAAAACACAAGTGCTACCAAAAACAGCATCGCAAATAAATCAGCACAATCACTCAACACAACACAAAGACGACCAAGCAACAAAACCAAAAAACATATTAAAAACTTTTTAAAAAGACGGCTTCCTTAAGTCTTCATCATATGCAAAACGTAAAAAAAAAACAAAACTAATCAAAAGTTTTGTAAGGACAACCAGACGGCAGAAACTTCAAGACAATTACAGCATAGCATAGCATATTAAAAAATCGAGAAATTACCAATGGTTTAAAGCGACAGGTCTATGCAAAATGCATTCTCCCGCTAACAACATACGGTTTAGAAACTATGGCACTCACCTTTAAAAGTGCAAACCGATTACGCACTACGCAACGAGCGATGGAACGGGCCATGTTAGGCGTAAGCTTGAGGGAAAGAATTCGGAACGAAGAAATCCGCAGAAAAACCCGTGTGACAGGCATCATGGCGCGAATTGCAGAACTCAAAAGAAGCTGGACAAGGCACGTTGCCAGACAAAAGTATTGTCGATAGACAAATCGTATTACTTTCTAGGCGACCAAGAGAAACAAAACAAAGAATCGAAAGACCACAAAAACATAAAGAGGTAGCAGAACAAGCCTGGTATCGCTTAGCCTAAAATAAAATATCGTGGAAAGAATTAAAGGTTCAGAAGTGGACAACAATGGGCTAAAAGAAGAAAAAAAGAATCAAACAAGTGCGAAAAAAACCCGGATCTACGCCCTCTATAAAAGCAAATAAAAATATAGCAAATATGTTGGTCAAACTTGAGACAAAAAATGTCGCTAAAGTAGAGAATACGCTGAGAGAAACGGATAGCGAAAACCGCAGAAAAAAACAGGCAACTGCACCAAGCACGACTAACACAGGAATTAAACAGTTAACAACACCAAATGTTAAGAAGGATCAACACATACAAATAAATGCACCAGGATAGTCATATAAACGTAAAAAATCAAACTTGACTCCAAACGCACCAAAAAACAGTTTTGAAAGGAAAGGCCTTCAAGAGTCAATTGAAAAAATTCATTGCCTAGAAACCCTAGTTGCTGGCACCTACAAATCAAAGAAAGAACTAACAGAAATAAATTCCAGCTGACCTATCATACCCAGATGATCCAGTAACTGTAACCAAAAAAGTTGTAAAAAAGACAGGAAAAAATAAAGGTGTATTATCTCAGTTTAGAGTAACACGCTAACAGTCCGGGGTTCAATCCCCAAAATATTACTGAATACTAACTTGCTTTTTGTCCACCGAGGTGATTCGAAAGTCACCTAATAAGCCATTGGTCACGTCAACTCCCTTCAAACAAGTCGTAAAACTTCTGAGCAATGTAAAATAGCTAAAACGATCAATTAAAAAGAAATAACCCTCAAAACAATGCGCCAAACAACAAAGACTAAATAATAAAAAAAATATTAATTTAAGCACAGGAGGCTACTCAACCTGCTTAGTTAACAGTTAAAATAATAAAAAGTACCAGTAAAAGAAATCTGTTTCTAGAAATAACGGAAAGAAAAGGGAAGACTGCAACTCTGAAAAACATCTTGAACAAAAATAATAACACAGAAGTAGTCATAAAACAAATAACATACTCGTACATTTAACAGACGCCAGCATAAACAAAGCAAATCTAATAAAGAAACTAATAAACCCAAAAACATCCCAAAAACCAGTTTAGAGTAATCTCAAAGTGCATAAAATAAAAACCCTGCCACAGCAGCCATAAAGAGAAATGTAGGCACACGCATAATAAACAAAAAGCTGGATTGCGGAACAAGACAAAGAGTTAAGCTCACAATTTGGTTAAAGGAATAATGAATGTCCAAAACAGAACAGAAAAAGTAGTCATAACAATAAAAATACATCAAAGGCAAAGAGGATGCAGCAGTTAATTTAGATATTAAAAACGCCATGCCATGGAATAAAATCATCGTCTCAAATTACACATATGAATAAAAGCTTCATGTAGAAAAACACTTAATAGAAAAGGTCGATACAACAACAGAGGTTCCCTAAGAACCAGTCTTAGAGCCAACACTATGGAACTTCTATACGACAGTGTCCTAAAAAGAAAATGGCAGACTGGAATAAAAGCAGTACCCATTGCAGATAATTGTAGTGGTTGTGGTCAAGCACAATTACAAACTAATGAACAAAACCACTAGAAATAACAGACATATGGCTAACGCAAACTTTATCTTAAAGCATAAAACTTTTTTAAATTTATTTACGGCTGATAAAATATTTAGATAAAGAGATTAAAAAAAAAAACTGAATTTTTTTAACATAATTTTATTATGTAATATAATTACATGTGTCGATAATTCTCGTTTGATAGAGAATTATCGACACATGTGATTATATTACCTAATAAAATTGTCCTTATCGCAGCGTTTGTTTTATAAACATAATGGAAAAATCCCAATAAATTTATAAAATATTAACATTCCAATTTAAAATATTAAAATCCGTTCATTAAATGTTAAAAACATTAAAACCCAGCCACAAAACTTAAGATTTATTTACAAAAATAGCAAAATCTGGCCCTAATAAGCCAAACATATTAAATTACTGTCAAAAATATCAAAATCAAGTTGTAAAATATTAAAAACAAAAAATAACCGGCCAGTATTTACAAAAATATCAAAATTGCATTCTAAAGTAACAATATCCGTTCATTAATGTCAACAAAAAAAAAAATCCGGCCAATAAATGTTAAAAATACTGAAGTCCGACCACAAAACTTTAAATTTATTTAATAAACACCAAACTCCTGTCATAAAAAGCCAAAAATATCAATTTTAAGCCAAAAAAATTAAATTCTAATTTTAAAATAATAAAAACTCGTCCTAGTTGTTATACTACTATCAAAAACCCAATAAAAAAACTACCATAAAATAGCAAACAATAGTAAACTCCAGGCACAAAATTATTATAACCCTGCTAATTATTTAAAAAAATACCAAAATTCGGCTATAAAATAATAAAATAAAACTATAAAAAGCCAAAATCTAATATCAAAATGTCAAAAATTCGGCCAGAAAATTCAAAAACCAAATCCGGCCACAATTTTTTTAGAATTACGTAAATAAATATTAAATACCGGTTATAAAACGTAAAAATATTAAAATTTAGCTATAAAATGCCAAAATCTTACTAAAAAAAAACTGTAAATCACAATAATCCGGCTATAAAATCTCAAAAACATTAAAAATCCGGCCACAAAACTCAAAAATTAAAAAAGAAAGTACTGAAATCCAGCTATTAACTGTTGAAATTATTAAAAGTAGTTTAAACTAGACATAAAAAAATTGAAAGTTACTCTTTACAAGCGTTACAATTCAAATTATTAAATGTTAAAACATTAAATATAAATTTCAACAAAAACATGTTATACATAAAAAGTTGAATAAAACACTAAGAATTGTAGCCGTAACCATAAAACGGCAAAAAAACTTATGACAGATTCATAAGTTTTGCAATTCTTTTAATCAAACCTTACTTCTAACTTACGTATGGTCAATTATAAAAACAATCTATAGAATCTTAAACTAATTTCCACCATAATAGTAAGAAATGTTTGTAAAAATGTTCACCCTCATAGGTTTATCATCGATAGTCAGGGCTGTTAACACACGTCAACACATCTTATAAAGACAATCCAGAACGCCATTTTATCAATTCCTTCAATCCTAAAAACTCTATTTTTTTTTTAAGAAATAGAAAACAGTATCTAGGTCCATCTAATACACCATTTAAAAACTCATTCTAAATACCTAAGGCGCTGAAAAAAATCTCAGGAGGAAAAATCGGCATAAGAAACCTGGATTAAAGTAATAAATTCTTATAAATCCATAATAATTAATCTAAAAGTACTTCTCTTAACTATCCACACAATAACTACGCTAATCGTGTACCGTACTATAAATTCGTGAGTGTTGCATTTGACCACAAATGATCAAGTATACACCAATAGTTCAAAAACTCTGGAATTATAACCCAAAACTCTGCTCATATTAACACAATAGAAGTAAAATAATGCATTACACCTTCACACGCAAACAAAAATTATTTACTAAAAAAATAATCCCAACTGTTTGGCATGAAAAGAACTATACATATTCAAAGACGTCTCATAATCAAGAAGCCTATTTGACAATCATTCCTTCTTTCAAAGTGTTGTTACAAACTGCTCAATACAATTGAACGTCTTTGCTGTATATGTATAGTGTATCTATGGCTCAGTTATCTGTAGTTTCCGTCAAACATTTTGGGCATTTACAATGCGCTGTTTTTGATCTACCAGTTTACAAACAAAAATCTGGACATCTAGAATTAGCAATATTATTTAGGTATCACAGCAATAATTTTATACATATTATGCAAAGAAGGGTTTAAAAATAATTAATTGAAAACCTGTAAACCAGGTTTCTGTAAAAATGTATGCAATCTTGGCAACACCATATGTGTTAGTGCCAGTTTCGAACAAAATTGGAAACAATAAAAATACAAACTTAGTGAGAACTAACTTCACAATGAAGCCGCCCTTGGCCATTCAACAACAACAATATGGAATTGCCAAAAAACTTGTAGAGTAAAAAAAAACATTGTGTTTTTTATATGCTAATCATTTATGTAGTAGAAAGCAATTACTTAGAATAAAATAATTTATTTAATAATAAAACGTCAAAAGTCACATTTGAGCGATGTTTTAAGTTATAATCTTTAGTAAAACTAACAAAATTACGCTTTCATCAATAAAATTTCGTTATTTTACCGGACGTCACCAAGAGCTATGTTAATAGCTACCGGCTTAGGCAAAGACGTAAATACCGGCTCAAAGCACAAAAATAAAGATCCCTTACAGATAACAAGAAATTTAAAGCAACCTTTAAGTTATATTTTATAAGAAACCTTATAACTTATTCAAATAAATTGAAAAGTATTCAAACGTTTGCATAAGTAAGATAAATAGAAGAAAATGAATTATAGTTTTAATAATATTTGTATTTCACCTGCCTATTAATAGTAACTTCGATGTTGAATATATAAATAACTCCATAACAACCGAGACATTATAAACAACCTATATAATTCATAAACCCGTACATGTAATGACCTCGTTGCATTGAATTTGTTTATATAAAAATAAATAAACATTATTGACAACGCCACTCTACGCATAATTACTATTGTTTGTTTTCAATATTAAATTTATATTATCAAAAAAATATTTATAGAATATTTTCCTCCATCGTATTCAAACAAAAAATTAAAAATAATTAAATAAATAGAAGAAAGTAGCTACGCTAAATATCCTTATCATCGCCCTATATCATCATATAATAGCGCCCTTCTTGCATTCATAATCATTTGAAATTGAACTTAATTAGTTTTTTATTTATGGCATATTAGCCTAAAAAGACTACCGCTTAATAACAACGTACTGAAACCGTATATGCGCAAATCCTGAAACACTCTGTATATATTACAAACAAATTAAAACTAGAAAATACTTTTATGTATTTATCGCTAATTTATCAGACCTCGATAAAACATAAACCAATATCCAATTATTATTTAAAACAATTTTCTAACACAATGAAAACATAAAATAAATATTTATAATCTGACATTCCATTCATGCTTACTTTTTTAAATCGAACTCCACGAATGGCCAACCTCATTTTATATTTATCACCCATATTTCACCACACTTTTTTCTCTCTAGATAAAATATTTTCAATTCACTTGCACATACAACCGATGGGAAACTGCCACTCACGCTATCGATATTACAATAAACAAGATAAAAGTACGAGTAAACCTTTTTTGCTGTTATCGCTATTTATTAATAACAGTTGATTTAATAATG
Source organism: Tachinus rufipes (assembly GCA_963932245.1). NCBI lineage: Eukaryota > Metazoa > Arthropoda > Insecta > Coleoptera > Staphylinidae > Tachinus > Tachinus rufipes. Next base: position 83,701,407 of record OZ010744.1, read on the forward strand.
CACTTTTTAAAATAAACAAGCCAGCACCGGTGCTATTGTTAGTAGTTATGATTTTAGTGGGTCGCGATTACTCATAATTGCAATGGAGAAAATGCTATGCGTGGAAAATATTAATTGTGATTGTGTTGTATGAGTAATGTGTTTGTTATGTTTTAAAGAAACAGGTTAGGGTTATTCATTTTGTTTGATAAAGCTTATCGTTGCAATAATCCATAGATATTAGTAATAGCTTTAATATTTATGAATTTTTAGATACCGTTATATACGAGGTAGGTATATTATAAAATAAAATATGTTTATCATTAAAATCAAAATTCATTTTACAAAACTAAAGTACAAATATTATTTTATATAAAAATGTAACTAGAAACTAGGTCATTTAATCACGTAATGATTTCAAACACCTGTGTTGTTGCTACTGAGAATAATAAAGAATACGGAACAAAGACTTCTAATTATATCATTTTAAAACTATCTAAATCAAAATGTTTGTGAATAATTTTATTCATCTGAATCTAGATGAATTGTATCATTCAATGTGAATCTTCGCGTACTTTCAGAACCATAATGTCCATAATTCGTAAATTTTCTACATTCTGTTAGCAAGTAAACCGCAATTCAAAACATTAACAAATTAAAAACTTGTTCTTTCTAAATAAAAATGATGCCACATGTGCGACGTCAAAACAATTAATGACCCCCAACAAAACATTTTGAATGATCTTTTAGTGACTAAATCATATTCAGCGACAAGCCCTATTTTAAACCTAGTTATGCAAAAGTGCACAATCACGAGTTAAGCGTTACACTAAAGATGTTGTCATACTTATCTAAAGACAACATTAAAAAAACCATAACAACTACTTCAAAATTATCTTTACCAGCAATACAAATCTACATGCCATACAGTAACACTGCTTTATACAGAATATTGCTATCTCTTGCAATATTGACTTTAACTAGACGACTAGATCTTTCTAAATATACTTTTTCATTTAAAAGTTATGTAAAAGTAACAAAACGCAATTGACTAATAACCTTAAGGCAAACAACAAATGCAGAAATTCATTTGTGTTAGATCAAAACTTCTCTAAAATGCAATAGAAATTTCAAGATGCTTCTATGTCAAGTTTCTTTCTTCTTTTTAATTGAAATAACCTCATCATTTTCCACAATTTCAATCCTATTGATTTTACAATAAATAAAAATAAAAAAATCTTATTTTAAATAGTGAAAAGTAGTAACTTTAAAATTATATAAAAGCTTCCCGCAAATGCCATTAGTGAAATTAAAGCTCAGCTGAGTCTCAACTATGTTGAAACGCTTAACTACCTTTTGAATTAAACACTACGGTATTCATATTTAAATGCACACATCCGTTTGGAATTGGATAGTAGCGTTGATTTTAAATACACACGTCAATGAAAGATAAGTATAATAGACATACGAAAATCAGTTCGTTAACTATTTTAAACATTTTGGAGATTTAATGAAATTGAAGAAAAAACATTTTCTAATTATATCCATGATAATTGAAAACTATATTTAATAATAGGCCAAAGAAAATGTTAAATAAGTTTGAAATACAAAAAAGTAAAGATCTTGTAGTGAAAAAAAAATAGAAAACTTTGATTTTATAAAAATTTATAGTAAATAAAAACTTTTATCATAATTTATTTAAAAAAATTTGATAACATTTACGATAAATATTAATCAACAAAATTTTATCAATATGATAATAAACATTCTTAAACCAGTCATTAGTAAGAATAAAGTTATGAGTAATGGAATGGATATGTACCTTGTTTATTATTCATGCCATGACAAACAACGAAAGTGTGTGTGGTATCTTTAATTGTGTTGGCTATTGGTATAAACCAAAATGCACCTCGTATTAATCAAAAATTACGTTTTTAATATATTAAAGAACTGCATAACATGCCCAAATTAAATGCCAATATTCAATCAATTTTAAAAGAATAAAAAAGAGCAAAAATCGATGAAAATAGCCACGGACAATACTAGATCTCTGGCGTCGGAGGAACGATTGAAAAAATTGAAGCCGAACTGAATAAAATAAGATAAGATAACTCTACTACAAAGGATATGAAAATACCAGTGTAGGAGGTGTAGGCATACTAATTCATAAAAGAATAACAAAGAACGTTAAAGTGCTCAAAACAATAGATTCATATAGGCGTATGCCCCTACAAGCATCGCGGACGATAAGGAGGTACACAAATTAAACAAAACATCAAAAGTAACAGTAGTAGGAAACTTTAACTGCAAGATTAGAAAACAATAGCACCCGGAAGAAAAATACATAGGAAGACACGAATTGGGGAAGAAAACCAGCAAGGGGTACAATGACGGCTAACTTTCTTAAAAAAAAGCATCTATATAAAGCTAACACCTTTTTCCAACAAAACCGCAAATGGACCTGGGCGAGCCCATATGAAAAAACGTACAACCAAATAAACTACATACTAACTAAGTATATTCATATAAAAAAGAATGTCGAAGTACTGAACAGGTTAAAGCACAAGAAGCGACCACCGTATGGTAAGGGCTACTACCCACATCAACTGTAAATTAGAAGGAGCAAGGAAGAAGAAAAAAAAAACAGATAGATAGGAAAAAACTCCAAAAGAACCCAAACCAATTCAACACCAGCCTAGAAAACAACTTCAAAGAATAATAATGGGAGAGTAATAATAACGACATAAATCAAATGAATAAAGCAATAACAGACACATTAAAAACAGCAGCGGAACACTACAGCGTGCCGAAAACAAAAAAAATCCGAGAAAACTCAACCCAAAAACAATAGAAATGCTAGAAAAAAAAAAAGGGAACTAATAATGCAAAACAAAAAATCAACAGTAGAGTACGCCGAAATAAACAAATCTGTGAGAAGAATAGCAAAAGAGAACATTAGAGAGTACAAAATAGAAATAGCAAAGAGAGTCCTAGAACAACAAGTGCCAAAGTATTCAGAAGAAGAACACAAAACACAAAAAACGTGATCCCCAAAATTAGAAACAAAGACGGACAACTAGTAGAAGATAGACAATAATAAAGGTAGTCCAGGACTTCTACTATGCAAAAAAGACACAAAGCGATATATCCGACTAAAACAAAAAAATAAAAAGTACTAATGTCAACTCAGAAGACATACCGGAAATTACACCAGTCTAAATCAAAATAGCCCTAAAACATATAAAAAATGGAAAAACAGCAGGAAAAAATGGAGTGAATAACAAAAATGTTAAAAGGTAGAGAAGAAATACGAAAGAAGCAATTAGGAATACTATTCAACAAATGCCTAGAAAAGGAAGACAAACCCCAGGTTTAAACAAATGCTCTTGTAATAATCATACACAAGAAGGGAGATACCAAAAATCTGAAAACTACAGATCAATCAATCTTCTATCACAAATCTACAAACTATTCTAGAAAATAATAAACAACAGGTTGACTCCAAAACAGGACTAGACTTTTACCAACCAAAAGAACAGGCGGAGCTCAAACAGAGATTCAGCACCACAAAACATCTACAAACAGAGAGAGTGCTGATTAAAAAAGCAGTAAATTATAATATAAACTTATGGATGGCATTTGTTGACCAAAAACTTTTTGAACTATAGAACTATGGACGCTCCAGCAAGCCCGAGTTGACCACAGATATGCAAACCTAATCAATAACATCTACAGCCTACAAATACAATACCAATCGCATATGGCTTAAAATTAAGATTGAGAAAACTAAGTATATGACAACAAGCGAGAAAACGAACAAATAACTCTGGGAATAAATAACATCGAGAAAGTAACCAGATACAAGTATCTAGGACAAACCATAACAATAGGAAAAGCAAACCAAGTAATGAAAATAAACAAAAGAACAAGACAAACATTGGCATGGAAAGATAAAAAACATTTTAGCTAAAAACAAAATTATACAACTAACGTTTCTTACCAGTGACCACCTATAGATCACAAACTTGGGTACTCACAAAATCAATAATCGGAAAGCTGAGGGTTAACCAATAAGCAATAGAGAGAAGGACATTGGGCATATCCCTAAAAGACCGGAAAACAAACGCCTGGATAAGGGAGAAGAAGGGAATAAAAGACGTAATAGAACATATCGGCTACATAAAATGAAACTGGGCCGGACACGTGGCAAGACACCAGACTTAATAGAGTGGGAAAATAATTAAATGGAAATCGTGGAGAAACAGAAAAAGCGCGGGGCGGCCGCAGATAAGGTAGAGCAAAGACATAAAACGTACGGCAGGACTCAATTGGTACCAAGTGGCCCAGAACAAAGACAAATAAAAAAACTTAAGAAAGGTTTATAACCTAAGAATAGAAAACAACTAAACAAAAAAAAAACAACTAAAAAAAATGAAACCAGACATCAAGAACAACAATGCCCTTTGTCACAGAGCAATTTCAATAAACAAGTTTCTGGCTAGTAAAAACATTCCTGTAGCTGCAGCCCGGCTATGAAGATTAGAAGAACCATCTCCAGCGCTGTGTGGATTCCCAAAGAAGTTATTTGAGGAAGACAATATTGAAGTCTAAATAGTTTTAACCATTTTAAGTTGTAATACTAGAGCTAGCATGTACCTTGATGAGCTATAGATATCAAGGTTACTAACATAAATGTCGTTAACTATTATGAATACCCAGAGAGATAGTAGTGTCGTTAGTAAATAACATGAATAAATTATTGGGCAATACCTTTTTATTACATATGTTCTGTTAATATACATTTGCTTACAAAGGCCATAAATAAACAAGACATTAATAGAAATTTCCATTTATGTATGTATTGAAACAAATGTTTATAAACAAGAATGTCTGCAAAAAACTGTTGTATAGAAACAAATGAGTACTGTGATTTAAAGAAACGGAGAGTGGATATTTCCGATTGTTCGGATCCAATCTCACTTACGTAATATAATTTTTAATACTTAAACACAATAAATCTTAATAAAACTGCCTATATTAATATTTACAAACAATATAGTTTATAGTGTATTAAGATTAGAGTTACATTAGTATAAACCCAGAGCATATACACTGTCATAGAAAAATATTTCTATAATATATGAACCATTGGTTGAAATTAATCCAGTCTGCTATCAAGAAACTTAGAGCCGATATATTATCTATTCAGTAAAGTACTTAGTAATAAGATTGCCATGATAAATATTTATTCATCTGTCAGTAGTGACAACCTTTCATCAAATCTAAGTTAAAAGACAGATAAATTACACAGATCACTTTGGCCCGTTATAAAGAAAATAACGAGAAAAACATAACCTCAAGTGGTTTTAATTGACATGAATGTAACCAACAAATAATAATAAGCAGTACATAACTAATCAATACCTTACCAAATAGATGAATATACCGGCTCCTCAACTTTTATAATTATTATCTAATTTAGTAAAAGACATGACAATCTTGTATCTTCAAATTTGGTCAAAATTTTCAGTGGTAGTTATCAAGTTACCACGTCAGCTAGATGACAAAATAAACTAATTCCAGCCAATTTACAAACAAAAAAATTCGACTGATACAAAAATATTCATTTGAATAACAAAAAAAAAAACATGTTTGGCCAAATTTAGATATACAAAGTTTTCAAAGTTGAATGTCAAATTTAGAGAGTAGTCTAAGAATGTCACAAAAACGTAAAGATCAATTCTTAAAGGGAAGTGCAATTCTAGATCCGGCAAAACCAACACGAGCAATTGTAATAACTTAGATAAGAGCAACTGGTCATAGTGTCTGATCACCATTTATAGGCAAATATCTCTTTTGAATTGAGCTCTAATCATCCTTATTTTAGTTTCCCCTCTTTTTAACAATTCAGCATAAGGGCAACAAGCTGCAGTACATCCACGACAAACAAGACTAGGTTTATAAATAAGCAGAAACTGTCATGTGCAGTCAAAAGCAAAATTTACAATTTGTTTGACATCTTCACACGTCGGAGAAAGGCTTTATTGCTACAAAGAAAAGTCATCTTTAATATTCATTCCGGCATATTACAGTAATAATCAAAGGGCAGTTTTCCAGCAAGATACTGGAGATTAATCGTTTAGCTTGGCCAGTAGCGGAGCTAGGACCCTTCAAATACGGATGCGAAGAAAAAACAAACAATTTTGTAGTTTAAAATTGAGTAGAAAAATTTTATAGGTTAGCAAATCTGTACCAAATCAGTAAAATTGTATAATAACTGTCAAAAACCCTTAAAACGTTTACCAAAAAGCTACCAAAACTGTCAAACAAGTTGCAGTAATAATTTATGTTGACAGAAATATAGCAAATCTGTCAAATAGTATTTTAAAATCAACAATAAATATCAAAATTTGCTTAGCTACTGTCACTCAGCTATAGGTTAGAGTAATGTGTAAAAATGTCAAAAATGTCATAAGTTCGCCAAATGTACTACTACATCTGTCAAAAACTGTAGATACATCTGTCAAAAAATTGGGTCAAAAATATTACTACATTTATGAAAAAGTTCTAACTGTCAAATAGTTTTTAGCAATATGGTTGGCATAAAACGGTCAGATTGTTTTTTAAACTGTCAAAAATATAACTACAGCTGTAAATAGTTACTAAAACTGCCAAACAATTTACAGCAATGTAATATCTGCCTGTTAAGTCAAATTGTATTCTAATGCACATATTCATAAAACGTCATTAAACATATAATGATTCGTTAAAAATATAACGGGACGTTTAATCAAATGTTCGTATTCATAAACACTCATTAGCAATAACGGTAATTAATTTAATTACCGTTATTGCTAATGATTAAATTTATCGCATTATTTTTGGTCCATTAAAGCGTAACGAATAATTAAATTGACACATCTGTTTGACTTAAAAATGTCTAAATATCTGTATTAATTCACAGTATTTGAGGTTAGATAGTATAGGTTAACATATTAATAACTTATAAAAAACAAAAGTAACTAAAAAGTTACTAAATAATTTAACTAATGACAATTTATTTACGAATATCATTATATTTTAATGTTCATTAAATTATAATGATCCGTTTGATAATGAATCGTTATAAAAATGTTTATGAATACGGGCATAAGTGTTTCTGTCAAAAAGTTACTAAAAAATTATTTGGCAGACATATAGCAGACCAATCCAATAAATTTCTAAACTGCCAAAAATAGTATCAAAAACTAATTACATCTGTCAAAAGTTACTAAAACTGTCAAATAGTTTTCAGCAATTATTACAAGTTGACATAAATTTGCCAGATCTGTCTAACTTGATTTTAAACTGTTCAAAATATTACTACAACTGTGAAAAAGTTACTAAAACTGTCAAACAATACAGCAATGTAATAAAATACATGTCAAATTGTAAATTAGTCTGTCAAAAAATAACCATATTTTAAACATTCAAAAATTTTACTACATTTGTCAACAAGTAACTAAAAATTTCAAAAAGTTGCTGATACTGTCCAACAACCTATAACACTGTTTAAATATACCATAAATTAGAAGAAACTTGCCAAATCTGTCAAACTGTAATATAAACCGAGACTAAATAATATGCTAATTTGTATTTTAAACTGTCAAAAAACTAAAATAATTATGACAAACACCAGTCAAACATAAAGAAAACTGTCAAATACTGACACAGTTGACATTGGATGACATAGCTATCAAAAATAACATAATACTGTCAATAATTGATAACAAAACTTGAATAAATTTTGTCAAATAAAGCCACAACTGTCAAATAATGACAAAAAAATAGTCAAATATCAACAAGTATTGATCTCAACTGCTAAATGATTATTTAGCTGTCAAACAGTGACAGATACTGACTTACTGTATTTAATAAAATAGTAAATAAACACCTATTGATGCCACAACTGTCAAATGATGATAAACAAATAAAATATCAACATATATTTGAACTGAACATAAAACGCAACTGAGATAGTAAGCATTTGTCAAACTTGAATTCAACTGAAAAATAATTATTTAACTGTGAAACAATAACAGATGATGACTTAACTGTCAACAATAAAACAATGAAATAATTTATCTTTTTCAGTCTCATATTAACCCCCAATTATCAGACCATAACCAACTAAAAATGTAACTGTCAAATGACACAATCATCTAAAAATAACGTAAGTCAAAGCAATAAATACCCAAGCGTCAAATTATAATAAAACTAAAATAATTATGAAGAACATTTCAATAAATATAAAACTATCAATAATCAAAAAACTTTGTCAAACAGTACTACAACTGTCAAATGATTACAAAAAAAAACTTAAATTCAATTGTCAAATAATTATTTAGCTGTCAAACAATGACAGATGATGATTTAACTGACACAACTGTCTACAATAAAACAGTAAATTAAAATTTGGTTTTCAGATTATTACTGAAACCCCAATACCTATTGATGACCTAGTGGCGAAACTAAGATTTGTGAGTCCCACCCCAAAAGATTGAAAACAGTCCACACTCAAAAAAGGTAAAATCAAACATGCAACCTTCTAGGTTTTGAAATGAATATGTATAAGGGGCCCCCATGCTAGTGGTTACACGTAGCTCCGTCACTGGTCTTGACCATCAAAATCTGTACAATGCAAGCAAGAAAAATGTATACTATGTAAGCAACCAAATGTACACTATTGGTAAATATAAAAATTCTATACGCTACACCACGTGTTCACCATAGGCGTTCAACATTTATTTTTTGATAAATATTAACATTAACCTTATTTAAACAATAAAGAACGTCTATAGCTATAGTTTTCTTGGAGAGAACAGCGCAATTTGAAAAATGTTTACCGACTACAGATTGAGTCTTATAGCGCGATATATATAGTTACTCCATAAAATCCAATGTGTTATAATTTTCGCTACCGTTCCAGTAATGTTACACTCTGTAATTTGTTCTAGTGAGAGATGATATACAACTACAGATTTAAAAGTTATTTCTTAAATTACATTAAAATATATTATCTTAACTTGTACTAAAGTATAAAACGGAACTAAATTTTTACTCTAATCACCTTATCTTACACTGAGACAACGAAATATTTTATTATAAATAATAAACATTTACACAATCTACTTAATTGCTTAATTGTAAATTTACATTTAGATTCTTTTAACTATACAAAAACACTTCGTCATCTATATGCAGTATTTCTTGATGATCTCAGAATAAGTAATTGTAAATCAATTTAATTGTTAATCAAATTTCTGTTTATTATAGTTAAATTGTTATAAACATTACAACACAATTAATAATTTTCCACTCATTATAATAAACTCAACTAAATAACAATCGTACCAAAAAGAATACCGGTTACAAATATCCGATTGACCACATAAACACGATTACGTATACACGATACAGACAGACGATCACAACGCCCCGATGAATCAAGCGACACTGACTCAGAAATAAGTATTGTTGTTTAATCATACAAAAACTATGCCGTATACAAAAAAAAAATAATAATAATGACGTCGCCGACAAAACTCGTTATCACGTAATGCATGAAATATTCCTTATCGACGCACACCTTGTGTTGAAACAATGATAGCGTATAGAAATGTAGAAAAGATGGCATTTCAATGGGCACACTTCATAATAAAATTCAGGTAATTAATTGAATATTGTATAGTATTCAATGTGCCGCGAAGTCCTATCGATTGTTTACAAATACAATGATACTTTTATGCGTTGTTATTGTTTCGTATTGTTCAGTTGATTTGTAAGTCGAGTTGTGAGTGAATCGCATCAATAACAAATACTTCTCGGAACTGGAGAATCCATTATGTGATTGACCAATGCTGATATTTGCATTTCATTAATTATCCAATTACCTGTCCGATGTAACTCTATCTATATTACATTAGAAATTGCATGCTGGTGCGTATTATATAACAACTGAAAAAGGGCATTCTGATTGACTATTGCAATTACATAAGAAATCGAAACTTGTTAAATATCAATTAGCAAATGTGCAATCAGTATTTAACTATAATTGATTTCTACTACAATTTATTTTTAAATCAAGCAAAACAATTTAATTAAACTAATGCATCAACACAAAGTGACATAATAATTCATTAATTACGTTAATGCATTTCAATCTAAGTTTGTGACTATAGTAGAGTGTTATGGTCATTTATTTCTCAGTTGTGTGATTTAGTAATCCAGTAAATGTTATTTCACAATTAAATCATTACTAAATCTGCAATGTTAACAACAATTTAAAATGAAACAAAAAATATAAAAAAGCGGGTTTTGTATACTATAATTCAAAGTTTGCATTGTTTGATTGAGATATTCATATGCAAGAAGTGCTTGTAGCGTTTTGAAAATGAAGCTTTGGATCGATATGCGAAGTCTGGCAACTTAATTTCCGGATTCAGGATGCACTGGAGTTGTATAAAATTAAACCAAAAATAAAACAGCGTATGATAATGACAGATCATGTCTCTAAACTTTTCAGACTCAGCCAAACAATTGTCAAAGTCTTTTTCGACAATAAAATCTCTATATTTTCAACATGAGTCTTCTAATAGCTGGAGTTGATTCAAAAATTAAAAATGTTTATTAGTTTGATCTCCACTAGGTACTGAAGTCATTTTGCATGTACTGCCATTAAAACTGTTAAACTTGCTGTTACAAATAAGTTTAAATTTTCACCGGTAATATTTTGTCTGAACTCGTCTACCAGGAAACGTGTTCAACAAATGAACACCGTCTTTTTTATTTGGATTTTATTTTTAAATTTCAGTACCCATAAGTTCACAAGTTGCGTTTGTAGATGTCATAAAGGTTGTTTTTGAGAATTGAAAAAGGTATTTAAAGGTTTTTCAAACAAGATCTTTGAAGTGTTATAGGAATACCTATTATCTTGGTGGGTAGATTCATTGCAGCTGTGCTCGAAGTAGAGTTGTAGAGCTAGTGCTTCAGTAAATCGATAGTTTTTTATATAAAATATAATAATAACAACAATAAGATGAAGAAAATAGAAATAGATGACCGGTGTGAGACGCGCTCATAGATACTGACAGCCAAATTAATACTATTCCTGATAAGAGTGTATACGGTAAATAGTAAATCGCAGCTGAAAAACTCAAACTTAGTACTAATAGGCTTCGGAAAAAATACAGTAAACCCATTCAGCTACACAAAACTAGAATTATAGATAGAGAATGACACTTTCAATTCAATTCAAAGCAACATCTCCGAGTTAGAAACCGACTTATCAAAACAATTTAAGTATTGTTGTAAAAACGCTCAAATTGGATAAGACATAATCATATGAAACAAATTATTGAACTAGATAGATGTGAAAAGGTGACGTAACCATTAAAAAGATAGCTAGTAAAGAAGCACGGCTAATAAATATTCACGTGACAGACAAAACAGAGCCGATCATTGGCCAAGAAGTAAGCAAAGAAACCAAAACAAAAATTAGATCGTCAAAAATATGGCTAGACGATGGAACAATGATACAGTGTACATTAAAATATGCCAGTCCAGTGGCGTTAGTCAAGAAGAAAGGAACCCCAAAAATATGCGTGGACTATAAAAAAGTAAACAAGGTGGTGGTCAAGGATCGTCACCCATTGCCGCTGATTGAAGATGTGTTGGACACATTACAAGACGCTGTACTGTGAGTATGCTAGACTTGAAAAAAGGATTCTTGCGTGAAACAGTTGATATAGAAAACCAAAAATACATAGCGTTTGTTACACACAATGGTCAATTTTGGTTTACAAAAGTTCCATTCGGATTTTGTAATTCACCTGCAGTGTTGCAGCGTTACGTGAACACTAAATTTTGAGAACTGATACAAGAACAATTCTTTCAATTTACATAGATGACTTTCTCATTTCAGCGAACTTGAAGCACTGAAGCGATTACAAATGGTGTGTCAAGTGTACAGTAAATATGGATTGAAATTAACTTAAAGAAATGCCAATTTCTAGTAGTAGTAAACCAAGTTCAAAGTTTCTTTGACTTGACCAGTTATTTTAGAAAGTTTATTTCATATTATGCCAGAATAGCATAACGCCCTTCAAATGTACGGATAAAGAAAAAGCACTGTTCAAGACATTAAAAAATGCTCTTACAGAGCCTTCATTTATATATATTTATATAAGGTTTGGAAAAGCAAGTAAAGAAACACAGCGCAGTCCTATTGACAATCAATTCCGTCCCATTCAATATATGAGCAAGAAAACAACAAAAAAGAAGAAAAAAATAGTCAAGTTATGAATTAGAAGTAACGAGGGTAATTGATGAGTCAAAAACATTCAGAATGTTTCTAATAGAACAAAAATTCAAGTTAGCAACATACTGCAATGCATTCATAAAAAAACTACAAGAAAGACCTTAGTACAAAGAGCCCAATGGGTAATGCTGCTAGAAGAATATGAATACAAAATTACCCTCTTATGAGAATAGTGAAAAAAAAATTACACAAAAGTTGCAAAAGAAAAAAATGGTATAGAACAGCTAGTAATACCAGAGATTATAGAATCAAATATTATTAGAGCAGTTCACAAACAAAGACCTTATGCAGTGAAAAAGACAAAGACGTCCTTTGTCTTATTTTGATTGATTAGGAATATTACATCCAAAACCTACAAAATAGATTAAAAAAGCCATTGCATGCTGCATTCAGTGCATTTTGATAAACAGAAATGGAGGAATAGCGGAAGGGTTCTTAAATTCACTGCCTAAAAAAGATGCACCCTTAAGGACTTGTCACATTAACCATTTAGGACCCTTGAACACAACCAACAAAAACTACAACCACGTCTTTGGCAATAATAAACTGCTTTACAAAGTTCACGTGACTGTACCCTGGAAAGTCTACTACTACCGCAGGGGGATACAAAAATTGGATGGAAAGAAGAATTTCGGCAACCCACTGCAAATAATAACGAATAATGATATCCCCATGAAAACAAGTCGCAAGGGGCCAAGAGACATTTTGCAAAGCAACAAAATCGCGTTCTATAAGTTCTTGTACTACAGCCAACTTGTATGGGTGGAAATAAAAACCACTATAAAGAATTCGCTTCACAGAATAATCAGAAACTGGACAGTTGGGACGCAAGCCTCAATGTTTTGTGGAGTTTTTACAGGCCGTGGTAACCCTATTCATCTTCTTTGCACATTTCCAGTTCCTCTGAAAGTGTCCACCGACAAACAATCAACAAGATTTTGGGCAGGAATATAGAACCGTACGCAAAATGTATGATTGATTGATATTAAAATTAGAGTCACGAACCAAAACTCGTTCTCAAATATTTAAATAAAGCAAAAGATTTTGTAATTGCCAAAAAAATATCTTTTGATTCTACCAGTAATTATCAGTTCATTTCACATATTCATACAGTTTAAGCTGAAAAGTGAAATATGTAGTGTAAGAATTAAAAGTGGCCCAACAGTTCTTAGACTTTACCATTTTGTGGTCGTAGTCCGCTGAGAAGCATGATTTTGCATTTGAACCAAATTATTAAATTCAAAAGAGTTTCATGCGCCTAACATACATTAGTATTGATTATACTACGCACAATATACCAACTCTATCCAACAATCGTATCAACAATAAGAATAGAGTAGACGATTGAAGAAAAATATTTTCAAAAATGATCTTATTTTCTGGATTCTAGATTTGAGTTGGAAGATAAAACCATTTTCAATGCATTTAGGTCCTTTGTACCTCCTCTAGTGGTAAACCTCATTCCTTTGTCCCAGCACACAACTGTACACTAGGACATCGTATCGTATAGTCGTATGTACCGCTAGTAGTAAGGATATTGTGACGTCTAAATCTTGAGAGTAAACTCCCGCTCCAGAGCCTCAATGAAATTTTGAGATATTAGTGTAACTTGAAGAATTTTGTAGTTATCCGTTTTTTTGCTTTTGTTGTTCATGTGTGTGTACACTGTCTTCTTCTTCATGTGTCATGACCGATCTCGATCGTTGACTCTCAGTTTGGCTGTTCTATAGACTATGCTCGTCTTGTTTACCGTTGCACGGAAAAGCTGGGCTGTTGTTTTCCTAAACCATTGGCAAACATTCTTTGCCATGATATTGTACGACGTCCAACGCTTTTTTTCCCATTATTTTACCCAGGATTATTAGATGAAGCAGTTCGTAATTTTCTGGGTGCCTCATTATGTGTCCAAAATACTCTAGTTTACGTTGTTTTATGATGTTTGAAATCTCGAGATTTTTGTTAATTTTTTAGAGAACAACTTCATTCGTAACTCTTTGAACCCAGCTGATCCTCAGAACTCGTGTATACCATACAGATTTCAAACGCGTTTAACTTTTTGATTAATGTTTCCGTTAGCGTTCAGACCCCGTATAGTAGAACCGGGAAGATGTAACATTGTACCATTCTCATGCGCAACTCTAGGTTTAAATTGTGGCTCCACAGAACGTGTCTGAGTTTCAAGAAATTTGCTCTTGCTTACACTATAGGGTCATTTCATTACAAAATAGAGTGGCATAATATCTGTTTGCGCTCCAAAATCTAAAACTCTAAAATTGTGTATCCATACCATGCAAAGTTATAAAGTTCATTCATACCAAAAACGCACAATCCGTGGATATATTAAATCATGTTTTTATCCTTTCATCCTGCAAATTCGCTCATTTTCTAATAAATAAACATCTTTTTTCAACAAAATATCGTTACAAACCAGACTACCAGAATCGCAATAAACATTTTGAATCGTAATTTTTCGAACAGTCAACTAAGGTCTCCTTACCTAACTGGTTGTGAATTCCAAATTAAAAAAAAAATGAGAAAAAATCTTTGCTATTTATGTGGAAAGGTTGAGGGCTAACCTGAATATATATTCACGTAAATATTATTTTCAGAAAATATTAATTATTTTACCTTAAGCATTGTTATATATTAATTTTACAAACTCAAAATGGAACAAACATCCATGCCTTACCCGAGATTCGATCCAAGGACGTTTAGTACCAAGACTTTCTCTCAACCGCTGCGCCACCAAGGTCAGCAAAGAAATTAATTTTGCTAAATAAATAAACCTATGTACTTTTTATTCAATACTTATTGTACGTTACAACCCCACCCCGTACTATGTCTATTAATAAATTTCTACCGCTTCTATAAACGATGTATTAAATATAAGAACAACCTTAACTGATATTATCTTCAGCTATAAATCTTATGAATTACGAACAACTATTAATATTAATTTTGAATAGGGTAAGACGTAGCATCAATTGAATAAATTTATATCGATCTTCTACAAATTAAGACATCAATATCCGAATCACGTTTCAAAGAAGTCGTGTGCCGCGAACAACTAAATCTCAACTTTTATCTATTATTGTGTGGCTATAATGGGTATAACATAATAGCCACTAGAAACAAAATGCTAACACGTGTACCAGCAATATGTGGAAAACAATATCTTAATGAATAAAACAAAAAGACACGTGCACTCATGATTCACATTTTATCCACTAAATTATACGTGAGAATAATAAATAATTATTTATATGAATCAAGGTAAAATAATCAACAAGAAAAGTAAAATTATAATGTAAATTTGAAGGGAGAATGAATAATATTTACTCTAAACAAAATAATATTAAATAATTAAATGGTTTAACTAGCTAAAAGCACTTACTACTAATTAAATATTAATACCACGATTGAATGAAGTAAGCTACCGGCTATGTTGCTCATTCCGTACTAACCTGTAACAAAAGAAAACAATTAAAAACAAAATTAAAACTACCTAGAATAATTTGAAATTTATTGGAAATAACTTAATCACACTATCTCAAGCTAAATATTTATTCTGTTTAATTGGATAGTAGTTGTGATCCGGAGCAAATTTCTTGTACCAGTTTAAACTTGGTCAAAACTATTTTCAAGAGTTCTCCCTTGAGCATAGTTGCAAGTGAATTTCAAAGAAATCTTATATACGTGTTTAGTAAGTTTAATAGAATAGTTTATGCTTTATCATCATAGTATAAAAAATGGAGATAAAATAATTTAAACACTTAATCAAATTATGAAATATAAATTAATTCATGGAGAACTCGTGGTGTATTAAAGCATTAAAATGCGCAAAATAATTTTCATTGTAGCTGATTATTTTGCGCCCTACTTTTAACGCAGTTAATTCATTAGCGAAAATATAATTAAGTAAAATTTGAAATACAAGGTATATGATAATTTTAAGACGTTAAAAGTTTTTTTCAAATTATAAATATTAAAGTCGGTATACATAACCATAGTTTCATTATATGTTTGTAATTCTTCAATTGATTCTACATTTAACTAATTTAAAACGCTACTTTAATTCAGAAAGGCAATATGATATATTTTCCTTAATCCAAATAAACGTATTAATGGAGCTTTCGGAATCTGATTACTCAATATTTATTTTAGATTTTGTGAATGTATTAAGGACGGCATAGAGATAATTAAATTCTGTTTTCGGAATACTGATGAGTAATTGTCCACAATGTATAGAAATTAATTAAAAAAATATATTAATTATAAATAAAAAGTTTGTTTGCAATGTTTTTTGTTTTAATTCACATAATTACATAATGCTTTTAATATAATTAATATTAAAAATTATTGGAGTTAAAATTATAATGATATTATTTTTATATGTTGTTTAAGTATTAGAGTAATTTTGAATGAAGGTGTAAACTCACAAAAGGCCCTGTTTAAATCATACATATAGTTAATTTACAAAAGTGCATCTCGGGATCAAGAAATTGCCGATAAACACATGTGACATGTGTATTCGCCAATTTACAGAAAGTAGACTCTAAACTCATTGGCAATTTTATACTCTAAAAAAGCATTTGCTTGTAGTAAATTTCATTAATTCTAGTTATTGAATGCCTTTTTGCAGATCTCTAATAATTAACATCACAGTTTGTGATAATAACTACTTTCGGAGTAGTCTTGTTGTACACCCGTCTCAGTGTCCGTGATGACTTTCAACTTCTTACTGTTTAAAAATAAAAATTCAATCCATATCTAAATCTTCTTCAATTTGTCTTCTAGGTGTTACAACCTCACATAATCTTCTCTGGAATGACCATGTTGTTCACATAGCTTCAAGAGTATCTAGAAAACTAAGATTTCTTGATGAATGTAAGCATTTTTTTACTTCTTTTAAGCTTTTGCATAAATATAAAACTTATATTCGTCTTAGTATTAAATTTTGTTCTCAAGTATGAAGAAGAGCTTCTGTAACTACACTATCTCATTTAAATTCTATTCAAAAACAAGCTATTCGGATCATTGCAGACCCAAAATTGACTAATAACTTAGATACTTTACAACACTGGCGTAATTTTGCAGATCTTTGTATTTTCTATAGATATTTCCATGAACACTGTTCAAAGGAAATATTAGACATATTGCCATCTAAACAAATATTTACTCAAAGTACAAGGCTTGGTATAAATTCTAACAATAATTCACTGATAGTTAAGAGATGTAGGACGAAATCTTTAAACAAAAATTTTTTTAACCGTATTATGACACATGGAATAATCTTCCAAATTCAGCATTTCCCAAGACAAAGTTAACATTAAATGTGCAGGTGTAGAAAGCAGTAAAAGAATTGGTTTAATTACTTGATTGTATAACGGAGCAAGAACCACACTAAATGTTGTTGTCTAGTATAAGGTATAATGTAGAAGTAAGTGCCCAAAGCGGTCACATGTTACCGTCATAAAAAATAGCTCTGTGTAATTAGTCCTCAATAAAAATCTACAATTGAACTGCAGACCAAACTATGCCAAGACAGCAATCCAAGGTAAAAGCTATCGTGCCAAAAGATGCATGACGTAGAAGATGTTGCGTTTCAAACGATGCTGTTAAAATAACAGACCTCTCAAAACCGGATTCCAAAGAAAAACCTAACATGTATTACTTTTAGACTAACGTTCTTCGGAGAAAGTAAAAACTTAAAAAAACAGTCGACATCTAGGTTTTTCGACAATAACCTCTTTCGTAAAAGAAGACGACAAACCAGCTAAAGCAAGTCCCGTCATCTTCTTTATTTTTTATTGTTATTTATTATAATATATTTACATATTTATAGATTATATTTCATTTTGTTTTCTCCCCACTTGCTTGTTGCATTCTATCAAGTTCTCACAGTGTCCTCTTTTGATTGATTGAAATGCTTGGTGACTCTATTTCTTACAAGTTTCTATTCCTCATATATAATTGGGTTAGACCTGTACTGCATGTACAATTTTCTTTTTTCTTCAGCATTGAGTCTGTTAGTTTGTTTGGTAGGCTCTCTCTTCGTTCGGTGTTGAGCAGCTCTTATTTTTTGCCATCACAAGGTTATGATTGATTCAAATATTTGACCGCACTAAAAAACCCCTATTGTCTCCTTCATAGGCGCAGCGGAAACGCTGTAGCACAGCTTCACTACGTCTGTCTTGTGATTTTTGTTTTCCACCCAATCTACTTATTTTTATGTCTATTCTGTTCTTTATCGAGATTTCTTTGTTTACCTTCCTTCTCGTTTATGATGTTTGTAATCATGTAGTTTACTAGAACCCAGTTCTCTTCGTTCTCTAGTATTATCTCTACTAAGTTGTACATTTCTAGTTTTTTTCCTAGCTTCCTTTCTGTTTCAACCCTTATCTCCAGAGACTCATTACAGTCAAGTGCCGTGTGGGTGACTGTATCCTTGATGTCGCAGTGTATGCATGCATCGGTGTTGTTTATTTTAAACCTGTTCAGGTAGGTTCCAAAGCAGCCGTGCCCTCCTAGTACCTGCGTTAGGTAATAACTTGTCATAAATTTTGTCTAAACTGCTCTGTCGTTGTTTTCTGAACATCTTCTTTCCCATAGTTCTATCGACCTTTTCCTACATTCCGACAACTTTTCATTTTTTGCGTAAACCTGGTCTCGCTTTTCAACAAGCATATCAATTGCAATGGTTCCCGCTATTGTTTGCGGTGCTTCCAGCAATAGCGTCCTGTAGGCACTATATATACGGATCGCGCCTCTTCTCTGTACTCTTGATAGAATGACCAGCTTTGACTTCTCGTTAAGAGCCTCTTTCGAGATTGTTGCTGCGTATAATAGCACAGAACTTATCACTGAGCACATGGTACGTCTTTTTCTTGGACCTTCTACATTTGGCATTACTGCTGACAGTGCCATAGTTTCTAGTGTCTATTTAGACCTAACTGTCGTTGATATAATTTTTCATGTAGCATTATGCCGACTACTGATATTGCTCTCTCATGTTTGTCCTTGTCGCTATATATTAAAATATAGTTTCAAAATCTGGTGCTTTCTTTTCTCTTTTTCTCGGTTTTCGCTATTGCGCAGGTATCAATTTTGTCTGTAGCGCTACTTATCTAAGCGCCAAGGTATTTATAGATGTGTCTACTCTTTCAATAGCGATGTAAGAAATTCTCAGGCTGTCAATGTTTTTTGAGATCGCCATAAATTTTGTTTACTTTAGGTTCATTTTAACCTTAAGAAAGCTATAAATGCAGATTCATTACCGGTCACCGAGAAAATTTGATGATAATTTCAATGTTGTATATCGTGCAGATCAATCTACATCACTAGTCAAACACGACATTAATATCGCGTTTGTCCAGAAAAGTTTAATCCAAAAGAGAAAGATACAAGAATTAAACATTCAAACACATATTGAGTCTAATACTATTATGAAGCATATGTTTCAGAAAACTAAAGAAGGAGACGAGAAGGAAAATTATTCTCAAATCCGGTTATCAACATCTTACAAGAAGAGCCAATCTTTGGGTGCAATGCAAACGCCTTCCACATAGCCTAGAAGAGCAAGGACATAAACATAAGAGATGAGAAACTTTTAGAATTTATAATAGAATCTTACTTTAGCATAATGAACAAAAGCCAAGTTCCAAAATGAGTCGCGTTTCAAAGTTATCAACCTCACACTAGCAAATAAGTAAAATAATAAACAAGTACTTATCAGACAAACCTTTGTTTCTAATCACGCATACATACCGTTCAGTATCAAATCTGAAAAAAACGCTTCTTCAAACAAGAACCTTAAATAAACTAACTAAGATTTATATAATAAAATACGAATTTGTCAAATTGGGATCTGTCCAAAAGTGACAAGAACGTCACATAAGCTGGAGATATAACATACTCAATTGTTAACTCTATGAAAACCGCTTTCCAAGAAAGCTGCCCAAGCACTGTCAATCATACCTACAACAAGGTCAGTGTTGGAACAAGGGCCAGAAAAGTCTAAGGGAAGCACTAAAAAACTAGTTAAAACAGCCAAAAGACACAGTGATTGAGTTTTAAACAAGTCTCGTGGGATGAAAGTATAACATAAAAAAAGCTCTTAGAAGAGAGCATTCAGAACAAACCCACATGCTACCGCCTTTAAGTAAAGATCGCACTAAAAACATTGAATCCTTGACACAATGCAAAAAATATATTGAGAGTCAAAAGTACTCTGCAGGAGCTACTGCAAAAACTTCCCGGGTATCTAAGATAATAGAAATCCTAATCCAGAACCATTCTAGTCGCCAAAAAGTAATGGAATATATGCTATGAAAAAGCTAACACTTTCTACATACCGAGCAGTTGGAGAGCAATTAAAATAATTTTTATATCAAAGCCAAAGCGACCAATGTATGCTCTGGCTTAATTTTACAGACCAATTAAGATAATTTTTATATCAAAGCCAAAGCGACCAATGTATGCTCTGGCTTAATTTTACAGACCAATTAAGATCATTTTTATATCAAAGCCAAAGCGACCAATGTATGCTCTGGCTTAATTTTACAGCCCAATTAGCTTAACATCCTTCATTCAAAAACTATTAAAAAAAATAGTCGATCGTACATATACGATACACATTGACTGCCAGTAGGAAAAATCCTGCAATCTGTTTATACACTAGCTAGTGAGTAAGTGCAAAAAAATCACCTATTCCAAGAAAATTGTTTTGGTGCTTTTGGACATTAAAAGGGCATTTGATAATACTACCTCTAAATCCATTTCAATGGCAAAGATAAACCGACGACAAGATCCTCTTGCCTGTCATTAAGTCAATTCTATTTAGAACATCATATCAAACAAGATAAGGCCAGAATCTATAAAAGATTAGCGCACCAAAAAATGCCCTTAGCAAAAGCTATGTATTGAATTTATTGAAAAAACAAAATTTCTAAAAAAGTAAGACGTCAGAAATGCACAGTCATGTCGGCAGTGCAAAGACGCTAAGCCAACCACATCAGACAAAAAATTGTTGGTTTCTCATCGGTTTAGATTCGGCGGAAGAGCAATTCCCGGAAGCAAACTCCTTGGCTAAGACGTTCTACGGTTTAATTCTTTACATTATCAGACATTATCGTGGTCTTGTAGTAGCAAACAACACATGTTTAAAACTTGATAGCTTGCATATTTATTGAAATATTAATACACATTAGACATAAGCCTTACAAATTTTGTAGTAAAATTAATGTAATTTAAAATTTAGATCACATTTTGTGTATAGTACTTTGTTTACATATACAATATTCCGATCAAAATTAAATTCCATGTAATAACAATAACACTTTTAAAAAATCGTAGCTTAAATAACAAATTTATAGCTCCTGCTCCTTCAGGCGGAATTGTGTGAAGGATTGTTTTCGATACGGAAATGTATTGTCCCGTAACGCACGTTACGTTAATAATATCTAACTAACTGAATGACCAATTGTCGACATCCTTTTGTTATCTATAACAAAACAGATTGGTATAAATTAAAATATTTCCTAACAAAGTTCATTGGTGGTCGGTAAATGTAATTTATTAATACCATAATCTGACCTCTGTAAATTAAAATTTTCAAATGTAATTCATAATAAGAGAGAATTGAAATGTAAATTAATCAAATCTGCGGTTTAATTTTAACTACATTGTAGCCTTGATTTCCTTAAAGGCTCACCAATTAGTGAACAATACTGGCTTAAATTAGGACTAAATTTACGCAAGCGTTTTTAATTAATTGAACAAAATTAAATCAAGTATTTGGTTGGTTGATAGTAGTAATGTTTATTAGAGTGAGTGAGTGATGTCATTTGTGAGAAGTGAAGAGTAATTTATTACTTCAATACATCAAGTTTTCTGTAAGAAAATAGATGCATTTTGTAGTTGTCACTGCTGCGGCGAATAAAACGAGGATTAGTAATGAAACACTCAACGTTATATCAAACAACATTTGATTAATCGAGTTTTGATAAATTATACCGTGAAAAGATTGAGTTATGATTCAAGTTAAATTTATTAATAATGTATTAAATATACTAAATAATATTTGAAGGAAACATTAAGCAATTTTAAATTTTCTGTTGAAAGAAAAATAAAAAATATTAAAACTGCGATTAGAAGTCCGAATTAGCAAAATCTCTTGTGATTTTAAACAATGATGTAATTAGAATAAAAATAGCTTGTTCAGTGGCATAAGTAGGTATATCGCATTTTTTTACGGAACAAAGTTTGTTATTTACCGCCCAAGTGTTTAGCGTAGGTTATAAGTTATTGTTATAGTAAGAGTCTCGGTTTGAGTTATTTACTTAAAGTGTCTTTTTTATAATAAATCATAAACAAAACGCTTTTGTAGTACCCGGAGGCATGTTCCGATGTTGTGACAGGTTCTGGTACACCCCGTGCGCCCGCCCGTAGTTTGTTATTTGATGCGTGTTTTTCTTTAGTGGTGTTTGTTCCGTTTTTGTTTAATACTAAATTTAACATTATTGCGCGGAGTGTATCAGAACCTGTCACAACATCGGAACGTGCCACCCGGGGTACTATATAGGTATTGAGTGCATGTTAAAGAACAATAATTCAAAGATTCAAATTTGCAACAAAAGTTTCCTATGGATTATTGCATAAGAGATTTTTTTCTCCGGTTTTTGTGTGTATTTTTGTGGTATCCAATGGGGAAGTTCTCCAGGTAACGCGGACCGCAGCGTGCAAACGGCCGTCTGCAGAGGTCGCCTATCCTGACTCTTCGATGTGGATAAAACGTTGAGGATGTTCCGAGGTCACCTGCGTCTTCACTGCATCCACTAATTATACTACTACCGTTTGGTTTGACCATCTTTGGTTGAGTTATAATTTTATGTTATAATTTTCTAAGAAACCATCTACTTTTTAGCCAATCTTTGGGCTTCTTGTAACCGCTGGTTTAGATCTTTAACATCTTCTCTTACAGCAGTCCAGCCTCTATGTTGGCGTAAATTGTGTCCTAACAACAGTTCGCTGAGTGTGCTTCCTATTGCAGCTCGTCCCACCGTTTCCTGAAATTTCTACAGATGCATGCCTCCTTTGGCTTGCAAATGGTAAGTTGTCGTCGTAGAATGGATTATTTTCCATCTTTTCACCTTGCTAATAAACAAAGAGTAATATCTTCGGATGACCAAAACCTTAACGGCGGCTGCCTGTACTAAAAACGCTTCGACCAATGGTTTGCATAGGTCCTAGTATGTCAAACCCGTTCCTATCGTTCTTGCTGAGTGATAGTGTTAACTGGCTTCTGATTACACAACTTATGTTCTTCTGCTGAAGATTACATAAACTCGTACCAAAGTCCATACAAACTTCGTCCAGTAATAAAACCTAAACATATCGGCGACTGTTTTGTTTCAGCCAGAATGTCCGGCAGTTTTGGAAACGTAATGGTGCTTCCTGCAGGAGTTCTTATACTCTTCAAAAATGGTTTGGTAATCTTCTGCAGTGTTTGAGTACACTAATATATCATCTAGATATACCAATACGAATGTGTCTAGCAAACCAGCAAGCACTCTGAACATGAGTTTTTAAAAGGTAATAGGGGCATTCTTCAATCAAAATGGCTTAACTTTGAATTAGTAGGTTCCCTCATCTGGTGCTGACATAAAAATTTG
This sequence comes from Tachinus rufipes, assembly GCA_963932245.1. Lineage (NCBI taxonomy): Eukaryota > Metazoa > Arthropoda > Insecta > Coleoptera > Staphylinidae > Tachinus > Tachinus rufipes. The sequence goes on from OZ010744.1 coordinate 83,725,416, forward strand.
CGAGTAATCCAGAGTGCAGATCCATTTAAAAAAATATTCTTATAAGACCAAAGTCTTTCAAATTTTAGTCGTGTCTTGCCTCATTATCTTTTCAAAAATCCGTGCCGTTCAATTTTTCTTTCGTAGTAGCACTACCAGTGAGCTGTAGTCACTCGTGCTGGGTTCGATTACTCCAGTAGTTAGCAAAATAAGTTTTGGTCTTGGTTGAAATTAAAACTTCTGTGAATTCCTAAACTATTCTACGCAGCACTGGGTATTCGGGATAAGTTTTCTTAGATTCAGAAAGAGCGGTCTGCTTGTTCGGAGCAGGTATGTTTTTCCACTAGATTGCGGCTTTTATTTGTTTACCAACGTGATTGCAACGGCATTACATAATCCAAATATTTTTCCATCAGCTAACGGTGACCCAATTTCACACTTTTGTGGTTTCTGTTTGATAGTTAACTTGCAAATTAGTGGCTTCTCCAGTAACTATTACATTAGCAACAAAGTCCGCATAAAAAATAAATTTATTAGTCTCCCAACCTTTCTTCTTCTAAGGGTACCTTCTCCTAGCGGAGGTTGGTTACCATAATGGCAATTCTTATCCTAGATACTGCTGATCTAAATAAGTCCATAGAGGAGCAGTTAAACCACTCCCTCAAATTCTTAAGCCAGGATGTCCGTCGTCTTCCCTGGCTCCTCTTTCCTGATATTTTACCCTGCATAATCAGTTATAGCAGTTCGTATCGATCTCCTCGCATGACATGGCCCAGATATTGCAGTTTTCTTGTTTTTATTGTCTTAATGAGTTCCCTTTCTTTGTTCATCTGGATTAAAACTGCTTCATTTGTTTTCCTCTCTGTCCATGCTATTCTTAGCATACGTCTGTACACCCATAGTTCAAACGCTTGAATTTTATCTGTATCTTGTTTTTTGAGCGTCCATGCCTCCATTCCGTAAAGAAGAATTGTGAAGACGTAGCATCTTACGAGTCTGATTCGGATGTCCATGTTTAAGTCTCTGTTGCATGCAAGATTTTTGATTATTGTAAACGCAGACCTCGCCATTTCTATTCGGGACCGTATCTCTTGTGTTTGGTTGTTCTTTTTATTTATTATTGTTCCTAGGAATTTATAAGAGCTGACTCTTTCGATATTGATGTTGTTTATTGTTAGATTCGCTATGGTTGGTCTTTTGGAAATAATCATGAATCTCGTTTTTTTGAAGTTTATTTTCAGGTCGTATTTTTGGCTAGTGGTGTTTAAACGTTCCATGATTCGCTGTAGGTCCGTGATGTTATCAGCCATCATTATAGTATCGTCCGCATATCGAATATTGTTTATAGGTTTGCCGTTGACTGTTATGCCGGCTGTTTCTTCCTCTAAGGTTTCTTCAAAGATGGCTTCGGAGTATAAGTTGAATAACAAGGGTGATAGTACGCACCCCTGTCTCACTCCTTTTTGTATTTCGATATCTTCTGTTGTTTCATTTTCCACCTTAATTACCGCGTTTTGGTTCCAATATAAGTTATCTATTATTCGAATGTCGTAATCATCGATTCCTTTACTTCTAAGTATTTGCATTAGCCGTTCATGTTTGACTGTATCGAACGCTTTTTCGTAGTCAACTAGGCACATGAATACGTCTTTGTTCATGTCCAAGCATCTTTGTAATAGGACATTTATTCCGAATAACGCGTCTCTAGTTCCTAGACCGTTCGTAAACCCAAATTGCGTGTTGCTAATTTCAGTCTCTGCTTTCCCGCTTATACGCTTATGTATAATTTTTAAGAAGATTTTGAGTGTATGGCTCATGATGCTTATAGATCTATACTCGGAACAGTCCTTCGCGTTGTGTTTCTTTGGCATTACTATGAATGTCGATTTCAGCCATTCTTGAGGTATTTTGCCTGTTGTATATATTGCGTTGTATAGATCAATCAAATGTTGTAAGTCATCTTCTTCGATTAGTTTTATGATTTCGGTGAAAACTTCATCTGGTCCGGCTGCTTTGCCAGTTTTGGCGTTCTTAATTGCGTATTTTACCTCTTCTTTAGTTATTTTTAGTGCAGGTGTTTCGATATTTATATCTTGCAACTCTGCTCTATTGGATCTGTACAGTTCTTTTAAATACTCTTCCCATCTCTTTATTTTAAGTTTGGGGTCCAGAATGATCTTACCGTCTTTGTCTCTCAATAGGCCATGTTGCCTCTTTCTCCCAATTGCTGTTAGCTCCTTGACCTTCTTGTGCAAGTTAAATGTATCATAGTTTGCCTGCAGTGCTTCTATTTCATTGCACCTATCCATCATATATTTCTCCTTTGCTTCTCTGATCCTTTTTCTAATCAGTATATGTATTTCTTTATATTTTGAAATATCGTTGTTCTTATGTTGACGACGTGTATCCATTAGTCCGAGTATTTCTGGTGTCATCCATTCTTGCTTTTTCTTTACTTGTCTGACATTAAGTTTATCGTTTGCTTTGTGCATTAGTGCTTTCTTGATCTTTCCCCACTTGACATTTACATCATTGTTGGTATCATTTATTTCGACTTGAATCTCGTGTAGTTTTTCCTGGATATCTTGTTTGATCTCACTTACAATGAAATTATCCTTTAGTAGTTCTCGATATAATGTGCAATTATTATTTTTCTTTATAGTTCTTTTTAGTCTTGTATTAAACTTTGCCACTATCGGGTTGTGGTCTGACCCGACATCCGCACCCGGATACGTCTTGGCAGAGATAATTGAGTTTCTGTATCGATTATTAATTAATATATAGTCTATTTGGTTTCTGACTATTTGATCTTCGCTGTGTTTGGGAGATGTCCATGTGTATAGTCTGCGTTCAGGTAGCTTAAAGTAAGTGTTAGCAATTATAAATCCTTTAGTTTGACAGAATTCTACTAGTCTTTCTCCTCTGTCATTAGTTTGGCCCAGTCCGTATTGTCCTACGCAATTATCAACACTTCTCTTGCCAACCTTCGCATTAAAGTCGCCAAGTACAATTGTGATATCGTGCTTTTTCGTTATTCTTAGCACAACGTTTAGGTCTGCGTAGAATTGTTCTATTTCATCTTCTGTCTTATCTGCTGTTGGGGCATATATTTGGATAATGTTTACTTTACCTGCCTGCGATTCTAATTGTATGAGTATTATTCGTTCATTGTATTGTATGACGTTTGTAACGGATTTGTTTGTTTCTTTCGTTACTAGGATAGCTACTCCATATAGATTTTGTGGATTGTTTGTTCCAGAATAGTACATGGTTCCGTTGTTGGTTGCACATTGTCCACTTCCTGGCCATCTGACGTCTGCTACTCCTAAAATATCCAACCCTAATCTTTCCATTTCTAATACTACGTTATGCATCTTGCCTGATTGGAACATGCTTCTCACATTCCATGTAGCTATTTTTCTTATAGGTGTAAGTTTTGTTCTTTTAGCTATTTTCAATGCATTCCTCCCCGGAGATCCGATCGGAGGAATATAAACTCCGGAATATTTTGTATTGATTTTTGCCATTATGATATGTATACTAGGGATATCTACTTGAGATCTTTAATGTTGTCGTTTCCCGTTGCGTTCAACATTCTATGCCGTTGACCAGTTTTTGGTTCATTCGTCTTTAGCTCCGCTTTCGCAAACCATGGGCAAGAGAGTGCCCTAGCAGTGTTCGCTCATCCACCCCATTAGGCTGTTGGCAAGGCACTGAAGACCGCTTATCCCGGCGGTGATCCGGTGTGCTAGTTTTGGTCCGCCCCGAGTATTTTATTTCCCCGGTACCCGTCATATCTGACGAGCCTTCCCCTATCCGCCACCTGGGGAGGCGCCCGATGGGGGACTAGCAACCCCACACCTTTATCTACTTCTATCATGGTAGTTGTAGCGTCACCCTGTTTTATTTCTATGGTTAGTGCAGGAGTAAACTCGCCGGTACTGGCATTACTTCCAAGTAAACTTTAGGTTTGACTTACGGGTAGGTGCTTGGGTGCCAATACGATTTTCTTCAGTCCCTAGATGTCCTTCGGTTCTAAGCGCTCGGTATACATCGTGTTAACTAATCTGTTTGGCAGGGGTAAGCTTCAGGGTAAGAGAAAACTCCATCTTCCCTGTTGACCAACGTTGAGCGCCAGTGTTGCAGGTGCCGCTCCAACTCCAATTTGATTGTGTATTTTTGTGAGGTTTGTCGGCTGTAGTGCAATGCCAAAAGCTAGCAACAATCCATAGAGGTGTTCCCCGCAATGTCTGGCAGCAAAGAAGGTTGTGTTGTTCCCCCTCAACGTCAATGGAATGACGTAAACATGTTCTTCTACCCTAACTTTTCAATAATAATGAAACGTTGAAGATGTTTCAATGTCATCTGTCTGTTCGCTGCTCTCACTTATTTTCCCGTCTTTAGTCGATAGTTGTTCTGGCGGTTTTAATAATTTACGACCATAGATCTGCTCGCTATAAACTCTCATAAACAAAATGTAACCGGACCGGACCGCTCATAATGCCAATTGCATAGTTTGAGTCGGTAAAGCCAACTTCATACCTCTGGTGGCATAAAAGTGTCGGAGCATCTCTACCAAGTTCGGAGTGCTTGGGTGGTGTACTCGGTGTCGTCGTCGAAAAGAGGTTAACAGTAGAATAAGCGGGGTCCAATGAGTAAACCAGGTGGGAAACGGGGGTCGGCGTTAGTAAAGCGGTATTGTCCATGTTTATAGAAGGGGAGGGGCCGCCATACGTTCAGGTAGTTATAGTAATTCATAGTTGTCTGTTTGGGCTTAGATATTTAATCAGCTTGGCGAACGGAAATTTCAGTCTTTCAACAGAAGCAACGCTTGTAGCTGCAAGGTAACTGATCCAAGTTTTCAAACTGTTTCTTAGTAAGTATTGCTTGCTACTGAACTCTGATTGGTTGCTCCAATGTCCTTTAACAACGCCCAATCATGTGGAAACAATCCTCGCTAAAACATTGCATTTTCTATTACATAACCTGCTTTGTCAACGCCAACACACAATCAAGACACAATCCCTGACTACTTAAAAAACCTCCGCAAAGAGTTTTTACAAACTCTTACCGTTCCTCACCATGTCACTTCTAAAATAAACCGTTCCTCACCAAGTCACTTCTAAAATAAACTCTGACCCCTGGGGAACACCTTCAAAGAGTTTTTCACCAAATTGACAGTAAACCTTACCAAGAACAAGACCAAACATTACCTGAGAGCCATCTCCAAGTAGGTTTTCGCCAAATTGACATGGAATACTTCCAAAACAAACCACTTTTGTACATGGAAACATCCCCAATTTTTTTTTCCAATTTTAAGAAAATAAGTTCTGATACCAGAAAAAACTGTTTAAACACCGAGGCCGCGTCCCCAAAAAAAAAAAATCCCTTGCGCAACATGTTGGAACCTAATTCCAAATCAATAATTTTTGCTACCGCACCGGCGGAAATTAACCGCATTACAAGCAACCCAAGTCCAAATTGTACGTAAATATCTAAAGCTAGAACAACATCTCAAACAGAAGTATAAATTGTTTTAGAATCACCAAGTCAACAGTCTCAAAGTTCAACGAACTCCCGCACAAGGATCCGATGTACCTTATCACGGCACTGGAGGCATGGTTACAGAACTGACGCGAGCGCCAACATTTAAGTGGGAACAGCTTTTATAATCTACTTTGACCGGCAAAGCCGAGAGATACATGGCAAGATTTAAAAGAAAGATCTAAGACCATCATACAATACCAGCCAACGTCAATTGATACGCAAATATGAAAGTCCTTTGGACTCGAAAGAGTTGTCGCAAAGAATAAACAGCAAGAAACATCAACACTCCAAGCCGGTGGAGGTGTTCATTACAAATAAAGCAGCACTGTTCCAATGCTGAGAACCGACGCAGCATAGAGACAAAAGTAACTCACCGGACAAGTCCCCCGTCTACCATCAGCCCGCAAACCCAACCAACAAAAACATTTACGACCCTGACAAAACAACCAAGGAGCATCGGACAATTTGCCGTCTTAGTCGTCGGGCAAAGCAGCAACTCACCTAACATAAACTAAGATAATACTGGAAGCTACAGTTCAAAAACTAAACAAACAGTATACGGAACTAGCGTTCAGCCTAAAAAACTCGAGGCGCACAAAACTCCTGGCAACAACGGTTTTAAAAAAGTAACAGGAACCAAGATCTTAAGCAAATAACAACAATAAAAGCGGTAATAACATTGCCTAAGAAAGAACAACTAAGTGATTATTAGTAGCTGCGGCAGTGTAGGATAGATCCAAAAATACCCGTATTAAAATAAAATACCACAAGTAAATGCATAAGTCCAATATTATATTCCAGTATAGGAATCACCGAGTATGGGAATAAGACCAAATATCAAACTCGTGTATCGGCACCCAAAAACTGCGGATAGGAATAACCCGTGTGTATCAACATCATGACCATCTATGGGAATAACTATCAAAACGATCGTCGAGTATCGGAATACTTGTCTATAGAGACGACTGATAGGCATAATATCAAAATAACATCCAAAACAACTCCGTGTATGGGAACGACCCATGTATAGAAATAATCTATAGGCATAATAAGCAGAGAGAGAGAAGAAGAGAAGAATGAAGGGAGAAATAGAAGGAGAAAAGAACGGAATGACAAAAAAAGAAGAAAGAGAGAGAGAAAGAAACTATAACATTGTTTGACATCTTCACTGATAGAAAAGCATATACAAGTGATACCCAAAACCAAAAACTGTGAACCTCCAGAACCACAATTATTAATATCCACACTTGCAAAAAGAAAGAAGAACCATAAAGAGATTCTCACATTATAACAGTCTGAACGATTAAAATATCTAATATCAAATTCTAAAACTTCAAGCCACCGTCAGCCCAAGATACGAAAAAATTGCGCTAACCATGACAACTAGCCAACTAAACTTGATTGCATAAAGCGTACGGCCATGGGAAGAAAAGAAGTTAACTCTAAACCAGATTAATTAACTTCATCATAAAAACCATCTCTACATTAGCATATTTTGTAATTTGATACTGGAGGCAAATTTCTATAAAAATATTTATAAGTTTTCATTACGTTTATTTTAAACTTATTTTGATGTTATTAAATATTCATAAACTATTTCTACTACAATAAATTTGTTATTCAAATGGGTGTATCATTAATATACCCAACAGTTATCAATTAAAATAATTATTCCCAATTTTAAATATCCCAATTATTTTTATTAAACATTCCAACAACATATTCTGACGCAAACAATGTGTTTGAAATAAATAATAATTAATAAAATCAAATAAATCATAAAATTATTAATACCATTTTGGTTATTTATTCATTTCAGATAATACCTAAAACAAACAAAATATCCATAATTAAATTAACTGTATCCCAATTATATAAATATTTTGTAGTCTATTAAAAAATAAACAAAAACCTTTTATACAGTTTCCAGCCCTGAAAAAAGTAATTTGATGTTCTGCTATGAAGTTGCATCTCGTAGAAGAGAGCGCTCTTAACTTTGTTTGACCACTCTGTAACTTTTGTTCGATGTATACCCCATTGTTACTTTGTAAGGGGCACTCTTTACACACTCCAATGCAATTGAGGGTTTTTTTCTTAGCGTACTTTTACTGTAGGGCATGTAGAAAGCTGAAACGGGAGGGACGACTTCCTACGTGAAATGGGTGCACAACAATGCGCAGTTTGAAAATAATTTATCACAAAACTTTTTTCAACAAGAAAAGTTCATATCGCAGATTAATGTTGTTACAGATAAATTGGTATTAAAAATTAATTATGTCGGAATTTATTTAAAAAGAATGAGAATTTAATTTTATTTAATAAAAATTCTTTAGAAGTAATCTATTGTACTTCAATTCAAACATATCTCCCGCACAAGCAGAGTGCATTTATAATATAGGTGATGACGTGGGCATTAACAATTCGTATTTGTACTAAACAAGATATGTGCATTATGTAATGATATTACGGTTAATCCTGTACACTAATTAATCGACAATAGATTACACGCCAATACACTTAATCAATTGTAAATGCGTCAATCGAAGCAATAAATTGAAACATGCATGTAGCACACAATGTTATGATTTAGTTTTGGAGAACAATACATTAATGGATTAGTTATTAATATTTCAACCTAGCAACATAAACAAACTTGATCTACACGTACATTAATTTCGTTTCAATGAACCGACAGTTGCTTCAACTTTTGTCAGACCACTAATGTAAAACAAGTTTATAAACTTATTTCCACTGATGCATTAAAAAGCGAAATCATTAAACTCGCATCGGAAGCTTGAAATTGTGTGGCTTTTGCATGCGAATTAATTTTCAACGTTATATACATATCAGTTTTCATGCTTCGTGATTTTGCCAACTTAAAGTTCTATTCTCTCTTTTAAGAGGATTTATATAGGGGCACCACTTGAAATGAACAAACGTTTGGAATAAACCGTGTTTAGTAGTATCTAGTCGGATGTTGAAACTATTCGAGTTTGGAAATATTATTCTAGTGTATGGGGGTTTATTATTGTTTGATCATAAAATAGGGATTTAAGCATGCATACAATATGCGAGTAGATGTTTTCAAAAAGCATTGTAAAATCAGAACAAAAGTTGGTTATATATTATTCTGATTCCAGAAAACAATATACATAACCATTCCGAATTAATAAAGACTATGGATAAATAAATAATTTTATAGTGAAATTATTCCTTGTAGTTTTTTAAAGTAATTGATAAAATCACGAGTTCGTCACCAATAAAATTCTAAAGTAACTGAAAATTTTTACAATTGTATACTTGCACTTGCAACCTAATTAGGAATGTAATGCACTTTCCTAACATACATTTAAATTACCTACACATACACCCTATCAATGCCTTTTTTTAATCAATAAATTATTTTCATAATCTCCCTTTATTGCCTTTTCAATAGCGTAAGAATTCTTAGAATTCATTGTCCCATTCTCCGTGATATAGTTTAGTTGTACAAAATTTGATCCATTGAACCAGATTGAAAATGAGTTAAATTGTAATTCGAGTGAAGCCATGACCACAAAAAAAAACTGGATCAACATGAAGAAAAGGCTTCAAAGTTTATCAAGAAGTTCTACCGACTACGCATCAGCTGGAAGAAACAAATATGAATACGAAGTTAACGCACGTTTCCAAATGAGGTACGTTCAAAAGAGTCAGCAAGTAAAAGCAGCGAGTAAATTACTAAGCCTAAACCCTTATTTGAACAATAATGTACGCTAAACGCTTAATTAATTAAATCAGCTTTGCCTCATTCACAGCGTTGTCTATATACTTTTAAATTTTATCATTATAATATAATCAAATGCCAAATATTTGTATTTATAGTAAATGGGATTCATTAGTTTTCTACAGGTAAATCTAAAATGGAATATAATTCTTGCAAAATTGTTCACTCATTCATTGATCCGTTCCACTCCATTCTTATTAATTAAATGAAACCACAGTGATATTAATTCATATACAAAATAATTGCAATTAATTTGAAAATTTAATAACGAGTTTATAATTAAATTATTATTAAACCTACTTCAAAACGACTGAGCGTTTCTATCAGATCGATTTTCGACTCGGCAATGATATTCAAGATCGTATGAATATCCCGAATGTAAATAAGTGAATATTGAACTTCGCAGCCATCTTGCATAAATGTGGGTCTCGCAGATATTGAATATCTCCGTAAAAATGGTAGATGGCCAGCCGCTACTAAAAATCTACGATATTTATTCAAGTGAAATTTGTTTTCTAAAAAATATATATATACGTTCACTAGATATCGTATAAAACTTATGTCTAGCCATTTATTAAATCTGGCTACCAGTCACATTTTTCATACTATGCCGCTACATTTTTTTAATACTATTTCGCCGGTCGACGCTGGGATAATATGTTTGGAAATGCTTGCGCAAAATATAAAACGGGAGATAATTTTTTTTACATACATTATCAAGAGGAAAGAGATTTTTTTTGCAAATTTATGCCGGCAAGCCTTATATCATGTCGTCGTATGAAGTTGCATCTTGTAAAAACATAAAACTTTTGTTTGGCCAGTAGTACGTAACTTTCAGTCGATGAAAATTGTTACTTAAACGGCTGCAGTAGACAAGACTATTTTATTGTGAGAGAATACAAAGTTTTGTATGTAGTCAAATAAAAAAATTGAATTTGACATCCGTAAAAATTAACATAAACTGTGTGTGTTATTACTTTTCACAAAATCAATATTAATTAAAAATAAATATTTTTTTTATTGGCATCTGCACTTAATAAATAAATAAACAAATAGTAAAAGTACGTAATATCTATCGCATTGATATAACGCAAAAAATTACTATAAAATCGGTTTATTATAAAATTACTGTTATGTTCCTGATGCTGTTATAAAAACAGACTACATACTATAACTAAAAGCAACCGCTAATAATAAAACTATAAACGCAAATACAAAATAAAAAAAGCTAATAGAGTGCAGCTATTTACGAGCGTGTATGCCACATAAAATTTCCAAACACGGTTCTTTGCTTATTTGCTACGACTTCTTAAGCAATATCCTGAGTACTAGCTAGATGTAGTTTGTCTATCCGCTCGGGCAATAATAATAATCTAGATGAGCTCAGATTACATGGACAATATTCTTTTAAGCCCATATGCCCAAAGAACTACGTGAATTTAAAGTTAAAAAACTTGATATCTAGACCGCAGTAATGTCAGTAAACTCTCTTATGTTTCGCAAAACCTCGTGAATGTTGTTACCAATCAGGGGTGGCGCTACCAACTATGCCGCCCCCATCTTTTTAGATGTTAAAAAACATAAATATTACTAAAAAACTGTATATGCACTTTGTGCGCACATGCTTCGAGTTCACATATATTGCTCAAAGTGAAAGAAGAATAGCCCACTTGATTCGTGTCGTGCGTTCAAAACTTGATGCCTGAGAAAATAAGAATTAATGTGGGCTTTCAGGCCATTTTCCTTGAAAATAGCCATCGAAAGTAGTAACCTTTGCGGAGGTGCAGCAGTTACCTTCTAAGGCACCACTAGGTTTTAGCAGAAGCTGTCAAAAATCTGGTCTCAGCCCATCGTACCAGGTAGATTTTTCTCAGTAGTTGACTGGTGACAAAAAGTTCTAACAGGGGAGCCCTGTTAGAACTTGGTAATAAGAGTGTGGCCATGTATGCTATACGGTTCGGTACGGGGTTGTTCTCCCATATCGGTTTTTGTGTGTTTTATTTGTACTCTGGTGGAAGGTGCAACCGCAGAGTATAGAGTTGTAGTATCTTGAGTGTGTCCAAAAGATATCTACTACGTGGTAGTTGATAACACCAGGGTAGTAGTCGTGCAAAAACTGCAGTGTGTTGTAATTATAGTCACCTGGTGGCACTAGACCTCAATTTGTTGCCATATGATTTCTTTGAACAAAATAACATAATAATTTGACATTTATAAGAGTCACAAAGAAGTGTGATTCTATTGATGAAATGAAGCTCCTACTTGCGGCATCAATCCACTGATCTCTCAGACTGAGCTTCTAAATTCTTATAAAGATAGTGTTCGGGTGTCGTCAAATGTTTGCTTACTGCAGTATTGTTCCAAACAATAATAATTCATTTTTTAATGAAAGTGTTTACTGAAGATCCACTAGAAATTTTTGTGTTGCGGTACGAGTTAGTTCAAAATTGTTCTAAGTTGCAGGTTTTGGCGGTGGTTTCCGCGCTGTTCTGTACTGTAAAGAAACATATAAAGTCAAGTTCAATCTCTTGTCACTACGCGGTAGTTTTGTGCCTCACAACATCCACCTAAAATGGTGATACGTTACCTTCTTCTTTTTGACGTGCTCGTTCACCAACTGCAAGATGCCACGTTCCGTTTTGCGGGTCCGGTGTGTTGGTTCCAAAATATCTTGTGTGCCAAAGTTGTTCTTTGTCGTGGTAGACGGTGATATGTATATGGGCTATGCATGCGTTGAAGACTCAAGGCTCAAGGCGGGCTCAATTACAGATCGTTCTGGTGTAACTTGTTAGATTGTTTCTGGAAGGTCAGATATGAAAGAAGTCGGTTCATTTCTGGCTTAAATATCTTTTGAAATCTCCGGGATGCATAGAAACAAGATGGGTCTTAATTTGATGTCGGCCGTAAAGATGAAGATTATCACTTCTTCGTCGTACTCTCGACGTGAACCGTAATGTCTTGGTTACTGAGATGACTAGTTGGGTCTCTGTCGCCTGTATTTTTTTCTATTTTTTTTCTTCTCTTTCGGGATTGTTTTTGTAGGGACGGAAAAGCACTATTCATTCAATCACACCACATTGGGCGTCATTTGTTACTGACTGGGTTATAAGTGTGCGGTCGTGTATGCCCTTAAAAAAAAGTTGGTATCTCTTATGAACAAAGTTGCTCGGCGGAGGAGGCGGTTTGGAGAACGTGTTTTTTTTCTAGACGTTATAGACGTTAGTACCTGAGCCTTAGGCAAAGTGTTATCATGCTGCCCCAGTATCATCCTATACTATTCAAGGTCCGTGTTTATTAGTAAGTTTGAGTTCAGTTTATAGGTCCTCTTGTAATCAGATCGAAGCGGGGACGCAACTAGTCCAAAAGTATCCAAAGTTGATAGAGTTTGACATAAGGTATGGATTTTGTTTGCTGAAAGCCGTTTCTGAGGTGCGGAAAGGGACGGTTATGTTTTCAGCTTAAAACTGCCTTACGTAGGGCGCTAATGGTTGCGGTCTAACTTTTTGTCAAAAGTTCTAAGCTGTGTTGATGCCTGAGAAGATACAAATTAATGTGGCGCTGTGCCTACCACAAAGAGTAAAATATTCAAAAACAGAGATATACCAATTAAACTCAAACAAAAAATCTTTGTCTCGTGCATATTACCAGTGACGACCTATGGCCTGGAAAACATAACAATAACAAAAAGAGCGTAATCCATCTAATCGCCATGTAAATAGCGTATGAACGTGATATGCTGGGTTTTAGCCACCGAGATAGAATCAAAAATTAAGAGATCAGACAAAAACGATCATTGACATAACAACACGTGTCACAGAACTCAAGTGGCAATGGTAGGCCACGTGGCTAGGCAAGGCAAATATACATAAAAAATAACATACTGGATACCAAGGCAAACAAAGCACAAGCAGACCAATAAAAAGATGGCCGGAGAATATAAAAATAGTACAAAAAAAAAGATAGTTCAAAGCATCACAAAACAGAAAAACCTAAAAATAAATTAAAGAAGCCTACGTCCAAAAGTAGACAACCGATGACTGAAGAAGAAGAAGAATGAGAAAACCTTCCTACAGTAATTCCTCATATAGCTGTCCATTAATTTGTCTAAGAAAATTGAGCTGTTTTCAATAAATAAAACATCTTCGTACGTACACCACAGCAAAGTTTTGTGACTGTAACTTACTCTAGTATTAGTGAGTGTCCGAATGTGTTATATTGTTGAGACGCATTTCAAAAACTTGAACAAATTGGTTCAACGTTGAATAAAAGATCACCAAGATATCCATCTTGAATTTATCTACTTAGCTGTCAAGTTACATACTATAGTCTCATCTCTGGTTTAGTTCCAATCGTTTAACATTTGTCATTTTTATATCAGTCAAAATAGGAAAAATAAGTGATATGCAACTTCAACACAGAAATGTCATACAATTTTTATCGAAAGAATATTCATGAGAAAATAATAGCAGTGTAGAAAGAATTATCCGTTATATTTTCAAGTCAAATATTGGTTCAAGCAGTTCAAATTCAACAAAGAATTCATTAATAATGACCAAAAAGAAAAGACCTCTGGACACACACATTGATAAAATCATCAACAGTTGAAAATTTAAAGTTGATTGATCGCCAAGTAAACGGTTAGTTATTGGTAGTAAAATTGAAATATCAGAAACAAGTACTTTTAAAATTTTACATAAAGATCTGTGTCAACACAATAAATTCCCAAGCTGCTCAGTCCCAAACAAACCTATGTAAACAACAAATTAGTAAAGAAAATTTGACTGCTTTATCTAAAAATGAAAACTTATTCTATATAATTGTAAATGAAGATTAGACCTGGGTATACTACTGAGATCCTTACATAAAATAATTGTCGATGAGTTCAAAAGCACTATTTTCTGCGCAAAAAGTGATGCTGAAGAAATTTACTTAATTAAGTAAGCAAAAAAGACTACAATAACGAGAACGTCTATAAAGACACAAATAAAAACTTAAAAGCGACCAAGTCGCCTGTGACTATCTCTTTCCAAAGCTCAAAAACACTTGAGCGGAGTAGATAACATAAAAAGCTCGTCATGTATTTTAAAAATATGACAAGAATAGAAAAAAGTTTGCAAAACATAATAATTCATAGCTAAATACAAAATATTGCACACATATCCTGCTCCTATAGAAAGTTGATGTGTATTTCGCATAAAAATCATACAGTTTTCATAAAATCTATAGAAAATAAAAATAAAACAGCTAAATTAAATTTGAATTGTAAAGTAAACCTATGCCTATAACCTATATTATGATAATAAAAAGAATGTGTGTAAAAAGAAGACATAATAAAAAACACAAAAAACCGAATGTATTGTTTATCAAAAAAAATTATTCAATCTACTAAACAAAAGCTTAAATCTTTATTTTTTGGTAAAAAAATTGCGGATAACATTCCTTGGAGCAATATATTATGTACAACTGTATATAGAGGGTGATTCATGACAGGTGAGAAAAAATAAAATGTCAATAGAATATGACAATCTAATTCTGAACAAAAAAAATAACGTTTTTAAAAATTTTCGTTTTCAATTAATTTGAGTATAAAAAACTAAAATAATGAATTAAAAGTGAATATGTTACAAATAAACTGTTAGACATTATAGAAGATGTTCAACGTAACAAATGCAACTTTCGCATCAAAGTATTAAAGAATACACACATTTTTTTTCACCTGATATCAATCACCCTGAATAAGAAATTAAAAAATAAAGATTTTCAAACTGGTACCAAACACAAAAATTAAAACCAAATTTTAAGAAAAGAAATTATTAAGACTAGAAATTCTGAAGTTATTAATGTTTTGCAAGAAAAACAATTTCTTTAGATTAGATAAAATTTCTAAATTTAAAAAACAAAAGAATTCAAGCAAAACACAGTGCTATGCAAATAAATGTGTTTTGTTGTGGCTATTTTAAAATGCAATAGCAAATGTCACAGCCTAACACTACTTTCTTAACCGCTGCTCTGAATAATTTAGAAGTGGTTCTTACCAAAACAGGTTTTTTAATCAAGATATTCTTCTTCTTCCCGCAGCTTCCTTTCTTAGCACTTTCCCTTTTAAAGTGACCTGCAGTAGCTGATACCTACTTTTATTTCTAATAATATAGACTAGATATTCAAGCTTTCGTAATTTTACAGTGATCAAAACTTCTTTTTCTTTTTACATTTTCCGGAGAATTTTCACATTTCTGATCATTCAGTATTCTACGATAGAACCACATCTCAAATACCTCCAATTTATTGTTTGTACAACAAAAAACATAAAAAACGTAACATTGCAAAAATAATAATTCTATTAGATTATGTCCATTTGAAGATTCTTTTAACTATCTGGAAATATCACGGTGTTATCTGCGTAGCGGATGGTATTAATCCTTCCTCCATTTAATTGGATCCCTATTTCTATGTCCAAAGCTGTCTAAAGATGTATTTTAAATATAAATAATGTCCAAGAAGTAAGGACGAATATTATATCCTCCATATGACCACCCAAGGCCGAGCGGGAATGAGCAACGCGTTCATTAAAGTTTTCGACGACGCGTTCACAAAAATCTGGTAGGATGCTGCTAATAACCCTTTAAATTTCTTCCTTCAATTGGTATATTGTTTGTAGTTTGTTCACGTACACGTTTGATTTCAAAAATCCCCACAAAAAAAGTCACAAGGCGTAAGATCGCATGATCTGACAGACCATACCTGGTCATTTTCATCCACATCTGAAAAAAAACAAATCAGAAAGCATGTTTCTGTAACGGTTGCCGTTCACATTGACGGTAGATCCTTCATCATTTTCAAAAAAGTACGGACTCACTCCTCCTGCCCAGAACCCACACCACACAGTCGTGCGTTGTAGATGCATCTTATTTTCCATAGTCACTCGCGGATTATCGGTACCCCAAATTCTGCAGTTCTGCTTATTGACGAATCCACTAAGGTGGAAGTGCGCCTCATCTGTAAAAATTATTCTATTCGTAAAGTTATTGTTTTCCGATTGTTGAACCAAGACACACTAAGCAAATCGATGTCTCTTTCCATGATCTGCAGCTTCAACTCTTGTGTAAGTTGAATCTTGTACGCATGCGTTTTCAGATCTTTTGAAAGGATTACATGCAGTAAACTTGGTAATAAATTCAGTTGTTGAGCTCCTCAGCAAACCAATTTTCTGGGGCTTACGATAGCATTATCTCGCACGACAGCAATGTTTTCTTGTATTCGAACAAAACGCGGTCGCCCCGTTTTCTTAACATTTAAAGCAAAACCCGTGGTCTCAAACTTTCGGATTAACTTAAGAAACTGTGGATTCGGTTGGAGCAACGTTACGTCCGAGTTTCACACGAACGTTTGCCGTGAGACTTTCACTGTTTTTGTAATAACTTCTTATCACTTAGATACGTTGCTCAGTTGCTACTCCATGACAAAGATAAACATCAAACAACAATGCTCACCAAACAAAAGCGATCAGGCTACTAATGGAAAGGTTATTAGATAACAAACATAAAAAACTCACGGCTGCCAACCGTCACAGAACAAAATGGCGCCAAATTCAAACTCGTCCCTACTTCCTGGACGCCCTATATATTGTATAACTGCGGAGACAATATGCATCCTTACTCAACAAATAATAAAAAATAATATAAACCAATATTTTATAAAATGTCTAAAATCTTTTTAATCATTTAGAAAACGACTCAACACAATCAGTCTTTATATTATAAAACAAAACTTTTACAATAAGACTAGAAGCTGCTATGTGTTTTATAATATAAAACGCCTAACATTTTTAGTCAAATTGTAAAAAAAATCTTTTTTGATAAACGTCCTAATGTTTCAGTCGCTTTTGAAACATACCATAAAACAATATCAAACTATTTTCATATATAAGTTTAGTACTCTTTTATATCTTGTACCTAAAAAAATAGATGCTGAAGGATAAATATGACTATACTATTTGTATGCAATATACACCTTTTATGTAGTATCTGATCAAAATTAAAAATGCATTTTTTATTAGACACTGCTCCAAAGTTAATAATAAATAATTACCATCAGAAAATTACATAAAGATTTATTAATAAAACAGTAAATATTTTTCTGATGTATAGAATAACATATATAATAACATTATTCGGCAATGATACGCGTGCCATCTGTGAGTACTTGTCAGTACCAATCTACAATTTGTTTATGCTACCCAAAACTATCTAATACTATGATGTTATGTGTTAACACAGGAGTGTAGCATATAACGCACAATAAAGTCAAAGTAAGTTTCCGGCCAAAACGACCTCCTTAATAAGCTAAAATGACAATAAAATATAAAAATTCAAACTTCCTAAAGCCTTAGTTTGAATTACGGAGTCAAGCAATAATTCAAAGACCCATTACTTACTATTATTTAGTGGCCAGAATCCGTCACAAAATTCACTTTCAAATTTAAACTTATAGTTTTAGAGCATATTTTAATTTATTTTATGTGATTGTATGCTAAGCGATTTCGTATATATTTCAAGCAATAAATTAATTTTCTGAGCAACATTAACTTATTTCAGACAATAACTACTACCAGTGCAACTTATACTACCTTTACAGAAATATTTTTTTCTAAAAATAAATATTGTTTTTATATCAACATTCAAGCAAAGAATAAACCAGGCTCTAGTTTATCTTTCTGCTTTTTGCATAGAAGCCAGTAGTACACTGATTAATTAAATAAGTTTTCAGAGTATGTAAGCAAATATTATGTGAGACAATGATGGCATTATATTTGTTATACAATATAAACAAAAAAATCACATTTCTCATTACTCCGTTGACAGTTCTTTAGTTACTCCATATTTTTAATTGAAATAACCTTTAGGTTTAAATTTCAGATATTAATACTATTCCAAGTATGTATTACAATGTACTTGTAAAGTGCTATCAGATCCGTTTTCTACTACCGCGACCGGTTTATGTGTATAAATTATTAATATTTATTTTAAATTTGCTACTTTATTTGATATTATATACTACTAAACTTCAATCAATATAAAAAATCGTTATACTAAGTAAAAATAAATAAATATTATTATATTGTATATGAAACGCATTGATGTTTTATTGAATAAATATCATGATAAGATGATGTTCAGTCGCATCTGTCTGAAAGTGTTTGCGTGTAGTTTACCCCTGTATTTGCCATTTCTGGTTGTCCTGTAGGCTAGCAGATGACTCCAGGCCGTCCTATCGATTTCTTTTCTCTAACAAAAGAGAAACATTCTACTAAAGGCTAGTACTTAGTTTCTATAGAAACACCTTTTAGGTCGACGTTATCCCAGAAGGTCAGAATAATATAAACACGTTATTTCTTTATGATGAATGTGTGTAGCGATATCTTGAGTATTATCGATCGGAACGGAATTAAGTGAAGCAAATGTAGGTAATAACAGAGCAAACAAAGGTTACTAGACTATGAACTTTACTAATATTATCTGCGGCAATCTCCAGGGTGTTGTCTAACATAATGGTTTGGGATTGACCCTTTAGAGAGGATCCTCGGAGATTCGCTTTAATATATAAGTAGAGAATAGAGTGCGAAAGTAACCAAGGATTAAGGCAGCGAACTAAAAGCCATCCACGGTTACTACATAATTAGCGTACTGTGCAAAGCTCTTCGAATTCATACAAATTTAATCGTAATTTATTTATAAGAAAAAGCTGCCACTAATGAGAACGCTTGAATTAAAACCGCATGCGATAACACATCAAGCGCAGGAGATAAATCGTCCCTAATGATCGTAACATAATTTATCAATCGAATTAATTTCTCCGATAAATTTTTTCATCGTCAATCATTCTGGAATCAGATTTTTCTTAGTGACGAAAAAATCGATGTAATTTCGTTAACTAAATGAAGAAAAAACGGTTTTTAATTATTCTCATTTTGGTTTGTCAGCGTTTCGTTTCCGTGCACAATCAAAGGAGAAATTATATGATGAAAGAAGCCTTTTATTTATCCCGTGGCTCTGAAATGCTAATAGAATATATATATATATATATAGCTTTGTGATTTTTTTATTCTCTTTAGTCAAATTACATAATATAATATATCTAAATATTATATTATGTTTCAGTATTCGTATTAAATTAATAAAAAAATACATAATATAAAATGACCAAGGTCTTATTATCTCAGAAAGATTTTTTTAATTGTTTATTACATGCATGTATAGTTTAATATTGAAAATTGGGAGGAAGTTTTTATTTATGCTCATAGATAATAAATTTATTTGACATTAAAATCATGAGATGTCCTAACCCATTTTCTATGTTAGTGCTTGCTTGGATCAATTAGTTTTTTCCCTATATTTTCAGTATTATAAAAGTTGATAGCTATTTGATCAGATAAACTTGTATAAGTATTTTAGTAAAATATTGATTAACAAAATGCATTAAATACAAGCAAAAAGAAAATAAAGCAGAGAAATGTCAAAAGAAGCTTTTAAAAAAATAGCAACACTTTAAGTAGAAAACTGAAAATAAATTGTAAATCAAAAGCACATATAAGAACCGGAATCGTTGCTTTAGAGAAGAGTAAGATGTAAGATGATGTTCTGAAGAATGAAAAAAAAACTTTATAATAAAGAAAAAAAAAACCTAAAAAATTGACAAAATGTATGATATGCTTAAACCATATCATTTTTATTACTGCTCATTATACTGAGGTAACA
The DNA here is from genome assembly GCA_963932245.1 of Tachinus rufipes. Classification (NCBI taxonomy): domain Eukaryota; kingdom Metazoa; phylum Arthropoda; class Insecta; order Coleoptera; family Staphylinidae; genus Tachinus; species Tachinus rufipes. Next base: position 83,745,462 of record OZ010744.1, read on the forward strand.
AAAATAAAATCGAATTTTGATACAATATAAACTCCGGTACTAATAAAATTAATTTGATTAATATAAAGTACAATAATTTTAATATGTAGTATATTATTTGACGACCGACATGACAAATATTATTCACAAAGATGACATGAGCAAATAGGCATATTACGTGCAATTTAATTAAGTTGCTCCTTTGTGTCAACTGATTGGGAACTGTCAATAGATCATGTTTCTTTATAAAATATAATTATATTATATTTGAAAGTGTACCCAAATCAGAGTTATTTTTCTAAAATAGTAAAAATATAATGAAGAAAAAATTATCAAGTAGTCCAAGAGATTATAGAGGCAGCTAACAAAATAACCCAAAGTTGTAAAAATAAAAATATGAAAAAGTATATAACGCGTTTATAAATTGGTGTAAGCTTTAAAACACTAATTTATTTTCAAAAAATTTGATTTTAGCATATTTTAAAGTAAGAAACTATTCAGTAATTATAAATCAGCTAGTTTATGGACATTTTATTCAATGCTGTAGAGCACATAAACATTAACAACAACAATAACGGTGTCGCAAGAAGCGCTAGAGATAATCGCGGCGACACTACCCGCAGACTTGATGGTAGAAGAAAGATTAAACATAAAGAAACTGGTAAATAAAGGAAATAGTAAACAAGAAGCAAAGAGACAAGCAAGAGATAATACAATGAAAAAATGGCAGACACAGTGGAAAGACGGAGAAAAATGGCAGTAATGAGAAACACAAACATCAAAAGCCACAGAAGACAAAGGAAGGAGGAAAGAGAAGCTAAGTGGAAGCAACAGAACATAGAAAAAAGCAATGAAGAGAAAAAATACAAAGAAGGTCAAGACAACTATGCCTACCAAGGAATGGAAGAGGAGAAAGTAGACAAGAAAAGAATATACAATGAAACATTAGTACCAACCGAAATTGCAGAAATAAGGAAAAAAGTAAAGAGCTGCTCAAAGAAAGCAAACTGACGGAACTGACCAGAGAATTTCCAAATGGTAGATACGCCATTTCGAGATTGACTGACAATGTAACCTTTGAAATGGTCAGACTATATTTGGCAACCAGGAGACACGAAAAAATAATTACAAATGGAGACTCAAGATAATCCTTAAAAGTTAAATTGGCAAATCTAGGATTACCAAAGGGGATACACCTAATGGAGCTCCACAAAATATTCATGAAAGAGAGAAGATACGCCGACAAAGAAGTGAATGAAGACTTAGAGAAACTAAGAAGACATCTAAGGACAAATCAAAAAACTAGGCTGAATAACAATAAAATGGCAGAAAGGAGAGATGAACGTCAGTATAGGACAGACAACAAATAGGGTATAGGGAGAGATGAGCCGGGGACAGCATGTGTTGCCGCAGCAGTCTGTGTGAATCCCACAAGGCCAAAACCAGCTCATCTCAAACTAATAATAGACTAGGGACAGACATGATAAGGACAAAATGACAACAGAACTAACTAACGTAGAGAAGAAAACCGAAAGGTATTGCCCTGTTATTCTGAAGGGCCACTTGATAAGGCCAAGACCTCACTACGTCCTTACGAAAAAAAAAAAAAACAACATTAAAATCAGTACAACTATAAAGTTAATTGCTTTAATATTTATCTTGCAACAAAGACAAAAAATTTAAATAATTTATAAAATAACAATAAAGCAATTATCATTTTTTTAAATTGCCTTAATTATTGGCATTATGGGAGTTTGTCAAGCACGAAGAAAAAAATCACAAATTAGTTATGATAATAACATTGCCAAAAAAAAGTTGTAAGAAAATTTACAATAACAGAAAACCTTCACGCTATTTGTAAGAGATATTTAGATTTACGACTACCAACAGTTACATCAAACCAAAATTATCATTTCCCAGAATATAAAAACTAATAAAATCGAACAAACGTCTTAACAAATCGCAACATTTTTAAAACTTTCTGAAATAAAATTATATACCTGACACTGTTTTCGCAAGTCATTGCTGCCACCCAAACCTTCCAGCACCTCTACAGAACCTTTTACAACTTGTACTTCAACTAATTTAAGAATCAAAAAACTAAATTTAACAATAATAATACTACGTATTAAATAATGTTACATTTATAATCAATAATTACTAAAAACTTAAATAAACATGGCCACTTTAATTTCAAAATGTGCTTTTTTTTTAATTTGTTTCCTTTTTTTTAATTTTAAAAAAGAATTAAAAATACAAAAAAATATTGGCCGTGAGTAATGGTTCATTATTCACAGGTACCAGTGAGTAATGGTTGATTACTCATAGGTGCACATACACTGACCAATAGTTAAAATTATTATATTTTTATCATATCCCAATAAAGTGTAAATTGTTACAAAATTGTTTCATAATCGGAATTATTCTTACCTCATAATTGATACAAAATTTGATGTTCAATAAAAAATATTCGCCAATGATGCTTACCTGAAACAAAAAGAAAAAACATATTAGACTCATTGTAAATTTTTATGTAAACACACTTAAATACTAAAGGAATTTTAGTAATCTTACAACTAAACCAATTTAATCAAGGTTAGTTAGTTAGTTAAAACACAAGCATATGTGTATGTGTACCAGATAGAAAACTATAGTAACCCTAGAATAGATTAGATGATATAATAGAAAACTTAATATACACAAAAGTTTTCTAGAATTATTATAATTTGCATAAAATTCCAATTGTTTAATTAAAGTATTTTAGTTAGTGCAAATTTGTAGTATATCAACCAAAAAAGAAATTCACGGCAATGTTAAAGGAAGATTAGTTGAGTATAAACGTAAGTTATTACCAAAATTTCACTACTTTCACATCTACAACAAAAGTTGTTTTACATCCGCACAGAGCCACGTTTAGAACAAAATCAAAAAAAAGAAATTGATAATCAAAAAATAAAAGCTTTCCACATCATTTCCACAATATTTGCAATTACAATAAATGGCAACACCAAATGACGAGTCTTGTATTAACCTACATAGTCATCTTCAATCGTAACATGCCGATTGAATGCAGTCGCTTAAAAATTGAACAATTTAACTCTAATAAAGTTTTTTAACAAAAATCTCATAAATACGCTTACTCAACTATATATTGCAGTATATGATACCGGAAAGATACCCAAAGAATGGCTCAAATCCACATTTAATACTATTCCAAAAAAACCAACATCAAAGCAGTGCGACGAATATCGTACTATAAGCATAATGAGGCATGCCCTTAAGATATTTCTCAAAATTATACACCGCTGTATATACCGACAATACGAAGACCATATTGAAAAAACGCAATTTGGTTTCAGGTATGCGTTGAGTACCAGGGAAGCACTATTTGCGCTTAATGTATTAATCCAGAGATGCAGAGACGTTAACTGCGAGCTACACTTTCAGATTTCAGCAATGCGTTCGATCGAGTAAAACACAAAGAATTGCTTAAGATACAGACCACCGGAGCCAACGACAAAAACATCCGCATAATAGCAAACCTCTACTGGCAACAGAAGGCAGAAGTACGAGTTGAAGACCAAAGCACAGGAAATATCCAAATTCGCAGAGGTGTGAGGCAGGGTGGTCTGCTTTCGCCAACCTTGTTTAACATATACTCGGAAGAAATATTTAAGGAGGCGCTGGATTGGATGGAGTAGAGGAAGGAATATCGATCAACGGCGAGATAATTAACAACTTAAGGTATGCTGACGACTCAGTTATATTTGAGTACAGCTCAAAGACTTCAGCTGATGATGCATAAGATCAAATTAATCAGCGAGAAGTACAAAATCGATCTCAATCTCAAAAAGACCAAATATATATTTGTCAGTAAAGATAATCCATCACAGCGGACAATACTTCTCAACAACAAAACCATAGACCAAGTGGACAACTACACATATCTAGGCACATGCGTAAATAAACTATAGGATCATTTAGTAGAAATCAAATGCAAGATAGAAAAAGCAAGAACAACATTTATCCAGATCAGATTATCATTGCAAATTAAGATCAAAATGTTGCGCTGCTACGTTTTCTGAACACTAATGTACGGCGTCAAATCCTGGACCCTAACAAAGGATACAGAAAAAAAAAAACTGGAGGCCTTCGCACTATGGACATATCGTCGTATTCTGAATATCTCATGAAAAGAGCTAGTTAGTAATGAAGAAGTTCTGCAGAGACTGAGCAAAAAACTGAAAGTATTGAAAACTGTAAAAGTTAAGAAATTGGAATATCTCGGGCACGTAATGAGGCATAGTGATAAATACAGAATACTTCAACTGATTCTGGAAGGAAAGGTGATGAGAAGAAGAAACCCGGGAAGAAGTCGAATTTCATGACTTAAAAACCTACGGCAGTGGTTTGACATAACATCGCTGCAACTGGACAAGAAAAAGATCGTGATGATGATCGCTAATATCCGGAGCGGATGAAGCACGCCAAGAAGAAGAAAGCAATAATATCAGATACCAGAAATTATATAAAACATCCTCTATTAGAAGATTTTACACCAATACATCTTCAAATGTATACAATTCCTCATTACTAACCAAGAAAAGGCAGGAGTCTATCCTGACAACCAATTAGTATTCGCACTTAATAACCCGGATCCTGAATTTCAACAAACGCAATTCTTACGTTTGGTTAAACATTTTTCCAATTATTGCAGAACATCAAAGCCACATCTCATAAAAACTTTAAAATTTGCTTTGTGCAAAGCAATAATGGCTTTTATTGTTGAAATAAATAATTACCAATGGTAGTAATTTTTGAGAAAAACTTTGCAAACTGATTAAAAAAAAGGAATAAAGAGTTGACTGGTATTGTGGCTTCTGATAGACCACAAAAAGATTAAAATGATAATAAGAAAAAGCTGTTAATGATGTAGATACTTCTCCAAATAGTAAGCAATAATTTATTTATATTTTGTTTGATTCTTACTTCAGCCCAAACTACTGATTGGTAATCATAAAGCCACTCAAGTGAGATTAAATTAATCATCCCCTTTTCTAAACCAAAGACATCTAACGCTTACAAATTTTTTTTTTAGAGCTTTTGAAAACTCTTAGGCGGGTATACGGACACTCCAGTTCAAATTACTCAATGGAAATCATAATCTGTAGTAAGTGACCCACCCGCCCCAGTGTTGCCCATCAAAAGATTAAATATCACCTCTTCCTCCTCTGACTAAAAGACCAATTCTTTGATAACAAACACTCGAGTAGGCGGTTCGGCACTCTAGATAAAACTACTCGACGCTAATTATAATCTGAAATGACAAACCCAAAAATAAAAAAAGTTATTTTTACAAAAAATACTCGGAATTAGAAAAATGCAAACATATACCGGGTGTTCCATTAAAAAAAAAAACATTTCCACAATAAAATGAATACCCTGTATATTGAAAATATTTTTAATCAATAGTTTGTTTAAAACTAAACAACTTTAGTTTGAAACTTTTTTAAAAATTTTGTACGGTTGTATAATATGTATGTATTACTTAATCTATTAAAGTGTTCTTTTACTCAATAAATTATTGGAAATTGCAATGCCGATTATAAACCATTTTGTAATGATATTTGTTTCAAATGATCGTATAAAAAACACATTAAACTTTTTTTAATTTTAAACAAGTTTTCAGCATCATTAAAGCTGTTTATGTTTAAAAAAATCTACTCAATTACTTGAAAAATAAATAAATAAATATTCGATAAGAATTCAAATAAAATCCAACAACATTTTTTTTTAGTTTATCAATATGCTAGCTAATAATTATATTTAATAGATTCTTCAAACATGTTTTGTGAATTTAATTCTAAATTGATACAAAATAAAGAGTTCGAATAAGTATATTAAATATAAATTACAGCAGATTTTGGGTAAGTAATTATCAATTTGTTTTGAAACAAATAAATCTTCGGAAAGTTTCCTAGTCATTAGGGAATAAGTAAAAGTTGAAAATTAATTCCTTTTGCTTATATCCAATTATTACTCCCTATATATATTTTTTATGGAACAAAATATTTTACTATTAGCAAAGTTTCTTGCCTATATACGGAAAAAGGAACAAAGTTGATAAGTTAATGAAAAACTTTTCTATGAGAAACTTTTCTTTCCCGGTCTTAAAATCGATCAACACAGAAAGTCTACGAAAACACATCAGGATGTTTTTAAGGTCGTTATATATTGTTTTTGTATTGTAATATTGTAGTAAGGTTGATAAAAAATATATAAAGCCAGCAGTGTTTCATCAAAGCAAGCATTAATCATGATATTACTGGCTAGTTTAGATTTTAATTATAAACAGAAAGGGTTAATTAAGAATGATTAATTTGTATTGTAACAAGGGAACTTTAAAATTAAATATAATAAAACATTATTTTCTATGTTGATATATCATAGTTATAAGAGTTCACTTTTATATTTAACAACAAAAATTTTTTTTATGCGTAAACATGTAGAGCAACTTGAAACATGTCTTCATTACCGCCCCCGCCTTAGAAAAAACGGTCGTTTTTTTTTCGACGAGATTCATTAAATTATGTTACACTTTGACAGTCAAAGCTTTTGCAAACTTTATAAAAGCTTTTTAAAATAATATTTGTAGCTAAAAACATTTCTCGTGTGTTATAACGAGACATATTATAATCGATGCAGCAAATCACGTCAAATATACATCAAATTATATTCAAATTACCGTTGTATGTACATTATGGATTGTAATAATACAATTATTTATATGTTGTTTGTAAACATGAGTCGTTTATGCAATTTTATTATAATAAGCAGAATTAGTATATTGATTTTTGTTTAAAATTTGATTGTATTACATAGTGAATATTGTTATAAATTAATGATTTATTGTAATCGTGGTAACAATATACTAAAGCATGTAACAAAAACTGAAATTTCAACCGCAATATAAAATGTAGTCGTTTACTGCTTACTACTTTGTAAAATCTAACTTTTGGAATTTGAATCGGCTATAAATAAAAAACTAATGAATATTTTTTCAAAATTATGAGTCTAATAGAAAGATCGGACATTTTTATTTAAAAATAAAACACAACATCATTCAAATGACTGCCAGTAATCCATCCGATTAACACATTTTTTTATGACATATTTGATTGTTTGGGCTCCAATCGCATGAATGGCAACTCGATTTCGTGTTTCAAGGCATCAATCATCTCTGGATGGATAGCGTAACACTTATCCTTAAAAACACCACAAAAAAAACCAGCGGGGTCAAATCACAGCTCCTAGGCGGCCAATTGATATCAGCATTTCGGCTGATTATTCGATTTCCAAAAACAGTGCGCAAAATCTCGTTGGTTACGTTTGCTGTATGGCAAGTGGTCCCGTCCTATTAAAACCATATGTCATTCATTTCATACTCTTCAATTTTTGGAAACAAAAATTTGTTCAACATGGTACAGTAACTTTCGCTATTGACGGTAACGGCGGCTCTTTTCTCATTTTTGAAAAAAAATGGCAATATAATGCCGCCGCACCAAAACAAATCAAACGGTTACTCGTTGTGGATGCATAGACTGGACTGTTCAATAGTCAGGTGTGGATTCTATGATCCCCAAATGCAACAATTTTGCTTATTGACATAGCCTCCAAGATGAAAATGAGATTAATTGAAAAACACGATTTTTCGATAAAAATGCTTATTTTCGGCCAATCGATCTTTAGCCCATTGGATAAACTAAAAACGCATCGGATGGTCATGAAGCTTCATTTCTTGAACTAATTGAACTTTGTAAGCCTTCAAACCGACGTGTTTATGCAAAATTTTCCTCAGAGAAGTGCAAGAAATGTTCATTTCCTAATAACGATGACAAGTTGATGTTGATGCATGTTCACGCACACTCTGAGTAACAGCATTAATTATTTTGGCTATGCGCACTGAACGAGAACGTGAACGTGTTGGTTTTATCTACTAACAATCCAGTTTCGCAAACTCGCTTCACAAATTAGTCCACAAATTGCGTTGAAGGCACTTCTTTTCTATCAAATTTGTGTCGTAAATTTCTTACCGATTGAGTAGAAGACTCACCACTTTGGAAGTAAGTTTTCATTATTTCCCAACTTTTTTCAAGTGTAAAGCGTCCTATTTCGTAAATGTCAAACATAAAACTAAATTGCTGTCAACTCATAAATGTCATTATACCTTTGAAAACAAAATAAACATAAACACAGTTCAAATTCCAAACGTTACATAGCCCACCCTTTAGGAAAGATGCAAAAAAGTGTGGTCATTTTCTTTAAAGTAATTATTAAAGATGTTATGGCCTATTTTAGTTGAATACTGAAACAGCCAAAACAATAAATAATATTATGTGGTGTCAAATACTTAACTGTTCACCTTACTATAGAGTTTACTTTTATGTGAAACAGTAAAGCACTTTAAAGTCCATTTCTCTCTCTCTCTCTCTCTAGTAACTGCTCGAGAATATTGGTTGAGATTTCCAAATCGGCGATCCCTCGAAAATTTTCTGAAACCATCAACTGAGCGTCCAAAACAGCAAGTACCAGACAATAAGGACAAGATAAAGATAATACGCCCTGTTAAGTTCTCTAAAAGCACATTTGATTTTCCAATAAAATTCTAAGGCCCGTTTGCACCATTGTTCCTTAAATCTTAAGAAACCCTTAATAGTCAAGAGTATTCCTTATTATATTGCACAAAGTTTTTAAGAAATACTTAAAAGCTTAAATGACGGTTAAATTTAAGTCATAAAATTTTGCGACTTAAACGTCACCTTAACCTAAAGATAATGTGGAGGTGTTAGAAATAATACAAGTTGGGATTCATCGACAAATTTATGCTAGAAAAATACCTCGAAACAATGGAAGACCTATCTTTTTTTTAAATTTTTGATTTTGTTACTCAAAGAAACTGAACATGATTTAGAATATCCATATGATAAGTATGAACATAATTGATAGTAAGGTTCTGTTATAATATAATTTCTATATTTCAAAAATAATTCCGCTTCTCCGATAAACCAGATTTTAATAATACTAAGGTATTACGCCACCGGAAATCATTTATTAAGTATTAGTGATTTTGGCAGAACACATCATACAAAAATTTTCTGAAATAAATTTAGAAAAAAGACAATTATGCCATGAGTTTTTCAATATTGCTGCCTTTCCAAAGGTGTTTGGTGCTATAGATGGAACCCACATCCGAATTCAGACTCATGGGAATATTTGATGATTTATTACACAATTACGAGTTTGTTTATAGGTGGAAACGAAGCAAAAATTTTCAAAATAAAAAAAAAAATCCTTTAATTGTTCAGGTAGTTTCAGATGGTAAAATAAAAATCCTGAACATGGTTGCGAGATGGCCAGGTTTCGCTCATGATACGACAATATTTAATAGTTCTCAATTAAAAAATAGATATGTAGAAGTAAATTTATCAAAACGAATTCTTTTTGCAGGAAGACCTATTTTTCTGAAACTGTGTAATAATAAAGTAAAAATACAAACATTATATACTCTTCTCTATATTTATTTATAACATCTGCAAATATACATACCTTTAAACTTGTGTGGTTAATATTCCACTGATGTCAGAAATTTGATAGAAAAACGTAAATTAAATTTTACTAAATTTGTAGTGTAATTTGTGTAATGCAATGTAAATCCAAATTAAGGAACAATTTATTTTAAGTGTCCTTTAGTTATTGGACACTTTTAAGGAATAATGATGTAAACAAGCCTTAGTGTTTTAGACCTTTCATCAAGCACATGACCATAACAATACTCAGCTATCACGTCAAAAGTCCTACCTAGCCTCAACATAATACATATGGACCCTACTTAGCTCATCCTGTTAGTTTATCAAAGACTCATAACATACTTAGATTTGTTGAAACACTTATAAACCTACTCTTTACTCTATGTGTGTGATAAAGACCAAGTATATTTGATAAAATCTTATGCTTATCTTCGCTGCTGAACAATTCAAAACTGACTCGTAGCTAATAAACCCTTAACTGAAAATAAACAATTTAAAGCGTTAAAAACATATACATAGCAGCTTTAAGAAATTATTATTATTATTATTATTTTTTTTTTCACAAGTTAACCTAGTTTCATTGTATTAGACGGGTACATACTACCAAGTCTAATACATAGATGTATTACATGTGTTGTTTTAAAAACGATCGTACTATGTTACATGTACTTAGTATTACCGCCTTTTGCATGTTTATAATATTGTATTGTTCTATGTCTAATTGTTTTATAGAATTGCTTAATTTTGATGGTATTATTCCTGTTGAAGATATTATTATAGGAATAATTTTAATGTGTTTTTGTTTCCACAGTTTTTCTATTTCTGAAGCTAGAGGTAAGTATATTTCTATTTCCTCTGCGTATTTTGTTTCAATGTTATGATCAGCTGGGATTGCAATGTCTATTAAAAATGTACTATTTGATGTTTTAATAGTAATAGTGATGTCTAGTCGGTTATGGTTTATTGTTATGTTTGTAAATATTGTCTTGTCCCAGTATAACTTACAGATATTATTTTCAAGAACAGATTGCGGAACATACTTATAGTAAGGTTCTTTTTTACTTATTAGTTTATATTTATAGGCTAACTCTTGATGTACAATTTTAGCTGCAGCATTGTGTCGTTCTACGTACTGTGTCGGTGCTAATATTCTGCATCCGTTTGTAATATGTTCTATCGTCTCTGGGTCTGTATTACATTTTCTGCATTTATCGGTTTTATTAGCTGGATCTTTTATTATGTACCTTTGGTAGCTTCGAGTATTGATTACTTTGTCTTGAATTGCTTGAATAAATCCTTCCGTTTCGGGGTATAGTTGTCCAATTTGCAAATATTTAAATGTTTTGTCTTTATCCACTTCATCTTTATGAGAATGGTTGTAGTATCTCCCATGCAGTTGTTATGATGTCCACTTACTAATATTGTCTTGTTTAATAGACATGGGTTCTTTGATATTAAGATTTATGTTTTTTAAACATAAAGGGGTATAATTGTTGTCTGCTTTTATTATGGCTTGATGTAAGTGACTGTCTTTTCTTGAGTAAAAGTAGCTTCTAAGATTTGCAACTTGTTTATTATTTACGCTATAAATGTCAGATATTCCTCTTCCACCTTCTGTTCTTGGGAGATTAATGCGTTCTATACATGCATTTGGATGGTGCATTTTATATTGGGTTAGCATTGTTCTTGTTGTTCTATTTAATGAGTCTAGATCAGTATCAGACCATTTAATAATTCCAAAGGAATAGGTAAGTATAGGTATAGCATATGTGTTAATGGCTTTGCTTAGGTTGTTGGAATTTAAATATGTTTTTAGTATTTGCTTCAGTCGAGATGAATAAGCTTTACTTAGCGCTGTTTTTAGTTGCGTGTGATTTAGTTTAGTTGTTTGCTCAAAACCTAAATACTTGTATGTTTCTTCCTGTTCCATTGATTGTATTGTTTCATTATTTAGTGTTTTTATACCTTCTGTTTTTGTCCATTTACCTTTTTCTATTGCGTTGACTTTGCATTTGTTTAAACCAAATTCATATTAATATCTTTTGACACTTGTTCAGTTATCCGTATTAGCGATGTTAGTTGTGTTTTACTGATTGCGTACAGCTTTATATCATCCATATAGAAAATATGATTTATTTTATGCAAGGCTATTTTGTTAGATTTAATTTGAAACCCGTAATTGGTTTCATTTAATAGCTCATATAGTGGGTTAAGACATAAACAAAACCAAAGAGCACTTAAGGAATCACCCTGAAACATACCTCTTCGTATGGAAACTAAATCACTTTCAAATGAACTGTCTGAAGTTTTTAAGCAAAGTTTTGTTTGCCATGTTTGCATAATCTGCTTAAGAAAATTTGACACAATTGGGTTTATATGATGTATATCAAGGATTTCTAAGAGCCAACTATGTGGGACACTATCAAAAGCCTTTTTATAATCAATAAAGGTTTCAAATTGGTTTCGATGTTGTGTTTGTGTTTGTTTTAGTATTACACTATCTACGGTTAGTTGTTCTTTACATCCTTGGCATTTTTTCCGACATCCTTTTTGTTCTTCGGTCATAATTTTAAATTTAGAGATGTGATTTTGAATATTTTAAGTAATAACAGCTGTTATAATTTTGTATAAAGTTGGAAGACAAGTTATCGGGCGATAGTTAGCTGGATTTTTTGTTTGTTCATTTTTTGGGATTAAGTATGTTACACCTTGAATTAGAAAAGCAGGCATACTGTTTGGATTATGAAGTAGTTGAGTTATGTGTTGAGCTAATGCGTTGTGAGTAGATGTTAACTCTTTAAACCAAAAGTTATGAATTTTGTCTAAACCCGGAGCTTTCCAGTTATGTAGTTTCTTTATAATTTCTTTTATTATTATTATTATTATTATTATTATTATTATTATTATTATTATCAAAAAACACTATTTGTACTTCGAAATATTAGTGAGGTATTTCCGTATTAAACAACCCACCAGATAATAAAAGCAGAAAACGTTGTCATGTGTATCCTGTGTTAAGTTTTTTAACGCTAGTCGCTGATTTTCTTAGTAAGTATAGCCAAATATATCATTAAGCCACTCATTAACACAACATCCAAAGATACTCGTTTACAATGCGTAAATTGAATTTCTTACAAGTTCAATCAACAAGACAAATAAAAAACAAACAAAAATAACCAAACATGAAAAAAAAAACTAATTTTGTAATAGATTATTTAACAATTACTCAAAGTTTTGCAATCATATTTGATGCTAACAATATTATTTGTAGTGTAGTATAGTGTGGTATAGTGTAGTAAAGTGTAGTATAGTATAGTGTAGTAAAGTGTAGTACAGTGTAGTATAGTGTAGTATAGAGTGGTATAGTATGGTATAGTGTAGTATAGTGTAGTATAGTGTAGTAGTGTAGTATAGTGTAGTATAGTGTAGTATAGTGTAGTATAGTGTAGTATAGTGTAGTATAGTGTAGTATAGTGTAGTATAGTGTAGTATAGTGTAGTATAGTGTAGTATAGTGTAGTATAGTGTAGTATAGTGTAGTATAGTGTAGTATAGTGTAGTATAGTGTAGTATAGTGTAGTATAGTGTAGTATAGTGTAGTATAGTGTAGTATAGTGTAGTATAGTGTAGTATAGTGTAGTATAGTGTAGTATAGTGTAGTATAGTATAGTATAGTGTAGTAATGTAGTATAGTGTAGTATAGTGTAGTAATGTAGTATAGTGTAGTAAAGTGTAGTATAGTGTAGTATAGTGTAGTGTAGTATAGTGTAGTATAGTGTAGTATATAGTGATGTATAGTATAGTATAGTGTAGTATAGTGTAGTATAATATAGTATAGTGTAGTATAATGTAGTATAGTGTAGTATAGTGTAGTATAGTGTAGTATAGTGTAGTATAGTGTAGTATAGTGTAGTATAGTGTAGTATAGTGTAGTATAGTGTAGTATAGTGTAGTATAGTGTAGTATAGTGTAGTATAGTGTAGTATAGTGTAGTATAGTGTAGTATAGTGTAGTATAGTGTAGTATAGTATAGTATATTGTAGTATAATGTAGAACAGAATAGTATAGTGTAGTATAGTGTAGTATAGTGTAATATAGTATAGTGTAGTATAATGTAGTATAGTGTAGTATAGTGTAGTATAGTGTAGTATAGTGTAGTATAGTGTAGTATAGTGTAGTATAGTGTAGTATAGTGTAGTATAGTGTAGTATAGTGTAGTATAGTGTAGTATAGTGTAGTATAGTGTAGTATAGTGTAGTATAGTGTAGTATAGTGTAGTATAGTGTAGTATAATGTAGTATAGTGTAGAACAGAATAGTATAGTGTAGTATAGTGTAGTATAGTGTAGTATGGTGTAGTATAGTGTAGTATAGTGTAGTATAGTGTGGTATAGTAGTATAGTGTAGTATAGTGCAGTGTGGTGTAGTGTGGTGTTGTGTAATATTATCCAAATAAAAAAAATCGTAGTACTAACAAACCCAAATTACATAAGCTTTTTGAATATTTAATCTTTTACATATTACACAACTTTGGGCTTTGAACAGACAAGTATCTTAATAAAAAATTTATTACTATTTAGTTTCAGTTTTAAGATTTTTTTAAATGTTTATACTTTTTTATTGTAATATAACATAATTATAAACAAAAACGTGATTTGCAAAGAATGAACTATTTATTTATGTTCTTACAAAATGTGCCTCATAACTAAACATTTTATGTTCTTCCTTTTTTAACATCGGGTTTATTAAAACGTTTTACCTGAATCTAGGTATAGATAAGCACAAAATTTGTTAAATATATTTTAGCAAAATAACTAGAAAACTCATTCCTGTGACAGGAAATTACAGTTGCAATTTCCGTCCATTAAAGAAAAAATGGTGTAGGTAGTATCCAGAAAGATAAATCGATTCTGGCTGTATTAGACTTGGGATTCAAATTATATATTTGAATTTATTCAGACAAATGTTATTTTTCCTGTATTATACAAAAAAGTGTTAAGTACTAATGCTTAAAAAAATAAAAAAAAAATCTCTAATTATATGATTATTTATTCTGCTAAAAATCTAATAACTGTATAAGCCAATCAAAAGCAAGCATTTACGTATTAATAGCTAAAAGAACGGTGCATCCGTATTTCCTAAAAATACCACGCTAATAGCCCATAAATTTTTTAACTATTTTAAAAGCCAGTTGTATAATTAAAAACGTCAAGTTTGTAATATTATTTATAATATTTTATTTCTAATTATAACTGGAAAATATTTTTGTCGTTGGTAATAGTAATCAGAGTAGTAATTAAGTCTTAAAAATATATTTCAATTTTTACGTGACGTTTCTTAATGTACTTGTTATTTAGGTATTATTATTATAGTTGTCATTTTCACTTATTAATACAACGCGTTATTTATGGTAACGTTGTATTGTCACTTATTAATAATACGCTAAACATAATTTATGAAAAATATCTTGTCAGCCTGCGCATTTTTGTTGTTGGTAATAAAACTTACAATTTTCGATAATAATTCGACTAAAATATTTTTTCATGCAAATTAGAAAAAAAATAGATTCAGTGTATATCTAAGATTTCTTTTTGACACATTCATTATTTAATTGATTTGATACTATTTAATTGAAATTAGTATTACTACAATCTTTTAATATTATATTATCAGTATTAATAACTTTCATATTTAATTTTAAATACTGATTATTAAATTGTTATAAATTGAATTGTCTTGATATAGTTTAATAAATCAATTGGATTTGTAAAAAGTGAACCACCCCATCTGAGCATCGATGTAAGTAGAAATTGAAGACCGTCAGCGGAAAATCTAAATTGGATCCGCAGAGAGATAAGGCAATTTCAATTTGAAATCAAACGACGAAGGTAAGCGGAAACAAAACGGGAGAGAAAAACAGGAGAGTTGTGCGATCACTTTGACCCTAGTTCAAGGCTGTTAATGTGTTAATTTCATTAGGACGACACTCCACATAATTATCGTGTCGATATAATTTGCTATTGGGTCAGAACAAAGGTTAATTTGTACCGACGATAGTGCACACATATCGTTGCCAATAAGATCAGATTAAACGTATTATATTAATTTACGAATTTCATTTTATCATGAACTATATTATAATTTAGAAAAGTTTGCACATTCAAAGCAGTAAAATGCCATCAACTTATTCATAAAATAATTTTATTTAATTGATTGAATATAAAAACTGTTTTAAAACGCACATAGTAATTTAACAATTAAATTAGAGATATTTTTTTATTCGTAAAACTAACTAAAACGTTTTAACAGAATCTCCTAAAACAAATTCAAACTAACTATGTACAAAAAAAAACAAAAAAATAGCGTTTTTACAATAGAAGAATGATTACAATCATTTCTTGAGGTAAATTGTGCCATTCTTCAATTAAAGCATCTTTCATTTTTTCGGTGTTTCAAACAGCAGGAATTCTTGACCTAAGTTGTTTGCAACCCAAACATGGTCAATTCATTTTCGTTGTACCCACTTGGTTAAAAAAGAAACAATTACACAGCGAGCAACGTGCGGGTGAGCCTTGTTTTGCATTAGTATCCAATTTTCTTTAATATGTGGAGCGGAAGGTACAACATGGTCTTGAGGTATTCCTATTGTACCTATTTACAGCGGCGCCTTTAATTACCATCTCTGTGCGTGCTTTTAAATATATAAAACATATGACGCTCCTCACCATAACTGAACTTCCACCAAAAAAGACAGTAAGAGTAAGTTTAAATTGTGTATTTTGTTATCTTTGACGTTGATACATTTTTCCCTACCGTCAATCCATTTTCTTTAGTACAAGGTTTAATATTTTAGGGCTTAAGCTTGTATTACTATCTCAAAGCTGCTTTAGTATGTAACAGAAAATTAATAGATAATATATACTACCAAACCCGTTAATTGAGCAAACGAAAGCACCGTAAATACTGACAAGACATAGTATCACACTCTCATATTAAATGTAATTATGGTTACATGGACACTAATCGTGTATTACACGTCCTGAATAAATGCCACAATTTCTTAATAAGCTCTACCGGAGTTGGGGCTCAAACCTTCGTTTTTTTTATCCGTAAAGAAAAGTTGACCCCATTGATCATAATTCTAATTTTTGTATTCTCGAGCAAAGTCTAGTCGCCATGTCGTTGAAGTTATGGAGCTTATATTGACACATACAACTTTTATTTGTCTCCTTCTAACTGAACAATCACATCTTTTTAATGCATTTGAAATTTGCCGATGTAAAAAGATCATAAACTGCTACCACAAAATTGACACAAAAAGTCAACGGCATTGGAATGAGCCAACGGAATACCACTTCATTAAAAGCCCACATGAGCATCCAAAGTTACAATCATGATAGCAAGTATTGATGTAAAAAACCTTACTGATAATAGAATGCAGAACTCACAAACAAACTACAAAGTCAAACCAGCAAAAACCCTGCAACTCTAGCAACAAACGGAGTCAATGTGTAAAAGAAGCTGAGGCTATATATAACAACTTACACAAAAATAATAATCAATGATAAAAATGTTAACAATAAACAAAAATGAAACAATAAATCAAAAGGCTTCAAGATTGGCACATGAAAAGTAATAAACCTCCTGGAAACCGAAAAAGCCCACAAGGTAATAAACAAAAAATGCGTAAATCAACATCCTTGGAATGAGTGAAGGCAGTACTATACTTCTCAAGCAATATACAGCCACAACACTACAATGGGGTCAGTAGCCTTATCAACAAAACCCTAGACATATCTGTAAATAATTTCATAGCAAAAATCGTTAACATTGCGGGCAAGTACAGATTAGGGATTAGACTCTAGTGAAGAGATAGCTTGATTCAAATCTACCAAGAACATCAATACATATTAACAAATACGTGGTTCAAACTACCACCACGCAGATTATACACTTGGAGATCACCTACAAACAACCCGAAAAATGTAACAACAAAAATAATCAATAGGTTAAAAAACACAGTAAAATAAGCAAAAACATATCACAGGCCGTACATAGGATCAGACAACATCCCACTTGTAGCAAATATAAAAACACAACTAAAGAAGATACATAAAGCAAACATCAAAAAACTCAAAGAGGAAGAAAGCAAGTCCAGAGTAGCCACCTAGAAACTTAACAGACAAAACACATCTATTATAAACAAAGCAAAGATTAGTTGCATTAACAAGACATATTAATAATTTACAGAAATAATTGTAAAAACAAGTGTTGAAATTGTTAAAAACCTACATAAAGCTGAACCCGTAATCATAAAATCAGAGGTCAGAAAAGCCATCCAAGCTAAACCAAGAAAAGCAGTCAAATAATTAATCAAAATCATAAACGAAGAAAGATAACAATCATCAACCATATATACAGGACAAGACTTATCCCAGTGCAATGGCTATCGTCAACTTTCTTACCCACCCCAAAGAAACCAAACGCCACTCGCTGCAATGATTTCAGACTGATTAGCCTCATATGTTACCTTCTAAAGATGTTCCTATCAATTACTCAACCATGAATCTACAAATCAGAAGCAAGCTCAAAACCAGAGAAACGCTAATGAGTTTAAAAGTGATACTACAAAAGTGTAGAGATGTAAGCAAGAACGTCGACATATGCTTTGTCAACTACAAAAAAGCTTTCAATCAAGTCAAACAGAAAAAATACTAGACATACTAAACAACATAAGCATATATGCAAATAAAGTAAACATTATCAAGAATCTCTACTGAGAACAAAAAGCAAAACCAACAAGACAGACATCAGAAGAGATGTGATGCAATTATGTATCATGTCCCTTCTACTCTTCAATATCTATTTAGAACACATACTCAAAAAGACAATAAAAAACGCAAAAAACAGAATAAAAATCAATGACCATCACGTTAACAACATCTGTTACGTAAACGACACAGCCATGCTGGCAGAACCCAAAAAGAGTAATCAAAGTTAGCAAAACAAAAAGTGGGACTTAGCATCAATTAAAAAAAAAACAGAGAAACTATAGTAATTAATAAAGACAAAGAAGCATGAACTTAAACAGTACACACAATCAATAAATTGAAAATCTTTAAAACATGGTAATTCCAACGCATGCTGCGCATATCATGGACAGAGTACATAACAAACAAAGAAGTGCTTAGATGCATAGAAACTGACAAAGAATTTCTAAAGATAGTAAAGACCAAAAAAACACCATAGCTGGGATATACAGCATATGTTATATCTAATAATGCATAGAAGAATAGAAGTGAAAAAATAAGTAAAAAGAAGACAACTTTCCTGGTTGCAAATCAGAAACTGGACTGGACTAACAACTTCCCAATTATTCCACAACACATTAATTTGCCAAAATTGTGGCTAACCTCTATAAAGGAGAACCTATTATTAACAAAAAAAAAATCCCAAGATAAAAACTTCTTTTATATAACTGAAACTGGGGATAAGACCTAGAATCCTTCCATAAAACATTAAGTTCATAAAAGCTTTCCACCATTTAAGAAAGCAAAAACGAAACTTTCTACGCAAAAAATTATGGCCACACTTTTTTGGGACGCTAATGATTTTCTTAATTGAGCTTTAAGAAATTATAACAATTACCTTACAGTTCCGACCTATCCTCCAGTAACTATTATGTCTTTCAAACACTCAAAAATGCTTAAGAAAACGTCGCTTTTAATTAAACAAAGAATTTTTTTTAGCATAGCGTTACTAGAAAAATTTTGGAATGAGTGTGAGAAATGAGTCAACTTCTTGTAATCATAGCTAGGTAGATAACATAAAAACTTTACTCGTATATGATGTATTATTAAATAAAGTAAAATCCTACAGTTAAATTAAATGGTAATTTTATTATTGCCAAAGCATTTAATATACAAACATTTTTCATTTTTTCTAATATAGTTACTACAGCCAAACACTAATATTGTGGCCGGTGACTCCGTAGACAAAAGTGGGTTGAAACCATTAAGCGAGACCAATAATAATTTAGGTACATTCACATGCAAAATCAATTTTAAATCGCGTCAGTCTAGCATGAACTGCGAGGAAAATAACATCGATGCTGCGAAACATTTATTTGTTATTTTGCGAAGCCGGCGCTACCCGGGAATAAATTCAGTTTGTGTCTCTGAGTGTATTGTTTCCCTTTCTCGCATTATGCATCCTTCATTCTGGCTATAGTTTTCTTTCTCTCAAGATGCGCGGAAACGCCTGTCATGGGCCACATTATTTGTGTTTGGCTGTAACTATAGTTCCAGAAAATAAGCATACATATTTAGATTCATATTCTCCGTTTAAAATAACAATTTTAAATAGTGAGACCAATACCTACAATAAATTAATTTAATTAATCACAAACAGTTTATAAGCTTCAAACAGAAGCACAGTACAGCTTCTGTTTGAAGCTTAATAACAAACTTCCCCCACAATTGCTAAAAAAAAACACTTGAAAAGTGTTCTTAATTACTTAAAATAACTTACAAATTGATTATTAAACTTACCTTCATAAACAACCGACCAAATACATGAACATCTTTATGAAATAAATAACAAAACTAGTTTTGTTTATCAATTATTTGTTAAGTAAGTAACACACCACACGAGTATATACCCAATTAACGTGATTAAATGTTAACAGTAAATAATACAAAGCACGAGCGCGATGAGAGCGTAGGTTGTTTTCGATCGGATGGCGATTAAGAACTAACCGTGATTACTACAGATATGCAGCACTTCCAATAGCAGCAGCCATTAGTATTGAAACCTGTTTCGCATTACTGTTGGTTGGTTTAAATCCAAAAATTAAAATTAATTGTTACAATGTTATTAATGAACAAATATGTTTTAATATTTTTATATTTATTTGTAAATAGTTGTTTTCATTAAATATTATTTATATTGTAAACTAATAACAAAAATACACAAATTTAATGCTACAAACATATTTATTTAATAATTATTTTTAACAAATATGTGTTAATTTAAAATGGTTCACATCATATATAATAAAATTGTTTGTAAACTGAATTACTCATAAATATATGTTGTAAATCATATATAAAATATATCCATAATATTGTTTCCTGCAATAAAAATGCTTGAATAACCATTTTTCTCTAAGTATTGTTTTCAAAGTGAGTAGAACCCCTGTTCTCCTTGAGGAAAAGGAACTGTATATCACATTAGCTCCGTGTATATAAATCAATTTCGCCCCAATGGCTCAAGTAAAAGTGATACACTGTTTGATATTTATAGGGAAAGTTTGTTCTGTAGTGGAATTTAACATCATAATATCCGACCTATTTAGAAAAGTTTTACAAACATATGAGAAGTGTATAACTATATTATCTCATATCTTTGATTAAATAATGATAATACTGTGGAACCAATAATTATAAATTTGATATGTTTAAAAATTAAATACATAACTATAGAGTAACTTAAGTAGTTAATTTAAAGAATAAGATTTCTTTAACATATGATAGAAATAGGTTAGTATACATTTTTTATAGGAAACTTAGATGTGTGTTAAAAATGATAACTGTTATGTCGTATGTTATTAATAAAATGACTCTCTCGGAGAATATCAACAATAAGTTAAATAGTCGGAAGAATAGTAAAATCTTCTGTTGATAGTAAAGTCTATCTACATTACATACCGGTTAGTTTTAGGTAAGTGGACTCGTTGAATGGGCAACATTTTTGGTTTAACATGAAAACACGCTATATATCTTTTAATAACATAATGTACAAACCTCGGTACAAACCTTCTTCCTCCAAAATCCAGTATTAGCACCAATTGTAGCTAACGTCGATTGGACTCCAGCATGATGTTGCCGTTGGTTGGTATTATGAATTATCAATAGAAACAATTCAATATTGGATGTTTTTGATTAAAATAGATCAGTGATTTTTGCATACGGCTATACGGCTCGTATAATGCTATTCTTGTCTAAGAATGGGTCTAACAGGTATAATTTACTGTCCTTCTTAACACTTCCCTTTTTGTCTTCAATGCTATTATTTCATCACTGAATGCGGTCTGCTGGGTGATTTTAATAATCATTTCTAATGACTTGATTCGTTCTTCAATACTTAGTGGCCCATATTGGCGATGAAGCAATGAACAAGTGCAATTTTGTAATCTTTAAACATTAGAAAATTGTTCGAATGTTGAGTCTTGTTGATTGGTAACCATACTAACAATACTAGTTAAATTCCCTTCTTTTCAAGATTCAGCTTGATTAAATTTGCTTGTAGGCCAGTGACTCTGGTCTTTGGTGAGCTATTCAGGACCATTCCACCAAAGCTCATTGAATATGAGGTTAATACGCCTCGTGATATAAGATCTGCTGGATTGTTTAGTCCAGATATATGTCTCCAGTTATTGGTATTTGTTATTTCTCTGATTGCAGTAACTCTATTTGCTACAAAAACCTTTTTGCTACTTTTACCTTGAATAATTTGTCTTCTCTGTGGCACAATAGATAAATCAGTTCAGTATGTAACATTTTTCAATTTCTCGCACCATATGCATCAAATTCATGTACGTCAAATCAAATTAATCACAATTATTCGTTCATTTTCTATAAATGTGAGTAACTGATCCGTGCCATAATAACTTCAACTGCTACAACTTTTGCATTTTTGCTCTTAAAATCATGGAGCCAAAGATGTACCATAAGTTACAGTTTGCAATTCGTAACAGCGTTTTGGTTAGGATGAATGATCTCTTCATACAATTCGGTCACAGGGATAAAGTAGTGTAGAAGATTAGTGTTCGCTAGTTTCCTGAACATTGTCTTCAATCAATCATGGCCCATTTCCATGTACACCCAAATAAATGCAGCAGATTCATCTTTATTCGTCTTTGGCAAATTTCCTTTCCAAATGTTCGAATATTTTTTCCGCTGCACATTTTAATTCACCAAGTATTTGAAGAGTCGGTTTGAATGATAGTTTTACAATAAATCTGCCGTGCTTGTCTCTATTGATATAAGTTTTAAAATGCTCTTCACAATATTGTTCCAGAAGTGTAAGATTGGACAGGTTTTGCACTTCTTCTAATTTACAAAACTTAGACATTGTTTTCTCTATTGATAAATTACAATATGACAATTATCCATCCAAAGTGTATTTTTTGCAATCACGGATGTTGATCCGTTACTACGGTCTGACCGATATAAGTAAGCGAGTATGATATATGATGTATTATCAAACAATTGATCGTAGCAGTATATGGGTTTATGGTTGATTGAAGGTTTGTTGTAGATTTTCTTGTAATGCTCTATTTATCCCATAGACCGGAATATTTATTTTGGATGTACTTAGGTTTAATTTGCTCACTCAACTTATAGAAATAATGTTTGACTGTATGCCTGAGTATAAGAAAGCTCAACAAGGTTGCATAAAACTTTTGCTATCTTCAAGAAGAATAATGGCAGTTGAGAGGAACACATGGTTGGCGATATGCAATAGTGTGTGATGCTTATTGTGGCATTTTTTACATGTTCCAACTCTGCATTTCTTTGCATTTGTGCTTTGGTCAAAAACAATTACTACAAAGTTCCAAAGAGTTCTTACTTCAAACAAACTGTTATGTAACAGTCTACCTACTATCAATAAAAATGTTTACACATTATTCAACTTTTGTTAGTACTCTCCAAGAAATTATTTCGATTAATAAAACATACAATATCATTGGTCCTTCGAATCGGATAGCTACATCTACATTAAGTATAATAAACATAAAAACAAAGCGGCCCAGGTTAAAACAGATTTAAGTTTTCATTCATAAAGTCAGTGAAAAAGGATAACGATTATGAATGATGAGAACAAGTTCAAACTAATCGCATTGAATCATCTCTCATATACTTAAATTTGGTGCATCATTGAGAAAATAATTAATAATCAATCTTAAGCTACACAGACGATAATCAAGAAACAATACTTCAACCAACATTTTTTACATCTGCCACAGATGAAATTGTTCTATCTCTGGAACCAACCACGGATCCCATTTTATTATTAAAGCAAAGTACAACGACAATAGTAGATTCGCTATTTTTAACTCCTACTGATTCATATAAAATCAGATCAATTTGTAACTCGTTTAAAAACAAAAAGTCAAAAGATTTTGATGGTTTTTCTATATTTTTGATAAAAGAAATACCAGAAAATGTTCTTAGCTTATTTGCTAATCTAATAAATACTTCTTCTGAAGAAGGTTTTTTTCCATCCAAATTAAAAACAGCTTGTGTTTTTCCACTATATAAAAAAGGTGACAAAGATGTTTGTAGCCATTACAGACCAATTGCATTAACTTCTTGTTTTAGTAAAATAATTGAAAAAATAATTAAAGTCAGATTATCGTCATTTTTAGAAAAACACTGCGTTATTTCTGGTAATCAATTTGGATTTAATAAAAATAAAAATACCTCTGACGCAATACTAAACTTTCTTAATCACGTTTATGAGGAACATAACAATGGCAATGTTGCTGTGGCAGTGTTTTGTGATTTGGCAAAAGCATTTGATTGCGTGGATCACAAAATACTGTTACAAAAACTTGAACATTATGGTTGTAGAGGCTCTTGTCTTTTATGGTTTGGAGACTACCTTTCAAATAGAAGCCAGTTTGTCAAATTAAAATCTTCTTCATCCAGCAATTTAAACATTTCTAGGGGCGTTCCACAAGGAACTATTTTAGCTCCTATCTTGTTTCTTCTGTATATCAACGACTTATTAAACATTAAAATATCCGGAAAATTTACTGTTTTTGCGGATGATACTAACATTTTATGGTCTAGTAAAAATATTGCTGGCTTAACGACTACTATTGAACAAGATTTATTATCCGTAAGTAGTGTACAGCTAACTTACTAAGCTTCAACGCCAAAAAATCACAGTTTATTTCATTTTTTAGTAGTGATTTGCCACCTTTAAATATAGGAGATAATGAAATTCTTCAATCCAATCAGGTTGTCTTTCTTGGTTTAAAATTAGATTATAAGCTAAGGTGGTGCGATCAGATAGACTATGTAACTGCAAAATTATCAGCTGGTTGTTACGCTATTAAAAGAACCATTAAACAATTAGGTTACGATGTGGCTAAACAAGTGTATTTTTCTCTTATAGAAGCGTACTTACGATATGGTGCTGCATTCTGGGGTTGCTCGTCAAAAGAACAGATTAATCAAATTTTTATTTTACAAAAAAAGATCATTAAGAATCTTGTGTTCTATAAAAAGTAATTTAATATCTTGTAGACCACTTTTTAAAGAGCATAAAATATTAACGTTGCCTTCTTTAATTATCTTAGAAACTGTTTGTCTCATAAAGAAAAACTTTAAATGTAGTTCTTCAAGTGTTCACGTGACTAGATCAAATGACCTTAATTTTCAACTTCCCATCCCTCACACTACTCTTTGCAAGAATTCCCTTATTTACAACGGAAAAAAAATGTTTAATGCTTTACCTGTAAATATAAAGTCTGAAAAAACTTACCGTAAATTTAGAACAAGTGCCAAACATTATTTACAAAATAAATTATTTTATAGTTTAGATGAATTTTTAAATCCTTAATAATTTTTGTATTAGCTTTAAGTTTTAACTTTTGAACTATACAGTTTGTTTTATATGTATGATGTATGTTGTGTTGTATTGTAATGTTTTGCAATGCGCTGTGTTTTATTGTATTCTATTTTATTGCATTTCTTTATATTGTAAATAATTAGTTTAAGTTAGTTTTAAAATTTATATTGTACAACGTCATGTTTATCAATAAATACTACTACTACTACTACTACTACAAACCAGAACACGTAAAACCACTTATTAGCGGTATGAAAATGCTATAGAGTATAGACATAAGTAGCTAAAAAATATTTTCAACTTCGTTGTAAAAAAATCCATCAAAATAGGTCTACCTACCTTCAAATCAATTTTGGGCGTTACATTATTGCAATGATTTCATAGAAACAAGATATTCAAAACCTGATCAGCCTAAAAAACATCTCAATAAACTAAAAAGAATAGTACTAACAAGATAAACAAACGCATTAGTCCACACGTAATGTAAGTTGCCAGCATTACAAGCTAGTGCACCAGCACTGGCTGGAGATAAAGACAAACCAATGCATACCTCTAACTAAAAAAATATATTGCCAATATATAACTAACCAACACAACAGAAGTATAAAAGTCTGTTATATTTAAGATTAAATAAAAATCTTAGCAAAGAAGTATTGTCTATGCCTTAAGCCAAATACCCACAATCAGACAATGTTCACTCTAAACTTGTGACTTTAAGCATCGGTTTATTTTAAATGTAGCAAACAATTTAACTTTCGTTTAAGTTTAGATGCGCCAAACATGTATACGGTGCGTTTAAAATATTTGCCTAGAAAAGTATCAAATATCAAAACCTATCTTATATAAAGATAATATTGACCACACAATGATAATATCTAAGAATTACTTTCAGTGTAAATCATAAAATTATATATCCTAAAGGGAACAATTCTCATAATTTATTGTTTATTTTTTACTGATATCTGGGTCAAATTATCCTTAAAATGAACGGTTGCTTGATCAGGTCGATACGAAGCGTTTAGTTTTTTTTTACTTCCTCTACCTCAATGATAAATGCGATGACAGTTGTGAAAAAGCCAAGGAAGTTATCTATAGATTGCACATGTAATTCATTTCATACATATTTGAGCACACGGTATCGATAAAAGCCGTTTCCACCCCATTGAGGGTACGTACTTTAATGACTTAGTTTTTTTTATGAGATATATATATATTTTTCACATAAGATTTTCACATAAAATATTTATGTATTTTTTGAATATAAAAAAATATATAGCTTGCTATAAATCAACAATGTAATTTATTTATTTAATTAATATAATTAATATTGTTTTAATAAAATTTTCTATAAAAAAATATCTTGGATGCAGCAGTGTATAATAATATTACGTTCTTTCAAATATTAACATCGGTGTAAGTTTTGAAAACTTCCACTGACATGCAATGAACTTACCGGAGTTACTCGTTTATAGTTCAACTACGTGTAAAGAGAACAAAGCAAACATTTATTCTCAGAATTGCGTTCGGTATGCTTTAATAATAAATCGCTGATTATAAAACTTGACTTCTATTAATTATTCTCTGTGTATTAAATATTTATGTCCCATTTGCAAATGAAAAAATGATTCGCTACTGTTTCGCATTTTATATTTATATTATATTTACCTGCAAATATAAAATCACAAATAATAACATTATATAATTTAATATTTCTCTAACATATATTGTAAATACACAACCAGAGGCTCGTTGCAAAATAAAATCACTACAAGTTACAAGTGATTAAATTATCAGTTAATTTTTTCTAAATTTAAGTTTAAATTAAGTAAGTAATTAATATTATTACTAATATATTGATTGTGCAACGGGTTCCAGGATGTAATATTGTTTGTTGAGATGTAGATCGCGTTTAATCGTAAACATATTAATTACATTATTAATAAAATGGTAATATCAATTATTATAAACATTTTAAATGCAAATATTAGAATTATTTATTATATAATATAAATGATTATATTTTTTGTGACAGTCCCATCTACATCTCAGCAAACAGTACTACATCTTGATTGTGTATTTAGAGTGTACCAAACTTATCAGTATATTTAAAAACACTTATAGTAAAAGTACTAGACAATTATCTGAAGCATGTGCAAATTAAAAACTATTAAATAAAATATATTTTCAAACAAAAAAAAAAAACACCGATCAAAAGTAATTGGTTTAAAATATCTCACAGAAGCTCGTATTCAACGTTCACACTCGTGAAAATAAAGCATCAAGCAATGCTTGTTGCATAATATTCTACGGTACTTTATTAATTCATCCTCGAATTAAAACAAAAGTATACTAAATGTTTCCAGTACGCAAAATAATAATATAAATCAAAACTTGTACTTACAAAACAAAGAACTTGTATTGTTGTAATCGGAATTGTGTACATACCTAAAACAAGAAAATAAAATTATAAGCATAACATAGCATATATAATTTTTATTATTATTATTATCCCCGAATCAAATATACAATACTGCATCAAATATTATTATAAAATCACTACATTATTACATCTTTGTTATTCATGATTGTTAAATGTATGTGAAGTTAATATAAATGTTTAATTGCAAACTTGTATAATGTTATGTTTGATTTATTTATTGATTACATGCGTATGCACTTTTAAATATAAAATTTACTGGGCTAGTTTCGGCGTAGTACATAGCCATCCCCAGGTTTTTGTAAGTATATTTAATTTCATCAAAGATAATTACTTATATTAATTGGAAGTAATGCATTAATATAAAATAATTATATCTTTAAGACCAGCAGAAACAGAAAAAAAAATTAAAAAAAAAACATCAAAATAATTTGCAAAGAAAATAAAGAAGTTGTAGATGCGGCTATCCGAAAAGTATATTTTATAATTCTCAATGGAATAACCCGGCTTAATAATCTAATGACATTGTTATATGTTTCAAGAGACAACCCGGATTAGTTTAATGCTTTATATTTTATTGCTTAGTTAATGTTTTTTTTTTTACCTTTTTTTACTATCATCATAAGAGTTAACCATTGCTTCAAGCAGCATTGATCAACTATCGTTGGTCTCCGAGAAAGTACAAACTACGAATTATCAATAAAAAATACAATAACATTGGTCCTTCGAACAGGATCAAATCCGGAATCATCGATATTTATTTAATCAAACAGTTCTACCATAATAATGTCCAAAATTGCACCTTAGAGGACAAAAACAAACTCCAGAAATTAAAAAGTTAAAACTTAATTGTTTTCAACCAAACCACAAAGTAAATCAATGCAGAGCTGGCACATACAAAACATGCCACAACTAGCATACCAAACAACCAATATGAAAAACCAACTGATGCTAATCAGGTATCACTACCAATAAAACCTGCACATGTGTTCCTCTCAACTGCCATAATTCTTCTTAAAGGTAGCAAGAGTTTCATGTAACCTTAGTCGGGCTCTTTTGGACTTGGATTGGTGCACAATCAAACTTTATTTTTACAAGTTATGTGATCAGATTAAACTTAAGTACGTCAAAAATAAATATTCCAGTATATGTAATTAATAGAGCTTAAACAAACATTATTCCACTGCAATCAATTGTTTGGTGATACTTTCAATTATAAACATTCCTCATAAACAATCAACATCAAAGGTATGAAATTACCATATAATATAATGTTAGCAGACCCGTATTTTTATATTTCATCGGAAATCGATTTATTAATTGAAATACATTTATTCAATTCGCTCTCATGTATCTATCAGATCAAAGCGATGGATCAACATCCGTGGCTGCAAAAAACTCATATATAATTGCCGAAAGCTGTCAAAGCAAACACTCTCTAACCTCGTCATATTGTGATTTATCAATAGAAAAAATAAAATTCTTAAAATTAAAAAAAAGTGCATAATCTCACCAAACTTACAAAACTAAAACAATATTGTGAAAGCATTTTATTGTAAAACTACCATTCAAACCAACTATTCAAATACTTGGAGAAGCAAAATTTACAGCAGAAAAAAAAGATTCGAACATTTAGAAAAGAAATTCGGCAAAGACTAAAGATAAATATACTGCACTCATTCGAAAGTACATAAAAATAGACCACATAAAATTCATTGAAGACAATGTTCAAAAACTAGCAAACACTTTTATGTTCTACACCAGGGTAATATCAAAGAATCAAGCACAACTACCAAACTAAGAGTTGTGTTTGATAGTTCAGTTAAAACCAATTCAGGAAAATCACTTACCAATAAATTGCTGATTGAACCACAGTTATAAGACCTATTTAACATCCTATTGAGGTTCCGAGAAAATGTACCGTCAAATATTACTTCATCCCGATAACTCAAAATATCACCAAATTTTATGAAGAGGCCAAAACGCTGTTACAAATTGCAAACTGTTACTTATAGTACATCTTCAGCCCCTTATCCAAAGTTCAACACCCAATAGCAACTAAGGTAATCTTGAGAAATTTCTAAGTAGACGACCTAATAACAGGTGCTAAGGACATAAAAGCTTTGACACAGACCAAGAAACAATTAATCAAACTCCTACAGTGAACAAGATTTGAATTAAGGTAATAAAAATCTCAATGGTAGAGCACTTGCATATCATGCGAGCAGTCCGGGGTTCGATCCCCGAAATATGACTGAAATGATAACTTGCTCTTTATCCACCAGCGTCGTTCGGAAGTCACGTATTAAGCTGTTGGTCCCATCAAACCACTTTAAACAAGTCGTAGACTTACTGTGGCGATGTAAAATAGCCGTAAAAAGCATAAAGCATAAAGCATCATTCGGCTCTACTTGGTTCACACAATAACGACATTATAGATTTCGACGACTCATTAGGCGTTCGATGGAGAACAACTGTAGATGCTTTCCAATTTGAACACACCAACAAGTTAAAACCTACTAAGTTGACCAAAAAAGCATCCTATCACAAATCGCGCAAACATTTGATCCCCTAGATCTAATTGGCCCCGTGATCTTAACAACAAAAAACCTCATGCAAAATTTGTGGCAGTTGCAGTTATTATAAGACGTATCTGTTCTTACTCACACTTTTACAAAATTGACAACCTTTTAAAACAAGCTGAAACTATTACACCAGTTAACAATTCCGACACATATTTTTGACAATAATTGTGATCAATTTGAAAATACATGGACAAGATCATCGATAAAATTACTGTGCTCAAAATCCAAAGTAGCACCTCTCAAGGCAACCACCATCCCAGGGCTAGAATGGTGGTACACTTCTATTAGCCCAACTAATGCCAAAAATAATCCAGACATTGATAAAAAACCAAAAAATGTTACATCCATTGTGCTTGGTCAAAGACAAATCATTCAAGGTTTCTGTAGCAAATAAAAGTTGCTGCAGTCAGAGAAATAACAAACACCAATAACTAGAGACATATATCTAAACTAGACAATCCAGCAAATATTATATCACAAGACAGCAGTATTTCTATCCTCATATCCAATGAGCTTTGGTAAAATGATCCTGTATGGCTCACCAAAGACCAGAATCACCGGCCTTCAAGCAAATTTGATCAAGATGAATCTTTAACGGAAAAGAATACAACTAGCATCGTGAGTCTGTTAACCATACTTAACATTCGAACAATGGTCTAGTGTTCAAAAATTACTAAATGCATAGGCACAATGTTTACAATTTGTTAGAAATTGCCCTTATCGCAAATATGGACCACTGGGTATTAAAAGACAAACCAAATCATTACAAATCATTATTAATATCACCCAGCAGACCCCATTCAGTAATAAAATATTAGCATCAAAAACAAAGGAAAGTGTTAAGAAGAGCAGCAAATTATAAGCGTTAGACCCATTCTTAGACAAAAATAGCATTATACAAGTAGTGGCAGTTTGCGCAAAAATCACTGATCCATTTCAATCAAAAACATCCAATACTACTTCCACGGAATCACCGATTGTCCCTATTGATAATCCATAATACCCATCAACGGCAACACCATGCTAGAGTCCAAACAACGTTACCTATAACTCGGTACCAATATGGATTCTTAAAAAAAAAGGTTTATAGATAATATTATTTCCATGCTAAACCAAGAACGTGTAAAATCAAAATAGAAATATTGCCAAATCATAAAGTATAATAAAACCGGCCATTCATAAATACCGGCGTAGATTATTATGGCCCTATAAACATAGGATGGTATTAAGAGGTTATTGAATATATATAAACATAAAAGAAGAAACTATAAAAAACAAGAAAACAACAAAGGCATACATCGCACTACTCGTATGCATGGCTAAAAAGGCTATAAACTTGGAGTTGACAAAAACAATAACAACTGAGTCCTTCTTAGCAGCTTTAAAAAGATTTATTGCACAACTAGAAAATATCAGTAAACTGTATTCAGATAACAGATCCAATTTTACAAAAACCAATCAAAAATTACAAGAATTAAAAAACCCATTCGAATCGGAAATAAATCATACAACCATTTCAAATAATTTAACAAGATAGAATCAAATGACATTTCATACCAACTACATCAAGAAATCAAAAAAAAATCCAACCAACTAAAGGTTTAAGGCAAGAAGAAGCACTTAGCCCACTCTTCTTCATAATGAACAACATCATAAGAAGAATAATAAAAAGAACCAAAGAAATAGAGATGAATTTGCTTTTGCAAATGACAAAATGATCCCGGCCGCAAACAAAGATAAACTTAAAAAAAAATTAAACCACCACATTATGCTAATTAATGCCAACATGACAAAAATATTAGCAGTTGAAAGCAAAAATCTTAAACAGAAATATGTCTACGCGGTAAACAAATTGAAGAAGTAAAAACGATTAAATATCTGGGGGTGATCATAAACATAAAAGAATAGATTAATAACAAATGTTTCAAGTAATTAAACCAATCATAAACAACAGAAAAGTAGCAAAAAGAACCAAGACAACCATATACAAAACCATACTTACGTATGACAGCTAATAACAATATAATCCCAATGAGGATTAAAAGGTCGGGATCGAAGAACGACACGATTTTGTAGATTCTAAGGACAATGTCTCAACTAAAACCAGTATTTTTCTTAACCAAAATCCTTCAGGTGATGCTTTGAAAGATGATAGTAAATTTATTCATAAACATACTAATTTTAAAAGTCCGCAATCATTCCTATTATATTTGAAAATTTTGAATTTCCGGCCATTTTTGACACAGGAAGTGAAGTTAGTTGTCTCTCGCTAGAAACTTTTCAATAAATTCTCATTCTATTTATTAACTTGGTGCTTTTGCCGTTTAATTTGCCCAACTTTGGCAGAGTTTGAGTTTCTGGTTGTTCCAAGATAAGATTTTTTCCTATCGTAAAGCCATTATTCACTGCAATAAAAAAATATACAGTTTCATTGTCGGTCTCCTCCTAATGTGATTAAAGCAATTTAGGTTTTCTACAAAACAATGTCCAACAAGTTTGCGTAGTTAATTGCGGACAGCCAGCAATTCCTACTCAACCGACAGTTGAGTTGGATTACAAAAAGATTTGTGGATGCACTCCCGCTTTCCACTGATCAAAAGTTTGATTTTTTACAATCTGCTTAACAAGCATTATGTAGTTTTTTCAGATACACCTAGTCTAACTGGATTTTTATAAACATAAAATTAAAATGAACAACCTAAAACCGTTTTCCGTCAAGCAATATCCCGTCCCGCTTGCAAATCGTTTCGC
Organism: Tachinus rufipes; assembly: GCA_963932245.1. Taxonomy (NCBI): domain Eukaryota; kingdom Metazoa; phylum Arthropoda; class Insecta; order Coleoptera; family Staphylinidae; genus Tachinus; species Tachinus rufipes. The sequence goes on from OZ010744.1 coordinate 83,778,441, forward strand.
TGTCCAGGCCGAGATAGATCAAATAAAACTGTAGGGTATAACTTAGTGATACGATACGTCCTACTCTAGTCCTCTTATAACAACAGTAAAGCGTGATGATTCAGTTCGATTGTGTCTTAACGCTCCCCCCGTCTTAATTCAATGACTGAATCTGATTGCAAACTCCCTCGCCTATCAAAGACATATTTCCACGCTTAATGTCTCCCGTTTCTTATATCAAATAGCTTTGTTTTATTGGTAAGTACCAACTCGTCACCAACGTTTTCCTAGTTTTTAAGTTGGTACCAAGTCGTACCAGTTTAACGCGCGGCCCTTTGGGCTACAAACGGTTGTCGCGTCGTTCTCTCGCTGTATGCATACGTAGATAATCTCCTTATCTCTTCATCAAATTTTGGAAACACCTTCACCACTTACATCTTGTTCTAAACCGGTTACAGAAAACGAGTCTAACATTCAAGTTTGACAAATGTAAGTATTTTAGTTCAAGCCTAAATTTTCTTAGAAATCTTTTTGATTTAAAGACCCCAATCGGGCCAATCCGGGCCATTTGTGATTTTCCTACAAATGTTTTGAGACTGGATAATTTTGACCGAGCCTTTGTAGAGAAATTCTCTACTACCACCAAACCGTAGATGCCTGTACTTCAAAAACCGATAAGATTGGGGGCATAATCAGAAAAACGTGTATTTGTGTGTAAACGTAAACTTTCTGAAGAAGCTTTGATATATTATGTGCAGTGCGACGCTAGTAACGTTGTATCAGCGCAATTATTTTTCAGACAACCGATGAGGGCAAACGGGTAGTAAGCTACTTCAGCAGGCTATAGCTTGACCAAGAACGTCGCTATTCGACTCCGGAAAATGAATTGTTAGCGGTTGTATCAAGTAGAAGCGATAACGAAAGTTTTTGTTAGGAAGGCACTTTACGGTATTCACTGATCACCGTGGTTTGGTATATTTAAATAGTTATCGCTTATTGTCTACGTATTTCACAGAGGCTGTTAACGTTGCAGGATTTTAATTTTGTGGTAAAATACGTCCCTAGTAAAAATATCTTATTTCCAACATTATACCCAATTAAACGGGTTACCACTGCGACAATAATTAACCGATTATGCAAACGGAACACTCCAGAGATAGGAAAGCCTGAAAAGTCTCTGTGACTCAAGGTTACCAATTTAAGTTAAAAAGTGGCCAGAAATTCCATTCAGTGCGTTTTTTTGATCCGCAAAATACCCACAAGGCAATCTGGTTAAGCGCCGATTGTTTCGCACGTATTGTGCTTCTAAGCATACTACTTGAACCCTTTTTTGGGCGACTTCTTCAGTCTCCTATTGCAAAGTACTTCCCCAAACTTGTTCGGTTCCAACCTTATATCCAGTTAATGTTGGTAGTTGATAACCTTAATAAACGTTTCTAGAAACATGTTTCCCTGGTTCCAGTACCGAGTTTTTCAGTTTTAAAACAGACAATTTAGTTTGGTTTAAAGTAAACTCTGTTTCCTGCACCATTAATCAAAAAAACAAATAGTGTTTGCCGTTGTTTGAAGGGTCTCACCAAATTAAAAAAAGGATTATAACTGAAGCCCTATTACAATGTTTTCGCTCCGGTCTCAAAGTCCAAGCAACTCGCAAGGAAACAACTAGGGCGGTTCAGACATTTGGTAAAGATAGCGCTAGAGAGATATACCAAAACTATTTCCAACAAGATCAGAGAAAAAGAAGAGAAGAGGTAGACCAACCAAAACATGAAAAAATATAATTGTAGAGATACATCAAGATTAACTCAAACATGAAAAAAGCAACAAATTTAGTCGTGGACTAAAAAAAATTGAATGAATTTGTAATGCTATTATTATATTAATTAAATGAGATTTAAATAAATTATATAAGGCTGAAAGATTACGTCCGGTGTTCCACAAATCGTAACGCTGACTCAAATGATATCAGTTTACATTTACATTTCACATTATTACTAGCAAATACAATAGGAAAGTTTCATAAAATTGAAATACATTTATCCTCAATATTATATACATACTAGTTATATTGGTATTATACAATGTCATTATTTTTTAACTAACACACCAAAAAGAAGATTGATACATTTGCCGACTTGATTTATCTACTTATGATGCACCATTAAACAAGGAAATTGAATTTATTGACTAGAAATTGAATCGCACGGAAGTAAGATTTTTGCCGTGGCTATAAATCACTGAGCAGTAAACTGTCGAATCTCAATATCTATGCTAATGATAGGAAACTTACATACGAATCGAATACATATTCAAATTAGAAGTATGTAGCCGCGATACAAAGATATGCAAATTAAACTATAAAAAACACAAAAAAAAACAAAGCGCAATATTAATCGTTATTACTAAATTAAGAATATTGATTGGTTAGAAACCTATTTTCAGTAACAAATTAATGTAAAATTTGATTGCTGTAATGTTTTAGTTAATGATTAAAATAAATATAATATACATCCAGAATAAAATTCATTCAAAATTACGTGTTAGCTATTGTTGGTTTACGGTAGATATGAATATTTTATTGGATGTAACACCATTGTTTATAATACTTGTTATACATAAACATTAATAAAATTAATTACAATCTTGAGCTGTTCATTTATAACTTACATAAACTCATTTAATGTAGTATTTAGTTCTTTAATTGGCCATCAGAAATGTAGTAAGCGATACAAACTGATCGTTGGATTACATTTAATTGCCACAATAAAGTGGATTTTGCGGGCAGTATAAACGAAATGACATGTTTATCTTAATAGCTTGCAATTCGTGGTCTTGCAAACATAAACTAACCTAAAGAGCTCTGTATAACTCGGAAATATGCGAAACATGGGTGTAAACACGATCGGCGCAAAAAATATGATGTAGAAAGCACGTTTTATTATATTTTTTAAGTTTTATGACACTTAAATTATATCGGAAACGTTATACGTACCATATAACTCACTTTAAATAAATAATAATTTTAAATTATATTTGTTTGAAGAAATGGGTTTAACTTAAAAGTTTGAATCACGATTATTATATGCATCAGATATTGGTGGGCGGAATTGCAGCTTTTTTAATATTTGCATGTTACATACATCAGATTTTGTAACGTTAACTACTATGTAAAATAATTCAGTCAAACAATGTATAACGGTAGGTAAATATAATAAATTTATGTTTTAATATTTATCTATTTATTATAATATAAAATTGGGTCTACTTTATCCAAACTGATTGCAAGCTAAAACACGTTTGGAATATTATATACATATATTATATAAAATAAGATACATTTTGTATGTATAATAACACCATCATAGAATGATATTGATTATCGCAATTGTGCCCATTATGACACAGAATTTAATTATAGAACGCACATTGTACCAGGCATCAAGAATATATTTAAAAAAACCGTAGCTAGTTTCAACCTTTACAAGGCCATCATCGGACGGCGATACAAACAAGTATGAATATAAAAGCAAATTTACAAAGCGACAGTATAACATAAAATGTACAGAGAGGTTTACTTAAAAATAATTAAGACAAAAACGTACCAGAAAAAAAGGGAAGAATTAAATTATTTCAAACAAAGAAGATTTATCGGTTTATCATTAAGCAAGATTACAAAAGGATTATTTATCAATGTCTGGGAACGTGTGACTATTTTCTAAAATATGATTTGCAAAAGTACTACCTGAATAAAATGATTACTCAACGCTAAAGACCGTATAGATACAATTTTAACATCAAGAGTGTACGAGTTAAGTTGTCCCACATGTAATGCACAATATATAGGGCAAACAAGAAGAAATTTCAAAACCAGATTTAAACAACGCTTTTTCAGATTACTCCTAATCGGCTATGCAGTAATAGCGACAGTCAGAAATAACTAAGAATCGAAATTCAAGTTAAACCAAGCTATCCAAGAGGTGAGCCAATGGATAAGCCCCAAACAGTTAAAAATTAGTCGATGGCATAAAGATCAAAGATATGAGCATGAAGTGCTTAATGTTACGGGGCCCAGTAGCAGAAAATACAACTCCTTGCAACTGTAGTGCATTTTACTCTATAGGGCATCTATATGAAAAAGGACTATAAAAATACACAACACAAGAACATAGTGCAACGAGCACAAAGAAAGGGTTTTTACAGATAAATATTTATATATAGCCACGTATGAGTCAAGTGTACGAAATATTTTTTTTTGCTCAATCCACTAAAATTGGCTTTCATTATATGAATCCTAATCGAGTAAATTTTTTCAGATTTTTTAATTAGGCATTTCTGAGTAATAAGCAATCAAAATTAAAAAAAAAACATTTTTTTTGCGTTTTTTCACATTTTTTATCGTTTATTTAGTAACAAGTTTTAAGAATCTTTTTTCTTTAAAATTGTTCAAAAAATAATATTGCACAGCCAAAAATTTATTTCGTTAAATTTTGAAAAAAAATTACGGATATATTTTTCTTTCTCAAATTTGGATAAAACGTGCTTTTATGTGTGCAAAATTGCATTGGTTCACGGTTTTTTAACATACGTCTTCTTCGCGCCGGTAAATTTTTAGATTTTGGTTCCAAAAATTAAAATTTTTAATATAAGACTGCCAGACTCCAAAACAGTGTTTAAGATGAGCTAGTTTTGATAGTGTTACTTTAGACCACCGGAGATGCGACAAAATGTTTATCTTAATACGTTCCTTTCTCTCCAGAAAACAATAACAGACATTCTGACAAATTCGTAAAAAAATTGTGACAGTTTTATTTTTTAAACCATTTTTTGGCTTAAAAAAAAACTGTGTCCAAAGCATAATACGACTCCAAATCAGTGCTATTCAACACTTTCTTATTTTTCACGCTCCTTTTCTCCCGGAAAGGCACATAGGCTCTAACAAAAAGTTTTTTGTTTGCACTATCTCTCTTGTAATTTTTCAGTAGTTCAACATTGAAGATTGAAATTTAGCCAGCGTGAGACCAAGATCCCAATTTTTGCACGCGGAATTACTTGTGACTTAAGTTTATTTTTTCTCCAAATTTATAAACATTTTAAACTAGTGTTAAGTCAAAGGAAACGCAATTTTTGTCAATAAAGGTTTCAATAATTGCTTCTCAATTTGGACACTCGTGCTTGTTCTAAGTCAATAGATAAAGTGCAAACTTTTTACCCGTATGCACACCACTGATGGCTAAAAAAATCGTTTTTTGTGGTTAGTCTGGGTGGATAGATCCAATGCAGATGTGAGATGCTAGTCGCTGTCTCTTTCTTTAGCTGTGTGCACGCCAATGCTGACGTATAGCCGCTTCTCTGCTGCGTAGGCAAAAAAAAAACGCAATTTTGGCTGAAAGTTATTTCACCAACAAAATTATTACTAGACCAAAATTTTATTGAAAATTAAAAGCGCGTAAAACTTGAAATAAAGATATATTCTTAATCCTATTTTTAATTTGCATTTATAGGTATTTTTTAATTAATATAATCAAATTAATATTAATTTAAAATTTTACGTGTTGTACCGTATACTGATGAACCCCCAAAACCCCTCTCAGATACGGCCTTGCCTACAGAACTGTATCCAGAAAGTAGTTCAGGTAGTGGCAACTTGTTCACCCATAAACCTAATAGTAGAAAAAATGAACAGAAGATACGGGTATAGAAAAAAAGTAAATGTAGACGTACAAAAACAAGCAACGGCAAACAAATGCCAAAAAAGATAGAAAAGCATCAAAGAAAAAGCAAAATAAACACAGAAGCTAATCCCAAACATACAAAATACTGATACGGTATGAGTATTTTGCAAACTACCTAAAGAGATTTAAAATAATAAATAGTGCAGCATGCTGGTAGTGTGGAGAAAAAGAAAACGATGCTGAACATACAAGTCTGTTATTGACTTGTCCCATATCTGTAAAGATCCAGTGGATTAAATAAATATCTTAATAAATATCTTAATCTTAATCTTAACAATGTTCCACTGCAGCAGATAAACCAAACAAAGAAAGCAAATAAAAATAGGGAAATAAATTACTGCAAAAAATACGATTGATAAAATGTTAGAGAAACAAGAAAAGTGGAAAGTAATAACTGCACCAATCAAAAACATCTTTATGATGATAAAATAAGAAGAAGAAAAGCAATAAAAGCAGCAGAATGTTTAATAAAGAAGAAAGTTACGGCGGTTTCCGGGATGTGTTCGTGTATGTAGGAAAAAGTTTTAGTCGGTAAAAATCCAACACTACCTCAAGATGCCTGGTGTCTTATGTAAGATTTCCCTTCCAAACAAGTAAACAAAAAAATATCGCTCACGGTACCACTTGTTCTGCATCCGCTGAGTAGCATTTTTCTTTGAATCCTAATTCATCAATTTTTGCAAGTTAAAAGTAACCAATGATTTTGTGCCATATCAATTAAAGATTGTTGGCTCAGTGACGGTAAGTAGTAATCTAATAGATTATAACTCCTAGGTTTTCTGCTCTCTTTTCCAACTTTTTATTTATGTGTACCAAGGAAGTAAGTCCGAAAAAAGAACTAAATGACAAATATGAGGAAACCGCATGGAAGAGAGTCTGCAAAGAGGTTGAGACAGATACCTTTGGTTTAGAATTTAAAATTGTGACAAAAAATTTAAATTTAGTACAGAAGCAACACTAACATATAAAAAGCAGAAGGAAATTGCGCTGAAATTATTCTCTATATAAAATCCAAACCAATGAGAAACTCTGGAGGCAGCGGAAGTGGATCTATTTACAAATGAAGACCTAGAAGCGGCGCTGAAAAAGTCAAAAGATAACAAAGCAGTAATCAAAAAACTGATCACGGCAGCACCTGATAAAATGCTACAAATATTAAATAAGTAGTACAGTGAAGACAATTTCCCAGAAGTATAGAAAAGGACAAAACTCGTCCAAATAGATAAAACTCCAAAAACAGAAAAAAACACAGGCCAATTTGCCTGCTTAATGGCCTGGGTAAGATATATGAGCAGCTCATTGCCGAGTGATTAAAATCAGAAACAGAAACTAAATTAAAAGAAAAACAATTCGGCTTCAAACAAGAGAGATCAACGGTAGAAGCTATAGGAAAAGTTATAAAAACGACAAAAACTGCTAAAGCCTATGCAGCTAAAAACAGAAGACTCTTGTTACTATCGACATCCAAAATACGTTTAAGTCGGTATCGGTGGCACAATCTAATGAAAGCTCTAAAATAAATAAATTAAAAACGTCCTTAGAAAAAATATAGCTAACTACCTACTAAACAAAAAGATTATCATGTTGACTTGTGGGGTAGCAAGGCTCAATACTTGGGCACCACTAATGTAAATCCCGTATTACAACGCAATTCTACAGCTAAAGATGTCCCAAGAAGTCAAAATAATCTGTTTCTTAGCGGACAATACTGGCTTAGTAGTACAAACAAAAAAGTAGAAGAATAAAAGCACTCGCAAACTGCGGTATTGACCAAATCACAAAAATAAAGCAAAAAGTCAAGAAGAGTAAAACGGAAGCTGTACTTCCATAAGCTGCTAAAAAAGTTTAAAAAAATACATTAAAAGCTGTGAATGCATGCATCAAGTCAAAAGCAACTCTAAAATATTTGGGGTTATGGTTCGACCTTAATGTGAGCATGGTGGATGTTATGCCGACAACACTAAAAGCCAAAACAAACAACCGCAGCATTAACTGATGCCTAAAATTAAGCGTCCGTCGGTCTTCAAAAGAAAAATTTTAAGAACAGAAAATACGAGGAAAGCAGCTTGGAGCAAAAAGCTAATAAAAAAACTGTGCAAAGCAGGCACGGATGCTTTAAGACATACCTCAAGCGCTTTAAGATTGTTAACAATAAACTTTGTCTCATTGAAAGGTAGAGAAGACACCGGAGCACATATTCTACAGATGCACAAGATGGAGCCAGTTATACAAAAAGGTAAACTAACAACAAAAAATACAGTAAAAAAAAATTAGATAGTGAAGACAAATGGGCTCTCATACACAAATAGGAAAGATCTCCTTCCGACAATCTACCCTGACAACAGAAATAATTCCAGAGTAGACCCCATATTGTCAAGTAGAAAGAAGTTTAGTGGGTACAAGCCTTACACTCACGCTAAGAAAGCTTCCCTTAACCAAAATAATTAAAAAAGTATCAAAACGTAAAACAGAATATGTGGAGATCAGAGTTTAGTACTATAACAAGCACAGAAAAGTGCAAAAATCAAATTATAATAACATTGGCCAAAACTAAATAGTTTAACTACAATCAAAACTTCTACATAGAAAACCAAAAAAATGGTAGAATAACTTCTTTTTCATGTCCATCTGTATCGTTGACTCAATATTATTCCCAAAGATGACAAATTTAGAAAGCACAACCAACTTAATTGTAATATCTACACGGCTTCAGTGAAACATTATTAGCAGATCAAAATCTGAGAACAATAATTAAATTTCAAAAATACCTAAAAATTTCTGTCAAGACCTCATCTATAGTAACTCTAATTTATAGTCAATTAAAGTATTATTCTAAGCAATGATAGTTCGCTGTACGTACGTTGAACTTATGTACAAGTCCTGGACGCATACGCCACGTTTTCAGTCCAAACAACAAACTACATCACGCAATCAGTGAATGCTTTCTCTATTAAGACCAATGACCTTGATTTATAATATTATAAAAAAAAACGCAACTTAGGCGACGTATCTATTTCTGCTCATAATTTGATAATCAATTTATTTTTTACAAGTACAATTAGAAAAATCAAACTATTTTGTAAAGTGTTGTAGTCAAATAATATTAAATGCATTCAAAAGTATTAGGTACTTTTTTCATACCCTATAATTTTTGGAAACAAAAATGCGTTAACAACGGCTCCTTGCTCATTTTCCAAGAAAAATGGCCCAACAATGCCGCCGGACCAAAAACCACACCAAACGGTTACACGTTGTGGATGCATGGGCTGTTCAATAGTCACGTGTGAATTCTCTAATCCCCAAATGCGACAATTTTGCTTATTGACATAGCCTCCGAGATAAAAATAAGCTTAATCGGAAAACACAATTTTTTGATAAAAATACTTATCTTCGGCTAAACGATCTTTAGCCCATTGAGCAAACTATAAACGCATCGGATAGTCATGAGGCTTCATTTCTTGGACTAATTGAACTTTGTAGACCTTCAAACCGAGGTCTGTATGCAAAATTCTCTTCAGAAAAGTTCATTTCTCGCACTTGCACTCTGAGAAGAATATTGCTTTTCTGAAAACGATGACAAGTTGATGTTGATGCATGTTCACGCACACTCTGAGCAACAGTATTATTTTTTCTGATGAGCGCACTGGACGACAAAGTGAACAGGTTGTTTTATCCACAATCCAATTTCGCAAATTCGCTTCACAAATTGGTTCACAAACTACGTTGAAGGCACTTCTCTTCTATCACATTTGTTACGTAAATTTCTCACCGTTTGAGTAGAAGACTCACCACTTTGAAAGTAAATTTTCATTATTTCCCAACTTTGTTCAAGTGTAAAACGTCCCATTTTGTAGATGTCAAACATAAAACTAAATTTGTGTCAACTCATAAAAGTCAATATACATTTGAAAAACAAAATAAACGGTAGTTCAAATTCTAAACGTTACACGGCCCACCCTTTATAATTTGATATTTACCAATACTCCGTTCCCCTTTTATCTAAACAAAATTCTAGTTTAAAGACAATATTTATTATATTTAAATATATAAAATTACCATAAGAATATTAAAATTATGATGATAATTTTATATATTTAAATATAAATATAAATATATAAATTTTATTATAAAATAAAACTGAATCACAAAATAAATGTCAAAACATTTTAAATTATTGTTATAATAGCCCGCACGGTAATAAAGAAGATTTGTTTTAACAAAATAAAACAATTATAAAATACACCATAAAAATAAAAAAAAGTATACAATTAATTAAGATAATCTGTTTAGTTTAACTTCCCTGTTAAAATTTGTATTGCATCCATGCACGAGAGCCATAATTCTCCGAAGACATTTATTACTAAAGCAACTTAAAAAATATGGAAAATTCACATTTGCGTTGATTGTCCGCTCCTATTTATTGAATTTCCTCGCATACCTAAACGCGACGGTAAAAAAAAAGGTTTCAAAACGCGAATGCGTGAACATTTACATAAAATCTCCGTGGCATGTAAATAAGTATTTAAAAAAATATTGCCTCGTTTAAATATTCCCGATATCTACGTTAAATATTACATTACTCGCCCCCTTTGACAAGGACGATCAAAGTGAAATGAAATATTGCATGCATTAATTGACATGAAAAGGTTTCCAGAAAAAATATATATGTACATGAAGTGGATGTAGTGGCAGCAGGAAAATATGGTGAGCAGGATATAATAATGTCTCTAATGCCGTGTACAAATTGAAGCAGGTGTAGTACGCTTCTGAACCAAGTAAATGGATGAAACTCAATTTCAGTTTCGCTCAACCGATATATAACTTGTAGTGAACTGAAAGTTTTCCAAGTGCAAAACTCTAACGGGAATTGTAAATACAAATATTTATCGAGGGAGACACGCTGATATATGGCGATGTAAATGGATTTTATTCGTCTACTTAATCTCACGGACGCAAAAGTTTTTATAAACTATTAAAGGAATTTATTTTATCATATTAAAAGTCTAAAACTTTTAATACAGTAATGAATTAATATAAATAATAAATTAACAACACATGATTTTATAATGACTATTATAAATAATATTGAATTTTTCATATATTATATTAAGCACAAAAACATATTTTTATGCATTGAATGTTATTTTACTTTTAAAATTGCAAGCATATCTTAACTGTATAATTAAAGTGGTAGAAATTCCACCAAAGCAATTATAAATCGTGCTAAAAGTTCGCAAGTTGGCAGTTTTCCATCCACTGGGAACGTATATATCTAACAAATCGCAAACTAAAATAGGAAAATAAAAATGTTAGAATGCAATATTCTTCTATAAGATACTAATAAATGTCAAATAATACGTTATTTAATTGATTTATAAAATAAAATAAGTATTTGTTTTTAGAATACCATATTTTTAGCTTATTATTTATTTCGCATATTGATAACGTATGTGGCTAAAACATAGTTTTTCATATGATTAGTCTTTAGAGAAGAAGTTTCAACTTTGACGTGACATTAATTTTCAAGTGCTTTGTAGAATTATTGATTGTTGTGACTTACTTAATTCATATTCATGCCCTTGTTCGCGTTTTACGCAATTGCTATTTCTTTTATATACCGTATAAACGTACAGATTACGCATAGCAATCTGCCTACACATATATTTTGGGGCTTTTTCATATAATCGTAATATTTTAATATATTATAGAGCATTTTGAAAAATTGTGGAATTAATTGAGAATGTTATTCTAATACATGATTTGTGTCCATGTAAACCATAATTACATTTAATATGTGTGGGTTAACCAGATACTAGGCCTCGTCTGTATCTACAGCGCCTCCAATCTCTCAATTAACGGGTTTTGGTAGTTCATAAACATATACATATTAAAAAAGCAGCTGTGATGTAGCAACACAAGCATAAGCATAAAATAGAAAACAGGTTAACCTTAAACATCCAAAGCGTTGCTATTTATAGGTAATATGCAATATAAACCAATGTAACTTTGAAATAGTAATTAATACTTTAGAACGACGCTGAACAGGGCTAAACTCAATTCAGAGAAACTTCGAGCAAGATAGGGAAGACAAGCTAACAAAATGTCAAAACTGTAGTAAAAAACAGATCATGTGATAAATGTATTTATGAAACTTTTAACCTAAAATTACAAAAATAAAAGTTATAGTTTATCAATAATCCCATTAATCTAATTCAATTATTTATACAAAACGTGTTTTTAAAGTATGTATCGTTTTGTATTTCGACCACTGTAGCGCCGAGGACGGCATCCTGCGCATGCGTGCTGTGTACCTACATCTGTTGGCAAGCCACATCCGCCATTACAGAAACATTCGACCGTGATTACATTTTTTCTGAGTATTTAAATTGCCTCCTAGATTGAGAATACCGCGGACTGTAAAATAAGCGCTGTGATTCGTGTTCTTAATGCTAAAAGCAAGAAAGCAGTTGAATTTCATCGTGAAATCAGTAAAGTTTATGGAAAAAACATCTTGACCAATCAAATAGTACAAAAATGAGTTTTTAAGATGATCACACAAACGTTCATGACAAGAAACAAAGTAAGCGACCTACTGTCATTACAGAAATATTTTCGCAAAAAGTTGACAAAACAGTAAAAAAGAACAGATGTTTTGCAATTTCGTCGGTATCTGATGACTTTCCTCAGATTTCAATAGATGTTCTCTTTAGAAGTTATGTTCACGTTGGGTACCAAAAATGTTGACTGACGGCACAAAGTTTAACGTTTAGCCAGTGCGTTGAAAAAATTGTCACTGGCGACAAAATGTATCTTACGTTACACCAGAATTACATCCATGGAATAGCGGCATTCAACAACCCCCTATTTCTGCACGTAAAATAATATGTATTGTGTTTTGGGATAAAAAAACAGAAAAATCTTGCTTCGCACAAATAAGTAGTTGGGAATAGAAACACCAAAATCTTTTAAAAATGTAAAATTCAAAAATATCAAAATCTGACCATAAAATATCAAAATATTATTGGAAAAAACAAAATCTAGCAATAAACTGTTAAAAAGTATAAACTTTATTTATAAAAAAAGAAACGCAAAATACGGCAATAAAACATCAAAATATTGTTAAAAAGCACCATAATCCGGCCATAAACTGTTCAAAAGCGTAAAGTTTTATTTATAAAAAAGTCAAAAATAACTAAATGTCATAAAATATTAAAGCTGTCTCAAAAAAGCAAAATCCGGTCATAAACTGCAAAAAATGCAAAACTCTAAAATTAAAATGTTAAAAATAACAAAATCTGGTCTTAAAACATTAAAATATTGTCAGAAACACCAAAACTTAGTCTTAAACTAAGAATGCAATTTTTAATTATTAAAATAATAAAATAATTTCATAAAAAATCAAAATTCGGCCAAAACCGGTTTAAAAGTACGACATTTTATTCATAAAATGTCAAAAATGACAAAAAGGGAGCTAAAAATAAACGCACAAAGACGGCTCTCCAAAACTTCTTGCGGTTCCTATCCGTTCCGGACGTTGACGACCATCCTAGCTATGATCACTTTATTCACTGCTGCTCTGAATAATTCGGTTGTTAATAATAATAATAATAATAATAATAATAATAATCTTTATTTCTAAAATACATATACACAACATACATAATATAAAGTATACATATAGTAAAGAAAATGCGTCAAAAGTATTCACTCATGTTGTATGGTTCCAGTTTGCACAAGTAATCATACAACTTCAATTTGAACTGTTTTAAGTTATTAATTTCTTTAAATATTTTTGGAAGTTTATTGTACATTTTACTAGCCGCATATAATGGACCTCGTTCACTTATATTAAGCCTGTGTATAGGATAGGAATAATTTTGGTGGTTTCTCGTATTAAAGTTATGTTTAGTTGTGTTTGAGATGAAAGATTGTTTATATTTAAAATTGTATATAAGCAATTCATAAATATAGAGACCAGTTAATGTCAAAATGTTAAGTCGACTAAAATAAGTTCGACAAGAGTCGGTGTATCTAATTCCGGCAATAATGCGGATTACTTTTTTTTGAGTTTTAAACAAATGATTTGAAGAAGAACTATTTCCAAAGAAGATTATACCATATCTCAGCAAAGATTCAAAGTGAGCATGGTAGACTGTTTTTAAATTTAATGGATCAACAAGATGGCTTAAAATTCTACACATATAACAGGCCGTGTTTAACCTATTGTTTAGTTTTTCACAATGTTGTTGCCAGTTTAGTTTCCGATCTATTGTAATGCCTAAGAAGCTGACTGAGTTGAAAATTGGAATTTGTATCTTGTCAAGTAAAATTTCTTTAGGTTCAATTGTATTGATATGTGTTGTACTAAATAACACCACCTGTGTTTTTAATGAGTTTAATATTAACCGATTTTCATCTAGCCAAAATTTTGGTTTGATTAAAGATAGTTTTGCTCAAACCAAATACATCGTTTATTGTATCACCACACACCAAAATATTGGTATCATCTGCATAATTTTGGATGGTAACATTTGTCATTTGGTTTGCTGTTAATAAATCATTTATATATACAACAAAAAGAGTAGGTCCAAGAATACTGCCTTGAGGAACCCCTGTTGTTACATACATAAATGAAGATTGTAAATTTTTTGAGGCTACTTTTTGTCGTCTATTAAATGTTGTCTTGGCAAACCAGGTTCTTAAGTTCTACAGTCACAAAATTCTTCTTCTTCCTGCAGCTTTTTTTCCTAGCACTTTCCCCTGTAAAATGACCTGCAACAGATAATATCTGCTTTCGTTTCTCATAATATGGCTTAGATATTCGAGCTGTCTCATTTTTACTAGTAGTTCTTTTTCCTTTTTCATTCTACGACAATTTTCGATATTTGCAGTTTGGTTCCAGTACAGATTTATGACTATTCTTAGATCTTTTTCGTCTAGTCCGATGTCTTGTGATATTTGTAAAACCCTGTCAAAAATATTTTATATATTCATCGGTAGATAATCTTAATAAATATTTTGAGTAAATGGCTCATGAGGCTTATTGATCTGTAATCACTACACGACCTGGCTCCAGTTTTTTTGGTCAAAATGAAAAATTCCAATTGTAGCCATTTGTTGGGAAATGTACCCAAGTTGTATATACTGATGAACAGTGATGTTAGCAGTTTCACATTTTCTTCATCAAGAAGCTTCAGCACATCGGCTTGTTCATTCTCGGGACATGCGGCTATGCCGTATTTCATTGATTTTATTGCAGATTGAACCTCTCCTATCATAATGCTCGATCCAGTTCCTACTCTTGACTGTGGAGAAACAGACCTACTGTTGTCCTTAAATAGTTGTACCACATAGGTCTTCCATGTTTTCTTGATCTCTTTTTGGTTGACAATGATTTGTCCCTCATTGTCTACTAATTTGTTAACGGTTCTTCTTCTATTCAATCCTATACTTTTTCTGATTTTTCTATGACTATTAAAACTATCGTATTTTCGCTCTCCAAAACTAAAAAATATTTTAGTTTTAGAAAGCACAAGAATTCAGCCATAAATAATTAAAAAAATTAAAAAAAAATCATAAAACCTCAAAACTAGCAAAATCAAAATATCAAAATTCAGAAAGAACCAAATTCAAACAAAAAACAGCTAGAAAGTGCAAAACTCTATTTATAAAACGTCAAAATAACAAATTGAAAAATGTAATTTCTTTATGAAACTCAAAAAATAAAAAAATCCGGAACACTAGCCAAAGCAGCGACTGCATTTTCCAGATAACGGCGCTGACCGAAAATCGCATTCTTTCTGAAGAAGAAGAGAGCTCCGAAAAAATAATGATATTTAGGTTCAGCTGTCCTTCCCCGTCCTGTCTCGATCAGTCGGCGGGCGCCAAAACAGTAATCCAAAAAAAGAACAACCAATTGGGGCTAAATCGGTCCGATTCGCATAAAAACCACAAAATCTCGAAAATGGTGAGTTGGAAAATAAACGGCAAAAACATGACTTCAAAAAAGCCGTAAAATACATTCCAAAAGATTTCGTTGGAAAATGGGAAAATGATGCCAATTCTTATAAAAGAAGAAGAAAGAAGAAACAAATTTCGTAAATAATTTAGTAAAGAAGTTCTTGCATTCGGCAATTCCAAAAATCAAAACGCGGGTTCCGCAGTCCTTCCCGGTTCCATCTCGATCAAAGCATGCCCGCTGTAGAGAACGTTCCGGCAGACCTCGTAACAAAATTTGGTCCCCGTCGGACCACGAAAAGCAAAGAAATCTTAAAAAAAAAACCGAAGACGGTTTTTTGCACTTTACAGAAAAAGCAAATACATTTAAAAAAAATTATAAACTGAAATGTAAAGATGTCAAATCTACAATCCCCCCAATTCAAGCAAAGCATTAAAGCTTCGTAGAGAATTTTCCGACGGACCTCGTGACAAAATTTTGATCTCATCAAACCGCGGAGAGTAAAGAAATCTTCAAAAATACCGAAAATAGTTTTTCGCACTTTAACAAAAAAGCTTCCCAATCAGAAACAAAAAGAAGGCATCAAAATTTAGTCATAAACTGTTAAAAATGCAAAATTCTATTTACAAAAAGTCTAAAATAGTAAAATCCGCTCATAAAATATAAGATAAACATTTGGCCAAAAACAATTTAAAACTGCTGCAAAATTCTGTTCATAAAATGTTAAAACATCAAAATCTGACCTTGAAATTTTAAACAATTGTCAGACAACACCAAAATACAGCTATAAACTTTTAAAAAGTGTAAATTTATTTAAACTCTGAAAAACATTGTAAAAAAAACAAAATCCGTCATAAATTGTTGAAAGTGCAAAATCCGACCTTAAAATTTTTAACAATTGTCAGAAAGTGTCATAAACTCTTAAAAACTGTAAAATCTTTATAAAATCTCAAAAGTTTGCTATTTTTATCTAATTATCTAACTATAAAATTTGAAAAAAATACAAAAAATGCCTAATTTGATTCACAGAATGTCAAAAACATTACTAGATGGCCGTGTACGCTTGTAGGCTCTTACACATTGCAAAACCAGATTGCTACGCCACTGTGAAAATAGTTCTAGAAAATCTTTTTTTAATACTTATTCGCGTTGCATTTTAGGCAATATTTTTTGTAATTTATCTGAATCATTTTCATCACCCATCACATCTACTTCAAATAAGTTTTTAAACAAACTATATTTCTCGATATTAACATTTTGTGGAATATATTTCCACTTCATTGTCAACTTATCAAATATTCTAAAAATAGATCCCCACAAGAATATTGTTGTCATTAAGTTTTTCCAAAAATGAGTTAAATATTAAAAACGCTGCCAATTGATGTAACTGATTTAAGTGGTAAGAAATATCACCCAAATTTGACAATTTTGCCATAAACTTGTGATTGAAGCAATCAGCACATTTGTGTTTTTAACTCTCAAAACTATTTCTGTTTTAAGAGAAACAGCTCCTCTAAACTTGCAAACTATCAATGAATGGTAGTGAGAAAACAATAGTTGTAAAGATAGCTCAGTTATACAGCGTTAGACCCAAAGATTACAATTTAGTTTTGGCAAAAAATAACATTTTTGTTATTTTGTTTATGAAATAACAAAACAGTTTACTATGTTTTTTATCACAAATTTATTCTTACGATACATTACTTCTTTCTAGCCAAAAGTAGTAAAGTGTTCGTAGGAATAAATTTGTGATAAGAACATTGTTTTAATATTTCATAGTTTTGCAATCTCTAATAACAAAATAAAGATTAAAAAAACATGCTTTGACTTATAAAAATTAATATTATTAAAAATCTAAAAGATGGTGTTTTTATTTAAAAAGTGGTATCAACGTTGGATTAATGTGAAGGAAACCAACGGCAGTCAAATAAAATTTGTTAATTTTTTTTTTTAAACTCAATATGTTCAATTATAACCTTGCTTAAAGTACAGTTATTCATATTCCAAATTTAATTATATAAATTCATTCATTCGTTCATTTAATAATAAGAACACTAATTAATAACTAGAACGGTTTTAATAACTGTTATAAAAGCAAAACAAACTGCAAATAATTAATAGTCTGTTTTCAAATGAGAGAATTATCTTTCATTGATTTGACTTCAATTAATATTAATTATACCACTAATTAGAACATATTCGCAATGTGCCAGCAAGTATATATTTACCAATTAGAATAAAATCGAACAAAACTGAAAAGAATAGCGGAATTTCATTAAAACTGATGGATTCATACGAGTTTAATTAGCATAGTTAAGTTGTGTGCTGTCAATGAGCATATATCGAGTCGACAGGTGGATGTCAAATATTAACGTGAGGAATATACAACGTAAACCTTGCGTTATATTTGCTTATGTCAGTCACAATGATGAGAATATTTCAGCAGGATTATAACTTTAAATATTAGATTGTTATTAATTTAGAATTAATACCAAAAAGTAAACAATTGCATTATTTATATAATTAATCATAGTGAAAGATTTAATTACTCAATTAATTCCTTATTATTAGAATTTGGAGCCATCAATCAAAACCAAACTAATTAAACAAATATTGGTGAATTATTCATGGTTTGCCGAGCTATTACTCCAATCGCAGTTGGTATAAATATGGATACAAAGTTACTAATGCGAAACACGACATTAAACAGCTTGGAACATTAGTCACATGTTCCCCATTAATAAGCGATTGCCACAAATAGAAATCCAGAATCAAAACACATGCGCTCATAATCGAAAAAATAAAAACTGGTCTATTAAAAATCCTTGTCCGTATGAATATATATTTTCCATTTCGTTCACGTTGCACTTTTCCGTACGGAACGTGACGTTTCCAATATTGTAACCAAAAAAAGTAAAATGATGGAAGTCATTTAAACGAGAATGAGTTATGATACCATTATTAAAACATATATTCATTCCGTGGTGGTCGCGCTATTAGAAAGATAAAAGGCGTTCCCCGGTGAAATTTCACAGCAACCATTGCTCACGTGCGGCAAGGGACCAGGCTTAACGAGACATCTCGTGATCGATGAATCGGGTCGAAATGGGCCGCTGCTTGTACCCTTCGATCACCTCCCGATTCAACAACCCTTTGGGATTTATATGTTGTGCATTTTCGAAATATCACACCGCTGAGAGTGAAAATAAACAAACGTATTTAGACAAAAATCAATAATAAACATTGATTCTTTGTAAAAGAGTATTAATTTGGTTAAAAAAAGTACGGCGTAAATTAATTTACTTTAAAATTGATTTATGATCTTTTTAAAGCAGAGATAAATTAATGGTGCATGCGCCGGGTGGAGGCAAGCTTTTCAGCTCGCTCATTTATTTCGAGTCATATTATATGCACTCAGAATATGGAATATAATATTACATTAAAAAAATGTGTTATTGAGCTAAAAATATACATTGTTGTATCGTACAAACTCAGATGTTAGTAAAAGACTATAAGAATAACCATTTGACATACACCAGTAGGTATTCTAAAATCTATAATACAGTTTTTTTCTGAAATCAGACATCCACCAACAATAATGTTGAGATTTAATCAGTGATTATGATGTAGTTATTTACAAAATAGTATTTATCTAATACTAAGAGAAAGAATATCAATTTATAGAGTATCAGATAATATACACATCATCAGAAATAATCTTACTTAACTCATTTCAGGTAAAACCAATTAGAACATTATGAAATCCAAAACGTAATAACAATTTATAGAATGGAATAATCCGGTAAAACCCTTAATACCAAATTAGGTATTTTCACACCAACTATTTTTAGTATATAAGCAATGAATATTTGCTAATCAAGTCAGATATTATTACACATCTTTTATTATATTTCGTAAATAAACAAACAAGGATGCATTTTCTTAATATCACAAATATTTACAATATCCGTAAACTTGTATTTATGTTCTTGGGTACTCAGATCAGAACAACTCAACATAAAATCGAATCTGCAGAAAAGGTGCATCCGTCAGTATACTTTCAATAAGATTAGACACATCTTCCTGCTCACATAGACGGCAACAACTATTAAATGCCATCTTTAAATCTCAGTGACCATTCCAAATCATTTCTAAATTTCAGACATCAAGATGGCAAGACATTATTTATATTTTGCATACCAGAGATGCCTTGGACAAAAAATACTCCCTTACTCAACGCTTATACTTGAAATAACCTCAAAAAGGTTTTCTTTTTCCATATTTCATAAAACTAAACTACCAGGGTGGATACCCCGTATAGGTTTTTTAGGTAGATACCAAATATTCAAAATGCTCTTCAAAACTAGAAATAGCGCAATTGCAAAAGTCGTTCTTTAATTGTTAAAAGAAAATCTCTTGTCAAACAAATTTCCAATTTAACAGAACATAAACTGAGGCTAGTAGCTAACTTTAAGAATAAATGCCTTTTTCACTGTCTAAAATACAAAAACGTACAAACTATTTCACGTAAGAAAATTTGATATTGAATAGTTTGGATATAATATTTCGCCAAAGATAAACCACACTTCAAATAGGATTTTTTGCCGTCTATAAGACAAAGTTTAGTCCATAACCTTGAATAAATTAATGTTCAGTCCAAACTGAGACCAGTATGTTAGTCTCCACGTTAAAACTGTTAAGATAGCACATAAATAAATTATAATCAAAATTTTCAAAAAAGTGTTATTGTAATAATAGTAGCATTTGCTCATAAAAAACAAGTTAAAAGAATTGCTGAAAAATAAGATACGTTCAACCATTTGAGTTTATTAAATTAAAAAAAAAAAACTAAAAGTCCAACTTTTCGGAGTATATATGAGGTATAGAATCCAAAAAGTTGCCACGGCTCCCAATCTTTAAATCTGTAAAAAAAATTTAGTTTTCATCGATTATTTGAAATAGAATTTAATTTTTTTCTTAACATCTATAACTGCATTAGATTTGATTCAAAAGCCACAAATCTCTATCAGGACAGTATTTATTAAATTACTCGATGAATCATCAATCCATTCCTTCAATCCGTCAGTATTAGCATTACACACTCAATGTTTTATTAACCCAAATTACAGAATTAGACTAATTAGAGATTAATCTCTAAGATCCGCTTATAGCGCGTAATGCAAAAAAACACAAAAATTTGATTTGCAGGTTGGAAAAGTCGCAAAAACGTCAGAAAAAGTGTTCTTGTAAATGTTGAACCAGTCTCTTTAACCAGTAATACAGTTTCATGAGACACGTCCCTCGTGAGTAATGTTGTAAATCCCTGGTGAAATATGTGGCTTTAGAGAGTAAAGCTGCTTCTAGGCAAATCGTGTGTAAGTCTTCTAAAGAGAGAATTTTGCACATAATGTTGGAGATGCAAAGGATGCTGTTGTTCGTAGAAAAACGGCCGACATTTACCCCATTTGTTTTTTTTGCAAAAGTAATTCTTTAGTGTCAATCAGACCAATGCGGTAAAAAAAATGTTTTTTAGAAATTTGACGTTATTAAATTTTTTTTAAACCAATACAGTAACAGAAAAGTATCGGTGGCAACAAAGTCAGTACCGACTACCGGAAAAACTTCATAAATGTAGGCATCGGCCTAACAGACCTTTCCGCAGATCCAGAAACCTACCAAAACAGACGGCACCGATGCAACAAAGTTAGTATCGGTTTCTGAAAAACCTTTATCGGTCTCGGCAAAAGGCAACACGGCAAAACAAACTCCTACGAAAAGCCAAAAATCCACCGTTAAAACAATACCGACCGCTAACTTGATTTGTAGTATTTTAACAAAAACGGCAACTTTTGCTTCATCGCTGCTTCTACAAATAATTTGATAATCGATTTATTAAAGATTAAACTATGATATGTCGAAGTCTTTTTTGTGAAAATATTTGCAAATAGCAACAAAATGTCAAAAATACAGAAAAACTCATTTATTTCCATATTTGATGAGTTTTTCGGCTATTTCCTAACTATTATTTGACTAAAACACTTCGACATATACATACATAGTTTAATCCTTTCTAAATGTACTGGTAAAAAAATAAATGGATTATCAAATTATTTGTAGAAGCAGCAATGAAGCCAAAGTTGCCGTTTTTGTTAAAATACTACAAATCAAGGTATCGGTCGGTATGCTCTTAACTCTTCAAAACTTTCCAAAGAACCCCACTTAGAAAACAAAAGATCCGAGGATTGCGGCACTATCTACAAATTTATTTTTTGTTGATGTCATGCACTTGGTTCTTGCATTAGCAACAATAATTAAAAATCAAAAATCAAGTAAAGTCTTTGCTCCGATAAGTCTACATCAGCGCATGCATGTATGAGCGCATACTTGGTTCTTAGTTGTGGCTAAAATTCAAATGCACTTTTAATATTAAAAAATGCCTGAACATCCTTTAAATATATTTTTCTGGAATACAAACGTCATCTAAAGGCAGTTACGACTCTTAACTCTTATCGTACTCAGTGAAACGCATGAAAGGGTCAACGGAAAAACAAATAAATGTCGTGTGCACTGCTATTCTTATCAAAAAATCATCATTATAAAGTGTCCACAGCTGTTTATCATCAACGCAACAATTGTGATTGCTAGTTTTGGACGTGAGGAAATTCTCTAGGCTTCCGTTTGCAACAGACCATTTCTAGGAAGAACTTTTAAACTCAGCTAAGCATAAAACTGCCTTTAATGCTTGCAAGAGACATAAACGCTACACAATAGCCGAAACTAGAAAATTACTAATAGCGATGGTAAAACGTTACATTGATTCGCGCAGTCCAACAAACTCGTAGTTGTTGTACCGGACAAACAAAGCATTTTCACATTCAAGACCATAAAAGCCGTTGGTTGTGGCAGCGCTGAATAGAGTCCAACAAACTCGTGGTTGTAGCACCAGACAAACAAACTATTTTCACATTCAAGACCATAAAAGCCGTTGGTTGTGGCAGCGCTGAATAGAGAATCACCTGTAATTATAACTTGTAGTCTTTACCTGAGTAAAACTCTCAGTGTTACAGTTTTTATCTCCTTAATAGAACAGATAACCAAAAAGCAAACTTGAAAATGATTGCAAAAAAATTCAATGCTCGCTAACTGTCACCTCTGCAAAGGTAATACAAAAATTGATCAAGACATCCTCAAAGTTTATTTCCAAAAATGCGCTTTTCCCACAAGTCTTCGAAAAAGATTAGAGATAAAGCACAAACTTGTTTAGAATTTGCAGGAGCGTTAAGTAAAACCTCCTTGAGAGTACGCACGCGGTAAAGATTTAAAGCAAGATAATCTGTTATCGCCATTGTTATTTAACATAATGGTTGACAGAAGATTGGCTGAACTTAATAAAGAGAGTAAATTTATAATCAGGTAGTCATTATTTAATGCTGTTCCGTTTGCAGACTTATTTGTGCACTAACATAAGTAGGACTCCAAAAATAGCTAAACGCATGTGGAATAAAAAATAAACTTCTTTAGACTCACGTTCAACTTTAATAAAAGGCAAGAAGCGTCCTTTCTATCAAACACAAAGCTTTAGAAAGTCGAGGTAATCTTCAAATCAAAAAGGAGGCTGTTACCTCCTTGCAACTTTTAAAATTATCTAAGAATAGAGTTTAAAAATCCGAAAGTAAAAACACTTGCTTAAATGTACGCGATTGACATGCTTATACGTGACGTCCTTAGCAAGTTGCACCTTCCTAAGGACATGCCAGAAGCATTTTCACAAATCTATATTTAAAAGTAGCTCTGCCTCAAATCAAAATAATGAAATTTGAATCATAAAAAATAAAAAATAACATAAACCACAAACTTCAGCAATTAAACTGAAAGAAAATCCGAAAGACTACAACTACTTGCAACTGTCTAATGCACATTAAAAAGCATATAATTTTTCAATGTTCCAAACAGAGCAAAAACCAAAATTTAAAAAATAAGACGTTTTAAACCGCCAAAACTCCTAAAAAATAAAATATCAATCCACAAAAACTTATTACTCCAAGCAAGTAGGATAAGTCAGGTTCTAGAAAAGACATTGAATTGACAAACAAAAATCTTCATGGACACAAACCCAACACCAAAACATTCAAATAACTAAAGTGCAATTTAAGATAGCTGCTCCCAATGCGTTCACGCAAAACTAACACAAATAAAAAAAAAATAAAAAAATATTCTAATAAAAACTGCCGTAAAAGGTCAAAGCTACAAATTGAAAAAATCGCAATTAAGATTCAAATGTTTTGATACATTTTCTCAAAACATTCGTCATCCCTTCAGATATAATTTTAGCTATTGTCCACACAATGTTTGATAAGCCCCTAAACAAACACGTATTTGCCTGTCTGCACACTCAGCCACTTCTCTGAAAGTTACTGATTTTCCAAGTAGAGTAGTAAACAATTAAACGTCATGCCGTAAATCTCAAACTAGCATAGGAATTATAGAGTAATAACTTGAGTTAATGAACGCAATAAACAGTATCTACAAAGAGCAGTCTTCTAAAACCAGAATTGGTGCAATCTGTCAAGAAGAATACAGTAGAACGGTGAACTAGTAAATAATTCTGCAAACAAAAACATAGGTGGAAGTAGATTAGGAGCATAGAAGCATAACAAAATTTCCTGACCATATCCATAAGTCTATAGAACCTATAATTAACCTATACCTATAATGATATACTAGTCCATAAACAACTTTGAAGATTACCAAATCAATAGCAAAGGTGTATCATTAGCTAAAAACAATATCGATCTTATATATCAAGGGCAAAAGTTGGTTAAGACACCCATCGTGAAATCTTCCCGTAAAATTGTCATAAGTTTAAGTTACTGAAATAAAAAATAAATTGATTTTAATAGTTATTATAAATTCAATTTTATAAAGTAAAAATATATGTTTGATTAGGAAGTACTTTTGACGTCTTACGTCAGGACGTTCGCCCAATCTACGCTCTCTGAATTGGAACGCAACACAGTGCAGAAAAAAATAAGCAATTACGACATTAGTCTAATAAATGATTAGTGTCCATTTAATCTTAATAACATTTGATATGAGTGTGATGCGATTCTATCATTTATTTAAATGCATATGCTAAAACAAATTCAAAATAACAACAAAACTGTAAGTCATAAATACCGGCATTTGTGCCCCAAAAAAGTTGTAGCTATGTATATTGTTTGTTGCTGCACATAATCTTCTCTAATAAAACTAGCTTTGTGTAACTATAACTGTTTTGTATGTAAATATTTACATAATTTTATTGTGAAGTAACTTCTATAATGTAAATATATTTTTTATTCTTATTCTAACATAGTTCGTTGTTTGATGCAAATCAAAAGAATAATAAAAAGTTTTATGTTATTTTCCATGTTTACAGAAGTAAAAAGTTGAATTAATAATAATACAGAAAAATAATTACTCTTTAGTAATTACTCCATTCTCGGTATCTTTTACTTACAAATTAATTAACATCAAAAATTTATTATTAATAATTCAAACATTACCCTCCAACTCCAATCACTCAGTAAATTTCATCTTCGTCATTTTTCATGTCTCATGAGAAATCAAGATTTACGGTAAGTTATACGCTTCGATTTTTTTGTATATCAGCAAAGACTTACAGACAAGTAATTTATTTATAAAACCATCACGCTTTATATTGATTTCGGTTTAATAACCTGTAATGGAAAGGGGTGTTTCACAAAGGATCTGATTAGCAGGTGTTATTTTCTTTGATGGGTTGTATAACATCTTGCTTGAAATCGATATAATCGAATCTATGAGATAGAAATTACATAATGAAATTAATAGGATTATTTGATATTCAGTTATGAATATTATTATACTCTACAAGTAAATATTAATAGATTAAATATTTTAAATATTCAATAATTTTATATTATATAATTATAATGATTTTATAATTGAAATATGTAAATCATTTATATATGTGGCATATGTTCATTTCAATGGGATGCACAAAGTTGGATTGATAGCGGTGCGTTAAGTGTAGATAAGTAAACTAGAGATTCTGTGTTACCTTACACGTCACGAGAGAGGCAACCACTATCATCAAGATCGGCACCCAACACCAGTAACAAAATAATCCTCGGACATCCTTGGCTAGCCAAGAACCACGCCACCCTAGACTATAGACGGACACTGGTGGGTGTACCTCGGCGAGAAAATTGAGAAATGGTTTACTGAAGTCAAAACAAGTTAACCCAACCAACACTGCCTCCAATAAACAATCCTTATCATGCTTTCCTAACCGCCACAAATTTCAATGGTTAGTCCAAGAATTTGTCAGCCTCTTTGTGGAAAGGCCTAGCCCGACCGACAGCGTATGCAATGACCTACCGTACCAAGTTATGCAGTGACACAATAATGTGTGTGAGCTAATGCCCCTACGGATATACGTAAAAAAATATCTAAACTACAAAGAAGCAAGCAAGCAAAATGTTCTCCAAAAGTACGAGTATTATAAAACTAACTTAAAACTTGAACAAGACAAGCTGAGATAAAGCAGCCCTCAGACCTTTTGACACGCCTGACAGCGAAACAGATTATTTTAAAACCATGTCTTTTGGTCTTAAAAATGCCCTGGCTATATTCTAGAAGCTAATAAAGTTCGTCCTGGATTACCTGACTGAGAAAATACGTCAGTAAGTTTTCCACAACCGCCGCATCAATATACAGAAAACAAAACGCCTTTTTAAGTAGTACAACTCAACCAAACAAGTTTTCCTAGCCGTTTAAAGTGTATTGGGCCGCCCGTTTACACTAAACCATCTTGTTTCCAGTTTGCCGTGCAAAAAAGCAAACGGAAACAGGTAATAAGTTGTCACGGCGGAACCAAGACAACAAAATCGTCACTGCACAACATTTGAGATTCTAACCACGACTGTAAAGCAAAATTAAGCAACATGCACGTAGTTTGAAGCATCTTAGCTCGGTTTCAGGAAATGTTGAAAGAAAAAAATTTCCTAACCTAACAAGAACAGGTCTTGTTTCGCGCAACAAGACAAAGTGAAATAAAATTTAAGCTTATGTCTGAAGATGTTTTTCTCGTGCATTAATAAAGACTGAAACCGCAAAAAAGACCGCCGCCTTACAGTCTCATCCCAACAACCAACTGGAAACAGCTTTCTTCTGATCGCTATCAATGTATGCCACTAGCAAAATCACAAGCAAAACCGACAAATAACAATTGAACTGTATACGATGTAATGATGTAGTCGCTTCTAGTCATCTAAAATGACCAGGCAGTACAAAGGCTTCACTTATTTTGCAATGGTGAGATGTTTGCGCCATTCTGAGTCGCAAAAATGCTTTGGTCTTTTCTAACAACTGTCCGTTCGGTCCTTTTTATCTTCATTTATACATATTTCAAACTTCCCCAGTAAAACTATGCTCCTGAGATACAAAAAATGTGTCCAAAAGAAAGAAAGAACCTTCGAAAACTTTTACAACACTTAAAAATGACAATCAAATTCTTTAGTCTATGTTGCAATTGCAATAGTACTCTGCACGAAAACATGCCTTTGCCATGTTCTCGTTCATCAAATTCTTCACGATAAACTCCATTTGCATCCAAACAAAATGGTTGTGACCTAATGACTTACGGATTATATATGCCAACAAACATCATGTAAGCTGCTGTAGTGCAAGTAATTGGTAAACCTTGCAAAAAAACGCTAGTTTCGTTACATTCTGAAGAAGTGTGACTTTGAACAGCAAGAAAAAATACCTCTAGCCACAAGACTACTACCCAGTACAACCAACCGCCTACACTACATCACCCCCAAACTAACCATGAACAACTCCCAATCAACTAACCGCAAACAACTTATTCCTTCTTCTTTAGGTAAAACAACTCAATCAAGCCAAGCAGGCCTTCTTAGCCATCCTCAGTGCACAACCTTTGTAAATCGATGCTCTAACCGCGGCTGTAAAGCAAAGTTAAGCAACAGGATTGCAACATCGATTGCAAAAAAATGTTGCCGAAAGAAGAAGCCCTCAACGCATGCTAAAGTGCCATCAGCTTTGCAACAGTAAGTGATGCGGCGAAGCCGCTATTACTCACCCTACGCAGCTATTATCGAACAAGGGTAAAAAAAAAATTAAAGCTTACGTCCACAGGTACCTCACGTGGGCAAAAACAAAGCCCAAAAAGCCGCCCCCTTACAATCTGATCCCAACAGTCGCCCCTAAGAACATAACCCCAACATAAACCAGCTATGGCACCAGCAAAACCAATATGAAAACCCTCAAACAGCAGATCATCTATTGCTATAAACATTAAAAAATACTGCTTAGCAACAATGGTCAACAGTTCACTAAAAAAACTCATAAGACGGCGACTGCAGCAAGATAAACAGCGACAAGCCAACAACAATACCAAAGAATACGCAATATCATCCGGCGACCAAGCAATAGTTCAAGGTTGATCACTACCTTTAGAAGGCACTGCCACTGAATAGAAATGATATTTGCAAATCCTGAATAAAACCCGCAGAAAAAGATTAACCACAAATACTGTGTGAAAAAACTTTAGTGCAAAACCCACAAAACCAACACCAATTGTGCACAAGTTTGTCGGACGCACACAGCCCGTTAAGCAAGTAAGACAAAGCTGCCATCCGCCCCGCACTTTAAATTCAAACCAAATTGCATTGGACAATCGTCAAACCACTCTGTTATAGCAAATCAATCAAACCCCTGAATGCATTGCTCAGACAATACCGAAGTTCACTAAAGTTACTTTGATGATATACTTAGTCGTCAAAATAAATCTTAAATTGAAATTGAAAGTATTGACCTCCAAAACCTTAGCTAATAGACAACACCTCCACCCCTAGAGCTCTCATCCCACTATGCCCAAAAGAACCTCATCAACAAATGTACAGATACTGATTACCGCTAACATATTCAATACTACAAAAACTAATGATTCCTACTAACCTATCAGTCTACAAAAAATCAGCTTTGGACTGTTCAATAGATTTTCAAGAAACATATTTTATTTATTAACGTAAAATCAGTAACAGTAGCAATAATTATGCATATTGCAAAAAAAAATTTAAATTAATTTGTTGGCGTTCTGTCAATATTCTAGTCTGTTTTGCAGTGTGCGTTTTATAGAACTTAATAAAACTTCCATCTTGAACAAACGGAATGTTACAGCCAAGTGTAGAATTACTTCTTCAATTTTCTATAAACTTATAACATATTATCCAGTTTTTTTCCGCAAACTCGTCCCTTTGTGCAAATTTACAAAATTCTAATTCCAATCAAACAAATAGAAATGATTTTTCAAAAATTCTTACTTGCAAGCTGATATTTCTGTGTGATTCGCTATATAAATTCTTAAACTATTTTGATCTCCAAACGTAATAACATTTTAAAAATAGTAACATTATTATGCCAAACCCTGTATACATATATAACTTTTTACACATTCTTGTCGTTGTGCAATAGTTATTGTTGCATGTACAAGTCGCCTCATGAAAAATGCAAAAGAATATAAATAGAAATGAGATGTATACCGCAGTGACAAGTACGCTTCAAAAGTAACAGGAAAAATACCCAATCTCGTTGCTACGTTTGGAAATCAAATATGAATACATATCATGTTACATATTTTTTATCCTGCGTATAATGTAATATTCGCCATTCACGAAACGTTGCCGGATGTAGGTAAAATTTTAATGGAAATATGTTATCGGATTTTTGATATACATACGCAAGAGATGTAATATTAGGTAATTTGTAAGTGATTATATGAAAATTGTTTTTAAATTAATATTAAATCCTTGATTCAGACAGAATATACTACCTATTTGCGACAAAACTATTTGTCTTATGTGTGTTTGCGGAGAAACGTGAAACATTCTTTGTAGCAATATTCAGTAACGATGTTATAAATTTGCACATGGGATGGTATAGCGCGCATGCACTTATCTCAGATAGAAAGATATAAATCCCGGGGCTGTTTAGAAAAGCTGGCTACCTTCTAAAAATAAGTTTGACATCACTTAGTTTACATCCTGAGACGCCTACATAAAAAAGTGACTCCCTTTCGGTTATCTTTCCCATCGGAACTGATCACACCTTATTATACACTCCTACGCCATATCGTTCAAAATCGATAGGAACAAAACTATTCAAATGTAGACAAAACACATTCAGATAAATACACACACAAACATGTGGGAAATGCTTGGAAATATTCTCTATTCAATTTGGGTGTTGGTGTATTACCATTTGAAATGCACTTGGCTGCATTCTATGTGCATTATGTGCGGTTTATATCCGGATTTTGATATGAAGATTCATGTACAATGGGGACCCGTAATCCGTGCGCATTCAATGTTAAGATTAGTGTCGAGTTCGTTATACATAATGAAAAAGCCGGCGATATTTCCGCTAGACAAACTTGTACATTTAGATGGCTTCGCACTCTACACATTCCCGTTTGCATTTTATTAATGAGTCAAAGTTGTTCAGAAGTAAGTTTAATCGCAATACACCTTGGGTTAAAATCGATAATCGGGAAAGATATTAATCATTTTCTCCCCAGCACCCCCCAGCGATAGCTTATTTTGGCCGCATTCCAATTTCTTGCTGGTGAAATTAGGGATTTAAATACATAAAGAGATGAAATTATTTGATTCAAGTATTTGATTTATTTTTTCAAGTAAACCATTTGTTATTTTACCTATTTTTATTTTATTTTACCCATTTCATTTAAAGACAGCTGTCGCTTACGAGATGCATATGCTCATTTTTAAACCCAATATAAGATCTTTTGTTAACGTATGCATGAACATGAACCTATTAATAAACGTCTTATACTTTTGAAAAACGTATAACGTATCTTAATTTGGTACTATCTCTCTTGTCTCCGTAAAGTAGGTTTTATTACTGTACGTCTAAATGAAAGCAGATTTTATTGCAAAAATCTTTCTAAATTTTTGTTGTTAATACCGCAGGTATCCGACACCATCTTTCGTCTCTCAGCTGCAATCCATTCTGTATTTGGCTGACTTCCTTAGATTCTTTTTTAAAAACATGTTCACTCTTCTCCACTGATCCGTTAAAGTTGGAAATAATTTTAGGGGCCTTAACAGGATAAAGATCAAATCATACAAATATTGAAAAGTATTATAGTACACTCATAAACCATTTCGTAGGTCCAAAAGTAGAGGCAATCAATCAAGCCAAAGAATTTCCGACACCATCTTCCGTCTCTCAGCTGCAATCCTTTCTGCATTTGGTTGACTTCCATAAATTATTTGTTAAAAACTTTTTACCCTTTTCCACTCCTCCGTAAAAGATAGAAATAATTTTGAGGGTTTCAACAAGACAAAACTCTTAACCAAATCAAACAAATATTGAAGAAGTATATTTCACTCATGCCTTGACCTCCCATTTGTAGTGCAACATAAAATTTTATAAAATCCTAGTAAAAATAACTTTACTGCTGATGATTTTTTCTCAAAACTCACAAGTTAGTACCAGATTACTAATATTTCCGTATATATGTATCGCCAACTACCAATCTTTAAAATTATTAACTAACTATTGAAGCTCTGTTAAATAGTTGATGCATTGCAGCAAACTGTTTTGCATAACAACCTCTTGTACTTTAGACAAGATCAAGACTCTTCTAGTTAGTTTAGATTTTTGGTATATAAGCTTAAGAAGACTTTTAATACCGATTCTTTCCTCTAACTATAAAAAAATGTCAAATAAAATGTTGTAAAATAGCATATTAAAGAATAAAAATAAATAAATAAATAAATAACAAAAATAAAATAAATATTAGAAACTATTAAAGACTATAGCAAATATGACTAGATAATTCTAACCGTGTCTAGGGTGTAAAAGGTCCCAAACACTGCTGGATTTGACGATACACAAACATTATTCACAATAAATTAACAATTATATCCATACACCCAGTTTGCTCCGTCGAATAAATTCTAGCAGACGATCGACTTCAATAATCTGATCGCCAAAGACAATCGACAAACTGAGTGATAATTCAGAATGAGCTCTATGTTCCAAAAACTGCCGACAATCCAATAAGATAGGACAAACAGTTAATGGAACATTACAGGTATCACAAACTGGCGGCACCTCAGATGCCAACAAATGAATGTGAGTCCATCGACATATCCTCTTCCCTACGCTTCGGACTGCATGACAAACTCCACGGTGTAACAACGCTTTTAGTACATCGGAGCTTGTTGTCTTGAATAGCAAACCACTCCGTCTGCCAGATAGACAATATCGATTGTTGTAAAAAATTACAAACATCCCTAACACAAGCTTTGTCTGTAACATTTTCAGCGCTAGTTATAGCCAATTTGGCAAGCGCATCAACTTTTTCATTGCCACCGATACCTACGTGACTGAGTATCCATCCAAAGTAAAGAGTAACATTTGATTCAGACGCCTGAAGCCAAATCAAATAAATTTGCCTCAGCAAAAAATGACCAGGATATTAATAGTCTATGGCATTTAATCCACTCAACAAGTCTGTACATATAACATAGAATATACCTGCACTTAGTTGAATGTAGAAAAGAGCCTGGTACATAGCATACAGTTCTGCAGTATAAACACTGCTAACACTTGGAAAACCAAATGTAAACTGCAGCTCGTCTACCAGAAAAGCACAACCCGCACCGTCGCTACTATTTGAGCCGTCGGTAAAAACCCAAGTTGCATTTACGTGCCTCTCTTAAATTCTTGCAAATTCAGTTCAGTTCAGTATTTAACCTTGCACGTTGAAAGGCCTAAAGGGGGTCGCAACAGTAAGACAGTTGGTAGACATAAAGGAATTGGAAAACCAGTTCCCAAAATATACTGCAATTTCTAATAGCAACCGGTTTTTGAGACCGTATCCTGATATTGTATAAATCGTCGAAACCATTATTATGCACGACAAAAAACGTCGGATGCAAGCGTTTAGCTTTTAGTTTAGCGGCGTACTTAACAGCAGTGTTGTCAGAAGATCTTACGCCAAAGAGTGATAGTTCAGCTGCCTCGCACAAAACACTAGCAATAGGACTAGTGGGGAACGCGCCAATTGCTAAACAAATTCCTGTATGATGAACAAGATCAACAATACGTAATGTGGATGGGGCTGCATTTTTAATTGCTGTATTCAGCCAAACAAGGTAATCAGTCGTAGAACGATGACGCCTTGAACCACATGGTATATCAGCAATTAGACTTCTTGAGTCTAATAACCAAGTAAGACGCTTATTGATCATTCTCTCTAACAATTTGATCACCTGACAGTAACCCACTAACAGGTACAGATTCGGTTCATCCAGAAATGTTTCTGACTTTTTCCCACACCTTCCCGATGGGGGTTCTCAAATTGAATGATGGTTCTCTTTTAGCTTTTCTGCAAGTTCTTCGCGCAACAGCTTTATACTTGAAATAAGCTAAGTTCCTTCAAAAAGAACGGCGTTTGTTTAACTTAGCTTGTTCACAATCAAAATTCCACCAAAAAACAGGCTCTCTTAGAAATCTTCCTGAAGACAGAGGAATACTCGAAAAAGCTGCTTGTATGATGGAATCAGTAAAAGTTTCAACATCTTCGTCAATAGTGGACACTGTCATCATAATCAAACACTTGAACAAAACTATCCCAATCAGCATCCTTTATTCTCTAATTTCAATGACG
This sequence comes from Tachinus rufipes, assembly GCA_963932245.1. Taxonomy (NCBI): domain Eukaryota; kingdom Metazoa; phylum Arthropoda; class Insecta; order Coleoptera; family Staphylinidae; genus Tachinus; species Tachinus rufipes. The sequence goes on from OZ010744.1 coordinate 83,811,856, forward strand.
GTTTTCATGGATTTTATGACCAAGCACGCAAATGAATATTGGAAAGTGGTCACTATCATAAAGATGTTCCAAGACTTCCCAATCCAGCAATGCTGCAATACTTAAAGAACAAATAGTAAGGTCAATAGCCGAAAACAATCTATTGACCACGGAAAAGTAGGTATTGTTACCTTTATTTAAGTTAACTAAATCCGTTTCTAACAAAAGATAGCCAAGTTACAACATCCGATATCGGTTCGACTTGAGCCCCACATAGTGTTATGAGCATTAAAATCACCCATAAGAAGGAATGGAGAAAAGTTGTTCAAGTAATTGATCAATCAAACGAATGTCCATACTGACGTTCGGCAAAATATAGATTGATCAAACGGTCAGTGAGTAAAGGAGTTATAATTGAACTGCTACTGCTTTTAATAAAGCGTTAACGCGGAGATCTTTGCTGAAAACCGTATCACAAACCATTAACGCCGCTCCACCCTGAGCACGACCAACATTTATACAATTTTTCTGATAAATAGTACAACCACAAAGATTAAATGAACTTTCAACTTTAAAATTAGTTTCCTGTAAGGAAACGCAGATAGGTAAAATTTCGGCAGCATATCCTTTGCAATTCCATTTTATAATGGTTGAAGCCATTTTTAAAGCTACGTTTAAAACGTATTTTTAACTCTTTGCTTATTAGCGTTTTTTGGTTTTTCTTCTGAATTATCATCTGGAAAAGTAGAAGAACTTCCACATCCATCAACTTTAACAACACGTAAATATTGAGGTCTGTAAGCGCAGACCTTAGTCCAGATTAGACCGTAGTCAGTTTTGGTTTGAAACTTGATGGACCCGCAACCGATTTTTGACCCTTTACATTAGAGTCCTTTTTAGGAAAAGTTTCTGCACTAGCAGTAAATGTCATAATTAGTGATAGTTGAAGAATAGGTGTTTCAACAACTGCTGCAATTGCTCTATACTTCTTTTGATCATCAAAGTAAAACAGTTGGTCTGTTACTCTAATCTCGGCTATCTTCCTTTCTTCTTCGGGCAATCTTTGGAATAAACAGATTGCTTACCACAATTACTACAATTCACGCATAAAGATAAACTGATACTTGGATCAGGGTTTTGCTTTACTACATTGAAAACAAAAATTAACTGGTTCATCCACCAAAACTTCGTAATGTAATAAAACTACGAGCAAAACTCACGCAATTTAACTCAGGTTTTTGCAAAGTGTAGTAAATTAAATTGTAATTTTTTTATCAAAATATTTGCTTAAACTTTAAGAGTCATACTTCATTGAACATTTTCCTAAAATAACAATTGTTATACTCTAATTTGGTAGAACAGAAAAATAGAAATAATACTTATGAAAAAGTGAAAGAAGAATAAAACAATCAGCTTGGTAGTGCACAGATAATAAATAGAAGAATTGTAAGAATCATGAAAGAAAATATAGTAACATAGATTCAGAAAAGAGATGAGAACAAGCAATGCGATTGGTATAGTGAAGACAATTAGAGAAAGGTACGTAGAGAGAGACAAAAGTTTAAGTGTGTGTTTTATATACTTTGTAAAAGCATTTGACTGCACTCGATGGAAAAAACTGATTAAACTAAATTTAAAAATAATAACAGTAAATTGGAAAGATAAAAGATTGATTGATAAGTAATTTATATATAAGACAACAAGTAACAATGAGGTTACATAACAAAATAATCAAGTGACCAACGTTGTTTAAAATGAATATCGCTAAAGAAATAATAGCAAAGGACTTGTCCCCTTTACAAGGTAGTGAGCATAAGATGAAGAAGAACAAAAATCTATTCGACTTGTCAATGATATAATCGTGTTTGCAGAGAGCACAGATAAACTAAAGATGCTAGCTAAATTTGAAGAAATATCAACTAAAACAAGACAAAAGTTATAAGAATTGGAGAAGCAGAAGAAAGTGCAACATCTTGAGTAGCAAGTTAGATATATCACTGCAGAAAAGAATTGTAAAAAGTATTGTATGAAGTGTGTTCCTATACAAATGTAAAACTTGAACGATAAGAAAAAAAGATAAAAAACTCACAAAAGCATTCAAAATGTGGTTCTAAAAGAGATTAATGAGCAATAAATGGTCAGACAAAATCCGGAATAAAGAAGTGTTAATAAAAGCAAAAGAAAAAAGAGCTCTAACAAGTACAATAACAAAAAAAAGAATAGATCCCAGTAAACACAAGTTTAGATAATATATGTTTATTACACGTATATATGGTGTAAAAAGCGTATATGGTATATGTGTATTTGTATAATATACATTTCTTGTACACGTAAGATATGTATATCTGTATATTATACGTTAATATTTTCCTTTTTTTCTACCGTTGATTAATATACGTATATTATTCATTAGAATATATCTATAAATAACCTGCATAATATACCTACGTATATTTAACGTTTATTATTTCTGGGTTTAGTTTGCCGATCAATGTTGTCTTGGATATTCGTACGTCCGAGGCTACCCGAGCGCGTGAATATAGTTTGCAAAGTGTATGTTGAGATGCATGATTCATCTTTTTTTTTTTAAATTTTATCAACCATAATGTGTACTTGCTATTAGTTGCAATATCCGATACAGTTTTAAGTTGTTTGTTGTTACACAACAGTGCTGAAGTGTTGTTTAATTGAACTGGAAGCGCAGGTTTAGGAGTACTAATATGAATTACCTAATTTGTGCTAAGTCTGAAAATATGCAAAGACATTTTTGGTTCAAATAACTTGTTTTTATAGCCATTACAGTAACATTAATATCAATTCATCAATTTTTTTTTTTTTTTTTTTAATTTAAATTTAACATTATTAATTGCTATTGTTATATATAGTATTATAAATACAAATAGCAAACTAGTTAAGTTATTTAAAATAAAGATTACCATATGTGTGTCATATGAGGTTATGGAAATACACACAGTATATTTTTCAGATGTCACCAAAAGACTGGTTGAAAAATCAAAATGAATCTTTAATTTAATTGTAATGTTCTTTAATATCTATGTTAAATATTATAATGTTTTATTTATTTAGATGTAATACTTTGTATTTTATGTTAAAATGATATACATATTTTTTATTATTATATATCCGAGAAAGTAGGCAGTACGGCAGAGAGGGCATGTACAAATACCAGCGTTAACAAAAGTTAAGCAACGTCCGCTCCGGTCACGACTTGGATGGGTGACCCAATTCTTCCCAATGTGAGTCCGTTATCTCGTATAGGCATCCAAACATACACATGTCTACCGCCGGATAAAGTTTGACCTATAATACACGTGTATTTCAATTGAAAAAATATACAAATATATTTATTATATTTTAACGCATTTTTTACGTTGATAATACGTGTAAATTACACGTTTAAAATACATATAACCTATACGTATATTACACACTAAATATACGAGATATATCCGTTTAGTCGCCGGACATTTTTCCGAATAATATACTTAACAAATAAACAAATATTACACTTAGGTGTAATACCAAAAATAAACGTATCTTTAACGTAACTGTGTTTACTGGGATGGATAAAGCATGCATTGAAAAGAGATTATTGAAGAACTTGTTTAAAAGAATATTAAATACAAATCCAAAAAAATGATTACTGAAGTCCTAAAGAAAAAAAAAAAGATACAGTAAAATAAAAAAAAAAAGACCAAAAAAACTAGAGGAGAGGCACGCAGGAACTGCGCAAAGCATTCAAATTAAGAAAATCTAACTTGCATAACATGTTTATGACATTAAATCTATGAAAACTTGCACAATGTTGTCAAAAAAGGCAAACAATTGATCTAAAAACAAACAATCCATTTAAAACAAGAAAATAAGTATTTGCCGTATAAAAATATTAATTAATTAATTAATTAATAATTTTATAAAACAACTACTAATATTTTTAAAAATAGTAGTAAAATAACAATTATTATTTTTTTTTTCATTTAAAAGCTAGATTTCATTTTAAAAAAGTCCTAAATTAAAAAATGTTGTCAGATAAGATGCATTGATGTCAGAACAATATAACTTTGAGAGTTTTGTTTTAAATTAATTTATAGAAATACTTTAAGCTAACCTAAGCTTTTTAATAGTATTAAATCATACACATCTTTTAATAAAACAAATTTATTGCAGCCAAGATTCTTTAAAAAACATTATGTAATTAACGTAAAAGATTTGTTTTAAAAAGAAATTACAAACAGAACTTAAGATTAAAACCAAAATAACTGCACCACTGTTGATGAACTAATATCAAGTGTAGTAGGCTTAACGTATAAGCAAAATAATTAGCTAATTACATAAACTAATTCCTTAAGGGGGACCTTTCTCTTATATTGGCTTGACGTTGCGCTAGGTTGCCTGACTTCTTACGTCCTTCTTAATAAATTGTGATGAATTAAAAATATAGTGCAAAACCTTGTAGCTTGAAATATTATGAACAGTTTTTTAAGTTCTACAGATTTCATATTTTCAACTACATTTCTAAATTTTATCAAGTTTTTTTTTTCAATAATAATTAACCTCTAATTAATTTAAATTAAAAAAAATAGGACAATTAATATTTAAAATTAATCCTTATTTTATTAGATCTGCAACCGTTTTAATTATTAACTTATATAAACAAGAAATGTATAAATAAAATTCCCATTATATTGATATAATGTTTACTTCAATAATACAAAAATGAAATAATCTTTTCATATCTTGCCTGCACGGCCATCAACTAGGATAGAAAATTGCTTTGTGTATACGGTAAACATATTTACTAGTTCCACAGAGAATGTTTATCTCCAAATCTAATAATTTCAAAGTAAATCCTACAGTATGAAATGAAATGAGATTAGTTTGCGAGATATGTATCCTCCTTTGTTTCCATATTTTAGAAATGCCCACCCAAAAAGGCAATATGAATGGGTTTAAATAATGTTTTAATTATACAGTCTGGCATATTCTATTACTTTATTTATATTTGTGTTTGTACAGAGATTCCCAGTTTAATTAATTTTATTAAAATATAAAATTAAATTAATATGTTCAGGTGCAGCGCTTGATCTGGATAAATATTTTGTATATTTTTTTTGCTGAAACATTTATGTAAAGTTCAGCAGTTTTGATAAAGTTTTGCGGCAGTTCTGAAATATAATTACGCAACTTTTTACAAACATGTAAATTAGCTTGTTGGTATAAAAGGGCCTCATTTGCATTCGTCCTGATCCTGTATGTACATTTTGGAGAAAAAAATAACATAGTGTGTAATATATTTAGTTAGAGTTATTTACATGTTTGCTTTTTTTGTCTGAAAAAGTTAAATTACTTGTAAAATGTATGTTTTTTTGTTTTGATTTATTACATATTTTATTTTTGTTTTCAAATAATATGGTATTTTCAAGTTTGATTGCTAAAGTCAATGAAATAAATAAGTAATAAACGTTGCAATTAAATTGTAAATTATGAAGAATATTGTACAGTAATCAACTACATCAATCTGTATTGTTACAAAAATGTAAGTCTGAAGTAAAAACATATATTTTGTTCTTATACAGTTATGGGAATATCCCCTAACTGCTTCGGGCAAGACCGAGTTTATAACGTTATTAATGTTCATCCTTCATTCCCGAAACCAGAATTTAGAATCAATATTGATAAGATAAGGTACAAAACTTATCATAAATATTATAAATTTCAAAACGATAATTTTGCTTTAATAACTTTAGAAATAGATCAATTTAAATTAACATCAAATTATGTAATTGACATACAAAAATAAACTTCTTGTTGAACTGTTCATTTTACCATTTATTCAATTTGAAAGGGAAGCTGTACCTTCTTTTTATAATAATTTGACCTGTTTGTTGAAATCAGACAATTGAATCGATAACAGAGTGGTGCAAAATGAAAAATATATGTTCCGGTTATATAGCGCTCTCTTGTCACTTCTTGCAGACGAGTCCCTTTTTTAAAATCACACGGAAATAAATCGCTTTATTTACTTCGGAATTGCAAAACTTTTCAAAGAAGATGCTCTTAATTCTATTCATATTACGGTGTCTTGCGGGTTGATTTAAATCTAGTTTAAGTTCCGGATATTAATGTCTTCTTTTATAAAATATGATTTTTCAACTATTTAATAAAATTTATTTATATATCCATATCATAATTAAAAGATATATGTAGTAATATAACTTATAGATACATTAAAAAGAAACATTTTATTTATAGACAATTTACATATTCAAAATTAAGTCAATTTAATTTAAATTTTGTCTCAAATTTTGGTTGGTTCAAAGTTGTTTCTTAACTTTAAATTGCACTACAAACATTTCAAAACAACAAAACCTTCCATAATCACAATACTATTGCCTCAAATTTTGCAGTTTGCAGATCTAAGAACATATCCATCAACCGGATAATTTATTCAGTTGGTAGTAATGATGCTTGACTGCATTCTGGCCAAATTTAGCGAAAACTTAATGTATAGTTTTGAGATTATATATGTTTAACACGTCAATAGTAGCGGTCATTTTATTAAATACTCAGTCAAATATGCGGTATTATTTTCATAAAACTAGTAGTAGTAGTCCATTTATTAAAAGTTATTTTTATATAACTAGTGCAACAAATGCTTATCTACCCGTCCACCACACCGTGCGTTTACATTGTATATTAATTCATTTTGCAAATGTCATTGTCATCAATTCAACTGCATCACTTTACTGCGGAAAAGTTACTGAGACTTCTTCTTTTCTATGTAATAAAAATTACAACAGATGACATAGGTGGTCTCCTATTATGCCTTGATTGTAGTTTATTTGCAATATTAATAAGAAAAAATGAATAACATTAAAAAGCAAATATATAAAATGTAAAAATGCAGTTGATCAAATCTACAATATAAACTGAAATAAAAAAAAATTAAGTACACTAAAATCAATCTGACATTCTTTCTTAAATTTACTTACTAATAGGAATGTTTGCTGAATTTAAGAATATTTACCTGCAACAAAAAAAAAAAAAAATTAGACAAATAAATCATATTGTTTGTATATTATAAAATAAATAAACGGTATTAAACAGTAAACTCGCAGTAATAATTATTTTATTAAACATTAGTGAACGTGTGTTGTAAATACATTTATAGACAATAAAGAATCAAATAATTCCGGATAGATAAAAGCCGTAAGATCGTGATTGCAACGCAATAGCGTAAAAAATTCTCTTTAACAAAAACAGATTATGTCTGAAAGACAATTTTGACAAGTACTAAATAGCAATGTTTCAATCAATTATCGCATTCAGTGAAGAAAGTAATAATATGGATAGGATTATCCAAAAATTGACATGCAAAAAAATTGCTTGGTCAGAGAGACAAACAACTCAAACAATACCCAAAACTCGATAATCGGATTATGCTACTTTTAATATTTTATTAAAAGAATTTTACACTTTTTTTAAATTTGAATCTTATAAACGATTTTGCTATTTTTCACATTTTATAAATAAAATTCTTCATTTTTTAGGCTCACTTAGAAATAATGTATTATTTTATTACCGTATTTTGCAATTTTTGACTTTTTATAAATAGAATTGTGCGTTTTTTAACAGTTGCTATTTTTAACATTCTATGAATATAGTTTAGCATTTTATGACACTCTATGAATAGAATTTCGCACTTTTTGACAGTTTATGGCTGAATTTTGATTCTTTCTGACAATATTGTAATATTTCATAAACAAAATTTGCTATTTTTGTCATTTCATTTAAAGAATTTTGCACTTTTTAACAGTTTATGCCGGATTCTGGTTCTTTCTAACAATATTTTTATGTTTTATTGCAGAATTTTGCCATTTTTGAGTTTATATTAATTAATTTTTGCACATTTTAACAATATGGCCAAATTTTTAATATTTTTAACAAATTTTGATTTTTTACAGACGGATTTTACTATTTTTGACAATCCATTAAAAGAATTTTGCACTTTTCAATAGTTTATAGCCGGATTTTTGTGTTTTCTGAAAACATTTTTATCTTTAAAGCCGAATTTTGCTATTTTTGACATTTGAAAAAACACTTTTTAACAGTTACTTGCTATTTCTAACAATATTTTGATATTTCATAGTCGGATTTTGATGTTTTGAACAGTTTAGAGCCAAATTGTAGTGCTTTATAACACTATTTTGATGTTTCAAGACCAAATTTTACTATTTTTGACATTCATTGACAATATGTACAAATTTTAGAGCTTTCTGATAATATGTTGATGCAAACATAGTTTTTGCTAATAAAATTGTACACTTTTACAACAGTTTATGACCGAATAATTGCAATTTTTATATATTTTAATGTTTGTCATTGTAGGATTTTAATGTTCGTTTTTGGCCGGATAATTGCTGATTCTAAAAATATTTTGATATTTCGTAAAAGAAATTTCATTGTTCTTGAAATCTCATAAAAATGTTTACACTTTTCAATACTTTACGACCGCAATTTTGTACTTTCAAACAATATTTTTTGATGTTTTAAGACCGGTAATTGCCATTATTAACATTTTATAATCAGAATTTTGCACTTTTCAACAGTTTCTCTAGTTTTTGTTTTTTTCTGAAAATAATTTATGACCGAATTTGATTTTTTATGAATAGAATTTTGCAGAATTATAATTTCAAAAAACCTTGGTTTTTAATTAGTACCTCAATAAGGTCGTAAATTATAGTAGTAGTAAGTATCAAAAGCAAAAAAAAAAACACAAAAAAGCGAGGAAAGCCGACAAAAAACAGCAAAAAGCTGCCAGTGATGCCTACAAAAACTTCAAATCAAATAAAATAATGAGCAAACAGAAAAAACCTCATTGTACCTGTAGTTTGCAAAAATAAAAGATTAACATAGACTTTAAAAAAATATACTTATATAAGTTGAATCCCTCAGATTAGCAAAAATATAGTAATACAAAAACTAATTCAAACGCAGGCTAGTCAAACTGCGTGACGCTTTGAGTCATAAATTTACATTCGGCTAAATATACTGTGTTACGGGCACAAATAAGTAATAATTATCTTAAAAAAAAATTAATATTTGCATTTAACTATGAAACGCAAAAATTTGCCATCTTGAAGCTTACTACAAAAACATTTAGAGTGCAATTTTACTAACACCCAAAGAAAAGTTTGTTAAAAAGCATAATCTACTCTGTTACTACTCGAAAGCAACCAAAACATAGCCCCCTAAACTGTAGATAGTGTCACAACCTCTACCATTCTAACTTTGTGCGTGCATTATGTGTAGATCAAAAAATCTTTTTCACACAATAACACATCACTTAATCCGCAAACAGATTCATCGCAGCTTAGAAAAATAGCCTATCAATCTTCTGAAACAACTACCTCCATGCCCCTGAACTAGTCTTACTATAAACGCACACCAACAATAGCCTTAAAGGTTTCTACGTTACCTTCGAAAGCGCCTATATCTCACGGCAGTTCACCGTTTGCGTAATAAAAACACAAACATTTACGCAACGCAAACCTGTGGCATGCCGTTCTGGTGTCAGGAGTTTATTTTTCGTCAGGGCTTTTTTTTCCAAACACCTTTCCCTGTAGAACAAGCTGTAGAATACAAGCATTTCTTAAGATTTGGTGGTGCAAAAAGGTCAAGAAATGCAAAAAGAAAGCTATACAAACAACAAGAAAAGTCAAACAACAAAGAAGAAGGAGAGACAATTCAAACAAAACTGAAGAAAAACTGAAAAATGACAAAAAGGCTTTAAGAGAAGCGATCAAGAACAGTAAGAAAAGATGCTGGAAAAAAATTAAATACCTTGGAATTACACTTAAAGCAATGGGATTGAATGAACAGGTTAAGGAAGCATAAGAGAAACAAAAAAAAAATGAAAAGAATGGTTAGTAGGCTTATGCCAAACAAGAGAGGACCAGGAGAAGAGGCAAGAAGGCTAATAGCAACTGCGGCTTAAAGTAAATTATTGTATGCCACAGAAACATAAATAGAAGCTTTGAAGATAAAAAAAACAGAAAAGAAGTAAGAGGAGCTATGAGAGCAAGTTCGCTAAGAAACTGCAGGGCCTAGAAGATGGACAGGAGGCACTAGAAATAATTGCGGCGACACTACCCGCAGATTTGATGGTGGAAGAAAGATTAAGTATAAAGAAAATGGTAAATGAAAAAACTAATAAGCAATAAGCAAAGAGGCGAGCAAGAAAGAATATAATGGAAAGATGGCAAAGACAGTAAAAAGAAGGAGAAAAAAGAGAATGGACAAGTAAACTAATACCAGAAATAAAAGAATAGGTAGAGAAAAAACCGGAGACGTATTACTATACAACACAACTACTCACCGGACATAAAGCCTTTGGAAAGTACTTACAAAAAATAAATGAAATGGAGAAACTAGAAAAATGTATATTTTGTCAATAAAACACGCATAACGACGCAGAACAAACGCTAGTAGAGTGCGAAGCGTGGAAAGAAGATAAGAAAACGCTAAAAAAGATATTAGAAAACAAAGTAGACAAATTTACAATCATTAAAATATGCCTGAGTGACAAAAACAAATGGAGAGCACTAAGAAACTATGCAACGACAGTACTGAAGAAAAAGATAGAGAAGTTTGAAGCTTTGAGATTTAGGTAAACCAAAATAGAAAAGAAACACATAAATTAAAAGCCATAGAAGACAAAGGAAGGAGGAGCAAGAATTAAATGGAAGCAAAAGAATATAGAAAAAAGTAATAAAAAAGAAACAAAAAAGGTCAAAACAACTATGCCTGCTAAGGAATGGAAAGTGAACAGAGAGACAAGAGAAGAACATATACTGAAACATAAGTACCAACAAATTGCAGAAATGAGAAGGAAAAGGAGAGAACTGCCCAAAGAAAATAAGTTGACGGAATTGACTAAACAATTTCCAAACGAAAAATACACCACCTCAAGGTTGACAGAAAATGCAACTTTCAAAAAGGTCAGAGTATATCTGGCCAAATAGAGATTCAAGAATCTCACTAGAAGTTAAACTAGCAAATGTAGGACTACCAAAGGGAATGCACTTAATGGAGCTGCACAAAATATTTATGAAAGAAAAGAGGATACTACGAGGAAGAAGTTAATGAAGATATAAAAAAACTAAAAAGATACCTAAGGACAATGCAAATATCTAGACTGAATAACACAAAAATGAAAGAAAGAAAAGGAGAATGCTGGTGTAGAAAGTAGGGCAGAAAAATAGAGTATAGGGAAACTGCGTGAGTTCCGCAAAGCCAAAACCAGCCCACCTCAAACTAGTACCACATTAGAGACAATAACTAGGACAAATTAACAGCAAAACTTACGCAGAAAAAAACCCGAAAGGTATTGCCATGCGTTAGTTATTCTTAAAAGCCACTTGTTGAGACCAACACCTTACTACTTCCTTGCGTTCTACTGAACGTTTATATTTGTGCCAATGTAAGTATAGTTGTTCACTTTTTCTATTGGGTGTTAGTTTAATAGCAATTGTCCAAAAAGAACTTGGTCTTTATTGATAACCAACCATGTACTTTGTTTTCGTTACGTTAAAGTCAAGGCCGTATTGTTGGCTAGCGTCTTCTAACCTTGTGACTACCACATACCGGTAACTTAACTGCTATCAGGCTCTCTAACCAGAAGTTCATACAAATAGCCTCACACTAAACATTTTTGTTCCAGCATTTATATTAAGCCTAGATGTCCTTACAACAACATCGTAAAAAAACGCAACCTAACAACAAACTTAAACCAACCACTCAAACAGTCAATCGCTGCTGAATTTAACCCATAATACAACACCACAAAGCTAACCCGACCAAACCGGGGCTAGCAATTGCTAGAAGAAACAGGCAAGACTTCATTCGAGCCACTTATTCGGCAATCTCCGGACTTCTATTTTTTTCAGACCAACTAAAAATTTATAAAACAAAAGAAAAACATTCCTTAGAAACATCGCGTCCCAGCATATAGTTCTCTATTCCTGTCCACTACCTAGTAACGCTTTTTACCTAAAAGTCAACTATCAATGCATCACGTAAGAAATTTACTTACCAATTACCTTTCCTCTTAGCATGCAAGACAGGATCGGTAACATCACCTCTTCCATCAAAAACCATCTGGATCTGTAGTTTTATCATTCATAATAAGCCTAGACGTTCATACAGACGTTCTAACAACAAAATGACGCCCATCCGCCCAATTGTTAGTTATCAGTTCAATTGCTTGGTTTGAAAACAATGTTGCATTTCCATAAAATTTAATAGCTGTTCGACCGCATCAATACAAGCAACAATCAAAAATTAAGGTCTGGCTATTAAATAAAAATACTGCAATCGCAGAAGGCGTGCTAGAGAGAAAGAAGGAAAACAAATGCAGTGTTGGATAGCTGAAAGTGTCTACTATTCCAGTACGTAAACACGTGTTTGTCGCTGTAATAGAATTTTTTCTATAGAGGTTAGAAACGAACCTGTTTTTTTCTCGTGCCAATAACAATGTATACACAGTATAAACGTTATAAACTTTTTTCTGAACGCCGAGAGAGCACCGAAGATGACCAACGTCCAGGTCAACCTGCCTCTACTTCAACTCTGCAAACAGTGACAACATCAATAAAACTTTGCTTACTTTCTATTTGAAAATTTTCGCAACACTGCGAAAGCAAGTTTGTAAGAAACGGCCAGAGTTGTGAAAAAACAAGTCGTGAATTTTGCACCAGGACAACTCACCTGCCCATAACGTTCTGTCTGGGAAGCGTTATTTAGCCGCTAGAGGCACTACAGCGCTCGAACACCCACCTGATTTAGCACTGTGACTTTTTTTCCAAAGATCAAATCTGCCTTAAAAGAAACCCGGTTCAAGTCGATGGAAGAGGTGAAGCGAAAATCGGCGGAGCTCATAAATGCTCTTATAAAAAAAAACTTCCAACATGATGTGACCAATGAAAAAAAACTAATAGAACGGTGTGTGGCAAGAAGAAGGGAGTACATTAAAAGAGAGTATTTGATTTTAAAATATTTTTTTTAATAAAATTCTTTTTCATAAGCATTTTCATTATTTTATAGCCAGACCTCGTAATATGTAAAATAGTAGATTATCATCAAAACAAGTTGTAAAAAACTTTTTCAAACAATAGCAATAACTGCCTTAAATATGTAATTACAAAGAAAAATGTAACCAAACAAAGAAGTGATCAAAAATGTTAAATATTGCAATAAAAAATTGTTTTGAAAATATATTTATTCACATGCTCGAAAATTCGCAAACACACGATTGATATTTCATCATATAAAATTTTACACACGGACCAAGTAGTATTTAATTAACTTTTAATTAAAATGCAATACATCAATACCTGAAACTAATTAGAAATGGCTTTGTTTGTATGGATAGAGATTAAATTATTGCCACACGTCAAATATTTATTAAATAATAAATCATTGTTCCAACTATCCATTATTATTACCGTCGGTATATAATTTTTTGTGCTACTACATTTCGAGCAAAGTCATTTGATTTGATTGGAAGGGATTGTCTGAAATTTGACGTGACCCAGATAGAAATCGCATAATAGTCCTTCAATTTGAACATTAGCCATTTGAATGGAAATAATAGAATATAATATAACGCATTCGTTATAGAGAAAATCTGATCAATGTTCGAACAGTACATCGTATTTTACATCATAATGTAAGTGAAATTGCTAAGGGATTAAAATTGAGATGAATAATGAGGTGTGAAATGTCAGGAGTATGGTTCAGTACTCGCGGAACGTATTGACATGTCAGCACAGATTCTCTTGAAGCAAATGTAATTCGCCTGCATTGGAAATCTTAATGCATGTGGGGGATGGTTTTTAAGTATTAAGTTTGAAGTGATGTTTCTTGAGTGCATAGAAGATTTAAATTGACGTTTTAATAATTAATTTTAAAATCTCATGAATGTTCAAACGGATTTATAGAATTTTATGTTCGTTCGGTATTTATGATCTATATACTATAATAATGTATAATTAAAAAGGGTAGGAATCTAAATCGAGGTTTTATGTTTATAGGTTGCTGTTAATAGTTAATTGTGCCTGTCGAGGTTATAAAAACGGTTATGGCTCAATTTCATCGAATACTTCAATTCAATTCGAGTTTGTTTTAATCAATATTATTATTTTGTTATAAATATTCTGATAACAGCTAAAATGTATATTTGTTAAAAGAAAAAAAAAACAATTTTTTAAAGATTTTTATAATTTAATTAATCTAAAAGCGTTTAAATTTTACACTATCTGCCAGCACGTCAATGAAATGATTCCAGAGTGTATTTTTTAAGCAAAATAACCAATAACAAAACCAGGCATAGAGAGCATCTCGTGTAACCAACCACCCCTTTTACAAATTTATAAAAAAAGCTCTCATGTGTAGCCCGTTATCAGAGCGGATCATGATACTATAAGTCTGTTCCAATGCACAATTTGGTCAGTTCAAACCGTGCACACAAACAAAATTTGTCATACTAAAGCAATCTTCTATAAACGGTTGGCGAACCATTAAAACCGTGTTGTGAAACAGCACCTATGGCATGTAAAATCAAGCGTAAGTCTCGCTCTGTTTCTTTCACACATGATGACGTAATTACGTGATGGCACCGCAAATAAAAAAATAGAGCTGGTTAAATTAATATTCTCGCACCTTGGTTCACGCAGTGACTTAATGTGCAACTTTATAGTAACAGTAGCATAAAAAAAAGTGCCCTCATATTTTGAAAACCATTATGCAAAATGTTTATGTTTAGCTAGAAATCCGTATGTGATGCAATTCCTTATACCCAATTCGTTAAACAACACAAAGCTTAGTAATTTCAGATTACACTCTCCCGTGAGCTCTAAAAATTCGTCCTAGACAAAACACAAAAATATCACAAACCTCATGTACTACTCAAAATCTGCAAAAATCATCAAGTAAGTCCGCGTACCAAAACTTTGAAAAATAAAGAAGATAATCAAAGATCAAACAGAAAACCTATTGCCTGATCACCTCCAAAAAAAGCTTTTATCTACTCGCCAACTCAGTTGTAGTAGTTCGCGTGTTTAGTTCAAAGTCCGACAAAACGTTATCCGTAGGTAGGAGAGAAAGAAACAAAATATTAAAAAAATCATCCCATTTGCATAAAAAAATGTTTATGAGTAAACGTAGTTGCGGTCGCGGAAGTGTTTCAGCATAAAAAAGTTAGTCCGCATTATTTTTCCCCGTCGCCCGATCAAAATTTTTGATATAAACTTTGACGACGCCTTTTTGCAAAAAACCACTCCGTTTCTGATATATCGTCGTTTTTCCAGTTTCTCAATCTGAGCTGATCTTCAACCCCTTAAACCTAAGTGGTTTGTATCCTAGGCAATGATCTAAAATAAAAAAAAAAGCAAATCTGTCCTCAAAATCTCAACCCAAAAAAGCAATCTGTAAATCGTCGTTTTGGGCGCAGTTTTCGTTTATTCGGAAATCCGACAACAAGGTTCGATTTCAAAAACCCAAAACCGCCAGATGATTTTCTCCAAAATCAATCCCCAAATACCGGCGGCAACAAAAAATTACAGAAAAATGATTTAAAGCGTAAGAAAAACATTATTTCTTCTTGAGTCATCACTCACAAAGATTGGATAGATTGGATATCCTTGCATATATGACAAGTGCGCTCTATCCAGAGAAGTAGAACTGGTGCAAGTACCGTGCTCTCCATAATTTTTTTTGCAGAATCGACAAGATAAACCACTAGCTAGAGTATCAATAAGATGCTGAAAATCGCGCCCGTTGTAGTCCAACAGGCAAAGGTAGCATTAGGAGATAGCAGTATGAATCGAATCGACGGGCAGCCAGTAGGATACCTCCAACAAATGCAGAGGCAACTAAAAATCATGCTCGTAGCAAAGAATACAATATATAGACAAGGATTTACATTCAATTGCGCACATGTAATATGTATAGCCCAAATAAAAGATAATCCAACATTTTTATAATAATCTATATGCAACATCAATATACAGAGTATAGCATAAAAAAACATTTGTTTTTAATAACACATTTATGTTAATCCAAGTCATAGAGGTGTAGAAAAGAGTATATTTGTCTATGATATATTAAGCAATATATAAGCAAGTACAATATGTCTATCCATCATACTCCAGACATGTTATATAAAATTCAAATAGCTAATTTTGCTAGCCAAGACAAACAATTAATGTTGTTTCTTTGCAAAAAAGTGTGTATTTACGTTAACAGTATGAGGTAGTGCATTATTTTGCTAAAAAACTGCCATTTGATGCTGCTTTGTTCTTACGTAGAGCGTCGAAGAGCATAGTGCCTTCGCGTTCCTGCAACCAATAACCCGATCAGAGAAAAAAGAAGAGAAAGACCAGGCAACAGAGAAACTCTGAAGAACTCAAACAAACTTCAGCAACCGTCTCTAATGATGGCAGACCATTAAATCATCTAAGTGACTTAACAGCACGGTACTCCAACCAGGTTGAGACCCCTGTCAACCAAACTGCTGTAACCCCGTCTGCACAACCAAAAAAAAAACCAAAGAAAGTTCTGCAACGTCACCAGTTTTGAAACTATGAGGTCATGAACAGATACCTGAGGATGTATCCGTCCGTCACCATACTAAAATACGGCAAAAACAAACTCTTTACCCTTATAATTTCTCAAACATGACAAAATACCTGACCTACCTAGCAAATTCCTTGCAGGTAAATGCAGAACTACACAGAGATGCCACCAGTTAAAACGTATACATTGAACATTGATTCCTACAAGCAACAACTGACCTTATGACGATGATAACAAACCCCCAATACAACTGCAATCCGCAGGTGGCACACATGGCTCACATGTACTTGTTAGACGTAGCCAGCTACGTGGATGACCCAGTGCTTACCGAGAAGACCAAAGTAGTTTAAAAACTCATATCAAAACTTGACAAGTAAACATTATTGAGGTCAAACATAAAATGATCACAACACCCCGGGTAACAGACACCGTAAAATAAGTCAAAGAAAAGTGTCACAAAGACGTTCTACACGTCAGACAAAACAAAACGAATAGACGCCGCTTCATGGCAGACATCGCCACTCGCTGCACCCCAGAAGTATCGGAGAAAATACAGACTGGCCATATTCCGTAATTCCGAATATCCTGCCTCCCAGAAAAAACCTAAGACGACCAACAGGAACAACCTGCAGTTGAGCCCGGCAAAGACATGTGCATGTCACAAACGTGACACTGTGCACCTAGTAAACAAACACAGTTAGAAGAAGAAGACAACTTACGTCGATCACCGCCTTACTTATAATTCGTGCGACAATAATCTACCGTGTAGTACCCTACCACCTGGAGCGCGAAAGGTTAAACAGTATGTGCCACCACAGTACCAACCACATTAAAAATTCCCGCCAAAGCTCAAAACTTAAAAGTATTACGGACTAGCCCGTGCCGCAAATCTTTCAAACATTTCGAACCCGCAATACCCAAACTACAGTAAAACCCCAGTGGACACTTTTATAACATGAACTACTCCCGTTCAACCATAGTGCAATAACTAAACATTAAACTACATCTAAACACAATACAGGAGAGTCAAAAACTCTAAAGTCTGAGAAATTAGAGAAAATTTGTGCCGCTTTGTGAGCAAAGCTTCACTCCACCAATAGCATTACAGTTAGTTGTCCCTCACTCTTATAAATACTTGACTTGCACGCTCTCATACTCTTGAGTAATCTCGTCTCGCTTGACTTGTGGTTCTTATACCGCCACCACACTAAATCAACGTCTGCAAAAGCTGGTCAATTCCAGTGACCTCTCAAAAACGTCAATTATAAGGCACAGTTAGGTAAGAAGGTTGTAAACAAAAAATTCCATCTGATGTCAGCAGGTAACCACATTCACAACCAATTTGCCACTACCATCAAAACTACATTCACGGTGTCGTCAACCACCAAGGAATAGACTTTCTCCAGATAGTCCAAGGCTATTGCAACCCCTTACGCTCCGTTTGCACCTCCACCAAAGTAAACACACATAAAAAAAAAACAATATGAAAGAACAACCCCATACCAAATCAGAAAGACTCCTTCGCCAAGTAACTTCGTCATTGGAAGATAACACAAGCCACAATCTTACCACCAAGGAAAATGCAGCCGGTAACACCTTGGATGATTTCAAATAAATAAAAGTAAAAAAAAGGTTTCGAAGACAATATCAATGTACAAACGCGCGTTTAATATATCCAAAATGAATATTAAAAGAGCCTTCCTCTATAACATCTGAGTGACACAAACCATTACACCAATAGTTAATGCCGTGAGTCAATGTTAAAATAAATATCCTGTTTACGTCCGTCAGAGTGCCATAAACAAAATCTAGATTCATCGCTGATGAACATGTTTATTCATAAACCCAGTCTTGTCTGCCTATCAAATTATTACAATCGCTCAAGTTAGTTCAACCGGTCTTGTGCACTATAAAACGTCCATAGTCACAACGACATGCTTCTAGGCTTATTATCTGCCAATCTCTCCAAATTAAGTTTGTCCTCTTTAAAATGGTGTAAATTGGTAAATATTTGAAGCACTAACAATTAGATCATACAAAAAAATATCAAAAAACCATCAATCAGTGGTTTTCAAATAGACAAAAGTAATCTCAAACAAGCAAGCCAGCAAAAAGCTCCTCTCTTCAATAATCAAACCCTACGCCTCATCTGCCAAACAGATTCAGAAACGCAGCAACCGCCCGCACACTAAGTTATTTCCGAATCTGTTAAAGTAATGTAGACGGAAATCCATCAGCAGATCAAGACTGCAAAACGACCGCTTAGAAGCAAATCAGATTAATAATTCCAACAACTTCTGGATCCCGTCCAATCGTAACCTAACCTAACCTCATGTGCACAAGACATAAATTCGCAAAAAAAAAACAAATTGTAATTGTCCGTGCTACCAACGGCATCCGCTTGAGCAATTTAGTTGACTACCAAAAAGATATTGCTGACTGAACATATAAAATTCAAATGTCTGGTAAGAATCCGTCAAAAAGGTTGATCCAAAACATCTCAGAAGAGTCTTCACGGCGGACAATGTAAAGAAAAATCTTGTTTCGCTGAGATGTTCTCTATAATTCAATTGAAAAATAAACCTCAAAAGAATCAAATATCCAAAGCAACATGCTTTTGGTTCACCGTAGCGTTAAAGACAAAACGTCGTGTTGAACAAATCAACCAGTTACAAATGTATGGAGGTGCTTTGGTAAACCTAAGTAGCTACTATTCTGCAGACGCAAATG
This sequence comes from Tachinus rufipes, assembly GCA_963932245.1. Taxonomy (NCBI): domain Eukaryota; kingdom Metazoa; phylum Arthropoda; class Insecta; order Coleoptera; family Staphylinidae; genus Tachinus; species Tachinus rufipes. The sequence continues at coordinate 83,831,221 of OZ010744.1, forward strand.
TGCCAACCACGTGCTTTCCTCAATCCAAAAAAGTAAAATCAGGCCAGCTCCAACAACGCATGTAAATTCAGATCTACCAGAGATCCTTAAACAAATCACTGCATCTTAGTTGACAAGGCAGTCAAATATTTCGCACAGTAAAATGTGAAAGGCTATAAGGTTGGCGCTTCAAGACGCTTTAGGATAAATCTTTTATATTTCTACAGATAAAAAAAACTGCACAAATTTTATATTTAATTATGTACCTCACTTCCTAGTACTCAAACAATAGGTAGGGTTTAGTTGGTAAGCGCTCTCATTCGGAAAGTAAATCCAACACGTTAAGTCTTTGTAAAATTCCCACAACAAAAATTAGTATATAAAAAAGACTCCTTTAAACAAATGGAAAATTATACGCGCAAAAAAAAATACCACAGTCACTCCCCTAAAACTGCTTTTCCACTACTTTAAGGTGTGCACAAACCCCTCAAGCAGCTATCAATAAACGCGGTTTTGACATATTTCAACATCAGTTCCGATTCAGTGTTATCAAAATAATTATTTTTCATAATTTTGTTCATTTTTTATTCATTTTAATACTATGACTTTCTAACACTGCACTGGTTATTAAAAAAAAGTTGAAACAAATATATCAGCGTTAATAGTTCCCATATTAAAAAATAAAACTTTGTTCTATAACTGATTTGCTTCATAGTTATAAAGATAATATATAAAATTTTCCTCGTATATGCACCAAATTAATATTGACATAAAATTGTTGAAACAAAAATAATTAAACAATGATTTTATTGCATCATTTATTCTTATGATAGCAGTTTAGACTTCACTAGTCTACCTCAGTTAATTCGTCTATTTATAGAAAGTATCTAACTTTTAGGATTGTTCGCCGTTATAAGCGGAGTTAATCTGAAACATTCCCTTGGCTCTGAACTCATTTCGCAAAAATCCACAAATATAAAAATTAATTAATACATTCATGTTTTTGTTTGTATGAAGAAAATTACACATCAAATAAAAAATTTAACATAAAACTAGTAATTTATAAGTAATAAACTCTTGTCCAACCGGCTATCGACCTCAGTTTTTAAAGCTAATTCCTTATTACATTTTATTATGTTCCTTTAGTCTTAGAGAAGATTGATCGTTATGTTCAGCAGCCTCTAAAAAGGACAATGCGGATTATCCCGAAATATTTACGCTCAACTTTTATTCTTTTCTGTTGATGCAAAAATTATAAGATTCAATTAGTATTCATAGACCCACTTAAGCCTGGAAAATCCGCTCAGTTCGTATAAAATTGGGTTAAATTGTTATTTAAAAAAGATGAAATTTAAAATTGCCCCCATTTCCATTTGCATGTTTTTTCCTCTTTTATTATTTCTCAAACATTTAAATCTGAAATTAAAAAATAACCCAATGTTCACTTTATAAACAATCAAATGATAAACAAATCTGAAATAGTTTTAGAAACGGCATATAACTGTTCACGCTTTTCCGTGTACCCTTGTGTTAATGCCGAGTTGCAGAATTATAATCCAACCACAGGAGATGTTTTAATCGTTCCACCTGCACAACTAAAATTGTTCTGCACAGTTAGTTTTATGACGTGTACCCCCGCTAATTAAATATGATGGATTGAAGTGGAACCGAAGTTTATTCTCTATGAAGTCGTGCAAAGCCAAAAGCGGATTATTATACCGCTATTAAATGAAACCGTAGAAAATTTTATAATTACAGGCGTGAAATGCGACAGTTTCGGAGGGAAAATCAATTACTATAAAGGGAAACAAGTATTCAAATTAGGTTACATGATAAATTACTAAATTTAATTTAACGTGATTTCCCTGAGAAAATTTATTCAATATTATTTGCTCAGTTGAACCAAATAGAACACACCTTTACATAGTATACAGGATTCTTTGTAGTATTATATTATAAGTGGCACGATAAAATATCAAAACCCAGCTGCCCGTAAACACCCCTCAACCATTTAGCCCATGGCAACAATCACAATTTTTCTCGGGTTATATCCAAATAAAAAAGCTGAATAAAAATGTCTACATTCCTTGATGAAAATCGCTGCGGCCTCGCAACATCCAGAATGTAATATCTGAGCAACGTTAAGCACCTTTTACTTCCCTTATCATCATAATTATCAGGAAGTTTGGTAATGTCTACTCAAGTTCTCCCCATTATCCCCATATTCTTATGATCACTACAAGAAAAAGTAAGCAGCCCGGAAAAATGTTCTGAATATTTTATAAACACTTAAGGACCGCCGAACAATTCCACTTAAAAAAAGTTCGGCGCGGAAATCTCTGGACATTAAAAAAATTGATTTTCCACCGTTTTAAGTTTTAGTGGGAACTTTTCGGCGGACGTTTTAAACGCGGCGTTGAAATTAATTTAAGTAATCGGCCATTAGTGTAATTTGTATAAATGGTTACTGGGGGACGTTACTGTTAGTTTAATCTCTAAATTTACCCAGCGAGGGTTCCTTTTTATCTTACATGTTTATACACATTTCCCTTTTATATGAAGAGCTACTAAACTCGGCAACGATATTATAAATTCTCTTTGCAAAATATGTAGTTGTTTACTTAATTTATGTTTGCCTTTAGAATAGTTTAGAACACTCGCTTGGAATTTTAAAGATGCATATTATAGCATCCGTGTAGATTTCGGGCTTTGTTAATTAAATTTTATCTTTAATAAAAATCGTGCTGTTATCGAGAAGGGTGCTTATAAATGAAATGTCCATGATACTGGTTGCACGATATTCGTGTCCTCTATCTCCATCCAAAACCAATCATACAACACAAATTCAATTATCTACAGATATGGTTATCCGAAGCGCCGGCCATTATTCGTTGCTTGCATAGTTTTAATCTTCCATTTTCATCTATCTCTCGTCGATTCAGAGTACGTGAGTTGAAAGATAAAAATTATATAATTTGTGTATACTTTATCTTTATGTGGATATGTGCGGATAATACTACACCAGCTATATTTAATCAACTTGATGTATTACTAGAATAGAAAAGAGTTTCATGCAAAACACAACAAGTATTATTATAAAAAAATATATTTTTGTTGATATTTTCAATTAATTGCAAAATAAGTAGCATATTTTTAAAAAGTAAAAATAAATTAAACTCTCCTCACAATGTATTTCAAATAATTTGTAAAATTTGAAATTGAGGGTTTTCATAAACAATCTCAAAACAAGTCATATATCATATCATCTTTATATTAGTACTAAAACATTATAATTACAATCAGTTTTATGTTTTTTTTTTTTAATTTTCAACACATTAAGATTGCCCCGATTGCATTTTGCACTGTTCTCAAACTTAAATTAATCCCATAAACCAAATGATGTATACAGGGTGTTTCAAAACATGTGTGCAGTGTTTTCAAGATACAGGGTGTAACTTTTTTTTTTAAATTTTTTTACGATATCTCATGAACCGTTTGAGATACAAAACTCAACTTTTGTACACAAATTAGCATTAATATTAGCTACTTCTTAAGCGCTTATTCAATTTTTTTCATGTGCCATTGACGAAGATTTTAGGTTTGCGTGAGGTTTTTATGGCTCTAATTTCTATGACACTTGGGAAATTGACATTCTGAAAGCACATTGTGAACCACCAATATTTTCTACACAAAAAAAGTACTCTTAGTCAAAAGCTCTAACGTAAACCGTTTTAGAGAAATACGGAATTTTATGATAGAAAACATGATAAAAGTAGCAAAATGTTTTGTTGTTGATAAAAACATTTGTTTTTGATCTAGTCGTTAGCGTTCATGCATTTGTTTCATGCATTTGAGTTATTGACAATTGTCGTTTAGTTGTTAAATCACCTTTTTTCAAAAGGAGTCAATATCGCGGGAACTTATTATCTTTATTATCCAATTAATTTGCCCATTCTTAGTATTTTGCTTGCATGGTGAGGTGATAGCAAAATGAATAATTACAGTGATAGCGAGATGTGCGATATGCATTTTGTTTATGGCATTGCCGATGAAAATGCAGCAAAAGCTCGTCAAATTTATCAAGAAAGGTTTCCAAACCAACAGAGAGTTTTTCTGCAAATTTAGAAATTCCAATCTAAATTATTGGGTTCTTTAAAGTTCGCACGCAACATCAAGGCAGTACACGGAATCTACTAAAGTTTGAGGCTTGAACCCAAGACCCCTAGTATTATTATAATAATAATTATAATAATAATAACAATAATAATAAAAATAATAAAAATGAAAGAACATTCATTCGAAGGTCTACATCAAACTGGAAGTGTACATAAAAGAGCTGCAGGAAATAGGAAACCTCGCATGCTACATCCGTAAATTGAAAAAGATGTTCTTCAAGAAATCAACGACGATCCATCAACTAGCACTAGAGGAATAGCTTTAAACCTAAACCTTAGTCACGTTACAGTGTGGAGGATAATAAAAAGCCAGATGTTATATCCTTATCAGTTATCACATACAGCGAGTACAAGCCCTTTTACCAGCGGGTTTTCCGCAAAGGTTGGCTATGTGTCAATGGTTTCAAGAAAGAATTGCGCAAAATCCTCTATTCTTAGAACAAGTTTTATTTACGGACAAAGCAATTTTTTTATAGAAACCGTTGAATAGGTCGTGGAGGCCCACACGCTTGGTCTCCTCGGTCTCCAGATCTAAATGTTTTGGATTTTTGTTTGTGGAGTCACTTAAAAAGTTTAGTTTACACTACATTAGTTAATACTGATGAAGAAGTAAGAAATCGCATTATTGCATCCTGCAATACTCCAGGCATTTTCGAACGGGTACGTCAGTCACTAAGACGTAAGTTGAAAGCCTGCGTTGCCGTAGGAAGAGGTCATTTTCAACAATTTTTGTGATTTTTCTTGTTTTTATGTTATTGCTTAGTTTTGTAAAATAAAAGTTTTGTGATCATGTTGCTACTATTTCTTTCCGTTCCTAAGATATCGTCAAAAAATTAAAAACTAGTTTTTTACCAATCAGTAGAGCAGGCTAGATTTCGGAAATACTTTACAGTACAGTACAGTAGACCATTTACAAAAGTGTACCTTAAAAGAAAAAATTGGTTGAAACATAAATCATAACTCAAGACAACATCCAGATAAATATAAACCACAACATTCTTGAAACAGTAGACCAATACATGTATCCTCCCAATAATCACAATCACATATGAGCTGGAAACAACAACCCTAACGGAAGTAAGTGTAGAAAAAGTTTTGCAAAAGAGAATGACGCGTACCATGCTCTCCGTAAGACAAGCTCAAAAACAATAAAATCCGCAGGCGCAGTAAAGTAACCAATATAATGGAACAAGTAGTTAACCTTTAAGAGAGCTGGATAGAACACGTCGTAATATCCGTAATAATACAAACAAATATAGACTATGTAAGAAAATGTGCGGAATATATACTTTGAAAAATCAAAAGAAATGCCAAGGTAGCTATAAAATCAAACGACACAATTGGGCATATAACCAACATAGACGCCAGTATCGATCAAGACAAACTAAAAAAAAGAGTTCATGAAAGCGGAAAACCTCTTCAAAAATCAAACGAGGAAAATTTCAATGCGGCCCACGCAAAACAGAAATCAAACCGCCACGGTAGCCGTCAAGCGAGACGCAAGTAACCGCAGCAAACAGACGCAAAATAAAGATAGACTGGATCTACTGCAGAGCAAGTCGATCTCACAAGATGCTACAAACGCCACCTGTTTGGCCATATAAGGTATGAGTGCACGAGCCCAAACAGGAACGAGCTCTGTCTAAACTCTACCAAAATAGGTCACCAAACCAAAGGTTGCAAAAATGCACCACAGTGTATAGCATGCGACGCAGAGGGGCATAGATCGGATCAGACAAAATGCCCACATTGCAGAAGATTGCTAAATAAAAATTCCAGTAAAAATAAAATGCGCAAAAAGGGACGGGAAAAAAGACCTAACCATCCTATAAACAAATCTAGATAGAGCTGTCCTGGCATACAACGTCGCCTACGCCACTACGTCAGAAATGGAGACTGACATGATCGTAGTTAGCAAACCAAACAAGAGACTAGCAAAGAAACCGTTCTGAATAGCAAACACGAGGAAAAACATATCCGTCTATTTCAAAAACAGCAATATAAAAGTTAAGAAAGTGGAACGACAGCAAAGACACCTAATCATACTACTGAAATTTCACTCTGTACTGCTGTTATGAATTTCCAAATATAACGTTTGAAGACTACAAAATAGAGATAGATAACACACAGTTCAAGAAGGATGTGTCATATTAGGTGAAATAAATGTAAAAGCGCATGAGTGGAAATCTCCGGTGACAAACAAAAAAAAACAGACACTGATAGTGCAAAACAAAGGCGATCGACCGACATTTGGGAAGGGTAACTCGCAATCTTTTACTGATGTAACGTGTACAACGCAAAACGGAAAAATCGAAAAACACTTCGTAAACTAGGAAGTCATACATAATATACTTTCGAATAAAAGAACAAATAGAAAATAAAGGAGGCTTTAACGTACAAAAAAAACATTAAGAGATAAAGATACAGCAAGCACGACGTCGCTGAAACCAAGTGTAAATACAAAATCCGCAAAAAAAAACTTGGAAGAAATAGAGGCCCAAAAAAGAAAGCAGTAGAAAAAGCTATGCGAAGAGTTAAACATGAATGTGTAAAATTCTGCATATAAACTCGCCATGAAATAAATAAAACGTTTTGCACCATACAAACTGACTGCGGAGAACAACCTAAAAGTAGCGGAAGAACTTTTCCCTCAAAGAACGTACCGGAGGGAACCTACAGAAACAGTCAATAACGTAGAACTCTTTAAAGACGAAGAGCTGATGCAAGCCCTCAACGGAAAACGGCAAAAGTTATACTTATACCCAAAGACCCTTGACAGAAAACCCAAGATTTCGTCCAATCTGTTTGCTAAATACTATCAGTAAGGTCTACGAGCTGATGATAAAAAGCAGACTTGAAGAATAAATCAAACAAAGAGGAGGAAGAGGGCTCTCAGAGCAACAATACGGTTTTATCAAAAGCAAATCCACTCTAAATGCAGTAAAAAAGTGGTAAACACACTAAAAAGGGAAAAAAAAATGACATGACTTGACATAAAAAACTCCTTCAACACCTCACCCTAGTCAAAAATCATGCTAAAACTGTCTAGAAAAAAAATCTCACAATACCTTCAAATCGTCATATCAAACTACCTGAGTGGAAAAACACCTAATCATTGAAATCACAAGTGAAGTCCCCCAGGGGTAGGTTTTAAGGGCACTACTTTAAAACGTAATATATGATGGGGTTTTAAAAAGACAATGACAGAGTGAAGTCAACGCAATAGCTTTCGCAGATAATCTGGCTATAAAAATAGTAGCAAAAAACAAGTACAAACTAGTAAATAAAACAAACGACGCAATTGAAATGCTGGATACATGACAAACCAAACACCACTTGAAACCAGAATTAGAAAAAACAGAGACAGTGAAAGGTCCTCGTTAGAAATGTCTAAAAAGCAAGGTCACCTTGAACTCTACTGACGCACGACCATACATACAAAGAGAGCAATCAAATACTTCGGAATAATGATACACTATGCATTAACTTTCTCCAAGCATAAAAAAAACGGTGGAAAAAGCAGAACTAAGAATAGCAAACCTAGCAAGAAATATCCCCAACATAGGCAAACCATCGAGTGGTAAAAGACAGTAGCTAAACTCCGTCATAGAGTCAACAATACTTTGCGGAGCACTAATATAGTACAAAGAAGTGAAAACCTGCACAAACAAGCTGACCGAAGCCCAAAGAAAACGCTATTAAGGGTAGCAAGCGCCTACAACAACATATCAGCGACAGGTGGTAACTGACCTGCTGACGGAAGAGAGAAAAAGATTGATTGAGAGAGAAGGTATTATAACATCAAAAGCCAAAATAGAAAAAAAGACAAAACGCCCAATGAACAAAAAGTCTCATACCAACATAGAAAATTCAGAACAGAAGACTACTTCCTAACTCAAACCTAGATAGGACATGGGTCCTACAAAGTCTACACCAAGAAAATTGGCAAAGATGAAACCAATGCGCAAAACACACTTTATTCTTGTGCGACAAATGAATAGCAAAAAAACAACGGCCGAGACATAGTTCAAAAGAACATTAAACGCAAAAAATATCGTCAAAACTATGCTGCAAAGCACACTAAATTTCAAGTGAACCAGAAGACATATAGGCACAATTATGAAGAAAAAGGAAAGAAAAAGAGAGAAAATCTAGATAGATAGACCGGGCCGTTTGAAGATATACCTACACGGTATTTCCAAAACGGTACTCTCAAAGATATGTCCATCAGTAAGCAAAAACGGGCTAAAAAAAGAAAAAAATCCTTCTTCTGGTCTACAGAAATAGTACTAGTCTTAGTAGTTGTTTACTTTAGCTTGAATAATTGTATATTTATAATTATTGTGTTTTTAGGTACGTTTCCTCATACAAATACAATGTTGATACATTTTAAGAGCATTCGTCTCACAGTTACCTTTAAGTCATTCTATGTCTTTGTCGGCGTTTGATAATTTAGCCTATTTAGCTTAAGTTTCTAAAAAAATGGTACGTTCTTTGTATTGATATAGAATACAATATTTGCATAAGCAGATTCAAATCTCGCCAACGCCAAAACAGCAACAACATATTATTACTCATTGAACACAGTAAGTATTTTGTTTGCACTCTCCCTTTCCCCTCGCTTTTTCAAAACCATTAAACAATGAAATAGAAATAAATATTTGTTCTGCAGAGTTATGTATTGTAATAAAAAAATTATATAAATTAGTCTGTCGCAATTCAATGCTGACCAAAACTAAGAATAAATACATATTTAGTTTTAATTTTCAACAAAAAAAAAACAACCTCTTCAAGCGTGGTATTGACCGGTAAAAAACAAGAAAATTCAACTCCAAACCACCCCGTGTCTTTTCAGTTGCTCGGTTTTAACGCAAAGTGTCGGTTTAGACATCCGCAACTTTTCGCCATGACAAATCAAAAAGAGGCAATCAATCAAAATATGAGAGTCTCAAAGCATCTTTTGATGCCAAGCGTGAATTTCAAAAACCAGCCTTAGCGCTCTATGAATTTTAAACAAAGCATCGGCTTTTTTAATGCTAAAGTCGGGAAACGCAAATTGTTCCTTTAGATAAGCCTCTTCTCTAACTAACTTCGCAAAACAATTGCACCTCAAATCCAAATTTAAACTGACCCAAAAAGCGCCTTTAAAATGAGTTCCTTGTAATTTCCAGAAAAAAACTAGAAATCCAATTTTAAGGGCAATGTCCAGAAGAGTGCATAAAAATGTTTATTTTAAATTTGAGCCTTCTGTATTAAAGATTTTCGAAAAGAGTTCAAATTTTCCCAGTGCCGAAACAGATGGCACGTAAGCTCTGATAAAAAAATCCGTCCTTTTTTTGCAATTTTTCAAATAAATCCGTGCAATTTATCAAAGCCACAAAAAAATCAATTTTAAACAAAAAATTGTTTCCCGGCAACGAATAGAAATAACCAGGGATTCAATATTAAAACTTAAAAAAATAATAAAATTAAAAGACGCTATTTCAAAAAACCTCTTTATATAAACTACTAAACTAAAAAAGAAAAAAAAAACCTAGTATAAAATAGCGGTGATATGGCATATTTGTGAAGAAAACCAAAATAACACGATGTTTGAAAAATGTCAACATCAAACAGCCCATCTAACTATTCCAGCCCTAGTTGAGAGGTCAATAATACTATTGCATGCCAATGCAAGGCACACTGACAAGATTTTGTAAAACCGAAACAATTATCTGTGCTTGACCCTTGGCCGTTGTGATCGTTATATTAAGTTTAAATAAATTATTAAATGATTTCATAATTAATTCATTGACGAATCAAAATCTTTTAAACCCCGTAAAATGAATGCCAATTGCATAAATGCTAAATGATGCCGATTAATGCGGACATTTAATATTAAATTACACTAGTTAGAGCCACAGTCGTTCGTTTGATTATTTACTATAATATTTGTTTTACAGTCAAAGTTGGTTACCCTTTTATAAAACTAATTTGAGTTAAATGGTAATCCTAGTTTTATCATTAAATGTAACCATTCATAAAATAATTGAACTTACTAATTAGTCATGTAATTAATAATTTATTATTTTCTATTAAATGAACTATATTTAATGTTTATGAGTAAAATAACCGACAACATCATTAATTTTATAATCATATAATATTATCGACTATTACATTAACAAACACAAGTAATGAGTACTTTGTGAAATTGGTATTTTACATCATTATATATAATTAATATTTATTATTAATATATAACAAATTTTGATTTACAGTTTCAATAACATTTTATTAATATAAAAGTATAAAAACAAAAATGTAATAAAAACTTTTTTTCATATAACAGTTTAAAGATTATGCTTTTTTCAGTTTTTAGTGAATTCGTTCAAAGCCAGCAAATAAAACATTTTTTTAAACTCGAAACCAAGTTTCTAATTTTGAAACCAAGAAGCTAAAGCCAAATTTTTCCTTGAGTCACAAACATATAGAAAGCTATTTTTGAATAAGTATCCGAATGTTATCTGTAATAGAGAAACTGAACCGGATTGTGGTCTATCAAAAATAATAAAGTTGATTGCGAAAGCCTTTACATAAGGTTTTGGAGTATACGCAGTTATAAATGCTAAGTACAATACGCAAGCTTCTAAAATGTTTGATTGTTGTAAAGATAACAGTAACAATTAAGATAAGTTAGCTGTTAGAAAAGCAAAGCCAGAAGAAGAAAATTGGCAGTCCACGCTACAAAAAAAAAACAATTCAGAAAGGCTGTCTTTGTATCTGCATAATAAGGTGTACATTCAGGAATATAAATAGTAAGATAAGTAAAAGATTTGGAGTAAATTGTAATTAAAAAAAAAATATCAAAAAATTTGCTACTGTTAATAAACAAAATACCTTAAAGTGATATTAGACATATTGCTTAGCAATGTTTCATAAACCAGAAAAACTCAAGCCAAAGCTGAACAGAACAATAAGTCCAGTAAACGTTGTGGGCAAGAGCCGGGGTTTGTATATGATCGAATCGAGAACGCCTAATCTAAATACCAAAAGATGCGGATATAGAAGATGACCTTAAAGCAGACCAGCTTGCCAAAAAGTTCATAGAACCTGCTTTCGGGATCGCATAGAAAACCAAGGAATAAAACACACAAAGCTATTTTTAACAGAACTATCACACATTACCCAAACTATGGAATGCAGATGAGCATAACAAAATTGCAAAAACTAACAGGACTTATAAATAGGCAATGTGGCACTACCGCAAAAAAAAAACAATACCATTTTCACTTTAACAACCTAAAACACCTTGCTATAGTTTCTTCAATGACTCGGCGATTACAAACATTACGTTCGCTAAACGCACCCAATAAAAACAAAAGATGTTTCTATAAAAGTAGCATTCAAAGCACCCAGAAAAATGTAAACTAACAAAGCATTAACTATAGTTGTTTTACCCATTATCACAATAAAAGAACAAATATTATACAAATATAGCTCTTCTGATTTTTCGTAATCTGGTAGACTCAATAATGCAAACAAAACTGCCACATCATTAAGTTTAACTTCAAATCAACCATCCAAACAAAACATTCGTTTTGTTAGAAAGATTTCTTCTAAGCTTATTCAGAACCTTCAAAATTATATCCAAAATAAAACTGTTTTAAAAACTAATCTAATTAACATTATCGCCATAATTATCGTAATAACTGATGTGATACTTGATAATTATGTAAAATCATGCATTTTTATTGACTTGAATGATAATCTCATTTATTATACTGCAATTCAAAAATGAATAAAAGCTTTTTTTGTAAATTACACATTTTACTTTCAAAAATCAATGAAATTGTTTTGTTTTGAAATTTTTGATCAATTATGTTATATAAAAAATTTAAAAAAAATGTTTTAGAAAACGAAAAGCTAGTTTTTTCTTTTTTTTTTTAATTATCAATTAAAAAAAAACTCAAATTACTACGAACCGGGGCACCTAAACAAAAATTAAAACTAAAAAAGAAAGGAATGAGTTGTTAGTTTAAAACTCCCATCTTCCTATTAATGTCAGCCGATTCACTTCGCTTCGGTTCGTCGTCATAAAAGGTATAATTTTAATAACTTACAAGTTTTAAAGATTTCAGAGATATGTCGTACAATTGTAGAAACTAACCTGTAAAAGAAAAAAGAAATCATTAGTTAGAGTTAATAATTTTAAAACATTTATTTATGTTGTATAAAATTTAAGAACAAAACAGACATGTATACTTTGTTAAAATTAAAATACTGTTTATTAGTAAATTCCATTATTTATATTTTAAGCCTAAAATAGAAACGTACTGTTTCTGTTTTATCTGTATGTATTTTATGCCAAGATTCAATAAGACATTTCACAAAACTGAGCCACCACGGGTGTTATGACGCCTATACACTACAATGGTTAACATATAATAATAAGAAATATCACACTTATAGTGCATGTCAAATGCTGAGAGTTGTAGAAATATAAATAATGTGATTTGCGCGCTCTTCAGACTGAATAATTTCTAAGATGATTTTACAAAACTTCAGTTAATATTCTATAGACAGTATAAATTCGCATTATATTCACATTTTAAATAAAAAATAAATAAATTAGCCCTTTTTAACTTAATTGATAGAGCAATAAAAACTTATTATGCAGTATATATATATTGTAAACTAAACAGAAGTGTTCTGTATCAATTTGAAGATCAGACAAAAAATAAAAAAGCTCTTGGCACGACCTTCAAAAAGTAATGTAGAATCATCAGCCACATCCCTGGTCCAAACTGCACTAAACTTAAGGTGAGTACTTAACAAGGACTCTCTACCTACATATTGATGCGTGTATTATTCGCTAATCAGAAGCAATTAGTAATACCGAGGCTCCTACATTATAATAATAAAAGTAATCAAGAGCACAGATATAAGCAGTGGCAACAAAGGCGTCCAAAAAAACGGTAAAAGTATATCTCCTGAAAAAAAAACATTCGGTTTCAAAAATGATCAATGATAATAATGAGAGTTCTCCCCATCAAACTACTTCGGAAATGAGACATAAAGTGCTAAATGATTCAGCCAGAGCAATAAATTATTATTATTATTAATCTATATACCGTTAGGTGTCGAGGTGACGGACACACCGAGCCACAGAGAGGACATGTGTATGTTGAAATGCCTATATAAGATAACGGACCCATATTGGGAAGAACGCTACGCTCAGCATCACTTTGGGGTTACCCATCCAAGTTGTGACCAGAGCGGCCTTAACTTTCGTTAGCGCTGGTATTCGTACATGCCCTCTCTGCCGTACTGCCAACCAGAGCAATAAATACCAAGACAAAAAACCCTGAGATATTAAGCCATCCCCAAAAAGTAAATAAAAAAATAAAAAACAAAAAACACCAAATTATCGGCCTGTGCACAAAAAAATAGAACCCAAAAAAAGAATTCAAAAAGTCAACAGCCAAACTCTGTCTATTTGTTAAAAAATTGACTGCCCCCTACATATTTAAATGAATAAGAACCCCCACCCTAAACTAAAAATGAAAGTAGAAACTGCAAAGAAAGATTCCAACAAAGCGGGAACGCAAACAGAAACCAACTCGGCAGGCATAGATAAAGAAAAACTAGATACAGACAAAACAGCAATGAAACAACCAAACCTCAGACACATTCGTAGTAGCTCAGAAAATAAGAAACGCCCACTCAGACAGGGTTAGAAAAATAAAAAAAAATATAGACATAGACAAAATAGATATTACAATAAATAAAATTTAAAAAAAATAATAATACAAACTTAACATATCAGGTAAAAACAAGGAAACGGAAAAAAGTTGAAGATTACATTAAAAAAAATCATTATTATTTATACGACAATGCTACAAAAGGAAAAATTGGTAAAGTAGTCAAAGCCAAAACTAAAGCAAACGCTAGAAGACTAAAGTGCGCCAATGTAAGTATGTCCGTAACAGAAGCTAACACACTGCTATCTGAAAGTAAGATAAAGATGGGGTGGGTAGATGAGACATCGCATTGTTAAAAGGATGGCTTCAGTACAGTGCTACAAAGTCACAAGTATGGGCACTATGTTGAAATGTGCCAGGCAAACAAGAACAAAAATGCTTAAAATGTAGAGAAAAGGAATATTTAGCAAAAAGGTATACAAATGACGACAATTGCTACGTATGATATGTAAAAAACTCAAAACAAATGAGATGGCCTGTTTAAACTACAAAAAAACTAACAGGAGAGCTACAAAAGAGCAACAAAGAAAACAATTTTTTTTATGAAAATAAAAAACCTACAAGGGTAGGGCAGCGGTCGACCTGTTATCAATGCCATCGCTAAAAGTATAGACCTAGTGTAAGTGGCAAAGCCAAATAAAAAGATGCTTAACAACAAAAACTGGATTAGCAATACCAACAACAAGGCAGCTATACAAACATACAATAAGAAACTTAACGTAATAGTGCATGGAATTGATAATTCAGGTTATGTGTATGGGCATAAAACTGACGGAGGTACTAATATACTTCTGCTATTCCTCATCAAATTGCACTAAAAAAACTACAAGATCTACTTAAAAAAAAAAAAAAAAAACTGGGCGACAGCATACGCATTATAGTGACCGGAAATCTGAATTACAAAATGCAAGTATAAAGTTTGGCCCAAGAGAAAAAGAAATAAAAGAATGAATAGCAGAGCACTCCTCAATCATGTACAAGAAGCACTTAACCTACAGTCATAAGAAGAAGTCATCAACTAAAAAGTGTCTGATGATAAAAACTTAAGTTTATATCAAAATATATTTTATAAGATCAATACACCAAAAAAAAAACGCAAAGACAACAACAATCTCCTTTAAGACCAAATGAAAATCACATAGATCCCATACAATAAAAAAAAATTCTGCGCTAATTACGTTGGTTATAAAAAAAAGAGTACTAAATGGGAAATATACGGTAAAAAAGATTAAATTCGAGATTAGTGAAACTACAATCAAATCAGCAACAAAACTAAAATAGCTGGGAGTATACTTTGCCAAAAACACCAATTTGAAACAACATATCAACAAAACCAGCAAAAAGGCCAAGAAAACATCATACTATGAGAACCAATAAAAAGCAAGCGCAAAATAATTGAATGAGTGGCACACTTAATTATGGTGTATGCAGCTCCGATTTGGTAAAATAAAGTACAAGAAGTAACAAAATGTGATGACAAGGTTGCAGAAAAAGCTAACGATAAAAGTAGATAGTGCATATCGCACAATCTCCTCAGAAAGCGATACAGGAGATAACTGGTGTCAAACCCATTAATATCTTGATTAAAGCAAGCTGCAGGCTGCACAGAAAAAGCAAAATAGAAAACACAAAGCAACTCCATGGAATGGGAAGAACGGTAGGACATAGATTCAGATAAAGCCAAGTGAACAAAAAACTCATCAAAGATATTAATGTTTAGAACACTCAAAAACACGAAGAAGTCGACTACTACCTGACCCAATTTTTAAGTGACTACGTGTGCTTTAATAATTACCTCAATAGATTTGGTTTTAGAGAAAGCCCAAAGTGCTGATTCTGAAAAAAAAAAAAACTCGACTCTCCAAAACACACAGTATTTGAATGCAACAACAAATGACGTAAAGAGACAAAACAAACACAGACACCAAAACTAATTACTGTAGACAATATAACAACAATTTACAACTACATCAAAAAAGTGCTACACCCCAAGAAACTACGCAAGAAAAACACGCAAAAAAGACAAAACCTTAAAACTTCTTTTGAAGTAATGTTACTCAGTTTCTGATTGGTAGTAGAAAAAAGAAGCTTTATTTTGTAAGAATCCTACTCTGAAAAACGATTAGCCAGAAGTTTTCAAAATTTCCCCTTCTCGTGCAAAAAGAGCTATCATCAATAGTATGGAGCTTAAAATGATTTATTGAGAGATACAAGTAAATCTAAAGAATCCGGCAGTCTTCTGTTGTAGAGTGTTTTTGCTTTAAATGAAGAGTAATTTAAGAACCGTTTTATAAATAATTTCATACTTTAAACTTTATTAACCAAATAAAACGCTTATTAATCATTTTGTATAGTAACTTGCAAAAACAGATAAGAGATATAGGTTAATAACTTATCTAAAGGTTTCTATCTTTGCCAAAATTTGATCCACAAGGTCTAAATTTCTTTGTGTTTTATCTTTCTTTAAAGTGATCATACGAGACTTATAGAATTAATAAACATACAAATATGGGTTTTAAAGTACATGTAATAAGGAATAATTTGAGTCATCGTGGACCTTCTTATCTTTTTCCAAAAGCCCAAAAATCGAGATACAAAATAAGCCAAAAAAAACGTTTTATTAAAAAATTTCTGACCTTCATATGTGTGTCATTTTAAACAGGCAAAATTCTAAGATCCAACATTTTGGAAACCTCATTTTTTTCATCCATATTTTGATCCCTTAAAGTTTGAAATAAACTCTATTCATTTTTGCGTTTTGTAAAGATGATTAAGAACATTTTAATCTGCTTCAACTTTTTTCAAAATTTCGCATCCTTGAGCAAGTATAAGTTGTAACACTGGGAAACGAGGTGTAGGTTGCATGTGTGCCGGTTCGTTTGGAAAACACGTGGTGTTTGGCTCACAAATTAGGCTGTAGGCATTTATTGGGCAGTTGGAAGAAGAAGACTCCATAATTATTATTACAATTTACTTTATTTCCCAGTACCTAATTTTACAGTAGAAATAAATAATTTAGCCCAATCAGCATGTACATTTTCTCAGATCTCTCGCTCTGTAATCCTCGGAAAGTCAACTCAAATATCACTGTAAAAAAAGCAATATGATTGTATGTGTATTTGTTAAAAAATATATTTTCTTACTTGTTTTAAGTAATAAATAAAGAGGCAACCAATGCCAATTAGAAGCTATGTCACTCTTTATTTTCGATTACTATTAGTATGTAGCACCTTGTATACAATCACAGGTTCAAATTCTGTCCAGTGTAACTCTTTATAAAAAATTTATCATTTACAATAAATGGGAAAGTAATATTTAAAAAAAAACTTTGATACCAAATAATTCAATAAATATTTGTATTTGATTTTTGTATTCCCAATGAATTGAATCATAAAAAATAAATTTGATTTCAATATACTAAAGCACTTAGTATAATCATTAAAAACCATTAATCTGAACTAGATATATCCATTTAAAATCAAATACATTAATATCATGCCGACGTGTATTTTTTTAATACGCCACCGATAAATCCACATTAAATTGAAATGAATTATTATTATCGTGTCTCGTATTTCATAAAAGTTTGATCTATTATATGAATTAATTATGATAAATGTGAGCGCTGCTATTGACACTCGGCGTACGGCTGCTGCTGGTGCTACTGCTGTGGCCCGGATTTAAAATTAATCGCTTGCGAATTGGTTGTACTTCACCGGCCTTGAGGCTATTTGATGTAATCCCGTGTACAAATTACATTGTATTTATTTGTGTTCGCCGGATACCATAACACATTGGCACGTGTTTGTTTTATCCCCGACGACAGGAATTTAATTAAAAAGTATATAAAAAAATAAAATACAGCCAAAAAAGTTAACACAGTCAATGATTTCAACTTGAACAATTTAAAAGGTGTTTCATTTCCATAGCATCAACAATAGATTATTTATTATACTATAATGAATTGTTAATATTTTCTTTAATTTTGAATTTTGATTAATCAAAACATATAGATAAAACATGGACCAAATACTTTCTTTATTAAAATTTTTTGTGTTATTTATTATTAGACGTTTAAATACATGCAGCAGTATATCACATCCTCGCAACTTATCATTTATTCAATTCAAACACAACCGAACTGAAAAGATAACATTGTGCATTCCATTATGTTTGTCAGGTCCATGCAGTTCCACACACAAAGCAAAAAAAAAGGCAGAAAAAGCAAACGTCCGACATTTCAGCTTATTTATTTTTCATATCTCTTGATCCCAACTCAATCTCGATTGAATTATATCGCTTCCGAAAGATGCGGTATTCAATTATTCATAGGATTATTTTAAATTTAATATAATTCTCTATTCTCTTTTAATACATTGAAATATTTATTAAATAAACCCACACAGCTTTTATTTAATACTAAACAAGAGAGCTTAAATTTGTAAAAACATTCTTTAAGATGAAAATTGAAATAAAATCGTTTAGAATCGCTTCTTTAAAAACAATCAAGCTTGAGTATAAATAGTTTCACATTATTACCACTTATTCAGGGTGATAAGAAATATAAGAATATTCAATATGTTCAGATAGCGTAGTGGTAAGCATAATATGCTGCTATACTGAGTAAGTTTTTCTAGTTATGAAAAAACAAATGTTAATAGTAATAATAATGTCGCGCACTGAAGCAACTCACGCTAAAGCAAAACACATTGTTTCTATACCGACTATGCAGAAGCGATGCGAAAAAGTCGCTCGCCATAATTTTCCGCAACGTTCGCATGACCGTGAGCGAGTACTTTTTCAAATAAGAACAAAAGCGTTGTTAGATCCGATGTACTGCCTTGTTGCAATATAGTTTACTATACAGACAACCAAAACTCTTCCATCAACAAAATCTTAGATTGTTTAAGAAAATTGTTCTGCTTGTATATATTAGTTAAAACAATAACCTCAAACAGAAAAAAAAATAGAGATTACTAAAACCTGTAAAACAACCAAACCAGCTCAAAATCTTAGGAAACAAGTTAGTTTAGATTTTTTACATATCGGCCTAAAAAGATTATTAATGCCCTTAGGAAACTAGCCTATAACACCAATAAATCCTAGCAAAGTGAACACATCAAATAAACATACAAATTCACTCCCAGAATAGTTGGCATAAAAACCACAACCTAAAAATTATTCTAATACACCGTGCAGTTTAAACTGACGGAGGAGTTGGAAGAAAACATTGCCTTGGAAGTTATGGTCATTAATTCAAAAAAAAAAGGACAAAAAGTACATTTTCATGCCGATCCTACAACTGGAAGAAAGGAAATAGGAGAAATAGTAAATGTAAAAGAAAAGAAAGAGCAAAAATAAAATTAGAGCATACGATGAGCAAAAAAGCAAAACAATCAACAAAAGCAGTCAGAAAACGCTATAAATTATACCGAAAAAAAAAAAAAGATCTCAAATGCAAACGTTCTGAACAAGATGAAGCGTAAGATCAAACTGAGATTTAAAAGTAAACCAAAAAGAAAGAGCAGATTCAAATTAATTCTGAACAAGGACATAGCGTCCATGGCAAAAATCTCTTCAAGGCAAAAAATATCTATTACCGTGCTTGATTTGGACGTTAAAACAACACAGCAAGACGTGGAAGACAATATTGCCAATAAGATAAACAGTCCTAACACGATATAATCAGTCTAAATGTGCTGAGAAAATCGGGAGACAGAAACGTTAAGCAACCCTTAGTTAAACTCTGTATGAAAACGGCCCACTTGCTAATGAACAAAAAAAAAATCGGCTCCGGCTAGAATGGGTGGAGAGTCGGGGAAATAAATGCTACAGATGCCAAAAGCTAGAGCACAAGTCCTCCAATTGCAGCATGGAAAAATCCTGTCACAAATGTAGTAAAACCGATCACAGGATTAGAGACTGCACCCAGGAGCAGTCGTGTTACCTCTACTCCGTAACCGGTCATAAAGCGGAGTCAATGAAATGCCCCAAACACAGGGATCTAGTCAAAAAAATCAAACAAGAAAGAAGCATAATCAGCAATGGCAGAAACTAAAATTATCCAAGTCAACTTGAATAGATGCAAATATCTGCTCAGTGGAGAGCAAATACCTGTCTCGGAGCCAAATGAAAACATGACCAAACACGGCCAAAACTGCATTACTGTCTAAAACATGAATGCTGCTACATACGTCCCCAAAAACAGCTTTGTTCTACACGGCAAAGAGCATGGAAAAGGTTTTATTTGGGTAGATTAAAAAACACAGTCTTTTACTCATGCTATGTATCGCCAAATAACACAAAAGCCAAAATTGATTTTGTTTAACAAAACTGATAAGAATATAAGCCGTTGCTTATCCGTAGATACTTAAATGCCAAATCCCCTATGTAAGGCTCTCACAAAGAATACAGGCGCGGTACGATCCTGACAGAATGTCTCAGTGATTTAGTTCTGGTAGTGTAACGAACCCCGTGATCATTTATTAAAATAATGCCCAAACCGTTCGTCTGTTTATGTCGGATAGTATCACGAACGCGCGCTTGTTATGCAGCGTTATTCATAGACATTCTTTCCGAACGCACGCATAACAAGCCGCGTGAAGTATACCACATATACTAGGCAACCTTGGTTGCAACTAGCTGTATTTAGGGTGGCCATTAATTAAACATCGTAATTAGCCGGCTACCGACATTTTTTATGTCCGCGACATGATGTTTAATTGATGGCGCAACAAACCTGTGTGTTTGTCGGCTTGCCACTCCGTTGTTTGAGGATGCACGCGGATCTAACCTATCAAACCACGTGCAATCTCATGTAATCAATAAGGCCCCTAGGCGTCCCATATGGGGTTCGCCATGGGTGAGACAAACCTCCGCCGGAAGTAAGAAGTATCCAGGAGCTTCTGTGTGCAGTAATTAGTGATTTGCCATTAATAGGTAGATCACTAATTACTATATGCAACCGTCCGAACCCGGCGGACGTTTGTTTATTTTGTAAATATCTTTGTAATTAAGGGGAATGGGATTTTAAGTTTTTGTGAAATTGTTCATGTATTGTCAGGGGTTATTTTGTTTAATTTAGTTTTAGTTAATTAGTTTGGGGTGTATAGGCCACCCCCTATGCACTCCCCATATATGTTGGTATCCCTGTTGCCGCTCTTTCCCTTTCCACCAGATTTTGCAAAGTTTATCCCCTCTCTTTTCTTTCCCTTTATATACCGCCGTCCAGTCCTCATCAATTCAATTGAGTCCGGGATCAGTGGAGTCCAGTCCGGGATCAGTGGAGTCCAGTCCGGGATCAGTTGAGTCGAGTCCAAGTTGAGTCCAGTCCAAGTTGAGTCCAGTCCTAGTTGAGTCCAGTCCAAGTTGAGTCCAGAATTAAATTGAGTCCGAGCTGATTTGAGAACAGTGAAATCCGAAAGTCCGAAATCCGAAGAGTACCAGACCTGATCCGGAAACCCCGATAACCGTAAGTCGAGCCGACAATCTCCCAAGCCCAATTGAAATTCCTTTTTTTTCTCTCCTTTCTCCTTAAAACCCAGCGTGTGCGGTAGCCGGAAGGCAAGCCACCTCCAGATTCCCGACCCAGTCTCCAATTCTTACCAACGTCCCCCGATCCATCCATCCATCCATGCTTAATAATTATTCTTTTTTTTATATTATCTTTCTTTCTCTTTTTTCTACGAAAATAAATGTTTTATTTGATTACCCGCTTATTATTTAATTTGTGTCCACACTCCGGTGTGGTGGCGCCCGAGCACCTTCAGTCTCCGGCCAATTAAGCAAGGGGACCCTGTCGATCACGACTGCAGATACCCCCGCACGTCTCAAAGAGAAAAGACGTCGCAAAATTGGCGCCCGAGCAGGGACCCGATAAAAAAAAAGAAATATATATAAAAAAAATATATATATAATTGATAAAAAAAAAAAGATTTTTTTTTCAAATTTAAAAAAAAAAAAAAAAAATTAAATTAAAAAAAAAAAAAAATTAAATAAAAACAAAATTTTTATTTTTTTTTTTATCCGATATAACCACCGATAATCAACTAAATTATGGGCAAAAAGGAAAAGAAGGCCTTTAAAAGGGTGACTGGCATTTCACTACCGCCAGTCTAGCGACGGAAACCACTGACCACTTGGACTGGGTCAACTCCGCTCCCCCACCCGTGATACAGGGCCAATTAGAAATGTTTGGTCTATCCACCGAAGGTACGCTAGCCGCACGCCGTCTTCTGCTGTTCGTAATTTTCGTGACCTGGAGAAAATACACGTCCGCAAACCTGACCGTACCGGACCCACCAGCCCCACCACCATCCAGTTTGCCCGTACGAACCGTTTGCTATAAAATCCGCCGACCTGACGGGCGGAAACTGTTTTATGTCCACGTCAAGGACCTAAAACCCGCCTACTAAAGGAACGTCTAACTGTAAATAGTGTACATAATATATGTGTGTTTGTCCGTGCACGTCCAAATAATTATAAGTCTGTAATTGTTAAAACCTGAAAAGCCGAGAAGTTTGGAATAGATGTTCCGTCTCCGCTTCAGGGAGAAGCCGAGGAGT
The DNA here is from genome assembly GCA_963932245.1 of Tachinus rufipes. Taxonomy (NCBI): domain Eukaryota; kingdom Metazoa; phylum Arthropoda; class Insecta; order Coleoptera; family Staphylinidae; genus Tachinus; species Tachinus rufipes. Next base: position 83,853,682 of record OZ010744.1, read on the forward strand.
TTGGAGCAGCGTTCCATCTCCGCTTCAGTGAGAAACTCACCAATGTCATGAGAACCGACCAGTACCAGTTAGGGTTTTGTAACAAGAAACCGACTAGTACCAGTTAAGTTTTTTTTTCCTGCCGTCCGAGAGCAGTGGAAAACTTACCAGTCCCATGGGAACCGACCAGTACCAGTTAGGGTTTCGTCCTGAGAAACCGACCAGTACCAGTTAAGTTCCGTCCTGCCGTCCAGTACCAGTTATGTTTCGTCCTGCCGTCCGAGTGCAGTGAGAAACCGTCCTGTACCAGTTATGTGCCGTCTTCGTCTCCAGTAAAGAACCGACCAGTACCAGTTAGGGTTTCGTCCTGAGAAACCGACCAGTACCAGTTAAGTTCCGTCCTGCCGTCCAGTACCAGTTATGTTTCGTCCTGCCGTCCGAGTGCAGTGAGAAACCGTCCTGTACCAGTTATGTGCCGTCTTCGTCTCCAGTAAGGAACCGACCAGCACTTGTTAAGTTTCGTCCGAAGAAACCGACCAGAGCCAGTTAAGTTCCGTGCTGCCGTCCAGTACCAGTTATGTTTCGTCCTGCCGTCCGAGTGCAGTGAGAAACCGTCATGTACCAGTTATGTGCCGTCTTCGTCTCCAGTAAGGAACCGACCAGCACTTGTTAAGTTTCGTCCGAAGAAACCGACCAGTGCCGGTTAAGTTCCGTGCTGCCGTCCAGTACCAGTTATGTTCCGTCCTGCCGTCCGAGTGCAGTGAGAAACCGTCCTGTACCAGTTATGTGCCGTCTTCGTTTCCAGTAAGGAACCAACCAGCACTTGTTAAGTTTCGTCCGGAGAAACCGACCAGTGCCAGTTAAGTTCCGTGCTGCCGTCCAGTAGCAGCTATGTTCCATCCTGCCGTCCGAGTGCAGTGAGGAACCAGCCAGTACCAGTAAAGCTTCGTTTACCGCCGTCAATATCACCGGAGAAGATACCAGTGAATCCATGTGATTGTACCGTTTTTCCCCCCTAGTTCGTGCGCGTGCGTGTTTGATTGTGTCGTCTTTTGGTGTGCCAGACCGCGTTCCCCGAAACCGAGGGACTTTGCCTGAAAAAAAAATGTTTTTTTTTTTGGTGAAGAAAGAGGGGTGTAACGAACCCCGTGATCATTTATTAAAATAATGCCCAAACCGTTCGTCTGTTTATGTCGGATAGTATCACGAACGCGCGCTTGTTATGCAGCGTTATTCATAGACATTCTTTCCGAACGCACGCATAACAAGCCGTGTGAAGTATACCACATATACTAGGCAACCTTGGTTGCAACTAGCTGTATTTAGGGTGGCCTACTTTGCTGCCATTAATTAAACATCGTAATTAGCCGGCGACCGACATTTTTTATGTCCGCGACATGATGTTTAATTGATGGCGCAACAAACCTGCGTGTTTGTCGGCTTGCCACTCCGTTGTTTGAGGATGCACGCGGATCTAACCTATCAAACCACGTGCAATCTCATGTAATCAATAAGGCCCCTAGGCGTCCCATATGGGGTTCGCCATGGGTGAGACAAACCTCCGCCGGAAGTAAGAAGTATCCAGGAGCTTCTGTGTGCAGTAATTAGTGATTTGCCATTAATAGGTAGATCACTAATTACTATATGCAACCGTCCGAACCCGGCGGACGTTTGTTTATTTTGTAAATATCTTTGTAATTAAGGGGAATGGGATTTTAAGTTTTTGTGAAATTGTTCATGTATTGTCAAAGGTTATTTTGTTTAATCTAGTTTTAGTTAATTAGTTTGGGGTGTATAGGCCACCTCCTATGCACTCCCCATATATGTTGGTATCCCTGTTCCCGCTCTTTCCCTTTCCACCAGATTTTGCAAAGTTTATCTCCTCTCTTTTCTTTCCCTTTATATACCGCCGTCCAGTCCTCATCAATTCAATTGAGTCCGGGATCAGTGGAGTCCAGTCCGGGATCAGTTGAGTCGAGTCCAAGTTGAGTACAGTCCAAGTTGAGTCCAGTCCAAGTTGAGTCCAGTCCTAGTTGAGTCCAGTCCAAGTTGAGTCCAGAATTAAATTGAGTCCGAGCTGATTTGAGAACAGTGAAATCCGAAAGTCCAAAAGTCCGAAAGTCCGAAATCCGAAGAGTACCAGACCTGATCCGGAAACCCCGATAACCGTAAGTCAAGCCGACAATCTCCCAAGCCCAATTGAAATTCCTTTTTTTTCTCTCCTTTCTCCTTAAAACCCAGCGTGTGCGGTAGCCGGAAGGCAAGCCACCTCCAGATTCCCGACCCAGTCTCCAATTCTTACCAACGTCCCCCGATCCATCCATCCATCCATGCTTAATAATTATTTTTTTTATATATTATCTTTCTTTCTCTTTTTTCTACAAAAATAAATGTTTTTTTGATTACCCGCTTATTATTTAATTTGTGTCCACACTCCGGTGTGGTGGCGCCCGAGCACCTTCAGTCTCCGGCCAATTAAGCGAGGGGACCCTGTCGATCACGACTGCAGATACCCCCGCACAGGTGACGCCTCACGTCTCAAAGAGTAAAGACGTCACAGTAGTTCTCAACAAGAGTAGATTCCCAACCTATAAATACAATGGTAAGAGGCCTATTGTAGACATTACAATGTGCTCACTAAATATGGCAGCAAATATACAAGGCAGTCAAATTAAGCGACCATAAAAACATCGTAATGACCATCACGATAAACATGTCTAAAAGAAACAAGAAATGTAAGAGCCTAGGTTGGTACACTAGCAAAATCAAGATTGAAAAACAATTCTACAGACTTCACCAATAACATAATTAAGGTTTGCAACAGCACTTTTGCTAAAAAACGGTTTAGACTGAACCAAAATCCTACCTTTTGGTGGAACAAGGAAATTGCCGGATTACAAAAATCGTGCCTATCGCAAAAAGAAAGATAGCCTAGAAAAATAGACACGACCTAGACAAAGACCGGATTAAAAAACTATGGCAAATCTTCAAGACAGGCTATTAAAACGGCAAAAAAGAGTGATGGCTAAAGCTCTGTAGCCAAATTGATGAGGATATATAAGACTCAAGTAATAAAATTGTAACAAATAAGCTGGGCACCCAAAACCCCGTCAAGCTCCCGACAGAAAAGCAGGACAAGACAGTACAATATTTGTTCACGACCCATCCGGTGGTAGATCAGGTGTATAACGTCTGCTTCGCCCTGTAGAAGAAATCGAAATAGCTGAGTCCAAAATTAAAGCTGGGAAAGCAGCAGGCCCAGACCAGGTCCCTCCAGAGTTAGTTAAAGTTTGTGTAGAGGAAATCCCAGAAAAAATTAGACTCCTTCTCCCAATATCTGGAAAATCGCCAAGCTACACTTAATTAAAAAAACCAAAAAGAATAACTGTAACCCGGCTTATAGATCAATCCAAAGAATAATATGGCTTTTGCAGAAGTAGATCCACGGTAGATGCCACAAAGCAAGTGAAAAAAAAAAGAACAAAAGCAATATGCAGCGCTAGTCACGGCCAATGTAAAAAATGCCTTTTATTTTGATCCCTGGGAAGGAATTATACAAGCATTCAAGAAAAAAAAAACCTAACTCATCCTATCTCATTAACATGATTAAGGCATACCTGAGAAATCGTGTTTCACAAAAATCGATACTAAGCTCGACGCTGTGAAACATTTATTACGGCGGTGTACTAAGAGTTGTGGTGTAGTTAGCATACTCAACTGCATATATAGTTCGAATTATATCGATCCTATCCATAGATTAAATGTATACGCCAAAAGTACATCTTACTCATGTATAAAATGTTTTAATAAACTTCCTACAGTTATTAAAAACAGCAGATAAACAATACTAAAGAGAAAAGTTCATGCTTTACTGGGCGGTTTAGAACCATACACTACAAATGATTATTTAAACCATTAATTGTAGATGTCTGTTTTTGTGACTTGTTTTCATTATATCCTTTGTATTAATGTTTTTATTGTACATGTAGTTTGTTTTATGAAAATAAATATGCTTATTATTAGTATTATTATTATACCAGGGATCTTAGGTTCAAGCCTCAAACTTTAGTAGATCCCGTGTACTGCCTTGATGTTGCGTGCGCACGTTAAAGAACCCAATAATTTAGATTGAAATTCCTAAATTTGCGGCAAAACTCCCAGATGTGATAGTCAGCAGAAATAGACTGACGTTAAATAATAAAAAAAAAAAAGATATTGTAGTTATTGGTAGTAGTCTCTGATAAGTACAAGAAAGATATAAATAAATAAATCTAATCCTAAAACCCTAAAAAACATGACCGAAAAATAATGAAATACCTCAGAATAACGTTACGCCATAACTTGAATACGCGGAAATACATAGCGAAGCCAAAGCAGTGAGAATGACAAACGCGCTGAGTCGTCTAATGCCTAACATAGAATGCGCAGAAAACCCGATAAAAAAGAACGATGTGCTCGGTAGTCAACAATTAATAATATTGTGGGCAGCAGGGTATGATCAAGCTATCCAACAAAAACTTTAAAGCGTTGATAAAAAAGCCACAGAGCTTAATCATGGAGGTCATACCATGAGTCACCAGAAAACATGGGCAGGTAAGGTATGTTCTGACGCAGTTCCTGACAGAACAAAAGTGCTTTAGAAACTACCTAAAGCGTATCAGAACTCACGACAATTGCACCTACTGCGGGGAGCCAAACACTCCTAAACACACAATCCAAAAAGAGGTGGGTTGCATAAAACAAAACACAGAAAGAAAGACAAATACGATAAGTGTCAACATTGACAGGATGTTAAGCTACAAAAACCGCACAGAACTCTATCTCCAACTTCATACCAGAAATTATTTATCGATGCACAAGAAGTGATTTTAGCCGGTAGAAACCCGAACTACTCTGTAGCATTGACCAATAACTGCCTAAGAAAGGTGTACTGTCACCGCTACTACAGCACACAGTATACCTCGGTCTCTGCTCAGGTGGCTACACAAATAATATATGAATGCTGGTTAATGGTAAATTTAAAAGAATTATAAGCGAACAAAAACTGTGTAAAGACCAGGCTCTTACGGTTAATCCTTAAAAAAAACAAACTGATTCTTTTCACATAAAAAAAATAGCCAATTAAATCTATCAAACTCCCAAACACCCATTAACGTTGTCAACTTTATTGATATATTTGGGTGTAATTTTCGACAAATAACATATAAATACAAAATGCAAAAAAGTATACATGTCTTCTAGAAATGTAAAAATGTTGTTAAGAATGCTGTCTCTAAACTTGGCTATACACAGCTGTCATTAGACCTATGCTCACTAGGCGTAACAATTGCATAGCATGTCTAAGTAATGAAATGCCCAAATGCTCTGAAGCAAAAATCAAAGCAAACCCTAAAACCATAGTCGTAACAGGACATTGCCAATGGGGAAAGCACAAGCATACGTTAAACATTAAATCAGCATAAGATAACAAAATAAGCAAGCATGTATTATGCATATGCTCAGCCCCCTCTTGCGCAAGAGAATCAATGTTAAGATATTAGCTATAAGAAAAATCACTCCAAGCACTGTCCTAGCATGTGATTGACATATTGTACAAAATTGGCTTCACCTTTAAACTAGTTATATATATTTTTTTTATAATTAACGCAACAAACGCTTTCCCTCCCATCCACTACACCGTGCGTTTACGTAGTATATTAATTGAATTAACACTAATTTATTTCAGGAACGACTAATATCGACAAATCATTCAACCGCATCCTTTTACTACTGAAAAGTTACTAAACCTTTTTTGTTCCGCTTCATTTTGCACTTGCCCCACTGCGCTCCAGTCGTGCAGGTCCGATCCATCTTATCATATTTCCTACAGCTGCACATAATTATCAATATACTCTGTGTAATTTAAAAAAAAAAGATTACTTTTATATTGCATTAAACCGTCGTGATGCTAGAACCCTTATATTTAATCAATATACATATATATTACCAATCACCTAATTAACACATCCCAAGCTATTCTCTTATACCGTGTACGATGCAGCTAGTGCAAAAACTGCCATAAGTCATGTCATTTATAGTAGTTTTATTGATGGCCATCTTTATGTCCAAATTTTGCAGTTCACCGCCGTACAGTAAACAAAAACCAAAGTAATAATCAAACTATTCTGTTTGCAAATATCATTCATCAACTTCTTATTGAGTTAAGTAAATAGTTTACAAGCATTTATCAAAAAAAATTTAAATAGATAAAAAGTTCGTTTATCCTAAATATATAGTAAAAGTTCATTCACATATAATAACCCTGTTATAAAAAAGTAAGTATAATATAATATTGTTTTTGTATCACAAAGAAAAGACAATAAACTGCTCGAAAAATGTCTAAAATCAAACGTCTCTTTCCTCGTTTGCTTTGAATAGGTTCAGGTGAAAGTAATAAAAATGTAATCTATAGAGGATTTTACTTTCGGGGTAGAAATCTGATAAGAATCCGGAAGCCCCTCAGATAAAAGTGTAATAAAAAAAGCTACGCCTACAACTGCCATTAAAAATTGATTGCCACCACACACCGAATGTTACTTTACTTTTCATTCTACTAAAAGCTAACGCAAAAAGGAAGTAATAATACATTTCGACGCACAAAAGGACAATTATGTTGTAACTAAGATATGAAGCCCATGTGCCATAAACGATGAAATTTTGTGTTTATACGGGGTATACTAGAGGGAATAACCAAACTTTGAGAATGGGTTCATAGTTTTATTAAATTTGGTCCAAATAGAAAAATGTAAATTAAATCTATAAAAAAAAGTTTTGTAAATTATCTAGTTAGTCATTCTTACGTGAGTTGATTGTAAAGATAGATTTTTACACTAATACTGTTTCGCATTAAAAATATTCGAGAACGCTGCTAATTTCATTTTTTAAATTTTATATTAAACCTTGCGCGGACCCCCAGACGTTGTTCAAGAATCCCCAAATCGATTTTTTCCGTATGGACCACTGTGCATTAATGATTTTACCCGCACGTTGCTCTTCATTTTAATATAAATACCAGGATCGGAGCAATGAGCGATGGTCCGAGCTTAGAACAATTTCTAGTGTTCTATGGTCAAAGCGCTGTTCGATTTGCGAGGGTACGATGCTATGATCGGAGCGAGGATCGCCCTTGTGCCCGCGTCTTTTGTGTTGGTTGACAACCGAGTAAATTGATACTGTAGAGTTAAAAATAGTACTAAAACAGATAAAAAATCGGAACACCCCAGAAAAAGATCGCCTTACAACAGAAATGTTAAAAACTGGATAAAAAAACTCTAGAGAAGGGCTTGGAAGAGAATTGCCAAGATAATAAATCTCTTCAATTAGGGTGACCAATTATAGACCAATTAGTCTCTTGTCCGTAACATAAAAAACTAACACATATTCTCAAAGAAGCAAAGATACCAATAAATCTGAATTAAAAAGTATATAATGCTTCAGTACTACCAGTCTTGTTGTGCGGGCTCGAGACAGTCAACCCAACAAAGAAAAGTGCAACAACAACTACTAGTTTGTCAACGTGCAATGCTAAAACTCAGCTTAAGTGATAGACAAAAGTACTATGATATCGACGTCGTAGAACAAACTGAAAAAAGTAAGTGCCGCTAATCAGGGTAATTTGCGCAAAATAAAGTAAAATAAATATAATTAATTATGAAGTAAAAATGTAAAGAACAAAAAAAAAGCATCGGCAGACTCATGACAAAATAATGTACAAAAACAAGCAGGAATAAACTGGAAGCTCCAGCACAAAACAGGTCAACATAAAAATAAATGAAAAAGACCTATGCCCAGAAGTGAATTAATACTGAAGATAAAAAAGAGAACCAAGTAAAAGTTTCAGTTATTGCAACAAAAATAAAAATATCAAGCTGCTCAGTACCAAATAAAAAATGTGTAATGAGTAATTTTATTGTTTTATCAAAGAATGAAGACATCTGCATAACTCTATAGAATTGTAACTAAAAATCAGACACCACTGAGATTTTCTCATAAAACAAGAGTCGAAGCAATTGGTTCATAAAAGCTCTCCACCACCACCCAAAAAAGCAAATATTTATTTTTCTTCGCAAAAAGTGATGACCACAGATTCCTGAGACGCCAAAGGAATTCATTTAATTAAATATATGCCAAAAGGGACTACAATAACGAGGAATGTCTACAAAAACAGATCAAAGACCCCACAATTATGAATCTGCAAGACAACTGCAGGGTGCATAAAGCAAAACTAGAAATGCACCATGTACTGAACAAACCAATTTCTACGTTAAAGACGTCAACTACCTGTCAACGCAATTTTATAATAATTACACAACAAAAACCAACTGAGTAAATTTACGATTTACTTCAAAAGATGTTAAATGGCATACAACTAGCAAACAACTGACAAAATAATCTCGTCTTATGTAACCAGGTCAATAAACGTAAAAAAACGTTAAAAAAATCCAGATTTTTATCATTTGAAAATATACTCAGATAAAAGTATTATAGATATGTTAGAAAAACCGTTTAAGAATCAAACTGCAGAAATGTCTCAAATACATCATCCAAATAAAAAAAACCGTTAAGTAACAAATTGAATAAACAAGTTCATACAACAAGGCAATTTTTATTACAAATTCCAATTAACCTACTCGTATCACATAAAGCTACTAAACCGTAACTCTCCAGATATACATCCTTGTCATTGTACGTACATGATAATGATTAATAGATTAACTGACAAATCACAAAGTTCATTATGATCTATTGTTCACTTAAGTTTTATTGTGTTACTATTAGATACAATTTATTGTATGTTCTATGACTTAACAGCCGCAGCTAATGATCATTTTGTTAAACGTATATTTATTCCCTCCACCTACAAATGTGTATGTATTAAAAATTCCTTTCCACAATATTATATTGAATTTTCTTTTAAACTTTTCAATATAAAATATAATAATCAATAAAATCAAATTTTATTTGAAGAATCTATAAAAAAACATGAGCATTTCAACATTTCCCTTTGTATATAGAAACTAATTATCTTTGATGTCATTATTTCTTCGTTTGACATGCAGATGCATATGATTAAATTAAAAGATCTCTCCGTCAGTTCAACAATAACGACGTAGAACCTAATAACACATCAAACATTTAACATCCCATTGTATGGAGAATTTGTATGTGGCTCCTTTGTTGGGGACGCTGCTATAAAATAGGATGCTAGAGTAAACAATAACACGATAACATTTACGTATTGTTATTGGATTTTTGACTAGCGTGTACGATTACCTTTGGACTTAATTAAATTCATTTACATACATTACGTATGCTAGAAATTAATTAATTAATATAATATATGGGGTGTGGCTCGGTGCGCTCTGTTCTATACTAATTGTAGAATTAGTGACTATTAGCAGTATACACGAAGTATAAAAATACACCTGATACACAGAAATTTAATCGAGGTACATTTATGTTTCTAATTAAAAATGCTATATGAGAGTTGTAGTTTTGTGTCACAAGTGTTACATTTTAATGGTGAACATATATTTAAATAAACAATTATTAAGTAGTTTATACATTTTTCATATTTATTAAAACTTATAAAGTAATGATTATTACATTAAAAGTTTATAAATACCAAACTGACAAAAAACACATTCCTTCTTGCTAAAGTGAATAGCTTGAAACTAGAGCTTTGAACTTAAGACAATTGTTAAAGAAACAAAATATGATGTATTCTAAAGCAATATTATAATAAATGTAGATAACTATGTTCCATTAGAATCAATCCTCTGTTTTCCTAATTATTCAGAATTATAGTTCTTAAAAAAGTAGTTAAAAGACAATAATAAAATATATTACAAGTCTAGAATCCTAAATATCCAAAGTTGTGCTCCTGCTCGACCTATCCAATAAATTGGATAAATAACATCCAAATGCGTGGCAAAAATGTGCTAAAGCGCCGTCATGCATGAAACACATTTGCTTTCGGATCTGGAGTGGCATATCTTCTAGCAGTATTGACAGTATACAGGGTCCATTATGAAAATAATGCGCATTATCTATGAAAAATAGATTTATTGATCGTACTGGTACTCTCCCCCTGCATCAATATACTTTCGGAGACGTGTCTGCTACGCCAGAAACGCACCCTAAAACTCCTCGACAGGAATGTCTTTTAATAACCCTGCAACATGCGTTTGGATGTTTTCCACAGATTTCCAATGCTTTTATTTCATCTCTCTCTTCAGTCGGAAAAACAAAAAAAAAGTCGCACAAAGCTAAGTCGGGACTGTAGAAGAGCTAGGAGACCACCGAGGTGTTGCTTTAGACCAGGAAGTTGGTAACAATAACGGCCCTTTTGACTGGGGGCATTGTCATAGTGGATCTTGACCGTGTTTTTAAGTCAATCTTTTGAGCACCTTGAGGAAAAAGGTTGAGTTGACAGTTTCTCTTTGCGGTACAAACTCAAAATAGACAATTCCTCAGACGTAAAAAAGATAATAAGCATCGTTTTGACGCGAAACTTGCTCATTCGCGCTTTCTTAAAAAGAATGATTTTTGTACCTTTTCAAACATCCAGGATTCGTCTCTTGTTATGACAGAGTTGAGAAAATCCGACTCATTTTAAATCAAATCCAAAAGTTCTTAACACCGCAAAATTGCGCTACAGAACCGTGTTACAAAGTAGAAAAACACACTTCACGCGGAAACACGTCTTTGCCGCTCAGACAATCAAAGCAAGTTGGCGACCGTCTGCGTTGGAAGAGCAGATCCTCCACCACATTTCCTGACCGGATTTACCGGGCTGGTATGAATAGTCGCGTCACAATAAAACCATACGCATTACTTTTATAATAGACCCTGTATATCACCTTTCTCGCCGGCAAAAAATGCGATACAATAAAAAGGTCGCTGATATTCCAATCACACGTTTAACAAACATCAATGTTGATAACGAGTTTCTATTATTGCGTGATTGTCTTCGGTCCATAAATAATTATTATAAAAACTAGTAATAGTTTGCTTTATCAGTAAAAAACAATCATCTATAAAAACCATTGATACAAAACATCTGTTAGTACAAGTGCTTGTATAGTTGTTCTCTTAAAACTCTGTTTAGTGTGAGAGTAATCTGCCTTATACTTATATCCGGACGTTCAATTTGATTAATAACTGTTTCTTGAAGCTCTACTGCCCTTTTTGGAGTCGTCGACAATCAAATGTTCTTTTTAGAAAACTTCCATTTTCATAAAAACGTTAGTGGAGACAAGCAAATATGGTCTAATGATGTATTAGTCGTTAAAATTTCTTCGTAAAGACGTCCAATAAACTACTATTGGCACAATCGTATACAAAATGCATATCGTACATTTTTGCATTTGTGTATTAAAAAATAAAAATATTTTTAGAAAGAGTTACAGCATAGCAAAAAACCAATTCCAGACTTACGAACCATATGTTTAAAAAAATTCTAAGCAAAAAAGTTTAAAACTCTATTTTCACGAGTATGGAAAGAGCGACTGGCAATCCATACCTAGTACCACCCACGCCAAGTATCCGACCAACTCAACTCAAGCTGCATGTGCCCAATCTGATATGTTTGATTTGATCCAACCTAACAACAACCCAGAAAAGCATCCGAGAACTGAACTCAAACATAAGAAAAGTCAACCAACCACCACTGGCCAACATGGTTCTCTCACTAGCAAAAGTAAACTTAGAACCCTAGAGTACAAAACTCATAAAGCAGCACCAAGAAAACTTTATCTCAAGACTTAGGTAAACCACATTACCCAAACCAAAAAACCTCGTCCGCAAAGACCTATGTCACAAAGAGTAATTGTCAACACCACGTCAACAACAACGCAGTACGAGGAACAGCTCTACACAAGCCAGATGCCAGCAAAATCTTAAGAATTGTAATAGTAAACTGAATTCAAACTATAGTGAGTCAAACCACAACCAAACCTAATATTAACAATAACAAAAACGACAAATACCCTCGATGATAAAAACAGAGTCACAAAAGTAGAAAGATTATTACAGGCACATGATTTGCAGGAGCGTAACTTTAAAGTCTAGAAAACCTCGTCACGCCTGAATTTACCAGTTTCAAAACCATAACAACTAACCCGCTTTCACCAAACCAGAAAAGATATCCACAAAAAGCATCTACCGGCCGCAATAGACCAAAATCACTTGTTCTCTGAAATATATCTTTAACGACCTCCGCCAAGACCTTGTAGTCCCCAAGCACCACCACCATTAAAAAACATCTACCGGACTCAATAAGCCAAGATCACCTATTCCAGAACTCATAAACTGAAAAAACATACCAACCAAAACCTTGTAGTACCTTCGAGAGTATCCAATGCCTTCAACTCCAAAATGCAATTTCCTGAAAGGACAGCTACTCCTGCAACGGCAGTTTTCAAAAGGAAACCACCAAGCCCAAAACCTCGCACAAACCCCACAATAACGCCCATTTTTTTCCAAAAAACACCATCAGCCTAAGAGGAATCGTCATTAACAGTCACCTCCATCAAGCGTAAACCGTAATAACTGGCGCCTAATCTAGAGCAACTTGCAAGTAAATGCGCCGCAAACCAACAAACCCGTCTCCACAAAAACCTTCCTACAGCCGGAAGAGCTACTCCAAAAAATTAAACAGACTTTGAACAAAACTGGAACCACTTCCAGATGCTTCTACTACCTTGAAAATGTCTCTAAACTCAAAAAGCTCAACTGTACTATCAATTGATTGAAAACAAAACTTACATAGGTTTTGCTATTATAAGCAAAAACCCTCGCAAAAGAATCTTTATACTTATACAATGTACCGTTAATCAGGGTAGATGTCGGTCAAGATTACCACATACAAAAAACCTTTAAAAAAGAAAACCGAGCAAACCCAAGCACGACCTAGATAAAAATCCTAAACTAGAAGCTAGAAACAAATGGAAATCCGCACAGACTCAAGTCATTCAGCAACAAAAAACAAGCCAAGATCTGTAGCAAGGTATACCGCTCCGACATCAAATCTGCAGATGCCTAATCTGACGTTTGATATGATCAACCTAACCTTCCCAGGAAAGCACCCAAAAATTAAACTCTCACTACCAAACGCAAACCTTAAAAGACAAACATAAGATCAACAGAGAGCATCAGAAAGTCCCCCAAACCGGAAAACTTCTTCAGCAAAGTCGCAAAAGTAGCAAGATTATTGTAGGTAGATAAACAAAATACCGCCGCACCTTACATAGCCAGTTAGTTCCACAGCCAGCTTTAAGGCCATAACAACTCCTCCGCTTCCACCAAACCAGACAAAATATAGTAAGAGCATCTACCAGCCAAAATCTGTTCCATGATGCCAATTCCCTAAAAGATATCTTCAATGGCCTCCGCCAAGGCCCCGTAGTCCCCAAACCACAGCATCCACCGTCCGCAACAAGATGTAGAACAAGGAATAACGCCAAAGTTTCATTTATAATACCACAAATCACGGCAGTGGTTGAAATAATCTTTCTTAAACACAAACTATGTTAATTGAAACCAAAATGACGACCGTAAAAGCACAAAAATATATATATATTTTTTAAATTTGATTATTGTTTCTAAAATACATTTCTTCGCTCACAGAGCGATTGTCGGTTGTGCATCCGTACCACAAAATAGACACTGTTAAAGTAATCTTCGTTTTATTTATCAAGCAATTTCAAACTTTAATTTTTCATATGACTTTCCAACAGAATATAAAATCGATTACATTACGGATATATTTAACCCGTACAATATTTTTATGAAAACAAATTTTACGTTGTAATCGGATTACATTGATACGCTTGAAAAATATAATTAACAAATAACAGGATTATAGATTTGATAAAAATATATGAATCCGATTCTTCTTCGTCTGATGAAAATGAATCCTTAAATTCATATACATCATATTAATCGTTTCATATAACAATCAAATAAAAACAGCTCAACGAAACAATTTTATTTTTAACTAGTACAACTAAATGCTTTTATGAAACAATAGAGACTTCAAAACTGCATTGTAAATAATCAGGTAAATTACGCTTTTCCATTGAAATACAATTGCTAAATAACGACGTGACAAAATGCCAAATTCCTTTCTAGGTAATTGCAGCACTAGAACGACTCAGTGAAAATTCACTCAATTATTGAAACAATCAATGGAAGTTTATTTAATCCAAATAGTCTATAAAAATTCGTGCTGCACTAAAAGCCTTTGAGACTAATCTGTAAAGAATTGAGGCTTGTTACACGGAAAATTTAATATTCCTATTTTTAACAATGGGAATTTAATTGAATAATGCATGAACCAAAAGCATCTCTACTAAAAAGATTAGCAAATTATTTTAATTAAAGTGATTTATCTTGTTTGATGTATTTATATTAGAATAGCAATGATTAGTAAAGTATATAATAGAGTATTTAATTTAATTGAAATTGGATTAATTGTTTAATGATATGATTGTGGAAGTAAATATTTTATATTTTTGGATTTTATTAGTTAAATATTGTATCTATTTATATATCAATATACATGGTAATTCAGATTGTTTTTGGGAAACTTAAACAGTGTATTCAACTCATCAGATGTAATAACAAAAATAAAATTGCTGAAATGTTTCGAACTTTAATTTTCAAGTGACACGCATAAAATTTGCCTTTCTCTTTTCCCGATTTTAAACCAAAATGTAAATCTTGAATTGAATCTTCTTTTTAATAGCGTGCGACCAATCAAAAGCTGGCAGAAACTTCTTTGTTTCTCGAGATATTGCAGAACAAAGCAGGCTAGACTGCAACCAAACTAATTGACCCTCCTTAAACTCTAGTGGAGCGTCGGAAAAACCACAACAAATGCGTTCATCACGTGTGCGCTTTGAAAAAGTTTCCAAGGTTAACATTAAATTCACTTTCGGGTAAGCTTCTATAGTATCGGGAAAAAAGTGAGGAGAAAATGATGAAGTGGGTAGTTTACCAAAATGCAGTTCGATCGGAAGAGAGCCGGTACTTTCATGGGTAAAGTTGTTAAGAAAATTTGTACGTATGACTTAACCTAATTTTTGCATGACGCGCTTCACAGGATTACCTTGGATGTGTCGCACAAAATAAAATACGTCGCCGTTATCCTCTAGGAAAGGTTTTCTAATTCCATGGAAATAATACTTGCTGAAGCGGTTTAAGATAGTACTGGTAGTCGCCCGTTAGACAAAATTGAGTACAACGTACTTAATAAAAACGTCGAGCAAAAAATCCAACCGGTGGGATTTATAAGTTCTAGCTGAATTCTAGATATTTGATAAAAATCGCAGCCTATTAGAATGCGTTTTATAGTCCGGTGGCCGTAAAATTCATGATACGCTACAATATAATCTGCAATAAGCAATGTCGGTATACACAGGAAAACAAGCGCGTCTGTTAACAAGTAAATTATTATAGAGAAAAAACTAGTTGATGACTGGAAAAAAAAAGCGTTCAAAAAACTGTTTAATTTAGGATCGGCCCGTTGTTCACTCGGTAAACGTCGGTTTACAACAAATTCGTATTTCTGCAAGAATAGCACCCATCGCTCAATCGAAGAGTGAGGAGCCGTCGTAAGTTCATATACGTAAGGGATCGGTAATCCGATAAGATGGTAAACTTGCGGCCTAATAACAAAATTTGCCATTTGCGGAGTGCGTGAAGTATGCCCAACAATTCCTTTACAAAAGTAGACTAAGGTGTTTCCCAATCTGGAATAAGCTATTACTTGTATGCAGTCTCTTACCTGATGAAAAACTGCGCCTAAACCGACTTCATTAGCTTTACACTGGACTATGTAAGAACAGTCTTGCCGAAAATAACATATCAAAACTTCTTTCAAATAATCTTTGAAAGGCCATAATTTGTTCGGAGCCCTGGTCGCATTTTGCAGATTTTCGCAATAAGCGAGTGAACTAGCGTAGAAAAACTTGTAATTCCAAAAAAAGCTTGTAGTTGCTTTACATTTTTTAGGATAAGAAATTCTTGTAGAGCTTGGACCCGTCGAAAGAAGATTACCAAACCAGTTATTATTTTTTCGTAGTCGTAAAAAAACTAAATTAAAATTATTCAAATGTTTTACTTGTAGTGATAAGAACATCATCCACATAGGGGTTGACAAACTTATCAAAATCTAAACCCAAAACTTGATCCAAACACCGAGTAAACAAGCTTTCGGCCGTTTTTAAGATAAAAAACAACACTCAAAACTGGTAAGCCCGTAAACCAACTTTAAATCCAGTAAACTTTCTGTGCTCTGCCTGTATAGAGATTTGCCAATAAGACGATGTAAGGTACAATGACAAGATGTAGCGCATGTTAGATAAATTCAACATTAAATTTTCAATTGGACTTAGCAACTCCGTATCCGACAAAGTCACTGAATTCAATTTCTTGCATCCAGACAAATTCAAATGGTACCATCCTTTTTTAACGAGGTCATAACTGGACTCTCAAATTGCGCGTGTTAGACAGTTCAGCACCCCATTCTTTTATCCTGTCAATATCTATTTGTACAGCCAACTGTTAGGCCACAGAAATAGGATATTGCTTCACAGCAAACGGCGAAGGGGCGGATGGTAATATACTGTGTTCATAGACCGTGGTTAAAGCAATCCAAAAAAACTGCTCGGTTTGTTTTTCGTCAAGATCAATTCCGGGCTACAAGAACATAACATCAACGCCGTTTGCCTCAAAAGGTAAGAAGTCATAAACCGCTAATTTGGTTTTATTTATCGCAGTTATACGTAACCTGGTGTGTGAAGAGGTGGCAGCTAACATCTTTGTAAGTCCATCTCAAATGACAACCTCACCTGAACGTCGGTACCCTCTGCTAGATAACAACCGAGGCTCTGTCAACCGAGTCGCGGCGGATTAACCGTTCGACAAAGAATTAAGGAAATGTAATTCCACACTTCGCCAATGTCGGTCACAAGCCCAAATGCAAAAGAAGGAATGATCATAGAGAAACACCTCGCTAAAAAACATGGGCTCAGCTGGCCCGGCTGATAGCACCCATTAAGGGCCGCTGCCTAGGGTACAGATGAAAACCGGTCAACGAAAGAGGACGAAAGGGTCTCAACGGTGAAAGTGGCGGAAGAACTAAAAACTCGCCAACACGTTTGGCAAGCGTGGTATTTTAATGCCAAATACCCTTCAACCTAAACAGATTAAATCCAATAAACAATATACCTAGTGGAGTAAAGACACAAACTCAGAATCTCCCATTGATTCACCAGATTCAGTCAGCCTCATGGATTCTGGGGGAGGCACGGATTTGATAAGCAAAAATAGCACCCAAAAGATCCAAGGAACAAAAATTCTCATAGCAACATACAACATCGAAACCATGAGAAATGATGAACACCTAGAACAACTCAAGGAACCATTATCCAAGATAAAATAGGACGTTTTAAGACTAAGAGAGACACGCCTGCCCGTAAAAAAAACACCACCCTAAAATCCAAACACACGCTATACCAGTATAACAAAGAGGCAAATTCAAAGAACGATCGAGGAGGAATAGCACTACTCATAAATAAATCCATACAACACATGGTCTGTAGAGTGAAAGCTAGATCCAAAAAGGTTATATACATCACTCTGAAACTCGACAAAAAATACAAACTTCAAATAATTCAAGCCTATGCTCTCACAAGCACCTCTAGCAACGAAGAAGTAGAACTATTCTACGATGACAGTATACACGTGCTCAAAAATCAGATAAAACCCAATATTCAGTAATCATGGAAAACTTCAACTCAAAACTAGGTCTAAAGAGGAAAGACGAAACATACCAACTATCAGAAGCTTCGGTCTAGGAGAAAGGAACGGCCTGGGAAAAATGCTTATAAATTACCTGCAAGACAAACACCTGTTCTGCATGAACAGCTACTTTGAGAAACCAAAACAACGGAGATGGACATGGTTAATATATAATAATATGAATACGATCATAAACGTCTCAGTGATAAATAACTTCCACACCGGCAGCAACCACAGGTTAATAAGAGCTGCTCTGTTAAGTAACACTAAAATAGAACAAAGAAAAATGCTCGAGAAGAAACCCTTTCCAACTATAAGCCACCTGAAACAAAACCAGGACCAATACTTAAAGGAAATATCAACTAAGATGAACTATACAAACCTTACGACACTAAGTATCGATAAATTAAATTAAAAAATTGTAAATGACATACAAACAGTCAATAAGAAAATTTGCACAAAAATAAAACTACAAAAAAATAAAAAGATAAACAAAGGTACAATAACACTCATGAAACAAAGAAGTAACCTAAATCAAAAATCGAACGAATACAGACAATTTAGCAAAACCATCACTAAAGAAATCAAGAGAGCAACTAGAAGGCAAAACGCAGAAGTCATAAAAAATAATAAAAAATAACAAGAACATGAAAATACTTAGAACACAAATGTCAAAAGGAAAAACAAAAATCCATAACATTAAAAATAAGGACCGTTAAGGTCAACAACAAAGAACAAATTCTCGAAATTTTTCAAAACTTTTACGCAGACCTTTACAGATCCCACATACCAAGCACACTAAGTACCAACAACGAGTTAATACAGAACGTCAATTCAGAAAACATACATAAGAGAAATAGATATCCCCAAAATAAATAAAGCTCTTAAAAAGCTAAAAAACGGGAAAGCTCCAGGCAAAAACAAAATATCAAGAAAAATGTTAAATCTAGGGGAGGGGACCTTATTAAATACAGTAAAACTTTTACTAAATAAATGCATTGAAGAAACAAGAATACCTACTGCCTGGAAAAATTCTGAAGTAATTCTGATACACAAGAAAGGGGACAATAAAGACATTAAGAACTATAGATCCATTAGCCTGCTATCACACCTTTATAAACTATTAACAAAAATCATAACAAATCGCCTAACAAACAAACTTGATTTTTACCAACCTCCAGAACAGGCTGGCTTCCGTAAAGAGTTTAGCACAAGGGATCACATACAGACCATCCGCACATTAATTGAGAAGTGAACAAAATATAACGTACCCATACATCTAGCGTTTATTGACTATAAAAAAGCGTTCGATTCTATCGAGTTCTGAGCAATCTTTACTGCCATGAATAAAGCCAGAATCGACTCACGATATACACAATTAATTCGACAAATATACCAAAATGCCACTTTTAAAGTGACACTAGATGAGGAATCGACTACCGAAAAGGTCAAGATAGATAGAGGGGTCAGGCAAGAAGACACCATGACACCAAAGCTGTTTACACTCGCTTTAGAAGACGTTTATAAAATATGCCTTGGGAGAAGAAAAGCATAAACATAGATGGCAAATATATAAATCACTTAGATGATATTATATTAATAAGCTCAGACATCCAAGAACTTTAGGACATGCTAGACCAACTAAATACAGCATCACTATCAGTTGGCCGAAAAATAAACTTGGAAAAGACCAAGAAGTTGAAGCCCAGCCATATCAAATGGACGAACACGTAATCAAACAAGTGAGCGAGTACATATACCTAAGACACCAAATAAAACTAAGGAAAGAAAATCAGGAGGCAGAAATAACCAGAAGAATAAGTCAGAGCTGGGCTGCTTTCGGCAAACTCAGACACATACTTAAGAACCTAGCCATACGGCACTGTCTAAAACAAAAAGTATACGACATGTGCATATTGCTCGTTACGACGTATGGCCTGGAAACGATGGCATAGACAGCAAAGAGCGCAAACTTTTTAAGCTTTACTTGGTATAAGCTTAAGAGACAGAATAACAAACCAAGAAATCAGACTGCAAACCAAAGTCAAAAATGTGATTGAACAAAGAGCAGAACTTAAGTGGAGCTGGGTAAGACACGCAGCCAGGGAAAACACCGACAAATGGACCCATAGGATTACTCACTAGAGACCAAAAGCCACAAAACAAAGCACTGAAAGACCGCAAAGAAGATGGCTCAACAACATCAAGAAGACGGCGGGAAAAGAATGGCATCAAATCGCAAAAAGAAAAAATATAATATAGATTAGATTTAAAAACGTAAGTCTATGTCTAATATGATGGAGTAACATAGTTGATAAAAAAAGAGGTAGTATTTGATCGGTCACCTTCTTCTGTTTTGGGGTAAGCAAATACCATGTATCGGAATTATTAAATTTGTTTGCCGCTGAAACCAAAAGCGGTTAAAACAAACAAATTAACAAATAACTTATGGTAGAGAAACTAACCACCTTGCCGCTTTCTTTATACAATTTTTCCTAATTTGCATTTCTAATTTATTAAAATCAAAATGCAAATAACGTTCGATATTTTGCATGCCAATACATAACTTTAAAAAATAAAGATAAAATATCTTTTGACATTTGATATACAATTAATTTAATTAGTTTTCTGTTATCAACCTTTAAAAATCTAATCTTCCGTATCGTAATGGCTCCATTACAATACGCGTTAAATAATAAAATCCCGATTTTTTTAATAACTCCATAGCAATATTAAATAGCGTGTCGTGATGAAATGATTATAAAAGCAAAATAGAAAAAAAAAATCCTTTTAATTCTAATTAGATTTCAAAATCCATATAGATATATCATTAATAGTGCTACCTTTGTTTGACATTTATATCAGAGAAAATTCATTATTACGTTAATTAAATTAATTAATTATTTCAATGAATATGCATGATGTGTGGGGGTGCAAAATTATAATGAACTCGCACAGTGCATATATTTCAAAATAATATTGTTCAATACTTTCTCTAGTAATGATATTTGCAATGCCATTTTATGTAAATGTTTTATTCGCCAAAACACTAAACTAAAATATTGAGTATCATAATAATTGAATCATGAATAAAGGATAAGTATTATTTTCATGAATAGCTAGTATTTGTGGTGGATGCGCCGGGCAGCAACTCAATATTTACTTTATTCTACAATACTGAGAAACTGATTTATATCGCACGATTACTTAAAATCTCAAACAATAACGTTTATGATTTTATGACAATTAAACTAGTCGCTATGTTGGTTGTATTGTAATTGTAAGTAGTGTTTGTTGTTGATCTAGCTGCTACTACTGCATTACCGACCTACTTACAAAAAAATAGCCATAGTTTAAGTTTAATAAAAAAAATCAATCAATAAATAAAAATAATATAATACTAAATATTACAAACTAATACTAAACATAACAAAAATGATTAGATTATAGTAAAATTTTATTTTAATTATGAAACTTCACTTTTACAAGAAATACGCATAACTTATTTAACAAACGGTATATACAATATTAGATTATTATACAACTTTGTGTAGATTTATTCGCAAATAATTGCGTTTTATTCCATTGTAAAATTTCTGCTAGACTTGAAATTTAAAATAAATGGTCTTATCGTACATAAAGAGAAATTTAAATTTCTAGCTGAACAAGTTTGCTTTGAGAAATTAAAACAGTTTAATATGTAATTCAAATCCAGAACAAAGTTTAATATAACACTATCAGTTTAAACTAACAATACGGTAAAAGCATAAAATACTTTATTAATTTCATTGTTTTCATTCATTAAAACGTATTTTAAATTGTAATTGTATTTACTGGTTTTACTGTTTAAATTATTTATTAAATTTATTTAAAAAATAATTTTGTCTGTCTAAAATATTTTCTAAAATATTAAATTTAAATAATGTTTTTGAATAGATTATTCAATATGAAAAATAAATATTATATAAATATCAAATATGTTATATAAAGATGTTATCGACAGATTCTAGAAATGGTATTCAGTATGTTGACAACTCGTTACTGCATAATTACAGGACAAAGACTATCTGTGAGTGATATTGTTATCCAATTCTATAGGTAACGAGATAGGATAATATTATCTACTGTATTGTATAGTAATAACAACTGATTAGTATTATGTAATTTGATATTTTTGTTACATAATTAATAACTTAAACATGTAGTTACACTACTTGCAAAATTAAAGCGCAATGACAATTGAGTAATAATAAATCTTGTCAATCATCCTTGACTAAATATAATTATTTTTATTCTATTGGTTAAATATTTAGTTACCTTTTATATAACTTGTTTGTATAAAGTATTGTAAGTCTAAAATAAGATAAATCTATGTACAAATATACTTAAAGAATCGTGAAATTTTAAATAAAAGTAGAAATACCTGTGCGCTTTAAAATTCTTAAGAAATGCAATCTTTTGTTATGTCTCACCTAAGCGGCATCGCTAGGTAATATTGAATTGGAATAAAACCACAATTTAATCAACATTTGCATTACATCATAAATACGTAGTAAAACTTGTTCATAAACATCACAATTGATAAATCTTAAATTGTTATTTAATAATTACAAATTTCAATACAAAACATCCTAAACAAATCTATTAAATAATGTAATTATAAATATCAAAATATTGTACAATAAAATAGATAATTTTCCAAGCAAACGATCGGATGGTATGGATACCAAAGTAGTGTTGAAGTTTATATAAACTTCGTAGCATAAGAAAGGCGGAGTCTAAACTACCCATGAACGTCTTGAGCTGAAGATTTATCAAGCGTTTAAAGCAAGGATACCCAAATGTTTATCCTGACGTATTATTTTTTGTTACAAATTTATTGTGCGACGCTTTACAATATACATACATAATATATATTAGTACTATACCATTAGTACTCAATTTAATTTAATAATACACTATACAGTGCAATATTAACGCAATTATTCAATAGTTTAAGAATTCTATTTTAATCTTCAATAAATTATTAGTTAATGTTATAATATTGAATAATAAAAAACAATAAATAAATAAAAATGATAAAAATAGTTCAAATGTTGGATTCTATTAAAAAAATAATATGCCGTATTGTCAAATAAAGTTTAAGTATTAAATATTTTACTCACGCTTACAGTTTCTGCGTTCCATAAATCATTTTGTTGCTTACCTGTAACAAAAGAAAATAATTAGATAACATATTACATTGATGGCATTATCGTACTATAGTATATTTCCAAAACTCTCTTTAAATTTGTCAATTTATTGAATAATTTTAACAACTTATTTAATCTGATTAATTGACGTCAATTTTACAACAATTTATGGCCTTTACAAACAATTTTCAATACTGCCAACTGTTGCTGTTTATGTTAATGTTATAAATAAAAACCTGTAAAATAGTAACCACAATTAAGCATTTCAAAATATTATATTTCTTAATTGTTTGGTTTCTTAAAACGCAAAGTTTAATAATTATTAGTGGATATTATTGTGGAATTTATTGTCTAACACAGTTACATTGTGCTTTTTAAAGTTAATTGAAATATAGTTAGTAATTCTAACAATTTGTTGAACTGTCCCATGTCCCTATCAAAATCCAAATTGTTAATTTATTGTCAGTTTATGTGTTCTTTCATATTTGTCTATTTTGTCCATGACAACTCTCACGGCTATTTTACTAAGGGTCATCAATGATGATATAAGCCTGTATGACGATGGGGATGAAGGGTAGAAAAGTGTAGTAATTTTAGCATTGCATTAACAATGTTATTTAGTAGTGTCGGTACTTTGTCTTGTTTCCGCTTTAATGCTATCAACATTTTCCACATGTTGTTGTCTTTATGTGAAAGAGATTTAATTTTGTTTTTCCACTCTTCGCCTCTATGTATTTTAATGTCTTGTCTGATTTTTTTTTGTAATGTCGTCCATGATAGTTTTATCTGCAATGTCTCTCGTCCTTTGCCATTTTTTTCTAAAATTCTTCCAAAATTTTATAGTCTACAATTTGTTGTGGTAGTTCGTCTTTATGATTTAATGTCAGAACTTTGATAGTTTTTATTTTACAAATTAAATTGCTTTTGTCATTCTGTCATTTCGATGTCATCAACAGTCTCAATTTTGTTATTTATAGTATTTTTTTTAACAGTTGACTGTACCTTGTCCAATCTGCCGACTTGTTGTTTAGTCTTGATAAGACAAAGTTGTTTGTTACTGTTTATAGAAACTTTCGATTAAGATATAATCTGAATTCAATTCGTTAAGTAAGGCAAAGTCGATTATGGTTGGTGTTGAACCGTTACATATACAATGTATGTAACTTGCTGAGTTAAGATTAATATGTCGTGTTTAATTTAAATGTTGTATAAAGTGGTGCCATTGGGAATGCCACGATGACAATTCCAAGTGTGGTGTTTTGAGTTCAAATTGTTCAAAACCAAGACACTATTTCCCACATCAGTAATCTTTGAATATTGTCATTTGATATTTGATTGGTTGGCAGATTTTTTACCTCACCAAATTTACTTTTTAAACCATTAGCGTTACATGATACAACTAATTTAATTTTAATTCAAAATCTGCAAATACAAAAAAATTATCTCCCTGCTTCTTCCAATAAGATAATTTTGAATTTAATTCTTTCACTAATTGTACCATGGAGGCTATATTTATCACTTCATCAATGTTATTCTCATGGTTTGGTATTTGGTATAATTGGTATAATTTAGTAATCTTTGGTATTGGCTTTGTTGTTGCTGTTCATCTTCTTGTCGCTGCAATGGCTGTTGCTGTCGTTAATTGCACTGTTCCGTTTGGCTCTGTAAACAAATTCTGTACTCCTCTCATTTGTACCCAGGCAATTGTTTGTCGACGCTAGAGCATCTACGTATTTTGTTTCAGCTAGACGCCATGGCGCTGGTGATGTTCTAGACCCTCTTGATTGTTGCATACTTTATAGTTTTTAAAGTAGATTTTACAACTGATCAACTTGGCTGGGTGAGGTCCAATGCAGTTTACACACATAGCAGCATATTCTCTTGTTTTTTTGGAAAATGTGTGTAAAGCTCTAGCACACTTTAGGTAACGTGGGTTTACAAAAAAATTTATTGTTGCATGTATGTAGATGTACCTCACTTTATCAATCAGCTCTAATTTTGTTTGTAGTTGTCAAAATATATACGGAAAATTTGATTTCTTTCATAACTTTTTAAAATTTAAATTTAATACACAAGGTGAAGCAGAATAAGAAGCGATTTTAAAAAGTCTGTTAAAAAGCAGATTTTTGTTTTCTCAAATATTTTTTTTTATTTAGTTGAAAAACATAAAAAAGCATTAATGATTTTATTTTATTAAGATGACGTCCGTTTAGGTCTACACATTTTTCCAATCGTGATCTGAAATTATTCATTACGTTCCGCCGCAGCATTGCTTGATTAATTTGGTCCAATTAACTCCACAAGAAAAAGTCACACGATGTGAGGTCCGGTGAACGAGGAAGCCAGGTAATGTCCCGATTTCGAGAAATCACATGATTTGGAAATAATACATTAATAATATTCATGCTTACTCTCGCTGAATGAAAGGTTGCTCCGTCCTGTTGAAAAAATGTTTCCTCGTTAACTCCATACCGTGCAAACTGTGGTAAAAAAAGTTTTCTAACATATGGGCGTATCTTTGAAAGGTTACCGTCACAGCATTGCCACGAACATCTTCAAAAAAGTAAGACCCTGATAAAAACATAGCGCACCACATAGTAACTTTTATGAAGTGAAGGGATTCTTAATGAATTTGTCTAAGATTCAAGGCACTCCAATATCTAAAGTTCTGCTTGTTAACATAACCTGAAAAATGAAAATGGGCTTCATCACTCATCCATAAATGGTTTACAATGTCCTCATCTTGATTAATTAAATCTAAAAACTGTTCACAGAATCGTTGTCGAGTCACATAATCGGTTTCTTTAAAAGACTGTACTGATTGGATTTTGTTTGGATGGAGATGTAGGTTCTTATGCAAAATTCGTCCGACAGTTCTGTTTAAAATTATAAGTGCAGTGCTATGTCGGCGAGCTGAACGACGCGGGCTTCGTTCGATAGCAATTTTTACACGCTCGATATTCTTGGAAGTGCGTACTAATTTTGATCTTTAAGGCTTCTTTCTTCTTGTTGACAAAGTTTCCTCAAAGTTTCTAACCCAATTTTTAATGGCATTGGCAGACGGAACAGGTCGATTACGATTAATGTTGAAATAGGTGCAAAAAGCACGACGCGCTCGTACGTTACAATTACCATTTTGATACCCGCTGCTGAGAGGTCCACTGGACCATTATTAGTAAATGCTAATACGTAAAAAACATAACCAATAACGCCGCTACCACCTTCCAACATTACGGCGCATTTGGCGGGATTTTTAAAATCTGCCCCACCTTGTATTTTAAAAAAATCAAAAATTATTTCTTCATGTGTAAGGTTTCCTGAGTCTTATCACCATAAAACTGATACTTTTTCCTATTTTAAGTAAAAGTATAAAAACTCAGTTCCTCAACGTTGAATGCCTCTTTCAGAAGCCTATAGTCAATACAAGCCTTGTCTGTTCGACACACAAGTTTTATTCACAAAAAATGATCATTAGCGTTCATTTTAATAAAATTAAAAAAAAATTACATTGTCAAGCTCTGTATGCAAGACTATAGGTGGAAGTTTTACTAATTTTGTTAACACTACACTATTTTTAATAAATTATTTACAGAATTTGAAGTATTAATTAAAGAGTTGACTGATAGCTGGAGAGAGATTACCACTCACAACAACATCTTCAACAATGCTCATTTTAGTGAGCGCTTGAAATCTATTGTGAGTTAGTACATCCACGCTCCTTTTTGTACCTGATCAGGGGCAACAGATAATTTCCTTTTTAATGTTTTATGAGTCTTCTTATACAAACGGAGTATTATAATAAAGCGCGTATTTGGGAACGCTGGAGGTGATACAGCGGCGTGAAACAGTGATTTTCACAAAAAAATCGCTGACTAGACCATTCCGAAGTAAACACTCCGGACACTGTCACGCTAGAATAAAATGCTATTGTCGCAAAAGTGCTGGGCACCTTTACCTTCAAGCTCGTATCAACCCTCCTTCCCACCATAATTGCTAAGGATTTCAACTCCAAGCACCCAGCCTGGAAAAGCGTCACAACCAATGTCAAAGGTAACGCATCCAGACAAACCCACTCGTTACCACGACGATGGTCACCAAAGACACATACTTGATGTAGCAATACTCAAAGACATCACAAATCAAGATTAAAACAAACAATGCCCTAAGCACAACCCAGTATTACTAAAGTTCTATAAAAAGGAACCAAATAAGGAGAGAAAAAGATTCGTTACCCTCACAAACTGGATCTTAGAAATCGTAAGATCCTATATGCCCTTCATAAGTCAAAACGGCCATAAGGTTGCACACAAATCGGTGCCAGCAAAAAACTTTGGAATCGACCACAGAAGATAAAAACCTAATCTTCCACATTATTTTCAAAACCTTGAGCAATAAAAGAATCCCCATTCCAGTAACTCATAGCAAGAATGGGCTTCAATACTCCGTCAAGGAATAAGCCAAAGCATTTGCTGGCTCAAAATACAATGCTCTATGACAGAAAACACAGTTCTAAAACACGCCAAAAAAAGTTCACAAAAAAATCAGTAATTTCTTGGATTCTTCCAATCCAGACGCCCACAACATATAAACTTAATTTCCGCCCACCCACACAAGTGTTTGTGATTAAAAAAATAGATCAAAAATACTTGCGTTAACAAGCAGAACACCGACTGCCGGATCAAAAATTTAACTAAAGTTCCCGCGTACCCACGCAAGTGTTTGTGATTCAATTTTTTGCTCAATGCTACTTTTGTGGGTGAGCGGAAGACTCAGTTCATGACAGCGGGACAGTAGTTTTAACTGGAATTCCCGCCCACCCGCTCAAGTGTTTGTGATCTGTTTATTTTTTTGCTCACAAACACGGCGGGCAATTCATTGATTGCAAGTTCTAACTGAAATTACCGCCCACCCTTGCATAACATGTTAAAGAATCAAATCAAATTTGTTGCTTAGCAATTGACAGATGACTTACTGTAGTCGTTTAACCTAAAAAATTAATTATAAAACTAATTTGACAGATGACTTACAATAGTCGTAGTGGATAAGCGGGGCACTCAGTTCATTGATTACGTGACAGTAGTTTCAAATCGGGTTCCCGCCCAAGAGTTGGTAATCCAGTTTATTGATCACAAACACTTAGGCGGGTGAGCAGGGTACTCAGTTCATTGATTGCCAAACAGTAGTTTTACCTAGAGTGAAATTGAATCTCTTCATTAGACGGGCAGAGCACTGATTGCTGGATAGAAGTTTTAACTCCCGCCCATAACCTAAAAAATAGCTAATTGAATCTGTCGCCTCGCATAACGTAAAAACTATTATTAATTAAATCTAGTTTTTTGCATCACAATTGACAGATGATTTAGAGTGGTTGTGCATGGCCTAAAAATGAAAACACCGCTAAACAGCGTTCGTCCTTCTCGAATCAGAAAAATATCAAGGCTCAAAACTCAATTTCCTAACAGACCTCTGAAATCATTCTAAGCAATAATGGCCCTCAAAAATATTGCAAATGCAATCTAACGTACAAAGCACATTCCAAAAGATTGAAACAACTCGCACGTAAACAACATCCTAAAACCTAAAAAAGACCAAAAGTTTCGCCAAAACTATCGACCCATCAATCTTGCACTTTAAGTAAGATCATAGAAAAGGTAATCTTGGACATAATTCAAGAATACACGGAAGTAAACTCTCTACTCGCACACCAACAAAAGCAAAGTACTAAAACTATACAGACTCAAATTTCTTCTGCGTCTTATAAAGTTGATAGCTTCATATCTAAAACGTAGAATTAAACTGGGTTTAAACCCCATCCCACAGCTTATCTTTAATCAACCCCTTAAAACCCCCAAAATAAAAGTACATAAGCCTTACTGTCTCAAAATTAGAACTAACTCAAAAAGTAAGAAAGCTTGGGTCGGCCTTCCTTTTAAAAGTAAATCCAACACTTTAGTCTTTAGAAGATTCCCCTCCTAAACCACAACAAAATAAAAATGCGGTAGTACTGAAAAACGTGCATTTTTGGTAACCACTGCCAAGTGAAACAGAGAGAGATAACCGTTCTTGCTGATAAACGTTCAATTTTATAAAAAAGGTTCCATAAAATATTTTTAATTTATTTTAAAAAAATTAAGTTTTTGAGTCTCAGGTTGCAAAAGAATAGTTTGGAAAAACAAATTCTTGTTCGTGCGTCTTTACACCCATTAATATTTTTAATGTTCCGCAATGATCAATCTACGCCTATTTATTTTATAAAAAACTTACTGAACCAAAAAAAATATATAAAAACAAATAATAGAGTAGAGATCCATAGAATTATCTACAACCATCAGCGATAAAAGAAAAACAAAGAAAGCAGCGACATCATCCTACTTTTACAGAAATCTCATTCAGGAAAAAGCCTAGAAAGAACCTAAAAAAAACAGATATTTGAAGCAAATCCAGCTAACAGACACCAATCGCAAGCTAAAATTTTAATACCAATTAGCAACGACAAAATACCCAAGGGTAAAAACAGCTCGTGGCTCAGTACAAACAAATAACTTTTTAGTTTTGATTATATAATAATATTTTTCATTTTATTTCTTAGTTATCTATCACCTACGGCCAATCAGATATAAACTTCCGACTCTAGTTTCATATTTTATATTGATTTCTAAAATCAATAAATAAGACAATAGAAGCAATAAAATGTTCTAAATATAACTAAACTAATACAGATAAAACTTGACTTTACAATTATCTATGTATCTAATATGCAATGCAATTTCGTTGCAGAATACAAAAGTTTCAACTTTATGTGCAGTACATTTTCTTTAAAACTGAATACAATCCCGCATATGTTGATATTCAGGCTTGAAAATAATAAAACACAACAAAATAAAAATATAACAAATAAAACAAAGGAATGTAGGCAAAATTAAATTTAATAATACAATGCTCAAAATGAAATTTTCTCTTGTTCTGTTTGCATGACGTATTATTAATAAAACTAGCGATGCATACAATATGAAAAATATAACTCAACTGTGATATTTGTAGAAGTTAGACAATATTAAATATTTAAATAAGTTTGCAATAAAAATACTTAAAGAAATAATTTTATTAAAATATGCTTTTATTATAAGATATTATACAAAAAATTAATATAATTAATTACAGGCGATTCTTGTAAAAAACAGACAATGTAATGCCCCATTTGTGTCAACGAATATGCTTTTGACAGAAATATATGTATAAAAGTAACCGTACTTTTTTTTGCGTATTGTTTGAACTAATTCACTCTAGTAACTGAAAACAACAATGAAAGTCTTTTTCAAAAAAATAAATTAGAATGATTTGAAAACACATTTTAATATTAATTAATTAAAACTAGATTTTAATTGTTAAATTCGCGGAGTGTATAATAAAGGTAGAATTAAATTGAATTGGAACAATTTGAAATGAGTTTGTTTTAATAGCAAAACAGTCTTTTTGTTTTTATTTGTAAATTCTAATAAATGTCATGCTATTTAGTTATCTAATATTTGCGTAGTATATTCATCATGTTTTACCTGATAATTAAATTCCAATTATCTAAAATCGACAAAACGCAAGATGAATATTCATGTTGATTAAATTAATCAACCACATTGTCCATTAACAGTGCAGCTATAAGGTTTTTATATTTTGTTGTTATTGATCAAGTTAATATAGCCAATGGCAATTTAATATAGAAGTTAGAAATTATGAAACTTCATAAATTAATATTTCATGGTTTCAAGTATTGTCGATTGAATTATCTATTATGTTTCTATAAATACAATTAGTTTCCAAAACTAATTCTATAGGTTTTATAAAATATAAATATACATTTAACAATGCACAATTAACAAACAATACATATATATACTTTATAATTGCACAAGAAAATAGGGGTAATAATACAGTAGAAAGTTTATTAGCTGAATGAATACGTAGAGTTAAAAAGTGAGGAAATTCAACCAAATATATTTTGTTCGTCCACTCAATTTAGTGGCGACATCTTCTATGCATTAAAAAATAATCCTTTTGTTAACAAGGACCGTACACTAGATACTATTTGTATTGTACGTGTACGTACGACTGCAGTTTATTTTGTTTGAATTTATAGATTAGTCTTCCGCAACTTACATTATTTTTGCTAGAGGATTATTTATTAATGCGTATAATATTGAGCGAGTTATACAAAATATATTTAAAAAGCGTGCGTAAAAAATCGAATACAGTGTGCGCTCAGGCTAACACTGCATGAAAAACTTGAACAAAAACGTAGTCAATGCGTACACACATACTCGTATGACATAAAACCGGGCGCTCAATCTATTTATTTTAAGAATAAGAGTACAAAAGTGATACATACCTTCAAAATACCAAGTATAAAAACACATTAAGCCAGAAAAATAACCAAACCTAATAGAATACCTCCTCAAGTTGTGAAAATGATAGCTAAATAAATAACTATATACTACCTGCACTCAATATACTGGCTATTACTGACCTGAAAGTTTCCACAAATCTAAACAACAAATAAACTAGTACTGCTGGAATAAAACGCGCAAGCAAGGACAAAATAAGCCAACATTTAATCCGGTCAGTCGTTTAGATTTTATGTTACTTAGCAGATGCTACAACTACGAGATACTAGACCTGAAAAGTATAGCAAAAAATAGCGAGTCACAACATAGGAAGCTCTACTGGTCACACTAGACATTAAATGCCTTTTACTCAACGCATTAGAGAGATGTTGTCAGTACTCTAAGAAAAAAAAAACATTTTCTCATACCTGCTGCAAATGGTAGAAATAATTTTCCAAAAAGATATTGCTAGTGGGACAGTAGACGGTCCAAAAAGTTATATACAAAGTCCGCATGGATCAATTTAGAAATAGACTAGTATGGAACGAGTACTACGACAAAGTTATGTTACTAAAAATGCCATCAAATGTCTCGACTGTGAGATATGCGGACAACCTAGTGATAGTAGTCATCGTCAAAAGAAAACAAAAACCCTAATAGCTAACGCAAACAGTGCACTGCAGCAAATCCCCAATTGGATAAAAGAAAAGACTGCAAATAAAGCAAAAACAGTAAAAAGATCAAAGTAGTAACCATAAAGATGCTTGGCAAAAAAACACCACCAGCCTATGTCTACTTGCTTGCTTTATGCAAAAAGTACACTTTATAATTCTTTATCTGAGCTAGATGCCTAAAACACCAAAAGTATACAGATATTATACCATTATGTATGTAGTATAGAGCTCATACCAAACTGTGCCTCCTAACGCAATCCTTGAGCTGACTACCCATAGACCTCTTGGTAGAAGAAAAATCACAAGATAAAAAAAAATAAGAATAAACAAAAAAACAGCCCAAAAACAACAGATGTAAGAGACAACCGGCATGATGAAGTAATGCCGGGAAGCAATTCCGTCATACCTGCTTTAGGGAGGACGGGGAGGTGGTTTAACAAGTAAAAATCTACTGCTACCGGCATAGAAGCGTCCCTGAAGAAAGAAAAGAACACAGCTCCTCCACGGGGCGTTTCGCATGGGGTCCGCGCACTTGGCTTTACACTAACATTTTGATCCACAGATCTCTCTCTGATCTAAGCACAGACGTCAAAGCAGCAACTAGGTTACCTAGCCAAAAAAGCCAGTCACAAAGAAAATCTAAAACAGCCGCTGCCACCGCTACTTGAAGTGCAGCACCTATGCCCAACGACTCTTATAAAACCGCCAAAGAATACTTAGCCATCCAAGCGGCGGTAATGTTAGTGCACTCGCCAGGATTAGACAAACCTTCGATAGTACAAACCCTCAAAAAACAGCTGCTACGATACACGCCAAATTGTATAAAGCACTTCTCCACGCAAAGAAAACTAGCAAAAGAAGCAGAAAAAGTTGTGATAGAAAAACCAGCAAGATTTCAAAATCTTGTCATCCCAGAAAAGCACATGGAATACTCCCGTCAGATACCACAGATCATGCTGACCTGAATCAAAAACCACAAAAAACGGCACAATAGTTCCACGCAGCCTTAAGACGTATTCACTGCCCGCACATAGACAAGAGGTACACACCGATACGTACTCCCGACCACAATACGGGACGCATTACCGGGTAAAGAGTTATTCACAATAAACGACCTGATCGCAGCTGCAAACAACGCCAAATACGACGACGAACATATGAGGACAAACTATGCTCAGACGACAACAAAACACCCAGATAGTTGGGTCAACTCTGCAACCACGTCACCTGCAGCAATCCTCATAGCCACGCAAGCCCTCAAAATTAGAAATCCAACTTAGTAAACAAAAAGTTGCTCTTTAAGAAAGGGGATATCGCTAATATAGAAAACTATCGACCAATAAGTCTCCTATCGAATCATTACAAACTTCTGACAAAGATAATTACAAACCGTCTGACAAGGAAATTCGACTTTTACCAACCAGTCGAACAGGTAAGTTTCCGAAAAGGTTTTGGCACAACAGACCACCTACAAACAATTCACAACCTA
The DNA here is from genome assembly GCA_963932245.1 of Tachinus rufipes. Classification (NCBI taxonomy): domain Eukaryota; kingdom Metazoa; phylum Arthropoda; class Insecta; order Coleoptera; family Staphylinidae; genus Tachinus; species Tachinus rufipes. Next base: position 83,887,238 of record OZ010744.1, read on the forward strand.
ATAGAGTAAAGTGCTAAATATAATATACCGCTTCATATAGCATTCATAGACTATCATAAAGCATTTGATTCGATAGAAACATGGGCATTCCAAACAGCAATGAATACAGCCAGAACTGATACAAGATACTCTAACCTCATAAAATACATCTATAAAAATGCAACACCACAGGTTTCAATTGACAAGAACTTAGTAACAGATCTAATCCCAATTAACAGAGGCGTTCGTCAAGATGATACTATATCACCCAAATTATTTACCTTGGCCCTGGAAGATTTAAAAGATGGCAGTAGGCGTATACCTTAACCATCTACGCTTTGCCGATAATATCGTTCTAATAAGCAGCAATCCCAATGGTACTAGAACGTATGATAACAACTCCATAAAGCGTCCCAACGGGTAGGTCTATAAATGAATCTGAACAAGACCAAGATCATGAGTAGGAACGACTTACATATCACAATAGGCAACCACAAGTTTGACACCGTAGAAGAGTACGTGTACCTAGGCTACTCAATTAAATTGGATAAGGAAAATCAAACGTCTGAGATAACCAGGAGAGTACGAATGAGCTGAGCGGCGTACGGAAATTTAAGACATATTCTTAAAAACCCAAACATCTCGATAGTTCTCAAAAGAAAGGTCTATAATGCATGCATCCTGCCAGTAGCCACGTATGGACTAGAAACCGCAACCTTAAGGCAGAAAAGTGCGAAACGCCTCAGAACAACATAAAAAGCCATGGAAAAGTCCATGCTTAGAATCAGCCTGCGAGATAAAATACGCAATGCAGAAATAAGAAAGAAGACGAAGATAAAAGAAAACAAACAATTAAGCGCAAAGCTGAACTTAAGTGGCGATGGGTGGGACATGTGGCACGGTAAGACACCAGAAAGTGAACAATACGTCTAGTAAAATGGCGGCCACGACTAACAAAACGGAGCATTGGAAAACCCCAAAAGACATGGCTCGACGACATTAAACAGTCTGTGGGCCAAAACTGGCACCAACTTGCCCTAGATAGGGACATATAGAACAATTTGGAAAAGGCTTATGTCCAGCAGTGGACAGACAAAAGCTGAAAAAAAGAAGAAAAAGAAACAAAAAATGAAATCACAAAAAAACAGGTTAAAAAAAAGAGAACAAAAGACTGAAAGAAATACTAAATAAACCTAAAAAAAGCCAAAATCCCAGCCAATGCTGAAAGCAAAATCCCAAGGTAAAATTCACCCTTTAGATACTAAACCGATCAAGGACGAGAGAAAGTAAGAAAATATCAAACCCAAAAACACCTGTCAAAAAACAAAAAAACTAGCAAAGTTAGTTAGTTAGTTTAGATTTATGGCATACCAGCCGTAAAAACTATTAATGCCGTCCCCAACTTGCAAAAGCCAAAACCTATGCAAATACCACTAGACAACCTTCTAGATAACCCTATCGGCAAACAGGACCAACCAAGTCAAACTCGAAGCCCAAGCTCCAGCAAATGCCTGGACACTGATAACCAAAACACAAGTAAAAAAAAAATAACCTTGACTGTATCCAGCATACTAACAAATAAACACATTCAACAAAACCCAGAAGACGTATAGCATAAGAGCTAGCAACGTCGCAAAAAAAAATCATTTCAAGTCGTCTAGTTAGTAAAAATTTTCCATCCTTATTAGGATAACAGCTGGGAGTAGTTGCGTAAACCTGGTGGCGCAACCTCCCTGAAGAGGTGAAAATTGAGCATTTTTAAAACATTTTAAGACAAAAAAAAATTCCATAACTTTCGGTGTCACTTTACCATTATAAATCTATCTTGCCAGACAGTTTTACATAATTTAAATAATTAAAAAATCATAATTTTAAAATCAAATGTATGGCAATTTAATATATTGTAATTTCATGATAAAAAAGGTTAATTTGCCAGACAGAATACCAAACCAGACTAGCAATCAACAGAAAATGCCTGGTAAGCTAAGTACCCGCAATGACTGCAAGTCAGCGCCATCATCAGGAAGAGAGAAACTCGTCAAAACCGACAAAACCCGACAGAAAAAAGAAAAAGAAAAAGAAGAAAAAACTTGCAAATCGACCAGGACAGAGCAACGACCAACGACAAAATCCTGGTAGACAAAGTTGCCTGCAAAAACCGCAGACCAGCACCAGAAAAAAGAAAAGAAAACAAAGCTCGGGTATGGATAGGAAAAAAAACCTAAACCAAAGCTGACGCCAGCTTCAACGCTATGAAGATAGACAAGCCACCCGCCACAAGAAAGAAGTTTTGGGCAGGTATGATAAACCCCCACCTGAAAATGAAAGAACCCATCCCAAAACCACTGAACCGCCAAAACCAAGCTCCGCTGCAAAAAATGAGAGATTGTTACCAGCCTGGAAACGTCCCAAAAAAAGACTTCTTAAAGACACGACTCTTCCACCATCAGGAGCCTTCTTTAGCTCGGCCTTACACTAACGTTTTTCTCTGCAGATTTCTCTTTAAGTCCAAACGTGAAAGTAGCAACAAAGTACTTGTAAAAACCCCGTCCCAAAAAAAGCCTGACCTTACCAATCTAATTGTCACAACAACAAAAACAAAGTGCAAGTACGCAAGTACTTAGCCACCCAGCAGCAGCATTTTATGTTGAACCCGGAAGCGGCCGTGACAGATTCATCACAGACCGGGACACTACCTCGTAATTATTTTAAAATTTCACCACCGAAAAAAAAGCGTACAATCAAACCGTTTGCAGCAGCAGTATAGGCTAAAAATCCAAAGAAACGCAATATAAATAAACTTCAATCAAAACTGCAACCTATGACAATAAACGCGGCGATAGCAATCAAAGCAGCATTAGTTATCGGTGACCTAATACCGGTACAGAAAATGATCCGCAGTAGTAGGTGCAAAACAAAACACATTACTGATTATACACATAACAACTTAAAACGTTAATCATTATGTTATTGTTACAAATATCTTTGATGTCACACCAATAAGAGTAGTGAGGAGCCAAGGTTTTTTTTTTCATACAGTCCTGTTGACATGTCGTTATACTCTCTACTACTTCAAAATTTAGAATATTTAAAGATTTTGTCTGCCTTTTATGACTCACTTACACTAACTCAGACGGCTTTGTTCTCTTAAGTCTATGTATTGTCCGCTTCTACGTTTATGTGATGTAGAAGCCTTTCTTCGTGTTTTCTTGTAACTGTTTTAATTTCATCTCTGAATATGTTTACTCCACAATCTGAGTAGAGCATCAACTATTCTTCTTAGAAGTTTGTTTTAAAATGTTTGGATGATTTGAATGTTTGTTTTTGCTAACCCATCCCTAAAACTGTGCATTATATGCCTAGGTTGGTATGCTTATCTAGTTAGAAACTAACATCTTGTTTTATAGCCAACTAAACTTTAGGTCAAATCTGTTTCTTTTTATTAACATGTACCTTTCAGCTTAGTTTGGCATTTAGCGTTATTCCTAAATAGTTTTTCAAACTTGAATGTAGTATTTGAGTACCATTAATATCTATTATAATGTAGTGTGGTTTTGTTCATAAATGTTCGTAAATCAAATCGTTTTTATTGTGTTTAGTAGTGCCTAATCCACTATAGCAACAAAACTTACAGAAGCCAATAAAAGTGTAATTATCGCAGAGATGACTACATAGCAGTCAAACAAAATTGGTTGTAACAATAAGCAAAATAGTCCTAGAAGAGATATAAGAGAGAACGCAAACCCTAGCAAAATAATTTCAGTAAACAGGCACTTCAATTTTATTTAATACATTCAATATATGAGCCACTTTTTTAATTAAAATTATTTATCACACCAAACTAAGACGCCTTAATGCATGCATACGCTATTCAGGAAAATTGATTCCCAAATCCTCTCGCTGCAATGGCTATCCGATAAGTGTAACAATCCGACCAACGTATTAGATGTTAAACCGTCGCTATCGCCTTAGCCCCAACGTACGGCACCAAGCCCACTTTATCCGACGCATCAACCCTCACCCGGCGACAAACTGACACATTTTTGCTACCAGGTTTCAGGCTTTACTGTAAATAACACACGATAGTCAGTGCAAGTAGCCATTCAATTACAGCTCGAAATTTAAATTCATAAAATAGGCAGTTTTTGTAAATTATAGCTCTGTTCATCAGGATAAATATTTAAATAGAAAAATTGTATAAAATATAAATACTTCAAATAAAGCAATATAAAGAAAACTTGAGAAAAATCAGTTAGTTTATATAAATTATAAAAATATTAAAACAAAATAAATTGTCATTAAACATAAAATTGAAGTTGGCAAACAGACAAAGTATGACAGAGAATAAAATTGAAGGCTAAACGTATAACATAACTATAGCAATAAAAAGTACAATAAAACACTTAATAGAGAGCTAATTATGCCAAAAACAGTTCGAAATGATAAAAAAAAACGTATAGATGTGTAAAATTGTGCATTCAATACTGATGTATAATCTATAAAATATATGAAAAACTGAATGAAAAAAATATGTAAGCTTGTATCGGATGTAAAAACATTCAATTGTAGCGGATGTAGAAAATAACTAATAGGCTCAAGTCAAAAAAAAAAAAAAAAAAAATTGTGGTGAAATAAGAATTATTATTATTTGCATCAATTAATTACCTCAATTTATTTCATAATCTACACTCTAAAAGAGTTTTATCCGCATGCTTAAAACTGTTTTACGCAAAACTTAATTTCGAGAAACCAAACAATTTATATACAAACCATTTTATAATTCATAATACACTATAATTGAAATTTGAATATAAAAAATAAGAATCAAAAATCCTATGAAAATGTCCAATTTATACTGATCTTCGTTTAAAATTAATTATACACATATCTTGCTTTCTACTGTGTATATAAAATAACAATATTCTATATTATCATTATAAAAACAATTGTATAAAAACAAAGATAATATCAAAGAAAATATAAAATTAAAAATAATAAAGAAAACAGATAAAACTTTTTGTCAATCTTAAAATGTAAAAAGTATGTTGAAATAATTGAATGTATTTTTAAGTGAATAAGCGTTCTACTCATCTTGTTTACTTTTCCGATACTAAATCTATATACTAACATTTAAATTGTTTCCTTGCATCAATTAAAACAAAAAGTTTTTTTAAAGTTTAAAGTTAAATTGAAAATATTGTAAGCTTTAAACTAATAATATCTGTGGCTTGCACGTTGTTTACATATTACATATAAAACTTATTTGAAAAGTTGTAAATAGTTATTCCTAGAGAATTGAATTGCCGAGCTCCAAGAAAAGAAAGATTTGCATTTTACTAAAAGAGAAATTTATAACAGTAAAATTAAATATATAACAATGAAATGATGGTAATTTCAAGAAAGGAATTCCGCAATAAAATCAGATGACAATTCTACCCTTCAGGTAAACGGAGGGCAATATAGCAGTGGTTTAACGGCAGCAAGATTTACCTGTGCAATCTGGTTTTCCGCCATTAAGAGTGAACTATCAACTATCAGTGTCAGGTGTAGAGAACAGGTTATTAGACTGTGACTGCACAAACAGCATTAGCGAACAAGAACTGCACAATTCACATTTGTTATTATTAATTAGTCAAGACGTTCGCGACTGTATCCGTGTGCGCTTTAGGTAATTTCACATGTGTTTATGTTGCACTTTATGTACGTGTTTATGGAGGGTTGTTATGAAGGGGAGTGCGCCGCGACGCCTGCTTCAATACTGGGGGTGATAGGACGTCTCTCTAGACTGCCTACCCCTACCCAGACTGAATCGATCATAGGGTCCCTCCTGCGCCGTCGCTAAAATATATTATAGCTTATTCTTTTTCGGAGAGAAACCAGAAAAAAGGGACGCTGTTATAATATTTTTTTGATAGCACGAGAAAGTCTTTATATTCCTTTGACCTAACAAGAGATACGACATTCTTAGAAGAAAGAATAGAATTCAACATATATACGCGTGTGTGAAAAATTCCCTAATGCCAAAAACTAGGTCTCCAAACAACGTATAAAAACCACCACCTATCATTTTTCACGTTAATACCATCCAGTTATTTTTGCTCCTATACAAATCGCCAAGGCACAGATTCTTTATCAGAAATCGATATCGTAATTTACCATATTTTCAGTTCCTTTAGTATCATTTCCTTATTTTATACTATCAATAGTACGAATCAATGCCAATTTCTATAAGATATCTTTAAAGTATGCTCAATAACAAAAGCGTTTCGTTTTATGTGCCGTAGAATAAAATACAGAAAAATTATCTTTATATCCCCTTACAATTACTGTAAATAATACAAATTATAAAATAAATTGTCATCAAGCGTCCTCTGCAATATAATTTAGTTTCAAAACGTTATTTTCAGAGTCAGTTAATGATTAATGAAACATTGCTTCGTCTCTGATTGCATTAGTTACAATTAGCAAATGCAATAAAATATTTAATTTTTAGCACTCAAACATTGCTGGATTAAAATCAGTAGTAGTGTACTTATAAATAATTACACACATAAAATATGCATGGAAAATTTCTACTAACAATATTATTCCCCTAAAATCCGTCAATACGACAACAGAAAATCGAAACTCGCGGGAAACATAAATTATTCAATGAATTTATAAAGTATTCTCCGAAAAGTGATACTAAATGTATCGAAATTGATTCGTACGGAATATCAAAAAATAAAACGTATATTTTAAAACAATATCAACAAATATAAAATATTGTTTATGCGTTCGTTTAAAAAGGAAAAAACAATGTCATCAAGTAGCAACCACTCAACATGAATGGAGCCCCACAAATTTCCGGACAACTACTGTACAACTACTGTATGGCTCCGCAACTTGCCTCGATACAAACTGTATGAAAACTCTACAAGCAAAAACAAAATTCATATATGCCAGTAAATTAAAAAAAAATTATAATGACAAAAATAGAATAAAATAAGTAGTAAGATAAATACAAAGTAGCAAGTAGAAAACAAAATTATAAATGCTTCTTAAAAAATCTCCTATTGTTACTGAAGTCATTTGAGGATAATGATAATTATACTATAATGACCTTGACAAGCTGGATCACAATGATCAACTTAGAAAATTAAAAAAAAAAAAAAAACAAGAAGACGGAAACCGTCCACCAACCCTTGCCAAATTGCAACTCGTAGTAATAAGTAATAAATATGAACACAACAGCTGCATGCAAAAAAGCTGTTTGGCATATTACAAAATAGCCAATAAACAACACAGAACATGCTTACAAAACTAAACGCTTAGCTCTAAACAAACTTAGACCCAATATAAAACACTAGCAGCAGCCTAGTAACCTCATAACACATCACCGCCTAAAGACGAACATCTAAAAAAAAAACTAGCTGAATAAGATGGCAAATACTGTCTTGTAAAGAACACTACGCACGCAGCAATATATAAAAATACCCGAGAAGTAAAGATAGAAAGCACCACCAGTTCCAAAACTACCTGACCCAAAACCATAATGACGGAAAGAAAAATAAATCATGTCAACAATTATTACAGACAGAAGCGGATATCCTTCTGAAAACTAAAATACCTACATCTATTGTTGCAACATGAATACGGCGCTTTAAATAATACCACACAAAGATAAAAAATCGCCAGTAAATTTTAGGACAAAATCCACGTTCGAAAGTTATTGAAATTGCAGTCAATGGCAACATTTTATCTCCAGACAAATCATCAGTTTTATGTAACAAAATTTGCCGGCATAAATAAATTTATTTATAAACCACTCCACAAGCAACTGTTCGTCCCAAATAATATAAAAATAGTTTGTTTGTAGTTTGATGCAAGTAATATCTTAAGCATTATATAAGCAAAAAAGTTAAAAAAAAATCCAAAATCCCTTAATCAGTACAGGAAGAGCACGAAAAAGCTCAGCTAAATGACTAAGCTGCTACAAATGTTGATGCAATGCAGCGCACAACCTTTTTTGGAAAACCTCCCTCCCAATTTGGAAAAGATTGTTGATAGCTGTGAAATTATTCTGACAAATTGAAACATATTTTTGACAGCTTCCAACAGTTTTTGATAGTTTGGGAAATATTTAAAATTTAATAATCACTAACACTTAAGTGAGTGGGTCGACTGTTTGTGATCCAATTTCTTGATAACAAATACTTGGGTTGGTGGGCGTAAACAAAATTTAAATATTGTAGGCGTGTAATTTAAGGGTGTCGTGCAGTCTCAAATGAAATTATTGTAGAGAGAGCACGGCACCCTTTTTGTTTAGTTTTTAGGATAATTTACATCATTTCACTAAATTAAAAAAATAATTATTTAACTTATTAATCAACAATAATTATAAAAAATAATTTCTTAGAGAAATGTAGAATTCTTGCTTACAACAGATTTTGATGGTTTGGGAAATATTTACAATTTATTTATTACTTACACTTAATTGGGTAGTCAGAATTTTAGTTTAAGTTTTGTAAGCGTGTAACTGTTATTCTCTTGCCCGAGTGTTTGCGATCCAATTTTTCGATAACAATCACTTAAGTAGGTGGGCGAAAACAAAGTTTAAATAATGTGGGCGTGTAGTTTAAACTTTTGTTCCCGACCCACCCACCCAAGTGTTTGTGATCCAGATTTTTTATTACTAACACTTGAGTGGGTGGGCAAAAACTTAGTTTAAGTCTTATAAGCGTGCAATTGTTATTCCCCGCCCGAGTGTTTGTGATCTAATTTCTTGATAACAAACACTTGGATAGGTGAGCGGGAACAAAGTTCAAATAATGTGGGCGTGTAGTTTAAACTTGTGTTCTTCAGCCACCCATCCAAGTGTTTGAGATTCAGATTTTTTACTACTAACACTTTAGAGGGTGGGCGGAAACTTATTTTAAGTTTTGTAACAGTGTAATTGTTTTTCCCCGCCCGAGTGTATGCGATCCAATTTCTTGATAACAAACACTTGGGTGAATGGGCAAGAACAAAGTTTAAATAATGTGAGCGTGTAGTTTAAACTTGTGTTCTCTAGTCACCCACCTTGTGATCTAGATTCTATACTACTAACACTTAAGTGGATGGACGGAAACTTAATTTAAGTTTTGTAAGCGTGTAATTATTATTCCCTGCCCGAGTGTTTGCATTTCAATTTCTTGATAACAAACATTTGGGTGGGTGGGCAAAAATAAAGTTTAAATAATGTGGGCGTGTAGTTTAAACTTGTGTTTGACACCCACCCCCCCTAGTGTTTGTAATCCAGATTCTTTACTACTAACACTTGAGTGGGTGAGCGAGAACTTAGTTTAAGTCTTGTAATCTAATTTCTTGATAACAAACACTTTGATGGGTGAGCGGGAACAAAGTTTAAAACTTATAGGCGTGTTTAAACTGGTGTTAAAAACCACCCGCGCGAGTGTTTCTGGTTCAGTATCTTTACAACTAATACTTGAGTAGGTGAGGTATTGTTTTTTTTAGAATATTGACAGCAGCGTCGGAGTTGCCGCTTTTAAAGCAAAAGGTCAAAATTTTTGCCGCAATGCAATAGAAGGAGGTAAAGAAATTAAAAAAAAAAGAGTGAACCGACTGAATATATTTGCGACGTTGGCTTTCTTATTGCAGCTCATTTTTAGAGTACAAATTTGAAGCATGTTTTGAACCAATACTAAATGTAAAATAGATATTTGGGTTTTTGGTGTCGGGACTTTTGGAACTTCTCTTGGTACAGCGCGCTTTCCAAAAAGCAATAAAGCTACCACTACCAGAACAGTAGACAATGACCTAGTGTTGACATCTGAACAAAATGTCACAAAATCTAAAAACAAATGGTTGCAAAACTTAAACGGATCTGCGGCAATACTGGCCCAGGGCTGTATGGCCAAAAGCATTGAGGCTTGAGGTACGTCCGCGCATGTCATAGTGTAAATTAAAACAGCTGCTATGTATCCCCAAACACGTCAAAGGTTTGGATAAACTCAAGAGTAGGATCCGTACAGTAGGTCGGAAAATAATAATTAGCGGACCTAAACGCCAAGGCGCTGATGCGGTACTTAAAATAACGGCAAATCTGGGCCTAAGCCAGGATGTTACTAGTAGCATGCAACCAAAGCAGCACCCCGACCTTCAGACGGTAGCAGTGTTACTGACGTGACACTGGCGTACAAAGACATTTCAAAACAGTAACACTTAGCAACCAAGAGTACATTAGGTTCAGTATCCGTCATACTGTCACAAATCTATCCACCAACAAAAACAGTCTGGGCATTAGAAAAACTGAAATGTTTGACAATGACAAAAACTGCAATTCCTGAAGTCAATATTTAGAGAAGCTGCGTCAATATCAAACACATAAAAGGGCGTCGGGGAATATATTGGTGGTGCGAAAAAATCGCTATTATCAGAAAGTAGTGCCATAGACCCCGCCGCTATATAACCAGAACCCGAAAAAGTGGAACGGCCGTCGTGGTAGCCAAAGCAAAAGCAAAGACCCAAAGCTTAAAAAAAACTCAAAACCGAGATCACGGACAATAAAAGAAAATGCCAAAAAAACTGTGTTGCAAGATAGACAATAATCGTTGAACGCAAAGAGCTGGCAGAGACAACTTTCCACAAAAAAACCGCTGACCCAACAAACTGCCAAACAATCTGCAGAATCTTTAACTTCTATATACCCAGTACCTGCAAAAGACGTGTTTCCTGTAAGGTAGAAATTAGCAACAGTGGTCTTACTATTGAAAGACACCAAAGCACCATAAATGTCGTCGTCAAATAGGCCTATCTGCCTGCTAAACAAGGCAAGCAAACTGATTAAAAGGATAGTAGCCAATAAGCTAAACAAAAAACTAGAGATGCCAAAGGGCTTATTCCGCAAGCAGTTTGATTCCGAAAAGAAAGATCAACAGTGAATGCCATGCGGCGCAGAAAGTTGCAAAGATGGCAAATAAGAAAGCAGCAATATTGCGTCATAGTTGCTTTAGACGTTAAAATGCATTCAATTCTATACCTTAGCAGGTAATACTTAACGCGCTAGAAAAAAAAATCTCAGACGCTATCAGACGCATAATAGAAAGCTACTTAAGCGATTGGTACGTTGTGTACAATAATGAAAACGCCACAATAAGAGTGGAGATGCGAGGTGCCACAGGAATCGGTTATACAACATTGTATAAGGTGGTGTTCTCAGGCTCAAACTCCAAGATGAAGTAAAACAGTTGGTAGTTATAGCTAGCAACGCTTATGTTGGCAATGTACTTCGCAATGCAGAAGAGGCAATAGATCCGCGCTAAGCTGAGAAAAGCGCTGCGCTGGTCAGCAATCAGAGTGGTGCGAGCGTACCGGACGCAGTTGAGAGATTCGAGGCGGTACAACTTGAAAACTTAAGTTAAAAAAACGCAAAAAGATCTACGCCGCAATCAGGTAAAAATTTTAGATAAAAAGTGGCAACAATAAGAAAGTGGCAAAAAAAGAAGTCAAACGCACACTCGTGCGCGGCATGGACACGCCTTATTCCGACAATAAACGACTAGATCAACCGTAAGCACAAATAATGCTCGTACAACCTTACTCAACTTCTCACCAACCACGGGTGTTTCAGACAGAATTTGCACCAAATGAAAAAGTGCAACAATGCGGTACATACACTTATCAAATGTCTGCAGTAGGCAAGCTACAGACTACGACTAACAGAGGCGTTTAGCAAACCTACAACGGAAACAAACCTAAAAGGGGGAGCAGATGCTAGAGTCGGAAGACAAGTGGAATGCGGTAAATTTGTTCGCAGAATTGATGCTAACCATTAAGAACACAGAGCGAGCAAAACTCCGGCAAGAGTGAGTGAGTGAGTGAGTGAGTGTTGTGCGACCAAAACAATTTGTTCTCCACCATTATACTATAACTAGTAAAATAGATTTATCTCTCACAAAAGATTCAACGTTACTACGTGAGCGCACCAACACAATCTCACAAAGTGTTTGATTAAAACCATAACAATAAAAATGTTAATAAAATAATATTACTCCCACAAAACATCAATACTTTTTTACTTGTGTATGAGAAGCTGTTAATTGTTTTTTATGAGTAAAAAAACTAAATTTAAAATTTCCGTAACTTTAGCTACGTAGTGACGTGTGGCGCAGTAGAAACCAAAACGCGTCCGCAGGGAGATCATGTATTTATAATTATAATAAGTCTTCCAACAAAAGGAATTTTGTTTTTAAACAAAACGTTTTTTTTTTAAGAAATTAACAAAACTTTGATTTGTTCTTAAAGTAGAAAAATTATATATGAAACAACACATCTGATAAATGCACTTCTCAACTTTATACAATTACGGTTTGGCTTAACTGTAATTAGATTTCAGGGTAATTCTACGATAGTTCGGACAATCGTCCCCACATCTCCAATTTTGCAAGCCGGAAAATTAGTAAAATTACGAAAAATCCGAAAAAAACGCCCATTTCAGGAGTATCATAGTTAAATTTCAAGTCTCCAGGTGAAGCAGAATCGAAGATATCGATTTTTCCCAATTTCCAATTTCCGCAGGAAATTTCGGAAAACCAAAGGCGGGATCGTGTTCAACGGAAAATTTCCTATAAGATACACCTTTTTGAATATGATTTTTCACTATTTTTTGCTTATTTACAGCACAAAAACTGAAAAAAACAAATGTTCCTAAAAAATTAAAATAGCCGCCATTAACACTGTATTGCACCTAAAGATCTAAAATTTTAGGAATCGTCATATTTTGGTACCCCAAGTGTACAAAATTTCAGCAAAAACAGAGATATCAATCTGGGGACGATTGTCGTGGAATTCAAAATTCATTCAAAGCATGTAAGATAAGGTCCGCAATAAAAACGAAAGTCTACAATAGAAGTCAAAACCTACGTAGTCTACAGACGCCAATGCGGCAAAATGGCGGCTTTTCTGTTAAACAACCCCTTCGCGCATTCTATAACAAACTCCAGCCGGATTACCAGACTCCTACCTCATAATTTTTCGTCAGTTCGCAAATTAATCGAGACAGGACTAGTCTTCAAAGGACTCCAACAACAAAAAACCAATCTAGGCTTTAGAAACACCTCGAGATGACATTGAGTCAGTATTGGCCTTGTGACTACAACGCCGCCAATCTCTTTGATTGTATCCCACCAAATAAAAAATACCATAAAGACGGAGACCATATCATCGACCCAAAAACTACAGGATGCAAGCAATAGTGGATTCCAAGGTAAAGAAAATGTTGTCAAAAAAAGTTATAAAACCTTCCAATGGTCCGTGAAATTACCAAAAAAAAGAACGAAAATTCACGCTTTTAGGTCAGTTTCCGCAAAGTCAACGAGGTGTCTATCAAAGACACATACTCCGACCATCGGTCAATGAGAAAAATTACAAGATTGCCCAAATCTTCTCCACACTGAAATGAGTATTGGCAAATCTAAAATATAGACCTTAGTCCAAACTTCAAGATACTAGTATAAAGCAATAAAATAAAAATTAGTTTGCAAAGTGAAAAGACAAACCAGATTATGCAAAATATTAGTTTGTAATCAACTTAACAAAAAAACTAACAGTTAATTCACAATTTTTCAAAACGTATAACTTACGCAACTAGACTAAGCTTAAGCTATTTGTAAAATAAAATCACACTGTAGAATAATGATTAAGAAACCAAAAACCAAATAAAAGAATTTAGATGTAAACAATCAGAAAAAACGTAGAAATGTTATTGTCAAAAAAGATAATCTAATAAACTCAAGTTGCCACCATATTACCCACCATAAGACCACGGTCTTCACCCACAACCAATCATACATACTCGTGATTAGTTAGTTTACTCTTTAGTGTCCATTTCACATTCAACTTCAAATAAATAGCACGCTCATTGCAAAAAAATCTTTTGTATAGATGTATCAACATAGTAGTACGATGTATTTGTTTCCGCAAACCTATTAAAATGTTCCTATCGAGCCATTTCATCAAGCCGCTTCCGTATTATTAAATTGAATATTAAATTCATTTGAACATTATCGCGTTTACGTACACAATAAAACTTAATAGAAACTTTGTTTTCAGTGTTTAAATATACTATTTATATACAGTAACCGACTGAATGTTTAAGTTTTAATGTTACTGCATTACATTTACCTCATAGCCATTTATGTTATGTTATTGCATACCATGCTAAAAATTATAAATAAATATTAAATTAAAACTAGCTGTAAACTCCTTAGATTGGTGAGTGTTGATATAACCTATATATTATTGAATTTTCTCTAAAAAGAATTTCAATTTTATTTGATCTGAAAACATGTGATTTATTTTTATTAAATAACCAGTGTGTTCAACTCGCAGAAAATATGTTTTCGATTCAATATAATATTATTATATATAAAAATAAAACAGTAAACAAAAAACAATTTTCAATTATAGTAAAATTTAGATTACAAAAAGCATGTTTCAATATAATTATATATACCAGTTGCAGTAGTTTTATATTTCTACCATAAAAGCTCATAGAGAGTAAATAAAATAACCATAAAATACTAATGCAAAAACCTAATTTAATCTAGCCTTGCATGTTAACCCAATCTAAACCTCTCTAAACCTCAATAGTATGCCTAAGACAATCTTTAGAGAGTAGTGATAGTTAGAACTCGCCCTAATCTTGAAAGACTAAGTAACAATTTAGATATGTAAATTTTTATAAATGTAATCATCACTTACATCACTCATTGCCGATAAAAGTACAAAAATTAAAAAACAAATCGTAAAAAGAACAAAGTAAAATATTAAAATTCATTTTCATAAAAATATCTACAATAACATTGTACGTACATGTATGTTTATATCCGACATGCTCCTAACAAAATTTAATATCTAATTTCGAAATCACCTCTCTACTACATAAGTTTAATCACGTTATGCAAACGAACATAAAAAAACTTCCAAATGGATCGTAAAATAGTTATACGCCATTTTCTCCCCGACAACTTGCTAATTATTAATATTAGTACTTTTTTTATTATTAATTCATAATTAGATTGTAATTTTTTTATTTGCAATAAACAATCATAAAACAGCTTTTATAAATTTATATTAGGTAATCCATTAAACTATTTTAAAAATATTTATTTTATTAAAGGTTGCAATTTTATTGTGTAGTTAGGTATTTATGAAATACGTTGGTTGCATGCGACACAATTACTGCTGATTGTTTTATATCACAAAACTCGACCCCATTATTGAATTTCGTTTTACATATTAATATAAAAAAAATTTAGTTTTCTATTATATAATTAATAGAGTTATTGAAGCATTTAACATTATTCGATAAACTCGATAAAATTGTTATTTTTTATTTATGTTGAAAAGTTCTATGCAAATACCTTCTATTAAACTTAAAAAAAAAATATTTGAAACAAAATTAATTGTATTACAAAAAAATATAATAAAATACATGACGGCAAACGCAGGTAAATTAAAAGTGACTTTTTAACAGTAGTTCAATCAAGTAACTAACTTCCAGATAGTTCTTTAGACAACATTGTTGTAAATAGCTGATCGATGCAACGTTACCAGATCGTCTGCCGTTTATAATAGATGACATTGCATTGCATTAAACACCTCATCAATGTTATTCATTAATTTTTATACAAATAATAGTATATAAACTAAAAAAAAAAGTCAAATACTAAATATTGTAAAGGATGTTTGAGACCTTTACTATGTGGTAATCCATAATAATGAAATAAAACAAGCAAGAGCAGCCGCCGAAGCAGCTCGACTTGCATGGTTGAGCGCTGAAATCCAATACCTTCATCGAAGGAGAGATGCCATACAACATTATATCAAGATATTGCATGCGGAGTTTGCATTAAAAACTTCATCCAATAGAATTTAAGGTTTTTAATAATTTTATAAGAAAATATGTAAGTAAAGCATTCATAAAAAATATAATATTCATCAGTTCTAATTGCGGATGAGCGCGACATTGTCTGATCGTTTCTGCAGTATTTATTATTTAAATTTACATAGTAGTGGTTTATATTAGGCACTTACTCACAACATCTTGAAATGTTCTTAACCCTAATAAAAACTAATCAAAATGCAAATCTTTTAATAAATAAACAGAAAACAAAATAAAATTCTTAAAAAAAAAAAATTAAAAAAAGTAATAAAAATTCAATAATTATTGCACATTGTAGTACTTCCTAAAGCATTTTTTTCATTTTTCATAGTACATTTGCTGTGTGGTCGAAAAATAAAGGACAGTGCACATTTTGCACCTGACTCTTTTTTTATCATATATGACCCAACGTTGATCAAGATTTCACAATCGTACATCAGTTTTTAGAAAAGTAGATTTACGCCTTCGATCTTTGCCATGAATCCAAGACTAATCAAACGTCAAAATTCCAATGTTGATATTTTTTCAAATCATTGGCAGCAAATGATTAGGATCAACGCCTAAAAGTGATGTCCAAAATTCCCCATAATATCGGTTCCACCATTTTAGCAAACACTGATTCATTTAATAAATTTCTTGCAATTGATCCGCTTTATCAATTCCGCCCATGTTTATATTGTAGTATTAGACAATCAATGAGCATCTTAAGTGCATCCTGAAACCATCTTTCTGCGTTCTTTGCACACCGACTTCTTCTGAACAATGAAAGTGTAAAGCAAAATGTACCACTCAACTGTCAGTTTCTTCAGGAGATTTATAGAAGTAAAATAATTATCAAAATAAATAATTTGATAGGTATTTCAATATGTTTGACTTAGCCTAAGAACTACTCGTTCACCAAGTACATGTTTTCCAAAACCTTGAAGCAAGAAATAAACCCATTTTGATTACCAATACACTAAAGGCTTCTAGAGGTTATATTGCTATAGCTAAGTTTCTGGCCTTATGATGAAAAATTCCTAATCAGTCTTATTTCACGGCATTTTCTAATTCATATTACTGCAAACTTAATTGAATATCAAAACTTAAACAACGCATAAGCTTAAGAAACAAAATAACAAACCAAGAGATCAGACTGCAAACCAAAGTCAAAGATGTGATTGAACAAAGCGCAGAACCAGTGGAGCTGGGTAGGACACGTAGCCAGGGAAAACATTTTCAAATGGACCCATAAAATTACTCACTGAGAGCCACAAAACAAAGCACTAGAGGAGCGCAAAAAAGATGGCTCGACGACATCAAGAAGACGGCGGAAAAAGAATGACATCTAATCGCAAAAAGAACAAGCGCATGAAACGACTTGAAGAAGACCTACGTGCAGCAGTGGACAAACACAGACTAAAGAGAGAGAAAAAAACGCATTGACAAAGCTAAGAACAATTAAATTTATATCAAGAAACACCTTGAACATCAGTAGTGCCGATAATACGAAATAGCGCTATTATACAACTACCCCGTCTATCACGATTTATCGAGCCTAACAACAACCGATCGAATAATGTGGCTAATCTAGCATACAATAATAATGTAATTGAAGAAGTGGTTAAAGTTTTGCTAAACTGCTGATTTAGACTTATGTAATAAACGACGACTTGTTTCTAGACAAATATAATTTTAAGCA
Organism: Tachinus rufipes; assembly: GCA_963932245.1. NCBI lineage: Eukaryota > Metazoa > Arthropoda > Insecta > Coleoptera > Staphylinidae > Tachinus > Tachinus rufipes. The sequence continues at coordinate 83,904,823 of OZ010744.1, forward strand.
TGTAACTGCTATTCCTCGATCACCCATTCCAGCAGTAACGATTGGTCACTTTCAATTTCCTACACTTGTTTACCTCTGCAGCAAGATTACTTGCTTATCTGAGGAAGTCTTTCAACAAGTAAATATGGCATTACCAGACATACCTATAACCGGTTTACGTAGTGCATTCAAAGCTAAAATAATAATATTAAAAATCGGCTTCCTTTCACTGCCTAATCATAAGATCACAATTTTCGTGTCCCAAAACAATAAACTTTTTAAAACTCATGAACTATCTGTTAACCATGACTACCATCTGCATAAAACCTTCGTGTTCTGGCTACTAATAAAACCCAAGCAAAAGGTTTAGTTGATGCACAGAAAGCATATATGAACACCAATAAGATTTTCAAACCGGGCCGGAATTATGAAAAAATATGAATACCAAATTCCCCATTCCAGTTCCTTACCGCTCGGTAGTGCAGGCTTATATACTGAATAAAAGCGTAGAGTATTATAGAAAGATCGAATACCCCTTTTTTAAGCTTATTTATAACCATTGTATCACAAATAAAGCAGACACAACAATCATAGTAAGAGAATCAGAAATCGAGTTAAAAAACATTGAAAAACCTCTTTTGCAAACAAGGTAGTTTCATATATTAATAGTCCTCCAATTGAGATACCTCCAAAATATGCATTTTGTACGCAATAACCTATTCTTTAAGTGCTAAAATTTATTAATGTGAATAAAAAAAAGTCACAGGATTCCAAATCAAAACTGTATTGCAAATGACCCAATCAAATCGACTCAAAAAGTTACTTGTTCAAGCCGGTGTAAGCAAGTTCGTATTGTCGTGGTAAAGAATGATTTGTCTTCGACGTTTGGATTTTCTAAATTCTCCAAAAACTTTAGTACCATTCAGAAAACTGACCGTTGCAGTAATGAAACAATTACGAGACGTCCAGTTTTTCTAAAAAAAAAAACAAGCAACCATTTGCTTCAAAGTGCTTCGTGAGCAAACATTTTTTCTTGGATTCGAGTCATCTAGAATAACCTACACAATCGACTGCTGTTTATTTTCAGGCGTAGATACACAATTTGTCATCTGCCACGATGTCATAGTCCTTTTGAAGAGCCTCAATCGTATTTGTTGAGTATTTATTTTAACTACGTGACACAAATCTTTTTTTAGTAAATGTCAAATTATGTAAGATCTAACGTAAACAAATCTTTTTGACGGCCAAAATTCCATGCAATATTAAATGTATTCTGGTCCCACTAATGCCCAAAAAGACACCAACCGCACGATAAGTCACATAACAATCTTGCAGTATCAGTTCATGCACGCATCAATGTTTTGCGGAACAACAACGGATTTTGAACAACCTTCTCCGTTAAGCTTTTTGCTAGCAGATATACTCATGTCAAATCAACATCAAAGATAAAATATTAAATTTAGACTTTACCAAAAAACCTATATCATTCTGATTCATTTAAACTGGATACAAAACAATCTTACTTACTTACAATGTAACGGATGAACATTTAACCGTATGAACATACCTGAAACAAAAGAAACATAATATTAGAACAATTTGTTAAGTTAATATGTATTATTTCTAATATCTATTACAAATATTACAACTAATTTACTACAAATGTGTTATTTCAAAGTATAAACGTATATTTCACATTTATTTTGCTTAAGTTGCTACCGCGAGCTTCGTAAATCTTAACATGCTAAACCAGTATGGTCGCTGTCGCATGTTACAGTCTCGCATATCGCCACTTAAAAACTTTGATGAAAGTTTTTGCAAGCATAAGTATTCGAATACAAAATGTAGATAAAACATCTGAGATGTAACTTTGGTAAAGAGTATTAATAGTTAAAACAATAAAGCTTTGAAGAACAAAAAATAAAATGACTTATTCTCAGTTTTTATATATTAATTGATATTTATAATTGTTTAACACTTTTTTTTAAACATAACCTATTACTCATTCATCAACAAATAATATAATAGTTATATAAATACGGAGCCAAAAAACTTTATACACTTTTTGTCAGATTGTGGTTTGAATTATAAGTATGTTGTGTCGGTACTGTAAGCACGATAATGAGAAAAAAATGGCTGAAGCACACTTGACGTTCAAGTAGCAAAAATGCATTCCTGAAGTGTTTTATCAAGTTTATTAATGTAATTAAAGTGGAGGCAAAAGTTTAAAACAGAACCCCCAACTCGCCTATAAATTAAACGCTTTATTGAAGGTCGGAAAAACCGCGTACAGCTACAAGTCAGCCTTTGTAAGCTCTCGTGATGAAAAAGTATGCTACTTCTCCACAGAAGTCTGCTACGCATTGTGCACCTGAAGTAGAAATTAGAAGTATAACAAATTCTAAAATTTGCGTGGAAAGTGGACATCTCACACTTACTAACACGCAATTAGTGATGACAATTCTGATCGTCGAGTGCAATTTTGTAAATGGTATTAGCAAATGGTAACTGAAGATAAACAATTTGTGATAAAGATTATTATAAAACTTTAAGTTTTGCCAGAAGATGTTTAACCAATAGTAACAACTTCCATAGTTCTATAACTGATTCAATTGCTAGTAATTCAAATAAAATACTTGAATCACTTAATCTATATAATTTTTCTGCGATTTAAGATAATAACATGTAGCGATATTAAAATTGGGCTCCAATTTTGTCAATATTGTTCTGCAAGTACTTGGTAAATATACTTTAAAAATCCAAAAACTGTAAACATTCACTTTCATCAAACAAAAGACACTGTTATGAATTTCCATTTATTTGAGTATCTAGACAAAAATCTTGATTGATAAGAAATTATGTGGTGGTATTCAATAGTTAATTATATGTCATCTTGGATAAGTGTTGAATTCTTATTAGGTTTAAAATGCAGTCTTTTCTTATATACTTATAAGTTCCCCATTTGACTTTAAAAACCTTGAGAAAACAACCAATATCAAAGCAGCCCCTTCCTCCACCCTACATTTACCTTGAGAAAACAACCAATCACAGAACAGTTCCTGCCTCCACCTAAATTTGTCTTTAAAAAAAGTGTAATCATAACCTTGAAAATGTGGTGTAGCCATGACTTCCATTCTTAAAGTGAGCGTGGCTATGGTCATTGTCCTTCCCAAAAAAAGGTAGCCATAACCATAAAATTATGTGGCCATAACCTAGAAAACGTATGGCCATGAGTAGCCGTGGTCATATTCCTTGAACAAGTGGTGTAGCTATGACCTTGAAATTATGTAAACATAACCTTGAAAACGTGTGGCCATAAACAGTAAAAGTAGTCATTGTCCTTGACCTTTATGGTGGTCTGATGAGACATGTAACTGTAAATCAGCATAACTGCGCCTACTGAACACCAAAAAATTCGCATGTTCATGCGGATAAAGCCAATTCATGTGTGGTGTAGACTAAGACCCTTTTTCATTGATACTGTCCCTGAAAAAATGTACTTAAAATTGTTACACATAAAGTCTTCTACCAGCAGAACAGGGCGCCACCATACTGCCACCTAGCCATATGAGCATCCTAGATGACAATCTGCAGAAGCATTGGATTAAACAAAGAGGGCTTATTGAGTTCCTTCTACGATCGCCAGATCTAACTAACCCCTTTCTTTGGGGAGAACTGTGAAAGATGAAATATATCAACATAAGCAACGCACGCTAAGACCTTCACCAAACGCAAATAGTAAGATGCGTCTCAAAAACAGCATCTCCCACTCAAATGTCAACATCTCCTTCACTTTGTGCATCCTTAAACTATGAGACAATGGCATCCGAGCAACTTCGGCGATAAGAAGTCCTTCCCTCTCAAAGGTGTATAAGAAAAGCAAAACGCCTTCAGTTATATCTTTTAAGCTTCCATATTTCTAAAGTGTTCTGAAACCAATAAAATTTTTGAAATATCTAAAAAAATCACTAAAAAAACAAAATTTAATATCTTGTTAAGAATATCTTAACCACTTTTAGTCGCCTTTTGTTGTAGTAGCTTTCAAAAGTTGCACACAATTTTAAAAAGATCCTTTTGTAGTCTTAACAGACCTCATAATTTTATAATAACTGTCAAAGATCTTAAAACAGAAAGATTTTAAGTCACAAGTGGTATGCTATGCATTTTTCCTTAAAAAAAAAAAAAAAAAATTTCACTGGTCGTCTCTAATAACTTCTATTCCATTATCTCGGAAACACACTCATAGTCTTTAAACCCTCCTTTTTAGAAAAGCTACTCTAATAATAATAATAATAGTTCTTAAGAACTTCTACACTAATGAGGAATTTATGGATGATAAATTTACTAATTATATTTAATATTTTAATGTGTACCTATACTTTTATTATTTTAATATTGTATTTTTCTAAAACCTTTTATTTTGACATGTGTAAGTCAAATGATAATAGCACAAATAAATTATTATTCTTTGGTGGGCAAATCTTGATTGTTAAGAGAAGAATAGTAGGTCCGCGGTCCATGTTAAACCACCGGCCACTACGCTGTTTGCATCGTAAATAAGTAACATTTTAAAAGTCCGTTACTGAACAACAACAATTCTAGTTGCTCCTATAAGTATTTATGGCAATAAATATATTCCTAAGTATTTAGCACATCAAACAAAATTCTTTTCAAGAATTCTGTGCTTTTTATATAAAGATAAAGCTAAATAAAAATCAATTACAAACTTATAAGTGTTGAAAAAAGTATTAGAGGATCACGTTATTCAACATTTATATTTGTAATCAATTTTTATTTTACTTCAAAAGAAATGCTTTTTGTAAGAATCAAACTCAAAATAACGCTTACTCATCCGTTAATTTTATTTTATTGCATTTATTTTAACAGACATTTGGTTATAATATTAAAATATCGGAATTTATTTAATAAATAACTATAAAATATTTAACTTTATTATAGAACAATAATTCGATAACAAGCTTACTACATAAATACAAAATCTTAACTGAAATATAATATACACAGAATGTTGCACTCAAAAACACATAAAATGCGGTTATTGGTATATTATTGGAAACACCTAGAGAAGCAATAATCCACTAATTGGTAGTTTAAGAAAAAACCCTTATTAACTGATCCGCACTTCCTAAAAGTATCGGCAACGATGCTAGTTTAATTACACCTATCTGATAAACACTATTATTATTTTAATGCTCGTATCACAATTTTATTTTAAACTAATCTTCCTCTAAATTTTATTTTAAATATACGTTTGCTTTAAATAATTCTACGTTGAAAATACATTGCAAAGTAAATATTTTATTTACAAAAATAAATAAATATTAATTGATATAACCTTACAACAACATAAAAAGCGTTTCTATACAGCAAATAAAGTAATATATTATTATGTGATCCTCTTACATTCACTATGTTATTTTATGTGTATTAAATATAAAGCAAATAAATTTAATATTGTGTTATATCATCCCCATGAATAGATTCAGCTGCCGTTAATAGTTTACGAAAATAAATTAAATGTTTTTAGAGATTATAGTAAGGATAACATTTAAGGCATTTGAAATTTAAATTAGCTTTTCTAAAATGTATGCAATATATTACATTTTATTTTTGTATATTATGCCAGCATTAGCTGCATTTTCCCGGCGGGAAAATTAATAGTTCAGCTTATAAAAGCGTGAGAGGAGGCTTACGGATACTGAAGCCACTTTTATTACAAAATAGAACACTGCAAACATAAATTCCGAAAACAATATTACGTTAATTTCATAATAATTATACGTATTATTTATCATAACGTAGATATGAATTTAAAACTTTTGTTGTAATATTATAATAATTGAATAAGAATTACTCAATTATCTTATAATAATATAGTTTGAAAAATCAATATTGCAAATTTATTCCTAGTTATTACTCCTCCTGTTTAAATATTATTGTAGTATATTTGCAATAATTAATATTGTTTACATATTGCAATCAAATATGCGGTGTCCTGGTTTCTAGATAATATATTACAGCGGCAAAGTTATTTGTAAACACAATTCGGATTCGTGTTGTTGCAATTTAAACTTTTGTTTGGTTTCCGTGTTATACGTCTGGATTAGGATCGACATTAATATTTGCTAATTGTCGACATTAATGGACAACAATGCTACCACATAAATATTGAAGTAGAAGGATGGTTATTAAATTCTATTACCATGTGTGCAATATGTCGCCACCCTTAGTTTCGGTCCCCTTGGCAAGAAGCGCAATAAAAGGAAAATCTCGGTTCGAGCCCCTACAGTTAAAATGACATTTATGGTTAGGGCTCCCGCTTGTGTAATTATTTCGCAGTGCACAGGAAATGCACAATTATAGACATTTTTGCGTAAAGAATACAAAAGAATGGTATAATAAAGAATGAAATATAATATTTCAAGTACATAAGGATTCATTACGTATTTCTTTTCTGGAAAAATTTGAATTTTTATTACGTAGTTATATCAATTTTGTAAAAGAAAAGTGTTTGTTACCTATATGTAATAAAAAATATTATATATTATGTAACGCAGACATTTGGACCCGTCTCACGCAAATTACCTACAAAAATTTGAGATAAAAATAAAACCTAACTTTAAGATCAGAATCAAATCATTCTGCCAAACTTCAATTTATAGGTTAATTTGTAGACATATTTATGATTAGTAGCAAAACATGTATAAAAAAACACAGCAACATCCATTACACTACTACCATGTGTATAGGTCTATTGGAAGTGTAAAAAAAATGCCTCGGCTCTCAAAGTATTACTAGGTAGACATGCACAAGGTTTAATCAAGTTCGCAAAATTTATGTTTTTTTTTTTAAATCTTTCTAAAACGTAATTTTCGGTAAAACGTTTAGCTCCTTAATCAAATTTGGCTCTATATCTCATTGATCTGAAAAAACAAACTACAACTTTCATAGTTTTTCAACTTCTAAAAATAGAAATAAGTTGCGGTGCCGCGTTTGTCCAACAATTTCGAAACAAATTCAAGACGTTTCACGCCTAGGGCAAGACTTCCAAAAAAAGGTTGGCATAAGTTAAATCAAAAATCTTTAATCAAGATTCGACAATTGTCCATAATCATTATCTTCACTTTTTGTTGTTATCGGTTATTTATGTGCTAGCTAGACCATAATAAAGCTAACAATGTCAATATAGTCGGAAGCAAGTGTACAAAAACAATTTAATAACGCGTATCAGTTGTACTAATGTTAACCCACCAAATTTAAAAACAAGCATAATTCGTAATAAAACTAATATCTTTCCCGTTTTCCTATGTTGTCTTCTTCTTTATCTATTTTCCCATTGCTCTGTATTATTGTTCCTAGGTATTTGAATTGATCTACTTGTTTAATCATATTTATAAATCAAAATATTTCGTGTAAACGTTCTTCTTTGTCTTGTTATTATCATAGTTTTGGTTTTTTCATAGTTTATTTTCAAGTTTACTTTAGTCAGTTCTTTTACTAATATTTCGTTGTAAGTATTCTTCCTATTCTGCTACAATTGCCATATCGTCCGCAAAAAGTAACTCTGTTACTTAGGCTATTTTCATCTTCCAATATCCGACTATTTTTGTTCGTCTTGTTACTCTTACGTTTTTAATCATGTTCCAGTTGTTCTTGTTTAGTAAGAAAGCAAAAAACATATTCAAAGATAAAAACAGCAAAATTTAGTGTAGTAATAAAACTACTTACCAAACTAAGTAACTTTCAATTACCATTCTTTCTATGAAGATCATTTCAATCATACAACATTACTATGGGAAAGTACCTACTCTCAAGCAGTATTAAACTGATCAACAACAGACACTTTTTTTGACGTAGTGAGGATTTGGTCTCAACAAGTGGCCCTTAAGAATGATTTACGCATGGCAATACCTTCTGGCTTTCTTCTCTGCGTAAATCCTGTTGATATGATTTTTGTCAAAATAGTCTAGATTTGCCCCTCTCTCCCTATACCACATACCTTTTGCCTGTCTCTTTTGCCTTTTTGTATCTTTTTTATCTGCACTGACATCCAACTTCAAAATTCTCTTCTTTCTCCAATCCGTGTATTTTTTATTCTAATTATTTGGTTTGTCCTCAAATGCGTTCTTAATGTTCTTAGGTCTTCGTTCACTTCTTCTTCATTGTATCATCTCTCCTTCATGAATAGTTAATGCAGTTTCATTAGTTGTATTCCTTTTGGTAGTCAAATTGTTTGTTTTACTTATAGTGATATCCTTGTATCTCCATCTGAGATTACTTCTTCGTGTCCTCTCGTTGCCAGGTATATTCCATCCAGACCATCTCAAAAGTTACGTTATCCGTCAACCTCAAGATAGCGTATATACCATTTGGTATTTGCCTTGTTATTTCTATGATTCTGCATTCCTTCTACATTTCTTTTTTCATTCTCCTTATTTCTGCAATTTTATAGTAGTCTCTGTAAATATTCTCCTATTTCTTGGTATGCATAATTGTCCTGTCCTTTTTTATTTCTTTCTTTTTGATCTTTTTCTCTGCTTTTTTGTTTCCAATTTGCTTCTCTCGTTTCTCCCCTTTCTCTTCTATGGCTTTTATTTTATGAGTTTGTTTATTTTTAATTTTTTTCCTATATTCTTCAATTGTCAACCTCTTAATTTTTTTTTCTTAGTACTCTAGTTGCAAAGTATCTTAGCGCCCTCCATTTAATCAAAGACAGACTATGATAAAACTTATTGCACAACTGTCGCTAACATCAAACAAAAAACATGTTGTTTCAAAATCAAAGATTTTTTGTCCTAAGCGGTGTTTCTGTCACTAACATAGTGCCGTAGACAATTGCATTTCCGTACTAGCTCGGATTCTGACCCCCATCTCAGTTTTCCTTTCTACATCCTTCCCACTTCTCTCTCACTACATAAACGTGTAGTGGTTACGGCAACTCAATAACCAATCACCTCGCCCAGTTTTAAGAAAAGCTTATTATCAGCCAAAGATAACTATAAATTCAACCAGTCATACCCTAGTCTACTTCGATGACCTAATTTCTTCTATAGAAAAAGCCTAAACAAGACGGTTAAAGATATGACCCTAAGATCATTTTCCAATCCGATAGCGATCACTTTTCAAAAAAGTTCCAAAAAATAGACGATTCAATCTAGGTCATGAAATCAACGCGGAAAAAAAAAGACTGAGATTCTACAAGACTCTCGCAATGATAGAGCTGCTTGTAAAGCAGTTCTTATCAATACTGGCTATTTGAGCTGATAATTCTAATTGTATGTTACAGATGAGCCAGAAGCTGTCTCAACTGCAGCAAGATAACAAGAGACCCGCTTCCTTGTCAACCAACTCCAACACCTAATCAGCAGTCAACAAAGCCCATAAAGAATATGTTGACGCATTTAGATGTCCAACAGCCCAAATACGCAGAGCAACCATTTAAGCTCAAGTCGTCGAGTCCCGTAAAACAACACCAAAACGTCGCTGCAAAAAAGCGTCATTAGCCACACTTGAAAAAAGATAAAGCTAATTTCTGCACATTCCAAACGCAAGACAAAAAAATCCGTCAATGCAATAATCCGTAACATTCTCGCAAAAATCTCACTCCACAAAAGATGTAAACAAAAAAAACTTGTTTTGCTAAAATTCATGTTTTGCCAGTAGTTTCATTAGAAATTAGAAATAAACCCCTAAAAATCAAATATCTGGTGCTGTACGTGCACCTCAAAAATGTTGACAAAAGCAACAAGGTTTTTAGAGTTTAGTCGGTTTAGTCAACGAGTGAATCGAACACGTCGAGTATTTTTAAAATATTCCTAGAGCACAAAAAAAAACTAAATAAATTCAACCAGTATAGCTCCAGTTACAACAACCTTTAGATCAATTCTCTTCAAAGCCCAAAAATCCGTCCGCCGACAAGATTGAACAAGTCAGAACCTGTACAGAGATATCTATTTGTGTGAAAATGTAACCGACAACTGCTACATAGATGGTTATTTCTGCCATACCAATGCCGACACCTGCTATGATCTTCTGTAAATCTGTTGTACCAACACCAAACCCCGCTTCCCCTCTGATGCACTACCGGCGCACTACGTGTTAAGGCAACCAACTACAACCGCTACTTCCAACAACCCCTCAATTAAATCTTACAATTTATTATTCTATTTTGCTTCTCTCGTTTCTCTCCTTTTTCTTCTATGGCTTTTATTTTATGTGTTTGTTTATTTTTTTTTTTTTCCTATATTCTTCAATTGTCAACCTCTTCATTTTTTTTTCTTAGTACTCTTGTTGTAAAGTATCTTAGCGCCCTCCATTTAATCAAAGACAGACTATGATAAAACTTATTGCACAATTGTCGCTAACATCAGACAAAAACACGTTGTTTCAAAATCAAGGATTTTTTGTCCTAACGGGTGTTTCTGTCACTAACATAGTGCCGTAGACAATTACATTTCTGTACTAGTTCGGGTTTTGACCACAACTCAGATTTCCTTTCTACATCCTTCCCACTTCTCTCTCACTACATAAACGTGTAGTGGTTACGGCAACTCATCACCTCGCCCAGTTTTAGGAAAAGCTTATAATCAGCCAAAGATAACTATAAATTCAACCAGTCATACCCAAGTCAACTTCGATGACCTAATTTCTTTTATAGAAAAAGCCTAAACAAGACGGTTAAAGATATGACGCTAAGTTCATTTTCCAAGCCGATAGCGATCACTTCTCAAAAAAGTTCCAAAAAACAGACAATTCAATCTAGGTCATTAAATCAACGCAGAAAAGAAAAAAAAAGACTTAGAAGTTAAAATCTACATGACTCTCGCGATGATAAAGCTGCTTGTAAAGCAGTTCTTATCAATACTAGCTATTTGTGCTGATAATTATTCTAATTGTATGTTACAGATGAGCCAAAAGCTGTCTCAACTGCAGCAAGATAACAAGAGGCCCGTTTCCTTGTCAACCAACTCTGACACCTCATCCGCAATCAACAAAGCCCATTAGGCATATGTTCACGCATATGGATATCCAATAGCCCAAATATGCGAAGCAACTATTCAAGCTCAAGTTGTCAAGACACGTAAAACAACAGCAAAATGTCGCTGCAAAAAAGCCATATTTGGAAAAGATGAGCAAATAGAATGAAACAGAATTTCATTCCAAAAGCAAGACAAAAAATACGTCTAAGCGGTAATACATAAAATTCTCGCAAAATCTCATTACACTGACAATGTTAACAAAAAAAAAACTCGTTTCGTTAGAAAAAACATAAATTTCTCTCAGTAGTTCGATTTAGAAATAAACAAAGTTTTTAGATTTTAGTCGGTAAACTTTTTTCGTCAAAGAGTAAATCCAACACGTTGAGTATTTTTAAAATTCCCTTAAAGTACAAAAAAAACTATATAAAAATCCGTCCGCTAACAAGGTTGAAGTCAAAACCTGTACAGACATATCTATTTGTGTGAAGATTTCAGATTCACAATCCCGCGGCAACAATTTACCTATTACCGATACCAACTGCTATAAAGATGGTTATTTCTGCCAATATTTGTACCAACACCAAATCCCGCTTCCATGATGCACTCTACCAGAGACTACGTTAAGGCAACCAACATCGTCTGCTACTTCCAATAACCCTTCAACCAAATTTTACAATTTATGGAAATACAATAATAACCACTGCTTCAAACCCGGCTTACTCTTCCGACACTTTATCCAACCTACTGACCACTCGAATGTGCTTAAAACTTTACATTGTTAACAACTGGTTTTATTAACACAAGTTCAATAGCCACACCCAATGCTAGGATCTTTTCATTCGAACAGAAACATAAAGTACCAATTTCTCAACACTTCAAGATATATTTACAGTAAAGCGCTCAACTATAACAAAATCCAAACAGGACCTGGTCCACCAGCTATAGCCCAATAAAATACATTTTTTTGTAAGGACGTAGTAAGGTGTTGGCCTCAACAAGTAGCCTTTGAGAATAACTAACGCATAGCAATACCTTTCGGTTTACTTCTCTGCGTAAGTCCTGCTGTTAATTTGTCCTAGTCATTGTCTCTAATGTGGTACTAGTTTAAGGTGAGCTGGTTTCGGCCTCGCGGAATTCACGCAGTCTGTTGCGGCAACACATACTGTCCCCGGCCCATCTCTCCCTATACCATATTTTTCTGTCCTACTTTCTACACTGGCAGTCTAATTTCTAGTGAGATTCTTGAATCTCCATTTAGGATTAGTTCTTCGTGTCCCCTAGTTGCCAGATATACTCCGACCATTTCAAAAGTTGCATTTTCTGTCAATCTCGAGATGGCGTATCTTCCGTTTGGAAATTGTTTAGTCAATTCCGTCAATTTATTTTCCTTGAGCAGTTCTCTCCTTTTCCTCCTCATTTCTGCAATTTTTGTTGATACTAGGATTTCAGTATATGTTCTTCTTTTGTCTTTCTGTTCATCTTCCATTGCTTGGCAGGCATAGTTGTTTTGACCTTCTTTGTTTCTTTCCTCTTTATTACTTTTTTCCATATTCTTTTGCTTCCATTTAGCTTCTCGCTCCTCCTTCCTTTGTCTTCCGTGGCTTTTAATTTGAGTGTGTTCTTCCATTTTGGATTACCTAAATAGTTTCTTAGGGCTCTCCATTTGATTTCGTCACTTAGGCATATTTTAATAATTGTAGATTTGTCTACTTTGTTTTGTAATATCTTTTCTAGCGTTTTCCTATCTTCCTCCCACACTTCGCGCACTCTACTAGCGTATGTTCTGCGTCGTCATGCGTGTCTTCTAAACAAAATATACATTTTTCCTCTTTCTCCATCTTATTTATTTTACTTTCCAAACACTCCATGTCCGGTAAGTAGTTGTTTTGCCATCTTTCCATCAAATTCTCTCTTGCCAGTCTCTTTGCTTCTTGCTTACTAGTTCTTTCATTTACCATTTTCTTTATACCAAATCTTTCTTCCACCAGTGCCTCTTGCGACACCGTCCTGTAAGCCCTGCAGATCCTTAACAAACTTGCTCTCATAGCTCCTCTTACTTCTTTTCTGTTTTTTTTTTGTCTTCAAAGCTTCTCCCCATGTTTCTGCGACATACAATAGTTTACTTCTAGCCGCAGTTTCTATTAGCCTTCTTGCCCCTTCTCCTGGACCTCCCTTGTTCGGCATAAGCCTACTAAGCATTCCTTTCATTTTTTTGTTCTTCTTACCGCTTCCTTAACCTGTTCATTTCATCCCTTTGCTTCAAGTGTTACTCCAAAGTATTTAATTTTTTGTCTATGGTTATTATTTGTTCACTTACCTGTATTTTTCCATTTCCCCTGATTGCCGTCTTTGTCGATAGCCATGCCGCCTCGGTTTTCTGTGGAGCCAGATCTAACCCTTTGTTTCTCATCCATCTCTTGATTATCTCTATTGCCAACTCTAACCTTTCATTTAGTACTTCTATGTCTATATTCCTACCTACCAGAACTACGTCATCCGCAAATGCCGTTATTGTCACTGCTTCCGGCAGCCGCTGTCTGAGTAGCTGATTATAAACTAAACTCCATAATTTAGGACCCAGTGTAGAACCCTGTGGTACTTCTCTAGTCAGCCTAAATTTTCCATTTTTGGTCAGTAAATTTCTCTCCTGAAGGTAGCTCCATATTATCTTAGTAGTTTTATTTGGTAGTTTTTTTTTTGCTGCTTCTATAATTGCTTTCCATAGTATGCTGTTAAACGCATTTTGTATATGCAACGCTACTATGACACAGTGTTGTCTTTTTCTGTATGGTCCACTGTTTGCTTCTTTTGCTATAGCTTTAACCTTTTCAATGGCTCCTAGAGTCGTTCATCCCTTTGTAAAATCCATATTGTTCCTGTTCCCATCCTCCTTTTTCTTCTATTTTCTGTTCAATTGTCCTTACAATAACTTTTTCCATAATTTTCGCTTATGTGTTAATCAAGCATATCGGTCTATACGTTGTTTTACCTAATTCCTTCTTTTTCTCAATTAGTACTAGGTAAGCAAGCCAAAAAATTCCTTCCTTCAGACATCTGTTCATTATTTGTGTTATCTCTATCTCATTTCCTTCTAGTGCTGTCTTCACTATCTCCGTTGTTATCTCGTCTGGACCTGGTGCTTTATTATTAAGTAGTTCCCTTATAATCTGCTTTATCTTCTCCACTGTTTCAAGGACTGCTTCTGTTTCGTCCGCTATTCCTGCTGGTTCTTCTACCATTCCTCCAGTAGGAAACAATTTTTCAATAATTACTACTTCATTTTCTTCTTCTTTTAAGTACACTACTTTCATTCCTCTTAATTTATTCATTAGTATTTTGTATGGTTTGCCCCAGGGATCCGTGTCCATGGATTCTAACATAATTTTATATGTGAAAATTTATAAATTTATGTAATCCAATTCGTGACAATATTAAAAATATGGATTAATAGAAATAAAAAAGTGGTGCAACTGGTTTGCATAGCAACATTTTTAGCAAATTTGAGAAGTCGGATACCCAAACTTGCTTAACACATCAAATTTCCACTAAACAATTAGACTCCAAGTAGACCTACCAAGCTATAAAGCTCCGTTCTGTAAACCGTAACGTAAAGGTCCATACAAATTAACAAAAAAAATCAACAAACCCAACTATTGTCATACAACCTCGAGTCGAGTCGAGTTGTTTTAAAAAAAAAATTCAGCTATAGTGTTGATGAGTAAACTTCATGCTTTCATTTTTTTAGTGATTGACTTAGAAAAACATATGTAATAAGTAAAAATCAATTACGTTTAAAGTTTTTAAAATGCATGGCGGCAATATCGCTTAAAAATCTTTACAAAACAATATCAAACAATACAAAACTGATCGCTTACAATACTTTAATATGGCTGTACTGTTATATTCATAGATACGTTAATTAAATAATTAATTAATTATTTTGTATTGAAGTTATAAATAATATAAACAAAATATATTATATAAAATATCGATCGGCTATTTAGCTAATGATATCCTTACATTATTGTTGTTGTTTCTAATATTGCACCACAATTAGATTAATTGTATAATCCAACTTACCCCAGCATTACCTAGTTATTTGATGTATGTCGTTGTAATAATATACATTGTGACGATGTAGTCAATAATTAAATCAAATCAAACCAAACGTAACAGAAACAGATTAGTAACCGTAATGATTGAAAGCACTTCGGTAAAGTTAATTTGCATTTCATTAATCAATCAATGATATAAAGTAATTGCTTTTGCACAAAACATTTAAAAATTATAACAACTATTAAGAACTTATTCATTGCTACTTTTATATTTAAGTACTTATAGAAATGCGATTAAATGAAACGATTTAATGAAAATTGAATTGAGGGATCAAGTAAAATTATACAATAAGTAACCATTAAAACTTTTCTTTGATACTGCTACTTCATAGTATCGTACTTTATACTTTAAAGCTCTTAACAAAAAACTTTTTATTCCATTCTTTCACCACTTATTTTTTTAATTAATTCTATAATAATTTTTTAATTACTCTTACTACATTTGTTAGCTAGTATAGTATATATTTTAAGCTAACATAAACTAATTTTAATTAATTTTATTATATTTATTTAAATATATTTCATGAAAAAAAAACTATAAATAAATAATAACTAAGATAACTAATTGTTAATGTCATATGGACATAAAATATTTTATTCGATAAAATTATAAGAATTGGAAAGTATTGTGAATATTATCATGTAAATCGAAAGAACACCTGGATTTATAATATTTGCCATTTTTATACTAACTTTGTATAGAAAAGTTAATTGTTGAATGAAATCTAGACAGAAAACATATTTTCCACTAAAAACCCAAATATTGCACAAACTTGTTCTAAAATTACAAAAAGCTCCATTTTGCATAAAAGTTCATCAATTCAATTCATCAATTGTCAATGATATATATATATAGAAAATAAAAATTTTGATTAAATTTGTATAAAATCACACAAAAAACTCATTTTTTAATGAATAATGATAAAGTTAGACAAAATTGCTATCGTTTATAATAAATTTGTATAAATTTACTCCAAAAAATAAATGTAGTACAAAATTGTTTTAAAATTCCAAAAAATCCAATTCAAAAGAATAACAATTTTTTACAATAAAATTGCTCAGATAACTTGATAAATTCGCAAGTAGTTCTAAAATGACAAAAAGATTATTTTTTTCACTATAATATTTATTAAAAACTACGGAGAATAGCACTTTTTACAATATAATTCTTCAAAAAACCTAATTGTTGCACAAAATTGTTCTAAAATGACGCAGAAGAATCATATTTTTTTAATAAAATTTGTCCATAAAACTTTTTCTCATAAAATAAATCAAAAATTAGACAAAATTACCATTTTTTTTACTAAACTCATATTTTGATAAAGAATTTTGATGACAACCTGCCAGAATAAGTATACAAAAATTTTTGCTTTACATCTTTCTTTCATTCAATAGAGCATATTTTTGAAAGTTTTAATAGAGAATAAAATGTACAATTATAATAAGTCATATATTCCTCATTATACGTTCCACCAACGCCAATTCCACAAGCTCAGAAGACAAAGCTACCATCGCATCCTCATAATAGATAAAATAGTATTATTAATTTAGATTCTCCAACTTACTTAAACTTCACGATTAGTGTCAACAATCACCGTTGCTTGTTAACAATTTGATAATAAAAATCTAAACCAGAGGTGGCCAACGCAAATGATATTGCGGGCCACTTTGGAAATGCACCACAACTCCGCGGGCCGCATATAAAATTATAAATTAGTCCCTTCAAATTAGACAAAAAATTGACGTTTTATAAAAAATTTAAACACAGCGACCTGTATACATACTTAGGTGTATTTGACTGTCTAAAGGCTATTTTTACCTGGCACACGCATGAAAAAGAGTAGTATAAATCATTTGAATTTTTAATTTTTGTACTTAGAGCCAAAACTATGCTTTGTGGTAAAAAGTTACAGATGATCAAAGTAGTAGAGCAAAAATATATATTGGCCACTTGGATTTCCCGATAGTGAGCGCATATTCCGCTTAAGAGCGTTGACGAATTTTGCAAATTGTGACTTTCTGCTGATTTTTTTAGATTTTCAACCAAAATTATGCATTTTCTGGAAAAATTATAAGATACTGAAGTTGTATAGCGGAAAATTTCCGATAGATTTATATTTTTTGACTTCTCCAGTAATGCGTGCTTTGCCCGCCAGAAAAAATAAAACTACCGCCATCTAGCGGAAAAACGAAAAATTATAGAAAAAATCAAATGACCTGTCAATTAGAAAATTTCTGCTCTACAACTTTTTATAAAAGTAATTTTTGTCCAAAATGCATAGTTTTTGCTAAAAATGCAGAAAACCAACTTTCAGTGTATCTTTTGCACATATAAAAGCACGTTTTTATCCATATTAAAAAAAAAAAATACCCGTAATCTTTTTTTAAGAAAAATTTTTCAAAATTTATGGAAATAAAATTAATTAACAATTTTGAAAAAAAAGTTTATTATAGTTTTTTTTTTTAATGCAACCTGAGAAGTTACAAACGATCACAAAATGTAAAAAAATGCAAAAAATCGATTTTTTCAAATTTTGATTGCTTATTACTCGAAAATAATAATAAAAAAAGTTACAAGATGAGGACTCATGTAGAGAAAGGCATTTTTAGTGGTTTGAGCAAAATCAAATTTTTGTTCCGTACGCTTGACTCAGACATGTATCTACTACTCCAAATCTACCCTTTTTTGTGCTAGCTTCTAGGTGAAAATAGTCTTCAGACAGTCCAAATACAGCTAAGTGTACAGGTCCCTAAGCTGTGGGTAAAATTTCTCTAAAAAATGTCTAATTTGAAAAGATTATATCTATACATTAGGTTTAGACCGACTATAGACATTTTTTTGGAGTGGAGAATGAAACATAATGAGTTATTATTATAGTATTTATTAATATTCTGAAGCTGATGAGAGTATCTTGGGATAGTCACTGCGCCACTGAACCTGTTATATTAAATTTAATGTTCCAAGATGCGCGCTCATCATGAATATTCAGACTCATAAATAAAACAGGCAATATCCTCATCATTTCTACAGTTAATTTTTGAATACATGGGTGCACAAATAATGTATTTTTTATATATGGTTTTTTACTACTTTGAACATTTAAAAATAAATATATTTTGTAAAAGTGTGATAAATCTCGCAGGCCGCAAAAATATTCAAGGCGGGCCGCATGCGGCCCGCGGGCCGCGGGTTGGCCACCCCTGCTCTAAACTTTCATTCAAACCTATTGCAGCATACTCGTATTATTCATATACCTTAACTGAACATATTTTAACAAAACAACTACTACTGTAAGTACCTTCTAATGTTCACAAAGATTCACCTGTTTTATTTATTCCTAACAAAACTACTACTTTTGGCCATAATATCGTCAGAAAAATCAACGGAGTCTCATATAGAGAATCCAGTTAAACAGTAAGTGTAAAAACCACTACAAAGAAGTTAAAAAAAAAATGATCATAAGATCCAGCTCATGCCATTGTTCAAAACTCGCCAATGTTTGCTGCTCAAGGTAGTAATGATGCTAAGTACAAGCAAGATTCTGCAACCCGAAATAACCCACAACTATTTCAAAACCTAAGAAGCCGGGTTTTGCTAATTTTATAGCAGAATTATTAGCTACATTTGACATTTTATAAAGATTTTTACACTTTTTATGAGTTTATGGACAGATTTCGGATCTTTCAAAGCTAGATTTTGTTGTTTATAAGATTTTAAGAAAATGTTTAATAGTTTATTGCCGGATTTTAAAGTTTTTAATTTTTTGCATTTTTCAACAGTTTATGGCGTATTTTGGTTTTTTCTAACAATATTTATAATCTTTCAAAACACCTTTTTAAGATTTTATAAAAAAAAGTTTTTTGATTTTGGTGCTTTCTGACAATTGTTCAAAAATTAAAGCCGGTTGTTTCACATTTTATAAACAAAATTTTAAAGTTTCAACTGTTTTTGGCCAAATTCTTGTTTTTTTTAATATTTTATATATACCAGATTTTACTATTTTTGATTTTTCTTAACAGTTTATGACCAAATTTTAATGTTTTCTGACAATATTATTTAAACTTCATGACTAGATTTTGCTATTTTGACATTTTACAAAAAAAAAATTATGACCTCATTTAAATATTTTTGACAGTTTTTGAGATATTTTAATGTTTCAATACCGTATTTTGTTATTTTTAATATTTTGTGAATTGAATTTTGTACATTTTAAGAGTTTATGACCGGGTTTTAATTCTTTTCCCATTCATTTTCAAACTTTATAACTGGATTTTGTCCGTTTTAAAATTTCATAAAGATATTACACTTTCTATGAGTTTATATGCGGATTTTGATGATAATGATTTGGATTTTGCACTTAAAAAAAAACAGTATAGAAAACTAATAGATGATAACAACAAACTAATGGTGGAGCAGAAAGATCAAATAAACACGTGGAAAGAATATACAGAGATGCTGTTTACGAATGACAGACCAACCATCTAGTTGAGGCAAACACTACAATGGAAGGACTATTCTCAAAGAAGAACTACGGAAAGCAATTCAAGACATAAACAGTAGAAAATCCCCTAGACCAGACCAGCAAACTTTAACAAATCTACCTTACTCCTACAAAAAAATCAAACGCTAAGAGATGTAGCAAGTACCGTCTCATTAGCTTCATGAAACATGCAGTAAAAATATTTTTACGTATCATACACACTCGTATATAGAAAAAAATCTACCAAAAAATCGGAGACACCCAGTTTGGTTTCAGGAACGGATTCGGGACAAGGGAGGCACTGGTCTCCATGCAAGTTTTAACCCAGAAATATATAGATCAACGCCGCACAGTCTATTCTTGCTTTATGAACCACAAAAAAGCATTTGAAAATGTTAAACATAAGAAACTAGTTGAAATGCCTAAAACGACGATAAAGACATCCGCATCATCACGAATCTATACTGGAACCAAACAGTACAGGCTAAAGTCGGGCAAGATCAAACGGAGGAGTTACAAATATTATGAAGCTTCCGACAAGGATGCATTCTGTTACCGCTTCTGTTCAACTAATATGCCAAAAATATATTCCGGACGGTACTAGACAAATGCACAAAAGACAGAAAAATAAACAGAAGACCAGTAAATAACATCAGATATGCAGATGATTATGTGATACTAGCCCAAAGATCTTCAATTATAGACCAAGTTCAACAAACTAGTTCCGAGTATGGACTCAAAATAAACATCGCAGAAACAAAATTAATGATTATTAGCAAGGACAACTCCTCAAATAACAATGCACTAACCATTAACGGTAAATCAATTGAATGGGTGCAAAGATTCAAATACTTAGGCAACTGGATCAATGAACAGTGGAACTCGATCCATGACATCAAAACACAAATTGAAATAGCCAAATTCACTTTTCAATAACTCCTCATGTATGAAATAAAAATCTATGGACAGACAAAGTAACAAACAACAAAGTACTAAAGCAAATGGACAAAGACAGGTACTTTGAACACATATTCCAAAATGACAAAACTCCAATTCCTGTAATTAATCATGGAAGGAAAAATAGAAGATAAACAGAGAATCAGAAAGAAGAAGTTCTCCTGGCTGCTAAACCTACGACAATGGTTAGGAATCAAGGAGGCTTCTACACTAATCCGACTCGCACAATACCGAGACGAGTTCAGGCATATAGTCGCCAACCTCCTGCGAGGAGAAGGCACTGGAAGAAGAACAGTTTATGTCGGATTTTAGCTCTTTATAACAATATTGTTGATATTTCAAAGCTGAATTTTGCTATTTGTGAAATTTTATCAAATAATGACAATTTTTAACAGTTTATGCCGGATTTTGATGCTTTTTGACAATTGTTGATAATTTTTGACTTATTATGAAAAAAATTTAGTGTTTTCTCCCAATTTTATTATACTTATAGCCGGATTCTGCTATTTTTGACAATCTATAAATAGAATTTTGCATTGTTCAGATTATAATTTTGCTATTTCTAACAGTATTTTAAAATTTCATAAACTGCTGTTTTTGATTTTTTATAATAAAAATTTTACATTTTTTAACATTTATTACCAAAATGCATTTAGATTTCTAAAAATATTTTACATTTTTGAACAGTATATGATCAGAATTTTTGTGCTCTCTAACAATTTGTTGAAGTTACAAGACCGGATTTTGAATTATATATTATAATATTTGTATTTTTCAATAGGCCGGATTTTTGTAATTTCTAACTAAATTTTAAATTTTTTGAAATTTCAAGATTATTTTTTTGTATAAATCATCGTTTACATCGTTGTTGGACAAATTTTGATTATATCTGTAAATGTTTTATAACAGTTTTAAACCAGATTTTTGTTATTTTTAACAATATTTTGATATTACAAAGCATACATTTGCAGTTTTTGAAATTACATAACTGTTTTTACACTTTTTAACAGTTTATAACTAGATTTTGTTGCTTTCTAACAATATATTAATTTTTAAAGGCCGGATTTTTCTATTTTTGACATTTGAAGTAGAATTTTATTACTTTCTACAGTTATGGTTAGGTTTTGGTACTTTTTAACAGTATTTTTTATATTTTATTAAAAAATGCAGTTTTTAACTGTTTCTAGCTCAATTTTCCTGATTTCTGACAGTATTTAAATTTTATGGCTAGATTTTTATTATTCTTGACATTTTATAAACTGAATTTTACACTTTTTACCAGTTTTGTAGCAGGATTCTAGTGCTTTCTTACAATATTTTAAGATTTGTTATTTTTAATATATCATAAAAATTTGATTACTTTTCAACGGTTTATGGCTACAGTTTAATGCTTTCTAAATGATATTTTGTTCTTTTTAAGATTTTGCACTTCTTAACATTTTTTAGTCAAATTTTACTTTTTTATGACCAAACTTTGTTATATTTGTTTTTTTTTATAATTAGAGTTTTGCACTTTTTACTAGTAACCAATGGCCTTGGTTAAAATCTTAGCTACTCCTTTAGCTCAAGGATTTTTAGTTAAGATATAACTGTACCGGACTAAATAATAAAAGACACAAACATCTAAACAATCTTTCATACTATACACACAAAAAAAACAGCAAAGCAAAAATTGTCAACCAACTCAAAAAAGAATACAGGCAAAAGATTTTTAATTAGAATACAAATGCATAAAGCCCAAAACAAAATAGCAAATAACGCGTATAGTGCCAACAAGGACTAGTCTACAGTGACAAATCAAACTTTTACAAAATCACTAAATAAAACCTGTGAACTGTTAACTCTACAAAATAGATTGAAGATTACCACCACCAATAGCTGTATCACAAATTCAGTCCAAACCAATTCTTAACAAGTTTATACTTGTACTGTACATAGCAGCGCAAAAAAATGTAGAAACCGTTAAGACAACCGACAACGTAAGCAACAAATGCAAATAAATATTGTATAGTACCTCAAAATAAGAAACAATAAAATACTGAAACATACTACTTTGGTTACAAAACCAGAGATGTAGAAAAACTGATCGCTAATAAGTAAAAACGTAAACAATGACTCGGGTTCTGAATAAAAAAATGATTTCACCACGACAAAGTGCTTTCTTCTTCGTCTACTTTCAAAACTATTATTCCGTTAGCCCAAAATACGCCCTTCCCTTTTGTAATAACATTTTTCACTAAAAAATCTACTAAAAAAAACAGGCAAAAAAGTAGGTAAAACTAAACTAAAAAAATGATTAAAATCTTCAAAAAATCCAAACCAGTTTCAATACTGCAGAGAACTTGCCAGCTAAGTACAACAATTCAGGTTCCACCAACAAAACACACAAAAATAAAACTGTTCCATGGCGTGGTAAACTTCTCCCTAAAAAAATCGAGCAGCTTGTGGAGAGAAGTGTCTAACTCAGTTGACGTAAAGCAGTAAAAAACAGTTAATCGAAAAAGTATTCAAAACTTCAACTTCAATCGTGGCTTGTCACAACTCTCAAGAACGCTGACATTATGCAGGATTGTTGTTTTCTTATAAATAATTTGTAGTTATTTAAAAGCAAACAACGGAGCAATTAGTTGCGGATCATAAAATATTATCAATATCCTAGAAGGAAGCTTAATTTGTACTGTTCTGAATCTTTTGCATGTTACTCAAAGTACACTAGAAAGTCATGCCATTATCGTTAATAAACCAGTATTTGATAAGGCCACTTAAATCGTTAAAAGCTATCATAAATAACTAACACCATTGTTGCACACGATTGAATATCAAAAAGTTTAAAAGCTCACCATAAGGCTCGTCGCCTACTAGAGCAAATTATAACAACGCAATCGTCGCAAAACATAAAACTAATTCTTATAGCAAACAGCAGCAGCAAATTTTTCGCTACGATTAAAATATGTGTTTTGAAAAATCGCTGCGCTTTAATCTGAATAAAACCATACAAAGGTTATGTCATATGCTTTACAAACTTCAAAGATATAAGATGTTGATGCTGCAAAAATAAGTTTCTATTTCTGTATCAAGCAACCTGCATAAAAATCATGTTAACGCCATAATATTGGCATTATTGGAAAGATAATTTTATGCCATTACTGCTTAAATATGATTTGAAGCATAACGTTGCTTTATTTATTGGCGTACACTACAAACATCACATATCCCCACAAAAAGTAGTCCATATGTGTGATATCACACGAACGTGGAGGCCAATTCACGTGTCCGTTACGCAAAATTATGCGGTCAGCAAATGTTTCCTGCAATAATTTGATTGTGTCTCGCGCTGTGTGGCATGTTGCGCCATCTTGTTGGAACCAAAGCTCCTCCACATTAACGCCATTCAATTGGGGAACAAAAAAGTCAGTAATCATGGATCGATAGCGCTCTCCATTGACTGTCACGTGTTGGCCGGCATCATCTTTAAAGAAATATGAGCCAATGATTTCACCAGCCAATAAAACACACCAAACAGTGTGTAACGACGTCTCAATAATGGCTTCTAGATTTTCCTCGCTTCAAAACCGGCAAGTTTTTGTTTGTTTGCGTAGCCAATAAGCCAAAAATAAACTTCATCGCTAAACAAAATTTTTTATTAAAAATTAGGATCAAGAACAATCTTGTCCATTCTCCAAAATGACGCATATAATAGTCACGCGGCTTCAGCTCTTGCACTAGCACTAAGCTCGTAAACCAAAATCTTTTCTTAAAATCTTCTGTGCACAATAGCAAATCGACTCATTCTAGTCCTCCTCAATACTACGCTCCACAGTTGCAACAACTTCTTGAGTGCGCACTGTACAACGTCTCTGCGGATACACGTTATCAATCAGACTATGCGTAGTGCAAAAACAATCCATAGTTTTCCGAATAACTTGCTCGAATGGTGAATTATGTCGACCGTAAAATGGACGTAGTGCACAGTAAGTTTCGCAAACTGAACAACGACTTTCAAAGTAAATTTGCACAATTTGCAAGAGTTGTTCTGGCGTAAGTCAATTCATGATAAAAAGACAAAACATACTGAGCAGAAATCTGCTGTCACCTATCAAATTGACTAGAAACAGGTGCCAGGTCAAAAAACAAACCTCTAAAAAAACACCCGTTATATTTGAAAAATCCTACTATCTACTTTAAATTTAGTTTCTTGTAAGAAAAAACATATAGGTAAAAAATCAGTAGAATTATTCACATTATCAACTTAAATGATCCACCCTGTATACAAATATTATTTTTGATTATATTTTTTTTAAATTTCAAAATGTGATTTTTATGAAAAAAATAATCCATTTAGTTCTGTTACATTGCGCCGAGATGTTGTAATTAAGTTTTGGATAAGCAATGATTCCTTAACTCATAAAACTCAACATAAAGGCATACATAAGTTTTATGCAATATGCAAAAGTTGCATCAAAGAAAAAAATATGTTTACATAAGTTAAGAAACTCTAGTAAACTAAATCAAATAAGTTAATAACTAATTTTTAAAATGGTTTTAGTTTGACGGAGTTCTCCCCAGACTCAGTTATAGTAAAAAGTGATTATTATTTTTATCAGCAACAGTATGGTATGTTTTTATTTGCAGTTATTAAAATATATTATATAAATTTTTTTGGTATGTAGCAAATCCGTGAAATAAATCCCTCGATGATAATAAAATACCTTGCATAAAAAAATTGAATTCCATTATTATTTTAAATCCCCATACCGAAACCAACATGGAATGGATCGTTTTGGCGTATGAAATGTTAGTAATTATCGTGTATTATATGTTGGCATTGGCAATTTGCGAGCAGTCATTTCATGTCAGCGGAAATAGATATGAATTATTCTCGGCCTGGCTTTTCTGTCTGCCTTTAAAAACTTTTCGAGCCAACGGAAAATTATGTTTACTAGTAGTTTGCGACGCCTTAATGTCGCGTTTAATTGGGAATTATTTCCGAGAGACGTTTTTCCTTTGTCGGTACCATTCTCCCTCACTGTATAGTTTTTTTTATAGCGTGATTCATTAATGACAAATGTAATCTAATTACAAAAATATTATTTTTAAACAGTATTTTTAGAGTAATTAGATATAATTTATAATCCAAATCATTTCAACTATTTATCATCTTTGCAGCTAGTTTTAATTAAATTGAAGCGATGACAAACTAGACATGTATTAATAATAGCTGTATTTAAGTCTTATGTCAGAAGGAATAATTGATTCAATGTAATATTGAACTGTAGCTTCTACTACACAAGTCTGTTATTTTGATAAATACCAAGTGTAATATGTTATATAGCATATATCAATTAATTACATCAGTCTGGCGGTAAATTATAGGATCAGCATAGATTTAGTACCTATCATTTAATTACATAATGTATCGTTTTCATAACAACAAAGTATTGCATTTTCTAACAAAATGTCTATGTTTATTATAAATACCATCATCCATTTTCAATTGGACGGATGGGATTACGTGTGCTTTATACTGAATCGTTATACAGTTTATTGGTGTTAAATAATCTAATGCAATCTATTTCATAGTGCAGTGAGTAAATATTACATCCATTAGTTAAATACTCGTATTAAAATCAGAAAAAATATTTAATTAATTAAGAGTTTCAGCATGAAATAAATATACAAATAGAAAATAAATTTTAGACAAAATCTATAAAAATTAACTAGTTTTTTTCTAGGAAAATATTGTTGGAATGCATTTTATTAAATATCACTTTCAAAAATATTCGAATCAGTTTTCACGTACGAATTAATAAAAAAATAAATCAGTTCGTTCCATCACATGGATATTCACATTTACAAATAATATTAATGCACCATACAACTTATTGCAAATAAGCATTACTGTTCTACAAAGAAGTTGATTATAATATATTAACTTAATAATAATAATGCAGAATGGTTTAGAAATTTTAAGTTATGCAGACGATACAAACATACTAATTAATTCTTCTTAAAAAAAGTCAACGTTATTATGTCAAAGTGTTCAGAATGGTTCACAAACATCAAATAGTACTAAAGGAATATAAAATAGATATTATATACTTAAAACACGCTAAAATTATTGTAGTTTGAAAAGCCGGCACAGTGCAAAATAAATCCGACACTTTTGGAAAAGTGTAAAATTTCTTGGAATCTCGGTTAAACGATCAATTAATTTATTATCCAACAGTTTTTATAAACTATTGTAATTAATTTTAATTTAACATTTAGGACAAAACATGTACGCAATTTAACCTATATAAACAAATGAAAACATACATATTTTTTAATAAAAAGCACAACAGAGATAAAATATAATAATATAACAAAAAGTATATTTAAAGAAAAAAAACAAAGCAAAAACATAAAGCAAATAAACCTCTCATTCATTTAGTTCGTACCAGAGTCTAATTAAATTTTAGTCAGGTACATAGACAAATAACATGATAACGCGTGCACAAAAGATAATATAATATGTATCATCATTGTGTGATGAAGTACATAATACAAAAAGAGATTTTAAATTCTTAATTAGATTTTTTGATTTTATATTAAATTCTTTTTAAGTAAGCTTAAAAGTCCTCTAAGCGGCTAAATATCATGTTTTCAATAATATAAACATTTCCTTTATATATATATATATATTATCAATTTCTTGTATATCATCTGAAAAAATATATAAAAGCTAATTAACGGTTTTATGTCGGTAAATTGGTTTGTAGTCCTGATTAGAAAACCAAGTGCTTTATCAGACGTTGTAACAAGATTCCAAATAAGGTTGTTGAATATAAACTTAGTTGAAAATGACTTGCGCAAGGCATTATACCATGTTGTCCCCAGCCCCCACCTTTGTCTGTGTCTTGTATCACTTTATCTGCACTGAGATTCACCTCTGCATTTTCTTCTTTCTCCAATCTACGTGCTATTCATTCTAATTATTTGGATTGTCCTCTTAAATGCGTTCTAGTTTTCTTAGGTCATAGGTTCACTTCGTCTTCTTCTTCGTATCCCTTTTCCTTCATGAATAGTTTATGCTGTTCCATTAATTGTTTTTGTGTCATCTCGTTGCCAGGACCACCTCAAAGGTTGAGTTATCCGTCAACCTCAAAGGTTGCGTTATATGTCAACCTCAAGATAGCATATCTACCATTTGACATTTGCATCTGTTATTCTGCTTTCCTTCAACATTTCTTTTCTCCTTCTCCTTATCTTTGCAATTATGTTTGGTATTCTTCTATTTCTTGGTATTCATAATTGTCCTGTCCTTTATTTTTTCCCTGTTCCAATTTTTTTATTTCGTCTCTTTCCTTTCTCTTCTGTGACTTTTATTTTGTGTATTTATTTCCATTGTTTGTTTTTATATATTCGTCCATTGTCAAACTCTTCAATTTTCATTCTTAGTGCTCTTGTTGCAAAGTGTATTCATTTATGTTCATCTCTCAGGCATTTTTTAATGATTGTTGCTTTATCCACTTTGCTTTCCAGTAGATTTTCTAGTTCTTCTCTATCTTCCTTCACCACATTCTAGTAAAGTGTGATTTGCATTATCGTGTATGTCTTCCTGACAAAATAAACATCTTTCTTCTTCATCGATATTTTTTAGTTCTTGCTCAAACTTACCATAGGCTCCGGCTAGTATTTGTATTGCATAATAGCACATCTCAAGTTTATTCTCAACCCATTCTTTTATCTCCGGGTTAGTTTTCTTGTCCATTTCCCCTTTACTCCGTTGTCTGTGCCATCTCTCAATCGTTTTCCGTCTTGCTCTTACCTTTGCTTTCTTTTTACTGGTTTCTTCCGTTACTAGTTTTTTTTTTCCACCATCATATCCGCGGGAAGCGTTGCCGCGATCACCTTTAATGTCTCCTGTGATACCGTTAAGTAGGCGCTGCTGATCCTTAACAAACTTGCTGTCGTAGCTCCTCTTACTTCATTCCTAATTTTTTGTCTTTATAAAAGGTTTTTCAGTAGATTTTAGAGGCCCGTAGCGGCCATTTTGTTTTAGTAACATCTATCAAATCTTTTGTTTATTAATAATTATGTAAATAATCAGCCAACACCTGTACGTTCAAAGAATGCAAGATCAGCAAAGAACATCGCCACGGTTCGTAAAAGTATACAGCAGAACCCAAGGCAGTCGACTCTTTGCCGAGCACAAGAACTCGGGCTTTCGCAGACTTCAATTTAGCAAATTTTGCGTCGGGACTTAGGCCTACACCCATACAAGATCCAATTAACCCAGGAGCTCAAAGTTCATGACCATAGACAACGCTGTTTGTTCGCTAACTGGGCTTCAAATCGTTTAGAAAAGGACCCCAATTTTGGCAAAAAAATCATCTTTAGCGACGAGGCGCATTTTTGAATAAATGACTATGTTAACAAGCAAAATTGGCGTATATAGGACAACACGAGGTTCACCAAGTGATAATGCATCCTCAAATGTTACCGTTTGGTGTGGATTTTGGACCGGCGGGGTCATTGGTCCGTATTTTTTTCAAAAACAATGTTGGTGAGGCGGTCATCGTCCCATTTCAACATCTACCTGCCCTTATTGAAAAACCCTTTAACTTCTCCACTTTACATACGTCTACTGAATTTTCCATCCATTTCCTTTGATCCCCTGACCGCTTTCTTAACCTGTTCGTTCCATAACGTTGCTTTAAATGTCACTCTCAGGTATTTGCCTCTATTAATTCTCTAAGTCGATAGCCATGCCGCCACTGTTTTTGTGTTGCTAATTATAAACCCATAGTTATGATCCATATCTATGCCTCTTTCTTTAAATATTTCCATTTTTACATCTCTACCTACTAGTGCTACGTCGTCTGCAAATGCAGTTATTTTGTCACGCCTTTCGGCAGCCTCATCCAATGTAGTTTATTATAAAGGTTCCAGAGTTTTGGTCCTAGAGATGAGCTATTGAGTACCTCTATGGTCAGTTTAAATCTTCCTTAGTCACTAATATTCTACCATAAATGTAGCTCAATAACATCTTGATTGTTTTCCTGTTCAGCTCATTTCTTTGCCGCCTCTGTAATTGCTTCCCATAACACGCTGTTTAACAAGTTGTGTATGTCCAACGTTTTCTTAAACTACTTCGTAATTCTTCTAACCACTCTCGATAGTATTTCACTATGCAGTTTAGGCTGTATACTATCATTCTTTCTACTTCAAATCTCACTATTTCTTCTTTTGGTGTTTCCAATCTTTCCACCTTATCCCTACACCTCCCTCTTACTAAAATAACAGCATCTGTTCCTATGTCTCTTATCCACGTACCACTTAGTTTGTTTTTATTTGATTCACTCATTCAATTTCTAAATTGTGGCTTATTATCTGCTCCTCGTGTTGTCTTCAATTATCGGGATTGTTGTTCGCTATATTCTTATTCGTTTTCTCGTTTCTTTATCTATTAAAGTTAAGGCCATTATTAACCACCTACCTACCAAAAATTCAAATTTTGCTGCAGTAAACTACAATCTTTATGCCATTGAATGCTTCTAATACAGCTCTATTTTTATTTATTTTTTTAATTTATTTTTATATATTTACAACTTTGTTTTTAATTTAATTTTTTTTCTCCCCACTTGCTGCTTTACACCGTTTCCATATGTATATGGTAGGCTGCAAAGCTTCGTATCGGAATAGCTTAAAATCGCTAGCATTCAGTAGGTATTTTGCTTTAAAGTACCAATAGTATTGTCAGAGAAATCGAAAGGTATTATCAAAAACGGCGATACAGAAAATCTCCAGCCCCTAATTGAATCAGTAAACACCAACTGCCAAAGATTTAGCCAAATCTAAACAGACCACCTATTAACAACAAAACTATAGAATAGGTACCCTCTCACAAGTACCTAAAAACGTGAATAACGGAAAACACAAAACAGAACATACAAAAGAGATCAAACAATAGACAACCCAGCCGGCTGCTACTTTACAAAAATTTAAAAAAAATACTCTGTTTCCATAACATAAAACTATAGCTCAAAACTAGAGTATTGAAGTGCTACATATAGGGTGTTAAAAAAAAATGTAAAATATTTAAGGGGGTGGGGTAGTACACACCACAACAAACAAAAAAGAATGTGAAATATTTAAAGGGGTGGTAGCACAAACCACAAAAAACAACATAGGTTGTCATAGCAACGGTTTCGGAGATATGGAACATTATTTATTTTTCTATTTTTTCCCTCCATTTTTTATTTTGCAAAAACGTGCAATTTCTTATCATAGTTAGCTGATGTTTTGTAAAATTAACATTCAGTATTAGACAGTTGTTGTAAGTGCACAAGTTTTCATTGCTATAGCTGATTACTCTAATGCAGAACTATCCGAGATGCGTTTCATGTATGATCGTTCTAATGGGATTGCCACCAAATCGCGACGTCTTTATGTAGAAACTTATACAAATCGTAAAATTCCTTCACATCGTATGTTTGGAAGAATTCACCAGAGATTAAGAGATAACGGTTCACTTCGAGAAGAATGCTATCTTTCCGACCAAGATCGGTATCTATTCCTAGAGCAGAACAAGAAATTATTGCACAGATAAAGCATAATCCAGGGACGAGTGTGCAAAGAATATCAGCCGAGGTAGGAATTGGTGCTACTCTTGTTTGGAAAAGCCTCCACAAGCAGCTGCTCTATCCATACCATATACAACCAGTACAGGCCTTAAATTTAACTGATCATCAGGCACGTTTGGTTTTTTTGTCGCTGTTTTCTACGCAAGGATGCTGAAGACTTGCAGTTTCTTGCCAAAATTCTTTTTACAGATAAAGCCGAGTTCACACAAAATAAAGTTGTTAATTTTCATAATGCACATCGTTGGGCCGAAAAAAATCCCCATGTTGTAATTGAATGTAAACATCAGACACGTTTTTCATTAAACATTTGGATGAGTATTGTAGGCGACAGGTTTCTAGGTCCTGTTGTTTTACAAAACCGATCAACAGGCACTGCTTACCTCAACTTTCTGCAGAACACAATGTATGATCTTATGGATGACATTCCAGCATGATGGTGCTCCAGCTCATTTTTCGATTGCCGTTAGAGAGCATGTAGACCAAACTTTTCCACATGATGGGTAGGAAAAGAAGGACCAGTTTTATGACCAGCAAGATTGCCTAATTTAAAAGGATATGCTACTCCTGTAGATAGCTTCGAGGAGCTGCAGTTAAAAATTAATGATACGTGCCAAGAAATCCGAGCCAATGAGGAGGTTTTAGAAAGAGTACAAATGTCCTTCACACAAAGATATCGTGCCTGTTTGGAAATGGAAAGAGAGCACTTCAAACATCTACTATAACTCTGTTCTTTGTAAAAAAATATAAAAATAAATAATGTTCCATGTCTCCAAAACCGTTGCTATGATAACCCATGTTTATTAAGACTTTTTTGTTTGTTGTTGTTCGTACTACCACCTCTTCGGAACAGCAGTCAAGAAGATCTGCATAATAATAATGTTTTCCCATCTCCAATAGGAGCAAAACTCAAAAAAAATAAAGAAGAAGAAGACATTATGTAATTATATTTTGATCACATTTCATTTTCTGTTTACTATTATAATGATTGTTGATATATAGTTAGCTTAAGCGACTAACAGAAGCAAATCGAATTACCATAGCAACAAACTACACTAGTAAGAAACTGGCCATAACTATAAATAAGTTGTTTCATTAAAATAACAATTAATATCTTAAAAATTTTACTATTAATTATGACTCAGCAGACCTTCATTAAGTTATAATATACTCAATCTTTCCAATATTTTTCATAGGTTCTTCAGAATTTCAAGATTAGTTAATAGTCGCAATAATCATTTATGGATTTCTATTCTATGTAATTTCGGCAAACCTTTTATGTTTTTATTCAATTAGTTGCACTTGCAAATATCACAATTAAAAAACGATTTTAACATCCAAAACAATGCCCTTTGCATGCAACCATAAAAATTCAATTGCGTGCTTCAAAAAATAAAAATAAACTTTCCAATAAAAATGAGAAGACGGCCAATTTCTATTGCAAATCCCGAAAGAATCCATGCCATAATACAAAATGAATAAGATTATGTAATCACTTTAAATATGCCGCCTTTTTAAAATTGTCCACTATACTACATGTTTTCATATGTTTGCTTGACAGCTGTCAAAGTTGATCTGTCAAAACAAATAATATAGTGGACATTTTTAAAAGGCAGCATACATAAAGTAATTACATAACCCCATTCATTTATAAACTCCCTGTATAATATAAGCAGACCATCAAATTAAGCCAAAATAAATATCTAAGACACTAAAGATAAAATAGATCCTTAAAAGCCTGAATGTTAACCAGAAGCAACCAAGGGTAGAATGTCGCGCTCAATCTGTGCTTCTTTGGAAGACGATGCTGACTTTTTAAGCCAAGTTGTTACAATAGATAAAACTTACGTATATTTCTACAATCCAGAAACCATCAATATATGCAGTAAAGCATTCTGGTTCATCCAGGACAAGAAAATTTAAGACAAAACTGTAAAAAATCTGAATAAATTATGCCACTATAGAAAAACAGTAGTAATGAACTCTAGGAGGGTAATTAAAAAAAAGGTAAATATATATTTTATTTCGTAAGTACAACAAACAAACAACAGAGAAAAGCCCTTTCTAACGTTTTAAAACGTTGAAAAAATTTACCGGTTATGTTATTTGTTTAGAATATGGGATATCAGTAATTTTTAACAATAAAAATTAATAAGCAAAACATTCTTAGGAGGGGTAATTACCCAATTACCCCCTCTTAAAACCGCCACTGGCTTAACCTCAACTTGTCGACCAAGATCTCTTATGAGCTTTCTACGCTATCTTAAAAAAAGCAAAAAATGTATTTTAGCAATAACTTGGCTCGTTGAAAAATAGAAATTGCGACTATATTTTTATTGCTTCTACAAGATATTGAACAAGAAGAAAAAACTCTTTTCTTCACCACCATAAAGGTAGAGTAAAGTGGGTTTTATTATGTGACGTGTAACAAAATGTAAGCATAAACAGCTCTTGCGTACGCATGACCAAAAAAAATTAATTTGTTTACACAATTTTCTGCGTAAATTAATTTTAAAAGCTCTTCAATTCCACTACCCGACATGATCGTTGCAATTGTTCTCATAAACGACATTAATAGATGAAGTCCTACAAGCTTTACAAATAACATTCTTTAAATCCGATTCAGGGGCTCTCATAGTGTCGCAAGTTTTCCACCACCAGCAACTATACGGCTGATCAAATGTAATAAAAGTTTTTTTATGACAATGCTTGAATTTCTCAACAGCTCCCTTCAAAGGACAAAATAAGAATAGTGTCGTAATCCAATGGCGGAGCATTGATAAATTTAAATCAGTTAATTTTTCAGCGCTAGTATTGCATATCGGCTGTTACTTTCACCATAAATATTACATTCCGTAATTACTACAAAGTAGCACTATTTTACTTAAAGCTAAAGTAAATTTGAGATTGTAAGTACAATGTCGCGTAAAAGCTTTGACATTAGAAACGTTTATGGATTGTGTCAAATGAGGGGTATAGATGCATTCAAGCATTTCAGAAGACATAATTTGTAACTCCAGAACTAAACAAGATAGCTGTTTGTTCAAGACTGAAGTGTGTTACAACGGGATTTTACAAATTTTGCAGCTAAATAAGTTTCTTCGTCATCACAGTTACCTTGAAGAACAAAAATCTCAAATTAACGCATTTCACAAAAATTTAGAGAGTGCCGGTTTTGCATCTACACCCCTCAAATATGATACAGAATGCACTAAATACCATTAAAAAGTGGTGAAAAAAAAAAGAGCTAACAGTAAACGCAAGCAAAACAAAGATTGTATCATTCACAAGATCGGAACACCACAAACCTAATAAACCTGAGAATGTATGAAACTACGCTCCCGATAACAAATGAAGTAAAATATCTGAGACACACACCTGACTAATATAACCACAAAGGCCATTCCGGTGCTCTTTGCAACCAAAATAATGGACGGACGCACTTGAAGACTGACACCTAATATGACCAGAAGGCTATATACGGTGGTGGTAAGACCCATTATTACATATAAAAAGCTTCTATAAAGGATTAAAACTACCCTTAAGTGCACGAATAATAAACTAGGTAAAATTCAGATGTAAGCATGTCTGCTGATAACGAGGACACTGAGAACAACGCCCAGATCAGCTATGGAAGTACTACTATCGTTACCGCCACTTCACCTGATGGTAAAGACGGAGGTAAAATATGCAGCATACAGACTGCAAACAAATAATAACACTGTAAACCTTGAAACCCACTTAGCACAACAAATGTGTTGCATGCAGAAAAACCATCGGACTTCCATAAAAAGTGATTGCATCAGAAAACTATTTGATGTAATAATACCACAGCGTTCTCAGGTATTTTTTGTATTTAGTACACAGATAAGGTTATAAAACAGAATAGCACCAGTACTAAAATCTACAAAAACAAAAACCAAAAAAAGCAAACTTCGCTACCCTTGGGCATATATGCCTCGGTTTTCCAGGTAGAGGTGGCAGCCATCAAATGGCGCGGCAGGAACATAATGAAGACGGGACAATACCCTGACAGACCAATAACCATCATGTCAAATAGTCAAGTAATAAAATCCAAATTATTTATGGAGTATATAAACAGTCTGAAACAGTGGTTACAATCTGTAGAGTTGGCCTAGTCTAAATACCAAAAAACAGGCGTTTAAACAAAACGTCATGGCAAATAGGAAGCAAAAAGACAATTACTGGACAAGAACTTGTTTTTAAAGTCCCATATAAAATCGAAAAGAACATAATATGCAACAAACTTCAGGCAAAACACAGCAAATTGTAGAAGAGCACACATGTTACCTTGGTAACACAAATAAGTGAAATAAGATTGAAAAGAACTGATAAACCGGACACTGTAGTATTAACAAGCACATGCATAGAATAGAAAAAAACCTCCGAGACACTTGCTGAGTAAATGTAAAGCTTATAAAGCTGAGAAATTAATGAGAACAGTGTAGTTTTTATTCAGTAAAAATAAAAACATGACAATACCAAACAGTGCGGGCTGCCCAGTGTCTTATTTCCCTTACTTCTTCTTCTTGGCGTGCTTCATTCGCTCCGGATATTAGCGATCATCATCACAATCTTCTCTTTGTCCACTGCACTGCAAAAAAGTTGCAGCAATGTCATGTCAAACCACTGGCGTAAATTTTTATGCCATGAAATTCGGCTTCTTCCCGGGCCTCTTCTTCCCATCACCTTTTCTTCCAGAATCAGTTCGAGTATTCTGTATCAAGCACTATGCCTCATTACGTGCCCGAGCTATTCCAATTTCCTAACCTTCACAGCTTTCAATACTTCCTGTTCCTTGCCCATTCTCTGCAGAACCTCCTCATTACTAATGTGCTCTTTCCATGAGATATTCAGGATAAGACGATACGTCCATAGTTTGAAGCCCTCCATTTTTTTTTCTGTATCCTTTGAATTTGATCTTAATTTGCATGCTCAAGTCTGGGCTGTTGAAAACTTTTCGCATCTGGATAAATGTCGTTCTCGCTTTTTCTATCCTGCATTTGATTTCTACTAAATGATCCCAGAGTTTAGGCATGTGCCTAGATATGTGGATTTGTCCACTTGGTCTATGGTTTTTTTGTTGAGAAGTATCGTCCGCTGTGATGGATGATCTTTACTGACAAGCATATATTTGGTCTTTTTGAGATTGAGACCAATTCCGTACTTCTCGCTGACTAATTTGATCTGACGCATCATCAGCTGAAGTCCTTGAGCTATACTCGCCAATATAACAGAGTCGTCCGCATACCTTAAATTGTTAATTATCTCGCTGTTGATCGATATTCCTTTCTTCACTCCATCTAACGCATCCGTAAATATTTCTTTGAAGTATATGTTAAACAAGGTTGGCGAAAGCACACAACCCTGCCTCACACCACTGCAAATTTAGATATTTCCCGTGCTTTGGTCATCAACTCGTACTTCTGCCGTCTGTTGCCAGTAGAGGTTTGCTATTATGCGAATGTTTTTATCGTCGGCTCCGGTAGTCTTAAATATCTTAAGCAATCCTTCGTGTTTTACTCAAAACGCTTTGCTGAAATCTATAAAACACAAGTGTACCTCGCAGTTAACGTCTCTGCATGTCTGGATTAATACATTAATCACAAATAGTGCCTCCCTGAAACCCAACGCATTCCTGAAACCAAATTGCGTTTCTTCAATATGGTCTTCGCATTGTTGGTATATACGGCGGTGTATAATTTTGAGAAATAACTTAAAGGCATGGCTCATTATACTTATAATACGCACAAAAAAAAAACTGCAATCTCGCAGTTTTTCGTAAGAAAGTATTGTATTAAAGTATATAAATCATACTAAATTGAGCAATTTCTGAGGCCAGTTTTGACAATTCCCGTAATTACAGTTTCACGCTCGTTAGCGTTATTCAGAATTAAGCAATGTATTCCTTCCATTGCGTAAAATGTTTTGTGATTGTCGATGGTGTTAACGGTAAAGTCTGCACTGTAAAACACAAATTAACTAAAATATTGAGTTTAGCTGTATACACAAACTATTGTACCATGCACAGAATTCTATAGTCGGACAAATTTTTCTCCAACTCCAACACTTATTTGAAGCATATCAAAAAACAAATAAGACCGTACAGCTGCTGTTATTGCTCAAGCTTTTCAATTTTCCAACGCATGTATTCATCCAACGAGGAGTTTTTTTTTTTCGTAAAACATACTTCTAATGTCCTCATGAACAATTGCAGCAACTTTGCAAATAACTCCCTTTTCGAAAGAATCCAGTCATTTATAGAAAATTTACAATCATCAGAATTATCCGTTAGAAAAGATGGCGGTCTATTTTAGTCACTTTCTAAGGTGGCGGAGGAAGCTTATTGGAAACCTTGTTCAAAACGTTCCAAGTTAAGCTTTTATAACCTCCTCCTGTGCTGGATGCATTCAAGTACTTCCTGCAGTAGTAGATTTTTCGAAGTTAATTTCAAAGATTTAAATTAATTATTAAAGCTATGCATCAGAACCTCGTACCAAAAAAGTTCAACACGGCAATCGGAGTTTAGAGAAAATTTCTGTAGAACTCTGTTCTGCAAAAATCGGACTCGAACGGTAAATATAAAATTGTCTAAAAGAAATCGTCATAAACTGTTATCAGATTTTCAAAATTATTAAGAAAACCAAAGAAATTACTACGTACTAAGAGCTAAGTTTCAAAACGTAAGTCATGTTTATAATCTATCAATAAATTTATAAAAAAATCTACTATTTGCTGTAAATAATACTTCACATCTTGTATATTGTAGAAAACAGACAAACGTTAAAAACGTTATGATTAATAACACATCAATTTAATCTAAAACAATAATATTTTTATAACAATTTTATTATTTTATAATGATTTTATTTAAATAGTGTACAATTTTATGAAAAACGCCATTAAATTCCATTGTTATGCAAAATGCACAAAACTCAATTAAACATCCGTTTTATTTTCCATTTAAAATTAAAATAATACCGCTTCGGAATTTAACTAATCGCATTTGAGGTTTATGCGTCGCGCCAAATCAATTAATTGCAACTGTAATTATTTCCATTTAATGTGTACACCAATTCGACTTTCACGCAATATGAAAATTATTGATTTTAATGGAATTAAAAGAAAAAATAATAAACCCGTAAACCTCATTGTTAATAAAAAGTAGGTACACTGAATATATTTAATAGTGTATAATAAAAGTCCATTAAAATAATCCTAGTTATATGTGGACCGATTTTAAAATATATTTACATTACAAAAATAGTTTGAAGTAGATTACACAAATATAGAGAATATTATATATTTTTTAACATGCAAAAAAAAATAATAAACACATCATATTAAACAAAATCTGAATTTCCAAACAATCAAACTTGTTCTTTGTCGGCATGCGATGCCAGAGTCATACACAAATTGTTTGTGCTTGATTTTTAGCCGCTGTAATCTTTAGATTGAATTTGAATAAAACATTTATTTATTTTATAAATAAAATGTTTCAATACAAGATTGAAAAACATGGGTTAAACGATTTGTTAGGATAGTATTTGCATAGAGAGCTGTCAGCACCTTAATACTTTGTAAGCCGATCAATTTTAAACAAGTTTTATTTTTAAAAATCTATATATTTGTTACAATGCTGAATATAATGCTTTAAAATGTATTCACCTGGTTAGAATAAAAGAGAAGGCGGTGCAATATAAATCTTACTGAATGGAAGGACCGTGATCGATAACCCTTACCATCACGTCCAATACATTACATTCTTTTTGTTATATTTTCCTTATACATTTTGGGAAAGTAACACAAAATATATTATAATTTTAAATCTTGTCACATAATTTAGTTATAAATGTTAATGTAAACGTAAAGTAGGAACAAATATAATTAGCATTATATTTTTATGAAGATTAAAAAACCATTTAAAATTCTGCTCCATAATAAGACGCTATTGTTATTGAAATGATGTCACATTTCCATATTTATAAATAGACTGAAATAGATTCCATGGTAAATAAGCCACTTGAGTGATTAGAGTTTGATTAATATCAACTGAAACATCCTGCATAATACTTGTTTGAAGTTTGGAGAGCAATGATCAGTTACACGCATGAAATTAATGGTTGAAATGGCTTCAATTAAATAAACTTAGTTCATCAGTAAACACTTCTTAATCTGTAGCACATTCACCCTTCTTAAAACTTGGTTGTGTAAAGTCAATATATCATAAAAACTTGATAATTTCTCAAATATTTATTAAATCATATGTGCAGAATAAAAATATTTAATTTCAAAATTTAATTTCATATAAAATATCACTCTGTACATTTTTAAATTAAGAAACTATTTTCATATTCAACAGTCCAAAAAAAAAAACAATTTCTAAATAAACATAAGTTTAAAAAAAAACATAATATAAAGCTCTTCCTTGGGAATGAATTTTTATAAAGAATATAGGAAAGAAATCCCGTTTACATTTTACAATCACAAATTTAGTATGTTTATGATGTAATTGCCATAAGTTCCCAGCCTAACCTAACCTAACAAAGAAATGAGGCACGAGAAAGATATTTTATTATTTTGCAATAAAAATATTCTAGAGATTCGTCATCAAAATGCTCCAAAACATCTGTTTTCACCTCTTCTTCGTCAAGAAATCATCTACACCAAACGTTTTTTTAAATTTTCAAAACAGGAAATAGTTGCTAGTCGCTAATCCTGGACTGCAGGGAGGAAGATCAATTTTTTTTAAACCGCATTTTCTTATGACAAGTTCAGCAACATCAGCGGTGTGCACAGGTGCGTAGTAGTGCAACAACCTGACTCCTTTTGTTAATTTTCCTCAAACCTTTGCCCAAATATTTTCTCTCAACCTATGTAATAAAATACCATAATAAGCACCATTCACATTTTTAATTCTTTCTTTAAAATCAACCATCAACCTCACAATCCCAAAAAATTGTAGCCAAAATCTTTTTAGTTGACGGGGATACCGTGACTTTTCTTAGTGGGGGTTCACCTGCACGCAACCGTTCCATAAATTCCCTTTTGAACAGAAGATCATGATACAAGACCATATCCCTAGTAAAAATAGATAGCAAAACTGCTTCTATTCCCCTTCACAATACTTAAAAAAAACCGAACACAATCAACTCGATGCTGTTTTTGAACAGCAGACAAAAATTTTGAGACCCATCTTGTACTCACTTTATTCATACCCAAATGGTCATAGAATATTCGGCAAATCGATGTATCTGACAGCCCTCACACTGTTAATAATTTCCTCACTTTTAGTTGACGATAATTTTGAACCAGTTCCTCAATAAATGCAGTAAATTCTTCTGTGATCACTTCAACTGGCCAACTAAAACGTAAGTCATCTTCTTCTTCATAAGACTCATAGCCCATCTTAAACCTTTTGATCCATTCTTTCAATTCAATAATGTATTTTTTGACAGTTTTTTTATGTATAACTAACGTTAATGACTAAGTGCTAAAACTTTGCTAAAAACAATGGCAATGCTGTATTGCAAATTATACTACTATACCAACTACAAAAAAAAAACCAAATACGTCAAAATAGTGCACTAGTCTAACAATAAAATAATCTTAATAAACTTTTATAATTAATACGTCTTTATACATAAAAACGGTCAGCCAAGTGGTAAGCTTTATTAAACCACATTCTCAAGCATCCGTTATTGCCAAAAAAATGTCAAAAAATATCAATTTTTTTACTCATAAGCTATAAATTGAGCCAATGTCATCACTCAGGTAAGATTTGCTCATACCGACATTAATGTACCTGACTGCCATGAGCTCAAATTCTAAAGATTCTCGTAAATCATTTACCTATTTAAATGCTAGTGCTGAATCAGTCAATGATACCTATGCCACCAACTCAGTTGTGACACAATTCATTACATCAATGAGTGGATCTGGTGATATACTGGCTTTGGCTAAAATTGAAATCAAATTAGGTGATATTTCTGAAGGCAAAACTGTAACTTTTAAATGAAGAAATAAAACATTATTCATCAGGATAGAACTGCTAGTAAAATTCTTTAAAACCAAGTTGTACCAGTCAGCTGTCTTTATCCACACACTGATAGCAAACGTAGTAAACGCCCAGAATGGTTAGTTGTTGTAAGAGTAAGCACTCATCTTGTGTACCAATTGCCAATGCTGGTAACTTTGGTAAATATTATTGCCCATGTCATGGATCCCATTATAAGGCATCAGAACGTACCCGCAAAGAACCTGCTCCACTTAATATTAAAGAACCAAAATACGTTTTTGCAGATAAAAACAGCTTAGTAGTAAGTTGTGATGTGATATGATAAGTTCATGATTAACTAAATTATGTTCAGTATCACAACCACAGCATAATGGAAGACGTACTAATCCTCTAAATAAAGCTACAAATTCAACAAACTATAAAACTTATTAATTTTAAAACCATTTTGGTTGCTGTCAAAACCTGTAAATGAGGTCAACCAACCTAAAACAACAAAAAGCACTCCAAAACAATATCAACCAAAAAAACGTCCAAAGAGTTGATCGTTACTAAACACATAAGAAGCAACAAAAGTTGTTAAAACTAGAAACAACATTTAATAATAAAGACTTCTGATCTGATTTCTTTGGAAATACATAATATATATATATATATATATATATATATATATATATATATATATATTCATAGTATATTCGTCGCTGACAAAAAACAAAACCAATTAATTATAAGACAATGCATTAATAATAATAAAATTTGTACCAACGCCCGACAAACATAAACCACCAACTACCAACCACAACCGGACAATTAGATATAACATCCGACTAATCCACCACACCTCAGGCACAAATAAATAAAAGACCGGCTTGAAGAGAACTTCGCCTGCGTTATCGTTGAGTGTACTGAGTAGCCTAATGCTAGCATTGCCGGCCAAAGCCCGGATAAAATGGAGGGATCTTAGGCTAAGTAAGGAAGCTTAAAGCCTAAAGTAAAAAGTAGCTCAAGCTCACAGACCAACAACGCGCCTCGAAACAAGACTGATTTAACGACAACAAGCCATGTCCAAATAAAGAACACAGCTAGGAAACAGAATACAATACATAGACAAAAGAATAAACAGAAATAGAAAAAAACAGGTGCTCAGATGCGAATGCTAAAATGTCTTATACTGAAGTGGCAGACAACAACAAATCCTCTTACAAAAATAGATGTTTGTGCAGTATCAGAAAACAAACAAAAAAGCAAGAAAATACCAGATATCCCTGATATATACTCAAATACAGAAAAAAAAAACGACACAAGAAAGAGTCAATGCAAGTTTAGACATACTTATAAATAGCAAATACAAACAAAACATAGAAGACACACACTACATAAACAAAAGAAACATAAGAATAGTCCTAGGCTACATATAATCCGCGTATATGCGCACAACCCTAAAAAATCTAAAGATGCAAAATTCTTTGAACAATTTCAACATAAATTAGATAGAATTCCAAGAAACCAGAAAATCCTGATACTTGGAACCAACGAACCCACGCTATACGAGAGTGGAGAAGCTATGGTAGCATTCTGAGCGCAAAACAAAATGCAAATAAACAACACCTACTTCAACCATAAACCTCAACACAAAATAACTTGGTTTTAGAGAATTATCGTCTATAATACATAATACACCAATCCCAAAAATCAAATGTTCGCACTCTGACATCCGCAAATATAGAATCCAATCATGGCCTTGTTCTGGAAAAATGCAACTCTTTGTCCAGCAAAAGAAAAAACTACAAAACATTTACAGAATTAAAATTACCATTGAACTAATTCGTAACAAAAATATCAAAAACCTAGACACCAAGCGCATAAAGTAGAAAACTAACGGGAAGAACACCAGACTAGGAGATAGCATTAAAACAACTTGAAACAAAGTAATCCACAACATAAAAGAAGCGGCAAAGAATGTCCTAAAAAAGAAGAAAATGAACAAGAACGCCAAAATTACAAAAACACCATGATTCTCAACAAAAGTTAACAGAAAAAAAAGCATACCTACAGTACTTAAACAACAGAACAGTGCAAAATATGCTCAATATAAAAAGTCACTGAGCCAACTACACTGCAGGGACCAAAAAACAGAAAACCACAAATGCGCCCAGCCACAAACAATTAGTAAAGACACCTAGGTGGAGAATGTACTGAAAATAACACAGCACTTGTTAAAAAGACAACAAACAAACTTAAAAACAGAAAAGCGGTAGGGCTGGATAAGATACCAACTAAACTGCTCAAGTATAGAAGTCAAAAACTAAACACACAATAGCAATTTTCTACCAAAAAATTCTAGACACGGAGACCGTTCCAAGAGAATAAACAAATAGCATAGCCATCCCAATCTTCAAAAAAAAAGAACAAAAAACAAAACTCCAAATAAACTTTGGTAAAGTGCTTAAGAACACATAAAATACAAAAAAAATACAGTAAAATAATAGACTATAGACATAAAAAAACATTGTAATCTACTAGAGAAGACTCTAATTCAAGTTGCCCAAAAACCTCAAAAAAACCTTAATTGCTGTAAGAAGATTTTAGAAGATCTTACAAAATTGTGAAGATTATTAAATACTTATACTAGAAGTGACTTGAAACACATATTTTTTTAGATTAAGAATAAGTGTTAAAAAATAGACCGTATAGAGCCGGATCTGACCATGCCTTGATCTAAACGCCAGCAGTGAAGTACATGACTTTAAAAAGAATTTGAATTCTGATCATAAAATACCATTTTGTTACTAAAACCAAAAGTTTGAGATCATTTTAATCTAGTAGATTCCATTTACTGACCAACAAAATAGTCTACTTTCGCAAACAACAATATAAAGTTTGCGCTTCTACATGCATGTATTAAAGAAAACAACAAAAACATTTTACAAAATAAGTATTGTTTATAAAAAAAAACATAATATGTATATAATAAAAATGCGCCTCTTCACGAAATAAAACCTATTGCAAAAATCTGTTTCCTTGTTGCCAAAGTGAATGATTTCTAGGTTTCAGTGGAATACGTAAGATCCAATTGGTGAGATCAACAACAAAATGTTCCTGGTTCTGAAGTTACCTTTTGACAAACATTGGCAATATTTTGCACAGAGCAACCGCTACGAGTATGTTGAGATACTTTAGAGTTAGTTGTCGACCCAGTTTGCTCCAAATTTATGATCAAATTCCAAATTTTGCGCTCGGACAGTCAATAGAAAACAAAATGCACTTTTCTCCGTCTCCCATTTTAGTACTAGATTAGAACAATTTTAATTCGTTGTTCTATTGAGTATTCGGCCATGACTAAGATTGTTTATGCAGTAAAGTTCTAAACAACTTTTAACATTAACATATAACTTGATGTATTAAAAATAGTTATCTGTGTCAAGTGGAAGCTCAATATGAATCATCCTTTATATGAATGAGAGAAAGTTTTACATGCAGAAATAATTTATCCTAAAACTCTCAAATGTTGCCGAGAAGTATTATTCCAGAAACTAATGTCACAGATAAAAACAAATTCGTTCACAAAAAACT
This sequence comes from Tachinus rufipes, assembly GCA_963932245.1. Taxonomy (NCBI): domain Eukaryota; kingdom Metazoa; phylum Arthropoda; class Insecta; order Coleoptera; family Staphylinidae; genus Tachinus; species Tachinus rufipes. Next base: position 83,949,589 of record OZ010744.1, read on the forward strand.
TAAATCCCTTACTAAGCAGAACGGCTAAGAAAACCATAAACACATCCTTCTAATGTTTTTTATGACATGATAGATCTTCTCCGGCCTACCAGTAAAAAAAATCAGAAGCTCTATTAACACTTGAAAAACAAATAGCTTCAAAAATAAGTTTTAATAGCTATTTCAAAGATGATAATAAAAAATTCTTCCAGTAGAGTAGACCGACCAAACCAACTGAAAACGTAAAAAAAAGATAGATAAACATTTAGTTCTAATACGCCCATATCACTACGTACTACAAACCAATGCATATTACGCTAACATAGTGACTATACCAAGAAAAAGTTTAAGCGTCACTTTATCTAATACGTAAGTGAACCAGGTTCATCACTCAACTAAACCCAACTGCATGACAAATAATTCAAAAACTAATTAAAAAGTATCGGCAGTAACTAGAAGATGTGCCTTTCAGCCTACAAACCAAAAATAAAGCATTGATCCACGTAATCCTTGTTACTTCAAAAACTAAGTTTCCCCAAATGTATTTATTGTCAAAGCACTCCCAAGAAAAAAAGTAAGTAGTTCAGTAAAAATACAGCAAAGCGACTATCCTTCTCTTTAAAAAAATATATCCATGCCTTAACACGCCCGTATCGTCAATATGATCAACTACAACCTAGTGCTGATCATAACGCAAGAGAATACAACGCCTCATAAAAATTAACTATAAGATTTTCCAATAAGAAGTTTCATTTTAAATAGCAGACTATTTGGGCAGCTGTCAATTTTAAAGCTATTATCTTTTGACATTTGACAAGTAAAAACTACGCCATTATTGAAAATGGAACAATACACGCTTCAACAACGCATTAAAATTATTAAAATTCACTAAAAAATAGTGAAAATCGCAAAACTAAAGCACTTTTTGGTCGTAGTAAAGCACCTTCTCGGCCGGCTATAGTAAACCTGGTGGAAAAAATTGAGCTGTTGGGACAAGTTTGTGATGTGAAGAATCGAATCCGTGTGCATCGCTAAAGAACACATGAGAATATTGCTGATGTAGAACGTAGTGTTAAAGAAAACCCAGGTTTGTCGATTCCTCGTCGATCTTTGGAATTAGACATTCCACAAACAACATTACACCGTATTTTGCATAAAGACTTAAGTCTTAAGACTATTAAAGTTCAGTTAACACAAGAACTCAAGCCGGTCGATCACCATAAACGTCGTATCTTCGCTTATTGGGTCTTTCAAATGCATTAAAATAATCCGGAATTTCATCAAAAAATCATCCTCAGTGATGAGGCCCATTTTTACCTCGGAGACTACGTTAATAAGCAGAATTGTCGCATTTGGGGCTCAGAAAATCCAAGAATAATTTTGAAAAGTCTTTGCATCCTCAATGTGTTACTGTTTGGAGCGGTTTTTGGGCTGGCGGTGTGATTGGACCCTACTTTTTCGAAAATAAGGCTAGTGTAACTGTTATGGCGAATGGATGGCGCTACCGAGCTATGATTAATAATTTCTTATGGCTGGAATTGAAAGATATTGACGTGGACAACGTTTATTTTCAGCAAGACGGCGCTACGTGCCACACAAGCAACGAAACAATCGCAATTTTGCAAGAAAAGTTTCCTGACCGTGTTATTTCTCAAAGAGGTGATCACAATTGGCCACCGAGATCTTGTAATTTAACACCTTTAGATTTTTTTCTTGAGGGCCACGTGAAAGATAAGGTCTATGCCAATGCTCCACAATCGATTCAAGACCTTAAAGATAAAATTTGTTATAAAGTTATCGATGACATACAGCCGCAAATGTGCAAATTGGTCATGAAAAATTTTATGAAAAGAATGTGGTACTGCAACCGTAACGGCCATTTGACTGATATCGTTTTCAAATGTTAATGGCATACCTTCCTCATTACAATGAAATAAACATTTCTTGATTTGTTTTAAATATACCCGTTTTTTAATATCAAAATCTTATTGGAAAACTCTATAGAATGCAACAATCATTAAAAAATGCGTAAGAGGTAAAAATAATAAAAAACGCTAAAAAATAAAAAAGAGTATCAAAAAATAAAACTGAAAAGTTTGACAACAGAAGAACATAAAAAAACAAACAACAGAATTTACCACACAAAATAAAAACCACAGAAGAGAAAAGAACGAGCTGAAAAAAGCAAAATAAAAACAGAAAAAGACCAAATAGAAAAAAATAAAGAAAAGCAGAACAATTATGCATACCAAAAAGTAGAAAAGAGAAAAACATTTACAGAGACTACGGCACCAAACAAAATTGCAAAGACAAAGAAAAGAAAAAAAAGAATTACAAAATAACAAGGCAAATGACTGACAAAGACAGTATAACAACAAAATTTAAAACCGAAAGGTAATGCCATGCGTAAGTCATTATCAAGAGCCACTTGCTAAAGCCAACACCTCACTAGGTCAAAAAATAGGGCTCCCGACATTTTCTTTGCCATAGTCCGCATGAAAAAAAAAAAACTAATCTCGATTAATTTGTGTTTTTCTTCCTCCTCTCTTACTACTTATGGCAGATAATCTAAAAAACATGTAAAAAAACTACAAAATTGTCTTCTTGATACAGCACCTGGTCCACTGTACCTCATGCTAATTGTAGAATAAACCAATAAACAAGTTGCAGGAAGTTTAGTTACAGTATATTTTGATAAACGAAATTTCACTTACAAAAATAATTAATTTAATTACTTTCTCACAATTATCTTGTGTAGCGACTGTAGTCTTTGAAACCAAACCAAAACTTTCTCGTTATTTTTCTTTCAAAACTTTTTTTTTAGCAAAAGCAAAACTAAATCCAATACTATCTATCTACAAAATATATTTTCAAACAAAGCTAAAAGTTGGTCAAAAACTGAAACCAAAGATTTGGAGAAACACTAATTGAATGTACTCTTTAAATTTTTTTAAACAGTATCTTTGTTTTGTTTTTAAAAATGAGAACTATTGTCTAGTTCGCCAAGATTCTGCTAAGAGATTTCTAAACTGGATTTGACAGCTAAATATTTATTTTATTATTAACAAACAAAAAACTTCAATGTCTACTAATTATTATAAAGCGTCCACATTAACACGCACGTTGAGTCAAAGAAAACTCGGTAATTTCATATTTTCATAAATAGAAAATGTATCAATTACTACTGAAATAACGCACCGTTATAAAAGAACTATATCATCAATATCAAACAATGCTTAATGATGGGTATAAAGCAATAATAACAAATAACTCTTAATAATGCAATACAATTCGCAAGATAAAATTAGCCGTTTATTCATAATGGTTCATTATATATAATTGCAATTTTATAAATTACATTAACATTATATAGCTAACTGACTTCAAAGTCTCTCATTTAATAATGCATTAAAGCCAGTTTCAGATAGTACTTGAGACTTTTATTAAATTTTTGAATGCCGAAAATTCAGCTAAGGGTGGAAAAACTAAAGAACTACTATCCCATTTACGAATCTGGCCTAGAATACTTATGGATACAAATAGAATATTCAGTTATATAAAAAAGAATATATCCTAAGAGTAACATCTACGAACAGTTTTTTAGATGTTGAATAATTTATGGGGGAAGCATATTTTTTTTATAGGCTTTCATATCCATATGTTCTAAACTTGTAGTGAACTAAAATAAAATATATATTTTATAATAAAAAGTATTGATATGGTCAGCATTTTATTGATATTTTATATCGGATTCGTATTTGTATGCGATAGAAACGTATAATTAAAAAATGTATTAATGCTGGAGTAAACTTACTTCATATTTTTCAAATATTGAACATAATATTACAATTATGTATTTATTAATTACACTTTTAAAATATATAAATAGTACTTACTGTTGCAGAATGTATAAGATTGACTAAAATGAACTAACCTGAAATTAAAACAAAAAAATAATAATATCAATACTACAACCATATTATAACATTCAGTATCTGCAGTGTTTATATTGCATTATTTATTCACAAAGCAACGTAACATGGCACGATAGACACAATATTACAAACAGAATTCCACGTAGCTATGATTATTGTTCCATCTTACAAGATACGATATCAAAGTAATTCTAGCATTTCAAACACATTTACAGTAGAAACGTTTGTACTTTACTTCTTATCGCTAACCCAAAGCTCCAAACTACCCTCCTACATTCATCACCAGATAAAAAAAAAACTTTTAAGAGATTACTTAATTTAATGATATTACAGAACCGCGATGCAATTACCACAATTCCAACCAAAACATTACAGTCGTCAGCGGGACGATTGGTTTGTTTTCGGGAAGAGAAGAAGATAGAGATAACGTCGGGAATTACAACTTTGCGGCAACATATTTTCACTTTTCGAACGTATTCGGGGGGAGATATGATTGTATTGACTCCGCCGGAAATCATTTCACGGGAATGCTGTAGTTAAGGTATGCAGTAGGGGATATGCATTCATGTCAATACGGCTTTTGTTACATACAGTTCGATATATTTCGATTCAATGTAAATACTCAAATTGGACAAACATTTTCGTTGCTTGTTTAAACATCGAGGAATCTAAATGTGCTTTTCTTTACTTGTTTATGTATGAAAGAGACGATTCAATAGAATATAAATCAATGGGAAAAAAATATCAGTAAATATCGTAGATAATTGACTGAGAATTCTATGTAGCTTTTAACTAAATAAACTTGTTGTCTGTGGTGTTAAATTATATAAGGAAAGTTCAGATCTAGGATGATATATGACGTACGTGATTCTTATAAAATTGTGTGGTGAGTGCGGAGTGAATTATGATAGATATTTTAGTAATGCATGTATACTAGTGTTGGATGTTATCATTTCGTATTAAAGTTAATATTATTCATATAAATTTATTCAATGCAAATTTGTTGCAATAAATTAACTATTTTACTAATTTCATTCCTCATTCAACAAAATGAATCATTCTAAAATTATTAAAGCAATGAATTGTAAAATAATTAATATTGAATGAAATAAAAAAAGAATGCATGATTATTGTACAATAAAAATGTCAATAATCGTATATCCTTAATAAATACTCGACAATACTATTTCAAGATTAAAATTATCCTTGAGTTACATCAACTAGCCTATATAAATATACTATATAAATTCTTCACCAGTTTTTATAGCACTAATTAATTATAATATATATATACATATGTACATATAATAATTAATTAATTTTCTCTACCCAAATTAGTTATTTAAAAATTGACTGAATTGACTTTTCAGTAGAAATCATACCGAATTTAGATCAATAACATATTGAACATTTCTGTTGCACAACTTCTAGCATACTAAACAATTTCAAACATTATTATTTAACGCCGGGTTTAGTCGCCTCGTCCTGTTGTGGTGCTACTAGTAGTATTGTTATGAATTTTTTTAAATCCTATAACATCTACGAGAATATCGGTAAACCTTTCTCTCTAGAAAAATATTGACACGTACAATGCCGTTTTTAAATTAAAATTGGTTCTTTTGAGACAAAACGCCAACCAACTCAATATCCAAACGATAAGATTTTATCATCACTCTTTTTATATGTTAAACTATATACGATACTCTATGTCTTCATGTTTTTGGTTAAAGATTTAAAGTTATATTTAACAAGTAAAATATTAATAAAAAACTAATTAAAAACGTCACCTTTTAAAATTTGAGGACACAGATTGGACTTTCTTCTACAATGTGTGAAAATTTTAATCAACTATATTCAGGCGTTTCCTTGCTGAGTTTGATGCTGTGAAATCTTATAACAGCGCAACTATTCTCCCCCCTTAATAAAAATTATATTACATAAATATAGCAATATTAAAAAAGAAAGAAAAAAGGATATTAAAAAAGCCTGTATAAATATAACATAAAACATAAAAATAAAAACAATGTACCACCCAACTGAAAACAGAGAAAGAATAAAACACCCCTCGTTTGAATACTTTTTTCCACAACCACAATATTCCCGCGTAGTATAAGTGAGAAATAATATAATAGAATAAAAAAATGCAAATAAAAGTGAAATAAAAATACACTATATACTAAGGTGTTCCTTATTTTGAAACTTTAGTTTTTGTTTTGTCTCACCCCTTAAAAAGATTACATTTGATTACATTAAAGAATTTGAGAAAATTCTAAAAGTCGATTGCAACTGCCAATAGGTGGATTGAGTAGTTAATTGGCTCTCATTGCCGGTCCCAAACCCTGATAAAAAAAAGACTTAGTGGACCAGCACCCTACCCATCGTAAAACAGAAACAAATGCTCCTAAAACTAATGCCAATTGTGATTTGTAGAATTAGAAATTGATTTGTACCCCTAATTAATACTTGGAGTGTTGGCCTTAAGAATGACTTACGCATGGCAATACCTTCGGTTTTCTTCTCTGCGTAAATCCTGTTGTTATAATGTCAAACTAGTCTAGATTTGGTAGTAGTTCGAGGTAGGCTGATTATTGCCTCGCAGATTTTCACACAGAATCTGTGGCACGCATGCTGTCCCCGGTCTCTCTCTCCATATAGCACCTACCTTTTGTCTGCCTCTTTTGCCTTTTTGTATCTTTTTTTTATCTGCACTAACATCCAGCTTTACATTCTCTTTTTTCTCCAACCCGTGTGTTATTTGTTTTAATTATTTGGTTTGTCCTCAAATGCGTTTTTAGTATTCCTAGGTTCACTTCTTCTTCATTGTATTCCCATTCCTTCATGAATAGTTTATTCTCGTTGCCAGGTATATTCTGACCATCTCAAAAATTGCATTATCCCTCAACCTCAAGATAGCGTATCTACCATTTGGTATTTGCTTCGTTATTTTTGATATTTTGATTTCCTTCAACATTTCTTTTCTCTTTCTTCTTATCTCTACAATTTCGTTTGGTATCGTTGTTTCTGTAAATGTTCTTCTATTTTCTTCTATTCCTGGTATGCATAAATGTCCTGTCCTTCCTTATGTCTTTCTTTTTGATCTTTTTCTCTGTTTTGTTGTTTCCATTTTGTTTCTCTCGTATCTCTTCTATGGCTATTATTTTGTGTGTTTGTTTCCATTGATTGTTTCTTTTTCCTATAATCTTCAATTGTCAAACTCCTCATTTTTTTCTTAGTATTCTTGTTGCAAAGTTTCTTTGTGCCCTCCATTTATTTTCATCTCTTAGACATTTCTTAATAATTGTTGTTTTATCCACTTTGGTTTTGTGTCTTCCTGACAGAATATACATCTTTCGATTTCCTTCATTTTTTAAATTTTTTGCAAAACTTTCTAAAGGCTTCATGTCCTGTCAGTGTTTGTGTTGTATAATAGCAAGTCTTGAGTTTGTACGCTACCCACTCCTTTATCTCAGGGATTAGTTCTCTTGCCTAATCACCCTTTTCTTCTATATTCCACTGTATCTGCCATCTTTCCATTGTTTTCTTTCTTGCTCTCAACTTAGCTTCCTCTTTACTGGTTCTTTCTTTTATTAGTTTTTTTTATTTCTATCCTTTCTTCCACCATCATATCAGAGCAGGTGTTGCCGCAATCACCTCTACTGCTTCTTGTGAGATCGTTCTGTAAGCCCTGCTGATCCTTAACAAACTGGCTCTTGTAGGTCATTTTAATTCATTCCTGTTTTTTTTTGTCTTCATGGCTTATCCCCATGTTTCTGCGGCGTATAAAAATTTGCTTCTTCTTCTTATTTTTCATCCATAACTGTATCATATCTATTGCTAGCTCTACTCTTCTTTTAAGTACTTCCATTTCTACGTCCCTACCTACTAGTGCTACGTCTGCAAATGCCGTTATTGTCACACCTTTCGGCAACCTCATTCAAAGTAACTCATTATAAACAAGGTTCCATAGTTTTGGTCCTAGTGCTGAGCCTTGTGGTACCCCTCTCGTAAGTTTGAATCTTCCTTTCTTGATCACTAGGACTCTACCCTGTAAGTAGCTCTAGATCTTGATCGTTTTTACTTTGTCTATAGCTCCTAAGGTTGTTCTTCCCTTGGTAAATCCGTATTGTTCCTTTTCCCATCCTCCTTTTTTTTCTATTTCTTGTTCTATTCTCCGTACAATAACTTTTTCCATTACTTTAGCTAGTGTGTTTATTAAGCATATTGGCCTATATGACGTTGCTTTTCCTACATTTTTCTTTTTCTCAATCAGTACTAGAGTGGCCCCTTTCCAACATTCTGGAAAAATTCCGTCTTTCAGGCATCTGTTGATTATCCTGATATAGCTTAGATCAAGAAATTCTCCTAGAGCTAGATAAACACCAAATCAACATATGCTCCCTATCAGACACCAAAAAAATGTAGATAAAGTCAACCATAAAGACAAAACGACTATCAAATCGCCGCATCAACCTAAAATAACATTAGGAACAGTCAACAGTAAAATAAACTAAAAAATAAAAAGCCAAGTGTTAACGATATCAGCAACTAAATGATCAAAAATGATGGCACAACTTTACAACAGTCAAACAACCAAGCTATTTCAAGAAATAATTCATGAGGAAAGAATACCAAAAAGTTGGAAAACCAGAATAGCAATACCGGTATTTAAAAAAATGCAAAAAAAACAAAAAGCTATCTAAACCTGCTAATTACCATCCCAAAAATAGTCATTAGCATAACAACCCAAAAATAGACCTCAACATAAAAACAAACAAAAACAACAAAGGTTAAAAAAAAAGTCGATTAACACTTTATATTACGCCAATTATCAGAAAAAAAGAATTAATCTTCCTATGAATGATAGACTTAACACAAGCATTAGACCGTATACGGCTGAAGATACCATAACACTGAGGCATCATAAAGTTAACAACAAATACATCAAAATCATCCAAAACCTAAACAGAAATTCCATATAAAAGTTAATAAAACATTGACGCAAAAAATAGACGTGAAGGCTGGAATCAGACAAGGAGATAGTCTAAGCGCAGCACTCTTCAATATCCTGATAAACAAATATAATTAGAAAAAATTTAAGATAGGCTATAGAATGAGCGACAAATCTGAAGAAATCTTATGTTACACCGACAACGCTACATTAGTTACAGAAAACAAACCAAAAAGACCAATTCGGTGCAAAATAATGGTAAGCAATAAATCCATAGAACAAGTAATTTAATTATTTTGAGTCGCAGATATCAAGCGCTAAGAATATGATAGAAGAAATAAGAACAATAGCCAATTTGAAAAATTCCGGCTGTTTTAAGAGATGTAGTATGAAAAAACAAATATATGTCCACACAGGGCAAAGTAAGGATCTAAACAATTTGTGTACGGCCGATCGTAACTTACGCCGCTGAAACCCTTGCACAAACATCTAAAACCAAAAGATAAATGTGGAGCACAAGAATAAAAACTATTAGAACAATAAAAAGAATTAACCCAATGTAAAGAAATCAAAAGCAGCGCTATCAGAAAAAAAACTAGATACTGAATAGATGGGTCAGATCACATAGAACAATGGAAAGATCATGTGGATAAAATAGGCCACAACAGAATCGCTAAATGGACTAAAAACCAGAAACCCCAAAGTAGAACCCCTCCAGGCAAACCACCTAAAAGATGAATTGAGAGCTGGATGTCAGCAAACAGATAACAGGACTTAGTCCCAAATTACAAAAAGATAAAAAAAATTTAAAGATTTAATTAAACATAAAATTTACAACTTAATATGATTGTTTTAGAGTATTCTTTTTCCAGTTTTATATGATTGCCTATGTTCTTGAACATATTGAAAAAAATACTTGGTTTAGGTTTTTTTGTTGAAAGATCAACCTTTTTGACCGTATAAGGAACAGCCTTCATTAGTTAGAGCTGCTATTATTAGTATATATAGTTTAATTGGTGTTGTGTTATAAAAAAATGTTAAAGCTGCTGCTTCTTCGGTTTAGTACCACAGGTGAGAACATATTTTACAGATTACTGCTTGGAAAATTATTGCATTTTTGCTTTCCACACATCTTTCTTTTTTTAATAAAGCGGGTGCCTTTTATAGTGTAGAACACTCAAACCAAGTTTTTACATAAAATCTAACAATAAAGATTGCGGTATAAAAAAATGAAAAAATATATTGATCGAGCTACTCAACAAGCTTGATATATTGTACCAGTTAGATACATTTTTGATCATAGCCGTCTAGAAAAATAATGTTTATCTCTAAAAGTTCTTGATAATCACATCTATATTAAATTTCTTCTAATTTGTTTTTAGTAAATAAATCTGTCCGGTTTATCATTTTCTAAATCTGAACAAATTCGTTAATTTTTCATTACATTTTCAAACATGTTTTGATTTAAACTAAACCAGTTATTCTAAAAAAACTTAAAATGCTGTATATATGGTTTTAAAGTTATTTGTGGTATTTCATCTTCAAAGATACCCCGTAATTCTAATCCATATATATGATATTGGAAAAAGAAAAGAAAATCTATCTAAAATTTTTGTTCTAGTAAAACGCATGATCCATTAAATATTCCTGTATACAACTAATCACAACAAAGTGTCTGAATTCCTTCTAGACTTACATTAAAAACACTGTTTTTCTTCGTTAAACTCAAGTCAGCACAAAAAAAAATTTACCAAATAAGCTAAAACTGTTTGTGTTAGTTCTTATACAGAATGTTCAAAAAGTACGAACCACAATAAATATAAAAGTCTTAATAAGCATGGGGCAAACAGAGCCCGTAAACAAAAATAATATCTGCATATTCTCCGTTGTTCAAAAATTTGATAAAATTTTACTAACCGAACCAAAGAAATCGATTTTGACAAGTATCAAAAGCTTGCATCAACGCACACTTGATAAAGTAATTTTGTTTTATTTTTTATTATCTCGGAAACTTTGAAATTAAAAAATGTACCTAAAACTTAGCCTCCAGTTAGGAAACACTCTGTATATTGTAAACTTTTTAGTGCTCTAGAAAATTAAAAAAAAAAAAACAAGAACATCTAGATAAATAAGTAACACCCTGCTATACAGGGTAATTCATAACAGGTGGAACAAGTAACACAAATAATTTTGAATAAGAAAGTGTACAACTTCTTTATCCTTTGATGCAAAAGTTGCATATGTCACAAAGCTTTTGTTTTATCTGTTTAAAAAATAATTATGTTTATTATATCAGTTTTAATAAATTATTTCAGTTTTAAATATTGCACTTAAATTACTCGGAAACGAATAAAAATTTTATGTAAAATATGACATTTCATTTTTTTCACCTGTTATAAATCACCCTGTATACAAAAAATAAAACCCATCAATTAATTTGGATTCTGTTTTCAATACCAATACTACTCAGTTCACCGTGTGGTAACTTCCTAGTTACGCGTGTTGCTGGCACTCGTCCATTGCGCACACCATTTTTGTCGTTGCAACTACATTATGTCCACCAACTGTTTCTTTTTTATCTGATGAATCTAAAATAAATTCCGCGCACACATAACTAGAGTGGTAATCTGTAGCAATCAACTAATTGGTTTGATTTGAAAAAATCACTTTAGTGAACTGATTTATCCAAATCAGTCAGATGTTGCAAACAGATCGAGCAAATTCGGTTATAATTTTAAGATTTTCCCGTTCAAAAAATCTCAACATTTGCAATTTGAATAATATTTAACAGTTTTACATTTGCTTACGGTTTATTCGGAACCATGTCATTGTGAGCTCTTTTCAAATACGATTGATCTGGCAAGAAACCAACAATGAATAAGAATTATATTGAATTGATTCACGTGCTTTTGCGTATCGAGCTCGCTCACGTGCTGGATTACAGAAGAACGAGGATGTATGCTTTATCGCGCGTATTTAAATCGACTGGCCGTCTTGTTTTAACTTAGACTGGACTACGGATGTAATAAAAAGTTTTAGAACAAACTAGAATGCGCATTCTTATGTGATTAATAATTTTGTGTTTTAAATATTTTGTTATATGTAAATAATAAATTCAAAAAGAAAAAAAATATAAGCAAATTTAATTTGCAAAAAGTTCCGTTTGTCCCTCGTTACAGTTATTGATAAAAATAAAAATTTAACATTTAACCTTAAACTTCACTAAAAATTAATAATATAAAAAAAAAACAAGATATTGTCCACATCTGTTTACACTAAATAATGTGTTCAAATAGGCCGCATCCTTACTTCAAGGCAAACATTTACTCGATTTATCATGGAAGCACAATTAATAAAGTAATATTTTAAAACCATTTAAAAATGTATAAAATTGTAACCAACAACAAGTAAATTTTAGTTTAAAAAGAACAAATATTTGTGAGGTAAGATGAGTATTTTGGCTTACCTCACTTGGCAAAAAATCACTTGATACAGCATATCATTCCTCGTCCGTCTGTTCGTTAATGTATTTTACCGCTGCTCTTATGGCTACTGGTATAAAATAGTAAACTTGTTTAAACTTTTTGTTATATATATCTGCGCCTTATCTGTATACTACAACCACCATGTCCGTGTCGTTTTTTTAATTTTGATTTATCTGTGTACATAACTATGTAACCATAAACGCAAGTCTCTTTGTCATTCAACAAGCAAAGTACTATGTGCTCGCCCCTTAGTCAACATTTGAACACAGCTACCAGCTGCAAGTAACCCTAGCAATATCAGTTAAGCGCTCTTAAGCTTCTAGTACTTTTGATTGCAACTCCAAAACTCCTAAGAAACTATCACACGCTTTATAGCGCCAACCTATTCATAACCGCAAACATCTACCATATACTTATCGACTTATTTGCATTACTGCAATATACAAAAAGTAATTCTAAACCAAGCCAAGATCTTACGCTGAAAACCCAAACTAGCTGTAAGAACTACTACGTAGTTTGCCCCACTTCATGCATCATCATTTCATTAAACGTTATAGCATTCTCCTCTCAGAAATATTTGTATCACCACGACAACACCTTTAAGTTCCTCCATAGCAACTGTACGCGTGCTATTTGGGAAACACAAGTAAATACCCGCATACCCGTCTGTAAATTTACGCCCACATGCTAGTCTGACAATAACTTGCATCAATTTTATTAACCATCATATCGTTTGCGTCGTAGAGAAGTAAAGTGCATAACTAGCCATCTTTAGTTAAATAATTGTATTAAGCGTTTTAAAACTTGTTAGATTTTGCATACAAGCATAGTAAATATAAGTTTGTCTACAAGCAAATCGAACAACTGAAATACATATAGAACTCCAAGGACAATTGGTTTCTAGATGCCTTACTATCTCTTTAACTGGTAGTAAGTAGTAAGTAGGAAAAGTACCCAAATGACTAGATTCCTTGCATCCAACTTTCTCACATTGAAGCAGTATACTACTCTTTTCCAAACTATCAAAATCTCTTATCAAAGACTGACAATATGTGTGTGGTTTTCAAATTCTATAAGCAAAATAAACAGCCCAAAACTTACATATGTGAATTGTTTGCAACAGTAAAGTTGAGTAATGAGAATGCGTAGTGCAGTTAAGATGTATTTGTTGCCGCTAGTAGTTTCATTATACAGTTACATGTAGTCAATAAAGACCTTCTGTCAAGGTGTTCAACAAGTGCAGCACATAGATTTAAATGTATTTTTTGTAAAGAACAAATCAAACAATTTTGTTTTATCCGAAATATTTATCAAGCCCTTTACCGTGATGAAAGTCAAACACTGCCTACTAAAGCCAGCAAAAATTAATGTTTGAAAACAATGATTAATGGCAGAATCGGTAAACAAAATCAGCTGGTGAGTACCTTTTCTTGCAAAGTTACAATATGACATTATGCAAACAATTAAAAACCATCCATCATTTAAGGAGTAAAAGAACAATTTTACATAAATTTTCTAAACTAAGCCCAATTCTGGATTCTATTTCTTAACCCATAGAAGATATATCTAGATTTAAAAATAATTATATTAAATGATCCTCTCTCTTTTTAATGAAATCACTCGCATCTAAAAGTAAAAATCAAATTTTATGCTCTATCAACAAACCTTGTTTTATGTAAGCAAATACATAAAGACATAAAATGAGGCTAAATGACGTGCAGTGCAATCAAACTATTTGACTTAAAATTTTGACATTTTAAACACTATTTGTAATAGCATTGATATCTATAATTTTGGGATAATAATTAATTATCGATCAAATTGGTTTATTTTGCATCAAAAGCATCAATTACATAATCCTTCCTTAAAAAGCTTCAACATAATCGACAATCGTAAAAAGATATATAACATAAAACTCATCAATCATTCCTAAATACTTTATACATCTCAAAAAAAAATCTTAATAGATTGTAACTGTGTCTTATTTGCAATTCATTCTAAAAAGTTTTCCAATCAAATTTTTGTTCCGTAAATTGCTTGCAATATTCGAGAGAAAACTGAGAGCGGCTTTTTACTCTCGCTTCACAAAAAAAAAACCATTCTCCAATCATATTTTCAATCGGTTGACCTTTCCGATATTGGATGAAGTGACCCCTGTTAGAAACTACCCTTTACTTTACTCGCTAGGTGCACTTAGTATATGATTATTAAATGCCATTTATATTGATGACTCTCCGATCGGACAGGAAACAGACGAAGGGTGAATTATTATATATATAGGTCGGATATAACTTATTGCGGGAGATAAATTTTTATTTATTTTATCGGGAGCATTCCAATAAAAAATGATGAATTGATGAGAGAAAAATCATACATAATATATCAAACGTACATTTACTAAATTGCGAAAGATGCTTTATTATAATTGGTTAAAGCTACATATTTCATTTCAAAAAGTTTTGGTAGTGGTAGAACACGTAGATGTATGCAGTACAGATCTTCTACTTACAGTCACGTGGTGTAACAATATTAATATTGTTACATTTGTTCATAAAAAACCATACGTTAAGAAAATAGATATGAAATTGAAAGTTTTATATTCAACATCTAATAATCTAAAAATATGTTGTGATTTATAAGAATGCCAACACTTACATAAAGATTTTGTCCTTGCTGACCCTTACTTACAGGTAGCTCCGCCACTGGATATATCCATCTGTTCGGTTAGGTATTGATTAGTGATGCGTTAATATTTAAATATTATATGGAAGTTGGCCTAAATGTGGTCTTTGTCTCAATAATTATAATTTATTATAAAATAAATTTTTGTAATTAATTATTGTTTGCAAAAATTTAATAAAAAAAACTTTTCCATCCCAACAATAAAATCTGTCACTTACAATTTTATTTCAAACCGTGCAATTTATAAATTTTAATTAAATATGTTTGTTTCGACTCGTAAATCTTCTTTCGTTGAAATGAAACTTTCACAGCTGTTATTTACATATTTTCATTTATTATACGCCCGGCGTTTTGTTCTGTGAGAGGTATAGGAGAAGAAGAGACGTCCCCTTCCGTCGATTACTGTTAAGATGAAAATCGCGGAAAATTATTTTGTAAAATTGAAATGAAACAACGATGTACAAGTGAAAACGGCCGTTTTATGGTTAGCGACTTGGGACCCATTCTAATCCCTATATTAATATCTTATCGCCTTAATGAAATTCATTAATGAGGACCCAAATATTCTGTTTGCGCTTAAAACCGTTCCGCTTATCTCTATAAGTTTATGTATGTGTGGAGGCATGGCTAATAACATTTGGTCCCTAAAACTTATTCATTAGCAAAAATGTATTAATTAAATTAATTAAAACCTATATATACCGAATGATCAATTTTAATCGGGATAATTATACTGTCGGCTATTTTCAAACTGGAAATTCAAAATAAAAACGTTATATTTTTGCAGTGTCACATCTTTGTTTGGATGGTTGCAAATTCGTAATCATGCTTATTGTATACTAATCACTTAAAAAATATCATTTAATTTTGTAATATAAAAACAGATACACAAGTGTTTCAAGGTAAACATCCTTGCCTAGCAACTTGCTAACCAGTGTACGGATTTATAGTCCAGTCAAAGCCGCTTTTCACCTTCGAAAAAATTAAAAAGTTTTGAAACTTTTTACACTTATTTATAGGAGCCTAGTGAAGAATATACTAAAAGTCCTGACAAATATGACACGAGTAGCGGCAATGGCCACGTAATGAAAGCTAATAAAATTTGCAATAAAAATGATCATATACATTGTTCTGAGCAATACATCAATAATACTTTGCAGTGTAGCTCGCTTCTTAAATAAATTGAACCAGACAAGTTTCCCTTTTCGATATGCAGCGGTAGTCGTATCACATCCGCTGAATGCATGCACAAGAATAATGCAGTATTTCATTCCCATAGTTTGCAATTGCTAATTCAAATATACCTTCCTTTCTACTTTGCCGTGACTTGGTTTAACAAATAATACCTGATAGGGTTAAAGCCATGAGGAAGACAATAAAATAAAATCTACATTTTCGCCAACTATTGCTACTTTGTCACTAGTTAAGGATTTCATGACACTACTATGCGGATGATCATTGTATCAACGTCACTAGATGCTTATTTTGTTTTATTGCCTAGGTCGTGTAGAGCAGTTAAGAGGAATGAAATAAGCCTGAATTTATTGTGTTCATTAGAAAAAAAATCTACCATCAAACACAACAGTACAGCTCTTGCCGACATAATGCTTGAGATAAGCAACATAACATTAGCAAATTGTTAAAATTGAGGAATTTTTGGGCCTTACCACCTTGTGTAATAGTAATCCTCCATCCGAAACAATGTCAAAATCGAGGAGATTGGCTTCTTCTTGTAGTACTCGGAACGTATCGTATAAAGCAAATGTTTGTTTTCCGCATTCCAGTTTCCTCAAATAAAGATAAAGTGTAAGGAGCAAGCTAATGCTGTAAGTAGTTCTTCTAGTCCTCATCACTCTACTTGTTAATAGCCATCCTTTGAAAAATCTTTAAAGAGTTGATTTCTCCATGAAGTTTGACTGAATCATGATTGCCAAAGAGAACTTTTAAAAATGTTTATCCGACTGTTTTGGATATTGCTTGCGTGCCAATTTCTAGAGCTTTATAGAACGTTACCTTGTTATCACCCACCACACCACTGATAATTGAAATTATGTCGTTTGTTAGAAGAAAAGAAGAATAACTTTCAAATCACTGAGAAAGTTTTGCAGTATCAGCTAAATATCTAGCTCTACGGGTGTCTCCAAAATCTTTATGCTGTTTACTTGTAGAAAACAAAAGAAAAATTCCTGTAATATTTTCAAGTGACTACAAATTTCATGAGTTGCAGTCATTCCTAGTACCCATCTGGCTAAAATACCTGCGCTCTTCATGCTACGCATGAAGGATAATTTATTGATTTCTATGAGTCTTTTGCATTGTAAAAAATCAAGGTCTATATTTTTTTTTTTAATTCTGTTGAGGTAGCTTTATCATGTCTTGCACGTACAAGTAACTTGATTTGGCATAATGAAAATGTCCACATGCATAAAAATAGAGAATAATATTCCTCACGCAGCTCAAATGACCTTTCCAATTACCTGAACGCTCTGCATAAATGTGATTCTTTAGCAAAATTATATTGAATAACAAGACTCAAAGGATTGCTGTTGGCTCTATAACTCTGTAACCGCTGGAAATATAAATATATCAACATTTTTATTGCAAATTTTATTAGCTTTCATTATGTTTTTAGTCAACTTTTTTCCTCCGACCTACAGTTCTCGATATATTAACAAAAAACCAAAAAAAAGTGCCCTGTTTTTGGTTATTGTCGCCAAAGCGCGTGTCATATTTGTCGGGACTTTTAGTATATTCTTCATTAGGTATAACCTATAAATCAGTGTAAAAAGTTTCAAAGCTTATGAAAGTAAAATCAAACTCACATATTTTTACTCTAACCAAGTTGCTCGGACTTCGCGTGACCACAGAGGTCAAACGCAAACGCCCCGAGATTGCACAATGTCACCGTTGCCGGAGCTCATCCCAGCGCCGGTTGCAATCTCACTAAAAAGAGCGGTCATTTAGCAAAATGCGTCGCGTGTGGTGGGGACCACACGGCAAATTATAGGGGCTGCCTGGTTTACCAGAAACTAAAGAGCCCTCATCCCGCCAATCATCAGGGATGTAAGGTATTCATCAAAATGATGGCCGCTCAGGCTAAAAACAAAAAGGCAGCCGCTCCGGTGCCAGGGCCCGTTCCGGCCCCATCTCAGGCTTCCCAAAGCTCAGGTCCCCGCAAACCTGCAGTTGAGGTAAACCCTAACAGGTCATTCGCTGATATGGTGGCGCCTCCAGCCCCATCCAAGGCGAACAACGAAATGGCCCAATTATTGGTTGAGCTCATTAAGTCTCAACAGAGAATAACGGCCATGGTCGAACGTCTTACTGGTCTTCCGAACAATGGATAATACACCCGAAGTATTACTAAGGGTATGTTTTTGGAATGCAAATAGCATTCACAAAAAGATGGGCGATGTGGAAGAATTCTTCTTCGACCACGATATCGACATTATGCTGGTTGGTGAGTCAAATCACAAACCTTGGCAGGCGTTGAGGCTTCCAAATACCTTCACGTATTTGGGAACGTCGGGGGTGGACAGGAGGCGTGGAACAGTGATCTTCGCAAGGTGATCGCTAGACCATTCCGAAGTGGAGACCCCAGACACTGTATCGTTAGAATCCAATGCGATAGTGGTGAAGGTGCAAGGGTTGGGCACTCTCAAAATCGCATCTGGGTACGTCAACCCAACTAACCAAATCGAAACGGCGGATTTCAACGCGGTTCTATCTTCTCCGTTCCCTACTATCTTAGCAGGGGACTTTAACTCGAAACACCCGGCTTGGAACAGTCGGGTAACCAACGCAAAAGGCCGAGTATTGCAAGGTCATGTTGAATCTAAAGGGTATCGAGTACTGAGTACAGACGATCCCACGCACTATAGCTTTGCAGGATACCGAGGGGACGTTTTGGATATAGCAATCCTGAAGGACGTCAACTCGCAAATTGAAGTTAGGACAATCAATGCCTTAAGCTCCGACCACATTCCGGTAGTTCTGGAACTCTATGGACAGGGATCTGGCAAGGAAGGAGGACAATTCGTTACCCATACGAATTGGCCTCTCTTCTCGAGATACCTGGAAGATAGCATAGAAAGGATTGTTCCAATAAGAACGATTGCTGACATCGAAGGAGCCGTCGAAAAGTTCACCGTACTCATTTATAAGGCCAAAGAACTGGCATCTAAAACCCATCAGGTTCGGGCAAATAATCCACTTGGATTATCCCGCGAAATAAAGGCATTGATTCGCAGAAGAAATGCCGCCAGACATCAATGGCAAAGGCATCGCGACCCTTTAGATCGTGAAATTCTAAACGACCTTCATAAGGAAGTTAGATTATCAATAAGGCTGCACAAAAATCAGTGCTGGCAGGAAAAGATGGAATCAACCACAGAGGATACTAATCTGATGTGGAAGATTGCCAAAGCCTTAAGAAACAGAAAAGTCCCAATACCAGTCATCCATGGTGAGACCGGGCTCCAATATTCTATAGAGGAAAAGGCCGAAGCGTTTGCTGACAGCTTGGAACTCCAATGCTCCCCCTCGAGAAAGGAAGATGATACGGAGCATGTCGAAAGGGTTGAAAGAGCGGTGGAACGCCTTTTGGATAGCCCTGACGACGACACCCCGTTGAACCACGTTCGACCGTCACGGATCAGAGGAATCTTATCTAAACTTAAAGCTCGATCTGCGCCAGGTCCTGACGGTATTCCGAACAAAGCTCTTAAAACATTTTCGCACAAAGCAGTAATGGTTCTGACCAATATTGCCAATGCAATCTTACGTACAGGGCACTTTCCTTCAGCTTGGAAAGGCTCACACGTAATTAATATCCCAAAACCTGGGAAGGACCGACTGTTTCCTCAAAACTATCGGCCAATCAGTCTTCTATGCACCTTGAGTAAGGTCATAGAAAGAGTAATCTTGGATAACCTCCAAGAACACGCAGAAGAAATATCTTTTCTACCTTCTCATCAGCATGGGTTTAGGCGTGAATACTCTGTAGTACACCAATTAAACCGCGTGACAGATCACATTACCGAGGGCTTTAGACTTAGAAAAACCACAGGGGTGGTATTTTTCGACGTCGAAAAGGCCTTTGATAAGATATGGCACGACGGGTTAATTCTAAAGCTACATAGACTTAACTTTCAACTGCGGCTCATAAAGCTGATAGCTTCGTATCTTAACAGCAGAACTTTAGCAGTAAAGCTTCAAAATCATGTTTCGACCTCTCGGCCGATTACGGCAGGGGTACTTCATGGCTCTCTTCTCTCGCCTTTGCTATTTAACCTTTTCGTTGCCGACATGCCATCGGGCTGGAAGCACGGGGTAAAAATGGCACAATACGCCGACGATACGGCACTTCTCTACAGCTCAAGGTCGCCTATGGTGGTCACCACAAGGCTTCAAAAAGCAACCGACGATCTCCAAGAATGGTGTAATGATTGGCAGCTTAAGGTCAATCCTGAAAAGAACGTTGCTGTTCTCTTTTCGCGGCGACGAACTAAACCGCACGATCACGTCTTCATCGATGACGTACCGATTCCATGGTCAAAAGCTGCAAAGTATTTGGGGATCACTTTTGATAAAGGTCTAACGTACGAATTGCACGTTCAGGCTGTTCTTGATAAAGCCAAATTGGCAAAAAACCTGCTAGTCCCAATGCTCCGCAAGGATAGCGGGCTATCGCTTCGGAACAAACTCCGAAAGTATACGTCTATCATTAGACCTCAATTGACGTTTGGTTACCCAATTTGGGGAACGGCGGCAAACAGTCATATAAGGCGTCTTGACGCATTTCAAAATCTAACTCTTCGTTGGATTATAGGAGCGCCATGGTACGTTAGGAATGCAGATATTCACAACGACCTAGGCATCACTCCGTTACGACAACATTTCGAGAAGCTCGCCGAGAAATATTTTACGAATTTAGCGATTCATTCGAACACCGATCTAGCCAGATTGGCAGAGCCGGACAAACAGGGCCACTTCTATCGAAGACCGGTCAACCTAATCTAACCAGGTGGGTTCACCCCACATCCTACAACCTCACCCCACAGCCTATACGGCTTCCTATCTCTATTCATCCCCTTAATTTTCTCCCAATGGAAGGTTTATGAGCACAGGTCTCGAACTTCCCGGTACTCAAAATGGGGCGGTTTTTAGTCGGTAGGCGCTTTCCTCGTAAGAGTGAATCCGACACTTTGAGTCAGTCTTTAGAAGATTTTACCGCCCTGACCACCAAAAAAAAAAAAAAAAAGAAACTAAAGGCTAGCCGCAACAGCCAGGCCACCGGCACGACACCTGCTTCCCGTAAGCAGTCTCGTGCTCCTCCACGGAGCGGTCTCTACGCAAGCGAGGAGAAATCCTCTGGCTGCGGAATCGGCGCCTAGCGCCCCTCTTCTATTAGCTGAAGATCAGCTGTTACTTCGCTTATCGCAAGCAAGTATTGATAACTTCGTCAAGCTATTACAAGCTTCTAATGTTCTATTAGAAACCAAAAAAATAAAATAAAAAAATTTACAAAATATCAATTTATTCCATAAAATTAGTTAAAAATTCTATTTATTGATTAAAAATATTGCCCAGAAATCCCATTTCTATCATCCCTAAAAACCTCCCGAATTTATTAATAAAAATTTTAAAATTATTTTGTCTGTATCATAAGCTTCTTAATTTCAGATGATTGGCTAATAAAATATTTATTCTGCCCCACTGTGCGGCGTTGTAGTTTACTCCCAATACAGATAGTTGTAACTGTTTTCTTATAGTTTAGCCGTGATTGAATCTTGCTGTTGTCAAAAAACACAAGCAAGATGACCTTTTTTGTACACTGTCTGAAAAGATGTTTGAGGTTGAGTGTGGGAGGTCTTGCAATATATTCTAAAACAAAAGCGATTTGATTGAGGTTTCCAGGCCATAGGTCTACGAATGAATCAAAAACTTTTCGTTTAAAGTTTATTGATATTTCTCTATTCCTAAGTATGTGCTTTAATTTGCCAAAAATCGCCTATGTTAGTTTTATTTTCCTTTTTATCTCAGCTCTCTGATTTCTTTTGCCTATTTTGATGCCATAATTCCAGGTTGTTGTTGTCTATGTTTAGAGTTCCTCCAGTATTACCAATTACTTTGAGTCTGAAAAGCTGTTTGAGGTTGAGTGTGGGAGGTCTTGCAATATATTCTAAAACAAAAGCAATTTGATTGAAGTTTCCAGGCCATAGGTCCCCACTGGTAATACGAATGAATCAAAAACTTTTCGTTTAAGGATTATCGATATATCTCTATTCCTGAGTATGTGCTTTAATTTGCCAAAAGCCGCCTATGTTAGTTTTATTTTCCTTTTTATCTCAGCTCTCTGATTTCCTTTGCCTATTTTGATGCCATGTCCCAGGTTGTTGTTGTCTATGTTTAAAGATCCTCCAATATTACCAATTTCTTTGAGTTTGCTAAATTTCATTTTCAACCCCACTCATTTAGTGTTTTAGCATATCCAATAGTTCTTGGATATCGCTGCTTATTAAGACAATATCGTTTGCAAATCGTAGATAGTTTAAAAGGGTTCCATCGACGTTAATGCCTTTACTTTCCCATTACAGCAGCTTGAAGATGTTTTCGAGTGCCATAGTAAAATGTTTAGAGAAAGCTGAGTCTCCTAGTTGTACGCCTCTCTTACCTTGGATTATGTTAGTCTTCATTTATTTTGATCTGAAATGTGGCGTTTTAATGTATATATTTCAAATGAGTAGAGTATCGAGAGTCGATTCTGGCTTGGAAAAATGTCTATTTTTCCACGCTGTCAAAAGCTTTGTGAAAGTCTACAAATACCAAGTAAAAAGGTATATTGTATTGCATGATCGATTGTGCTGTATCCCTTCATAAGACCCGCTTGTTATACCGGTTTACATGCGTCAAATTTCTTAGTTAGTTATAATCTTCGTTAGAAGTTTGTCTAAGTATGATGGGGTGTAAGGAGTGGTGGTGTTTTCCATTCCCAAATGATAACCTCATCTACACGTGGTACACTCTACTAAATAACTAATGTCTGCCGCAATAAGCAAACCCTTCTTACCGGCCAACAGCTGCGGGTGGAAGAGCTGGTAAGAAGCAAAATGCGGATGAATCATCTAGTAATCAACGGCATAAAGATGCAGAAAACAACGGAAAACAACTGCATTAAAGATCCCAATGGATATCCCTAGTACAAATCATCATCATGGATAGTATCAAGATTAAATATCGCGGAGTTAATAGTCCCCCAATCAAATCTAAAGGGAGACAAGGTTGAACGACGTCATGAGACTAAGCACCTAGAATGTTAGAAACCTGTGGCAAGCAGGCAAAATTAACAATGTTGGGGCGGAAATAAAAAACTAAAAATAAATATCCTAAGCATAAGTGACTTAAGATGGCTAGAAAATGAAGTTCATCACATGGATGAATCATGTATGTATTATTACGTAAGCACGGATAAATCAAATAAATATGGATTAGCTATCATGGTCGACAAGAACGTACATAAAGCAGTAACCAGTTTTGTTCCCTTGTCACGCTCCCTTTGGCCTACTATATTTCTTTTCTTCTTTAATGAGTAGAAGGAGGACAGGGCTTCTCTTGCCGCCGTAGCTCAGTGTAGACGGGGGTGGTAAAGAGTGAGCGCCACGGGATCTCTTTTGAAGTCCACCCTGTATGTTATTGATCACACCTCCTAATAGGTAGAACCCGATACCATATATAGATGTTAAGAAAAGAAAAAAAAAGGCCAAGTTATCTAATATTTATTAGATTATAACTCTAAATTTAAAACAGAGTAAATTAATTAGAAATTAATAGCTCTAATTTTAATACAAAAAAAAGTATATTTATTAGAGATTATAACTCTAATTTAAAAAAAATATATATAATTATTAGAAAGATTCCGCTTCAATGATAATAAAAAAAAATCTATGTCAATGACTAAATGTCATTAATATTGTTAGAGAGGTCGTACACAAAACATTATAATAATAGTCAACAATAGTCGAATCGCAAAAGATCCAAAATCAAGCACACTTGCAAAACCAATAAAGTAATGCCAATAATGCTTTAAAACAAAAATTCGATATAATAATACACCGTTCAAAATCAATATTTGTTGAGTACAACACAATTTTGCAAAACATCAGACTTGAATTATCTGGGTAAAGGTATACATAAAAGTAAATTATAAGATGGTTAATACTCACTGTCGTTATGTCCGGAATAGCGCTATCCCTGCACAAGACCCTGCAATAGAATGGTTTAACCCGACACAGATACTTCAATGTCATAACAATAAAATTGTACTTTAGAATTCTACTTTTAAAATTGAATTAAAATTTTAAAATGCTTAAAGCTATACTTAAGTTCATGTGAACCTTGGTTCACAAACATGGATGTTAGCAACTATTTATGTTGCCCGATGCTCAATTGAATCATCGATTTGAATATGAAATAAATGAATTTACCTTCAGTTGCCAGTTAAAATATGACGGTTAATACAATAGTAAAATAGTGAAGAAAACCTGGCTAACTGGTTAATACTTAATTGAAATTGAACCTGATATTCGACAGACAAAATACACATATAAATTAATACAAATCCAAGGAACGGACAGCTCCTTCCAACCAGATCCAGTTGTCACAGCTCCTGATTAATAGTCGTTAGATCTCGACTGTTTCTAACCATTTCCCAAGTCGGATAATAATTCCTATCCACTCCTATTCATTTTTGCTTGACCAGCTCACTCAAGCATACCGCAGTATAGAGTATGGAGCATGAAGCAATCAGATTTTACATTTAATCTGAAGATAAATGTGAATTCGAAGCCTATAACCACAAACTAAAATTAATTAATGTCTCTTTACCTTAAACTTTAATCCTACCTAAGTTGTTGTGCGGCTTCGTAGTGTTCGCGCGTGGTCCACGTGGGGTCAATAATCCGCATCAAGCGTTGGGTTGCACATTTGCATTTAATCAAACTTTTCACAAAATATTAATTTGGTAGGAAACCAAATCCTCCACAATAAATTGTGCACCCACAAAAATCTTCTAGAGCAGTTAATCGGCCCGGATGGCCATGGATTTATTCAACTTGCTCTATATGAAGACGGACACCCACGCTTAACGGACCACGATTCGCGAGAAAGTGATGCGCAATTAAATTATTCGCGACAACCAAGTGAATGCTGTCACCCTTTCATCAGTACACAGGATTGCCAACCACGCCCTGTCCCAGCAACTTCACGTCGCCCAATCAATATGGCGTTTGATAACAACACTGACAGTGAAGTGACAGTACCTGTGTATGTGCCCAATAACGGATTAAATATCAGATAATGGTAAGTAGACATTAATTAAGCAATAATAAAATTAATTCCCCCAATAACTAAGATTCAACTAAGATGTGAACTTATAATAACTCACATAACCTAAACTAATAATAACAACAAAATTGGTTGATAATCCGACTTATTGACACTAAACAATTTCTAATTATAATTCCCACTAATAATAATTATAATCAACTAATAACAATTCTATTTTTCCAGATGTTACATTGGTAGAAGGAAGTTAGCGGAATCCAAGATCGGCTAACTATCGATATCAGATGTAATCCAGCAATTAATCATCAATATCGACAGGTAAGCAACTAATTCATTAACTTCACTTAATCCCTAACATATCTGATAATTAAACTATTAATTAATTTAACAATTAAATAGTTCCAATTAAGTTGAAAACTATTAACTACCTTAATCGTTTCAGGTCCAAGATGTATATTTGGTTGCCGATCTCCAGATGAAAAATGGACCGTAACACCCTAATCAGATAGAGTAATGCTGATATAAATCTCATCACAAAAAAAAAAACAATATTCTCCAAATTTATGCATCAACAGCGGACAAACCCGACTAAGAAATCGAACAGTTTTACAAAGATCTGTACACTGTACTAAACCACCAAGAAAGAAGACATTACAATCATGGGAGATTTCAATGAAAAGATTAGAAAAGGGGCGGTAGATGATACAATAGAAAGCTTTGGACAGAGAAGCTCGGAGTTCCTAATACGTGCTATAAATGACCAAAAAAGAGGCTTTATACGTGGAAATCTCCTCAAAACACCGAAAATAAGACCAAATTAAATACATACTACTTAAAAAACGATTTAGAAATAGTATAACAACAGGAAAAGCCTATCCAGAAGCTGACGTCAAATCAGACCACAACTATATTTTGACTCTTCCTATATCTGTAAAAAAATTATTAGAATAAGGTGATTATTATTATTATTATTATTATAACCCTGTAGTTGCCAGACTAACCTAACCTAACCTAAAAAAAAAAAATATCAAGATAGCAACAGAAAAATTGAAAAAAGCGGAGAATAAAGAGCAAATACAAAGAAAAATTAATAATAAAATTAAAACTACATAAAAGAACATGATAAACACTGATTTAGACCACAAATAAATTAACATAAAACAAGCGTTAATAGATGGAAGTAGGGATAGACCAACACAGGAAAAACCTATAGAGCAATGAATGAGAAATTATGATCCTTATGAAAGAAACAAGAAGAAGTAAATTTAATCTGAATACATATAAAAAAATACAAAAAAAAACAACAAAAAAAATACGAGAAGCAAGAAAAGAAAGGATAGCAGCAAAATTCAATTACATAGAAGAGCTACAAACAAAATACGACAACTGCATAAAAAAAATTAAAGAGTTAACAGGAACTAGAAAAACAAAATCCTCGATTATTAAAGATAAGAACGGAAAAATCTTAATAGAAGCAAAGTTCGCCAAAGAGGCTCTAAATAAAGAGCAGGCCGGAGTCAGAGTAAATGGCCAGCAAATTAATAACATTCAATACGGGAACGATACTGTAATTATAGCAAGCAAAAACTTTAAATGATCTACAAAAAGTAGTAGAAGAAACCTGAAAAAAAAATAGATGATAGTAACAAAATCACCAACATCAAGACAAGAGTTATACATCGACAACATAATAATTAAAAAACATTAAAATATAAATATCTCGGAACTTGGATAACAAATAGCATCGGCCAGAGAGCCTAAATCAAAAGCCGGATAGAATTGGCTCCTTCGAATGCAGGATTTTCTATGTGATCGTCAAATAAGAGTAGAGCTAACAACCAGAATGGTAAAATGTTACGTTTTCTCTATTTTACTCTACGGAATGAAGCATGAACTTTAAAACAAGCAGATATAAATAAAGTGACGGCTTTTGAAATGTGGTGCTATAGGCGCATGATGAAAATATCCTGAACAGGTACTAGAACGTATGAATAAACCACTAGAGATCACACTCACAATTCAACATAGAAAGTTACAATATCTTGGTCACATAATAAAAGGAGAAAAATACGAATCTGATCTGATCATGCAAGAAAAGGTAGTAGAAGATACCGCTTCCTTTCATTCATGGCAAAAATATCTTAAATACACATTAGAAGGCAAGCCAAAGCATTTGCTGTCACCCTTAAACTCCAATGCACGCTGGTCCATAACAAAGATTTAGATAATGTAGAAAGAGTCCACAATAAAGAAGGGCAGTGCCTACAGCACATTGACACTGCTTTAATTCATAAATCGGTTCGGCCGTCCAGAGTAAGAGATATCTTCGCACATCTAAACCCAAATCGGTTCCAAGTCCAGATTGCACCAAGATTTGATAGCATTCTCACACAAGGCTGCAATGTTCCTCGAAACATTACGAATGCAGTTTCGGTCTTCATAGAAAAGATCTAATGCCATTCCATTCCTATCCAAAAGGTTGGAAAAGGTAGACTTTTTACCCAGAATTACCTCCCAATAAGCTTTCTGTCAATCGTAAGCAAAGTGGCAGAAACTGTAATCTTGGATCACACGGCGGCTGAAAACTTGTTGACAAACCATCATCAACTGATTTTAATTTGAAACAAGCTACTATCGCCATATTCTTCGACGTTGAATAGATCTTTAATAAATGCAACAAGGTCTACTCCTAAAACTGCAACGTCTCAGGTTCAATCCGAGATTCATTTATCTTATTGATTCCTATCTATGAACTAATAAAGTTTAGCAATTGCAAACCTTTCTCTATCTTCAGCCAATCTTATAAATTTTAATAATTCAGACCTAAACCTCAAAACATTATTCCCTAGCCCCGAATACACGACAAACTAAGTTATGAAACTGGAAACAAAATAGACGCAAAAACCGACCCTAAAGAGAAAAGAACAAATAGCGAAAGAAACGAAAAAACTTCAAAATCTCCTGAAAATAGAAGGAGATCGAAAGGCAGCACTAGCAGTAGTATGTCAGAAAAATACAGCAAAGATGGCAACAACAAGACTCTTCGAAAAAGCAATAAAGATAAGGACAGTATTTCCGATTTGAATTCTACAGTCCTAGAAGTTTTGGAGAAGAACAAGCAAAGAGACGGAGGGCAAAACCGTCACAAGAAAAAAAAAACGTTAAAATCCCCGGAAATAAAACCTGCAAAAACAGCTTTATAGAAGAGGATGCTGAATCAAAGTAGCAAAGTAGAAAGGTGTAGTTCACAGAAGCCAATAGAAACGTCCACGGTAAAATTAAATTTAAATTTGGCAGAACAATTAAGCAACGGTTAGAGATATCTGCAAATGACGCAAGAACTGATATACATATATGTGTAAATAAAGACCAGTGCAGCGGTAGTCTATTTCTGCTACATCTCCCCAAATGTAACAACCGGTCAGTTTGAAAACTTCTTAGCGGAACTTGTCAGAGATACAAGCAAACAATGGCAGACGCAGAATTTCATGGCTGCCAAATTTGAAGGAATAGTACAATACAACATCCAAAAAACTGTTCGGAGCTGCCTACTCAAAAGTAAAATAACGACGATGATTGCAAACCTCCTATAAAAAAAATGCCACTTGAAGAAGATGATAAGTGTGAACAGGATGACTTCTGCATTTTGCCATGTGTCTGGTATTTTGCCTTCCACAAAACATCTGTTCAGAAGCAGGTGTAGTAGATCCTCGATAATAATTCTTTCTTTTTTTCAGCATCTCTCTAGAAATTTTGTCATTTCTTGGACATTTTTGTTTTTTTAGTTGCTTCAGCACTCATAATTCATACTTCTTATTTATCTCTGAAATATTTTTTGATCTTACGTTTTCTGATTTTCTAATGTCTAGTATCGTAGTAAAGTAGTGTTGGGTATAGACCTTTTCAATATGCCTCACAATGTCTTTCTTGTTGGTGATTAATGCATTTTGTTGACCTATAAACTAATTGTTTGCCTATAAACTGTTGAATGGTATCAACATACAAACACTGTCTATGTTTCAGTACACAACAGCTACTACTGCTTTTGGAGTTGGTCGACTAAAGAGGGACCATCAAGTTATTATTCCAATGCTGCAAAATCCCGAATTGAGAATAGTGTGAAAGAAATGGAAAAGCCAACAACCAGCAAACCCGTAAACTTACAAATTAAAATAGACTATGTTCAATATCACCAATACATCTTAAATTTTAATTTTAGTCCGGGTTAACACGATGCACTGACAATATAAACGCAGACTTAATGTTTAATTATTGTTTAAATATAAGTCTCCAGTAATGTTATCACTAATAGTTAAGCCTCAAGTTCGCGTTTATAATGTCGGTACAACGCACTAACTCAAACTAAGCAATTTAACTTGAGCTTAAATTTTAAGATGTGTCGGTGAGATCGGCCATTAGAGATACTGCAAGGTCTTAGTCTCTAAACGCACTTGTGTTTTTGGGAAATAAACTATAATTTGCAACCGCTTCGTTAGAACAAGATTGTAATGTATTGACTCCGAGATTCTAACCCAAGAATGCCAAGTCTATTAATTTTTCTCACCTTATAAATCTACTGTTTCTATTATTTTATATTGTTGTCCATAACAATTTTTGAATGACATTGTTACTCATTTAAAAAAAAAACACCCATAAAAAAAGTTGTTTAAAGCTGATATGCCAACAATCTATTTATCATGGTTGTATAGTGATTACGCATACAAAAAACATGTTATTACATAAAATGAGAACAAACAACGTATTTTAAAACATGTCAAATAAATTCTCAAATCATATGTTGGATCAGACTAATATTACACTGTTCTTTAAATTCTATTAACTAAACAACTTTTTTTACTTTGATTGATATATTTTAGATAATTAAACACTCAATAATATAAATAAATGCCAATTTAAGATTCTCTACATAAATTCATTTACTTTAACACTTTTGTGTTACGTGTGCCAAACTAATCTGGAAATACCACCAAGTCTCTTAAAAATTTGTATTCTATGGTGAATTTAATTAAATTAGTTGTATTTAAGTTTCTAAAACAGTATTGCACTTTTATGCTCAGCCAAAGTTTATTGTTTAATTCTCTCGCAAAAGTAAACCAGTATGTTTTCCCTAACGGCGTAGCTATGTATAAAATTTAATTAACATTACGTGATTTACATGTCGAACAGGTTCAGCATAATAAAATTTTCATTCAATGTCCAAAATCCGGATATGGATTATCTTTTCTCGTCTCGTCGCATCCACTCCGTTATTTTTGTTTCTGCTCTTGAGGGGATATAGAATGAGAAGAGAAAAAAAAATGAGATTTAGATCGCGCGCGCGTTTTAGTCGGATTTGCATGAACAGGATTTTCTCTTTTCACGAGCAGATGTATCACATTCATAAACATCCTGGAGGAGCGCATGCTAACATTTCAGTAGGACAAAAGAAAATTTCTTTTTTTTTTCAAGCTCCCGCGGAAAAGTTTCCTTTATCTTTCCGACACATTTTTATTATACGTTGAATTTATTTTGACAGTAATTATCAGAAGATATATATTATGGAAAATAAGAGAGGGTAATATACGTATGCAAGAGAAGTTTGTGTGTAATTAAATTTCTAAGGTGAGAATTCGTTACCGTTTATAGTTTGATATAATACAAACCAATGAAAATGCTTTACGTACATGTTTGGTTCGGTTGACAAATATGACCTGAAGCCCGCAAAACATATAGAGACGACGTACGGATACAATGGCCAAACACGCCTCAAGCTCACTGAAGGGTAAATATTTTTTAACCAATTCACATAGTTGCAAATTGTATTAATCTAAAACAATTAAGAGACTGCAACTGATATAAAGTTAGAAATACAAGTTAGAAAGTTAGAAATACAAACAGAATTTATATTATTAATAAATTTTATAAATTAAAGCTGTTAAATAAATTTATTATAAATATACAAAACAAATACAAAACATAACTCGGAATGTTCACTTAAATTTAGATTAAATTTGACCAATATGAATCCACCAATTAATAACATACAATAAACATACTAATTTGTCGATAATCTAATGAAAATAATATAAATAACAAATTTGAAAACGATTCCATAAATAATGTTATAGCACTGATGGCCTGTGTTTGGTAGATTGCAGCTAAAGTATTAGAAATAGCAAACATATTTTAGATAATACTATCTGTGAGCAGTCAGCTTAAGTATTAGGGATAAAGAAAATGTGTTAGATAAAGATATCCGTTATCCGATTGCTCAGTTAAAATATTGTAGTTGTAATAGAATGTCTCACTCATTCAACTTTTTTATTTGAAATGAATATTATTACATGTATGGTAACTTTTAAACAAAATAAAACATCAATAATAATAAAAAACTATTTTTTTCCAGCCCTGATTAAGATTGATCAAATAAATTTGCGTAAAATTAGCAAACACACATGTTCAAGTTTATTTGACCTTATGTACACTTGTCGAAGTACGAAGTTAAGTATGTAGCATAAAAAAAGATCAGCTATTAATTAAACTTAAGTAAAATAATAAAATATTCTTTTCAAATAATTAGTAAACTTTACAAATTGTCTTAATTAACACATTTAAGTATATTACCAAACATGACAAATAAAAATTCCATTGTGTTCATATTTTATATCCTGTTAATTATTCTAATTTTTATATTTACCAAGCTTTGTTTAATTTAAAAGACCGGTAGCACACTAGCACAATTTAGTTTTTAAATTAGTATTCTATTTCACATCATCATTTGCATAGCGATTTATTCTATTCAAAACTGGTATAAAAAGTAGGTGAGTTATTTATAGTTTATAGACACATTACTATCGTTGTATGAAGATATATAGCTAATTCAATGTTTCATTATTGCCACATAAATCACCATCCTATATAGGATTTCCAAACTACAATATATCTCGATATGTACTGTATGTATCTTTACAAAAAGTGTCTTTGTTTTATAAATAATATGGTTTTAATATAATTATTGAAGTATTTATTTTACTATTACTTTAAGGATTTAAAGTAGTAATTTGAAGCGATTACACTAATATATTATAACAAAATAACACTTTTTTTAAATTTTATTTTAATTTTATGTGCCACTCCATTTCAAACGGACTAGAGCAGGGGGGGGGATGCATTGAGAAGTTTGCTTTAGTATTTTTTTTTTAGTTTTTGTAACTTATTAGTAGTCTTTTATTTAAAAATCACAAATTTAATTAAAAAAAAACTAGTGAAATCAACTTTGACGGTTAAAAAAATTTTCAAAAATGCTTCTTTTTTTCAAACTCACTGAAAACAAAAACATAGTTTTATGGCTTTTGCGGCTTATAGACAGTGTATAGACTTGAAATGACGCCAGATTTGGATTCTACGGAAATTTTTTAATTGATTTCACTAGTAAATTGATAAATTTGCAATTTTTAAACAAAAAAAAAGTTAAAAAACTAAAAAAAAAACTTAAAAAAATCGTAACTTTTTTTAAGGGTTTCATACCCTCATGAACCAATCAAAAGACTACTAATAAGTTATAGAAACTGAAAAAAATACTAAAGATAATTTTTAACGCATCCCTCCCCCCTGTTCTGGTCCGTTTAAAATGGAATTGCCCTTATATAATATTAAAGAAATTGATTATTAATCTTATGACTGAAGTTGTGTACAGAAATAAATATATTATGCTCAGCTAGTTAATTAAACTTTTTCAAATACAGTTAATAATTTAGTCTTAGTCAAGTATCAAACCATTTAGTTAAGCTGAACTAAATACTTCTGAATGCATAATTTCATTTGTTTTACATTAACACAGAATTAAAAGAAGCTATAGTAAAAAAAAGAACATTCATAAAAAACAATTAGATATGTTAAGTTCTCTGACTATACAGAATGATAAAAAATAAGTAAAATATTTGAGTAGGTGGTAGTATGGATTGTCGTAGCAACGGTTACGGAGATATAGAACATTATTTATTTTTATATATTTTTACAAAGAACAGAGTTATAGAAGATGTTCGAAGTGCCCTCCTTCCATTTCCAAACAGGCACGACATCTTTGTCTGAAAGACATTCGTACTCTTTCTGCTGCAGCGTCTCGAGGCTTTTACAGAAGTATCATACAGTAATAATTTCAAATATCCCCAAAGAAAATATCAAGAAGGTTTAAATCAGACAATATTGCTGGCCATAAAACTGGTCCGCCTTTTCCTACCCACCTATGTGGAAAAGTTTGGTCTAAATGCTCTGTAACGGCAATCAAAAAATAAGCTGGAGCACCATCATGCTGAAACTACATTTATTGCTTATGGGCCAAAAGAATGTCATCCAAAAGATCATACATTGTGTTCTGCAGAAAGTTGTGGTAAGCAGCGCCTGTTAATCGGTTTAGTAAAACAACAGGACCTAGAAACCTGCCGCCTATAATACCCATCCAAATATTTAATGAAAAACGTGTCTGATGTCCACATTCAATTACAGCATGTAGATTTTCATCGGCCCAACAATGTGCATTATAAAAATTAACAGCTCCATTTTGTGTGAACCCGGCTTCATCCGTAAAAAAAAAATTAGCAAAAAAACCCTTGCGTAGAAACCAGCGACAAAAAATCAAACATGTCTGATGATCAGTTAAATTTAAGGCCTGTACTCGTTGTACATGGTATGGATAGAGCAGCTGCTCGTAGAGGGTTCTCCAAACAAGAGTAGCTCCAATTCCTACCTCGGCTGATATTCTCCGCACACTCGTTCCTAGATCATGCTCTATCCGTGCTATAATTTCTTGTTCTGCTCTAGGAGTAGATACCGACCTTGGTCTGCCGGAAAGATAACACTGTTTTCGAGGTAAACCGGTATCTCTCAATCTCTGGTGAATTCTTCCAAACATACGATGTGAAGGAATCTGGCAATTTGGATAAGCTTCTACATAAAGACGTCGCGCTTTGTTGCAATCCCATTAGCACGACCATACATGAAATGCATGTCGGCTAGTTCTGCATTAGGGTAATAAGCTATAGCTATAAAAAAACTTGTGTAATAACAACAACTGCCAAACAACAACAACAATGCTACACTTGTTTCATTAGCTACATATGACCCAATAGAAGTAATTGCGGCTGTTAATCTTCAAAAAAGCAGATATAGACAATACATATACTGTATATTGTAATAGAACTAGGTGTGTAGAATGACGTTTTACAAACTATAACTAGTCAGATTTCAAACAGTGAAAGAGGAAATGCTATTTATCTAAAACGAACTAAAAGTAAATTTGTCTCCATACAGAGTAGAGTTAAACAATGGATCTGTTAGACTAGGTATAGTATGTGACTGGTAAACTAATATCGTTGTCACAACATCGTGCACAAATGACTAATAAAAAAAAATCTTTTTCTTTTAAATTTTAAAAAGTAAAATGTAGAAATACTTGATATGTTACAACAACATTCATCTTCTGCTATCCCTTTTTACCCATTTATACTCGTTATCAAGTCATCTCCTCCATTTTTGCCTATTCTTCGTAATTGTTTTTAGTGTTTTCCTCTCATTTCTTCTTGTTCCAGTTTTGTTAGCTCCTTCGTTATTCTTAGTTCATATTTTTCCCTAACCTCTTCTTCCTTTTAATTTTTCTACTTTTGTCTTCTTGTGCTCCTTTCTAGGTTTTGATTATGTAGTTTTTAGCTTAGTTCTTGTAAGTATTAGTTTGTGATCCCAACTTAGTTTTGCTTTACTTATTTTTACCGATTGCACTAAATTCTCCATCTCCTAAGTATATTTTATGTAGTCTATCATGCTTCTGATATTCCTTTTTTTATCTTCATATATGTATTAGATGTCTTGATCAAAGAATGTGTTTCAAATTATTAGGCTGTTTCCAATAAAAAACTTTATCATTCTTGTTCCAATACAGTTCCTGTTGTTTTTTCCGTATTTTTCTATGCTTCCTTGGCCCATTTCTACGTCGGTTTCTATTTTTGCGTTCCATTTTTACTAACTATGTGTTCCGAATTTTCTTTGTGATTGTGATTGTTTCTTCCCTAGACTGGGGCGTTAATTTGCACAATTGCTACTTCCATTGTGTAATTTTTCTGTTTATTTCTTCTGCCACTAATATTCCAACTTCTTCTTCTCTTAGTTGTATAATGTATATCTGTACTTCAGCTGTTTCTGTCCGTTTACATTTTTCTTTGTTTATCCAATTCCCATTATGTATATATTTCTTCTTTTCATCTATTCTGCAATTTCACTTTCTGTCCGTTTTATGTTGCACGTCGCTATCGTTCGTGTTTTGGACTATGTTTAATGTTTTGAAATTTTTTGAGATGTGTATTGTTCGTTGAGGTTTGGTTGACATCCTTGTTAGTTCTATTATTGGGGTTTCTTTGCTTTTCTTCTATTTCTTTTAAACTCAGTGGGTTTCTTCTTCTCTTCTTGTCATTTGCCTCTTCCGAGTATATATTAAATGCGTTCGCCGACGTTTCGTATTCTTTCCTTGTTCGTATAGAGCAATTAGTTAGGTCTTCTCCATATATTATTAACTTATCGTATTTTATATAAGCTTCTGTTCCATTCCTTTCTGCCTCTATTAGTAGTAGCTTGAGCCTCTTTCTTTCCTCTACTATTTCTTTAAGTTAGTTTACTTAGATGTATATCTTGGTTCCATTTAGATTCGTTGAATTCTTTAGTGTCTGCTGTTTTCTTCTGTATGTAGTTAGCCCTATTAGAATTGAGCTATTTGACGTTCCTTCGTCGATTTGTTTTATAAAGACTATTTCTTCTTCTCCTACATCAACCTTCTATTTTGATTTCAAAAAAATCAGTTTTTTTTTCATGTTTATACTGTTCGTTATTTCCTTGAACAATTTTCTTAGCGTTTCTATATCCATGTTTGTAAAGGGTAAGCCATCATTGAGTTGAATATTTAATCATATAAGATAAAGAACAAACGGCTTATATTAATTTTATTATTCATTTAGATGGCCGCCGCGGCAGGCTTAGCAGTAGGCCATTCTTGAGAACCATCAATATTTGCGCGCCATTGTTTCTAGCGGTATTTCGGCAATAGCTTTGCAAATGTTCTGCTTTAAGTGGTCAAATTGTCTGTGGATTGTCTGGCGTACACCTTTTCCTTCAATGCGCCCCACAAAAAAAAATCCAGAGATGTCAAATCGGAGCTCCAAGGTACACATCACCGAAACGGCTAATAACGCGGTTGTTAAATTTGGTGCTCAGAAAATTGATTAAAGCCAGAGCTGTTGTAGTTCCTCCAATTCAAGCCACAAACTATGGCGTGTAGATTTTCTGTTCCCCCAAATACGGCAGTTTTGTTTGTTTACATAACCTCCAAGATAGAAATGGGCCTCGTCCAAAAAGATAATTTTTCGGTTAAAATTAGAGTCAACATTCAATTTGTTTACAGTCTACTAAGCAAAAAAAAAAACCTTCTGCGCCAAGTTGATGTTCCTGAGTGCTGTCGTATACTTTAAGCCACAGAAGCAACAATTTTAGCAGAACGCTTTGGATGAGCATGCTTTATGCGCGCATTGTCTACCAGCATTCCAGTTTCACGCACTTTTTTTACAAACTTTCGTTTTCCTTCGATCAATGGAGCTTCATTTCTTCCAAACAACGTTGCAGGCAAATGAGACCCATTTTCAAAATAAATTTTTAGTATTACAATACGTTGCTCTTAAGTAAAACGATGCATCTTCTGTCTACGAAGGTATCAAACCACACTTTTCTTATGTAGTTGTGACGCAAAAATTGACAACGTCGGTAGAAACATGTAATTCAAAATTCAACTAAAACATGGCTCACCCTCTACTTATGCAGTTTTATTTGTAAATTCTTGCAACGCCACTTTTCTCGTTAGAGTGTGACCTTCCTTACCCGGTTAATTACCGATCTTAAAAAAAAAATAGTCGTTGGTAATGAAAGTCTTAAAGTACCGTTCGACTTCTAAAATCCGACATTTTCATAACATGGTATCCACAAAAATATTATTCAGTTTTTTGTCAACAACTGTACATATGCATCAATTAGGTACTGAACTTTAATTAGTTGATTTAAGAGAAAACGCATAGCAGTAAAAAATGAGCTGAGTCGGCAGAAAAGCAGATTTTTACGAGAGCTGAGTATCATACTACATCAGCCTTTCGTTATTATCGTAATCGCCAAAGCGGCCTGGACAAAAACAATCGGTTACCATGCAATACCCCACGCAAACAAGCCTCTAACAGTAGGAACCATGGTAACCACAACTCTCCTCAGATACAAAGCCTATAAAGATATAGTCTTAAGCGCTCTACGTTATATTTGTTATTAAGAGATATAATCTGTAACTTCCACTCTTTACTTTATAAAAATTAACACAAGCAGAAGTAGGTGGACAAGAAACAACAACTTAAACTACACGCCCACAAAACTTAAACTGTCTGTTGTAAAAAAAAAGACCAACTTCCAAACAAAGATCTCATAGACGCAACCCGACAAGAAGTTTTCCTCGCAAAACTGTAATAGTGATAGTGAAATCAAAACAATGTCCGTCACAACCAGGAATAATAACAACAAAAATTTGATGACAACCCCTGCAATACCCTAAACCACAAATAGCCCTACAATGACAACACCTGTAACGGAGTGGTTGACAAGACAAATTTCCATCTACGCATTTAAAAACTATCACTTAAGCGGACATAGTGCCGTTTCAAAGTCGAATAACTACGCAAGCCCTAGTTGCAACTGGAAGTCTCCGAACCCTGGGAGACTGAAGCAGCAGGTCTATACCATAGACCATACCGGTCCTTGCACACGCTGCCGGAAAACTCAAACAATTATAAACGCCGAGAAAATGTTTCGCAGCAAAAAACTTCTGGATAACTAAACTTAAGCGGGTGGGCAGAAAACACCAATAATTGTCACGCGTCCAAAAATAACAAACTTTGTAACGCAAACTTCAATAAAAAAATATTGCTGCGGTTAGTGATTAATTAAAATGAGTGATTCTAAAGACAAAGTGAATAAACAATCAAACCGGTGTTGGTGGTAGCCGCGGCGGACTGCAGCCGCATTTCATTTAATTTGGCTAAGTACACAATCCTGACCAGAACTCGTTTTCAAGAGAAAGCGCAAATTTTATGAAAGTTGGAGACCAATTCTAAGAAGATGATTAGAGGATGACCTTCTTACAGCTTTCCCTGACCAGAAAACATTTCATATAAAACTATTAAAGGCAGCCAATATGACTAGTAACAATTTTAGTAGCATAAGCGAGTACGGATTAGAGAAAACACAGAGCCTGGAAAGATACTAATCATAGAGCAGAGTCCTTTCACCTGTGATTAGTGGTATTCAATCAAGTGCAGTATGAGAACGTTTAAGATTGCATCAACCAAAAAATAAAATAAACTTATGCTCTTGTTACGCCAATATGATGCAGAAACTGAAAATTTAAATATCACCAATAAAACGGCTGAGACAGAAACCACAAAACGTCAAGGCTGGAAGTTACACGTCAATTCCAAGAAAAATGCTTTAGTTGCGGCAAAACGGGCCACCAAATTCAAGTGCACAGAAGCCTCAAAATCTAGCGAACAACAAGAAGTGCAACAAAAGTCAAAATCCATTACTGAATGTATTTTTTGCAAACGAGAAGAGCATGTCAAGTCCAAATGTTTCAAGAAAGATGGGTATGCAAAAATACGTTGTTTGTCAATCAACAGGTATCAGATTTTACCGACTGCATCAGTGGTAAAGAGAAACATGCATTCCGCTACATAATTGATTCGAAAGCAGACTGGTCCGTAATTCATCAACTCGTTACAAAAATTGTCAACGCACACGTTATACCCAATAAAAAGTCGTTGACTTACTTTAATTAATTAAAATTAACCCAAAATAAAGGTCGTCACAAGAAAACATGACCTTGCATTGCAGCTCTCCGTTTTCACCGCACTTAGAATTCGAAACATCTAAGTCAGATTTGGACGAGCAACAACAAGCACGTTTGGCCCAGATGTTAAACGCAGCACGTTTGGCTACCCCAAGTGTCCTAACTACAGGGCAATTACGGATAGAATTGACGGACAGTGTAGCTGTGGCATTCCGCCCAAGAAGACTGGCATACGCCGAACGAATACAATTGAAGGCTATAATCCAGAATCTACTGAATCAGAGAATAATTGCAAAAAGGCATGTCACCATCCGTCAGTCCAATCATTAACAAGGCACTAAGTCCATTAAAAGACACGGTAGCTCAAGTTTACCTGGATGAAGTCATGATCGGTTTTGAAACCATCGACCAAGAATTCGATTAACTTTGAATGCTCTATCTAGCGCTGGATTTTCTTTAAACCTGAAGAAATGTAAATTTTTTGAAAAAGAAGCAGAATACCTTAGTGCAACAGTTAAAAACAAAACAATAAAACCAAGACCACACAAGATACATGCCCTAGTGCATTCTCCGCCATTTAAAGATGTGAAGACTTAGCGGGATACTTCACACGCTTCATCCAAAGATTTTTATTAAAAACAGCACCTATTAATCTACAAAAGAATGCCCAGTGTAAATAGACTACTGACCATGAGCAGATAAGACAAAACATTATCAACATTTTGGTTAATCAGCCAATACTTCAAATATTAGACCCAGACGTCCCAACTGAACTAGATACAGATGCAAGTTCTATTGAAATTGAAGCAATTCTCATGCAAAAAGAAGATGACTTAACTAAATCAATTGCATACTTCAGCAGACGTACCAAAGATTGCAAATTAAAACATTATTCTTTCGAATTGGAAACGTTGGCAATCGTGGAAGCAATGCAGCATTTTCGTGTTTATCTGTATTTAATACATACATCCGAGAGTGGCCAGGTGGTATATAAAACTTCAAGATTTCAATTTTAAGCTAAAATATAGACCAGGATGTATAATGAGTCACTTAGATTACCTCAGCCGGAATCCCACAATTCGTAGTCTGAAGCATACCACAAACGCTACTTCAATCGCGGAATACCAAGCACAAGACGTGTTTTGTCAGTCAATAACTAATTTGCCTGAAAAAGATTATATGATTCAAGATGGGCTAGTTTACCATAATGCATTGAACAAAAATAATGAAACCCAGATGAGATGTTTTGTGCCAATAGCAACAAAACTAATGACCATGCCATACCTGCCATGACGATGCAGTACACCTTGGTTGGAACAAAGCCATAACCAGAATAAGAAAAAAGTTATACTGGCCTGGAATGGGACAAACCTTCAAGAAATTTATCAAAAAAGTCGGTCTATATCAGAAAAGAAAGAAAGCAACTAAACCATTAGAAAATGGCATATTGATCATGCTGGACCATTGGTTAAATACAATAACTGCACTGAGATCCTGGTAACCATCGACAAATTTTCTAAATAATGTATGTTTATATGTTTACAGCTATTAAGAACAAAACTAAAGAATCTTCTATATCAGCACTTGGTGAACTTTTTACACGTATTGTAAAAAAAATCAAAAATTATTTGAAGGAGCTAAAGGATCAAACTATAGCTACAGTAGTTCCAAGAGGCAATGGCCAAGTCGAGAGAGTCATGAAAACATTATTCAACCTTAAATAACAAAAAAAAGCAAGATAGACAACAGTTTTAACACAAATTGAAACCGTGCTTAACGAAACAGTATCTACTTCTACAGGCTACACACCAAATGCAGTTATGTTCGGAACCAAAGAAAGATTGCCTGCAGAAAGGAATTGAAAGGAATAGTACCTGCAAAGCTGGATCCAACATAAATAATAAGAGCTCAGGCAAACAAAAACTTAAACCAGAGTAGAATAAAACAACAAGATTTCTACAACAAGAAGAGACGTAAGGCCGTACTTTTCAAGGTTAGATACAAAATTGTTGTAGAAGACACTGGAAAATTGGGCGCAAAATTCTTTAGGCCATTTGAGATTTTGAATCTGCTAGAAAATGAACGCTATGTAATAAGAAAACAAAAGTAACTAAGGTCGCTGCACACAAACAGCTAAGACTTGACCCAAAAGTAAAAATGCAATAGAAAACGATCAGGTTTCAACAATTTCATTACAAAAAATACAATGCCTGGTAAAAATAATTTGTTTGTTAATCATAATGCCGGCTGAGTGACTCACCAGAAAGCCAATTCTGTAAAATCTAAGTAGCATTTAATCCCATTTCACTGACGTCATTTTTATGAGAAAAGTCTCTTATGACTAAAGTCACAGCGATCAGAATTAACTTCTGAACCGCTCTTAACGATTATATTTGTGGCCATAAATAATTCACATAATATAA
Organism: Tachinus rufipes; assembly: GCA_963932245.1. NCBI lineage: Eukaryota > Metazoa > Arthropoda > Insecta > Coleoptera > Staphylinidae > Tachinus > Tachinus rufipes. Next base: position 83,991,300 of record OZ010744.1, read on the forward strand.
TAATCTTCATGCCATACTCAAAATGATCTCCAGCCTAAAGTCTGGTTATGAAATAAATAATGTAAACAACAATATCAATAATAGAATATGTCAAATTTAAATTAATTTCCATAGCTACGCTTTTTACTTCTGGAGTTTTTTCTTTCATTTTAATTCCAGTAGGTATATCTAATGAACTTGTTCAATTTATCTGATTTATTGCCCAATGTAACATCATAATACGGTTAGATGAGGTTTTTTTATGGGCCACCATTGAATCGATAATTCGCACCGCTGAATAATAATGGTGTAATTATCGGATGAATTACGCAGAATCGTTAATTATAACAGCACGCGTCCGCAAGATCTAATGTAAATGGTTGTTTTGTGCAGGAACGTGTTGGGTTCGACAATTCATTGGTTGCGTATTTCGAAAGGGTTTAATTTAGTGGTCCAATTTATTTCAGGGTGGAATATATTAACAGTTGAATTTATGACCCAACATGAATACATTGCAGAGACACTTAAAAATGATACAATGGTATCTATAATTATTATAAATACCCAAATTAAATACAAATGTTATTAATGACATTACATAATATTAATAGTAATATAGCTGAAACACAACAATAGTGGGTTTTATAATTATAAATTAATACGTAGTATATTAAAAAAAAACATGTAAAAATATTAAATTGTTGTGTCCCAACCCGATTTTATGACTGTAAAAACCCATTAAGATTATAAACCATCTGTTAATGGTCAAGGGTCGGTTTCATCTTCATCCCTATCTACCAATATAAATATGCGAGAGGGATAGTTTTAAGTCAGTTATATTTTAAGTATTGAAAAGAGCGGTAGCTCTGAGCTTCGGCCGCAAGGCTCAAGTGAAGAATTAATTATTAATAAATAATATTAAAGTAGTAAGTGTTTTAATTAAATAACACCAAACCACAACAATCAACAAGAGATACTACAAAATGATGAAAGCAAAAATACTTTTCAAACCAGTCAAAACAATTACTGAAAACACATGAGACGTATTTGACCTTTTTAGATATGTAAATGATGCCAAAACATGTAATAATTCCAAACCAATTAATTCCATTCCTAATAGCATTTTTTCCTTAAATTAAATATTAAAAATCATCCCAACCTTTAGTGTTCACGGACTTGTGTGATGTTTAATATTCAAATAATAATAATAATAGATTTCAATTTAATAAATCAGTTTATTGTAATATTCAATCGTAATTTAGATTATGAATCGTGTCGCTTTGTGTGAGGAAAAATATGTTTGTATTCCTGGTAACACTTCTTGAAACATATATGAATTGAATTGAATTATTAATCAATATCCGACGCACGCGAAAGGTCTAACCGAACTGAACCTTATGAATTACTTATTAGAAAAAAAGGGTAGACATGGATATAATGCATTTATGTTCTAACATTTTAGCAGATAATTTGTTTATCTTTTTATAGGTCATCATATATAGAATTTATATCAATAATTAAATTTGGTTGCTTTTGTTGTATATCATAAAGCATGAAAATTACACTTCAAAAAGAGACAAACTACTTTCCAGCCAAAGAACTGGAAAATATGATTTATTTGAAATTTGTATCTGATTACAATTAATGTATGGTTGTGAGTAAATAACATTAATCAAAACTACTACAAATATTGAATGCTGTTATGTTAACATTTGCTTTTAATGGGAGTATAGTAGATTAGATAGTGTATTTTAAATTTTTATTATAAAATTATATAGTTATTTACTATCATGGAGAAATAAGCATTAAACTACTAAAATATTTATTTAATAATTTAATCTAGAATAGCAATCATCGAACCAATAATATAATATTTGAATCTTATAGTTTTAATAATTTACCATAAAATTCATATAAATCGTATATAAGATGTCATTAATTAAACAAATATAAATTAAAATGTTTTTTACTTCAAAATTCGTTTCTGTAGTAATTGATAACAAAAAATCGGTTTACTTTAGTTGTCAAATGTACAATTTACGAGTTTTGTCCAAATATTTCAATATAAAAGGTGTTAAAAAAACATTGTAAAGTAAAAAAGTCTTAATAAACGTTTCGGAGATAAGAAAGATTATTGTTTTAAACAAAACAAAAAACAAAGTTAAACAAGATGTTCGAAGTCGACATCTTAGTCTAAAGAATATTCGAACTTTTTCTAAAACCCCTTCACTGGCTCGGATTGTTGGATGTTTTTATTAATTTATAGCTGCAGCTCCTCGAGGCTATTTACAGAAGTACAAGAAACCAATGTTTTCAAATATCCCCAAAGAAAGAAATCTAGAAGGTTTAAATCAGACAATCAGCAGGTCCGCCCTTTCTACCCATCTACGTAAAAAAGTTTGATGACAATGCTCTCTAACGATGATAATTAAAAAATGTACTAGAGCACCGTCATGCTGGAACCACATTTGTTACCTTTGGTCAATAGTAATGTCGTCAAAAATATAATACATTTTCTTCTATTAATCAATTTGGTAAAACAATAGGACCTACAAACATGTCGCCTACAATACCCATCCAAATGTTTATTCAAAAACGTGTCTGAATCCATTGAAGCATTCGGGATTTTCGTCGGCCCAAACATGCGTAAAATTAACAACTCCATTTCATGTAAACCTGGCTTCATCCGTAAAAAGATTATTGGCAAGAAAACGGAGGTCTTCAGCATCATTGCTTAAAAACCACGACAAAAAACCATATGTGATTGATGAACACGTAGATTTAAAGCCTGTACTCATTATACACGGTACAATTATGCTCTATACGTGCTAGAATTTCTTCTTCTGCTCTAAGAACTAACTGCTAAATAAACCACAATCACGCAATCTTTTCGTAATCGCACTATGACAGCATCTGCTCTTGTTTAAAGGCCAAACGGTGTCGATAACAACATAGCTTCAGTACATATACTTAGCAGACGCCTAAATAAGCATAGATTAAGATCAAGATGACCTGCAACGAGTCCTCTTTTAACCGCAGATCATCAGAGATAGCGTTTGCAATTTGCTCTAGTACATGTAGATTGAGATATCTGATTAAACTGTAAGAAGACCGAAAAATGAAGAAAGAATTGAAGAAAGTATAATATGAACAGAAAAAAGTACATAAAAATCTGAGAAAAATGAGAGAAAACGGAAAAAATGTCGAAGAGATAATGAAAGAATTAGAGGAAACAATCGGAGAAGCGGTAGTAAAGAAAACATATAGAAGAAAAGAAGAAAATATGAAAAAAAAGCAAATAGTGGAACAGCAAATGTACTAAGAAAAAACTAGAAGCCAGAAAGATGTTAAGGCACTAGAGAAACAACAAAAGCACAAAAAAAGAATATATGAAAAAACAGAAGACATTCAAAAATCAGTGTAAAAAAGCTAAAAGTGAATTTATAAAAAAAGAAAAATAGAAATTAAAAAAATAAAGACAGAAGCAGAAGCATGGAAATACATAAACAAAAGAAATAAGAAGAAAACAAGGAGATATTAAGCCAATACCAATGGAAACGTGGAAAGAACACTTTACAAGTTTGTTTGGAGGAGAAAAGAAAAATCCACCAAGCGGAAGAAATTTCAAAGGAGGCAATATAGGAAAAGAAAAAAAAAATTTAAAAAAAAGCGCCAGGTATAAATGGGATACAGAATAAAGCGTGGCTGTATGGTACGAAAGAGCTGATTGAGAGATTGAGTGAGTTAATAAACAGAGTATGGAAGCTGGTAAATAACTACAGGGGAATAACAATACTGGATACGGCATACAAGATCTATGGCATGATATTAGAAGAAAAGTTGAATGAAGAACTAAGTATAAATGAGATAATTCCAGATGGGCAAGCCTGCTTCAGCAAGGAAAGAGGTACCATGGATAACGTATATATTTTACACTATATAGTGGAAAAAGAAATAGCAGAGAAAGAGAGGAAAGTATATGCGTTATTCCTTGATCTAAAGGCGGCATTTGATAGTGTGGATAGAGAGAAACTGTAGAAGTGTATGAGAGAGAAAAGAATTAGCGAGCACCTGGTAAGAAGAATGGAAGACGTGTATGAGGAGACAGCAAGTAAGGTATGAGTTAACGAAAAAATAAGTTAAAAATTTTGGACAACGAAAGGAGTAAGACAGAGCTGTCCATTAAGTCCTACGTTATTTGCAACCTACATAGCAGATGTAAAAAAAATGAAGTTAGCTCAAGCATTAAGGGTAGTAGTTGGTAGAGAAAAAGTGTGGTCGCTAGCATATGCAGACGACATGGTAATACTAGCAAAAGAAGCAAAGGATCAAAAAACAAATAAAGTAGTGGGACGAGTTTGGGAAATAAGTGAAAAAAAATTTGAATGTATGAGAATAAAAGGACTTATGTTTGATAGTTTAGTTAGGAGTATGATATTGTATAAATCAGAAATATGGAGGTGAAAGGAACAAGAAAAATTAGAAGCATACATGTAAAATATTGGAGATGGGTGCTAGGTTTAAATAGAGAAACTCCAGCATATATTGTGCTGGAGGAAGTCAAAAAAGATAAGTTAAAAGTAGAAGCAGGAAAAAAGCAATAAAGTAAGAAGCAAGATTGAAACAGAAACACAAATGTAAAATCTTGCAAGAATGCATAAAAGAAAAAATGAGAGCAAGAAATTAAAAGCTAGGGGAGATCAGGGAAAATTATTACAATAGAAATGGGTATGCAAACCAAGAAATCGAAAGAATAAGAGAATCTGGGAGAAAAACATGGTACAAAATTGTGGAAAGAGATAAAGATATACAAAAGCAAGAAAAGAGAATGCAAGTGAAAGAGTCTAGGTACAACGCAAATTATAAACATATTATAGAAAGTGAATTGCCAATGTACTTAGAGAGCGATAGATATAGTAAAGATGACAAAAAGATGATTGCAAAATTCAGATGTAGTAATGAAGAGCAAGTAACAAGATTTTGGATAAAAGAGGATTTGAAAATGTGCAGAATGTGTATAGAAACTAAAGAAACTGTGGAACATATGTTGAAAAAGTGTAACAAAATGAGAGAAGAATAGATGGAAAAAAATGAAATATTGAAAGGAGACAGAAAAGGGGTAGAACGGATGAGGGCATTTAAAAAACAAAGAAAAGAAGTAGACGAACAGAGAAAAAAATAATTTTAATTGTGTTAACTTTATAAGGATTAAGTTTTATTATTTTGGGAAGTTGTAAATGTATTTGTAAATGTAATTTTCAAGGCCGAAAGACAAAAAATAAACATATTATTATTATGTAGATTAAGATGTTTAAGATAAGTCATTTGTGCTCTTTACTGATCAATCAATACAACTCAGATGGCCAAGACAGCATTTAGAAAAGAGCTAGAGAGTGATTTTAAGAATGTTGTTTTCTCCACAAATTCAGTTTGCTAGAGGTGGTGTAATAATGTAGGCAGACAATTCTTTAAATTTTCATACAGATGTTGGAAGAGTCTGTAAATGCAATTTATAATGCCTTGGCCGCCATAAAGCCCGAATTAAATCCTACTCGCTACGCTTATGACATATAGGGTTTCAGACGCTTCAAAACTTAGAGCAAATCGATAAATTGAATTGAACCAAATTCCTCAAGAACAATTTGCTAATTTTGGAGGCACTACGCACTTATGATTTTAAAACCGACAACTAACCCATAGAGAAAAAGCAATAGCTAATCAAACGGAACGCAAGTTGATTTGGTTATGGGGCCTTAGACGTGGTCAGTGGGTCCGGTCGAAAAGGAAGTCACTACGTATCAAACAGCAAGCTGCTAAGGGACCTAGAGCAAACTAATTCAAACTAACTATCAGCACCCCGCAACGTAATAGTCGCGCTGTGGGTATGTGAAATCACGTGTTTGTGCCGTGCATAGACACCTGTAAGAAAGGATAAAAAAGTTCTGGTAGCTGAGTCACCCTATAGATGCTTGACAATACTACACTTTGGCCTAAATTTCTTCTTAAACAAAAAGTCAAGATTAACCCACCTCGACCAATCGGCTGCGTCATCCAGTCAGATAGTCCTTAGAAATAAAGAAGTATACAGCGGGACGCACACTTCAAGGCTAAATTTCTTTGCTAACGCTGGCGCTCAATATTAGACGTCCTCAATTTGCGGGCTACATGACGGGTGAGAAACCAGAGAAATAAATTTTAATCTCTCAACTATGGAAACAAAAACTCAAAAACCAACTTATCGGGTGAATCTTTGGATACCCCACAAACACAAATTCACAGTGCGTCTACGGACACCACATCCCAGAGACTAGTATCAAAATACAAAGGATACGAGAGACAGATGTTGGTCATGAGTCGCCTGGAAATGCAAGACTAGTTCTTTCTTAACTTTTGTCATTTTTATACCAATTTTGCAGCGACTACTGGTAATAGCCACTTCACTGCCGTAATGTAGCAAATGTGGTCCTACAGTTATGAGTGGATTACTAACCGCTGGAGAGGTTATTAATCTGCTTCCGGATCAGAGAAGAATCTTAGTCGTAAAACCACACGCTGACAAGCCGGGTTGGAAAGAGGTGCGGTAATTCAATTTTTTTACAACTTAATTTTTTGTTATTTACTAATCTAAACATATCTATAAGAAAAAAGCAAATTAACAATAATGACAAATATATAAAAAACAAAATGACTCCGACCCAACAACTTGGGGCATTTTTGTACTAGCATTTATTTACATTTATAATAAACTAACCAAAGATAATTTTTATTTATAATTCAATTTAAAACAATCACAGCACCTAACCAGATTGGTGTTGCATATGTCATAATTGGTCTAATAAGTGCTGTGTAAATAAGTCGTTTATTGGTCTGATTGAACTTTTGTCCATCTTTATACAGCGTTTTCACGCAGTTTTAGCAGTGCATACACCGTTGAACCAATAAATTTTCGAAAGAATGTGATGACTTCTGCTTTGGCAGCTTTTAGTTTGATCTGCCATCTCTCAAAATATCATTAGCATTGTGATAGTGAGCTTATATCGCTGTATGGTCGGCATAAAGTACTGTCTTTGTCTTAAAATTTGTCGGCATGTCGTTAATAAAAATGAAAACAGCTTGATTCCCAGGATGAAATACTTTAATGAGTTTAATGATGTTGTCAGTAAAATAGTAATTGATAAGTTTGCAAATGAGTTTGTTATTTACCGGTTTGCCAAATCTTGTCAAACACTTTGTCAATGTTAAGTAACTGCATTGTTGTCACATTATTCTTATTGCAATTGCAAGAATATCATTTGCAATGCGTTCAGCTTAATAAATAATGTTATGTTTGGCCTTAAAATCAAACTGATGGTCATTTATAAACTTGCTTTTGCAATCATACTAGTCTACTCGATCCAGCACGGCTTTTTTGGCCAAGATTTTATCCTTGTCAGGCTTTGGTATAGGCATGATGATGGATGACATACTTTCAAAAAGTATAAAAGTTTCAGCATGCTAGTAATAATATAATGTCAGATGAACTTTGGCATTTTTGTGATGACGATAACTTATTTGTATAAATTAACTTATTTACTAAACTGTTAATTAATAATTGATTGGTATTTTCTTCTTTCTCATTTGCTTCATTTTGATTTTCAAATTTATTTTCCACATCTTTTTTTGGGCTACTCAACTGTTCTTCTTTAGTTTTTTTATCTATGCGTTGCATTATTAAGTTGACAATTGTTTTAGTTGGTAGGCTCTCAATAACATCTCCTACGTTAGATGGTTTGATATTTAAGTTACTAACATTTTTAATTTTTTTGTCTTTATTAGTATTTTCATTTTTATGTAATATTGTTTTTTTATTTTCAATATGTCTTTGAATGTTTTTTTGTGCAAATAACTTTTTTAATGTTGTAACTGATTTATCTACTAAAGTATTATTTATTTTGTTTTTTTGAACGTGTTGTTTATAGTTTGTATTACTTTTGTGTTCACTTTTTTGTATTTTAACTTTTGCTTCTTTTATTTTGGGTAATATTTTATTAACAGCTTTGGTAATCGTGTCCGGTCCAGATGCTTTTCGTGAACTTTGTTTTGTTATAATTAATCGGATTGGAACTTGTCAATTGCTTATGATGTACCGTCATGGTTATATCAAAACTTAAATGTTGCTGAACTGTATCTTCAATCAGTTTATTTTCGTCGTTCTTCGTCGCGTCCAGTATTTGTACCTCTCTCAACACTTCGGCAAAAACCTCAGCTTTGTCTTGATCAAGCAAAACAATCTAGCCTCCGTGCTTAACTAGATGCATTTTTACTAATATCCACAAAAATTGTCTTTTGTGGAAAGTTTCTGTAATCTATTTGTCCATCTGTCAATGTGAAGTCTGTTAATTGTCACCTTAATCAGTTTAATTAGTTTATTAAAGTTATGTCTGTTTGCTGTATTTCTTGTTTGTTGCCATGTCTTTCTGGTACGGTTGCTTCACAAAAGATTACCACTTTGCACAGAAAAAAAATCTCTTT